>JAXRJS010000041.1:6870000-9847500 GCA_037127375.1 Dione juno | reverse complement strand
AAAATTATGTACGACACCTTCTTTATATTAAACTAGCGGCCCGTCCCGGCTTGCACGGACATTAATTTCTGAAATCATTTTGGAATAAACATAAATACCTATAGAAGAATACTTAGGAACTTCTCAAAAAATTACAAACAAAAGATTTTGATGTTTTCTGAAAAGATTTTAAGATGTTTTAAGATGTTTAGACAGTATAGGTTAAAGTACGTTGAAACCAAATTTCAAACCGCTCACTTGAACAACAACGATCTCTCGATAAAAAATTTCAGCGTCCATTTTCCCCATCTACCCTCATTTTTATAATAAAAAAAGTTGCCTATGTTACTTCTTGGGGCTTAAGGACTATCCATTTCAAATTTCGTCCAAATCAATCTAATTATTTTTGAGTTTATTTAATACAAACAAAAAAAAAATATATATATATAAATCTTTCCTCTTTATAATATTAGCATTAAATATATAACATTACAACACAATTTTTTTTTTGTCTCATAAAATAAAAATATCATAAATATTACTTAAGAAAGGACAGAACTAAAAGATAACTTTAATCACAATATGAGTATATCATATAATTTATAATTACATCATGATAATATGTCTAAAAACGTGTTTACTTAAACTTAACTTGTTAACTTTAGCTTTAAGTATTCGTTTCTGATGAAAGCTTTTTTCCTTGAAATTAATATGTAATGACTTACGTAATGTTACCTTTTACTATGTACCTAGTGCCTTTAAAATACATATATATCGTTCATTTATAATGTAGTCTTATGCCAAATGTTATACAAGAGGTTCTTGGTTTTTTTTTTAAGTACAATAGTACTGATTTGTGAATATAAAAACAAAAGATTAATAAGTATTATTATTTAGAGTTCCGTACCTCGTAACTGGAACAACGAAACCCTTGTAGGGTCAAAAATTATAAATTAATAAAAAATATCCACATCCATGATTCCTTGGAGCACTGAAAAATAAACCTGCTTGGTCAACGCATCATGAGCGTTACATTGTAAATCACAGACAAATCTAAATTTATGTTGAAGCTCGTACATTTTAATAAGTTGTGGGCTGTTTCCGTTGACCTGTAATCATTAAATGACCGACCGACCGATATTATTGACCGATAGTTTATTTACTTCACACATTGCTTTTAAAGAGAGTCGTACCTTAATACTCTGTTATCGGTACTCTGTTTATACATTTGGGTGCTTTATGTGATTCACGTTGCTACAGTATTTATAATACTGAAGAAGCGTCGCGTACTCACTTGGGCCTTCGAAGGACATTTTCATAGTTCATTTAACATAAAAAAATATATTATTTGAATTGATTTAATTTGTCAGCAGTGACACAATGATGATATATGATATGATATGATATAATACTTCAAATTTATTTAAAAATAATACATATATTAAAGAGTTATTTACATCTGAGAAGATACTTATTCATTATTGTTTATTGCTGAATGTTTAATTTATAATATTATGGGCAGTTGTAATGCAATACGTGCAATAACATAACGTGCAATATAATGTTACTAGACAGTTGTACACTAAGAAACACTATCTGTTACCGAGCTGACACCCAGTATCCGGAAGGCGGAAGCAATGCTATCAATATGGCACAAAGAGGTTTATTTCCAATTAATATATTTTTCGAACTGAGTACATTTTTGCTTAAGTAAATACTATGAACTTTAGTAATGGAATATTAAAAGTTTTTCTTTAACTTTTTATATGTAACTTTTGCGTATGTAGTGTCATCGAGTATGAATTCATATATTTTTTTATATAAGTACAATTACACTGGCTTTGTCTACTACTAATGGTTTTACACTCCAAATTCACGCACCAAATTCGCCATTTCAAGCTTCAAATTCATCCTAGTATATCTAATTAAAATTTATTAAAATCCTTTTCAAATTTAAGTAGAGACCGCCGTAGCGCATTGGTACAGTCTGACTGTAAACGTGACGGTACCTGTGGGTTCGATTCCAATCGGGGAAAATGAGTTATTTTCATTTTCCTCGCTCTGGTACCAACACAAAGCACGGCATTGGCTACTATCACTCCACACGCTATGTCTCGAAAGGTAGAAGGCGGAGAACAGAAAGCCCTGTGCCACCTTCCTATATGCCAATCCCAATTGGAGAAATTATATATATATATATATATATATATATATATATATATATATATATATATATATATATATATATATATATATATATATATATATATATATATATATATATATATATATATATATATATATATATATATATATATATATATATATATATATATATATATATATATATATATATATATATATATATATATATATATATATATATATATATATATATAATATATATATATATATATATATATATATATATATATATATATATATATATATATATATATATATATATATATATATATATATATATATATATATATATATATATATATATATATATATATATACACATATATGTGTATAATCTATTAATATTTTATAATACTTTGCACATAAATAAAGTATAAAGTTTAACAAATTCGTAATATTGATGAAATGTAGGTCTCGAAATCCACGTTAGTAAATGATATTGCGAATAACTGCTTGATGACGAAGGAAATGACTGCATACCAGTGTTCAATTATTCTTAGTTTATCGTCGAAGCCGATTGTGTATATGTAATTTTGTAAGTAAAATTTACGGTAGATTTGTATAAATAATAAAACTTGTATCCTACATCCAATATGGCCAAATTGTTATATAGTATAGTTAAGCTTAATATAAGTAAGCGTAAATAGTATGCAAGTGTATAACTAATATATTTTTAAGTTTAATTGTAACTACTAACTATAGCAACATAGTCACAATGAGAATTAAAAAAAAAAATTAAAAAAAACTTGTAACAAGAATATGTTTTTCTGTAATAGCATATTAATGTACTGTTATGTTATAACGTATATAGACTAGTTAAAAGGCAGATTCGAATTTCATAAGTTTAGGAAATACATACATTTGAAATATCTATTTATTAATTGCGAATAACCTATTAGAGAAGAAGAGGTTTTTTTGTAATTATAGTTTTTAAATGTTTACAAAAGATAAGACTAAATTTGTTGTGAAACTATTTAGATGATATTTGTAGTCTTTATTAAGAGAATTAAATTATTTTAGAATTAGAGATATCGAATAAACATAAACGATGTCATAAACATATAGGTAATATGAAGGTCGGTAATGTATGCGGCTATATAAAAATATAATAAAATTAAATAAGTACGTAAAACACGTAATTTCCTTGTTAAATGTTAAATATTATTATCAATACAATACTACAATGACAATATTACTTCATACTACCGGCTTAAATAACCGTAAACGATTTAAATATCGATGTGTTAAAT
Organism: Dione juno; assembly: GCA_037127375.1. Taxonomy (NCBI): domain Eukaryota; kingdom Metazoa; phylum Arthropoda; class Insecta; order Lepidoptera; family Nymphalidae; genus Dione; species Dione juno. The sequence goes on along the minus strand of JAXRJS010000041.1, from coordinate 9,844,066 downwards.
ACAAATATTACAATACAAATAAATACAATTAAATACAGTAAGATTACTTCACTACTTTATATTTTATCTTCTTTATTTTTTTTAGTTTAACATTTATGTCTAAAGGAAAGATTAATAAGAAATTTTCATATTTATTACAAGGGCAATTTTAAAACACGGACTCTTTCTTAATATCAAATGCATACGTAATAGACAAAGATCTTTGGTGTAATCGGCTCTTTCCGAGTGAAAAAGGCTAGTATGGTGGTTATAAAAATAAAATATATATATGTAGATTGAATCTCAAAAATTATTTTATCTGTAAAATATGTTCTACAGCTATTTACAATTCTATTTTAATGAACTCTTTTTATACCGCGACTTTGGTTGTGTGACCTACGACGAGTAACGTTGTATACTAGCGGCCCGCCAGGAACTGCACTGTAATTTTTTTATTAGTAAATTGAAGTGCGTTCGTGTACCATAAATTGTATGTACCAAATGTTAATTCTGATGTATTTCATCTACCTATCAGTTCGTTCTGTAGTTTTTACGTGCAACCGGAACAAGAATCCATCCTCACAAACTATCAGATTTATAAAACTTTACTGAGCACTTACATAAGAAATTTATATAGTACCAATTTGTATTCTCATGTGGACGAGGACGAATTAAAGAAATAAGGAAATTCACTAATTAAGTAGATTAGGTTTATGTTTTTTAGTTTCACCGTTACATCCTGAGTGATTTGAATGGCCATCGACTTTTAGGCCGATGCGACGTGTGACACGAATATCGATTACGTTCAGATATTCGGTAGCGATTGACGTAATGTGAAATGAATATGACAGGATGTAATAACGATGATTTGCGAGATCGGACCCCGTCAAATTATGATATGCAACCAAATTATGAAATGTTTACAGGAAATGTACTAGTTATAATTATAGTTTTTGCTTTATATACTTTTTGCGGTGGAGGTCTATGCAGTTATTATTATTATTTTTTGTAATTTTAAATTCACATTCTAGTATGTGTGACTCATAAAATTTTTAAAAATATTGAAGGATAAGAACAAGGACGATTCTGTTAAATATAAAGCTTATTCTTAGTTTATAATCCAAAATAATGAAACAAGTAGAAAACTAAGAAAAATTCATTTCTTCTATCAAAAAAGTTATCTTTTTTATGTCCTACGAAGTTAAAAATAAAGTACATAAGTGCCATGTAAAAAATTTTTTTTGGAAATTTACAATCTCAGTACGACGCTTGGTTACATAAGCAAAATATATTTTAATAATAAAGCCGAACTTCCGACGACGTCTAGTACAAGTAGTTCATTATTTCCGCAACTAAATTAGTAATGTTTAATACAATTACCATCTATAATAATAACATATAAAATTTTTAACAGCATATCTTTTACATATGATTAAGTAACTATTTCCATTAAATTCTCTCTGTAGTAAAATTCTACATTCCTGTTATGGATCCTCCTTTGGAACCTATACTAAGTTATCATCCGGTAATAATAATAATATGGGTTGCTGTTAAATAATGTCTAGATTTGATTAATAGAATAAGCGAATCTTATTCTATTAATTTGTCGTTAAGACAAATTAAATAAATAAATAAATTAGGACAAAATAGTGAATATAGTTACAAATCAATCGTAACATTATCAATAGCAACAAATCTTATAGCATGCATGCAAATATGGCTATTTAGTATTTAACGATATGACTGCCTTTTGTAGGGACATTGTTTTTTTACGTGTATGTATGATTATATAATATGATGAGATTTAGTGCGAAAAGAAAGAAATAATAATCATACAATAAAATGTTTATTGATTAAAATATAATCATTTAATTATCTGTATTGATCAGATTTATATAGGAGAAACATTAAATTGATCATGTCACATTAATGAATATAAACATTGTTATATTGCGGTGGTCAATGTTAGGTAATAGAAAGTAATCAATTAAACGGACAGACGATGTTTGTTCTTAAAATCTGATAAATCAGTCATTGATTTGGAACATTGCAAAATTAAAAAAGTAATTGCACGTTGGTTGGAACTTCCGTTTTCATCTCTCATGAGATATAAAAGACAATTTAATTTTTTTTTTAAAGTTGTATAATTATTAATTACAAAACGGGGCCTCTTTGAAATAACGAAAGAAAATTCACGCTTTATGTTTTATTTAGAAACGCATGTAAAATTGCATGTGGAGCTGCGTTTCACGATATCCAGTTCCAGTATAGACAGAGCGGAGCATCTAACAATTTTGAATTTATTATTTTAATTGTTTTTTCTATTTTCTCTTCTTATGTAAGAAAATAAATATTTTAAAATAATATCACATCGCCTAAATTTTTAATATTTTTTTAGGCGATTATTATTTGCAATCAGTAATATTAGCGTGTATCAGTAATATATCAGCAATATTTGAAATTACTATAGAATACGCTCTGTGTAATAACACAGACCGTATTCTATAGTAATTTCAAACTTGTTACAAAATAATATGACCACAAGAAATAAAGATTAAAAAACAAATCATAAAATAAAATTAAAAAAGGAACACAACAATTGCCTCTTGTTGCTATTAAAACAATAATTTCAACGATATCGAATATTTTGAACAAGTCACGAATAAATAAATAAAAAACGAATCACAACATGATTGTGATAAAAGTTATTAAAATTTAGAGCAACATTTAGAAATAGCTTATAATAACCTTGGCTTTCCTATTAAGTAAACAAACGAAAACGAAATTCATCACAACTTAACCAATACCCGATTAATAAAAAAGAATCGATTAATCGACTCCATCATACAAACAGATTATAAACATTTATGAATTCCATTGAAACGTTTCTTTTGCAAACAATTGTCGGCTAATAAGTCTGACAAAGTGGAACAATTGGTCTCACAAAGGTTGGCACGCGACGGTGTTGCAGCCTCGTCTGCAATAAACATTATCGCGAGATCAGTATAGTGTATACGTCTGTGGAATCTATTTTGTAATTGTTATTTATACTCTACATGAAATGTAACATTTCTTACATGTTATTAGGACTAGATTAATGGCCGCAGAAATTTTGTTTTTGATATTTTTGTTGACAAATGAGAATACAAAATCCGATAAATATATAGGCACATAGTTTTAATATGTGTTTTAAGTATAACGCAGCTTTATTATTTATCTTATAAGTTCGATATTTTTTTGTTACTTGACTGTACTTTATCTATCAATCAAGCATTGTTGCAAGTTTTATTTCAAGTTGAAGTGGGCTTGCTGCTAAAATTGCAGCTTTATTGGTACAAGGGAAGTGTACTTACACAAATTACTAGGTGAGCTTGATTTAACCTCTTTTACCTGAACGGTGACGAGCAAAGTGCCAATATAACCGGAGTATACTGTTATCATGTTAAACTTAAAAGCTTCAACCTATGGACATCTAGATCGATTGAAAATTACTTTACTAACAGTTTTAATTAATTTACTTTATTATCTGTGCAGCCTTACATCATACACCATTAGGATTGTTCATTAATTATTTTAATCACTTCAATTACATAAGGTGCTTTCGCCAATAAAATAATGTTGCTATTGTCATGGACCTGTGAACGAAGCTTTGTTAACGAAGCCCCTAATAAATCGCATCTAAACTCCCATTGTCTAGAACAATTCATAGTTGCGCAAGTAGTAATTGATATCTAATTATTAGCCGATATTTCTTATCTGTTTTGGATAACATATCAGTAATAGTATTACGTTTGTTGTGTACATTGATCCTGACAGAGTTCGAACCGGATATATTTGTTTTAAACTTTTATTTGGATTACACACGACTGTCTGTTTGCTGAGAGTAATTTAATAACATATCCATTAGGCAAAGCAAAGCAAGTTCAATTCCAGCATGACGTAGTGGGACAACGTCTATTTATAAACGTAATGGTTTTGAGTTCGATTCTAACTAAGAGGAAAGAATAAATTTAAATTACGTCACTTCCCTCTTCTATTAGGACAAAGTGTTGCGTTGAGTTCCGCCATTTGGTGAGGTGACATTTGTCTACCACGCTATGTGGGAAAAGTGTGAAATTAAAAACAAATAACAGCAAAACAGTACATCAAAAATACATATATATAAAAATATAAATATACCTGATCTAACACTAGGAATATTGGTGCTTAATAACACATTACCTTACAAAATCGCTTTCTCCCGCTATAGCAGGGTAGATAAAGAAAACCTAGTGTTAAGACTCTCCGTCCCCTATGTTTTGGCCAATTTTCGAGTGGCGGTACCCGACGCCGAGGCTTGTCATTTTAACAGAGCGATAAAATTATACATACATTTAAATATTTCGCAACAATTATCTTATCTTATTTTGGTGTACTAAGTCTATTTAAATCGCCATTAATGATTGATTGTAAAATTAATATTGTTTCTTTTTGTTTATATTACAATGGATTATGTTTACTTCATGAGATTTTATTAATAAATAAAATGTTTTGTGCATATTAATGTAGGCTTAAATCTCGATCAGTGCAATAAATTTGTTGTTTCGCCAATCTTTATAATCGAAGCACAGAACGCTAAACGCAACATGTTCAAAAGGGATAAAAAAGATTACCTACCCATACAATTACGCCCATTCTCTCAAAAATGAAAAAGTTTTGGAATACAGACAGACTAAACAACTGCTAATAACTGTATTAGTTAAACAGCTTTTATATTAAAATTACAAAATGTTTTTATTTATATAACCGTCGAGTTACCGTGCTCTATGTGATTTAGTTAGCGACTTCTTACGCTTTTAAAATGATGTCATCCTTAATTTAAGACAAATATCTTATTTGTCATTGTACAACATTTACCTGGTGAGGTAAGCGTGCATCTATTTATATAAATTTTAATATACTGATAATCAGTTTACTACCTATACATACGTAGACACTATATAATATGATTAGCTTTTACAAATGATGCATATCTCCTGAATAAAGTCGAATTCACACCGCTATGGTGCCTCTCTTTATCATATTATACTATTTATTATTTTATATACCATTTAGATGAAAATGAGAAAAAGGAAAAAGTACTACGATTCACTTGTAGGGAGTAATAAAAATGAATGACTGTGTTTATTCACATAATGTAATATTTCCAAGACAAAAAAGGTCAAGAGGGAAATACGTTGCTTAGCAACATCACGTCTGCTCGTATAAAATAGCAGTTTGCTCTATTACTTTTAGCAGGCGTTTTTATACTTTGCATACTTATACACTAAATACATACTCGTAAATTCTGAACTTAAATTAATTAAATTATTCTGTAATAATAATAATAATATGTACATATTTTATTTTAAACAAATTCTATGTCTTTTCAATTTTAAAAAGTATAGGTAATTATTTCCAAAGCAAGAGACAAATGATAACGTAATGACCATACAATGACCTTTGGCTGGTGACGTCATGTCTGCGAAGGGTAATGTTTGGAAATTTTAATCAATTGATGGATAATGATCTATGGCATAGCAGAGGCAGTGTGCATTGAGGCATGGCGACCCGTCGACGCCAGGCCCGCCGCCCGCCGCCCGTATCGACACGCGACCGCCGCGCAAGCGTGCTGGAATAACGCAGGGTACTCACGCATGCGTCCTGCGACCACTGTGCTTTAGTCTTGCGAACTTGCGACACACGATTCCTCTTCACGCCGTGTCACATAATTGATCGTCCAGTCGATAAATTGAACCGGTGCGCGATACTTATTATATTATTTATATGAAATAAAATTATTTCTCATTGAATATTTAATTGTAATGGCCTCGTAGTGATTGTGTATGAAGATCAAGTGATGTGAAGTGTCTCGTGAAACATGGAAGTGGCTAAGGAGAACTCGGGCTTCCTCGACGATTTTGGGGACGATGATGGAAATTCTCGTCGGTGTATGCTGGACGGTTAGTATAGTATATCGTAGTCAGTGAATTATTAATCGGTGATTGCCTCTTAATTATTAATGAATCAATGTAAATTATTCTTGGGAAAAGTCACATCTGTTGTATGTTAGTCGGTGTAGTATTGATTTTCCATGCAAATGTCATCGGAGACAACGGCATCATGTTTATGTTTAAACGAATACTTTGCTCATTGTTTGGACACCTTTCTGATATGACTCATTGTACAAACATCTGTAACTAAAGGAATTTTGAAGAATTTCAAATTGAATCGATTTATTATCGATTAAAGATTAATCGAATAAAGATTATTATGTATTTTAAAATGTGAATAATTTGAATATTATAATATTTGAAGTTGTTACTAAATTACCTTCGTCCGATTTAACCTCTACAGGATTTTATATTTATTTCATACGTCAAGTAGTTACATCAAGGTTTTCCTCTATTTGCCTATAATTTAAATTAAAATTTGTACATTAATTATCATATGTAAATACTAAAGAGTAATGAAGATTTAAAACAAGTTATTTATATGAAAAGAAGCGGAAATCACGGAGACACAGGGTTTTTTCATTTATGTATACACGATGCATAGAAAAAGTACAAAACCAGTTTAAATTAATATTACAGCATTTATTCTTTAAATTACATTTACATTTTTATAAAAAAAAAACAATTACAATCTATACGTACATATAAACAGAGACGTCAGATATAGTGAGTCATAATAGCACAATAAAAACTGAGTAAAGTTCAGACCAAGGGCTCGTCCAGACACTTGGCATCCCGTTTTGGCAAGCGAACCTTGGCTTGGATCCTTGCAACGTGCCGCTGCGTGCGTTCACCCTGACGCTCCTCAACTTTTGTAGGGTTTTAAAATCGATATCGAGTCCCCTATCAATTATAAGCATGCCTTTAACTACTACTAGTGTTTTTATAACGCTTCCTAATCGCAACGCGCTGAATCGATTGAAATGCAGCATAGATTAATTTGCAATCTCGTTAATATTCTCAATGTCACGTGGATTGATTTAATTGTGACGATTGATATAACGGCACTAGCATACATATAACTACATTTATAAAAAAAATATATATCACTTCATATAAAAGTATAGCAATACTTTAACTTATTGAGTGGTATGGCCTCGTTTTCATTTCGAGTTAATTTGTCCGCGGCTTTACTGACACGAAATCAGTGCTGATAAGAATGAAAAGTAAACTAGTTTTAATGTGATATTATTTCCTAAGCGTAGCGTACATAGAAACGTTGCGATTTTTTTGTACGTAATAAGAAGAAATGGACTTCCTTAAATAAATAAATCTTATAAGGAGAACATTTTATGCTGTGTACTATGTGACTTAAAAGTAAATATGATTTAAATTTGGTAATAAATACTTACATGTTCAATTACTTTTTATTTAAAAAAAAAAACAAAAACCTTCATGTCCTTGTTCAAATATTAATACTCTATAAAAATATTTTTATTAAGCTTTATTAAGTATACCTACATTATACAAAGTAAACATAATTTGGTCATAAGTCATCACTTGTTGAGTAAATGAAATAAGATAATACTAAAATAACTTTACAACCGTGAGAATCATCATAGCTGACTTGACAACATGCTAGTTCTTGATATTGTAGGTACTTGGTCATTATGTGTTGTTTAATATCAAAGCTAATGTGAATCGACTCTTTCTGATTGCGTCGTTATTAATGAATCTAAAATATATACAGTAATAATATTTAATATTCGGTACATATTAAAATTGCGTAGTAAATCTAGTTACAATTTACAATTTGGTTTATACTTTAAGATATAATAATTAATAGATTTATGCCGTTACAGCTCATCGGGAAGCAATAAATTTTCCAATATAAGAATAATATTTATGATGTTAAACACTCCATAGACTTGAAGCATTTGGTTGAGTTGTTTGATAAATTTCTAACAGCGAGTACAAGTAGATGATCATTTTATACACACTGTAATTATAATTTACCACGTGAAATATAAAAACACTTACTTGGAGTTTGGTAGTTACTATTATAATACATAATATATATATATATATATATAATGCCTGTACTTAAATTTTTTTTAATTTGATATATAAATTGTTATGTTTTCATAAAAAGTCTACATACGTACCTACTATGGAATTTGCGAACTTTCACTGAACGGTTCAAATAGAGCCCATTATTCTTTTAATGAATTCTTAGAATGTACGTTCAATCTGCAGCAGCAAGTTAATTTTATTATTTAAATTTTATTACTTTACACGCAGCTGCTTGCTTCTGCTTGATTAATTATTTAATAAAGAAGCCTTACGATTAAAGTCCTAATTGTAATGGACTCAATTAAATTGGGAACATAAAGAACGCTTTGTGCTTAAGTAACACGTACAAGAAAAAAATATATAAGTAACGGTCATATGAATTATATAGATATATATTATCTATTTACTTATCTTTAAATTTTCCTTTTTATTCCGAAAAAAAAACGATCTCGTTGTTATCATAGTTTGAATTAATTACTACTACTAAATCTAAAAATATTCAAAATAACATCACAAATATAATAATAGTGCATATATTTATTTAAAAGCCCCCCAACCCTTATCACTACAAAATAGCTCCTCTTATTACACCCAGAAAATTTTGCTCTATTTTCGACTGGGTACATTCCTAAGAGAACTTTATATGGACGTGGCTCGTATTTTCATCTGTTTAAGGTCCATATTTGTCATTCCACGTCTTTAATCTTAGTGCTGCGCAAATCGATAGTGCATGGCGAATCGCGTGTGGAAGCTGTAATTTATTGCTTATTGTACTAAGGAGTTATGGTGTCATTGGATCTAGTGACACATCGCACCTTCTACATTTATTCGCTTGAGCTAATCAAGGTAATAACATTTATAAGTATAAATTAGTTTTATTTTTTTCCGCGTAGTAGGCCAACAAGAGAGTATCATTGTCAAGACACTAATTTTGCCATTTTTTTATCAGAACGTATCTACTAACTATTTGGATATTCAATATTATTTATGCTATAATGACTTCATTTAAAATATTATTACAATCCAAAATTTTAAAAAAAAGATGACTAAAAAGTGCTTCGTGTTCCGTTTTAACTCATGTGGAGGCTCGCTTTGGAAGTTTTACATTGCACCTGCATAGCATCTGCAGCTGTATCTATGGTAGGGATTTCTAAGTAACAAATCATGTAATGGTTTTTGGCATATAAATGGATTTGTATATATTTTGAAAGACTGACTTACGCAATCGCGGGTTCGATACCGAGGAAAATAATTTCATTTAATCTATTTGGTTTAGATAAATCTTCAAATCACCGCGACACAGCAGCAATGCTTATACTTAAAGTGTAAATGTAGATGCGGAAAATTGCTAATGGAGTATCTTATGACTAGATTTTTTCTAAACAAAAAAGAAGCCATATAGATTTATATAGAAAAAAAAATTGTATTAACGTTATAATTAGACCTTTAGTAGTTTACTATTTTACCGCTAAGAGATATTTCGAGCTCAACGTTTCATTTATGTCTTGGTAAACGACGATTGATGATTGCGTTTTCTATAGATCACAAGGCAAGTCATGGTGAATAATTACAGGTCTTTTTTTAATAAGTGGACACGTTTTAAACCGGTAGGTACGCCTGCCCTTGAACTGAATATATGCCGCATCTCAATATCCGGTTTTTATTTATTTCTCTTAATACTCATTTTGATAAAGTGTTAAGAATTGTACATTTTAATAATATACGATTAATTAAAATATTAGAGACACATGTATCAAATGTTATAAATTTAAATTAAGAAAATATATCCTTTTTAAAGGCATTTTTATTAATTCCTTATGAAAAATAAAAAAAAATCCACAAAGCGTTTTTGGTATTATACATTAAAATTAACAGTTATTTATTTATTACTTTCATACTTAATCCAAAAAAGATAAATTTCAAATTTAGTATTTACTTAGGAATATCTTTGGTTATAGCATTTTAGTTTATCAGCGAATTAAAAATCTTTAACTTGCTTTATTTATTAATTAAGAGGGGGTAAAAAAGTGTAACAATCTCTCTGTGAGCGTGATAGATAACTACACACTGTGTTTAAAATGGTAATGTAATATAATATTTAAATACTAGAACTTGCTAATAGCGGAACAAAGTAATTAACTATCATCGGTTATGGTATCAGAGAGAGGAAGTCTCTTACAGTAAGCGCCATTTTAAAGAATATCGCCTTCAGCGTCCGGTTCTTGACCCAACAGTTAAGCGATAGCCTTTTGAGATGTTGTTCGAGGCTTTTCGCTATTGAACTGTTAATTGAAACGACTATGGACTAGTAACTATGATAATTTGTATCGACACGTTGCATCGACAATTGCGCATGCCTTTATTTATCTAAGGACTATTTTTTAATTAAATTATTAGCATATAGATACTTTGCATCATATATATATATATATTCGATAATAATAAAATGATAATATATTTCTGAAAAATACATTGACATTGTAAATTCAAAGATAATTATACCTACTTATCAGTTGTGTTGTATGTTACAGTCAATTATTAAATGTTTTTGCACTTTGAACTCAGTTATTGCTAGAAATTCAAGGTTATAGGTATGTTGCGAGTAATCTAAGTCCGTATATATAGAATATTTACTATTTTAATATAATATATATATTTATGATAATGGTAAAATATTTATTTTTATATATATATATATATATATATATATATATATATATATATATATATATATATATATATATATATATATATATATATATATATATATTATCATCTGATATTTTCGGGAATCATCTTATCAATCCACTTAAAATAAAACCCATTTGCTTTGAGATTGCACTAACGATTGACACTAACAATCTCGACGTTAACATTAAAATTAAATTTTAAAGAAGTACTAAGTTTAAGTAGTTCATATAATATGTATTAAATATAAACATTTAATACAAGGAGAATAAAATTTATTCTATAAATGATAAAATATCAGACAATATCGGTCAAGTGCGAGTAGTACTCGCGCAGCGACGCTTCCGTATTTATTTCAAGATTGTATGTATTCGGCAGAAGAAAATACTACCTATAGAAATTAGCAAACTTAAATTTGCAGTCGTATCCACTCATTTTATATGAAATTAATTACAAATATAAGCTTGTAATGTTTTATTTCTACATTCTAAATTATTGTAAATGATCAAATTTGTTTCATATACTTATACTGTAAGTTTTTTTTTCATTTATATTTATGGTGATATCTTGTAGAAATAAATAAATAAGTTGTACGTCTAGGGTAATGAAATACAGCTAATAAGAGTCGACAAACTTAGGTTTGCGGTCGTATGCACTAATTTTGTATAAAATGAACTACAGTATAAGTTTGTAAAGGTTTTTTTCTAGGATATACCTTTAAATTATTAATATAATAAATATTTGGATTTTTTCCTTTGATTGTACTATAAGAACATAATAATATAAAAAAAATAAACATAAACGTGATTTTTACTGTGCCTCAAGAGGTCATTGACTTGGAAATTTGATATCAATTTCAGCTTGATTCTTCCACATGATTCAGAGAAAATGGTCTTGACAGACAGACAGACAGACAGACAGACAGACAGACGGACAACAGATCTTATAAGGGTTCTGTTTTTTTTTTCGCCGCTCCGTACCGCGAAAATTATCACGCTACTCTAAAAGTGGTCATTAACTATTTCATAATAATGTCCTTTTGTATCGTACAAACACCTATTTTACTAACAAAAACAATTTTAAAAATAATGAAATTCTCATCTCAAAATGTCTACGCTATAACGGTAAGTGTAAATCGATGGTTTCCAAGCATGGTTTCGTAGACTCCGGTGATCTTATTTATTTTAGCGGTTACCACAGTTAGTTAGCACAGTTTAATCAAATTAATTCATTGTTGTATCCTTACGTTGCAGTTCTTGCTAATAACTATGATATACCTAAACATGATCCTTGGCCAAGAAGAGGCTGGGCTCCTGGTGTAAACAAATCAGATTCAATCACTCCCTAATACTTAAGGATAATCTACATACAAAAATATATATTTATTTTAAAAGTACTTTTATTATGTAAACATAAATATTTATGTGCTAACAGAATCGTAAAAACCAATATGAGACTAACATTTCAAACAAAACAAGTAGTACAAAATCAAGTTCACTTTTAATAGCGAAGTCCATAAGTAAATCGTAAATACTCTTGTGTAAAACGATAAGAGTGATTGTGAATATGGAGACCTTTTGTAGATACGATAATGGTAAAATCTTCCATTATTATCATTTATTTGTCTTTTCCTATGTCTGTATGTATGTATGTGTATGGTTTCACTGATGTTCCGTATTTTCATGCTTCGCACAAGATTTTAAACTTAAAAAAAAATCGTGACGAATCTTTTTCTTAACAAAACACACACAAGAGAGTATAAACAGATTTTTCGTCGAAATATCCTCCTTCGCACGTTATCCCTTGTTATACTAATCTAAGCATGCGATCTATTAATTAATTAACTATGCTTTTGATCATTGTCTTGCTGGAAAATAAATCCTTGCCTCCATCCTTAAATCAGTAATAAATCCTTTCTGGGGCTGTAAGACGCCTATTTCGCTTGCTTGTCACTACTATAAATTTGTCTTCATTAGAATACATGCATAAATACATACCCTACCGGTGAACATTTTGAGATCACGTTAAATAAATATTAGTAAACTAATAATAGTCAGCATATTGTCATCTGTCATTCTCGGAGATAGACGTGTATATTTAATTGTAAGATAATGTATATTGACAGCGGAACTACATTTTAAATATAACCTAACAAAGCTATAACCTACTTTAAAATTATTATACATATATAGAACTATATAAATCTGTAAAGAATTTGCGTTTCGGGTCAATATGGTGTTAATATTATCAATTATTTATTTGTCATTAGGTACTAATTGTAATGCTTCGCTGCGTAATAATTTAAGTAGGGAAACTAATTTGTGTTCGATTTTAAATTTTATACCTACGATTTAAGGTTGCAATTCTTCGATTTTCTCTGACTGACCTCTCTCCAAATCACTCTCACTGTTATTGAAAATTGTAGACACAAAGTAATGAAGAAGAAACATATATGTATATACATTTTTACGATTTTTTTAATGCAATATTTATGTAATAAATATATGTAATAAACATACCTCTTCTAGGCAGACTCTTCTTTAGTTTTTTACATTACAGTGTAAATAAAAAACACAATATGCACTTCCCACAATTTAAATTAATAATCATTCCAACATTACTTTTTTTATATACAGTGCCATTCCTTGGCTACTTTCTATTTTTAACATTGCCAATGTTTAAAATAATAATAATACTACACTAAAGACACCTTTTTTAAACCTTTTTTAGAAATAATGGTCATATTAAATAGAAAGATAAATAATTTATCTGACAAAAGCGATTATATAACTTAGCTTCTCTTGCGAGTAATCGACGTGATTTAAATGCTTCTGTTTTATTTTTTATTACGGAAACCTCATACACAGCCAGAACGACAATTATGCTATGCATCTTTAGGCTTTACGGTATTAATTACCATGTGAAAATTCATTCATTATATTTAGTAGACATCAGTAATCAAAGTAATTTAACTTTATCGATTTTATTATTTTTTTACGAAAATTGTTGCCATATCGAATTTTATCAAATTCTGTCCAGTAATTTTTGCGTGATTCGCCAAAAATAAACAAACACACAGAAAAAAATAACTAACTGGTTTTTTATCTTCAATTATAGAAACAGAATTGACTTTTCTAACCTTTTATTATATCAATAATAAAGAGTTAATCTTTTAAGATAACTCGATTTTTTTTTAAATTTTATTAAAAACACGTTTTTCTCAATACTTTAAGATTATTATTATCCGTGTGAAGCAATACTGGGTACTGTACAAATGGTAGAGTACGGAATACATAATCAGTTTATTTATATCTATAAAAAAATATAAGTGTTGTGCATCTTTAATAAAGTGAACTTTGTTCCCTCATGCAAAATTTTCATGTAAATTCAGAATATTGATATTTATTTCAAGTTTCCATACTGTATTGTTTTACTGATACCTTTACTTAGAGAAAGCTCTGATAAATACAATACATTATTATAGAACAAAACAATTGAGAAAGGTAAAATTTTCCAATTCCCCTCGAGGTAATCTAATGGCAAAAGGAATGGCAAATGTCAACTCATCGCCATTTCGTTTGTTGTGCGCACGCGCAAGGGAGCCGTCCAATTTGTTGAAAGTCGTATCAATTTGCTTTAGAAAGTATATGGTGCCGCGGCCTCGACTATGTACACATTTTGCGAAAATGCTCTTGTTTTTGAATTATATATAAACATGTTACTCATTATGCTGTCATATGTTGCTGTAATATTTTTTTATGATTGTACATTAAATTGCTTGTACTCGTAGATTATTAAACATATATTTTAGGCTAATTTTTATAGTCAAAAATTTTCACCTGGCTTAACTAAAGCACACGGCCATTTGTCTAGACGCACTTCAGAACATGCTACGAGTAGGTGCCTACATATATGCATATGCCATAGGTACACAAATCGTAAACATAAACACAAACAAATATCCGATGTTTGACGTAACAACACGCAACAATGTCAACATTAAACAATACATATGAACCAATATCGTACTTTTTTTCTTAGATGAAGGAAGACCATAAATTTACAGGTTACAATTTTGCAGTTTAAACGTATTTACTCTCTACCACATATTTATTATATTCCCCGTTTCTCTGAGCGGAAGTAGAACCCACAACCGCTGCATATACAGCTAGTCAGTGCCAATGCGCCACGACGGCCCCTATCTGGTTTATAAACATAAAATAAGCACTTATACTCGTATATATTTATATCACTTAAAGTAGTTTAGTACTAGAGATCTTTCTCAGCAACAGCCTTTGTCACCGATTACTTTATAAATAATGTATTACTTTAAACAGCTATGAACAAATACATGGTAACGTAATAGAACATATTAGTATTTGTAAGACAATGCGCTAATTTCACAATCCAACATACGTTACAATACATCAACCTTATGCTTATGCTTAGGCTTATGTAATCTTGACAAATTAACAAATATCGTGATCGCTATGACAATTAATCTTTGGTTTCTTATTGATTATACATTCTAGATGTAAAATAAATTGATTTGAGCTTTCGAAGTTGCCATATTTTTAAATACTAAATATTTACTAATAGTCAATATGTCACTTGCTCAACTACTTGTCCTCTAAAGCTAATATGTATATAGTATTTTAACACCATTGGTTGGTAATAACTGGTTCTAGGCTTAGTACATGTGACCCAAATGTATTAAGTTTTAGTTTTGTTAGTAATTGCTTAGTCTCATGTTTTTGTAAACAGTAAGAAATTAAATATTCATGCAGTGCATTTGTATATATGTAAATCTCATTGTTATTTAAATCAACGAAAACAATACCAGCATTACTAATAATAATAGAAAATCAAACATGATGATCTAAAAGATTAATCAACATCTAAAATTTCAAATTTTGATTATTATGCTACAATCTCTATATATGCAAATTAAAATACTGATATTAGAAAGAAAAGTTTTCGATGAAATTAAGAACAAATATGTGCTTGTCAAAGATTTAAAAGTGTTAACGTCAATGTGACGTGAGAATAATTACTGACTTTCTTAAGAAATGCTAAAGGCCAACTAACTATATGCAGTCAGACACACGGTTATTGTTTTTAATTTAAGTAATTGATGTATTACTTCCTTCATTACATAGCATTGTTGGTTTAAGCGCGTGCAATAGATTAGTGTCTGTAGCACGTAGACGTGCAAATATTTTAACTTTATCTTTATTCTTTAGCAGAACTTTTTTTACTTTGACATGCATCGGTGTTCTTGCAGTTGCTATTACTTATAAATCGATTTTCAGTAGATACTATTATTTTCAGTGTAAATGTGGCTCATAAAATCCGCGCAAACGAAGTAGTTGGAAGCAAGTAATATGATTAAAAATATATTAATTTAATTAAACAATTAGCATTTAAAAATAAACGAAGTGACAAAATTAATACATAATGAAAACCTAAATTACATGTTGAAGTTTTCAATCAATTTCCACTTAAATTTCCAAATGAGCAACAGATTTTAATACGGTTTTAACTAATAAACAAAGTGATCAAAGATGGAGGTGACAGGTGATTAATATGCTCATAATATGTCAGAGTGAAGCGGAGAATAACTGACATATATTTTTGTTATATGACCGCGAAAAAACATATTTTTATGCGATTATTTGGCAAAATGAGAAATGAAAGAATAGATACATTGTAGTCACTCGGGTAAAGCTGCGAGCAGAACACTAAAGTGATCAAAATATTCCTAATCTATAGTATATTGTTTTTAATTAACGTATATATCTATATATATAAACAAAATTGGAGCGTCTTTTTGTAATATCAAAATAATCAAATGCTATATTATTTACACGTTACTAAAATATTAACAAACAAAAAAGAAACCTTTTGTCTTTCTTAAGATAGAAGAGACTGTGGTGCAACACTAAGACTTTTTATCCAGGAATTCTGACGAAATTGAGCTTTACGAATACGAATACGCACGTGAGTACCTACCGCCCAGATAAAATAGGTATTGTATATACAATGTTTTATAGACAAAGTGATTCAAAAGAAAAAAAGACTAATAAGTAGGTTAAATTTAAAGGTTATATATATATATATATATATATATATATATATATATATATATATATATATATATATATATATATATAAATCGATTATTATGCGATTATTATCGATATATATATATATATATATATATATATATATATATATATATATATATATATATATATATATATATATATATATATATATATATATATATATATATATACATCAAATATATAAACATATATATACAATTAAATAGCACATGAATACTGTCCCTTCTTAAAAAGTAATGAAAGTAAAAATGAACGTTATAAATTGAATATAATATGTACATATAGCGGCAGAGTTGATTACGTATTTGAAATATTAATTAATATCGTAAGCTTCTTATGGATTCGGACAAAGCAATATAAAAAACAAATATAAAGTAAGTAAAATTAATAGATTACTTACATATAAAAAGGACCAGGACTACTGGACGTGGAAAGCTGATACAGAAAGCTGAAGGAAAGCTTGCAGAGTCAGTGGGAGCATTAAAATAAGATTTTTAAAATTCCTTTCTACACTTCTACGATTTATTTATAGTTAATTACATAACATTCAAGTTGAATCTGACTACGATTTAATAAGTTAAGAATAAGAATTTATATAAAAATTTACATATTCTCTCATTATTTGGACATTAAGCCGTTACGGCTAGTAAATCGAGCAAGCTTATTCCACGAACTATATGTCATTGTACTATCAAAGTGACTGGATGTTACGTATATGAGGAATGTGATATTTCAGAGCTTACATATTTCATTAAGTAATTAACGCGCGGACCTCGAGAGGTAACCGACCTCTTGAGGTCCGCCTTTGTCATTTTATTTACATGTTATAAAAATGACTTCCTGAATGTGTTTTTAACAAAGAAAATTAATATTGGACTTATAGGGTAGGCATGCAATCGACCTGTACGATTGCATGATTTTAACTTGTTCATACTTTATTAAAATAATATTTAATTTATAAAATGTATACTTAATAATACTTTATTAAAGTAATATTACTTGGAAATGTGAGCAGAGCTATTGAAATTATAACAACGTGTAACAGCGTCGCTCTATTATTCGCATTACCACACTGATTATTTAATTAACGACTGTTCTAGAAAAGTATGAAGCTTGATAAAATGTATCAAATTGTAATATAATTGAAAAATATGGGCTTGGAATTGGTATTTTACAGTTTTGTACTTATGTACAGATATTCCTTGACGCAAATTGTCATATGACAAATTAATTTCCTTATTTCTAAAGTATAGTTTGACTGCCAGATCGACATTTACCGAATTGGAATTTGAGTCCACGACCTTTTAGAGCCCAATATGGATTTTCCTTTAGAACGTCAAAATACATTACACGCTTATGTGTGCCAAGTAGTTACAGCGATGTCATAGTTGATAAGTTAATTAGGCAATTATTAAAATAATATCCTTATCTTGCTAGAATGGATTACTAATTAGTTTGATATACATTTTAATGTCATATAACGTCACTAATTTTCAATAAACAAGCTATATATGTATGTAGATATATATATATATATAGTATTCTTTATTGCAATCAATATATGTTGAATTACATACATAATAAAAATATAGTTCCAAACGGTGGACTTATCTCTAGAAGAGATTTCTTCCAGCCAACCTGTGAAAGTGGGTGAAAGCAGTAAGTAGCGAGATGACTCTTAAAATGCAATATAAAGATAAAAAATTTACGTAATTACATAAAACTAAAAATAACTTTAAAAAAATCCTATACATAAAGCATAAAAGATATACGAGATATACATACATACCAGTAATAATGTTAAATAAACATATACTTATATAAATACATATAAATACATACATACGCTATAAAATATATAAAATTTCAACACAAAAAACAAAATAAACACATAAAAATATAATATAAATAAAACATAGATAAGTTAAATAATTTTCAGATACTATTAAGTTCGTTGATGAGATGTTTTTTCAGTTGCGACTTAAAAGACAAGATTGATTGGCTCTCTTGAATAGCTTTAGGGAGTTTATTCCAAAGGAGTGGAGCCTGTACAGAAAAGGAATTTTGAAGGAATTTGGTATTGCTCTTTGGAATGTCTAGCATTGGTAAAACAAAAGACCTCCTCGAGCGTGTAGGAGAGGGAAGGATTTTAAAACGGGAACGTAGATAAGGAGGGAAGTTTTGGTAGTTGACTATTTTGAAGAGCAAAGAAAGGATATGCATATCACGGCGAAAACGAATAGGGAGCCAATTAAGCTGAGCTCGAAAATGGGATACGTGGTCGTACTTCCGAAGACCGTAAACAAAGCGTATAGCGAGATTTTGAAGACGCTCTAATTTGTTAATTTGCTCCTCAGTCACATCCAAATAGCAGACATCGGCATAGTCAAGTATTGGTAGGAGAAGACATTGCGCTAGCATTATTTTTGTTTTATGAGGAAGGAAGTATTGGAGACGCTTAAGAGAACGATAAGAGAAATGCATACGTTTACTAAGTTCACTAATGTGGGGTGTCCAAGACAAATTGCAGTCAAAAATTAGACCCAAATTCTTTACTTTATCATAATATGGAATTGGAATTCCAGAATACATAATCGTAGGTACTGAATTCCATTTGATTTTACTTGCAAGTCGGCTACTACCGATTATTATTGCTTGCGATTTTTTCGGGTTAACTGACAGTCCAAAAGATTCAGCCCAACATTCGATAGCAGCTAGATCATTATTTAAAATATTTATGGTGTCGGACAAATCGTTTATATATCCATGTTGGTATAGCTGGAAATCATCTGCATACAGATGGTAAGGAGAAGAAATGACTTTGGAAATATTGTTTATAAAAATAGAAAACAGCAGAGGAGAAAGAATGCCGCCTTGTGGAACGCCAGCAGTGAGATCTAGCCACGATGACGTATAATCATTAACTTTCACGAAAAGATAAGAGTGAAACCAGTTTATAACAGTTGAAGAAATGTTTACTGCACGAAGAGAAGCAAGAAGTATGTCGAAATCAACAGAGTTAAACGCATTGCTGAAATCCAGTAGTACAATTGCGGTGAGCTTGGTGTTATCCATGGCACAACGAATATCCTCCGTAATATTCAGCAGTGCACTAACTGTGCTGTGGAATGGACGGAAACCGGACTGGAAAGGACATAGAAGATTGTTTTAGGAGAGAAAGGAATACAGTTGGTTATAAACAATGGATTCAAGAACTTTGGATAAAATAGGCAAAATGGAGATAGGACGATAGCCAGAGACTAAGCCGGGATTAGGCAGCGGAACGACATGAGCATTCTTCCACTGTGAAGGAAAGACATTGCGTGACGGTGAGAAATTTATAATGTGGGTAAGCACTAGACTACTGTAGATATACATATATAAAAGAAATAAATGGTGGTGGAAAATGATACTTCAATAGAACCCAATAACCCACGAGTAATAATGAACTAGAAAAAAAGTATATATGGATATCACTAGTTTCTTCCATACAAAACTATAATCGTAATTTCCATTGGGATTTTTATTTGTTTTGAATTAAAAATACAACCTATATTGATACTTGATTCAGAAATTCAGATCCAGAGTCTTGTCACGAGCTTGAGTTCCTTCTAGCCTTATTTTAGGCAATTCAATAAAACAGTTGTTTTGTAGATTATTTGGCGGGGAAAATATCTTAAATTGATTATTAAGACACTAAATATTGAGAGAGACTAGTCATAATAGAATAGCCTATTCTAAGATTGACGTGTACAAATGCACTGAGAATAAAAAAGACATTGTTTTGCGTTCTTCTCGACTGATAAATATTCCAATATAAGTTTTTTCTTATATCTTGCATGTACAGACAGAGATCGGTTACATTTTTATTGTATGTACCTATATAAATTAGTCAAACTTTCTGCTCGTGGTTTCGTCCACGTGGCTTGACAACGGAAGTAATAATTAAATTAATCACTTATTAGTTGAATATACGTGCCTCAATATCATTATTGACAAAATAAAGCTAGAGGTCTTCGACCGGCCTAACAATAGAATTCCGGGTAGCAACTTTACAGCGCACCTAGGTAATTAGTGTACCCTGTTTTATATATACATAAAAATATGTATAAATAGAACAGTATAATTTTAGAAATTTTGATTTCATCGGATTTTATATAATATTTTTATAATGCCTGAAATCAGTAGTTATTAATAAGGATGATATTTTTATATATTATACAAAAAAAATGGATTACTTTAAATTTCAGAAGAAGAACCGAAAAGAGTTTAATTTGAGTTACGTATAAATAGTAATGTATCTATATTCATTTACCGTTATAGAGAAATAAGAGCAATAAGAACCTATCAAATATATATTTTGAGAAAGTAAAGATTTAAGATACGTATAATATTTGCATGCAGATAAGTTATATAAGGCGTAATTGTTGGTCGCTTGCTTGTAATTTCATGTTAAAATAGATTTGCTATCGGATTGCCGCGATCTATGAAGCGTGAGAAAGCAACTGTTGCGATTCTGATCGGATGCTTTCTTCGTGATCTTATAGGTTTAATTTTGACATTGTATACTATCGTAGCAAATGTTTGATTGATTGGCGCACTTTCGCCATTTACAATTACATTTGATTTTCTACTCAGTTGTCTTTGTGTTAGGCAGTAGCTCATTTACTTTTAATAGAAGTTCAAATTTCTCGAATTTTAATTAATGCTGTTATGCTTGTGTGTCAGGTTTAGCACATTTTGGAAGTGCTATGTCCTGAACATTTCTTCTTCGATATTATGCGGAACCCAAAAATAATTTGTCCGCTTGAGCTATCGGTAATATGAAAGATTGGGGAGGACAGGCGATGGCGCGTCGAACTTAATTGCCGTGGTATTTGCTCGGTCCGCCGCTCAGTTCGTTCTGCGCCGCCACAGTGGTTACGTCGCTGGCGCGCTGATTGCTGGTTGCAGTAAAAAGAATGGCATCGTCGCCGTGAGTGACCGTCAAACGATAAGTGCTGATGGCAGAATGACTGAGGAAAGTGAGCAAAGCGACTCCTTCAACTCGTGGGAGCTCAACGGTCTAAACTCCTTGGACCTATGGGATTACACTGTTGAACTGGAATGTCTGCAAGGAACTGAAGGTTAGTTAATAGTTTTAAGGTTGCATAAAAGAGAGGGGTATCGCTGCCGTCGCGCTCGCTGGACAATCCGCTATGGCCAATGGTATCTGCGAATTAAATTATGGAATTAAATATTCACATATACTTTAACGTGTTTTTAAGGGAACTTTCGACATTATTTTCGTATTGCTTTTCTATATAAGTAAATGTTTTTTTCCAGAGTCAATTTACTTTGCATGTGTAAAATAAAAAGAAACAAGAAATTAGGTATAGATAAGCGACTGCAACGTATATTTATCGTTCCGGCGACAGTAACCAGTTATCTTTTTTATCGATAATCAAGCTATTGTTTGTGATTACGTGTTTTCACCCTCGACGTTTATCTTCACGCAAGGTTCTCATAAAAAAAGTTAATAAAGTAATTAATACCATTCACTCACTGTACAGTCTAAACCTTTATACACAGAAGACATTTTAACCTTACGTCTTATTTTCTTATATTCTTACATAATCTTGTAAATTAAAGCTGAGCCGTAAAAATGAGTAATAATTATCAAACTATGGCCTATTAAATATTTGCTTAGTAACTGCAGTTACTTCACGATTCAGAATTGAAATAGTAGCGTTAAGTTGAGAGGCCTTCTTAAATTAAGCAATGTATTTTTCAACAATTAGTTTTACGTAAATTTACAATTAGTTTTACGTAAATTGTGCTATATTGTGACACTTCATTAAAGATATTCACATGCAAGTTAATGTAAATTAATAAGACAACCTTTGTATCAGTTGTCTATTTGAATTTTAAAATAGGTATGTACTCGTACCTATATAGAAATCTATATAGGTACGAGTGCATACCTATTTTAAAATATATATATATATATATATATATATATATATATATATATATATATATATATATATATATATATATATATATATATATATATATATATATATATATATATATATATATATATATATATATATATATATATTATATGCAGTAAAAATCATTATAACTTCTACTTCACAGTTCGCAATAACCAACTTACAAGTCAAACTTGTTTTTATGTTTCCGCAAAAAATATGAATAATACCATACTCTGCAAACAAAAAATCTTAGTAACTGTTATATAATTAAATAATAACAAATTCATTTAACAATAATAATTAAGTACCTGATTAAATAATGTGGGCCAAATAAATCTATAACAAGTATCGATTTCACTGATCATTTATTATCTAAGAGTAGTAACGAAGGAGTTTAATTATGTTGGTATATCATTAAAATGTCATTAAATAATATTAAAAGTTTTTGTAAGTAGTAGTAAGTAGTTTCTATGTAAAGTTTTAAAACAAACATTGTTGATTTAATCTTACTATTAAGTTTCTTCAAATGCGTTTAAAACATATTCTGGTTAATAAATTTCGAGGCTAAAATTTTGTTTAACCAACCATATTGAAACGTTACAAAAACATAACGTAATGAAATTAAGCAAAATTATTAATGAACAAGTTTTTTTTGTAAGTAGATATGTTGTTTATTTACTACACATAAATAAAAAAATAAGTTTTATACATAGAAAATATGTTTATTTTAATTTTACCCCTTTTTACATATATGACTTTTACATTCTTTTTTTTTTCTTGTTAAATGTTAGACTCCTTAGGCAAAGGTTCTGTTCATCGGGAAAAAGCCTATAGGTACATATTTTAAATATAAACGCACATGTCCTAAATACATGACGATGACGTCACCAGTTCTTAATTTACTCTCATTGGCCAATTAAAACGAATATGTACCTACCCTAATTAATATCTTTTAGCTACCGTACTACATCGCCTTGTGTTTAATACGCATAAATATATTACAAAGAACGAGTTGATATAAAAAATATTTCTGCACAAAACGTAATTTAAAATAACGTGGACTTCCTACATTTGTTATTTATTTTTAACTAGTAGGTGCCAGCAACTTCGTTTACGTAGTCTTTATTTTTATTTTTTTATTTAGCAGCAATAAAATAAAACATTCATTTTTTATATGCCACCGGAAAATGTTCGTCATGGTGAGCAAAATCTACTAAGGCGACATTTCAATGTTTTCTATGGTTTAGCTCGTAGAGTTGAACTTCAGATGGATGTTCCAGACCTTAATTTATTTTATATCTTTAGTAAATGCTCGTCATGCTAACAATCCCGTAGGCATTTCGAGAAATCATTTATTAAAGCACATTTACGATTACAAGTCTCAATTGAGTCGGCTGTACGTTGCCTGTCAGTCAGTTACGCAGTAACGGAAGAGAGATATATATAAATATATATATATATATATATATATATATATATATATATATATATATATATATATGTATATATATATATATACTTAATGATGATTATACATAATTAATAATTATATATACTAAACCAAATAATTAATCAAATTATTAAAATAAGCTATTTAAGTGGTAATTAAAGTTTTAATGGAAAGAAATATAATTGACTATTTAACAAGTTTACTTTCATATTGTTGATTAATTTATAATTTAAAATAAGTTCTTAAAGGCACATGACGTATTTCAGATGTAACTGATATTATGAGATGGCTTAATATATTGATATATTCCTTTTTCCATAAAAGTCAAGAATTGATCTTATGTAACATTAAATTTTATTGAAAATAAGAAAAATAGCTTCAAGCTATTTATTTATTGGTAGACAGAGGGAACCTAGTGTTAAAACATTCCGTTCCCCGGTTTCCGCTTTTGGAGACATTGCATGTTGAGTGGCGGAACTCGCCGCGTATCGTCTTGTTATTATACCAGAGCAAGGGAAATTAAATAATGAATTCTCTCCGGAGAGTAATCGAATCCACAACCGTCGCGTTTACAATAACAGTTACAGAGCCTGTGCCGCGGCGCCACAGTGGCGTTTATAAATATAATAGTTAAAAGTAAAAAAGTTATAGAACAGTAAAATTTGGTTAAAAAAAATGAATGCCATCACTAGAAAGTTTCCTGTCATATCACCTTTACCTATATAATTGTAATAAGAAACTAGCAAATTTAAATAAGATTTTCAATTTCAGCGTCTTACGTAACGAAATAGAAAGAAAAGAATTGTAACGAAAATGTTATTATTAATTTACTCATCATTTAGTTCCATCAATCTTGGTTGCTTGTCAAATTGTTATATCACTTTAGTAAGGCTTCATAAATGCAGTTAATTATTAATAAATAGAAACTATGAATTTTTAAGATCTATTGTTATACTTAGTTTGTAGAATATTAATAGAAAATACTGTAATACTTTCATATCTGTAAGAATAATTAAGGGTGACGAATAAAATAAGTATTAATCACGTGGCCACAGTGGCTAAGTGCAGTGAGCTGTCCCACGGCTGACTGTTAACGCGATAGTTATGGGTTCGATCTCCTGTGAGTAAAAAGAAATGGTTTTCCAGGTCCCTCGCAAAATAGTGAGGCGTTGATTTCTTAATAACTTTTAGAATTATTTAATATTTGTTTTTCTCTTCTTGCTATGCGTATATATACGCAAATATATATATATATATATATATATATATATATATATATATATATATATATATATATATATATATATATATATATATATATATATATATATATATATATATATATATATATATATATATATATATATATATATATGAATGTATTTTTTTTATGTATGTATGAATATAACATAACACAATAGGTATCTTGCTTTATAAATAAATAAAGGCTTTATAATATATAGGCTCATATGCAGCATTATTTATCTTAATATTTAATATAAATATTATTTGCTATCCCATTTTCAATTTCGTTATTTCCTCTGCATCAAGGTTGCCTGGCAGAGATTGCTATTAAGCAATAAGGTCGCGTCTTGTACAGTTCTATCTTTAATATTGTATTTCTACTGTATACTTTCATTCATGTACAATTAAAATTAATTGTTTTTTTTTAACACGTCCGTTCACAACCCAATAGCATCAGATTTATAATTAAATTATACATAGATAATTAGATACAATAAATAAGTGCTAAGTGAACAAATTGTCTATTACGCCTGAAGTATTCTATAACGTTATAACTGGATTTAACTTTAATTATCTATCATTAATATTATATACATACAGTTTTATTACCGAAGTAACTAGCTTAATCATTAACTTAATAAGCAATGTGGACTTATGCAACAGAATGTGATATTGTTTTATTTTAATTTTTTTTAATAATGCATGTATGAATGGCAGGTTGTAAATTGTAATATTATGAACGCAAACATAGTGTTATCTCACAAGTCGCAAGATTTTCACACAAATTTTTAATGTAAAATTCACACGTGTTTAAATTACTTTAACGACAGATTCTTACACACAAATATTATTATATAGCATAACTTGTTACCAAACAAGGAAGTAGGTGCGTAGGTTATGGAGTAAGATTTTATAATAATAAAATTATTACAGTAGCACCTATACTCAGATATTTCAATTAGTGTTCTTCAACTGGCTTATCGTATATATACTTAAACTTGGACTAGCCACTTAAAATTTAATCGAGAATTTCCTATACATTTTCAAGATCCTACGCTACGAACGCTATTACGGTCGAACAAACTAACTTCACTACTAGCTTTGTTTCAGTATTCATTGACCTTATTTTTTGAGTAGGTACCTACCTATACTTGAAATTTCAAAGTTAAACTCTACAAGGTTGGCAATTTGCTGTTCTTTTGCCTTTCACGATGATATCGTGGCCGCGTTACCGGTCTTTGTGCTTAAAACTTTTGAGACAAGTAGGAATGTGTCATGCATTAGTCTCAAAGTGGAACACGTGACTATGCGACTTGCGCCACGTTGTGGTTATTATCCATACACATCTCAACAAGCGCTGGCGCAATTGATCGACGCTTTTACTATTGCCTTTAGATCCACGACCGTGCTTACTACTTACAAAAACTAAATTGAAAAAAAAATCGCTATCTTGAATTAATTTTGATATAATAGAAATAATAATATAATAATATAATTAATTTAAAAACTATATATTTACCTAATTATAACGTTTTAATTACAACACAATATATAACATAATAAAAACCACTGTTTTATACCTATACAATTAAGTAAGATTTGTATGCGGAAATGAAAAGCGTGCAGTTTACTCAGAATTCAATAGTATTTCCTCACATAATCTCCCGTCACCCCACCAGCGACGTGATAGCATCCGATGAGATAATTGCTACGTCCACTTCGTCCGTCACCACGTCCGCATTGCTCTCGGTGCATTTGCATAATTTACTACTTTCCCAACGTCTATGCTAACAAGTTAAAATTAACGAGAATATTTCGTTACAGATTTGCAGCTCGCGGCTGAACTCGGCAAAACACTCTTGGAACGAAACAAGGAGCTAGAAACTGCGTTGCGCCAACACCAAAATGTTATTGAAGATCAGACACAAGAGATCGAGGTTAGAATTAATATTATATTTTTTCATATGTTCAACCTGGAGCAGGGTAAAAACCTTTATTGTAGGGAAAAATATGGCTACGTTAATCTTACAAAAGAAATTTAAATAATGGACTTTAACTTCAGACAATACATAAAACATTACGATGCATTTGCGTCTTAGTATTAATTACGCTTGAGTCACGATAACGATATTTTAAATAATCAGTAAAAAAAGTAGTAAAAGAATCAATTAGATTTTCCATTGTTTTAGTAATCTAACTAATCTAAAACATAGTTCCTACCTACATACTCAATGTTTAATCTATTTCAGTATCTAACAAAGCAAACGGTAGCATTGCGTGAAGTAAACGACTCAAGACTAAGAATCTACGAGCAGCTAGAAGTGAGCATTCAAGACTTGGAGCGCGCGAATCACAGGCTCGCGGTCGACCATGCCGCCGACAAGAAACACATTAAGGCGTAAGTTCATTACCGTAACAAACAACATCTGTCATCTATTCAAAGTGTCGCACCGTGGCTCTAATCGTCAGGTTTTCTATTCCATCTTTTGTTGTTATACTGCAACGATTCTCGAGTACTTATTACTGTCACAACATATTATGATAATAGTACAATAACAAATATGGACGTAGTTAATGGTTTGGTCGTTTACTCTCAATATTTCTAGAAACTTATTTGCATTTCACTTCGTAGAAGTTGTGAAACCCACTCAATTATAAATGTGTTGTAATTTCAGTTTATGCAGCAACATCGAAAGTTTGGAAACCAAGTGTGAGGAGTTCCAGAAGACTGTGGACGATCTGAACGCACAATTAGAGATCGTCAGACGGCGAGCAGAACGTAAGCCTGAAAGCGAAAAACCCAAAGAAAAAGAATTAAAACCTGCGGTTCCAGCGGTACCAAACAATAAAAATGTTAATTTAACACCGCAAAAATCAGTGGCACCTCTCCCGGAACTGACAAAAGAGGATGAGGATTTGCTGAGGCTGAGCGATGAGCTGAGGGAGAGTAAAGTAGCTTTCGCTCAAGAACAAAGGAGAGTAACGGAACTCGAAGAGCAATTAGCATCGGTGATACAAGAGAATAATAGACTGCAGGAACAGCTAAGAAATTGGCATCAACGAGATGATGAGCCTAAATCGATGCACGAGGAGTTCTCAATCCTTGAAGAAGTCAGGTAATTTTTTTTGCATTTGGTAATTCCAAGTGTTTTATAAATAAAGCACATGAAAATATCTTTACTGTTAGGTTTATTCTTATTACTATATGTTATTAATTTTAATTATATAAATTTTAGAAGCAATAAATATATTAATATTAAACGTTTCCAGACAAGGTCAACTATGTGTACGATGTCTACGAGGTATGGAGCGCGATGACATGTCCTCGATACTCGACGGGGATGACGACGACAGAAGCGTTATAAGTTCTATTATTCTCACTCCTGGCCAGCAAAGTCCAAGAGATGACCATGTCACAAACAAGCTTGTCAAATTTGACGTAAGTATAATGGTTTTTAGTATTTGCCATCTACAAATTTCTTTTCTATGCTTCCTTCTTTAGCCATTTCTGTATTTTAACAGTAGATATATGTCTGTAGTTCTTTGTACTAGATATACTCTTACTAAACTATATTAACTCACTATTTCGCCAATACTTGCAACTACTTTACTAACGACTAACCAATTTAGAATTAAAATATTGGTATAAGACCATCGAGAATAGTCATCAAAGGTGACCTTATCTGGAATTGAAGGCGATTATCAATTTAACTAACCAACCGGCGAGCAGAGGTTGGTACGACCCCTCGAAAATCTGACGAGAATGTTTTGATCGTTCTAGGCGACAAAACTATTCGAACTGCCCCTGATGTTGTTGATCACGCTTTGCATATGCATTATGAAGCGCATTTGCAGTAGTTTTCTTTGGATATATCGCATGTAGTTGAAGGTACGTCCATTACTGACACGTTATTAGACTAAAAGAATGCACGCTAATAAATCATTGGTGAAGGTATTCTGTTCATCTAACGTGTTTAGTGTGACGTTAACTGTTCTGAAGTCCGTTTAATGTATGTGGAATATAGCTAACGATTTACTAATAGTTCACTATATGTGTTGATATTAAAAAAATACTAATCCAGCAACTAATATAGTATTTATATCTCATTAACGTATGCTTTTGTCAGCTAAATCAATTTTTTTTATTATGGTGGAGTAATATTAGGGTGTATTTTTGACATTTTTGAATTCGTTTTTCATTTTAATTGATTTAATAGTCACCCAGAGGAAAATCTTCTTACCACAGCTCATTGCAGGGTTAACAAAAATCTTAGATTTAAAATCTTGAAACTCCCAAGTGTTTCTGGAATAACTTTCTAAAAATATTTTAATAACAATATTCATCACATTTTTATAACTGACATCATAATGTCATTAAAAATTGTAACATCATCATGACTAGTCCCATTTGTGAACGTACAGTGATCAAAGGACTGAAATCATCTAATATAAAATATAAAAATCAAAACGTCTTTACAGAATGCTAAGGAAAAACTGCTGCAAGGTATTTGGGCCAACAAAGAAGATGGCCACGATAATCCATACAGGGAACTTGTGCAGAAATATGAGGCTCTGCTCGAAGTTCAGTTGTCGCAGGTGAAGAACGTAAGGAAAAATAAACCTAATTTGATAGCTGGCGCACAAACGCAATCCGGACCTGTATCGCTGCCGGACGAGTTGCAGACATCTGGAGATTACAGCCAATTTAGCGTTAAAGATACAGATGAAGAGAGCGGCCACGGCGAAGATGCTCACAAAGAAAACTGTCAGCAGAAGAAATCTGAATCAACGTCGCGTAAGAAAATCATTCAAACACCTGACTTCTCTGAGGCTGAAACATCGAGCTCAGGTTTTTCAGATGAAACGAGCAACAAAGCCACTCAAACAGAACGCGAGAGACCTGGTTCTTTCTTGTGCACGATTGCCGACGGTGAAGACTATCGCTTTAGCATTTACGATGATGTAAGTCCAATGGATAGTCGTTTCCGTAATAGACCGGAATATCGTGTACTTTTTAAAGAAATATTCACAATATTGAAAAAGGCCGCTGAAAACAAAGATGATGGAGAACAGCTACCCCTGTTAGACGATACTACCACAGGAAAGGTACCACCAGTAACTCCTGCCACTGAAGAACCTCCAGGCAATTTTACTGATGATACACAGAGCGTTTTGTCGTCTGTAATGTCTGAACAATCGATTCCAGTATCTGATATCACTGCTCCAGATGCACCAACATTAAAGGAGAAGGAACAGCCAATTGCAGAACCAGCTAAAAAGCAAGAAACTAAGGAAACTAAGGTAAACAAAGTTATAAACAATAAAGAGAGCGAACCAGTAGTTGAGAGCGTCAGTGAGACGCCCAAGCCAACCCAACCAGAAAACAAAAACGAAAAAGAAAAGGAAGAAGAAAAAGAGAAAGAGAAAGTGTTGACTCCACTGGTGCGCCAACCACTGGAATACATTGCAGCTACTAGAAAGAAGTCCAGACATCGCAATCGCAAACACAGCCAAGACCGACAGGGAGCTGATTCCCCTGTTTTCCCATCACCGCCCAAGATTGTCTACCAGAAATCATCTAACAAAAAGAGGAGAGACTACCGGCCGATCGAAATTAGTCCTCTCGTCAAAGCACCCGAAGGAGAATGGAACGGATCGACTCTTCAATTTTACAATAGGAACATAAATTCCCCAACCCCGAGCGTGAGCAGCCGAACGGGTAAAGTCTATCAAGGGTGGAACTCGGAGACAGACACGTGGGAAGTTAAGCAGAGCACTGCTTCCCAGGAAATACACAAGTTGAGGAAACTTGAGCTCTCTTACGCCGAAGTACTTAGAAACGCCGACAAGTCCAAACCTAGGCGCAAGAAACATCAATAAAGATTTTTTTATTCAACGACCCCCTCTCGTCCGTGAGAGTCGAGTGATCAACCGCCATTTGTCATTGCCAACTGGACATTTTTAGTTTAAGAGGTTTTGTGATCTGCTAGCGTTACTTTTATTTGTACCAAAACCGTTAACGGTTGCCATATAATATGTTCTGATATAGTTGAATCTATAGTATATTATATTCATATATAAATTACAATCCATCTAAAATTGTTCCAACATTTAATTTATTATTGTATTTCACAAATATCTACCCTCCGAAATAGAGTAACGTCACGTTCTTCATAAACAAAAAAAACAATAATGCATTTATATAAGAGACGAAAGTATATAATGGCTTAATATGAGGTTTTAATTAATACTGAAAAATTTATTTGAAAATGAATTATTTTATCGTTTTAACTATTCCGTTGTTACTTAAGTCACTATTTTAATTGTATATTATGTATTTGAATTGTGAATTTTAATTTGTAAATATTCTTTAAGTTAATTTTATACTATAATTTGCCATGGTTTCCGCGTGTACTTCAATTCATTATGGAATTGTATGCTGAATTTATTTAATGAGAATGGAGAAAGGTCGGAGGTATGAAATAAAAATTTGCATTGAATATTATCAGTTTTTCATTTGTCCTTCAACTGCTAAATAAATAAAGACGACACGACGTATATAATACATAAATTATAATTTAGTGGTACTTTTTACATGATTACATTTAGCAGTCACAGTGTTGGTTTACACAAAGTACAGTTAGTTGGCCCAATATCATTACTCATAGACAGAACATTGGGAGAATTCTCTATTGAGATACTTAAATATATTATATACATTATCACAAACTCTGTAATATTACAGTTCAGTATTACAATGTCGAATATACTATTTATACATACATATATTCCATTCTGAAGCAAGATATAAACCAACTATATACCTAGGTGAATTTTTCAAATTGTTCAAATACGAATCTGTGTTAAGTGAAATTATTTGATATATATAAACATTTGTAAAATTCAACTATATTATGATACAAAAATATAACATTTAGGTATCACACAAATTAAAAATACTAAATAATCTTATATATTTACAGCAGAGCTACATATAGAATTATTAAAGAAAATAAAAAAAATAATATTGTCTATAAGTCTATTTAAAACACAGTTTCAATTTATGGTAATAGAACACTTTTTTTATTATGGTCAAAATGGTCAATGGTCAAATAATATAGAAATTAAGATAAGAAATTACTAAATGACCGTATACACTTAAAATTACTTGAAAAACTCACCCTTATATATATATATATATATATATATATATATATATATATATATATATATATATATATATATATATATATATATATATATATATATATATATATATATATATATATATATATATATATATATATATATATATATATATATATATATATATATATATATATATATATATATATATATATATATATATATATATATATATATATATATATATATATATATATATATATATATATATATATATATATATATATATATTATATATATATATATATATATATATATATATATATATATATATATATATATATATATATATATATATATATATATATATATATATATATATATATATATATATATATATATATATATATATATATATATATATATATATATATATACACAATAATAATTCACATTACACATACACAACAAACTAACTTTAACCTTACAAGTAACAAATAATTAACCAACTAACAGCATCAGTTCGTGTATTATAAAGACATGCGTAGACAAAGGTGATGTGTCTCAGTTTATAATTATGTCAGGTCTGCATATGTATATCTCTATGCATTTTGTTTAGAAATTTTCCAATAGTCTTAGGGTTCCGTAGCCCTAATAGGATTACTGTGTTGTCCGTTTGTCGAGAATTTTTTTTTTCAAGGACGGTGGAGGCGACGTCGGTAAATTAGTATCAAATAATTAAGTTCGTTAGAGTAGAGAAAAAAGTACTTCTTAATAATGCAATCAAAAATTACGAGGTCTTTTACGGTGCGGAACTTCCCGTAGACTTCGAATTACGAAATTTGGTAAGAAGTGAGAACTTACTGTATACATAAAAAAAAACAGAAGAAGGTAATTTTATAGGTGTATCACAGAAAAGAGATCATTTCAAACTTATATGTGTAGTTCAATTTCATATAAAAATACTACTTACGACCACAAATTTAGTTTGGTCAAGTTTTATAAGTTATCCATCCCAATGACCTACAATCATGAAATTGGTACGGAAAACTCGTAACGCGAGTCCGTCTCGGACATAACTGATATTTTATATTTAATGTCAAAAAGATATTTTAATTATCTCGTAATTGTAAGTCTGCGACATATCACCAATATCCAAAGTCGTCTTTATTGAGGACTTCGTGTATTACTTGTTGTTCTGCGCGTCAAGTTCGCGCTCGACTATCTTGCGGTACTCGTCGAAGCCGCCCTCTATGGAGGTCACTGACCCGCCGCCGCACACCCACAGCTCGCTGCACACCATGCGGATGAGGCGCTCGTCGTGGGACACCAGGATCACGCCGCCCTGGCGAGCAATGAAATGTTATTATTTATATTGAAATATACATGTATGTGGCAGCCAATATTGCCTAGTTATCAGATAGCCTAAACATCTGAGTAAATTACTTAAATCTAAAACATTTAACATTTTGCATGGCCGAGTAATTCATATTTATAAATAATGCCCGTGGAGTGCATAAACATGACTTTTACAATTGTGGTGTTATCACTAGAATAAAATAAAATAGTAAAAAATAGATTAGGTAAGATTATATTGATTTGACTAATACTTCAATTTGGGTAAGTAAATTTTTTCCTCAACATGATCTAACTTGTTTAGATGTCATTAAATGTTGCAGTAGATAGTACGGCTAACAATGAATATCGTTCAGGCTACTACTTGAATGACGCCGTTTAAAAAAGAAGTTTTTAATTGAACGGCTATTTAATCTAATTGACGGGCACTGCAAAGACCAGAGCGCCGAAATAAAAACAATTCCTTCCCCTGAGTGGGAATCAAATTGACAATCATCATGTTTACATTCAGACATTGTCCCATTACATCACAATGGTCTCGTTACATATATAATAAATAAAAAATATATAAATTACTAAAACTTACAGTATATTTATTAATAGCTTTCCCCAGCGCCTCAATAGTCTCTATGTCCAAGTGATTGGTCGGCTCGTCCAGTACTAAAAAGTTTGGATTTCCCATACACATCCTAGCGAAGGCCACCCTTGATTTTTGACCTCCGGACAAACTTCCTATGGTTTGGAGTGCCAGGTCGCCGCTAACACCAAAGCTACCGAGCTGTCTTCTGTAATCTTCTATTGTTTTACCTGGAAAATTAGCGAAAGTTATGAATATGAAACTACAACTAGAAAAATTTTACACTAAATAGTTTTATATTGAAAATACAACGTATTAAAATGTTAACGTATTAAAGAAAATTATTAGATAAAATAGTTTTAATTTTTTTTTATTTATATACTAAATATTAATTTATTCATTTATCAATTACTTACTAAT
Organism: Dione juno; assembly: GCA_037127375.1. Lineage (NCBI taxonomy): Eukaryota > Metazoa > Arthropoda > Insecta > Lepidoptera > Nymphalidae > Dione > Dione juno. Next base: position 9,809,054 of record JAXRJS010000041.1, on the reverse strand, counting down.
TGGTGTTAAATTTAAGTAATTAACAGAAAACAAAAAAGTAACCTATAACTAACATGTTTTATTAGACAAGACTTAAATAAATATTAAGCATAATTAAAGCGGTATTAGTAGGATAATTTCAAATTTATTTAGTTTAGTGAGAGGAGCTTGGACAATGGAGGAAGAGGATCATACACTGTTCCAAACTTCTCTTCCTACAATGCCATGATTAATATACGGTAAATTTGATTTTTTTGTTATTATTATAATTTTTACTATGCTTTTTTGTTTACTTGACAATTTCATATTATAGATATATCTATAGGAAAGTCACTAATTCCTTAAACAAGAGTTATTAGCCCATTATTTGGACACTAATCAACAAATATATTTTTACATCATAATACCTGGGTAACTTCTCTGCAATAATTCCACAGAATTAACATTCATTTCCAACTGATCGATATGATGTTGGGAAAAGTATCCGAATTTGAGTCCCCGGTGTACGCTGCGTATACCGCTGGAGGGTGACAGGATGCCCATTATGATTTTGAGTAACGTTGTTTTACCAGCTCCATTGTCGCCCACCTGGTAAATAAAACGAGGTTATTGTTTTACTCTGAGTTGCTATTTAATGTTTTTTTTTTTTAATTAAATAGCAGACATTAAGCTTATAATTAAAATTTGAATGCACATGTTTTGAGTTAAAGGAGTTTAGGGTATTTCTTTTTCAGTTCACGTTGTATCCCGCATATGGCACAAAATAAGCAAAAAAAACTAAAGTCGAATTTTAGTTATTGTTTGTCGAGTGGAGGAACTCAGCGCCGCGCTTTGTCTTACCAGAGCGGGTGCTTGTCCTAAATTACGCTTCAATGATGCTATCGGATTTTTTATACCTTGTTTATATTTAAACTTGCTAATTCCTTTACAACTTAAAAATTGTAAGCCATAGGCTCTAACAACAACAGTTACCATAGACATATGTTGAGTTCAAAGATGCCATGCAATTTGCTAACAATAAAATACTGTGTCATTACAATATAGTAGTGATAAAAAAAATATTTCCCCTAAAAAAGTTTTTATTTATAATCACTATTTCATATACTTTATACACATGGGATGTAGCTTTTAGTACCTTAAACTATGCTTATACGACTACATAGACACAGTTTCTGGACTACAGCCAACCCGAAATTTGCCAACTAGAAGGAATTATTTCAATTTGCCAATTTCACTATACTATATTTGAACATATAAAAAAATAGCAGAAAACCACTTACTATACATATTCTCGATTCAAGTGTAGCGCCAAGATTGACATTTGAAAATATAACCTTATCTTTGGAATAGTAGAAGCCGATTTCATTCAATTGCAGTATTGGGGGCGAAAGAGGTTCGGTTTCCGGAAACCGGAGCACCACGTCTATTTCTTTTTCGACTGGTTTCAGTTCAGGTCTGGAAAAGATAAATTATTTTTTTTAATATAAATTAATAAAAATTATTTATTGCACGGTAAAATAAAAAAGATACACATACAGATACACAATTTTTTGTGTAAATATACAAATGCACAAAGGAATTCCAATACAAATACTAAGCATATTCTGATTATTAAATTCTTATATGGTTTCAACATATCTTAGTATGGCATATGGCTTAGTGGTCAGAGCGCATTGATTTGTTTATCAAAAGGCGTGGGTTTAAATCCTGCTACTTTAAAATATTTATACATATGTATACAAGTGTGGAATAACTTTCAATATAATGAAAACCGATTTTAAATTTTAGTCTGTCTATCCAGGCAAATTTCCGGAAGAGTTCAATCTATTTTTATGGGACTTCCCCTGTAAGGTAGAGGACGTTGTGGAGCAACATGTAGACTACTTTTTATCTTGGAATTCCCGAAGGATCGAAATTTATTAGGTACCACGTTTACCGCGCGAGCACCCACCGCCGAGATAAAATATGGCATACATCAGAGAGTCGACAGTGAGAAATAACACAAATACGTACAACTTATCCAGCATCTTGATCTTGCTCTGCACGGAGGACGCCCTGTTGGCGTTGTATCTGAAGCGGTCGATGAACTCCTGCGTGTGCGCGCGGTGCTGCTGCTGCGCCTCGTACTCGCGCTGCTGGTTCTTGTGCTTCTCCGTCTTCGTTTTGTGGAATTGGTCGTAGTTGCCTCTGCGGGTGTTATTAGGTGACAATATTATTAAATATACGCTAAATTGTTACTGTCCCGTAGCCGTAGCTAGCCGTAGCTAGCTCCCGTAGCCGTTCAGTAGGCGAATTGTTACAAACTGACTATAGATCATAATCGTAGTCGAAGAGGGAGTCGACGATATATTCAATTTACTTTCATCTCCAATTTGTGTATGACGCACAATTACTTAGTAAAATAATTAATATCATGTAATAAAGCATATAAAATTCTTTGATAAATGGATGGATAGTATGGAGGATTAGAAAATTTTATTACAATCGAAATAAATTCTTCAATATAATAATATTAGTTTAGAACTATAGATATAAATTTGTACTTTAGCAAGTTAGCAGGAATCAAATCCAAAATGGTCAAATATATAAAAATATGGTTTTAAACTGTTATCAGGGAATTTAAACACTTGTTCATTTATCAGATTTTTGTAGCAAGAAAGAAGAGCCTATAATATAAATATAAGGGATTGTATGTGACCTATAGTTTAAATCTTGGTTCACTATAATATATTTATTCGTATTTCATTTAATAGTAAAAAATTAAGGCAAATCTGTCTTAAGAATACTGTGATATAGTATATATATACTTTCCTTATTTGGACAACACAGGCATAACAAAACAAATCAATAAAAAAATTATTAAACATTAAATTACATAATACACTTCATATTATTTTGAAAAACCAAATATAATTTGTTTAATTACCTGTAAGTATCAATCCTTTGTGTATGTAAATGCATTATATCAGTAGGTACGGTGTCCAAGAAGTTTCTGTCGTGGGATACCACTAGAAGCGTCGTCGGCCAATTTTGTAAGTAATTCTCTAACCAAATGATGGCCTTAATGTCCAACATGTTAGTAGGTTCATCGAGGAGTAGGAGATCTGGTCTGAAATGTACAAATAACTCATATTATTACGTCACTTTAATAGTAAAGACAGTCAACCCACACATTTCAAATATTATAGACAAAAAAATATTGTATTTTTAAAAAAAGAAATCTCAAATTGCACTGTAACACAATCCTTATCCTTTAAATAAGTATAAGGATTATGCTACAGTGTAGCTACATGTTATATACCAAACATAGTAGAGTAGACACAGTGTCAAAACAAGACACATATAAAGTGTTGTGTAGAAAAACTCAACGCCGCACTTTGTATTCCCAGAACACAGAAATGAAAAAAAATCTTTTTTTCTTGAATAATGATCAAACAAACAAGGGTATAGCCTCACTTATGTATATGTAACAATAATCACTTTGTTTGTCTAGTAAAAGTTTACTGTTGCAAGAATTTAATTACTAGCTTAAAAAGAAGTCTATTTTATTGGATAAAATATTTCTTTTTTATACATTTTTTTTTATATAAATATGGTGCCTTATACAAAAATTTCCTTTTTATGCCATTACAGATTACTAAAATAAAAAGAAATAGTAGTATATATATATCTGTTAACAATCAAGGATAAAAAATAGCTTTTACATACACATACATAAAAAATAATAAAAAAAGAAACTTACTTTGAAAACAAAGCTCTAGCAAGTGCCAATCTCATCCTCCAGCCTCCAGAGAATGTCTTGGTAGCCTTCGCTTGCATTTCTGGTGTAAAACCTAAACCACTTAATATAATGGATGCCCTAGCTGGAGCCTTATCTGCTTCTATGTTTTCTAATTGTGCATATACTTCACTGAGTTCCTGTGATAGGTTTGTGTCTGTTGATCTGGAATTTTATGTTAAAAGAATTATAATACATACTGTTTAAATTAAATTATTTGTAAGACTATCACTAAAAGCTTTGAAGCATTTCTATAAGCTCTTCACGATTTTTTAAAGTATTTAGAAGCTTTAGTGTAGTTAAATTTTTTAAATAGATACATTTAATCATAATTATTATTTAATATGAGCTGCATTTACGACAGTGCCCTTTAAACATGTTCAAACTTCAAATATTAATTTAGAATTTAAAAAATTAAAACGAAATAATTCCCTTGGCATCTATTGGACCTTTTTATCTTATAGCAGATGCTGTAAAAATTACTAGAATGATAATTTATCCAAAGATACAAAGATATATTAAATTATAAGCTATAATTTAAAAGCTTTTCTTTAGTAGATTAGTTTCTACCTAACTACCCTACTACGTTAGGGAATATTAAATAAAAATAGCTCATACCCATTATTGATAGCAGCTGTTATTTCTTTCTCTCGTCTCAACAAATTCTCTCTCACTGTATCACATTCTAGAACACTCTGCAACGCAATTGTTTCATCTCCCACAACTTCTTGTTCCACGTGAAGTATAGATATATGGGATGGTATTTTCAGCTGCTTACTTGATATCATTCTAAGTAAGGTAGTTTTGCCTAAGCCATTACGACCGACAAGACCATATCGCCTACCAAATGCTAAAACTAAATCTGCTCCTTGTAATAATACTCTGAAAAATTAAATAAATATTACTTAATACTATGATCTTTAAATGTGAGACTAAATATATAATAAAATAATTAATATAAAAATCTTTGCTAACAAATTCATTTTACCAAATACATAAAATACAATTTTAGTTATTTAACAATTGGAATGCATGTAGTAGCATATTTTAACAAAGAATATTTAGATTTGATATTTTTACTTATTCTAGGAGTATTAAGAGAAGAGAATAAAAACTGACCTATCTCCATATGCAATGTCAAAGTTTTCTATTCTTATATCTTGTGTTCTGTTTGTTCCTTTGGCCTCGAGTTTGCTATCCTTTTTAGAAGTAACTTGTGAAGCTGTCGCACTTTGTAACGCAGGTGCAACAACAGGTATTTTTAAATCTTTCTGCTTTTGCTGTTTTTGTTGCAATTTGGCTTCAGCTTTTTCTAATTTTTTTGCATCTACTTTCTAAATTGTCGAAATAAAATAAATCAATAGATGATTATATTCACATAATATGTTATGAGGAAGGAAGGAAGAAAATTATATTCTCCAAGATACAAAAAATATGTGAAAAATATGTGAAAATTATAGCACATACAATTCAATGAATTATAATAACTTACTAAGGTATCATCTCTTGTAGACATCCATATACTTTTTACTTCTTCAGTATCATTTGTAGTTACTGTCATAGATGCCATATGTATTGGCTCATTCAAAATTTTTCTTGGACCATTACTATTATTTGCCTTGTCAGGTTGTAGCATACTTAATAACTGTTGACATATTTCTCTACAAAAACATATAAATTTTTCATTGAATTATTTTGAAACGTATACATTTTATACTAAAAGAATGAAGTGCTTGGTAAATATGAAGTTTACCTTATATCTTCTTCAGATTTCTCCGAAATACCTTGTAAGACTTCACCTACGGCTTCATAAACTTCCTCAGTATCTTCGAATTCTCCTGCACTATTATCCAATATGTCTAAAAAAAGTGTAATAATATTTCAATAATTATATTTATTTATCAGAGTAAATGTCTGATTATAATATTGAAAACTGTAAGAGGTATTTTATATTCATTTTAACATTAAGACAATCATTTTTATGTTATTAAAAAAAACAATTAAGAATTATAACCTCATAACCCATACCTTCAACATATTTTTTTAATTCTTCATCAATTAAAGGAAATTGCCTCTTAAGAAAATCGCCGCAGCTAGCCATATTAACTGAAATGCACTTGGCTATAACCAAGAAATGTTTAAAATTATTTTTATCATTTATTTATAAAAAATTACAAGTATTAATCCGATGTCACATCGAGCAACGTCAATGAACGATTTGTATTCCACAGATAATCTACAGTTACTACTGTTGAATTAAAATTTGTGTACAAAAATACAAACAAACATATTTTATATAAAAAAATAGGTTTACTATGTTTAATTGGATAAAATATCTAATTAAAGACATAATTCACATAAGTAAAAATCTAAACTTAACCAAACTATTTTTAAAATTCATTTTTAGTTTTCAGCAGCAGATATGTCAACTGTCCAATTTAATCTTTGAATGAATGAATGAATACACCTTATTCTCATCCACTGCAGGATATATATACCCTCCCCAAGGGTGCGCCATCCATTCCACATTTTTTATGTTACTGATGTCCGTCGGATAGTGAGAACTCAAACGGGTCATGTAACCGACAAATTTAGGCCAGTCCTGAGTCCACTTACCCACTAAATCCTCACGATGCTTTTCTTTGACCGCCATCAGAGGATGGAATTTAGAGGTGGTGGGACACCCCTGACGACCTGCTCAGAGTAGCGTGAGGTGCCGGTGAGCATGCCGCCAGTTTTCCCAAGTCGGCCGCCATATTCCTGGAGGGACTTGGCCCCCAGTGATTCAAGGAGTCCTCATTGAGTATGTACATGATATTTGTCATATTAAATATCGGTCATGTGCAAGTAGCACTCCCGCATAGACAATTCCGTACCAATTTAAAGATTTTCCGCTATGAAAAATACAGCTTATAAAATTGATAAACTTAAATTTGCGGTCGTATGCAAAATTTTGTACGACTTCCAGTACAGATATAAGTTTGTAATGTTTTTATGTCTGGGTATGCCTGAGTATGTCTGGGTACGTCTGGGTATATCACCTATAAATTGCCAATTTTCAGACATTTTCGTTTGCGTTCACAATAATTTCTAACTTATTGAAAAATTTCATAACCTAGGTCAACGAATCCTTTGTTTTTGATTGCGTTTTTTTTCTCTGCTCAACCGAATTGGATATTTTGATAAATTTTAGCGATTTTTATAAATTTCAGACAGACAGACCAACAACAAAGTGATCCATTAAAGGTCCCGTTTTTTTTGAGGTACGAAAACATTGAAAACTTAGTACTGTCAAAGTAATGGAATTGAAAAACAAAGGAAATACTATGAAATTAGAAATATTATAATTTATAACATATAAAACATACAATTTTCAAAATTTTCCAACAATTAAAAAATATCAAAATTTGTCAAATATGTCAAGCTATTACGAAGTTCTTAAATTAATTTCGTCCCCTAAATTTTCTGTTACTAAACTATTTAGGGTAGGCACCAGACGATACCAGGGTGGGCCTGGCTCACCCGGCCTCCTTATTCTTACGTGGAAAGCTCCCCACCACGCACGATCGCAACCACGCAACCACGATCCGGCCGGCCTAGAACATCAAAAGATCCCGAAAATGTGGACCGTGTAAGAGCGTCTGTTCGTGAACAACCTAGTCCCTCTACTCGTAAGCGGTCTAATCTCTTAAATGTGCCCAGAACTTCTTTAAACAACATTCTTCGTAAAGATTTACATTTTCATCCATATACAATCCAAATTTTACAGGCATTAATGCCTCAAAATCCTGGCACTAGGCTGCAATTTGCCAACAAATTGATAGAGAAGTTTACGAGCTTTACAAACATTTTTTTCTCAGACGAGGCCCACTTCCACCTGAACGGGGATGTCAACAGGCAAAATTGCAGATATTGGCACTCCAATCCGAAATTAAAGCATCAAATCCCCTGCATTCACCTAAGGTTACTGTATGGGCAGCTTTGTCAGCAAGAAGCGTTATTGGACCTTATTTCTTCGAAGATGAAAGAGGACACACTGTCACAGTGAATACACATGAATCATCTATCTATAAGTGTCAGTTATCGCGGAAGGACGTGTGTTAGTTTGCTCTGTTGATATCAACCCAATACTTGGAATAAATCCTCTCTTTTCGAATTAAAACAGTGAAATTTATCTATCTTATGGTATTTGAAAGAAATATCTATAAATAGTGCTAAATAAGTTTATTTTAATAGGTTTATTTCGTGAATAAGTAGGCAAGTTTAAATGTGAGATGTTAAAAACATTGATATGTGACAAAGAACAAAGGAATTAACGTGTCATAGTGAAGGTCAGGGTCAGTGAAAAGAACTTTGCATATTTCTATATCCGATATTAATACATTATAATTCACACATTGCAGTAACAAGGTGGCAGACCAGCAGGGAGTAATAGCAGTTGTAAACAGAGAAAACTGTGGGCACCCGTATTCGCTACGCTCAATAGAGAAATAGAACATTGTTTTATTTTTCTTTCTTCTCCTTTGGGTTTACATCATTTGTACAATGGCCACAAACATAATTTGGGGTTGTTGCGACAGCAACTCTACTAATGAAACATTTAGATGTTGCAGTATATGCAAGAAAGCGTACCATTACAAATGTTAATCCGATGAATGAATTAAGTGATCAAAAAGATTCAAGTAACGATTCTGAGCAGCCTTGGAAATGTCCTCTGTGTAAAGTTAAAAAGCCCAGGGGCGCCGCCAGTGATTCTACGCCAGTTAAAATAAAATGTAATTTGCCATATAAAGGTAGTAGCGACTCGAATGTTACAAAAAGATCATCAATTGCCACATCGTCCGCCCTAGTAATTACTCCGGTACACATATAAATACAGATGACGTACGTAAAATTTTTGAAGAAGTGTAGGATTCCCGATTCGACAGTTTGGTCTCTGAATTAAGGCTACGATGTCACATCTTATAAATACTGAGTTGCAGCCTGTGCGTGAGGAAATAAAAAACATCAAATTTTTTTTATCTTTTTTAAATGATCAATATGAGGATCTTACGAAAGATTATAAAAAAGCTCCCACTTCAGTGAAAAAATTGGAGCATGATAACGAAAGGATGTACACTACACTCAACAATCTTAATGCTCGCATTGAGGAGATGAAACAACGAGCCCGCTCAAATAATCTTGAAATTCAATGCGTGCCAGAAGCCCACAATGAAAATTTGCCAAAGATTGTTAGTCAGCTTAGCAGCGTTGTTGGGTGTGACGTGTCTACTGATAGTATTGTTGGATTGGAAACAACCCCTTACGTATTTATGTCTCTGAGCAGCTATGACCAGCAAATAACGCTTTGCATGCAGCAGCAAGGATCAAAGCCAAAGGTAAAAACTTTAAATACGTTTGGGTCAGAAACGGCAAAATATATATGCGCAAAAATGAGATTTCCAATTATAAAATTATTAAGAACGAAGATTACTTAAAGAAATTATCTTAATTTTAATTTCTTTATTCATAATATTAAACAAGATTATATATTATCAAAATTCTCGTTCATTAGTGTTTATTATCAGAACGTTAGGGGACTAAGAACTAAAACACGTGATTTTTTTTGTGGATTGATGAACTGTTATGCAGAAATAATTGTTTAAACAGAGACAGAGCTTTTTGCCGATGACTTAAAGTTTATACGTACTGTTAGCTCGTAATCAGAGTCATCCTGGCTACAAAGTGACTTATTACGACTATCTGAATGGTGCCAAAATAATCAGATAAATTTAAATATAAACAAATGTAAACATATTAAGTTTACCAGAAATTTTAAAATAATCCATTCTGAATATTATCTAAACGGTATAAAGTTGCAAGAAATTGAAACAATCAACGATTTGGGCATTACTCTTGACACAAAACTCACTTTTCTTCCCCATACAGATCGAATTATAAAAAAAAAATTCAAAGTTTTGGGATTAAATCATTCGTACTACGAAGAGAGTGTTTTTGTCCGTTAGAAAAAATATTTTTGTATAATAGCATGGTTAGAAGTATTTGCAGAAGCGCTTCACGTGGCATCTTTCTTATTCTAAAGGCATGACGAACTCTCTGGAAACCTATGACAGCAGATTGAATTATTTCAAAATGACCTCACTTACTACTAGGAGAGATGATCTAGATTTAATATTTCTGTACAAAATTCTCAATAATGAAATTGACTGTCCACAACTTTTGCAGCTGTTCAATTCTTAGCTTCTTAGCTCCAACGCTGCAGGATTTTGATGGTTTTAATCAACGATTCGTACAACAATCTCGTAGCCCGGACCTGTTCTCGATGGACTTTTTTCCTTTGGGGATACCTCAAGAGTAAAGTTTTCGATACCAACCCAGTGTCTACATAAGAACTGAAGGAACATATTCACGAGGAAATGCAAAACATTTCTTAAAACACTTGTAAAGTCGTCATTACAAATTTTCACTCCAGGTTACAGCAATGCCAAAATAATGGAGGATCACATTTGGACAATGTAATTTTTACAAAATTCAATCCCCGTTTATATATTTTCATAATTCATAAATAGATTTTGTCTTATAGAATTAGTTAATTTTTTATTAATTATTACTGTTTGAAATGTTAAAAGACTTTTGGTTATCATGTCATCTACGGTGCCGAAACGATGACTCTAACAGTCGATAGTCGAGCGAGCTATGCTCGAAGTCTTTTTAAAGTATAAAATCCGAAATGAAGTTAGCCGGAAAAGAACTAGAGTTACCAAAACCGCTCGTAAAATCAGTATATTGAAGTGGCCCTGGGCTGGTCAAGTTCGAGCAAACGAGACCTAAAGTGGAGACGCGGGTCGGCAAACGTAGCATATGTTATCAATCTATGATCAAACATAGATTTTTAGTTTACAAATAAGTGCATAAACTTACAAAACGTTACTTCAGAGCAACTTAGTATTTTCGCCAAAATTGAAATTTCGTCAAAATTGAAAATTGAATCGAAATTTTTATTTAAATCCATTTTTAAAGTAGTTAAGTATCAATAAAATAAAAACATAATTTTATATTTTTATATAAGAAGCTTAATATTGTATTAATAAACTTATGTTACCCATTATGAAACAATAATAAAATCTTCGCTTGCTTATGTTTGTTTATTTGATTTTTTTTCATATATATTTATATTTGAAAAACAAATAGATAATGAGAAATTAATTTTATTTTGACATGTAAATATTTTAACATTTGAAAATTACATACATGAAAGCGAAATAATTACGTTAAATAATTATATTTTTATATTAATTCTTTTTTTTCATTTGAATCTGTGTTGCAAATTGAATCACTTTGTCTTTAAAAAACAGAATGTACCAACCTAATAGTTGTCACTGCCATAGTAGGTACCAACTTTAGATCCCGCCGCAGCGCAAATTGTATGGAAAATTAGATACTCTAATGTGATAAATTAAGGAAAAGAATCAACGATGGCTGTATTATACGGATATAAACGATATGAAAAGTCATTAGGATTACTCACCACTAGATTTGTGTCGTTACTGCAAAAAGCCAAAGACGGAGTTTTGGATTTGAAAATTGTAAGTTGTACATAATGCTACTATTGGTTGCCTTGTCATTTTGCGCACGAAAATAAAACTATTTGAATTATTATATGTAAAACACACCTTTGTTTTAGGCTACAGATTTATTGGCTGTTAGACAAAAAAGAAGAATATATGACATTACCAATGTTTTGGAAGGTATAGGTTTAATTGAGAAGAGTAGTAAAAATAGTATACAATGGAAGTAAGTAATTACCAATGTTAATATTTCTAGTAACTTCGTTAACTTAAAGTAAATATACCTAAGTGCATAAATTATGATATTTTATAGGGGAGCTGGACCTGACGGTAACACAACTGCGATTGGCAGGAAAGTTAACATATTAAGAAAACAGATAGCTCTTTTGGATGAACATGAAGAATTATTAGATAAGTATGTTTGTGTATTAATATCTGTCATATATGTTTCTTAAAAAGAAATAATGAAAATAAAGAATAAGTATTTTTTATTACTTTTTAGACAAAAACACTGGATAGAACAAAGTATAAAAAATATTTTAGATGACCCAGATAATGAAGCACTAATTTTTGTAACAGAAAATGATATAAAAAAAAGCTTAGGTGACAGCCAAATCTTGGTTTTAGAAGCACCTCTGGGGACAGATTTAGAAGTTGGAGTTATACCTAGTATGGTATGGTATATTTTTTTGTCTAATACTTAATCACTTCTATTTAAACTTATAGAATACCTGATCAATTATGATTTGTTTATCTTTTTACAGGAGACTGAAAAAGAATACCAATATTGTTTACATGTCAATTCAAATGAAGCTATTGGAGCAATTTTGTTATGTGATGTAGATAAGGAGAAGGTAAGTTAATAAATATATGTAGCAAAAAAGTTGTTAATATATGTAGCAAAAATATATGTAGCAAAAATATATGTAGCAAAAATATATGTAGCAAAAATATATGTAGCAAATATATGTAGCAAAAAAGTAAATCATATAAGAATAAACAGCACTCTTTAAATATAATAATAAATTTAGGGAGTTCTAAATCACCATTGTGGTGCTGTGACAGTCTCCAACTCTAATATTAATTTTGGGCTTGATACCTTATTCTAGAGTATGTTTTTACTAAGTACTAAGTTTTTTTTATATTTTCCCTGCCAAAACAAAATTTAAAGACAAAAATAATTTATTCAGCCACTAAATACCTAATATATTACTGGCTGAATAAAATACAAAACTTAAATTGGATGGCAAGTAGAGAAACAGATATTTTCCATTCTCTACATGAGAGATACTGAAAAATATATTACTCTGGTTTGGTTTGACATGATATTGGGTTCAATTATATACCATGCAATAACCTAATAGGGGTGTAAAAATTTTAGAGCTTTAATTTTATGTTTTCTGCTTATACTGTTATATGTGGGAGGTCAAACCTATTATAAAGTTACTGTATAAATTATACTAGATATATACTGTTATTTTAGAATTATACTATTTAATATTTAATTACTATTGTTACCATCATGCAATTGTTAGATTTTTTTATTCTCAGAAATATGTTGTCAGTAAAGTATAAATATTTTTGTATTTTTTTTTTCAGCCAATAAATGATGAAAGCATGGATGAAGAAGTCCAAAGCTATACAGAAAATGAAGATAATAGTATGTTCTCAGATTCTAGTAAGTAATATTTAATTTTAATATAGATTAATAAGTAATATTTAATTTTAATATAGATTTTTGCATTCCAATCTACATTTAATTGGCCTTTTTTATATGGAAAGTCACCAATAGTCACAATTATTATGTTTAAATTAATGGAAATTATTTTGATGTGACTAATATCTATATACAAGTTGTGCGGTGTTGAGTTTTGACTCTAGATCATCATACCCTGCTAATTGAAAACAGCCATATATTTCAAAAAATATAGTAAATTGAAGAAAATGGTCACTTACTATTTAACCTTTCGTCTATACATTAAAACCATTAACATATTTACAAACATTTTATATAAAACATTTTTGTTGTAGATTACCTATTGAGATTGAGTCCACCGGTCACAACGCAAGATTTTTATTTTTCATTACAAGGCTCTGAGGGATTGTGCGATTTATTTGATATCCCCTTTAATTAATATTTTTTATTGTTTTAAATATATAATTATGTACAGTTGACATCATTTACACAAGCTGACAAATTTTTATATTACTAAATGAATTTTTAGCTTAGATTATATTAGTATATTCAGGAATCCTTTTTTTGTATTATCATTTTTTTATTTAGTATAAGAAAATAGATATCCTAGGGGAAAGATTTTTTATCTTAATAATTGATGTAGATAGTTTTATTTTTAAAAGATAAGAGTAGAAAACTTCACTATCATGCAATCGGTTTACATAAAAAGTTTTTTTTATTATTACAAGCCTGTCTAACATGGTAACATATACATATATATTAAATGTACATAAATCATGTCATATATGTTATATACACATATAATAAAATAAGTTCTTTATTAAGAAATAAAAGTTTTAATAGTATAAACATGTGATTTATTTCTTATTTTTTGGTTTAGGAACAAATCTATCTAGAACTCCGAAGGATTGTCTTGGTCCACTTTCTTTTTGAGGTGTGTCAAGTAATTTCTTTGCTTCTATAGCTTCATTGATATATTCCTGTAGAATTAAAAACTATATAAATACTTTATATGTAATATAATACTATAAAACAGATAAATAAATAATAAGCACAATATCTTTGAATGAGTACATCTTTGGAACTACTCAAGTGTGTTGATGAATTACTAAGCATATAAAAATTATTATGTAACTACAATATACAATATGCAGGCATTTAATTACCTTCCTTGCAACCTCTTTAATAATTTTTTTCCTTGCAATATTATTTTTTCCTTTCTTCTTATGCCTTGGTGTAAAATCAACCTTCTTAGGTTTCAGATACTAAAATAAAAATTGGGATATGTTTTAAATATTAAGGAAAATTGATATTTCCTAGTAAGAACTTTTATAAATACACAACATATTTTTCACTAGATATATAAGTAACAGCAATTAAAATCAAAGAAGTGTTTGTTTGTGGAAATAAATATCTGACATAATTTTATAACACGCCACAATCATGATAGTCAATAGCCATCAATCATGCATAACAATAGTACATGTTAAATTGAAATTGAACTTTATCACAATACCAATCTTCATAAATGTAGTATTATTTTTATTTTAAACTATTGTATATTTAAATATCAAATTGTGGCCAACAAGTAAATACAAATACCAAAAGATTCTTCTTGGCTGCCATTTTATCTTTCAACGAAGCAACATCAACTTCCATAACATCGAGAGGATTAAGAGTAATGAGTTCTGGAGGTATTTTATCAAGTAAGGCCTTTACTTCAGCCTCCTTTCTTTGCGTTTTGTTCTGGAATGGATTACTTTCGAGCGCATCAAAGTTTGGTTCACCACTGCCTGTGAGATACATTTAATTTGAAGTATTAAAATAAACATTATAAAAAACGAATATAATCAAAGGATACAACAACTAATGTATTATAAGATGTATAGAACACAATAATTTTAAAAATATTTGTCAAAATGTCTTCCAATATGGATGGAATTTTAAACAGCATATCTAAGAGAAATTTAACAAATGCAATTTAAGATTTGCGTTTCAAATATTTTTATCAAAACTTAAAGTTTTATAAAATTATTAGCATTTTTTTTCTGTTTATATATAAAATATTATATAATATTATAAAATTGAAAATAAATAAATAAGGTATGTTTACCTGGTACAATAATACTAGTGAAACCACGATTAGTACCTATGCCCAGGATATCCTCATAGGGACAGAATTTAAAGTTATTTATTGATTTGCCCATTCTGTGTCTAAGGTACGGTTTATCAGCTGTTTGTAAACAACAGTTGCTGAAAATCATAATAACAGGAGAATATTATTAAGTCTTTATAACAATTAAATTTTAACATTTATTAAAATCATTTCACTGTAAGCTCAATGACATTTTAACAGTAGCTTCTCTCTGTCTACCCTGCTACGTGAGGGATAAAGGATGAAGCTAAATTAATTAAAATAAAATCTGTGAAAGAGAATTGCCATTTGTCTTAAGTCTTATTATTTTCCTATTTCAATTATCTAGCAAACTTCTAAGCTAATTCAATCAATTTGCAATTTGCAATCAATTTTGGCATTTTTTAATAGATTGTGGTTCAAATCTTGGAAATAGATTTATGACTTCACTGATTAATTTAAAATGTGTTTCTGTAATGTAATAACTCAACATTATTTTGAAAAAACAAGCATAAAATACCTGTATATTTCAACAGTTTCACCGAGACCCACAGCTAACATATCTTTTTGTGAAAAATTCAAATCAACAGGTGCACTGTGTAATTTGTAATGCTGTACGGGTCCATCTATATTTCTTATATCCCATATTTTCATACTTCTATCTACACCAGATGTAGCCATATACCTAAAAAGTTTAAATTATATAACATAACATTTTTAATTTGAATAATTTACTAGTTACAATTTATTACTTGATAAAAAAAGCAAGTTTTAGATATTGTGTAAAGTATAATAATTTCACAGAGTTAAGTTCTTATTAAAATTATTATAATATAAAAACTCATTATTAAAGCCAAATTTTATTTATTATTATATATGTAGATGCTTTATACACAAATCATTAAAACTCGACAACATCAGTTGTATCAAAATTGAAATTAAGCTGATGGTTTTAAATTAATCTAGAAGTTAGTTTCTCAAAAAGAGATTTGTTTTACTTATATTATTAGAATAAATATATTATATATAACTACATACATGCCCCTACTATCTACAGCAATAGCTGTCAAAGGTGTTTTATGACACAATATCTTTGCCAGTGGTTCTTTCACAGTGGGAGACCACAAAGACACAACTCCCTTTGAATTTCCCAAACACAATGTGGCATTGTATGGATTTTGTGTCATAACTGAACTCCTTCCCATGTGATTATTGTAATGTCCCACTACTTCACCAATGGAAATGTCAAGCCATGACATGAATCCATATTCGTTCTGTAAAATTACTTTAGTTATACTTTTTTTTATTATGTTTTTATATATTTCCTGTATATACTCAGGGGAACTAACTAAGCATAACATTTTCTACTTTACAATAATTGAGGGATGTTGCTTTTTTTTAGTGAAACCATCTGTTTAGGATAATTGGATTGGAAATCCAAAAAAGTTTTTACAGATTTTTGCTTTACATTTTAAGACATAAAAATTTGTGTCACGGCTATCTGGGGTCTAAATTTTGTACAAATTTAATTTCAGGCTTTGTCTTACTTAAATAAGTGATACAAAAATTAAATAAGTGTATATTTAAGTATAGTCAAGGTAGGGTGAAAATTCAGCCCACATTCATTGTTTTTACATTCAGACACTGTTCCACTATACTATAAATAATAAAAAACAATACATACAACAGCAGCAAGTAAAAAGTGATATGGAAGAAATTCCATTCTTAATATCTTGTCCATTCTTTTTATACAATGAATCTCCATTCCTGTGTTATCATAAATGTATAGCCATTCTTTTTGGGCTGCAGCCACCATTGTTTCTATGTGTAGCCAACTAAAACAGAAAATGAAATAAATAGTTTACATGATTTAGTAATATATTAAACATATTGTATAAAAATATGCCAAACATGTAAAATATACATTATTTTGTTGTATATAACAATAAGATACAGAATACAGATGTTTAATAATGTAGCAAACACCAAAGATTTTTCTATAAATACTTGTAAAATTTCCTCTTTGCCAATATTATTTATAATTAAAGCCTAAAGTTTATTAGTTTCTCTGCTTACCTGATATCATGTATAGACTCCATAACATTTGTTTCAAAGTGTAATTTCTTGGTTACCCAATCAAATGCTGCTAAATGGCCTTTCCTGCTTGCTAACAGCAAATGTCTACCATTTCTAGAATATTTAGCTTGGTATGGACCAAAATCTAAGTTTAATTCAAATATTTTTGTAGCAGCAGTAATATCTACATTCTCAGCTATTACATTTTGTGTAATACCTGTTGTTCTATTATCTTCATCTACTTCTAAAAATCTGAAGAATAATTGAATTAATAACAAGAATATAACTTTGAAAAAACTAGAGAAGGAGTGACTATGTATTATTATAAAATAATTTGGTAATTTAAAGAAATTTTATCTAAATGTTTTATATGGATCAATATTTACCCTTGATCCTCAGTTAAGAGAATATCAGCTCTTGCTGCCTGTTTCTGAGCATACTTGTGCTTATTTTCCTTCTTTTTTAATTTTACAGCATATAACGGATGTCTGACACCTTTGCCTGCAAATCCTTCACCTCTTGAGTGCACTTCTAACTTTAAAGGGTCAATTGGAGCTTTGCCAGGAAACTTTTTCTTAACTTCATTTTTAGGTTGTTTAAATTGATTTTTTTTTATTTGAACATTTCTTATTTCCTATAAAATAGTTCTATTAGTTTCCTATATTATAATTGTAGTTTGGATTTAATATTTTTGTTTTTAATTTCTTAAAGTATATAAAGTACAAAGAAATCATGCTTAATTTAATAAGTATAATAATTAAATAATTCATGTAATTGATTCAAATTCTCAATTATAAGAATCATGCCTACGACTTTTTCAAAAGTTTAAATCACATGTTGGTTCAATAATATTTAATGTATAGATATATATTTAGAAACATCTAATATTCAATATTCACCTTATTCTTTTGTTTTTTTATTAAATGTGATGTTGATCCGATTTTATAAACCTGTACATTTTGTTGATTTTGATGTTCATCATTATTTTCAACATCAAAGTATCTTTTCTGTAAAGGGACGAAAGTTCAATTTAGTCCTATGATTCTGTTACAATTTGAGTTGTTATTTAATATAATATATAACCTTACCGCTATCTTTTCATTCATATTTTTAAATGTTATAATTGAAGTAAGAGGTTCTTACTGAAACATGGGCACATGTTAATCAACAAATGACGTATGACATTGATGACAAAAGTCACTAGTGCACAGAGCATATTTACACAAGTGCACTTTTGCCACTGTTCAGTTCACAGATTATTTATAGAATCTAAATTGTATCCACATCTGTATCATTTTTGCCTTAGCCTGTTATTCTTTTTTGATCTATGTAAATATTATTTTGTTGATATTAATAAAATTTAACAAAAAAATATTTGCAAGCGCCAACTTTGACGAAGATATTTGTTATTTACTTTTGTCAAAAATGTTGCCAGATAGCGAGCAATTCAAAATTATTATTTAGTGTCGATCTAAAAGATGACAATCAGCATGCTTTTTTATCCAGTCTGAATAGAGGAATTAGGAATTGAAAACAAAAGTAATTTCAGTATCAATTAAATACTTAAATTTTGGTTTGTAAAAACCTTTGAGGGGTATTAATTTTTTTAACTGCAACTATTCATTCATAGGGTATCGAATCGACACTTTAGCGTATATATTTTTTGATTGTAATATTATATTACAACTAACGTATTATGTTTAGGTAGGTATATATAAATGAATTTTAATAAATGATTACAGTATGTCAGTATTTATTATTTTTATTCTTTTTAACAACACATACTCAATATTTTACAGAAACGTATATGACAATCAGAGTAGTAACATAGTAATAGGTTTAATATTTAAATGCGAATATAATTAATAATAATTATTGATCAGTGTATCGATGCGATATTAGAGTGAAATTAGAGGTTAGTTTACAAAATATTTAACACAATATTTAGCTTCGCATATTCAATGACAAAAAATAAACAATAATAGCACTGTTTTAAGCGCTTTAAAAAAACAATGCAAAATAACGCTAACCCGTCTCGATTTGAGCTATCACATCCTTAAAGGTAACAATAAATAAGTAACATGTAACATAATCACAGCGAGTGAACATTTGCTAACAAAGAAATTCTTAATTTACTCCTAATTTGGTTATTAATTAATGACTGAATTATTTAACTTACTTGATCTAATGAGATCACGTTATTATCTAATATAAATAAGAACGCCGTTTAGACGTGACAACTATATATTCACAATTTATTTACAAACTGACTAGAGCCTCCTAAAAGTTTGTTAATTTCATTTCTTTATTCCTATACAGATAATAGTCTTAATACGTCAGCGGTTGAGTGCTCCTGCAAGCATTTGGCACATTCCCAAAATGAACATAAACGTATCGAGTAATTATTATAATCTTATTAAATTTTCGCTCAGTAAAACCATTTTGTCTCTATACACCGACTACTCGGGTTGCAACTTGGTGACTTTAACATAAATACCTAATTAATGAAATACATACATATTTACATGTTAAATCCCGTTTGCTGTGAAAGTTGGGCTAAAATCACTTACATACAATTGTATAAACTTTTCCTAATATTAACTTATTGTAAGCATATATGAGTAACAGTGTTTAAAATTCCTTTTAATTTTATTTTATGTCCATCTTAATTATTACTAATAGTCGAATCGGTTAGTGATGTCTTAAAGAAGTCACACATCGTATACAACGGTTTATAAAATAGACATCATTATCTAAATAGAACACAATCTCCGTTCCCTTCGTGCGGGCTACACTGTACACTAATAAATCATTCACTGTATTCGATTTGACATTAATGTCAACAGTCTTAATAGGTACAACTTTGTAAATAGCTAAATTGTTCCAAGGAGGTAAGGTGTTTAAGCTCCGCCGAACACAATCGGTGATATTTATTGAGATCACTGTGGTTCCTTATCGGCGGCGCTGGGTGACTCTTAAATCGGTGTTGGGAGCACTGTAAAGTCCTGAAGTGCATTTTTAACCGTTTCATAAATTGGTCGATTTTCATCTGGACAGTATCCATCAGGAGAGCACAACGTTTGTAGCTTAGTTAGGTAGGAGTCGAAGTTTTCATGTGCAGGTTTCACGCCTGGTCCTGGAGGTGGGGGAGCGCCCGGTGTGCCAGGAGCTGTTGGTGGTGGGGCAGTTCCGCCACCGGGAATCTTGACATGTTCTAAGAGTGTTATCACATTGTTGCGAAGGCTTTCGTAGTAATCACTAAAATTACTCGTCCTCTGCATAATCATTTGGTTTTCCTGGAAAGATTGAAGCACTTAATTCTCCAATTCGTAGATTGAAATATTTTGGGACTTTATATTTTTAAGATCTTGGGCAATGGCTCATGTTTAGAGTGCCTTTATGTCAAAGTAAGTAAATGGTACTCACAAGTGCATGTGATGTTAGTAGCACTCAAAGTTGGAGGTTTGGAGCCATGATTGTACGATCTACGTTGTCAGACAAAGATAATGTAAATGTTGGATATTGCGTAGTAAAACTATGAAGGATATCATAATACGACAGTTGAGGAACATTGTTTAAGTGTCAGCTATTCCTAAATGATTTTCACTTACTCTTTCTCCGTGGCTGAGATGAGTTTCCATCGCATTAATATCTGACTTCAAGCGCATCATTTGCGATTCAACTTTTGCATTTTCACGCTGTAATTCGGTTATCTCTTGCTCTAATGTCATTAGATCTTCTCCACCACCGGTCTGCATATTTATGTCCATACCTACAAAAAAACTAGTAAAATTATCGTATAAACGTATATGTGATCCTTTTTGCTTCATGTTTTATACGATCTCTTAATAATTGCACAGTATTTTCTGTTACCTGACATATTAAAATATGCAATTACAGTGATGTAAAAAATGTACAAAAATATTCTTACCCGAGTATGGTTTAGGATAAAGTGGTGTGATATCATCAGGGTACTTGGGCTTCTTTGGTTGTGGTGTAGGTGTCGTAGCCCCAGCGACCGGACAGCCCGAGAGGGATCGATGGGTTAAAAAAGATCCATTTATATGCCCCGAACCATCACATCCTGGTGTTGGACAGTTCACACCGTCAAATTTTATTGCGGATGCCGCTGCGGCAACCGCCGCCTTATGTTGCTCTACAGTACCTCCACTCTCGAGTACTCGCATTTTGTTACGGTTTGCAATCGGACAGCCTGAAGCACTAAAATTATAAAATATTGTTAAAATGTAAGTTAAGACGTAGCAACCGTAACTTACTTAAAATAATGCTTCTTACCAATAATAACTACTATCAGCAGTTCAGAAATTAGTATTTACTAAATGAGTCGATAATCGTTTTCTAATAGCTAATATATTACATAATAGTTCAATCGTGATTAACTTCTTATTCTATTTATTCAACCTTACCTTCGATGTGATAAGAATTTTCCTGTGGCATGTCCAGATCCATCACAGCCCGGTATTGGGCATCTAAGCAGCGTGCAAATTTCGAGGAAATGATTGCAAATAAGTAACCTTTACAATGTTTAAAATAATTGTATCTTTTTGTCTTAATTATATTTTAATTATTATAATTTCACATTGTTATATCCGCTTATTCATTTCGCGGTATGTTTGTATGTTTAATATGAAAAAGTTAACGGTTATTA
Organism: Dione juno; assembly: GCA_037127375.1. Lineage (NCBI taxonomy): Eukaryota > Metazoa > Arthropoda > Insecta > Lepidoptera > Nymphalidae > Dione > Dione juno. Next base: position 9,787,154 of record JAXRJS010000041.1, on the reverse strand, counting down.
TGTATAGATAAGTCGAATTTCCTAATAGAAAATCCGAGCACTTCAGATTAAGCAAGATATTTGTCGAGAATTATTAATGAGTATGGATTTAATGCCCATAGCAGTGACATCGCACCAAATATGTTTACTCACCTAAGGGGCTCGGAATCCTGTCCGTCTCTCGGCTTGCTTTTGGGCTTATTAGCTCTAGGGCAGCCAGATAGAGAGCGGTGTGAGGAGTAATTGCCGGTCACGTGACCGGATCCGTCGCAGCCAGGTGTCGGACACTTGAGTTCTTGCGAATGAGGCTGGAGCTGCGAGCGATCGGCGCGCGGACAACCCGACAGGCTGCACATATACAAACTGCTTACAATGGCGTGCCGGTGTAACGTATGGTAACTTACAATATATGTTTGTGTCGAATCTAGGTACATCTAATATCGACCGTTCTTATTATGCAATTGCAAATGCGTGTGAATTACGTAAGATTGGATTCGCTAATTAAAATATATGAGTCATTATTGACCTAGTTATGTTCATATAAATAGGTATCGATATATATGTAGGTATATCGACATATATCAGAAAAATATAATATATAAATGCGTATTTAGGCGTACTATTAGAATCAGTTTATTGAAATTTGCTCAATTACTTATTGTATTTATAAACGTTCCATTATGTAGCTTCCTACAAGTTATTACAAAAACAAAAAGCAAGATGCCATGCTCATCTGTAAAATTCTTTTTTTATTATAATCTGACTTCTATTTCATATATATCTAAAGATTTCTCGTAAAATTTTTACCATATAAAGTTTATATTACTGTTTTTTTATTAATACCATTTTAGAATTAATTTTGTATTAGCTATTAATTGTAAAATAACGAATATAAGGAATACTATAAAATAACTGTATACAATATAATAAATATCACAAATATTTTAGGGATTATTTTTTTGCAAACAAAAATACATAAATATTATATTCCGAACGTCGTCCATAAATATTTATACATGTATAAACTGCAGTCAACGTGGTAAAGTGTTCTACTAAGTAAAAGTACTTTCAGTAGAGATAAAAATAACCGGAAGCGTGAAGCATCTGTTGAGTTTCATGAGCTGGTTTGCATTTCTGTACTATAATTAGCGCTAACTTTATAAGTTTTAAGTCTAAAGACGTTCATTATCTTTACAATAGCGAAAGAGTTCATTTGTAAAGATATGAAAAATTATTGTTTGTTATATTTATCCATTTGTCTATTTAGTAGGACGCCACTATGATAAATATTGTCTTTAATAAAACTAGAATAAATAATACCACTTGTAAATTAAAACACATTTCTATGTTAGTTTCGTCATGCGGTTAGTTCACAAGTAAATCTCGGGCGCAGTCAATTGACAACGGAAATATTTCAAAGTGGGGTAGTGATCAAACTGCCACACTGATATATTACGTTTGATGAATTATATTATGCATAAGTATGCATGTGGTTGCAAACACTATGTATGCACATTGCACAAAAATCGCCGCTTGCCTGCGGTGAGTGGCGAAATTCCCCGAAATGTGACCGGAGCCATCGCAGCTCTCCACGGGACACTGGATGAGCTCTCTCGAATCCCGTATCCGGTAACACGATTTTCCGTATATGTCGTCACGCTGATAACTATCATAAATGTGGGAAATAATAAAACAAAACATAAAAATAAGCAAGTACGGACGTAGCTGTATTTGTTGTGGATAAACCTAATTATACAATTGAATTTCCGCCTACACTTAATGGTTGAAGTGTTTGTTCGAGTGTCAGCAAGGCAACAATCTAACGCAATGCGGTATAAAAACTATCGTAAACTAAATACTTTTTACACAATTGATGTTTATGTAAACGTAATATATGTTTACAAAAGTATTTCCACGTGTATTATACATTTTCCACACATACATATAATGAAACGTTGTTTACAGTCGATATTTACTAGACAAATACTGTCTTTAAATCTCACCTGTTTCGTCGCATAGTTGATTTTCTGGCACGTTTAATGCGTGTGTATCTTATCTCTATTTATGTAGAGCGTCGTACGACGCACGGCGTGCGCGCGCGCTGCCGCCGATATATTTAGACTGATCCATTGAGTGCGACTTCGCTATGAGATACAGTCATATTGTACGTATGTTACAAATGCCACGATCCGAAAGACTTTTCAATATTTTATTTATACCATTTTATTTGGTAGCGCCATATTGAAGTTTATTCTTTAAGTTTATTTTATGTCGATAATTTTGTGAAAATTATATACATATATATATATATATATATATATATATATATATATATACATATATATATATATATATATATATATATATATATATATATATATATATATATATATATATTTATATATATATATATATATATATATATATATATATATATATATATATATATATATATATATATATATATTTCCAAAGATGTACAGAATGTATATATTACATTATTTACTTTACATAAATAGCAAATTTAATTATATAGCAACACTTAGTATACAGAATAAGCGAGCTATTTATTCACGAGTGAATATTATATACTTAGTATAGATGACATTTGACAATAAATGACGTTAATTATATACAACGATAAGAAGTATGTTTATGATTAGTTCAATTAAAAATAAAAAAAATACTTTATTTATATTTCTTGATAAGACTAGAACTACTAATTAGAATTGTACCGGAAAAAGCGTTAATTGATAACATTTCATCGGGTATGTTTGATTGGAGTACATTCCGCTAAATAGATTACAAAAATAACTTAAGCTATTCTGTGTTCGCTAGATTAACATGATTATTGTAATACAACTTATTTTAGTTATTTAGCTCTTATCTTCAATTATCGTATAAAAGAGTTACTGAGCCCAGCAATGCTTTTTACTTAACCAGATTGAGGAACACCTATTTTTTAGCTATAAGTATTCGGAGTGGGATTTAAAATTGTATTCATTGTGATAAGTTAGATATATCCTAACAGCGCTACAATAGCGTTCAAGCGGCGATGGTGCTTAAGTTAGCCGTAGAGTACGTGAATATTTGTTATTAGTGCGAGATATTAATAAATTTCATACACGATAAGCCATAATAAATAGATAAAAAGATAAAAACCAGATAGATAAAACTACTGGATAGATAAATATAAAGTAGCTGTTGAAGAGGCAGATGCACTTAATTAAAGAATTGGGATCCATTTCGCTTCATTAAAAAATATATAATACTTCCTTGTTTTTTATTTATCCTGAAGTACTGTATCGTTAATTAAATTATTGCAGGCGATCTTTATACAAGTACATTTGCAATTAGAATGGCCCAAATTCATAATATTTTGTTAATTTTATTTTTCTTTGGAATCTTTTACATATTCTATATGATATTCACCTGCTATCCTTAGGCTTGTCATGAGGCGCATGGGGCGGCGGCATATAGCACGGAGGCGAGTAAGGGGGTGCGTGAGGCGGGTATGCAGGGGGCGGGGGGTACGCGCCGCACTGGTACTGGTAGCCGCCATAGCCTGCCGCCGCCGCTGCTGCTGCGTAGTCCGGCTGCGCTAGGCCGTAGCCTGCTACAGGGTGTGGGCTTACTCCACCGTAGCCTGGAAAGTGTGCTTAATTTCGTTAGTGTTAGTTATCGATCATTTTCTTAGCGGCTTATGTAAAGAATGATTTTGAAATTTACAATGTGTTGTAAATATATTATTTGAAAAAGTAATAGACACAATGCAAATTTGTAAAGAAATAATATTTGTATAAAAATACACAAGGCTAGATGATCTGACATAACTTGTTATGTACACTACGAATCGGTAACTGATAAAAAATATCATATATATATATATATATATATATATATATATATATATATATATATATATATATATATATATATATATATATATATATATATATATATATATATATATATATATATATATATATATATATATATATATACATTTAGAACTTCATTTGGAACAAGTAATATCTTCTGTTAGGAAACAACCACGAGAGTTTTTATTTTTCTTTCGATCGTCATAAAATAATACTCTGTTATCCACTTTCCGCCCAATTTGCGAGACATTCTGTGTTGTGGCGGATTTCAACGCCGCGCTTTGTATTCTTAATGAAATAATTCGGTCCCCGGTTTTCATAAGGCATTAAAAATAAAAGTAAACAGTGACAAGTTTTAATTAATACGCCTATGTTTCCAAGTGAGCGTGTGTAACCGCACGCTGCCAAGGACACCAAGACGCCTGCCGAGTAGGATTAGCAATGTAGCGTATGCGGTGTGCAATGCTAGCGGGAGTGATTAACGCGGTCGCTTTTAATTTGTACACCATGTTTTATAGCACTCTGTTACATACGGCTTGTATTTTGCCATACCATATTACGATGTAGGATGAACGAAAGTATAAGTAGGTTGTTTAAATTTTGATATATTATTTTTATTCGTGAGTGTGAATTAATATTGATTAAAAATGTTAATTATTGTAATAATATTATGAATTTCTTTTATGATGTAAATATTATTAAAATTTGTTATTAACTTACCGGCAGGGTCTCGATGATAAGCTTCTAAATAAGGATGGCTCCCCCCACTGTCAGGTGTTGATTCCCGGCTGTACGATACACCACCGGGGAAACTTCTACTGTTAACAAATGTAGACATTATAAAAGCTGTTTGGTAATATTTATTTTATATACATGGGTGTAATGTCACAAATTGCCTCACCTATGTGGTAAACGGGACACGCTAAGGTCGAGAGTCTGGCCTTGTGGACTTGGAACTTGGGGGCTGGCGGTGAGCTGAGGCGAAGCACCCGGCTGCGGGCTGCTTCGGGCTCCACCCCCGCTGCCCCCACCGGCACTCGTGTACACCGGTGATGCATATGGACCCTGTTGCATAAATGGGCGTCATTACTTACGATTAGGTTACGTAACCCAGGTAATTTAATTATTTTAAAATCGGATCATGATAAAGAAATCGCGATTAAATCCAAATAAAAATGGAACTCTTAAGCATTTTTTATTTTTTAAGCGGTGCCTAACCCATACAATGCTCTGTTTAATTAAAATTTCGCTAATTCTCACCTGTGGACTACCACTAGATGTGGAAAGATCTATGGCTGGACGTGGATCACGAGGATCCCTGGGCGTAGGGCTGCGTGGTCGCTGCGCTTGTGCAGCTGCTATCTTCACTGAAAGATTGATTGCAGAGAAACCGGGCGGAACGCCCGGCCCCATCGCGCTGACGCCCACACCGCCTACTCCACTCGCTTCGTAATGGTACATTGGTCTAAACGAAAAATCCCGCAAGACTAGTCAGTGTGCGCTCTAGATTTCTAATATTCGCGAATCATGATCGATTATTATGTAATATACATTTTCTAGTTAATTTACAGAATTGTCCCGTTTACCACATGTAGGCGTATAATTTAAGGGCGATAACATTGAAATTAAATAAATTTATGTACGTACCTAGGATAAATAGGGCCAGAGTTGGTTTCTTGTTCAGATTGGTCGGTTTTCATAGGTGTCGGTAGATGTGGGTCATGATACCGCTCTTCTTCCCACCCATAAGGTCTTTGTGGACATTGTGCGGGATCATAGCGTTCGAAAGCCGGTGCACCTTCGTAGCACCGCGCCTCGTATCCATATCGAGCCTCATTCATTTGACTATTTGAAATGCAGAATACAAATACAGAAATTCGTCATAGATCCTTCGAATATAAGCTCATATAATAAAAAAAATATATTTATACAGTACCTGTAAGACCGTACGTGGTCATCAGGTGGTCGTTCGTATGGTGATCGCTGGTCTGGCGGCGCGCCGTAGCCGGCGTGGCGCGTCTCCATGCCGGGGGAGTCGCGCTCGGGCTCGGCGGCCTCTCGCTTCGGCACCAGCAGTTCGGGGGCCTCGCGTTTCACCGGAGGACTCCGCGGCGACGCCGCTGGGACTCGCTCGCGCTCTCTTGACGTGCTTACTTCAGTCGGAGTGGATATCGGTGCAGGTGGCACAGTTACTGACGTCGATGCTGGTGCTGGTAATTGCACTAGACAAGCAAAAAAATATATAAATTGTAATTAACGTACCTTTTAACATTAAAGATCATTAAATTAAAAAGTATTATATACTAATACGCACAGTAAATTATGATTAATAGAATATTAATGAAATAATTGTAAGCGTTTACTACTATATTTTCACGTTTCATCGCGTAATAGTACCTGGTGGTCTACCTCTTTGTGAACGAGCCGCAGCTTTTCTAGCAGCGGCTGTTGGACAGCCAGATAAGGATCTATGTGTACTGCGATTAGAACTGACGTGGCCTCGACCGTTGCACCCAGGCGTCGGACACTTTAAGATTGTCTCGTGCAACGCCAAAACTGTTATTAAAACCAACAGTTAGATATCTTAAAAAAATAGTCGTGTTTTGTAATGTACTACACTAAAGCTATGGGCTGCTCTATCAATGCAATTCTTTAATTAGATATTGGTAATTCAAAAATGACAAGAAAAATATATATATATATATATATATATATATATATATATATATATATATATATATATATATATATATATATATATATATATATATATATATATATATATATATATATATTAAGAACATTTGGGATACATGATTATTAATCAGAATAATCAGAGAGATCTGACATCTCCAGTCATGATTCAGCTTGCAACATCTTTGAATAGCTGGAGTGAGAATATTGTATTACTAGATTTCTTTTACTTACACCACATTGTGTAAAATTTACGTAAAGATATGAATACATTTTTATTATGTTGTATTTATAAAAACAGTGAATTTTCATCAGCGTAATTAATCAATAATCGTTAATTAGTATTACATGTGTCCATTGTTCCAATTAAGACCTATACAAACATACATACATGTGGGCAGTAGTACATACATAGTAGTACCTACGGCTACTATGTTACTTTTTGATATAAAATTATTTATTACTTAACATACTGTATAAATAATAAAAAAAGTGCAAGTTATTTACACCAAAACCAAAATAATGAAAAAAACTAAATTCTAGTAAACAGAACGCTAGTTAGATTAGTCCTAACCAATAATATGATGACTCCAAAATATCTAAACTAAACATAAAAGATAAAACAAAAACAATGAGTACAAATGTTTGAATGATGCATCGTAATGATAAAATACGTGCAAAAAAAAAATTAAAAATATAAAAGAAAATAACATTCAGCATGATTTACAGTTCTAGGCATCTATTCATATTACTTACTTTCAGGTGTGACTTTATCCTTTCTTGGGCATCCTGACAGACTGATAAACAAAGAATGGAATGTCAGTCATGAAATTATATACTTGTTTTATGTGTTTATTTCATCCGATAGAATAAGAAACTAATAATTTTTGTTTATATTTTCGCTTTATGTTTATTATCAAGTCATAGATCTCTAAATAAACTCGTCTAGAAGAAGGAGGATTTTGTTATAGCGTTTTTACTTTGTCACTTTATAGACAAAACGATAATTTCACTACGAAACTATTGATATTAACCCATGTTGTAAAATATAAGATGCATTTATATCATCGACTACAGCTGCAAACACATGTGAATCATCAGCCTCACCTTCGATGATGCGTATATAGGCCGGTAACATGGCCCTGCCCATTGCAACCAGGAGTTGGACACTTGTTGCCTTCTGTGGACAAATCGATGAAAATTAGTATTTTGTTAATCATCGAGTGGGGGCGTGGGAGCGCGATCGATACGGCCGGGCGTGCCGCGGGGCGTACCTGCGCAGCGCCGCCCACCACTCCAGCCCATCCCCCGCCGCAACTCAAAAGAAAAAATAAAGAACGCTTGGCGGCTGCGCGGTCCGACTGACAATTTTTCTTTCAAGAGATGTGGGGGCGGCAACACTTCGCCCCGCCCAATCCCCTGACCCGTTTTTATTGCATGACGTAAACTCAAAATACGAGGAAAACCTCTACATACATTATGTACGGTATTGACGTAGGTGGAGTTTAAGCTCTATATGTCGCTTATCAAATTACAGCAACATTTCTAGTCGTGATGGAATATAAAACTAATTTCTAGTTATTAGAGATCATAAATATTTATAAAATAAATGGAAAATAATTGAAGAAATGTTCATTGACTAAGAAAAACGTTATATAAAGAAAACAGAACAAATATTTTTTCCTTTGTTGTCAACAGCAAACGAGACCTTGAAACAAACTTTAAGTTCTGCATAACGCAAAGTTGGAGGTTATAATTTCATTAAGAAAGTTTTGATTATGGATGTCAGAGATAATTTGTACCTCTGACGACCGGAGGAGAAAGTGCAGTGAGCGGCCGCATGTCTCGTGCTGGTTGCGCTGACGGCACCGTACGGGCTTCTTGTAAAGCTGTCGCAGCTCGTGATCCTGCACCTGCCGGCTGGAGCACAGTATACTGCTTTGATCCTTTATGTACAGAACTTTTTTCATGGTCGTTTGAGTAGCCTCCAAAAGGCTCACTGGGAAACGATGATCCATGAATTTTATGCTTAACTTCAGCAGGAGGCTTAAATGCTGACTGAGTTGAATATGGCAACGAGGCTGTTGCGGCTTTATAGGCATTATATAGAGATTGCTTGTTAACAGATATAATTTCACCTTTCCTTCTTTTCGATTCTCTGTCATCGTCATATTTGTCATCTAAGCGATCTGACATATCGATTTCTAATTCATTCGAAGAAGAATCGACTAGTTCGTCAAAACTTGGTCCATCATAATGGTTTGGACTTTTATTTACTTTTTCATAGTGGTCTATACTATTCTCTTTCTCCATTTTTAGGGTTCTTTGGGAATTTTCATCAGTTTCAACAATTTCATACATATGTGTTTGAGGTACTTCGTTTTGGTTAATTATCGGAAAACTTCTTTGTGAATGGTCTGCGCTATCAGACGACTGAGAGGGGGACGATGGTAATAATTTTTCAGGCCGTTTCTCATTAAAAAGATTATCAAAATCGTTTGCATCTTCATTTTCATCACCATTAGGCATCGATGAGATCTGATCACGTGGCCACGTACTGAGACTTCTTAAAGCGTTTTGTGTCTTCTGGAGTAAAGCTTCTTCTTCTTCAGTGGGATGGCGGAGAATGTTGGTTCGATGTGTCGTGAAATTTTGATATGGGTCCGTTTCGTCACGTCTATCTTCATCAAGAAGACGCCTTCGTCGCTTATTCGCTATATCTTCCTCCATTGATGCTTCTAACTCGACTCTATCTTGGCGTCGAAACGTTTCTATGTCTACGCCAAACTCCAGTCTTCGTTTGTTAATTTGCGATAACGACGTGTGCGTATTCAGGGGCGCCGTCCTAGAACAAATAGTTCCATCAGACTCATTTCTTTTGCTTAACATGAAAAAGCGTCCACAAATATAAAGGAATAGTGTACTTGCGATTCGATTTTCCATCCACAAACAAAATATTTTTACGCGGAAATGATTCTCGGCGATTCCAGTCGACGTCATCACAATATTAACACTTTAAATTCATTTTAAATGCACAAAAATCGTTCCCACGTAAAAACCATTTCACTCAAGAGCTTTCAGACCAAATATTTTATATAGGCAAAATATTATTATACAAAGAAGAAGACAATAATTTAGGTTAATTCTAATTTTATACTTCTACAAACGAAATGCTTATTATCTGGTAGTCGCTGCTTATACATGTTACACACTAGTTTAAATCATAATATGTGTATTTAGCTTAAAAGCATCACGCAAATTTATTTAGTTTACTTTTTATATTTAAACTGTGATATTTAGATGTTTTTACATATATTTATCGGTTAACATCGTATTTTATTGACACGTACAATGAAAAGTTAAGTTTTGAAAAACAAAAAGTTAGAGGAGAGAAATTTTGTAGTGACACCAATATATGACAACTTGTACAAGTTAGATAGTATTTCAATTTCAAAGAAAAAGATTTTATATATTTTCTTTATTTGCTATTTGGTATAACGAACGTATAATTTTATTATTTCGTAAATTATAATTATGAATAATTAATAAGTATGAGAAATTTTAGAATTTTTCTGTGACGTTTTATTATATTTATATTTATAGAATTCCTAAGTCATTTAAAAGTATAAAATTTATATTTAGCATAATAAAAAAGGAAATACATTCACTGTCGTACTCTACAAAATAAAATTTAACTTAAATATAACAATACATTATATATTAAGTTCTAAATATTTAGTCAATTCAGTCAATAGTATCCCAAAATTAGCGTAAAGTTGAGTTGAATATATACTACGCCCTTTGCATACCCCACACAATTGCAGGAGATGCTTGAAAAAAATTATATAGCCGTTTTAGTTCGCAGATACTCTTCCGGTTTCTATTTGGATGGGAGTCGATGGTCCTTGACGATAGGAGGGATCTCGAAAGGCCGAAATACCAATACTAGAACTCCGGCAAACATTTGTGTACGTGACAAGCTCTGAGCACGACCGAAGCATGTAAGATAACCGGAAACGTGAACCGATTTTAAATTGACCGAAATAGTACTAACGTGAATCTACGTTTGGGAACGCGTGTGTTAGTATAGGGTAATTAGATATAGAGACCCTGAGGGTTGTGGATGCTTAACCAGTTTAAAATAGAGCCAGTAGAACCCTTTATCAGCGGGTGGCGACTGACGGGTTATCTTGGGCCGCGTTAATTGTAATGCCTTGAGATTAGGGCGCGATATAAGGGCAACCTTATAGTACGATGCTAGGATTACAAGGCATACGAAGGTAGTGAAATGAAAAGGATATGTACATAAGCATAGGTAGATATTACATATAGTAATTTGGTTATATGATTTTTAATCATAACATGGACAAACGTGGCATTCATACAAAATTTTATCTTTGACGTGTAACGCAAGCTTTTTATAAATCTTAAAAGTCACCATAATTTCTTTAAACTCTATTATAATTCCTTGGAAAATGGCAGGTAAGCCGTGAGACCCGCGACCCTTTCTCGCCCTGCGGCAATAACAAACAGGCAACCTCCCGCAGTCCCAGTATCGTGGCTCAAATTCAAATTACACCTTAGAATTCTTAATTATTGAAATCATAAATCAAAACGTGCCGTCTGGGCGCGCGACCATAAAATTGGAGGGAGAACACTCGAGTGTGGTAGGATTAAGACATTATCACTTTTCTTTCAAGCAGTCGCGCCCTCGTTGGCTCGGCTCGGCTGTAAATCAGAAGCTAAATCCCGTGGATTAGATTCATAGAGTTTGCGCGGCCTGAGGATCGCGAGCTTGCGATAATGGCGTGTGCTTGCGTGATTCTGCTTTTAAATCGACTCTCTGAAAGATAAATACTTCTCCAATTCGATCTGCGCCCCGAAATGAGTTCGCCATTTAATGACTTTAACGGAAACTTAACTTTTTAGGTAATAACAACTGTTGTAAGCTGATAACCGGGCTACATTTTGTTATATAGTTGCGAATAGGGGTAAAAGTAAAATCTAGATTATACAAATTTTAATTACATATTTTTTGATTGTATATTTTTTTAACGTTTTTTTTGTAGAGTATTAACACCAAGCGCCAGACCTGGTAGTTCCGAGATTATTTTTTTATAACGTTTCTAATGTGTATTTTGAACACGGCGCTTGTGATTGAGCTACGAAAACTTTCAAATATTTATATTAACTTTCAAATATTTTATTTATTTTATTGTGAACTAAATAACTAAATCTTATTTACATAACAAAGACGGTGAAAGAAATATACAATTATAAATATATCAAGAAGTACCTAAGTTTTTAGTAAATAAGAATTGACTAAAATAATTTTAAAAATTCATTCATATTTGAATAAAAACATTGGTATGCTTTTTTCCCTGTATAGGATAGATGGTAAATGTTAAGTAAGTGGGGCGTGTTAAGGAATATTACAATACAATAAGATATTTATTTCTATTCTGTGGGTAAAAAATATAATATATATAAGATATATAATTACAAGATAAAGCCTTGTATATCAATCGTTTTCATTATAAATTCCCTTCAATGCAGTGGTTAAAATAAAACTGAATTTAACTAAAATGGAACATATGAGTGAAAAATCAATATTGTAATAGTTTAACTCAGTTTATAACTGGGGTAATGGTACCGAGCGCGGTGCACTGTAACTACCAACGCGCGGTACTCCCCTACTAAATAAGATAGGGTTGATTCGACCTCGAATTTTATAATGAAAGTACTTATCGATTACATTAGACATTAGAAATAAAGTCTACTGTTAAATAAGTCAACGTTCTCATAAATGATTTTCTGATATAAGTAATATTTAGGTAAATATATGTATATGTTGGAATGTTCGTGAATTGAGATTAGCACATCCTGAAACGAAAATTGTATAGTTTATAATTTTTATACGTTTTTAAAAAAATTTATGTGGAATAAGCTTTTTTATATATATATTTAATTTGCAATCGAAATAAGTCGAATCACAAAATAGCCTAGAAATTAGAGAAAATTACGAAATAAAATAATTTTTGTTTCATATAAAAGATAGTCAGTATTATACAGTATTGTTTTAGATACCTTTTTAGATACCAAATTTTAGTACAAAATGAAAAAGGAAGGTGAAAATTCAATCATAATTTAAATATATTTTGGCTTCAATACATTTTTTCTAGTAATACTTTGAAATTAATCAATAATAGTCATATTAAAATGTAAATAATATCTATTTTTTATACAAGATAATAGATTGGCGTGGTACTGTGCTTGGTGCACTGTGTACGCGTTACAAGTTTAACCCCTCTACATGTAAGACATAGGGATGTCGAAATTATATACATTAAACATATCAAATATTTTAAGCGATACTATTCTTAGCAAATATTTTTCAAATTTATCAGTATATATATATATATATATATATATATATATATATATATATATATATATATATATATATATGCTTTTTAAAAACAAATGTATTTCTTATTATTGTTTTTCAATAACATTTATGTATTTTGTAAGTCTACGTTATAAATGTAGCAGAATTAAAATGTGTAGCAGGATTACCAATTAGTTCATTGTTACTTAATTTATATTGGTCACAAGCATTATAGTTAGTACTAACGACCCGCTCTCGGTTTCACCGCTTAAATAAACTGACTGAAAAAATATTCTTATATAATATATGTTTTTTTCTAAAATAAAAAGAAAAATGAAAGTCTCGTTAATATTAGTCCAGTCGTTTCAAATATTAGCCAGAACAAAGAGACAGACAGATAAAAATTGTAAAAAATGTTATTTTGCTGTATGTACCGTATATATATTCATATGTATGTAGTAAAAAGTTGTTTTAAATTTTAATATTACAAACAGACACTTTTTTTATTAGTACACATGTTAAGCTTAAAATGACAATGTTATAATGAAAAAAATATTTAAGAGAGAATAACGTACCTACAAATAGTTGAATAATAAAACAGTAAAGTCGATTGTTCTTATTTTAATAAGGAAAATGTATCAATGCTTTGTTTCGAGCACGCTACAACCCTACACGGAGGGTGCACTCGTTGCGAGGGTTATCGTGTATTGGACCCTCGCGGATACGTTTCTATCGTGTTTTTGCTCAGCTACAGTAAAACCGAGAGACTTATGATTCTAACGGCATAAATGCTTTTTTGTTTGTACCCAATATTACAAGCAAAAAGAGGGTTATTAAGTAATTTTTTGTAGTTCATATTATTAATCTCATTGTTTAAAATATATTATTTTTACGACTACTGTCGTACAAACACATTCAGATTCAAAATGTAATATTTCAAAACTATCTTTATAAATATATATAAATAGGTACGTAGAAATAAAAATAAATATTTATTATCTATGGGTATTTTGTGCCAAACAAAAATGGTTTTATTATGTACAGCATAGTAATATTGAATGAATGTAATCTAAAGATAATTAATAAGGCTATACGTATACATACAACAACTTTAAAATTCTATAGCAGTGAGTTACAATGATTAAATTTCCATTTTAATTACTAGAATTGTAGTAGGAAGTCTTCAACATGAACATAATACGCTCGTACACACCACAGTATTAATACATGAGAAGCAAATATATGATTTTAATTGTAAAATGTTTGAAATAATTAAATATATCTAGTATAAAAAGATATATCTTAATAATAACTAATACGTACATATGATATATGTTATTATAAAACTCAAAAGTTGAATGTTAATTAGGTACTATTGGGTCGAAAAAAAAAAAATTTATGTTGCATAGTCGATTTATAGAGGAAGGCTTTGAAAGTAATTTATAGGCTATATTAAATCAAATTAATCGTTTTGATGTACTCGCAGTACCTAAAGTCAGAGTTACCATGAGCACTAGTCATAAATCCACGGGGGTGAAACCGCAGATAAAAGCTTTTCTGCTTTAAAAATTGCTTCTCAATAAATCAACAAATTATGGAGAATATACTCTCCATAATTTATTCTTTATTATTTATTCTTGAGTGAAAGCGTTAAAACGTTCACAATTTTAAACAATAGATCAAGGTAAACGTTCGTGTAAATAAAATTATTCACTCGACAGAACAAACACTTCACTCGACATTTGTGTGCGAAATAACCCACAATTAACTGTCTGGGCCGCTGTCCCATCTGATAGCTTCAGCGGCTTCAGTGGAAACAATTTGAACGCTTATCAGATCAACACACGTGAAATCCGTTTAGTGGCAACCCTACCTGTGTTAAACGGTTACAGGCGCGGCCTGTCTTGTACGTATTGTATGCTACATTATTTTGTACGGTGAAATTTTAAGTGAATAAGAATTTTTTTTTGTGATACTGTTTTGTTACATGTTTTATATTTACTTTAATGGTTTCGCGTATTTTATAGATTGTATGTTAGTAGAGTATACGATGTTTTAACACAGTTAAAATATATATAACTGTACTGGTTGAGATTTCATATTTTACTTAATAGTACGTTTATAGTGTCGATATTTCTAACCGCGCTTAATCCGTCAATACATTATGTCTAATATATCAAGGATAGTTCATCTATGTTTGCTTCGTTGTTTTAATATAAATCAATGAAAACTGCAAGTTTAACATGATATACACGTTCATTAAAAATGATCTAACGAATGCGATCATATGTATGTACTACTTTTTCTTTTTTTATGTTGTTACGCTTATGTTTTTTTTTTTTAGTACAATAAAGAATATTAATAATAGTATATACAGATAATTTATTGCGAAGTATTTTTTTATAAGCTGTTTGAAGTATATGACTCAATATTGTAGGGTACTTGGATCAACGTAGAATGATTTCAAGCTCTAACAATAGCTTACTACAATAATTTCACATACATATACAAAATGTATGAA
Source organism: Dione juno (assembly GCA_037127375.1). Lineage (NCBI taxonomy): Eukaryota > Metazoa > Arthropoda > Insecta > Lepidoptera > Nymphalidae > Dione > Dione juno. The sequence continues at coordinate 9,771,691 of JAXRJS010000041.1, read as the reverse complement.
TCTTTTAAATGTATTTTTAATGATGATACATTTTATAGATATTTTCATAATTTCATTAAAAAATATTAGTAAAGGATAATGTTCAATTTGATAGTAATCATGGTATCTTATAAAATGACAATAACTTTTAAATGAAGGCTGAATAATATAACTGATTATTCAGAAATTATTTTGATTTTTTCGTAGTGAATAGGTTAGTTATATCGTTTCTTTTAATTAATAACTTCCGTCAGATACAGAATTTTAGTTAGTAATGAGAACTCAAATTAATATCTAAAATATAGGAAAATTTGTACCTATTATAAACATTTTTTTTATTAATTCTATATAATTACCGTCTTTTATCGGAATATTGATACCATCATAATCAAATTAAAGTTCAATTAATTTCAAATTAAAAAGATATAAATTTATTAGGTCAAAAGTTCTTACTATATAAAATTTTTCAATATAATTATACTTTTTAGTAGACAAAGCGTCATACAACTCAATACGTCATAATGTCACGAAAATTAGGCGGAGAGCGGGAACATAGCACTAAGTTCCCTATAGTCTATCGTTTTATAACAAAAAAAGACTGAAACATATTTATAATAAAAAAAAATAGATATACACACATTGATTTTACGGACTAAACTAGTTTATGAGTTTTTTATTTACGTTTAACTATATAAAGTTACGTTACGAGTTTATAAAATTATGTAGTCGTGTAATTGTCATTATCGTTTACTAATTAGTGAATTTCACATTTTAAATATTAAAAAAAAACATATGAAATGTAATTGATAATATAATATTTAGAAAACAAATTAAATATATTAATAAAGCAAATCGTTCTTCAAGTAAATTAAGCAGAGTATCTTGTATGTACGTAACATTTATATTAAATGTAGCGCGATTACGTATTCCCTCAGCAGCCTAACGTCGCGGTTATTTGACAACTTGCACTTAACCGTGATTCAATTACCGCAAAGTTACACAGGCATACTAAATGAGCAAGGAATAAATCAACATATTAAACACAACAATTAAATTATTACTATTTACTTAGAATTCGTGAAACTGTTCAGAAGTTATTTTAAGTATATATAATTTTTTTTCGCCATTTTAAAAAAGTTGAAAGCATTTCGTGAAATGGTTTTAAAAGCGTGGGAATTTGTGCGTAAACGTACAATTTATATCTTGAACACTCCTTACGACGATCTCACTGCTGAAATAAATCCGCTATATATTACCGAAGAATTAGTCGGACATTTTGTAATTTATTTTATAATGAAAAGTTTACGAAAAAAAATCAAACTTACCAAACGGGTCGGACAAGAGCCGACATCGCTATAAAAAGGAGGGGCGATTCCGCATCACGCACAAAAGTTTTATAAAACACGAATTCACTTAAATCGAGAAAAATACACTGCACAAAAATTTACGCCAATTTAAAACGTCCTATTTGTCTTGTTATATATTTTCCGTAGCAGCTACAAGTTCGTAGCACCTCGTAGCGCTTGAAAAGTTTATCCGTTAGCAGTGAGCGGCGGAGTGAGTATAGGCGAGCTCGCTCCGCAACGCGGTCGTTCGTGTAGCGCGATTCGCGGACTATGCAAAGGCCGAGCAGGCCTTGCGGGAGGACCGCCGCGGCTGCGCGCGCACGCCGCGCCCACGCCGCCCCGCCCCACACACCCGCAACCTATTTATTTCTAGTTACGTAAAATTTACGCGCAATACTATATATATACACTTGCATTTTAACGTTCTTTATATACTGAACTACCTAATTTACATTTTTGCTCCCGCTGATTGGTACTTTAGAAAGCATCTCATTGAATCTGGATGCTCTGAGATACTACAAATTTCCCACGAATTAATCATATCTGCAGGGAAAATAGAAGATATTGTATAGTGCAAGCAAGAAGACGATTAGATTAAAAGCCAATCAGTGTATTTCACGCGAGACCACTTCGCCTGCCCCTGGCAGGTGGAGCGTTAACTGAAAAAAGAAGTCGCCGCCGGTCGCCAGGGGCGTCGTCAAATTTGGCAGACGAGTTTTTTTTTGACCGCAGTCGTGCTATCAGTGTCACTTAAACAAATTGAATAAATGGATCAGAGGGTGCAGACTGACATCTATTTTAGCGAAATACCTTTTTATTAATACGTTAAAACTTTTCAATTGTACTAAGAAATGTTTCAATCAATCTACAGAGTTCTGCTCGAGCAATAAATGTTATCTAGTATATGTCTAGCATAGACGACAAATTAATGCAAAAGTTCAATAAACTGTGTCGTCACAATCAGCTGTTCGAGCCGCGAGCGCAACAGACAATGCGATTAAGATCTACGCAGGACAACTTTCGCCGCGCGCCGAGCGGCAGTTAGTTGTTATGAAAGAGAGAAATTTGTAAATTGTTGGCGCCCGAGTTCACGAACTCCGTCGAACCGGAGTTTGTTTTAAGAGTCCAACCTTGAAACAAGAAGAAAAGTAGTCCTGTAAAACAAAGTTTTGCGGCCGCCGTCGCCGGCGCAAGCGGTTCAAGGATTGTACCCGAACTGTCTGTCTGTACAACTTTGCCGATTAAAAGCTCAAAAGCTTCCAAAGTCATTTTAAAAGTTTATCTGCACGCAGCGCGAGCGGGGGGAGGGGCGGAGTGTAGGCGTCGCTTCGTTATCATCCTCCGCAATACTTTGTTAAACCTAGTTTAACTTATTTATAAATCGGCCGCGGTCGTCGGCCGCGTCTCTGGTTCCTGTATTAAACTGTCAAAGTTGCGAAGTGAGGACGCGCCGTGACGCCTCCGCCGCCGCCGCCGCGTGCCTCCGCCTTCGGAGGACATGTGTTCGGGGCCTCGAATAGTTGCCAACGTACACACTAAGTTCCTAGACCCTTCGCTACTTTGTTTTACAGCTGTTCCACTTAGCGAACTATGCCTAGAGTTGGGCGCGAGTTCTTGCATGTGTATCGGCAGCACACACCCGCAACCGAATAGTTTCATAAACATAACCCAACTTAGTTTTGGACGACTTTTCAAAGTCAATGCATACTAACTTTCGATGTCTGGAAGTGTGATATTACGATTGGATCAGTTTGCGGGTGACTTTAATGCATTCGTTTGTTCGAAACTTTGTTTTATTGGCCCAAAGTTCCCAACAAGGCTAAGTATTTTCATTTACTTTGTTTGAGCGTTATAGGCAAACTTACATTCCAAATTATCGTGTTAATAAATTCTATGATTGAGGTTTTTCTCTCAACTTTTTAAAGGAATTGAATTTTGAAATTAATGAAAAGTTCATCACGAATATTTTTTACAAATATTTTACTTTACAACTTTACTTTGTATTTTAGTTTAAAAATAACAAAAGTAAAAGTAGGACGAGGATAACCATTTTAATTTTACTTTATATTAATATTTATTTTATGACATTGTCAGTTATATGATAATAATGTTATATATAAAAATTATAATGCTTATGGTGTGATGATATATGAAGAAAAGCTTAAAAAAATAATAAAACAATGAAAAAATTTCCTTTTTTATGTTGTCATATAAGTTATTATTAGAGTATTATGGTAAAATAACTGTACTGGCAATTTAAGTATTTATTAAGGTGGCCATAAAAATTACCATGGGCATTTACGATGCCAATAGTGGATGGCTTTTTAACAAATTTGAAAATTGTAATCAGTTTATATCTACAACTATATTTTAGCTTGAAAAGTTATAAGGAAATTTTATGATACTGACGATAAAATTTATATATACATATATTAAAAATGCAAATTTAAAATTGTCTGTGCATAAATAATGTATTAAGCAAACTAATATTAGGGTACTAATAAATCATGGGTTTTATATTACATAACCCGAGACAAAAATTTTTGTATTTTGTAATGAGTATGTCTGTGCGTTTGTGCACGATGATATCGGGCACAGCTTATCCGATATTAATTTTTAAAAATGTTAATGTATAGATAGATTCTACAATTCTTTTTATAGCTTTTTAACGTTCGATTTTAATATGTTAAGTTTAATAAGGGACCGTCCCTAGTAGAATATATGCGCAGTTTTTTTTTCACAATAATTCTCTAATCATTATAATATTTTTATACGTTTTGTATGTATATAATATATTTTATTAGTATGAAATAATACTCTAAAAATGTTAATCTAGATCTTACTTACAAAGGCAAGCATTGTTTAATGTATTTAACATTAAAAATATTGTAACTATATATTACGAGTACGTCGTTTCGTTTTTCAAAATCTGGACAAATTACATGTTCAATATTGTATGAATTTTGTATAAACGCTCATTGCGAGTACGTTTATTCTCATAATCAGTGTAATTACAGAAATCTTTCGGGGAGTCACGATCTAGCTGCAAGAGATAAAGCTTCAACCCTCCAAGCGGTTTATATCACCGCCATTATAACAAGAGCCGTGGTGTAATCATTTTAGAAAATATCTGCATTAATATGTTTCTTGACGTCATAGTAGTCTAATAAGGTTGCTACTAATTGCACTCGATAGTTTTTTACAACTTCACGCTTTATCCCGCACATAGAAGGGTAAGAAGAGGGAACCTAATATCCAGACACTCTGTTCTCCGCTCGTTATTTAAAAGAGTGTTTGTCTGAAATAGTTTGAGTGCCAATTTTGCTGTGCTAGTGTTTTAATTTTAAATAAGGGTTTTCCTAGTGTAGTTATGTATAATGTAGAATTAGTGTATCCCCCTAAAGCCTAATTGTTGTACAAATGGATGACAATGGACAAAGTGAAAAATTAAATTATGTACCTCTTCATACGTATCTAATTTCATATTTATGGTATATTTTAATTTCAAATTATAGTATTTGCCCTGTAATTTTTCATTATACTTTTTAATGTAATTATTTGTAAGAAAATGTAATAAGTATCATTGTTAAAGTGTATAGTGTTACATTAATTCAAAATTTAATGTAAATTACTTTTGCGACGACTTTTGAATCGTCGAAGAAAAATAAAGATACTACTTGTTATCTGACTTATATAAGTCATCTCATTAAATCTCAATATATTTAATATATTTTTCGTTGAATATTTTTTATTGTTTATAGGTTTTAACAAAAACATATTAATTATGTAAGAACCAGAGGTCTTTTCAACTTGGTTAAAGTACATGTTATCTTCTCACCAATAAGTCACGCAATAATTACCGCGACTAGGGAACTCTCCCCCGCACATATTTACGCAAGAAACATAAATATACATAAATGTGCTTAAATATTATAAATATGGTAGTCTGTACAAGACTGAGGTTCTATGTGCTGTTATCCATACAGTTACTATAAGGACTTGTCATATATGAAATGCTGTTAATAATAAGTTATTTATACTGATAATATGATCTGAAGTCTTTGAAAGCTCTTGATGTGAAATTGTAATTATTATTATATTGTGGATGGAAATAAATTTAAATCATATTACAATTGTTTATTTAAACGACACTTATTCAATATTTTTTAATAAAAAAATAAATAAATTAAAGAAATCTTACATGGTTGATGTTGCTGGCCGGAATAGCTTATGTGTTATTTGTATTTCTTCTTCATTCTGTAACAAAATAATTTAATTTAAATAATATATTTTTCAGGTGTATTAGAACATACTAGAATATATTAAAACTGTTTATGAATACAAATTAGTGTTCTATTCAATTTTCATTTGAAAATTTATATTTAATACATAAAATATAAAGCAAAGCGTAAAAATTAATAAGATTTCCATAGAAGTGTGTAATTTTCTTTAGGTCTTCAAGGTATAGACGTGTATTAATATAAATATTTCAATATACAAATGAGTATATGATACGACGTCAAGTAAACAATACAAAAGCTATTTTTAACTGAAATATTGTGACACAAAACGATGTCGAAACGACAGCGTTACGTGTTTAGAGATGGTTTCGAAATGCGATTTTAATTGATGTTGCGCAGTGGTCACTAGTACGGTTAACAAAAAGAAAGATATAATTGAAGTTATAATTTTAAATTTTAATAGTATATTTTAGCCTTTTTTGCATATAGTGTATACAAGATGCACGGTTTCGAGTTCCACTATGTAATTATTTTTTATTAAAAAATAATTACATAGTAGAACTAAATAGTCTAAAATATATTAAAATAAAATATAATAATATACCTACAAAAGGTAATAAAACGTAAGCGACTTTTTACAATAAATTAATAATAACAGTACAATCTTTTAACTGCCTACGATTTTTGATATATTCTTTTAGCTTTATGCTTCATTTTTCCGCATATATAACATAGTATCAAGAAACTCCGTTATCCGTTTTCCGCCAAAATACAAGATATTGCGTATTAAGTGGTGGAAATTAACGCAACGTTTTTCACAATCCTACAATCGCTAATCCACTTATATACACATACAAGGAATTCAGTAACAAGTGAATAAAAAATTAAGCTGAATTATGTATATTTTTTTTTATTGAAAAGATCCAAGTTGTTGTGCCACTAGTACTTATAAGCCCTCAATCCAGACATCAATGCTTTTCTGTAGCGCTATTTAGGCGTTTAACAAACGGGGGCGTTCCCTAAATTTGATTTTAATATTAAGCGCGTAATGCCTGTTTGCTTACGGCCAGTAATTGATACGACACTCTTATTAAACCTCTAATGTCTGTAATTATTTTCGAATTCGTCGGTTTCAGCTTAAAATGGATGGATTATTACAAGTTACTATGTAACCGTTATTTATGGTTCAGGTTTCGTGTTTTGTATAATTTTATTATTAAATGTATTGAATGAACTAGTAGAATATTTATTTAAGCATATTTTACACAAATATTCAAAATTAGCAATAATATTTTATATTTAATTCTATTAATTTGTTTTATTATACACGAATGTAGTGTTAAGGCAGTCCGTTTTAAAGATAGATTTATATATTTAAGACTGGTGGTGGTTTAAAATTGTACTTAACTTGAAAATTAAAAAAAAAACGAATTCAGTCGAATTTTATTATATGTAACATTTGAGTGTCATTCATCGTGTTTTCAGTCAAATTTAACTTTCAAAAATTCGATGTTATGTCACCTTAAAATATGTATGTGAGGCGATCGTGGCGCGTTGCTGAGACAGCGTCTGTCTGTTAATGCGATGATATTGGGTGTTATGTTTATTCAGGAGAAAAAAATGCTTTAATAAGTAACATACGGCATTGAGTTCCGAGAATTCATGGAAAAAGCACACATACAAAAAATTTAAATTAAAAAAAAAATAACAATACTATTTTATTACATGTTACAAACGCCCAACGCAAACTTTAATATGAATCACCAATATACGATATATTCCCTTAAGGTAACTCATATCCAATATAAGTTACGTTGTATATAGCAGAGATTATAGCGGCGCCATCAAATATGCATAAAGGTGGTAAAATGCTACGTTTAACCGCTCCCCGCCGTTGTCACCTGCAACCTGCCAGCCACTCACGCCACAATTATCTCTAGACATGCTCAGACGATAATTAAAAATTGCCACCGTCTCGTCAAGTGTGTATATGAAAATTATGAGAATTGTGTGAATTTTAAGAAAATTAATATATTATAATTTCTTTAACTTTTGCCTAAAAGTACTTTTTTATATATTGATTTTTATTAATTGCTTTTGTAAACTCTAAATCTACCTATAATATGATATTCTTGATTTCACACTGTAATAGAAAGTCTAACTCCGAAAAATAAGCAATACTAATAAATTTATTATTGTAATGAAGAACGTATATTATACATCGCGAGCGTGGAATACTTGTGACATAGCGACGAAATCTACAATCCCATTATAGCAATCATCTTCCCGTTCATTACGCGAAGCTAAGATAGTAAATTTAAATTAACAGTCCCTTGTTAGTAGAACTATATACGTTAGTTTTCATTGTAACATGATGGCTGGAGCTGTATTATTTTTAATATAGCTGACATATATATATATATATATATATATATATATATATATATATATATATATATATATATATATATATATATATATATATATATATATATATATATATATGTATATATATATATATATATATATATATATATATATATATATATATATATATATATATATATATATATATATATATATAAACAAAAGGCTAATATAATCTACTTGTAAATATACTCCCGTGAACTGGTAACATTTATTGTCCCTTATATTGTTACTCTATATTACATAAAACATCATCTATATTAGGCCATCGTGGAGCAGCGGGACAGCGTCCGATTATACTCGATGCTTGTTTTTCTCGTTGTATGTTTATTTCCCTGCTCTGACACTAGATACTCTCTGTCTAACCGTGCTATAAACAAGAAAATGCGTTCACCTCACACTTCACATACATTATAATGGAAACAGTTTCTGTTGCAGTGGAATGAATGTTCATTTACTAAGCGAAAATCCCGATTGTGCGCGTGACACCCTCATGTAGCAAGCAGTACCAATTACTGTTTTAATTTGAATATTTTCAATTATTTCATATATGTTAGTTTGTGTTAACTAAGTTGGAGCAAACAGAATACATTTGCGTTAACGCTAGTTCGCTGTTATTTTTAGCTATAAAGTTGTTAGTTATAAAATTAAAGCTTCGTCTATATTAATTAACACACACATGTTTAACTAGCTATTGTTAAAGTACAAGTTCAGGATTTAACATACTAGATCATTTTAATAATAAGCAAAACAAATTATAATTTTAGCTATTAGACATCTACAAATTTTATAAAAAAGAAAAAATATTCTAAACCTCCATAATTCGAATTAGTAAACAAAAAAACACAAGTAAGTATATTTGAAACAGACCTATACACTTTCGTATAGCCAGAAGCCAATTTAGCCGTCGCCGTCTTTACCGTATCTTTAATGAACACTCATAAGCGTGCACTACTTACGGGCGAGATGTACCTAGCTTTCAGAGAAACGGGCTGAGTGGAGTAAGCGACGTTTGCGGGATTTAAGTTTTGTTAACGATTGTATCGTGCTGTTCATTTGTTTAATATTATATTTATTTTGGATAACTTCAAAGTATGGTTTAAAACTTTTTGGTATTTATTTTTCAGTTTCACACTGTATTCCGCTTGTGGCACGGTAGGCAGGAGAAACCTAGTGTTGAGACACTCCGCTTTATAATTTCCGCCCAATTTTCAAAACAAGTGTCGTATATCGGAGCTTTAAGGATGTTGATATTTTCTTTCTGTTTTTTTTTATTATGCGTATTGAGGCATTTTAAACAGAGCACACTATATAAGAATTAATTAGTACAATATATAATTAGTACGGCGGCCAAGTTCTAAGCATACTATTTACTACTCTTACATAAAAATATTATACTACGAAAGTAAAACTTCGTAGTCGCGTAATATGAAAACATCTAATTGTACAAGCGATAATTGTGTGTCCGATTATTTCTCAGTACATAACAAATATTTTTCTCGATTAAGTTATACAAAGTTCGGCTTTATAATCTGTTGCCTATTCTTATTTAAATTGGGCAGAAATTAAAAAAATCTGGCTTCAAGCTTTGGTTCTTTGAAATTTGTGAAAGTGTTCCTATTTTTTTTTTATGTAGACTAAATTAAGTTATTTTACTCAATTTATTATTATAACAGAAAACCAAGAGACCAAGCTATCAAAGTCACACACGTAAACATTTACCATAAGAGCTACATAAAAAAATCGTCTCTTTTTGTCCGTAAAACAATGTTGGCCCAGGGAAATGCTAATACGGGGCGGTTCCATACAAATTGATACTCGATCGTCGCTCATATAAAACACTCTGAACGAGATCGTTCCATGAATAATAAAGAACTGCTAGATGGCGGTGACGTAACTTTATCACTCTACGACTTTCTACAACGAATTTTTGTGTTTTACAATTGATCCTATAAAAATATGTTTTATTTGTTACAGTATATAACAATTTTTCGAATTATATATATAGTAGGTATAAATAGAAAAATATGTTATATAGTAAAAAGCTTTAAAAATCTTTACGACAGTAAAGTTATTTCAAGCTGAGAGTGCAATTTAATTTTAAGTGAAACATTGAGACAGCTTCCTTAAATATTACAACACACAATTGAATAATAAAACCGCGTGAGTAAAGTAAATAAACTATATACAGAATATAGTTTATTTACTTTACTTACGCGGTTTTATTATTCAACAGTTTGGGTTTATTTTTGAAAATAAAATTATTATAGTTACAAATATTTAGTAAATATATAATATATTTGAAAACAATCTTTTAATCTTATTCTTCTTCTTATAAATTGTCACATTTCGTGAGCTACGAAGACGTAACCTAGTATCAAGGTGCCTTTGCCTACTTTCCCTTACCTATTGCTTGCTAGTTCATAAAACCACATTACACTCCCAAAATGTGTTTAGATAACTGATTATGGTGGCGCAGTGAGACTATAAACACCAAGGTTGTGAGTTTTTTTCCACTATAGCTTATTTCGGCAATAAATTATTTTAATTTCAATTGCTTGTCACCACGCAAAGTGGAAAATATATGTTTGGACCAATGTCATGAAAGAGGGTTTCTATTAGCCTTGCTCTTTGCGGAATATAGCGTGAAGCCAGAATGAAAGAATGCTATCTCAAGTCACGGTGAAGACCTTGATGCTTTCCCTGAATGTATAAATATTTGATTATCGAATAGAAATACACATAGGAAATCGAATTCGAAATCGAATCGACATCGAGAGAAATCGAATCGTACACAGTATATTAGGGATACCTTTATTCGTTACACGTTCGCTATAAAACATCAATACGATTTTTATGTGGACCCAAGTGACTATAATTCTTGTCTTTATTCTGCTTAATAGATATTGTTAGCTTTATCATAAATGTTCCAAAGAATAATATAATATTATTAAAGTAAAACAAGTGGCTAATCCAAGATATAGATACTTGGGTGTTGAATAAAATGCGAATAAGACATAGTAATATTGCTGTATTCGTAATAATCGTAGTTCTAATAACTTTTATTAAAATTAATATTATTTTCTTATATTTCTATTGTGCGGATTTTTATCATCCATTGAAAATATAATTTGCTTACATTAAAAACCTTTTCATATTAAACAATCTATGTATATACATACAAGTATTATAAAACTGAAAAGTTTGTTTGGTTGAATTGATAATCTCAGGAACTACTTACTGGTTGAAGACTGAAGAAGAACCTAAATTAAAGATTTATTTGTTTTCGAAATATAATATAGACATCGAAAATGGCTAAATTTTACCACATTAATTCTTTAGATGAAACTCACTATATCTGCGATCAGTGTCACTAAGACTTAGAATATTTCATGACTATGCGGTCGAAGTCGCAGATATAATCTAGTATGTTCATAAATTTTAAATAATGTATAGAAATATAACTTTATTGACTCATCGTTTGATTTAAACGTTCTATCGTTAATATCAGTCAGAATTAAATCACTCTGTGTCGATTAATCCGCTACAAGAACGACGATTACAGTAATAGACTACATTTGTAATAGTGTTACATGGAGCTACGAAGACAGGTTTTAGAGGTGAAATATATATTATTATAATATTATAAATTTAATAGTATATGGTTTCTTATTTAGTGTATTTCCTGCACTTTACGGGTAAGCAAAGTGAACTTAGTAGTTAGTTAATGACCTTATCGACACACAATCTAAGAAGATAAATAGAAAAATCGTCCAGATAAAATTGAACTCATATACAGCTTGAACTCATATACAATAATTTCATAAAATTTCCATTTTTAATTTAAATATTAACGATATAATTAATAATTAATTATATTATATAAATAAAATTTAGTTACAATTCTTAATATAAGTACATATATTTTAGGATATAAATTAGAAACAAAAGTAAATTTTTAATTTAAATATATCATAGATACATAAAACATTTAATCAAAAGGTTTTATATGGGCTTCATACAATTCTGAATACAGTATGTGAATAGCTCCACTACGCGGTACGTAAATACCGCGTTTACACTACACTGTTTACCTACGGAATCCGTACAGACAATTAGCTCTAATACGATTAACATTCGCAGGTGTCATGAAGCGCTCATTGCGTGAATGTTCACTGTTCAGTGTTCAGTCACGCGTCACTTGTTACTCGTTGATTTGCGAAATAGGCTATGATTGTTTCACACTGTGCTTAAATTTTCATAAATACTGCAGTTGGTTTTTTTATTTTTATTTTAAGGAAAGAGATTTGATTAATAATATTATATTTTTTTTTGCATTTTTTCAATACTTTTGTATTATAAGAATATCGAATATCGATATCAACTTCGATGTATGCAGGAGATTCTATCAGCTTTAACTATTATCATTGCTGACAGATGGAAAGGTCATTTATCTGTCAGCAAACTCTAGTAGTGAAGTAATTTGTGTGGAATAACCATAGTTAAGGATGTGAACTGAAATCCTATTATGAAAAGCAGACATTATTTCCTTATTAATTCTTAAAATATTTTTTTGCAATATCTATAAAGTTGAACGTTGCAAAATTTAGTTATAATTAACCTGTTCATTGTTTATTTACGAAACACTGCGCATAAGGCTTCTTAGACGTCATTATCTATTTTGATTCTCTAAGACATTGTTGATTAGAGACATCGACATTAAGTGATTCATTTAAATATATTTTAATACAATTGGATAAAATTTTTGATTTAGATCATTAACAGTTTAAATAGTTTCAATATAAAAAAGAAATTGCTTAAGGTTTGAGTCCATGATCATTTAGTGTCATAGTCACTTTTAAACTCTGCTACGATATGGTACATAAAATATACTATACTAGATTGTACCAGCGGCTTCGTCCATAATATTCTCTCTTTCTCTCTTCTTCTCTCTAAGTGCCTGATTCAACTATGACGTCAGGTAATATGACGCCTTTCTCGATAAATGTGTGATAAAATAACTAGAAAGAATTTTTTAATTCAAACAAGCATTCAGATTATCGCATTCAAACAACACAATTCTTTAATTTTATAATATTACAATATTAGACAAGAATAGTGATATACAATTATGAAAATCGAATTCTAATGCGCAACATTAATCCATATTGCCATATTGTTATAAAGCCCTTAATAACACCTACGCTGTAAGACGCGGTAAGTAGTAGTTATTACGTCTATCTCTGAATATGAGGGAACATCAAATGTGCATTCAGCGGTGAGGGACAACGAGTGTCGTGAGAGACGCTGGAGGCAAGGAAGTGAGCACAAAGCGACGCCTTCGTGTTGTCTCGACTAAGATCATAGAGTAATGAAAGGAATTGCTAAGATAATGTATTAGGTTTTATATATTTTGTTGTTTATAATCAATTTTAATACATTGTATTTAATTCAAATATTCAATTCATGTTACGGAAAATTACTAATTATGAAAAAACAATATACAACATATAACAATAAACAATACAATATTATCGTTATTTCAGTTAAAAATATTTTAAATTTAGTGACGTTGACTTTAATTAACAACACATATTTAAAAAATAAACAAATTTCTTTGTAAATAATATACATTTTCAATTAAAAATACATGATATGCATTATCTGCACGTTGTGTGATCTATATTCTTACCTCAAACGTGGAGGAAAGGAGTCTTATTCAACAAGCGAGTGCATCGGCCTTCAACAGCAGGTAGCAGGTAGCATAAAGATATTGAGCATGCATTGTCGCGAGCGGTATTGTTTGCGGGCAGCATCTGCGATAACACCGTCCGCACACCCGCTTTGTATACTAATTGTTATATTCGAACAAAGACTTTGCAGAAACAAACCATATCAGCTTGTTAGCTCTCGGGCTAAACGCTCCACGTAATAACATGTCTTCCAACAATTATTCAGTGTTTCCAATACGTTAGGAAATTGGCTATAGACGATTGCAATGTACCACCGTCATTGTTGCATCAGCTGCCATTCAAGTCGGTCCCAATCTAATCATCTAGGCTATATGATTGACGGGAGGCCAATAAAACTGTGGGGCCGCAACAAGAAATTCCATCGGGTAATAATGAAACGCAGGGGCTCGCTGCGTCAATATTGTGCTAATGATCTTCATTTTCAAATTTCCAGCGGTTCGACGTTTATTCATTTTAAAATGTTCGAATCGTGCGCTAGTGCCGATCGCTCCCCGTCGTTGTATGGCATCAATCATTTTTAGAGGGTTTCGCTTAAACAAGTTTTCTTCCTGCCACCGTCTTTTGCATAGAATGATCTCGGTTAAACCAACAGAGCGATCGCTTCTCGTTCGTGTTATTTTTTAAGAATAAATAAAATTATTTCTCAGGGGAAATGGGATTGGATTTCGTTAAATATGGCTTAGTAATTGAATTGAAATCTCTCAATGTCGGTGTTCAATTAAGCTTTACATTTCTTGCTTGATGAGAGCATTTTCCTTTGTTACCGAGAAAATAATATTATAATACGTTTCGAGCTAACTCTATTTACATTATGATTTTTTTATTAAAACTATGTATATATATATATATATATATATATATATATATATATATATATATATATATATATATATATATATATATATATATATATATATATATATATATACATACATATATATATATATATATATATATATATATATATATATATATATATATATATATATATATATATATATATATATATATATATATATATATATATATATATATATATATATATATATATATATATATATATATATTATTAATCTCTCAACGCCTAAATCAATTATTTTTTGGTTAATAGATTACGTAGGAGATTTTTTGAATAAAAACTTCGTCTAAAATTATCTATTCTAAACACATTAATTACAGTATATCCATAACGGGACCTGTCAAGAGTGATTAATGCTAATGTCGGACGCAAGATTTTTAACTAAGTTAAGATTAAAATGGCTTACGGTATTATAATCGGGCTCGGGGCGGATCCGTCATCCCTCGGCAAATTACAATGACACATCCGCCGGGATTTTAAGTCAATACAACTTGGCTATACCTAATGCTTGAAACAAAAGAAATTTTATATATAGATAATGTTTTGTTTTCTATTTTATTATGATTAAAATGTTTCGTTTAAGAGTTCGATATGTGAAGTTAATTTCTAAAAGATTATAAACTTTTTTTATGATATAATATTGATTTTTAAGGATAAATTCTCGTATAATTTATATTTATAAATGATTTCAACAATAAATTATTTTTATTTTCAAATAAATATCTTTAATGTTTTATCTTGGAGTTATGATATCTGTGACGTAGTATTAGCATCAGATAAATTTTAAATTGTGAAAAAGGCCCTCTGAAGAGCGGCACAGTGTCGGACTGTTAACGTGAGGGTTGCAGGTTCGATTTCCACTCAGAGAGTATTAATTACATTATTTTTCTTTACACTGGTAACAAGACAAAGCGCTTCATTAAGTTCCACCACTCAACATGCAAGGTCTGAAAAAAGGCATAAGGTAGGAAACGGAGTGTCTTAACACTAGGTTCAACTTGCTGTATACGCCGGATACAACAAGCAGCTAAATTATTAAAATGTATACTGCAAATAGTAGTATTAGAAAATTGAAGAACTTTTAGCAACTAGTGTGACTACAGTGACTACAAGTTTCTAGGAAGTAAGAAGGTCAAACTTATTAAACTAGAATTATATAAATAAAATTTAACACAAAAAATATTAAGCCATTGAAAGACAAAATTATTAAAAAGTTAAATTATATAAATAAAATAAGAACAAATAAATAAATAAATTGAAACTTATGTTGATTTGGTAAAAGGAAAATAAAAGTTTTCATCTAATCGACAAAGTGTGTTGTTAACGGCAGGTAATGTCATTTATTCTCTAGATTGTTTCTAATAACATCCTGAGCTTAAACAATATCGATTTGAGGTTGCTTTAGGAAACAATTTGCGGTGAAAATCCGCGATAGACTTGATGTGAGCAAAGGGGCCACTTTTTATATTTTTTCCGAGGGAGATTGTTGGCTGATCTTTGTTTTATGAGAACGATTAAGAAAAGCATATTTGGAGTGTGTACTCTGGCTTTATTTGCACCGGAGAGGGAAGACATGCTTCATTGCTCTGTAATCGTTTTTCACATTTTATTGCTGCATTATTTATTCGAGGGTTATGAGTGTGAGGGAGATGAAGTTGTTTCGTTTGGGTTTTATGTAATACATCTTTTATAATTTAATTATTTTTGACATAATGCAAGACTAAAAAGTGTTTTTATCTACATTTAACTAAATGTGGTGACACATATAAAATAAAAATAAATCTAGAAAATAAATTATGCGAAGTTAATTATAATTATTCGAAAATAATGAAGTAAAATACAAATTAACAAGTAAAATGAATGTTGGTTTGTAATTTTTGTTATTTGTGGCGTATAAATCCTTTCCACAGTTTATATTCGCATTCAACTCGGGGCGTTAAGCGTTGTATTGTGGCGTAGGGCTTCTGTTTACTGATTTGAATGCAAGGCGCTTACCAGCAAGGGTTGTCTTAATTGAGCGCGGACCGCAGGCGGCGAACGTCACCGCGGTATGCTTTTAAAAGGAACGTGTGAAATGGCAGGTTAAAATATGTAATATCTATGAATATACTGCTGATAAGATCTTAGAGATAAGCTTACACTTTATTGAAATTGAAATATATGATAAATAATCTTCTGTTTATGTCAAAAAGTACATAATCGAAATTTAATGTCTGCCAAAATGCAAAAGTTTTAATATTAAGTTTATCTTATTCGTTCAAGTGGAAGGTTTCCAAGAGAGAGAAGTAACCAATTTCTTAGTATGGAATAAATAATTTTATATATTAGTAATGGATTCAGTACTGCATTAATATTTATATATGTTTTTTAAATTATTGAAATATGATCAATAGTACTGGCTAGTAGTCATTGAACGAAGGGGTTGAATTTTTATTAGTTTATTAGTTTGAAGAACATTGAAGTTAGATAATGTCTCACTGCTTCAAAATTTAACTTATCATTAAATTTATTTGATTTTTTTAATATTATATTTGTTTTTTTCAACAGACTGTAGTAGACCGTAGCGTAAAGTGAGGTATTTATTTCAAGAACAAAATATTTTATATTTATTTTATTTTATCCAAATTACAAATTGAAAGAAAACAAAGTGGTTTAAGAAATACGACAGAGCGCTACGATTCATAAATTAAGGCGTCACAGTGCTTTTGTTTCGTAGCCGCGTGACGCAAAATAACGGCGTATTAATTATTCAGCGCCACACTCATCGCAATCAGAATAAGTGCTGATGTTTCTGTCAGCGGTGGCGGTACATGATTAGAATTCTTAAGCCACGCCGAAGGCTTGATTAGAGGAAATTAAAATCATTATACTCGGGTGCTCCGCGACGCCACAATATCTCTACCCGTCTGATGTAAAAATAAGGGAAACGCACATAAAGAAGGCGAAGGCGAAGGCGGTCGGCGGAAACGGAAGCGGCACCATCTTGGAGCCGCCGGGCGAGAAAACAATGGATTCGTTAATTAACATTTTCTTACGCCTCGCGGCTGTCGAACGAACGGTTAATCGGACAAAATATTTACGACGTGGAAGAGATGAAATTCCTTCATGAAATTGCAATTGGGGAGCGTTGGTTGGGATTATGAAAATGCGTTGTGACGACGACGCCTAGCCATTTCAGCTTAATTACAAATTAGTAATACAAATTACAGTTTTACAATATTAAAGTTAAACAAATTCATGATAACGTATATTCCAGCAGCTGCAATTGTAATCCAAAGCAATGAAAAGATCCGAAAAAAGAACTATATCAAAACGCACTAAAAGGAAAAATGTTTTACAACCCTTATATTTGACTTGAATACTACACGCAAACAATAAATCAATGAACGCTGTGTACTGCTAGTACACAGTGACCGGCGCCTGCGGCCGGTGACGGTGCGTGAAAAATTGCTCTCATCTATACTCCGAGATAGTGCAAACCACGTCATAAATTTCCGCTTTGAATTTCATACCGCATGTTGAACATAAAGTTAGCAGGATAGACTAATTTACTTTTAAATAAATATTTGTGAATTTTTTTTTATAAATATTGTTCTTATTATAAAGTAATACTTTGAAGGTGTTATACCTAAAATATGTATATTTTTTTTATTTTCTTAATTCTCCTTTTTTTATAAACGCAATAATGGCGTTTAGTCACTGGCCAGTTGTGACAAAACCGGCATTAGTTTTAAATAAAATTAATTGTGTCTTTACTTATTTTATTGATTTAATTAGCTCGCATATACAAAAGTTTTAACATGTTAATCATTGTTGTTTTCAGAATGTGTTAATTGATAGACATGTCAAAAGAATACAAAATCAAACGAGTTATCAATAGTTACCCACGCTGGACATTCATTGACTCCATATTGACTTTTTGATGGAGAGCCATCATTTGTTACAATCCGAATGCGTTCGCAGTTTGCTCACTTTATTATGCATTTCAGTATTCAGAGCGAATATTGGCAATGTAAATGGTTTATGGTATCAACTACGTATCGTATTGTGCCTATTAATTTCAACAAAAAAAAAAGAGAATGTTTATACTTAAAAAATAATATATTAACTGACTTATAACATCTCTATTTTTTATATAAGATAATTGTAATTAAATTGGCATAAAATAAATGTAATAAGGAAAATATTTATTATTTTATGAATAAATTCAACAAGTACCGTCCAAATACAATTTTGCACATGTCTACACAGTATTATGGGTAAAATTTGATCGCTGTATTTTCCATTTGTAACTGGCAATAAAACTTCGTTAGTAGTGGATTACCGCCATTAAACGCTATCCCAGCAGTAAAGCGGGTAATCGATGCGCCTCCATGTTTATTGTCGTGTAACGGACAGGGTCTTGGTAATTCAGAGATTTCATCTCAATATATATGTAGGTATGTAATCTTTTATCTGTTTTGATTCATTCTTTTTTTAAATATAAATATTTAGAAAATATAATACTTGTTATATAGTTAAATGTTGTAAGAATTAAAATTAAAGAAGCTATTTAGACGAGACCTATTTAGTGGTTTTTACATCTTTTTACATGTATACACATTGTTTCCCATTCTTCGTCCATTAAGACACGTTGCATTGTAATTTTCTCCAGAGCCAGAATCTTTTATTAAGGTGTCAAAATTACTATGTTACTAATACTCATTATGTTCAGTAATTTACCCAGTCAATTTCTATTGTTAAGATACCGTCTTGTTTTTAATAAGAAACAAAACAACTAAATTGTAATCAGATAGAGCACGTGACTGTATCAACTTTTTCTCGTAGCGCAGTCACGGCAGCGGTAGTAGCGGTAGCGATAGCGGCCACCGTCTCAATTATTAATTGTAATTTTTGACTGGCACCTGTCAATTTCGCAGCGTTCAACCCTTCCCTAATCCTCCTCAAGACGCGAGGTGCTGGGACGTCTCCTTAGCGCCCCCGGAATAAATTAGCTGTCTCCCGACCACATCGGGATATAAAATTTTGAATATGAATGGAAAATTTTGCATTCGTAATAAACTGCTTTGCCTTGTATCTCGCAGATGCGCGTGTACTAGGAGTGAATAAAAACGACTTGGGAGCCGTGTCGTTCCTCAGGTGGCCCGTCATAAATATTTATTAATTATTTTTTCAATAATCTCTCCTCTCTTGTATCCTCTAAGGATGGAGGGATATCTCCATCGTTAATTGCTTTTTGTTTCATTTGAATAAGTATTGTTTTTGACTGCTCGAGCGAGAAGCTGAGTTTTATAAAATCTCGACGATGAATAAATTTCTTTAAATCAATTTCATTAAAGCTGTGTTATTATTTCTTCGAATATTTTTTTATATAATTTAAAGTTTTATGATGTAAACTTTTAAGTTCATACACATAGTTCACACATACTATTTATTTTATATATATTATATGATATTGAATATGCAAATAAACATAAATAAGTAGCCTACAGCAGCGATATCTTATAATGGAAAATATTTTGAATCGAACCAAGTTATTACTTATCCTAAAAGTACCTATAAAACTTTTCAAGAAATTAAAGATGTGTAACAGAACTTTTTAATGATTAATTTTTTTTAATAGACAATTTGATCTTTGATCTTTAAGATACTTTGTTTATTTATCATCACACTCCGTTCTTCAGTTTAAGAATTCCTAAGTGTGTCACGTAAAATGTGTAAAAATATTAACTTTCTTGCTTTTTTTCAAATAAATAACCGACTGTTAAACACAATCAGTACCTCATTTTATGTCCAATTTCCGAGACATTATGAGTTGAGCGGCGGAACTCAACACCGCGCTTTGTCTTGCTATCAGTACGAGGACATTAAATTAATTCATTTTCTCGAGTGGGAAGCGAACCCCAAACCAAAACGATAACAATCAGACGTTATGCCGCTGCGCTACGACGGCCCCAAAATATTGTAAGTAGCCGCATCTTATTTCATCGATATCGAAGCTTAATTTGAATAAAAATACAAAATCTGTCAGATTACGCGATGTCGACGTAGCCTAATTGTTTTTATAATTTAAAGGAAAACCAAATGAAGTATATTCGAATTGGTATAGCACGACACGTAGCGTCTGATGCGCCTTGCGGTTGCAAAATAACTTTAGAATGCGAAAGTGTTTGTTATGCCAAATACATCTCTGTTACTGAAGAAATAAAGATCAATTTTGAAATAACATAATATGAAGGAAAAAATTAATTTGGCTTTTGAATACACCCAGTCGTCTCAGTTTTATTTTTATAGCCTTGTATAATTTTATTGGAATAGCCAAATCGAGTCGCAGATGATCGTCGTTTTTCTATATGGAAGTGTAAAAGTTTTTTTCCCCAGAAAATTAGTATCATTGAATTTTTGAAATTTTCTACTAATTTATAGTTCTTTTGTTATTTTCGTAGTTTTGCTTCACGTTGCAGGGTAGGCAGAAGTTAGTCTTAACACACTCTGTTTCCCACTTTTCGCCTAAATTTCGAGGCGAAACGCTTTGTCTATCCACCGAATTTTGTCGGTCCCCCACACTGAAAACAAGCATCGCATTGAAGTCAACCACTGCCCCTCGACGGTCACTAATATAAAATATTTGGAGACTTACATTGAAGTATTTTTTTTAATTTGTGATTCCTTGATAAAAACTACATAATTCTCCAGAGCCGAATACCCCAATTGCCATATTAGTAGCAAAAAATAAATGCAATTTTTTAAGTAAGTAAACTTTAAAGAAAAGTTATATAACTGACACAATTAAATGTTTTTTATACAAAATTTTACTTTTACAAGGTGCTATTAGCCCACCCTTATATAGACTTTTACATTTTTACTGAAATTATTTTAGAATTAATTCATTTTTATTACATAAACGATATACGATTACTGAATCAAATTATACGGGTACCAATTTTTCACATATTATTTCCCGTAGGCCACCGGAATATATCGTAATTTGTTCCGACGTCACCCTCGGCAGGTTAATTTTTTATTTGATCAAGATAGTTACCGAAGCCAAACAGTTTCGTAATAAAGCCAATTTTTTGATAATACCATACTTCTGTGAATATTTCGAACGGTTTATTCTGTTAAGGACAAAATTATACGCCGAGACGTGTCATTTCGTAGGCAATTTTGAAGTCGTTTGATTTCAATTAATCTCATTTTCAACTTTAGTAATTTTATTTGTGAAAGGACAGTGCAGGAATTTCTTTGTAATATGAATTATGAATCATTATCCTATTTACATATATTAGACAAAGAAGTTTTTACAAGCCAATATCATTTTTCAATAATTCTATATATTTACAATTCTTAGTCCTACAAACTTTATAGACGGACGGATAATTGCATTTTTAAGTAAAATTGTCAACTAATTCAGGTTAATTATTTTTTTTAAATTATAGAACAATTTTATTGCTAATTTAAATTGTAATCGGCGTTTGGACCAGTTTTAAAAATTATAGTTTAGTTATAATACACATATACAAACATTCTACATACAAATGTAAGTAATTTTTCCTTTATCTAAATTTGATTTTTTAGGACAAGATTTAGATAAAAAGTAAGAAATGTGTTGGTAACACAGTAAATAAGCTGCGAATATTATAGTATGCATCAGTCAAATTGGGAGTACAAATGTGCTTTGATCTCGCTGATAACGGTACCCGTAACAAATTAACCCGTTACTCGCAACATGGTTCAAAATTCTGATATCCTATCGCGATATCTACTCACCCATAGCGACATTGATTAAACTGATGTGTACAACGAGTCCCGTTCATCCTGCTAATAACATATAAGCTATAAGTGGTAAAATTATAAATCGTTAATATTGATTTTAAAATATTTTAATATTTTTATAAGCAAAATATAAACTGATAATTTTAAGTAAATATAAAATTCAAATATTCTCCTTAAAATGGATTTTTAAGATGTCAAACTTTTTTATTATCATTTTCGTTGTATTAGAAGGTTTTTGAATAGTTAAGCTACAAAAAATCATGACCTATAAAATAAAAATGGAAATAAAACTGTCAATTACGAACAACTCAATAATATGATGTATAAATTATATGACAGCGTTTTATTTACAGGTATAAGTTACATTTGTAAGGTGAGCGGCAAGTCGCGATTCATATAATGTTCGGATCGCGTGAAATTGTACAATATCAGTCTCGATTGACTTTGAGGAAATGAATAGATTTCATTTTAGTGTCATTTGTAGGGCTAATGGCGCCTCCCGCTAATGTTGGTAATAGACACGGTGAGCCGGGGGTTGAAATGGTAAATTACTGATGACAAATGTTAATGTTGTGGAAATTGAGTGTGTTGTCTTTGCTTCTACAATCAATTATCTTTGATTTATTTAGATTGTGTACAGTTATATTTTTGTTGTATTATATCTATATTCATTCATTATTTTATTAACCTATTTATTCCTTTTGGCGGTAGAGGAAATCATATTTATGTTTGAACGTAAATAAACTGAGCTCTTTAGAGTTATGTTATATGTCATCATAAAGAAATGTAATGTTGTAACAAGTTTCTTTGTTCTCCTATTCTTGCCTGAGCTTATAACTTTAACGTTGGTAACTTGAGGCGCGTTTCTTATTTCATATTTACTCTTTTATCAGCTCCACAATGCACTCCACTCTTTATAGCGCAGTAATTAGACAGAAATCTAATATTAATATACTCCGTTCTTTCCGTCGGAATCAGGGAAATTGCTGTTCAGTGGTGAAACTTAACGCCAAATGTTCTCAAGTTTTGACTAAATCAAAATGATTTGTCCCTCAATGGAATAAGGACCACAAACAACTAAAAAAAGTTATTTAATATGTAAGCTTTGATAAAGTTGTATTAAAAAATGTGAGATTCAGCCATTCATTAATTCATTTTTTATTTAGCTACTTTCAGCATAAAATATCTAAATTGGATCATAATGTCTTCTTCCTATTTCCTCGAAACAAAAACTCCGTAATAAATAATGCCGTATGTCATTTCTCAGCGCGTATGAAATTTATAACTCGTGGAGCGATTTCGAAGGGCAATTTATTTGTAATGGCCCATCCGATAGATACAAGAAATAGTGGGGAAAGAAGTACGTAATATTTCGAAATTATTAATTTTTTTACCAATAAAGTACCTGTTATTGCCTATGTGGTTATATTGTTTGGAAATATAGCTTTTAAAAGACCTTTTAGAGGTTTTTTGAAGCCGCAGTATATAATTTAATTTATTAAAAATACACACATATGTCTATAGAAATTTTCATTGATCTTGAAGACAATACTAGAGAAAGTATAAGTATGATTAATGCTTTTATGATTAATAGTGGAAAAAATGGTTGCCGAAAAATTACTAAAATATAAACAAAATAGCCATATCGAGCCCCTCCACATATATCATGATTCGGGAGCAAGAGTCACCACACCGATTTGTGACTTAATCACTTTATTGGCGGCAAGGGAGCGTGCTTATCAGAAAGAAAACGATACCGCTGATATATGAGTAAACAAGCTTGCACTTTTCCTCGACTTTTGGCGGTCACAGAGGCCATAAAGTCGACGGTGAAGTTTGTATTACGCTCGTGGGGAGACTCGAGTGCTTTTTGAACGTTGTTTTTTTAGTTGAACCCGATTTAAAAGTCGTAATTTACTTGCCTTGTCAGTGTTGACGTCGCTGCAGTCTCGCGCATCTGTAAAAACAAGAGTACACTGGTAAAAATGTTAATAAAGTAAAAATTCCTTTATTTTCATAAAATTTATTAGTTTATTGTATATTATGATATATTATAATTAATTACAGATAGATTATTCGATATTTAGTGAGTTACATCAAATATAATATATTTTTCTTTATGTGTAAACAATTAAATATATCTGAACATATTAGTGTTTTAATGGGCGGAGAGTGGAGAAGGAAGAGATGATAGTATATCAATAGATTATTTATATATATTCTACAATATACGGAATATACTTATCAAGGCAAACAATACAACGAGGTATATAAAAAATTAATTAAATTTCTAGTAGATAGGTACTCTTTACATTGTGGAGATATTTTACAATAATAAGAAAGGGGTATTAAGGCATTGTGTACACAGAATCTTTGTATCTGTCCGGTGATTAGCGTACACTACGCAACGCATCGGACCTAAATATGTTTGTACTTCGGCTTCCCACACACCAATATAGGAACCCTCTTGAGGATCAGCCATTACGTAGCCTCTTAACGGCCGACGGTTTTAATTAAAAACTTCTTGCATTAGCGTGTGTCCCACCAATCATGGCGTAAATCTACAGAAAATACAGTTTATGCAAATATTACTTAAAATCTATCTTATCTTTTCCGTTTAATTGATTTTTAAATCATTATATATAAGGTAAGACTAGCGAACACAAAATGTGCAAAAAAACAATTTTGTTTGTATACTAGTAGATTTATGTATAAAAATTTAATTTTATGACATGTAGTAAAATTTATTAGTAGAGCTATATTATTATATTATGGATTTCAGTTTTATTCTTAAAATATATTATTAATACTAGTTGTTATATTATAACATAATATGCAATGTTTTGCTATATATACTGGGGCCGAATATTATTGGAGCATATTAAATGGGTCATGCTGGTTCCCCGGTTCCTAAATAAACAGCGCAGTACCGTTCAAGTACCGTCTTAACCAGCAATAAACAAGCGCAGGTGTACCAACCGTACGCGTCTCAACCGCTGTCCGTACTAACTTCGAAAGTATTCGCCGGCGTTCAAACATACGGCGCTCGTTATGCATGCCTCGCTGGGTTTAATCACGGGGCTAACCCGCCCAGGGCAAGCCTAATGTTTTCACTATGTATTTTTTAAGTACCTCCAACTTGCCGGTATTTTGTGCTCGTGACTCTCGATATTCTTATTCTCCCTCCGCTTGTATATCAAAATATTTCATTTCGACAGCGCTAATTGGAAATTTCGTGTTCCACTTTTTTGGAAAACAGGAGTACAATATTACGCTTCGTTTCATTCGTTATTCTTATGTTTTGCAACAGACTGTAGGCAAATAATTGTTTATATGCTAACACAATCGATATCAATGTGTTTAATGTTCTCACCATACTATACGATATGGATGCCGATGTAATACCTTATTTGATGAACGACAGATAATAGTTTCATGTGAAGACTCTTTGAAGTTTACACCCATACCATATCGAACAGATGTTTCTCAAACATCTATTAGCCTTGTTGTATCCGACAGACTCACGACGCCCTCATCTGAATCTTGGTCTATTATCTGATGTGTCCAATATTGACACAGTGTCCCGCCGATTGTGCACACGTCACGGTCCCTTGTCACATTCAATGTATTTGAATTTCAACGTGAGATATATTGTATTTTATGGACCGACGCAGAACGGAGAATATAATATCGCAGCTAATCGATGGCCCTACCGATCAATTAAACGTCCAAAAGCTAATTAATCACGCAACATCTAGCAGAGTAAGCTAACCGAATTTTGTTTGACTTGGCGGAAAGTTGTGCGGAGTCTTATTTATTTTTTATCAATTTCATCCGGTCGGTCTTAAAAGCGTCGTCCCGTTTTATTATAGGGACGTGAATTAGCAAAAACAGAATGGATTTTGGCTGTGATTATGTCAAAAATAATTAATTATTATCGATTCCAAGAGAGTAGGGGAGCAGATTGTTGGGTGGCACCGAGTGGAATCGTTCTTTAAATAAAAAAAAACTAATTACTAGTCCACTAAAAATACAAGAACTGGTACAAAAATAATGGTTTTTAATGTTAACTACGTATTAAGAATATCAACAATATTACTATATAGATAATAATTGATTTATATCTAAGTAACCTGCAACAGTATCTAAATTTTATGCTCACATAAATTGACTAATTACTTGTAAATATAAGCGACAGTCCATTCAATTGTCAGCGGTGTATAAATTATTGACTCTCCTTCGCTTAAAATAGTTCGTTTACAGCATAACTAAGAGACCTCAGTCATGTGTTTGTTTTGGGGTTGATACGGAATATTCTTTATTCATTAAGCGCTGCCAAGTCCGTGACCAGTTTGTCTAAGCAGTCACCGTCTATACACATCGTGAACGAGCCAAACTTTAATTTAGAGAGCACTACCTGCGACCGCTTGCCCCATTCATAATGAATCACACCCTCTGTTTAGTTTAGAACCTTTAGTGTTTGACTGACATTTTACGTATAGCCTCCTTTTACCATCTTCAAAATAACTGAACCCAGTGTAAATCATGAAAGCCTCTTTTGTATAGCCAATAAATCACAAGTGGAAAAGTTTATGGTGAGAAAAATCACAGTCATCGGCCTCTTTTAAATTAACGCCATTAGCTTTGAGATTTCCTCTCTGAAATAAAGTGCAAAGATTACCTCTCTTCGTTTGAGCGGGCTTAGTAATTAGTAACGCTCGAGTTTTATTTGTTGACGTTCATTATTCGTTGATTTTGAACGTTGGGTGCAAAAGAGACGGCACGTTAAGTTAGTTTCGGTTAGAAAGAGAGATCGGACATTCAATCGCGAGGCTGCACCTGCCGCCGCACGAATTTGCAATTTAAATTCCAAACGAATATTCTGAGAGGACCTCCTTAACACGACATCTGTTTAAATTGTCGGCGATAGAGTGACTGCTGCGGTTTTAGAACTCTTTGTGATTACGAATTAATTGAAATAAAACAAAACCCTTTCAATGGTTGGGGTCGGCTTAGAATTGTAACCTTTCAATCTGGATTCTATCGAAAATTTAATTTTGATTCATATACTTAAATTACCTATGAGAAATACAGTTATTATTTAAGAAAATTCTATACATCTTCAACGATTCGCTCAAATTCTGATATAAGGCGGTAAATGAAAGGGTGACAAATTCGCCGTCACAATATAATTCGGTAAATTGATTGATCTTTTCTAGGGATGATATATTGTACATTGGTGTATCGGACGCCGGCCACGGGCTAATAGGTGTTAGTGGGTAAATAAAGAAACGCGGGCGGAGTCGGGGATCATTAATAACTATCGCCCTACCACTTCATTATCAATTAATCAATCACATGTGTCATGGCACTGACAGCTTTTATTATCTTACAAAAGGATATCTTTCTTATCTATTTAGAAATAAAATATTTTTTAAGTTTAATCAATATCAATATTTAGATCTGATTTAAAATGTTTTTTGAGATCGACTGTAATTGTAGCATATCGTAACAGCAAACAAACACTGCTGTGGCGCAATTTAAACATCTTTAACAACATATTAATTTTGCTAGTTCGCATTTGGGAGAATGTCTACATGTACTCGTAAAATGCAGATATCCTAGTCATTTTAAGTCCTAGATAGACAATAACGTTGTATTTTTTCACAAAATAATCTATCAGAAAAATTAAATTTGTTACCTAGGATATTAAGCGTTCATATATTTAACTAATATAACTAGTAGTAGGTAGGTAATTTTAAAAATATTATTACTATCCTCATTTAATATTTTTATAAAGCACTATAGGCGGATAAATCTAAGGAAACATATCTAATAATTGTACAAGTACAATATAAGATTAACTACATATTAGCCAAGGAACCTAAACATGTAGAAAAGAATGACTTGTCGGAAGGAGTTAATAATCTTATTAATTTGTTCGAGTTACCGGCAACCCGCTGGTCCCGACGTTCTTTGTAATTAATGAGAACACCTCATCTATTACATTAGCTGGAGGGCCTGCGAAAATACTTACGTGTACGACATCACCAATGAACTAAGACACTACACTCGCCTGTAAATATTGGCTCTATTATCAAGACCAAAGCTCTACCTCCATTGGTCGGATACCATACGAAGTTAACATAATAAATAAATTGCGCGTGAAGAAAATGAAACAAGAGAATTCATTTATCAAAGCATACGTTAGGTGTTTCCTGAGGCTTTTATGATTGATTTGTAATAAAATTACTACTGTGATTGGAGATACAATTATACAAGTAAATCTTAATATTATTTAGAAGATCCCAGTAAGTAAAAACACATAGATTATTTATAAATTATTAGCATGTTTAGGATTCTGTAGCTCAAAAACAAAAATAGGATAAAGGATTACTTTGGAGGTCTTTGTTTACAGACTAACGTCTGTCTATCTGTCTCTGGCTGGCCTTATATCAAGACCATTTTTCTTCTGGTTGCGTGGAAATATTATGCTGAAATTTATATCAATTCACTAGATATATAATCCTTTGGAGCAATGAAAAATCTAACTTCTAAAAGAACGCTTATGCTTAGTTTTTTCTGCATTTTGTATGAAGTTTTCTGCGTATTCTAAACCTGTAGGGTAGTTCATAATTCTAGGTAGACACTGGAATCAACACTACGATTAAAGGAAAATGCGAAAATTGAGAATTGGTTTGTATGTAAAAAAAAAAAATTAATTTAGTTTTTCAAATTTAATTTTGTCAATATTACGAAATAACGAGATTGTTGTGTAATCCTCAGTGCACGGGTTTAACTCGCATTTAATTGATTTTTGTTTTTTACCACATATTAAAAAATACTTGGTTATTATATAAGTATATAAGCAGAAGAAGAATACAACAACAGCAACATAGTAACAACCTTTTTTGAATATATTACATTAATATCAGTTCAGTACTTTAATTATGGCGTTCCGAACATGCCAGTTGAGCACATATCACTTCGCCAATGTCATCTATTTTGCCAATATCTACAATACTTAGAAATAAATCTGTTGGCTGAATATTCGAAACTACCCATCGATATTGAAGGTGAGCTACAGAAAGCTCGTAAATCATACTAAGGCAAATACGCTTTGATCAATTAAATTTTATTAGAAGCGTTTATTAAAGGTCGGGTAAGTGAAAGATTTATTGGAGGTTTATCCTCATAACCGTAGATTAAAGCATATTACTCAATACGACTAGGCCTCGTACCGTAGTAAGGGCCCAAGTTATGTTTATAACGTCATATTCATTTAAATTATACCTACACGTAAAATATGTAGATATTGCAAATATTTTTTGAATTTTTTTGCATTATACTCATATGTTGTAACATTTTAAACAAGATATTGTTATTAAGAAAGATGAATTTAATATTTTGTAAGAACAAATAACACTTACCTACACCAGATAAACGATAATTTAATCTGTAATAATTTATAATTTTTTTTTTCTGCAACTTGATAATGAAGTAATTTTCTACATTTACATAATGTTAATTGCCTGCTTTTACCGGTACAATAGATATTAAATTATTTAAATTCACTTTCTAGGAAACCGTCTAAGTTCTTGATATACTTGGAAATATTCATATTTATACTAAACTACCATAGCCCTCTTCATCTACGTGGACTTTATGGGTAGCTTAATTTTCATGGAATATTAAGCCCATAATATAGTCTTAAAATCATATCCAAAACTTAATTTTATATGTAATTTTATACATATAGAGATAAAATAACGTCCGTTACACTGAAAAATGTGAAAATTATCTCTTAGACATCTGTCTTTTCAGATATTTTATTTTTGTACACCAGCAAAAAAAGCTCTACAGACCAAATCAATACATGGTATTCTATAGTCAAAAATAAATATTATAAATTAAATAAACACATAGTTACAATGGTATAGTGAGGCATAACAAACTAGGGGAATTAATCTACTTGAAAACGCTTACTCAAAGCGTGTAATATCTCGGGTCAAACACGGACTAATCTAAAGCAATGTAAACATGGGCTTCAAGTTCAGAATTTAACTGTTATTTGAATTGCCTCCTTATGTGTATATTATTTTTAGTATATACAAGCTGGTCTACTTTAGAATAGCATATACCGTTGTGGACTTCGTGGCGTCGTAGGTGAATAGTCTCTGAATCTATAAGCCAGGTTTGGGAGATTATTATTATTTAAACATATTATTATTATCTGGCCTGACTCAGCAAAGTAAGATTTTTGGTTTTTCACTTATATACAGTGTCCTTGAACGTAAAAAGAAAAATTAAAAGTCTTGACAGTAGATGGGTGCGATATAGTAAAAGAAAATCAGATAAAATCTAATTACTTATTAATTTTTAAATTACTTATTACTTATTAGTATTATAAAAGAATATATAACTTAAAATCTTTGCAACAATACGCCTTTGTGTTTAATTGTCTTGCAATAAAGAGCAACAAGATTTGTAGTCAAAATTGGGAAACTAACAACGAAACCTAATTATCCGGCGGTTACAGTACTAACGGCGTAGCGGTGGTACGCGTGATATATGCGCACTTAATTCTAATGCGATGTCGACTGTGGCCCCGCGAGGTGCCACCGTAAAGCTGACTACGGAATCATAATAAAATATGATTTCTTGGTCGGGGACGCGGCCTAACGCGGATAATCACTCCTCAGGCGTACCCATATAATTCCTTAGTGCATAATGAAAGTTGATTAACATTATACCCGTCGCTCATGTGTGCGTGTGTGTCCGACGCAGATTCCGAGTCCTAATTAAGAGCGAGGGTAGGAGGGTCGCGGCCGGCGGCGGGGGCGGGGTATCGATCATCACCCGCCAAGGAATCGACGCAGGGACCCGCAAAAAGGGGAAGCCCTCATCTCAAAATCAGCGGACGACTAAACCCGCTCTCAGCACATGTGTTTTGATTTAAGCGCACGCTAAGGGTCAGTTTAATTCGCGTGTGTAGAAACGAAACGCTTCAGGCGCGATTTGCAAATCCGATGTGAATAATTACACGGATTACGAACGCTTACCTACTGCCTTACTGGTATTTACATATTTTCTTGTGGCTTAACGAGGAATGTCCACGGTGCTTGTTATGACAAAGATAGTCATATCTCGTTTTATCTTCACATATATGTTGTACAAACATATTGCGTAGCGCTAAATAAATACTAAAATGTAAACTTGTTAGGAAATTTCGCCATTTTTGATTTTCTTTTTATTCCATCTGGCAAGTGAGTTGCCTCTCCTAAATTTATCGTGAAATACAAAAAATACTAACAAAGCTGCTTATAAAAAACGTTGGAAAACACTTATCGCGCTCTAGTGCAAATCGTCGACTGTCACTTCAATCTCGCCGGCGCCGACGTCAAATAGGAAAAGTGACAAAAATAACAATCAAACAGAACATCCGCGGAAATGAGATCTGAAAGAATGATCATGCCCGACCCTGGGGACCGGTTGCCTCTTGAAAAACGACTTAATATCTCAATTCACTAAGGAGTTAAGCTTTAAAAAATATTTCGATTATCAACAAAGGGCCCCTCGCTTCGCGGTGTCTTTGACACGTTGCCACCGGATTTTTCCGCGAGATCTTTTTAAGAGACGGGATGTCATTCTGTTTGTATCGGCTTTGTCGTGTAAGGTTAAGTGTCGGTTTATTAGCCTCAGCTTCCTTTCTTCAAATAAAGGGAAATTTTATAAATTTAAATGTGATGTTCTAGTTAAGAATTATAATATACTCATGTTTTGTCAAAATATTTATTGTTTAAGACATAGACAGACATGACATGTAAGCGAAGCCCTCTTACAATCAATATGAAAATGTGACGAGTGGGGTCGCTTGGCAGCCGGCGGTCCTTAATTAAGAATACGTGACAAAAGACGAGACGTGCACACAAACACAAGTTCCAACGAAAAAGGTTCGGATTATGTAACCCTTCTGCGCTTTTGATTTTAAACGCTTGAAGTGCCAATGCCGGACCGTGGAGTCTAATTTGAAAAGAGACTTGACAAATCTGGCTTCGGGGAACCCTCGTTCAATCGAGCCACGACTACGCTGTCGATATGAATGTTGATACAATGAAATAATATCGTCAGTAGGCGGTCACTATGGTGACGGGGCGTGTTAGTGGGAAACCGTAGATGAATGGAGTGGTTTAAGGCTCGCTCCCGTTTGACCGTTTTGCACCGGGTCAGCGTTTTGTGTGCTGATTCGTTTCGTATCCGCAAATGCTCAGATAATTAGCAGGCAAACAAGAAACCCGTACAACTTCGACGGACCATTCAGGTGCTCTACAAATACTGATGCAAGAAGTTTAACAGCAGTTTAATTGCGGTACGAAAACAGAAGCGCGCGGAAAACACTTCGGCTTTATTGAAAAGAACTTAGTTGGTTACATTGAGGTTAACTGGTAACGGTAGCTGCGTTTGAGTTTCCAAGTTATTATAAGTTGTTTTATAGCAGTATTTTATTCTAATAGTTTCGTTTCATGTTCATATTATTTCAAAACTATTATGGTTTACTATACACATTAACGTTAAACTACACTACTATTTCTAAAGCTCTATGTGCTTTGAACAATAAGAAATGTGAAGTAAATATTCTAACCCGAACAATTAAATCCCGTCTCCGTCACGTAGGGGATTACTGTAGCACGCACGTCACGCTCGCCACTAATTTATCACGCGTTGTGTCCACGCCTTTACTCTTCTACTCGCACTGTACTACCGATTTATATGTAGTTATTGTAACCAATACATAACACCAAGACCTTTAAATATACATATATATATAGTTAATATGCAATTGTTGGATATTCTTAATATACAAAATAATTATATGTAAATAATTTTGTTTAATCTGTTGTAAATCTATAACAAAATAAGCTTCAATTTTTTTAAGGCCATAATTTTGTTTGGGAGAACATTTTCTAACAATTTTATATGAATAAAGTGAGACGAAAGGTGGACTTTTAGTATATGTATATATTATGTATATATTATGTATATATTATGTATATATTATGTATATATTATGTATATATATATGTTATTAGTATTAATAGTCGACATTTGCGATAGCAATGTCGCAAGACAAGTGGGTAATAAAATGAAATTCAAATTAAATTCAAATTTTTTCTTTAAGTAAGAATACATGATTCATTTTTTGAACGTCAAAAACATTACTACCGGTTCACTAAAGTGAATGCCTTAGACCTGAGAAGAACCGGCGCAAGAATCTCAGCGGGACTTTTTTTTTATATAGTTATACACAATTATACAATTATTCATTGTTGACAATGATACGCTTGAAATAGACTGGAGCGAGCATTTATCTTTTATATACATAGTTAAAGAAATGCATTACCTTTTCCCCATTTACCTTGTAAACGTTAATTTGATTAATGTCCCCTTGAACACGCACTAAGAAACCTGTCCCTATTCGAGATCAATAGGGATTTGGTCCCAATTATGTATTAACCAAAACTTGGCTATATCTAATCACACGCGAGTCCGTTAGGGATTATAAGATAGAAAAGAAATACACCAAAACTACATAAACAAATTTCTTATCAATAAGAAAATAGTAACCTTATATTTATGTCATAAATAAGCTTTTTCAGATAATAGTTGTATTGTCTCAATTTTATATTTAAGCTTATTGAAACATCATATTATTCTTTACCATATTTGTAACTTTTGCAAATATAAATATTTAATTTGATAAAAGTAGAATAACAATATTTCTTTTTCATTTGAGTGAATTTAAGATGCCTACTGGAATGGCATAATAACCCAAATTACCCGAACTAGCTGTATCGCCGTAATTCCCGGCGCTGCGTATCGATCGGCCGCGAGCGACAAAACTTTCTAGACAGCTTTTATATGCACTTTACCTACTCGTGCTATAGCGTATTCGATCAAGAGCATATTGTTAGTACTAACGGGTCATTTACTACGCAATTATGCATGTTTGAAGGAATGTTTCAGTCCTGAAAAATATACTATTGAGTATCAAAGAACGTTAGTCATATTTCATTTCATTTACTAATACGTCGGCAAGTGGATTAAAAATACAGTCTCAATTTTATTTTCAATGATTTATGAATATTGTATTTTGGTTGGCTTTTGAACTGTTCAGATTATTGAATTGAATAGTCATATTACTGCATCGAAGTATTATGGGAGTTTTTATGGAACAAGAGATTATTATATTATGAAGTAAAAATAGTAACGTGTAAAGAAAAATTACTTGTCTGTTGCAAAGTTGCAGTATATTTTAAGATTATACAGTATGTTTGTCGATTGGATCTTTTATATATTTAAAAACAATATTATTAATGCAACATTTAAATGACTATATCAGTACTTTTTATTTCAGTTATTATATCTATTTATATATTTAATTACATCGCTAGTGATCAGGATAATGTGTATACCAGAATAACGGGGTTTTTTTTAATATTGCGGAGACGTCAAATGTGACGTCAGCAAGACTTGGCGTGTATCCGACGTCTGATAGGGGTACCATCAACATGTGGCGAAATAAACAATATACCTATGAATTACTTACTAAGTAAATTATTTACGTTATGAGTAAATTATACAGATTAATATTATAAGAAAATTATAATAAAATTATAATTAAAATTATAATAAAATTATAATTAAAATTATAATAAAATTATAATTAAAATTATAATAAAATTATAATTAAAATTATAATTAAAATTATAATAACATTATAATTAAAATTATAATAAAATTATAATTAAAATTATAATAAAATTATAACTAAAATTATAGTAAAATTATAATTAAAATTATAATAAAATTATAATTAAAATTAAAATAAAATTATAATAAAGCCACTAAATGGTGGGAAATTCAATCTAACCCCAGATCCATAATACAAATATGTCCTCATCAGCGATTTGAACCCAAAACTATCAAGCTTAGATATTTCAATGAACACTGTTGGATTTTATATTAGATTATAATTAATGCATTACATCTGATGCCAGAATATGGCCGCGTGACGTAATCAAGCATCCCATGTGGGTGAGTCTAATCAGCTATGAAAATTAGGTTCCGCTGCGTACGAGTATCTTCTGCTTTGTACTGTTGTGGAATTTAATTACTATTTCCAAATATCGTTACTTGATAGCATGGCAACATTCTTCGTGTTTAATTTGCGTTTGACGGATTAAAATTTGACATGTGTTTGTCTCAACATCAAAGAACGTAAAAGTTTTCGAATATATTATCATCATGAGTTTATTGCTGAGAAATTATTATAATTATATTTCTTGTCGTTACATACGAGTGTCTTATGACTTCACATTACATATAGAAATTTACAAAAACTTATTTTTAATTATATATTTATATATATATATATATATATATATATATATATATATATATATATATATATATATATATATATATATATATATATATATATATATATATATATATATATATAATTAAAAATAAATTTTTGTAAATTTCTATATGTAATGTGAAGTCATAAGACACTCGTATGTAACGACAAGAAATATAATTATAATAATTTCTCAGCAATAAATTCATGATGATAATATATTCGCCATCTTCCGCTTTCCACCCGAATTCGAGCCATTGCGTGTTCAGTGGCTGTGTACAACACCGCGCTTTGTCTATCAGAGCAGGAAAATGAAGTTAAATTATATCCCCGAGTCGTAATCAAATCCACTAGCATCACTACCACGATAACTTATAATTAAAAACCATATGTTTCTGTATTCCATATTAATACATAAAGCATGCAATCTGGCAAAGAAAAATAAAAAAAAAGTGCACTGTATCAAATTATCCAAAAACAACAAATTACAAATTAACTCGAACTACTCATCTATTTAAAACTCGCTTACATATTCCCCTTTAGAACTATACACGGATATATTGTACAATTGAAACAAGTGAATTTCAGGACTGGAACACCGCACCATCCATCAACCAATTAGAGAAGCGATCAATCATAGCCCGAGCACTCCCCTGGTCCACGATGATTTT
This sequence comes from Dione juno, assembly GCA_037127375.1. Taxonomy (NCBI): domain Eukaryota; kingdom Metazoa; phylum Arthropoda; class Insecta; order Lepidoptera; family Nymphalidae; genus Dione; species Dione juno. Next base: position 9,735,219 of record JAXRJS010000041.1, on the reverse strand, counting down.
TTCCCACTCTTCACTACTAACACACAAGAGACTTGTTAATCACGCGAGTACATGGAAATGTTTTTGAAGTGCATGATGAAAGAATTTAGATAGTACAGTTATATATTTGATTTTTATTTCACGCTGTATCCCGCGGGGAAGCAGAGAGATGTTAAAGTATTCCGTTCTCCAAATACCATTCAATTTTCAAAACATTACTTTTGAGCGGTGGAACTCAACGCCGCGTTTCATCTTGTTACGAATTATTTTTTTATTTTTTTAAACATATATTTTATTTAAGTAACAGTGCTAAAATACTTTTATTTTAATTAATTAAATTAAAAGTTACGACAAATATGGTAAATTTTGTAAATTAATTACTTTCTCTGTCGCATGCAAAAATATTCATAGACTATAATGTAACATATATTCTTTTGTTTCAATATCCCAGTCACTTTAAGGCACGATTACATTAACCCAGCAAAACGGAGCGTTATAAAAAGATGAACAATAATTCTTTTTTATTACGTGCCAAAGCAGGAATCTCATTGTCGAAAAAGAAATAAATAATATCAGGAAGGAAAAGAATTGGAATAACACAACATAAAATATTAAGATTCTTCCAGAATTGCCATCATTCTGCGGTCGAGATTTCTTAAGGGGGAATACACTTACATCTTTGAATGTTAATGCCATTTGCATATCCGAAGAGTCATGAAATAAATCAACCAAGACGGACAGTGGGGACGGCTGTTCATTATGCTTCCTTTGTCTACGAAAGTAGCAATTAATGTAAAAAATTGCTTATTATTGAAATCAAATGAAATAATTTATGTGTCCCAATAAAAGTAGAGCTGATAAAAGGTTTCGGATATACTTATTCAAAAATGCCGGAGTAAGCAACAAATCACACCTTTCTATTTGAAAATCTGTGTGTCGAAAGGGCTCACCTATGCGGATAATGTTGGAAATCTGGCATCAAATTGCAGAGCATTGTATGGCAAATGCGAGAAAAATGAAGAAAGTGTTGGGATATTTACATAAGTTGAGACAGAGGGTCGCACAATACATACAAAAATATTCAGGGCCGAGGTGATGAGAGCCCTCGGGCCGACTGCATATATAGCCTTTATGATGGGGAAAATATTTACAGGCGGTGTGGAAATATATTTGTGAGAAAATAGTAACTTCTATATAATTTTAAATGGATGTTGCAATGTTACCGTTTAGCGTTTTATGATCCATCATAAATTTTCATTTAACTTTAACTTTATTGTAAATCATCAATGTTCTTGCTACACTTCTAACGACATCGACGTTTTCAGTTAAAAATAAGATACATAATATTTGTTTCATTTCTTGCCTATTATAGACAATTTATATTTATGATAAAAATATAAATAATATCATAGTCGCCATCTACAAGGGTTAGTTTGTTTACAAGCTGCCAAGGCTACTATCGATCGTCCAGATGGCAAACTTTTTATGAATTAACCATCAAATAACTTAGAAGAACAATGTAAAAACAAACTCTTCAAACAAAAATCGATGACAATCTGGGCCAAAAACTTTGCAAAACTTTGCCGGCAAAAAGATTTATATACTTATAAAAAACTGGGCGGGAAAGAAGTTTTCGAAAAACTTTAAATTGCGACCTTGAACTGGGCAAACTTTGTTTTGGATTACTATAAGCGAAGTCGGGAAGTTTTTAATAGAACGACGTTGATGTGCCGCTGATTCTTGTTCCTAAAGAAAGTTTGTTATGGCATGATCTTGAATAAGTTCCACTTTTAAATGCTAAAAATGGCATCGAAGTGCTGTTTCCACTTTACTATGAAAATGTCAATGATAGGAGTTCAAGCAAAATTATTTTACATTGACCATATCCAGTGGATACATAGGCTATTTAAGTACTACATATTGGTTTACGTTTTAACCTTTTTTTAAAAGTAATTATAGTAACATCTAATTTTTGGGAGAAAGTGACTGTCATCTAAGTTAGAAAATCCCTGCAAAAACTACTTGTAACCACGGCAGGGTTGACCAGTTATATACTATAATTTTATAGGTTACTAACTGCCCTTAATGACTGTGCTTGATACGTAGTTCGACAAGTTTTTATTGTTGATCATCCACTGTGACTGTTTGCTTAGTGTGACTATAGTACAGAAGAAATTAAATGAAGTTCTTATCTGACGAAAATAAATGATTGACTTAACAAAACTAGCTGCATGCATGTTAAGGAGCCACTAGATTTTTAAATGAACAGATTTTTTTTTCTTAATATATATCTCATCCTGAGCAGGATAGGCAGTAGCTAGTGAACCTACTGTTAAGTTTCCATGAGCCATGGGTTGTAATCCCGCAACGGTGAGCTTTTTATACGTTTTCCAAAAATATTTACAGACAAAACAGAAAGACGACAGACAACAATCTGCTGAGTAGTGTTTTAGCTTCTGTTATAGATATATTAATATTTTTCAAATATTTTCTCTCCTTTTATAAAAGACATAGATAGTAAATTAACGTGTGTTTAATTTTTTCTTACTTAAGGAAGTCTATTTTATTTTTTTTGTAAAAGATATCAATTGTATTGTGACAAGGAAAAACACAATAATTTAAAAGGTCCGATTCAAATCAAGTCATTTCTTCAAAGGATCTAGTAAAAAGTGCCTGTAAAACAATATGCCATCAACATTTCCATCTTAAAGGCATTTAAAAAGGCAACGTTGTCAATTGGGACACCGTTTTCTTTATTAACTGTTAACTAGGACCGGGTGTTTATGTAAATTGTTATTGCTTTTTTTTAAAATCTCGTTTGACACGTCGCGGGAGAGGTCCTCGTTACTGAAGATCGCCGCTTGCAGAATGGGATTTTGAAGGTAAATAAGTCTTTAAAAGAGGAATAAGTAAATTAGAAGCGACAAGATAGGAATCTCCCCTATTTTTTTCGAAGTCAGGGGAAAAAGTGATCGTCTTTTCGATGGTGTAGTAATGGGCTAAACTAGTATGGATTTACTTTATTTTTTTAATTTATGTTTTTTTTTTCTTTTTTAACATAATATGCCTGAATTATGTGCGGCAGAATCTCATGTTAAATATTCATATTGCAGTAAAAAAATATTAAAACAGTAGGTACCTACTCTTTTAGTGTATATAATTTTTTTCATATATATTTTTTTGCTAATAGTTTTCATAACTATAAAATAGAACATAAAAAAATATTTTATTCAATTCTCGAGACATAATTTTATATTACTATGAAATCAAAAAAAATAGATAAAACTTTGCAATACCTTAAAATGTCCTTGTAACATGTGGCATTTTTTAAAAATAAATAGCTATATCCACTTATGCTTAACATAAAAATCTTTTTAAGGGTGAGTGCGGCGACACTCCTGGCCGGTATCGTAACAGCTGTTGCTAGCGATACCTTCTCATTAAGCTATCCGCCATCTTAAAAATAGCAAGTTAGGCAATTAAATATTTTTTATAATATATATATCGTGACATGATTTGGACATACTTCAGATTTATTTATTGCAAGTTATGATTAAAATTTTATATTATTGTATTTTCTTCATGCTTTATCAGCAGTGTGAGCCTTTATAACATAACATCTGGCACTCATGTAATAAATAAATAATTGAATAAGTATTATGTGTTAGTACCTACTCTTATCTTAAAAAAATATTGTACGTTAAAAATAATAATTCTGTAACAAAGCTCTCAAAACAGACTTCTTAAAAATATTTCCTTGTAAAAATCTCGTATAAACAATTTTTCAAACGAATGCCTTATTATGACGCTCGGAATTAGCTTCGTTAGCCGAAGGGCGGCTTGGATGTGACAGACGTCAAAATAGTCTCATTCAAATTCATATTAATCTGTGACGTTCAAATGTCGTGATGAATGTTGCTTATAATGACATTAGACGGCGGCGTGGAATTTTTTTGCACAATTTTCTTACTGCTCCGTATTTCGTCAGGATATGGTTGATTGACAGTAAATTAATGGTAACATGCAACTGTTCATCTTTATTGAACATATAGTTTAAGTTATGAGTTATTGTTTTGTTATATATTTTTTTTATTTTGTTTTATATAAGCCGTCCTTTTTCTAATATCATTATATAGAGTTTCAAAATATAGAGTAGAAAGAAAAAGAGATAATCTTACATTATAGACAATGCTAAACAACTGAGGTAAAATAGAAAGATATGAAGTAATTAAACTAAGAATTCATGATTATGTGAAAAGCAAGCAGTTTAATTAAATAAAATCTTTAAAAATATTGCCTAATAAAGGTGCACGTTGAACGTACAAATGCCTAATTTTTAACATAAGCTAATAATTTGGCAAAAGTCTGTTTATGTTTTCATATGACACATGGGATGGGATGTAAGGATGCGTACGATTTCACGTCGCTCCGTTGAAGGTAATTTATAAATTACTTCCCACTTTACAGTTCCCAAGACGAGAGACTTTGCAAAGTCTGAAAATGATCTTACAAAGTATAGGCTGCAGGAGGTCGCCTCGGGGCTTCGAGGCGTGCTATGTCGATAGAGTTTAAGAGTTATGCAAATGTTATGGACAACAAAAAAGTTAATGTCAATGATAAGTGCGGGCCCGGGGGAGCGATCAGCGCCAGCGACGTACCAATGCTTGAGCAGTCGGATTTTATATAATCTTCTTTAATTTTCTTTTTCTTTTCACAGTGTTTTATGAGCCAGTTTACCTTTTTTATTTTTTATTGCGCTATAATCGTATAAATAAAATAGAAAGCTCTATCTTAGTATTGATGAATAAATATCAAGAAATTCAAAATTTATCTCATATTAAGATAAAAATTGTAATAACTGAACGGCTATTCTATCAAAAGCAACCCGTCATGTATATCACTTCTTTGACAAATTGAAGTTTCCATTTAGCATCCGTTCGTATTCAAGAGGCACAAAATAACTTTAAAAAGTGCTCGAGTAGAGTACGTGGAATTAGGAAGTGGTCTTGAGGTGAGTGATCCTATTAAAACTACTATCTGCGGGTTAGTGGCGAGCCAAAGAATCGCTAAAATACGTCAAGCCTGTAGTGTAGTATAGTTTGAATTTGTTGTTGTGGAGTGACTTATGATACTTTGCCAAAAAATCTTTTTTTATCTTTAGGTTGTATACCACACATGGCAGAGTAAGCAGAGGGAAGCGTAGGCTGAAGGAACCTAGTGTTAAATTATTCCGTTCCTCGTTGCACGCTTTCCGCCTTGCGAGATATTGCGTGTTGAGTGGCGGAACTTAACACCGCGCTTTTTGCCTTATTACCAGAGTTAAGAAAATGATTCATTCTGACTTTCTGATTCTAATTTCTGATTCATACACCCCGACTGGGAGTCGAACCCACATTCCGTCTCGTTTACAGGCAGACGCTGTCGCCTCTGTGCCACGACAATTTTTTTTAAAGTACATATTAATGTATGAAGGTATATCTATGAAAATATGTATCTAAGCTTCATTTTGTTTTGGTTATTTTCATATTATACTATTATTTAGTATATATTATTTTTTAGTTTTAATTTTGTTAAGTTATTAAAATTAATTGGCTAAATTCAAATAAATTTGACTTTTATCAGACATTTTATAGTCATGGATTTTTAAGATTGTTATAAATTATATAATTATTTTTGTACTAAGCTATATATGAATTGAAAAACGTGACGATGTCTTCCATTTTAATAAACTTTCAGCTTAAATAAACTAAAATTATATATGTCACATGAATATGAAGTGCAATGAAAGCATAAAACCACTTATGAGAGTCGTCTATCGATCCCGCTCCGTCTTACATATCTAATCTTTAGACGTAGGTGAAGTTTTACATGCAAATGAATTAATTCTTCTCGTCGGAGTGCTGGTGCATCGGCGATGCCTCGTTGCATTTATAATGTGAGTTCATTACCTAGGTCTCGGCGAATCTACGAGCTCCCGTAATGGGTTTGGAAGAACGTTCGCTTCAATTATGAGCGAGATATTAAATCGGTACTATCGACGCTTCCTCGAACACAATCATGAATTTATAATATATTCAAATTTATTAATATTATTGCTCGTTATAACTTTTATTTATTTTTTCTTCACAAAAACCTAAAAGGAAAATGATATCTATTAAAATTTATACAGAATATTTTTATTGTATGAAACAAGTTTTAATTATACTCTGTGTTAAACACTTTAAGACACCACATCCTTGCCGCTTAAAATGGTTTTAGGGCATACACTTTTTAAAATATTTACAGGATATTTGAGTTAACATATTTTCCTTGAGGCATTGAAAGCGTGTGCATTTTTAATTTTTATACCCACCCGTCGGATGACGCTATGAATTTTTACTGAAGAGCCCTTTCTATCTTATTAGCGAGTGAGTTAATTGAGAAGCGCATCTACTAGTTGTTAATAAATATATAATATAATTACATTATGTTACATCTACAATTTTTTTAATTATATATAGTACACTATATTAAAGTGTAATTTAGAATTGACTTGATAGTCTTTTGTTCTCCAACTTTTATCAGAGCACCTTATTATATTATTCAGGAGTCATTTTTATAATACAGGCATTTATACTATCCTAATATTGAATATATATATATATATATATATATATATATATATATATATATATATATATATATATATATATATATATATATATATATATATATATATATATATATATATATATATATATATATATATATATATATATATATATATATATATATATATATATATATATATATATATATATATATATATATATATATATTTTCTTCTTGGTGTTACTAAGGGTGGGCGTGTCATCGACAGGGAGACATGGTGGTGGAATGACCAGGTGCAGGGGGTGATTCAGGAAAAGAAGGCTGCGTTTAAAGAGTGGCAGCATTCCAACTCTCCTGAAGACAGACTGGAGTACATTGCAGCGAAACGGGCCAGCAAAAGAGCTGTAGCCAGAGCCCGCAGAGAAAGTTTGTCGCCATTGTACGATAAACTTGAAACTGTGGAGGGGCAGAAGCTCATATACAAACTGGCTCGTGCTCGAGATAAAGCGACGCATGATATTACAAAATGTCTTTGCGTCAGAGATTCTCGGGGCACGTTGCTTTGTAGTCATGCCTCTGTGAAGGAGAGATGGAGAAGCTACTTTAAGGAGCTGCTGAACACTCAGCAGTCTTGTAGTCTTCCTCCTGAATTATCTCCTAACCTCGGACTTGTTGCTCCAATAACCCGTGACGAAACTCGTAATTGTCTTCGACGCATGAAGAACGGAAAAGCGGTAGGACCTGACGACATCCCAATCGAAGCGTGGAAATCGTTGGGCTCTCTTGGTGTGCTTATACTTACTGACCTGTTTAACCGTATCTTGAATACTGGAAAGATGCCACATCAGTGGCGGCAGAGCTTTATTATCCCTATTTACAAAGGAAGGGGCAGTGTTCAAGATTGCGGTAGTTATAGGGGCATTAAGATTATGAGCCACACCATGAAGCTCTTCGAGCGCATGATCGGCCTCAGGCTCCGCCAAGAATGTACTATCTCTGAGTCTCACTATGGGTTTCAACCAGGATCAGGCACTATAGATGCCATTTTTGCCCTCAGAACTTTGATGGAGGCTTACAGGGAAAAAAGGAGAGCTCTGCATGTGGCCTTTTTGGACCTGCAGAAGGCCTTTGACTGTGTGCCACGTCAGTGTATCTGGTGGGCATTGCGATCCAAGGGGATCCCTGAAGCCTATATTGAGGTTATCAGAGATATGTACAACGACTCCGCTTCAGTGGTTAGGACCGCTGTTGGCGACACCAAGCCCTTCCCGATTACAGTAGGGGTTCACCAGGGCTCAGCTCTTAGTCCGTTCTTATTCAATGTAGTGCTGGATACTGTCTCGGCTGACATCCAATGCCAGCCTCCGTGGCTGATGATGTATGCCGATGACATAGTACTCATCGATGAGAACCAACTGATGCTGGAGCGTAAAGTGAACGCCTGGAAGGGTGCGCTTGAAAACGGTGGTCTCAAACTGAATGTGTCAAAGACCGAGTACATGGCTTGTGGCAGCCCGGACTCGAGCACCATCCATATAGGGCCTGAGCCAGCCGTTAAGTCGGAGAAGTTCAGGTACCTTGGAGCCGTTATGCATGAGTCTGGAGGCATCGACCACGACATCCATGCCCGTATAAACGCTGCCTGGGCCAAATGGCGGGAGGTCACTGGTGTGGTCTGCGATAGCAGAATACCGCCCAAGCTCAAGGGACTGATATACAAGAGCATTATCCGACCTGTTCTTATATACGGCAGCGAATGTTGGCCAACATTATCTCGGCACACTCAGGAGCTTCACGTCACGGAGATGAAGATGCTGAGATGGATGTGTGGCGTGACGCGGTCCGACCGCATACGCAACACTTTCATTCGAGGTAGTCTTGGGGTCCGTGACGTAGTAGATAAGCTCCAAGAGCGTCGCCTGAGATGGTATGGCCATGTTATGCGCCGATCTGAGAACTATGTCGGAAGGAAGTGCCTTGACATGTCTGTCCCTGGAGTTAGACCACCCGGACGCCCAAGGAAGCGATGGCTGGATGTCGTGACACAAGACATGAGAGCCAATAAATTATCCACTGAAGATGTTAAAGACCGTGCAAAGTGGAGTAGGCTCAGTCGGAAGGCAGACCCTGGCAAAAGCCGGGACTAATGCCTAGAAGAAGCAGAAGATATATATATATATATATATATATATATATATATATATATATATATATATATATATATATATATATATATATATATATATATATATATATATATATATATATATATATATATATATATATATATATATATATATATATATATATATATATATATATATATAACAGCGGAAACATATCAATTCAATTTGGAGATCGCTGCGGAACACCGTGAAATGGGACCCGCGCTAAATCATGTAGGCGATAAACATATCGAATGGGTTTAGATTTTATTAGCTGTGACTTGAGATTTTATCTCTTCGAAGGAAATTTATAGTATATTATTTTTAAATGTTTTTGATTTAAATGTTTTTTGTGTTTTTATTGGATTAAATTTGAGAATGGAAAGCAAAGAAGGTCTCTTTATTTTCTAGTTTTTTCATTATTTTAAAACTATTTTAGTTTTAGCTTTGTTATCGGTCTTCCTGTATGTATGCATATCTGCATGTCCACCTGACCGCAGTTCCGTTAAGTACATAATCTTTTAAAGCACAGAAAAGATCAAGCAGCTTATTTAAAGCAATTAAATACTATAGCTTATCCTCCTTGTTTGCTGTTTTTTTTTTCGCTACGTACTCAAAACTCGTTGAGTAGGTTAGGAAGCCAGTCTTATATATAAAAATAATTGTTATTCTTATAAATATTTTGCAAGTCTATTGTATACCACAATTAAAGGCTAACTTAACATGCATATAAAAGAAAATAAGACAATAACAATACATCATACTTTGGTGACAGTTTAAAATAAAGAAAAATTATACAAACTATTCTAACTTACATATTAATGCTAACTTAACATGCATTTAAGAAAAAAAAAGATTCCCATTGGCCCAAAATGATGTAACTTTACAACGACAGAATATTAAACTAAAAATAAAAAAAATTAAGATATTATTACATCACAGAAAAAAACAATTACCAAATTATATAAATAGTGCTTATAATATTTATTGACCTATAACCATACTTGCGTTTCGTCGGTTTTTTAGTCTATATCCAATTACTCAGCTTTTCCATTTTACAAGGGAGGAATGAAACCCTAGTCATGCTTTACTCTGTGATAGTTATTTATACATATATATATATATATATATATATATATATATATATATATATATATATATATATATATATATATATATATATATATATATATATATATATATATATATATATATATATATATATATATATATATATATATATATATATATATATATATATATATATATATATATATATATATATATATATATATATATATATATCTTCCACTTAGCATTATCCCGGCCTATTGCCAGGGTCTGCTTTCCTACTTAATCTACTCCACTTTGCACGGTCTTGAGCATCCTCAGTGGTTATCCATTGGCTCTCATGTCCTGCGTCACGATGTCCAGCCATCGCTTCCTTGGGCGTCCGGGGGGTCTTACTCCAGGGACAGACATATCAAGGCATTTTCTTCCGACGTAGTTCTTAGGCCAGCGCAAAACGTGGCCATACCATATATATATATATATATATATATATATATATATATATATATATATATATATATATATATATATATATATATATATATATATATATATATATATATATATATATGTATAAATAACTATCACAGAGTAAAGCATGACTAGGGTTTCATTCCTCCCTTGTAAAATGGAAGAGCTGAGTAATTGGATATAGACTAAAAAACCGACGAAACGCAAGTATGGTTATAGGTCAATAAATATTATAAGCACTATTTATATAATTTGGTAATAGTTTTTTTCTGTGATGTAATAATATCTTAATTTTTTTTATTTTTAGTTTAATATTCTGTCGTTGTAAAGTTACATCATTTTGGGCCAATGGGAATCTTTTTTTTTCTTAAATGCATGTTAAGTTAGCATTAATATGTAAGTTAGAATAGTTTGTATAATTTTTCTTTATTTTAAACTGTCACCAAAGTATGATGTATTGTTATTGTCTTATTTTCTTTTATATGCATGTTAAGTTAGCCTTTAATTGTGGTATACAATAGACTTGCAAAATATTTATAAGAATAACAATTATTTTTATATATAAGACTGGCTTCCTAACCTACTCAACGAGTTTTGAGTACGTAGCGAAAAAAAAAACAGCAAACAAGGAGGATAAGCTATAGTATTTAATTGCTTTAAATAAGCTGCTTGATCTTTTCTGTGCTTTAAAAGATTATGTACTTAACGGAACTGCGGTCAGGTGGACATGCAGACATGCATACATACAGGAAGACCGATAACAAAGCTAAAACTAAAATAGTTTTAAAATAATGAAAAAACTAGAAAATAAAGAGACCTTGAGCTTTCCATTCTCAAATTTAATCCAATAAAAACACAAAAAACATTTAAATCAAAAACATTTAAAAATAATATACTATAAATTTCCTTCGAAGAGATAAAATCTCAAGTCACAGCTAATAAAAGCTAAACCCATTCGATATGTTTATCGCCTACATGATTTAGCGCGGGTCCCATTTCACGGTGTTCCGCAGCGATCTCCAAATTGAATTGATATGTTTCCGCCGACGCGGCCGCGGCATTTTTAGACCTTATCGTATCTATGTATGATATGAGCGCCAAAGTGAGCGGAAAACTAGGTGTAGAGATAGCAATGTTTCATTTTTGAAAGAATTATTTTTTATAGTAAAATTTGATTTATTATTAACTGTTTACTTTACAAATGCACATTATGTCTGGCAGTGTGAATAATTTTCTTGTAATTTGGTTCCCCTTTCTTTTTGGATTTATTGTGAACAATAAAATCTATTCTAGTATGAAATACTTGAAAGTTTAAACATAGATAAGACAAAATTTCTAATAATGATATGAAGAATGATATAAAGATATGAAGAAAGAACGAAATGCAAGACTTTTGTGAATGGAAAGTTTATAATAAGTGAATTAAGTATGTTAATTGAATTAGGTGTGTGAAATTGATGTAGAAGGTGTATTGCTGCTGGTAACAGAATAAATGTTGCATTAGCTGCATTGTTGAGATAACGGAACGTCAGTGTAGCTGCATGTTGAGCCGTACACAATGCAGTTCTGGTGGATACCAGCCAGGATGTCATGTAAGAATGAAGAAGAACGTGCTCAAATGATTTGGGCACGTCGAGAGGATGAATGATGAAAGAATGGTAAAAATATATATGAAGCAAAAGTGAAGGGTAAGAGAGGTTAATAAGGGAGACCTCAGTTGATCTTCGAAAACACAGTATTGAAGATGCTGGAGGAAGCTCACGTAAAGCAAGCATGTGGATCTACCGCAGGTCATGAATGAAGAGGTTAATGATAACGGACGAGGCGAAAGAGGTATGCGCAGCGTTTGGCACTCCGTTCTCTTTGACTACATAATATAATATATTGATAAAGCGTGACGTTATATATGCACGTGTGTAGATAGATACTCGTATTATGATAATTACAAGACGCGTGAATTTCTAATCTAGTATTAGTACTAAAAATACCAGGTATATATTCAAAAATATTTTTTATAAAATCTTTCATTTCCATAAAACATGCAGACGGTACTTATGACATGATGTGTGCGATAGGGGTGTAGTAAAGAGTGCAAACGATCGGGTCGCAGTGTCAGACGCGGCGCTGAGAACATTGCCAATTTCGCATATCTTACGCGGGTCATATAGGCACGGCGCGGCGTATTAAATATATGAAAATTATCACTAATGTGAACATATGATATACAAAATTTGTAGTATAACAAATATACATTAATTCATTTGAAAATTGTTTATCGGTTTTTTTTATCAGAAAGCTTCGTTTTATTGCCTTTTTCACTTTGTAGTTTTGAGTTTGTTTTAAATATGTTACAACTTCTTTTTCTACATATTAATATCGTATCATTAGCTAAAAAAAATTGTAAGCATATACGTAAGATTTTTTGAACTCAATCCATAATATTTCAAATTCGGATAATGAGCGGAGAACGGAATGTTTTGATACTATGTTCTCTCTGTTTATCCTACTATAGCCGGGATAAAGTTTGAAGCTGTATAAAAACCTACGTAAAAATATCGATAGTTCACCATATTCAAAAAAACAAGCACCTTGCCCTCGCGACTGTATCAAAATGATAAAAATGTTGAGATCCAATAACCATTCATCCATCAAGTGTCAAGATATAATCTGGGCCGGTGCGACTTGCTTAGCCCTTAGTTGGGGAAGCGAATATAAAAATGCCTGCAAGATTTACAGGTTTGGTTGAGATATGGCGAGATTCTGGCTGCTGTTGGCCTTGGTGCCGAATGAAATACGACCAAGTGAGATTTTCTCGAAGACTATATTTTATAGGGCGGGTATAAACTTTTATTTCAATATACTGAGTAGTTGCAATTTTTATATGCTTACATGAATTTAAGCTGTTGGCTTATATTTAAGTTTACGTAAACTAAATGAAAAAATATTACAGAAAAAAGCCTAAATTAATTTTTAATATGTATCATAAATTCGTATAAAACCGATAAAAATAAAATTTACTTGAATTTTGGGTACCGCTTCATATTTAGCTTTGAATATTTTTTTCAACGGAATTTAAGAGAGGAAAAATCAGTTTGTATCTGGCATTCCGGGCCAGTGAGCAATTTAAATCTCTTAAGCTCACGACGACCGCTCGGGCGCCATTCCAAAACTCACAAATCTTTCATAATCTTACGGGAGCCCGGTCGAGCGTTTTTCATAGTGGACGCTTTCCAAACAAGTTGGGGTGAGAGAATACTATTGAGAACACACCAATACTATTGTGAACATGAGACTTCTTGTGAATTTCTTTACTAACCATTGTGAAGGTATATTTTGATCTATCTTTATTTATTTACAAAAAAGCTAACAGCTTGAGGCGTAGTTTTTGTGTATCTGAATAAATATAATCAATATTTAATAAAAGCCTAATGCTATTAAATTAAAATTGACAATAATATGTTATCAACTGATATATTATCAAATAATAATAGTCTAAATTCCAGGTAGAATTAGATCAGTTTGAGGTGTCTACCAACTAAAAAGCAATGTGGTTTTTACCACATTCGACCTCACAAAATAAATATGTACTAACAAGTTTTCCATGTCATGAAAATCATAATATTAATATGTCGACATACATAAAATAATCTTTTTTTCTGATAAACAAATAAATTAAACAATTTATTTATAATACAAATATGAGTGAAACGTAAACAAAATCGGAACGTCAGGGGTCACATGTAAAAATAATACCATATTACGAAACCAACATATCCAATTATCCACCAACAGTTTTAAATGATTGAGTGGTTTCCATAAGTAATGAAATGGCCCCGAACAATATATGTTGAATTTTTCTGTACACGATTTTTGTATTATGTTTACCTATATGTTACAATGCGGCAGGTACGACGGGTATTCATAAGCAAATACAAGGCGAGGGACCCCATAATTTTCGGTTTGCATTTTTCCATCGCGACCGCGAACTCGATTTCCTCTCCCAAGGGCGAGCGGACGGTCGGCCTCAAAAATATTAATGAAAATTTTTACATAAATTTATTCGACAGAGGGGCCTGTGCGTCTCTCCCATTCGACGAATCCCGCTCCTGTTTTTTATTTATTAATTTAATGGTATTTTTGATCTAATTACCTAGCACCGGTATAATTCATTGGTTTTGGTTAATTTTTGTGTGTGAGCGAATGTGGAATTTAATATTTTGTTTTTAATAATAAAGTAAATAGGGACTAAAAATAATTTTACCAATTCCATATTGGTAAGTTGTATTTAAATAATCTGTTATAAAATCTCATATACAATAATGATTATTTAATTTTATTATTAATTTCAGATTTCAATTCCTTTTTTATATTAGTAAATTTATTTGTAATAATGCAAAGGTATTACTATTTATATCTATCTATATATATCTATATATATATATATATATATATATATACTATATATATATATATATCTATATATATATATATATATATATATATATATATATATATATATATATATATATATATATATATATATATATATATATATATATATATATATATATATATATGTGTATATGTTATAAGATATTCTAAATACGTCTAAGAATATATTTAAAAAATTATAAAGAACTTATTGCAAAGTACACTAACATTAAACTATATTTCATTCAAATATCAAATTGTCTGTCTTATTAAAAAAAGTCATAAAAATATAATATTTTATATTACAATAACTTGGGACTTTTTGAAACTAGATATATGGAGCTATATTTAGGAACTATATAATTATTACTTTAAGATTTTAATTCAAAATTCAATAAAAAAATCTTATTTAGTTGATTTCTGCGTTCTTTACCGCTAGCAGGAATTTCAGGATTATTTTAAATTAATAAATAATAAACACCACCTTTAAGCTAGTCTAAGTATCGGTAAAGTATTTATATTCTGCATATTATTTACATTCAAAATAAACTTTAAAGGAGCCGTTGCGTAAAGACATGAGAGAAACCTTCAAATACATTATTATTAAAGTTGCCTGACCACTCAAATCCAACATTCGGACTTATATGTATACTCCCCCAGTTTATTGGACTTCCTATAAAAAGCAAAGCATTCTTGGTTTAACCCTTCACCGGCGCTTCAAAAGAACAAACGCAATATATCGGGGGTTCGGCTTAATTTGCCCGCTACCTAACTTTAATGCGAGTGCCCGTTCGAATGCTCCAAATTACTCTGCGATATTTTTAACGCCCGGAATTCGACCGTTGTAGGTTACGCGAACAATATTAGCTAAATTGTTATTAAGGGTACGTACGATAAGCATTTCTTGGTGTTTTATTTCTATGTTTAAAATATATTATTTTGCGCTTTACTAATTATATAAATCGTCTAGCTACGATAGCAATTGGGAGCGAACAGCGAAACGAATAAATAAATAGGGCTGAAGACTCTTAATTTGTAGCTTAGACTTAAATTTTTTCTCCAAATGAATTTACCATCTTGGGGGACATTGGCTTCTTGCCGTGTTTACAGAGTACTCCCTAGTAGATCCACTTTGTTGTTTAATGAAATTATCGGTTTACCGAGCAAATGAACAAAGCCAGATTTCGCTTGTGCCGGTCAAAAAAGGGAGAGGCATGTTTTTGTTTTCTTCGCAGACGGCTCGAATAGACTCCTTTGTGGTACTCCTTGCTACGGTGCGGTACTTAATCAATTATTATCGATTCGTTAATTTAAGATGCAAAAGGAATTAATGAATTTTGTAGGCGGGATAAAAAGCTTTTTAACAAACTTCGTATTCGAGGAGTTTTGTTTATTATTATTATTATACTTATAGGATTTGTATTAATATAGATTATTTATAGGACAAGACTATGTATATGCACTTTATGGCATACGATAATAATTGTAGGGTGAAATTTTAGCCAAACACATGTATTATGAGGGGGTTTTGTTAAAATTAAATGTCATTTTGAGTGGATTGTAAATCCATCTACTTTGTGTTTTCAACACGATGTTCACTCTTAACATACCATATCAATAACTAACGCAATGGTCATTATCACAAAATTTTATATAACGAATTGAAAACTAACTTTTAATTATATCATTATTAGTTCTTAACGATTACGCAGAAAGTTAAATCGCGCTAAAATAATAAAAATAGCTTAGTTCTGGAGACCCTCTACGACTTTAATGGTCGTTTCACTTAATTGTATAAAGTGATTAAGTTAATGATAGCCAATCTGGCTGCACCTCGTAAACAGAAGGTGTGACTTTTGCCAACAATCTGTCACCTTCGTTTCCGGACCTTTTTTTACCATTATTTCATTGTTGCTTTTCACAACGGAAAGAAATCTTTCTTTTTTTACGCGATGCCTGCAATTGTCACCCCCGGTGTTTGTTGTGAACCGTTGATTAAATACGACTGAGAGCTTTTTGTTCAATGACATTTTGTTTTCTTTTACATAACATATATAGTTAAAAAGTAAAAAATAAACTGTTCGTAACCTGAAAAAAAATTACGCAGTTAAAGTAAGGTTATTGTTTCATGTTATCATCATCGTATTTGATGAGCTTGTCAAGTATTTCTATTCTAAATTATTTTTTTTATCCATGTCGCTGGCGTTGAAGCAAATTTACATTTAAATAGAACATCTGCGGGCTGATTTTACCCTCTTAAAGCCGCCATTGAGTTTTTCTTACCCGCTAATTTGTAAATCGCTCCGTAATATGGAAAATTAAAATGCTGATGTCATATTTTAGTTCCTATTTATATGCTAATAGAAACGTCTTCAAAATCATCGAAGGGATGAGATCTGATTAAAATATCAATGGGTAATTTGTACATGGCAATTGAAGAATCCAGGCGAAAGCTAACATTATCTCAAGACGTGACGTGACAAATTTTAACAAAGAAAATTCTTGACATCGTCATATTATTAAAATGATCTAGAATCACATTGGATTATAGTCTTAAAAAATATCGTGTTTTTATTGTTTTTATTATTTCTATGGATATAACGTGTAATATCTATTACAAGAAGCGTGATGAGCAATCTTCACTCATCCTATTCCTAAAACGCTGCAATTATTCGCAAAGGGTTGGGAGCCACAGCTAACGCCACAATATTCGTAAATTAAGACGCTCGGCGTCGACTCGGTAAATATTATTTTTTTATGTTAATCACCACCCGATTGCGTTAATAAAGCTTTACATCTCGTAATTAGCCGACCCATTGTCTGCAAGGCGGCGGAGCGCGGTTGTAGATGAATTGAAATAATTTCTAATATTTCCATGAATTCAGATAATATATTCTTGTTTTGTATAATATATCTGCTACTCAATTTTTGGTTGGACTATATTTTTATATAATTGTATTGTTTTAATTTACTATATGTGCTAATATATTTGCATAAATTATCAGTAAGCTTTAAAAAAACTAAAGGCAGGCTAAAATACTGTAAGTGTACTGTCAAGAGATATTGAAATTTGACAGACACTTGTTTTAAATATATAAATATTCACAAATGCTATCAGATACAGTTCATTGGTAATGATTTATAAAGTTTTCATTATGTTTCCACATCATTAATGGATTTATATGCTTATTTGTAAATGAAAATTGATACAAATGCCATCCACCTACAATCTTGCACGCAACATCGGGTCTATTAATTAATAAATTCAACAATGCGCTTCTTAATTCTGAGGCGGCTTGCTGAGCCACAGCGAAAATATTTGCCATGTATAAATTCTGCGGAGATGAAGACAACCCTTCAACGCCGGGCCTTCTTTATAGCTCTATTTGTGTATTTTAATTACTGTCATTATATGCTAATGACTACCATCCCTTTTTCTTATCCTCTTAAATGGGTTATTGCAGTCTTATATCTATATTCCAGTTTTGTTGAGTCGTCCTGGAGATTTAAATAATCATAATGGCATCTACGGCCTCTGAAGGATTATTCCTCTAATTTTTTCGAAGGGCCAAATGTTTTGATTAATTGTAACAGGGTTGCTCGGAGATTTTGTCGGTCATTTGTTTTGTGTTATTAACTTGACGAGGAAGTCGTTAGACGAGTCAGAAAATTAGGCACTTTATTTATGAAATTATATTTTTAACAATTCATAGTTAACATTCAACATGAACCTTCCATTCGAGGCGATCACGTTATGGGTTTGATTTTCACTTGAGAGGCTAATTAATTATTATTTTCCCGCTCTGGTAGACGAAGCGCGCCGCTTAGTATCGCCTCTCAACACACAATATTTTGAAAAACTCTTTTGAACTAAATTTGGCGAATAAAGAGTTCCTAACAATAGATTTCCCTGCTATATACGGAATACAGAGTAAAGGTGAAAATAAAAAAAAAACAAAATTACTACTAATTTATTTTTATTTCCAGGACAATTTATGACAAAATCTACTTTATTCATCAAAATGTTCGAGTTTAACAAATGTGTAACTATAAACAATACAGCATTAAGCCTCGCCGCAGATGCAAATGAGACATAGCGCGTTAACGACACATTTTCTTTCCCCACACGCGGAAATCGCGGAATTCTTTTACATAATCATGTGTTGAAAATATAACAGCTTTTAAGAAGGGCTGATAAACTCACTTACGTATGCAGTGTGCGCCTTACAATATTATACTTACAGGTATTTAGCATAATCTGTTGACTGATTGGGGAACGGTAGGTAGATTTTATCAGAAATGCATTAGGATTACAAATAAGGATTTTTTTGACTTCCTTTAATTATTTCTTCAATATTCTAAAATGTCATATACTTATTTCACTTAATTAATCTTTTAAAGAAATATGAGATTAGTATCCAACACTAAGGGTTTGTTTAACGCCTTTTTACTACGCTTCGACTAATGCCACCGCTGCTGAAGACATCGCTTGTCCATATTTACCACGTCGTTCCTTTTTACGTAGCATCATTTCGTCGTGTTTACGACCGTCACCTCTTTATTGTTATGTTAAAAACGGGGTTAATATCATGTTTTTGACGGCATGGAAATTTAAATTTGTTGACATGCCTATCGCAGTACCATAAAGTAAAGTAAATACGTTTAGATCTTTTGTTATCAGAATAAAATTAATATTGAAACTCAATGAATACTATTTGTTATTAGAAATAATCTTAATAACAATATACTAAAAATACTTAAAGAAAACATATAAAAAATAAAATTTTTTTTGAAGGCAGCGGGATTCGAACCCGCGCCTCATAGAAACCGTCCAAGAGGCGTGGGTTCGAATCTCGCTGCGTTCTTAAAAATAAAGATATATGTTTTCTTTAAGTATTTTTTTTATCCTTAGTGTGGATTAACACTTTAAAAATCATCAAAATAAACCATATACTAACTGTATAAAAAAGAATATCAACATTAAGACAACAATTTGAAATAGTCAAATGCAAAATTATACTTACAAATCATGCAAAACCATTTATAATGTAAAAGTTAAGATGTAGGTTTCTACGGGAGGTTACACATATTTATTGCCATTGAAAATCCAGTACTGGAAATATATTCAGGCGTACGGCATGTTTCCTTGTCGCATTAGGCATAAGTAGTGCTCTCTCCTCACCCTATTAACGGTGATATATGCGACAATTCTTTTCCCAAATCCTCGAAACAGAAGGGAAGCGGTGTCATATCGCGCACGTCGCTTAGCATCGGCATTTCGCACGTGTGACTCGTTAATACCACTGATAAATGATTTTTGCGGTATTTTGAAATGTAAATTTCCGTGATCTATTCCAATTTGTAACGATTTGTAGATAAATGCTTGTTTGCACGTTAGAATGAATTATCTTCATTACTAAGAACTATATATGTGACTACTATTTTACCTTGATATAATATTATTTAAGGAATATATTTTTTATTAAATATTTGATAAAAGCTTAAAATATTTTATATATAGCTTTATATATTTTATATATAAATAATAACAATAAATTATTATATTACATAATAATAATAAATTATTATGTAATTTATAAAGTATTTTATACAAGTAACGTCTGGTCGGAGAAGGTGTAACCCGCGAGCGATATTCCAAAAATATATACGCAATCTAGACTAATAAGAAGCGAACACGCGTCGCAAACGCGATTCACGTGTTCAGACAAAAACCGATGTCCCCCTCGAAGATACCGTGCGTGATGTATGCAAAAAGGGAATTGAATAAGGTGATTTTCTTCCCTGAGTCGCTCCCGAAGGAAAAGAATCTAGTAATGGCGAATACAATAAATTTTCATAAACAAATTGCGATTTGATGGCGGCACATCGGCGTGGCGCGTGGTCCCGCTGCCAATAAGGATTGATAGGGAAACAATGTCGCGACACTGATTGAATGTCAATTTGCGGCAATGTGTTGCGGTCTCTTGCGGAATTCTGTATTAAGCTGAAAATTGCAGGCTGTCTTATGTTAGCTTAGAATATAACGTAAGTAATGTCCTCTGTTAATGTTAACTGTATAGTTATAGCTATATTAACTAGTTTGGTTATGTAAATTTTTATCAAACTTTGAGCTTAATAGTAAAAATCAGAAATAATAATAAAAATTAAAAAAGAAAAACGTTTAAAAGTTATTCAGTTACTATGGTATGTGATAAAATTTTGTATATTTTAAATAATAGCGAAGGTGTTGTGTGAAAAAAATGTTATGCAAGTGCGAAAAAACTTTCAATGTTATAACTGGGTAGAACGTTGTAATAGTTATAAGCTGATAATAATAAATACATTAAGTAAGTATTTGTACATTGAATAGAATTTTTCAGAACACTTGGTGGGAAATTAAGACAGTAATATACACCTGCGCTTTGGCTTGACATTTACGTGGGTGTAAATCAAACCCGCGACCCTATTGCGACGTCGTGAGCAGAGATCATTATTCAGCGTAAAGCATTATATAAGTTGCGAAGGTTTTTATCCCACAATTAGCTATGAATATTTGTTAAATAATGAAAATGAGTTAAATATATAAATATACTGTACAGTTTTTTTTTTGAAAATGTTTTTATTATAATGTATTTGTATTTATTATTTAATGAAATGAATTTAAAGTACATATTTGTGAGGAAATATTTACTAAAAAAAATATTATTATATTATATATCAAAATAAATAAATGTGAGAATAATAAAAGCTTTTGTTAACTAAGATTTATTTTATTTAAGCAAATTAGCATTTTTTATACTTTAGTATTGAATGGTTCTCACCATTCCTTTCTGTGCACATATGAGATGATCACTTACCTGTAGCACTCAAAGCGGGAGGCGTCACGCTCAAGAGTTTTGACTTGCAAAGCAGCCTCGAGATTTTTCAGAGGGCGGTAATGACTGCTTCGTATTTTTCAATTCTACATAGTATGGAGAGAGATTTAACTAGAAAATAAATTCAAAAAACGAAAATAAAAAACAAATTAAAGGTTTCGATTGTATGACTAAACCAAAGCGGAGTTTATAAATGTTATATGACAGATTTCATGATTTCGCGTTACGAATAGAAACAGGGGCTTCTCATTAAACATTTGAATACAATTTCCTCACATATGAAGGAAACAGGTCTGTAACAATCCGTATTGTTTCAGATCTCATAACGTGTAGCCCTTTGACTTGGTATTTCCATGCGAAATGGTAACAAAACGTCGAATAAAGCCATCTCCACACTCTGCTAGCTACCTTTGATGCGCGTATGATTGCCCGCTCCTGTGACACATTGAATCTATATTGTTGTCTTTTTCAAGTTTCGTAATAAGGGATGAGGGTGTATTAAAGCCTTTTATCCGGCTCGTCACGCCGCTCGTGGGGTCGGGAAGGGGTTTAAGGTGAGCAAACATTAGCTCTTTTACATTTTTGCAATTTCATCGACGACGCCTGACGGCTGTTTGCTGTAGAGAGCCGAAGCGGGATCGCTGAGGAAGGTTTCTGAAGGGTGTTACAACTTTAGAAAGGTTTCGCATATGTAAACGAGGCTCAATTTTCGTTTACAAATTCTCCAGCTATTTGACTCTGTTAATGCGAGGCATCGAGTATTCACAGTGAACTTAAGCTGACTATTAAGCTTGGCATGGTCGAGGCCAAGTCTCACAGCCGCAGACTGCCTGAAAATCTTGGCTGTATTCTCGAACATTCCAAGATGTAGCTTGGATTAAACGATGCAGTATGTTTAACAATTAGAATACGTTCGCCGGCGGCTCCCAGGCGGCGGCAGGTAAGACTGCATATTTCAAGAGCGAGACTATATTAGCCGCAGCACTCGAGTGGAAAATGAGACCGTTTTTGGTGCCTAATTTACAGTTCTAATGTAGGGAACATGTTCATTGTACTAAAGCGCGGTTACATTACGTTTCTCGAATGGAGTTTTAAAATATATTACCTGCGTCGGTTTCGTATCTACCCACTAATTTTCTATAAATATTTTTTAGTACAAATAGAGTTGAAACGTACCATAAACAAATTTTAAAGATATTTTCGGTCTGAAAAGTAAATAAACTTAATATAACACACGTTTTGCTGTTTATTGAATATATGTTAATATTATATTTCATTCATTTATTCGCTAGTTATAACTTACTCGGCTTCGCTTGATTGAACATGATTATGTATTTAGCAAACTGAATTTTGTTTATTTTTTGATGTTTACTTTGCAAATTAATAAGCCGTTATGGTACAGATGCACAGTATTTGACTGTTAATGCGACGGGTATGGGTTCGATTCCCACTTGGAGAAATGAATTATTTTCATTTCCTCACTGTGGTAACAAGAAAAAGCGCGGCGTGGAGTTTTACCACTTAATAGGCAATGTCTCAAAAATTGGGCGTAAAAAGGGGCTGCAGTGTTGTTGCGGGATACAGCGTGATATTATTTTATTCAATACTTTCAAATCTCTGTCTATCATTGTAAGCTGTATTTGTTCCTTATATGAAAAACAAATAAAAAATTGAATAAATGCATGTTATGCTATATACTATATATTGTCAGAAACATGTGAGCACACTTTTTTCCTATTTCTCAAATCACCTTGAAAATTACACAAAATATCCACTTCTCACAAATGGAACTTATCTACAAAAATAATACATTTTTTTTATATTCATCCGTTTTTTAGTTACCTACTACTTGCTACTTTCATATTTTTTAATAATAACCACATATAAATTTATTTTATATTCCACTAAGAAATGATTATTTGAAATTTTTTTTTTAAATTTTTTGTTAAAATTATTTAATTTAGCTTCACTTGACCTTGATGGACAAAATTTGCGTGTGTTCGTTATATTGCTTAAAGCTATAAGCTATTGCCGTGCCAAAATTAGCTATTCAGTAGTTATCAGTATTCAAAGTTAGTTGATAATATCATTTTTTTAATAATTATTAATAATATTTATTATTGGTCTGGACTCTAAGCCATTACTCTGCTTGGTAGTATGCTGCTTATTGCTTAGTAATTTTTGCGTGATCTCGCACAAATTAACTGGTAGACAAAAACAGGCAGACTGACAGATATATGTTGATATATATTAACTGACCTAATAAATATAAAAGGAAATCATTTTTATATCTTTTATTTATAGAATTGTCATTTCTATCCTTTTATTTTATATAGATAGAAAATATATAAATTCCGACTCTGAATTATTTTAATAACTCTAAATTATTTCAAAAAGATTTGTTAAATAATAAATAAAATATATTATTTTATGCTAATAAATCTTTTGGATGAAGCAAAACATATTTGGTACAATTGTTTCAAATCTGAACAAAGCGCGCTGCACCGTTAATTGCCTTAGTAAGAAACAAAAAGACACCACAAAGCCGCAGGCGACTACTGCTCCTTAATTCTTAGCGTTCACCCTACACACTGCGCGATCAGTCTAATTATAACAAGGAATATGAAGCCGTCATGGCTCAGTTTGGACGTCTGTCTGGTTATATGTGATGATTGTTGGTTCAAATCCTTTTTACATAGTTAATTATACATATGTATGTATGTACTTAATTGGTCGAAAACAAATAGAATATACAATCAGTGTCACCACACACCTATATTATTTCAAAATAAGCGAAATTTATAATACAGAGTGAAAGATCACTAAATTTTCGCGCGAAAGAGAAGGAATGCAAAATAATAAAGTGATGAAAATAAATAACACAGCTGTCTATAGTTTTATTGGAACGATATTTTTTAAATATTTAGCTGTTACATACGTACCTGCCAATGTGGTACATTATGTTAAACTTGATCTCTTTATATTTTGCGATCAGAAATATAATAGGTATATCTTCATTATTTAATTTCAGTTTCACACTTTTATCCCACAGAAAGCAGCAAGTGTTAGTGTCTCCGTATCTCGCTCGATATATTGCGTGTTGAGTGGCAGGAGTCAACGCCATGCCTTGTTTTGTAAGAGTTAACTCAAATAATTAATTCCAAAGGAGATCGAACTCACAACAATTGCGCTTACAATCATATCATGGCCTCAATAAATAATATTTATATCGTTTTTTACTAAAGATAAACATAAAATAATTTTGTATACATTAGAATTCTTATTAATTGAAGCAGTTACTTAGGGTTTATAACCTAGAAGGTATAAAATATCTCATTATTCATTCGTATCTTAGTGCCGCGGTTCCGCTGCATCCTGGAGATGCGGGCGCTATCACGCGATCGCTCTTAGCGTTTTGTTTCGAGTATTTGCTCATAATGGCTTGTTCTATCACGTAAATTACGAGATAAAAGGGTTCGGCTTAATAATTATACTGATAATAGAGTCTTTATTGCTGTTTATTTCTATATATTTGTTAAATATATAATATTTTAACTTTGTAGCTTTTAAGCATATTTTGTAATATTTTTATCGGATAAATTCTATTGAATAACATATATGTTACGATGTACTTATAAACAATTTCTAATGTATATGTAGCATCATTCTCAACTCATTATTTTAATAGCACGTGAGGCACGAAACCCTTAAAATTACATTCAAAACAGTGCTCTTACCAACTTTCCCATAAGAGCCCATTATTTACGAAGCCACCGTACCATTAAGATACTCCACATATATTCGAAAGGCGCTATGGTAATTACGGGTCGCCATTTTATCTCGCAACTCTTCGCGATTAGAACTCGCGTGTACGCTCGACTGCACGTAGAAATAACAAGTCCACGAACTAAGTTCGTTTCTGAGAAACGTTCTGAAATTAATTCGGATGGAAGATATCGGGTGGTGCGATAGCGGGCTCCTTCCGCGCCATTTATTGCTCGTGTGGTGCTCCGTATCGGTGAAGGGGTAAAGAATATCAAGATGTAACGAGCTCCAGCCGGAAGGCCCGCAAATGAGCTCGCCGACTTATCTGTGTTAATGTGGGCGAGGGTTAATTTCGCCTTACATGAGCAATTTGAAGATATCGCCTCCCGAACTTACAATTATACTGTATACAATTTCATTTCTCGCTTTTACCGAACGCGGTGAACGGTTTAGTGGTACAAGTTGCTCTACTTAAATATTCGCTAAGATTTCGTCTAGACAAAAGGAAAATATGGTGAATGTCTGTGAAGAAAATGAATGCGGTAGCGCGCAAACATGGATGAATGGCGAACAAATAGGAGGATTGTATTAGAAAATGAAATTAAGTCTCAAATGCAATCCCGTCATTGCATATTGTGGTCTCTTACAATGTAGCTATGTACATACAGTACGCCCACAAAGCGAGCGCGCTGGAGGGAAGAAGCTGATCTATTGTCGGACAGCTCCCGGCGTTCTAGATACCGCGTCAAACTTAGACAGTTTATATATTATTTATATTATATTTCATAAAATACTATATTAGCTAATAACTTTATACTATATTATGTTAATTATAAAGTTTATATCAATATTTTATTATCAACACGTTACGAAATTGCGACTACTTAAAGATATTGAAAATAACTTCGATATCAATTTTAGTTTTCGGTATGCTTAAAATGCCTCAGTGCCTTTATCTATAATAAGTTAGGCATTCTATGTTGAGTAGAATTTTCGTTTTCTCAGAACAACATTTTGCTTATTCGGATCTGTGGAACACGTAGGTATAATAATTTTGTTCACTGAAACGAATGAAAATAATTTTTGAACTAACAAATAAAGCGCTCAAAGGCTCACGTCTCGATATATGCTATACAATAGAAATTTCTTAGAATTATCTAGGTCAACGTCAAAAATATATTCTAAATTATTAAAGTATCTAATTTGACTTTCGATATTTAATCACAAGTTACTTCAACAAGTTTATCGAGTAAATAATTCAATATTACAAAATTGGTATAGTAAAATTCAAAGAATTTTTCCCACGATTAAAATATTTAAGAAATCCGTTAAAGTTGCTCATGTAATATGCAGCGGGTGGGATATGCGCTGCATACTCCGCAACCACTCCGGACGAGAAAACTTCCAGCACGTCGCTCTCTAATACATATTTTGTGACTCGAAAATTTTTAATTTTAATTTTTGTTGAATGTATTCGCATTTCCGATCTGTTTTATATTTTATTTTATTAGGAGTTTACTTTTAAATCTTCTTTATTTATTGTTGTGTTAATGCAAAGAAAAAGCTTTTGTACATATGAGTATATCTGATGATGATATATTTTTTATATATTTATACTATCAGGCTAGTATTCAACATATATATTGTAGTATTCAACATATATATTGCTAGTATACAACATATATACAACGTATTTCATGATTTAATCGAACTAAAATAATAGAGAAGTAATAAAAATTCAACTATCTAATTTCATTATTTAACAAGTTACAATACACATTATTGTCTAGAGGAGAGTAAAATCAATCAATCAATCAATCAGAATTTCAAAAACAATATAAACTTAATACAAATGTAAAGAAAACTCTTATAGTGGTGCTACAATTTTCGTAGTAATTTTTTATGGAGAAAGATTTAATAATTTTGCTACGAAAAATAAGATATATGTCCAATGTACATACGTGTAAATCAACGTAAAGGAGTACTGTCATTAAAATTTTAAAACTTTTTAAAAATTTTTCTTTTTAAATTTTAAAAATTTAGCTTGATGTTTTATCTCGCAAGATAGGCAGAGAAGGAACACTCTGTCTTCCGCTTTTCGCTCAAAGACTTCGAGACCGCGTGCTAAGCACATTAGGCACATTAAATTTCGCACTTTGTCATACCATGTCGGGGACATGAACCCGTAACCATGCTGTTTATAGTTAGACGCTGCCCCAATGCGCCATAACGGCTTTAATATGTAAATATTATATTTAAAAATGCTTGTTACCAATATACCTAAATAGTATTAATTAGAATTCGTCTGTATCTTTAAATACATTTTGATCAATCTCGCTGTGTAAACTCATCCTGTTTGAGGTTGTGTACAAAACGTTTGTGGTTAGTAGGTGCGAGTTCAAAGGGCTAGTTCGCACGGCAGGTTGCAAAGACTTGCCGAGACATTTCGAGGCGACGTGTAACCGCAGTCTGGTGCTGGATAAAACGTATTTATACCAGACTTTAGTTTTTATATTATGATACTATAGGGAAAAGCTGAGTGCAATTCAATTTTATTATGTAAGTTTTCATTAATATATACATTGATTATATATGTTTTATTATTTGATATTAACCAGAGCGTACCAGAATAGTGACATTTATCTTTTTCTCTTCAAGAGTCTTCCAAGAAACAAAATGGCGATAAATTTATGTTGAAAATAATAGTATTTTTGAAAATATGAGAAAAACCGTATTCTGTGTGTAAATAATATTAACACTTCTTAATAATTTCTATAAAACTTTTTAACTGAATAAATTTGCTTAAGCTTACATTTTTAATGATACGCTGAAGTAATTATGATTGTTATGCAGAACGAAACAAAGTTAGATTGTTCAAGTTCAAATACACACATGCATTACAGTGTGGCTTGTTTTGTTTTCGGAATTTAATATTCGGTGTAGAACTATGAAGTACAAAGCTAATTCCACGTTTCATGTTCAATAGAAAGGAGCCGTAGCATGGCACGGAATAAGCAAAAGGAAGTGTAAACGGAGCTGTTTACGTGAGGGCTCTTAGCAAACACCTGTAAACGGCTTGAAGCGGGTTGTTTATACTGTCCGCTCACGATTGCCATGTACAATTAGCCGCTGCTCCACCTGGAAACTAAATGCCATTTGTGCTATGAATGCTCGGCTATTTGATTTTCCACTTTGCATGTTAAATTTGACCCTTCATTAAAACTTTCGAATATCTAGTTATATATAAATTATTTACATTAATACATTTGTATGAATATATAAACCTAGAATTAGATGTACGTACATATTCTTCATACAAATAAAGCTAATGAGTATTATATTAGTATATAATATGCATGATATACTTCAAAAGAACAGTCACTTCAATGCAAATCCTATATTAAAGAGAGGAGTATTCGGCTTACCATTTTTCGTTCTTACTTTTCCCCTTAAAAGTCCTCCATCATATTCGCAATGTTGACTTCTGGATGATACGACCTCTCCACTCGACATGATCGTAATAACCGCCGCATCCAACAACCCTTCTACATCCATAAACCGGCAACAAATCTTGCCTCGGCATCTTTATATTGCGAATGGGACGATCTTTTAACCTAACATAATGGCAGGTTTACTGAGAGGACCGTCGTAAAATGTCCCGTTCGCGTACAGGATACCCTTACAGGACCCTTCGAAATTTCACGAACTATTTCCCCGCACTAGCCCTCACTCAGCTTTTTTGTCGACTTTATTGTCCGGATTTTCTGCTCACCTTTATTGTTATTGTGTCCGCCCGACTTCATAAAGGACCCGCTCACTATTAAGACCTCATAACCGTGGGAAAATTTCTGTCCAGTACTTGGAGTTACATTTCAAGTCTTTCGCTTACTTCACTTATTAGAAATTGATAGTTGAAATATACATTGTTCAATTTTCTACACACGTTTCCTGTGTGTCTGTCTATGCTTATAATTGTATGCTACACCGTGGTTGTGCATTTGCAAATTGATTAAACCATTTTACCGTTTGGTACGTGATCAAATAAAAACCGGGCTCCGATGGCGATTCGATAAATCCTCAGAGGCAATTGAGTGGATACGATGGGCGTGTTAATTGACTGGGCGCGTATCGGGAGCGTCCGGTCCGTCGTTCAGTGGCCGGTGGAATCATCGCGTGAATGATAATTGCCTGGGCGCCGGCGCCGCATAAATCCGAGCTATCGGCTCGGAATTGAACGGATGCATGCGTTCCCTCTGCACACGTTCATTGGATATCTCTGGAAGTGCATCTTTAGCAAAAATATTTTTTTTTGTTATAAAAATGATTCTTACTATATAATTGGTTTTTTTTTTACAGAGGATCTGAGATTGTGTCGATTTAAGTAAGTCGTTTTTAATAAGTATCACTATGACTTCCAAAATGTTTGAGCTATGCTAAGAAGCAAATAAATACGAAAATAAGTAAATTACTACAAAAACTGTAAAGTAAAAAAAATGTATTCGGTCAACTATATTTAAAGACATAGCCGTGGTATGATAAAATATATAGATAACATTGGTACTCTTTGGTACTCAAAATTGATATATGTAATGGTGTCATTCTGTTAATTTCTATATCCTTGTTAAATGGGATGACACGAAGCTGAAACGCTGCATTCATGGTTAGATCAACGCATACGATACCCACGCCACAGGTGGCGTATAACATTTTTCGGGACGGCCCATTGCTCGGGTCGGCCTGGCTTAATTCCGAGGCTTTTCGTTTGACGATTTGCAATATGTTTGAGCTAAAAAAGAGTATTATTTCCCTTGTCGTGTGCAATTGGAAAAGAAGTTGTTTTAAAGAAAGAAAATTGCCGAATCATTATTAAATATACATTTTCGACACATTTATATTTACTAATTTGCTCCTTGGTAATATTACTCAAGTTTTAACAGTTATAAGCCTTACCTTTGGTAAGATTTGGTTAGTTAAAATACAAACATATTTAGAACAATACCAAATATAAAACTACCAGTATTTATAGTCTTGATGGCAGCAGTATCTAAATTCAAATGAAACTCTGTAACAAGTTTAATTGTACATATATTTTTGTTCGAAAATACTCTTTTGATAATTCGACGTTTCGACAACTTTGCCGGAGTCACAATCCGAATTCGAATCCGGATCACAATAGTAGAAATTTACAAAAAGACTAAGATTTCAACATGAAAGTAAAAATATTACTTAAAAGCAGAAGAATATTTTAATATTATTAGAAAAAAGTTAATATTTAGACTTGCGCCACAAATCGCTTTTATTCCTTGAAATATCTTAACCATACTTTAATCACTTCCTTTTCTGCAACCGACTCACAGCAGGTGAGGCTTTAAACAATTATTGTGCGCTTGACAAATTACCGGCAGAGCTTACGTGTCGTTCGAATAATTTGATACAATTTTCGCCGGCTTTCCACGTACGGGCCGACAATTTGCATATGTACGGGGTGAGCTTATGCAAATATTTTTTTACATACTGTTGACTTACCCCACCCGGAAAGGAAACATTGGGTGTTTTAAAAAGATTTAACCTCTTTGTCGGGTCATTAACTACGGAACTAATTTGCTTACCTTTGAAATGTGTTAGAGCTTTCTACCGGATAATTATACTAGGGTACGCGTGCCCGTAACGTGATATGCAGATTTAGGGGACATGTTGACTTTTCTACGAATTTCCTTTTTTTTATTCCATTTCCAAGTAGAATATTTAAATAATCATTGTAATAAAAATAAAGTACTTTGTTCTTTGTAATTTTTATCGTAGATTTTTAATTTTCTCAGCAAGTGGGGACGTAACTTCTCAGCGATATTGAGCATGTGGGAATCGTCGAAATTAAATTTTCTTTGTCTTCCTATCTGTGGGCTGGCGTTATTAAATTTCCTTGTGTTTTTTTAACACAGCCGTATCATTAGATTGAGGGTTTCCGTCAAGAGGAAATTGTGGCGACGAGGGGAGCAACTCTGAGCAACTAAACATATTGAAAAAATAAAAATCCCAGCTACTTACGATGTGTGGCTAATAAGAAGCTCTACTTAGAAATTATTTTAATTTGTTATGACTATATTTGTTCTGGAATAACTCATCTCTTAATAGCATTCTTTAACTATTGAGACGTGTACTTTGTTG
The DNA here is from genome assembly GCA_037127375.1 of Dione juno. Classification (NCBI taxonomy): domain Eukaryota; kingdom Metazoa; phylum Arthropoda; class Insecta; order Lepidoptera; family Nymphalidae; genus Dione; species Dione juno. The sequence continues at coordinate 9,703,706 of JAXRJS010000041.1, read as the reverse complement.
AATGGAGTTTGTCGGTATATGTTGTAGCTTTTAAGGGTTAATTATATCTGTAAGGATTTACAGAATCTCGTTCCCAATGAGATATTTTAGAAAATTTTATGTAACTTTAATTATTTGATTGATATAACTAGGCTTTTCACATTTTCAATTTATTAATTACTTTTTTTGATTTTAATAACGTAATAATGAAATACAACTTTTTGAAATTTTTTTTTTGATTAAACGTCTACGAAAGTATATAATTTTCTTATATATCCTTAAATTAAAAAAAAAGTTGTTGTCGTATATTTAACTATAGTAATTACATATAAAGTATTGGCTGTACTTAAGTAGAGCTACTTTCAGTCAACGCGACCACTGAAAGACGTTTGAAGTGGTTTTGCGGTGAGTATCGCCGCGACGATTTTCAACACTGGCTTTAGGAATTTCACCTTAAATATACATATTACATTACGTAAAATTGCCCATTTTTTCCACTCTCCACCCTAGCAATTAGGGTAGCTTGTGTATAAATATTGCATAGCCCTCATTAATGTGCGTGTTCGTTTTAGTATATTTTTACGGTACGCCGTTTGGCCGGCGCGGCGTCTGTAAGAAAATGCGTCGTGGGATGTAATGAATAATTAAGACATGTTCAACAAGGAGAGTGGCAGTTGTTTTTTTTAAGATTTATACGTAAATTTGTTAAGTGAAGGTTGGACTCAAAAATTACTTATATTTGAACCTTTTCTATTTTTTTCATTACATACTGATACATATCAATATATTAAAATTATTCAACATACCTTGGTCAGCAGGAGATGGCGTCCTATGTCGTAATATCGCCTGAAACAAAGGCACACAAATGAAATATTAAAAACAAAAACTCGATAAATAATAACTCTCTTAATTGACTAAATTTTAATTTTAACTTATTGAAAAAATCATCCATCACTCGACGACAAAATTAATTCGTTCAAAATTAAAATATGAACCGTTCGAATGATTGAAAGGCTTTCCGAGATTGCATTTCGACAATTAACGCATTAAGACTGGGCTCGCCAATAAAGAGCAACTCTTAATTAACGGTCCCTGTTAAAAATTGAGTACAAATTCAAGTAGCAAAATCTCTCCCCCGCTGGGGATCTAGTGAATGGTCCGTAATATTTTAGTTTGCTTGAAACAAAACGCGTTTCAGTGAGGGTTGAGCTGTCACGTAGACACAATAAGCCTTTTAATTCGATTCGTCAAGACGGACGCAGGAGACAAAGGCCCGGAGTTATCATTCAATGGGGCACTCTTACCTTTTCTTATTACTTCGCTTCGGTTTTCTTTTGAGATATAGGCTGGTACACACAAGACGGGAGACTACTGTTATAATCTTGTGTTAATATTTTTTTGTTATATAAATAGAATTTTAAAGGTTTATTTAATGTAGATCCAACCAAACATAGTATGGATTTCAGACAAATAGTTAATTTATTACTTGTTAAATTCTAAAAAATATTATTTCCATCAAAAAAATAATATCAAGTACAATAATAACTGTTCTACAAATATAAAACTTTAGCAGCACTAGTAACATTATTAATTATTGTAGTTCTCATGACATATTTTGAACATATAGTGTGTAACTCTCTCTAAGTGTAGTTGATCCCGTGTGTCGCCGTGACCCGACTGCCAATTCGTAGCTAACAGCTTTATTTGTTGCCTCCGCTCTTTAAACTACCCGCTAATATATCACAGTAGGTTGTCGACACGACGTGAGTTTACTTAGTTTTTAAATTCCCTATACGTAGCTGTTAGGTAGCTTTCTTGAGTTTATAACGACAATTTTCAAGTCGCACTGCTTTATGTAAGAGAAATTTTGAAAAAATAATATACATGAACAAATTTATAATTGTTTCTAATAAATGTATCATTTTGTAACGTCTCTTATAGACAATCCAGTTTAAAAAAAAAATGAAAATAATTCAAATCATTTTTTTCCAAATTTTTATGTTCTTTTTTATATCACTTTTGGTTATTTTTTTGGTTCTTCAACACGTCTTCTTTATCTAATAAAAGTTTATAAATAAGCAATGTTAAGTAGAATTGAAAATATTCTAAACAAAAGGTACAAGGTACATTTACAACAAGTTATATTACTAAAAGCTAAATAATTTCATAGCGTTGATATTACAAAGGCATGTTCGCGAAAAGAGAACACTTTAATTACTCTAATGGCACGAGTGTTAATTACGATAGAGATTCACGGCGACGACTTCGCAAATTAAGATGCATGATGTATTAACATAGTGTTTTATATTATAACAGATTATGCGTTTGATGCCCCTTCTGAATTATAGCTTGAGAAATAATGCTTTTTGTTCTGTTATATTTGTTACTTATTATGTTTATTTTTTATTTTAAATAAAATAAAACAACAATTTCATTGAAATTCTGATTTTGCTCAAAATATACAGAATAATAGGGTGACCACAAAAATAATGACTTGGATAATATCACATTAATCATTTTATATTAAATGGCCGTTAAATCACGCTAATTGCGATCTCATAGCTCCTTTGTTTTTATTTGCAGCCCAATTTTTTGTTGTCCCCAAAAGCTTCGCTTTGAATGGAATTCCTTTATTTGCGGGCCTGTTTACAAACAGCCGCACGACAAAGAATATTTAAAAATTATAACCGGTATAAATTAAAAAGTATAGGAGGTATTTTATAGGTGCTGGGAAAGGATTTTCCTGTTTATGTTTTTGTCTATATATATATATATTTAATCTATCTGTCTGATGATTAATAAATGATTATAGTTTGATATTGTTGGAATTAATAATAGTAAAAATTGGTTGGTTTCATATAAATTAACTTAATAATATCTTTAAATTTTGTCATATAGCGTAGCTTTGATGTGTAGCGGAAGTGGCTGTGTCCGGAGCATTGTCAGCGACTGCGTGATCTAGCGCGCTGTTCATTTTCTTAATTGTTTTCTTTAGAGGCACTCACCCCACAATGGATAATGGTAGTCGCTTTGATCTTAATCACAATGTGTGATTGGCCAAAGTGCTTTTTATCTCTAAAATACGCATTGACCAAGTATAAATGATCTATTCCTACATAGATTTTTTTTATATATATGTATGTACATATATAATTTCACATACAATGTTTGTTGAACAAAATCAATATTTAAAAAAATTATATAATTTCGTTACTCTTGTTATTTATTGAAATGTTTTTGAATGTTTAAAAATATATAGAAAACAAAGGCAATCTGCAGTAATAGCTGTAGAATTGCATGTTACAGGGTGTGCTTATGTGAGACACTTGTTTTTTTTTTTATTTATGGTTATTTATGGTCACAATACGTTAACATTATAAAATAATTTGCTTGAGATAATTTTCAACAAATACATGAGTGTCTACCAATATATAGTCAAATAATATAAATTTTAATGAAACTTAATGACATCGTATTTAATAAGAGTGGCAAATCTGTACCAGTGAAACGTTATGAAGTTTTGTGAACGTGTTTCAGAATCCTCTGAAACCGTATTCATCCACGTACTAAGTTGAAGACACGTGACATTTCGAACGGGCACAAAACAAAACAGAAATTACGTGGCAAAACTCAGCTGTGTGCGGCGGTTAAGCTCGCTACACGAATGTGTGCGTGCGCCTGAATTAGACGCGAAACTTTCAAAGTTTTCCCAAATTTCTGCCCCCACGCCCCTCTCCCTCGATCGATACGCGCCGAGCGAGTAAGCGCCGCTCGCATCTGTGATGAAAATATCGGACAAGATTCCTTTGCACCATCAAGTGTTTGGATGATAATTACGCTTTTGATTACTCTTGTGCAGTTCTAGGTACTTGATAGAGAGTAGAATATGCTAGTACAGAAGAGTACTTTAGCTATTGGTGGATACTGCTCGCTTTTTATATTTTCTGTTGAGATCTCATTCACTAACTCAAAGTGAAAATTATACTCATTACAACATTTGTATATAATTATTGGGACCAAAAATTTTGTATTATTGTTGGTTACTTGTACTTAATACAAGTGCCTTAGTGATATATGTATATTTTGCTTAAGTGATTTTGTTAACACGGCCAGTTTAATAAAAAATAATTCCTAAAGTAAATTAGTAAATAAAAGCACGTTGTCGTAACTAAACGACCCATGCCAACTGTCAACGCACAAAACGGAAACGACAGTGAAAATTGGGTGCACAATAGCTAGCCATTGTTTGTCATTAATTGAGGGATCTGCGATGATCTTGGAAGTCCTCAAGAGTAGGCCTAAGGGCGACACTCTTGGGAGATATCGGTTGGTCAATCGCGTTGACAGCGACCCTCCGGCTTCTAGTGGCCGCTAGGTGGGAAAAACTACCGCCTGACACTACTTAACGAGCGAGGCAGAACCGGGAATTTTCTTGAGTGCTTGTTAATGTTTTATGGGCGGAACTTTTTCAAAGTAGTGTTCAGAATGACGCGTTAAGTGTACCTACATAATTTAACACGTTTCCCTTGACGAGCATCGATTGTTTCCATTTATAAAATACAATTTTCGTATTATAAGTGGCTAATGTACATTCGATAGGCTGATGCTATTAAAATAAATTTTAATTCCTTAACGTACGTAAAAAGCGGGAGCGTTTCGAGGAGAAGTTTTGTGATTTATAACAATTAATATTTGAAATATTGACAGTATTAAGGGAAATGGTCGACAGCCGACAAATCATGTAAAAACCGCCCCGGAAAAAGGAACCACTGGCCCGATGCTCGGGGACTTTATTTGGGAATGGAAAGTCTGAAAAATAAACGACAGGCGGGCGGGGGAATGATTTATACAGAGCCGCTAGTGTGCACGACTTCGATTATCGAAATGATATTTCTCGATATTAAAGTGTTGCCAAGAGGACTGTGGACAATATGACCCGAGGAAGATTTATCGGGCAATTCAATATGACGTCGACGGCCGTTACGATTATTTCATTATATTGTCGGCGCCGTAAAAACTGTTAGCATTTTATTTTATTGCCGGTTCGCGGACGAATTTTTATTTCAATATTTTATTACGCTGTAAAACATGCTATGGAGTTTGGCTTCAGCAAGTCAAGTGCACTCATGGTAATTTGGCACTCATTTTCTCACTAGTTCACACATTTAACACGTAACCACTACTTACTATCCTTAAGTTCATCCATATTTACTTCCTTTAATAGTCAAATGTTATTAAAAATAGTTTTTTAAGCATAAAGGAAGTTACGTCGGTGAAATTAACAAACGAAAAAAGATAACTTGACAAATATTAATTTAAAAAAAAAAACAATTTGTTTGATGCTGGTGAGGTTAGTTAGTGTCTTTCAAGTCAAGATACTAAGCCAAGATATATATTACTTTTGTGAAAGGAGTTGTTAAAAAAATTCTCAATATAATTTAATATATTTTTTTAAGTCTAAGATTACTTTCAACATACATTTTTAATCTAACGCAACAGTACCAGTCATCTTAAGTTATTATTACATTCATAGCTTTCTATGTTTTCTTTTCTCTATGACCAATTTCTGCTAGCCGTTTAGTTAATATTTTGTTGCAAAGAAAGTAATCAACTTTTAACTAATGTTAATAATAAGTAATAAACTAACAAATTTAACGCGGCGGAACATAACTCAATGCTGTCTGCTTACCAGAGCGGCAATCAAACCCACGACCGTCGCGACTATAATCAGATGTTGTACTGCTGCGCCACGACGGCCTCTCGATATCATGTATCATCTATATGTGAAATACCAACATATTCTTTGTGTACTTTACCCAATAACCCTAGCATTTATTATTTCACGGTTGTAAATTCGGACAAGTGGCGGCACCGGCTTATTGAATAGTATGAGTCATAGAGATATGCTTCACTGACTGTTCTGAAAAATAAAATAACCGGTTACTGCAACAAGCAAAATTAATCCTTATTTCGGTTGAAGTTAGTATCATTTTTACTGTTTTTGTAAGCGTTTTCCTGATAGCTTTTAGTGTACGATTGGTTTAAAGATTGGACATATTCTGTTACGGTAGGTGGTCTTGAGCTTTTTATTTAATGCTTTATATGTATTGGTGGACAATTTATTGTAATTTTTTAATATAGTTCCCATAAGTACCACTTTATGTACACATTCTAATTTTAGACTATAATTAATAGGATTACAAATTTAGGTTTTTCATTCAAATATTGGTAACATAACATCTATTAACATAATAACGTTCTCAATTTTTTGGTGAAGTAACCTTAGGTAAAAATTTTGGTTACCTTTAAGCACCTTTAAAGCACCAAAAGATTCTTTCAATTTGAGATATAAGAAGGTAGATTATTTTCGCTCACGCTGCATAACCCATTCTTTTCTAATTTTCTTATAAAAAGAAAGATTACAAAAACGCGAAAATTCTGAAAAAGAAATCCTTTAACCAAGTAATATAAATTTACTCGGTTTGCGCGAGGTATGTAAAGAGATTACCATCAGATTTAAGTTCGCTGTAAACTCTGTGAATTAGGAACCGCTCGGACGAAATTCGTATCTAGATTACAGGCCGAGCTTAAAGCGAGAGCCCGTATACAGATAGCGAAATCTGAAGTAGAGCAGAGATTGTTACATAATGCGAAATCAACTCACGATTCACTCATTGTCGAGTTGCGGCGACTTATCACGGTGTTCAGCGAGTGCACGCCATTGAAACTTGTACTATTATTATATAGAAATATTATATCATATACGACTATGGTACTAGGTTTTTTTATTACATTTTAAGATTTTATCGGACTTGATAGTATAGTTAGTTTTTATGTTTTTATTTGTAGTGTTTTTTTGTAAAGGAAGCGGCGACCTTCTCTGAGTAGTCATGATCGTAATATTCTAAAATGTAGGATATTAAAAATTAATATCCATGTTTTGATTTATATAAAAATTACTGGTTATGCATTATTGCACTGTCATCGGGGCTAGTGATTTAAGTGCAATCAGACTTTAAAACGTGAATGAAATTGAACTGGGTGGGTAAAATTTGGCAAGACTTGATTACAGCAACACTGAGATAGCCGAATAAGTAAAAAAAAACCTTAGCAAGCAAGAAAAGAAAAAATCTTGCTTCAGTAGTACTTTTTTGACTATACTTTGACACATAAATCTCATACAATAAAAAATCGACGACTTAAATGAAAATACATTTATTAAATTTGATTTTAATAAACACTAGTATTTATATTTTATATATTATTTTATACAATGACCGCTATGTATGATTTCCCGGTACTATATTCTAGAGCGAAACTTATCCGCCGTGTGAATAGCTCAACAGTGTTGAATTTGTAAAGAGTGGACGTGCGTCGCATGCACGGCCAGGCTTTATCTTCGCTCTTGTTAAAGTTTTCGTTTGCACGCTTCAACGGCAGAATGGTAGAAATAAGCGGTGCATTAAACATTTGTGGAGCTAGAAGTATTATATTATGCATACATTTATTAAAGTTATATACTAATAATTCATGTATATTGAGTGAGGAATCGTTTTGGAACATACTCGTAATATGGCTAGAAGTTAAATTTATAAGTAAATGAGGTATTCCTATAGAATAATGATGACGCTAAAAGTTGAAAATGAAATAAATTCAATTTTATTTTTAACATACATTATATTGGCGTAAAAGGCGCAATATCATTTTAAAATTGTATATAAAAATGTATTTTATATAAAAAAAAATAACAAAAAATATCAAAACTACTTCAAAATTATACCGTGTACATATATATAAGTATATGTAAGTATTGATTCTTTATATTTTTTTTATTTAATTTTTTCATATTTGGTACACAAGTTAATATGGACAGGCAAAAATTTGGAGTTGAAGAATTGTATGTTCCATCACCCTTACGTGAATAATCCAATAGTACATAACGAGACTCCTATACATCCTTATAATATTTGACGGATGATTCTCATAACTACTTATTATTGACGAGTTGTCTGATTGTTTTAAAATAAAAAAAAAAAATTCAAGTCGGTTTACAAATGTCTGAGAAATCGAGGGATAATTCCCTTAAAAAATACACATGGGAGCATAGAATCTCTTCCTTTTTTGCAATCGGTTAAAAATAGTTAAAAATATACAAGGAAAATCTAAGACAAGTGATTGAAGCATCAAAGCGTACATGGCATTAGCTGGTGAATATCAACCCATTGTGTGTAAATGCGACACAAGACGCATGGTTCCGGTGGATACGTTCGCCATCACATCTGATCCCTTTCAAGAAAGGAATAAAAGGCTATTGTAAACTGATGTTATTCTGCTAAATCAATTGGATTTTCTATTTTCCTAAATGTTTATATATTTTGTGATACAAAAGCCGGAAACATTGTGTCCAGTAAACTTACTGAATAACGAAATTTATTTGTTAAAAATGTTTCCTCTTTGACGCTGTAGTTTTGCATATTGCAGGGTAGACAGAGGGAATCTCTCCGCTTTCCTTTATCTTTGGCTTGCAGACATTCCGTGTTGAATAGTGGAACTCAACACCACGCTTTGTTTTGTTACTAGATCGAAAAAATAAAAACACTTAACCGAGTGGGAATTGAACCCACAACCGGCGCATGCACAGTCAGACGCTTTGCTTTTAAATTTAAGCTAGCTAATCATAATGTAGGTTTCTTATTATTATATTAGCAACCCACTCGCAACTTCAAAAAATTTTATACCAACGTCATCACAATACATTACTTCGATTTATCGATCTTCGATCAGATTATATCTTTTCGAATCACTAAGTCTATTATTGAAAATTGTATACACAATATATTTATTTTTTACACGAATATTTGCAATATATTTTTAATATATTTATATAATGACCACATCATCTGAAAGTAGTATCTTTTTAAAAACAAAACACAGTTCCCACAGTTGTAATTTATAATCCAAAGAATTTTAACACTATTTATTTTGAACTTTTCATATACACCGCTATTCTTGGGCTAGTCATGACAAATATACACACTAATTTCTATCTTTAACATCTGTAAAAGATAGAAAGTCTAAATTATTTAATTATATTAAGTAATCAGTAGGAGTAAAAAAATTAAAATGAAATCTACATGGGATACTGGAATAAAAATGATTTATTGTATTAGTCCAGACTCTAAAATAGTGCCCTATCGAAATTAATAAGTTTCTGTCCAGTAGTTTTTGCATGGTTCGTGAACAAATAAGCAAATAGGCAGACAAAACTTTTACTGAGCTTTTAGCTTAACTTAATGACATACATTTTTAAATTGTTAATGTACATCGATTGAGTGCGAGTTCATTCGGCAATCATTGCGGCTGGCCATCACAAAATGTCTCTGCGTCAGACACTCGACGCATGAAGAACGGAAAAGCTGCAAGACCTGACGACATCCCATCGAGGCGTGGAAATCGTTGAGCACTCTAGATGTGCTGAATCTGTACTTACTGGCCGTATCTTAAACATTGGCGCATCAATTTACAAAGGAAGGGGCATTATTCAAGAAAAATTATATGGCATTAAGATTATGAGCCTCACCACAAAGCTCTTGATGGGGCTCAGGTTCCGTCAAGAGTGTACTGTCTCTGAGTCTCAATATAGGTTCCAATCCATGTTGAGACTCAGATACGGTAAAGTCTTTGGCTGTGCGTAGCGGATAAGCTCCAAGAGTGTCACTGATATGAAAGAGCCTAAGAAAGAGATTGCGTGACGCTAGATATAGATCCAATCCAAAAATATATAGATCCAATAGATTATCCACTGAGAATATTGAAGACTGACCCTGACAAAATCAAATAATATATATATATATATATATATATATATATATATATATATATATATATATATATATATATATATATATATATATATATATATACATATATATATATATATATATATATATATATATATATATATATATATATATATATATATATATATATATATATATATATATATATATATATATATATATATATATATATATATATATATATATATATATATATATATATATGTATGTATGTATGTGGCTGTTTTTTGTAATTGTTTGTATACCTAAGGGTGAAGGTCAAGTTGCTTGAGTGAAGTTTGTAATGTGATTGGTGTGTCTCCTATAGATGAAAGTATGATTGGAATTGTTTTAACTGTGTTTGTTTGCCATTGTCATTTGAGTTAGATAAATAAATCTGCATTTTGTTATTTTTTCTGGATAGGTAGATAAAAAATTATACGTGTTTGGAATAGCAATATCTATGAGCTAAATTGTTTTGTGTTTTTTGATATGTAATGTTATATCTGAGCGATAATGGTCAACTATTCCATCTGTAATTATTGTTCTATCCCAATAAAGTCTATATTCAGCTGAATAGATACGTATTAGTGACCTTGATGACTGAAATTAAGTTTCTTATCTAAATATTGATGGACAATGCATAATACCTGGTCATGATAACATTTAATATTTTTTTAATAACATATTAATAATATGTTTGTAAATACTTAATATTGGTTTTTGATTCTTAATATTTTATTATAAGCTACTACTAATAGATGTTAATCTATGAAAAAGGACTAAATTATCTACTTATCACTAGATGTCACTACAATATTTATATATAATAAACTAAAATAATAAAAAAAATGATTTTTTATTATTATAGTAACCTTTAGCTAAACTGTGGTTTAATCAATGTAATTTAACCGTTTCTGTTTTGTTTCTGAGGGATTTACATTAGAATAAAAACTATCCTATTTATTCTTTAAGGCTTTCAGCTATTATTATACCAAATTTCACTTCTCTATTCAGTAGTTATCAGTAATCAATGAACTTAAACTTTATCAGTTGTTTATTTATTTTACGGAAACTGCATAGAATACCGAGGCAAAAACCATTTAATATTTTAATCAGAATTTTAATTAATTACTTTTATCGATACATTAAAAGAACCAAATTTGTTTTTCAATCTTTCATGTATAGAATTGACTCTTCTATGCTTTTACTATATTACAAAGATAATTTAAACAGATATATAATAAAAGCTTTGCTAAACAAAGCTCGGTATTAAACAAAGGGACGGATTTAAGCCTTATTATTTAATTATACAGTGTCTCACGTGAGGATCGTAAGTCGAACTCCTCCGACGGGGTGACCTGTCTGTCTAAGGGGCTGCTTTGGACACGTGATGCGGCCAATTAATTAGGCATAGGCTTCCTCCTAGTCTATGTCCTTGATAGTCTGTTTCCTTATACTGTTGCTCGAAATAGGCATATATTAAGATGGATAAAATATGTAGATGTTTAATTTAATATTACAATAGTAAGAGAATATGAACCAGTGACTGTTGCATATCTTTCATCTATTTCATTTTAATTTAATTACTTTCTGTCACGACAGAAATTGCTTTACATTTCCATCAATATATATATATTGCTATCGCCTCTATTTTGCTACTAGATGGTTAATTGGTTATAATTATATATAAAGATTAATTATAAAGAAGAAGGCGATGCTACTTATTTAAATATTTAATAAAAATATCAAATATTATTAATATTTATATATAATTAATATTTATATATAAATATTATTAATATTTTGTTTCTATTGTTTTGAACGGATTGGAATCATATAACGATATTATTTTAGGTAGCAAATAATTACTTAAAAATGTTAGTAAGCCTAAAGACATAACTTGACTTAACCTAACTTCACTGTATTTTTTTTAAATGTACATTATATTTAGCTTATTGACTTTAATTTATATTATGCCTTCAATAAATAATATCTGATAAAACACCTTTAATTTAGTAGCCTTAATTAATCAAGAAGCATACAAAAGCGTATAGGCTCTATAGCTACCCACTCCTTCACAAATGAACACAAAAACAGAATGACGAAATAATTTGAATACGTAACGAGTCGGAGGGTAACACACGGACGAACCATTCTTTAACTTAGTCTCCGCTGGATAAAGAGCTGGACTTGTTTTTAAGGGATGACCGATCGTGGAAATTTATGTATCGCGAACAGTGCCGCCGGCCCAACCCCGGCAAAACGAGGTTTTCGCAAGGGTAGATACAGGAAGACGACAGATGGAAGGAAGAATTATGCTCCCGGCAGGCTGATGAGGAAAATGTGATTGTGAAAACTTTTCGATGCTATGCAAATCGGACAAGCGAGACGATATACGACGGACTCACCGGATTTCGTCGGACCGATACGACGCCGTTATTTACACTTTTGAATTGAGATATCTTATGTCGCCGCGCAGTGGACCGAAATAATTGTATGCGAGCCAGGGCATGTTTTTTGAATGAGATACCCTCCAACTTTATGTAAACTTCTGAAACGGTAGCTAAGATCAATATATTCAAATTGATTCATTGAGCATCGATTAATGGATGACCAACTCACGAAATCATCTTTGTACCGAAATGTAAATGCTGAAATAACAAGTTGTATTGTTTTTCTAATAAAAATATTATTATTTGAGTAAAAATAATTACCTTAATAAACTTATTATAAATATTAATAACTGGAGTTCTTAATAAAGCTGAATATTTATCAATAAATTTAAATGAATAAATAAATATGTTTTTGTAATACAACATTTTGTTAAATTAGTTAACAAAATAAATCATATCAGCTCATATGTGTTTCTTTAACAATGTCATGCGATATGAGAATCGAAGGCTCTGTTTAGATAGGGCTAGTGGTGTTTTATTGAAATACAAATGAGTGGTACAGAAGTCGGCGACCCGTACTCAGAGTGTGCCTCGAATAAAAGGGCCGCATTAGAATAATTTGCCTACCGAACGAGCTCAATTCTTCACATGGAAGGGCCCTAAATTTCACTATTTTACATACTTGGGATTATCATATCTGTGCGGGTGTCGGCCCCTAGGCAGAGCCCTACTTTTTGTTACCCGCACCCGACCTCTATCGGCCCGTCTCCAAAATATTTAGTTGTTACTTTTTGTTACAGCATACGTGAGTTGATTCTATATCAACCATAGTTTCATTTATTTTCTGGACGGTATTTTAAAGCACTTTGCAAAATGTTTATCAATTTATTTATATAAATTCTTTCTATATTGTTAGTCTATGACTACAGATAAGAGGCATCACATCACTTAACCCTAAAGGCCGTACGCAGACGAAGCCGTACGAGGGACGGAGGTGGGCGAATTAGCCCAACTCTAAAACCTCAATTAAGTCTCGTCTAGCGTGCATTCAGATCGGCCACATCCAATTATCGCGGGCAACCTTTGTTTCGACTTCGGTGTCGACTGTCGGTGTAGACTGATACTATTAATGTATTTTCGATATTGTAAATGTTTATGTTGTCTATTTTGATAAAACTTTGCAATAATACTAAGTAGCAAAGCTTCTTAATAAAATGTTATAGGAATTTGATAGTCATTGTACAAAAATACGTATTGGTTAACTCATTCACTTAATTTCATCATTTATTATGTTTCTCATTTAAAGTGTAGAATGATGCTTAATTTGACTACTTGAAGTTGAGGGTTAAAACACCACGTCATGCTGTTACTCCAGAGAAGCATTACCCTTTGCTTAATGACTATGACTCTGAACGTAAGTCTAATCGAAAATAAATTTATTCATGTCTTACATAATTAGACATAGATTTTATATAGATGTTATATCCAAGTAATAAACATGTTGTTCTGATGATCAGCATTCGAAAGCCTATAATAATAAATAAAAAAATAAATATATATATATAAATATATATATATATATATATATATATATATATATATATATATATATATATATATATATATATATATATATATATATATATATATATATATATATATATATATATATATATATATATATATATATATTTATATATATATATATATATATGTATATGTATATAAATCGTCTGTGTCCTTGAAAGCACAGAAAAATGCTTGTTTGCGCTTTTGCGTGGCGTTTTGTCACATTTATAGGTAAATGACTTATAGATAACTGTAGTTCAGTTCATACAACTAAGTGGATATGTGATTATTAATACGTGGTTTTCAAAATCAAGTAATCAAAATGGGGACTGAAAATATCTGTAAACAATAGATGTTATCACAATATAATATAAACGTGCTCTTGGTTCATAAAGACGTGTGTCGCGTGCCCGAGGCGATGACGGATGGCGGCGCGACAGTCATCGTCAAATTAACACCCGTTAAGTGCGTATGTGTGTTAGTTCAAACAAGGCATACTGTGGCATAATGTGAATTATACATATTATATAATAATGATCCTTGTAAAATTGTCTCTAAGGAAATATACATATTTGCTTTTTTTAAGTAACGCGTAAACTTTGAAGTAGTATTCATAAAAATTTTGAAAATCAGACGAGGCAGGCAGTAAATATAAACTTGTTATGGAAACTATTACTGCAAAAATTTTTATTTTACATTTGTCAATATATCACATTACTCAATATACTTATATATACTTTATAATAATTTACTCTATTACATATATATTAATAATTATTTAAAAATATAATTGTAGAGATATTCAAAATTTAACTTTAATACGGAGAAAAAAGAAAAATATTTTTAGACCACTAAGTCCCGCAAAAAATTTCACGTTTTAGTCAGTTATAAGGTTGTATAAGTAATTAATTAAATTTTATTTCCCTCCCAGCCATTGGAATTCACTCCTTAATTGGAAAATTTATTGCAAGGTGTTCTCCCACCATGATGTTTCACTTCTAGAATGATTTATTATCTCCTGAAACAATTTTAATTGCTTCCAGTGACACGGTGTAAACAACTATTCGATTAAGTTAATTCCATTATATCAAGGCCATGCAATTAATTTAAGAGCCTCCCGTAATGATTAAAATTTAGTGCCATTAGCGCCTTGGAATCGGTTGAATTATGGGACAATAACAAATGAAGGTGAGATGAGACAGAGCTGTAAATGCATGTACGTATATTTTATGAATAAAATCACAATATAAATTTGATAAATCTAAGTATAAATCATTATTTATACTACCTATACTTGTAATATCATTATATCGTAAGTATAGTTGGTAAACTCATATTTGAATTTTGATTAAAATAATGATGAAAATTTTATTTTGTATAATAATTTATGTTCTACGCGCATTTATGTTCAATTTTGTCAATTTTGCAATCGTTTCAAAAAACATGAAATGAACATGCCACTTCTTCATGGCCACTGAAAGACAAGATTTCTAAGAGAGAGAACAAGAAGAACTTCCTCTTATTTTAGTGGAACCCGTTAATACTCATTATTTAGTTTCTTTTAATTTTTTTAGCTTTAACAGTTTAAGCGAGTATTTGTGATAAAATAGCAGTCTAATTAAACTGTAGAATAATATATATATATATATATATATATATATATATATATATATATATATATATATATATATATATATATATATATATATATATATATATATATATATATATATATATATATATATATATATATATATATATATATATATATATATATATATATATATATATATATATATAATATATATATAAATATATATTTATATATATATATATGCCAACGTCCATGCCACGTTGAACACACCGGTTCTCGTCCGATCACCGAAGTTAAGCAACGTCGGGCGCGTTCAGTACTTGGATGGGTGACCGCCTGGGAACACCGCGTGGCGTTGGCATCTCAGAGGGTGTCTAGCCAATTATCTGTCCGATATTTGGTTTCCGGCATACGGGTACGCGACCCCGGGACCTCGAGCCACCACTTTCATAACCCGATCCAATCCATGTAAGTGGTGTCCCTCCCCTATATTCCAAGTCTTTCTGCCTTTTATTCCCTTTCCTTTCCTGGTTTCTCCCAGTAATGGGTTTGGAGGTCAGATGGCAATCGCTCCACAAAAAACCACTTCGCCACTCATATGGACCGATTGGTCTTAGTCGGAAGGCAGACCCTGGCAAAAAGCCGGGACTAATGCCAGGAAGAAGAAGATATATATATATATATATATATATATATATATATATATATATATATATATATATATATATATATATATATATATATATATATATAATATATATTTATATATATATATATATATATATATATATATATATATATATATATATATATATATATATATATATATATATATATATATATATATATATATAAATATATATAAATATATATTTATATATATATATATATATATATATATATATATATATATATATATATATATATATATATATATATATATATATATATATATATATATATATATATATATATATATATAAAACCACATAACATGTTATTAAAGCACAAAAACAAGAGCTTTGAGCATGGAAGCATCAGTAATTATAATTAGACAGACCTCGGGCGATAAGATGTGCGTTGAGCATGAAATAAGGACTCCACGTATGGCACAGTCCATGCGGAGTCACTCATCCATTGGACTATGAGATTTCTCGGCCAAAGGTTTTGATAATTTAACAAATTATCAAAGCCTTGTCTTATTAAATATTTAGGAACAGGCCTAATATAAATCTAGTTAACAAACTACCTTCGCTTGTAATCAAATTTATTATGAAATTGTAACAACGGTAAAGAAATTTAGTATAAAAATATTAGAATATGAACGTAAGTAACGGTATAATGTTAGTAAACCTTTTTTTAAATAATATATTTTTTAATAATATTCCATTTTCTTAGATATGATTTCATTCTTATTTAATTTATCAAACTTAAAGCTGGAATTTCTATAACATATCGTAGTTTTAGTACTAGTACAAAACGGTCTCTGACAAACTCATATCCGGAGACAGCATCAGCAAAGCTCGTAGTGTAGTTATCGAATTTACGCTACGTCATTCATTTCATGAGTTTCAAATACATGTTAAAATAGAACAAGCACTATCTAGTTGTTGAGAATATATGTACATAAATCTAGAAATGAAAGCGTTTTGAACATCATTGTTTAACATATTTTAAAGCTTTTAAATATAGCTTGTAGATACTATTGTTGTGATTTTAAGATTTTTTATTTGACATTATTAACCTGATTATGTGTTGGCGCATATAGCGGCGTTGAGTGCCGCCACCCAACACATAATCAGGTTAATAATGTCAGTTAAAATGTTTTAAAAAATTATTTTATAATATATTATCTAACTTAATTCTGAAGAATTACAAATACAAATCTGAAGAATTACAATTACAATACAAACCAGAATTTAAGTTATGGACAAGTAATATACTTTACATAATTATCTATATCTTGGTTTGTAATTGGCACGATTACACACTGAGGTACAGATAACAAAAATGAGACTGTAAATTAATACTTTCATTAATAAATATCCAGTACAATATTATATCTATTGATAAATTAACAATATTATATTATCAACGTATGAGAAAGCTGTTCAAATATCGAATTGAGCTCCTGTCTCATTACACGGCTTTTGTACTCAATGGAATTAATTTCCGAGCTCGCCGCAGACGAGATCCCCGTGTTTGTCGATCTATCTTTCAATGCTTTCAATATTGAACTATTGGTGGCCGATTGACATTAAACGATATTACTTGTTACAAGTGAGAATTATTAAATACTGATTACTTATTTTTTTTATAAAGTCGTTTAATCGATTAAATAAATGTTAAACGGAATTTGACAACTCCAAAAACGACGTATTTTAAATAGCAAACAGGTACATAATATACCATATGTAAGCCAATGATTTCGCTTATGGTTGATTTATTTTATTTATTTATTTACTAATTTTGTTTTGAATTTTCATTATTCTAGCTTCACGCTGTATCCTGGTCATAGGCAGGCAAAGGGAACCGTAATCTCAAGGAACCTAGTGTTAAGACAGTCCGTTCCCCGCTTTCCGCCTTTCGAGGCATTGGGTGTTAAGTTGCAAAAGTTGCCAGACCAAAGAAAATTAAATTATTTCATTCTCCCCGAGTGGGAATCGAACCTACAAACCGTCGCGTTTACAGGCAGAGGTAGTACCTCTGCGCCACGACGGTTATTTTATTTTTTTTATTATATTGATTTTACACTTTTTGTTGCCTTTTTTAAATAACTGTATGTAACGTAGTTTTTATCTTATAATTATTTTCGTTTAACAAAGTGCATAAACATAAGTGTGTTTAAGCCGAAATAAGATTATAGATCGCAACTCAGAATGCTCTTTCCAACGTGTAAAAATTTCAGTATAGCAAAAATACTAACATAAAAAATTCAGATGTCACAATAAAAAGGTTCAATAGGACGGAAAAAAACTAGCTGTCTTGTCGCACCGTATTAGATTCTGATTTATACGCCATCGGGAGTAAGGGTGGACGCGGACTTAGCTGGGACCATTGTTGCTTGACCCATTCTGCGCCTTTCTGTCTCCCAAGATTCACCCAATACTAGAAACTATCAATATTTATTTATGTGCCAAATAAGAATAGACACTATGCATAGTATTAGGAAGCGAAGATTGCTCCAATCGGCCGATTGAATGCACCTCCCCATACTAACTTCCCAGCCATTTAACGCGAATCCAAGCAACAAAAGGATCTGCCGTGCGAAATAACAAAACTAGCAATCCTCCTATTTCCGCTGTTAGAATGGGTTCCAACAAACAATTTTCTATATTGTATTCCTTTTTTTTTCTTTTTTGTTAAATACATTGTAAGTGTTGTTTATTTCAAATATAGAATTTGCCATTTCTTTAAATATTTATTACAAACATATTATCATATTATTAGAAATAAAAAAGATACAGTTTTATTACATTCGAAATAAGTTCTACATATTTTTAACTATTTTAAAGTTCCATTAAGAAAACTACATATTCCGCTTTTATGATCATCATGATCGTTTTTGTACTTCTTCAAGTATAGTATTATTTTTTTATCTCTAACCCTTATACCTAGCGTAGTACCACGAGTTCACGGAGCACCAAACGCTACGGCCTCTACATACCTCTTCAGCCTCGTACACTGTAATTTTTTTTTTAATTATAATAATCTGCTTTTTATAAAAAATCTAGGGTGGTAGTAGTAGGTAGCAGGCTGTTGAGTTTTTGCAAACTAATAATTTATAAAAAAAAATATAATAGATAATTAATAAAAATTAATTTTAATAGCTCTACTGTTTTTGCCGAATATAGGAAGCTTAATGTTAAAAACTAGTGTATTCAGAGGCGTAATTTAACGCCAAGCTCATATTTAAAAATTATTCAACAAAATATTTATTTACCTAATACATTTACTCGTAACTATATCGTCTCCATTATTGCCCCTAGGCTGTCTATTTGCAGTATTCTTAATAATTACTTCATCCGGTTTGTTTGCGTGGGGACGACGAGGGGCGATATGAAAAGTGTATGGGGATTCGATAAATAATAACGCTAAATGCTCATCGGGTGACCGAACACTCTTTCCTGATACAGTTTCGTATTTTAAAATAATCTTTTACAAAATATCTTAAATTTCTTCTAATATAATAAATATGAATACTATACTATAACTATTTATCTACAACAATAAATTAAAACACATATTAAAAACATTATTAATAAAAAAATGTTTGAAATCTAGTAAATATTTCTGAACGAGTTAAACTAACCCAAACAATTTACACCACTGGAAATCGTCTGGTCAATTTGATGGAGTTTTACGCTAATTATTTAGGATTTATTTTGTTAGGACAAAGGGAGGACGGCGTTTGTATGGTTGGATCAACTGATTTCAACTTGATTCGTCCCTACCGTTTTAGCTTTTAATAATGAATGTTCGGAATGTTAAATATTGATTTTGATATAAACCCTACATAATATTAACTATAATAAAGAATTTTGTTACAATTTTTAATCTACATTACAAATGATTCGTTGTTAGTTGGCGTTAAATATCTGAAAATAAATATTTTTTCCACATTATATACTACTATGTGTAGAGTAGGCAGAGCAATCTAGCATTAAGACACGGTTCCTCATTTGCCGCTGAATTTTCAAAAAAATGCGTTTTGGGTGACGTAGCTCAACGCCATGTTTTGTGTTGCTACCAGAGCGAGGTAATTCATGTCCTCGAGTGGAAATCCCAGTCCCACAATCGTCATGCTTACAGTCAGACACTGTGCCGCTGCGCCACGGAGGCTTAAACATAATATTCTTAAAGTAGTTATCTCTGAACATATGCAGAGCCAGGACGTTTAATTGTATTATATATGTGAAAAAAATCTATAAGTATTATTATTTATAGGTATAAAAAATTACACAAGCATATCTAATCAACATAAAATTACGATATAAAAAAAGCTAATCTTAAGCCAAAACAATTTAAAATCAATGGGATCTGCGAGCCTGGCGTGCATGGAGATGAGTCGTAAAGAATAGGCAACTTTTCCCACGGAAGGCATAAATTGGCTTCGGAAGCAGATCACGTAACGGTTAAGAGTTCACAAAACTGTGCCATAAATCGGACGCGCAAAGGTGCGCTGGAGACAAACGGCCCGCCGATGGACGCGAACAGCGTTTGTGTTGACTAATGTTTAATGAAAATTTTATCTTTATTATTTTATCTTTATCTTTATTATATGTTCTTTTTTCTTTTACTTATAAATAAAAACTAATAATTCAATAATTCTATGTAAATCTTTGTCCAAATAATATTAATTTTACAAAATATTAAACAATTTTTTACTATGAAACTATCAAAGCTGTTATTACAGTTTCAGCTATTATTCCATTTCATAGAGCGTACATTGTCAACCTAGATCGCAGTGATCTAGTTTGACAATATATTTTTCATATTAAGAACACATTTTATACGCTCGTCTTATTTTTGCCCATATTATACACGAATGTTCTTGTACATATATATTGGTTTTCGTCTGTGGAGTTAAGATTTATAACATAAATTTTGTGACATACATTTAAGCAACAAGCAAGTACTTAATCATATACTATCCTACAAATAAGTGAGATTTAATAATTTCCATCAAGTTGAGTATTAAAAATATGTTCAGTGAATGTAATTTGCATCTCCATAGCTCCTGTACTCCGGCAGATTCAGAACTGTTTAAAAGATAGCACGCGCTATACCGGCCCCGGGCACTCGAGCGCGTAACGAGCGAGTAATTCACGCCGATACAATATATTATCTATTTGAATTCACCAAATTATTACCTTATTCAAAATACTCTAAAGATCTAGTGAATATGATTTGCATATGCTTTAGCATCTGTTCTTGGTTTGAATCACAAAGGAATTGCATGACGCTTCAAAATATAGTCTTACTTCTTCCTATATCCTGTAAATGATATATATGAAATTCAATTTTACCTACATCTAAAGTTCAGTCTTAAAGCTTAAGTCTATTTTAATTATATGTTTTATATTTAGCTTTCATAACAGGAATGCAAAAGATCACTTTAAAATTTTGTAATTATCTATAGATACGATAGTCAATAAAACGTAAGGTATAAAGGCAGCAGAGCATAAAGTAACGAGCGTATAATTCTAGCAGGTGGCGCGACGCTGCGGTTTGTCTCGACGGAAGCATAAATGTCAGTTAATTCATGTAAATAGCTACTTCACAACTGACTTCGACCTCCATAAACATTGAAAAGATAGCCTTAATGAAATATCTATTAAAATTTAAATATATTTGCTTTCTTGAACTTACCTGTTAAACTGTTTAAATGTACGTCACATTTGTGTTTTTTTAGGAATTCGATTTTTTTTAGTTTAGCTTTGATTTTTCGCTATCCAATACGCATATTAATGTATGTAAAATAACACCAGCAATACAATATAGAATCATCCTTACCTGCCTTTTATTTCGGTTCATTTTAAGACTATTATCAACTTAGTTCTACATAATAAATCATAAAAAATGAATAAATTTAATAATATAAGTACTACATAAATGTATGAAGATGATGAATTGATTGTAACTTCAACGATATTCTACTTTCAAAAGAACTCGAGGCTTATATATTACTAGAGTAACGTACACGGGTACACGAAACACCGCGTCGCGCCGTTAGTTTTATTCCCTTAATTGGTAGAAAAGTAAGGACGGGATATCGATTTTATTACCTGTGTCATAATTTAAAAATTAATAAATAAATTACTACGAGAAATATAGGTACTATCCATTATCCGTAGATGTGTTCCGTAGATATTATTTAGTAATATCTACGGAACACATCTACGGAAACCCACGGGTTTGCAAAATAGAAATTACGTCTTCAAGTCACATATATATATAACTAAGTATCCAATCGAATTCAGAGAACCGCAATTAGTAAGCCATTGTACATTTCTATCGGCAATAAATCCTAGATATAATAACCCTAACGTAACTCTATTGAGATCCCTTCGTCAGCTATATCTTGGAGGCACATCTCTTAGTAAATCGTATATGAAGCGTCTAATACAACTCCTTGTTTCAGCTTGGCTATATTTAGAAGGTCGGGGGCAATCTAAGAGGTATTCAGGCTTCGCCGTCCGACGACTAGTCGATGCCCCATGTAGGTTTTAGTTCCCAAGGGTGTATGGAATTTTGGAGCCATGTACGTTTTGGATGCGGTAATTTGTTATCATAATACTTAATATATAGGGATTTATTCTGGTTATTGTCATTTACAAATTTTGATTTCGTTCAAACTATATTCTGTTTAGTGTTCGTATTCGTCTTATACATTCTTATTAGATATATGTATAGCGCTTTAAAAAAGAAATAGTTAATGTCTTAAATTTTCATAAATATATCGTGTAATATTAAAAGTTTAGCTTTCCAATTTTCTATACCACATCCATTTTATAATGTGACATATATTACGCAACGGCTACCCTCTCTCATTATTTACGAAGGGCCGATGGGCTGAAGTGTGTGACAAGCGGCACGTACGGCCGCTAACGAGACGCTTTGTGACCATCTCGAGTGTGGTCATCTCTTGATTTTTTTTAATGGGCAAATTATTACGGTAAAAAGCCTGCGATCCTATTGTAAACCCTTTAAAAGTTTTACAAATGGGATAAACTTGTTTAAAGTGGTATTTCTACGATTTAGGTACCTCTCGTGTGCGAGTGTCATACTTAGAAAATTTAATAAAATATTTTTACAGCATTAGTTGCACAGGGTTGTGAAATCAGCCATACAGCATAGTAGTATATAGTTATCCTACGATTTGCTCTCACAATAGCTCAATTATTATAACCAACCTGATATCGTAGCGTTATTACGAGCAAACAAATTGAGTCGAGCCTTCGCCACCTCAGACTAATGTAATTCCGGAGTGCGCGCACAAGAATAGATATTTAGAGTGGATTGTTTTCGACAGACCGTAATGAAACTCTGATGCCGGGGCCCAAATCAGTTTCGGAGGTGAGCGCGCCGCAGGGGAGGCGAACTACATTGTAATAAGACGAGGAATAACCTAAAATAAACCGAACACAGCGAGTACAAAGATGGACATAGTGGGGCCGCTTGGCCCCTTACTGCTTAATTTGCCTACCGTAATTACTGTCCTCTCGGGTTGGGGAAGGACCCGGGGGCTCGACCCGGCCATCTTCCAGGTTATATTGCGCTCGTGCGGGCGCCGTGTGTATGTTTAGCAAATACTACTCCCTAGTCGTTAAGTATGAATACGGGTGTGGACAAAATGTATTAGCTTAGGCTGAGATTCGGACCGTGTTTGCACAGCGATGATAGATTTATAGTAATTGTGTTATTAACGTTATGGGATAAGGGTTTTACGGACTTACGTAATGAAAGCTTTCACCTAATGCTCGAATTTATAGTAAACGTGCATGTGGTGCACGGCAATATATTATTATACCAAGTTGTTCCTTACTAAATTTATATAACACGTGAAATGTTAAAGCTTACTACTTAACAAATTGAATATAAAATAATATGGTATATCATTTAAACTATCGTTATGATGCTTACAATTCGTTAAAACGAACAACCATTTATTGTATTGTCTATTTGGTATAAGTACTGTGTCAATATTTAAAGATTGGAATGTCGCTTGCTTAAAAATCTCTTTGGTAGTCTTCTTTGATATTCATGCTAATTAATTAATGCATGACTTGCAATACTCTATTCCTTATTTCCATAAAAGTTCCTGTACAAAATAAGTTAATTAAGACCGTTGTGGCGCAGAGGTGTAGCGTCTGCTGGCAACAAGGCGAACTACGACAATGAGTTCCGCCACTCGACACGCAATGCATCGAAAGGCAAAAAGCGGGGAACGGATTGTTTTAACACTATGTTCCTTCTACATACGGTTCCCTCTGTCTATCCTGCTATGTGAGGGATACAGCGTGAAACAAAAGAAAAAGAAAAATATGAATTATTTCTGTGATAACCTTAGAATTTGTGGTACTTCAACGTTGTCCCATTATTCATATTGGTCATATGTCATTATTAAAAATTGACTGTTACCATGAATATGTGACGAGAAGATAAGTTCATTTTCTAAAACATAATTAACACTTTTACGGCGGTGGTTACTGGGGATCATCCCGTAATAACCTTGTTAACCCTGGCGCACCGACTCAGCCGGCTAGCCTTTTAACGGCTCTGTACATGGGTATTAATCCGAAAGCTATCAGCCTTTGTCCTTTTCCCACTCTGCTGTTAGAGGCTTTGTCTCTCACACCTCTGCGGGTCCAGTCCGGGGACCCACGCCTTTTAGTGTGAGGTTTTCACTCGCCTTAACGAAGGGAAGCAGAGCAAAGGTCGTCATTAGGGCAAGCGCGGTGTAAACAAGATCCGAACGTCCGCTAATGGCCAATTCGTGCGTCTTTCTCGGGTTGACCCAAGGTCTCGTTCGGGACGTCATCGTAAATGGGCTTTTAATTGCACTTTACACGAGTAGATTATTTTTGTTAGCTCTGTTCTGCTCATCTTACAATAATGGTAATAATATATACCCTATGATATATTTTTTTAATATGTAATAGGAATGTTATAATCAATCTTTGTCGTAAGTCAACGTCAGCCGCAGCGCGTCACCGCAGCATGTCGTGAGACACGTGTTCGTTGGCAAGTGTTCCCGCTCTTGTTCGGATGTGAAATTTAATTTCCGCTATGCGGGAATCTCCGAGGGGCGCGGGGTGGTGGGTGCCCGTGAAGAAATATGCCCCGCTCTAAACTTTGTCAATTTGTTTGTGGAGCGAAATTAACTCGATCCAATCTGCGGGCGCCGCGACCTGCGCGCCTATACCATAGCCGGAGCCAGAGCTCAGGGCCCATCATACTTCCGTTGCAAATGAAAGCAATACAGGAAAAGGTAAATGACAAAAAGCTTTAATTTTCGGCTTATAGAGATATTTCTTGTCTAATATATATATATATATATATATATATATATATATATATATATATATATATATATATATATATATATATATATATATATATATATATATATATATATATATATATATATATATATATATATATATATATATATATATATATATATATATATATATATATATATATATATATATATATATATATATAACTTTTATAATAATTATCAATCATTTTTGAAAATATTCAAATACAAAAAGTAAAATATAGAATTTTATAAGATTTTCATGGATGATGATATTTAGTAGTAATTATGGTAAGTAAATAAGTAAATGGATAGCTATCCAAATTGGTATATTTTGTTATATATGTTTGCACTGTAATGTACCCGAGGTTCCGATGTGCAATTTAAATAGCCAGTTAGCAATATTTTTCGATCTAATCAACGCATCTGAGTTAACGTGAATTTACGGCGTTAAAATTTTTCCTCTTTAAATTACAGAGGCAACCAACCATCTGCGTAAAAGTAAAAATTCGCGTTTCCAACTTCGTTATCCGTATCACAGGACGACTCTCAGGAGAGTGCGTTATTAAAATATATTGTGCACACACCTTCATTTTAGCATCCTATGCCCGAGAACGAGCGAATAAATTAGTTGTACCAAATATTTTCACCCTAAATATTATTCGAACGCGAATATATGAGAATACGGAAATTGGGAGGGCATATTATCAGATGAAGCGATATCTTACAATCGCCCTTCGTTGCGTTGAACGCTTTGCATTCTTATTATAAGGTGCAGAAAATTTCCGCGGCACATTTACATACTGACGCTTCGTTCACAGGTGACGCCGCTTTTAATTATATTCCTGAAGTTTGAGTACGAAGTTTAATGTAAATAGTAAGCTAGCTGTCCTGACACAGGATAAATATCTTTAAAAGTAATATAACTAACAAAAGTTAGAAAATTGAAAATTCAAAAACTCTCTTCTCTCTCATCTTAAAATGTGTATATATCGATTCTTAGAATTCCAGGGCTTAATATTTATTTTCATACAAAAATCTATGAATATACGTACCCCTTCACTAAATTAATTAGAATACCAAATAATATACACAGCTTAGTACGGTATCAGAAATAATTTTGATATATCAAATCACGTGTTTCAAAGGATGTTTAATAAGACTCCACGTAAATTTATTAGAAGTAAATATTGGCTGACAAATTAATAAATGGAGCTTCTTTTGAGACGCGTAAACGTCGTCGCATCTTTAATTACGTCTTATACAAATAGCGGGCGTGTTTAATCAGGAACGTATCTTTGTACGGAATGAGACTGAAGAAGTCGTCAAGAACTATGGGCTCAGTTTATTTAAGGGGAAAAATACTGAAATTTCGAATGCTATGTGTAGAGTAGGTTGATTTGCAAATTTGCTTAAAGATCCGCTGTTTGAAATTAAACAGAGGAGTGTGTGTTGTGTGTCTGTCTAGTCTAAATTATACAACCAATGTACAACCATGTACAATATAATAAAATAATAACAATGGAATATTTATGCTTTTCTATTCTTAAGTCGACTAATATAAACTATAGGTTAAAATGGATTAATTGTAAATTGAAATTTTGTCATATTTGTTACTTCTTTCTGCATTTAAGGTAAGGTAACAAAATAGTGACATTTTTTTAACTATTATAATAAGGCCATTGTTACGCAGTGTGACTGTAATCACGATAGTTACGGATTCAATCCCCATTAGGATAATAATTTTCATTGCCTTGCACTGATAAGATAAATTGTTATATATTCGACGAAAAAGCGTAGAACAGAGTGTTACATTATCTTATTATCTTTGCCTACAATATTACTAGCTTTACAAAATTTACTATAATCATCGAAAATCAAATGTAATGAAAAATTTTAATCTCATTAAAATATAAAAGCTTGACATAATATAATATGGATATAATATAAAAATATTTAATATTTTAAATATTGAAAACAAAAAATATAATATCATCATAATTTAAGTTTTACACAGAGTTTTCATGCAAGAACGGATCGCTTATCCGTATTAAGCTAAATCGCTCGCGGCCGGCACACACTCGACGTCACTTCTACTTACTCTTAAGAGTCGCGAAGTTGCCGCGACAAAGGCTCGAGGAAACCATTATGGCTCTCGACGAGGCGGTTCATTAGGGAAAGAGTGTGAGTGACTTCATCCTGCTTTCCTGATTGTTGAGATTTCAACATTATATATGTCAATGGTAACAATTAATATATTTTCTTAACTGTTGGTTCCAGAAACAGATACATAATGCCTGCTGTTCTCTCAAGGACTGCTGTATTCCTTGAGACGGTGCGTATTGTGAGGAGGCTCCTCTCACTGTGGAGCCCTAGCCACTAACAGCCTGGACTATCCCACAACCGCGCATTGTCTAAACTTATTTTATTTGCTCTAATTTTGTATTTAAATATGTAAATCAGTTCTTGTATGTAATAAAAGTACTGTTCAGTTAATTCACTTTATTAAGTTTGGTTTATATGGGAATCTGTTAACTAGATTTGGTGACTGAACTTTTTAACACATTCCACCTTTTCGACTTTTTAATTTTAATTCATATTTTTACATTCATTCATTCAAGTAAATAAAACTAAAGTAGGTATACATTTTACAATATTTACTACCAAATTAATTTAAATATATTTTAAAGCCCATTTTATTATTTATACCTAAAGAGTTTATTTGTTCGAACGCGCAAATCTCAGGAACTACTGATTCGCATTGAAATTTATTTTTGTCTTGAATGGTGGAAGGCTTTTGCGTAGATAACATAATGTTGAATGTTCCATGAAACACACTGTGCCTGTTATCTAGGGCACTTAGAATGTAATATATGTTATACATTACTCTTAGATATCTCTAATTTTAATTTGAGAAAAGCAGCTTCTAAAGTGCTAGTTAAGTTACATATACAATTTATTTTTTCGTCTGCATGTGTAGGAGAATGGGATACAATGGTAGACATTGTAAAGTCTTGTGTAGAATTTTTTATGTAGATATAATGCACTGGAATGAGCATATCGTACCTCTAGTGTAATTATAAAGCGTTCTCCAGACGGATGTGTGACGCGACATTAATTGCGCATTTGCCAATGAGCGGCCGCAGAGCGTCTTATTAGACACGTAGCGGCGCGTGTCAGCTGGTTAGCGTCAAACGTGCAGCAGAATTACTAGATGAAAGTCATAAAGGAAATTATTAATAATATAATTTCACCAAAAGCCAATGGTATGGTATTATATGTATTTTTTTCATTTTTTAAATATATTTTACGCTTATCTTTTGAAATTAACATGTTTTTTTCTACAATAAACTAAATAACTAAATTTTACTGCTTTTTCCAATTTTATTAACAGGTTTCACTTGAATCACGAGACTTTAACCAAGCAAGGTGATGCTAAAATGATGTCATTATGATAGATTATCCGTTGAACGACATACGCTCTGATTGGCTTTGTTAGCAATGCCCGTCTTCGGCAACTGAGAGTACTCGATCGTATGGGCGCCTAATTTGACAGATCGATGGTCAGTCGACGTTTGGATGGTGTGAAATGACCTTAATGACTTATTGTTTTGAGGGGCCCTGAGTGTTATGTAGTGGCACAGTCAAGAGTGAAGTCGGGTGATACTTTCAAATTAACAAAGTCAACACTCAGCGAAATTTTTAAAATTGTGTGGTGATAAAATATTTATTCAAGTTGATATAATTTGCTTTTTTAATAAAAAAAAACTAAATACAGTGTAATATTATAATATGTAATAACAAAAACAAATTGAAATATTAAGCATATTGTATAATATAGATAAAAAAATTTATTCATGAAATCATCTCTATGCATTTATGTTTAAAATAACATAACAAATTCGCGATAAATTCGATTTTTTATACATATTATAAACATTTTATTTTCCAAATTCCGCATAGCCATTGAAAACTAAAGTCGCCGCCACACGAGTATGCCCGTATCGTGTAACGTAACGAGTATGCAAATTAAACGTATTTCATCTTGGCATTTTCACGTGAGCATGTCACTGTCATCCCGCGTGTCTGTTTATTAACTTTTTGCTAATTAGACAGATGCCGAGCGCGTCTGCAAGTGCTCGTGTGTTAGCATTTTTAATTATGCGTGATAATTTTGGATGACTGTGGTACACCGTTGTAGGTTGAAACCAATTATATGAAAGAGAACAGTTGCTCTTTTACCCCTTTATTGATATATTAAATATCGTTTTTGTTTAACTGCAGAAAAATTGTCTAATGTTGTTGGTACAGTACTGACGAAGGCGTGTCAGTATTATTTTTTGCGAGCTTCTTTGTGTGATATATTTTACCACTTAAGTGTATTATGATTTTAAATAATTTGTATTATTAAATCAGATCGTTCAATGCGATTTCATCAAAACTCACCACAGACAGACATTTCCCAACTTTTGAAAATTTATATGACAATTAATATTTTTCTGAATTTGAAATAAATGAAGATAAACGTGTGCACGTAACAAGTATATTAAACTATATGTTGACCATATTAATCAATATCATATTTTTTTATTAGTACTAGTCTGACAAAATATTTGACGTTCTGAGTAATTAAAATAAAGCTTCACAAAATTATCTATAAACACAATTATACTACATAATATAATATACCATATTTTTGTATCTTTAAATCTGACCCATCAGCTAGTTTCAAGAGGAAGAAAAAAAAAGAGGTGAATACAAAGTGTTTACTTTAAAATACTCAACAAGTTGCTGCTGCTGCTGCAAAGTAATTGCTTCCCGTGCATAATTGCATCACGTTACGTACGTGAACGTGAAAAATGTCACAAATCAAATTAAGCCGAATCAAAACAAAAGGAAGGGTAGCTATGTATTGTAATCACTTTCGGACTGTCAAACACACTCAGGTACGTAAGCTAACAGCGTATTTAAGTTAAAATTTTCACTCCCCAGTAGCTTTTTACTAATTCGCCAAGTGAAAAGGGTTCGTCGAAGTAATACAGTTTACTGCTTATTCAGTATTTATACGATCAGGGGGCCGCCACTCCGATGCAAGGAATATTTGTAAGTACCAATTAACGTTTGCTGATAATATAAAACATACGCTGCGAATTGAATGCAACATGGAGTGGTTGTTGGATAAGAAAGGAAGTGAAAATGTATTGCTATGTCAAAATTCTTATTTACAAAGTTTGGGAGTCTACTTGAGGAGAACAGTGTCTTGACACCTGCCTACTCTGCTTCTTGCGGGAGAAACGTGAATCTGAGTCAACTTCCATATATATAAATTTTCATTTATTAACACTGTTCGCCTATCACTTTCTATAAAAAATAATTTAAATACAATTTAAAATGTGTATATTATAAATAACTTAAAACTAAATAAATTATATCTACTTATGTTCTTTTGTTTATATATATTCTAATATTCTTTTTTACTCTTATTGTAGCAAGGTATTTTAAGTAAATAAGGTATTATTAGAATCCATCAAAGTTAGATAAGCAATAAAGAGAGCGGTAGGTTACTTTTCGCTTACTTATACAGGTTGTCATTGTCAAATAGACCTTAAACGTAGCAAATAATGGTCATATTGAAATAGAGTACAGAAGAAACAGTTTGTATAAAAAGCTGCATTGTTTACGAACAGGCTCACATCTCCAATCGCGTGTAATGTATTTATGATTATTGTTTGAGCCGATGGAAGGAAAAGTAAAATAAAGTGTATCTAAAGGTGCGCTATATTAGAGAAGGGGTTAAGGGATTTCAGAACCATTTACTACGTAATTTGTATTACATGCAATTTTATTTTGCCTGAATAGAAACATGTATGTAACATGTACATGTTTAGTAGCGTTACAAGCATTTGTTGTTCTTGTAGAGAATAGTCTTAGCATACTTAACGGTAAGTTACTTTTACTTGATGATAAACAAGAACATTAATATATACGAATGTAACTCTATGTAAGTGTGTTCGATAGATAAATAGCCCGCGACGAATCCATCTAAGCGAAAGAAGATTCCATACCCGATCATAAGCACTCAGCTAAGTCTATTGACAAGCAAACATTGTATATTAGCTGATGCCCTAAATATTGGAGGCCCGTCTTAATCCGGTGGTGGTGAGACCAAGCCGCTCCTTAATCCATCACGTAACCGGGAGCCGTCGAGAAATCGTGTTACATCAACGAAAAATGTATTAGAGGGGGTATACCCCCCTCGATCGGACAAACTTTGCTAATACCACCCTCTAACATAATCGCAGAGCCTTTTACGAGAGGAATTTATGGGGATGGTCCCGATTTCTTGCTGTATTTATAGCGAACGTGGCGCTTACGTGCCCGTATAGCTCGGTGGTTAATTAGATGACGCAAAAACTCCTAGTTAAATGGTTTTCACAAACTCCGAGTAGCAATATTTTTCGATAGACTGTAATGATTTTATCAAAGACTTAGAGCTTTTTCTTTTCTAAAAGCATTGTATAAAATTCAATGAATAATATAAAAGTAAAAAGTGGTTTTTAATTCTTTACTAATTCTTGGCCATTTTGTAACTTGATCTTATTATATATTATATACAAAAAAATGTTGAATAGAAATATTTGAATCTTTAATATGATATGATATATGCTTAAAACAAAAGAAATGTGATAAGTTCTTTCTGAGAAACAGATACTTAAATACTCTTATACAAGTTTGTATTTTGCCATAGTTCTTTAGTGCATTCTACTCGGAAGCTCGTGGCTTCAGGTTATTGAAATACAAGTTTATTGACGTCACTATCGGACTTACAAAGTTATCGATTGCAATCTATTCAGTATTTGAAGCGGTAGACGTCAAAGTTGCGAAGTCTTAGTAAGTCAGGTCTCAGGTGAGAATGTGCTGGTCGCGGGCACCCGTAAGCTTCAATGTTATTATGTATCTCAGTATATTGCCAACAAAATACTGCCTTGATTATGGAAATATAATACCATTTTGTCCAAATAACTGTTTTTTGTTATTTTTGATTATTTTACTGTGGATATTGTATTGATATAAGATTTTGGTATTGGCATAAGGAACTAATCACATATAATGCGAATATAGTATATTAAAGATCATTCACATCGTATTAGGAACGAGACACAGACGCATAATAATAATAAATTAATTAAATAATAAAATATTTTTAATATGTTATCTGTTAAACAATTTGTATAAACTGTTTAAACAAGTTTCCACGTAAAATATGGCAATCGATTTGTGTAGCCAGTAGCTACAAAGTAGTGTGCCCATAACGATATGTTTTCAGCAGTGTCTGAATATAAATCAAGCAATAAATTCTTATTACATATTCCTAGGTCCTATAATCTAGTTTCAATAAAGTGGAATTTGTTATTCAAATTCACTTTGAATCACAGTCTTACATAGTGTCAATGTCTTCAATCAAAACGTAATTTATATTATTATAGTAATACTAGTGGTGATATAAAATAATAGAAGCTTATATTGTTTTTTGAGTAAATAAACGGAGATCGTTAATTAACTAAAAGTTTCAAATAAAAATAGACGAGTTAATTGAAAATTAATTACCATTCACAAAGTCCTTACCGGCCTACACCGAATCTCCACGCTTCAATTGATCCATTTTAAGCAAAATTAATTACTGGCTAGAGGATACACTATGATAGTTTGCAAAATTATTATTGTGAGGGGCAAAATTGTGTCCGAACAAGAAAATTAGTGAGCGTAAAACAGGGTGCGAATTTGGAAATCAAAGAGGGAAACTCATTCTTAGTCTATTGTCACGAAAATCATTTATATGGGACGATATTTATACATAATGTGCTAGAAATTGCTCACTGTCGTATTGTTATGTACTCATCTAGTTCTTAGAACGTTTCAATTTGACTGTTTCTCAGTCTGTCTGTCCTGTAGGCAAATATTAATTATTTTAAATCCACAATGTGGTATTAATTTTTCACTTTTGCTGGATTTGTTACACAAATATTAATCTTAAATGAACGTGATGTCAACTATGTTTTCCTCTGTATAATACTTTATTTTTCATTGCAATTCTGACTATACAACGGCTTGTTGTTCAGGTTAAAGGTTAACCGGAGTTTCTATGGGAACCTCAGAGGTGTCTGCATCGAAATGTATAGGTGTCGAGGGAAACAGCTGAGATTTCAAACAATAGATTTATGACCGAACAGAAGATTTAAGATTATAATAAATTTCAACGCCATAAATATTTCAATCCCAAAATGGAGAATATTTACTTTTGTAAAAGTGATATGTTTGCGATAATAATAAATATAGATCATGTGTAAAACAATATTAGTTATATGTATTATTATGTTATTTTATATGCTATCTAATATCAATTGTTAGTGTCTCTTCATACAATTTATTGAATTTGTTTTCTAGCCAGAAAAACTGTACAACATGTTCTGTTATATTACCGACAATATGTTCTGTTATCAATTTCCAACCCATATGATCGATATCAAATGGTATGGAAGCTATTCCTAATTTTAAGTATTACGAATTGGGCAGACTGACTGAGATGTAAACAGTGTTTTTGAATTATAAAAAGCATTGAACATCATACTCGCAAAATTAGTTCACGAGAGAAATAATATTAATTAAGCTTTTAAGTTCAGAATTAAAGCTTTTGAGTTAATATTTTTATAATATCTTTCTACACAACAAGTGTGGACTGAAAAATAAAATATATTGATAAAAATATAACAATAAAAAAAAACAATTTTTATTTACTATTTCTAAATACACAAATTACTACATTAAGCTACCTAAGATTGACGGCTCATAAAGCATAGAGCCCTAAACCACCAGAGATTTAAGTATGAAATATGCGTACCGCGGGTGCATTGATTTATGAGTTACTTGTATCATATTGTTCTGTATTTTTAGAGGTACGCAAAATTGTACTATAAATTATTTTTATGTGGTTATTTTTGTTATATAATTTAGACATTATAATTCTTTTAAATATGAATTGATACAGAGATGGACTGTCCAATTTTTTTCAAGCAGAGGACACCTAGTATTAAGGAACTCAAGACATGCGTGTTTGGAAATTAGCGCTTTATACCACATATTTTATTTCGCTCCAAGTGAGAATCGAAGCCACGACCTTTTTGTTTGCAGTCAGACGCCGTACTGCTACATCAAGACGGCCTCCAATATATTATTATTATCCTTCTTTATTGAGTAGAAAATGAGAAAAATTTACTACATTTTCAATTTATCAACTAGTTTCATTAAATCAACGGGACACTAGTTTCTCTATATTTATATCAATTTACGCCATCGTAAATAACAGGCATAAAATTAAAAACTATAAAAAAAACGTTAATAGCGTCAGGCTGAAATTTTCTGCCGATGAGCTCTTCTGAAAAATTGTTCAGACGAAAAAAAGAAGGAAGCAAAGGCTATTAAATAATCAGACAAAAACATGTCCCTTTTACTTTTTTAATTAAATTAATATTTATGTATAATCTATGTCATTATTAAAGTAACTTCTATCACAAGAACTAAAAAAATTTTATAAAATGTCCAAAAGAATAGACAAAATGAATTATAAAAACATAATATGAAGTGTAATGTTTCTACAACACTCAAAGAGAATATTGAAAATCTAATATTAATAGGCAACGTTAAAACTAGCAACTAATTCGAGTTGGTAGTTTGCGCTGCATAAGTTAATTTCATTGTCTTCCCGCAGCTCACGAATAACGGCCGCACTAAATCTCGTCAGACAACATCGCTTCACCTGCACTCATTATATTTACGCCGCAATAATAAAACTTTCCAACTCGCTGTGAATATTGAATTCGTTGCGGCTTGGAGAGAGGCGGTCGCCTTAGTTATTGCCGTCAGTTATGCAATATGGTCTGTAGGTTTTAATAAAGGCCCGGGCGAGGGCGTTTGGGAAGTTTCCGTTCGCGAAGGCAGCTATTGCGAACGACGCGAGTCCTACGAAGCTTGAGTTGAAATGTTTTCGGCTAATACTTGCATGTTACATTCGTGTTTCTCTTTCAGTGGAAGCAATTATGATATTTTACATAGGTATATGTATGTTTTTTTGTGCTATTAAAATTTTGTCAAAAATAAAGGATAGTCAAGTTCATTATTGAATAATATATCTTTTTCTATTTCACCAACAAAATAATCTAGATCATATGGGTTTGTCTATGCTGTTGAATATACAATTTAATATTCCACTTGGCTCTCATTTCACATATTTTTGAAGGTACATGTATCGTTACTATAGATTACTATAATTTATTAATACATTACATTTAAATGGCATTTAAAGAAAAGAATACCTTTGTCTTTCCATACATTTAATTACATTATTAAATATATAGCTCTCTTGTACATATTATACTGCACACATTTAATATATACTGCTATAATGGTTATGTAGTATAAACACTATGTACTATATACTATATACACTATGTACTAAGTACTATGTAATAAAAACAATCCAACCATCAACACGCATTAACTTATCGATTCGACAAAGCCTGAGAAGACTTGAGTGAAAAGTTATTCTGTTAATAGCGCCGTCTCGTCAGATAAATAGGATATTAGAAGTGCACCTATAACGGGTGAAACGTGATCTCATATTGACTAGACATAAATATTACTCATATTGCAGTTAATCTTGTCTTGTTTAAGTAGATAACGTTAACAGCTTCAAATTATTAAATTATGTTTTATTTTGTTGTATTTTACTATTATTCTATATACATAATAAAACGATGGAAATGTCAATTCTGTACGTTAAATATTAAAATTTAGGATTAATATATCGATAATAGAAGCTAAAAATCCACTTAGCAGAGTTTTTGTCCTTCTTTCTGTTTGACTAGACATAAACATTACATAAGTATTGTTTAATAGTATTGTATAAGTTGATCGTTACCCACAACCTCATTTAAAATTGATTATTATTATTTCTCTGCTCTGATATACGGCGTTGAGTTCCGCCACTCAACACGAAATTTGCGTATTTAGAAAGCGGGCGAATAATAATTTTGCCACTAGACTGCCTAACCTCCTATGTTAGGGATAAAGAACTAAGATGAAAAATAGTAAGATCTAGTTTATACATATGAGATGTATCTTATTCAATATTTATAATTTCATTGGCGAGTTATGTTGTTCTTTATTCTGCCTGGAGCATTCCTTTTACAGAAACAGCCATTAATGTTAATAAACCTAAATATTTCTTTCTAACTTTGTTTAAGAAATTTGCTATAAAGATAATTACAACACCCAAATCTATGTATATATAATACGCCACCCTAGTATAATTAAAATCATTTATTATATAATATATATGAGATTAAAAGCATTATAGCCTATATTAGCGTATACACCTGCAGAGGAAATTGCATTAGACTCAGTCACCGTGCGTCGCTTTGAGTTCATCTATTTACTTACACCGATATTAAACAGTGCAAACGAGCGACAAGTAGATGTTTAAAGTATGAGTATTCTCTACTGTATGTATTTCTACTACTTATTGAATATGTATTTTTATTTGTATAGAGCTTAAAAAGTTACTTGACTTTGTGATGAATAATCGTAAAAAGTAACGTTTTACGATTGATATACACATATATTATATTATATAACAATACTCTAAATTTTCTATACATATACTACATTTATTTAGTCTAACACATGTTACTGAAATATTTAGTCTACACTGCTCCATAGCAGTAGCCGATTTGCTATGGGCATGTAAAATACAAAGGTGCATGGTTGCATCGAATTCCGTGACGTGAAGGCCTTCAAAAGTTCAGCGTTTGAAGCCGAGCCGCGGATGTTCTGCAGGAAATTGAAGTCACCTCGACTCGTTCCAACAATGCTTTGTTAAAGAACATCTAATTTATCTGTTCGACTTGTTTTGCGGAATCTCGTTTGAAATTGAATATCGATTTTTCATATCCGCTCGTTGTTAGCTGCTTTTTAGCTTTTTACTAGTGAACCCGAGGATTTTTGTAAATTGTTGCGCAATTATAATAATTTTCTTATTTAAAATCATAATTAAATCGGATTTAATTTCTTTCATACCAATTAATCATATAGTTTTATTTTTTTAACGGATCCCTTGCCAAGAAATCAAAGAGTAAATAGTGTTAAATTATAAATGCTGTACTTTTTTCATAAATTATTATGACTTACAAAACATTTAAAGATATTGTGTAAATAGCAAATCCCAATATCATGATAAGTTTATGTGTTAATGTGTTGTTGATATTATATTATATAATAATATCATGATTACATTAAATACAAATTCAACATTATAAATCTCGAATATATTAAAATACTCTGTAACAAGAACAACATATAATAAAACTTTACTTTCGTATATCAAACATGAGACCGTAAGAGGTTCGGTGTGACGCAGACCGCGTAAGATATACCGGCTGTTACACACAAGCCATTGTAAATGTTAGCTCGCGAAACTCATCAATTCCACTCAAACTTAATAAAATACTTGGCGCTTAATTGAAAATGAATACTGGCGTCGATTCGATCGATAAAATATTCCGCAGCCTTAATCCGCGATAATGAAGCCGCCCTCGAAGGGTTGGTAGGGGCCCAGTAATAAATGTTCCGTCCCAAATTTAAAATCAAAGTGCGGAATAAATTTTGATTAAGCGATTAGCTAGACCCTGTGAGGTGTTTGCGTTTCTTAGCGCGGATATCGCCAGGACAATCGCCAATATGATTCATCTTCGGTAGTATCGATTATAAGTTGAATAAGGTAAGAACCAAGTGCTTAATACTAACTTTTAATCAATACTGATCCCTATATATATAAGAAGTTGTCCTAAATATAATTAGCCTAAGATTTTCTGGTTAATTAAGAAATATATAAAATTAACTGGAAAGCCATTAACTATTTTAATATATACAATTGTATGAATATAAAAAATAACTTTAATATTCTAAACAGACCACCTACAACAGTTTTCGTCGTTGGTCGTTAAGTGTTAAGGTTTAAATGCGGTAATTGACAATTCTTTAGGTATCTAATACACGTTTATTTACATATGACTACGTATTGCTTTAATAGCGCTGCATTTGATTAACGCGACTATTAGCTGCCGTTGAAATTATTTACCTTATGTGATCTTACAGTCACTTTCTTAAGTATGAGATACTTACATAGTACGTGTCCAGTCTCATGTATTACGATATGTTTGAAAAAATATTCTCTATGTTTCGAAGATATCGTAATACAATGTGTGTGTGTATAAAAATTAATAATATACCAAATAATAGACAATTTACAGGGTAAGGAAGAGGTACACGAATAATTGACCAATATGGAAACTTAAAGACCGGGGTGACCACTCAATATGGACACTAAAAGTGTAAACACTATTTTATCCCTGCCTGCCCTGCTATATGCGGAATAAAGCGACGAAAAAAATTAATTATATATACTTACTGCATTTATACATGCTGTATGTAGTATACTATTTTATGTTGATGTCATCTTTAGAGTAGTTGAAATCTGTTGACGCGGTGGTTATAAATTCGATTCCTACTTTTCTACGAATATGACAGACTGTTAAGATAAAGAATGTGTCTTGGCTAGGTAAATAAATCTAAGAATATATAAAAATATAGTCGAGTGTATATTTATTAAAATAAATTATACATCTGCTTTACAATGTTAACTATTCTGAGTAATACTATGTATGCAGATAGTTTTATGAAATTTACATTCAAGTTAGATATGATTTACAGAGTAGCTCCATTTGACTGTATTTGCGGCTAAATTACTGAGATAGAGACTACGTCATATATTCGCAGTTAATTACACGAGGTGAGTTTTGATTTACTACGTCTGGTACTGAAGGGGTAAACGTGCTACGAAGTTTGTTTACGTTTTTCATATTTATTCATTTATTCGTAAATAACGTAGCTTAAATGTTAATTTTAATGTTTTACATGTACATTATATATTTCTATTTTTTAAGAATTCTATATATTAAGTATAGTACATTTAGGCTATCGTTCGTGAAAGCAGTGTGTATTATTTTTACGCAGAGTAGCTCACCTAATAAGCCTGCACTCCGGCTAATGAGTTTACTGCATCCTGTAAACTTTTTAAAAGTGTAAAACTTCTCGCTCGCTAAACCTTTGCAGCTCGCCAATTAACTTACCTGTTCGGCACACTCAGCAAATTAAATATTTGTATTTATTTTGTTATTACTACGAATAAAGTAAATTCAAATAGCTTTTCATTCGGTGTTTTCTCTTATTTTGAAATTTCAATGGTGATATTTATATTCATTTTTTATTTAAAATTTTTGTTACTTGCCATAGAATTTATACATTTATACCATTGTATATATATATTTTTAAGTATAATATAAAAGTGTTTGTCGAAATATATTAAAAAAGTAAAATAAATGCTACATTCAGTATATTTATCATAAAATTTTATATCACATTAGTAGCTTGTGAAAAATTTATTACACTTGATAACAATAAAAACATCGGTATTTCCGTAATAAAAAACAAAACATTTTTCATTCAACCCGTCCACGGCCG
This sequence comes from Dione juno, assembly GCA_037127375.1. NCBI lineage: Eukaryota > Metazoa > Arthropoda > Insecta > Lepidoptera > Nymphalidae > Dione > Dione juno. The sequence continues at coordinate 9,663,650 of JAXRJS010000041.1, read as the reverse complement.
TAATCTAGTAGCACCGGGGAGTTGAAACGAAGTTACTCGGTCCATTTCTCAATTTTCTCGGTACAACAAGCCCCTATTCTAAGATGGACGTACAAAAGATACACCTAACCCTTCGACAGCCCGCGGCTCCATACGAAAGTCAGATACTGCGGCCCGATCCTGTTTTATTGCTTTATGAAGAATTTTGCGGGCTCTATCGTTACATTAGCGATCAGATTTTACGGATATTTTATCTCTATAATGTTCAAGAATATTAAAATCACCGATCCTTATATTTTAAATGTAGGTTTTGAGTATATTCAGAGATTTTTGCAGCTATTTGAAAGTGTTCAGAAAACTATGAGTTTTTTTTTTAAATCATTGTCGAACGAATGATTTTTTTTAATATTTCAGTTTGTATAGGTGAAAATATGATTCCTACTTAACGATATAAGCAGATTCTCTCTAGAAAGAAAAAAATGTCAATACCATTTAAAATTTGAGATTCAAAGGATCCGAACACACGTCCTTGAGAAGCATTCAAGCTTTTTAAGCAACATTTGGTGAACTTCATCAAAATTTTGATATCAAAATTTTAACAAGTATATACTTGTTACAACTTATTTGTAATGTTAGTAAGAGGCACTGGTTTAAGTACAGTTACGTTAAAAAAAAATATTTCCTTAATGTGTGAATATCACTTAAGAAATGTCAACAAAATATTTTTTCTTGTAATTTCACCTACCATGCGGTAAAATATACTTGCTCACATTAAGACAGTACTTACTTGATAACAGTATACCATTTTTATTCTTTTATATTAATAAATAATAATAAGATATAACATTGTAAGGTTATTTTTTATTTGTTTTGTATTAACAAAATCTGAGTCGAAACACGCATTAAAATTAGACTGGTAGCCTTCAGTGTGGTGGCATCCGTTTCCTCAACATTATATTAAATTTTATTATCGCCATGGACTAAGTAATGGGAATATCGTGTAAGGCGGCCGTCCGGAGCCCCGCGGCGTCGGGGGGGTTGAGTGGGGGGTGATTAAAATTTCGGCTACCGTTGATGACACAACAGTGCAGGATTAATAGAGGTTTTATGAGTGGATTACATTACTTCGAGTCGCTTCAAGTGTTGTGATTTTGTTAGGCTAATATACGAATAAATATGTAGGAGTTTAAATCAACTGTTTGGATTAAACTTGTTCTTATTTGTATGAATGTGTCTTTGACGGATGCGGGAAGTATTTAGTTTGTGTATTTAATGTACACGAGTAGCTCATTGAAAAAATATGGCGTTGATAATTGTATTTATTTATAAAAAGTAATTTAAGAACGAATCATCTGGCTTTATTTATCATTTTGTTAACTTAAATAATTTAAATTTTCATTGGAATTTATTTAAGCGCTGTTAGCGAAACACTTGAAAATAAAATCAAAATAAAAATAACCAATAGAAGCAGTTAAGAACATTATCGAAGGCGAAACTATTTTCTATTCGAAATACGAATAAAAAAGATACAAACTTTTGACTATAAAAACGGCTAAGAGGCTGTTAAGAAGAGATAAAGCTGGAAACAATTGTATTAGTTTAAGCATTAACTTAGCTCATAATCGAACAAACATACACAACATTTATCAATTTACCACTCTAAAAATGCCATACATCCTGTTTTTCTATACATACTTACATATATATATAAATAATTCCTTACAAACTTTTTACTTTGTCATTTTCAGATTAGGGCAACGATTATTTTGTATATACATACAAAAATCTCACATGCAGTATTACTTACTACTTACTAGTCGTTTTCATTGCATATCTTCCTAATTGCGCTATGAGCCATCTTGTCTTGCCTACGATTCAAAAATTTTATACGATTTTTATATTATTAATTTACTGTAGGTGAGATAGCTCGGTTCATTTTCTTTAATTACTATCTTTAAAGGAGTCGGCGCGTTTAATTATTTCCCAATAAATCTTGAACGCGCCGCTAGCCGCGCTGATCTTTCAAGTGTGAAGGTTTATTTAAAGGCAGCAATATTTTTTACTCCCCCCGTTTTGAGTTTACTTCGTTATATTTATTAAAACATCGCCCGAGATTACAAAGAACACGATATTTTTTACACTAGAAGATGTGAAAACCAATTAAGAAGATAAAAAGTGTATCCAGCGAGGTGCCTGCATTAATTTCTTTTTTGCGCGGATTATTTTAAAATTGCATTATATTCTTGTTAAGACGCCGCCGCTCCCGTTTAATGATAGCACTACCCCTTTCTTTTTAATTGCCTTGGGCGATTGCGAAATGAGTAATCTGAAGGTGCTCGGCCATTCCTCTGATAAAAGTTTCCAATCTCAACATCTAAATTCATACCAAAATGCAAAACCTGTGGTTTTTTTTTCTTTTTATTATGTTGAAGCTTTTTCGAAGTACATAAAATAGTAATTTATATCTAGTAATCGTGAAGGATCTATATATTGTAGTGTTTTGTCATTAACCGTAGGGTACAATTCCACACAAACTGAGTTTAATTTATATTTCAATTGTAATATGTTTAATATTACAGGAAGATTAGGCTAGTGAGGTGAATATGCTATTCGTTGAATAAATTACAGATTATATAAATCATATAAAATATATGATAGTTATTATTTTTATATAGAACCAAGAAATTCATTAAATGATAAAGAAATAATAATTATTATTTTTGTTTAGAACTAGAAGTAAAGTTGAAATTAGTTAACTGCGATACTATCTACGGAAATGAAGATATACCTAATTCCGACGCACAAATAAATCGTATTTGATATTCTACGTGAATTCTGACGGGGACCGCTCAATTCGGGCCACAGCCATGATATAAGTGTTCGTCAGAAGTGGTCACGATTACAACTGGAACTAATTTCAGTTACTACGCTGATAAATTACTGAAAATTGTACTTTAATACCTGAAATATAAGATACAGCTCGATGGAATTGTAAACTTTGTTGATATCATTGGCGATATCAGTAACAAACTTATGCTTTTCACGAAATTTCTTATTTGAACTTTGTTGTGTAAGGAATAGAGATATTGAAGATGATATTGTAAGTTGGTATAACGCAGTCTCGGTTTATTAATCATCGATGGTGGCGCGATAGGCGGTGCCAGGCGCGGGCGGCGCGCACGCATGTACTGTCAACACTACCCTAATGAACGGCAGTTATACAACGCACGTGATGCTAAATGTCGCTATACTTCCTGATGTAATTTTATAGTAATTTGTGCGTATTTGTCATGTAAGGAGAATTATGGCTCTATCTATATAAATATAATTATGGATGACTAAATGGAATGTTATGTGAAATTGATTTAGAAATAATTATGTACATTTTTGTATTAATATTGACGATGATGACTTGTAATTTATTAACATAAACATATTAAAAAAGACAGTCCGTTCTAGTATTAAGACAGTCCGTTCTCCACTTTCAGTTCAATTTCCAGGACAATGCGTGTCGAGTGACGGAACTCAAGGCCGTGTTTTGTCTAGTTATAAGAGTGTGGAAATATTTTTTTAATTAACTATGAACTTGAAAACGTTAATATATTCACTATGTTATATTTATAGTATTAGTGTACGGAATAACTTTTATCCATATGCGGGATTAACGTGACGTGAGCGTAACGCTCAAAGAAGAAGTTTTAGGTTATATTTGCCTACTTTCTATAAGCCTAACAACAGGCTTCAAAAGTTTTTGAAAATCACATCGTAGCTAGCTATATGAAATTTCTGTAAAGGAAAATTTTTCATTTTTGATTTATCTTTTGTTAAATGTCTGGAAGAAACAAAAAATACCCCAGAACATTGGTTGCGACGAATGTTAATTACTGTCCTTATTTATGTGACTGCAGCCGCTTGCGTTTCGTGACATCGTCTTTGTAGGCACAAGGTAAATAGCGCAAACACAAGTCGCGTTAAGGTCGTTGCAGTATCATTTTTATTATTAATATATTTAAGTTATTATTTATTAAAATATTTTAAAGTAAAATTTATAGATACTGTATACATTATTGAAATATAATTTAATCAAATTTATATATTTGTTGTAGTTGTATATATGGCATTGCCTAATTTAATTAACTTCATTAACTTGGGTAGTTCTAGCTGTAATTTATTTATATGAATTTAGTGGGGACTTCATTTGACTTGTAATGTTGTCATGGTAACTTAAACACAAATTTGTAGAAGAAATATGTTTTTGTTTACTGTGTGTAAATAATATTTAAGATATCCAGTTACAAATTAAGTAGATTCCCCTTGATCTAAAAATTGAAAGCTTACTAAAAAAAAAATTACTTGACGCTATTTCCCGCATATATTAGGATAGGCAGAGGACAGGGGAGACTTAGTGTTCAGACACTCAGTTGTTGAGTGGCGGAACTTAACGCCGCGCCTTAGCTTACAATTAATTGCAAAAATAAGAATGCAATAGTCTTTAGGAAATATAATATAAATATAAATAATAATAATCTATCTCTGATGAGAATTCTAAGCCTACAAGATAATGATATTTCTGAGTCCCCAATTGTTAAAAAATATACTTAACTTTATTAACAGGTATCGAATATGTAAACATTGTCTAGTATAGAGCATTGTGCTAGTGCACCCGTTGGTTCGTTGTTTATGCGCACGTGACAATGCGGCAGCGATTCGGATTTCATATTTGATATATTATAATTAACTTTGTGGAATGCAAAGCAAATGTACTATATATTGTCTTCATATAGCTTGGATTTAATTCAATAGATTATTTTAAATATAAGAATTTCCACTGACTTCGTTGATTGTTTTCATCACTGTATTTATATTGATTAGTTTGTCGTCTTTGAGGTTTGAGCGTCTTAAATTTAATAGCCCAGAAGCTTTAGAATATTGCGTGATTTCTACAGCAGTGCACAATTCGATTATTAAAGAGGATATTTTATATTGAAACGTATTAAAAATTAAGGATCTATGAACAACAAATAATGTCTTGGCTAATGAAATAATTAAAAAATTAATAAATTCTACATGTTTTTTTTATTTTTTTTCATATTATTGTATAATTTATTATTATGTGTTATAAATGTTTATTTCTGTTATAATTTGCTATGTTTTTGTTTTTGTTTTTGTTATGTTCTTGTAGTATTTCTTTTATCATAAATTTTTTTTTTTGTTATATAGTTTAATTTAATTCTAAAATTGCATACCTCCAAAACAAAAACAAAAAAAAATGATATCATTGGAGCATGTTGAGTTGAACCTGTAAGTGGAATAACTCCTTGTAATGTGTAATCTGTATTTATTATATGTACATGTTGTGTGTACATTCTGTTGGTGGACTGAATAAAATAAATAAATATATAATAGTCTTGAAAAAACATAAATTAGCAGCCTGCCGCAGCTTTACCCGCTTGAATTACAATATTATTCATTCAATAGTAAAATTGCATTAATTTATCACAAATTGTCATTTTGATATATACATCAATCATCATCATCATCAGCCATGTTCTATTGCAAGTTCAAGTACTAAGTTGAATTTAAATTCGTTCAGTAGTTTTGCGTGAAACCGGAACAAACATCCATATTCACTCACAAACTTTCACGTTTATGATATTAGTAAGAAGTAAGATTAAGCCAAAAATACGCTGATATTAAAAAAATATACATAATATATTTTAGTTCTACTTTACTCTTAAGAGATTACCATGTTACTGAAAATTAAAAACTTTAATTATAAAAGTAAGCAAAATGACTTAAAATGGTTGTCAAATGATACTCTCATTAAATTATGAAAATAATTATTTATTTTCATAATTTAATGAGAGTATCGTATCGAGTATTAATTATAGTATATAAAAAAAATATTTAAAAACAGTAATATTTAAAAACAGTATATAAATGTATAGTCACTATTTTAATATTGCACTTTGCAAATACATCACAGATTATTAAAGGTTAGACAAAGTTTTCCTGCATTTTAATTACACTTCTTTATTGTTATTATTTTTCTATATTTAATTTATTTATTATTTTTACGAATTATAGTTCTTTATGTTGTGTCTTGGTCGGGTATTTCTTGCCTATCCCAGAATTGTCTGGTGTCCACACCAGAAACACTAGCAAAAAATTAGACCAAAGTTTTAAACCTAAATTAAACCTAAAGTACAAGATTGACACGATAGAAGAGACATGGCTTTCTTTTTTTATATGGAAGACAATATTTAATTGCAGATAAGTTTGAGTAGTATATCGTATTTATTTTTTGAAATGAGATAACATTTGCTTTTTTTATAAGAAATCTGTGGCTTGGATTGATGTTATACATGTCCTAGACTGGGAACCAGGCCCTCCATGGAAAATGCATCTAATTACGCCAATGGTTATGAGTAACGTAATTTTGCGACACACTTACACAACATTGTACCAGAGCAGGAAAATGAAATAATGCAATACATCTAAACTCGTGTACGGCTATACGTGCAGCTTCTATACCATGATGGCAGAAGAACGGTTATATCAATTAATATTGAATAGTGATAGTTTTAAATTATACGAAAGGAATTAGTCCCCTATAACAAACAATCCATATAATGAGAACATTTATGAGTTTTGCTGGCTTAGTCTATTTTTGAGCGTATAAATGGAAAAGGTACAAAAAATCATATAATCTTTATATTTTATTTTTGTTCTATTATTTGTCATTTGTGATATATATGAAAATCAATTATGGTATTAAAGTAGTCTTTGAAATAGTTGATTAAGCACTGCGTTTTGGTTTCCATGTAAACGTAAAATTATTCATCAAAACAAGGTACCCAAAGTAAAATTCCAATAATGAAATATATCGTAAGAAATATAAATTAAAATTTGAATGGACGCGTAATTCGACAATAAAACGCAGCTGAGCCGCGCCCCAATCAGATGGCGATCTTGATAAACGAGCACCGTGAGACTGCAGTCTTACGAGTAGGTAGATGCATACCTATGGCGCGTGAGATGGCAAAAAAAGAAAATTTATTAATGCTGAAATTGTACCGGTAAATTTATATTTTTTTAGTTTCATAAACGTTACTATAATATAGAAAATAATTGTCTTTTTAAATTTAAGGCGCATAATCTAAATCAGGAATTTATGAAACAGTGAGATTAAAATAAGAGACTATCGTAGCATAGTTGGTCTAAGTTTAAGCACAATATTCCTGGGTTCAGTGCTCGTTCTATAGGCAAAGTACAGCGTTGAGTTTCGCTATTCAATATATCGAATCCGGACTTAGTCCTTAAAGCGCAGAACGGAGTGCTTCCAAAGAAAGTCTAGGCTCTTTTTTCCCTGCTATATACAAGATACAGTGTAAGTCAGGCTTAATGCCTGATGTTAAAAATGTTAAAAAATCTTTAAGTAAGTACAAACTATAGTGCGAGTATTTTTAGCTATTTTCTCATCTGTAACTCTTTTATTTTTTGAAAAAGTAATTTTGGATTTTATACAGTACAAAATGGTAGCACATAAAAAATACACGGCAATGACAGAATAGAAATAATTACTTCGTATCCCGGGCAAGGCAGTAGTAACGTTCTGCTAGAGGCTTTCACGTCGGAAAATACTGCTGTCCTATTCTTTACTATACGAGACTTAAAGCATAGAGCGAGATGGCTAAATGTTGCCTAAATAAAACATAACGGCTGAGAACACGAGCCATATTGCCTCGCTGGAAAAGTTTTAAAAAGTTTTCTTTGCGGACCCATTACAAGTACGCGCCTTTGTATGTGTGCTCGCTCGATACACGCGGTCGATAGTCCTATGATGCGTCAGGAGACAAAACTTATTTCCCATGGCGATACAAAAATAAGAAAATAAAATACTAAGTCTTGTATCCTTATCGTAAGCTTTCATTTTTCTAAATACGATATTGTATCTATATAAATCATCTGTTGGATGAACGTATTATTTTGTTGGTGTCGGATGTGCCACATTCAGAAACTGTCTCTTCTGTTTAAAGAATTGCTGAAAATATGACCTCCTTTGCGCATTCATTTACCTAAATATTTAGTAAATTTCACAACAAAATTAAGCACTTTAAAATTAAACTTAATATCAATTCAATTCATTTGAAATTAAACGAGGTCGTGTGACCTCAAACTGTGTCTGTGTGGGTAAAACCAACACAGAGACATGCAGCACGTACACAACGAAAGTAGGTTTATTTCCATGAAAAAGTTTTGAAAATCGATGGCTTTAGCTCCTACGCTCCAAAACTTTTCCGTCATATAGCCATAAATACCCGCTGTACGCCCGCCGTGTTTTGCTTCTACGCCAGTACACATCTAGCTATCGACGTCGAGTTGTCTTGTAATACCAATGTTTTCTTGATATTTAATACATTTGCTTTAGGATTGAATAATATTTTGCTAGCAGCTTTTGTTTTAGGATATTTTCTATCTCTAATATTTCTATTTCATTCTAATGTTTCTATTTCATCAACATTTTACTTTTATAAATATAATATGACTAATCGTAATTTCATGAATATCTCAGTAAAATTAGAAAATTGACTGCTATAATAATATAGTTTTTCCATCCTTTTCGCTATAGTGATGTCTGTAGCTGTAGTAGTTGGATATCTTACAGTTAGAAATTGTTTTGCTACAAAATATTTAAAAAGATAATTATATGTACAATAGATATTTTTGCGGTTTCATTTGATATTGTGATATAATAATAATATGAATTGTAATGCTTAACGTAGCGTATACTTACAGTACCTAATATTTTGAAGTTAAAAAGTTTGTTTGGTTAGTCGAAAGTGAAAAAAATTGTTGAAATTTTTTATATCGGATAGTCTATGTATCCAGAGCTATATCACGCTTATTATTTCGAGGAACACTCTATGTCTACGGGTCACAATTCTCAGTTAAATCCATTTGATCACGCAAGAAGAAGTCGCGGCAAAAAACTAGTATCCTATAAAGAAGTAAATGAAGAATTCAGTTAACGTTTATTTCAATTTGTAAACTCCGAAAAATGCGATTACTAAAATAAAATATTTAAATATCAAAAATTGTGTACAATATGGATTACTTATATACATTATTTTTAAATGATTATTCTACATTAGTAATCTAAGTTAGTAGATAATTATTTGTTTCTATGTTACTGATCACTAGAGCTCACCAGCAAGATAGATCTAATAAAGTCTGTTACTGACCACACCATCAACGAATGTTCGCACGAAGCCACGAGTAGAGTAAGATGGAGACGCATCGTGATGATATCAACGCAGAAGCCGACCAATTCCTGACCACGACCACTCTGCCATGAGTGTACGACTAAGAAGAAGAAGAAGATCACTAGAGTACAATGAGATGATTTGGTTATGTGATGGTTTTAGAAAGTTATTAAAGTTTTTTTATAATGAGTCCAGTCATACAAAATTGCATCTTACTTTTGGTCCATTTTGTTGACAATACGTGTTAATGGAGAAATTATATCACCTACACATATAATGGTTAGTCCGTCGTGGCGCAGTGGGACAATATGTTACTGAAAACGCTATAGTATCGATTCCCACTCGAGGAAATGGCTATATGGAAATAATTCTCATTTTATTAACCGCTCTGGTAGACAAAGGCAATAACGCTCCCTCTGCCTAGTCTGCTATGCTGGAAAAGGCTTGAAACATTTTTTTTATTAATATAAACTTTGTTCTTTTACGACATTTACAGTATAGAGCTAAATTTGACAGGATTTGTACCTCAGTTATATTACAAATAAAAACAGCATCTATTTCCTTGGTAGCAGTTTAGTGTGACGTATCGCTCGGTTTGCGGTGTGCGCCATCTTGAAAATATCTGCTTGATATATTATTGTTTATAAATAATGAGTCCAAGACCCTCCCAATTTAATTGTGGCGTATCCTCGAGAATGGCTTATTAAGCGGCCGGTTAATATTTCCTTATTGGGCTGTAATTAATTTTGTTAGTCAGGTGCTACGCCCACGGCGGTTATTCGGTGCTGTCTAAACGGCTATTATCTCCCGCATTATTTTGTCGTGGCCAATTTGTTTGAAGCCTTTGACGGCTAGATAGAGATTCAGTTAATTAAGTGGCATTGATGAAGCAGCAGGGTATAAAAGTTACTCAATTCGTGAGTTGCCTAGTAAAATATAGAACACGGTTTTATATTTCATACTAGAATATTTGCATAATAAATATAATTGAGAACACTGATATTCTAAACTATTATTATGCAGTGCTGCGCTGTATATAATTAATTATAATTTATATAAAGTTTATGCTGGGCATGAAATATATTGTTTTATTTTTTACTTTTTAATTATTTGGTAAATATTGTTGATTATGTACAATGTTTTAATATATTCAATAATTATTCATGAAATTTTTTTTCTAAAAACTTCCTAAAGTAGGTATATATAGTAAATTTAGTAGGTAAGTATATAGTATTATAATATTTAGTAGGTAAGTATTTAGTAGGTAAGTATATTTAGTAGGTAAGTATATATAAGGTATAGTTTAGTTGTTAATACAAATTATACCGGAAGTGGTCGATTGTGTACGGGTATAGATATAAAGTATTTATATTTGGCCGACCTTTCTGGTGGAGATCGCCAATATAGAAAACATAAATAAATATCGATATTTGGTGTACAGTGCCAATAAATGTAGCTAAAGTGTTGTATGTGTATCGAATTTTCTATTACATACATATGTGCATATGTATAACTTCGATTCACTTTTAAGGCTATACACCTCAAAGAGAAGCAACGGAGCTTTCTTAGGATCCATTTTGTTGTCCATCCGTCTATCCATACGTCTTTCAATACGATTGTTTTAAAGTTCGCGTGGAGTTATTAAAAATTATATAACTTCTTAACTTTGAACACAATCTAAAGAGTTATGCTTAGTTTTTGCTGAATCTTGTTCGAAATACGCTCAAAATTAATATATAGTAGGTAGATCACAGAAAAGAAATTACAAGCTTATATTTGTAGTTTATTATGTGTTTATTATGTTCATACAAATTAAGAGATAAAGACCGCAAGTTTAAGTGTGTAGATTTTTGTCAAGTGCGCATGTTCGGCTCGCACTTAACTAATATTTATTGCTTTTCATAACTATTACTTGAATTAATTAACCTTTATAATTTTACTTTCCTTATTTTTTTATTTAACAATTTTTGAACAAAACTAAAATTCAGAGTGTATTAACATAGATTTTCTTCAATGTTTGTGTATGTGTATGTTTATGTTGCCAGTTAGCATGTACGCAACAGTACCAGTATTAATTAGATATGAACATCTAACTAGTTGAACAACTGTACAGAAGTTGAGGGCAAGGTCGAATTAGCGCCATGACCTTCAACCCCAACTGCAGCCCTCTGCCTGGTCCAAGTAGTTTGCGAACAACTGCCATAACTCCGTAGGTTCTCTGAAACTGGGTGACGGTCTAACCGGCCATTGACTCCGAGAAAAAGTTCTCTTTAAATATCCACAACTTTAGTTTAGCAACTCAAATTTAGTTCGGTAACAAACAGAGTAACAACAAGTCGCAACAAATCCGTTGGAAAGTGGCGCGCGAGTCGTTTTCAAGTTCAGTCGCTGTCGTGTGTGACTCGCTTGATTTGTGACATCTTGAATTTTGACATCACATAAGACGACAATACGGGCAAAGAAAGATAAACCGATCAGATCGATAAATTAAATAGCTTCCGGTTTTTTCTACACTATTTTCTCAAACAACATTTTTTTTATTACTTTATTGTATAACATTTAAACGATCTTTACAAGTTTTATAATTTTAAGATAAAAATTATAGTGTAAGCATACAGTCAAATTAATAACCTCCTGCTTATTTTAGTCGATTAGATATAGGTCTACGATGCAATTTCTGTATCAGTAAGGCATTTTGTACATTTTTTTTATTGAGTACAATGAGTATATAAATAAATAAATATTACATCATTTTATACATTTATATGATTTTGGTGAATATTTACATAAGACAAAAGTGTGTTCGCCTATTTTTAGCTTAGCAACATGTTTTATGTTTATGTCCCTCCAAATAACTATTAATTTATTCATCAAATTAATGGGATTATTTCCAATGTGCAATTAGTCTAAAACGTGCTAAGAGTTACGTAAGAAACGATCATATGGAGAGTAAAAGTGATACAGGCCCGCGTTCTGTGCCAAGTCCTGAGTAGGACTGTCACGTCAGCTATGCAGAGGAAGCAAGGCGCATGCGTCCACCCTGCCCCCTCGAACCCCAACCCGCAACACGGAAAACTTTTCCCTGACATAGGTATAAATACAAGCGCTCACCCGTCGGCAACACTTTTTACCCCCCTCCGTGGGATGGGAAGGCAAAAGTTTTGCCAGCCTGGCTCGGTACTCCGTACACAGCGCTCTTCCACTTTTTCCTGTATATTGAAATGGAGGTGCGGAGAAAAGAGTAGAATTTAGAAGCTGTCGTACAAATTTTAATGAGGAGTGAGTGTAAGGTGAATACTGTATCGTGTAACGAGCTGTGTACTTTGCACGTTTATTATAATATTTCAAAATATCTACAAAAACACGATGAACGTGAAAATAACAAAAAATAATATAATTTTATGATAAGATGTTTATTAATTCATGTTCCTTTAAAGACCTTCCATTTACAAATAATTAATTATTAAACATAATGGGGCAAACCACAAAACAACCATCGATTGTATTACTTTGGAGTCGTCCATTTGCATCTGCATTATTGATGTGCGTCCGGCAGCCGCAAGACAGGTCAACACCTAGTTTGAGATAATCACAATTAGGTGAACCGCTACTTCATCACGCCGCTGCCACTCGATAACAAGGAAGTGTACTGAATGATTAATAACGCGAATCGCGGCTTGTTTGCATTTGGACCGTCCGTTGGGGAGCTAACAAACTTATGAATAATATGCCAGAGTTAAGGATAAATTGATTTTCTCAAAAACATCCTTCGATCTGTTTTGAAGTCACTGTAGATTTTACAGTCTCAAAATAAAGGAGCGTTATTCAGATAGTTTGTTTGTCGACAACGGTGGCATATTTGAGGTCTGTTAAGGGTACATTCATCACAGTGTGGGTAGTTAGTGCAGCTCCTGACCCCATGTTATCTCTTTGGCGCAGTGACGTGGCCTCAGTCCGCTCAGTGACTGATGACCTTCCTTAATTAAATTTTATGAACTTTTGACCTTAAATAAATAAGTACTTTACATATACTCCTTGTGAGTGTAGGACAATGTAGGGTTTGAGATTTTCAATTAGAAATTATGATGTATCAGTAAAGTTGTTAGACGACAGCTAAACGATCGCGTCTAAATCCAACAACGCTAATGCAGTTGCGTAGTCGGAGCAACTTAAAGCCGACCAACTCTGACTGTTGGCATCCAAAATTCAAGGAATACTGGCAACTGAAAATCAACGTGTCGGACAATTGTAGTCAGCGTCTGTTAAGTGTGGACCAAGAACTTAGTATTTCAGAATTTAATGTTTTACTTTCAAATTGCTTATTTATTAATGTATACGATACTACCAATATATTTTATGAGTCAAAGCCATGTTTGTGTGCTATAATATTACATATATATATATATATATATATATATATATATATATATATATATATATATATATATATATATATATATATATATATATATATATATATATATATATATATATATATATATATATATATATATATATATATATATATATATATATATATATATATATATATATATATATATAAATTTATTTTCTTGAAATTGATTCTAAAATGTTAAAATTTTGCACAAATTGCATGCACGTGCTTGAATATACCACGTAAATGTCTGGGGTTGGTTCATATTTTAAAGTTAGCAATAAAAGAGCTCGATTTTAATTTTTTCTCTTATTTCTAAATTTCTTTGAGTGCTGTAGAATTTGCGGTCGTCAAACCATTTACCGAAATCACTAAAATGCAATGCCTATTGGCCCATAGTCACTTATAGTTCCTCTATCGATTTTCAACCAGCCATGAAGCTTTTTGGTGTTTGAATCAACGAACAAAAATAACGTCAAAGGTTTTTAAGGGAAGTTTTATGATATATTTTAGTGAAATTTATTTATAATATTATAAAAATGAAAAATCTGCATACTTTGTACGATTTTTTATTTTTTTAAACGGTCTATAGAACGGCCATTACTTACATTTTTTTATTAAATCCCATTGTACTATTCAAGTATGGCATATCAATCTTGAGCGCTTCTAGGATTGCTTTCAAAATTACTGATGATTAATTAATCCAATTATTCCGCTTCATTCTTTCATACACATGACCCTCACGTCAGTACTTTATATTTTTTTTATAAAAGCTAATATTTTACAAAAATAAACTGTTTATTATTATACATTCAGTATTAAAAAATGGCATCTGTCGTCGATCACACACAAGCATCGTTTAAAAAGTTAGATACTACAACTGATTCAAAAATAGACTACGATATTGAAACTTTGCTTTCAGCCATTTCGAGTCGCAGGCATTTGTTAGATAGAGTTGAAATGGAACATTGCAGTGAAATTAATGAAATCGATGTTTTCGGTTTAATTTGTTATAATTAAAATTGTACGAGTCTCAGCATTTTCATTGATATTTTTATTTAGATATTTTTATATAATCATCATTATATCGCATTTAGAATTTACCAAATTGAATACCCAGGAAAAAAGGCAGGCCGGCATATGTAGTGAAACAGTCTGACGGTAAACGCGATGGTCATGAGTTCGATTCCTGCTCAGGGATAATAAATTATTTTATTTTTTCGCTCAGGTAACAAGACGAAGAGCGACGTTGAGATCCGCCACTTAACATGCAATGTGTAACAATTGGGCAGAAAAAGCGGAACGGAGTGAAATACAGCGTGAAGCCCGAGTGTGGTGTAAATATAAATAGGTGAATAAATTTTATAACTAATTGCAGGCGTTTCTTTGGTTTATTGAGAATAAATGGTTCAAAAACGTATGTAGAAAGATACATACAAGTGAAAAAATTACTATAGCGCAATATTTTATGTAATTAATTATAATTTTTTGTAATACTTCATATTCTTTAGTAATGAAATATTACAAAATTAAATTATTTACAATATTAATTCAGATTTCTTTTTGATCTAATTAATTCAATTATAGTTTATTTCTCGCGTTGCCTGTGTATTCTAAGACAGTTAAAAATCTCGTTATAAATAAAATGCTAACAGATTTACTTTAATATATTTTTAGTTAATTGTAAATATTCGATAAACAATCTAACGAACAGGAGTTATTAATAGATTGGACGTGTGGACTATAATTTAGCTAGAGGCGAGCGAGGGCGGAACTTCTCAGAACGTGCTCATTTATTCACCACTCAAACTACCATAGGATTGATACAGCATGCACTAAAATTATCAATGAATACATTAAGTTAGATATAAATCACGACTAAAATAAATGGACACATTGAATATTCTGATTTCACAGTTTGGTTATTTTCTACATTTACGGGTTATCGCTTATTGGGTTCAAATTCTTCATACTAAAAGTGATCTTTCGAAAACTAAATTGACTTTACTACAAATATATGCATAGTATATATTAAAAAAGTATATATGTTAAGCACAAATATGATGACAATACAATAATTATAGTAAATCTACATAAATGCTATTATTCACCCTGTCTCTTAATTACTGTAAATTATTATTATTATTCGATTTTTATTTATAACTTTTCTTGCCTCTGAAAAGTTTAATTTTAAAGCAGATTGTCCAAATTCTCTCGTCCGGATAGTATTAGAATTAATCCGAGAACATTGAACAAGTGGGTGAAGCCACGAACGGGTCGCTAGTTTATAGTAAATAAGTAATATTTATCAACATTTATTTGTTATTAAATGCACCGGAAATGAAGTAAAACAGAAAAGCTTATAAAATTGTAACAAACTTAAAAGAAAAAGCTTTTAAAAAGGGAAACTAAGGAAGATAATAACTCCACTTCAAGTGTCCTGCAAATAAAAGAATGACGCGATATTTAGCTAGAGACGGGGGCCGTTACTCAGCTCACATTTCAGATTTATTGGTGCAATTGACAAAGTGGCAAATGGCCCATTAGAAATTAGGAGTTCGAGACGCTCCACGGAAAAATGTACAGCAATATTTTCCGCTGTAAGCAAAATTGTAAGCAATAAATAATATCAGTCTCCTGCTCTTTATGGTGGTAAATGTTGCGCTTTTGTTTTTAAAGAATTTACCTGTTAATTTAGCGTATTATTATCTTTTGAATCTATGGTAGATATTTATTATTATATTTTGTTATTTTTGTGTGATTTTTATGAAAAATATTCTGGATTTATTTTATACCTACTTATTTTATTACACGTGCCCATAACTATAGTGGTTATATAATAACTTAAAAATAAAAATTATTACCAACGCTGAGAGAAATATAAGCAAATATATTTTTGATTTTCAGGTATAGTTGCCGAAGTGGTTTTACCCACTACTCAACACACAATATGCCCATTGATTTAAATGAAAGTAGAGATGCATTCTATGAGTATACAGACTGAACCTAATCTCAAAACACATCCTTCTCCACTTTCCTCTCCTTTCCTTCATATTTATTTCAGGGTACACGATATAACGTGAAGATATATATATATATATATATATATATATATATATATATATATATATATATATATATATATATATATATATATATATATATATATATATATATATTGAAATAAGATATAAACAGAATAGGAAGTACTAAACAAAAAATTTGTTGCTTTTGTTGTTATTTATAATTTTATAAAAAAATAATTATGATTCATGTTTTAAATTCCGACAGACCATAGACCGAGAGACCTTAAGAATAATAAAAACATTTCTCCACTTTTTATACGACTTGGAGGCACTGCGTGTTGAGCGACGTAACTTAACGCCGCGTGTAAGGAGATACATTAAACATACATTTTTCATTAATATAATACTATAATAACATATATTATACAGAATTCAATAATAATAATAATGCGACGTCCCGTCCCGGCGGGCACAGCTAGGGGAACTAATTCTACTGATGTTTTCAGTCGATAGCTTACGACATGTTTATTGTCATTGAGTAATAAAAAAGCGTCTAATGACTCGAAAAGATTCGCGGATTCCGACGGTATTGTCTCACTATTCCATTATTTCATATATGGGTCAATAAAATTTTATGTATCTACAGTTAAACTTTGTTAAGCGTTCCCATCTTATAGGGAATTAGGTTTTAATCATCTTATTTTTCTACCTTTATGTGTTTGGGACTTATTTGCGTTATTTTATTTAGTTACCGTAGCTATGTGCCGTTATTTTGTTTTTTTTTATGTATTGGTATAATTTTAATGCATTTATATATATATATATATATATATATATATATATATATATATATATATATATATATATATATATATATATATATATATCTTCTTCTTCTTCTTCTTCCTGGCATTAGTCCCGGCTTTTTGCCAGGGTCTGCCTTCCGACTAAGACCAATCGGTCCATATGAGTGGCGAAATGGTTTTTTGTGGAGCGATTGCCATCTGACCTCCAAACCCATTACTGGGAGAAACCAAGATAGGAAAGGGAATAAGAGGCAGAAAGACTTGGAATATAGGGGAGGGACACCACTTACATGGATTGGATCGGGTTATGAAAGTGGTGGCTCGAGGTCCCGGGGTCGCGTACCCGTATGCCGGAAACCAAATATCGGACAGAATAAGACAAATATATATATATATATATATATATATATATATATATATATATATATATATATATATATATATATATATATATATATATATATATATATATATATATATATATCTATATATATATCTATATATATATATATATATATATATATATATATATATATATATATACATATATATATATATATATATATATATATATATATATATATATATATATATATATATATATATATATATATATATATATATATATATATATATATATATATATATATATATATATATATATATCTTCTTCTTCTTCTTGGCATTAGTCCCGGCATTTGCCAGGGTCTGCCTTCCGACTGAGCCTACATTGCACGGTAAGATCCTCAGTGGACAATTTATTGGCTCTCATGTCTTGTGTCACGACATCCAGCCATCGCTTCCTTGGGCGTCCGGGTGGTCTAACTCCAGGGACAGACATGTCAAGGCACTTCCTTCCGACATAGTTCTCAGATCGGCGCATAACATGGCCATACCATCTCAGGCGACGCTCTTGGAGCTTATCCACTACGTCACGGACCCCAAGACTACCTCGAATGAATGTGTTGCGTATGCGGTCGGACCGCGTCACGCCACACATCCATCTCAGCATCTTCATCTCCGTGACGTGAAGCTCCTGAGTGTGCCGAGATAATGTTGGCCAACATTCGCTGCCGTATATAAGAACAAGTCGGATAATGCTCTTGTAATCAGTCCCTTGAGCTTGGGCGGTATTCTGCTATCGCAGACCACACCAGTGACCTCCCGCCATTTGGCCCAGGCAGCGTTTATACGGGCATGGATGTCGTGGTCGATGCCTCCAAACTCATGCATAACGGCTCCAAGGTACCTGAACTTCTCCGACTTAACGACTTATATATATATATATATATATATATATATATATATATATATATATATATATATATATATATATATATATATATATATATATATGTATATATATATATATATATATATATATATATATATATATATATATATATATATATATATATATATATATATATATATATATATATATATATATATATATATATATATATATATATATATATATATATATATATATATATATATAAGTTATCATGACTATTTATTTATTTTTATTTACCCACTATAGTAAAATAAATGCACCGATGAGTTCCGCGGCTCAACACGCGATAAAATATGAAGTAGAAAATTTAATCACTTCAAAATAATCAAGTAATGTGTATGTGATTATAACACTGTTAGCGTTAAATAATATTTTGGTAAAACAACTTAGAATAATAAAGCTTAGTAACACTGAAATTTCTAAAAATAATATAACATTCAAAAATTTTCTCTTGAATTTTCCTACCGAGTTACTGTACAATTTCAAATGCAAACAAGTTCATAAAAACACATCAGCGACGTAGAGAATAAAGGGATTATCTCGTAGGAGCGGGAGCAAGTAAACAGATTATAAAAAAGACATTTGGATCCTTGCTGCCTTTTTGTGTTTATTCTGTGCGATGTTTTAGTTTACATAACAAAGTCTATGTTTGTAAAATTATGGAAGTAACATAATTTTGTGTTCGTTAAATAACATGGTGGAGCAATTGTAGAAATTCTATTAGCTGCGGATTCAAATATAGATCAGAAAAAAAATTATGAAGTGATTTTTACTATAATTGAAAAAAATATATTATAAATAAAAAAAAAGTCACTTACTATATTTACTCAATTTCACACCATATATATTATATTTATTATTCTAAAAATTTGGGTTTTAATACAAATATAGCGACAGTAAAATACATTGTAGGTATATACGAATAAACACAGATTTCCCCTAAGAATCTTAGTTTTTGTGGACTAACTGTACCGTCCCACGGGTGCAATGCGTTGGCGTGCCGTGTCCCCCGCCGCGCTCGTGCGTGTAGATAAAAAAAATAATTGCTTCCGATGTCTGGATTATAAAGTAAATTGACGTCGCGTTTTCTTCCTAGTTTTTTAAAGAAAATAAAGATTTACTATATATTTTGTTGTAGAAACGTACACGGAATATATATATATATATATATATATATATATATATATATATATATATATATATATATATATATATATATATATATATATATATATATATATATATATATATATATATATATATATATATATTATTAATATAAAAAAGTGCAGATTTGACTCATTAATAAAATAATAGTAGTTATATAAAATAAGTCCATCGTAAAACGAAGAATATAAAAGAAATTGTACAAATAACAAAATTGAATATCGTCTAAGTAGCTTCGTTCCTTAAACAATAGTTTACTGGGCAACCATTCTGGCACATAACTTCAATAATATAAGTGAGCACGGTATCGGCTGGCATTTTGAAATTAACATCTTAAAGCGAAGTTTCGAATTGTTAATCTATATTCATTCGCCACTGGCTACGAATGCAGCGGCGATCTGCACAATGGGTGCATTAGATCGGCTCAATAGAGTCTCTGTATTATATAGTTTGATAGAATTGCTTTGTTATTTGATTATTACATCGTTTCTATTAATAATAGGTATCATATTCTTACTTAAATCTTATATATTTATTTATTATATTTTTTTTAAATAATAATCTTTTATTTTGTCTTAGGAAAGTATTGCAAAAATAAGTAAATACCAATAATTCAATAGTATTTATACTTTTAATTACTTAATAGGTCGTGACGCACTTTAGGTTATTATTAGGAGCTTCGAGAACTTTAGCCAAAAATTTGTAATCAAAGAAAGTGTCGAAGTACACAAATAAGCTACAAAGTTTACAATAAACAAGGCGAGTGCACACGTGAGGGGTCCATTCAACAAGTCAAGTTGGTATTGTATAGCTCGATCAATCATAATCACAGCCTCTTTCACCTCGACTAATGGGCCACAAAATGCGTTTAAAACCTCCGAGTGTTGGACCGGTATTGGGAGGTAACCGTTCGGAAATGGCGCACAAAGCGAGTAGCTGATCCATCATATGTCGCAGCCATCGCAGTCAAGATTCATATATTATAATTTTTCAATGCTATTCCAATTTATATGATCTGGTCTACTATTTTTATTTTAAATAAGCTATATAATTGATTATAAATAAAATTATAATCCGGGAAAAAGGTATATAAATAAATATTAGGTATATTCCAATAGATATAACAACTATGCTCCGAAAAACGGCTTTTTTTATTTTCCTCCCTCTGGTAAGAAGATAAAGCGCGGCGTTGAGTTCTACCACTCAACAAAAGTGGGGAATGGAGTGTCTTAAAACTAAATTTCCTCTGTCTTCCCTGATAGATGCGGGAAACAGCGTGAAGCTGAAAGTCTAAAGTCAATATAACTTATATATTATATAAATTAAATATTTTGCAAAGAATTTTTAATATCATCAGCTTCTTTATAGCGATGTGTGCGCGGTTTCACGGCAAATCAACCGCCACATTGGTCCCATTGTTGCTCTGTTATTTTAATTTTTTCCTTGCGAGGAATGTCTTTGAATGTTCAAATGACGCGTGTAATATCAAGCTTTGTAGTCGTTTGATGTAGAAAGATTAGGGTATTTGGAGATGAGAGTTTTTATTTTTCACTATAAAGGGAAGAATAAAAGCGTCGATTCCTGCGCTGATCCCTTTTGTGGTGCACCGAATGGTTCGTTTAGATGTGGTCTCACTTTGCAGTGGCCGTCTGCAAACAAAGAAGAACCTAATGTACGGTACGGGGTACTGAAACTTTACTTATTCATTTAGTTTACCTTTTACCATAATGGCTAAATAATAGGAGAAAGTTTTTAGACATTTGTATCTTTTCACTTTGATGTGTTGGAGCTTCTATATTGTATGAAATATTAAAGTTGGATAAATAAGTTATGTAATTTTTTTAATTTAAAAGTGTCATATTATATTAAAAGCCATGGGCTAAACACCAATCCGATAAAAAAACATTGGTGAATAATAGAGTAAAATAATTTATATTCTTACAGCATTTGCCTTCATTATTAAGAATTGTATTTATATTAAAGAAAACGTCCGAGACACCACATGGGTCACCGAGCGGGCTGTCCGAAGCAATACGCCGGACGCTAAGCAGAAAATTCCATTCCCAAAGTTTTGATTGTCCAAGGCAGATGGCATTCTTGCCAACACATTCGCCGAAATACTTAGGATGTCGCATTTTATTGTGTTCATATCGCCCAAGTTTATACTTAGAAACTCATCGGCAAGTGTCATAAGGACGTGCAACGTGACCAGACAAACATTCACCTTATCACCGATCGTTTATTGTGTACGGCCATGTTTTAATGGATATCATTTGTAAGATCCATCTTTGTTTTCATATTGAATAGTTTTTTTTTGCTAAATTTTACGATGTTTCCGATGTTTCCGAATAAAGCGAGGCAGGCAGAGGAATTCTTTGGTTAAGACATTCCGTTTCTTACTATCCGTCCAATTTTTGAGATATTACGTGCTTAGTGGCGTAAATCAATCACGAGTCCAGAATCATTGCGTTTTTATGCAAGACGTTGTGCGTTTGTGCGTCATGAATTATTATAAGAGAAAAAATTGGAATTTATAATACATTTTACGTCTAAAATGTGTAACCACAGGAAACGTGTATAACTTTCATATCCTCTAGAATAAACATCCGCAACTGCAACTTCCGACCCTTCCCCGGCCATTTTTATCCCCTTTACTAATTGTAATTTTATTGATAACACAGTTTACAGTTGACCGGTCCATTAGTGCTAAACAAGGTGGCGTCCGCTTGGGCCTTTCAGGGGTATTTATAACCTTTACTATAGTTGCGGCAATAATTTCATTAGCGAGGCACAACTAGAGGCCGGACAAGACAAATGGTGGCCATTAGGGGCCTAACGACGGCCCTCGTCATCCCCCCAAACTTTTAACGACGAGAATCAAAGTAAATACGCAGCATTATCTTGCCGATTTGGCACAATCATACAATCTAAGGTGGGCAAGGGTTAGATACGCTAATAGGATGTGAGCCAGTCAGCAGGTGGGCTGATTAATGCAAATAGACTGTTACTAAGTGACCAGTGGCTAGTTGAGGATTAATTTCTCGGATACGATGGGATCAACGTGGAGGTTCAATAAATTGATATTACATTCAGTTGCTTCTAAATGATAATACTTGATATTACAATTTCACAAGGCAAATTTAGTTTTGTTACTTAACAAAAAATTGTTTAAATTTTATTAATAAAATTGACGGATATTTTAGATGTAAATTAAAATTTAAAACATTATAGGATTTTTCTTTTAAATGAAAAATAAATTAGCTTATCTATATAAAATATATTTTTTTAAGTTTCATTATAATAGAAATGAATAAATAAATAAATAAATCATATTTACTTGAAATGACAAACTAAAAGTTGTTGGTATAATAATCAAGTCATGTAATACGTAACCCGTAGACACCTCGCAATAACAATACTATACATAATCAATACAAAAAGAAAATAAACCAATTTGGAGTGTGTAAACTCATCATAACTTCTTATGATATTTTCTCTCCCGTTCCCAAGGGCAGTGGAAATCAGTCGCGCATTCGTGGAAGTCTCGGGGCGCTCGTACGTTAGTGTCCGGTTCGGGTCATTAAGGTCCATTTATGGCTTAGAAACTTCCAGAATCCAATGCAATGCGGTTGGGCGAAGTTAAAATAAATATAATGAAATTGAAAATTAAGATATATTCTCTATATTATTATATTATTTCATTTTCATATTGAAAATTAAAGTATTTAAATATTTATAAACTGCATATTTATTAACGTATCTACTATAAAGATGAGATTTATCTGATATGCCTTTTATAGAACGATCACAAAAGGGTGATAAACATTTAATTTTCATATAAACTTTTTTTTATATCACCCACGTATAAACACGTTGTGTAACTTGTTACATGATTAATCTAAAAGCTACAGAAGAATATAACACTAATAAACACGATTACTGTCAAGAAACGCTATGTGGAGCTAATGATTTATTTCAGCCACTCATAAGTGTATGTCGTTAGAGGTCTCGCTCAGTCGGCTTACAGCGACGAACATAAAATTACGCCAAGTGTCCGAATATGAGACGAACTTGTGACAACTCGTTTGTACTGGGGCGATTTAGATGATAAGAAAACATATGATACAGGCTGTTTTTTATATATATTCATTAAAAAAGCTTAATTCTCTTTTTTTTTAAATATTAAAATGGATAAATGAATGAATAGTTTAACCTACTCATAATTTGGGTTAATAACGCTATAAATTAAATTAAGCATATAAATTTATATACAATTTTATTCGTCATATACATATATACGTATACCTATGGTATGTAGAATATTTAAGACTATTGATCTATTTCTTATTTTTACAACAACCTGTATACGATAAGTATTTCATATCGCACATATTGCTAAAGTACAAACCACATCGTATTAAGTTAATGAGAGACAACGCGCGCCTCTTCTAGAGGGGATATTGGCCGAGTGTTCATACGAATACAAATTTATTGTTTCATTAACACGGGATTATATGACATGTGTGACGTGAATCAGTTTTGCCTCTGTATACGGCTAAGATATAAATGAAATATATGTCTTGATACACATATGTGTATGAAAGTCGTACGTTATTTTAGAAGTAGATTTTTAAGGTTTATAAAACTGACTGAAATTTCTAAAGCATCAATGAATGAAGTATTTATTATTAATATGCTTGTTTTACTTGTGTCATATGATGGTAGTAGTAGCAGTAGTCTCCTAGCGATAACTCACTTCAGCATTGTTTGCCGGGTTTTTTTACTTAAAGTACATATATTCCCTCAGTCTACAACCATCGTGCAGTTTTATTTGAGCACTATGCAGTACCAACAAATACAGATACTCACAAAACTCAAGCAAACTGCAAGTGTATAAATATTACATTGAAATATATTAAATAATATATATTACGAAACAAAGAAGCTATTGTATCATAAGTCTACGAATCTAATCATTAGTGTCATATAAAAGGTGAGCTGGGGCGGAATGGAACACACGGCTCGCTACTTTTTTTATTAATTTACAAAATAAAGTTATAATCTTGTTAGCGTCCCGCCGACTCCATTGTGACGCGTTACCTGGACATTCTAATAGGATCAACTTGCGAAACACTAAGTACACAAAGCATCCAAAGCTTTTTACAGAATTGTACAGATTGGCGCTAAGAGGCTTTTCATTACAATTGTTTTGATTTTCAAATTTCGTATATATTATTATTTTTTTATTTCGTTTATACAAAATTAGTAGTCTACCTAAAATAATCTTACTTTGTTCACCGATTGGTTTACCAAGAACGTTAGTAATGTAATAACATATTTCGATTATTCGATAAAATAAATATAAGAGACCCTCAACCGTGTACAGAAAAGCAATAAACATGACAACATCGCTTAGCTATAATGGTTATAGAGCAAAATATTTGAGATCCATTTACCAAGGATATTAGCCGTTAAAGAGGTACTTGAAAGGCAATGGAGCCTTTACCTTATGACCCTTTGGGAGGCGCTTCCTCAAGGAGCCGAAGGTGTTGTACCCCATTCTAAATACGATCTAATTACGAAATAGTTTCAGTTCTTGATTTATAGATTAAGTTTAGCCCAGCCCGGGTCGCACACGCGGCACACTGGTACACCACTGACATATTAAAATCCGTTCTCGAATATCTTGTATTGACACGATCTGTTTCATTCCTTTAATTTGTTTGTAAATGAAGCATGATTATTGCAAACATTTTGAACTTTCTTTACTTAAGTGCTGTATCTAGTAATATATACAAGCTTAAATGAGCAGAATATAGGTATTCAAAATAATAAATATTTGTTATTGTTGTGAGTCCACAGATTTAATGTCACTTAAAGCTTGTGTGTATTTTTAATATTGTCTTGTGTTGAAAAAAAACATAACAAAAGAATGAGTTATCCATTTGCAGTAAAAATGGAGAACGGAGATAATGTGTTACTCTGTCTTCCTATTTATATTTTTTGTCAATAACAGTATTTGATATCTAAATAGCTTAGGATCGGGAACGTTAACTTATTCAATTTACCTAAACTGTAATACAGATAATAAATAAGGTAGATTAACCGCTAAATTATCAAAGCACATATATACCTATGTTTATGTGGGAGAGTATCGGGAGGTGTTAAAGGAAAGACGGGACAATCTCAAGGCATTATCGGATTCCGTGGGTGTACGGCTCACAATGAATGTTCCTGACCGAACGGAGCTTATACTGTGGGCCCAGTACTTTGTACCAAATCACTTTGCTCAGATTTATTGCCAAGCTACCCCTATAACCCCACTCTCCTACCATATAAATCGTGAAATAAGTGTTGCCATATTTACCGGTGACGTATCGCTAATCATGCCGCTTTCTGCGCCAGTTGTGACTCGTGAATAGTAATTATTAATCCAACTAAATGATGAATTTATATAATTTATACTGTAGATTTATCGCTTCGAGGTTGTCGGTCAACTTGTTGAAGTGAGTGCACATGTGGCCCTTTTAAGCATATTGAAGAAATTGCTCAAGGATATTTGTAGCATTAAAGTATAGTAGGTTTATTATATTCTATTTTATATCAACTTTTTTATTGAAAGTAGAATACAGCAAATTAAAAAAAAACAAGCTTGCGTTCCTTTCCAATTAAAACTGCTGAAAGTTAAATTAATTTGATAGTCCACTCGATTGACTATCAAACGGACTGCAAGGACATCTAATTATCTTAACGATTTTAGCCGATCTGAAACTGAAGTCTGAAACTAAAGTCAGGTGTTTACTATTGAAATGTTATTACTCGAGACCCTTAAAGGGAAATAGAGAATTGATAGTGATACAATAACCGCTAAAGAAAATACGTTTTTTTTAATTTATGTTTATTATATGACTGTTAGAAATATTTACTATAAATAAATTGCTTGTTTTATTATAAAAACATATATTATTTTTCTTAATTATTAATAACATGGTGTATTAACCATAGAAAAATGTTCTTTATGAACGAGGAACGCCCTATTATATTAATGTCAGATGGTAATCAACAAATATGTGCGCGACTGCTCAACTCTCTACATACAGGTACTTAATTAATTAAAAGAGTCCTCGAGTAGCTTTAGAGCTTCAATTCACTCCACGTTCGCCTGCAACCATGTTTGTGCAAATAACTAACAAATTAATCTTAATTATTTATGTAATTTAGACCCATTGGCTCTAACTATGTCGGCAGCATCTGCCCAATCTAGTAATGTAACCCATTCGCACCGTATCCTTTGTCCTAACATAGAATTAATCATATTCGGGATTCAATTTACATAATAAAATTTACACAAGGCCCAATTTTGACAATATTCAAATTAAAATGGGCGGTGTAACGCGTTAGATAAGAAAATTAAATAAAAGATCTTTATTAGCGTGTTTAATGTGTTAAGTGTTAAGTAAATTTGAGTGTAATCGCGCTAAGCCTTTTTTCGGGGCGGTGGATCCGAGAGAAAAATGCGCCGGGATTTATTGGCTTGTTACCGGGATTTGAAAAAAGAGCGTTTGTAGACGGGATGTCGGAATGCGCCCAGCCCCCGTCCCGTCGTTCGCGCGTTTGAAGCTAAAAAGAGCCACTTGATTTGATGTTCATTTTGTAATCATTCAAATTGTATGTTGAATTCATGTGATGTAATGTTATGTAGTAATATATCTTATATATCAGTATGTGCAAGGTCTTTATATTTTTTTTAATATATGTAATATTAAAATAATCTAGAGCCTATTGACAAATCAATATTTATCATAATGTATTTTTTATTTCAATTAAGAATCGAATTTGTAATTGAATTTACATACGTTAAGAAAATAACGATTTTGGATGAAAAATCGATTTGATTGTAGCAATATCTAACCAGTCTCCCGGACGCTCATCAAACATTTTAAGTGACTCTCCAGACCCTTGAGACTGACAACTTCTTAAATATTCACGCAAAGTGACTCCCGATCGTATATTTCAGTTACTTGCAAATCAAATGTTATTAGTTAAATTAGACGTTTGTACTTTGATTTGTACCTTTATGGCACATAAATAAACATAAATATATTACTAAATACTGTTAGTATACTAATACTGTAAGTTAAGATATTAGTTGCGTATTTATAGTTTCAATATTAATTTTATTTATTTATTTATTTATTTATTAATAAGTTATCTACTAGAGGCCATCGTACAATGGGACAGCGTCTACGTGTAAACATGATGATTGAAGTAAATTAGTTTAATTTCCTCGCACTTGTCAGTTAAAGTATTATGTTGAGTTCCGCCACTCAAAACAAATATAGCGGAGATTTTAGTGTCTTATAAAACTAAATTGGGCTTATTTACACATGGCTAATTTGTCTTAAGATCAAACTTTGAATAAAACAAAAGATCTGCTAAGCCATTGGTAGAAAAAGTTATTTTCATATTTATGGGTTAAAAAGGAACCCACCTTTTATTTGTCTATAGTAAATTACCTCCAACCATTGACAGAAAACATGGAAAGTGCTGTTGACTACAGTACTGAGTATTGTGTTGATTATTACGAATTTTTGCTTAATCAAAAATTTTATGGAAAAAAATCTCATCAAATCCTACACTTTTATATCTTCACGTTTAAACCCATTTGTTGTAGAATAGGAAAAGAGAACCTCAGTCTCCTATTGTTGGTGGCTACTTAGGCGTCGGAGGTCTACGCCGTAGTTTATTTGAGAAATGAAAGCACTTACACTCTAAATAAATAATTTAAATCTTTTGAGACGGAAATGTCATGAATATCCTTAACTTTTTCTTTTTTTAGACGTGACGCGTCAAGGGAGTGACAAGAACGAATGAGGTAAATTAATAAGGGGAGCGGTTAGTTACAATTACGTTTTTAAATGTAAGCAAGGTTCCTTGTTACGGTTTGATTTTTCTTTTGCGACAAGCCATTTGTCCGTTTGGTACTTCAAAAAAAAAAATGGCAGATGAATTTTTAGTAAAGAAAACAAATAATATTTATGTTAAATGTACCTAAAATTTCTAATATATAGTAGCGGTCCGTGTGTAACATATTTATTATTAAAAATAAAATTGTAAATATAAGATGTTTTAAAGATACTGTTTTTATAAAATTTGATAGAGATTGTGTAAAGTATTGAAATTTTATCAATATCTATAATTTATATTACATTAGTTGCCATGACATCATTTACATTATTGTACAACTAGATAGCTAGTGTGTGTCTGTCTGTGTGATATTCATTTTAAATTTTATAATATACCTGGCAGGCAGACTCACAAAATTTCTGATACAACCTTTTTAAACGCAACCGTCATTAAGCTTTGATTTGTAAAGCAAAGGGTTTAAAAATCGCGACCCTCAAGAAAAATTGAACTAAGAAGGGTAAGGAAAGAAATACCGCGCGTTGTTTTCCATAGCCGAGGGTAACCAGGTAGGCAAATGAATTGCAAACAGTATTATTATTTCCTAAAGGAAGTCGTATATATTCGCCTGCTTTATTTTAACGTTTTCCGCTTTATTCATTTTTTTTACCCTTTTTTATTGCCGACAAGCTCGTAATAAATTGTAAACGCGCAGCGAGTGCTGGCTATAAACAACTATTACAAGTTAATAGGTTTA
This sequence comes from Dione juno, assembly GCA_037127375.1. Lineage (NCBI taxonomy): Eukaryota > Metazoa > Arthropoda > Insecta > Lepidoptera > Nymphalidae > Dione > Dione juno. Next base: position 9,634,052 of record JAXRJS010000041.1, on the reverse strand, counting down.
ACTTCGAAAATACAAGTGAAGATAATAATAAAGAAATGTTATATGTGAAACTTTTTGACATATTTACCATATGTGTATCGTGGTTTCAAATATTGATTCATTATAGAAAATATATTATAATAATAGATATTTAGCTAGTTAAACCTTTTTGGGCAATAACTGTGATCTCTTCTAATTAGCTTCAACAAAGGCTGTAATAGCTTAAGAACAAGTACATTCTTGGGTAGAATAGTTCGGATCGTAAAATGTGCTATAAAAGGGCGATAACTGCCGATTATAGCCTTCATAACGGCTCTCTAATAATGAATTGTCTTTAGTGTAATGTTTGATCGTGATTGTACAACGATCTTGGCCTTTGTTCCTCAGTAATAACAATTATGATTATCCTTGGAATTATTAACTTTATGTTTTTCCTTGTATTAGACCTTCTGGAGATTTTTGAAGTGGTTGTGAATGAGTAAATATGAAATTACTATACAATAAAATCTTTAACAACGAAAATTTATTACGATTTTGTTAGTGAAATTACAAATAAATATAAAAATAATTTAAAATGTATTTATAAAAAAATAAGGTTATGTGTTATAGTTTTACCAGCTTAATCATTTTTAAAGAAAATTGTAAATTAGTTCAAAAATATATCTACCAAACGCTGAGCAAAACTAATATTGCTTCCTTCCATTTTACTTACCTATAAATAAACCTAAAAACCTTCAAGAGGTAATAAAAGTACAAAATAAAAAAAAAACAAAGCCACAAAATACATTCCCTTTTGCATTCCAGATGCAACGGATACGAATTCATATCCATACGTGGCTTATATCTAGAGTTATAAACCAGGGAATGGAGCTAATAAACGTAGATTATCGGGAGTTATGATGCGATTTTCGTTAATGTGACACGACAATAGGCCGCGGGCGGGAATCCCGGCGAATGCTGCAGTTATATAGAGACAGATTGTTAGGGTAGCGATATAATTTTTCTTTGTAATCTTCTTCTTTAGTGTAATTCTTGAAGCTTGAAACAATACTTTTCAAAATAGATTTTTTAGAAAGAAATAAGAAAAAGAAAATAAATTTTTTAGAAGAAACAATAGATTTTTTATTTATCTCGTAGAAGTGTTTTGTACAATTTATTTTTTATATATCACTACACATCACTACTGTTTTTTATGTATGGACGTATTAAGGAATGTCGCTTTTTTCTTTCTCAGTCATAAATTAAACCATTCTCATCTCACACTGACCCTAGCGGAGCAAAAGCTTTATATATTTAGCTTTATTTTCAATACAGTTAAAATTAGTTTTAACTTTTTGAACTTACAAATATGCAAAAAAGGCAGATTCTCTGTTTGTCACTTTTAACGTCATAAGTTCAGGCATTTATACAATTTTGATTAATAATAAGCTTTCTCCATATATTCTATTTTGCCTGAAGGGCGTATCACTCATACGGTATAGACAAAAAGTGGTCTGTTTCCCGTTATGGAGTCGATTTATCATCAGTAAACCGAATAATTGTTGCCGGGAATGCTTTGATCACTTCCTATTTCTATTTATTGTATATACATACATATATCGTACGCAGTATTCGTACCATATGAAGACAATTTTTGTTTTTCATTTTGATAAAAGCGTTTTCTTTGTATAGTATATATATATATATTTATAGCAGTCGTGGCGCAGTTGGGCTACGTTTCACAACAAATTCGATGATTGTAGGCTTAATCCAAATTCAGGACAGTGATTTAATTATTTTCACTTCCGTGGCTCACACTTAAAGCGCAAATGTCTTTAAGTTTAAAAAAGTAGAGAATGCAATATCTTCATACTCTTCGGTTCTTCGGGTCTTCCTGACTAGTGTGCTATGTGAGGATAAACGTGAAACTGCAAGAAATATTGTTGTTTATCTACTCGTGCATATTGCAAAGTCTACCTTGCAATATGCACGAGTAGATAAACAACAATAAAGAACTTTGTTACTAAGTTTATAAAATTACAAAAAACACCATGGCGTTGGTAAAAATAAAGACAAGACTATCTTAACAATAGGTTCTCTCTGCTATATATCTCATAGTCTACTATGAGATGGCAGAGAGAACCTATTGTGTTGGTGGTGGTGGTGATGGTGTTTTTTGTAATTTGTACACTTAGTAACAAAGTTCTTTATTTTATCTTACAATGTTTAAATATAGTTCACATAAAATAATTATCTTTTATTTTGAAAATAAAATTGAAAAAATTCAAATATATTAGATACATTGTGTAAATAAATGTTTCGAATAAAAAACATTAAATTGTTCATTTAATCACATTGCTGAAAAATCTATTTCAAAAAGAACATGCCAGTGGTCCCGATGAGCAAACACTTCGACATAGAGTCAATGTTGACATTGGTCTCCCCTCGTATAGCGCCAATAAATCGTATAAATAAATTACCTTTGTCAATTTAGTATTACTCTGTTTGTTTCTTGTGATGACTTCTAAGAAAATCATGTATAGTATAGTATGTGTAGGAACAAAATTCATGTTAGGAGAAAAATATAAAAAATATGTTTACATAATTTTGTTATGTAAATATATGAAGTGCGGCATTGGATTCTGTCACTCGATATTCATCATATAGTTTCTCTCATGTCTAGTTTATCTTTTCCAAGTCCAGAAAAATGTGGGTGTTATAATAGAAAATGTACTATTTGGGGTAAAATGTATGTTTACATATAGGCTATATATAGTTATCTGTTAGTATATAGTTATATATGTAGATATATAGTCTATATAGTTATCTGAGTAGCCAAAGAGATAGTAGATTTCGTCAGCTAACACATAAAATCCCTACAACAAGCGACAAATTAATGCCACAGAAACACTATGACTATAATAAAACTATAATAGATGTGGAAAGAGAAAAATGTAATATTAAAAACTTTATTTTACTTTATCATAACCAGAAAACTTCTACAATTTTCTATACTTAAACATAAACGAGTGTATATATATATATACAAAATCAATATAATTCATGTAGGAGATAACAAATGATGATAAAAGGAGACCCAAAAACAAAAAATTAATTCTAGTTATACGGAGCCGAGCCGGGAATAAAGATATCGGACGCAAACAGAACGATACGTCGGGCGGGCGTCGTAAAAAACACGTTAACATCCATTCACATTTATGCCCCTATTTGTGCGGTTGCAGGCCACTGGGCTCGGACACAAAGTAACTGATTGCTTTTAACAAACTGCGCTATTTGTTTTCCTGCTAGCTTTTTACGTTTACAATGTACATGGACTTGGCATTCAGATTTTTTCCAACATGACACGACAGTCCTAAATGGTTACTGGACTGTTGAACGTCGCTTTATTAGATTTATTATCAGAGTGATGTGTTGACAGCATCTAGCTCCACATGTTGGTTTTAGTTTAAAATTTTAGTTTTATTTAAATTAAAATGTTCGTGTTTCATGTTTTGCATTGGATAGTAATCAGCTGTAAGTTCCGTCTATAATTACAATATGATGATAATGATATGATTTATAATAATCAAAAAATGCACTACAAATGTCATGATTGGTTTTATATAAAGATGCTGTAGAGTTTCGCCTCTTAACACGTTCTAGAAATTATAACACATTTTTATCCTTCTATAAGCGGGTTACAATTTAAAGCTGAAAAATAAAAACTTAACGAAAAAATTACTATTATTGAAAATGTAACAAAATTCGTACGCAATAGTAGAAAAAAATTTAAGCATCATAAAAATCCTATATATATCTGCCTTTATTATAGCTGTAGTAGGTACTGCTTATTGCTACACTATCTTCCGGCTCCTAAGGTGCTCAAAACAAAAGTTTTGTTCGAAAGTTTTATCAGGGCGTTCCCCTAGGCGTGGGGGACCTATCTTTTGACCTATTTACTGAGATGATCCACGGTGCTGAAGGAAGATAATTTAATAATTTTTCTGTTCATTTCTTTGGTAAAAGGAATTATGAGCTTCTATAAAAATATATACTTGATTAAATATATACGTATAATTCATAAAACATTTAAAATAATATTTTATATTAGAATATATAGCAAACTACTTATAACTGGGAGCATAAAAGTGTATATAGATATAAAAGTCATAATCAAATTACTTAAATCCCTTTGCGACTTTTAGTAACAAATATTGTTACTAAAAGTCGCAAAGGAATTTACCAACTTAATTCAGTTGTTCAGTTGTCGTAGGACAAATTATTTATATTTGCCGTCCATTGAATCTTGTAATGATAACTCCCTTTAAATTAACTATTATTGTCACCTCTCATTCCACTGACTCTATTTTTTTATTCTCATATACTATACTTAATTTATGAATATCTTAGTACTTTATTTATAAATTTGTTCCTCTTTTGAAGTAAAATATTAATATTTTAAATATTAAAGATGTGTCAATACCGGTACTATTTAAAATCTACATATATGTATAATGTCAGTCTTTATCCAGGATAGACAGAGAGGACATTGTGTTAAGAGTATGTGTCATTCAGTTACATACTATGGCCTCTATTTGTAAATTGAAACACCAGTGGAATTGGATGACGGGGTGAAGAATGGCGGATTTGAGATTACATTATTTATTTTCCCATCTATATTTCCCTTCGATCTAATTTAATGTAGATTACTTCTAAGGTTCAACTTTGTGATGGAAATAACTTGTTACTTCTATTAAGTAATTAGCCGGTATAAAGCGATGCTTAAGTAATGAAGCGTAATTATAAGAGAGGACACGTCTAAGGAGTAGAATAATTAAATCAATCATCCCTTCCCGGTGGTGTATAATCTTTTCAATGGAATCGAGTTTAAATTAAATACTCTGGACGAATTGGGAGACTTTGAACTTTCAGATATAAATGTATTTTGTGGATTTACCAGTGAAGTACAAAGGTTGGTATTTAATCGTTTTACAATGCTTAAGTGCCGTTGAATATAACGTTTACCATGAGTAATTTAACAAATATTTTCGTATACTACATTTATATGTTAGCCCTATAAATGTTTGTATGTAATAAAAAATTGTTTGTAAGTTATATTCAAAATTAAATCTTGTTTTACGTAAATATATCGAATAGCAATACACCTATTTAGATAATTTCTGCCTCTGTTTCTGACGGAATAAATTAATTTATTTCCGTTTAAATACATCCATATTTCAATATAAATAAACTTAATAAAATTAGCTAAGTGCAATACATATGCATATATTTCAAAATTTTTCATTTTGACATTTTATGTTAATAGTATTTGATAGGTAAAATGTAAAGAGATCGTTGGCGGCCCCTGGGAAGGGAGGCTGCCAAACTTTTAAAGATATTACCGAGAAGGGTTGAGCAGCGCTCGCGTCCTACGTGATCTCACTCGCCATCTGTCTTCAGACAACTGAAATTTGTTTATCTATACTTTGTACATACTGAATCTAATATGATTATTTGTGACATACGTGGAATATTCCTTAACTATACCTACGTAATTCTAAGCTAAGCTTTTATCTCTATTTTTAGGTAAATAATACGTATATAAGTATGTATATATAAAAATGAATCTCCATTTCCCTTGGTTGGATGATAATTTTTTTAATAATTTTTTGCTAATAATTTTTTGTTGTGTTGTCAGGAGATAATTATATTAAAATAAAAAAAAGTAAAGTTTAGTGGAAGTGGAAGTGGAGTTTACATGAAAAAAGAAAAATTACAGACTTATTCGTGAAATTCAAAAAAATATCACAATTTTTACTTTGTCATTTTTTATAATTTAAAATAAGAAATTGATATTTAAATTGTTAAATTATAAGTTACAAGCAACTTTATGGGACAACAAACATACTATGTATATTAGATTTACAGGTCAAAAAAGCTAAAGTTATAAATTCGACATAATGTCTACGTCTATACATATGAATTAAATTGAACTGTTAGTGATTTGAAAATAATTGCAATCTAAAAAAAGTTATGTCTGTCTTTCCGTTTCTCCGGTCTAATCTCCGGAACAGTTGAATCGATTTAATGGAGCTACATATAAGCGACATTTAAAACCTGAAATTTATGGAAAATCCACGTATTTTCATGTTTCACATTTTCGCATGCAAGAGTTCCGGCATTAAAAGTAGCCTGTATGTACAACCTCCTCTATATTCCAGTGTAAGACACAAAAAAAGCTAAGTATTAGCCCATATAATTTTAAAAACGTTTGTTTCTGTTTTAATTTCGTATAACTTTTTATATACTTATATACTTATTCTATATGCACTATTTGAAATCTCATTCTATATATATATATATATATATATATATATATATATATATATATATATATATATATATATATATATATATATATATATATATATATATATATATATATATATATATATATATATATATATATTGTACTTTGTTTATGGGTTGTGATATTGACTATTCAAAATCAAATGAAAACAGGGTACTCAATTCGCTAATAAATTATGGAAACGTGCCGCAGTAACCATAAAAAATCAAGACATTTTCCTTGAGACGCCGCCCGTTTCACAGGAACTGGACGCACATAAATTTATCATTTTCCACTGCATAAAGCATAATTTCGAATCATTGGTCCTTCCTTGTGAAAAGTTTTGCAGTGACTTTTTGTTGTTGTTTGAGACTTTACTCTAGTGTTTACAATTACATTTTGTTGATACAAGAATATCTTCATATATTTCGAATTCTTTTTCAAAATGTAATTTCTATTATCATGAAAAAAAACTAAAATAAAATTCAATTCGTTTCCTTTCTTCATATGCACGCTTATTGGTTCCTTAGAAATGTATGAAAGAAATATTGAATAGGTCCGTTGAATACGGCCTCGCCTGGAGCTATTCCCGTCGCCACACTTGTCACCCGCAAGGGTCCGAGTGTTGAATCTACATAAAAATATCCACATTTTAAATTTGATTTGAGAAACTTTTGGACAAATGTTTGCTATTGAAAATTGAATGGGGCACTGACGTGACAGAAATTCAATGCATCAAGCTCCGCCGCTATTCACAAAAGGCCAAAATATATCATAGCGTAATATAAACTATAGAATACCACAGAGGTTGTATTTTACATTCGCTCCTGTGAGTAATGGTTATGTTAAAACTTAAAGATAATTTGATTATTTAAAAAAATGACTAAACAAAATATATAGGTCTTTTTTTCATATTTGGTTTATAAAATATACTTACTCACTTATAAACAGATAATATGACAAGTGGTGTATTAATTTAAAATTTTATATAAAAACTAATCACTAAAATCTATTTATAAAAACTAATCAGTAAACTAAATCCTGTGAGATAGAGCGACATCGTCCTCGCTAAGTAAATAGTCATGTCTGAATGTCTGTTAATAATTTTAGAGTGAAGATAGGCGTCGCTCAAGGCGCTTTCCCTTGGCTGAAAACTTTGGACGCTACAGTAGGCACACACATCGGCCGTACATCTGCGCTGGCCACAGAACAAGTTCCACAGTTGCGGTGCTGACGCTTCCCAGATACGTCATATTTGCGACCCCCCTCCCGGCGGACATCTTGCAATGTTCTGACTCACTATAATCAAACCGCATCTGAAACTACTTGATATTTCATTTCAATATCTTCGACTTGTCACAAGAAATTATTTATTAGTATACTTTGGAGTATAATTATGAAGCAAAATAATAAATAAATATCATATATTTTTTTAAAAAAATAGTGCCCATACCATCATCATTGAAGCACAATGGACACATAATAACTATAAATAATAAAATATATTTTACGATTAAACACTATATTAAATAGCATTAAAGAATTTCAATTTCTAAGTTATTCAACCATAAAAGACAGTACATCCAATATCTACGACATGAAACCCCAAGCACGAAATTAAGTTTTGGCATTACGAGAAGCATTTCGAAGTCCGAGCTTACCACATGTACTTTAAAGCGCGTCGCAAATTCCTGGCAATCCTTTAAAATCAGCGGAGCGATTCAGCCAGCTAGCGCTGACCGCGTCCTGATTCCATTAATACCCCCTTTACCCCCACTCCTCTTTGGCAAGTATTATTATTAGAATTTGTAAAAGTACATAATATATAACTATACGATAGAAATGCACAATACAATATGGTGGAATTTCTCATAACCATTGCATTGAAGCAACAACAAATTGAACAAGCATTGAAATCAATGTTGGTAATTTAGTTGTCATGTGTGAAGAGTTTTAATGAATAATACCTATATTGAGAATGTATTGGTCATTAACTGAATATTAAATATGGTCTTTAAGCAATCGAAGGTAATTATAACTACGAATTTATACCTACCCAACGACCTCGATAGTATACTTGATTTTTACTTAACTTATTTAATTAAAAAAATTAAATACTAGGTGGTTTATCTTCAACTTATAATAACCTATAAAGAGATTGTTGGAACGTATATATTAATTTGATGTCACATGTGTCATAATCATAATATTATACTTTTATTGAATTTATTGATTCCTAATACAAATATATTTACGTATTAATGTATATATTTTTTTTTGTTTTAATATTAGAATAATTTACATATAAATATAGGTACAGTAGTTTAATCTACTATTGCCAGATTCTACGTTAAAGTAATTAGCGTCTAGCGCCATTGGGTAAGACATAAAACGGGCGAGGGAGTTTTAAGGCGATGTAAGCATTCTTGGACGGACTTACTGCATAGCGTGAGGAACGCTCGAGGAATGCGATGGAGTTATGCTTTGGTCGGTTAGTTTCTTTGGAATATTTATAGCTAAAAGGTTTTCCCTTACATTTACTTTGCAACAAGTCTTAGTTTTTTCCAAATTTTTCTTTCCAACAAAATTTTTCTTTCCAACAAACAAAAATATATATTTTACAAATAAAATTGAACGGACAGATTGTTAGTATATTAATCACTCCAGGTATTAGTACAAAGTTAAAAAGGGGATCGATCTCAATACAATCTTATACACAATCCAATCAAGTGCATTGCGTAGATCTAGATGCTACAGAATAAAATACCAAAGAGTCATATGCATGCACAAACTATTTGCCGCGAAAGCTATTCTCAATAATCCGCATAACATTGCCTTGGATAATTTATTAGATCAATATAGCTGAGGTCTAGCCGTAGCGGGTTATAATGGTTATCGCCCGTTTAATTACCTACTCGATTCGAGACAATGGTTAATAAGAAACCATGCCTCAGCACTATCAGAAGATTTATCGACTATATTTCCAAGTTCCAGGGAGATTAGATGAATTATAAGATTACAAGCTATTTTGAATGAATCATTAATGTTAGGGGAAATCATGCTGTAATTATCGTGATACATATAATGTTAATATGTCATTTATAGTTTTAATTATAATTATATTGCGATGTATTTTGAATTTCTAGTTATTTGATATTATTTCCCACACATAGCAGGGCAGGCAGAAGGCACCTAGTGGTAAGACACTCCGTTCTTTATTTTCTGCTTTGTGAGGCATTACGTGTTGAGTTGTGGAACTCAACATCGCACTTTGACTTGTTGCAAGAATGAAGGGAATGAAAAAAAAATTAAAATGATAATGAATTTTTTCAAGAAATATATGTATATTTTAAAATTTTCAAAGTCGCGGACGCGAAGGCTCATCTTGGATACCGTCCAATCGCTCTAGCCAATTAAGCTATTATTGTATTCTTATTATATTGACGAGCTATATCGAAATTCTTATACGCTTTTAATTTTCGTGTTGTTTTTTGGAAAATTTTAACAAATTTTCACTATCTCCAGATTACTATTCCATTTATGAAATATTTTAACATTTTTCGAATAGTACTCACCCACTAAGGCAAGCAAAAAAATTTATAAAAAACTTATCAATTTTCTTCAATATTTTTATTTATTTTATTTAATATAGTAGTTGATATCAGCTCAAAACAGATTCAGAGCTACTAACACCAATTAATGATATTCCAAATACTTGAATACCATACATCAAAGGTGATTGAATATTCAGAGATCGGACGCGGCTCTACATTGCAACCATGTTGAAACTACCATGTCCGCACACGGCACACCTCGCCCACGTAATTGATTGAAATTTATTCAAAGCAGCAATTTAACTATGGAACTGCAGACGGCGGACTGTCTTACACACTCAGGGCGGTATTTGGAAAGCTAAAGTCAAATGTAGCGATGGCTGTTAATAGTTTAGGAAATGATATATTTTATAATATTATGTTGTCAATTGTTAGTCCAGTGATTGGAGTTTCTGATTGATAACACCTACATAAAAATTAAAGTACAAGAGTATTGAAAATATATAAAGAACAAAATGATATCCAAATATCATATTATTTTGTTATCATGTGTTTTCTATTGTATTTTAGTGGATTATCACAGTTGCGCTGAAGTAAAGAACACAAAAATTGAGAAAATGAATTATTCCACTAAAGTTAACTAGAGTTATTTCTGCCTATAAAGGGCTAAAATGTTGAACATAGATTTAACTTGATCCGTTTATTTTATAAGAATTTTTAAGTATTAAAATGTATGTAAATAATAACTTTATATCGCTACTATACATCTCTGTTTCATAATACAGATGGAAGGCTCTTAAATAATTGATTCGCTTTTGTAAGACCTCACACCGGACTCGAGCCGATCTTACAACGCAAATGGTATTCAAATGAGAACAAGCCTACATTTGTTCGACACGACGGCTACAAGGTTTGATTCTAAAATTGATTTATTATGGAACACTAATGTTATTTTACATTTCTATCGAAAACGAACACATGTTCTTTTCTAACTTAGTCATCTATAGTTTGTATGTTCTGCAAATAAATTTGGATAATGAATAGAAACGTCAGTGTAAGCTTCATCTAAATATTAACTAGTATTTTATTACCTTATCATACGCAATATTCACTGCCAATTTTTTTTAAACAAATAAATCGATGAAAACAGTACATAAAATCATGTAAATTGATGAAAAAAAGACGAATAAAATAATATAGCTTACTGTTTATATTCTCTTTTACATTTACCAATAAATTTAACCTTCCAAGTGGCGTGGATTCAAATTCTGCTACATTTAAATTTGTATACGTTTTCTGTAAATTAATTTCTCTCCTTAGTGTCAAATAACACTTTAAAAATAATAAATATATCTAACCTATCTTTATAGGGGCCCACAAAATATTTTCATTGTTAAACAAAATGCAATCTAACTTTTCTATCGATAACCATTTGCTCGTATCGTGATTGATGACACGCACGCGACAGTAATATACAGCATGTTCACACATGTCAACGTAGTAATGACCGTAGTCAGCTGACGCAGCGGCGAGTTCTTATCTAAACTTGTAAGGGCATTACACTTTTCTTTAGGGGAGGTGCAAGGTGACCAAAACAAATATGTTTTTGTACTTCATGATTGATCTTAATGAGAAGATAACACGAGAATAATAACTTAAAATAGCACTTTATATCTATTTATTTCAGAGTGATAGAGTCCGGGCTGAGCTTTTAAAGAAATTAGTTAAGAATGACGATGTATAGACAATTAAATCAAGTTGAACTTAATTATAAAGCTAACGAATTTGTTTGGAATTGAAAAATGTTTTTTGAGTCGGACTGTCCATTTCTCAAGGAGAATGTTGCGGTTAGAATGTTCATCTAAAACTCTTACTTACTTCCATTTAACCACGGGGGCTAGGCTGCAGGTAAAAACTACTGTCGAATATCTTTATCTCTAGTCATAATTACATATATTTTAAACTTTATAACGTTTGCTTATACGAACAACCATTATCTACAATATAAAGTAATTTATTATTATTTTAATAATATCAAATAAATAATAATACGTATTAATAATTTTGGAACCTACTAATTACTGAATTAAAGCAATCGTATGAAAACGTACTAGTAAAACTTAGTACAAAGTATTAAATTATATTAAACAGGATGGTTATGGATTCAATTTCCATTCGAGGCAATAAATTAACCACTCATCACGCAATGCCTGAGATCCGAGGTAAAAGTGGAGCTTTTCTTACCCTGCTAAAAGCGGCATATTGTGTGAAGCTGAAAAGCATATTGTGTGAAAACGAATGTTTTATTTTACATAGATATTAACAATTTCTAATGCAGTGCGTCACTAGCTTTAGTTTTCAAATGTGCAACTAATAAATCAAACATTTCAAGTACTTGATTTATAATATCGACTACGCATGACGGCAATAAATTACCTAGAAAGTTTTATCTCATAATTCACTTGTGATCGCCCGCTCCGTCGCCATACATACGTTGTTTACTGTGATTATTCGACATTAACGTGATTCCATAATAGAATAAGTATAGTAGAGTAAATCCAATAAATAATGATTTCATGTAGTGAAAATATAAAATTACCTGTATATTTTTTTTAATACTCGTATATCCGACTGTATAAAAGATAAAAAGATAAAAACAAGCCCGATAGTGCATAATTTTGTAAAGAGTACTATATAATGACACAATTGAAATAATTTTATAATCTTAATAAAATTAAATCACAATTATCTGTTTAAATGAATCAAAATTTAGATTTAGGTAGATTTAATTGATCAAGAAAAGGTCCCGAATGTTTGAAAAAACAAAGATTTATCTTTACTAAAGTCATTTTATATTAACATTTTTATTATGTCTAAAATTTGTATTCCAATACTATCTTATATATTTACTGTATTTATTACAATCTTTCTTTGAGTATATTAATTCATCGATCCCTTTAACGTTATCTTTGGTTTGTTTGTTTTGAATAGTCAGCACACAGTGCAGTGGCCTCCCCTCGTATTAAATTTGGTTATTAGCAAACTTTGATCGGCACAGTTGACCCCGGCCGGAGTTCATCGATCCGCGCGACTTTCACCCGGATCATAAACTGAGCCACCCACTTTCAAAACTGAAAAAACAGTTCCCAACTCACTTCAAAACTAAGTCTTCCTAATCACGCGGCGCGAACAAAGTTTACTAAAGTTTTTTCCAAGTTCAGTTAAAGTTCATCGATGTGGGGATCGTTCACCTTGGTAGGGACACTTGCATACGACTCAGACCGTTCCTTAAGCCATTGAAACAAAATGTGGAGCAAGGTTGCCTCATTACTTTCATGACAAACTTTTTACGGATCGATATGAAAGTTAAAAGTTTATTACTCGCTCCTCCAGCGCGACGGCGCTCGTAAAATGAAGTTTGAACGTGAGCCCTCTGACGAATATTTAATATTTCAGTCGTTTTAATTAGGCATCTCTACACTGTTACATTTTACGTGCTCGATAGCTAGATACCTACGAGTTGCGATGAAAGGTTGGCTTCATTACACGAACGCCTCGCAAAGAACCTTTATTTACTTTACATATCAGCGCCCGTAACTAACGAGCGCGGATACCTGCTCAGAATTCGTATTCACAAAAGGTTTTCTCCTACCTACGACGGGCGTAAAATTGGAGGCGAGCCGGGAAGGAGGTATAAAGGAGAAAATAAAATAAAGACGGCGCCAGCGAACGGATACGAGGTCCGCGAAAAAAGTGCTCAGAAAGCGGGCTTAATGGTGAAGCGCAGGTGAGTTGGGCGGGGTCGGGTGGGTGGCGCGCGTGGATTGGTCGGCGCCGCCCAGCCGCCGGCCGCCCAGCTGCGAGCACGCCCCGGCCCCCACCCACACCCGCGGCCACCGGCTATCGCCTGGCGACCACCTCCGACAGCCACCCGGCAAGCTATGCCTGTGTCGTGAATTAGTTTGCCAACTTTCTGTCTATGGCGGAGGCTTCAGAGATGTAAGTATGGACGACGAGCTGAATAATCGATAAAGGTGTTTATTGAAAACGGGTAAGGGCAAAGCTCTTTATTGCTTCTTTATTAATAAAGTAGAGCTTGATAAAGTTTTTTACAAAATATATCAATAATTAATAATCCATTTACTCATTAAAGGAATTTTCTAAGGTAGTCGCTGAAAATAAACTAAATAAAATTTATTAATTTAGTTTTTTTTTTAATAATAAAAAACATTTACGTATACTGCTACTCTTACGGTGTGTTTCACAATTAATATTTTTTTACAGCGTCCTAATATAGTCCTTAAGTAGTAGTAACACTGGGGCATTCTGGATATTCTTTTGTGTTTAACTGTACTAGAATACAAAAATACGCATTAATACGCAATTTTTTATAAAGTCATTTAAAATTCAAGAACTATATAACCAAATTACTAGTTAATCACATATTAATGTTTCATCCGATTACTTCACATTTTTATAAAGACCTAGACTTGAAATGAACATAATCAAGAAAAAAGTGTATTCTCATATCTGGTTGTTGAGACAATAGTAAATTAGAAGAATACATGAAAATAGAGCACAAAAGTACTTACTACTAAAATTTCTCCATATGTTCAATAATAAGCAAGATATGTGACATCAGAAAAAATAAAGTCTTCCGCTCCCAGTCAGTCTTTACTCATAGCCGGCGCGTTTGTAAATGGATGTTTTTTTCTCACACGTTTTGTAGAATATATGGGAGAAGTAAATTTTCCAGCTGCCCTTACAGATATACAATAGGATACACGTACAATAGTCATGTACACTCAGATATACGCCACCTGTACCATGATGGTGCCCGTTGATATCAAACGAAACACATTTTATTTGACTACATTAACAAAAGCCCAGCTTAAAAGAATAAACCCCCACCTTTGGAACGATGAAAGTTGACAGCTATCGTATCAATTCTGCAAATCGAAATGAATAGCGTAGCGCTTCCACGGACACTCGGAAAAGAACAAAAATTGTTGAAACAAAGATAAAAAAAAGCGAAATATCCCCGACCATTGTTCAGCGGGCACAATGCCTTTACGACACCGAGTAAATAACTTTTGGAAAAATGTAAAAAAGTCCCTCAGTTGTGGGCTGCGAGTAAACACGTCACTGCCCTTATTGAGTTGATCTGGCCATTTGAACGCCCCGCGTGAAAAAAGAAGGTTACCGGATTGAATTCTCGATATCCATTTTTGACGTTCCATGATTAGAACTCAGTTTGGTCGTTAGCCGGCCGTCCGAGGGGATGTTTAGTTTGATTTTTGCTATTGATTTCAAGTGTGAATTGCGCGACGGAAGGGGCTGCATATCTACCTGTCCAGTTCGTGTTTTTTCATGTGATACTTTTGATAGCTTTAATAGAGTATTTTATCGTACCCGCTATCTATGTTGACTTGATATAAACATTATTATGATTTTTAACTTAATAATCCCACGTTACGGAATGAAAACTACTTAAAAAAAATGTATAAAAAAATGAACGCAGCCGGATTTGAACCCGTGCTTCATGGACGTACGTCAACTTAAATTAAGTTTACGTAAGTATGAGGCACGGGTCATTTTAAATAGTTATAAGAGACGTATGAATTTCGAAGCAGCTTGATGAGAACGCATGGTTTAATGTTCAGAACGCCTGGACGGTAAGGCGGCATAAGGCGGTTCAAATACCGCTGCGTTTTATGTTTTCTTTAAGTATTTTTAAAATAAACAGTTGGTTTTAAAAGTAGAAGTGGATTTAGTAGTAAAAGATCACGGATTACTTGAAACATTTGTTACTTATATGTAATACTAAATATATGACACATTTCAAGTAAATAATATAAATTAAATCTTTTTAACAGCAATTATAATATATCTCATGGGTGTCTTCGATTCATCTTAACGTAATAATAAATATATCATAGTTATCCTCCGGGGGCGAATTGAAGGAAATAAAGCAATGGCCTCGGAAGGGTCGCGAAAGAAAAACGATTAATATTAACTGAAATTGTTATAGCCCTTTATAACGGCCTCATATTTTTACTGCTGCTCTATGAAAGAGTTAAATTCTCATTTTGGCTTTGTCACACAAATTATAATTTGTATCTATAAATTCTTAATATACTCGTATGAATAAATTATATTGTTCGCTTAAAATATGACTATGCTTTGAATAATTTAAAGGGCAAGACATAGTTATATATATATATATATATATATATATATATATATATATATATATATATATATATATATATATATATATATATATATATATATATATATATATATATATATATATATATGTAATTAGATGGTATATAATGGGAAACGTTTTTAAAGTTATATTCACATTAATTAGGTACACATTTAATTTTATTTTCATCATCACGCTGCTCATCAGCTCGCTTGTAATAACGTAGAAGGTGAGATTTTTGTCACAAGACACTCCGTTCTTCATATTTTGCCCAACTTCAAGATATTTTGTGTTGAGTGGTAAAACTCATATCCACATGGAAAATACAAAGAAAAATTAGTGACAATAAGTTCCGCTTTCTGCCCTAACTTGCAATACGTAGTTTAGGCGAAAAGCTTTGCCTTACCAGATAATATCTAATATAAATGTTATAAATATTTTATATTTACAATAGAATATATTTTAAAAGATATTACATAACATGCATATAAAGTTTTAGAAAGTATTCATCTTTAAAATTCTCCAGTCTTTAATTAAATAGTAAAACCTAAAAGAGAGATTCAGTCAGAATTGCGGCGAGAAATGATCCCCTTAATGAGCATACTCTACGGTATTCTTGCGTTAAAATGTAAACATTACCCCTTTCGCAGCCCTTGTAGGACAGCGTCGTTATTTGTCTGCGACATTTGTATGGTAACTAGCGTTTGGAACGCTTCTTTTTCCATATTTTTGTAGTGTTTCCATTTATTATATGATATATGATGGTATTATTTCTATAAAGACTCATAGTGTTAGTGTTTATGAGCTTAGAGTATAATTAACTATGAGAGGTACATGTCAAATTGCACTCCATGGATACAGATTAAAATTTATTTCTTACGCTTAATTATATATTTAAAAGTAATTTTTAAATTTATTTTTTTACAAAAAGTTTGATTATCAAATTTTATTTCAGTATTCCAAACAGTGTAAGTCGGTATGCCAGGCGCGTTTACTCGCCTTTTAACCGCTCGTCTAAGCCGTATTCTAGTATCATTTAAGTGTCAAGTACCTTAGAGCGGTCAACTCTGTCGGGATGACTCCCCGGGGCCTGAACCTCGAGAACCTGGATTTATTCCATTTGAATACCATCGTGCAAATGGTACCTCTGCGTCGTAAAAGTTTTACGAGCTTAAGATGTTTTTAGTTCTGATTAGATTAACCACGACCATTTTCTTATTTATAATTAGCTATTTTGTAAATAAAGTACGTTATGTTAAACATATACCAATATACGTATATGTTTGTCTTTAAAATTGACGTGGCGCAGAGGCACAGGGTCTGCCTGTACATGACTATTTGTGGGTTCGATTCCCACTTGGTGAGAATGAATTATTTTCATTTTTCTCGCTCTGGCAACAAGGCAGAGCGCAGCGTTCGGAAACCAATTGTGACGTAGTGACGTCTGACTGTAAGCGCAATGGTTGTGGGTTCAAAAATCAAAATCAAAATACTCAAAATAGAGCTCTCACTGTTCAGCTCCACATGCAATGTCACGAATTCTAGCAGTATATGGAGAAAGGAGATTCTTATATGTGGAATAAAGTGAAGTTAAAAAAAAAATTATTTTAAATAAGTTCCAAGTTGCAAAATGGAATAAAAATTCTAATAAAGTAAAAGTATACAAATTGTACTATAAGCTTTTTTAAACAAATATATTTACTTAGGTATATTATAAACTACAAGTGCCAAGTTTACGCTAGCACCGTTATAGGTGGATGAATAAAAATGTGCTGTGGTCTAGACAAAATATAAAAGAAAAATACTACCATCTTATTTTAAGTTATTCTGAAGAAAATGATAATGAACATATACAATATAAATATTCAGTTTTTTTAGCTCATATTAAGTTTAACTTAAAGTTATAGTTAGAAAAAAAGTAATGAGATAAAATTCCTTACTTTATTCTGTCATTGATTCGAACATATTGTATGGCAGATCAAAACTTCATATATATATATATATATATATATATATATATATATATATATATATATATATATATATATATATATATATATATATATATATATATAATTCAAAATATAGGTGTAATTATATAATAACATAAGGATCATTATTTTATCAATTGTCTTATATAATATTATAAATTACAAAAAAATTATCAATACAAACTACATAAATAAAATAAAATACAGAAATACCTATACATACTTATAAACGGTACACGATACGATCTACTCAAAAGCACATAACTTTAACTTTTCCCTAAATATTTTTTGCATATTAGCTTTAAGGCTTTCATTTTATATACCAAAACTTTCAACATCTGTTCAACTTGACTGAGTATTTAAAATCACGTTTCGCATGTATAGTAGTAACATCAATTAATTGGAAATCTTTAAAAACTTGTATCGAAGTTTTATGTGACTGATAGGTACGTAAAACAAAATTACGAAGTTAAGCAGAGCGGTTTCTTAATTCCGTCTAACGACTGTGAAGACGGTCGAATTCTTTAATTATTTAGCTCTAATGGCAGGCGTCTTGTCCTTTGACGTCGTCGGCTTTAATTTGCGATTCCTCCCCCAAATTAAAAATATAATGAGTCTCAACTGTGCCACTGTTAATTGGAAACCGATACGATATCTGAAAGCCTCAGCTTCACTTTTAACAGTGATATTCGTTTCGTTTATATTTAAAAGTTTATAGCGGCTTCTTTACTCTAAACCTCTTAACTTTAACATTAATAATAATAATTTTATAATATTTATTAAATAAAAAATTAAAAAAATTGTTCTCGCGCTAATATAATCAAGTTAAAACAAGGTACATTTATATTGACAATAAAATGAAAAATATACAATGAAAAACAGTGAATTTGTTAATAAAACATATTTCCCCGGAACAAATGCCTTTAATATAAGTTATGTGCTAATTGACCTCTCTGAGTTCATAAATAACGGCAGGATATAATAAATAAGAATTCAGCTATATAAACGAAACAAATGGACCATAGCATTCATATTCATAGAATACAAGCCAGCATCGAATAAAAAAAAAACTATAATAGATTCAAAACAAAATCCATCAGGTTGACAGTGGATGACGGTACGCAGGGCTATCGTGTCTTTTGCATTATACAGGCTGGGCGTTAAGGCTTTTTGTACGTAATAGCTTATAATATTTTTTTATAAATATAAAAAATTTGGATCTAATTATGTAATTATAATTAAATATTTAAGTGACCTTTACCTATCTCATTTAGTGACAATTATACGCAATTAAAACTTCAGATTAAATATAGAAAGTAACTGTTATTCATCGTAATTACACTTTTTATTAAAGTTAAAGTTAGAAAATTCAAATTTAGCTAAATTGTCACAATTTATTATATTACTATATCGAGAGCAACCTTTATATGGCCCAGTAGGTACCTACAATCTACATGTTGCAATATTTTGTTCACCTTCGGGGTCTCCGCATTATGCATAACTGATAAGGTCTATTCTGTATGCATGCGATCCTTAGCCTCTCTCCGGTGGTAATGACGTAGCGGCCCTTGGGATGCTACAGTTTTTGCCGTGCCCCTGTTTCGTCTTAACTAGTTTGTGTGTTCTAGTAAAATTATCACATTATAAAAGTTCCTTATAATAATCTAAATAAATTAATAGCTTCACATTTATCCTTCATACAACAGCGTAGGCAGAGGAATTATAGTGTTAAGATACTCGTTCACCACTTTTCACCCAATTTCAGTACATTGTGTATTGTAATAATACTAAATTTACTGTTACATTTAAAACAGAAGACACGTATACGTTTATCACTAAGATAAATATTTATAGCTAAATGCTTTCGGAGAATATATTTTCGTTTTTTTTAAGTATAATTAAGTTTCGTCATCTAACATGAATTGTCTTTAAAAATATAAAACTGACTGACTGACTTTCTCTCTCTCTATCTATTCCTAATCTGTAATTAGTATAAATAATTAAATGGTTTGGTTACGTCATACATAATGTTAGATTAGCTTAAAATTTTCAACTATTGAGAATAGAAAGAACAAAATGATATTAACTACATGTTTTACATTTGACGTAGTT
Source organism: Dione juno (assembly GCA_037127375.1). Taxonomy (NCBI): domain Eukaryota; kingdom Metazoa; phylum Arthropoda; class Insecta; order Lepidoptera; family Nymphalidae; genus Dione; species Dione juno. Next base: position 9,613,877 of record JAXRJS010000041.1, on the reverse strand, counting down.
AAATAAGAGACGTTTGTTTTTTTTTAATATTTAATACGATATAATATAATAAATAAGCATTCCCAAACATAAACTATTCAAAAAACAAAGCTTCTCTCATACAATTTCTAACACATGCCAATCACAAGGCGGGTTACTCCGGATATTCAATTCCTGGACATGTCCGAACTGACTCGAAACAAATATTTATCAAAACCTGTAAGGAATACGTAAAATGATATAAACATGTCCCGGGACAAACAAATAACCGACCGTGATGGATTATTGCGACTGACCGCCGCTATTTCCTATTGGAATAAGGAATTACCATATGCGCCTCGCCTTGGAGTGACCGCGGGCTATTGTAATATGGATATGGACTTTATGTTTTAGTAATATATCATTTTTTATATATACAATATACTTATGACTTAGGTTATTAATTATTTAATACGTTAAACATATTATTAATAATAACTGAATATATATTTAGTTGTTTTCACGAAAATTGGTTTGTTTGCACAAATTAATAAACAATTTCCATATCTATATAAATAGATTAAGTGTTATGCTTAGTTAGTTGTAGGTTAATAGATTGATTCAGCATAATTAATTATTAGTTATTTTAAATACTCACATATATAGGGCCAAATGTATGGAAATGTATATTTTATCAATATTTTTTTAATCACTTTAACAAACAGTCAACACGTCCGTATTCATACTTAAGGTAGTTTAAATATACTATTTATCATTACTGTAACAATTTTTTAAAAGCAAATTAAGATTATTCCACACTATGCCATCGTTCATCTGAACGTGGCCGGCGTCGCTTTGGCGACCGGAGACCCTTCAAAAAGTTTCATAATAACACCACCAGGGCGGAGCGGTAATGTGACAGCCGATACGTCGCCAGCAGCCGGACTATTTAAATTTTGATCCTTCATTTGTTTGAGCGCTGCAATAGTAAGTAATGAAGTTATTTTTATAAAAAAAGGAATTATTTTATTATTATTCTTTAGATTGATAGTATTAGCTGACGTCTGCTTGTTGCCAAGTGAACGTTGGTTATATGTTATCTTTTTAGGGTTCCGTACTTCAAAAGAAAACTACGGTACCCTTATTGGATCCGTCTATCTGTGTGTCCATTTTTATGGACTTCCCGTTTTTTAGAATTTATCAAATTGTTTTTGTCGTTGCTTTGTCAAATTGTACAAATAAGATAAAAATATAAATTAACTACTTTTTATGTTTCGACTGAATATATATATATTTTTTTTAATTAAGCTATGTTATGTGTTACTTAGAAAATTATAAATGGATATTGATGATTATTTTCTTGTAAAGTAGTACACATGACGTATGTACAAACATATATATTTGATGTTACCTCTTCTTTTATGTAGGTGCACTAATGTAAAATTAATTACTTAATAATAATTTGGTGAAGTCTGTCATTGCGCAAAGCGTCTGCCTGTAAACGTGACGGGTTCGTGGGTTCGTTTCCAACTCGGAGAGAATTAATTATTTATTTTTCATTACTGCGGGAACAAGACAAAGCTCGGCCTTGAGTTTCGCCACTCAACGTGCAATATCTCGAAAGACGGAGAGCTTAGAATGGACTGTCTTAGCACCAGGTTCCTTCTGCCTACTCTGCTGTGTGCAGTGGATAATGTGGTAGATCGGAACGATAATATACATAAATATAAATGATATTTGGTTTTGTTCAAACTTTATTTTAGAGTTTGAATTACATCTTTGTATAAGATTATAATTGTAAGAGCCGTAATGATATGTGTACATTAATAATACATATTTGAATATAATCAGACCTACGTTCAGCAGTGGGTGAGAAGAGGCTAAAACAAAATAAAATTAAAATAGTTCAAAATAAAGTTATTTAAAAAGAAAAAGGCCTTAACTACTACTATACCTATAAGCACAAGCTTAAACGAAAACTAAAAAGTAGAATATAAATTTTTATAATTTTAAAGTAAAGATTACTTGCATTTGAATAACTGTAATATAAGTCGATTTTTTTTATATTTTATGTAGCTAAGTATTGCCAATTATTTGAACATACAATGATTTTAGTAAGCATATTTTTTGCTTAATTATACTAATTAGTTACATATTAATTTTAATATCAACATTTTGCTATCTTAAATTTATATCGATAAGATATAGCTTTTCTTTCTCGCTAGTAAATTAGATAAATATAAATAAATACCTTTTGATTGGAAATTATATAGTTATAGATAAAAAATTATATAAATAAATGTAGACATTGAGATAAATAGAGATTATTTACTCTATAGTGATAAAATGTCTGTTTACTACGAAATCTTTAATAGTTAGTTGATTAAACTTCTAAGTACATGCTTAGGATAGAAAAAGAAACAATGATCCACCAGATAATGATAAATGAGACATTCATGAGGTGTCACTTCCAACCGTGTGGGATTACACGTGTCATTAAGGCGGTAATGCAGCATGCGGGGTCCTTTAGGCCTGTCGACGTGACAATACTGAATTATTTACGAATGAAATATGACATAAGTTGTCTTATTACATTGCTTAAATGCAATTTTATATTTATTTATCATTTATTTATTTAGCTTCACGCTGTATCCCGCACGTAGCAGGGTAGGCAGAGAGAACCGTAGGTTGAAGGAACTTAGTGTTAAGACACTCCGTTCCCCACTTTCCGCCATTCGAGGCATTGCGTGTTGAGGTGGCGGAACTCAACGCCGCACTTTGGCTTGTGGCAACAAGAGCGAAAAAATGAAAATAATTAATTCTCCCCAAGTGAAAATGGAACCCACAACGTCGCGTTTACAGACAGACACTGTGCCACTACGCCACAACGATCCTCAATTTTATATAATGTGCTTATTATTTCTTTCAAAGTTGATAAGCAAACATATTGACTATATTGTTTAATTTAGTTAATTGGTTAAGAGTAGGTAGGTTTTCAGATAATATAATTTAATTTTGATTAATAATGATTGAATTAAATATTAATATGGTATGGTGTGGTAATATTTACCAAAAATCCTTTCTTCAGACATAGAGTCTGAATAAAAGTGAGTATTAATTTTGATTGTAAAATAATTTTATAAAATACTATATCTATTACAAGCATCCATAAATCTAACTTTATCTTGACTAAGCCTATTAATTATTTTAAAAATAAACGAACGCTTGATTAGTCATATTAAATATAACAATAAATTACATATAATCACAATTTTAAAAAAGAAAGCAACATATGTTAGTACAATTATGTGAATATTATAAGAATAATTATGTGAATATTTTAATTATTAAAATAATTCAATAAAATTTTGCTTAAATAATAAATTTGAAAGAAATTCATTGAGCATACACAATATTTTATAATACCACAATAATATGTTTAATAACCTACTCAAAAACCTTTTTTTATTAATACTTACTTTATAACCATATTCAATTACTACAGTACTTACTACAATCATGTTGAATTTTTACTATTGTTTTAAATTTGTTCTCCTGAAGCGGCACTTACCCCGTGTTAAATATTCAAAGAAGAAGACAAGACAGGGCCAAGTCTCTCGGGTCGGAGAGGTCCTCAATTCGTAAAGGCAGGGTTATCCGCGAGCTCTCATGCCTCCCTAATTTCCGATTTGTCGACCTTAAAGGGTTCAGTGATTAGCATCTGACTTGTCAAAACGCATCGAATCACCTTTGTTGTTGACATAATGACATCTATTTGATTATACCGCTAAAATTGAGTGGATTTATGTTATACTAAAGATTTGTAAGCATTTTGAGTTTACAAAATCATATTTTTCTTAAATATAAATGTCTTTAAATACATAAATTGAAAATAAATGTTATTTAATACCAAAATACTACATATTTATAAATAATTCCGAATAATTTCTTCAAACGTGCTTAAGAAGTGCTTTACAATCGATAAGAAAGACGTCTTAAGCTTGGGCTATAGTTTCATATAACACTGATAATATTACAAGAACGTTAGCACCCATCGCTCTTTGTTATTTGACTACTAAAGCTCTTAGTGAGCCAAGTGATAAAGTAGATCCTATACTTGTAGGAATGATTTTTTTTATTTTCCAGCAAAACAAAACGCGGGGTTTTAGTTCTCTCCACTCAATATTTTTTTTTTGGTGTATCTTTTCTTGGGTGTACAATAAAGGATTATTATTATACTATTTAGGCTATGTTTTACATATTAACATTTTAATGGCAAAATGGAATTAACAAAATAACATAAGATGAAACTGGCTATAAGATTTTATGTCTATAATTAATTATTTATGATATTTCGCTAGAAGTTGAATTAATAGGAATAATACTGTTATCTACCTACTGTATCATTTTTTAATTGTTTTGTTTCAACGAGTTGTATAAATGAATATCAAATATAAAAGTATGTGTGTTATTAGGCTATTACAAGCACTATGTCAGTCTTACAGGAAGTTTCTACTGGCCCAGAAAGTATAAACAACCAATGTCTCTTACATAATGTGTACCATGCAGTAATAAATAATTAGGACCGGACCCAAACCACGCATTCCTTCCCAGATGACGACGACATCTTAAAATATGGCCACCCTTTCTTCAGCTGTTGACTTCTTCCCCTTCGCCACATACTGCTTGGTATAATTAATAAATGACCTACTCGGTCCCTTATGCCCCAACGAGCACAACTATACAAATTGTGACGTATCAACTTCTAAGTAACAGACATAAGAACATATCATAACATATTTCATATCATATTTAAAGTAAACAAGAACTTTTAAGATCACTTTTTAATTTTACTGTGAAGAATTATTTATGTAAATTGTATGATTATTCAATAAGTTTATATAAAATGGCCATAGAGAAATTAACTATGGAATTTCGTATTCGACCTCCAAAATCACCGTAAAAGTTATAAAATTATCACGCTTGACCTTTTTGTATAGAATTAAGAGAATTATAGTAATTACAGATAATCGCGATGCAGCAATTAAAATACATAGCGGATACTATCTAAATAGCATTGCCGACCCTGCGCCGCGGCTCTTCCATTAATTACTTAAATTTAATTCATATGAGACCCACGCACCACTATTTACATTCAAAAACGTACCGACCCCACCCGCATCTCCAACCCTTGCTAAACTTACCGTCCCTAAGACGCTAACTCCTAAGAAGAGTTTCTTTGATAGTCCGCTCCGGTGACTCTGAATAAAGGCCACCGGGTCGATAGAGTTTTGATCTGTAATTTTATAGCTTTGAGACAACCAGTATCGCGGTATAAGGATTGTGGCCTGTGGAATCGGCTTATGTTTTTGTCAAGATGATAACTACAAACTTGTTATCTACTATTGCAATGGTATTATTATGAAATATAAATGGAATGTTTATTTGAATTGTGAAGGGTATCATGGTATCATAATTCTCAAATGTTTTTTTTAGTTAAAACTAAGATTGACCACTAACCATTGATTTTGATTTTGTCCATTTTTTATATATATGTATAAACAGCTGCTAATAAAATAAAAAAACTATGTATATATTTATTTTAAAAATGTAACTAATCTGAAAAAAAATTATTGAATAAAGTTCCAACGCGTCTAGTAACGGATAAGCCCTTATCACAGTACACGTAAAGCGGTGATACTTATATGAGTGCCCCTTTTATTGCATTATACGGGGAAGGGTTAACCCTCGGGCCGCCGTCTTGGAGTGTCTCAAGGATACAGGAAGAATTTATAAATAAGTTAACGGAGCCCGCCTTATTCTTCGCCTCAGCGTCTCACTTTGTTTTATCATATTTAAATTATTATAGTCAGAATAGATGTGGAACGTGTACCTAATTGCTGTACTTTGTTAAGATAATGTACCTTTGGCGCGGCTCCACTTTTGTTTTCTTGTTTTCAAGCGATATAAATTCACGGGAGAACGCCGTTGGAACGCCCAACTTTCGTGTTCTGTTTTTGTGCGGACGTTCCTTTTTGGAAGAAATTATGTTTGTTACGCACCTAAGATTTTAGTTTGTTTAAGACATTTTTTTTAATTTTTAGTTAGTGCTGATTTATCTATGAGATGAATGTATGAGACGAAAATGGAAGGATTTGAGCTTAGAACTTAGAAAATACTACAAGTGAGAGTAAGATGCAAGGAAGGGCAAAATATGAAAATCAACGTTTTCTAATAATTTAATTAAATTACATTGAAAATCTGTATGTCTGTAACTATAACTAACTATCTACAATAGATCCAATGTGAAAAATTCTCGTAAAAAGTTGCTTCATTAACATGTTATTTATCATAACTCATTAAAATTTACTAAATCTCCGCGTATTTCTGATTCGTGTGTGTAACTTGAATGCTGTACAAGCCATTCATCATATATTTTAATTTAAGCTCTACACATTTGCTTACAAATGCCACGATCTAGTTAAGAAAACAATGACTTATTCATAATAACACAATATTTTCTGGCATAAATCATATTTAAGTGTTGTTTCATTTCCTACAGACCCTCGCATGCAGCACACGCATCGAACGAATAAGTAATTGAAATTTAAACGAACTTTTGATTTCAGATACTTTCACCCTACTCCTTGTGAAATTATTATGAATATCCGTACCTTTAACGGATATTTCCTAATGAAATACTTAGATATCTTTAATATTATGAAAATAACGGCCTAATGTACAATTAATATATTATTAAGTTTGTTTGGCAGTTGTTACAACATTTTATATTAAATAATAAGTTTCTAATATAAGATCTGGGATAATTTTATATTTTTATATTTGCTTAACTACCGTATGGACCACTTCTTTTTATCGATTTCAATCACATACAATAATAAAAATTTTAAATATAATATAATACGAGTGTATTTAATCCACAAATAAATCTGCAACCTGAACCTAAATCTAGAGTTAAGACACTCCTGTCCTGAATTTTCTAGCCAATTTTCGGAATATTGCGTATTGATTGGCTGAATATAGCACTGTGCTGTATCTCCTTACCAGAACGTTTTCTCCGTTTTATCCCTTCAAACCTTTTTATTTACTGAAAAAAAAATCTGAGTGGAAGTCGAACCTACAACCGTCGTTCCATGATAAAATTTTACATGTTAGTTATTTTATAAATTAATAATAATAGTATTTTTGTAAATAAACTCCATGTAATTAAAATTTAACTCCAGCATTCGATAAAACATTTTCCTAAAAATATATATATATGAAAAAACGACTCAATTTGTACGAACATACAATGACACGACAAGTTATATTGAGATTGACTGTTTTCTAGTAACCCGAGGCGAATAGCACTGTCAATACAACCCTTTGAAAACAGGGTTGATACTTGTTAACATTGTTGTTAGATCTTTATTTGATTATATCTATCTTTGATTCGACTTGATATGATAAGGATACGTTAGGAAATGGGTAAAAGTAAAAAAAAAAAACCCTTATACACATTTGACTATTATGTTTTCTTAATAAGTGACTTATATTACACTAGAGCCATATATTTTTAAGCTTTTTTTTATAAAATATATAATTATTCATCATAATATTAGTAGTGTTCATCCTTAGTACCAAGGTAAAGAACCAAGGTCATTGCAAAAAAATACAGTAAATATACCAACAATAAATGCCGGTGCAACATTTAACTCCAGCAAACGTACACAAAAGCATCTGCCACATGTAAAATCTCAGTGCTTAGAACATTCGTAATTTGACTATTAAAACGCGCTGTAAGACGTCGGCAACACCAATAAACAAGAGTGGAACGCGAGCGCGAACGTCGAAAGTTTGTGCGCGCGGTGAGTGCAGAGGACCAGTAATGAGGGTTAGAAATTTCGGCACATTGCGGCTCAAACCACAACCGGCTTCTTGGCTTATTATTAATTCCGTAAGACGTGTCCCCGATGTCCAAGACGTGCGCCGAGATTCAAGACAAAAGTCACGAGGGCGGAAGGGTCCGTCCCTTTCCCCCTAAACGTGTGGAGTAGACAAGTCGCAATATGCAGGAGTGTGGGATTTACAGGTGGTTTTAATAACGGCAGCCTCTAATGTCGCGAGATGAATACTTAATGGACGGATCATCGACGGATTTGGCGGATCCCGATGAAGACGGTTGACTTGAGTAATAATGCATCTTTTGTTTATGTAAGTTAGTTTGTTTACAGGAAAATTTATATAAATAGATCGATATATTGATGCTGTTTTCTTATAATTAAGTACATAATTTTAATATGTTTATAAAATAAATGTATATTTAAAATTATGATGACGTTCCGAGCTGGTTAGATTTCTTCCTGTATTATTTTTTAAATAACAGAAAATAAAAATACTGTCTACAGTATGACTATGCTAAGAATATAATAAGTTTCAAGCCAAATATTATATGCCATAATAGAATACGAATTCTAATGAATTAGAAGGTATATTGAGGTAAACGTACCATTTGTAACTTTTAAGCTTTTAATTTTTTTTAGAAATAATAATTGTAAAATACTTGGCCATATCTGTTACAACACAATAATTTACTTACAAAGTGCAAATCCCTTTAAGATGGTTTCGTTGTAGGGAGCTTTCAAAAACTCGTTAGGAGGTTGGCATTCTGTGGCGAAGGGTCACGTCTTGCAAGCCTCAGGACAAAATGTCACCGTAAACTTTATAATATATTACTAATTTATACATTTTATAAGAAATGTCATTACAATTACGTTATATTTACTTTAAATTATACATAAAAAAGCCTACAGATTTTGATTCAAATTAAATAATTTCTTAAAATTTTACATTTTGTATTGTTAAGTTAATAAATTGCAGATGAATAGTGAATAGCTTTGTAAATATTGTATTTACTTCATTATTTATTGTATTTTAATGAATTAATTAAAATAAATAATTTAGCTAAAATATATTTAAAATTATTCTACAAACATATTTTTTCAAATTTTTATTATACCTCTGCCGCCCTTTGTCTTGCCAGAGCTATGAAAGAGAGATATCCAAAGTACTAGAAAAAAGAAATATCAATAGAAAGTAACTATATATCTATAAAAATACTCTTTTAGCATACACTCGTATATAAATAAATTACACCAGTACATTTTGAACTTACAATAGTCTCGAATAGTCTCGAGAAAATAAATATGATTTATCAAACTATGTTCGATAATCTCTATGTTTATTGGTACATTATTACTTAACATTTCTCAAAAACAACAAATTTTGATATTTTTTATCAAAATTTATAGATCAAAATATAAATTGTTTGAATAAAATATTGCCAATAGTAGTCGTATTAATTATAAAAAACATCGATATATGCTATAGCAGTCGTGTAAAAAGTCTGGTAACGATAACTAAAAAAGCAAAAAATTGCATGGACATGACGTAATTTCTAAATTTTTAATATTTTTCATAAAAAAAATCTAGGAAAAATGGTATAAATCAACTTTACTATAACATCTTAGACAAAATTTTAATTAAATAAAAAGAAGACTATTTCCGTTTCGATAGCATCAAGCGGTATAAACTGTTTCACTGCCTTTTCTCTACAAAAATTGGCAATCACCTATAGCGTGCCGTGAGCAGCACACGTTACTACATGTTATCGCAAGTAGGCACTTGGGGGCAATAGAATCCTAAAATGTGCATCTAACTTATTGTGAGACTGTACGTACCTTAGATATAACGATAAGACCGTAGAAATACCGTTGCAAATACAATAATTTTTTGTATAAATATACCAACTGTCCTTTTTTAATTTATATTACACCACCTCGCTTTAGTAATACTAGGACTGTGGATTTTTGAAGAGATGAATACTACAAAAGTTTAGTTAAAAGTATATACAGTATCAACATAATTTAGTTATTTATGTATATCTAACAGATCGGGATCCGCAACCATCGCGTTTTCAGTCTCCTCTTGTACTGCGCCACAATAGTCATATTTGTACCAGGTTTTATTAGAAATTCATAATAAGCAAAAGTATTCTAATGCCATTTCTATGTACCACTATTCTTAGAGGTGCCCGTTAACAGGATAACCTAATTGATTGTTTTCTTCAATGTCTTATGTCTCTTTTATAGCGTGGACGAGCATACAAGTGGTTAGTTTAAGACAATTTATTACAGCCATAAATGTATCTAGATGAAAGATTTAACAATAATTTCGATCGATTGGATACTATGAGTGTTATTATGGGATATTTTGTTTATTTTGATGTTCATTAGTATATAATACTATAACTTGTTTAAAAACTGTTTTTTTTGCTTCACACTGTATCCCGTGTATAGTATAGTGAGGTAGGCTGAAGGAACCTAGTGGATCAGTGGACAGGATCCCGAAGATCCTCATATTCTTTACGTGATCATCCTCTAGTATATTCGACACTGTGTAGGCCAATGTTGTTTCATTTATTATAACCATTTTTTCATCAAGTAAAGCAAGCAAGTTCTTCGTCTTTCTTAATTAACATATTTTAAATATTTTTATACATTACAATTTATTCTACTTCAAGGCATGAATAAGTTAAAAATTATTACATTTAAGCAAAAACCATTGATATTAAAAAAAAAATGTCTGAATCTGGTAAACAAATACAAGGAATGTAATTACTCTTTATATTTCAATCGACGCTTGTACAGTAGATGGCCGCCAGTAAATTATAGACGTGAAGGAGCGAGGTGGCCGAAGAAATATTACCGACATCGCGTATTTATCCACAATAGGGCTTAAAAGTATAAATATCGATACTTTTTGTATACTAAAATTTATTTACATTATTATTTTAATTATTTAACAAAAACAGTTTTGACATAAAAAAATATTTGTAAGTTTTTATTTTATATATCCGTCGTGGCGAAGGGGCATGATGTCTGACTGTAACCGACGGTTATGAGTTTGATTTCCCACTTGAGAGAATTAATTATTGTAATTTCCTCGCTCTTGTAAGAGAGATACCAAGTGTGGCATTAAGTTCTACCACTCAACACACAATATATTGAAAATCAGGTGGAAAGTGGGGAACAGAGTGTTTTAACACTAGGTTCCTACCACTGCCTACCCTGCCATATGCTGGAAGAAGTGTGAAGCTACAAAAATTAAAAAATATATTTATTTGAATTTTGGTTTGATAAAATAAATAAGTAAGTTTAAAGAGATTCGTTACCTGTTTCTCAATAAGCTCGAATGATGGAAGACTTACCTGTAAAATAAATATACATATTACGTTAATTTAATATACTTCATTTATTTCTATAATAGTAAAAAGGATAGTAACGAAATATGTGAAATAGAAACTTTGACTAAAATAAATTAAAGCAGTATATTTTGGTAAAATTAACTATCTTGATATACAAAATCACAAATTTTGATTGAACACGCTAATCTCAGGAAATACTCTATCTTAGCAACTAATCTTTCGAACTAATTTTTTTATCGTCCATTGATCGAGGTAGACTATGGACTATATTATATTATAATGATGTAACCTACTATAACTTTGGGGTTATATTTGGCACTTAGAATGGATTATGTACCATAACTAATAACTAATAAAGACAAAAATGTAAATATTGGTATTTCAACAAATACATTTAATTCGTATTAAAATGAGAAGAAATATTTTTAAAACTATCGATAGTTGGCCATCTCTTCAAGTGTTTCCGCCCTGAGTGTAACTGTTTAACAAATCGGCGTATAAAGACCGGCCGACCACCCGCTGAGTGCTTAATCACTTAACACTTGCCAGATTAACGATAAATTTATCGCCGAAAAATGTCCCTCCTGTATTTCATTTGTATCTCGACTAATTATTTTCTCTATTTATTTACTAAGCATTTCATGCTGTAAATAATATATAAGTAATACCCTACTATTTGAGGGATTGAGCGAAATTATACATGTATCGTATATTGCTCAATTTATTAAATATTCTTAACATCTATAATATTAGATCTACGATGTTTATAACGTAAAGTTTTTTTTTATTCAGCTTGGCTTATCACAATACAAACGAGTTCTGTGAAAAAAGATACTGTATATAGATAGTTATTAAAATGAAATAAATTAGCTTCATGCTGTATCCCGCACATGGCAGTGTAGTCAGAGGGAGCCGTAGGAACGTAGAAACCTCGTAGTTAAGATACTGCTATCCCCGATTTCCGGCTTTCGAGGCATTAAGGGTTGAGTGGCGGAACTCAACGCCGCGCTTTTCGCCTTGTTACCAAAGCGAAGAAAATGAAAATCAATTATTCTCCCCGAGTGGGAATCGGAACCCACAAACCGTTGTGTTACGTACAGAGGCTATGCTTATGCACCATGACGGTCCTCTAGACTAGATAGTTATTGCTCTTGAATAAAGAGCATTGTAGAGTAAAGTGTAATAAATTTATGCAATTTATATGTCAAGTGTACCAAAGAATTTCTTTTTAGGGGATTACCAGATGATGCAATGATACAAAATCGAATAAAACGTAAGCGTCCCGCCAAAAGCGCATCAATCTCTCCTAAAACAAAGATTTACCCTTGTAAGGACATTAATTCCTTCAGTAGCGTAGCGCCGGACAAGGGTCCGTAACAGCCAGCCCGTGAAAAGAAACCCTTTTTCTAAGAGATATGAAATAGGGAACCTACCTTGGTGATTTAGAAATACAAGAAAATACATTTCTTTTTCATTTACTAAGGACTTTAAGGACTTTGAAGTTTTAGCAAAATTTCAGACTTTGTGTACGCAAATTTCCAAATAAATTTAAAGTCTCAATAATTGAGTTTACTATAGAAAAAAAAAATATCTATATAAATATAAGAATTCATATTCTCGAAAATCTATTTTGCAGGAAAATATTATATCGAAATCTTGTATGTTTTATTGAATAACCATTCATATTTCACGTTCGTTCAAGTACTTATTTTTATAACAATAAGAATAAATATAACTATGTAATTTATTATGTAACTAGATAATTCATAATATCCTTACAATTCTTTCGTCAAACGTACATATAATGGAAGGTCAACAGTATGTTTGCTCGCTCATTGCAGGATCAAAGCCGTTTTCGCCAAATAAATAGCTGATTTCCTTTGTAAATAAATACTGAAAGTCCAATTCGAATAGTTTCAATAAGAATGCGTTTGAGAAGCATTGCTATGGCTAACTAACGTTTACTAAATGTATTTGTTCTGTAGGTAGGAATTTTGAATTCTTCGAGTTAAATATACGTTTTGGTTTTAGTTTATTTCTTGTTCTGAAAAAAAAAGAATTCCTATTATATAGTGATTTTATTTTTATTGTTGAACCTAATAAGAAAAATGCTTGTAAAAAGAGCGTTATGTATATGCATTTATTTTTGTATATAATTAAGAAAATTAAATGTAACTTTATAATGTAGTTTATTGTAATAAAAACTATTTAAATACTAGTTTAACTTTCCGAGAAAATATTAAGAATGAAAATTTATAAAAATAAAATTACAAGGAGAAAAAATGTGCGAGCCAAATGTTTGAACAATTATATTAAATTTAAATAGCAAAAGAAAAATAATTAAAACACCAACTTCAAAATTGGCATTCCAAAACAACTTTTTTTAAGATAGTTTTTTTTGTTAATTTTATTTTGTTTAATTCTGGACTTTGAAGCAGTCTGGTGCTGCGAAGTCAGAGAGACCTGTCTATCTCATTAAAATAATATTGAAGAGTTTTGTTACTTTGTCATGAATCCGAATCAAACCAAACTCTCATCAAACTATACTTGTGTTTCAAATTCAGTTCCTTTTCAATACAAAAATAATAATCGTAATCGGTTGGCATTATCTGTCCATTTGTCGCATTAGTGATTTTCTTGTGGGTGCCAGTGTTAGAAATGGACGAATGCTGGTGTGTGGCAATTCAAATTCTGAGGTTACCGACCAGGTACAGTAGAATTGAGAAGTTCTTCCATTTTTTTGAACTCGGTTAAAGAAAGATTAATTATTACCAGAGAAAGATAGGCCTTTTCACTTGTTCTTTTAATTTATTTAAATAAATAATTACCTTAAAAAAACAAAACATTACCTTTTTAAAATGTTTGTTATGCTTAAAATTATATATTAGATATTTTCAATAATTTGAATTTAAACTCAGATTAAAATTTCACAATTGCTTCACATAGAAGGGTGAGCAGAAAGAAACTATACACCACTGGTTTCTCTCTGCGCTTGCATTCTCCACTATTGACACGAATTGATTCCTGAATTTTTTTTTCTCCCTTACCTCAGCAGGAAAATGAAAATAATGAATTCCTTCAAGTGAGAGTTGAATCCCTAACCATTGCGTTTTCATTTATACACTATACATACATACATACATACATATCTTCACGCTTTATCCCTAGCGGGGTAGTCAGAAAGAACGGAGCGCCAAAAGCTGCGGTCCCTGCATACCTCTTTCGCCTCGTCCACTGTCATTAACCTATTCATACATGTTCTCCGCGGCGTCCAAATGCTTTATACGTGACCTTCGACACTGTGTTTTCTTGAAGGTCAACCGATGTCTCCTCTCTTACCATACCATTCTTTCATCACTCATTCTCTCGATATGCTCAAATCACCTGAGCACCTTCTTCTACATTACACTATGGTATATACCGTATGTTAGGACTTATAGTGCTTCAATGGACGAGGACTAGAAAAAGGTCAGTCCGATCCATTTGAATAATGAAAAGGCAAAACAAGTTTTGCCAGTATACACCAGAAAAATATATAAAAAAAAATATAATTTATGTATTTTTTTAAAAAATATTATGAAAATTGGCTAAAATATTGATTTGAAAATTAATCATCTTTTAATCGTAAATTCAAATTTAATATAGTGCTTGCTACCTCAAGTTTACCTCCAAAATTATTGGTTAAAATAGTGACTTTTGGCTATGTGTTTTTAAGGCTTCTTATATTTTTTTATTGTAATTATATTATACAAGTATTTACAGGATTATATTTCATAATTATTATATCTAAATAATATCTTATTTACATATTAATAATTTCAAGGAATGCCCATTATACGTATAATATACATTCTTTAAATAAATTATTTTTACATATTCGAAAAACAAAAAGCTTTAAGTATTTAATAATAAGAAAATAATAATTGATATATAAATTAACTATATCAAATCTTGATTAATATAGAACAATAATTATTGTATCGTATTTAAGGCCAACGCCATCTACTCGCTGTGTATAAAACTACGATGAATCTGATCATCCCTTCAACTCGCCCTCTGTACGGAAAATGTACAAGTAAAATAAGAGGGTTTTTATCTTAGTCGGTTAACATGTGCTAAACTTTATAACTGTATATTTTTTTATTTTTTTCAGAATTAAGTAAAAATATGTTTTTTTTTAAATATTTGTTTTTCTTTATTATTATAATAATAATACATTGATATTTCATTTAATAATACAAAGGAACAGATTATAATGGTTGCCTTCAGTGGCGCCACTGTTTCGTAACTTTCCGAATACAGCCTATGTATCAATATTTAGTTGAATGACACAAATTTAAATAATGTAATAAAAATACTAAATAAAAAAATATTTTTAAATAAAAGAAAACTTTACTTTTGCAGAATAAAAACAAAAACATAAACAAAATTTCGACAGGTTAAAGTCTAATCAAAACGAAAATTGGAAAACAAGGTGATTTGTCACTAATTTGTATCTAGTATATACTTAACACTTTAAATGAGATAAATGAAAAAAATATTTTGTTCTGAAACAGTTCGCACCTGACTATGATTTGTAACATCGTTAAAGAAATGTAATGTGCATTTCATCTTTGGCATATTTTCCGATGCTTGTGAAAAAAAAAAAAATCACTACCTGTAGTGATACTTTTTGAGATTTCTGCTTGCTAATCTCCATTTTACTGTTTTAAAATGTGACAATTATATGTAGTCTGGCGATAGATATTGTTAAAAATAAATAAAAAAATACTATTGAATTCATAATCTTTCATGTGTTTCATCGTGTTTTCTTATTTTTGCGCCAATATAATCTAAAATGGTCAGATCGTGTTTAATGTAGCCAACACACCATTTGCCCAATTTTTGCCTAGTAAAATTGTCTTGTTATTCAATGCACTTGATGTGGAAATTTACAATCTACCTACTTTTCAGTGCAATAACTGGTGCAGGTTTAGTCATACTAAAAATATTTGCAGATCAAGACCAAGATACTTCAAATGTCCTGTAGCTCACTCTGGAGACTATTTTCAAGGTTGATGCATTCTGTATTAATTGTTCTAGAAATCACTTTGCTATCGATTCAATTTGCCCTTAGAGCGCAAGACAATGCTTGATTAAGAATGCAATGTCTCACGAGAACATTTCTTTTTCTGAGGCTTCTGCACAGTTTCCTTATTCTCGTAGGCCTTATGCTGAGATGGCAAAAACACAAGCTTCTCAGATCTCGCCTCCTTCTATTCAGCATCCTCTTAAAATCTCACCTCCCTCAAATACTCATTCCACAACCTCATATAAGAAAACAGTTTTTAAAACAGCCCGTCCCCACTCTCCATAATTATTAGGTTATGACAAAATTTCTCACCAGAACTTCATTTCATTATGCTCATCTTCTCTTGGCAATGGCTGTGGCATTGGTCCTTCTTCATCCAATACACCATCAATTGATCAAATTTTATATTCCCTATTTGTTTTATTAATAGACCGACTGTCTCCTATTCAGAACAATAAAATACCGAACAACGCTGCTCCTAACTCCTTTAAATGCTCCATCATCATCATCAATTTCATCTTCCCATGGAATTAATAAAAATATTGCAGTGGAACTATAAGAGCCTCCTACAAAGAAAACCTGAAATCATTCACTTGATCCAGTTACATAAACCCGTTATTCTTGCCATCTCTAAGACTTGGTTAAAACCTGGTATTCGTTTTCGTATTCCAGGTTATTCTTGTTTGAGAGACGACAGGAATGATGGGTACGCTGGCACTGCATTTTTAATCAGTCGCTTAGTCTCTTTTTCATGTGTTCCCATTCCTTCTCATAGCCCTGTTATTGCTGTTAAAGCCTTCAATTTAATTTCTGAATCTTTTTATATCCCGCACCCTCACTCTTTCCTAGCTAGATATTCATCTTATTTCAGCTAGTCTAGGCCACTGATCGCTCTTGGCGATTTTAACTCCCACCATATGGCTTGGGGCTGTCATTTCTGTGACAGTTGTGGCCTGCAATTATTAGACATATTTGATAATTCTAATATCTGTTTTATTAATGATGGGTCACCAACACGCAGAGTTACCCTCTCCAGAATCCAGAGAGTGCGGTAGACTTAACGGTTTGTTCCTTTATTTTAACTTCTTCCTTAAATTGGGAAGTTCTTTCCTCGTCTTTTGGCAGTGATCATTTTCGGCAAGGCAACAGAGATGTTGCCTTTTCGGTGGAATAGAGCAAAGTAGTAAGAGTTTTCTTTATTTGTTGATTCCCATCTTAGTAGCTACTTGTTATATTTTTGTCAGTCACTACATCCTCGTACTTCGTCCTCTACAGTCTTCCTCTACAGTCTGGAAATCGATAAAAATGTTCCACTCCTCTCTTAGTGATTTCTTGTGTAACATTTCATCTAATGATGCGTCTTGGCTGACAGATTTTGCATGTAATCTAGCTCCTCCTTACGTGTCATACTTGGATTGCTTTAGTCCTTTCCTCTCTATACATATTGACGTGTTGGACATTCCCTTTTCTATTAACAAACTTGAGTGTGTCTTGAGTGGCTTATCTGACTCTTCCCCGGGCGAAGATGGTATTCCCTATTCATTTCTAATAAATATTAGTAATTCTGCAAAAATGGTATATCTTTTTATTGTTAATACTTTTTTAGAAGCTGGGTGTGTCCCGTCATCCTGGAAAACACAAATTATTAACCCAATTTTAAAACCTGGGAAATAACCGAAGGATTCTTCTTCCTACCGTCCCATTGCTCTGTCTTCCACGGTATGTAAAGTTATAGAACATTTGATAAAGAATAGACTTGACTGAATAACAGAAAGCAGAGAGTTACTCCCTAAATCCCAATTTGTTTTTATGAAAGGTCTTAGCACAATTGAGTCTTAGTATTCTCACTTCTGAAATCCGCCTTAGTTTTGCTAACGGTGAGTACCGGATGGTGTCTTCTTGGATATCAGCTCTGCATATGATAGCGTCATCCTGTCTAATCTTAAATTTAAAATAAGTCAATTCATTTTTAATCTTTTTATTGGCATATTAATTAAAATTAGGCATCAAGATAATCTCCTCCCACCTAGAGCACTTTGGAATGGACTCCCGCAGGGCTCTGTGCTGAGCCCTCTTTTATACAGCTGTAAAGAAACATGATTTAGAGAAATCGGTTGATTGTTTTTGTAATAATATGCTGATGATATAGTGCTATTTTTTAGTTCTAAAAATGTTGATCAAATTGTGTCTAGACTTAATTCTGCTTTATATTATTGCATTGCGTTGCATGACTTATCCCTATCTGTTTCTTAAAGCAGTATAATTATTTTCACTAGAAAGAGACATGTTCCTGATGTAAATGTACTTTATAACAATCAAAGAATTCTCATTCTTAATTGTGTTAAGGGTGTTCTTTTAGATACAAAACTGTCTGGTTCTTCTCACATAGTATACGCGTCCAAAAAGTGTGAAAAAAATCCTCAAATTTTGCGTGCGGTATCAGGTATATGGTGGAGTTCTCATCATTTCACGTTAAAACTGATATATAATGCCATTATACGTAGCCATTTTGATTACGTTTTTTTCTTGTTGAATCCATGTTATAAGTCGGCACTAGCCAAATTAGATAAAATGCTATGCAAGTGGAATGTGTTGATCCGCCACTCCACTTTCGTCACCAATATCTTTCTGATCGTTTTATATCTAAAGTGCTACAATATTCTTCTCATCCCTTGTTAAATCATCGTCGTCATATGTCTCATGTCATTAAGTCCCCACAGCACTGCCCTTGCATTTTAAAAAGTTTCCGTAAATTTTCAACTCTTTCATCTCCTATTTTTAATTCTCATGTTCGCTCCTTATATACTGTTCCATTTAGTTCACTGACGTATAAACCTTCAGTGTTATTGAGTCTGGGTATTGAAATAGATGACAGATCCAGACGCCAATACTATATTTCAAAACCTTTTCGCTGATAACTGGTCTGTATATATATGATAACTTTACAGCTATATTTACAGATACCTCGAAGTCCTCACGTTCTTTTAGCGTTGGGGCAGCTTGTTGGATTCCGAAATACAAAATTATTTTAAGTTTTAAATGCCCTCCTGAAGCGCTTTACAATCTTTACTATAAAATCCTTTCTGTAGCAGGTCTTGTTTTCATCTTGACCTCAAAATTAGAGGAGCTTTATTCCGGTGTTATCAACAAGGCATAATCTTATTGCTGGCATGGATTCCGAGTCACTCCGGTATGGTTGATAATGACATAGTTGACTCTTATGGCAAATCTGCAGTGTGCTCTAGTCCGGTAAATTATAATTATATATATTCACAAGATTTATTATTTTTGTCAAAATTTGATCTAAAGACTGCTTGAAATTATTTTTGGAATAAATCAACCGTAATAAAAGGTAAATATTATGCTTCTATACAACCGAAACCTCCAACCTTGCTGTGGTTCTCTCACTATCGTCGCGCAAAAAAACTGTTACTTCTACCATTTGTAATTTTCGCCCTAGCCATGCTTGTACTGCTCTACATCTGGCCAAGTTAAGAGTAAAATACAGCTCTATTTGTAAATGTGGGTTGAATGAAGGCTCTACCGATCACATTGTGTTTAATTGCCCAAGACTTAAAGTATTTTCTATATGATATCCTTCCTCTTAATTAACAACGCCCTGTTAACGTTAAAATACGTTTTATTAGATTGTTCACAAGTTTATTGCAGATAATGACATTAAGTTGTAATTGTGTTTGCTTATTTCCATTGTATATTGGTTCTCGTGTTTCTTAGTATGTAATTTTTTCGTCTACTTATAATATAATTTTCTGTTTTTTTTTCGTGTTTGTTCTGTTTGTTTGTTATTACTTATTTCATTACATATTTACTTCATTTATTTATATTATTCTACAAAATTTACTAATACTTTGCGTTCGTGTTTTCTCTAGTATACGTGACACTGACGAAATATTTTGCGTCTGTCATCGCAAAATCATACCATTAAACTTAAAAAAAAATTATAATCTAAAATATTTTTTGATCCTAAAATGGAGTTAAGTGATAAAGATAATTCGGTTATCACTGTGCTTAGATAGCATAGAGAAAGTATGAAGCCAAATACAATTTTTAAAATCTTCCATACGTTAGTTATTAGTCAAATATTGGCTATTGATCAGATTTTGATGAAACCTCCTCTGTTTGTGACAGAAAAAGATCTGGCTGTCCACGTAGTGTTCATACGAAAAAGGCGACCAAAACAAGAAGAGAGGGAAGTCGAAGTTCGAAAGCAAAAGATTTTATCTCGGGAGATGCATATAGCATTACATGATTGTGAACCATGTCGCGTATTTTAAAAGAATTTTTTTTTCTTTATTCTTTAATTTATTTTTTATTATTCTCTACAGACATAGTCCGTACCTTTTGTACATCTTCAAGTTGTATCCACAATATATTTTGTCTATGTTCTCGTAGCTTATACATGGGTATTTTAATTACATCATCGTTACCGTTGTAGGAACATCTGTCGGTGTGACGTGTTATTACTACAACTGCGTGAGAGACGCTGTCATGCAACTGCAAGTTCACCGACTTTGTGTTCACCACTATAACAGTAATTGATGAGAGACCCTGGGGATCGTGGATCGGCACTTTCGACCACACATTAATCCCGGGTGATTGATTAAGGATTTTTCCTCTTGAGTTAATGTGAAGTAGAAAGTATCTTTTAGATCTCGTGGTAAAAACGTAGCCCTGATGTTTTCAATTTAGAGGGAATGTACTAATCTCTTCGAAGAATATATACAGAAGTATATCTCTTGTAAGGCAGAAGCGACATCTATGGGGCTTCAATGGTTGCACAATAAGTCCTGGTTTATTTTAAGCATTTGCGATGGTGGTAGAACATATCGAAAAGATTCTCTCGGTCAATATAGGGAAGTTGGTTTATATCTCCAATTAGTAGTATTCCTCCCGAGATTCTGGCAGCCACCACTATAACTCCAAAGTGGTTTATGAGGGCTACATCCACAGATAGGAGTTTACAGATATCTAAATTTTTACGCCATTAATCAGTATTGAAAGTGCGAATGATCATTAATCAGAATTGAAAGTGAACCATAGTGCGAATGCTTTTTACCAAATTTCCTGGATTTTTGTGAATTGAAGGTATAAAGTACCGTATCCAGCTCCACTGCCGTGAACAGTGGATCATCTATTGTATGATCTTCTATTACGTTGTCATTCGTGATTTGTTCTCAGATTTGTGTGTAGTCTATTTGGTCGCGCAATACTGCTAATATAATAATACTGCTGATTTTGTGGGCTATTGCATCTTTAAGTAACACATTCTCCTTTCTGTTTGAGGTTTTTTTTATTACTCTATAGATCTTATCTCACATACTTTCACTGTCGGGAGTCCTGTAGAAATCATGTCCCATCTTTGTGTACTCCTCTTTTCTACTTCGTTCGTATAAATTGTTTTAGCAAGGAGATATTCGTCTAAATCTAATTTTCTCTTGGATGAAGCGGCACTCTTCATACCCTTTTTCGTAAGAGATTCGTTTTTAAAGTTCTGTAATTCAGTTAACCACCACGGACGTAATAGATTACTAACCCTACCTTTGGGTTTAGGTATGGTTATTTTTTCCTCACATGCTCTATATATAGCGTCCGTATATGCTGATATAATTACGCCTTGCTGGGCTGGAGTTTCCAATTTCCCTATGGAGTCAAGGTTTTTAATCTTGGTTTCCACTCTTTGGCTTGCTTTGTGTTATATCTACGCGTACTATTGGTTACAACGGTATGGTCAGATGTTATTAGATTGGTGTTCAAATCCCAATCGTCGAGTTTGCTCATCATTGAATGGCTTCACGCTGTGACGTCTACGACGCTCATGTACACCTTGTCATACATACGTTTTGAATTTATCTTAGCGTATCTTCCTCTTCATATCTTCATCTTCAGAAGGTGAAGGTCCATGTCATTTGGGAATGCACTGTACTCTCTCCCTCTTTCATTCTCCTTGGAGCTTTCCCACCATTTATTTAACAGTGTGCCTTTAGCAGTATGCAATCTTTGATGTTGCAATAGCATCCCACCACGCTCGCTGCACTCCATGCTAAGCACTTCAGGCTTCAGCTCAGTTTATGTAAGTAGCGGTCTGACCCCCTTTCCTTTTACAATGATTCGCTTTTTTTATTGCTTCTGCAATGATTGCAGAGGTCATCTTTTTCCTGGCAGAGTTGGTAAGAGCGGAAAGTGATCAGCAACAGGTCTTCTTTGTAGGCCTATATATATATATATATATATATATATATATATATATATATATATATATATATATATATATATATATATATATATATATATATATATATATATATATATATATATATACATATATATATATATATATATATATATATATATATATATATATATATATATATATATATATATATATATATATATATATATATATATACCTATTTGGATTCCACAAAGCTTTCATATACTTTTGACGAGAACTAATTATTATTTGTGAGTTTCAGGTTACTTATCTTGGTATCCATGGTTTATTATGGTATCCATTGTGACTCTTTTATACACGAGTTCTTGTTTCGTACTGCGTCGGAGTATAACTTTTTGGTTGCAACCTTTCCGCACCTGATCCACTCTGGCACCGGTTGATTTAGTCTCGAGCACGTCCCTGATTTTTTCGATCACCTTATCTTAATTTTATTTTTATTTTATTTTTTTACAATTTTCTAAATCAAATCAAATGTACATTTTATTACTAGTGATCTATTTAATAAAGCTTACACGTGGGCGAGTAATATGCTTTTCAAGGAGTGCTATTTATGATGAAATTCTCAGAAGTTATTTATTTGTAATATGTTTCGTTATAAACTTTCCGTACACTGAAGTATTTTTTTCCGTCTAATTAATTTTGTTTATAAATAAATTCAAAGTTTCAAATAAATATCATAACAATATTTTTTTCTCACACAAAATTTGTGCCCAAACTTTACCGTTTCTGGGTTTGGCTTTCCAAAGTTCTTGGGGCAGGTGTAAAATAAGTTACTTAACTTATTTATAAAGGCTACATTCGATAACTTAGAAAAATTGGATGAGAATCAAATTAATTTTCATATAAAATTCAAGAAATAAACGTAGAACTTCCTAAAATTGACCCTTATTTCACATAAAAAAAATAATAAAAAAAAAGAATATATATATATATATATATATATATATATATATATATATATATATATATATATATATATATATATATATATATAAATATAAATATACATATATAAATATACATATATAAATATACATTCATATATGTGAGATTCCATGAATAATTAGTTAATTACAAATGGAAGAAACATATAACCCTGACCGTAGGTATAAAGGGTTAATAAACGACTATATATATATATATATATATATATATATATATATATATATATATATATATATATATATATATATATATATATATATATATATATATATATATATATATATATATAATGTGACGTAATATATGATACATTACAGCCTTCATTATTTATCCAGTACAAAAAATTTTTCTCAATTCGTACCAATAGCTCCTGAAAAACAAAAACTTTATAATTTTAGTATAGATAGAAGATTTCATAATGAGAATGTGAACAGTAAGTTAGTGTTGTCAGCATAGTTGACTATCAATGTGTGTGTGTGTGTGTATGTAGTAGTTATCAGCTGCATAGTGTAATATATTTTTGTTATGTGATTTAAAAACTTAATTTATATTTTAAACGGCTTCTTTATTTTCAACATTTACTTTCAAATGAGTAGGTTTAAACCTAATTTAAATTGGAAACTCAGTTCATCTCGATTTTTCCAAAAGAAAGTATGTCATTGAATATCATTATTCCAGGCATAATCGTAGGTTCTACTATTAAGGCGAATATTAACTATAAAATGAGTTTTGTTTTTACTTTTAAAGTGTTATTATATAGTAACAATTGAAAATATATTTTTAATTTACAAGAAATAATTTTAAACATTTTAACTTTTTTATTTTTACGTACTACTACTGACTAAATATTGACCAGTAGCAGAAATAAAGGATACGGTTTCAAAACAATCAATTCAACCAAGAAGGTGTCGAAACAGTCAATTTAAGTTTACAAAATTTATTTTTTTGCTAACGAGATGTAAATATTATTATATTAACCTTATTCCCCGGCGGTGGGTGTGGACCGGGGGACGAACGTGAGTTGGGGAGTTGCAGCAAGTGGCGAATACTGTAGCCTTGTCGTGATTTACGTGACATTCTGAAACAAATTTAATTTGTATTAACTTTAACAAAGTAATCGCTTAATATAGTATGGTTTAAAGATAAATTAACTTTTTAATAGATGTATTTTTGTTTTTATCTAATTTTATGTGTTAGTAAAAAAAAATTGTTTTAATTTCTGTCTAGCCTGCCTGGAGCCGAGCCAAGCGAAGTTCTTAGTTTTTAAATCTGCCAAAGTATGTGTATAGTGATAAACACAAAAAAATATCGGTCAAGTACGAGGAGTACTCGCACACCGAGGGTCCCGTATCAATTTTATTACTTAAGTTTTTGTTTTTCTTTTATTTATTTCTCTGTTAAATATATAAATTACCAATTTTTAGATTTTGTATGAAATGAACCATTAAGTTTGTTATGGTTTCTTTCTTCGTGTTATATGTATGTATCTATTTTATTATTATAATTTAAAAAAAAATAGTTTTCAATTTTCACATTTTTTCCTTTGCCAAATTTCAAAACTCTTAGTCAATTTTTTTTCTGTGTTTCGACTTGATAGCACCACGCGTCTTAGAATAAATGGCCTTGACTGAGGGATAGACAGATAGACTGACATAGAGACAAACGGACAACAAGTTTTTTTCCTTTGGAGGAACGGAGCTGTAAAACACTCACTGATTATTGAGTAGGAACATTCAAATTAAGATATCTTTAAAAATTTCATGAGTATTTTTACAAACATTTTCCCAAAAATCTATAATAGTACTACTAATTGACAAAACAGGCGGAACTTTTGTTATAGTACAGCATTGTAGTTAAATAGAAACATTGAGCTTGAAATATTGATCAAGTGCGATTCGGACTCTTGTAAGGACTCTTGTACAGAGGTGCTAATCCCACTTTATGAATATTGTCCAATAGAAAGTAGCTTGTCAACTTATAAAAGTTGACAAGCTTATATTTGTGGGTGTGTGTGCTCTAATTTTGTATGTTTTTAAATTGTTTGATTATTTGTCTGTAATACCTGTAAATTTTAATATTTATTCAAATTATCGGACATTTTTCTTTTTTATTATTATTTTTCTTTTTTATCTTTGTATCTCTTTTATCTTTTTATTATTATTTTTCTTTTTTATCTTTGAAAGTTTTAATTTTTTTAAAATAAAATCATAGTTCCAGCGAATGATGTATGAACGTGATGTAACCTATAGGAGAGTTCCGCAAATAATGTGTCGTGACGCTCTGGGGTGTCACGTCAGAGACCAGTGAATTCCGCGTGCATTTTATCGTCGCGAGCTGGAGAACGTGCTGTTGGGCCGTTCGTTCGCGCTCCCCTTCCGTGTCCCCGCAAGTTGATATAGTTGTCTACCTGTTGTTTTGCTTGCTAGCCCACCCCAAGTTTGGCCACAAGGTAGTAACGGTGGAGGGTATAAAGGGCGTCATAAAAAAATTACAAAACCCCTAGAGCGTCACGGTGCTAAGAAGTTTGGAAAATCCTACTCTGTTTTGATTACGTGGTGAATTTCATACAAAGTGCGACAAAAACTAAGCGTAAACGCTCGTACCTTTTAACTGCGTTGCTTTAGTAGATTAATTTCTTTTGTACTTGTAAGAGGCTATAAACCTGGATATTTATATTAATTTCGGCTTAATAACTTAATACAATCCTGATAAAAACGGTCGTGACAGACGAATGCAGACGGACAACAAAGTTATCGAATAATCTTGTTTTTATTTTGTGGTACAAAGACAAGAAGAAAAAGGCAAGAATTGTAAGCCCGCTTTTGAATGTTGTTTCAAAAAACATTGCGTTGCTCAGCTCTATCCAACCTACTATTATTTGGGATAACTTTTTTTATATAAAATAAAAAAAAAAACAACAACTTAACTATATAACTTAACTTAACTACTTATTTTATCTATAAGTTATATACTTATAGATAAAATAAGTAGTTAAATTAAGTTTTATAGTTAAGTTGTTATTTTTAATAAATACTAAGATAATAATAGAAATTATAAAAATATCTTAAATGTAATTATTTAAAGCTACTGTAAATTTTAACAACTTACTCTACATTGAGATTTATTAAGTTTTTTAATTACTGGTCTTGTAGTTAAACTGACGTACCCACTGATCTATAAATTATATTAATAAAATCATGATTTATCTATATAAAATAGTAATCTTGTATAAGATTTTCAGGACATACATATATACTTTATTTCAATATGTACATTCTATACCAGTAACGGTAAAACTTTTGTACCACTTAAATTTAACCTGCTATATGCTTTTACATATTAAAATTCAGTTTGCAAATATCTCATTTTATATGCAGCGTTATGAGTTATATCAGAGCTTCTCGTAGTACTGCAGCTAAATATTTTCATTGAAATATTTTGAGTACGTAAAGTGTTCAAAAATTATAGTGTAATTATAAAGTTTGTTCAATGGTATTTTAGGAAAATATTTAAAACAAATTAATTTGTGGCTACTGACTGAGGCGTTTAGTGCTGACCTCTCTACTGGCTCTTTAAAGTTCGATAGATGTAGAGACATATATATTGGAAAGGTAAAATAAGTAACTGGAGCCATCGTAATCCAGTGGATAACGGACTCTGAGGTTCCTTTTATCAGTGTCAGAGTAATTATATAAAAAAATTTACTATGTGTATCTGTACTATCTGTGTCCAAGGAGTGAAACAAAGTAACATGGGAGTGAAAGTGGGTGACTAAGAAGATAAATTGCCTGTTATACGCAAATGATGCAGTGCTTATTGCATCATCAGAATGTGAGTTGCAGGCATTAATAGATGTATTTTTGTTTTTATCTAATTTTATGTGTTAGTAAAAAAAATTGTTTTATTTTCTGTCTAGCCTAATTCTGAAAGTTGACTGTGAAAATAATGGTCTAAGCCTGAATGCTAGTAAGACAAAGGTTCTGGTATTTGAAAGAGACGAAGAAAGGACGGTACGCAAGATTTTTGTGAATGGAAAAGATGGAAGGTGGAAGAAAGAGATGGGAGATACGAAATGGTTGTGGAAAAGTATATTGCTGCTTGAACGGTACGGCTTTATTGAGACGGCGAAACGTCAGTGTAGGTGCACGGGTGGCCGTATACAATGCAGTTCTACACAAGTCAGCTATGGTAGAAGTGGCTAGAATGGTAGGTGCCAGCGAGGATGTCACAGAAAGAATGAAGAAGAACGTGCTCAGGTGGTTTGGGCACGTTGAGAGAATAAGTGATGAAAAAATGGTAAAAAAGATATATGAAGCAATATAAAATGAATGAAGTGAAGTGAAGTGAATAGTAAAAGAGGGAAGGGGACACCTCGGTTGACCTTCGAAAACACAGTGTCAAAGATACTGGAGGAAGGTTACGTAAATAGTATGACGACCCCCCGGACAGCATGTATGAAGAGGGTAATGACAGTAGACGAGGCAAAAGAGGTATGCAGGGACCGCAGCGTTTGGCGCTCCGTTCCCTCTGACTACCTCGCTAGGGATAAAGCGTAAAGTTATATATGTATGTATGTATGTGTTGTACTACGCGGACCTACTGAAGAGGTCACTTTAAAAATTTTTTTCCATGTTGCTGAAAATTTCTTAGGCAAGACATTACACCAAAACTAATTGTTTTTAATTCATTAATACACACACACACACACACGCGCGCGCGCGCGCACACACTTACACACACACACACACACATACACACACACACATACACATACACACACACACACATACACACATATGTACTCTATTTCTTTAGTAAATTCATTCTATTTGGTTATTGAAATGAATCGAAAATATATTGCTCATTTCACAGTGACTGCAACTTATAATGAGTTTATTTTACTAAAGAATATTAACCTTTCTATGAGTGGTCGGCGATCCATCACTGTGTTCTAACCCTCCACACACACGTAGTATCTGCTTACGTGTACGTCTTCTTTAACAAAACCTGCTTGATCTGGCGCAATTTCTCGCGAGAGAAAGGCTAGCAGTCTTGTGTTGATGTAGAGGAGTAACACTTAAATAACGTGTGATATTAGGGATAGCAGCCATTAATCGTTGCATTTCTTGATAGACCCTTTTTTATGCAATGGTATAAATATAGACTGTGACCACTCCTCAGCCCAATGTATTGGTATAGATATATAAAATTAATGATTACTATAGACCTTGAAAATGATAGATTACTATAACCGATAAAATTCAAAGATTTACCGAGAAGGATAAGAGACGTTCTTATCTTTCACGGTAATACTTATAAATCACAATTAATCACGAACAACCAGTCTGTGGTGTAGCATAATTCAAAAGAGAAAAAACAACTTCTCCTATTGAACAAGTAGTAGACCAAATAAACTATTTAAAATAAAAATAACAATGTAAGTAATTTATTTAGCATAATATTATTTACATTGTTATTGGGCGTATTCTATTGATAAATACATATTAAAATGTAGAACCTTATAATCACCTATTGTACAATCCGCTGACTCTATCTCTGAATATGAGCTCTGTCATAAGAAAAAAGTAACCGGTTTCTTTATAAAAATATATTGCGATATTAGAAATAGAAAAATGAAGTCAGCTTTTCTTTCCAGTTTAAACTTAAATAAGAGTTGTTTATATTTTTTTAAACCTGAAAAATAAACTTTGTTAACATTAAAACAATATTATTTTATGAATATAATAATGTACATATATTTAATGAATAATAAAATTAGTTTTTATATAAGCGCTCAGAAGTACGTGTGTATGTAGAAGACAATGACATTACCAACAACGTACCGACAATCTTCTATAAAAACTTCATTACACAAGTTAGCTGAGAAGTTAATTCGCATTATAAATTCGAACGTCACTTTGCATGACAAATGGATGAAAGATATTAAAAACTTTCTAAATACATTTCAAAGTATAATTAACTTATATAATATCTACTTTCAAAGGAATTTTCCATATGAGATATTCTAGGATATATGTATGTCTACTAATAGGTTTCTTTGACTGTTCTAGTTCCTAGTAGCGTTCGACTTGCAAGTTTTAAATTTATACGACTGGACTTATAGGAATTATTATTAGTATTTGGTGCATTGACTGTATCAAAAAAAACTATATTTAATTTTGATAGAATTTATACTATAAACTAACTTATTTATTATATGTTTACATATACATTTTATATGTATATAAATATTTTTTTTTCTCAGCCGTTTATTCAGTTGGGTAGGCAAAGGGAACTTAATGTTAAGTCCCAATTTCGACAAAATTTTCAAGATATTAGGTGTTGAGGTGCGAAGCGTAACTCAATGCTTTGTTTACTAGATAGAGGAAATTAATGTAATCTTCTTCTTCTTCTTGGCATTAGTCCCGGCTTTTGCCAGGGTCTGCCTTCCGACTAAGCCTACTCTACTTTGCACGGTCTTTAACATCCTCAGTGGACAATCTATTGGCTCTCTCTATTGGCTGTCTTGTGTCACGACATCCAGCCACCGCTTCCTAGGGCGTCCGGGTGGTCTAACTCCAGGGCGTAACATGGCCATACCATCTCAGGCGACGCTCTTGGAGCTTATCCGCTACGTCACGGACCCCAAGACTACCTCGAATGAATGTGTTGCGTATGCGGTCGGACCGCGTAATGCCACACATCCATCTCAGCATCTTCATCTCCGTGACGTGAAGCTCCTGAGTGTGCCGAGATAATGTTGGCCAACATTCGCTGCCGTATAAAAGAACCAGTCGGATAATGCTCTTGTATATCAGTCCCTTGAGCTTGGGCGGTATTCTGCTATCGCAGACTACACCAGTGACCTCCCGCCATTTGGCCCAGGCAGCGTTTATACGGGCATGGAAGTCGTGGTCGATGCCTCCAGACTCATGCATAACGGCTCCAAGAAGTTCAGGTAACTTCTCCGACTTAACGGCTGGCTCAGGCCCGATATGGATGGTGCTCGAGTCCGGGTTCTCGCAAGCCATGTACTCGGTCTTCGACACATTCAGTTTGAGACCACCGTTCTCAAGCACCCTTCCAGGCGTTCACTTTACGCTACGGCATCAGTCGGTTCTCGTCGATGAGTACTATGTCATCGGCATACATCATCAGCCACGGAGGCTGGCATTGGGTGTGAGCCGAGACAGTATCCAGCACTACATTGAATAAGAACGGACTAAGAGCTGAGCCCTGATGAACCCCTACTGTAATCGGGAAGGGCTTGGTGTCGCCAACAGCGGTCCTAACCACTGAAGCGGAGTCGTTGTACATATGTCTGATAACCTCAATATAGGCTTGAGGGATCCCCTTGGATCGCAATGCCCACCAGATACACTGACGTGGCACACAGTCAAAGGCCTTCTGCGGGTCCAAAAAGGGTAAGCCTCCATCAAAGTCCTGAGGGCAAAAATGGCGTCTATAGTGCCTGATCCTGGTTGATACCGATACTGAGACTCAGAGACAGTACATTCTTGGCGGAGCCTGAGGCCAATCATGCACTCGAAGAGCTCCATGGTGTGGCTCATAATCTTAATGCCCCTATAACTACCGCAATCTTGAACACTGCCCCTTCCTTTGTAAATAGGGATAATAAAGCTCTGCCGCCACTGATGTGGCATCTTTCCAGTATTCAAGATACGGTTAAACAGGTCAGTAAGTATAAGCACACCAAGAGAGCCCAACGATTTCCACGCCTCGATTGGGATGTCGTCAGGTCCTACCGCTTTTCCGTTCTTCATGCGTCGAAGACAATTACGAGTTTCGTCACGGGTTATTGGAGCAACAAGTCCGAGGTTAGGAGATAATTCAGGAGGAAGACTACAAGACTGCTGAGTGTTCAGCAGCTCCTTAAAGTAGCTTCTCCATCTCTCCTTCACAGAGGCATGACTACAAAGCAACGTGCCCCGAGAATCTCTGACGCAAAGACATTTTGTAATATCCTGCGTCGCTTTATCTCGAGCACGAGCCAGTTTGTATATGAGCTTCTGCCCCTCCACAGTTTCAAGTTTATCGTACAATGGCGACAAACTTTCTCTGCGGGCTCTGGCTACAGCTCTTTTGCTGGCCCGTTTCGCTGCAATGTACTCCAGTCTGTCTTCAGGAGAGTTGGAATGCTGCCACTCTTTAAACGCAGCCTTCTTTTCCTGAATCACCCCCTGCACCTGGTCATTCCACCACCATGTCTCCCTGTCGATGACACGCCCACCCTTAGTAACACCAAGAACTCGCTTGCCCGCCGCAATGATTGCTGAATGAGCTCGATCCCATGCAGTCTGAGCGGTCTCGGTGTTAGTCAGTAGATTTTGACTCTCCACCTCCGCCAAGAAGTCGATCTGCATCGGCCCATTCAACAACCACCACTTAATCCTAGGCTTGCGTTTCTCAGCTACTTTCTTTTTCGGAGTAACATTATAGTCGCCGTCGTTTCGCCGGGAATGACCTTACAGTTGGTCACCCTGCCTATATGACACCGGCTAGTCAGCAAATAATCAATTTGAGTTGAGTGGGACCCGTTCTTATACGTTATAAGGTGCTGAGGTTTCTTCTGGAAGAAAGTGTTCACGATGGCCAGATCAGACGCAATGCAGGTTCTTAGAATATTTTCTCCCTCTGCATTGCGAAGGCCATATCCAAAACCCCCGTGAACACGTTCATACACCTCAGCGACCCTACCCACGTAACCGTTTAAGTCCCCCCCAACTAAGACTGATTCGGTAGACGGTATAGCAAGTAGGACCTCTTCATACTGCTCCCAGAAAGTCTCCTTTTCAGGCACGCTACAACCCGCCTGGGGAGCATAAGCACTGATTAAGTGTGTGATAACGCTTTAAGTTCAGTGATCAGTACCTTTATCCGCATCAAGCGGACGCAGCAACGGTCAACTTCAAGAAGCCTATTCTGAAGCTTTTCAGAAAGCGCTACCGCCACACCGTTTTTGCCTGTAGGTGACCCAGTGTATATAAGGCGGTAACCCTGCCCGATGTAACGAGACTTATTGCCCTTCCAGCGAGTTTCCTGAAGGAAAGCACACTGGACCCGACGTCTCATGTGTACGGTCTGCGAGTTCTCTGCATCGTCCGGTTAGAGAGCCAATATTCCATGTTGCAAAACGGAGTTTCCGTCTGGGTACTGACGTCGTTAGCCGTACCCGTACTTGACACGGTAGCCCTTGCCCACTTATCGCAGGTGTAGGGCGATGTGCCTGCGCGTCGTTTAGCGGCGACGCCCTAGCCATACCCAGCTTTTTTCCAAGTCAGTCCATACGAGTGGCGAAGTGGTTTTTAGTGGAGCGATTGCTATCTGACCTTCAAACCCATTACTGGGAGAAACCAAGAAAGGAAAGGGAATGAGAGGCAGAAAGACTTAGAATAGGCCCTATAGGGGAGGGACACCACTTACATGGATTGGATCGGGTTATGAAAGTGGTGGCTCCAGGTCCCGGGGTCGCGTATCCGTATGCCGAAAACCAATATATATATGTATGTATCTATGATTTAACCATGTCAAGGTTAATTTGTGTTTCATTTTGCACAAACAAACAATTGAAATAAAATAATATAATATTTATTAAATATTTATATCCAAGATTGGTTACCACGAACGTAGTGCATCATATCAATATTGCATGGTAGAACTAATCGATAAGTATTTTTAGTCTTCTTTTCAAGTATCCAATGTCAATGCAATATGATTGTTAAGGAAAAACCGATACCTTTTACCGTCTTTGAAAAATTTATAACGAGTTACATTACTGGGAACTGATCATTAAAATTTACCTAAGACCTTTTTGCCTCCGTTTAAATTACTAATAATACAAATGAATAAAGAATATTTGCTTATTTATTTATTTATTCCGCTTCACGCAGTATCCCGCACATAGCAGGGTAGGGAGAGGGAACCGTATGCAGAAGGCACCTAATGTCAAGACACTCCGTTCCCCACTTTCCACCTTTGGAGGTATTGCGTGTTGAGTGAGAGAACTCAACGCCGCGCTATTGCCTTATTGCCAGAGTTTAAATAATTAATTCTCCCCGAGTCGGAATCGAACCCACAAACCTGTCGCATTTACAGGCAGACGCTGTGCCTCTGCGCCACGATAGTATGAAGAATCCTTTATACAAAAATGAATATAAGTATAGAGAATAGATTTTATACAAATAAATTATAGATTATAGACTAGATAGACAAGACAAAAATTATTGCAAAGTTCTTCGATGTTTATTTGTAGATAATATTTATAATACACGTTCTTCTACTACAAAATTCTATCGGAAATTAGTTAAGTATTATTATTAATAATTAATTACAGTTTCAGGTATATTCCAATACGTAGTAAGGTAAGCAACAAGTATTCAGACACTACTCGTTAGACTATTTCTTATTGCTCGTAGATATCGTACTAATATGCTTCTTACTCTATATATATATAAAGTTAGTAGGTGGGTTCACCTCTCGCTCTGCTAGTTTTATTGTAAAAAAGGATTAAAATATTCATAGTTGAGTAAATTTAATTGAACATCCATATAGTATATATAGGATGTCTACCTCATAAACAATATTATTAACTTCACTCTACTATATAAATTATAAAATCATTCAGAAAGCGCTGTATGAATGATTTGTATAATTTATATTCTTTCCATTTGTCATCCGTCATCCGCTGCGTTATCCGTTATGCGTCATTTGTACATTGTCACGTCACTTGAACATCTATTAACTTACAATAGTACTTCCTCATACGCAATAAACTTACACACAATAAAAAGAAAGGCAAAGATATGAGTAGTTTTATCTACGAAATCAATTGAATTATCATATATAGGTATGTCACATATTTTGTGATCTAGAGAAAGAAAATATAGTGACAAATGTGACAAACAAAACGAAAGGGTCTGGTTCGCCAATATTACGTAGTCAAGATAAGAGTATCGAGTTCCAAAGCTATATTATATATAAACTAGACCGTTGAAAGGGACACTTATATCAATGTAAAGAGTGCCTTCTATAGACTGGACATTTATAATCATAGCACGAAATATCTAACTTATTCTGGTCATTTCTTGACGGAGTGTACTATAATGAATTTTCGATAATGCGCTATTTATAAGTTATAAAGATATGTATATATATATATATATATATATATATATATATATATATATATATATATATATATATATATATATATATATATATATATATATATATATATATATATATATATATATATATCGTATATAGCGCATTGCTGCTGGCAAAAGACAGGATCATTGAATCATTAATGGCGCTATCTAAAGTAAGATCCCATAAATATTATATTTCTCCTTTGAATTCAAGTGTGCATGATTTTGACAGATAGATTGTAGAAGTGGCCCGTAAGTCACTTGACTAATGGTTTTAACTGTTTAAGTAACTAACTAAACAACAACTCCAACAATGTTGTCCGTTCCGTCAACAACGTGGTCTTGTGGCGAAAACGAATGTAAAATGGAAATATGAATGTGTAGTAGAGGATTCGCATCTTAAGCATCAGTTTTATAAAAACGTTTTGCTTTGATTATCAATCATGGCAAAACGTTAAGCAAACCTGTTAAGTAATGCTCTTTTCGCAGGGGCCTACTTTAAGCGGTACCTACGCAATAGGAGGTCACAGAAACATTTTGTTTATGGACGAGAAAGCTTTTGCATTTAGAAATATTTTGACAAACAAAATTACCGTATTTATGCTGAAAGCTCTAAGGAAGCTTCCTAATTTGGCAACAGAGTACAAGATGCGCATTGTCTGACTTTAGCGATGGTTATTTATGAAAACTGACCGAGCCATACTTTTTTTAAAAAGGTATCAAAACACCGACACAAGTGTATCAAGATACCATTCTTGAGAAGGTAGTTGAGCCCCTTAGCAACGCCTTATTCAATAATCAAGAATGGTCCTTTCAGCCGGTTCATAAATGATACCAATCTTGGTTATAAACAAACCATCCGGACTTCATAAGAGCTGAAGACTGTCCGTTATCCAGTGGATAATGATTTATGGCTAGTTTTAGAGAGTGAGACTTGCTGTAAACGCCAAGATAATTTTGAGTCCTTAAAACAGTCCATACGATTGACAGTGAAGAATTTTCTCATAGCCAGAGTGCGTGCTACTATTGATAACTGGCGTCAACGTTTATATAACTGCATTGCAGCCAATGGAGTCCACTTCGAATAAGCATAAATAATTTTAATGATCTTATATTAATGTATTAAATGAACATACTGTAATAGTAGTAAACGTTACGTATAATAATATTATTTTTTTTTTTTTAATAGTATTTATAGCACGACTAAGTACTCGTATATATATATATATATATATATATATATATATATATATATATATATATATATATATATATATATATATATATATATATATATATATATATATATACATATATATATATGTTTAGTGGACTATGATAATATTGGAAGAACTTTCATTGATCTCTGAATTTGAATCTGAGATTTTAGAGGTAAGATAAGTGTTTTGTAATGCAAAGTACAAAGGAACTAAAGGAGTTAATTTAGTAAGTTAAAATAATAAGTATGTGAATAGTGATTTCAGTTAATGGTTTACTACGGTGTCGGCCAACATGATAAGAGGTAGCGGAGTAAATTGCGTTGTTATAATTATCTTGTAAGCTACTCCTATATCTGGAAGGAGCTTTTTGGTAACTGCCCCCGTTTGGGGTGTTTCGTATCTGTCCTGCCATATGCTGACAGAGTTTTACCTTATTGATATTTTACTATGAGATAGGGGAATTTTGTCATAATCATAACTCTGAGTGGTGCTCGTGAGTGCTGCATTTTTCACCAATACCTATCTCCCATATAGAAGGAGCTGCTCCTATCTTACCTTCTATTTTTTTTTTATTTAAGAGATGTAGCTCTTGCAGAAACTTATTTTCATGTTTTAGAGACTCTTATGTCGAGTGGTAGTAATCCTGGGAGTGCCAATATTGATGTTAAAGATATCGTTCTGTATGCACAGCAGATTTTTGGTACAAATCCACGCTGGGGCAAATTTAGTTGATATGTGATCATGTGCTTATCACTAGAACGAGACCAGGCACTTGTTATTATGGGCTCCTGCCACGTAGATATTTCTCGTGACTTCTGGATTAAGACCCCATGTCATCTTCGCGGCACTTGCTAGTTGTTTAGAAATATTTGCTTCTTTGCTTTTTTGCATTAACATTGGGCATTGGGGATTTGAATGTGAATTTGCGATCGATCGCCAGTCCAAGAAGCTTAATTTCCTCAACCTAGTTAATAGTGGTTCCCGATATAAGCAAATTAGGAGGATTGTACGTAGGTTTCCTTTCAGGAACATTACATTAGTTTTATGCTGCAAAAGTTAAGTTGTTTCGATTTGCCCAATCAACAACTGTCTCTTTCTGCTCCAGTACATGTGTGGATGATCGACACCTACTAACGCCACATCATCCGTAAAAGTCTGACAAAATACCTCCTCGCTAGCCTATTTAACTAAGAGTCTAGGATATTGTTCCAAAAGGTGGGTCCGCCAATTGAATTTTTGAAACATCCTAACCTCACAAAAGATATTTTAATAATTTAGAATTTCACGTTGAAGACCTAGCAGCTATACATAAATTATTATTATTACTTCAACACATGTTCTTATATTTAATAATAACCTCTAGTCATAATCTCGTTTCTACATTTGGTTAATTTCCACACTGCAATGGATTTAGAATCATACATAGCACTATAACGCTATATTGAAGATCACTGAAGACATTAGATTAGCAATGGAAAGCATGTATTTAACAGTGTTTATATTAATTGACTTCAATATTGCATTCAATGGAGTATGGATTCAGTGGATTATAACCTTCTTATCTATTACCTATCTTCAGGGCCGTCAACAGTCGGTTCGTGTAGGTCAGACCAACTTTGACTGGCATGATGTAGTGGCTGGCGTACCTCAAGGGAGTATACTATTTCCACTACTTTTTCAGTTTTTATTAACTCCATCATAACTTCTCCATACCATCTGTATGCCGATGACATGCAGCTATATGAACACGCTAGTATTTCCATGTATAATTTAAATATATTGCTTTAAGGTCAACCCTAATAAATTGGCGGAGCTCAAAACAACTGGCCAATTTCGACCGTACAAATTTATATATTTGTAAAATATAATGCACAGTCATAAATTACTCCAGTACATTCCAAGACTTGGGTATAAAACTTTCGATACAAAATTGTGATATTTCTCGGAAGATTATATATATATATATATATATATATATATATATATATATATATATATATATATATATATATATATATATATATATATATATATATATATATATATATATATATATATATATATTATATATATATATATATATATATATATATATATATATATATATATATATATATATATATATATATATATCCATATTCCTTTCTATGATGTGACTTAAAAAGATTTTACCTGTGAGCACCTAAATACAGTAAGTTAGCACATTGTTGCTTCCTATTAAAGATTATTGTGATATTTGCTGCCTGGATATAAATAATGAACTCATAAGCAAGCTGAAACAGATTTTGATACATGCATTTACTTTATTTATGACCTGCGCAAGTATGATCACATATTTTCTTATAGGAGGCAGCTTGGTTGGCTTTCTGTGGGTGATCGTAGAAATTCAAGGGTCCTTTGTTTAGTATATTATGTCCTTTTTGATCTCCTTTTTGATCTCCATGGAACAACTCAGGTTTCATGTCTAAGTCATTTGCTGTCGGCTGAGTCAGGTTATGGAACGACTTGCCTAAGACCATTCATAGAGCTCTCTCTTGTGAGGCATTCAAAAGACGTGTGAAGGAAGTGCTTATTAAACAAGGCAATAATGGCATGCTTGAATATATGTATTTATTACTTAGTATGTATAATTTGCTTAAATTTAGTACGTATTATTTTGTTTTATATTATGTAGTATAGTATTATATATATATTATAGTAGTACAGAAAATTATGGAAGTGAAATAAATGAAATAAAACAAACTATTGTTTAATTATAATGAATCATATATTTTTAATTACACGTATATATTCATATCATGTTTTTTGTTTTTTGTACACCTTCACACTCATTTCCCACAGGGTAGGCTGCGAGAAAATGCTCTTTAGCACTAAGCCACTTGTGTATATTTTTTTAATTATGTACAATAAAGAATGAATAAATAAATTATATTGTTGTTTCGTTTTCATACGTTTCTCTGGTACAATTTACGGGGACTCTTCTGTTTGTCACATAGGAGGAAATCATGATGTACAAGTTACGGGGATATCTTTTCCCCATTAGAGCTAGTTTTAGGGCTGGCCACCATGTGTTATCACATGCGTCCAATGTCTAATGAGATCAACACTACAACATTTTTCTTTTACGATTTGGTACAGGGCGTCTTCAGTGATTCGTTGGGTTATAAAACTGTACTGATAGATAATTAACTTTGGGAGGATATGCCATTATATGCGTATGGTAAGGAGTTTCTCATATATTTTTCCAAGAATGGAGAGAAAGCCTATGAGTCTAAGAGACTTAGAATGTCTATAGTCTTCTGTACGCGGTGTTTTCAGAATGACATTATGAAAAATCTTCCATGGCATTGGGAAGTATGTTACTCTAGGCATTTGTTTGCTAACGCTTAAAACAAACACTTCTTTATGCTTAAATATATCTGCTGTTATCCGTCGGGATTAGGAGCATTTTTTTAGTAAGGTAAAATCTTTATTGGGTTGTATTTAATGCGTTCTCGGATTTGTGTGAGGTCTATCTGGTCGTGCAATACATCATTATTTGGATAAAAAGTTTCTACAAGCAGTTCTGTCAACTTTTTTGGCCTCAAAGTATCCCTCATACTTTCTTTGGCCTGAGTCGTGCAAAAATCTTTACTCTTAGGTACTCTTTTTTTTACTTCATTCATAAGATCAATACTTCATTCAGAAGGCAAGGAACTATTTTTTTATAACCTATTTTCTCATTGAGGGAGCGGCATTCTTAATACATCTCTTTTTCCTAAGATATTCCTTTTTAAGCTTCTCCAGCCAGACCACCACGGAGGTAATGAGTTACTTACCCTAGCTTTGAATTTGGGTATGGTTTCCTCACATATGGTATGTAAAACGTGTATGGCGACATAATACCGTCTAGTTGTGCTAATGTTTCCAATTTCCCTATGGAATCGAGGTTCATAATCGTTTTTTTTTTCAGTTGTTTGTTGCTTTCAGGGTTTATTCAGATATATATTGAAGGTTATAGCGTATATAGTCATATGTTATTAGACTTCTGTTCACTTCCTTCCGTCTATGACGCTCGAGTACAGCCTGTCGTTTCTGAATGTTTCGAATATTGGAGTATCTCCAATATTCAGAAATGCCTATGTCATTTAGGAATGCACTGTACTCTCTCCCTTTTACATCTTCCTTGGAGCTTCACCACCATAAGGGCTATCATCCCCTACCACTATTATATTTTTGTATTTATACTCTTGGAAGAATTGTGAAAATTCTGTTTAAATACGGATGGATGTCTTTATCTCTCTCTAGGTATACGTATATTGTTCCATAAGTTAGCTTTCCAGACACTGTACTCGCAACCTCCGTCTTTGTTACCACCGGGGAATCATGAATAATCATCAATTGATCCCTGATGATGATGATCACAGCTTTAACTTGTAGCTGCTATTTAATGTGGATTGTATCATTTGGGTTTCGAGACGATCCTACAGGACGCCACTCTTGCCATAGTACGGTTCTTATATCAGAGGTGTAGACTTGTACCCTTGTTTCTTATTACTTGTTGCAGTTCCAGTGTAGCTTCCTTAGCCTGATGCAAATTAACTTGAACTGAAGAGCCTCCGGATTTATTTACATGAATATCTTCATCCCACCTGACACGCTAAACACATTGTGTTCCAGGTCCCTGCCTTTTCTCTAGGCTTCAGCACAGCTTATGCAAAAAGGGGGCTGATCCTCGATCCTTTTGCTGCGTTTTTCCCTAGAGGATGTTTCTACAATGAATGCAGAGGCCATCCTTCTCTCGGCAGAGTTTCCTGTCTGGTATACTTTTGGTGAGAGTTCGATTATTGTGTGACATTCGTGGGGATTCCTGGCTTTTTTCCTATATTTAACCCTGACTGTGCTTTCTTTCGTATTTATACCGTTTAAAAGATGTAAAGAAAAGAGAAATCATGTTCTCTACGATCTCTGAATCTTTTAGGTACGAGAGTACGTCTGTAATTATGATTTTGTATAATAAAAAGGTTGAAGTATTATATTATATGATATGAAGGACTATTTTTTCAACATCGGATGCAATGGATAAGAGTTCGATCTTCACTGGTGGAATAAATTATTTTTCTCTGGTATGAATAGTAGAGAACGGAATGTTAACACCAATTTTGTCTGCCGACTCAGCAATGTGTATATATATATATATATATATATATATATATATATATATATATATATATATATATATATATATATATATATATATATATATATATATATATATATATATATATATATATACGGAAAGTTTAAGAAATCTATTTTAACTCTTCAGTTATCGTCTTTAATCGAAACTTTTACAATGCTGTCCGATAACACTTAATAATCATTTTTATTTTTATAATCATTTCATTTCCATTCAAACATTATGCGCCTGGATGAAACCTGAGTCGAAAGTTTCACAAAATAGCACGTCTAGGATGTAGAGCAAATTAGAATGCAATCAATATTCATAAACAAGTCGGTACTGTGCATGTAATTTACATTTCACCTAAATTTAGTAATACTAAAGGCTGATTTAGCGAATATGAAACAGTATCAATTTTTGTAGATTATGTGTAGTAATTTGAATATATTTATCGAGAAATTAACTTTTTTAGTATATATTTTCTTTGTTATAAATTCATGTACTTTTTCCTTTATTTATATTGCATTATAATAGGCATATAATAAAAAAGCGAATTTATAAACACGATTAAGTCAAATTTTAGTCACATTTTTGAATTACACATATTATATACAAATAAAACGCCCGGATTTTAAAATGCTTATAATGAGAAAACACTTCCTAAATTCACAAACTTCTATCAAAGAAAGTTATATAGAAGTGTTCAAACTGTATACTTTAGCAATCAATAACACAAACTTCGCTAAGTAGTCTTTCACTCCGAAGTTGTACTGCCTTGGTAATGAGAAAGGATTAATTGGATAGAAGACTAGTCCTTGGTTTGGGATCAGTATGAGCCGATCTTTGCGTTTTATGCTTTATATTATTAATTATTGGGTCCACGAGATTGATTTAATAAAAATGTTATTTAACAATTTTTCAGCTGAATCTCACATATAACAGGGCAGGTAGAGAAAACCAAGTGTCCAGACACTCTGTTCTCTGTTTTCTATCTAAATTCAAGACATTACCCATTGAGTGACGGAGCTCAGCGCTGCACTTTATCTTTTTTAGCGGAAAAATAATTCATTCCCCCGAGTGGAGATCGTATCTAATACCATAGTGTTTACAGTCAGACGCTGCCCCACTGTTTCCCCACCCTTATTTGAATGACACACATGAGTGTGGTGGGATGTGGCTGGTATGAAGTGCCTTAACACTATGTTCTGCCAGCTATAAAATAAAATATGAGTAGTTATATCTATATATAGTATTATAGGTATATATTTCAATATCATTTATTTCAATAACGAAATTGTAATTGCACGCATGTACAGATCGCATTCAATTTATACTGTTTTGATTTGAAATATCGTGTAACATTTATTTACGTTATTGATCAAAATTCGTATGCCAATAAGCGTCGTTCACTTCTGTGCTTCTAAATAATTTAACAAAATCGAAACGTGCAGTAAAAGTAAAATATATAATTATGATCGTTATGGACTTTCATGTTGTATGGTCAAAAATGTATGTTTCATGTAGTTTCAGTAATATTTGAATGAAAACAGTAATCTAGGCTTGACGTGATAGTCGCGGGTTCAGTTCCCACTCAGGGAAATGAATTATTTTCATTTAGTCACTTTTGTAAGATGACAAAGCGTAGCGTTGAGTTCGCGCGTTCCGAGTTGCGTTAAACACGCAATGAATAGAAACCCGGAGGTGGTGAACGGAGTGTCCTAACACTAAATTTTGTCTGCCTGCTGAAACAGGATACAGCGTTTAGCTACAAAAAAATGAAATGTATATAGGGACGTGATGACAATTCTATACAGATTGTTATTAATTACTGATATTTCATCGACATTTATGAATTCAAATTTTATTAAAAAAAAATAATACATCAAATAAAAATAAACTCAATCATAACTTTAAAAGATTTCATATTTAAAACGCGATCCTTTGAAACATAAATCCGTACAAAGGTTTACGGAAAGTTTCTTACTCGGTACTTTCTTTAAGATCCCGGTCAAGTACAAGTTTTCCTTGTTGCAAGAATTCTGTAGAGAGGTTAACCTACGTATATATAGAGTAAACAGAAAATGGTTTACCGTTGTGTATAAAATAAAATAAAACTTTTATGTATAACATTAAAGAAGCCAAAATAAGTAATAATATTGAATGTTATATATGCATGTGGGTTCAAATGAGTTCATGGGAATATAAGTCTAGTTGATCTAGTTAGCTAATAGCGGCCTTCGCTTCTTTTCAATGTATATAAAGTCAACGCTTTAACGTTAGTTCTTCTCGTATAATGGTATACTAACTTTTACCACCGACTTCGCCCACGTGGTCAAAGGAAAAAAAGTTAAGAGTTGTGTGTGACTCATGACACATTTTAAGTGCCCGAGGTAACTTTGCTTTCTTGAACTCGAATATCCATTCCAAACAGTTTCTTTTTAATTATCACCAGTAGTTTTTGAGATTAGCGCATACAACCAATCTTTTAAGCTTTATAATATTAACATGGATCAATAAAAATAACAAGACATCTATGAATATAAAAACTGACTTACATATTGTCATTGATATAAGATTTGTATTTTTAAGCAGGCATCGTAGTCACTTTTAAACACATTTAATAATACAAAATCATTCAATAAAATATAAGTTTTATTTTACCGCAAATAGTAGTTTCATAACCCAATTTACTTAGGTATAGCTTATTTCCTATTCATGAGCCGCGTCCAATAAATTCGAGGCAGTTTGTTAACAGTCGCTTTGTATTGACAATCTACTCGTACCTTGAGTATTAAACGTTCTTATCGTAAATTTTATATGACTTTTATGATGCACTCGTGTATTTATAGAAGAAGAATTTATTTAATTTTAATTCAAAATATTTGTTTTTGAATACGTTCTTTATTCAGTTTTATGTTTTCATAACAACCA
This sequence comes from Dione juno, assembly GCA_037127375.1. Lineage (NCBI taxonomy): Eukaryota > Metazoa > Arthropoda > Insecta > Lepidoptera > Nymphalidae > Dione > Dione juno. The sequence continues at coordinate 9,569,904 of JAXRJS010000041.1, read as the reverse complement.
TCTTAATTTTTTTCGAATGCGTGTAGATTTTTAGATACTTATTACTTGTATATAATATACAAGAAGTACTCACTACAATGTAATTTCATATTCAAATAAAATCTCTTATTTATTAAAATGAACATGTTCCACATATGTATGTACCAGACTTAAAAGACAGTTGCGTCCCTGAGGGCCATTTATTGTTCAAAGCGAGTAAAAAGAAACGGGGCAAATATAAAGAGACACTAGTAATATCCCTTCAAAACGTACCATCACACAATTTTCAGTCTTAAGTCCATTACGCAAGAGCTGCATTCGATTATGCAAACAAACATCGCGTATTATATTTTGCATAGCTGGTTATTACAATTTATACACAGTAGCACTGTATTCTGAACGTTCAAATTTAAATTTAATATGCATGATTAAATCAATATGTCATCATTTTATGACTTATTATGTTATTTGAGTTTATTTTCTAGCATCTGTATTATATAACAGTTCGCTATCTATGCAAGCTTGTATTATTTATTCATAGCTCTTTCAGTCACCGATATAGTCAAAGTGATTCAATTATATCTTGTATTTCCTAGAACTGAAAATCAATTTCTATATTCCTATATAGAAATCCAACTGATGAAAATTAAATAATGTTATATTCGTATTATATTTAAGTAATTTTATTATTTCGGTGGTCACAGATTCGATTTTGATGATTGTTTGTATAACTGTGAAATGCTAATTAGTATCATAACATCATTACAATAATTTGCTCATAACAAACAATCGATATCATTGTACATACCTATCTAGCTATTAACACAGCTGCAGGCAACGCCATTTTGAAGTGCTTATTTCCATTATAACATTGTACTAACTACACTGAAATGTTCTACAAAAGTTCGCGTTTTGCTTCGTAAAGTCCAGAACTTTTAACTTAGCGAAGTATACGAACTCCCCAATTGGAATTGCGCGAAAACAACATTTATTACAAGGGAGTACAGATTGAATTAGTTCGCGGTGGAATCGCGCTTACAACTTTGCGTAAATAGACCAAGTTCAAGTTATCTGAAAAGTTATTTAACAAAGTTTCATAGCTTTCTTGACTGTTATGCGAGTTTATACTTTGAGTAGTGGGGATTGAGTTAATTATTGTTTGTAGGACAAAGTTTACTTAGGACCTTTGACGGGTGAGGCTCGTCTGCGTTATCCCATCGAGAACCGTGACTGTAGAAAGATTTTCCTTCTCTACAATAGACTGAGACTGGGGCCGGTTACTGAAATGACTTTGTAATGGCGTCCTCAATAAAACGATCTTCAATATCGTGGGCTTTTCATTTTATTTACGATCAAAAAAACTTTTTTTAGGACAAACATTATGTATTCAAAGTACCACCCTTTCTCATTTGTCGGGTTATTACAGTTCATATAATTTGTTATATAATTTGAAGTAGAGCAGGTATATTATATCAATTTTATAAAATAAAAGTGCCATTTGTATATAAAAAGTGATTTAATCAATAGCTAATGACAAAAGATGTCCCTCATAAGCATTTCAATTTACATAGTATTTCAAACAAAGGATAAGTTAAGCTAATTCCAGAGACTATGAGATAAAGATAATTATATAAGAAAAGATATTGATTTCGCGGTACGCTAAGACAAGGTCACGTCTTAATATGATTTTAAAATTCCTTGTAATTCTTGTTTCTTTGATTATTTATGAATAAAATATGAGAGTTCTAGCTCTTAGTTACTTTATTTGTTAGCTATCTTATCAATTATGTAGAAAAATCTTTATTTGTTTATTGTTTTAAAAACCTTTGATAAATATAAAGTGTAGTTTATTCTCCGTGTATCTCAAACTTGTATGTAAACATTAGAAAATACGCAGATCTAGCATATTTATATATATTAAAAATCGTCACCAATTTCCTTTTATTCATCATTTATTCAATTAATTCCTTTTATTTGTTTCGTAAAAGAAGTTTTGTTTAACTGTCACTACAAGTTTTCACAGCCGCGCAAGTATATGATCATATTACTTTTAACTCAAACTTTTAGTTTTCAAAACTTTTCAACTATGGAAAAACTAGTAAAAGTAAGTTTAGTTGTTATCACCTGTCACTTATCCGTACGTTCGGTCCATACACAAGGTCAAGCAGTGATGTTAGCGTCCTCCTCGCGATCGCTGAAGTAAACACAAATCACAAGAGCATCATCCGGGAAACGTCACTCGTGAAACACTTCAAAACAACATATAAAATCTTCGAAAACACACACAAAGCCCACAAACACTGATAAAAACATGGAAAATCGCCAGATTTCAGTCAGAGAAGTGTACATCGACTCACAGCATAACCTCAAAACATCTTACTGACACTCCGCGGCCCACAGGAATTAATAAAAAGTTTCTTTATAAAACAAGTGGGTTGTGAGCATGTTCCAAAATGGCGGAACTTTGCGTTAACTTCGGAACGTAGAGCGACGTGAAGTTGTAGGGTGCGCGTCTCGTGCCGCCCGCGGTACGATTGCGCAGTCACTACTAACTTTTCTCATAACAATTTCACGAAAAAACTTGCCAACACTTAGTTTTTATTGTTAAACTTTTTGATGGACCTCCGAAAGTGAATTATGGCTGTTGTTCATTTAGAAAAGTACTTTTGAGTGTTCTGGATACATGTTAGGTAGTAAGCTATTCGCGTACAATTATCAAATCGGTCCGCGAGCCGCGAACTCGACGGGAGTTCGGTCGGGGAAAATCAATAAGTTACGGCCGCGTCTCTCCGCCGCTCTCCACGTTTAATCATACACTTTGTGAGCAAAACATTAAAACTTGTCCGTTTGTTTGGCGAAGGGAGGCAATAGTCGATCGAGGGGCGGCGGGGCGCCGGGGCGGAGGGGCGGGCGGTGCGGAGTGGCCAGCGGAGCGGCGAGCGGAGCGGGCGGATGTCACACGCGGGAGTCGGCTTGTTTGCCACTTTCGCGAGTTTACTTAGAATAAAGTTTTGCGAGATGTTCTTACAGAGAAGTACGAATTTGTACTGCAATGTGAGAAAGATTGGCGGCGACCGCGCCCCCTCCGCCTAACTTAACTTTGCTGCATTGTTATCGGCCGCCGCAAGATCAAATTAAAAGTTTGCTTAATAACTTGTAAGGCTGTTTATTAAGTTCTTGTCCTAGTTTTAAAATACTCGCGATTAAATAAGAAGCTTTGATTAAATAAAGGGATTTTATAGTGGCTATATATATTAAACTTGAATCTTATCCTAATAAGTTCGATATCACTAATACTTATAATTAATTATTACTGTCATAATTAAATCATATAATTACTACAGTATTTATGAAAAAATAGTTATGCTAATTGAATTCTTACCTATTATTTTTTTTAATAATGTGGACACAAGGATAATTTACCATTCATAGTTCATAGTTCTATAGCAAAAATCCAATGGAAACGAAACTTAAGCCGCTTCAAGTTTATACTATAATTTGTTCGACCCAAAAGTCACCACTCGACAGAAAATATCGACTAAAGTGACTTAATTCTTTAAGTAGTGTAAACAAGTTTTGTCTATAAATGTTCATCTCCACGCGCCCCAGCTTCCCCTCTGGCCGTCGACAGTCGCTAAACAAATCCATAGACCAGTTTACATAACATATAAATTGTAAGACTCCAATGCGATACGGAGCCTTACAAATATGATAAATTTGTGCAAATAAATATATAACGAAAGGTCTAATAACGTTGGTGTTTTATGAAATCATTGAACAGATCCGACAACTGATCGGGCCCACCGAAGTCGGGGAAGCCAGACTCGTACCACCCCCGCGGGTTGAGTATTAACAAGTACTTTACGAGATAAATAAAGTTAGCTTATAAGAGACTGTTGACGTTTGTACGGATTTTTGTGTAAGTTGAAGAGGCTATTACTCAATTCCACTTTGTGTTATTCCAATGAAATAGTGGGTAATCTGGCTTGTTTTTCAATAGTTATTGTAATAGCTATTTTTGTTATATATCAGATATTTCTCTCTAAGCAAAGGAAATAAAAGATACGATACGATACTAAGACGGACGGAAAATAGATGGGGAGTGTCGCAGCACTCGATTTTCTTTGTCTGTCCTGCTAAATGCTGAAATATATAACTAAAATCACTTTCAATGAAATTCTTTTGAAAACATTTGATATTTCTGCATGTTTTTCATATAAGTTGTTTACTTATATTATAAGCAATTTCAAAATATTTGCATTTTAAACATCAGGTACACATTCGCCGAGACGGAAAACGCAGTGAAATATGAAAATACGTTTGAGTAAAGCAAACTTAATGCACATAGTTTAGAGTTTATTCAGAGAGCAAGTTTCTAGGTCTCCACTATTTCCATATTAGTCCTTAGTATTTGTATGTGAGCGTAAGTGTTCTAGGATAGTTGTGTTAATAACTTTGGCTTGGTGAACTGCAGTAACAGATTATATTTCATATTCGACAGATATTATCGCAATGATATATATATATATATATATATATATATATATATATATATATATATATATATATATATATATATATATATATATATATATATATATATATACATTTATTTTTATATGTATACATACAAGTGTGTGTGTGTGTGTACATACATATTTGTATACCAGTCGTTACATTAGAAGATTAATTTGTTAAACATGTAATATGTGTTACGGCTTATTCGCTTCTTCGCTTATGCCTGTGTGCATTTACATTGAATAAGCCATGTGTTATGCCGAAATAACGAGCAAAGACAATTTATTAGCCTTAAATTTGAAGGCTCTAAAAATATATTATTATGTCTGTCGTGCAGTGGAACAATATCTTTTGAACGCCACTTCACACTCACACACTCACAATGTCTCAAATATTTGGACACAAACGAACACAGAGTGTCTTCATACCCTGTTATGCGGGAAAATACTTTAAAGCGTGAAAACACTGATTTAGATTCAAACAATACATATGACTCATTTAACTTTATTTATATAAGTATCATATGTATCATAAAATAGTAGTAGTATAGTAGTCAATTTCATACATATATATATATATATATATATATATATATATATATATATATATATATATATATATATATATATATATATATATATATATATATATATATATATATATATATATATATATATATATATATATATATATATATATATATATATATATATATATATATATATATATATATTAATTCTCCAATATAACAACTCACGTAAACTGTTTACCCTTCTCTTGGAAACTACGAGTAGTTTATTCGATGTCAGCTCCAACTATTTCAGCATATACAAATTCTATTCGAACGACAAATTACTCTTATTTTATTAAAATGTAAAGCTTTAAGCGTTATATAAATAAATAACTAAATTAATTAATAATAAAATGTATATGTTTATTTAATAATGTAATTTACATATTTGCACATCCCTTTTAATTAAAATTACAATTCAATTTATATTGAGTCTAGATAGAGGGTGTATAGCTTTTGGATAACTGGGTTCTATTTATATACCTATTTAGGTGAATATTTATATATGGCGTTTTCCTTATCTACTTAGCCAAGCAGATATCTTAATAACCAAGAAAGCATAAAATTGTATGATTTTTTTACTAGATTTTGTAATTTGTTATACTTAAGTATTTGTTATTGCTAGTATATTTTTTAACAGTCTCAATTATTAGTTGAAATTTCAATCAATCAATTTCAAATTAAAAATATTCTTAAAAATAGACTTTTACAAATACTTTTGAATTGTCGATTGAACATGTCACGGAAGACAGTTATGTTGAGAAGAGCCGGATGCCGGATGGATGAACTAAGACCAATATAATATTATATATATAAGAGTATATATGAAAGAATGTTAACTAAAGTAAATAAATAAAGTTGATCGACGAGAAACGCGAAAATATTTCATAAACTCGAAATTATATGGATTCGGGAGGAAGCAATCTTAAATCAACCCCCTGCCATTTTCAACAATTTTTCCTTTCACTTCTCGTATTTTTTGGTATAAACAAAGGCAGCCTGATCGTTTTATTGTCTAATTTCGTGCCATATGCCTCGTGACTCGTGGCGCAGTGGAATAGCATCTGACTTAAAACGTGTTTATTGTGGGTTACATCCGGTCTAGGGGGAAACATTGATTTTTATTTCCTCACTCTGGTTTAACCAATAGTAGCATTTAATTCGAGTAAGTCATGAATTTGAACGAAAATTGAAAAACCATCTTAATCTTCTATACTGTATTTTTTTATTTAAAAAGACAGTAATATTTTTTTTACTTTTCTATTTATAAAAAAAAGTTAATAAATAAATGAATTAGGTAAGTAATAATACTGTACTTTTAAGGGTTCCGCACTGCCAAAAGATTACGTGGCGATTATTATCAACTACTCATCTCTTGAACAACAGAAAACACTTCTCAATCAACACAATCAAAAGATAAGGATGTCTATTCTCCGTTTAAGCATATTTTATGCAAGTCACAGAGTAATCAATATATATAGGAAATTTTACGTAGATCTAAAATTATGAAATTTGACAAATAAGTACCTATAACTTACAGAGTAAATAAAGGAAAAAAATATCAGTCAAGTGCGAGTCTGACGCTCGCACCGAAATTTCATGCAAATGTATCAATTTCATGATTGATTTTGACTTAAACTTTGACTCACTTAAATTTGCGGGCGTATGTACTCAAGCATAAGCTTGTAATGGATTTTTTTCTATGATACATCTCTAAATTTCCAAGTTTTGTACTAACAGATATATTTTATTTATATTGAAAAAAAATTGCTACGGCGTAGCGTATGTAAAAATATTTTGAATGAAGAATATTTTCTCAACTAAAATATGAACATTGTAATAAAAATATGAAGCTATTTATATATTATTTAAATAATTAAAATAAACCAAATAGTAATTAATTAACTGAGAATTGCCTATTATTATAGAATTATCAGTATATACATTAATTTACAATTTCTTACGAAGAATGATATAAGAGCTGTTATATATTTTATTATTTTAGTTATTTAAAATTTTAATCTATATCTAAATTATAGAAAAATAATCATAAGTTTAATTTATTTTAAATGAATACTCTTAGAAATATTCAACCTCCTCGTAGTAAGAATACAATCACAAATTCTACAAAGTCACGGATATAGCTTTTAAACGGTACTTTGAAAACAACTCATGTCTTTGTCTCGACTTTCGTTTATGATATACAATATCCATTTTTCTTAACACAGTCTGTCAGCAAAAGTTACTTGATAAAAAAATAGAAAACTTAATTATATATATTCCTAAGTATTAACTTTTTATCTGCGAATAGGTTTTTATCTGCATAATTATAAAAGGTTCATTTTGTACTCAATTAGGTGCATTTTATAAATTACCTTATTTCAGTTATAAAGTTCTGATTAACTACGAATATAAACACTCATATATATTGATTCTGTCAACTTCGAAATTAGATTTTTCTGTTCACCAAGAGGGATAGACTTAGATATGTTTTATTAATTGCAGCTTTATTTGGTATATAAATAATGGTATTATAAAAAAAGATTTAATTATAAAAAATTGCCAAATAAACTATTTATATCCATTTTCGACCCCACAGCATCTTTTACCATTATTATGACTTTTGTATTTTCACATACAACTCACATTTTAAAAGCTTTTATTTAACAAAAGCTTTTATTTAATAATCTATTCGTTATATAAATTCTTATCACATATAACTTCTATATAAGTAACTAATACAATATCGACAAGTATTTGTTCTTATTAAAAACTATATGCCGCCCGCAATTTCATTTGCGTACTAGGCCAAAGATAATACCCCGATATTTTTTCTCCGTCTCGCTTACTGCTCCTTGAAATTCCCCAAGTACAATACGTACCAAATTTCAGGAAGCACGCGTTGTCTGTCAGTCAGTCAGTCAATATCGAAGGAATTTTAAATAATTATATAGATTACGAATTACTAGCTCTGAAATATTTGTAGAAATGCCAAATAAACAATTATTTAACCCAAATCCAAATAGCAGATGCACTTAAATATACTGTAAATAATATATTTCAGTTGAATTATATCTAATTATTTATTTATAATCTGACACGCTCTCGCCCCACTTTTATACCCGGACAACTGACATTCTTAACCCTTTCGGATCTATAAATTGAATGATTAAATATAAAATACTTCAATGAATTTATTATTTAGCGTTCTATTCACGTTCTCATTCTCTAGAAACATTTATGATTATACGAGCACGCCTTTATTGGAATATAAATATGATTCTACAAAGATATATTTACTTTGGCAGAATTAATAAATTACATATTACGTATGTAGACATTAATTTTATCAGGCGGTTAGTTATTAGTTATAATTAATAAATAACCACCTAAGGTTTTCATATTATTTGCTTTTTCCTGATAATAGATGGATGGACAAATGGATAATAGTGTCATGACACTTCATCCTCCGCTATTCGTCGTAAAGTTACAATCATGTAGGGAGATGAAAAGTGTACACTTACATTATTTATTTATTATTTCTTCACTTCACTTCATTCTTCTGCTTCACGTGGTGGGATATCACATGGCAGGGTAGGCACAGGGAACTGTAAGTTGAAGGAACCTAGTGTTAAAACACTCCGTTTCTCACTTTCCGCCATTCACGGCACTGCGTGTTGAGTGGCGGAATTCAACGCCGCGCTTCGCCTTGTTGCGAGAGTAGGTTCGATTCCCACTTGGGGAGGATGAATTGTGTATCCTTGCTCTGGTAATGAGTCAAAACGAAGTCTTGAATTTCGCCATTTAACACGCAAAATAGGAAAGCGGGCAACGAAGTGTCCTGACACTAGGTTCCCTCTGCCTACCCTATAAGCAAGATACAGCGTGAAACAAAAAAAAGCGGTCAAGGTATAAGACACGTAAGAATAAATCAATAGAAAGGTCAGCAGCAGTGTCAAGAGCTACCTACAGCAAAGTTATTGAACTTCTTAAGTTTCTGTTTATCGAATTTTTCAATTTGATATTTTGTTCTTTGTATTTCATTTTGTAGACAACATTTTATTATTAATATATAACTTTGTAACTAGGTATGTAATAAAATATAGCAAACTGAATTTAACCGAGTTATAATAATTGTATTAGCATGGAAATGGCAGTTATACGCAGCTCAGGTGACAATGCAATAATATGGCACCATTGAGCTGATCTGGTGATTGGAATGAGACCTAAAAAGGGCGATTTTTTCTTGTCATTTAAAGTATACAGGTAATTGGTTATTTCATTTTCCTATGACTTAAAACAAAAAAAGGTTATATATAAAAACCTTTTTTGAACGAAATGGTAGTCTACGAATGCTCTACGCGTATTCGTAGCAAAGTAAAAAATAGTGAATAGTCTACAGTTTGCTTAATAAAAGTTTTTATTAGTTATTATATTTTTATGATTATATGTACCGTATAACCGTATACAAAATATTACATTTGTATTTTCGCTTATGTAACTAGCTAATGAAATAGTATTTGAAATTAATTAATTTATAAATCTTTCTATAGGCTTAGTGTTGCAGTAGCTTTGCTATATTCTAATCGATACTGTCTTAATTTATTAATATCGAGGTTATGACATAACATTAAAAAATCTCAACAGTGTGCTTTTATCTAATGAGATCAGAAATATACAAACAATTTAAGTATCAATATTCTTTATAGACAGCCTCACATCCATGTAAGTCACATCTAAAGTACAGATGATAAAGATATATTAATAAATTGACACTATCCGCATTGTAAATGTACACATATATATATATAATATATATGCTTGGAGCCTCGTAGGTACGACGCGCCGTCCGTCGGAATCTATTAAGAGGATTATGATGCAGCTTCAAGACGAGGGTCGTTGCGTCTCATACGAATTTTGTTTGACTATTACACCGTATTGATATTGAAAATTTTAATCATATTTTCGAATATGATTAGAAATATTGGTAATAATTAATTATTAGGAAGGGTCAAAGAAGATATCTCATAAAAAAATTTTATATTATCGTAATAATTTATTAAGCACTAAATAATTATTTGTTAACTACTTATACCTTAAACTCCCTAGTGAAGTGTCACTCAACAAGCGAATAGTTCTCTCACAGCCAGCAATTAATTTTGCAAAGAGCTTATACTCTTCCAACTTAGTGATTTGGAAGACATTGAAAAGTTCTGTAATATAATATATAAAAAGGTATAAAAATTTATTACTCAATTGTAGACTCATCGTAGAAGTAACAAAAGAAACTTAAAATGTCAAAGCTAAAGCTAAAGTTTCTTTTCCTAACCGAGCCTCAGCACCGAAACATGTAATATTACAAATGCTTAATCAAATATATACATATATAAAGAACACAAAATTTCAAGAACGGTGTAAATGCTAATACGCTTAATCCACGTCAGCTAAATTATTAATGCATTTAAAAGGATTTACTCTTAATATGAGGTGTAGCGGCGCGGTCACGACTTTCTAACTCCTCGTTCCCTTTGAAAAGTTAATTAGGTTTAATGTAATTAATATTTATTTAAAATTTTACATATTTATATGTTATTTATGAAAAAAAAACAAAGACACTAACCAAATATTTTATGCAGTTGCATATCAAGATGATGTTCTGTTGCTTTCAATAATTTGCTAAGAAGATTCATTTATATCTAATATATCACTTATTTGCAAGATTGATAGAAAGGACGTTATAACTTAGACATAAACTTTACGTAAATTTTGATTGGATATGGATTGGAATCAAACATGTATGTTTGACACAATATAATATAAGTAACTTACAAATGATTGACCCAAATGATGTAGAATGGCGATGAGAATATTTAGTACAGGCGCAGTATTTTACAATTTTACCTAATTACCAAAATGATGTTCGAACAACGTCAAAATTTAAATATCGATTCTCATAGTCAACTAAAGCTATTATAAGGATTGTAAGCTTTATAAATATTGCTAACATGGATCTTGTAACTTTGCCTTCTTATTTTTCTAAAATTCTAAAAATTGTACAAGGGAATACTAGATATATAATATATATCTATATATATATATATATATATATATATATATATATATATATATATATATATATATATATATATATATATATATATAATATAGATAAAATGGTATAGAATACCTATCATGGAGTCACTAAAGTATAACAAACTAATAAACTTACAGTATAATATAAAATTCTTCATTTAAATATTCTTGCAAAGAAAAATACAACATTTTTCTTTTTTCTTCTCGTTAAAGTATATTATTGAAATATGTCGAAAAATATCTTCGCGTGACACTTCATTTTGCCCTCAAAGTCACGTTAAACGCTATTGCTATTAGGCAAATATGGCAACTCATCCATGTCGATTACTTAGACAATAAGATTAGGCTATTTTGTAAACTTTCCCATCGCATTTAATATTGACAAGGCCGTTTTGAGGCAAGGTCAATGCAGTGGAATATAGTTATGATTCATAAATCACAATGAAGCTAAGTTAAGTAGTTTTAAAATTAAAGATTTTAGTAGAGACGTCTCGAATAGTTTTTATAGCTTATCATTTATTATTTGATATAAATAAATCTATCCACTTGCTCTCAAAATATATTATTACATTTTTAGTACTCTCTTGAACTTATCAGTAATTTATTTGTTATTATAATTAAAAATTACTTTCATATAAATAAAATAAAGTACAATTAAAAATATTACTTCTACAACATTAATATAATTGGTACATATCTGTGATCACAAAGGTTTCAATAATAAGCGAATATAATTCGAGTTAAGTAAAAAGTTTAAGCTGTAATATTTACTACTAAACTACTTTAAACTACGTACAATGAAGGAACTCTAGCCGAATAAATAGAACGATGCTTTAAAATTATTTAACGAATTTGCAATTTGTTCACAAATATTATATATTTTGTTTGTTGTTTCTTCAGATATCTTATATGTATTTCGAATGTCTTGATAGATATATTTATGATTAGTATGTTCGTCAACTTCCGAATATTTGGTGACATTATTGCTAGATGACATGATCTTTACTTAACAGATAAAAGTAGTCCACTTTTATCTCATTATTAGGAATTGTTCGGGGCCATAATGAAGATATGGAAAAACTGAATTAATGTAAATAAATTTGAATCAACTTTTTTTTGATTGCGTAAACGAACTTAGTGTTACGACACTCGTTTTCCACTTTCCGCCATTCAAGGCATTGCGTGTTGAGTGGCGAAACTCAACGTAAAAAATTTAAATTATTAATTCTCTCTATGTGGAAATCGAACCCATAAACTGTCACGCTTTTATGCAGACGCTGTGCCTCTGTGCCAAGCATATAATACTGCGCAATCACCAGCAAGTGTTTGCATCCGCCAAATAAACAATCATTCACGGTTCACGATTTTACGGCCCAAATCACTGGTTAAGAACCAGTTCCTTAGAGCAGAGATGTATGTAAGCCAACACTGACGCTTTACGGACAAAATGCATATAAGCATATTTATGTGTGTGACTTGAAGTTGTAATTATTATTGAATTTAAATATTACTTTCAATAAGTAACAAATTTTATCAATAAAACGCAAAAAATAATAAAATTCAATATCTTATATAGTTATGACCAACCCTAGTTAAATATATACAAGTATTAAAACAACTATAAAACCTCTTATACAGGAGTATGTTGACATTAACAATAATACTTCTCTTAAACAGGAACATAATCTAATGAAGTAGTAATAAACAGAACAAAATAGCACTCAATCAAGAAATAATGAGGCGTAAGATTAGATAAACGTTCGTAGAGCGGATTCGGTGAGACAGTGGCAATAAATCTCTCAGCGCCAATTACAAGTATATGATTGTCGAATATCCAAGAATCGTAGTAGAGTCCGAAACAATGGGCCTTTTGGGAAATACACGTGACAATTGGGGTCGCCGTGACCCGAACTATGTATAGATTTGTATGGAATAATGTGCAATGTGATGTGAATAGTGTATTGGATTGTGTGTAAAATTGTATTATAAAATATTCATCTGGCTGGCGCGTCGTGGCGCAGTGGCAAAGCGTCTGACAATATGCGAATATTGGGATGGTTCAAATTAATGAATTATATTTATTTCAAGGCAATGCGCGTCTTTGAGTTCCGCTACTTATCGATCGATTTTTTTAATACCAAGTTCCCATATTCTACCTACCTATAAACGAAATACAGAGAGAAGCTATTTCTTTATTTCTATTTACATTCGCACCTAGTATGTATATATGTACTTACTTATGTTTAACATCTTTAGACATTTTATAGTATAGTGAGGACGTATCTGAACACAATGGTTGTGGGTTTATGTTCCAGGACGTTTGTGATACTTATACAAGTACTTACACATATCTCTACATATATATTATTTTATTCAATTATGTCTATATAATTGAATAAGATAATGTGTTTTGCTAGAGTTATTGTCTAACTAATAATATAATTCTATTATGAAGCTACGTCACCCATTCTGATGGGCTTAAAATATAGTATACATAAACGGAAATAAAGACATAAATTACTTGTACATAAAAATTGATAACCAACAATATGAATCATAAAATAATAACTGTACTTCAAAAATCGTGGTTCAGCTCCTGACTGTAAATACAGTAGTTGTGGGTTCTATCCATTCAGTAAAGTGATTTATTTTCTTTTGCCGACAAAGTACCAGCACATAACACGCAATACCTTGAATTCTATCGGAAAATAAAACAGAATACGAAGTGTCTTAGCACTATGTTCTCTCTGCCTACCTTGTTACCTACAGATCTGAAGTTAAGCTGAAAATGTATAAGTATAGAAAATCATACAAAGAATGTCTCTGTAGGGCTATTTGAAAAGTTTTAAGTTATTCGAGAAAACCTCGGTTCCTGGAGCTAAAACTTTTATAGCTGCAATCGTATCGCAAAAACCTTAAAGAAAACATTTTTATTTGAAGGACACTGAAGTAGTTATTAGCCTTCGTTTACTTCGTGCCTTATTGATTAATACGGTATGAATTATGAATGTGCTTTCGATCACCGCTCCGGGAAACGTTTGTGTTGAACATATTTTATTTCTTGTGGTACCTACTACTCGTATTAACCAAAGCGGCGTTAGTTGCACCACCAGTTACCACACAAATCTCTCTCAGGTGAAGAAATAATAGAAAATAAAGCCTACATGACTTGACTACATATATCCTCTAAAATCTAAATAATCAATGCATTTTATGCCTTTCATTTACATTGGTATTAACGTTAAACAGTTAACTAGATTACTAAGTTGTCCATTGGATTATATTATTGTATCCACTTAATCCTAGATCAACCTAATTATCTAGAGAAAACAAAGTATCCATTAAAATGTATGTATATCTAGGCCACGTTAAGTGTTAAGCGTCCCTGAACTTGATAATTTGGTAACATTATTTTTAATAGATTTTACTTACTATTTAACCATAAACTATTGTGATAGAATAAGTGAATGTACGTAAAATACTTAAAAAAGCGATCAAGACAGTAAGGAAATTCGAAGAAGTCTTGTCCGAAAGCAAAATATTTTGTCTCGGGAGATGAAGATAGAACCATGTCGCGTATTTTAAAAAATGATTTAGGATTTACATCCTAAAAAGGAAGGACTGGTTATTTCTTATCTAATAATTTAATAAATAATAGTGTGGTAAATCAAAACAACAACTAAAGCAGTACCCAAAGGGAGGTCTCAGAAAAAAAAGTTGTTTTCGGATGAAACTATATTTACAATATTTTAATAAACAAAATAACCTTATTTATGCTGAAAGTTCTGAAGAAGCTTTCCAATTAGTCAGCGTAGACATTATCCGATCTTAGCGACCGTTTGGAGGGGTGTTAGCTATGGAGGAATAACTGAGTCATATTTTTGTGAAAAAGGTATCAAAACATCGGCACAAGTGTATCAAGACACCATTGTTATTTAATTCAATGTTCAGTTATGTTAAATAGCCAAGAATGATCCTTTTAGCATGATTCGGCGCTAGTCCATAAAGCTCAATCCGCCCAATCTCGATTAGACACGAACGTTCCGGACTTCAGCAGAGCTGAAGACTGGCCGTCATCTAGTTCTGATCTTAATCCACTGTCTTAGAGAGTAATGCTTGCTCTAAACGCCATGATAATTTGGAGTTCCTAATCCCTACAATCCATAGTATTGGCAGTAAAGAATTTTCCCATATAAAGAGTTCGTGCTACTGCTATTGATAACTGGCCTCAACTTTTAAAGGATTGCTTGCAGTCAATGAATTCCATTAGTACAAAAAAGTAATACAAAAAAGTTGTTTTTCTTTGTAACAATATTTATGGCCAAACTATGTATAAGTATAAACTTTCGGCCTTGCAAATATATATGGTCTTTGTAGATGTTTTTATGTCACATACTAGCAAAGCATTATTCCCTAAAAATTTTAAGAATAATGATCATTGAAAGCAAGAAAGAAATGAAAGAAAGTTATTATTATTAATAAGATTTTTAGTATTAAGAAATTATTACTATTGTAGATGGTTATATAAGTCAATGCCCTAAAATAATAAATCAATCATTTCCAATAAAAATAATATAATATAAGATAGCGACAATTAAAATGTATCGTAACATTGTTTTATAATAATGAGGTTTATCATTCAAATGGTTGACAAAAGAAAACTTGAAATAAAGGTGTAAATCAACAAAATGTTAAAAAAAAAAAAAAATATATATATATATATATATATATATATATATATATATATATATATATATATATATATATATATATATATATATATATATATATATATAGACACGGATATATATATAGATTCGTATGCACAGGGAAATAATATATATATATATATATATTATTTCCCTGTGCATACGAAATAATAACAACAATTGCGAAAACAAATTATTTACGGCAATTAAATGCCGATTTACATAAAAATATCTCATTAAAATTGGCGACATCAAGTTAGCATGACATCGTTACAATGAATCCGTATTATATTGTCAGAGGCCTTTACAAACCACGTCAATCAATGACAACTTCGGAGCCAGCGTAAGGCAATTTGGGCTTCATTTGAAAGGTGTCCCAAGTTATAATTGGTGCCGAGTCGATTCAGTTATTAGTACTGGAACAATACCTGGATGGAAGTGGGAAATTAACAATGCGCTCGAAAACGAATAGCGGAAGTCAACGTTTGGATACTGTGCTTTTTTTTAAATATGGCAGAATGCAGTTGAACTTTTCAAAGTTTGTAAAACTGTTTTGGTGTTGTGTGAATCAATTTTTGTTATAGCTATATAGATTTTATATGTCTGCTACGACAGTATATAAATGCGATTTTCCGATAAAGCTTAGAGGTACGAATAGATAATATTTATAATATATTAAAATAATAATATTTTAATATATTATAGTTGTTTGTAAAACATATTTTTATATATGTTTTTTATTTATTTCATTATCAATTTTATTTTTGTAGCTTGAGATAAACGAACATAATTAACTTCATATTTAATTATAGAAGACGCAGGATAAGCAACACAAAATCTTTTAATATGACGTAGCAGTAATATTATGTAATTGTAATATTAATCTAACAATTCCAGGCATCAAAAATAAAAATATTCGATTTTATTAACAGGGTTACAAAACAGTTCTCATCGATTTTAAGATCATTATTATTATGCTACATATATATATATATATATATATATATATATATATATATATATATATATATATATATATATATATATATATATATATATATATATATATATATATATATATATATATATATATATATATATATTATATATATATATATATATATATATATATATATATATATATATATATATATATATATATATGTATATATATATATATATATATATATATATATATATATATATATATATATATATATATATATATATATATATATATATATTAGCTGATACTTTTTGTATCCAAGTTATATATTTTACAAAAGCATTGTTAAAAACAAAACATTAATTTGAAATAATAAACCAGTTTTTCATAATTTACAAAAGTTAATAATATTATTGACTAAATTTTATCGCCGGGATCTCCTGAGAAAATTTTGATTAAACATACTCAAAACTAACTTAATTTTTTTTAGCTTCTCACTGTATTCCGCATAGGGATCTAGTGTTAAGATACTCCGTTCCCCGCTTTCCGCCTTTTGAGGCACTGCGTTTTGAGTGGTGCTAGTCAACGCCACGCTTTGCCTTTTTGCCAGAGCGAGGAAAATTATAATTGTTCATTCTCTCCGTGTTGGAATTGGACCCACAAATCTTCGTATTTACGGTACTCATTTAAATTTCAGCTGAAAATAACTACGACGATTATAAATTTAAAAAATTTCGTAAATATTACACGTACTCAGTCAGCATTACTACGCTTAACAACACTGAAGTACATTCTAAGAACAATTTTAAAATGAACTCCGATTACAGTCCGCATTCACCTGTAATCGATTTCATAGCAAACAACCTGAATCAAGTTCATGATTTGTGCGAGAAAGTTATGAAGGAACAAATAAATAAGCCCATAATAAATCCGCCCCGAGTTAATGAACTACCTAATCAGTGTAGAGGGAAAAAATGTTTTTTTTGCACAATAAAAACAACTTCTCTCTTCGTAAAAAATCTCATTTCGCTTTATTGCAGTAGGCCTAATTTGAATTGAGTGCTATGCAGTTATGGTTCAAGAGAGTGGATAATTTTAAGTATCAGACTGGCAAAAAGAAAACAAGGGTAAGTGCTGATTATGTTTGGAAACTTTTAGATTACATATTAGCTCACGGAGCCGGATGAATCCCATCTTGTTTTTTTTTCTAGTTACATAAGATTATAGAGTAGGTAAAAGTGTTTTATGCGTCTTGATCATGTCTTACTTATTGATTTGTTACACTTGTGTCCCGTAATATGTCAATAATAATGATATAGTGGTATGTAATTAACGTTACATTCTCCTTTGTGTGTTCCAAATTCAACGTGACATTAAAGAGAAGAAGAGAAGAAAAAGAAAAAGCAGTTTACATTTTGGCTACACTAGCTTTTTCCTATGGCTTCGTTCCAGTGGCTTAATGAAAGGAACTAACAGCTGTGTATGGCATAATGGTCATTCTTAGTGCCGCTATCGCTTTCCTCGATAAATAAATCATACAACATGGAAAATATAAATTTGAACCAATAGTTTGAGATATAAGTGCATTTAATCAACTTTTTAGCTTTAATATTATAAAGCTGTTATTATGTTTATATTTCATTCATCATTTCTTTCCGAATAATATATGTACATATGACTGAAGAGATTTGACTTAATTCCTTCAAGTTTACTGAAATAAACAAAAGAAAGCTTTGCCTATACCCTAACATATGGCGAATATAAAAATATATTTATATATTAAATAGTTAAAAATTGTAACGTGGTAAATTGAAATAGAACTCCACATATAAGCACTTGGCCAAGAACTACATATGTAGGTATACTATTTAGAAATATTTATTGTTTTAATATTGCACAAAGAAGACCTAATATAAGAGCATTGTGTTTTTTTAAGTTTTCAAGAAATTAATATTTTCTTTTAGATATATTAACTTTTATCATATTCGTCCTAATAAAATAAAATAAAAATGTATAATGGCGTATTAGGTATATCAATTTCGTATTTTTATTTGCTTATTACTCGTCATCGATGTGCTATAGCTGTATAGCTATATTGATGAAACATACGCACTGTAGCAGCGTTACTCTAAAGTGTGAACTGTAAACATCGTTACTGTCGATAAGTGGAGTGTGAGTGGCAATTGAAATGTTTACTTTATGTAAAAGTGGTCATTGGTA
Organism: Dione juno; assembly: GCA_037127375.1. Lineage (NCBI taxonomy): Eukaryota > Metazoa > Arthropoda > Insecta > Lepidoptera > Nymphalidae > Dione > Dione juno. Next base: position 9,550,868 of record JAXRJS010000041.1, on the reverse strand, counting down.
GAAGTAATAGTCAATTATATAGTCTTTTTTTCTCTTTACTTTTGCTACACCAGATTTACGTTGCTGGTGACTTTTTAGAACTTTTCTCGTTCTCATTGTGACTTTTCTTCTCGGAATTTTTTTTTAGTCATAGTAATACGGCTATTCTCTAGGTCTATAGGTACGTTAGATCTGTAACGTAAAGTAACAGGGTTTGTGTCAATATTTGTGAAGACAGTTGTTGTAGATCGCGTCTTCTTTTGGTATCGTTCCAGTTGAAGCTCTAATTTTCTTATTGACTTCTTGTCTCTCAATACTAATTTATAAGTGTTAATTACATAGTTGTTATAATTTTTTATTTATTTTAATTATTTTTTTTCACGCTGTATCGCGCACGTTGCAGGGTTGGTAGAGGGAACCGTAGGTAGAAATAACCTAGTGTTAAGACATTCCGCTCTTTGCTTTCAGCCTTTCGAGGCATTGCGTGTTAAGTGGTGGAACTTAACGCCGCCCTTGTGACTTGTTACCAGAGCGAAGAAAATGAAAATAATTTATTCTTCCTGAGTGGGAATCGAACCCACAAGCCGCGTTTACAGTTTTCAGTTATTAGTCATGGCGCAGACACTACGCCTCTGCGCCATGACTAATAACATCAATGCTTTAAGTAAAATATTAGTTTTATAAATGTTACGGCTAAGTATTGCAACTGATAATTAATTCCATTTTAATAACCATAATCACCTTAAAACAAAGCTACTCTAAACAATGCTTATGAAAGTTGTCGCTACAGTCGAACAAAACAAAAAAATAATTAAAAGAATTTGTAATTTGACTTCTGAAACTCGAGAACGAATCTTAAATAAAAACTGCTCAACGGCGAAGTTCGTACAGTGTTTCGTGAATTTAATTAACATTCCGGGGGCAAGCGGGCAGTGTTAATCGTGGCTGTCAATGCCAGCGGGTCACCCAAAGGGCGTCATGTCAGAACAACTTGGTTTTGCTATATCCACTTTTTAATTGCTATTATAAACACCTATAGGTACATTTGCAATTAAAAAACGTAATTCGATTAAAATGAAATCGCAAAATTGAGTTTAGTTTAACAGATTTTTCCTAAGAATTATTTAAGCAAAAGTTTTATCTTCTAGATGTTATCTTAATGATAAATAAGTCAGAAGTGATCGCAGCGCAATGGGGCAGCATCTGACTCTAAACGCAATTGTTGTGGCTTCTATTCCTACTCGGGGATAATAATTTAATTCTCTGCATAGTACATATATTTTATCTATATTTACCCTTTAGCTATACGTCATGGGTAATATATTTATATATATATATATATATATATATATATATATATATATATATATATATATATATATATATATATATATATATATATATATATATATATATATTTATTATTTTTTTTCTTTTAAATGTTTGTTCTAAAAATCTTATTTTTTCTCTTATCTTTAATTTATTCTTTATTCTTATTTTATAAAGACATTCTACTATATACATAAATATAAGTATATTAATTTATATTTTTCCAATGCAGTTAATGAGTCTGGTGAACCATATTATGCCAACAAAATAATATTAGAGTGGATCGTAAAATTGAAGATGCTTTTAAAAAAGTAGTAAAATGTAAGGCATAAATCCGGTAACAGTTTGCAGGTGAGACCTGATCGATGCTCTTTATTTTTGAATAATTTGATTTAATTAATTTTTAAATGAAAAATTCGATATAAGATGAAAACTATCTAGTACAATATACATTAGAATATAATAATATTGCCTTTTAGTTTTATTTTTAAGGACACTTTGCCAATATACAAGACAGATGAGTGAGTACATTATCACGAGAAATCTATACTTTTTTGCGCACAGTTACATTTTTATTTTATTTAACATTAACACAAACACTCTCTACTGAGTTCATTTTATCCTATTATGTAGGCTTAGTGCATTGCTTTATTTGTTTAGACTTGTCAAACTATTTTAAAAATATATTCTGTCTTTCAAAATTTGAAGTCATGAATATTAAATTTAGTCATATAGGTCTTAAGCGCTACCTCACGCTACGTCTGACCTCATAACAAAAGAAAATCTATAATAGCATTGCATAATGTCTAATGTACCTATATAAATAAAAAATATATAAAAATTTTAATGTAGTGGAACTTGACCCCGCACATTTCTTTGAATCCAGTAGTTATACCTACAGATACGCTGACAACAAAAACAAGTTATATTATAATACATTATTGCATACACAACACAGATAAACGAAGAAATAAAAACATAGAAATAAAAAATGGACACCGTCTACGCCTATGTAGGCGGATGTAAGTTGTAACAAGTGTATAAAAATATAGATTTTTCTGATTATGCTACGAGTATTATACTACGAGTATTATTCTACGAGTTGACTCATTCTACCTGCTCAACAAAACGTAAGAATAACGTGAACATAAAATAATTAGTATGTACGTACGTATACACAAAAAGCTCTTATAATCTGGACAGATGTGTTTCCTGTGTAAATCGTTAAAATTATGTTATCTACCCACAAACGGAGGTTTATTAAGGAGTCGTAAACGCAAACTGCAGGGGAGATACGATGCAACCTATAATGAGAGTCATAACCCCCTGTCCGTAAAGTCGTTTTGTTTTTAATAGCACTTGCATAAAATATTTTTCATCTGCCCTTTTATATCTTTGTAGGTAGAGGTAGCTTTTGATATTACTATGTATATATAGTTATATTTTGATCGATGAGCTTTCATTAGGAAAAACTGTTCAAAAGAAGTAAATTCAATACATAACATTTTTAAACGTATATATATATATATATATATATATATATATATTATATATATATATATATATATATATATATATATATATATATATATATATATATATATATATATATATATATATATATATATATATATATATATATATTACTTTATTATTATAAATATTATATTCGGTTTCAGGCTAATACTAGACTAGAGTATACTAAGCTTTTTATGAATCACTTTTGAATTTTTCAAATTTTGGACGCTTCAATTTAAGCATTTAACGAATGTAACAAACTTTTACTAACATAACTATACGAGTAAAAAGTTACCAGTCAACATGTAGACAGACATTGAAATTTTGAAAATAACATAAAAATTTAAAAAATATTAAAAATTAAAGCCGTAAAAGGGTCTTTTCCAAATAACTGTGGAAAGTTTTACGCTTATCCACAAAGTTAGACGATACGCCCACAGTTCACGGAAATGTATAATTATAAGGTGCTTACTTATGCACGGTCTCGAAATATTTAATATACGTACATACCTACCTCTTCATAGTTCGTAAGTACTCTAATTCTATTATACAGAGCCACATTAAACTTTGTTAGAATACTTATTTTCATAAAGATTTTTAAGCATAGCATTGTTAAGATTTATTTGTATTTTATTATATTATTTATCAATCAAGTAAGATACTCATGTTTCATTTTTTTATCCAAAAACGTCACTCAAATTCCTATAGTATTAGTGAATTAACAATCAATAATAAGCGCTAAGTAAGTATAACTAAAAATGTTTTGCTAATATTAAAAAAATAACTAAGGCGCTGCCCGTTGCTCTTTGTTACCGACCTGGTACGCTATCACAAGAAAACACATGTTTTTTTAGGTCCACGATGGACGTTGATGAAGAAATATTATCTTTGCTGGTTGTCTTCATTATACTTCGTCGTCATTGTCAATATTTACAGGAAAATCAATCACATGGTGTGCGTGGCTTCCGTCTCTCCTATATAGCACACGGGATACGGACACTGATTGTCAGTCGTCTGTTTGCGCAACTAAATCAGTGCCTACAATTGTAAAGAAATTTGCTGATGTGACTTATGTCTTCAACTGAAGACTTTTAATTTTCAATTACCTACACCAAATTTTTCTTTTCAGGTAACATGTACATGTTATGTAACATGTACATGACACAAAAATGTCTACGTTTGTACACAGCCTTAACTATCTACCTGTTTTTTTTTTATTTTGTGCCAATCTTAATTTTCGTGTTATTGAGTGTGTATTTAAAAATCATCCAAATACGCTAATTTTCATATTTTATTACGCAATAATATTTTAATAACTAGAATAGCACAATTTCCTAGATATATATATATATATATATATATATATATATATATATATATATATATATATATATTATATATATATATTTATATATATATATATTATATATATATATATTATATATATATATATATATATATATTATATATATATATATATATATATATATATATATATATATATATATATATATATATATATATATCTATTATAACTAAGTTATTTATTGCTCCATTTTGAAATACAAGCAATTTATCGAAACTTTCCACTGAAGCAAACTTCAAACTCGTCGAGTAAACGTATATTTCACATTACTAGACTATAATTATCGACAACAGTTCACTCCTTAATAATTATTTCGCTTTCCTAAAGAACACAACCTTTGTACAGTAGCTATAAGAGCTCAATAATATCTAATTACAAGTTGCACGGGAAATGACCGAAAACTATTTAACCCCATCAAATATACATAAGTAAATTTCTCGATGATTATCGGGTAGAGGCTGTGATTTGGAAACTCCCTAGTGAATAATGCAAGAGTTTAGAATGCGTCACATATGAAATATTCTTGAACTGAGTACAAATGAAGATATTCATATAGAAATTAGTATAATTTATATTATTTTTATAAAAATTAACTTGGATACTTGTTGATTTTTCCTAACAGCAATTTTTTAAGGCTAATCATTCGAAATCTTAATGCATATTCACTAACTCGAGTTGTCAAAACATGTAAAATATTGTAATGGACGAAAATTAATTTGTTACGATATTAAATGGAAATTGAACGAAAATGACCTCTACCTTTTTTTTTTTTTTTTTTTTTTTTTTTTTTTTCGCTGGGAAATACTTTTACGCAGACCATCCCTGAGTAGGACACTTGTGTCCTACAGAGGAATGGTACTGTGGGACTCATCGAACCCGACACTACCCACTAAAACCCAGCGGAAACCCTCTCCACCTATATGAGATGCTGCAGGATCGCTTGCGCATGCCACTACAGCACCTCGGTGGAAGGCCCACCTAACGTGGGCCACTATCGCCTTCGGGGAGCCCCAGTGTATCTTCCAGGGCGCCCGCAGCCTCGATGACTTGAGGGAAGATCTTCATGACCTTCCTGCAGTAGCTCCTCTAGGGTTAGGGAAGTTGGAGATGCGCGTACCGCCTTCTCCTACCTCCCGGTCTACGACGGCGGAGCAGATCTGCATCCACGCTAAGCTCGCGCGCACGCTCCGCGGCCTCCTTCTGTGCTATAACAGATTCACAGAAGGAGACTGCTACAGACCAGTTCCTCTCACTCTCCAGCATGGCTTCCATCATACTGGACAGTGAGAGATCCCTACCCACTACAGCCATCAAGGCGTGGCGTTGCGGAGCCCAAGCGGGGCATTCAGCCAGAGTGTGATGCGCCGAATCAACGGAGGCATCACACTCGTGGCACGCTGGTGACATCTCCCGACGCGCAATCTGATGCAAATATTTGCCGAAGCAACCAAATGACCTCTACCTTAAGAATTTTATTTCGCAAAACTCGTAATGAAAACTTCTTAATTCCTAATGAAAACAGAAATCTTGAGCTCTTCATAACGAATATCGTAAGACGACATTACTCGCAACCCGCAAATTGTTAGCGAAGGTAGATGCGACCGCAACCGCACGAGCCAACTTCCCTGCCTTGGTCCCGACAGTTATTATGTACAATTAGGACTTAGACCACGCGGCTCTAATCTTGCGCTAACTTCTACGTAGGATATGCATAAAATAGTTGACGCCTAATTGTTGTGGTAACGACAGCATCGTTGAATAGACGTGTGTAGTGCTTGTACGATATTCTATAAAAAGGTACCTACAGCTAATGTAATAGAATTAAATGTCTTAGTGATAATAGAGTACTCAATAGTTAGTAAAATTTATATAAATGATTATAAAAAACATATCTATGGGTAGTTATCTATAGAATACGACGGTATTGACGCATTTGAGACGTTTGGATTGAAATCAAGCTATGGCTATAGATAAAAGTTATATTGAGAAATTGATTTTATAAAAACACAAACATTAATTTATACTATATGTTAGTTATATGATATAAGGTATGACTAAAGAATTCTTGGTCATATTATACGTAAATCTCAATATTCGCTTTGATAAATCAAGAGTAAAAACTGTATGCAAGTAAATACATACGTATATATATACAAAATTAACCTGTATATGTGCACATATTTATATGCAGCAGCTAAGTAAGGAGGGAAGAGACTTCGATTGAAAACAAAATCGATTATAATTATTATAAAGAAGGGTCATGAGTGGGACTCATACCCTTAATTATGGAGTGCAGTAGTGTTAATTGGCGCTTTCATACTTGTTGAAATCTTTATTTGTCATATTTAAATTAAAAGTAATATTATAAACATTTGTATTTTTGTATGTTTCTTTGTAAAGTATTCACACAAAAACTACTGGACTGATTTTAAGTTTTTGTTCCAAAATTAGAAAGCTGCATTTTGACTGAGGGGCATAGTCAATATATAGGCTAAATTACATTTTCAAAAAAAACTAGAATCCCTAATAAAAATGTAATAATATAACCCGTGTGAAAAAAATAATATTAAAACTATTAATAATAGAACATAGAACTGTTCTACAGTATCGTACAGTATCTTAGTATAGAACCCATCAATATCTATAATATTCACCTTGCTGAATAAATCATCTTGTAGTTGAAGCGGGTGAAGCCGCAGATGGGTCGCTAGTATTTTATAAAAGAATTTCTCATTAAAATGAACACCGTATTATTATTCACACAATAATACGGTGTTCATTTAAAATATTTTTAGCAAGCTGAAGTGGCAGTGAGCTGGTCACATTATAGCAGGACCGATGACCCCAACCTCGAGAGGCCGCGTCTAGAGGCAGTCCTCGCCTCAAGCACAGTGTAGGTCGTATTCTAGCTATGAGTTTCACGACATACGCGTAGTTGCTGACAACGGTTGAAAGCAGAGGGACAAACATCGAGCTCAATGGCGTGTCATTATGCCCATGCCCAACAGTGGACATAGACATGACATGATATTATGAAATATTTTTTACATTATTTTCATAGTTAGCATTGTTATAGTCACTATGAATACGAAATATAAATCGAGATAATCATTTCAAATTTGATAAGTTTGAGAAAGGAGACCGGACAATGAGGGGAGGGTTAATGCGAATTTCAAATGTACCCCTTTAACCTTCAATTGTCTCGCAAGTCCTAGACGCACGGTAAATCCATGGAACGCTAAGTAATTTATTGTAATATAATTTTGTCTTTTTTCATCTCGATGGCGCCTATCATTTGTCCTTAACACAATCTAATCATAATTGGCACTCAATATATAAACCAAATGAGCAGTATTAAACGTATTCGTTAATACTCATTCTTTATCTTTGCGTTTGCGTCGGTTCCATTGAACGGTTCTATGAAATATACACATTTTATTTTATACACAATTACATATTTCGAATATTTGACTTATGAGGTGATATATTTCGCGTAATCAGACTGTGAAAGAAATAAACTTTTAAAAACATCATCAAAGGAATTCGAACCTCAAATATGGTGTATGAACACAAACTTCTATAAAATGTGTAAACTAAGACACACACGCATTTTTAATCACTTCAATTGTTCAATCATTGAATTCTTATTATTATTCTTATTAAAATAGATTCTATAAATGTATATTTATATTTTAGACTAAAAGGATAAATAAAAAAAATAAAACACAATAATTTTAAATTTACTTTAATATCCATACATAAATGGACACAAAACGATACTTCAGCAATGTCTTCATAAGTTAATTAGTATAAAAACATTGGTAAAGGTACTTAAAATATCAAATAGAAAAATTATATAAGGACCCTAGAGGAATTACGATATAATACTAAACCTTACATTAGACGGTTACATTACGCTAAGTCTACGTGTGTATTTCTTACTTGTGCATGTACTAAGTTACATAGCATATGGATAGAACACATTACTTATTAAAATGGATCTACACTTGTTTTATAATTTGAAAGTTAATATTTAAGTTCATAATGACGTCATTTATGAAGTTGTTATAATTAGGCAAAAGAGACTGTCATTTTACAGTTAAAACTAAAAAGTTCGCTAGTGTACACACATCATAATATTCTATGGTGGCTACAGGTTCCATTAAAAAAATCGATTATCTAGACATAAAACTCGGTTACTGTTAACAAATTACTCCTATACCATTTACGTCGCTATCATCTAATAAGAAACCAGTGTTTCAAAGACATCCATAGAATAAAACATGTTTAAATTCAAATACACTTTCCAACAGCTAATCCTGATTCATACACTCATGTTTAATGTATTATTTACATTTGGACACTTCAAGTGTGTACTTTAATCAACTGTAAAATATAAATAAATAGTTGAATAAGTTAGTTACTTTATGAATCAATTTTGATTCATTTAGATGTTATATGAATCAGTTACACAAATAAGTTGCGCTTCAAGTGTCCAAGTGTAAATAGGTAATGATTTAGATAAAACAAAATGGCAGTCAAAGCGTATAAAATACAACCCTTACACAATCAAACAGTCTTATGCGTTATTAAATAAAATGTCATTCAGCCGATAATGTAAAGTCACACTACAAACGTAAATGCACGAATTAGACAAATCAAATTACTTAAACAGTAGAATATTTTATTATATTTAGAAAAAGCAAAATGAACTGTACTGTTTGTTATATTGTAATATAATTTTATGATTTTGTACGACAAGTAAAATATGATAATTATATTTTAAGTAACTTTCACATATAATAACATCGCACTCTTCGACATTTGTATTAAATGAGTATAATTTGTAACATTTGATTTTAAGCTTTAAAAAAGCAAGCTAGAAAGAACTTAACTTACAAAATATCATTATATACTTTCAAAAGTGTTTATTACAATAGCAAACTAGTACGGAGCAGTAAGCATTTTCTAAATACAATATTAGGTATTATTTTAAAGCCTATTCATACTTAGTGTATAGTATACCCTATGTTCCGATTACGCATTTCATACGTTCGCGTACAAAACGATATAATCAATGCAGGGCGGTGGTTCTCTCTTCATTTTTTGTAATTTTTAAATCATAGCACCACTAATTTTGAATGTGTCAAATAAAATATTTAAAAGCCCTTGATATGCTCAAATATCGGTGTATCACAGAGTTTAATTTGTTCTGTTTCATAAAGAAACTTGCAATGTATATGGCAAAATACAAAATTAGTAAGACTTACAAAGTAATAATATGTAATTAAATTTATTTGTGATAAGAGATTTTTTTTCATTTATCATGTAAATTAGCCAATGTTTTAGATAAAGACATACTTTGAGGTTAATTCTGAGTGCTACATCTTGTCAAGTTAAACATAAAGAATATTAGATTTATTGAATACAATAAATTTTCACAATAGTATAGGGCTATCAGCTAAGTTACTCATTAGAAAGTAACTAAGTAATAATCCAAGATCACAAAACAAAACACAACATAAAAAATAAACACACATTAAGACAATCTCATTTTTACAAACATGATAGCATGTCTCTTGTCTCCCAACAGACTAACGTTTATAATTTTAACTTAGCAATTTAACATTTGAATCAAAGAAAACATTCTAAATTTAAAGAAACATTCCAAATTTAAAACATATCAATGTACGTATGTGTTCTAAATTCAAATCTTCCTTTACAAATCGGTGTCATACCAGGCGGCTACGTTGTTATTATCGTGCGGGGGTTCCGGGAATGCGAGGTCGGAGGCGGCACCGCTGGGTTCTGCCTCCATATCCATGTCCATACCGAACCCGCTACCTATTTCTAGGCCCTGCATTGAATCTATCGGTATTTGATCGTAGCCTGCAATAAGAAGTTTATTTTGGAGGTTAGTTTGATTGTTTGTAAATGAATAAGCTGATAATTTGAACTATTTTTATATAATTATCAGTAAGCAAAACATGTTATTAACCTAATATGATAAATTTTGTGTTTGTAATATATTTTCATAGTTGATATCAATAACTAAATGAGCTTAAACACAGTGCAGGGAACATGAAGCACACAATTAATTTTGTTAAACTTATCTTTTACTATAATAAGGTTGTGTGAATGTATGTTAATAAATAAATATTTTTTTAGGTTTCTAGGAGCCATAGCTAAGTATAAATTACTCCAAAGTCAATTTTATGTAAAATAAAAAATATTAACATACATAAATAATATTTATACAAATAAAGTAGCTTATAGTACAGAACAGACTAAGTATATTGTTCTCTTTCTCTTCAGAAAAAAAACTCTTTAAGTTATAAAAATTTAAAAATTTATCCCATAAGGTCAGCTTTGTTTTTAATTTATTTGTACAATGATTATTAGGTGCATAAAATATAATTACAGTAATAACAGCAAACACCCAAAACTCACACACACACAATTAAAAAAAGTAAAAAGATTGTTATAACATATACATAAATGTAAACATATAAGAAAACACACATAAACACAAAATATATACATATACAATATATAGTATAATATAAATAAGTAACACAAAACAAATAATAAATATAAGTCCCATCACCTGTTCAGTGATAAATAGGTCCCGGATTAAGCTGCATGTAAAGAAGAGAGAGAACATATTTATACAGAGAGTTTCATAAACAACATGAGTGCTTACATTACATTACTAGACATGTCAGCTACTTGATGATATATGTAACAGTTTTATGCACTAAATATTATTTTATTTTATCATACTTTGCCATTTATTTTAATGTCACAACGAAATCAATAACCAAATAAAAACAAAATTACATACATATTATGTACAGTAAACTGTGCTATGTTTTTCATGACTTACTGAATAGAGAATTAATAAATTATTTAATTATATTAATTATTAATTTATGCATATTCAATTTACAACAAGATATCTATATCTTATCTATTACATATATCATATAAATCTACTATATTTTTCGAGTTAGTACCAAACATGTGTTCTATATTAAAAAGCTCACCTTGTTGATGGAAGGAGGGTCGCGTCCCATACAAGCCTTCATATCCTTGCTCTGGCCCGAGCATGTCCTAGTAACGTTCATAGTATCAATAACGAAACGAAAAAGCAAAATTATTAAAAATAGCAAAATCATAGAACATCAAACTTGGTTTTAGGCAAATAAATTAAAATTTTAATAGTCAACATAAAATTTTCAATATATATATGTAATGCATGAGTGATCATTGAGAAAAGTTATTATCCAACACTAGTTGATGTAAAATGAGACAACCTTAAAAGTATTACAGTAACTATCGTTTTTGAAATATATATTATATATATGATACTGAAAACATTTTTGATAACCACTTTTAAATAACCAGTAACAAATGAGTATATTTATTGACAACATTTGGAATTTCAACAGCAATATTCACAATAAAAAAAACAAAAATACATGTAATTAAAAGAACAGAATATTTGCCAGTGTTATCAGATTTTAACTATACAGTAAGGATATTAATTGTTTTTTTAAACTCATTCATTTACACATATAAGTAAAATCCTCCTTTGTAAGGTATATCTCAATTGAAACTGTTCATACAACATTTTTTATTATGTCAAAATAAGAAACAATCACTCACCAAAAAATTTAAAGAAAAAATCTATGATTAATAAATAACTCACTTGCAGATCAGGCTGCATGCCTAAATCGTTAGGCCACATTTGCTGGTCATCGCGGAACAGTGAATTAGTTAACTCCATGGAGAGTCTCTTTTTGTAGTCATGTGGCTTATCCTCGGACATGCGGAAAAGGACCGCCGCGGCATACGTCGCTACACCTGTGAACGTTGTACCATTACTTATTTAAAATGTTTTTGTACATGCAATTATGTATGTAGATGTATTTTGAATTATGGATGTTTCTTTGTAATATATAATTATGGCTGCACGCAATTTATATGGGTTCAGTGGTGTTGAACATTATTAATCTCTAAATTAATCTCTCTAAAAAGTAATATTTCCATAAATTTTTAAGACTAAGCTGATCTTAAGAAATATAATTTAGCATCTACATGACCTTTTTTATTTACCATTAGAGTTTAGAATTCGAATCGGTCAAGCCGTTGCTGAAATTAGCGTGTACCAATGCACAGACAAATAAATAATGACTTTTGGTTCTATATTACCTAATGTATCTACATTGATTAATGTCACAGTTTTTATTAATATTTCTGCCATGTACAGACAGCAATAAGTTACGCTTTTATTTTTTGTATTGATATGGATATATATTGTAGAAATTATAACTATTTCAATTTAAATTATTATTTTACTTTCAGTAAGTTCACCCAAGTATGGCAAAACCTCGATCTGCCGATTTTTAAACAAATGATATCAACAAACTATTACCTTCATTACGTGAATGCAGAAGCTCAGTGAGCGGAGCTGTGGCCCCTTCAGCTTCTATCATTTCAGCGCCTTCCTTGTCAGCGGCTAGCTCGCAGAGAACGCCGGCCGCGACACGCTGTTCATAAAATAAAATTATATATTATTTACATAAATTATAAAATTATATATTAATAATATTGTCTAACTAAATTAAATTAGTATTCCTTATTATCATCTCTAAACCAAAATGATATAAATGGAGAATGTTTTATAATAATTTAATTAATCAATTTATATTATATCTTAATCACACTACAATTGTTTAAGATTTCTTAATAATTGTCCATGTATGTATGTATACTGCTCGATCATACTACAACATCATACTACTTTTATGCTTATAAAAGAATAACATTAATTTTGCATATGATAAACTCAAACCTACAACTCACCTGTATATTTTCAATCTCATTAAACAGCAGCTGTACAAATATCGGTATAACATTCTGTTGTCTAATCAGTGTACGATTGAGTCCCTCCCTTGCCAGTATATGTAGTGCACCGACCGCACCCTCCACAATCTCTTCCATGCGCACGCCATCCGCATATGTGGTTGTACCTCCGGTTGATACAGATGTGCGTTGCTGTAATGTTATTTAGATTTTTTAATTAAAGTTATTTTATTGTTTCACACGTCAACACTTTTCATCCAATTAACATCCAAGAAACTTCAAAATAAGGAACTCATTTTCTTGATTTAAGTTTAATCATTCCCCTGAATGGTTATCAAATCCATAATCATTGTATATAGTTAGACATTATTTGAATTGTTTATAAGGCAATAGTTTGGTTACTAAAGTTATGTATAAAACTTTTTAAAAATGATGCAAGTGTTCATTCTTTAAAAACAAGGTGGCAGAGTAGGCAGGGGGAACCATAGGTAGAAGGAACCTAGTGTTAAGACACGCCGTTCCCCACTTTCAGCCTTTCGAGGCATTGCGTGTTAACTGGCAGAACTCAACGCCGCATTCAATTTTTTATTTTGATCTAATTATAACCATTTATTACAAGTTTATATTATAGTATACATAATGCTTCTAATAAATACAAACTGTTGTTAATTTAGCATAACATTGGTTTTTTCATAATTTCTATGTACATTTTGTGCCTTTACCAAGAGCCAGCAACATAGTGGTTGTAAGAGTTTTACTATAAGATATAATATGTATAACAATCACTCAAACAACACCTACCCGCTGTGTATCGTTGAACGCGCGCAGCAGCAGTCTCACTAGGTGATGCACGGCGCCGTGCTCGCGGAGCGGCGCGTGGTTGGCAGGGCACAGCGCCAGGTTGCGGACGAGACCCACCACCGCCTTCACTAGAGGCCAGCGAGACGGCGGTTGTAGCAGTTTTACTATAACCTGTAAAAATATTGAACATGAAAAATGTATACTGCACAAAAATACAAGCATTATATACTACAGTTACGGCACAATGGCAAGAGATTTTTTTTAGCTGCAAATAGTCTTTACGGGCGGGGGGGACGAGTGTGTCTCGTCCCCAGAGTAAGGTGAAGGAAATTAATAGATAGCTCTTATAAGCAACAACGCACGCACACATGTACGCACAAATGCACACAGACTATGAGCATGTCGCCTTTTCTCTAAAAAATTGTTATTCTACAACGGGCAACCAATGTACGCCACGTCTCTTCCAGAAGTAATATGGCGTAGAGCATTGACCATTACATGATGAAATGACTATGTTTTAAATTTTTACTAGGAAAACCAATTATTGAATCTATGACTTCCACTTATACAGATAGACTAAAATTACTTTACATAAATATCTCAATTACGTAATAGGTTTTATTATCCTATTTTAGCTGCAACACATATACATGCAAAGTTTCAAGAATTACATCACTGTTTTTCTTTTATAATTGACATATTAAAAGTAGAAAAAAACTCACCGGCAATCCATAGTGCAGTCTAACAGCATTCTGAGCCATTTCACTCTCAACATGTCTGGAAGTGAGGTGGCGTAGAGCGCACACTGCTGGCTCAGTTATCTCTTCACGATCACCGGCAGAGACGACTGTGCGTACTAACGCATCTACACCACCAGCTTGGCATACTGTTACCTGCAAAATATTATATTGTTAGATATTTAAACAATCCTAGCATCATCAAATTAATTTAATTATAGGTTTTGGGATATTATAAGTGAAAAAAATAAAAATGTAAATTGTCTTATCTAGGCATATATTTAGTCAGTATCAGTGTGAGAACAATATGCATAATAAAATGCACACATGACTTCCAAAGTGTTTAATTTAAATATCATGTTATAATGTTCATAGTTAAATACATATACACACCTTATTACGTTGGTTGTTACAAGTCAAGTTTGACAAGATGCCAGCAGCGCAAGTCACAATATTGACATCAGTTGAAGCAAGCACTTGAACCAAGCTTTGGAGAAGGGCTTCTAATCCTTCCACCTAAAAGTATTAAATAATAGTTAAAACATGATTATAAATATCCTTTTATAAAAATACTCAAAATATTTGAAAATCTTAAATTTTTTTGAATGTTTGAATTACAGTTACTACAAAATATAATTTTATAATAAATGAAAGAAAATTACAGGTTGTTAACACACATAAATATTTACTTTAGTAGCAGCATCAGACAAATTGCGCAAAGTCCACAGGCAGTTTTGTACTAAACGGCCACTGGGATTGCCGAGATGCATGGCAAGAGCTTGCATGCCACCAGCTTCTACTATGGCTGGTTTGTTGCTGGAGCATACTGATAATACCTACACAAATAAAACCATTAAAATAGAATACAATATTTACATAATTGATTAACAAATATTTATTATCTATAACAGACTTCTTACTTTTAAAACTCTAGAAGTAGTCCAGAGCAACTTTTCATAGTCATAAGAGCGCATGATGCGGACCAATTCAATTGGTCCCTGAGAGGCAAGAATTATCAATTTAGACTCTTGATTTCCATAGGCCAAAATCTGTAGACAATCAGTAACAATGGCCAGGAATTTCACATTATTCCTTTGCAGGAGTGCAACCATTTTCTGTAGGCCTCCAGCCAAACGAACAGCCATCTTAGAGCCATCTTGATGCAATAACAAATTGTGTAGAGTGGTGATTGCATAGAATAAAACAGATTCTACTGGAGAACTTAATAATTTGACGAGAGCTGGTATTCCACCACTTTTGAAGATGGCCAGCAAACCTTGTCTATGGTGTGACAAGTTATGCAAAGTTCCCACTGCTCCTTTAGTGGTTTCAAGATCATTGCTGTTGGATATAGCCCGTACTAGAGCTGCAACCATCTGAGGAGAGTTCATGATTGCATGTCGAGATGCCTCTTTTTTGGACAACTGGTGGACCATCATAGCAGCTTGGGATACAACCACTTGGTCTTCATCATTTAAGAGCTTTATCAAGTCTGGTATGGCTCTAGAAAATAAATTTCATATATATATACTTTAAAAATAAATTAAGTATAACATAAGTATAACAAAAGGGACATAATTATAAATAGTGTTTCTCTATGTCTACATCTTAATATATTGGATAATAGAAATGTAAGAAATCAATTTTCATGTTTTTTATTTATATTTATCAAATATAAAATTCTACTTCACTAACATATAGTAAGAAAGTATATAAGATTTAAAAATATATTTCTAAATATTATATATATAAATCTTGTGTAGATTTCATGACTACCAAGTTTAATTACAAAATTCAGTTTTTAATTATAACCATTTACCTTGTAGCTAAATCAGCATCATCTTGATAGTTAATCAGGTTGACAACAGCATGTTTCAACATCTGAGAAGGTTCTGAGAGTCTCTGAACAGCTGTTGGCTGAGCAGGGTCTACTTGTGTAGACGGGATCTCCATACCTTCTTCAAGAGTCTCAGGAAACATAGCCGCACGGACGCGTTGGGAACGCGTTTGGGATAGCTGCTGGTTCATATCTAAAGAAAATATGCTAAATTATATTTTTTCTATTATACTCAAATAAATAAGATATTAAGATACTTCCTATAATTTTTATAGAAAATTAAAATTTAAGAAGTTTTGAACAAATTAAGTTTTAAGATGAACAAGATTTATGTAGATTACATTTTCATATTCTTACTACTCATCCTAATTTATAGCTTTGTACCTAATTTATTCAAAATATTGTATTGAACACAATGACATTTTTGCATGTTAAACATTTTGTGTGTATAACAAATTAATCTGTTAAATACAATTTCAATAACTATAGAATTATTACTTGCTGAAGAAATATAACTTACCATCCACTTGCTCCTGTGTAAAACCCTGAGCAAATCCTTGGTCCAGATCAAACATAAGTTGATCTCCTTCCATTTCATCATCTTCCTTGCCTGTGAGTGATGGTACCTAAAATCAACATTTCATTTAACTAATATAATATTTATTCTAATAGACATTTTTGCAATCCATCCTTGATTCACTAAGTGGCAAAATTTTTTTAAATGTAAAGTATAAATCATTATTAAAAAACAATTAGCAATAACTATGTCTATATAAGTTCTTGCAATTATACGGGATATCCAACATTAAAAATTTATTCATGATAAATTGCAAGAGTAATAGATAAAATTGCTTTCGTGATTATAATACTTGTCTATATTATTATTTCTTTGTTGTTATTACAAATACTATTGGGCTAGATTTTATAAATGAGAATTTTGATGCCAAGCATAAATATTATGATGTTAAGTAACAGAATAGGTAATTGATGACAATTTACCTGAGTAGCAGCTCCAGAATTGATACCAGAGTCCACCAGGTAGGAATTCTGCTGCCACATAAGGGTTTGCTGTTCCTTGCTTGGTGCCATTGGCACATCAGACCCACCATAATTACTGTGAGACACTGGAATTTAAAAACAAATCAATTATTTCATATTTGAATTTTACTCTTTAATGACATTTGTTGAGTAAATAATAGTAAAACATAAGTAGGAAATGTATTTCAAATAATAGTATTTTGTATATAAACCCAAAACAATAGAATTAAATAAACGTACATATGTAACTAACAGCAATATCTACTGAATGAGTCACTACTATATTCATGTTTTTAAATATTATTAGTAATTATCATTGGAAGTTAATGAAAATACTTACTTGTGCGACTCTGGGATGTTGGTATCTGATAGCTCATGGTTTAGCGGATGCAGCGATGCACCCTGCGCCTATAAAAAATAAACTATGAAACATAGTACACGACGCAATCGAGGCTATTGATTTATAAACAATTCTACAAAACATGAAAGAGGAAGTCTTTGAGAATACTTTAAGCTTCACTCTTCAAATCCATTTAAGAATTGACGGATATCTTGTGCTTTAAAGAAAATAAACAAAGTATGTAACAAATCAGATGAACTAAATACCACACCCGAGAACTAATAGAAATTGATTTTTAAATGATAATAGAATTTTACATACTAATGCTGAGAATGTGGTATCTGATACGTACCTTAAAGTTTTAAGCCGCACACAATTATTAATACACAATTTATAGAAAAATTAGTAAATATATTAGCAAGTGCTTTCTCCACCTTCACCTAACCTGACATGACAATATGGCGTCGTAGTCGGCAAAATTCGCTAATACTCGGTATTGACTAGACGCTAACACGGTATCTCTTTCTGGCAAGAATTAACCGGCTAGTTCCCTCTCGTTCTCGGCTTGGTAAAGTGTTGAGTAAATTGATTTCCTCCGATAACGCTCCTTTCTACGCTTTTTAATATGCATTATTATTATTATTTTTGGGACTATAAAAACATCTCATATTTTTGTTATTATATACTTCAATATATTTCTTTTAGTATTAGATATTTTGAAAAATACACATATTAAATAATTTTAAAATATATTTTTTGTCTTGAAAGATTTTTTTTTCTTATTTTCTGGCACTTGAAAGATGTTGAGATGCACTTAAAGAGAATATTATTGTTACGTTACAATTGATAGTTTTAAGATCTTTATGATATTATAAAGAAATGGCTTCCAGCCTCTTTAATATTTCTACATATAGTCGTTTTAATTTATCAGAAAGTCAATCTGATATTCAAGTATTTTTAAAAGAATTTGGTTACCGCATAAAAAAACAACTAGCAAGAGAAGAAGAGAATGGGACATCTGGTTTTATTTCTTTTGCAGAAAAAAAAAGTTTTAATGATCTTACATGGGTTCAAGAAAATCATATTAGATTTCTTAGTGATACTCCAAATGCAAAAGTATCCAGTCTAAGCTATTTATCAGAAACAGGGTTTATTACATCTATGATTTATACACCAAAGGGAGAATTTCTAATAGTTGGTCATTCTACAGGATTAATTCAGGTATATTTTCATGTTATAAAAAATCTCAAAGGCAATTATTTTATTTGACCACGACAAAAAAAAACGGTATTCCGTTATGTATCTACCTAAGTACACTTAATCTTTTAATTTTAAGTGAATAGACATAAAAAGTACAGAACAAATGAAACGTTTTTTTATTTTAAATCTATTTCAATAGTGAATTCGAGTTTATTATACAGAAATTTATTCATACATTTTTTTACTTTCATATATTATATAGGTATGTGCCTATGTGTAAATAATTTCGACAATTTTAATAACGAAAAAGAAATATATCCTCGACGGTAACTTTATCTTTATGTACGTATCTCATGATTACATGATTATCCTGTAGGGTTAATCTACTAAATATTATGTAAAACTTTTAACGTTTTTCTATTAACAAATATCTCTACGGATCTACCGCTACCTTGGTGCTTGGAGACGCGACAACTGCTAATACTAAAATGTGAAATAAACTTTACAATTCCATTTATAACATTAAAAAAAATTACCTTACATTCCATTCTATTTTATTTTCAATAGATAAGCGCTTTTTAACTCCGCAATGTATATATATTTTTTAAATTATGTAAATGTATAAATAATTTTATGCATACATAATTTTATATGAGACTATTAGGTACGTACCTAAGAACGTAGTAATTTGAATTACCTAAGTTTTTGAGAAAACACTCATTATTGTGTAATAGGTTGGTACATAGATCGTTGGCATAACAATCTATTACGCCATGAATACAATATGGAGAAACAAAAAGAAATTCTTTCGGAATATGCCAACAACATTTTATCTTATTATAAAAATGAGAAATGTCCCGATATTTGGTATCCCTTGTTTTATCAAGGCCCTGCGGAAACGAGTAATCGGTTTGCATGGATAAAGGAAAATGAAAGGAATTTCTTGAACAATACTAGAAATAAGATATTGTTCAATCGATGGTATTGTTCTGAACTGGGTGCCATAACGGCTTTGACCTACTCTCCTAACGGGGCCCATATTATTGTTGGCCACGCGTCGGGAATGGTTCAGGTAGAATTTGCTTTGTATTTAACTATTTTGCCAACAAAAACTGAATAGGTACCTACTTGTTTATAAAAAAATAAGTTTAATAACCATATAATTTGAAGTGAGCAAATGTTAAAAATAATAAGCTAATGTTTTTTAAAATTTATTAGATGCGCCATGGCAGTACGGGTGTCGTCCTTTGCACATTGCGTAACATTCAATTCCCCCCAAAACCAGTGTATTGTCTGAAGTATAGTCGTTTAGAAGAAAGAATATGCTATGCGTCTTGCACCGATGGAACAGTATATCGTGTCGAAATACCGAATGTTAGTATTTTAGACTTATTTATATTTAAAAAATAATTTTGTATCTAAAATAGTCATACCAATACTAGCTTAAATAACGTCATCGTGCCGCCCTTAGGACGAGTTTGAGTTGATATCTTATAGGATCTCTTTTTTTCCGTCCGTCTGTTTGTCTGTCTTGTATTTTTTATCATATGGAGAAATCAACCTGAAATAATATTAAATATATAAGTCTATAACCTCTTAACGCACAGAAAAATTCAAATTACTAAGTCCGCGCAATCAAAAGCTATAAGCGTTTGTTTATGCTTAATTATTTTGCATTTTGTATGATTATCGCCGTGTAATTATAACCTTCCCGTTGACCTAGAGTTATGAAATTTGGCATTAAGTTAAAACTTATAGTACAAACACAGGTTATCGACTGTTATTAGTCGTTTGTATACTCTTCATTGAGCCTAAGGCATGAAATTTGTCGAAAAGTGCGTATAAATATAAAGCATAAAATATCAAAATTAATAATTTATTTGTTTAACACAGAAAACACCATTCCAAACTATTATTTGTAGTTCATTTCATACACAAAGAGTGGATACGACCGCAAATTTAAGTTTTCAAATATTTCAAGTAGTATTTTCCTCAGCGGAATACTTACAATCATGAAATTGGTACGGAACCCTCGGTGCACGAGTACTCTTCGCACTTGATTTATTTTTGTATTTAAAATATATAGATATAGGTCAGGTATAAAGCTCCATTCAATAGGTACATAATGATACCCATGGATGGATCCCAGTACCTAGTCAAGGTGTTCTCAATTTTATTATTATATAAGAATTGTTTAGAAAGCGCAGATTTTAGTCTTTAGATTGTTATTTTTCCACATGGTATAGGGTTATGCAACAACACATCGGTAAATTGTCAGCACAACTTTACTGGCACATACGTACTACACAATTTTAGTCTATATTACAACGTTTAATTTCCTCTTGTGGCACAACCGGTTGTGGGCTTGCCAGCATAGATTTTTGGCTTTAAATAATCCCTATAAAAAAGAATGGCATGTCCACACATCAATAGCGTCAAAATTTGGAAAAAGGCGCGCGCAAAGAACAAAATAATAATTGCGTTATTAATTTGCGGTAGAGACCACCAGACACCAGTAGTGGTTACTGCTTAAATAGCCTATTTTTCGAAAAATATAGTCCAATGATGCCTTCAGCCAAAATCCGTATCGCTCTGTAACACGATGTGGTTGTACTTTTTCTTCTACATTCACTTCACGGGGTTCAGTGAACAGCAAATACGGCATACGTTCCATTTTTATAAACTCTAAAGTCTCAAATATTTAATTTTTTTCTATGACTGACAATAATTGAAAATATAAGTCTTGCTTTGATCTTAGAACATTATTATTAGCTCAGGAAATGGTTATCCATTTACTGTGGATGAACAATGAACATATCCATCTAAAATAGCAAATATCATGATGTCTAGTTAATACAAATGAAAAAAATATTAAGATTTAGGGGGCCTAGTTCAGTTTTGCACAACTTCAACTGCCTCCATGAGCACGGGGCCCTGGGTACAAATTGTGGATTTTTTTAACTTAAAGATACTTATTACAACCAATAAATATTGTGGTTATAGCTATGTCCATCGTCAGATGACCCGCCGGGATATTGCATACGTGCAGACCCCGCGCTAGAATGCCTTAACACGCAATTTTACGGGACTCCTGGTATTTCTTCCTCGTCCACACCGTTTATCGCTCGTATGTACTTACTGTGATTTTATTACATTTAGATACATTATTACTCATCTATTTTATCTGCCAAAATTTTTGTAACCAATTTTTTTTAAGTAAAATTTATATAAGAAACAACTTATTTTAAAAATATATAAGCTTTCAGCTCAAAACAAAAGAATTGTAAATTTTTATTTATGTTGAAAATGTTAATGCATCCCGAAATAAGTACGAGTTACTTACTACTCATAAATTTAAATAAACAGCCAAAGGTAGGCAAATAGTATATATTAAAGTAACTTTGCTGCAGAATAAGAATTATTGAGATCCATTATTATTTTATCCCAGATCAAAAATATTAGCTAGTAGAAATGTTTTATTCGAATATTTTATTTACTTTAGAAAGATCTCCCGCCCTCTGTTTGGATATAACAGCTGATCAGTCTAAAATCATCGTTGGATATGCTGACACGTCCATAAAAGTCTACGATATGGAAACTCAAGAGGTTAATAAGTATCCTTATAAAATAACGTAGAGATGCTCTGAAGTGTTTCGTGACAAAGTAAATTTATAAGGCTCATTATTAGTTCAGTAGCGTTCTCGTTTTAATCGCTACGTATAGTACTTGCAAGTATTTTTAAATTATTTTTGGATATTATATATAATATTTTAATATTTCTGTTTCCTTTGTAGTTAGAACTTATTTAACTTAGTTTTTATACAGTACAATTTGAAGTCAATCCTTCTGGCCGTTCACACAATCTTATATGATAATAAAAATATTAGTTGAAGAATAGTATAAAATATAATGACACACAGTCTTGCCATAAATATTTTTACAAAGAAAAATTATTTTTTTTTTATGTACGTAATATTTATTACTAATACAGTGTGTTAGTTTAATACATTAATATAATGGTCCTAGTCCATATTCAACTCCCGAGATAAAATCTTTTACTTACGGACAGGATTTCATCGAATTCTTTCCCTTACTGCTTTGATCGTACCTTTTTCATACGAACACTCCAATTTTAATATCACAAAATATTTTACAATATATTGTCGCGAAATATTTTTTTTGCATCTTAGTTTATTTTTAATAATTATAACAGTATTTATGGCCAGACTAAGTAAAATAAATCTGTTTAGTTCAATAATCTAAAATCTTTTACTTAGTTTTCCATTTACAAATTTATAACAATTGAATATGCTGTTGAAAAATATACTCGTATATTACCAATATAAATAAAATACCCTCGTAAAGAAATACGAATGAACTACGTCAGGTGTTAAATTTATTGTTATTAGCTCTCTAAAATTTACATTTTCTAGTTACCGTTCACTGAATATGCATTAGACTTTGCGTTTATTACTGAACAAGAGAATACAGAATACATTTAATTAGAAAATAATAAATATAATAGAAGCAGGTAATAATGGAAATGTATTGTGGTTTTCAACGAGTTGTTTAACATATTGCGCTATTTAATATTATAGAATTTATAAATGGTTTGTTTGTCTAGTACTTAACGGTGGCTGAAATATTTACGGTGGCCGCACGGTCAACACGATTACTGCTACGAGTATATATAAGAATATCAACGGAAAACCGATTTAATATAATCTCTGACTAAAAGTGAAAACTACAGTAAAATCCGTTGTCTAGCTTAAAAGTTCTGCAGATACATAGATAGGTAGATAAAAGCGGCTTTATTTTATACTATGTAAAGAAAAATCAGTAAAAAATCGTAGGGTAAATCATTATATTGAACCTTCAATTTTTTTTGTAATATAGAACCTATAATATATTTATCGTATAAAAATAGTCCATCTTATACAAAATTTTTTTTTGACCGTGCGATGTTTTATTAGTTCTTTTTTTATAGAAATGCGTATCCCATTATATTACTCGATTACAATAAACTGTTTTTGAAGTAGCAACATGATCTCGGTTTATTGGCTATATGAGAAAGGTTTTACGAGTTATTCGATAGTCCTTTAGTCTCGAAACTGGGTCGCTGGTCAAGGATTCCTTTATCATTTTACTGGTTAGACCAGATGGTGGTGGCATACTAAAATTGACTTTACCTGATTCTGTGATATCAATAATTTCGAATTTTCACTAATGTTTATTATATGTTCTGTTGTTAGCTATTATATATATATATATATATATATATATATATATATATATATATATATATATATATATATATATATATATATATATATATATATATATAAAGTACTTTATTTAGTTATATTCAACATTTCTGAGTTTTTGGCAAAAGTTGGAAAGTTGTTATATTTAAATAAAAACTAAAATTGCTCTATGCTCTTTCAGACGGACTTGACGTACAAAGTGCACAAGTTGCGCCTGCAATTCATACCGAGGAAACTTCAAAGAATGCACTTTGGACAGGTGTGCGCATTGCGATGTCACGATCAGAAGCCGTTCATGTTTGCAAGTGGTGCATGGGATAATACTTTGAGAGTAGGAATAGTTCGATTTTAATAGTTTTACCTATAGCAGCCAACTTAGTTTCGAAATTATTTATTGGTTGCGAATTTAGAATTGATATTTCTATAGGTACTCTATACATACATATACACTTATAGATTATACAACTGTATGTAATAAATTGATTAAATCGTTTCAATATGATCAGAGTTACCTTGAGCACTTAAAATGTATCTTGTGCCGTGCAAAACTACGAGTATCAGTTGAAGTTGCAGATAAATGCTGTGTGTGTAAATAAATACTCGTAGCATAATCTAGAGAGCGACTATGTCGATGTCTAGTCTAGTCTATATCAACTGTCGATGTTGAGTTCCGCAACATACACTTTACATTTTTATAAAATACACTTTAATTACAGAATTGTACGTAAATAATTATAAATTAAAAAAAATAATA
The DNA here is from genome assembly GCA_037127375.1 of Dione juno. Lineage (NCBI taxonomy): Eukaryota > Metazoa > Arthropoda > Insecta > Lepidoptera > Nymphalidae > Dione > Dione juno. The sequence goes on along the minus strand of JAXRJS010000041.1, from coordinate 9,525,837 downwards.
TTAAATTAGCTTTACGCTGTATCCCGCACATGGCAGGGTAGGCAGAGGGAACCGTAGGAACCCAGTGTTAAGACACTCCGTTCTCTGCTTTTCGCCTTTTGAGGCATTACGTGTTGAGTGGCGGAACTCAACGCCGCGCTTTTTACCTTATTACCAGAGCGAAGAATATGAAAATCATTCGTTCTCCCCGAGTGGGAATCGAACCCACAAACCATCGCGTACACAGGCGCTACCTGCCTTTACTTAATTAATTTTTTCATTTTATTTGCTATAAAATTTTAAATTTTATTTTAGGAAAATACAATAATAATGTAATATTATTATAATTATTTAATAATGTTCACAATTCTAACTGAGCGAGATTAGAGTGAGGTATAATTACTTTATTTAAATAGGCTTATAAATACATAAATGAATACGAAATATGCAACACATTCAATTTAACGACCAGAATACCAACTACGATAATAACATATAAATATAATATATTACTCATTTTAAACATTTCCTACGTATATTTGGGTCTTTTTATATATTTTTTAAAAAGGATGTAATTTAACGTATGAAATAACTCGAAATGAAGTTATAACAAATTCCATTAGTAATTTACAAAGTAACACACCCTCAACTTCACCTTACACGGGGCAATAGAATATAAATAAAATATGCTTACATCAACGTGAATAAATTATATTATTTAAATTATCTAAATAAAGTATGTATTTGAAATTTGTTTATTCATTTGTGTAAGAATATTTATTTTCTCTATATTAATTAAAATATATTTGATAAAAATGACTAAATTTGCAAATATTTTGTTATCAAACCAAGTTAAAGCTATACTTTATCTCAATTGGTTCGGTTATCTAATAATATCTACATAATTTATTAGTCTTCCTTAAACCTTTGCCATAATTTACCAAAATTATTAATCATACTGAAATAATTTTCAGTATTTATAATTTATTTCCACTTACTTTATTGATTATATATATTATTAAAAGTTAAAGGATTAGTGCGTTCCTTATTTAAGGATAAAATTAAGTACTTTAGTGGATCTTACTTCTTTAACCCTTAAATTATATTAAATGGAGATATAAATTCGTTATAAAGAGTTTCTAGAATGTAATATATTCGCCTTTGAAGAGACAATTCTAAAAACACAATACAATAAAAACATGGCGAAAAAGCTCTTTGACACAGGTCTGTGGTGGACATGACGATTAAATTAAATGAACCTCTATTTTTAAGGGATCGTTTAAACCCTTCCAGTGGATAAGCGAGTAGCCATGCTAAAATATATTAATAATATTTCAAAGTCTGCACGTTTCTATACTTGCTGGCTATTTGATATTTACTATCTCAACTGTCAGCTACACTTCTAAACGTAGCTTGAATAAAACATGGCGGACAATGACCGCGAACTCTAAGCGTCTCTGTTGAGATTAAAATATTTTGCTTAACTGTTAACAGTTTAAATTATTTATTAAACATTCTTTAACGTTTAGATCTAACAATGATTCGTTCATACGTTATTTTAAAAGGAACTATTCTACTGGTTTTATTGCATTTAATGTTAGTAATGTGTGTTTTATAATGGAGTTGGCGCTATTCTTCACTTTTCGTTATTGTAGTTAAAATATATATTTTTTAAGTATATTATTGTTTTGTTGTTAATAGAAAATAATAATAATTAAACACAATATCTAAGTTTAAATTTTATTTTTAGATTTTTGATATAAGATGTCAAGTCGGCTGTGTGATGACTTTTGAAGGTGTTAACATATGTAGCGACAGCATTGATCTCAACGTAAGTGTCTGATAAGTGTAAATTTTTTATTACTCATCAAAGTTTAATTTGAAAATAGGCACAAGATAAGGCTACTACGAATTTGAAATTGACGTAATATAATTTTATGTAGAGTTTACGACATGTATAAAATATTATTGGATGTTGAGTTATGTAAAATTTATCAAGGTATAAAAATCATTACAGGTAGTAAAGTGATCAAAATCTATCTCTAGCGTTATCGAAAATTTTTCCTAATCAAATTTAATTTGCAAATTATTTTAATTATTTACATATTTTCTCGATACTTTTTAAATTATAACGAAATTAAATAGTAAAATAATGGTGATTAACTTTCCTGTTTGTCTTTTACAAAGAGAAGTTATATATATATATTTATATATATATATATATATATATATATATATATATATATATATATATATATATATATATATATATATATATATATATATATATATATATATATATATATATTTGTATCTACAATTCACATTTAAATTAAGACATTGCAACTAGATTGTTATAGTTTTGGATAGATTGATATAGTTTTATTAGTTGGATTGGCTACAATAGCACTTTTAAAATTTATTTCTTAGCAAAATGTTATAAGGTAAAAAAAACAAAATAAAAAAATCTTACTACCCAGCGTTTCTAGAACCATTTTGATAAAACTTTTCATAACAATTTACGTTATTGCGATTTTTTCACTGTCTCATATTATGTCTAAAAGTTGTTTCAGCGCTGATTTTTAGGTCACCTTCAAGACTTTTAATATAACACCATAAAGTTTCTATAATCTACTAAAATATCTCGGCCTGTCTAGAACTGTCTTCAGTTCTTATCTAGGCAATATACAGTGCGGGCGAGCGTTAATTTCGAATTTCGAAGGGACTCTTTAACTTCGGGTTACATGGATCGCAAGTACTAGGCACTGATCTGGGTTCTAATTCCTAAAAAACTTCAATATTAGGGACAATTCAATACTAGAGTACCGTCTAGTCTAGATCGTAGAAAGCTAGCTAAAGAAAGCTGTTAAGTTTTAGTACTAAGTAGGACAAAATATTAATATAGTGCGAATAGCAAATATTATAATTAATAATAATCTTATATTTATAAAGTTCATAAGATCATTCAGTATTATACTTTGATATATATATATATATATATATATATATATATATATATATATATATATATATATATATATATATATATATATATATATATATATATATATATATATATATATATATATATATATATATATATATATATATATATATATATATTTATATTGATTATAATAATTTGGAGTCGTTTTGTATTAGTAGGTAAATATACAAAAATATAATATGTAAATAGAAAAATGATAGTATAGTTTTAGTTTATTAAAACAAATAAACTATAAGCGTACTTCGATAAAAATATTTGTCTACATATGTACTAACTACTGTTATAAAATAATATACGTTAATGAAAATACTTAATTCCCCCGACTGAAAATCAAACTCACAACCAAGTCCTTTCCTTATAAAATATAAGAATATCGCTAAGCACTCTACTCGAAATAGTCTACTTTTTTATTATTTTCCATTATTTTGGCTAGTAGGCATAGGCACATCATCACGACAAAAACAAGATATTTTATGTGTCTGACGATCGTGCCTTATTTTTCCTTCTGTTAGCGTTTCTTTATTGTCGACGTCGTCAGGAAGGTATTGAATGCTTACGACTATTCTATAGCAGTCTCGTATATTATACTGGCTGTAGGTAATTCTTTTGAAAATTATTGAAATAAGACTATTTTTAGTTTGACAAAGTAAGAATATTTCACAATTTTCTTATTATATTTCCAGTTAAATGTATTACAGCATCCAGGCAAGGTAATTATAATACATAGAAATTATAATATTTATTTCGAAAGTACCGTAAAGATAATAAATTTCAGTCTGAATGTCACAAGATCCCGAGATAATTATGAGTATAAAATGACTATATACGTATGTATACACACATATACATATATATGTATGTTAAATTTTAATTTGATTGTGCCTACACTTCCTTTCAAATGTTTCCTAAGATTAATTAACGTATATATAAAGATACAGCGCGGCGAGGCTTTTCCGTTGTATACATTTTCGTAATGATAAAGCCGTTTTCGTATATTTAACACATTAGGCGGATTTTGTAAGATTAATCGAAAAATACGGGTACGGGTTCTGCTTGTAGTACTGTGGCAAGTGATAAATGAAGGCTGTTATGAAATTACGCTCGCTGTATTCACATCGTGTGCTAGATTTATAGATAGACGTTGTGGCTGATATGTTTAAGGCATATTTTACGTTGTATACAACATACATGAACTTTTTTTTTTATATTTGCGATAAAATTATATGGAAAACATATTCTGTACTGGTCATATTAAAAAAAATGAGCGTAATATTTTTACAAGAATAAGCATTTTTCTATTCTGTACGTGAATATACATTCAAATTTTTATACCAACCTTGTGTTATTGTTTTAGTGCAATAAAGACCTTTGACTTTATTTTATTTTATAAATTCTCTTGATGTGATGGGTATCTGATTCAAATCCCACGTAGAGATTTTATTTCTTGAAAATATTTCCTTAGTCCTCAACAGATAATAGTTGTAAAACCACTTGACCGCCATTTGTATAACCAGATCAATAATCATAAATCAACTAAATTGAAATATATCTATAAAAAAATATTATTGATACAGACTAAAGTCCCCTTCACACACCCACTGAAAAGTATGGATCGTGACAAAACAATAAAACCTCCAATTTGATTCTTAGGCAGAACCACTTGCTATAGTTGGTAGCACTTGATGTTTATAAAGCTAAGACAAGGTAGTTTTAATTAAAAACTCCGCCTTTGTCGAGAACTTCGTCTCATCCAGTTCTGTCCCTCGTTATCAACTTTGACGTTCGCTCATAGTTTGTTCGGAGCCTTTGAGGTACATTATTTTTAATACTTTTCATTAGTGTGTGCTCATGAAGAAGTTAACCGTCTCGGTGTTTTGTATTTATAAGATCTATCTAAAGATATTATAAAAAGCTCTCGTTTCGTAAAATTTAATTTTATATGAAAGGTCACCGGGATGGAGCGCCTCTATTTAAACGAGTAAAACTAATTATATCTCAGTGCTTTATATAAGTACCTAGAGGCTATCTACGATCTCGGCTCTGGTATTTATTGTGATAGTATAGCATTTTATAGCACTTGAATATTGTAAATTTTAGGGAGCCTATTTAGGAATTATTTTATTGACTTTAAATTATTATCACATAAGTGATATGGTTAATTTGTTTTTTTTATTTTTGGAAAATGACGAGAAAAACTTAAAGCTTTAACTAAAATATTAATTTGTTCGGTCCCTACGTTTTGTACTAAGGCATAACATACCTACTAAAATATTTTTATACTTTTTTATGATATTTTGTTATTATATGTTATTTTTATATAGTATTTTTTGTATTTAACAAAATTATTTTTCCTATTGAGAGTTGAACCTACGACGTCACGGCTTCACAGTCATAGTACATCCGAGAGAAGATGTTAGTTAAATACTAATAAACTAATAAAAAATGCTACAAACATTTCTAGCGGGATCATTGCATTGCTGGTAGCTGGCAACCAACAGATGCCCTTACAGTATGGGACTTAGTTGCCAAGAAGCGTTTGCACGTCGTAAGAGTGCAAAACAGGCGTCCCGACGTCGACGGCGAATACATTTACGCGTGTCGATATTGGAGATCTAAACAGGTTATATTTGCCTTATACAATGTTATTATTTATGATAGCAGTAGGTACGGAGAGATAATGTCGTGATGTAGCCATCAAAGTCATGGTTAACAAATATAGTAATATTAATTTATGTCAAGCTACCACCAGCAGATAGTATTTTTTACCAATATGCCTTGTACGCGTAGATTCATTCGACGAAAAGAGAATCCGAAATCTCTTAAATTAATTTATAGTTGAATATATTTTATACTACAAAACCAATATTTATTCTCACATACTGTGTATCTTAGTGTTTAACTAATATAAATAATACACAATATTTTGTAGAAATACCCAGTACACGTTTAATAACAAAATATACGTATATTGTTGTTTTAATTTTCATACTCTGGCAAGATTTCGGGGCTGGTTGTTTTGCCTTAATTTCGAGAATATTACTAAGTACGATGTAAGCTGAAGTTTACGCTTTGTAAGGTCGACTGCGGTCTTGTTTAAATATTATTCGTATAGTTCGATATAACTTGCACGAGTTTTGTACGGTACAATGTTAATTGCTTTCTATAGAATAAAGATATATTATCGTCATGGTTTTTTTGAATATTTTTCTGGCATATATGGTATGCTGTTTTTAATATAACTATGTATGTAATTTTTTACCATATATGCGGAATGATTCATATAAAATTGTTTACACTGTGCCTATGTGTATGTTGTATAATGTGACACATGATGCGCCTTAACACTAAGTTATTTCTGTCTACTCTGCTACATATGATGTGTAAACTTGAAAAAATTCATTCAATTCATATTCATAAAATTATCCGAGCTGTTTATAATTTATAATTAAAATTTTCTTTCAGTTCAATCGCAAAGGTAAGTATGCAATTATAGGTGGCAGTGGTACCAATTGTGTTGAAGTGATCAACCTTCATAACAGATACATTGCTTGTTCGTATGAAGCTCCGGGTGCGATTTTGGCTGTCACGAGTCACGAAGACAAAATTGCTTTTGGCGGAACAGTTCCCGTATTAAATGTTGTCAGTTTCCATGACCCTAAGCATGAGAAGTATAAATCCGAAGAGAATTCTGTATATGAATTTAATTTTAAAGATTTTAACTGGCCGGACGCGTTTGAAGATAGTTCTGGGTAACTTTACACTATTAACTAATCGCGTTACATTTTCTTCAAGATACTGATTTATTTACACGTTTATTTTTTTATTATTTAATATTTCACTTTAGAAGATAGATGTATATTTATAAAAAAATTGTATACATATTATAATATAATTAAAAAAATAATAATCAAATACCGTTATTTATTAAATAATTTGACTAGTTTAATTTTCAAAGTAGTGCTAAAAAGAACTGAATGTAACCATTAACATTCTTTCAAATAACCAAACTTTTTGACTGACAACTGACAGTCGAATTACTGTAAGGTCTTCCAGCGACAGCAAAATCATTAAAATATTAAATTCAAAAGAATAATTTTATTCAAAACCAGGGCTCGTTGAATATGCTTCCATATCCAATAGAGTGATATCTAGCTGAAGAGTGAAGTAGATTGAACTTAATCAACAGACTAAAACAAATCTTTTACAAAAATTATCTTGTCTCTGTATTTCTCTTCAAGCAGCTTTTGCAGTTTTCGACCGAGTACGAGGCATTTTGTGTTATGTGGTTAAACGCGGCAGTCTGTCTTAGCAGAGCAAGGATATTAATATAATTGATTCCCCTGAGTGAGAACCGACTCACAAGGCCACCTTTAGCTTTTCATATAAATATTTAATATTCTAATTTATATACAGAAAAAAAAGACTAGAGCTAGAGCTATATAATGAATACATCCGAACACAAAACGTCCTTGTAAGGAACACAAAAAATCCTTATACAAAAACGAATATATCGAAATAACTTTGTCGAATGACGCATGATATAGCAAAAAATAACGCCATTCCCAGTTATTCACGCACGCAAATCACCCATCACGGTGGAGGTAATCTGTTTTAATTTAGCCAAAGAGAAACTCATATTTTCGGAACCCGCATACGGTAAAAATTTATTTCTGTCTGAGTTTATATTCAGACGTGTTAGCCGAATTGGGCAATGTCGCGGACACCGATGCTATTTTCATTGATATGTTATTTTTATTGTTGTTGGTTTTTTTGACACCTTATAAATGAGAATTGCAATACCTTACTACATAGTATTTCATATTTTAGTTTATTTATTTATTTAAGCTTTTTTATAGAAAATATTAATTAAAGCAACAATTTTCTGTTATAACGGAGATTGAAACAATTTTCTGCTATTTTAGTTGCACAAAATTGCTTACAAAAGCGACTATAAGAGATGGGCGTGTGTCGGCACTGTACACTGTACAATGTACACTCGGTTGAAACTACAACGGCAAATAAGTTGGAATTTAAATAAAGAAAGCGTTTTTCGAACGGGAGTTCGCCGGGCGTTGGTGAACTTTCAACTTTTACCGCTTGTGTAGCGCGGGATTTCACCTCTACCTGCCACCCCGGGGGAGGGGGCGCTTTCCGTACTTGGAGCGAATATTTACAGCGCAACCTAAATATAGCGTGCCGCTGCTCAGCTGGCACCGAGTAGAGTGGGGATAGGCGGGTAAACACACCCCACTGTCTTAACAGAAGGCCATTCGAGCGCCGGCTCCGTAGATGGTCGGACGCCGTTTGTTTAATGCAAGCCTGCCGCGGCCATGACCGCCTGAAGTGTGGGGTGGATGCTCGCTTATTATAAAAGCCTTCTCAAGGTTACGATACAAGATTGTATGCTGTAAAGGGTTGTATTATGGGGTTAAGATTCCACTGTAACTATGGTTTACGTCATTGGATAATATTATGACATTCGCTATATGATATAACAATTTTTTTATATAAATCTTTAATTTGAAATCAAAACAAACACTTTCAAATCGTTCACATGATTTTGCATTCTATTCCATAAAATGCTTTTGCACGACCCAATAAAACTTCAAAGGCCATGTTTTGCGTACATAATACCTACAAAGCGTTTTGAATTCCGTAGTTGGCTTACTGGCATATTACGTATTTTTGACATACAGCAAACATTCTATCATTCTACCGCTCATGTTTGTCCGGCATTTTTGAAATTCTTATATTACGAGTTAGCTAAGCAAGTAGCTTGGCCTTTATTTTGTTTATAATTTACATAATTTTAATAAATTCATTATGCGTTCGCTCTTTACATTGCAACGCACTCAGCTTGAAATGAAATGACAAAAGCACAATTAACTTTTATCTAAAGCAGCTTTTAAAACTACTACGGAAGCAGTTTTTATACGTTGAAAGTATTACCTCTGCCAACTATGATGTAAAAGAGCATTTATTTTTAATGTTCATATTATAACGAATTCAGAAAAAAGTTCACACAAAGCTGAATACCTTTCAAATAATGCGAATGCAAGTTTGTGTGTTAAAATCGTACGAATTTTAGATATTTCAGTGTATATATTTTTATTTTTTTTTCTTGTATCGTTACCTTTGTTATGTTTTCTCCTTTGTTTATTGGGTATGTAAGCTGTACAATATTTATAATATTTGTTGTCTTTTTGATCTTTATCTTTATTTGCGTTTTTTTTTTTTTGAAAAAGATACATGCCTATCTTTTGGGATATAATTCTACAAAATCCACTACTTATATATTTATTTAACGATAAGCACAAGTCTAGATACTAGATCTGTTAGCGTTTAAGAATATTCATTATTTCTCTTTGAAATCCAATATTCGAACAATTCTACGTAAGATAGAAACGAATGTTAAAGTTATATAAGACATTTATACCTGCCAAACCGTGACGAGGTACGTGATGGATTACCTCAAAAACTCTAAGCTCTACTCTATTATACAGCTGAGACTGATATCGTTTGATTTAAGCAATTTGTAGTTTTACTTTAGTATAGCGATAAGGAACAAATTGATGTAGTTTTTTTATTCATTCAACTTTTTTTATTCATATAAAAGATTGAGTAACAGATTTATTTATCAATATGGTACAGAACAATGCTAAGTATATTGTATTCATAGCACCAAGCATTAGCGTCCCGCTTCATTCTCCATATAACTGGGTATGCAGACAACCTACTTTTTCCAGTTTTGTTTGCAATTTGAAACATTGTGTGTGGAAAGGCTTCGGCTTGCCTAACCAAAAGCAAGGTAATTAATTAAAATTTATTCCCCCGATATTTCTCTAGAACCAAAAGAACTGAACCAACTATCGCGTTTACATTCAGGCGATGTTCTACTGCGCTATGATAACTGATTGTTTTCATAACTTACAGTTCATAAGATTTATAGTATAATTTATATTTACGCTTTCCCGATCGTTTGTCCCATTTATCTTTATCAATTCTATATATGTATATTGTACTAATTTAAATAAATCATATTTTTATGTTCTAGAATATTTCTTTCAAATATATCTCTAACGTTGACTAAGAATCTGACAAAGATATAAAGTCTATAAGCTTGTAAAATTGCAATACGAGAGATCTATATTTGTAGTAGTTTGACACAAGTGCAGACATCTATGTATGGATGATTTTGTATCAGCGATATAGAACCATCTTTATAATGTTTGTAGAGCTACGATCGTGAATAATATTTTTCTTTTACGCATTTTCCACAAATTTCAAGGCAGGTTGACTTTTCGCTCCTTCTACACATGTTACTTGTAGATTATCAAAAGCAAGCACCGTGTTAGTTATCTTACTAAAGCAGAACAATGAATATCAGCTTCACGTTTTATCTGTTTTTTTGGTAGACAGAGAGAACCGAACTTCAAGACATTAAGTCCTATACTACTTTCCGCCAGTACTTGAGACATTGGGTGTTGTTTGACACGTTTTCTCTAAGTCGAAATTAAACCGATAACCGTCACGCACTTACCAACTACGGTATTGGCGTCACATAATCAATACATATAGTATTAATGAAATTAACTATGAAACAAACACAAAAATCTAAATATAAACGTGTATCATTTATGTCGTAAAGCGGTTACGTAGCGGCGTAGCGGGCGTAGCTGCATCGATCGCGGGCCGTGACCTTGACCCGGCCGCGTTCCCGGATGTGCCCGTCGCCTAGTTGCGCTATAGCTTTTATTAGCCCCGGATTTTATTTCGCTCACTTTGAATCTGAGCTCGATTGTTAAAATAAAACATTGTTTTTAGCTTTTAGGTACATTATGATGTGGTTTGTCGTACTTATTATTGGAAATAATTTTAAGATGATTTTTGGATACGGCAATTATGTGAAATGATTTTATGAAAGTTAGAGAAAACAATAATCCATTGTATAAGCGACGCTTCTTGTAAAGTTTTAATTAAGATAGTTTAATTTAAGTGGCCAAATAATAATTATACTGCCTATTGCATACTGCATGTTGTTAGGATGTTTGTAGATTTTGGTTCTACTAAATATTAAATTATTACAAACTTTCATGGTGAGAAATGAAGCAATATATTTTTCTTATTACTTTACATACATTAAGTACTATCCGCAAAAATAATATTCTTAAAACCTTATTAAGAATATAAGCATATAGTGCGTGTGAAGTATACCATTTAAGTCGTTTCAGAGTTCTAAAATAATATATCGCTGTTGTTTTATATAAGGTTAAGTATATACTCACGTAATAACCATAATATAAACTTAGTCTAAGTGATAAAAAATATATATATTCGCAAATTGAAAGCATTCATCCACTTTAGAATAGATATTTTTGAATTCATGTAATAATAGCAAGAATAATTTTGCCGTAAGCTATATTTAAATTTCCATTACTACGTAGAAAATGAAACCCTCTTAATTGTATTACATTAAGGAAACATTCATAAACAGAAAACATTAAAGAATTAATGATCCTTTGAGATTTTACATGTAAATTGAATTTATAATATGACAATATGACATAATATTACAATGTCAATCATGCAATTTACTTTTTCTCAAATAAATTTCTAAATAACAAAAGAAATGTTCCACTGTCAGACGCTATTCGATTCCTCGTTCTGGCAGCGAAGTTCAGCGTTGAGTTCCTCAACTTAACATAATCTATATATATATATCTCGAGCTCGGTTGAATGGAGTGTCTTGACACTAGGTTATCTCTGCCTACTCTTGTATATGCGGCATATAGTGTAAAGCTGGAAAAAATGTTATGATTGTTATGTTTCATACAGAAGTAATAAATATCCTCTTCAAGGTAACTTCAATGATTTCGAATTAAAAAATATATAATTAAGCTTTTGAACAAACTTAATTGAGTTTAAAATAAATCCTCCTCTTTACAATTTATTAAATAAGAGATAATTACGGCCGCAATAAAACTTAAAAGAAATTCAAACAGTCTGTAATTATTTGTTAAACGAATTGTGCTATAATAATAAGGTTTTTTTTATCAATGTAGTAATATTTACTATTATAACTACATATACTATTTGTAATTCTTTTTATATAATTGTATTTTTTAAATACATAAGTAGCTTTAGTCGTCAGCAAATATGAGTAAATTATAACGCAATATGTGAAACTTATCTTTCTCGCAAAAACAACAAACTAATCTAATAAAATAGTAAGCTAATCAGAAAATATAATAACAATTCCATGTTCTGTCTAATTTCTAGAAGATATATCACCTAAATGCTTACATACTGTTTATATAGAATATTATACATAGGTATAAACTAAAATATAAATGAATATATATAAATAAGGCGGCCTTACCAGAGCGAGTAAAACGAAAATATTTCTTTCATATTGCACATTGCATAAAGTATTAAAATATATATTATGTATTTATTTAAAAATGTGTATGAATATATAATATAGCTGATATAAAATTGTATCATATAAATATATGAGCATGCTATATATATGCTTTATGTATATATGTACGACCAGTTCTTGTAAATTTAATAAATCTGATATACATTGTTATTTCTCTTTGCCAATTCACTCCATTGGCCGAGAGAAAATAGAGTTTATTTTTACATTTTTATTATTTACTACTATTATTTAAAACTAGACTTTACTTGACTATAACTTCTACTAATTACTACTTTATTTTTCTACTAATTTCTACCTTATTTTTCTTAGTTTAATTCAATTCTATGATCTAGGTTATATATTATGGCTAATAATATGTAACCTAGTTTTAAGATACTCAGACTTTGATGTCCACCATTGTCTTAGACGTCACGTGTTTGGTACATATATGTATTCTCCTGAGAGAGGAACAAAGGCAAAACCATCTCATGTACATCAGAAACCTTTAGATTGTTAACAACGCGGCTTATATCCACTATGACACGATTCTTAAGCTAATTTATGCAAATATATGCTGTCTGGCCGCAGGCGGTGGCATAGTTATGCTTATACAGTTGCGCATGATTCACGTATAAATTCTGGATTATCGTCCTATTATGAAATACGCCTTGGCTTGTAAATTATAGGGCGATTTTTCTAATGAATCTACGTACCATTTATTTATATAGTAGAAAATAAATTATAACAAATAAAAATTATAATTGTCATTGTTATATTTATGTCACCTCATGCCACTAACTACCCAACTATTTACTAGAGAATACTTATATTACTAACAGTTAAAATCTTTATTTTAGTGCATTTGAGGTAAACCCACTATATACATACTTTATCTATGTACAGTAGGATCGGAGGTTAGGAGGATATGAGGATAGGTTAAATATTCATGAATTAGACTATTTTAATTTGAATGACCTGTAATAGTACATAATTTCATAAGTATGTAATAATTTCACACTTAGTTATTTTATAACGAAATTAATTACTACCATAATATTACAAGGGGCTGAAGGCACGAAACCTAAGCTAACAACGAGGGAAGATCAAGATAAATAAAACCTTCCCTTATTTGTAGCACAAAGCCTAGTATAATTGTGTCGGCCTGATAACATTAAATGGTACCTCTTCTACGTTATTAGCTTAAAACATAAAAAATTGTGAGTTGAAAAAGTCTTTATTAAAGTTGTATAGAATTTATATTGTATTTTTCAGTTTTATAAATACGTTATACTTTATTGTCAGTATATATCTCGCTTCCAGTTTGAGGTTAGACGGTTACGAAGCCTCGATCATGTCTGCGTAATGTGTTTTGAATTATAAAATAAATTGTATATTAACCAGGGTATATGTGAAAAATAAAAGAGATAGGTTAATTATTACCGTTTTATAACTAGCGATCCGCTCGCGGCTTCGCCCGCTTGAGTTAGCCAAATCGCATTCGATCTAAAATTTTATACCTACGTATCAATTCTGTGATTTTATTATAGTCTTTTTTTAATCACTCTTGTCTATTATTAAAAATCACGCACGCATTTCTTGCATGTATATATTAATACGTAAACGCGTACGTAATTAACATTTAGTCTTAGCAGTTTCTAACTTTCTTGTTTCTAGCTTCCTATCATAGCGTAAAAAATACAATATCCACTTCCCACTTACACTTAAAATTAAAATTTATAATCCAAATCATACCAACACTATTTATTTTTTATTTAAAAGAAGTAAATTGAATATTTTTTTTATTTTTAAATACACCGCGTTCTTCGCATTCTTTATTCTAGTCCTGACAAATGTAATACTATTACATTCTATTTCAAACATCGCCAATGTTTAAAATAAAATATTATACTAAAAAAAAGTTATTGAACTTAAATAATGCTCATATTACAAAGAAATTAAGTAATTTATTTGACAAAATCTATTGTATATAATTTAGCTTCACTTGCTTGTAATCGACGTAATTAAAATGTCTATTTTTTTCTACGGAAACCTCATTGAATGCCAGGACGACAACTGTTCTATATGTTGACTTAGGTCAAAATTCTGTCAAGCAGTCAAAATTTATTCATTCTTTAGTAGTAATCAAAGTAATTCGATTTTATCGGTAATTAATTTTTTTAAATTTTTTTAGCCAATAGCTTTTACGTGATTTGCGAATAAATAAACAAACATACGGACAAAACGTCCACTGCGTAGTTTTTAGCTTATGTTTCAATAACTATAACGATAGCTTAATCCTATATAAATGAAACATTAATAAATTTTTCAAATCTTTTAAGAACATTGACTTTTCTATACTTTCATACTATGTCAAGTTCATCTATGGTCTGTAGATGTATTTAAAATATATCGATATTAATACAAATAAAAAATTCCCTCCAGCGTAATGCAGAAATTTTATTTCAATGAATAATGACTTTTGTTAACAGATATTATAAAATAAAATAAAGTTTGACTACAAATAATATTGGTTTTTGAAAATGATTTTAAGTTACCTATCAATAGATGACATTCTATCAAATACTACTAAATTACCTTTATATCATTAAATTTCACTATAATAGCTGTAAATCAAATTATTTGTAACTATTACTGTGACATCTAGCTAGACTGTGGAATTAATTTTCAATTGCTTTTCCATTTTCCACTGTTAATAAGTAAGAATGGAATAAATCATTCATTTCTGTCCAGTAGTTTTTGCCTAATTGGAGGACAAATAAACAGACAGACAGACGGACAAAAATTCTGCTGAGTGGATTTTCAGTTTCTATTATCGATATATTAACCGGCCCCATCAATATTTTTTTGAAATGTTTTATGTACAGAATTGACTTTTCTATCCTTTTATTATATATATAGATTTCGTGCCATATTTCCTGTTTCGGCATAACATAGGAATTTAATATTAAGCATAGTATTAAATATACCGTATATTAAAATAACATAGGTAAGAAAATAACTTAATGATAAAAAAAATATGAATCCTAGTTAAAAGCATTTCAGTGTACAGTATGTCCAACACTCGTATCATATTATCAAGAAAAAAATTATTTGTAGGCATTCTTTATATTTCCACTCACATCAAAACCTTATGCTCTATTAATACGAACGATGGAATTAATATATGGATCCTGAAAACCATTATTGGATTTACATAAAGTTATTGCGTGGGCTGAAGAAGTACCGTTTTCATTTTCCTTTAACGTATTGTTGTGACATACTCATTTAATCAAAAGCAATTTCATATAGTAGCAAGATTAGGTAAGTCTAATTTGTATTAGATATGTGTAAATAATAATATTGTTATTTACATAAGTTATTATTTCTGGCTGTATGAATGGGACTTAGTGGAAATAATGAAATACGGCAGTAGGTATGGATTTAGTGGTTCAGTTTTTGTTTCGACAAATTTCAACAATCGTAACTCAAGCAATATAATATTTAAATATAAAGAAAGTGGATTATATGTGATATTTAAATTAAAGGAGGATAAACATTCTTGCGCCCATAAAAATGAAAATTCAAAAATCCTTGTTCTTGATTTATATACAGAGAAAGCTAATGCTCATATTAAGCTATTGCTTGGCAGATATCCTAAGTACATCATCAACTGTCACAAGTCCTGCCAAAGGATCCGGGGCAGATTAAACACAAATAATCTATATACCGGCAGGATCAACTTAAACCTTAAAATGACAACCAGGAGAGGAAATTTAATGGTTTCTTTAAAGCACCCGCGAGGTCATACTTTGCATATACTTACATTACCTACGACTAAAGTAAGTATGTTTTATACAAAACTGTATCAAATACAAAACAGCTTCTCTTAAGTATTATACAAATAAATAAAGGTATACGTGAAGTATAAAGTTTTTTTAAAATTATATTTAACTAAATGAAATGAGATTTAAAAGCCTTTTCTATTATTTTCCTTATTCCTTTTATTACATTAGCCTTTTTTTCGAAAATATTTGAAAAAGTATTTTGACTGCCGCTATGCCGCTGGAGAGAAATATTAAACAAGCAACATTTTTCATTAATTTTATGTCTTTGAGATTCACGCTGTATCCTGTATATTATACGATTTTCAATAATAGATTGCGCGATTTAAAAGAAAAGTTTATACAAATAATGTTTGTATAATATATTATAGTAAATACGAGTACACTGAACATTTACAATGTGATTTCGTATAATATATCGAAATGAACTATTTTATTGCTATTCAGTTTTACTATTTTATTGCTATTTGCTATTTAGTTTATTTAAGCGGCGAAAACGCGGGCGCATCGCTAGTATGTATATAAATATTTCAATAGTATACTATTGGCATCACTTGGTTTTAGTTTACAGGGTCGCTGGACAATAACGCTATTTACGTTCTTCGTAACGCAGTGGGACAGGGTTTGAATAACGCGATAATTTTGCATTCGATCCCTAATCGGTAAATTGTGATCGGCTCTTCATCGTGAATCTATAAAAATAGTAACAAGAATTCTCATCGTTGAAATATTAATACTTAATATTTACACGTAGAGCTTTTAAAAAAGCTTTTAAAAGTATTCTTAAAAAGAAACTTTTTGCTTATTTCATAAATAATAATACTCGTAGCTTAAATATTTTTTTTACATTAATTGTTATTTAATTTGAATCCAAATGTTGATATCCATTTTTGTTCATATTCATTTTGTAAATTGAATGTTGTACTTGTAATTGTTTTTTATACAACATGTGTATGACGAATGATTGCCTGTGGCGCACAATCTGCATTTGATATCTGCTAAATGAAATACAATTTCCAACATTTCATATTTAAGTGAACTGACAACTTCATTATGTTTTACGTTAGATTCATAAATATAGTATTATTTTTACATTTCATTTTTAATAATTTATCGATACTCAATGTTGTGGTAAAGGTAAAATCAACTTTCATTTCTTTTGCTTTTAGGTACCTATTAAATGCGTTAATCATAGTGATAAATTACTCTATCATCCATTTTATATATATTTTCAGTTCAATTCTTAAGTTATACTGTTTTAAGCGCTACTGTGTATTTTAAAATGCCTTTTGCTATAAATATACCTACCTCCTTATTGTTCCCTTATACCATAATCAGGCTTCGAACCCACGGGGCCACGAATAGACGGTTAATAGCTTGTTACTTTAAAGTTTACATGTGGAATTGAAGCCCTCTACAAGCGGACAAGATTATAAAAATTATAGTATTGATTAATTAGTACTATCAGTAGGTACACTATTATTACCAATGCAAAAATTTCATTCCAAATATAATATTAGGTACACGCCACTAGCAATACTGGTGTATACTTACCAGTTTAATGCATACAAAATTATTTTGTTAAATTAACACTTTCTAAAAATGAGCAGACCACGTTGACAAATTTACTGAGCAGTAAGGCTTTCTGTCGGAACATTTGGAGTCATGCCAACTATGTTATTTTACTGTACAATTCGTGTGCTTAATACTTATAGAGAAGATGAATTTACATGGCTGTTCTCAGTTTTATTGTCAGTATAAGAAATGAGCGCGTAGCCTGGTTTAGTTTTGATCAATAAGTTGAGTACAATGTCACTAAAAAAATGTAGGGTTATGCGTTAGCTAGTAAATTATTAACTTTGATCGCTGAATATTATATCACAAACATTTACATAACATTTTTGTTTTTGTCTTTGAATTAGAGCTGAACGCCACACTTTACTCCTTAATCAGAACCGTTATTGCATAACACGCCAAGTGTTATTGCATAAAAATAATTACTTAGCCCGACAGAAGATTGACCCCACAACTATTTTGCTTGTAGGGAAACGATGTTCCACTGCGCCAAATGACCTCTCTATATATTATATATTTATAGTTTATATATTTGTATATATTGATAGAAATCTATGTTTTAGCCAAGTACATTCAACAACAAGTTAGAGCCCCAAAAGATGTATTTCGCATTACTCTATTGTTTCTAATTTATTTTTATCAAATTCCTTATTGTGTTACATGTAAATGTGTGGGCAGAGACAAATTAAAATCACATTACTGGTAGTTCTTTTGTTTTTTCTAGAACTTAATATACACTCGATTAATTATATACGAAATTTTTAAGATTCACTATCCATGACATATATGTATGACATATATGTATGACATATATGTATGACATATATGTATGACATAGATATATTGAAAAGATAATGTAATCACTAAAGCTATTTCTCGGCTGTGACGCGCTAGGTACAATTAGATTTTTCTTAACGGCCCCGCTGTGAGTCCAATCGATTTGCCTACACAGACACATTTGGAGCCACGCCAAGTGTTATTGCATCGAACCCTACTCGGCTATGCCATGCTGATTGCAGACGTTATGAAAGTACACAGAAGGGACCGCAACATTTAACTGCGGTCATATTTATACAGAAATTACGAATATAATAAAATATGGCGATTTACGTAATCGTGGCGTTGTTAGAATATCGTTGCGGGTTCGGATGCTAATGGTTTTTATTTTGATTTTGATTGAGAGACAATACAGATTTTCGTATTTTGTAAAAAAAAAAATATTTTCACTTAGGTACCCGGTCTATCTTTTTCTTTTGAATTTGAATTTAATTTGAATTTAATTTCCATGATACCTAATCCACTTTTATCTGTTTATATAATACTTGCAAACTCAAGCTTGTTACAATTTTTTTTTTACATACTGTTTATATACTTTTACATATTTTTTTTTATAAAGCAGCAATTTTTAAGTTCCCACTTAATTTATTTTTGATGAACTTTTGATTTACATTAACAAAGTATAAGCTGAATTACTTTATCGAAATTTTATATAAAATTATAAATAATATTATATTATATTAGAAATATTCTGACGTAAATGTCCACAATATTTTTAGAGCACTCCTTATCTAAGCACCCAATGACGCGGAAAAAGGGACGACAAATATTAATAGCTAAGGCGGGCAAATAAAACGGACAGACCTACTTACAGTCGATTGTTGTTAAGCTTTTGTACTTTATTGCTCGTGATTTGTTAGAAAATAGAACTTTATGAGTGACTTACATCGAACAGGCTCCATTATATTCCATTTGTAAGAATTTCAATAGAAATACAAAATATCATATTATATTTTTTCCACGATTTTCAGCGAGGATATTACAGTAAGAATTAAAAAGAATATGCGCAGTTTATTTCGGCAACTTGAGACATTGAGTGAAAAAAGAAAGGGAAACTCCGGGATATGATTGGAATGGGAGGTATGGGGAGACCCCGATTGACCTTCGAGAACAGTGTTGATTATATTGAAAGAGGTCACATGAAACGCGTAAAGTTTTTTAAATGTTAATAAAAATAGAGCACATAACGTAAAAAAAAAGTATATTTTTCGCATCAAGCTTTTATTGAAACGTATAAAATAAACTAAAAAACAAATAAAATAAGGTTTACTCAATATAAGTAGACAATTTTTTTGTTTACATATATTTTATACCTTAAATGGAAAATTATCATATTTCATGTAAAGACTGATTAACAGCTTGTCGCGTTAAGTTCCTATACAATACAACAATAAGCACACGCATTCAACTGTCTTTAAATGATATATATATAATTATGTCAAAACAATAATTTCTAGGTAAAAGACGATGCATATAAGAAAATATATTAAGAGGCTAAATTAAAGACCCAAAACAATTTTGTAGATACGAAAGGAGTAGGTATGTACAATCTATCTATATTTCATATTTACATAGGCTCCTTGCAATATTGGTGATTGCCTCCATTTGTGCGAATCGGCAGCAGCCGTTAGTGTCAGATGACAAGCGCCACAATACAGCGTTCATTCCCTATGGAAATGTTAAGTCGCTAACTCAACAAAACTCATCTCGTGGCCTACGAAAACATGTCAGTTATTCGCCTGTTTACAACTTGTAATTGCTTTCCTCGTGCTACATTTGTGTAGACATATGTGAATATTAAAGTCTTTTTGCGTAACTTTTTAAATAATTAACTTTTCCCCCATCAATCAGCCAACATTAAATTCAACAATGAATGTAATATATCTTTTTTTAGATTTGTATAAAAAATACCGACTTTAAATCGTTTGACCAATAATAATCGACTGATTTTGAATTTAGCCGAATTTAATTTTTATTCTTATCAAATTTTAAGATGAAAAAGGAAAAAAATAACTATAATAGCCAATACTCTATAAAAATATAACATTGTACAGACCGCGTATCCACTATGATAAGATAAAGTTAAATAAAATAAAAAACTTTAAGCAGTTACTTTTATAACAACAAATCAAATAAACTCGATTTAAATTCGATTAAAATTTTCAGTAGGTAGGTATAGTGAATGCTTGGATGCTAATAAAGGACGAAGGCAAAATTTAATTTCCAAGGATTATTTAGTTCCAATAATATTCTATTATTAGGCAGCTTGTATGACGTGGGTTGTCAATTGTCATTGAAAGTATGGCAGTTACGGCCTATATTAAAATTTTCTTTTATATAATTATTTATTTGTTCATTACAAAATTTTCAAATATAAATCTCTTCAAAGCGTTGTAAGAATTAAAGTTAAATAAAGTACAAAAAAAAAGAAAAAAAACGTGAAAGTAGGCCAAGAGAAAATTGACAAGTAAATCAATTATTGTTTAATACAATTTTCTCTAAATAATCATTTTATGAAGCAATATATTTTATTTATTTTATAATAGAACATTTCAAAGCTGTTAGACAATATTCGAAAATCAGTGTCTCTAATTTGAACGGAAATTGAGGAACTTACCAATATTTTCACTAGGTTCTATGTATGTCGGGTACTCCATCAATATAGGATATGTGGAAACAGAAAACAAAACCGGTCAAGTGTGAGTTAGACTCACGCGCAGAGGATTCCGTACCAATTTTATCATTATATAATAGGTCAACAGGAAGTCAACTTATTAAAGTTGACAAACTTAATTTGCAGGCGTGCGTAATAATTTCGTGTGAAAATAAATGAACACATAATTTTGTATTGGTTTTTTTTTGTGATATACATATACATTTTCATTTTTCAATTTTTGTAGGTACTCACTTCTTAACAAAATTTCATAAGTCTTTAGTTATCTATTATTATCCATCATAATATTTACCTAATAAAATAATATATTTTCCACATATTAAATATCTTCACAATATGACATTATAATAAAGAAGTTGAAGTAACAAATTATTTCGTACCTATTCGTATACGAGGGAAAAGCTGTGTGCTTTATGGTTCATGCATAGTCCATAAAGGAAATAAATTAAAATTAATAATAATAAATTAAAATTTAAATTATCCATATTATTCTTAAAAGAAAACTATTATAGTGGCGATTATAAATTAGATATATGTATGTATATATAAATAGTAATATTAAGACACTCAGTTCTCTCTTTCCACCTAATTTTCGGTACATTGCGTGTTGAGTGGCGGAACTCAAAGCCGCGCTTTATCTTATTACCAGAGAGACGATAACGTAAATAATTCAATCTTCCCTAGTGGAAATCAAAACAGGCAGATGCTGTACCTCTGCGACATACGGTCCTCATTTATGGTATATATTTTTTTTATGTATCTACCGTCAAAATGGATAATTTTGTAATAATAAATAAGATTGTTCTTCACTTTCCGCCCACTTAGAGGCATTGTGTAAATATATCAAAAGCTTGTATCAAGAGGAAATAAAACTAATTCAATTTTCAGAGTGGGAATCGGACCCATAACCATCGCGTTTCCAGCCGACGCTAGACGCTTCCAGACGCTATACTGCTGCGCTACGGGCAATTGAACGGTTTAATTATAATCAATAATTAGTTAAATTTATTGCTACTTCAAACATATATAAACTACGAGTATAATTTCTAAAAAATAAGTAGCACATAACATTTAAATTATTAAAAATAATGTATTTAAGTCGGACTGGATTTCTTTTGATGTAATCTTCTTAAGTTAACATTACTTAAGTACATATACGAAAGGTTGGCGACCACCCAAAGAGTACAAGTATACAACGAAAGTGGAAGAAAATATTTTAGTGTGAATTTATAGAAACACAAAGCGGATCTAAATGACATAATGTAAACAACTATATTACTAGTGTATACTAGTATATAGTAAAATATAAAAAAAGTATTGTGTAATTCTTCTAGTTATCTGCATTGTATGTTGAATATTGGATCTTGACGCTATGCTTTGTCTTAATATAGTGTATAAATGAATTAATTTAATTAATATAGTATGTTTTTCTTCATTATTTTTCATATACAGGGTAGGCAGAGATGACTTAAGTGTTAAAACACCAAGTTCTCCTCTTAATTCAATTTTACAAGCCATTGAGTGAGTCAGCGTGTTGAGTGGAGGAACCCAAAGAACTCAAGGAAATGAAAATAGAATTAATTGCTGTCTCAAATTTGTTTTACATACAAATCGAAAATTAGAATTGCATGTATTCGTATATATATATCATAAAAGGTAGATCATGAAGACCGTTTTGTTCCAACAAAGGTCTCGAATAATGAAAATCGTTGCCCGAATATTGGATGAGGTCTAAATTAAAATTGTAATTAAGGTCATAGGATATGGTGACCAGAGTGGGTGGGACTACACGTGTGTAATGTATAATTTGTATTATTATATTAAAAAAAATATCCATTGATTTTAAAATACACATTTTTGTAATTTCATGGCAAAATCGTAATTTACAAAAACTTTAGTTTAGGTAATGTATATACATATAGCAAACCCAGTAAGTTAATTCACCCCACATATCTATGTAGGGACCTCATAGGTAATATTTACAAATAAATCACTGTAAGAAATCTCATAACAATAATGCGCAATAAGAACGTTTCATATAACTTATTAAATTAAATAATGCATAGAAATATTTTAAGATAAAACTTGTTTCGAATCTCGTTTCATTTATGTAAACACATTTATTCAATTCTCAAATAAGATATTAACTTTACGCTTTATACCATATCTATTTAGCAATGCAGACACTGTACAGAGAGAATATAGTGTTAAGACACCGTTCTCCACATTTTGCCGTTTATGAGATATATCGATTATTATTCTACAATTTTGTGATATTTGAGTAAATACTAATCCCAAAGAGTACAAATATAAACCTACTATTAACATATAAAGTGACAATATAATTTAAATAATAGTATACATATCCAATAGTATTATGTAATTAAAATCCGATAAATAGTCATAGTCATCGGCATGTATAGACATTATAAACAATTTTATTATATACACAAAATACTACGTACCTACTATATAATAAGAATAAAGAACCATGACATTATGCTTTCTTAAATATCTATTTTAAAGTTAAGTAATGCTTCGCGTAATATTACCAATTCTGAGCGTTCTGTGTTATTTCAGTTAATGTAAAGTTAACGAAATGGTAGGAAACTTTGTTAATTTTCATCAAAATAAAAAACACGAAAAGAGGACAACGGCTCATTACAGGAAGCCTCGCCGCGAAGTTATCGTCCTGAAAAAGTTTAATCGACCCTAAAGTATTATCTTTTGTTTGAGAGAAAACTCTCGCAGCATTTCTTAAGCCCACAACAACGCGCGTCAATCCCGTAACACTTTTGCAAGTCCGAATTTTTCATTATTTCAAAGGAACGCTTAATATTCATTAAGCTTTATTTATTCAACAGTCGCTGGGAAAGTACTCTGTATCGTTCAATGGCAACTTTTATTACATATCGTATGTGGTAAATATACTGTATATGTATGTATATTGTGTATATGTATGTATGTATATATATATATATATATATATATATATATATATATATATATATATATATATATATATATATATATATATATATATATATGTATATACATATGACACCGTCGTGGCACCGTAACACATCTGCCTGTAAACGTGACGGTTTGTGGGAGAATGAATTAGAACTGCCTACCGTGCTATGTGCAGGATACAGCGCGAAGATAAAAAAAAGCTTCTCGAGTAAACAAAGTTATTACCAGACGCTGTCCGACATTTAAGATATATTATATATATTTTTATAATATTTAAATATCTTCGATTAGTAACTAAAATGATACATAGTCTTGTCTGGATAAAACAAATCATATTTCGTTTTCAAGCACTAAAATTTATCGTTATTAAATTTTCAATTGCCTTTATAATGATCTCATAAGGTTGGTTTTTGCCAAAATAAAAAAAGGTTGTTGGCTAACTTTGAAAAAAGATTGCTCTTTATAAGAAATTATTAAGGAAAACCAGACCACTTGCTGTGAATGTCTAATTTATCTTTGCTTTTGTTCCATTATAAGAGGAAGATTTTATACACCTTAATACTGGCCCATTTCTCGCCATTATATAATTTTACTAATCGTCGTATAGATATACCTGTAGAGATTAGATAAAATATCATCGAAAGAATTATATATGTAACTATGTTATAATAAACATTACCAGAAGAACCTACGACATATTAGTATTTAATTTACAACATCAAAGATGTTTATTTGACAAATGAAAATTATTTGAGTAATGTAAGTGGAAAACGGCATAAAAGTCGTCACACAGTAAAATTATTTTCAAGTTTTTTTCTAATTTATACATAAAATGTCATACAAAATGGGAGCTTTATTTTGATACAATATATTATGGATAATATCTTTATTCATTTGACTATAATATGTATTATATGTAGCAAGTCCACGCAAACAAAGCTGTGGGCTAATAACGTATATTAGCCCACAGCTTCGTTTGCGTGAACTTGCTTCTTTTTTTATACATAAAAGTACGTATTTTGGGAAATCCACATGCAATGTTCATTGATACTTTCCAAGGAACTTACTTGTTAAATTTCAACTTTCTAAGCCTTATAGCTTCGGCTGTGAATTTCTCTGTCACTTAGAAAAAAATATCATCAAAACTGTTGGATAACGGAGAACGGAGCATCTCAACACTAATCTATCTCTGTATTTTTAACTCCAAATAAAACTTCAAATGATAATTTGTACAGAAATATTGTACAAGTAAAATGTAATTAAACTATATACTGAATACTGAACTTATTCTCGTCCAATTAGCACAGACAAAAATAATTATATAATTTCCAATAGTTAAGGGCGATTTATTTGTTTACGCCTCTGCGACTTTCCAAAGGAACTAGGACAAACTGGCAGAGTATTTCCTAAGAATATCCAATTAGAACGAGAGACACAAGTATTAATGAGGCTCGTAGTTTTGCTTCGTTTGTGCTTCAACGCTCGACCAATACGAGCTTGTTTTTAATATCAACCCACACGCAGTGATAGCTTCTATTTTCTTAGGTTAAGTTAAATATATTTATGTCTTTTTTTTTTGGTAATTTTACTTTCAGAATTTGCATTTGACAAGTGCTTTTAAAGTAGTTTGAATGGAACAGCATTGTAATTATAGTGTACCTTTTTAAAAAAATATTTTGAATATTATTGAATATTATTTTACTTTTATATAATACGATATCTACATAATAAACCTTGAATCTGATAATATATATAAGTAACTAATTATTTTCATAAATATTTGGAATATATTATTCGATTCTTCCAATAAACTAAAATCGTCATTATATTATTTAAATAATTTTATTATTTCATTCATATTAACGTTGTAAGAGCATTTTTTTAAATAACGTAAAAGATATTGTACATTTTCTTTTTTTTTAAGCTTTACGCTATATTCCGCACGTAGCAGGGTAGGCAGAGGGAACCGCTCAAGGAATCTAGTGTTAAAACACTCTGTGCCACTTTCCACTCTTTCGAGGAATTCCGTGTTAACACTCACACAAACTTGCATCATTATACTATGATTACTATTTTCTTTACTTACTAACTCTGCCTATGTACTCTAATGTAAAATGTTATATCTTCACTATATCATTCAAAAGTTTTTTTTATACTTAAACATATTATATATATATATATATATATATATATATATATATATATATATATATATATATATATATATATATATATATATATATATATATATATATATATATATATATACATATATATATATATATATATATATATATATATATATATATATATATATATATATATATATATATATATATATATATATATATATACATATATACATATATCCACTCTTTCGAGGAATTCCGTGTTAACACTCACACAAACTTGCATCATTATACTATGATTACTATTTTCTTTACTTACTAACTCTGCCTATGTACTCTAATGTAAAATGTTATATCTTCACTATATCATTCAAAAGTTTTTTTATACTTAAACATATTATATATATATATATATATATATATATATATATATATATATATATATATATATATATATATATATATATATATATATATATATATACATATATATATGTTTGCCAACGTCCATGCCACGTTGAACACACCGGTTCTCGTCCGATCACCGAAGTTAAGCAACGTCGGGCGCGTTCAGTACTTGGATGGGTGACCGCCTGGGAACACCGCGTGGCGTTGGCATCTCAGAGGGTGTCTAGCCAATTATCTGTCCGATATTTGGTTTCCGGCATACGGGTACGCGACCCCGGGACCTCGAGCCACCACTTTCATAACCCGATCCAATCCATGTAAGTGGTGTCCCTCCCCTATATTCCAAGTCTTTCTGCCTCTTATTCCCTTTCCTTTCCTGGTTTCTCCCAGTAATGGGTTTGGAGGTCAGATGGCAATCGCTCCACAAAAAACCACTTCGCCACTCATATGGACCGATTGGTCTTAGTCGGAAGGCAGACCCTGGCAAAAAGCCGGGACTAATGCCAGGAAGAAGAAGAAGAAGATATATATATGTTTCAAATTCAATTTGTATTATGCACATCTCGAATACTCGACACACATATCAGAATTTGGTTCAAACCATTCATTAGTAAGTAATAACATATACATATATAGCAGATTCATTTGTAAGCTAAAGCCCTCAACGTAACTGACTACTATCGACCTGTTATCCAATCAGAGGAATTAGAATTTCGGCTTGAAGTGTAGTATACAGCAATATTACAACTTTGACAATGTGCTAACAGTATTTAATTCATGCCCATAAATATTCTCCCAGCAAAGAACCAAATGCCGAATTTCGTTTTAGCAAAGAGGGAAATTTATTTTCTTTAAATTTAAAAACTTTACGCATATTATGTCAAACTATAACATATGTTTGACATTCAAATTTACAAAATCAAAATAATATTTATTCAAATATACTTTAGCAAGCACTGTTGAATCGTCGATTGAACATAAAAGCTACTACTGGTTCTAAAGGCAGTTCTGCCGAGAAGAGCTGGAAAGATACTCAATAGATGCTCTTTTTAATACGAAAGCTACAATTTTTATGCTCTATATTTCTATATTTTATATTTTATGTATTCTCGTAAATCGATATTAATTTGTAAATGTAAAAAAATATCTTTTAAATGTAATTTATAACAAGTATAGATTTTCATGACATTTGAAACCCTTATTGGTGTTGTAGCTAAATTAAGTGTGTGATGACCTTCATGAGAACCGTTTTAACCTGTTACCTTTATGGCTGGATGACCTTTTACATGTTCCGGCAATTTGTATTGATTTGCGGATGTATCTTGATACGGCCTGCAGTAATAACAATTATTTTTTATAGCCCTGACCCAGATCATTCAGTGGAATTAAATTTTAAATTTAAATTAAAATTTTATTTATTTATATAATATATGTTATAAGGTATTTAAATGTAGCGTAGAGCGCCCTCCAACTCGATGGACCGAAGACCAGGATCTCTGGCGCACACTGGGGGAAGTTACTACTACGTCCGGTAGTGGATAAGAATAGACAGAATGCATTTTTTCCTACGTCATAAATATTTATCTTAATGCAAATTTCTCTCTTCCTGCAATTTTTTTCGGATAATTTTTCGCATTCATGGCTGTTCTTAGTTAATTAAATTAATTTAAGATGAAAAAATCGTGATTATACATTATTTTTATTCCATAAAAATACGATACATATAATAATATATATATTTAGTAGACAAGCACCGGAAGTGGAGAATAGTAAATTGTAAAACTTTCGCTTCTTGCCTTTTTCTATCGACAATTATATAATTTTATAAGTCTAGGTCCGTCCATGGTCGTCAAGACAAATAAACAGAATCAATGTGCGAAAGATTGCCTAGTTCTTCTTACATTGCCAAAATCACAGAAAATAATTAAATTAATTCATGTGAAAATTTTTAACATAGAGATACAAAAGAAATCCGCGCTATTTTCCTAACCTAACTGTTGACAGTTACGACTTTTCCTTTGTAGTCAAAATCGAGTGGGCGGAACAAAGAAGTTCAGTTCACTGGGGCGTTCTTACCAAAAAATAAAAGTAATACATATTATATTTCGGCAATATGTGCTCTATCATATATATACAAGATTTTTCTATCTGTAGTTAATTTATCTATACCTACAAAATATATTTTTTTGTGCTCTTAGTGACTGAATTTGTTATATTGATTTCAGCATGATACCTTATGTCAAGAAAAATGGTCTTTACATACGAAAGTGATCTAATAACTTCCGTTTTTTTCTTTTGAGGTACGGGACCCTAAATATATATAAATATATAAAAACACAAGCACACACATATTATGTATTCAGTGATACAGAGAATGGATTTTTATTTTGTTTTTGTGATTTTTTTTCTATTCTTAGCATTTTAGTTTAATTTGAAAAGTAAATCGAAATACATTAGTAAAAAGTATGTCATTGGAGAATGTTGTTTCTATCTGTGTTTATTTTAACATATTAACGATGTTAACAATCCTCTATGATTTTCCATGATAATTATATAAACGACCAACGACAACAACAAAAACAAGTGTAATTTCGTTTCCAGAAATATGCATTTTAAGATTCTATGGCTGAGTTTAATCCTTGTAAATATTTAAGTTACTAGACAAGTTCAACGATTCAATAGTCAATTCAATGAATGTACAGGAAAAAAATTTAATATTAAACGTAAGGAATAAGCAATTTAAAATATATAATTAATTTGAATCATACTGCTTCTTTCTTACATTATGTAATGGGCTAACTTCGGCGTTAGTTCGGCGTAATATTGACATAACACATTTTTAAACATTGGATTAGATGACGTACAGTGGGTTACATTGTAGCATATAAGTTTTCCTCAATGAATAAACTTTAAAAAAAAAGATATACTTTAATTTGAACCAGTACTTACTGAGATTAGTGCGCTCAACCATACTGACTCTTCAGCTTTAGACTACTATTATAAAGTAGATGTTACTTTAGATATACCCGTCAATTCCAATGTTAAATATGACAATGTTTAATTTTAAAAGTATTTTTCCTTAATATTACTAAAGGCCACAAGTAGATAAGAAGTGCTCGTGGAATCACATAATCAAATAACAAATTGGTTCTCTCTGTGTACACTGTAGGATGTGAGAAGTGAGTGAACGTGAAAAGACGTCTGACCCTTTTTTTACTTTAAGCTAAATAAAGTTTCTTCACTTATCTTAAGTAATTGGTACTTTATTCAATGAAAGTTAAACATTCGTGATTTGTTCATGTCGGATATTAAATGCTATTTACTTATTATATCCTAGCATTTCAATATGTAATAATATACTCTTAAAATGAATACTTGCACTTCGCACTTTCACACTCGCACAAAAATATGCTTCTGAATAAATATATTTCATAAAAGAAAAGAAAAGCTGTGCTTAAAAGCTTGTCAAAAATAAACAGCACAAACAACAATCACTTTGCTCCAGATGCGATGACTAATGGCAGAATAACTTCGTCAAGGTCACATATAGAATGGGCTTGCAAATAAATAAACGTGACTGCTCCTCCATTAGGCCAAATTTATTGTTCAATTGGGCAGTTGTTAGATGAATTTGGAGCCTAGAAAAGATTTATTGTCGATAGCTTAGCTTTTTCCGATCGGTACGATAAATTACATAGTGATATATCAGTTTTCCGCTGTATCCTCCTTATAGCAGGGTAGGCGGGCACTTTTTGCATATTGAAAACTGTAAATTTGTAGATATATCCCAGAAAAAAACGATTACAAACTTATACTGTTGTTCATTTCACACAAAATGAGTGGATACGAACGACTGCGGATTTATAAGTTGTATTTTATGTATTAGTTGGATTAAATGGTATATAATTGATTATCGATACGTATAGACAATTTAATCAGATTTTAACTGAATCGTATTATGCTGTCAAGCATTTCAATATGGTTGAGATGTAAGTCAGACAACTGTGGGCACAATAATCCTAAGCTAGAATTTAACTCAACAAATGTTTCAGTTGAACAATAAATATTTGCAGGCGGAGAGAATCGTGTGTCAGGAAACTCCATCCTCCGCTTTCCGCATTCAGGACATTGTGTGAGTGACGAAACTCAACACAGTGCATTGTTTTGACAGAGCAGAAAAATAGAATAATTCACTGCACCAAGTGACAATAGACTTGTTGTCATGGACTTGTCATGGTGCATCATACGAGTACAATATTTCAACATAGGCAGATAGGGAAGAGATGAGTACTGGTACAAAATGTTTAGTACTAAATTGAGCCCGTTAGTAAATTACAATCGTTACATTAATGTATACTTTACTTCAAATAGGCGCATCCGATAAAGCATCGTCCAAAGCTTTAGCAATGAGAGAGCTTATTCATATTACGTACGTTCGTTGTGCACTCACTACTCAGAACGCTTAATACAATACAAGCTCGGTATATTGATTCTATACTTGTAAGAAGATTATTTCAGTCTTACCAATATGCTTATGCTAAGTTGAATTGTAATAATGTAGGCATTATTATGATTATATAAATATAATAATTGTAGATTTGATCCTAGTTTGTAGAAATATTCGTTTTAATTATTTTGCATTTCTCTGGCCACGAAGCGCGGTATTGATTTTTAACCTAAAATAGGTGAAAAGTGACGAAAGATAGGAAACTATCTGATAGACAGAACTTTCCTGCCCTCCTACGAGTGAAGCTAAAAGAATGTGACCGCGCCTCAAGTAATTCATCATCATCATATCAGCCAAGACGATAAAGACCGGTTCTGGGCCGCCATCATCCATCAGATTCCGGTAACCTTCACCAGGTCTTTTCTCAAGTATTTGTGCTGACGATTTATTCTTATCTAGTTTTAAGATTAATATTTTATATGTTTTTAAAAAAATATTAGATTATTAACATATAGACAAATAATAATCTTGAGTTTTAATATAATATAAAGAATGAAGACCGCTACTTATACCTTGTTTCAGTACTCATAGGCGTTCGCAACATCGATCGTAACCCTTGGCATTAAAAGAGAATCAGCGTTCACAATGAAATCCGCGTTGGACATCAAAAATATTTGAATTATTCCATTATTGAAATAATTTAAATATAAACCTATTAATTAAAATATAAACATACTATTATTTTTTTTAATTAATAATATAATTATCAACTACTAAAGAAAATATGTACATAAATTACATGAGACTGTTTTCTGTAGCCTTACATGGCATCTGTATATATGTATGTACATAGATATAATAAAGCTAAGAGAATACGAGTACGCTTCCGTTATCTATTTTGTTATAACATCTCCCTAGATAACTAGACTATACGGCCAGAATGAGAACAAAGAAGGCCGTGATCATGAATTTTGTATATTTTCACTAACTTTAGGATCAAAATTATATGTACTTTATAATTGAAGATAAAAATGTATATCTTAATTTATTATTTGTGTCCCATAACTTATATGCATAATACTATATAAAGATAATATAATAAATTATATATTTTACGTACTGTATAATCTTAGTTGAGCTTTTCATTGGAAAATTTACGTATGTAATAAAATATAAAAAAAATATATTATGTTTATCATTGATAAACAACGATTTTTAACTTTTTTATCAGTTTGTCTGTGCATTCAGTATTGTATCTGGGTAAGCCTCATTTCATATTAAGTGTTGATTTTATTTAAATCGGTTCATAAATAAATAAAATATATCAATATAAAGTATTGAGTAAAAATTATCTGTTAAATGTGATGTTACGTTATAATTTAATTAGAATTTTTATACTGTGCACATAACGTGCATACACGTATGTACATACGTTCCCCACTTTGCGTCCGATTTTTCGGACATTGCACGTTGGATGGCAAGTTCCGCTTTATCTTGTTACCAGAGCGTAGAAATGAAATAATTAATTTTCTTCAAGTGGAAATCCAACCCAGCACAGTCATGTTTATAAGACGCTGAGCCACGACGGCCTCTTTATTAGTTATAAACAATTACAATTTTTATACTATACGCATTAATTCAAACGAACAATTTCGATAAGCTACAACGATTGTACAGCTTTGTTGAACTTGGATTCAGTTCCATGAAATATGAGTCAATGATATCTAAATTAAATATAATTTTTCATATATACATACGTATTATGTTTCTCAAGTACACTATTTATTTATCCTATAACAATATCAGTATACAATATTACAAGAGCAATACGTCAGCAATAGAAATGACCAAAATAGCCTAGTTCCATACAAACCAGCTGACTATAGCAATGTTACTGTATTTTATGGGGAAGGCTCGCTAAAGTAGGTCACGCTCACTGTTACAAATACACACACATCTATAAAAGCGTGTTGTACGCAGACGCGTAGACTACCTGGCTGGTTTGGGATGGGCGTGAAATTGTATTCGAATAATAGAGGATTTGTAGTATTTCATATTGTAACTTAATATTTCCTTTGGCTGAACATTAAATTAAGGTAAATGAATTAACGTTGGACAGCACTTACGTTAGTGTTAAGTAATCAGTCTTAATTATTGTAATAGCTTGAATTTTAAAGCATTTGAATATATGAGTACGTATGAAATAATGTTAAATTATAAAAACGACTACTGATCTATTCAGAAGACTTACGCTCGTAGCTCTATACAACATACCGCTGTAGATTTTATAACTACCTAACAAAATTCTATAATACAGATATTATATTTCTCATAAATAAAATATTATGTACATATATAGCTACTACTACTACTTAATATTATCATTAACAAAAAAAATCTCTTTTGCTTTATAAGCTTATTATGGAACCGTCTTCAACTAAGCACGACAAATTTACAATAGAACGAGTTACTTCCTGTATAAATATTATTTTACTCTTGAATCTTAAATAAAGTGAAATTTACGTGACATACATTTACACACGCCATACATTTTTTATATGTATATACTATGCCAAATCAAGTTATGTCATATTTTCGTGAAAAAATTCGTCAAGAATACGAGACTACTTATTTATGTATTACTTTCTTGAAGGTCTAGGGAAATATCATCGTGAGTGATGTGGCAGAATAATCGAAATAACACACCGAGAAGAATATTAAATATTTATTTCGAATACTATGCTAATTTACAACATCAATGGCACCTCTAGCGTGGAGAAGGTACAAATAGCTCTACTGTCTTGTTGAAATCAATTTGTGTATAAATCGGCTTACAACTGTTTATTCTATTGGAATTTAGCACTGTACATTTTGCCATACCATGATGGTGCTTCTATATCTACTATATTAATTTTAAAATTTACTTATTATAATACTAGAAGTAATATTAAAATACTATATATAAAATTGAAACGTCTTATATGTAATACGTTTTACATTCTATTTAAAGGAAAGAATTCCAAGATAGATTGAACGGGAAATAAATAGAAGGCAATCAGATCCCGCTGCGACTTCCGAGAGCTTCTTGTTAACTGCATTCCTTCTTATCCCACCTTTTTGATTTAAAGCTTTTAAAATACTACTTCAAAGGTGTAAATACGAATAATTATTATTGTTCATCAATTTTGTATAGTGAAAGCCATAATTTAATCATTCATATGATACAATTGTTAAATTGTTAGAAACATTAAGATACTGGACTGAATTATTTTCATTTATCCGCTGTTGTAGACAAAACGCGGCGTTGAATTCAACCAGCTCTGCTCAGAAGGCTGTTCTGCTGATAAAGTTGGTAAGAAACTATACAGTTGGTCCCTTAACACTTTTTTCTTCTTCACTTTAATTATGGTGTACCGAGCACCTCGGTACACAAGATACACACACAAGATACTTTATAATTTAAAATTTAAAATATTTGCACAACAAGACACAAGATACACAAGATACTTTGCACTTTTACACAAGATACTTTACACAAGACTTTACACAAGATACTTTATAATTTAAAATATTTACAAAAAATATATATAATTAAAAAGTACATCATATAAGGGACGAATTAATTTAGGTGCATATATATATATATATATATATATATATATATATATATATATATATATATATATATATATATATATATATATATATATATATATATATATATATATATATATATATATATATATATATATATATATATATATATTATACAATTTATTGACTTTTAAATACATGAACACTACGCCTGACATTGTATTTTCCTTACAATATAGAATATTATAAGAAGTGAAAGCTTATTTTAAACGAAAACAAAATACCGCCGAATTCAAACACAAACTACGTTCTTATCTTGACATATTTATCTGGAAACGCTCCCGCTTTGCTCTCAGAATATTCTAGAAAGACAACATATTACACAAATATGTGATACATGACACACATGTTTTAGAGGGTTCCAAAATCTTTTGTGTATTTGACGTGCTTTGTTTAGAGCCCCTGCCCCAATTTCGTGGCACCGTTTTAAATGCACCTGTATATAACGCGATCTGAAGTGGCGTTAAGTCTTTTAACTCGTTTCAAAGTTATGCAGGTTGTCAAGATTAGAACACCCCAGTTATGTTAGTTAGAGAACGGAAATGCTGTATGGCGACACAGTTTCAAAAGTAAGAAACTCTCACCAGAAGCAGCACTTGTAACGTATGGTACAAATTTTTTCTTCTATTATATCCTTTGACGTTAATGTTATTTTTAAATTATAATTAAGTAAATCATACGAAAACAATGAAAATAAATTATCATTGGTTATTTAAAGGTGGAATGATAAAATTGTATGTACATATACAAAATATATAAAGTTAAATTCAAAAAGTCTATTTGATATATTTTATTTTAACAACTATGTAAAATAAACATACAGAGCGTACAACGAAACAAGGGGTGTAAAAGTGGGTGGGGTTCGGGGTGTTCGCAAAGTGCAAAGGTGCAATCAATGTTTCTATTTATAGCGAGCCCCGGCTAGGTTCTACTAGCGATTGTCGATTTACAGTCGTGTCTGATGAATGTTATCCGTGGTAATTTAATTTAATTTGTATTTCTCATTATAATTTTTAAATTGATTTTAATTGTATGATATTCAAACAATACCCATCTCTCTATTTTTTTGTTATTATTTCCTGGAACAAATAGAGATGAAGATTAATTTCTTTATAAAAAATAATCACTATATAATTTAATATAGAATATAGATCATACACATATATGGTTGCAATATTTTTTCTTTAAATATTTTTTAATCAATTGTTTCAATATGATATATCAAAAAGCTATTACCGATGGCATAAATAAGCCATTTAATAATCATAGAGATTAAAAAAGAAAATATATTTGAATATAACAGCTTTATTTCTCCCATGAGAATATACAAGAATCACTTATGGTATTCGCTGACGGTTAAACATGTTCTTAAGAACAAGAAATTTCATATAACTTTCCAATTTCATTTCATTTTGTTTGTTTCATGTTTCAAAATATATTTTTTACAAGTAAAAGGTATTTATATTATTATTAGACATATATTCCCATACCCATTTATACTAGCATGCTAATATGTGGTATTAGATTAAAAAACTTTCAGACTATCCCATATTATTAATATAACGTTACTCGCGTACATTTTGAACACAATGAATCCCGATAATTTGACACGATTTTAAAGCCTTCTAAATGTCAGAGTGCCTCCCCATCTAGGAACCAATTTGCAAGCGAACAAACTACGTCATATCCTGAACTATCTGTCCTGCTCTTCGATCCCTGGGAAACCTAGATATTCGAGGGTGATAGACCAATAATATTGCACTTTATTGCATTTGAAATAAGGTTTATGATTCCAGATCTCCCTTGTATGACCTGTTGCATCGACGTCATCATATGGATAAATAATCAATACAAAGTGTTTGTAGGAAGTTGAATTTTAGTATGTACGTTATATTATAATATTATTTTCGTGATTTAGGTATATGTATCGAAATAAAATTAATTTTCTATTAACTTATTGTAATATAAATTATTATGTATAGTAAATATTCATAATGTGAGAAAGAAAATATCTTGTATTAACTAGATTAAAATAAAAAAATATGAACGTACATATATATAAATGTAATTCGCAATTTATAAACTAAACTACACCTTGAGTAAACAGTTTTAATAATTCACTCGTCGAGCTCGTTTGACTTTAACTAAGAAGAACAAACAATGACTTGGGGCTGGCTGGTCTACACAATATACACAGGTCTACAGAATATGTGAGCGATGATTTATAGCGATCTGCAAAATTTTATTTACTGAATAAAATTAAGAGAATGTGTATATAGAGAAAACTACTTAGCCATTCCATGGATTCTCCGTGTTGGTGCCGGGCCCATCGCGTTATAGGAAGAGGAGCTCAGAGCCGCGCCTGGGACTTGCAACCCAAGTGTAGGTTCAATGGGGCCCCTTCAATATGCATTCACATGGAATGGAATGTATAATATATATGTATAATATACGTAAAAAGCTTTTATTTCTCTTAAGCGTAATTAATTCGTTTCTCCAAGTGGGCATCGAACCCACAATTTCTATTTAAATAAATATTTCTGATTACTAGATGTAGTTCTATTATTATTAGATGTAGTTCTCCCCGCTGAAGAATATATTACGACTTTTGTTAACATTCTCTTTTAAAGCTATGTAGGGATATAAATATAGACTATGAATCCAGATTTTATAACAATCGTGTGTACAGAGTACAAGATATAGTTTTACTCAAAGAATTCTATCTTACTGATAACAAGGTCTATAGTATCATGTGTATTGCAACTTGTGATACCCAGTGTACATATTCTCTACGGTAAGCAATAAATAACATCTGCGGGCTTAGCAAAACTTTGGCAATGCCTGAACAAGCCCCGATGCCCCAAATTCGTTGATTGATCGATACCAAAACGCAGTTTAAAATATTCATATGTTGTACACACTGTACATTACATTCTTTTTCATATATTATAAAAATATTGTATTTTATTAGATGAGCCATAAGAAAGGGAATGAAGTGTTTCCATTCGGGTAGACGACATTCCGCGTTTAGTTTCAACACTCAATACGCAATGCTAAGAAAATGGGACGATAACTGGAGAACGTAGTGTCTATAGACTAAGTTCCCTCTGACCCCGCTTTGTGTGGAGTATAACATAAAGTTGAAAAAAAAATCTAGTAGAAACTATGTTGTTACATACTGTACACCCAAAATCTGAATCCAACGAGACGGTTTCTCATAGGAAATTATTGATTTTATAAAATATATGTCTACATCCCAGTTATTTTACCAGTTTTGGTTTGCATATTGTTGCGTTATTTTTTACGTTAACTTTACTTTTATAGTTACGCTATGTTCGTGGCAAAATATTTGGGGCATATTAAAATTGACTTTGTTGTCCGCCAAACTTTTTTGGTATAACAGTTTTATTTTAGTTGGCAGTTTTTATATATAACTAGAGCATTTCTTTAGTTACATGTAAGGGTTATGTATTTTTGCGTAGGAGGTTTTGCATAATATTTATTTATTATTATTTTTTTTTATTTTCAGCATTACATGTATCATATATCAATCTGTATCATGCACATAGCAGGGTAGGCAGCGGAAACCTAGTGTTAATACACTCCGTTCCCCACTTTCCACCTTTCGAGGCAGTGCGTGTTGAGTGAAGGCGCCCAACGCTGCCCTTTACCTTGTTGCCAGAGCGAATAAAATTAAAATAAATAAACATTCCGAATGGGAATCGAACCCACAAGCTCTCACGATAACAGGCAAACACTGTGCTTCTTCGTAAAATATACTACTAATCTGATATGATTATTCATTACATATAAGTTTGTTTATAATAGTGTTTTTAAACGTTTTAGAACATTTTTATCCAATTCGAATTACGTTTATACATGAATAATTCGACTCCAAACACAAAATAGGTCATTATTACCTGCTGTTAGGATAACCAGATCACAAACGCTACTGTTCGAACCAGACTGTTCGGCATTATGCATAATAATAACTTATTAATATTACAATTTAAGTTAAATATTTTTAGTACTAAAATTAATTCTTAGTTGTAAGAATTTTTCATCTTCACCTTGAAATTTCATTTGAATTGCAAATGAACATCTTAAAGATTATTCTGATAGGCTCAATTTTTCCATTACCGCTGTGCCCTTGGCGGTAGACAAAAAGTGTTTATGATATTGTTGAAATTTTTGAAATTTAAGTAAGAATAGCATTTTCCTTAAGCTTCTGTTGAGTTGCGAATTGTAAACTAAATTACATTTATATTCATAATAAGGTCGTTGCTTCAGTCTAAAAAAAATAATTTACTGTTGACATACTTACACAATGCCTTACTTAAGTGGGCGAAAAGTGAAGAACAATTTTTTTTTAATCGATTTATTACCATAAAATGGATAACCGGAAGATACATAAAAAATATATGTACAATAAATGGTTGATAGTGGCGCAGAGGCGCAGCGTTTGCCTGAAAACGCGACGGTTTGTAGGTTCGATTTCCACTCGAGGGGAATGAAATTTAATCGTTTTCTTCGCTCTAGCAACCAGGCAAAAGCGTGACCTTGAGTTAAGCCACTCAACACACAATGCCTAGAAAGCGGAAAGCGGGGAACGGAATGTCTTATCACTAGGTTCCTTGAGCCTACGGATCCCTCTGCCTACCCTGCTATATGCGAGGATGCAACGTGAAGCTAAAATAAATAAATATTAAATAATTTTCGTAATGTTGTGAGGGTTCTTCAGCAGTCATTTATAAATTAATCATAGCCCCCATGTTTAACTTGATTAAGTTAGGTCAAGGTTTTCGAACGGGGTGAATATTTCAATTTCCACCCCTCAGCAATAAATTTTTCAAGCAATTACCGAACAGTTCCTCTCATGTTATAATTTATACACTTTTTATAAATTCAATTGGCTGGATACTTTAATATATACTACAGCAGAATTTTTGGACTATAGAGTAGTAGTAGTAGTAAAAATGACAGTAAATAATTTGTGATTTTTTTTTAGATTTTCCTTTGTATCATAATAGTTAAGTTACGTTAACTATTTATAACATTTTTCATTTATTTATAATTTAAGAAAAATGAATTCATCATTCATTTAAGTAAAAGAAATAAATCAATTTATTTCAATACAATTGCAAGCAATATTACAATAATATAAATAGACAAAAAAATATACATTTATTTTCATTGTACATTTTCTAACAATCCCATAAATATTATAAATACTAAAGCTCTCATTTTATTTATTTGTGTTTTATCATGTAAAGATAGACGGTCGGTTCGGTTCGGAAGTTCGGTTACCGGTGAAAGGAATAAAAATTAATACAAATTAATGCTAAACACCCTTCTTATTGTTTCCTACGTCACTCAGAGCCAAGACAAAGTCATGAGCAGAAGTTAGTAATAAAATAAACTAGGTCATACCCATAGCAGATAAAGTGGACATAGATCTTCCTTGAAGGTATAATTCCGCCTAAAGCTGTAAGAAATACTATATAATAATAGCTCTTATCGGCCGCGCTTAAAGTCCAGAATGGTATAACATTTTATATTATTTGATGAAACATAAATCTTTAGACGTATTAAGCACTCTACAGTGAACTATAAAAAATTAACCGATTTCTTTACTTACATTTAATTTTAGTAACTAAATTGTTTGTTTTTGCCAGTAGTTATCTATCATTTTAGCTGTTCTACTATAACATAGAGTCATTAGTATATAGTCAGATTTACTTTTTAGGAAGAGTCATTTTAACCCTTCTTTATTACTTTTAATTTCATTTAGAAGAACTATTTAATTAAATTAAATATACAAAGATTTTCCTAAATTATATATAGAATTACTTTAAGTTTTTATACGTTAACCATAATATTTATTTTATTATCCTTATACATACATAGTTTAAAATAATAAAATCCCTAAGAACTACGCAAC
The DNA here is from genome assembly GCA_037127375.1 of Dione juno. Taxonomy (NCBI): domain Eukaryota; kingdom Metazoa; phylum Arthropoda; class Insecta; order Lepidoptera; family Nymphalidae; genus Dione; species Dione juno. The sequence continues at coordinate 9,484,950 of JAXRJS010000041.1, read as the reverse complement.
TTTTGTAATAACAGCAAACATTAAACGGTTGCCGGTACGCTCAAACTTTCTCCACGACGTACCCACTCGATTTTGATATCTTAATTATATGAAATTGTATTTGGTTTTTTCTAAATATTTATTATAAATTTCAATATATTTATGTAAGTAATTAGATTTTAGCTTATTTTTAGAGTTCCGTACATCAAAAAGATAGAACAGATTCTTTATACGATCACTTTGTTGTCCATCTGTCTGTGTGTCCATCTATCAATACCATTAGCTCAAGATCACAAAAAGGTACTAAGTGGAAATTAATATCAAATATTCAAGTATGGTTCCTTGAAGTACACAAAAAACCAAACTTTTAAGTCAACGCATCAAAAGATACGAGTTATTTTTTGCCGCATTTGTATTAAATTTGCGTAATCAAAACTTCTCCGATCACCTAGAATTATGAAATTAATGGAATAAATAGTTATAAATTAAAATACAAATAAAAATATTTATTTATAGATGAAGTTCCTTTCCCTCCGTTTCGTTCACGGTAAAGAGACGTTACATGTTAGGAATTAAACACAAACAAGTGACAAAATACACAACTCTCGTAGCACTATAGGATAGCATTGTTATACTTATTTTACACCATAAATAAATGACAATACATTAGGAACAACATTATTTATTTAAAAGTAAAAAAAAATAATTAAAGTTGTTTCATTTTCATTTCTGTTACAAAATCATATAATATAAGTAGACTAAAGAACACGGACTAAGTAAATAATCCGAAAATCTCTTCGTGAATAGTCCCGGAACCTCAAGGGTACCGCGCAGACGGTTTATACAACCTACTATGTGCTGAATACTAATATTTTTATATAAATTCACAAAGCAAAACTATATAGAATATAAACAAATACATATTTGTGATGGTTCGGACTTCACTCCTAACATGACAAATATCTAAATATATTAATAATATACATTTTCCTCCTTTAAGTGGACAAAGCGTGACATTAAGTACTGATATCCATCTTACATCCATCTAAAATGGGCGGAAAAGAAGATTATCACGGCTTCTAGAACCGGATAAGTGCATGTTAATATAAATTAAAATTGTAACATAATTTTATACTGACACATATTTTGGTATATCTTGATTAATGCGTCTGAAAAGTTTACGTTATTTCACCTTGAAGTTTCTGTTTGGGGCGCCGAAATTACGTAATTTAGACGTAATTTACGCCATAAAGATTAAACAACCGATATTAAATAGATAAGAAAAAGCATAACTTTCATGAAATTAATTATTTATAATGCATTTTTTTTATGGATTACTATTATTTCTGACTTCTACTTTTTTTAAATAATTACCTACAATCGCATATGTTTATTCCTTATCAGGTTTTTATCTAATAAGGAATAAAATTACAGATGAAAGTGGAATCAATTACTTTCTCAGGCACTTTTCTTTTTTCTCACATTCGAATTATTCGAATTATTCTGAAGATACTTTAATATTAGTTCTCTTTGGTACTCTTGATATTTTATTTGATGTTTCTTGCAGTGCCACAATACTTACTTTGATTATTATTTAGTGCTTCAACAGTCAGATAAATTTAATTGTTTAGTTAATCTCTTCTACCAGTAGTTAAAAAAAAAACTTCTTGTACTCTTAGTTAACTCACGAAATTAAGACTGTTATATCTAAACAGAACAGTTCAAAATCTAAATATAAAAAAAAATCTATGGATGGAAACTTACATAGGAATAGATGCAATAAAACTTGGGCAAATGGCCGACGTAGTTCGAAACATATATTCTATAATCAATTGCACTAACCCTGCAAAATCTTGGATATATCTAAGCGCCATATGAACAGGAGATAGAAGAATACGTAACGCTCAAGCAACTGTACAGATTTAAATTCTCGTAATAAATACTTTGTAATTGTCGATCTAATGGATAATAGCACAAAAATAAGAAAAGTATTGACAATGATTGCTTCGAATAATTATAAATACTATAAATATATATTTTTAATCCATGAACCGTCTTTTTCAAAAATCATCCTTCTTTTTTACATCTGTCACAACAGCAGATATACGAAAGCATGTGTTAGCAGACGAATGATTCTGCTTACTCTTAAATTCTGTTCCTTTTATGAATTCCCTGACTCCACTCGGCCCTATGTATAACTAATTTCTATTCAAAATTATCACAATTTATACCAAATAGAGTGCGTCGTACACACAAACACATATAGCCGTTCCTGCATAATATCAATATCCTATCCACCCTTCAGTCCAGATTCCGTAGTAACGGTACTCAACAAGATTTGTGATGATATTTGATACGGTATTGACAATTAGCAAGTTACTTTATTCGCTTTGTTAGATTTTCCTAATGCGTTCCACATAGTAGATTCGATATATTTTTAGAAATTTAATGGAGAACTTAATAGTTTTTTCACTTTCCTATTTAATTTTGTAATAGTCTACTGTATTGTAATGGTTGCTTGTAAAAAGTTAATTGTAGAAATTAGACCACCATTGCACATATTATGCTCGGACACGAAATCCCTTACCAATTTTTAAAAAAAATGTCAAGAATTATGCACAGCTGCATTCAAATTGAACCACGACAATTTCAATTTCATTAATTCATGATGGAATTTCATAATATTGTATGATATTGACTAATTGTTATATAACTATATAAAAAACTATTTCCTGTGACAACATCGATGTGGTAACATACGAATACTATGATTTCTACCTTTGCATATACATACATATTAGCGGTTTTATTTCTTATTCTATATACTTTAGCTTATTTATTGTAGTTCTGCATCAGGTGTTCCAGATCCTTGATTTTTTATAAATCAAAATATCAATAAAAATGTACCATCACGATGACTTGTTGAAGAGCTATTTAATATTCATTATAGTTTAGCTGATCTCTCTTGGTTCTACATCAAGTTAATACTTGATTTATACGTAAATGGAAAGTGCTTTTCATGTTCAATTATTTTTTTATGGTAGCATTTCAATATTTCTTATAGTGCAGATAAACTACTGTGGTCATGGATCAAGTTTTATTCAAATCCGTCCAGTAGATCCGATGATGTGTGACAGACAGGCACGTTACTTAGGAGAAGTGATGCATTTCTATACAAAACTTTATTATATATTAAGTCGTTGGTGTAAGTCATTTAGACCTTTACTTGCAAAGAAACGGCCAATTATACTTACATATATTTTTGCCAGTCTGATTACATTTGCAGTACAAATTAAATAATGCTTATACCTATTTGATTGTAAATTATTTATTATATCCTTATATAAAGTATATAATCTTCTGAAAAGAGTAGCTTCATTTAAATAATACACGTAATAGGACAAGCAGGTGGTGCCGCAGCATGTTCAGAAATAAAGAGAAACTCAACTTCGCTTAATAGCTGTAAATTTGTTGGAATAATTCGAAGTGGGTACGATATTTCACAAAGTCCGGAATTTTATTAAACACCTGGGACAGAAAATCCCCGAGGAGGACGTATTTGTAATCTATCTATATAAATATTACACTAAATCACTAATACTTTTATGTGGCTTTGTACTTGCAAAGTAAGTTAAGATTCTCGAAATTCAAATCCCTAAGGCACATTTCGCCCACTTTATAGATATTATTCTTTTTTTAACCTAATATGTACTTTATTGTCACCCCCGTCATAGCGTTAATGATACCTTCATAGATTAGTAAAGTTATTACTGACACAATCCCGTTATAGGTAGGTATTAAAGTATTAAAATACCAATAAAATTACTTACTAAAAGGCTTAAAGGTGCAGTAACTAAATATATTTAAAAAACAGCTTTTTACAAATACAAAATTCTTCTTAACAACAAAGAAACAGAGATAAAAATAGTTTCCTATAATATAAAAGTCCTCATCAACAATTCGGTTTCTAAATCTTTCTCTTAAACATAAAAATTAAAGGGTTTTTTTTGTGTCCATCCGAAAAAGTCTACTGAGATTTTTTAAACAAACCCTTTCTTTTACTTTCACGTCGTTATTGAAGCGTACATAAGACAATCTCGTTTTACGACCGCGGATTTCTTTTATTATCCGTCCCTGGCCTCAGAGATAAAAAAAATATCGCATAAAGTGCTAGGCTTAAGGTGTTGAAAATAACCCGGCCGTGTGTGGTAGTCGTTCGAATAAGGCAGCAGAATTTTAGGGTTGTGACCTATTTGCAGCTGCAGGGTGCTCCCCGGGCCGAGCTGGCGTTCTATTGACCCATATGTACGCAGGCTTTGACGTCAGCGCGCGGGCTGACGTCACACAGCTACAGGCTGCTCTTTGTCCCTGCCCATTGTTTACACTGGAGATTTTAACAATAACTTATAATATGATTGAGGGCCCTCGCCACTGTTTACTTTGAAGACAATTGGATCAATTATTATAGTTTATTACTTATGAAACGATTGAAATTTTACTTCCAAGCTGTCGATATTATTACTCTTGTATCAATCCTTAGCTAATAAATTTATATTTTAACATAATAAAATTTTAATACTCATCGTAATAATTCTATAAATGTGACGGATAACGATTTTTATAAACGGTATAAACATATATATATATATATATATATATATATATATATATATATATATATATATATATATATATATATATATATATATATATATATATATATATATATATATATATATATATATATATATAAATATATATATATATATATATATATATATATATATATATATATATATATATATATATATATATATATATATATATATATATATATATATATATATAATAGTAAAGTATCCAAACGATAATCCAGTACCAAGGGGACCGAGGACAGATCGCTACTCTTACAGGAAAATTTGAAGCGACTCGAGGCAACCGATATTAGATAATGCAATTTAATCCCGTTCTTTGTCATTGTATCATCCTTAGGGAAGTCGTTGTATGAACGTTTCGAACTTAATTTAACGGCTCAGATATCTAATTTGAAGAGGCATGTCTTGACATATAAAGTTTTTCTTAATAAAGTACCTATATCTAAACATGACTTTTAACTGGACTATGAAACAGTTTGCGAGTTCTTAAGAAAATTGAATAGTTTAAAAGAATGTGCAATTATTTTTGAATACAAAATTGCTGGGGGCTCGAACAGAAATAGCTGACGCTTTGAACCACATTGAACGTGAGTTTGAAACGTATTAAACATACCGTATAAAGGCATAGCCTGCATCGCAGCTAAATACTTTTCACTGCATATTCTAGTTTCAAATATTTGAATACGAAAATTTTTCATACACTACAAAAGAAATTCTTATAGGATCTCTTTTAATTATACATATACGAGTATGTATAAACGTGACTTAAAGCAAAAGGTTACTTGAAAACAAAACTTAGATTTTATAAATAATAAAAATTTAAGCTAAATCGATGTAGGCATTTAGCTTAAAAAATCTGTAAGAATGTTATATATATATATATATATATATATATATATATATATATATATATATATATATATATATATATATATATATATATATATATATATATATATATATATATATATATATATATATATATATATATATATTAATAGCAATTTTCTGCAATTTGCTAGGTTATTGATAATTATTAATTATATAAGTAAGATTTACAGTAAATAATTATCACAAATTTTACAAATTGTTTTTCATATTTAATTTAGAGCCTATTCTAAGATATATAAAAAAAATTCGAATGGTCTACCGTTGATATTATTTTACTTTTAGGGTCGCCGGACTTTGGCGAAGGCCGAGATAAAACATGCTGTCATCGGCTTAGGAACTAAGGACAAGCTAGCTAAAGAGAAGCCACAGAATTGCAAGAGATTTGTGTACTTAGGACTGAACTAGCGTTCTTAGTTTTACATCAGCTTAAGATAATTTTTAATTTTAAATCTTAATAAGTTAATATAAAAATAATTTCAAAAATTATAATATACATTTTTTTATGAATAAATAAGATCAGAGCCCGAACTATTAGTATATTCTACTGTATTCCGATACTATCCCACCGCGCCACGATGGCAGTAGTAAGATTTTCATTAAAAATTCCATGGACCATTATCTAATATATTTAACGCATTTAGAAATGCGATTGAAAGTATCCTTTATATTTCATTTGCAACGTAAAGCATTGCTCAAAATAAAAACAAATTAAACATTACAATTGCAACAAATCAGAAAATACAGATTAAATTCTTCATTCTTTAAAAAATATAAATTATTTGCAACATCGGGCAGGTTTTTATTTTCACTTGTTTCGTTGAGAATCCATTAGTTGCCGATGAAAAAAAAGAATCATAGAGTTTTCAGCTCATCGGAGCTTTTACTACTAGAGTCGCCCTTCGCTTACGTACTACAGACTAATGAGCAAAATGTAAACGACAATATTTCTTTGCCTAAAGCTATATTCTTTACAATATAAAATAATGAATAAAATCTCTTATTTTAGCTAAGTTATTGTAATTGTAATTTGCTTATGATTTAATAAATTAAACATTACAATGAATAACGTATTAACAATATTTGATGGAGTAATCAATTTAAAATATTGTCTTTTAATTTATCTGTATAATATTTCATGTGATTCATAAAAAATATATATCATAAAAATAAAAATAATAAAAAAAAAATTTTATATACCTATTCTGTGGACAAGAATTTAAATTTCGTTTAATATTAAAAGAAAAAGTACCTAAATATAACTAAAGCGTTCATTAACTTATTATACATGTTCAATCCAGACATAAGAAAAAACACAATTTAGTTGATACTAAGATGAAGTGATATATCTTATTTGAATCAAAGATCATCACATACATATAACTTTTAAGTTATGGAAAAAATTGTATACAAACAAATAGAACCACATTTACTAAATAAGACAAAATTATTGAATATAAAATAAAAAAAAAAACATACAAAGGCTTATTTAAAATATAGGCATTTCTATTTTTTATTAAACATTAAAAACATTACAATTACGATGTCGTAATAAAAATACCAATATGTTTCTATTTTATTTTACCCTGTATGATACTTGTCCAGTCACATGACTCGGTTGACTTGTATTAGCGATAAGTGCTAAGAAGACATCGCGTCGCCTCGCATAAAACCGCTATGGATTACTGTTTTGGCTTATGCTACTTTATACTATCTGATCTTTTTATATCTTTCTTTTCACAATTTTATGGTGCGCAGAAACTTCTAGGCTAATTAAATTACTTTTTTTGTATAATGGCTACAAATAAATGGCATATATAAATGTACTATGAATGTTTCATCGTGCGTTATAAATTTATGTATGGACAGCAAAAAAAAATTATGACGTATCATGTAAGCAAAATGACATCATGTCAGTTTTAAAAAAAACTCTATTATATAAAGGCTTTAAACAGCCTTACTATAGCTTAATATTTTGTCTCAGTGTCTAATTATATATTCAGATTTATTATAGTCAGATTTTTAAAAAGGCTCTACTTCTCTGCCATTTAAAATATGGTTTAACATTAATGCAAATAATATCCAATACAAAACTGAGCCTCACTTTATCTGGGAAACCAAATGGTATTTAAATTCAGTCCAGCATGTACCAGAAAAGCACGGAAATAAAGCTTATATATACATAATTATGAAATGCAAACATAAAATATTTTAAATACTTATTTATTTATGTTTCTCGAGCAGGAAGAAATGTAAAATTCTCAACTGGGAATACAGCAAAGCGCAAGATTGACACGATACTTTTGTCTCTGACACTTAGCCTTTTTTTTAATAGTTTTATTTTAAATGCCCAGATTTAACGTTATGAGAAGCAAAAACCTCCTGTTAAACCAGCCTCTGCTGTATTTTTAACCACTTAGATATTTTGTAAGCTAAATACTAGATACAAATACTGCTATGGTCTGACCAGTCTGGAGAAGTTTATCCTGTGAGAAGGGTCAACGGCCATAGCCATTCAATATTAATATGTAAATATTATACCTGAATTTATAATAACTGCCGCATATATAGCCAAATTTAATTTAGTTAGCCCCAGTAACGTATATTTTGTGAGCAATTTTGTTAATTTGGATTATGATGATACGTTTATAAATATATTTACATGGAATGCATAACAAAAAAAAATTGTATATTAAGCACAGTAAAAATTATACAAAGTCAACGCAATCAAAAGATATGAACGTTTATTAATTTCGAACTTAATTTTTTGCATTTTGTATAAAGATCGTTGCGTAATCAAAACCTACAGGGTACTTCCCTAGATTTATGAAATTTGGCAATAAGTTAAAGCTTATTGTACAACCTTATTGTGAAAAAGTCCAAAAGAAATAAATTTATAGATATATATGCCAGGAAAAAATCATTACAAACTTATACTGTACTTCATTCCAAGCAAAATAAGTGCATCCGACCGCAAGCTTAAGCTTGTTGACTCTTATTCGTTGTATTTCATGGGTCTAGACTTAGAACTTACAGTATATATAAAGGATAAAATCTCAAATTTTATTATTTATAAGTTTAATGTGGAAATGCATTACAAATTTATATTTGCAGTTAACTTCATACAAAATGAGTGGATACGACTGCAAATTTTTATTATTCTATAGGTAGTATTTTTCTCAGGAGAATACCTACAATCTTGAAATAGGTACGGAACCCTCGGTGCGCGAGTACTATTCGCTTTTGACCGATATTTTTTATTTTGTTATTTATTATAATAAGATGTTATATATCGAAAAAGTAATAATAAAATCTTTTAAGCGTCACAAAATTAGAAAATGAAGTGTTATTATTCGCTTATTTGCAACGTTACGAGCTATGTCGCAATAAAACCTTATATAACAATCTTATCGCGCTATGTAAACGTAAAACATGGTCACGTGGAGTATGTTTAGGTTTCATAAATTGCTTTGATTGGAAATTGACTTAATGAAAAATTTTATATACTGAACTACTATCGTAAAATATAGAAATTATAGTATATAATGAATTTAAAATAATCTTTCTAAGGAGATTTCTTTGGAAGAGAAAGTGGGAAGTGGAAATTGAAAGGCGGAATGAGAATAATTAGAATCTTTTTTCTCTATGCAACCAGCAAGAGTATTTTGTAAAACTTACTACACTATCAATCAATCGTAACATGATTATTTTGTAGAAATCCTCCTCATGAAATCGTATTGTAGATGACAGAAATCAGCGTGACATTGTATAAGCCTTTGTTAAAGACAAATACTCATCGTAAAGTCCAATTTCTTCTCGACCGGAGTTACCTGGAGTTAGTCTATGACTATAATGTACAGGAAACAGCTATGCATATTTGTAATTTTTAGGCATAAAATTTTAATTTAAATAATAATATCAACAAGTAAAATATCCGTCAAGTGCGAGTCGTACTCACTGACCAAGGTTATCGTTCCCATTTCATAATTGTAGCTATCAAAAATGCATAGTACACTTGATATAAGTTGACAAGCCAAAATTAATAATTTTTTTCCTTTATTTGTACTAAAAGTTCTCACTTTATGCCAATTTCTTTAATTCTAGGTCAACGGGAAGTACCTTATAGGTTTTGAATTCATACGATATGTAGCATAAATGAAGCATAAACGCTCGTATCGCTTGATTGGGTTGGCTTTGAAGTTTGAATATTTTTTATGCCCCAAGGGACTAGTGATATGTGATATAAATTTCAGGTTAATATCTCCACGTGATTTTGACAAAAAAATAGTCTACAAGGGTTCCGTTTCTTTCCTTTTGAGGTACGAAACCCTGAAAAAAGACCTTGAATTTTGATTCTTCTTGAAATGATTCAATTTCTTGCTTATAATAATAATAATAACAAATTTGTGCCACGAGCAATAAAGCTCTTAAACTAAAATATTTTAGCGGTGGCTTACTTACACATTCAAGTTGGTTTGTCTTAGTCCCCCTGGATATGTCTTCGACAATATTTCATGTTGCTTAGGACGGCTTAAAGTGTATATGCCTTTGCGTTAGAGTAAAGGCCTTGCTTAAATAAAATGAATATGTAACAAATAATATATATATATATATATATATATATATATATATATATATATATATATATATATATATATATAAACCAACCAACGTCCATGCCACGTTGAACACACCGGTTCTCGTCCGATCACCGAAGTTAAGCAACGTCGGGCGCGTTCAGTACTTGGATGGGTGACCGCCTGGGAACACCGCGTGGCGTTGGCATCTCAGAGGGTGTCTAGCCAATTATCTGTCCGATATTTGGTTTCCGGCATACGGGTACGCGACCCCGGGACCTCGAGCCACCACTTTCATAACCCGATCCAATCCATGTAAGTGGTGTCCCTCCCCTATATTCCAAGTCTTTCTGCCTCTTATTCCCTTTCCTTTCCTGGTTTCTCCCAGTAATGGGTTTGGAGGTCAGATGGCAATCGCTCCACAAAAAACCACTTCGCCACTCATATGGACCGATAGTCTTAGTCGGAAGGCAGACCCTGGCAAAAAAAAAAAAAAAAAAAACAAAAAAAAAAAAGCCGGGACTAATGCCAGGAAGAAGAAGAAGATATATATATATATATATATATATATATATATATATATATATATATATATATATTATATATATATATATATATATGTGCAATACATAAGTGTATATGTTGAAACTATCATCGGCTTCGTGTTCCACTGAAGATCTAATTTTACTATAGCTACCTTTCAACCAGTAATGTCTATAAATAGGTGAAGATTAAAAAACGGAGTGACATACCTCATTTTGACATCTGTCATTATTTACCAGGGTAACTTAAGCCTGGACACGACAACAGTCACTACAAGGTTAAGTGAAAATAAAAGAAAAAGTACATATCTATGTGTCGTTACTTAGGATTAAGCAAATAATATTAACTTAATGAAATTAAACTAATTTTTTAGATAGTCACTATCTTAAGCGTCTTAATTACACAATGCTAAGTAATTTTTATATGCATTAGAAATAAGACATACCTACACATAAAAATTACAGCATATATATTTGAAGTGCAATAAAAAATTAAAGCTCCAGACAAAGAAACAAAATGAATGCAGCACCAATGCTTGTTTTCCTTCACATATTGAACCGAGTCTCGTATTCCAATTTTGTGAACAAATAAAACTGCTGATTTCATTCGATACCAGCGCCATAAAATGTAACTAGACGGATATATACAATATACATGTACATATATGAAAGTTATTGGACTGATAAAAAAAAATACCCGTTTGTTATATTATTATATTATGTTACCATCATTTATTTAATCCTTTTTTTGTGCTATAGTTATATTACATACAACAGGGACCGGAATTATGACAGTCCATTTCCCGCTTCATTCCCTCGAGTGAGTACCGAACCGCAATCCATCGTGTTTGTAGTCAGACGCTCTCACTGCGTCACGACGGCCTGTCTACATTGATAGTTCTAATAGGAAATTGTGCACTTTATTTATATAGACAAATAGATATTGCTAGCAATTTTAAGTATCATTAGATCAACAACACCAGTACTTGAAGCCTTCTTATGCGATTTTTTTTAAATGGACCGACAATAAAGATTATCACACAATATGCACATTTTTGATTTATTATTTATTAATAAGGAGACACTAGTAAAACCACGTGGGTTTATCTTGAACGTTCTATTGCTTAATATTTTTCTTAATGATTCTGATTCTTAAATTACACTTTACTTTATTTATTAAGTAAGAAATGATGTATGACTTAGTGCGCTTGGTATTTTGTATTTAATTTATATTGCGTTATAATGTTGTGAGAAATGTCAGTATGAAAATTAGAATTACAATAATTTTATTTTTATATTAAATATCTCATTTAATTATAAATAATATATAAAATTAGTTTGCAGTGCTTAAATAAATTCAATTCGTCAGAATCTGTTCTAAGTTTCAATAGGATTATATTTTTTTGTATTTTATTTTGCAACTCATATATATATCATGTTTTGTCACTTCTGACATAACTGCTAAGTCCGTAAGATATTATTGAGTCAGAAAGCACATTATAAATCATCAGCACCTCCATTTTTTCTGACATCACCACCTTACCTTCAGACACTTTCATTCTAAAATTATATGCTAAAATTTACTGTCTATTTGCACGTAGTTTCACTTCTATTTGTGAAGTCATTTTAACACCAATACAACGTCTTATTCCTGTATACTTTAAGTATGCGCGGGAAAAAACAATAAATAACGCCAAAACATGACATTACTTATATGACTCTGTATTTACTTGATAAGTGAACGATGATAATAATATAGTAGTATTCTTACCTGCTTGAAACCTATATTGTGCATCATTTCAAAGACTATTTTTTCTTAAAAATAATGAATTTGATTACAAAAAAAGTTTTCTGTAATTTATTTATCACAGAAGTTAATGTTATCGACCTGAAATTGTTAATGTAATTTTACAAACACGTCTATCACAGAATAGTACAACCAATATTTAGTAGAATTTACTACTCAGCTATACTACAATAAGTACAAATTTTTTTTTAAAAATAATAGCTTTATCCAATACAGAAAGGTGTGGTATTTAAGTTATTTGCTAATAGGCAGTGAAAATGAAATCCAGTGTGTTTCCTGAACACGACACGCCAACCGTTTCGTGCAGAATGCCGTCAACGAGTAATTTTATGCGTAACTGTTGCTTGACATTGAACTTGTAAAGCAATTTCAAAATTGATTACCTTCACTTTTTTCTGATATTTGAAAAAAAAAACAATATATAAATACATTTATAATTTATGTTGTATTTTCGTTTCGTTTTTATATTTTAGGTATCCTAAACAGAACCCTAAAAATATAATAATATACAATTAACAATATATAGATAACGTTAACTATAAGAAAAGTTAGTTTTATTAATAGATAGTTTTTATCTGCTTGTTCATAACACATGAGACATTCTAACTATGAGCTATGCAGGTGACTAGACTATAGTCTCGGCTATAGCCTTCTTCTATAAATAGTCTATCGAAAACAAGTGATTTTTTCAATTCGAACAAGTACTAGTACTTCTGAAATTAACGCATCCAACCAAACAAGCTCTCTTAATAAAAATGTTTATTAGCTTTAGATAGTTATGTGCTGTTTGATTATTAGTTTTAGATAGTGATGTGAATTTTTTAGAATATTTTTCTTCCACCATACAATATATATTAGATATATTGTATGGTGGAATAAAAATATTCTAAAAAATTATAATTAGTATATATGTACATTACTTATTTGCGAATTGCTAGTGTTTCGAATAAAGTTGTGCCTCTTCAAGACCCAAGGTATAAATATTTAAGCAAAGTAATCTTCCCTTTCTCTGTTATAAATGTTTACTTGAAGAAATAAACATTTTAAATATACTGTCTGGGCTGGAAACTATCTCAAGCTTTATTTGAACTGAAAATACGGCTATCATATTTTATGTGAATTTATTACTATGAATTACTATTTTTCATTGCTTTCTTGTGTCAAATTTTATGTACAAAACAGTTTCATTAATGGAATATATAACCGCCATGTTTGTCTCAATTGTATTTCTATGTCAATATTATAAAAAAAAAACTATTTAATTAATAACATTAAAAGATAACGACAAACCAGAAACACGTTTAGTCTGGCACTGATGACATGCGAAATAACTATAACTTACCTTACACTATTTGTTCATAGTACTATCTAACAGCATAAGTATTTTTTTGTAGCTTCACGCTGTAGCCCGTAGGTAGAAGGAAGCTAGTGTTAAAACACTCCTTTCCCCGTTCCTCGCTTTCCACCTGTCGAGGTATTGCGTGTTGATTGGCGGAACTCAACGCCGCGCTATTGTCTTGTTGTCAGAGCGAGGCAAATGACAATAATTCATTCTCCCCGAGTGGGAATTGAATGGCAACAAACTTGGTTTACTCCTCTGCGCCATGAAGGTCCTCGCATTAGTATTATAATAAATAAAAACAAGAGATATGTTTAAAAAATCTGTCTAAACTCCGCGTATTTAAAAACATTCCGTTATGTATGGCAGAATTAAATTTCTCATTTCTTGATCAGAATGGCAATATATAGCAGATTAGCAGATTGTTGGAGTATTTCACTCTGCAACTATTTTAGAAACACTATAGGTATTTAGGTTAGTGAAGCTGACTACTTTACTTTACTAAATTGTTTATTATTATTTATTATTAATAATTAATATTATTAATATTTTTTGCATATTTTTAAGGTTTCGTATCTTAAAAGAAAAAATAGCATCACATAGTAGTCCGCCTTTCATTCTACTTATTCGTCCGTCCGTCAAGAACATTTTCTCTCAATTGTAAGGAGGTATCAAGTTGAAATTTATGTCAAGTAACCAGATCTATGGTATCTTGGTGTACAGAAAAATCAAACTTCTAAGTCAACGTAAGTAATCAAATGCTACAAGCGTTTATGGTTTGTTTATGCCGCATTTTTATTAAATTTGCCGCGTAATCAAAACCTATAGGATATTTCCAGTTGCACTAGAGCAATTTGACAATAACTTCGACTTTATTGCGACTTTATTGCGTATATCATTAATTATAATTAAAACCGTTACAAAATTTATTTGTGCAGTTCATTTCGAGTAACACTCGTACCTGACCGATTTTTGTTATTTTTATATTTACGCTTGAATTTGAGCCGTGTTTCTTAATGGATGCAACGCTACATTTTGTTCTACCAGAGCTGAAAAATGAAAAGAGTTCTTCTGTGTGGGGAGTGAACCCTTATGGGTTTTCAGTGTTATCACTGACCGTAGACGGGAGAACGAAGCGTAGGAGGATAGTCAATTAGATGGACCGATGATCTTGTCAAATAGATAGGCCAACGATGGATGATGAGAGCATACAACGGGGTCTATTGGAAGTCCAATGAGGACACATACTCAATAATGGATGAATGAACGTTAAGGAAGAGAGAATAGAGCTCCCCTGTATCACAATAGCTTTATTTATCGGCTTTGGTTAATTGAACTTATGAAAATCGCGAATCTTAGCCGAAAACTATATATACTACATAATATTGTATATAATAGCTGTTTTTAGTCATTTTATAAATAATTTTATATTTTTTTTAATTTTATTTTATAATAAAATTATACAAATACCTACTTTGGTTTTATATAAACTTAGCTCTGAAAAAGCGCATTAAAATTACAAAGCGAATGTTCTTTCGAAATTAATCAGAATAAAACAAAATTGGTTGTAAAATTTTAATCAAATATTGTTTATTTATTATTAAGTTCCAGCTATTTATTATACATTCAACCGTCTAGCCGTCATTGTTTCAACTCAATATTTTCTATGCAAATGTTTTTATGAACGTACCGATATTTTGCAACGAATTCTAATACTTATTGCTTCAACATTTGCATTCAACGCGAGTATGAGATAATTTTTAAACTGTTATTACTAACGATATAGTAAATATAAACTGTCTTTCTTATTTATTTTTTCATAAATTCTTAAAGTATAATTCAATAAAAACTTATTACAACTTTGATCACTATAAATTTGAACTTCGCTAAGTTTAGAATTTTTGGTATTTCATCTTCTGCATTGGTGCAAATGGTAACGAATAGATAACTTAATTATGTAAAATACCTTAAATTTCCCATACATTAGAGATTTAGTGAATTATAAATTTCCCATACATTAGAGATTTAGTGAATTATAAATTTCCCATACATTAGAGATTCAGTGATTTAGTAACTCGAATGTAATTCAAAATGTAAAAGATAAAATCTATTTTTATAAACAATTGGTTAACTATAATAAATTTAAAACTACGTCGTCGCGCACCACTGCGTTTGACTGTAAACGCGATGATCGTCACCCCGTCAAAATCGACACCGCCGCAATTTACCACGTAAAATACTTTTTTTAATTGACTCTGACCGATTGTAAAAAGGAAAAAAAATATTTTTTTATTGAAAATATCAGCCATATATACATATATAATTTCCCAACCATAATGTCAAAGTTTGTTTTTGTTTTGCAATAAAGTTTAGAATACATTTGAACAACCTTCATAGTGACTTAAGTTCGTTGAATAGGACACGCCAATTGTCGTGCACTGTCGCACGCAGCCCTGGCTGGTTACCATTCTTCGATTTATGTTGAAATAACCATTGAAATAAAGGTATAAGAGTTGCAAATTGACAAGAGGCTTGCGTGACGCAGTATCTTGTTCAAAACAAAGCAATCTATATATATTTAAAATAACCTAAATTCTTAATTTTACATAAAAACTACTAAACCGATTTTGAACTTGGTACGTTTCCTAAATTAGAATATATCTGATATGAATGAATCAAGATCATCTCAAGACATTTAGTTTCATAAAGCTTGTAGATAGTTATACAAATATATATTATACTTAAATACTATCCAATTCTAATGATATCACATATGAATAAAACAAATTAATAAACTTTACTGAAATCGGTTAAATATGTGAATGAATGAAATAAAACTTAATCAGTTGCTTTCACTTCTCTTCTAACCATTTAAAAAAATCTAAAACACTAAATAACTAGTACACTATCAACAGAATAACAGTAGCATAACATAAAATTTAATATACATTTACTATTCATAAAAGCTTTTTTAAAATTAGCATACGTTTATTTTATTTGCAATTCATTGTATGTCCCGATATTACCGATTGCGATGCGACATCAGCGATGATAAAAATTTGTACCGTTGGGGAACGTGCCTCCGAATATCATACGTGTAAACTGTAACGGTCCAATCACCGGAGAGTTCATAAAATTTTACACAGACGTTTGTGTACAAAAATAGCTAATTTGGTGTGAAATAAAACCTATTGCAAAAATGTAAATTGTTAAACTTTAAGATAACGTTTAATGGTGTCATTAACTGCTTCGAAATTAATTAAAGGCTGGGAATTCAATGTATTTACTGCAGTCTGGACTGACAGTTTTGTGTTATTTACGATCGCCTTAATTGTACGATGTTCCTTTTACTAGACATAAAGGTGTTCTGGAATTTTTAACATTGTTATCTTTTTAAATGAATGCCTCTAGGTTCAAAAATAGCTTAACTATTAGCATTTCAATTTAATTTCTACTATTCTTCACATAATATTATCAAGAAACCTATTCTATCTCAAATTTTCCTTCATGAAATATTTCTCAGCACACTCAAAGGACCAGCTCAAAGTTGAAGTTGAAGTGAAGTGATTATCACATCAAAGTGATATGCTATCATAGTCATTATCTTGTGTAAATACTTTTAGTTCACTGACTTTATGCAATGGACAAAGGCAAGCACACCTTTCTTATGCGGGCTCCAACAAAGTTTGCATCAACGGAACGAAACTCACGAAAACTTTACTTTGAGCCAGCTGTTGGTTTTCGTAGAACCCAATTCAAAATGAAGTATGTATGTGTTTCTATTTAATTTTAAACATAAACTATAATTTTACTAAACGTAAATAGTATTAACAATATTAAAAGTATTAAAATGTAGTTTGGTTGAAACATATTAAAATTTAGTATTATATTGTTTTTGTTAAAAATTCTAACATTATATTCATACTAGTTGTAGCCTGTTTGCGGTGACGACAAAACGTGAAAGTTCGCTTTTCCATGTACTCGTAGGAATGTACAAAAAATCTCTTTTAGTGCGTGGTCTGTCACTCAGCATATAGACATAGACAAGGCAAAAGAATGAGCAATCAGATCACCTGATTGTGATCACCGCGGCCCATTACCCAGTTTAACACAAGAGGAGCTACAGGCCCATATACTTCGAATATTACCCAAAGGTAAACTAGTAGTACGTTTGAACACATCAAGTAGTAATTGCAATCAAACAGAGCAAATGCTCCAATAATCAGAGATCGCTTACCAAGTCTGGCACACTCTGTGACAACGCAAATAAGTACCTACCTACTAACTACAATGCTTTCGTCACATGTTGGCTATACAATTTGGAACGCTAATAATTTGTTTATAAACAACAAAATTTTTGGAGATTTTGTTGAACGTATGATGATTATTTTGGGAATGTTTTGATTATATGTACGTACTAGTAGCTACCAACTAGCAACTTCATTTGCATGCATTTTCTGTACCTTACCCATACCCGAATTTATTATCATTGAAACTTAAACACAAAATAATACCTATACCATGGAGCTTCCAGCTTATATTCTTGTATAGATAGATAAAATTCTTTATTGCACACATACAATGTAAAAATGTACAAAAGAAGACACAAGTAAAACAAAATCACAGAAAGATAGCTCAAAAAGGCGGCCTTATGACCAATAGTGATCTCTTACAAGTAATCATAGATGCTTAACAAAATTAAATAATATGTAATAATGTATTACGAATCAAAAGAACAGAACATGGTGTAGGTGTGGGTATAATGATTAAAGTAGAAGTCAATCTACCTAATCTCAATTTACCTAATCTGAATTTTGACTCTATATTATAAGAGTAAAATGTTTGTCCTTCTTTCATATTGAATTTGGGCAAGATTTTAATGTAATTTTTATAAAGAGATTATTTATATCTAAATATATCTAAATCTAAATTTAACATGAGCAATGACAGTGTCTTACACTATGTTTTTTACCGTGAGGCAAATATCTCATGAGACACTAGAAAACCACGTGGCTTCAGCGGGCCTAAAGCGTGTATCTCTAAAAAATGCTAATAATAAAAAGGAAAAGTTACATATTATTTATAAAACTGACATATATTTTCAAGCACAAAAAATTGGACCCTTTTGTATTAAAATGGTTAAGATAGAGCTCGATTCTTCAATTTATTTGAAATTAAAATGAGTTTTGTTATGGAAATTTTTTACGAGTGTTGTTATTTTTGGTCATTTATTTATATAAATATAACCTTATAGTGTAAAAATTAAAATATCTAAGCTAATTTATTCTACCTATAAATAATGTTCACAGTAAGTCCAAAATTGATATAAAATAGACTTGTAATCATGACATAGCATCTCTATGAAATTGCAAGTCATGTTACGTACTAACCTAGATAACGATATGGAAATAAACAAGAAAAAGCAACGTAAAAGAATTCTCATTCCCTATATAAAAGGAAATATAACAATCTCGTGTTTCAGATCGTCCCCTTAACTATAAATATTATATCAATAAAGGTTAATATAAAAAAATACTTTGTACCATTATCCTTGGGCCGATGTTACTTTTTGAATATTTATTTTATAATATGGCTTTGTCAACATTTTTATTAAACTCATAGCTATATAGACAGATTTAACAAGTTTTACGTACCGCTTATTCTATAAAAAATTTGATTAGAGGGAAAAAATAGAAATGCTTATCATGGTTATATCGTTAAATTTTCTATATTTATTGGCTTCATGCTTTATCCCTAGTGGGTGATACCAACAAACCGACCAACGCTACGATTTTGGTTTCGTTTGTGTCATCCGCTGTCATCAACCTCTTGGTCCTTGTGCTTTTAACGAGACTTTTTCTCAAGGCCTCCAATCTAGGCTTTCCCCTACCTCTCTTACGACTGAATCATCCTTATATTTTTACTTTCTGTATTTTAAAATTTAATATAAGATTAAAATATAAAAATTTATATATTACACGTATTGCACATAATATATAAAGGAAAAAGTTTTATCCATTTTATAAGTATCGTAGGTAAGATATAAAAAAGCAATAAACAATGCAATACCAAAGTTACAGAAGAAAGTTAGCGATCCTTCGGAATGAGGGTATGAATTTTAAAGTCATGAAATTGAAACAGAGCTTGTATATACATACATACGTACATACATATCTACTGGTGGATACTCAATAGCACTAGTACAATTGTATGAAGTGTTCCATGTTTGAGCTGGCACTGCGAACCACAATCCGTTTTCGCATATTTAAGCGGCATAATGAAGTCGAATCGACTTCAGTTGTATTTTGGTACACAAACTACGTTACTAATGATTGTATCATATACGCACACAGCTATAGATCTGTCGAAATTTAGTTCGTTATTGTTCTCCACTGGACCAATGCTACGTTTAATAACCAGTTGGTATATCATGGTATACCAACAATGCAGAAAATAATTCGATTTTTTTTCTTTATACGACTTTCACGTTATGAGGACAGGATAATTATTATATAAGTACTATACAAAAAGTCTTGTTTTTCTTCATAAAATATATAAATAAGAAAATAATAACAACTAGAATATATTTATTAATGACGACGGCTACTAACAAAACATTAAATATTAATCTAAATATATACCAAAAGTGGTGATTTGTATAAAAGCCGTATTAAGTTCCCTTTCAGAATCCACATATTCGTCTCTCTCGTGATCCCATAAGAAGGATATGGCGTTATTGTAGCTCTGTGCTCTTCTTTGACCAATGGTAACAACTACTATGATTCGGTAACGGTTGAACTGTAATGCTTTGATTTTGCGCATCAGCTCGCCAGCAAGACGTAGAGCGAGTGCAGGAGATTCCTAGAAAATTAAGTTTTAATAAAAAATAACTTAATATATTGAAAATATGAGTATTTAATTATTACTATTTTATTGATGAGGCCCTCCCAATCCTTAACCTAACCTACCCTAGAGGGGGTACTACGAGTTGGTGAAAGCGATCCTCTTGCAAGTCGTAGATACCCTATGAGAAACCCAAGAGCAACCTAAAGACGATGGTAGTTCGCAAAATGCGGGCTTTCCACCGAGGCTTCGTAATAGAATTCTCAACCGATCCTATGGCGTCTCACAAAGGTGAAGAGGGTTTCGCTGGGTTTAAGTGGGTAGTGTTGGTAAAGGTACAGTACCGATGAGTTCCGCAATACCACCCAGCCCATTAAATGGGTGGTCTGCGTAAAAGGCATTTCCTAGAGAAAATTGTACTTCCTAATCTGAAGGGCCAGAAAAATGCCAAGGGCTTGTGTTTGCATTTTATACATTAATTTCTATTGTTCTACTTGTAAGGGACGAAAATATTATTCATGGTTCGAGGAGCTTCAAAGAAAATAAAAGATGGGAAATCCCGTTATAGATGGTATAAATTACCAAAATACTACATTTATTGTCTAGAATCGAAAGGCACACATGTAAACATCAGATTTTCCACTTCCATTTAAAAAATGCTATTTTTATCGGCTCCACACATTATACTCCATATAGGCGGAGAGAAAAAGATTAGAGATTTATTGTCAAGACGCTCCGTAATCCGCTTTCCGCCCGCATACATCGCATTAACAGTAAAACGTTGCCCCACTATTAGCGACCTCCCGTGGCCTCGCCCGCTTGTAATACGGCATTTTTATTAAAATGTATTACATATACAATACATTTATTTATCATTATGGCCCATATGCTATTCAGATGTATTAGCTATATTACCGCTATATTAGAACCGGAACAAGCATCCATCCTGACAAAGTTTCACATTTATATATTAATAAATTAGTAGGATAATAGTTCATAAAGCATATCAACCTGTATATTATACTTATGACCGGTAAAATTGTCATCTAATAGTTCTTCAGTCATTTTTTTTACTGTGGGAAAATGAAATCTGTAAGACGGCTCCAACTGATATGTTGGTAAATGCGTCAGCGGTGGACGTTTAAATTCAATCGCTAGCTGTTAAATTATAAAGAGTTTATATAAATATAAATAATTTATGAAAATTATATAGGTAAAAAAAACATATTATTCTCTCAATCATGCATCAATGTTTTATAAGCAATAATTTACGAGAACTAATAATATTCTACCTAAGTTTATAGTTCAAGAGGACATTGTGGCAAGATACGGCAACTTTTGACTGTTATTTTAATATCGGGGTTCGGGGTTCGATCCCCGCATGAGAGATGTGAAATGTGAATTGTCATTTCCCCATTCGGGTACTATCAATGTCCTAAATTTCATCATAAAGTGGAGAACGAAGTCAAGTAGCGAAAAAAAAAGTTAAATCTTATTCACTATATTGAGAAGAAACAGTTGATATAATATACTAAACAATGATGCATATGTAGCTTAACATATTCTGAACGGTAAAATCTAGTAAAATTTATTGCATACTTATAAATTATAAATAAATGACATAACTATTTCTATAATAATGTAAATTAAGTTGTAACTTATTTACCTGAGACGTACGTTCCACCGCCTTATCCCCGGAACTCCAGAAAAACCAAAAGATTGTCTTCGCATTTTCAATCTGCTTAAAGATTTATTCTCCAAAGTCATTTGTGATCTTGTGCCCGATTGGCTTTTAAGGCGCATCATCGATACTTTGTTTTTCTTATTTTCCAGGTCTCCCATTTTTTTTAAATATTACTTATATAATTGTCAATTGAAATATATAATTGTCGTGTGTTCAATAATAAAACAATATTTAGAGCAAATTGGCTATAAATGGCATTGACGTCTACAAATTAAATTTCTTTTTATTTCTTCTACTATTTAACGTGACCATAGCTTATAAATTATATATAAAATTTAGTAAATGGATCAACCAACCTCTTCGAATCAAATATTAACTTGCTATTACAATAAAGTAGCAGGTCATCAATAACCGTTAATAAATAACTTTTTATAACATCTGACATATATATATTCAACGTAACAATTAATAAATATATAGTTATTGCTTATTTGTTTGTAATAAATAAGTTTGTTTTGTATATAATAATTCAATAAACATCACCAAGTGACCATAACTTGGCGTCTTGCTTGCGGGGTGAAATATATATATATATATATATATATATATATATATATATATATATATATATATATATATATATATATATATATATATATATATATATATATATATATATATATATATATATATATATATATATATATATATATATATAAATACATAAAATTACATAATATTTTCTACACCTTTGTTAGATCTAAAGGATTATAGAACGTACGTATATATACAGTATAAGTGTATGTATAAATGCTTCACGAGATGAACATCGGACTGAGTTATTAATGATTCAATGCCGTTTCGCAACATAGAAAATATTCAGTTGGAGATCCGTGAAAAATTTCGTTTGCACGCTGACAAAGGACTTTTTCGGTAAAAGCTCTCGCAACTAGATCTTTTGAAATACACGGTTGGTAGACCACGCGCATTTTTTTGTTGAATACATCGCGTTTATTTGTTACCTGAAATGGATTTGACAGGATTTTATTTTTATACTCAGCATGTATTTTAAGAGGATTTCGCTGGAAGTTGGTTAACAGTAAAATATTTTACTAATGCGCGCATATAGTATGCGATGATTTATGGAATATCTATTATTATGTTATTATAAAGTAGGATCTTGACAATTTTGTACCTAGTGTAAATGTATAATACTGCTTGCATATCACAATCATCTCTCTCAAGAACTGAATTAATTGCATCAAAAATTGTAATTTTGAAAACGATTAGCTAATGTTAAGACTCTCCGTTCTCCACTTTCCGTCCAATTTTGATATCTTGCATGTTGATAAGAGGATAACGCCGCACTCACCGAGAACTCGAATGGAATTATTTAATAGACACAACGTTTTCAGTGAAATGTGAATTTTTCTATTAAAAAACACCTATTAATTTAGAAATATCAAATCATTATTTCGCCTTACAACATAAATTTCACAGTGAATGCTAGTTACAAAGTTATATAAACGTATACTGAAAAGATTATTCAATAGTTAAACATGCTGCGTAATTTATTTACTTAACATATATATCATAGTTACGTATATTGCCATATATACAACATGACGTAAGTTTATTGGATTATTTTTATGTACGTCACATGTAAGTCAAACACTTTTTAAGTTGATTCAGTAAATTATATAATAATATTTATTGTAAACTATCCACTATTGATATATTTAATGTTGAAATTTGTTGAAACAGTTGTAGGTAGCAAAAGTTAAACTACATAATTATTATATATGATCTTTTTCCTAAAAGACAACACCTTTCCTAAAAGATTCAAAATTAAATTCTGTGTAAGCCAACACCAGGGAAGAGATTTTGTTTTTTTTAGCTTCTCGCTCTTTTTTAACATCAAGTGTACATTAGTAATAATGTAATTTAGTTTCTTGATCCTGGGTCAAGGCAAAGCGCAACTCTAACAGTAAACAATATGGTGGTGGATCCGTGGGTCCGTGGTGGCGATTGAACCAACAACCATCACTACGCCTTGGCAAATTTATATATATATATATATATATATATATATATATATATATATATATATATATATATATATATATATTTTAGTGGCTTAAAATACTATAATTAGATATTAGCATTATTATACTGTAGTTTTATTACCTTACAATCTAGACTTTATATTAATTTATAAATAATCTACCCACAAATTGAACTCCGATGTTATAGAAATGTTAGAGATTATATATATATATATATATATATATATATATATATATATATATATATATATATATATATATATATATATATATATATATATATATATATATATATATATTATATATATATATATATATATATATATATATATATATATATATATATATATATATATATATATATATATATATATATTACATTTGAAAATTAACTTAGCAAAAGTCACTCAAGGTTAGCGCATGTTTTAAATATAGATATTATTAATTGTAGAAGAAAATAAAAATCTACATGCAGTCTACATAAGTCGAGCAAACACCTCCAAGAGTCATGGAAATGCATATATTAGTAATAGCAGTCATGTCAAACGCTTGTAGGTCAGTTAAGAGAGTATTAACCCCGCAGGGTACGGGATGGAACGAAGATGTGACCGATAAGTTCAATGTTATTTAAGCATTTTAGTTTTAGCTAATAATGTAAATGACATGGCTCTACAACTTTTTACCGTGATTGCTGGTTGAAATTCCACTTGGACATTTTTCTGGTGTCATAGAATTACTTAAATATAGTGAAAGAAGTGATAGTGAGAAATGTTCTTAATTCTAGGAACTACTTGTTCGAATTGGTAAATGTAATTTTGTGTTGTTGTGTTGTATTTTGTGTTGACCCTCGAGGAAAGTATGCTAATATACCTATAAAATATATATATATATATATATATATATATATATATATATATATATATATATATATATATATATATATATATATATATATATATATATATATATATATATATATTTTAATTGTTTCGTTGTAACTCTTGTTCTCGCGGGCCATACAATATATAACTCTTAGGTATGATTTACGATTTTGTCTTTATTTAAGTCAATTATCCTTCATATTATTTAGTGGCTTAAAATACTATAATTAGATATTAGCATTATTATACTGTAGTTTTATTACCTTACAATCTAGACTTTATATTAATTTATAAATAATCTACCCACAAATTGAACTCCGTAAAATGTACGTACTTCATACGTTAAGCGCTAAGAGGTGATGTTATAGAAATGTTAGAGATTATATATATATATATATATATATATATATATATATATATATATATATATATATATATATATATATATATATATATATATATATATATATATATATATATATGGGATATGAAAAACCTTACAACCAGCTTAGTTCATACAAATGGACTTACGTATCTCTATGAGAGATCTCTTCCAGCCAACCTGTGGTGGATGAGTTACAAGCAGCGGGTAAGCAGGGTGCAATTCAAACTAATTCTAACAATCCAAAGGTAATTATGGATACAAGCATACATATTAAATACCTATATGTATATATATACATATATATATATATATATATATATATATATATATATATATATATATATATATATATATATATATATATATATATATATAAATATATATATATATATATATATATATATATATATATATATATATATATATATATATATATATATATATATATATATATATATATATATATATATATTTATATATATATATATATATACATTATACATACATAAATTACTTTAATATGTAATATAAGCTAGTAGCTAGTATATAAAAGCTATTTTTAATATATTTATTAATTTATTTTTCACGTATTGGTTTTATAACTAAATATAAAATCAAATTGAGTTATTTAATTGGATTATGCATTTATGGAGTTTACATAGATTTCACGTATTAGTTCAAAAGCTAGCTAGAATACGTTCAATTTTAATATTCTACTACATTCGATACAACAACTTCGCTTCTATATATCTGCAATGATATAAAAATATAAAATAATTATTACCTTAATTATTCCTATATAAAAAAATATACAAAATTTATTCCATAAATAATTTTATGTTTAAGCATCAACAACATGCATAGCATATTGCAGTAAGCTGCAATAGTAACATTTTAGTGCAAACAATTTTATTTTTCTAGTAAAATGTAAATTGTGTTTGAATGTTTTTCTGTAACGGTCTGTGACATGATGTAACCATACTCACAGGGCTCCGACCCAAAGTTCACTGAACAGAGTATTACGTAGTATTATGAAATCTAAATAATAAATGCTAAATTGTACTGAAGCACTTTGAGTTGTAAAATTTATTTTTAAATTTTTATTTATTTTAGTATCATTAAAATATGAAATATGGGTTTTATGTTATGAATTTTTAAATATATCATGTTTTACATAACTTATGTAAGTACTACATACAAAATAGCACCATAATATAAATACACTATATATGACCTATACTTTTTACTAAAATAAGTTTTTCATTTACGCTTTAGTATATGTTTTGTATATTTCCATTACTAAAACTAAGAGATTTTTAAGGCAATATTTTTTTATAATAAGCTGTCTTGTATTTATAATATTTAATTAGATATTATTATTTTTAAAGTATGAACTTTAATATTTATCTAAATTATTTTTAATTAATATTTAATATTGTAAAATATCGAAGGAACAATAAAACAACAAATGTATGGATGAATGGACGAGTAAAACATAAACCATAATTTTCATAAAGTTATAACAATTTTAGTCAACTTAAGTATCGTTAAGAATTATACCTGTTGATCTAGAATTACACCCCCGCCCCCTAATTTTAAATTGTTGCTCTAGGACAGTGCCTACGGTCTACGCTTTTGAGTACATAGAATATGGTGAACTCGAAACTCCGAAGAGTAATGTGTAACTACATTTTCTTCTTTATTCCTATAAAAAGACGGATGGAGATTATATATATATATATATATATATATATATATATATATATATATATATATATATATATATATATATATATATATATATATATATATATATATATATATATATATATATATACCTATCCAGGTCATCATTGGCGAGTGAATGGGACTTGTCTGACACTATACGTGATCGTGAATTTAATTAATTACATGCTTTTTTCGAATTTGAGCTTAAATGGAGCTTCTTGACATTAGGTTATCACTACCTATCCTACAATAAGTGAAAAGCAGAAGCTGAAAAAATATAAAAAAAATAATTAGGAACGAAAATCATTGTATATTTTATATGAAATAGAACGATTCATAATACTTAATTGTAATCAAGCATGAAAGCTCTTAAGTTCAACTCTAGTACACATGAATAGAGTATACTAGAGTTCCAACTTCAGCTTGACGTAAGCGGTTCAGGGTCAACGGCTTCAGCCCAGTGCAAGTGCAATGGAGTGCATTCAACTACGGCAATAGTGAAGTGCTCGTAATGCTAATTTCATCTCAACAAAAAAAAACAATTTAATTATAATTTATATTAAAAAAGGTTTGTAATGTTATTACATATCTTTAATACATGTATTACATATTAATTTTTTTAAGCACTCTGCAGTGTACAATGTCAATTTTCGTTCTGGTCCAAAGAAGCAATATTGCGAACTTTGATGTTAAAAAGATTGATGAATTCTCATTTAATAGATTTGAATAAAAAACCAACACAATAAAGCTTAAAAACATCCCTAATTTGCTTTAACGACATTTATATTAATGATTTTTAATGGTATAGGAACAATAAATATAAAAAAAAAATATAAAATAAACATATTTAAAAAGAACAAAAATTAACTATATAATATATCTAATATAAAAGAATATCTAATTATTATAGATCTGTACATAAGACCTTATTCGACTGATTGTAAAATAATAATGATGCGTTTCAATTGATAACATAATATTGGAACTCCAGATACTATTTTGATAAGCTGACTTTAGCGTGTACATGAATAATGGCTCTAAAATCGCAATAATGTAAATCTTATAAACTATTTCACTAATTTATTAAGTATAAAATTATATATTTATTTTAATATAATTTTAAATATTATTTCGTGTTAAGAAATCTCATATGTATATGAATAAAACTGAAAAGAAGAAGTACTTAAATGACACTTACGTCCAGCAACTATAGCATGTCGACGATCGGATCCCAAAACTTTCTTTATAAAACAGCATCATGTTCAAACGTTGTTACTGAAACAAACTTGTTGTCGTAAGACGTACGAGTATTTTATTAAGTTCCAGCGAAATGTGATTATTTACAAATGTCTGTACGATAAGTTAAGTTTCTATTACTTGGAATAAATTACAAAATCGTATGTTTGAACATACGTTATTATTTTCTACCTCAACAAATACAAAGGGGAAAAAAATGCCTACAATTCAAGACGAGACTATATTAAATCTTGTTTTGTTGATATTCACTTAAAGCTTCAAGCTAGTTATATTTCCACATATTGTAAAACTGAAAATTCAAGTACTGAACAAAAAATGCCGAAAAATTTTCACGTACAAAAATATTTTTCAGGATTCGTTAAAAACAATATTCGGTGTATATCAAT
The DNA here is from genome assembly GCA_037127375.1 of Dione juno. Classification (NCBI taxonomy): domain Eukaryota; kingdom Metazoa; phylum Arthropoda; class Insecta; order Lepidoptera; family Nymphalidae; genus Dione; species Dione juno. The sequence continues at coordinate 9,455,933 of JAXRJS010000041.1, read as the reverse complement.
ACTATTATATCTATAATAGCGCCAGGTATGTGAATAAAAATTATATTAGTGTAATATTGGACTAGCTTTCAATTGAAAACTTATAGCGTGTGAAAGCTATGAAAGTTGTCAAGATGCTACACCAAGTGTGCTCCACAAAGGTCACTGAACATGAAAGTGAATGTATTTTCGGACTAATGAACATTCATACCTGAGGAAAGATTGAATAATATATAAATTTCGGAGTAGATTTCGTCCCGGCGGAGCTGTAACTCAGCGCAATGCCCGGGGTTTAGGAAACATGAAATAATAATGACCCCCGGATTCGAGCTGTTTCGTAAATGTCTATCATTATGAACAAATCTAAATGATAATTGTTTGTTTTTAACTGAAGCCAACTTATTGCCTTCATTCACTTAGTACTTTACGCATTTATATTATTATTTAATGTAGCGTTTTATAACGTTTACAAATTGTTGTTTTGTAAATTTTATAAATTGTGCAAACTCCTGTAATTGCAAAAAATATAAACTAAAATAACTTAGGAAATAATTAAAAAACTAAAGTAACTTAGGAAAAACTTAAGGAAGGAAATGAATGCATTTCTCAAAAGATCGAATAATGAAAATTATTGGTGTTATGAAATATTGACCAAAGCAAAAGAGGAATTCGTAAAATATTTAATTATGAAGAGGAAGAGTAATGACTGACAGAAAATGTATCCATAGCGATGTAGCCAGAGTCAACGGAGTCACTGTTAAAAACCTCTTCATACATGCCCTCCGAGGGGTCTCCATGCTTTTTACGTGACCTTCCTCCAGTATCTTCAATGTCAACTGAGGTCCCTATCTCTCTTACCACTGTATGTATACACAATTGTTTCATTAAAACGCTAAATAAAAGGCGAGTAAATAAAAATTAAAGCCAGAGGGTGTACGGTCTGCTGAATTACATATTAATACACAGTTAACCAAATAAAAGTTATAAAGAGCAGGTTTTTTGCTAACGTTAATAATTATGATGACGTTCTGGCGCAGTGGGTCATTGTCAGACTTTAAATGCGATGATTGGGGTTCAACCTAACTGAGGGCGATTAATTATATACATTTATTTGCCGGATCCACCAGGAGAAGTTACAGCGTTTAGATCCAGCATTCAACGTAATGTCTTGATTCGAAAAGAAAGAGAAGACTAGAGTATCCTGACACTAGGCCCCGTCTGTCTGTTCTGTAAAACGTGAAGCTGTTAATAATTACCAGTCACAAATTTATCGAAATTGAGGTACATAAGCTGTGATAATTTAAAACAGACAAACACGTGACGTAGCGTGATTTAAATTTCATATTTTCTGTATAAACAGAATTCATGAAAATAAGTATTCTCAAAACAGAATTCTCATCGGGAGAACATCTTTTGTATATATAACATGTGTTGCAAAGAAAAGATAATTTAATACGTCACGTATATTGAAAGTAGTTTACAGTCAAGTGAACATTGTATGCGCTATCTATACTATCTCTTGCATATTTGAAAAAGATACTCATTTACATATATGTATGTGTATATCATGTTATTGTACTTTGACGTCAACTAAAGAAGACGAATGGAACATATATATTTTGCGTACTCTACAGATCTACATAATCTGAACAGGGCTTACAAAAATATATTCCTTAAGAAACTTAATATTGAAGAAATATTGTTTCAGGGTCAAAATTTGATTTCATTTTCCTCTTGCCGTACAATATAGAAATATTTATAAAATTATCTTTAATTAAAAATGACTGTTACTCTATCAGCCAGCCAATCTATAATCTATCTATCGCTACAAGAAAGCAAAAATGACTTCAAATTTCAAAAATATCGATACAATTTAAAACATTTTTATTTTATAATCGACAAGTGAGAACATTTTACTTTCAATACTGGTTGTAGCTTTTGATGTCTATATTTTGGTGAAAACGAAACTTGCTTGTGAAACGAAGCTGGCATATCACACTGTTTAATATAGGGTGGTAAATTAATGTTAAATCTGGGGTATTTTATGGAATAATATGGGGTGCATAGCTATAAAAATAAGACTTTTGTGTTAGCGCCCTTTATACCTAATCGTGTACGCTACAATTTGTAGAATGTATAAACAGTAAATCGCTCTGATCTTTTACTTTAACTAATTAATAACTTTAAAAATGCTTTTCATTTAAAAATAGCGCAAAACTATGCGATCATAGCGCAATGAACTCTTTGCTACATTGGAATTCTTGAAAAGTTCACTTTTATGAAATGTAAAGTAACATTCTTAGTGCCGATATAATAGTTATATTAGATTATTTATTTATTAGACCTAATAGGATATAGTATATAAATTTTATGTTATGATATACATAAAAATATAAATTTACTTAGCCATCTTTACACATTACGCATAGTAATTAGTAGTAAAGGCTTGCGTGGTTAAATAAATTAAGCATATATACAAATTATTGTGTCATTATTATGTAAGCTCATCGTCCACAGTATCGATATCGGTATTTCGCCATTATAATCATTTTAAACTGTTTATTTTATTAACGGTGTAAATTCTAGAAAGCCTAACCTACATAGCAATTATAATTAAGCTTAACAAAATATACTTCAAGCTCAATTACGTTCAAAACTAGTGTGGACGACAGATATTGTTCTGCGCCTAAAATGATATACATGATTTATTACAGTATACTCGTAACAGAGTTATCACAGTACAAATCGACTGCAATGCTCACTACTGGGCCCAATTGTCTAATTGTCAACTGTCAATTATTAAATCGTTTAGAAACCCAGTGAAATATACATCCAAAATTTAATAAATTACAAATTAAATTAAATCTTGTAACAGACTCGTAGCAGCGTAATTAGTTTTAAAACTACCCCGTGTTTGAAGCGTTCGGGAGCAAGCTCGTTTTTCGCCCAAGCTTCTTCCTGTTGTGAAATCTAAAATAGATTTTTTACAGTTTATGGACGGACTAAACAAATTTTGTTCGAAAATTCTGAAATAAAAACCAAAACAAAAAAACAAAGTACCAATGTACTTTAAATATTTAATATTTTCAGATATTTTATTCTTGCTGATGCGGCAGGGAGAAACTAGTTTCCAGAATTTGAGACACTGTCGAGTTGAGTGTGAGTTTAACGCCGAAATGTCTTAATAGGACGAGGAAATTAAAATAATTAAAAAAATCTTTATTTTCCCCTATTAAAGATCGAACTCCGAACCAATCGCAAAATTTACTATAAGTTATTACATACCTTCAATTTAAATATTTATAAGGTCGTATTTTATTTTCCCAAAGAGAAGGTCATTTTACAACAATCCGCTGGTGACCAACGAGTACATTGCACTCATTTGTCTTGTACCACAGAAAACCTTTTTTGACGTCGTATCATCATAATTGTGATATGTAGTTACAAAAATACTTGAAAGAGGTAAATACTTCTACTACTTATATCACTTCTATTATTTTTGGTCTGTTTTTCTAGTGACGTTAGGTATTGATATTCTTTGATAAAATCAATCTAGCTATTATTTAGTTTTTCTTGTTCGTTGGAACAACCAGATTCTAACATCATATCGCCAAAATAATGAAGGGTGAGCCTTCTATTAACTCGATTTTGGGTAACTTCAAATCTGTTTTACTAAACCAGTTAAACGAAAATAATATGAGCTCGTTATATATTAAAAAAATGCAGATATGCTTATTTACCAACGTCTTGTTCAATCGTAATAACAAGATAGCTGGCGTAGATTGGATAAAACAGCTTTTAAGGCGTCATCCGGATCTATTCATTCGAAAACCAGAAGTTACAAAGTTACATCGGCAGTTCGATTGGCTTCAATTGAGCAGCTGTAGGCAAATCTTATTCTTTACTCGGGGAAATATATGATAAATATAATCTTACGCCAGATAAATAATACAATAGTGATGATATAGAAATATGGTGGTGGGTCTCTAAAACGTAATGTGAAATGAGCAAAAGACTCAAAAATCTCCTTCTGACGTTGAAATTGCTGACGTTGGGTGGCCTGTCAACTAGATAGACGTTTACATACAGCTTGTACATTACAGAGTCGATAATGAAAATATTGTAGAAATCTACGTATTCTGCGAGACAAAACAATCATGCACCTGACGTGCCTAATCTGGTTACTCCCCCCTACCATGTCTTATGATGGGGAGTTCAACAGGGTTTCGTAATATGAAAATCAAAAATCATATTTGATTACTCATTTCCCCACATTTTATTCCAAATCGTATTTTAATATTTAAGCAAAAAATAGTGAATATTCCAAAATCAATAAACACATTTGTTTACATTACAACAAACGAACAACACACGACGCCTATCTTTTCATTAAAATTGACTTTGCTACAGCCTATTCTCGTACCCGTCTATTTTGCTGCAGTTCAATTAGTAACTAGATGTCGTCTGTTAATTAAACCCTGCACAATGTCTACTTATAATAGCTCCGGGTCAAAACATAAGGTCTCGTTATCTTTCACGCTCAATATATGTACAATATGTATGAGTATGTTGGTATATTCCCGTTGATATTCTAGAATTTTATTACGACTTTAGTATTATACTTAATAATAGCTATAATTATAATTATTTACCGTTGAACAAAAAATACTTTTGCTTATATTGCTAATAATTTCGTGTTTATTATATACTATATATAAGTATTGTAGGTATATATATATATATATATATATATATATATATATATATATATATATATATATATATATATATATATATATATATATATATATATATATATATATATATATATATATATATATATATATATATATATATATATACGACTGATTATATATATGACGATTTTTTTCCATTAACATATTATTGAGCTATTTGTACTGAAATATTTTTATTTTTAATCTAAAAGTAGTCTAGCCACACAATGTTCCATTTTCCTCGGTAACGCGTTCCTCTAACAACATTTTTGGTTAAACCGTTGCCGTGTCCACCGTTCACAGCAGCCTTATTTTCAGAGGAAAAGCCTAAACGTGTGCGCACAAAATGTATTTCAGAGGCATGTTGCATAAAAACCTTGCAACATTTTGTCTAAAAGGTGAATTTACTGTGGAGACTTTCTAAAAAAACTTCAATGAATACAGTTCTGACGTCCAAGCTTATTGTTATAAGTAATATTTAACGTGGAAATAAGGGCAATTAATTTTAAATTTTAATAAGGTCGTCAAGCTCTGTCTAATATCACTATACTACTTACAAATGTCACAATTTCAAGCTAAATGAGGCTTAAGAAACATATTTAATATTCTCCAAAACTTTTATCTGTCACTTGAAAGTAGTACCATAATAGAGTGGGGGCTTAGGTACATCTGAATGTGGAGTTGTCCTTGTAACAGACGATACTTACAGACCATGAATATAACAAATAGGCTAAATACAACAATAAAAGTAAAAACTTTACCCTACCTACCCGCTAAAACGGTTCCATTAATTGCAAATATCAAAAAAATATTTGTAACAATTCCGGACTTAATACGACATTGTATGAGTGACCATGCCTTTAAATTGTATAGCTTTACTTTACGATAACTTTTTGCTGTTGACTAGTACTACAGTTCAAGGGTAAGACGGACGACATAAGTGGCGGTAGGTTAAACTTTGTAGAAGAAAAGGCTATATAGCTTATATAGATAAGACAGAGCAAAATAAATAAAAATATTTTTATATATTTATTAATTACAAAAATATTGTTTATTTAAATACATGAGCATCTAACTCATGTCATAAAAATATTACTGGTGGTGCTTAAATTATATAACAAGTAAGTCTAAAATTTAACAATGTTATTTAGTAATTTAACAACAAGAAGTTGATGTGTGTGTTCCTGTGAGATGTGTGTGTGTGTGAGTGTGTGTGTGTGTGTGTGTGTGCGTGTGTGTGTGTGTGCGTGTGCGTGTGCGCGCGCGTGTGTGTATGTGTGTGTGTGTGTGTGTGTGTGTGACATATGTCTCTGTGTTCCTGTGAAATGTGTGTGTGTAAGTATGTGTGAAATTAAATCTTGGGTATTTATAAGATACCTTCCTTGGAGTTCTCAGAGTGTTGCCTCGAAATAATCTGCAGAAAAAATAGTTGACGGACGGTAAGAACTTCGCAATATTAACAGAGATCTTTCGTTGGGAAATGATACGTTTTTCCCGTTAATACCGCTTTAATACCGCTCTCTGCGCCCGCTCGAGCTTCAGCAAATTGCTTCTATGAGCGCCACCCCAGCACGATATGTAATAGCTAATCAATGACTGGCACAAGGCAAAATAGGTCGCTTTTAGAACTTGGGGCTCTGCCACGTTTCGTAATTGTTTAAAAATATATATCAGTTTCCGAATTCTACTTGTCAACACATCTATAAGAGGGGCAAAAGTGAGGTTTTCATCCAAAGTAATTCCCAAATCTCTTATGCTGGACACTGTATATAATAGGGCAGCCACAGAGTTTATCTTATACTGAAATATACATACTTGGTTTTGTCAACATTTAATGAAAGTCTATTACCAATTAACCAGTTTGTTACCTTCGTAAACCCTGCCTGGCAGCCTGGAACGCATGATGCCGGGTGTTTTCAGTAAACACTAATGCAGTGTCGTCAGCAAAGGCTACAATTCTACCGTTTTCCATGTTTATATTGCATAATTCGTTGACGTAGGTTATAAATCGAGTTGGTCCAAGGATACTGCCTTGCGGTACTTCGTGTTCCAGTGGCAAATCATCACTAGAAAATTCTCCATTTCTAACACCAATGTTCTCCAGTTTAGAACACAGTTTGGGGATAGAAAACGTATCAAATGCCTTTGCTAGATCTAAAAATACTGTGATACATTTATCTCCCTTATTTAAGGTAGTAACGATATGGTGAGTAAGGTCATAGACTGCATCATTAGTAGACTTTCCACTCCGAAAGCCGTATCATCTGGAGAAGAGGAAATTATTTTTCTCTAAAAAGTTTTTCAGATTGTTCATAATTTTGCAAAATTTTTTAACGTGGCTGGCAGTAGGGAAATGGGACGGTAATTGTTGAAATAATCTCTTTCCCTTGACTTATATATTGGATGCACTAGCGCTTTCTTCAGCAGATTCGGAAATATGCCATTCGAAATACTCAAATTAAAAATGTGTACCAGTGGATGTATAACAACGGTTTTCTATATTTTTAGAAAATTACTCGAGATCCCGTCAATACTTATCGCACTGTCAGTACGTAATGACTTTATTATTTCCTCGACTTCTAACTCCGTAGTGTATGGAAAGCCAAGAGATTTACAGCTACGAACTGTTGATGATGAATATACAGTTCCTATTTGAGATTGTAATAGGGTAACTAATAGGGTATCAGCTATATTTTGCCAATACCAACAAAAAACTTATTCACTTTGCTTAAAGACTTATAGAGTCAACCGTTTTTGAGTAGATAAAAAGGCTCTGTGTTAACCTTTTTGTGTTCTTTTCTTTTATAATGTTGCAAATTTTTTTGCTTTCCCAAATCGTTCTTTTTCATATTATATTTTTAGATTTTTTATTAAGATGTATTATTGTTGTCTAAAGTATATTATTATTAGGGCACCACTTAATTTTTCTGTCCATTCTATCTCTTTACTACTATTCTCATACATCTTAAGACACCTGGTGTAATCCAGGCTTTAAGGATTTGTAGTCTGTGTTGAACGGCATATGTTTTTTTAAAGCTCTAGTTAATGAGTTCTTAAAATAATCAAAGCTAAGCTAAGTTGGTGTCTGGGCTACTGTATACATATGAGAAATCTATTTTATTTATTTATTTTTCTAGTTCTTGATAATTTACTTTAGTCTTAGTTATGTTATATACAGATAATGCACTCCATTCTCTCCTTCCAAAAAATATAAGTACAATAGCTTATTCATATTAGACAAGGTTGTTTAAATCTATTGAAAATCAAAATCAAAATCATTACATTAGAGGACATTTATATATGATACATTTTTTTTCGTTTACAAAATGTATATGGGATAAATATAACAGGTATCTATAACGATTTGAGATAAATATTCTTGTTTTGTTTTCACACTCTCGACCCCTGAGGGGGGAGAGGTAAACGGTTCCAGGGCGTGGCCCTCTGCCCGTTGGGTTCATCCTCCGCCCATTAATATGGGCGCGTCCTTGAGGTGGGCTTATATGCCCAGATAATGTGTCTCTAGTAGAGACAGGGGTTTGTGGGGGAGATTCAGGAATAGGAAGAGCTATATGCTACCTGGGCGGTCAGCCCAGTCGAGTGAGTCTCCTGGTTACCCAGGGGAGGCCCGGCTTAGGCGACCAGAGACCGTGGCAGCAGCTCAGGAGTCGGGATGGGGAAAGGAAAGGAGATCCCTTGGAGAATCTACGCGCGTCCGGCGGACGGGAATGCCACGGCGCAATGTCTCGGATGTGCAGATGATCCGAGACATCGGCACGATGAAAAGCACGTGCAGCCAACTGGGAAATGTGGTACCAAATATTCTTCAAATCAATATGCTTTATTTATCCCAGATTGGTCAAGTTTTGTTTTTCTGTAAACTTAGTTTAACCGATATTACGAATGAAGTATAAAGGTTACACTTACACAAACACAATATCTTACTCTCTTGATCTTCGAAGTTATTAACTTTTAAATAACAGGAACCAAACAAACGGTGAAATAGAAGGTTATATAACATCAAAACTCCTTTGTTTATTTAAAATATAACTTTATAATTGTAATTAAATTGTATTATTCGTATGACCTTCAAATGTTTCCTATAACATGGAAAATTAATTTAAGTTTAACAAAATTTGTTTTCTACAGTGATATTTGATCTTATTTGATAAAATAATATAGACCTGATAGAATTTGTTGGAATTTGTGCCCGCTAGAAGCGAGGGTTCAGCGACCTGAATATTTTAAGATACAGGCATCCCCTTTGCCTCAGTTCAATCGCCTATGACCCTGTTTCTTCTAAATAAAAGAATTTATACATAGAATGGCTCATTTTCTTAGCGAATGTCTGGCTTCTAATGTACCTGACGAGCAGAGCAGAGAATTTAGGCATCAAAGCGAATAAATCTGAGATCGTGATTTTTTAAGAAATTTATTACATCAATTCACTATTTATACAAATAGTTATTACATCACTAAGTTAGTTATTAATATATCCAAAAGTAGGTCAGTTTCTATAATAATATGACAACGCAAAATAGTGATATTTTTCATGTTTAATTCAGTAAAATGTAAGTTATGTTTATGTATACTATACATATAAGCCTCTACATGAATGTAATACATATGATAACAAATAAGTATAAAAAAAATAAAAAATGAATAAATAATTAAATAAAGTTAATACTTTTTCATATTATTAGGCAACGTGAGCTTAATAATAAAAAAAAATATTTTGATGATCACTTCATTTACTTTTCGTAAATTAGAGTCATTGTATACTAATATTTAAAACACTCATGATCCATTCATATTTCTTCTAATGTAAATTCCTATTCAAGTATGAAATTGATATATTACTATATCATGAGCATATTGCTTAAATATAATATATTGTATAATTTTAATACTTGTGGCAACAAACCTAGCACGCTGACTATATATTATTATGTGATAGTAAAACCGTAGTTGAACGCTACACTGAACAAATATAACGGTCAGGTGGCAATTTATGACATCGCCATAACTTTGCTACATCCGCGATATGTTCGATTTATAGCATGCATTAGATTTGCTTCCGTACCGAGATTGTGGCGTATTCAGTCAAAATATCTTAGTTATTTGCTACAAGTATATATTATATTTGATATTTCAATTTCACTTTCAAGGGTAATTTATATAATTACATATTTGTGTTAATAAGAAGACGAAAACCGCTAATCGAAATATTCAATTTAAAATAATATATAAACAGATCTATACTCTATTTATATTAAATCAAAATAAAATTGTAATGTCTGTTTGTGGTATCAAAATAACTATGCTGTAAAATAACTTTTATTTATACATTACTAAAACATTAAAAAATAGCTTTAAAAAAAACCCTTAAAAATATTGTTTGTCTTTCTACTTGTTAGGGCTAATTTCCGGAACGGCGGAAGATTCTGAAGGTTTTGGAGCAATATTTAGGCTATTTTATCCCTGTATTCCCGCAGTATTGAGATTAACGCGGGAAAAACCACGTTTACCGCGCGCAAGATCTTCCGCATGTATGTTTTTCATAGTCAAAGTGATTGGAACGGAAAAAATAAAAAGTACATATGTACAATATATTCATAGTATAATAGAGGAAATCCAAGAATATTGATCAAGCGGATGAAGCCACGAACGGGTGGCTAGTATGATATTTATAATACATATACCTGCATAGAAAGTGAAATGTATTTTAGAAGCTAGAGAAAGTTCGTTTCTAATAAAGTTCCCAAGTATGTACGAATTGACATAAATACTCTTGGTCGATTTGGCTAAAACCTGAATGTAGCAAATTGAGTACATTTGGATTCCACGCTTTTCGCATTACCTAGGTAATAGGGCCAAGTTAATTTCAAAAATACATATTCCTTTCATCTTACTACGAAAATATAAATAACAAGTGCACATATGTATAAGAAAAATCAAAACAGGTTTCTTATTTAGAAATACGTTCATTTCTTTTTCCGATAAAGAAAACAATTTCAATCGCGAGAGAGCTCCGATTGAGGGAAGCGTCTCTTGATATAACCCTTGTAAATCCTACTCGTGCCTAAAAAGCACCATATCGTACGCTCAAAGCTTTTGTTTGTAATACGAAATAGGAAACAATCAGAACCGTCACTCGTGCATATAGAATCTATGGAATTACATGAATAGAGATAAGATAGTTCTTTTGGTATAATTTACATGTAGGTTAAGAATAATATATGATATAAAGTAAATAAAATATTATGGCAAAATTTATGTTAATAACATTGTGGAAAAATTTCTTCATTATTAATCATTCATTATTAAGAATTATTTTCATCTCTCCGACCTGGTATGAGAAGTTTTTGTTACTGTCAATACTGTCTGTTTTGGGTGGCAGTTCTCTCTGCTTATGTATGTGCGGGATACAGCGTGAACGTGAAAAAAGGTGATTAATATTACGATTTATTACATCATTTTAAAAAATAATTATCACATTTATAAATATTTATTAAAAAATATTGACTTTTATTAATAATATTGATCCCAGTTATTATTAATTTAAGTTTTTTGTAAGTAAATCATGTCGTAATTTGTGCACAGTGTTCGCACTCAGAAAGAAAGATGAACTGAAATGGAATAAAAAATTCTGTGATGTCTTTCGAAGAATTAAGTGACTCTTTGGTTCAATTAAATATTTAATTCTGTAAAGCAAACTAAATGTTTAAATTTAATGTCGGCTCTTACGTCATAATAAACTTTAACAACATGGCTTATTTCGTGCGTTTTTATTTTTATACAATATTTACAAAATTATTACCTTTATTATTAGAACAGATAATTAGAATTATTGAAATATTCGTAGGTATTTCATATATATACGTAAATGCAAATTGCCTATTGTAATTCCAATAGATATGTGGGTCTGCAAATTCCATCAAATTCGTAGTCCAGGCTATAAAGAATTCATATCCCAAAAGCTCAAAAATGAATTTACCATTTCTTCACAAAGGTATCTTAATAAAAATATATGATATCTTAAATAACAATATGAAATAAGCTATGAGAATAATAAGTATTTTTTCTAACCTTAGTGTGGATTAACACTTTAAAAATCATTAAAAAATGAAATAAACTTGTATAGTAATAGCTTTAAATGTACGAAATTACGATGTGAGAAAATAGGGCTTACATAATATTTTAGTCTAAATATTTTTGAGATGTTCAAAACGTTTCCTTTATTTATTATTTCTTTTGAATTGAGCAAAAGTAAAGCATTGAAAATGTTACACAATCTGAACCAAAAATCATAACCATCAAAGGCGCTAGAGCCCCGGGTGGCCTTGGCTTAGTCCAGAATATTCTTCCGTGATGCTCTATTCCTGGCTTTCTCTCTCTCCAATTAACTGTGCCCAGATTGTCAGATTTTTGGCTGATGATGGCTTGATGGAGATAAAACTGCATCAAGTCATCTAAGCTTTGGTCTCCCTCCGTCTCTCTTTCCATCCGGCTTATTATTTAGCAAGGATTTGAGTGTCCTAGTTTCACTTATTCTCTCCACATGTCCTAACATAACAGTTGTTACTATATTTGGTTCGCAGTACATGTGGTAGAGTTCGTGATTATTCCGGTTTCGCCATCACTCATTTTCTAGTACCCCACCGAATATACGTCTCTATAATTTTATCTATCAATCTATAATCTTTGAACCAAAAATAGATATTCCAAATCAAATCTAAATGGAATTTAGCAAAGATCCTTGCATTGAATTTTTTATCGTTCCACTACAGTCTCTCTATAGAACAAGTGGCAATTCATCAGTTGCTTTCATCTATCATTGTCGCAGCAAGAAGCGCATCGGCTTTGCGAACTACGATAAGGAACCCTAGTGGCCCAATGTACCAAGATTAATTGAACTAACTTCAATTCGCCGATAGGGATTCCTTGCACTAAACCGCGAGTAGCTTGTAATCTCTCAGTTTAGATAGGATTTCTCTTATTTAACTAAATCTGTTGTTAGTTATTTCAATAGCATTGTTTGAATGTGAAAGTGTGAAACGCGTGAATTATAATCATTAATTATATTTCGAATAATATTATTTTCCAGTCTAGTGGAATAAATTAAGCCGACTAGTATCCAAAAAGCAATGTCTTGGAATTAAATCAAAAAAAGTATACAAACAGTTCAGTTTTACCGCTTTATAAAAATAAATATATATAAATTAATGTTATATTAATATTATAACTAATAATTATGTTAACAGTATACTATAAAAAAATATTATCATTACAGCTTTAAAACACGTTTAAATTAAAATAAGTCCATATTACCAGACTTTCCCATGTAAGAGACAGTACTATACTTTTAATAAAATATTTCCTTTCGTAGTAGCCACCATGTTGAAAAGACAGATGTCAATACAAAACTCTAATATATACTTTATTTCATCCACATCCATCTGTATTCTACATATTAAAATCATAATAAGTACCTACTGTTTTTTTTTTTATAAATATAATATTTGATTAAAACCTCGGCCAATGTTTTCATATCTATGGACCTATGTAGATAATTAAGAATAGTCAACGGTAGGTAACGGTAGGTCTCTCTTACAAGAAGGCAGAATGAACCTATTGTTAAAATACACCATTTCTCGATTTTCGCATATTTATCGATGTATTGCGATGTATCGATGTATTGTAAAAGGCGGAACTCAACGCGGCACTTTGTCTTCTTGACAGTGTGAGGAAATTAAAATATTCCATTTTCCAGAATGAAAATCGAACCCAAAACAAAAATTATACACACATAATCTGTTAATGGACGGAAAGTATAAAAAATATTCATATTAATTATTAATTTCAAGCTTTGTACTCGTAGAACGAAGACAGAATAGTCAAAAAGTGTAAAAGTATGTTATAAATTAAAAAGTAATTCTATTCTACTGTTTTGATTATGAAGTTTTGAGCGTGCTGGTGTTCAGTCAAGCACACATATATATATATACACACAGTTTATACATATTCCACACACACTCTGGAATATCAAGCTTTGGGGACCACAACAGTTTTCCCTGCTCATCCTACAAAATGCAGGAGAAACATCACATAAAATACAAATAAAACATCTAGTATAGTTATAGTAGTAGTAATAGTAAACTCCATGGTATACTTAGATAAATCCAATTAACACCAACATTCAACTTTCACGTAGCATTATTAGTCCGTTGATAAAATATAATTAATCTTAAAGTGAATTTTCAATGAATACTTAATTTTATAAGATTCTACTCAGAAAGAAGCTGGAATAGCTTAGAACTTAATCCACTTATTCCCGTACACGTCTCACAGCGTCGGCACAACAACTTCATGTTTAATGAGCTTTATCTTTGTACCTAAGGTACTGTAAGAACTGGCAGAAACATAATAATAATTTAATATACTACAAAGAGAGGTGTATTTGCGTCTGTATTAAAATTGGCTATATTTTTATACGCTATACATGAAGATTGTTTTAAATTAAAAGAATACTTCATATTTTTTTTCTTTTCCACTTCAGCAAAAAGTCTTGAAAATTTCGAATTCTATTTTACCAGTGTAGTGATAAAAAAATAACATATATTTACCTACAATACAACAATATCATCAACTCCATTATTCTCTACATCTCTTCGCCTCCACATCATCACAATTACATACAAGATATTATAAAATAGCTATGCGAACAAAATATAATAATATATTGTAGTAACTATAGTATATCTAAAGTACTGAATATTGGTCGTTTGGGCTATCGTATAACCACATATCTGCGTTTAGTGCTGCAACCGTGGTCGAGCGCCAAATTATGTGTTAGAATAGAACAATTGAAAGTGATTTATTAGTGTCATTTGTTATACACCGATATGGACCAATGGAATCTAATATAGAGGATGTATTCAAGTTTATTATATTCTGTTGGATTATAAAAAACGCATTTCTACTTGTATTTGTTACTCAATTGTTAAATATTATAGCAAAAATTAATAACTATTTCTTATATATATATATATATATATATATATATATATATATATATATATATATATATATATATATATATATATATATATATATATATATATATATATATATATATATGTATATATATATATATATATATATATATATATATATATATATATATATATTTATATATATATATATATATATATATATATATATATATATATATATATATATATATATATATATATATATATATATATATATATATATATATATATATATTATATATATATATATATATATATATATATATATATATTTATATATATATATATATATATATATATATATATATATATAAATTGGCTACCGTAATGCATTACTATCATAATTTCCGGTTCGATCCCCAGTTGAGGCCTTATTTTTATAGAATGAGCTCCCTCTTTCAGGTAAAACAAAGTTTAGCGTTGAGTTCCACCACTCAGCCACAATTCTACTAATACCTTATTTTTAAATTATTTAGTAGTAGCAACAATTTAAATATAATTTTTTTTCTCTTATATTAATTAATTAGGATGACTTATTACTGTTTATTATATAATCTTGTAACATGTAATAACGTATCTTTATTATTAAAACTAAACCAGTTCACATAATACATAATAAATAATTGCACAAATTGTTATAAAATAAAAAAAATGCCTTTTTATAACTTATTTTCTATTTATTCACAAACAGATAATTATTATAATCTAAATGCTGGAGTTATATTTTTGAAAACAATGCAATGATGAGTAATGTCCAGAACTAACAATGTTCAAAATGATCGCTCTAGTGATGCATATCACATAATATGCCGAACGTTCGCGAGGCGCTCATGCGGTAACGTGACCTAGCTAACTTTTATTATTTCTATTTAATCTACCAAAACGTGGGCATTAGTAGATCATTGTATCTATCTTTTGTTATTTATAAATAATAAAAGATAAATCGTCTTGTAGTTAGATATGCCTGACTAAAGTTGTTTTAAACTTAAATCCTATTCAATGTCTATTATAGAAGTTGCCTCTGATTACGCAAATCACAGATGAGATTTTGCTGTATTCGTCAAAGAACTTTAACAAATTGCTTAAGTCATTTTACCTGGTAAAATCCTTTGTCCCTCCAATTTCTTTTAATAATTACAACCTATAATTCTCCACAATTCAACCTCCATCGTCCATATATTGTTATTTCAGTGCTTTAGCTGTCTCTGGCTACCCCGATAAAGCTTAGCTCGCTAGCTACTGTGCAAGCTTTTTACGTGACTTTCCTCCAGTGTCATCGATATTATGTTCTCGTCAACCAGTGATTTCTAAAGTTTAAATAAGAATATTAGAGCCTAGGCAACGAGAAAGAAAAAGTACTAAAAATATATTTAATCAGAAACGGTATGAAAAATAAACTAATAATTAAATTATTAGTGTAAACAGTGTAATTATTCTTACATAATATATTTAATATTTTAGAACAATACCAAGACTATTATCATCCGAATAGTATTCTCATGTAATCATAGTATCGAGTACCTGCAAAACTTATAGGTAAGATTGCTATCGATATAGTTAGCTTCGATTGCTAATATTAAATGAGCTGAGACGTATAAATATTTACTCTGCCGACCTAATAGGGTCTGCAATGGAATCCTTCCATTAGGATTCTTGTCCCCTTAATAAATCAACAGAGAGATAAAAAGTTCTTTGTCTTGTAGTTTAGCTTTACGAAGAAAGCTTGTTTATGTAATATTATTGTAAGAGAATCAAGAACGTCTTCAATTTTTTGAATGCTTAGACATGTGAAAAGCTTAGTGATAGAGCACATCATTTCTTGTGCCTACTTGCTTGTTTGTTTATAATGTATACGCCTGATTATTATTATACGTCATGGTGCAGAGGCACAGGATCTACTCCCACTCAGGGAGGATGATTTTTTTCATTTTCTTCGCTATGGCAACAAGGCAAAGCGCGGCGTTGAGTTCCGCCACTTAGCACGGGATGCCTCGAAAGGCGGGAAGCGGGGAACGGAGGGTTGAACACTAGGTTCCTTCTACCTACTGTTCCCTCTGCCTACCCTGCTACGTGCGGGATACAGCTTGAAGCTATAATAATAATAATATGCCTCATGTTACCTTAATATTATATTTTTCTATATCAATCTGCCGCTCCTATACATATATACATAAATAGGCACTTAGTTAATCTCTCACTAAGTCCAGATCTTGTCTCAGAGAAAACTCGCTGAACTTCGCGTTGATATTCTCAGTCCTAAACTAATAAACTTAAACCAGGAATCAGTGTACCAAATAGAAACTTCGCGCAATCTAAGACATTTGAGGACCGCAAATCATTATTTATGACCAAACAAATTCGTGGTGTTGATAGCCAGTTCAAATATCCTTTGACACGGCCGCCTTTATAGCTTATCTATTAGTATTATTACATGGCTTCGCATAGCAATCATTATGTTAATTATAATATGTAATGTTTGTTATGGCATTAGTGATAAGTGACTATTGAGTAAGCTGCACTGCAAGTTCGATTTACATGGGATTTTGCCCCTTTTCAATACCAACAATAGCACTTTTTTCAGCTTCACCTTGTATGTCAGTTATACGCAGACACTCAGTATTCATATTTCCATCTACTTTCAGAGGCTATCCAAATGGATACTTAGTATCTTTTGTAAGTGATTTACATAAATTATTAATATTTATAGAAAATTTATATTTATAAAGCAATAAAATGTCAACGGCATCAGCACACATTTTCGTATCATTTAATAAAAAAAAACAACACTTAACCCATTCTCTACAGAGCAATATTAATTAATTGGAAATGATTTATTAACTGCGCCATAAATAAGAGGACAGGTACACCATCCCCAGAAAACTAAGTTAAGTTTCTGCCGTCGCTTGTTTCGCTCATTCATATTCATGGCTAATTAAAACAAATGACTACAGAAATTAATATCTAGACTGGTCAAAATGAAAGGCTCAGAGTAAACAGATTATCGACTTTATTTAATTACGACCGTCCCGCCATGTCGCCATTTTTTAAATAATTTCGTGCCTGTATTAATACTGAAATGAATGAGCTATAAATTTGCTCAAAAGCCTACCTAGAGGATAACAGGGATATTGCACATTGTTTTTTATATCTAGATTAATCTTTGATATTTTGACAAAAAATCATATATATATATATATATATATATATATATATATATATATATATATATATATATATATATATATATATATATATATATATATATATATATATATATATATATATATATATAAATATATATATATATATATATATATATATATATATATATATATATATATATATATATATATATATATATATATATATATATATATATATATATTTATTTTTAAAAAAATTATAAAAAAAAGTACAATACTCTATGAAATATAGAAGATATAGAGGAATTACATACTTTAGTCAGATCTAGTAATCCAATTTATTATACATATACAAAATATAGGATTTTCATAGTATTTTTTTCTTTTTTTTCGTTTTATTTTAGTTGTATATAAAGGAATTTAAGTACAAATATAATTTGCTATAAACTTGATAAAACGCTTCCTTTCACAAAGACGCTTCGGTATTTTTATTTAAAAAAAAACAACTCCCAGATACTAAATGTCAATATAAATTGTGACAGTTAGTCACAATTATATTTCATTTACGAAAATTTCTGTCAACGTACCTAATGTATGTTGAATAAAACAACATTATTACCAGATCATAATTTTTCAATTTCCAAGCACCACACCACGATTACAATACTGGTTACGTAAAATTTTGCGATAACGTCGCTTTATTACACAACTTCTTGATAAAGTGTGCTATGGAGCGTATGTAAACAATTGCGTACTAAAACGAAAAACTTTTGTTTACTGAGATGTTGGTTTCTCTAGCATCGTCCTTAAATATTTTCTTTATTATGATTTTATGAACTTGAAGGCGAAACCTATTGACGCTCAAATCTTGGTTTACTCTAGTTTTCTGAATTATGCTTACTTACTTGATTATTATATGTCAATATTTTTTTTTCTTTTACCAAAATAACTCAAGTTCTGTTTCAATGTACTTTCATTTTATAGTGTATTTACATACATGAGAAAGCTCCACTAGGTCCAAGTGTCAATGCAAATAAATACTGTTTGACACACAAAGAAATAAAGCGGCTGTTCGACACAAGAAATGACAAGAAATGTTCCGGGTGGAATCCAAGGCAAGCAATACACCCCATTTACATAACTGTATATATATATATATATATATATATATATATATATATATATATATATATATATATATATATATATATATATATATATATATATATATATATATATATATATATATATATAACCCGCACACCGTATGTACAGATAAGAAAATAAGAAGTATATATATTTATAGATTATGTTGTGACAATTATAAATGAACAAACATGAAAAAACCGAACATCATTTATCATAATCTATCAAACACGATAACTTATAGGCGTGCGGAAGCTTTCTATAATATCTTACGTCATATAAATATCTATAAATATATAGATAATTATTTTTATAACCTCCTCACTATATCCCCAAGGGTAGGCAGAAGGGACCCAGTGTTAAGACACTCCGCCCCACGCATTTTGCCTTTCGAGACATTGTCGTTGACAGTGGCGGAACTTAACGCTGCGCTTTGTCTTTTTACCAAACAATATATTTATGTAGAAAAGAAAAATAAATGTTATATATATATATATATATATATATATATATATATATATATATATATATATATATATATATATATATATATATATATATATATATATATATATATATATATATATATATATATAATAATAATAATAATAAATTTTATTTCAGTAAAATATGTGATACAGATACACTCTAGATGTATTTATGATTTGATATATCTACAAATCTAGAGGAGAGCGATGGCAGCCGTACTAGTGTAAACTGTGTCACAGCTGCCAGCGTCTTTGCCCCTTAACAAATAATACTGATACTCTTATACATTACAGTGATTCAGTGAAAATTAGTATAAAATAAAAACATTTTGCTCTGCGAATACAATTAAAATACAATTAAAACATTTAAAATGCCTACCAATGCAAACATTAATGAGTGTGTATGTGTCTAAGAGAGTGCGCGTCTTGTATGTATGTGTGTGTGTGTGTGTGAGTGCGTGTGCGTTTGAGTGTGTTCAGTAGACAATACTCTCTGTTTCAATGTAGGACAACTTTTGAATCCAATCTTTGATAATTTTTTTACACTTAAATGATGTCAGTGGATAAATATTGATATTTTTATTAATTTTATTGTACAAGTGACCGCTAATTACATAAAACTGGCTGCAGGCTAACCTTGTTCTTGACGGAACGGTTGTACAAACTCTGGATATAAATCCAGAGTTTGTACAACCGTTCCGTTCCCGTTTGGAAGTGGGTCTGAACAATATACTTTTATGCTTACGAAGTATAACTTGCACAATATAAAGTTTTCTAACAGATAAGATGGAAGTCTCACGGAAAAGAAGATCTGTGCTATATCGTCTAGGTTTTCCCAGCATAACTTTTAATATAGCCCTTTGAGCACGTTCCAAAACAAGCAATGTATTGCTGCTGGTACCTCCCCATACTATGATGCAGTAGTTTAAAATACTTCTTACGAGGGCATAATAAATTGTAAGTAGTGTATCAGGGTCAGCTAAATTTTGAAGTTCTCTAAATACGGGAATTAGTTTACGTATACGAGACGATACGTTATTGATGTGTAGTGATCAGTTAGGGTTAAAATCAACAGTAACACCCAAGTATTTAATATTACAAGTACGAGGAAGTTGAGGACAATTGCAGAAGTTCTGAATGGTACAAGTGTGCGCTGTGATAGAAAAATCAGGTGGGGGCTGAGAACTGGGCCGATGAGAGAATGCGATATATTTAGTTTTATCAATATTGAGCGTAAGAAAATTGTTGTTATACCAACGTGTCACCCATCCTATAGCATTCTCTGCATGCTGTTTAGCCTCAATCCAATCACGTCCGTTGACTACTAGTACGATGTCATCTGCATATGCAATAATTTTGCAATTAGGTAATGACGTATTGCATAGGCTATTAACATATAATAGGAACAGCGTAGGACCCAGTACACTTCCCTGTGGAACACCAAAAGGGACGTATGCCTTGTCACTCACAAACTTATCTATTTTGACACACTGAGAGCGGTTTGTTAAGTAAGAGCGAAAAATGTCCAGTACAATACCTTGTATTCCTAAATTATACATTTTCTCAAGCAAAATTGGTATAGAGACAGTGTCGAAGGCCTTAGATAAATCAAGGAAAATACCGACAACTTTATCTTTGTTATCTAAGTGTTTGGCAATAGTTTCAGTGAGCGACAAAGCAGCGTCTTCTGTGGATTTATTTTTAGTAAAACCAAATTGATTGACGGCAAGAATGTTACGGTGATGAAGATAATTTGTAAGTCTTTTGTTCAATAGCTTTTCCAAAATCTTTGAAATAATACGAAGGATCGATATTGGTCTATAGTTGCCCACATTTACTTTTTCTCCTGATTAGTAGATGGGATGTACCAGTGCCTGTTTAAATATATCCGGAAAAACACCAGTTGAAAAACATAAATTGAATATATGCGAGAGAACAGGGGCTATGCTGGTGCTAATTTTTTTATTAATAAACTGGGTATGCCATCTATACCTGTGGCAGAATTGCCTTTTAAGCTCGCTATTGTCGATTGGATCTCATCATTATTGGTGTTATAAAGTACCATTGAGTCTTTAGAAATATATGGCTCAGGGGAGTGATTGGAATTCACAGAACTTTGATTTGTGGACGCTTTATTAAGTATAGCATTGGCATAGGTTGCACCAATACCAGCAAAATAGTTGTTGACATTATTAACAGAAGCACGAGGATCAAAATTTAGGTCGAGTAAGGCAGTGGCAGAAGGCGAGGGCTGCTTGATGGAGGTTATTTTCTTGATAGTGTTCCAAGTACCTTTGGGGTTGTTTTTGTATTTTTGAAATTCGCTTCTCTCGTAAATTGTCTTCAATTTTTTTAACAAATTTGTACAAAAATTACGATATCTGGTGTAGGTTACACGCAATATCGCATTAGCAGGATCACGTTTACAGTTTTGGTGCAGTTTGTCACGGTGTCTAATACAGCGTACAAGTCCTGGGGTCAACCACGGTTTGATAGGACGTTTTCGGTGTGAAACTATTATTGGTTTAGAATGTGTAGTTATGGATTCAGAGATTGTATTAGTTAAGAGTGTAGCTGCTACATTAGCGTCGTTAGCATTAACTATATGGGCATATATATATATATATATATATATATATATATATATATATATATATATATATATATATATATATATATATATATATATATATATATATATATATATATATATATATATATATATATATATATTTACAAAAACTTTATTTTAATTTAAGAATGTGCATAGACTCAAGTCTCAAATACTGACCGGGACTGTCACAATTTCGTATATTTTAAAGATGACAACACTTTTCTAGATTACATTTTTTGTACAAAATGTTTTTATTGGAAATGTTTATTTATATTTCTTATAGTAATCGTATCAAGTAAAGGTTAATCTTAATAGAGCGGGAAGGCATTTGTTATTGAGTTGTTTACAACCTTGGAAGCCCTTCATGCTTTTGTAAAAATCATTGGTTTTTATTTACGGAACCACTTTTAGGAAGAGGGAAATGCATCTTGAGCGACCTTTAAATGCATTCATTTCGTTACGCTCAGTTGCTTCAGGTTGTGCGCATTTACTGTTACAATTTATTTCAGCATTAATGTTCCGCTTAAAGATATATATTTTTAGGCAGGCAGAGACAACGTAATGCTTAGATACTCTGCTCTCCGTTTTCCTTGTGTATTGAGTGGCAGAATTGGACGCTGTTATTTTGCTTTACTTTAATGAAGATAATTCATTCTCCAGAGTGATTCCCTGGACCAAAAACAAATAGGACAGACCATGTTACGCTCGCTGTCCCACTGCGCCAGTAAAGCTGCTATGATTTTTTAAAATAGCGTACTTTTTTCTCATAATATATAAATCAATGTAAGAAAATATTACAAATCTATAATTATACATAACAAAAGTACTAAGCATATAATAATTATTATATATCTATAGTCACACTACACGGCAGAACTACGCTTCAGTAGTGTCACAGTATGAACAATAAAATTTTCGTAAATAAGTAAACTTCTATGACACGATAATAGCAAATAACAAATAAGCAATACGTACAGTGTTATATACAATAATCATTTAGCATATAATTCGTGACATTCGTGGTATGTAATTATTATGTTAGTTTCTTATGTCACGTTGCTGAACAGATTACGTAATATATATAGCCATATTGTAATACGTAACCATTTAAGTAATGCCAGAATAATCTATATACAAAATATGGAAATAATCTCACAGTTAAGTAAAATCTGGTAAGACTGTGACTGAATTGTGGTGTGGGTCCTGTCTACGTTGCCTTACGATTTTAAGTGATTGGACCTATAACTTTAAATGGTTATTTATATGATGAGTTTTTTCACGCTTGGTTAAAACTATTTGTCAAAATAACAATAAAATTGTCAAATATATATATATAGTAAAATCATTATTAACCTTCTTAACCTTAACTTCTCAAAATATAGGAAATATACATAAAAAAAGAAACCAATTCTTTGCGTTGTTAAGGAAACCTTAACGTTTTCTTAACCATTACTTCCTTTGATAAAATACGTAATACCTGTCAATACAACAAATAAATTTTATAAGCTTAAGCAGTTAGGTCGAAGTCGTTTCACATTCCAACGTGTCGAATTACTGTTTTACCACAAAATGTAGGCTTCTAGGTCCCTTGTTGAACAGTAGCACGTAAATATTTCACTAGCTTCTTAATCTTTTGCGACATTGCGATATTATGTAACGATGTTGTTTTTTTTTTTTATTTAATTATAAATTATTTTTTCCTATTGCAGCCACAATGAAGCAGCAAGAAATATTTTTCAATTATATAGTTTTTGCTGAGAAACTGAATGATCTGTATTCGTCGGAGGCCATTTGATTTGTGATTTGATTTGCAAATGCTCATATGCCCATATGATAAAATACATAAATTAATATATTTTTAATAATGCCCTATTACTTAAAACTGTAAGCATTTGTGTCGTCCGTCGTCCCTTGTCCGTCATCCATCAACCGTCAACCGTCATCAGTCATCCGTCAACCGTCATCCGCCATCAATCATCCGTCATCCATTCATAAATGTAATATACTTACGGCAGTGCTGCCATGCAATATTCTTCATTTCACACTGCTGCATAAATTGTAAAAATCACTCTCTCAATACTTCTTTTATATAATAGAAAGATACTCACTGTACATAATTCGAATAATATATTTACGCACAAAAGGGATTAAACAATCCATTAGCCTATTATGCAAATATCCTAAATGATATTGTATGAAATATGAGCAACTAAATTATTCAATGACATTAATTTAAGCTAAAAGGTCAGTGCGATTAGGTATAAGCATCGAGATGTAATCCCTTAAGCTTATTGATCGTCTAAATGTAATAGAAGTGTGATCTACTTAACTACGAACAATGAACATAGCTCGTCTCTCCTCACTCTTTATAAACGGTTGCTTATGAACTAAAATGTAATTTCGTGTACTGATAGTACTGACTGCCTTAGATGTTTTCAGGGTTCAGTATCTAAAAATAAAAGCCTCTTATAGATTGCGTGGAGGTAACAAGAATTATATATAGATATAGAAATAAAAAAACCAGATGTACAGTCCAGTCCTTCACACAAAAAATTTCTACATCAGAGTGGTATTTTATGGTTTGTTGTTGCCGCAAATTGTTTAAAACTCACCGTGTAGTCAAAACTCATAGGGTACTTTCTCGTTTATCTGGAATTGTAAGTGTGGCAAAAAGTAAGAACTTACATGCAAAATAAAGTAATATATCCATCAATATCCCAAAAATTGTAAATATGTAAGTGTATCCTAGAAAAAAACCATTACAAACTTATATTTGTAGAGCATTTCATACAAAATGCGGTTGCCGCTGTCCCACAATCAATTGGTACGAAACCCTCGGTGTACGAGTCTCCGAGTCGCACTTGACTGATATTTTGATAAAACAGTTAAAAAGTAGTGATCTGTAGATTTGATAGTAATCTGTAATGTAATAGAATATGTTTGTTTAGTTTATATACACTAATGTTTAGCACACTGGCACACCTGATGGAGAACTCAAGCAGTTCATCAGAATAATAGGAAATAATGTAAGTGAAAGTGGTATATATATATATATATATATATATATATATATATATATATATATATATATATATATATATATATATATATATATATATATATATATATATATATATATATATATATATATATATATATATATATATATATATATATATATATATTACAAAGCCTTTCTTGTGCGTCTCGACAGAAGGTGATTACTTGGCAATTTTATAAAGTTAATCCCTTAATTATAACGTAATTATATTATAATTAATTACGTAATTATAAAGTAATTTGTATTTTCCTTTCGTATAAATACTTAATATATAGACTTCTTCTATCTGTCTATATAATATAAAATAGTAAATGTGTCTCTACATTGAATATTTTTATGAAATAATGATGAAGAATATGTATAGAATATGAATCTATGATTCTGAAATTTATTGTCTGTATGTTTATTTGTTTGTCTGCTTATACACGCACATCTTTTAATCTACTAAATAGATTTCAATGAAAGTTATTTTGTTGTATAGCTGCTAAATCAGGGTAGAATCTAGGCTATAATAGATTTGAAAGAACAACCGCTAAATTACATGAAATAGAGAATTGGTGCATTAACAAGTTTTTCAGCGTGATGTACATTTTTCATTGACATTTTGACATATAACAATAAACTAAAATATAAAACATAAGGAAGGAAGTTAGTTAGTGAAAGTTTTAAAAAATTTAACAAGCATTAAAAACGTTGTAGGTATCTACTAGTACTTAATAAGGATGCTTACTTAATTTAAATGAAATAATGACGTAGCAGCCCTTCCACCAAGTACCAACCAACCTATATTCAAGTTAGAATATCAATATATCATATCAATACTATACTAAAATATTAGTATTATAATTCGGAAAATATACTAAAAAAGCTAAAAAGTTTATTTGGATGAACGCTAATATCAGGATTTTTTTAGATATATATTACACGTTGTTAATCATTTCTACGTAAAATTTACCTGTAGTCATAGTTACCACAGACACTTAGAATGTGTCATATGTAACAATACACAACTCTAGTTCTTTCCAAATTACCACCGGTTGAAACGACAGCATATACGACGATTCCTGTACTTACTGATGGCCTACCAGACAATGCGCAACCGAAAGTACTGAGCACAGTGTGTTATAAAAGTGTTTCCTCCTAAAGTTCTTTAAAAAATGCGTAATTGCCAAAACATTATATTTTATCAAGCTCCACTTTCATCTTGAACCTCACAAAGTCGGTAAAAATTAAAAAGCCTTGCTATTCAACCGCGTTTTTACTAGAATATTACTGGCCACCATATTTCTGGAAATTCAATAAAAAATGGGATTGATTCAAGCTACAATTCACTCACGAATATAATGAAACGAATTCCCTTTGGAGGCCCTTTCCGTTATGCTATTTACATTTATATGAAACATAAATGGATTTAGGGTTTAATTTTAGTACAAAAGAAAGTTGACTGTTTATAGAACATGCTTTTCCTCTTTTTCAATACGGTCATTTGCTAATTTACAATTATTCATCGTTGACCTTTACTTTACCTCACCTACCTACCTATACCTTTGATATAGATAATATAACGCACACACAAATTTAAAAGCTTAAGACTGTGTAATACTTTTATTATTTTTAAGCTTAAAGAAAATATAAAAATTTTGAACACAGGGGGATTTGAACCCGCGCCTCATGGAAACCGTCCAAGCACTCTGATCACTAAGCCATGCGTTTTTACTCGCGCTACGTTGAAATTCTTATATGCTTTTTACAACTTATTACATTGTTAGCATCCCTCTAGGAAGATTTTTACAAGTTTCCGCTACCCAAAGATTATTGCAAAGAACAATCATTGGTTTTTTAATGGTAAAGTCCCGTTTTGTAATCAAAACTGGGGAAACAAAAAAAATATATAAAAGATAAATATTAAGAGTATGTTATTAATGTACATCCAAATTGTATTTGTCATCACAACCTTCACGTATAGTCATTTTGCAAAAAAAAAAACAGCACAGGTATTGTTACGTGCCAAGTTAGTATAAATTTACAAAACAATTAAAAATTTTATTTAAACTTTGCTCAACATCATCCACAAAGAGAAACGAGTGTACACTATAGTGTAATATAATTTGAAACACTTTGAATGAATTATAGGGCCAATTTTATGCTTGAGAAATAACTGTTTACGACAATGAAAAAACTGTTGTTTGTTTAACTAAGCATATCCAGAGTAATTCACTTCTTTTTGATATATGTTCTTTAATATTTTATATATTATATAAAACAATGGTCTAAGAAACCGTTCTGTGAAAGTAAGTTAAATTGCGGTATTCTAACATAATACAAGAATTGACTAGCATGTATTAAATAAAATATTGATATTATTTATTTGCCTACAGTAAAATAATATACATATATATATATATATATATATATATATATATATATATATATATATATATATATATATATATATATATATATATATATATATATATATATATATATATATATATATATATATATATATATATATATATATATATATATATATATATATATATATATATATATATATATATATATATATATATAGAGAGAGAGGGTGTCTAGCCAATTATCTGTCCGATATTTGGTTTCCGGCATACGGGTACGCGACCCCGGGACCTCGAGCCACCACTTTCATAACCCGATCCAATCCATGTAAGTGGTGTCCCTCCCCTATATTCCAAGTCTTTCTGCCTCTTATTCCCTTTCCTTTCTTGGTTTCTCCCAGTAATGGGTTTGGAGGTCAGATGGCAATCGCTCCACTAAAAACCACTTCGCCACTCATATGGACCGATTGGTCTTAGTCGGAAGGCAGACCCTGGCAAAAGCCGGGACTAATGCCAGGAAGAAGAAGATATATATATATATATATATATATATATATATATATATATATATATATATATATATATATATATATATATATATATATATATATATATATATATATATATATAATATAACATATTGTTATTTCTTCGTAACGCGTTTAATGCTTTTTAATATAAATGCGTTAAACAATTTAAACATGTAAATTACTTGTAATTTAAAAAGAAGGTAAAATGAATGAGCCTTAGGACAAATTCTTTATATTAAAACGTATGTTCGTTATAAAACGTCTCATTCATTTAATTTATTCCTTTCATGCAACTACATATTATATAACTATACAATATGCGGCATGTGTATATGATTCGTACATTCAATATTTGTGTAGAAGAAAACTTACACACACTCACAGAAAACCTGTTTTCTTTTAGAACTATAAAATGTCTATACTTTAAAGTGTGAACTGCATTTGCATTTCCATAAAAGTTTCGACGTGAAAATGTAAGCTCTATATAAAAGGCTGCCATGTATGTATTCTATTTTATACACAGTATATGCCTGGAAACACCTTAAGCAGTTACAAGATGTACCTTAATTTTATTTCCTTTGAAAGCTATTTAATATAGATTCTAAATATAGCCACGTGTAAGTAGACACCTTTTACCAAAGGTAGGTAGGTCGGTCGTGGGTTCGATTTTACTCCGAGAAAGAATTATTACATTAACCTGCTTTAATAGAGAAAACGTGGCATTGACTTCCCTCTCTTCTCTCTTGACATCTTCCCCCTTCAATACGAAATATCTAGAAAATTAGGGAAGGGAGTGTTCTAACGCTAGATTCCACCGCTGTACCCTGCGATTTGCGGTCGAAAAAAGTTGAATTTTTCATTATGTTGAAAATAAAAGCTTTCCTTAATAAAAACATATAAATGGCTACACAAGGAGTCATATTATTCTTTAATAATATATTACGGTAATTAGGGTTATATATACAGTAAAATACCAGCATATAATCATAGCATATTCAATTCATATTCATTTTGTAAGAAATCTCAAGAGATTTTTATTCCACGTATTCCAGCTAATTTAGGTAATATGTAAATTATATTTTGTGGAAGTAATTTCTTTCTTATAAAGGCTTACTTTCGCATATAAATTTAAATTGAAATGAACTTTATAAAATTTAATTTTTAAAATGATGCCGTAATTACTCAGCAGTTTGATATTTTCGAACAAAAGAACTCCTTAATATTTACAGATGAGAATTATTAATATATATATATATATATATATATATATATATATATATATATATATATATATATATATATATATATATATATATATATATATATATAATATATACAAAGGACAAAACGCCAAATATGTACTAAAGTACATATTTATGTAAGTTTATATTCCATTTCAAAATGCATTTCTGTTTATAGATTACTTCTGATCAATTATTTTATAACATAATTATCTGAATTCCATATTTAATGTAGTGTGACGCTTTAGTTCCTGATTTCGATACAGTTCACTTCTTTTGGTTGGTTGAAATTATTGAAATGAATAATTAAATATAATTGCAGCGATGAGTTACTTAAAAAAATTATTCGCAACGTTTACATATATTGTTGTTTCAACTTTTTAATGAGAAACATAAGTCATGTTATTTATAAATGGTAAGTAATGACTTTGAACGATAAGCTAGAAGCTTCAGGTTCGATTCCCACACAAAAAAATCGTGTATCATTCAATAATTTATTTATTTATGCATATATTTTAAGATTAAAATTGCATATATAAATTATATTGCTATCTATACCTACTAATATTATTATGTAATCCAAGTCTATCTAGTTTAGAATCTAGTAAAAAAATATTTTATATTTATACTTTGTATTGTTACTAAATACATTATTTTAAATGTTTATTATACCATAAAAATTCCGTTATGACTCAGTTGCCCAAATCTCTAGACTAATCTCGTGATAGCAACTATATTTGGTTTTCTCAATATGTTATCGTGAAGATAACGCTGTTGAAATTGTTATTTTACACAAGCTGTATATATTTCAACACTAGACACATCTATTCATACTTAACATATAAAAATTATATTTAAATTTATAATTAACAATGGTATAACGCAATTGTGACTTAAATGACTTGAACAAGATCACTATGCGTTTATTATTTGATGAAATTTTTACACATATCAATTTTATTAACGAAGATTCTGTATAAAATTAACCTATCAGCGTTAATTACACACTGGCTACTTTATTAATGCGGATAATAGGATAGAATACATATGATAACAGTATCTACATATTACATGAGTATATGTGATATGAATATGATATGTGATATAACGTTATACGCTGAACTACTCGTACATGAGAGAAAGCGTATATAGAAAATAAAGATATGACATTCCAAATCACTTAAAAACGAAACTCGTAGATGAAAAATAAAAAAAAAGAACAAATTGAACACGATATATATATCTGTTCATAACCTTACGTTAAACGTAGCCTTCATTTTTCATTAAAACTTAATATTTACGCTTCAACAGAACATCGATACTTTTACAGACGGTTTTTATCTTTTATAATAATGTACACTAATAATATAAACTAGCTGCACAAATAATACTCAACCGGAGATTGAACTTTCTAGTAGAAAACTTTTGAAATTGACAGGACACGTCTTCATGTCCATAAGCCAAGCTAATCCTAATATTTCTCAAAACTTACAAGAGCATATGTCAAATTTAGTATTAAAGAAGTCAGCTGGGAGATTAGTTTTAATCCATTTGAGAATATAATATTTTATAAATAAGTAAAGTATGTGGCACATTTGGGATTTAATAACTTAACCTTATACATGAACATATCTTTACACGAAAGTATAACTTTGAGATCAAGCTCCATGAAAGGTAATTGAATTGGTAATTAATTATAATAAATTTATTATTAATAACTCTGCAATTGTAAGTAAATTCAATTTATTTATTTGTTTTTTGTAGATTTCGTTAAATAATTGAAATTTTTACATGTCTAAACAAATAAAGCTAAGGACTCGACGATCAGATTTTAAGTGAAAGATATAAAATTATATCTTGAATATTTTGAAAGAAAAATATAACATTTTCAAATATTTGCTCAATTTATCAAAAAAGATTTAAACGACAAAGACAATCGGTTAATAGATTATTTTATAAACATTTATTCATTACAGGGTTTCGTAACTATGGCCTGGCAATGACATTACTTGTACAGTAATATATGTACATAACATTCAAGTAATAACAGAAAATTATGCTAAACAATGACCGCCGACCTCGCTCCATGCGTAACCAGGGGCAATTCCGGTAATTAGCATATGCCTTTGTAATACTATCTTGTGGCGGTGACATTGTCTATATATGTTGATTATAAATGTCTACACAGTATTTCTGGGATAATACGTAAAAAAAATGTGTGAGATCAATTCATTTCAACAACGTCTCATATGCTGTAGCATATGTAAGTACTCGTACATTCTGCACTGTTCCCAAGTTGACTTTTTACGTCTTCATTTTATTTAATTCTAATTTCAAATTAACATATATATTAAGATTGTATGGCTAATTTATGTGTTTGTAATAAGATTTAATTATAAATTATATGCAATTCTCATATCTAACAAAATAGATTTTCTAATGAAAATAAACGGAAATGCCAAATAAATTGTTTTTAAAATTTATGAATCAGTACTTAACTAGGTGAAGGCCTGAACAACTGAAACGTGTCTAAAATTTGAAGCATAGCTAGTAACCTTATAATCTAAGTTTAAATACTCCAATGACATATTAGATAAATCAACCTACGGCTGCTACGAGCGTAGCAACGATATGCGCCCAATCTCTTACAGTAACGTCCTTAAACTTGTCAAGTGTATCGGTACGGTAGAGTGGGCAAGTGCAGCCAGTCCCCGTGACCTACATCGGCCGACCCTCGCGGGAAGCTGCTAATTTCCACCATCCACGTCACGGCGGGGGGCGGCCTCGCTACGGCCAGTCCGCCGCCGCACACCGACTCGATAGCACGTCGCTCGTTTACCATCCCGCGAACAAACGCTTGTAAACTATTCGAAAAATAATAAGTGCACAATTTTTATAAAAGTGCGGTGATAAATATATTTTTTTTATTTATATTATAATAAGTGACACCTAGGGTGGAGGCTCGGGCGCACCGTGACACACTGGCTCAGTTCGCCGCCGGCCGCCGAGTGGCAAGCATCGATTTTCCCCACTGTACGCGAGGTACGTAATATCACGTGCTCGTATTTTCATCGTGGCTATTTCCACGCGCCGTATTTTCGATCTGCTTAGCGTTCAAGGCCGCGTCTGTTTGCGTTGTAGTTTACGTTTGTAACGTTTATGTTGTGATCTGCTGTGTGAATCTAAAATAATGCACTATCTGTTATCGCAATAGACGCTGGAGAGGAAAACGAATCGCTTTCACAGTTTCACGATAATCACGCGCTAAGAATAAGTAATTTGACAACACGGTGCTACCAAGGTTGCGACTTACTTACGTGTAATGTATATTTTCTATGAGAACGAATTAAAACAAAAATAACTAAAAAAATTATAGGTACGGTAAATACGGTAAATGCTGTAAATGTTTCTAGTTACCTGCATAGTAATTTCATCAAATCTAATTTCATGGCGATAAGCGATCTGGCTTACGCTTGGATGCATTCAGACGGGAGATAAATAAACTAAATAGTTCATATATGTATACATACGTAATTACAAATAGTAAGTTACAAATAGATGTATCTTCCCATTTGCATCCCATTCGAGATTTGATTTAAATGTTAGTATTTTAAAATGGGTTACCTACATGCATATATACATATAGTAAAAATGTTAAGAAATGAATTTATCATTATTGTGTGATAAATTCATTTCTTAACATTTTTTACTCATAAATTGTTCTATGTTCATTGTTAGGGAAAATTAGTTCTAGTGAATATTATTAAATTCCATACTTAGCAAAATCTGCCATAATATAAAATAAAAATTGATAAAGATACGTATACATTTATTGTATATTTAATTAAAGTGTAAAAATTGAGTTCTGTAGTCTCGCTAGTTCCAGTCAGACTTCGTTTGTACGACAATGATGAACAGCTTACTGTAAAATTTTTACCTACGAGTATTATTAGGCATAATTGATGCTAAATATTATGAAAAGTGTCACGTTTTATTAATGGTATAATCATTACGTGTACGAGAGTAGACTAACACAGTCATTTTTTTTTCCTTCACTTTATCTTTATTTGATAGGTAGCCAAAGAGAATTCAACGATATATAGTTTTGTTTATTTTTTCATCTCCGTAGCGCCTGTAGCGTCTAGCTTAATTACCAAACCAATTCGTAATTTGTTAAAAGTAATAATTGTATTAATTACTCGAAATATGTTTGGAACCCATTTTATTTGAGCAGTAACAAAACATGTACATAATATTTTTTTTTGTCTATGATTTACAAAAAAACGATATTGAACTAAGTAAATAAATCTAAAATAGATATATCAAGAGTTCTG
The DNA here is from genome assembly GCA_037127375.1 of Dione juno. Classification (NCBI taxonomy): domain Eukaryota; kingdom Metazoa; phylum Arthropoda; class Insecta; order Lepidoptera; family Nymphalidae; genus Dione; species Dione juno. Next base: position 9,422,252 of record JAXRJS010000041.1, on the reverse strand, counting down.
AGTTTCTATTTATTTGCTATACTCACATAGTGTACAAGCAGTTGTTTTTTGTAAAGCAATAAAATATTTATTAGATTCTTATCGTACAAACGTATTGGTTTAAAACCTAATCGCTCTTATACATTGTACCTACACAAAAGTTTTTATTGCTTTTTTTGATAAATAACTTGTTATTTTATACGATTTGATTCGAAAACTAACATAGAAAATACGAAAAAGTGAAGTTTTTTTTATAAATAATGAAAGATCAATTAGTTTTCAATAAAAAATCTTTTTATTTGATATATACGCTAATATTCAATGATTAATATATAAAATCAACACCATCCAATTTAACTATTGAATACGAATAAGTAATCAAAGTAATTACTTTTTTCCTAGATTTCTAAGTTCTTGATTCGACCCCAGAGTGGCGTAATGATCTAGATTTTTTCTCTTTCGTCTGGAAAGATAGAATATCGTGACATAGAATTCTGCCACTCAACGGGTGCCACCGCTAGGTGTCCTTTGCATACCCTGCGTTACGGGATAAAGCGTATAGCTAAAGCACTATGAGCCTCTCAATTATTTCTATAAAATGTTAAAGATAAGGTTATTAAATTACAAACAACATTATAAAATATATTACAAGATAAGGATAAGGATATTGAAAGAGCCCTAGCCGTACGCAAGTTAACGGCAAAAGTGACGTTCTACCATTAATCAACGTAGGAAGCTACGGTCATGGCCCGCGTCCAACGAATCCAGGTCAATAGGTTTAGTTTACAGGGATTGGAATATAAGCTATCCATTACTGATGTATATATAGGACATGACATATATTTTTTTAAATGTTTAAACTAGACCTAGACCAAAAATGTTAAAATATCTGTGTAATTTTAAATTGATTCCAAATAATCGCTCATTTCTAGCATGTCAGATATCTAATTGATTTAATGCTGCAATTAAAATTTTAATCAACAATTACTTTTTATAGAAAGATAATGCGTTAATAATGAATTTTAAATTCTCTTCGTAGGACTTTTTAATAACCAAGACAATTATTATTATTTTTTATTCTCCATCAATATCCGAACAAATTATTACCATATTTATCATCTGTAAACATCTTGAAACAATATCAGTAGACCACGATTACATAACAAGTAGGCAAACTCACTATGTTAAACAGACTACATAGTTACAACTGAACGAAGGTTAAAATTATCGTGTTAGAATTATCATTTGTATATATCTTTATTTATGAAAGTTTGTGTAGGTAAGTATCTATTGTTTGTGGATAATTCATATATAATGCGTTATACAAACAAATCAATTCGGCTTTTTTATTATCGCATATTATCGTTTTGCTTCCACAAATATTTCTATTAAAATTCGATTTCAGATAAATTTAACAATAGCTATACGATTTTCCGCCATATTTCATTACACTGGAGCAGAAACTAAAAAATAAATCTCTTAAATGGTTTAATTAAATCCCGTTCACACGATGCGCCACGATGGTTTCAATTAATAAAATTAAAAAGAAATGATTCTTGGGTAATTAATTGATGTAACCTCAAACACCGCACATATTGAATTCCCAGCGGCAAGTAATTTCTCAAACAGAAGCTCAATTATGTCGCTTTGTCTCAAATCTCTTAAATGAGAAGTCGCTGTTTACTGTGAATATTTGTTTTGGGTATTACATCAAATTTATTTATTACTATAGAATCATAAAATATAATATATTATATTATAAAATCTCCGAGTTCTAACAGTTTCGTTTATTATTATAGGCAATATTAAATACAACAAGGACTTCACTAATGTTGAGGATATTTGTTGTTGCACACGTTAAGACCATGATGAAGATCTAAATTTTATAAATAATGTATTCAGAGCATTTTATATTACAATAAATCTTAAATTACTTTGAACACTTACCTATCGATATAATCAATTACAGAACATTGACCCATCTGAAACGTATAGATAAATAAGCAAAGAACGAATACGTTAGGAGGCCAAGCTTGCTTGGTTCAATATCCTTGTTGTCTCCTGCTGTCGATCTGGTTATATCCGACCGAAAATTGGAGACTCGACTCTAGTTTAGATCCAGAATGTTATATAACGTTTGATATTCGCGATTTGATATATTCGTGACGTATAAATATAATAACTCTAAAATTGTGACTTGATATTTTGTAGTCCAATATAAGTATAGATTAGTGAAAAAACTTAGACCACGCAAACTTACAAACAAGCTAGACAATTATTATGAATATAAAAGTTAAATGGAACCCAGATCCACCGTATTCAGGAAGTAAACCACATTTGTACCACAATGGCTTATTAATATAAATGGTAAAGAACAGAACATTTTGCGTTGTAATACTTTGTTTTGATAATATATGTTATTATGGAAATAACAAGGCAGAAGAAAATGTACGTCCATTCTATGTTCAAAGTACCTACTTTGTGTTAATGATTTGGCTCGTTATTCAGCTACTTGATTTTTAGCTGAAGCATTTTTAAAGCACATGTACAATATACACTTATATTTTTTTTATATTTCGTTCAATTCTATATGAGTAGTCTTAAGAAAAAGGCTTAACATGATGGGTGAGCGTTAAACCTATTTCAGTTAACAAGATTGAGTTCCAATGGAAACTATGTTCACACCTTAGGTAACTTAGGAGTATGTAGTATCATATATACATTTATAGTGGAGACAATAGAAAAAAAGTTAGTATATTTTAAATTTAATTGTATTAATTTTAATTACACTTTGTGATTAATCAGCAAGTTTTTCTAGGTCCATGTTAAGATAAACAGAGCCTAGAATTTCGTTTTATTTTTAACACTTTTTCGGTTAAAGTAATATTGTATAATATTACATTACTCTAACTTACATTATTTTCATATGAAAAGTTCAAATAAAACACGAAAGATTTGAAGCCATACTGCTTTTTAATTTTAAATTATAAGTCTTAATAGAATATTCAAATACTACTTTTTATTATTGAAAAACGTTTTATATATTTTTTAATTTTATAAAAATTATTCTCTTGCTACGATTACTGACTACGAGTAGATAGAAAATGCACTAATCGTATTAAGTCCGCCGCTCTCTGAATATTTTTTATATTTATTCAATACAGTACAAAATGAATTCAATGAAAATTACTTTTTATATAGTTTACTTAGATGAGGTTTTATTGTAATTTTCTCGCTAAGCACGTTCGCTATACTTTGTCGATATTTTTTGCTATCGATATTATCAATCGATGTTTTTTTTTCGAACCCACTAAAAATTAGGCTTATATAATTCACAGTGCCATAAGGCGTTCCCCAAGAGATTCATAAATTAATCAACTCGATGATAAATAATAACTTAAATAAATATATACCAATAATTTCTTGTGTATAGTAACCTTTTATATAAACTCTCGCGTTTGCTATGTATGAGTCAATGTCATTGCCAATGACGTAAAGTATTTGTTTCGTGCCATATGTTTTCTGTCTGCTGTAGTCTTAATTCAACATTAAATAAAGTTTTACATATCAAAAGCCTTGACAATATATTTTTTTGCATAGCTATTAAGAAACTACGTCATAATGACGCAGTATAAACATTCCTCACATATGTATGAATGGTATTACGCTTTTATTATTAGATGAAAGCTGGCAGCTCGTAATTACATACATACAAAGATGCTTGATAACAGAAATATTGGCTAGTTTAGCTTCGTCTGGATGTAAACAATTTTGTAATTTTTCATTAAGAACAATATTAGTTAGAAAATATATTGAATACATCTTAAATTTCTTTGTCAATTCTGTACAATGAAGAAAATAATCCAAGTAAAAAGGAATTTTATTTAGGACTAGAGACTAGAAGAATAAAACAAAGCGCAGCGTTGGGTTCCGTCGCTCACTGCGCAATGTCTAGAATTGGGTCGGTAAGTGTAGAACGGAGTTTCTTGTCACTAAACAGACTAAAAGAAGATTCTGAATTTAAAAGCTTAGTTTCTTGTTGTATTTTTTCCTGATACATATTATCAAATATCTCAAATAAGTCACGTTTCTTTATCATAGTAATAAGTAAGCACGTGATGAAGTGTTTGCCAAGCTCATAACAAGCGTCTACGTTCCAATGTTAATTTAATGTAGTAAGAGCAGCTTATACCTACCACTTATGTATAGACTACATACAAATAATAGATAAACCTATTTTTTATACCTAAGTAGTTTAAAATATTGGCAAAATTTTTATATAATATATCGATATGTTATTTAATAATCCTTGATGCCAAAAGAGGCAACTTCCTAAAATTGATATATGGTTTTGTACGTCATTAATAATTCAAGGCAGCAAAAGCGCAGCTACAGAAAATTATACCAAAAGTTTGAATACTTGCCAGTTGAAATGGTAAAATAGCATTCACGTTTTTGGCATCAGAGTAACGCCCCGAATAGTTCGCCGTTATCTCCTTTACTGACGGAGATAAAGGGAACATATGAATGCTAAGAGCCGTGCAGGTACTCGTGACGTAGACGATACAAATCATCCACGTATGTAAATTCAAATTAAATTAGATTACACATCATATATATATATATATATATATATATATATATATATATATATATATATATATATATATATATATATATATATATATATATATATATATATATATATATATATATATATATATATATATAAACACATCGTGCAATAATAATAGATATATACACGAAAAAATGTTAAGTAAGATGTGCCGTTTTGATTTCCGCCTTTGATTTTCACCTGAACAGGTAATGTAAGGGTGGAAACGGAAGATTTTTGATCGAATATATAGCTCTAGCTAGTTAAATAATACAGAAATATGGCCAATAGGATCTTTGGAATACTCCATAGTTACAGACTTAACTTAAAAAGTATGCAATATTATTAGTATTAAAATTAGCACATTTAAATATTTTTTAAAATATTACATTTAAGCACTTGCTTTTTAGAGCCTGTACTTATATGAAAATTTAAATTAACCGGAGCCAAACCTATTAAATAGTAACAGCTTTTATGGTCTTCATTTGTAATTGAAGTCAAATTATAGATGTTAATAACTTTCTTAACCTACGTTTAAAAGTAATTGAAATTAAATTGTAAATTTTATTCTATTTTCAATGTATAGTCGAGTTTATCTTGGCATTGACATTGGTTCTATATTATATCATAGTTGGCTAGTTTTTATCTTATTTCTTTCTATTTCTTCTGTTTCTTTTACTTTTACTTTCTATTTCTTATTAACTACAGAAAATAAAGCTGTTTTAAGCTTAGTAAAAATAAAAATTTCGTCAACCTTTTAACAGAATAACGTTAAATGAAACAACGTTAATTAACGTAACAAATCAGAGATAAGCTCCAGTATGGTACTCTTGTGATAGTAGATTCCAATTTCACTTCCATTGTTTATATTTAGAATAAAGGTCATGAAGACCTAAATGCTTAAACATACATATACAAAAACCTATACATTCCACTTGGCAATATATTGGTTAAAATAATTAATAATTGTACAAATCTTATATATGTTATTGTTTATAACATTTGACTGTTATATAATAAAGTATTATCGATCTTAGCTTCGATTGTATTTGTATGTTTTAAATAATCGATATTGTAATTTCATTGTACAAATAGTTGTATCGCGTGCTAATCGCAGGATCTATGTTTTAATGTAACCACTATGTAGTGATCACAATAGCTCTAATATACGTACTTTATTTAAGCATTTTAGTAGTTTAGATAATTTATACAAAAATAACTAGTTTATTAATTTCATGAATCTTATTTGACTCTATAAGTCTTTATCTGTATTTAGTTATGTACCTGTTCGTTTAATATTCGTTGATTTGTACTTATGGTCATATCTACACTAATTGAATTTGTCACATTGTGAAAAATTTTTTAGTGACAAATACCTTCAACATACATCGTTATGATGAAGTAGATCAGTGTCAGTGTTCGATTCTCGCTCCGGGTTATTAATATTTCCACGCTCATACAAGACGAAACAAACAGAAAAATGCGGTGCAATACGTCATTTTTTTAACTCCCGAGGATAGAGGAGAACATAGTGTTTTGACAGTAGATTTCTCTGAATACCCTGCTATATACGGAATAAAGTTAGATAAAAAATAAAGAAAGCTCTTTATTATAATTAAGAAAATTTACCAAAAAAAATGTTGAAAAGAATTTGTAGAATTTTCATTTAACAATAGAGTCACAATTTTAATCAAGATTAATTAATACCGGTAATGACTTCGGGCTAGGTAGGAAAAAACGCACAGTTATTAAGGAAAAATTACTCTTTCTTAACAAAAATAAGTAAAAAGAAAGTCCTTGATTGCGTGGAGTAGGGAAGGAATGGGGTCAGAGTGGCCGAAATGTACGAGGCATTGATTAATAGTACTTGATTGAACGGTGGAAAGGTTTATTAGGGCTGGCTCGTTTTTAATATTGATTAACATTTACGAATAAGGAACAGTACATTATAGGCTAATCAAATGTTTAAATAAATATTATTGTATTCTTACAAAAAGTGACAAGATAAAACGCGGCGTTAAATTCCGCCACTTGACATACAGCGGAAATTGTAGAAATGTCTTGACATCTCGTCTCGTCAGAATCTCTCTGCCTACCTTGCTGCATGCGGAATACAGCGCTGAAGCTGAAAAAATATATTAATAATAGAAAATGGTTAAATTTATAAAATTTTGACAATTTATTCGTCTTTAAAATATTCCCGACTAAGGACTTTTGATACGATTCCTAAAAATATTTGAATTATAATTATATAATTATAAACATAATTTAAAGGATTTATCGTAGCATGACGTTTATTTTAACTTGTTACATAAAGCTAGTTATTTCAATGAAAACCCAACGCCTCGCGCCGCATTTACAGTGGGATGTAATATGTAAAACTTGGAAATTGATGCAGGTAGCCTCTTCCTTGTGCATATAAATGTACCTGCTTAAAAAGAATTAATGATCAAATAAAAATTCAATACTAATTAATTAAATTGACTCTTAGTAAGTGTTTAAATATTTAGATAGCTATGTGCATATTTTAAATATTACTTTATATAACATATATAATATATATATATATATATATATATATATATATATATATATATATATATATATATATATATATATATATATATATTTGTACACTGTGACAAACAAAGGCACCTTGAAATAAAAACTACATTACCTATAACTGTTTTGTATTTGGGACCACAATAGGCTTGATGAGGCGACAACCATGACGTTGTACGCCTTGACATCAATACGTGTTCTAATCACCTAATAACCTATGCCCATTGAATTTGAATAACATAAAATATGCATATATAGATGTGATAATAGATAATATTTTATGGGATATTACTATGTAATGATATATATATTTACCATTAGTCTTTTTGCTGATTAGTATTTATTTTTTATATAACGTGGCACGATTCTGCTAAAATATATCCTTTTTTTATATGGCAATACTACATTTTGCTGTAGCTTCGCCTGCTTCGTCAAATATGAGTTGTATATGACGCATGACACTATTATTTTAAGTGCCCAAAATAACTCAGACCGCCGTGGATTACATAGAACGGATTAATGTGAGCTATCCTCGATAAATGGACTATTTAAAACGCACAAAATTATTAATTTGGAACGAGTCGTTTCTGAGATTACCACGTCCGACCAAACAAACTCCTTAACTGTATAATATTAGTATCGCCACTTCCACAATTTTGTTTTTAATTGATACATTTCAAAAACGAAAAGGTTAAAATTGTTCGAAATGGCCTATTTAAACTAATTAAGTAAACGTTAATTTAATTTGTCTTTCATCTCCTTCTGAGTATCAACATATTTACTTCAAACCAATAAAGTCAAAAGTTTTTATTAAATATATAGACAATTTTGTATATATTTGTATTTTACATTATATATATCCTAAATAGAGTTTCGAGAAATGTTTGAAGCAGATATTAAATTTCAAAGAGTATCATTACAACTGACCTTTTCTATTTACCGACTCTTAAAGGTTAAGTTGGCTTAGTCCTGTGGCGAGTAATAAATTTTTGAGTTATATCGATATTGAAAATGAAAATGATGAAATACTGTAAAAATATTATATTATAGTTATTATCGATTTTCATATCAATTTATATTAACAACGTTTAGCTAAAAACTCCGATTGTTTCGACACATCTATTCTTTTATTAACCACACGGTTAACACTTGATATGCAAATCTTACTTAATAATTTATATTAAAAAAATAATGTTTATTTTAAAAAAAATAATGTCAAAAATATGTAATTTCTTACATATTAGTTGCTTATTTATTTAACTTTATTTTATGGTAACTCAATGATTTGGAATGCACTAATCAGATTTAAAATAACAAAAATATCTCATCATCAGAAATTTTAATAATTCTAGTCTAGTCTATTTAATAAGTCTAGCTAAAGAAATCGTGTAAATCTAGAAATTTAGTATTTTGTAATATTGAACTAAAATGTCGTTTCTCAACTAAATTAATAAATAAAATACTTTTACACGCAGTAATAAAGATAATTGCTTATAATGGAAAAGTCCTGATAATAAATTTATAAAAATAGTTTAAACATATATTTATATGAATTAACAAAAATTAATAAAACATTTATATAAAAATAAATTGTCACTATGTCACGCATGAGAGATCATCCGAGCGTGCCAAGCGCTAAGCAAAGGAAATCAATTGACGCTCGTCCCGCTTTACGGGATTAGTATCGTGGACTAGATAATGAATAGCCTGCTTTATAAATAGTACAGATAATAAATATTTATTTATGACAGTCTAGTTTAGAGTGGGTTAAGTAATTGATTTACTATAGCCATGCCTATGTATTACATGCTTTGTAAATAAACGAGTGTGGATCAATATTAAAATATAACGTAAATTACTATCGGCCCATTGAAACAAATAAACAGAATTAAATAATAACATATAGAAAATGTTGTATAAATTCATGAATTTTATTAATCTAAAAACTATTGTACTTTTTATAGCTGGCCAATATCTAGATATAGATTTGATTATAGACCTTATTTCCTGATGTGTAAAAGCGAGCTGTCGTCATTCCTCAGACAAAATCATAGACGCATGTTATCTCACAATGCTATCACTAAGTGGTATGAGATAAATACACTAAAATACATTTGAATCATATTTAATAAGCGAGTAGCCACGAGACATCAATCGTAACTCTGCCAACAATGAATTGACTATAGAGCCGTGACATTGACGGATGTTGGCCTTGTCTCGTGATTATGCATTTTTTGTTTTTTTTTTTTCGCACGAATCATCTGTAGTTACGGTTGTCAAGGTGTAACAAATTTATTAAGTAAATATTAATAAATGCACCAGAGAATATTTAAATATTATTATTATTAATATTATGTGTTAATGAGAGATTATTAGAAATAAACACTGGTTGAATGATCTAATACAATGTTACGCGATTTGTGTAAGTTTCATGCAGGTGTTATTTATACCGTTAGTTCTAATCAGTAGTGACCTCAGGCTGACCTCTGTTGGGAAGGTCATATTTACGTACGCATGGTTACCGTGATTTTTTCAAATATGAAGCCAAAAGAAATATTATGAATGAAAACATTTATAAAATTTCATTCTTAAAATTTAGGAATGAGAACGTTTGGTTTAATTTAATAATTGATACGATGACGAATTTGTACACAATTTTTGTTACATCAAGTCATACAACTTAGTATAATCAAGAATGGTGAAGAATGTTGAAGATTCCAATCTCTTCTTACGAGGATTAAATCAATCAATCTTAAAATATGTTTCTTTCTGAGTTCGAATAAAGCGATATGGCTAAGTCTCTTAAAGAAAGTGACAAACCATAAATTGCGTCAATGTGCTATTTTTACACATGTACTTTTTTAATCTATATAGAAATTATAATAATAAAGTATCACACATTCTACTCGTGTCCGTGCTTTACGGCCTTGTGATGTCACAAGCTTGCGTGACGTACCGTCACTGTCAGATTGAAACTGTTTACAGAGCATACAATAGAAATATCGTAATATGTTTATAAAGCAAACTGTTTCGCTATAGTATATTTTTTATATAATTCTAATATAAATAATTTATATAATATCTTCAATATTTTACTAATATTTGCTTATTTTTTTTTTTATTTCGTAGAAGAGAAAGTAAATTAATTTAAAAATAAATTTTGTGATGAAAATATACGATATGAGATTTAAACCGAAGTCTATCAAGTATATTTCTGATTGCATCATATTGCCACTCTAATACTTTTTCTATATTATAAAATGTACAATTTCCAACATAAAGATATTTCATATTAAACCATGGTATTTCCATAATATACTTTTACTCAGCTGAGGATTAAACACACGTTTCGTTTTGACACAAACGACCGTGAATGTCACGGGCGGGACGAAACAAGACACTTTTGTTAATGCGTCAATTGCTACCTGGAGCACGTTGTGTTGCTATATATCGGAGATACTTATCTTATGAGATATGATCGGTTTATTAGTCTGTGATACGTGGTTCGCATGGATGTTAGAAGAGATTGCTAAATATATAAATTTTTCTTGACTATCTCTACAGATCTACATCGTTGTAGAATCTATTGTTATAGCACACGATCTCCGCATTCCATCAATTTCAGTAATCCTCGTGCTGGGCGACAATTTGAATACTAATAACTTAAATTTCATAATTAATTAATTAGAATGACCCTTTATTATAAACAAACAAAGTTTAAAACAAAAATTTGCATATCTAAACTAATTTTATTATTTAATCTTACAAAGCAATGTGATAATAACTAAAAATCACTTTAAATGACAATTTCCATTATATGCAAACTTTATGTATGTATGTATATGTATGTATTCAAGGTCAATTAACAGCTCTGAAACATAATTATTAGATAATAATAGTTGGCATCATTACATCACCTGTTATTACCACAACAATATGCTATAATGTTTAACTATAATATAACTTTAAATTTAATATAATATAACTATTATATCTGAATATCTCACATGTTGCAAAATTTACGTAATCGTAAAATAACATTCTCAAAGAAACCAAATTATTTTTGATCAAGCAGCACTCAATTAACAAGTCCAGTCCAATGGTATATAGACAGACTCCATAATAAATTATATTTGTATATATTTGTTTTATTTGATCTAAAACAAATCTAATATAAAAGAAATAACAATCGTTATTGATCTCATCCATCACGGCATCCGAAAACATAGAAGCGGAAATGAGGGTAAATATTACGGGGTGTCCCCGATCCTACATCAATCAAGTCTTTCCTTGCCCCTACGGTACAGTACGTACGGTATAAATGGGTAACATAAATCATTATCGATGGCCGCTACCCCACTTCTTTGAAAACCTTTTATCCACTGTATATTTTACATCATGTGTATGTCATATATATGACATAGATTAGATAGTTAGATAAATTTAACGTTCGTTAACGTTAACGTTTTGCTTTAATTTAGTGTGTGAATAAATTATTTATTTATTTTATTCATAAAAAAAAACACAACAATACCTGTATAATTCTTTAGTAATCAACTTAAATTAATAGTATATTAAGAAACCTTAGTCACTTCGTCTTCTTACGTAAAATATTAATACCTATAAAATTAGCGTTTTCCTTATTTACTACTATATATATATATATATATATATATATATATATATATATATATATATATATATATATATATATATATATATATATATATTGCTGTTCTTTTTCTATCATAAAAGTAAACATTAGGATAAAAGACGTAGGATTCATTTTAAAGACATGTTGTATAGTAGACTATTAAGCAATTTATTATATTTTGTAACAAAACCTATTTCAGACTGTGTTCATATTTTTAGAAATAGTATTTTTGTTATATTAATATAATTTATATTACAAATATCCCCTAATCAGGTATTGATTATTTTTTAAATGTTTACTCTGTATTTTAATTGCGTCCATTATAAAGTCAAAGTCGAAGTTAAATGGTTTGACGTCATACGGTCTTGTAAACAAAGTATCAGCTGATCTATGTAATCTTTGTACATAGGTTATTACTAACATCAATGCATTTTTTAACAAGACTAAGACTGTCACCACAGAAAACTAACATGGTGTTCATCATTTTTGTCAAAATTACGCGTTATTTAAAAATGTTAAATGTAAATAAATGTTTATGAAACTTAGCTTACCTTATTAATGTCAAAAAATATTTTTGTTTATTAGGACGTTGGGATTGAATGTAAACACTTTTCTGAAATGGGATTAATACTCTAATACCATTATAATATATGCGTATGTATCAATTCTTCCCCCATAAACATCTAAAGTTATTTAGATATTTTTATATATTACAATTTTGGCGAGTATTCAAATTGCAATTTGTTCTAAATTTTAACTATATAAAATTAATATTGACTTATAGTTTAAGCTTCTTACCAATAAAATTTTACCTTGAAACTTTTAAATTAAATCTCGAAACAACAATTATAAATCAACAAATCTGTCTTTCCCTATGACATATTCATCAAAGATAAGAAATAAATTAATATAAACAAAAAAAAATAGCTTGAAGGCTTAGTCGGGTAGGCAGAGCGGGACCAAGTTTCAAAACTGCAATTTCCACTTAAAGTCGAAACTTACCCACACACTTCGTTGCCAGAGTATTGAAATTGAAATAATTCCTTTGAATGGTAATCAAACCCACTGTCGCCTCATTTACAGTCGGATGCTGTCCCATAGAGCCTTGATGGCGCCTTAATATAATAAATTATTACATTTATAAATCTATTGTACATTTGTAAATTTAGATAAACTTCAATTATTTTTCTTAAAAAAAAGAAATAATACCTACTAATTGTAGACTACAATATTAGTTAGGGTTGGGCCTAGTTAAGTAATTATTTTTATTTACATGATTTACAATAGGCATATATGTACATGTTAACGAAATCAATATCCGAGTTAAGACTATTAAGTATTATTAATTCATTTAGTATACAAATTTTAGTAGTGAAAAATTACTCTACACATTTTAAAAATATTTATAATTCTGTGTAAATAAAGCTTTGTTATATATTTGATAAAATAAATAATACAGTATAGGTATTTATATGTAGTTTTAGTAGCCACTGTCACAGTAAACAATGGTCCTAATTAAATTAAAGAGTTCATCCTTTGCGTGCTTACTGAGAAAATATGGTAATTGCGATTACATAATACTAATAAAGGACAAAATATGTTAATGTTAGGTTTTGTAGACAGGATTCATTTAATTTAACATTTACGTGATTATTCTGCGAAGGTATGGAATAATATTCGCTACGTCACGGACAGAAATGTTAATTCTCGATACGACCGAGAGCCTAATGCGAAAACTTTGACGTCACCGTCCCACATTACAAAGTTGAGATATAAGGGCGAAGTCAGACGGCACTGGTTTAATTGTACCTATAGCGTTTGATTTATATCACGTTTAGTTGATTACTTTGCCATGTGATTAATCTAAAAAAGGAACAGATGGTTGCTTTTGTGCTCTATTGTCTTTTTATCTTAGGCATCTTTATTGTTGGCCCTACCCTTTAGCTGCGTCCCGCATGATGCAGAATAGGCAGAGAGAACTTAAAACACTCCGTTCTCTATTTGCCTCCAAAATTTGGGTACTGAGGTATATATATAGTATTCTTTATTGCAATCAAAAAAAATATATATGTTAAGTACAAACATAGTTACATAATTACAAAAGGTGGACTTATCTCTAGAAGAGATTTCTTCCAGCCAACCTGTGAAAGTGGGTGACACCAGTAAGTAGCGAGATGACAGAAATGATGCAATATAAAGATAAAAATTTACATAATTACATAAAAATAAAAATAACTTAAATAAAAATTCCAATATATAAAGCATACATACATACATACAAGTAAATAGACATATACTTATACAAATACATATAAATATATACATAGACTATAAAATATAAACACATAAAAATATAATATAAATAAAACATAGTTAAATTAAAGACTTTTCAGATACTGTTTAGTTTGTTAATTAGATGTTTTTTTCAATATCGACTTAAAAGATGATATTGATTGGCTTTCTTGAATAGCCTTAGGGAGTTTATTCCAAAGAAGTGGAGCCTGTACGGAAAAGGAATTTTGAAGGAATTTGGTATTGCTCTTTGGAATGTCTAGCATTGGCAAAACACAAGACCTCCTCAAGCGTGTAGGAGAGGGAAGGATTTTAAAACGGGAACGTAGATAAGGAGGGAAATTTTGGTAGTTAACTATATTAAAGAGAAAAGAAAGGATATGCATATCACGGCGAAAACGAATAGGGAGCGAATTAAGCTGAGCTCGAAAATGGGATACGTGGTCATACTTGCAAAGACCGTAAACAAAGCGTATAGCGAGATTTTAAAGACGCTCTAATTTGTTAATTTGCTCCTCAGTCACATCCAAATAGCAGACATCAGCATAGTCAAGTATTGGTAGGAGAAGACATTGCGCTAGCATTATTTTTGTTTTATGAGGAAGGAAGTATTGGAGACGCTTAAGAGAACGATAAGAGAAATGCATACGTTTACTAAGTTCGCCTATGTGGGGTGTCCAAGACAAATTACAGTCAAAAATTAGACCCAAATTTTTCACTTTATCATAATATGGGATTGGAATTCCAGAATACATAATCGCAGGTACTGAATTCCAATTGATTTTACTTGCAAGTCGGCTACTACTGATTATGATTGCTTGTGATTTTTTCGGGTTTACTGACAGCCCGAAAGATTCAGCCCAACATTGGATAGCAGCTAGATCTTTATTTAAAATATTGATGGTTTCGGACAATTCGTTTATATAGCCATGTTGGTATAACTGCAAATCATCCGCATACAGATGGTAAGGAGAAAAAATGACTTTGGAAATATTGTTTATAAAAATCGAAAACAGAAGAGGAGAAAGAATGCCGCCTTGTGGAACGCCAGCAGTGAGATCTAGCCAAGATGACGTATGATCATTAACTTTCACACACTGTTGACGGCCGAAAAGATAAGAGTGAAACCAGTTTATAACAGTCGAAGAAATGTTTACTGCACGAAGAGAAGCAAGAAGTATGTCGAAATCAACAGAGTCAAAGGCATTGCTGAAATCCAGTAGTACCATTACGGTGAGCTTGGTGTTGTCCATGGCACACCGAATATCCTCCGTAATATTCAGCAGTGCACTAACTGTGTTGTGGAATGGACGGAAACCGGACTGAAAAGGACATAGGAGATTGAATGAGGAGAGAAAGGAATACAGTTGGTTATAAACAATGGATTCAAGAACTTTGGATAGAATAGGCAAAATGGAGATAGGGCGATAGTCAGAGGCTAAGCCAGGATTTGAGGTTTTAGGCAACGGAACGACATAAGCATTCTTCCACTGTGAAGATAAAGCTACAATTTTAAAACCTAATTTGTTACAAATATTTAATTTACATAAACATAATGCAGAGGTATCCTAAAACACGCTTTTCAGTATCTTGTGAGGACAGTTGTAGTTTTTAAATGAAAATTAAAACGCAATGGTCTTGTTCTATTTTATTTACGCGTATCCTAAAGGAGTTGCTTTAAACTATAAAATAACCAATCTCGTCTCGCTAAGTCTTTAATATCTACTGAACTGAAGACAATTCTAGTATAAAATGAAAAACTAAATCTCTCCTGTTTTATATAAAAATTGTTTTTTACATTACTCTATTACAAAAAAGATTTGTTTTGCTTGATAGTCAAGACGTTTTATATATGAATTTATGTATAATAGTTAAATCATAGTCCCACATCAGTCATGTAAGTAATTCACATCAAAGTCCCACATCAGTCATGTAAGTAATTACCATTCATAATGTTTCATGAAAAATATAAAGCAATAAAAAAAGCCTAAAAAAACATATAGCGTAATATTATAAAATAAATCTTAAAAATCGTTACTTTATAACTTTGTTTTAGATACTATCTACTTACATTAACAAAATCTTGCCTAATAATATCAAGTATATTGTGTTAGTGATAGACTAGATTTATAATAGATTTTAAATTGCCGGTGTGTCACTATTATAATATGTCCATTGGAAAAATAGATCTAAAATCTTAAATATTCCATCACCACAGGGAAGAGCTCGGGGCAATGCATGGGTCTACATGTAGATTTAAAGGGTATCTTTGAAATGCACATTAGCGCTCGCTTTCACTGACCGAACTCCTCTCTCTATCTAACTAAATTCAAAATGATCCTACTAAGGTACTAAGTTACCTTGGAAGTATATTGTAGAAATGAACTGGTGATAGTTCTAGAAAGCCGAAATCTCTTAACACGTTATAGAGAGGTTTCGTACTTTTGCTCGCTTCTATTTCTACCGCGTACAAGTTAACATTTAAGTTGAGTAGTTAATTCGTGAGCTCTATGGATTTATTTACTTTAAAAGTGATGAGATGTAATAGTACATATTCATTTTTTATGTTAATAAAATAAAAAAAGTTATTGTTTTTCTTTTTTAACTTAAACCTACCTATTACGTACATAATATATAACATTGATAGTTTAATATGATAAAAAATATATAATATATTACAAGTTATACCTAATTTGTCAGACATTTATAAAAAGTGTTTATTGACACAAAATGATGAAGTCTCTTATCTTATCCTCGAAAATTTTGAGTCCATCAATCATTGTATCTTTCGGGGCACGCACCGGCTTTCTTATGGGCCATCTATCATCGTGTGACATAATTGATGTTTCAAGTCATGTGACTTATTAGGTTCTGTAAAAAATTATAGCCAATATTATAAAAATCTTAATCTTATAAAATTTTAACAAAAATGATATATGGATCTAGTTGAACATAACAACAAGTTCACAATTTCTTTCGGCTCCGCGCCATATCCCGGATTTAGCAGGATAGGTAGATAAAGCCTTCCACCCAAATTCGACACATTGCGTGTTGAATGGTGGAGCTTGAAAAATAAATGAATTCATTCATAACTTCACGCTTTATCCCTAGCGATCCCTATCCAATCAATATTTATAAATATTTCTACGCTTTTTCATTAAGAATTTTAATTCTACTCGTACAAGAATGAAATTTAAACTAAAATTGAAGAGAAAGAAAGTTTAATATAAAATGAAATAGATAATAATTAATAAAAACAAAAAAAAACAATTACTTCAGGTAATAGTTGATTTTTTTTTTGTATTTACCAATTGCAATACCATATCGTTTGTTAGTAATAGGCAGTGGCGCAGTCCATAACACACGATTCCCATCGGGTAACAATTAATAATTAACTAACAAAATTCTCACAATAAATCAATTTTATTTAATGTAATACAAACCACAAAATATTTTCTGAGTAAATAGACTTCGTAAATTCAGTTTTTTATATTTTTTTAACTTCGGCTTACCTTGACAAAAAAAATCGCACTTCGCCAATAATAATAAATATGATATTTGAATAAATTAAACGGTGAAGGAATTATAATTAAAGCCTTTTCATTTCATTTAAATTTAAAACTAAAACAAGCTATTAAACAATGAGTAACGTGTTACTTAATTGAGCACATCACATACTTCATAGCTATTAAAACTATTTATACCGCATCCACGTTATTTTAAGGTCTTTATTGCTTCAGTGACACTAATTAGCTTGTTTGTTTACAGCAAGCAAGCTATATTTGCTTTTATGAACATTATCTTATGATATACTTCATACATACCTATGTATAATGTAAACTAGATACATTTGCAAGGGAATTTTATATATGTTCTTGTACAGATTGTGATTGAAATTATGTTGTTTTTATGTAGCATGATAATCCAATATATTGCTAAGACACTCCGTTCTTCGATTTCTATCGATTTTGTCGCATAAAATCATGAAAATTTCCATAACTACTGTATTTACAGTCAGACGCTGTTTAAATATCCATCGATTGTCTCAAATTAAGTCTGATATTACTCTATTTTCATATATGTATAAAGTAATCTTTTTCTCAAGTAGACTACAAGTAAAACAATAAACTATACACTATAAAACTATACTACTATATATGAGTCCAAAAAAAGAAAAACGTGACCCACTGAACTGAGTCTCGAGCCAAGATACCATCTTACACTTATTTTAAACGTAAACAATTAGTAAAATTGTTAACAATTTATTTGATCATGTTTCAAATTGTTCAAACGCAATAATTACTTTAAGTAATTGACGTTCTTGTTACAGCACACTCGATATGTAAATTATTTACGTAAATTATATTCATGATAACACTTGAAGGTTACTTAACTTACATTTCCTAGCATAAATAACAGCTATGATTTATTATTACCTGGAGCTTAAAATAGAAGCCACAGGGGCGGCCGTTCTTCGACTATTCCAGTCATATGTATGTATATATATATATATATATATATATATATATATATATATATATATATATAAATATATATATATATATATATATATATATATATATATATATATATATATATATATATATATATATATATATATATATATATATATATATATATATATATATATATATATTTATATCTAGTATATGTTGTATAGGGAATTTATAATTTTTATTTAGCTATATGATATAATATTTTTATGATGCATTAAAATTAATAATATGAAGCACTCAATTATAATTTAGTTTGACATATACAAAAACAGTATTCTTATCAAAATTTACTAGTGAAGGTATTTAAATGGGGCGAACACATTTACAAAACACAGATAACCCACATAGCTATCAGCGTGCCATCCAAAAACATGTGTGAAAGTGCGTAGTATCAAAATTTGCATAACGATAAAGCAATAAGCATCGGGGAATGTACTAACAGAAGTAACGAGTAGGTAAATAATACACTCTGTATAGACTTACTTGCTTATGTACATAGCATTTATATCACGACTATAAATAATAAACTTCACTTACGAAATATATATGTATATATGTTCAAAAATTAAGAAAATTAAGAGGCTGTCTTGATCTCCACTTAGAGCTCTGCCACTCAACACAGTGTCTCGAGTTCAAGCAAGAAACGGAGAACGAAGTGTCTTATCACTAGATTCTATATCTTTATCCTGCTTTATCCAATATTAAGCGTGAAATGGAAAAGATAATATTCCCCCTAACTGTCATTTCAAGTTCATAACCATAACCATAGATAACATTTAGTCATGTATCTATGGTAAAATACAGTTCCTTTTCTATAAAAACAATGCGTGTGTAGTTACTAACGGTTTCTGGATCGAGTCTATTAATTTAAGATTTGCTTATCAAATATATAGAATATACTAATTTACAGAAAACAGTTGTATTTGGTTTTGTTAATGAACAGAGCCCGTATCGCATCTTAATATTACTAAAATAACTTACATGTATTTGCCAAAGGGGTTTACGTAATGTCGACCAGCGCAAGTGAATGAACTCCTAACAGATGGCGATGCCCTATAAATTGGTACCTATAGGAAGATATCCGAGGCTGATTATACAAAGATACCTCCGGGAGAGCTTTTATGACCATAAAATGGTTGGAACGATCATATTAAATAGCAGGAAACAAAGCAATTTTGATCCTTTCGAGCCGGACGGCACTGCCATTCCATTAAAGTGTATAAAAATTGTGTATAAAATATAAAGCTTATACCGTGTATCACTTACATCTAAAAATACATATACACTTAATATGTATTTTTAGATGCAAGTGAATATTATGTAAGATTTTTGAATTTATCTTTTCTTAGTGTTCATATTTTTAAATAGGGGGTAAACAAGGAGAAGTTCCGGTTTCATCCCAAGATATTGTAAAAATTGTAACTATCACAAAAACAAATTTCACAGAACGTCTAATACAAATATTTAGATGTTGAAAACAAACCAAAGAGGTTCCAAGTATCGTTAACATTAATTTTATGAAACTACCAAAAGTCTACATCGAAACGTTTGATGTAAAAATACATTTAGAATTTTAAATTAAGAGCACAAAAGTTTTGAACGTAGCTTAATGACCAAGTAAGAAGCTAAGTCCTAAGATAACCGAATAAAAAAATTGGGGTGATCCATTTTTCTTTCTCGGGGGGAAACAATGTTTAAAAGCTTTCTAAGAGCGATAAAATGGGCGGCGGGAGAATTCAAAGTCAATTGACGTCTTTGCGGTAAAGACAAGTAGGTATAATAAGCTTCTGAAATATCTCCAAGGCATTGATTAAGTAGAATATAAGAAAAGTTGTTTATAAGTAGGCTACACTCAGTTTAACCAATATAATTACTCTGACATCATTTCATTTGTATTCATTTTGAAGATTAATGCTACTAGCATTAATTGTAACAGATTGTTATAAAGCTGTCTTAGCTACATATGTAGCTGTAGATATACAACGACTTCTGTTACCAAACACACATTGTAAATTGTACCCAAGAGGTACAAGAGAGAGAAACTCGCTATCGTATACACAGATTTATATTTTAGCTTTCATATTTTTTTCAAAATTCTTGTATTAGTCCCTAAAGCAGAGACCACAGTGTCTTGAAACTAGATTCTCTCTGCCTAATGTACAAAACGCGATATACAAAAAGTATATTAATACATGATTTCTCTATTTAAAGATTTTCATGTAAATTTAATAAACATATTTATTTCACTGATTGTTGTTAACAAATAATAAACAGTATTTACTTTATCTACACTTAACCAGTTAACTAACGTCTAATATGGCGCCTCTGCGAACCTCTAGGTAGGATTATTAAGCTATAACAATATATCAGACCATTAGGTGAGGACTAGTGTAACGTAGATGAATGCAACCCATTCGTACACCACTGTCTTCAAGCATAAGCAGAAGCGGTGTACCGCTTGAAATATGTCCGCTAAAGAAAATGTTTATAAAGTTAGGCAAGTCTCGTAGAAGAAAATTATTCTATAGTATATTTTTGATGAAATAGCAATGCTAATGTTGCTCAATTTAAATAATTTTAAATTTAGAGCTATCTTTTTCTATTTAGCCTTACATGTTTAAAAAAATTTAAGTTACAAGAATAAACGATACGTATGATACCATACAATATTATATTTAAGATATGTTCTTATTTAAAAAAATATTTCTTCGCGCGCGATCTTATATGTTGAGACATGAGCCATGTTGTGGTATTTCTCTTCATTTTTATTTGCACTTCGTTTTATTTACTTCGTTGCTGATAAAATACCGAGATAAAGACTGACTTCTTTTTATTTATTACCTTCTAAGTCATGAATAAACTTACTGGACATAAGCTAGATTTAAATTACAACGTGTCTTGAAAATATAAATATAAATGTTATATATATATATATATATATATATATATATATATATATATATATATATATATATATATATATATATATATATGTATACATATATATATATATATATATATATATATATATATATATATATATATATATATATATATATATATATATATATATATATATATATATATATATATATATTTTCGATAACCAGGGTTAATTGTTATGCTACAGTATTATTGAACGAATATCCAGATAAACTTATATACTGCGCGAACATTGTCAAATAAAATATTAAAACATAAATAGGCTATTATTGCAATTTCTTTAAATATATGCAATTTTCCACAGAAAATTTATCTCATATAACCACATCGACATACACATGCACTTGATTAATCCAGATAATCCCGGATCCGAACAATTTAGATAATTGAATACAATTTAGATGATAATATATTTATAGGTGTTAAATAGATAAAAAATATATTCCATAACCCAAATATGACGAAAAAATTTATTTTTTAAGCATATAACTATTGGAAAAGAACATTTCCCTTCAATATTGAACATATTCGTACATTTATGTAAGTAAATAATATTTTTCCGAAGATCAATCTCTCGACGCATGTAAAATTTGAGACTGATTTTAGATGTGATGTGATCTAGTTATTATGAAAATAAACTTAGTGTAAAAATATATGAACTTTAAACATGATTTATTATGATGATTATATTATGATTAATAAAATCACGGCGATATTATAAATACTGGACCGTCTTCTTTTACATTTTAGTCTCAAACTAATATAGTAAGACTAAATTGAGAGCTACATATGGTTAATTATGGCCAGAAATCAAAATCGTCCCAACAGTTTTAAACGGCAAGCAACAGACGGGAGGCGAACACAGCAATATGAGCTTTGATTTCATTGTTACAAGTGTTTTTATTGAGTGTGCCAAGTTAGGGGTTGTCGGGCAGTGGGGCGACGGGTCGATACTGGGTTACTGATATAAATAGGACAGAACTTAAAGGCCGTACGCCTCCAACGCTCGTTTTCATTCTCGTGAATCGATTACGGGATGAGTTGGAAGCTGTAAAACCGTCTGCGATGGCAGCACATCTTGCAAAAGTTTATAAGGAATATTTGAATCTTTAATGTCCTTATCCTCTTCAACAATTTTTCCTATTACTTTGTATTATGTAGATTATGGATATATTAAAAGATAAGATTTGTACTTTATATATAGACGTTGCTTGAAATATATATTTATAAATATATATATAATCGCAGTTTAGACTTTTTTAACACAAACGTACAATTTGTTTCTTGTTTCATGATGAATCTTCATATGAAAACAATATACGCTTATAATTCGTATGACATAGTGAAAATATGTCTGAGACAACATAGAACTACTTGTCTCCGAAATCTCAGAAGGTCTGATTTTTCCAGAATTTGATCATCAAGAACCTATTTTTTTAATCTAACAATATAAAATATAATTTTTAGATTGATATTATAGTTATGAACGTAGATGTTTTCCGTAATCAACAAATACACATGCTTGGTGGTGAAGCATATTTTGTTTGCGAAGCCAACAACGCTTTGCCTTAAACAAACCGGAACAAACCACTGTTTGGCAAATATAAACAGAATGGAACATTCAATATGAATCGACCAGCCAAAATCTTTTATAATACAAATATTTTTTTAACTTTACTCATTTCCGGTATAAACCAGTAGAGAAAACACATTAAATTTCATTCCGTTCTCTATTTTCTATCCATATACGGATATTGCATATTCACCTGAGGACATCGTGGCACAGCGGCACAGCATCTGAATGCAAACGCGATGATTGTGAGTTCGATTCCCGCTGGATATAGTGAACCTATTGTCAAGAGACTCTGTCACTTGTACCTCATTCCCACAAGTGAGAATCGAACTACCACAACAACACATAATTTCCCACAGAGGCAGGATAGCGATATAGGTAAATTTTTGATAATCCATCTTCACTTAGCAAACTAAATGAATGTAGTACAACTAGTTATTACCTAAGTAACAGCCTTAGAACACATCATCTAATTATACATTCCAGGTGAATAGTTACCGCCATTTACCTCCACCCTCTTGAAAGGTCATGTGAAATACCAAGGCTTTTGTTTTGTGTAATTTAGTGATACAGTTTAACACTAACTTATAATTTAGTGATAAATTTATATTTATTCTGAGTCTTAGAATTAATCGTTTAAGCTTTTTATTTTGCTTTCTAAGCATATAGTGCATATGCAACCTAGTGTTACGACACAACATTACAATAGCAATAGATAAATAGTGATATTTTTTAAAGCTTAACAGTTTATGGCATATACCAGGGTATATGGACATAGAGATTTTGTCAAGACATTCTGATCCCGGATTTTCACCCGAATTAAAGATTTTACAAGTTTAATGTGAAGCCAAACTGTGAAAGCGCTTTTACTCAACTAATTCCCTCAGTTAAATTGAATTCGAATTGAACCCACAGCTAGCACAGCTTAGTCATATGGCAATTCACTGCACCACAATAACCTCATGACAATTTGTACGTTAACCCCTCCAGTGAAAATCAAACCTTGTTTAACTATGACGCCTCGTATTTAGATTGCATGCTATAATACTGCGCTACGTAATTATCTATATTCTGCAAAAAAAATCAATATTTAAGTTATAAAAAATACGTATAATACTATAATATACATACGTATATGCTCGTACGTCACCAAGCCAGCTATGTAAAAGCTTATCAATAATTATCGAATATCGAACTATTCTATTGACTTAAATAAATTAAATAAATTCAAATTAAAATAAATTAAAAATATTTCCAAATCGCTATATCTTATAGCTTGGTACCTAAGTATTTATAGGTTAAGCCATGCTAAGCATATGATCTATGAAGCGTGAAGGTCGATATATTTAGTCTGCAATAAATGACGTGCCCGTTTTATTTGTCAGTATAGTATATTTATGACAAAAATTGACTCTAGTGTTTGTCGTCAACAAGCTAAACGTGCTTTATAGATTATTTATGTAAATATGGGATACCGTCATGTTCACACAGTAAGAAATGACTGGTACACAATAGTTGCCGGCTCAATTCTCAGTTAGAGAATTAATGATAATTCGACCTAATTTCGATTTTTAAGTGATATGAAATAAATATTTTTTTATGAGTTTATACACAGATGATAAAGTTATAATGATAATAATGATTTCTGAAACCTTGATATATATGGATTGCCTACATGAAAATTGACCTACAGTAGTCTTTGTAATACATAATTTTGAACGCAAAATTTTTTAACGGAAAGTTATGAGAGCACACTTTATATGAAATATTGGAATAATTAAGTAAATATTAATTCTGCGTTTAGCATAAACAAGGCAGAAAGAACCCCTTAAAAAAAAGTCTTTTTACGTGTACTCCGCCATAATGGGGACTCGAACGAGTTATATGAAACTATCCATGGTGCCTAGTGGACACTTCGCGTAAGGAGTACCATAGGATTCTTCCTTAGCCCCGCTGGAGGTAGAGATTAGATAATTCTCCGTATTCAATGAGTGGCGGAACTAAACGCAGCATTTTTTTTACTTTAAGCTTATCTTAATATTTACATTAACATAAAAAAAGATAAAGATAAGATTAAGATAAGATAACATAAAAAATAGATTTTGTATACAATATAATATGTGAGTGTTAAAGCAGATAGCTAATATTACTGTTCGCATAGCATATATTAAGTAACTCCGTGACGTCACGTAACCGCGAGCCTAACTTCGTCGTATTTCACGCGAAAATAACGAACATTCGTACCTATTCGTGATAAATTTATTGCCTCATCTAATTTATTTTCACTGGAGGCTATAAAACACTCTCGCCGGTGCTCAAATAGTATCATAACAAGAAAATATTTTTACGATATACCCTGGATATGTTTTATAATTTTTACTGCTTATTTATTGTTTACAAAATGAAATAATATAGTGACTTTTTTTTCGTTTTAAAGCCTTATACACACATTTTGAGTCGATTGACAGAGACCACTGCTTATGCCTACAAAAACAAGGAAATGCTTATTTTTTTATATGAACTTTTTTATGTGTAGAATTTGATATTACAAACAAAATTTACAACAGATTAAAAAAAATACCGGTATGTAAAAGCTATGTTATGTTTTTTTACGATGTAACTGTACTAAACAAAAATTCAAGTGACACTATATTATTAAAGAAAATATACAACATATATTTTCTATCTTTTACGAGCGGTTTTGTCCCCGTAGCTGAATGCAAATATCTAAGAATTGTTAGAAGAATACATTATGCAATCTAAGTGTCCGAGCTAACTCGGACTACCGATACCGTGGGCTACATCGAATCGATTAATATGATTTAATATAGTCCAAAGGTTTTCGTTAAATTAACACAAATTCAACACATTAAAAAATCTATTCAACGTAAGAAGCTCTATAGCTATCTATTATTAAGTATGATCTATGCTACTATAGTGTACTGTTAACATTAAGAATAGATATCAAATTTTAATTTCCACAACTTAAAATCACTTTATTAAAGAAAAATTATGGTAAGAGAGCTAAGGGGAGATCTCGGTTGACCTTTGAAAACACAAGGTCGAAGATACTGTAGGTCACGTAAAAAACATGAGGACCCCCCGGAGAGCATGTATGAACAGTTTAATGACAGTGGACGAGGTGAAAGAGGTACGCAGAGATAAAGCGTGAAGTTATATATGTATGTATGTATGTAAAGAAAAATTATATATGTAACAAACAATAAAACTAAATGATAATATTAAATCAAACGTAGGTAATGAATATTAATATATTATCACCCTCTATGTTCCAGATAACGTACATTAGTTAGTACATTAGAACGATCTAACATGTTAACGTCGCATCAATCAATGTCAATATATGTATACGAAATTGCGCGAGATGTAACAGACGGGTATAGGATTTTGTATAAATTAAATTTCGCTAAAATGTTTAACATTCTTCAATAATACCTAGTACATAGCATTAACGATAATTTGAATCCAACATTGGGCAGTGGGGCAGCAACTGTAAACGCAGTGGTGGTTGCTACTGTTCCTACAGTGATGGTAGTGGTGGTGGAGAAGAAACACGGCGCTAAGCTACTTATTTAACAGTGTTTCGAATTTGGTCGACAGTAGGTTTTCTGAGTAGCTTCACTATTATTTTATAATCTCATTTACATTTACAACAAAGTCTTTCATTTTTAGTTTAATTTAATTGATTTTAATATTATCTTCTATATAAATTAAATTGATAAATATAAGACACTATCCAAATAACTTTAATAATTTGAAGCTACTGTAATCATAAATTTAACCCTTTCACTTGGTACGCTTAGAGAGGCAGCCAGCCCAACTGTAGGGTAACTTTTAATTACCTTTACATTTATTTATGTAAGTTTTCTGTAACTTGACACCAACTTAACAAACTTATATTCTGAAGTAAGGTTCATATAAAATTTCCCTTTGCTCCTGACCACAGCTCAACTTGTACCAACTTGAAACTCCAAAAGGTTTTTAGTCTGTTTTATTGTAACTCATTAAGCCCTCTTCTAGAACATTAGCGGTCAACCTCAATTTTTTTATTTGAGCTCAAATTTAAACTTGTTTTCTTATTTGAGCTTAGCTTATATACATTTATTGCATTTAGACTTCTTATTTAGTGTAAATAATATTTTTATTAGCTGTCTTAAAAATGTGTCACAAGAAATATTTTAAAAATTAAATTATAGGAATATTTTAAGTGACTTTAAAATACATAACTATAGATAATCGTGTGGCATCCGACAACTACTGCCTTACTTTTTAATTTGATAACACGATGTTGACAACAGTATAATATGTCTTTTTATAACCAATATAAAATATATATTATACATTTGTTCATATAAAACCCATTTCAACAAAAACTACATTCGAAAATGATCATTACTATTCTGCATTCAGAACTTAAAAAATAACTTGGAGGTATTTACAATTGCCGTTCAAGTTTATACAATTGTTATTTTATATAATATTGTATTTAAAGAAACCAATATAGCAGTATTAAGGGGTGCCAAATTGAAGTGATAGTCATAGATTCGATTTCCATGTGCGTAAATATTTATATTAAAAATTTATATTAAAAAATTACATATGAGTATATTTTATAATCTGTGGTCTTTCAATGATAGTAATTTCATGAAACATGTTTTTTTTATTTTTACAATAACAAAAATTTATAATATTTACTTATATATAGTATAACTTAAATATTCTATAATATATAAAAGAATTGTAACGACCCAATATAAGCCTGACAAGCCAGCTCTGTGCTAGTAATATTTTCTATAGATTTCTATAGATTCTAATCATACGTACATACATATGTAAAGCGAAACAAAAAAGCACTATTTGCATTTTATGTAAATTGTGCGCATAGAATGTAAATTTAAACACTAGTGCACTGCATATTCTAATGGAGACTGTTTTAGAAAAAATGTCTTTACACATACCCAGACAAAATATAAATTAGACTTGAAGTAAAACTGAATGAATAATAACAGTGTAGTTGAAAAATAAATATAAATGCGATGGTTGTGGCGTGACACTCGAAATAGTGATGTAATATAGTAGAGAACGGAGTGTTGCGACACTAAGAACTCTTTGCCTACTTTACTATATGCGGAACAGCGTGAACTTGAAATAAGCATTTTTAGCATTTAAAGATTTTTAGCATTTTTAGAGATTTTAAAATTGTATTAACTCGCTTATAGCTTTAGAAATACATAACATGCTCTTTATGTATTATGCTACTACACGTTAACATAACAATCTCACGTACAGACATAATATTTGAAGAGTATTTAGATATTCTTAAAAGTTAGAAGTTTTATCTATAGATTACTAAAATGATTGATTATTACATGAACATTTTACGATAGTCAATGTTAATCTTTATTTTGTTTCTTAATTGTCAACAAAGTTAAAAAAGGAGAAAATAACAATAAGTAATCTCTATAAGCGTTGCGAAATAGTGATAGAGTGCAAAAATAAGTTTAGAACTTCAGTAGGTAAATAACTTTAGAAATAACTTAATATGTATATTAGAGTAATATATTATTTTATTTAAAAAAAATACACTTAAAATATATATGTAGTTATATAAAAATATTTGACTAACGCAATAGAAATAAATTCATATTTTTTAAATGTAGACTTTTATCTATTCTTTTAGATAATGTGCTTTAATAAAAGCTACACGATAAAATGTATGGCTTATATAACATTTTTATAATTTAATTATAAATAAAAAATATTTAATTACACACATTTACATAGAAGTAAGTAAGATATGAAAGATATATTGTTAAGCTTTTGAAGCTTGCATTTAAAGAGCTTTGAACTTTAAAATACAGTAGCTAATATTTAATAAAGTTAGAGAGTCACATGACAACCACTGCTCAGTAAAAACGCTTCTCACGTGGTATAGTATGGTCAGCACGTGATCTGCTCTACAAATGGCGTTTCCAGATTTTACTGTAATATATTATATAACTAAGAAAATATATATTATGACAATGGCATAGCGGCTTAAATATATTTTTAAATAAATAATAATAAGAAATATTAAATAAATAATAACAATTTTAAAATGAGTTTAAAAAAAAACATTTATAATGATCGATTCAAATTAGCTAACTCAGCCATTTTGAGTTATGTTTTAATTTACAATTTATTGATTAATCTTTTCTATGTAACTATTAAAGACACACACATAGTGTGTAAAAAAATTTAAGTCGATAGTAATAAAAGTATTATCAAAAATTATTACTTGTAAAATTTCATCCTGCGAGCATGAGCAAGAGCATATGTTTAGAAAATAAATTGAAACATTTAATAATTTAAATAATTCAATTGTGTTTTAATTTTTTTTTAATATTTCATACAAATATATTTATATAGAAATTATCTTATTGTTCGTAAGTCTACGCGTCTATTCATAACAACAGTGGAAGGCCGAAGTTAATTTGGTACGGAAATAAAATTAGCCAATCCTCTGAGCAGACGGATTGGGAGCAACGACCGGCATCAAAACAATACGGTTTACGCCTTATATTTCGTTAGATTTTCTTTTCGAAGACATTTCTAGTTTACAATGTCGTAAAACTTTTGCATTGCCTTCCGTGAGTCAATTTTCGCGAATCGTTAAACTTAGACAGTTAAATATGTATGTTACCATTATAATATAGTATTAAAATGGCAATAGAAGCGGTAAATTGTTGTATAATAACCTTAAAAAATAACCGCGAAAATGATTTTGTTCAACGTTACCTAAGTAAAAATTAATAAAGCGCCTAAGGATAAAAATATAGATTTGGTATTATTATTGTTATTATTAGTTTGTAAAACAAACCACCGATATGAGTCTTCCGTGCTTTTGGTACTCTTTACTTTTCCATCTGTGTTTGGTGTGATTTTGCAATTTTAATTATTGATGAGCATAATCAAGTAGATCAGAAATAGTAGTATAGAGAATAGTAGTATTATTATTTAATAACTATGAGCATTTTATTTGGGATCGTCCTGGTGCAGCGGCAGAGCGACTGACTGTTAACGCGATCGTGGGTTCGATTTCAATCGAAGGAATGAATCATCTTAATTTTCTCGATCTGGTAACAAGACAGAGTGCGACGTCAAGTTCCGCCATTCAAAAATCTCGTAAATTGGACTCGCGATTGGAGAAGTAGGCTCCATTTTCTACCAGCTGCATACCCTGCTATCTGCGGGATACAGCGTGAAGCTAAATCAAAAAGGGCCCTGGTTTATGTTCGTAAAATTATTCATATTTCAATTGTAAGGTGTGAGCTATCTCTTTCAATATAAGTAACAAGTGTTATCGTCTAGATAGTAATATCGATGTTGAGATAATACGTGATTTTGTGAGATCATTTCATGAAAAACTACCAAAATTAGCGCTAGTTATTGTATTTATTTTTCTCACAGCTCATGTAATAAAAAATCTACACAGATTACACGAAAATAGTTATTTATAATTAGAAATATATTTGATTAAGTATTTACTATAATTTTAATAAAAAAAAATATTCTCTTTACAGTGACATCAACAATGCATATTGAAGTACAAGTAGCACTCAATTTCGTCATATCGTACCTATACAACAAGCTGCCTAGACGGCGAGTGAACATTTTTGGAGAAGAACTGGATAAAGCGTTAAAAGACAAGTTTTTGGGTCACTGGTACCCTGACCGACCGTGCCGAGGGTCAGCCTTCCGGTGTTTGAAAACGGGTGGCCCTTTAGATCCGGTCTTGGAAAGAGCAGCAAGGGAATCCGGTGTGCCAGTACGCGATGTCCTTGAGCATCTGCCAAGAGAACTTACTGTTTGGGTTGATCCAGGTGATTGTCTTTTTTTATATTATTACCTGTTTTTTTATTTACCTTAGTATAATTGTACATACATAAATGCTAAATGAATAAAATATTTATATAATAAATATTATTATATTTGACATAGGAATATTTAAAAAAAATTAAGTTACTAATACTAATATTAGCATACAATTGAAAAAGATCATAACTCATAAGTCTCACGGCTGTCATAACCGGTCGGTTTCTAGTTTAGTCCTTGTCGGTGACATTGTCTAAATTAGCCTCTTCCTATCAAACCGACAATCACACGTTAAATACAAAGTCATTTTATATACGAGTACCGGCATACCAGTATTGTCGTTTTAACTGCCTTACTGACATTAATGTTACACAAATCTTAAACCATATTAAATAAAGAATTGGTTTTTTTCATAAAATTATTACAAATACGTTTAAGGTAAAAAAATATATATATGTATAAGGTGCAAGAGCAACAATCTTTAATATTATACTCTTTTTTTTCTTGCAGGTGAAGTATCATACCGCATTGGGGAGAAGGGTGCTGTAAAAGTTCTTTTAAGCAGCGACGAACGCGCCGCCGATGAGAGGAGCGATAGAGAGGTACGTGCATTATCTTGACCATCTGAAATATACATTTTCACTAAACGTTTCATATTAAAGTATTAGTAGAGTTGAAAATTGATAGTCTATTCTAGTATTAGATATATAAATGTAATATATTATTCATGTTTGTTTATTATTTCTCATGTTTCATAGCCCATAATTAATGAATACTTTTGTGATGACAGGTGACCCGTGCGTTCAACCCCGAGGCACAGTGCTTCCGGCCGGTGGAGCCAGTGGCGGCGCCGTCTCCTCCAGCGCCTGCTGCTTTTTCTCCGGGTCCGCCGTTCCGCGCCCAGCCGCTCACTTTTACTACAGCGACGTTCGCGCAAACCAAGTTTGGCAGCACCAAGCTCAAGACGAGCAGCAAGCGTGCCAACCGCATGTCGCCCACCGAGTTCAGCAACTACATCAAGCAGCGCGCCGTGCAGCAGCAGATGGCATCGCGCGCGTTGTCGCCGGCCACGGACCCCGCTGCCTACTTCATGGCACGGCGCGAGGCGGCGGCGCCGGCGCACCTGCTGCTCGCCAACTGAGCCTCCCGCCCGCCACGCGCCGCCCGCGACGCCCGCCCATAGAGTCTTTACTTTTGTACGAGAGAAACGCGCGCCGCGATTTATTTTTTTATTTTCCGCGGGGGCATCCAGCGCCGCCCGCCGCTTGTGATATCCGTACGATTTTCCATAACTTTTTGTATTCTCGTTCGTTACGTCGATGTGTAAATTTATCGATAGGAACGATATTGGCCGCGCGACTCGCCGGCTGTTTATTTTCATACTATATAAAGCCGAGTCGAGTTTTTGATGTCTTCGTTCGATATCGATATAATATTCGTAGTGTTTAAGGGAGCGAAGGGCCGAGAGGCCGCGTGCGCTTACGACGACGTACCTTCTAGAGCGAGCCTGTATACATACGTCCTCCGATCTAAAAGAATACTGATATTTAAATATATATACATATTATATATATTCGTACGCGAATGTCTAATTTTTCACGTGGATACGAAAGGCCAATAGAGAAATTACGTATTTTTAATAATGATAAATAATTTGATACTTTCTAAGAATATAGAGTACGTATATAAAAACATGTATCTATATCGTACTTGTATGTAATAAACCTTTGCATATCCGGTCGGACGCGGTCGGACGGCGCGGCGGGCCGCCCGAAGGCGTCGGAGATCTCACCTAGTGTAATCACTGTACGATTGTACCCTTATAATTATAATATACATAAATATTATAGGATTAGCTACGTTTCAATCTAACAGTATTTTTTTAAGAAGATATTAGTCCTCGTGTACATTGCCGGCTGACTGCGACGCGGCGGCCGGTCTTAGTCTGTATGGTAAATTTATATAATATTGTTGTAAAAGACATGGATATGAATAAATGATAGAAAAAAAATATTTCTCAATTCATAAACTAACGGGTGCATGCAAATTCATGAAAATAAATATGTGTTATTTATCTTTTTTATATTTCACTTGGCAATTGAGCTCAGTGTTTCAATCGAGGTCGAAGTTAGCTATAGGTAAAACTGTGCTAATGCGGGTAAGCAGCTTGTCGTTGTTCGCGACACTCGTCTTTCTCGTCTGCCGTAAGATGTGCTCACATCGCGCGCCACACGCACGCCAGCGTCGCCAGGTGTCCCGCTATACGAGGGACGGCCCGATCATGAAATCATCAATCATTTTATATCGCTCGTGCTACTCCAGTTTTGATACACATCGGAGTTAAACCAGCACGAGTAAAAATGTAATGCAATATTTTTTTATGTCGCAACTCAGATGCTCATCTACCGCTTTTTTGTACTTCTATGCCGAATCGGACCTGGCGACGCTACACGTCACATGTAGACCCACACGGCGTGCATTATTAGATCTAAATAAACAATTCCCTACATTTAAAAATATTTACTAAATGTAAGGATGAACTATGTTCAAATATATTAGAATCTAAATGTTGTATAAAATTATGGGTAAAATGCACCCCGTGTGTGCCCACACCCACGATGCACAACAATGACAAGTTGTATACAGATATGTGCAACTATTTTTTTACTATTTTTATATTTTGATTTAGATTAAGTCTAGCTGTATGATTTCAGTACCTTTAAAATGTACTTTGTCAATGACCTATGTAATAATAGGAGCTCGATTGAAAAACTAGCCAAAACGCTACAGTATTTTGTAGATAAAATCTATAATGTAAGTCTAATGTAAAACAACTTAGTGTAATGAGATTTTTTATTAATAAAGATACTTTTTATTTTTCTTTCTTTTGTAAGATATATTCGATGGAAGTGTTAAAGATAGTATATTTGCATAATAAATACAATTAAAGCGGTTCTCCTGTCCGCAAATATAATTAGTCAATAATAATTTTTCATATTGTTGTACGACTTTTTAAGTTTATATTAAAATGTTTTGTGCAATCTACATGTTTGTCTATTTTAAATCCCATATTCCCCTTTTCTTAAGCAAAAATTAAAAAAATGACATTTTTGAAGTGCTATTCACAGACTAAGGAAAAATATCGCAGTAATAAATTGTGATAAGCACTTAAAAAATTCAACATACCTCGACATAAGTTCTTAATATATGGCTTAGTTGGCCAGCGTGCTTGGACGGTGTCCTAGAGGAGAGGATTCGAATTTCCCTACGTACATTTTTGATACCGTTCTAAAAGTTTTAATTGCCCTAGAACTAGATATTATAAATGAATTAGCATAGACTTCCCAATTTTATATGAATATAGGTATATAAAAATATTTGGTTTGGACGCTAAATGGACGCACAGTGCTAACAACAGTTGGTATAATTTTTTTGGGTTCCGTACCTGAATATAAAAAATGAACCCTTACAGGATCACTTTGTTGTTCGTCTTGTCTTTGTCTGTCTGTTTGCTAAGAAGGTACATAATATCAAATATCCGGGTCTATGGTCTCAGGCAACATAGAAAATATAAACTCTTAAGTAAACATAAAAAAGATACGAAGCTTATACAACTTCGTTTTGTGCCACATTCTGTTTGAACTTTGCCGCGTAATCGTAATCTGGTACTTAGGGTATTTCCCGCTGACATAAAAGTCAAAGGAAAAAATCTGAAAATTGATCCAATTGTTGACACAAGTCTATCATAGAATAAAATTAAATCAAACTTGTAGCTGTAGTTATTACATATAAAATAAGCGCATACGTCCTCAAAGTTAAATTTGTCAATTTATTACTTGAATTTCCCTTGACCTATAATTCTGAAAATGGTACGGAACATTTACTGCGCTTCGAGTTCGTCTCGGACTTGACCGATATTTTTTTTTTTGGAATGTAATTAAATGTGAAGGTAAATATATTAATATTAAATAAAACAACACATTTTATTAAGTCACTTTATTGAAACCACAAATGACGAAAATAAACCTCATCTATGGACATATACATATATCCATTCACCAACGAGGAAGGGAAACAAAAAAATATACTTAGCTTAATTCTTTTTAATTGAAGTGTAGAAATAAAAAATTACACACTTCATAATTTATGTAAACATTTAAAAATATGTAGGTTATATACATAAATGATATACATGTATAATATATATATATATATATATATATATATATATATATATATATATATATATATATATATATATATATATATATATATATATATATATATATATATATAAACAGGTACTACTATGGCAAAATATGATAAAGTTGCAGCAGTATTAACAGATAATATTGAATAATATAAAAACGTTTGAGAATTTCAAGCATTTTTGTATGTCAAAGAACTACTAGATCTAATAATTATTTTCATTAGATAATAGAGAATAAAACATATTCCTGAAAAATCGCTGTTACAGTATAATTAATTACAAATCAAATTTTAATACACAATTTCAAAACATTTGCGATTTATATAGTTGTAGATATCAATTCAGTTTAATGTATATTCTTGTAAATTCTAGATTCTTTTTTGTTATATATATTTAATATATGTATTAATATCTTCAGTATTGTCATGATATATAAATGCATTTTTTGTAACACATATAAATATCTTAAGCTAAATCAACCAAACATTTGGCACTATTACAATGTGATTTCATATCATAAATGGTTCCTTTGGAAGTGTTAACATAGATATGTTAAAAAATCACAAAAATATACTTAGGCCACTAGCAGTAAGACCATAGATGAGGAGGATATGCCCTTTGTGGTAAATTTAGTTTGTATAAAATATACATTTGAAATTACTATAAAATAATCAGTACATTTTAATGAAACTTAATCAGACGCACGCTTCCCCAATAATCAAATTCCTAAATAATCATTTAAGATATTTACACTATAGAGTAAAAAACGAATTAAATTTCAAAATAAACAAAGTACGGACGCTTCACGCAAAGTATAAGTCATACTTACATATAAATAGTTACACCGCTGTCGCGTGTACTGACTATGATCAACATTTTGGCCCAATTCCGATAAACAAAATACTATTATCTTATTTGCCGACTCGCTATCAATAATCATCATAATACCTAACCTACTCGACACAATACCAGCAAAACCAAAACTAGGACGCTGGCATATCAATTAAAATGGATTTATAAAATAAATAACAAAAAATGAGCAAGACCTAAAATAGCAAAATAATTAAAATTCTACACGCCGAGGGGCAGCCGAGGAATGACGAAATAATTAAAATAAAGAAACATGTACCGCCCGCGCGACCCGGCACGGCAATCGGAATAAATCAAATCACCATACTTATTTACAATAGAAAATGACACTTTAATATCACTTAGACCACTGAGTAAAATTTATCATGCCCTAAATATCATTTGGTGTGGAATAAGGTCAGTGGGCCATCTCAATGTGTCTCTGTAAACTCTTTTTGTTCAAATAGAACCGATCGCACATGGCGCACGGAAAGAACACTTTCTCGTTGTCCGCGTGCCTCGCCCGCGTGTGCGAGGAAAGGTCGAGGGCTCTGGCGAAGTAAACCTTGCATATATTACAGAAGAACTTAGTAGGAGTGGAATGCATCGTCCGATGAGCTATCAAGTCTCGTGGCGTCGCCACACCGTCCCCGCACTGACCACAAGTAAACTCACCTGGTGGTGCCACTGTTCCTCCGTCGTCCTCTGATTCTCCAGTATCATCCACTTCGTCTCCATGCTCCATCGCGTGGTGGGTGTTTAAATCTTTTGCGCTTTCGAACTGAGCTCCGCACACTTCACAGGCATGGACATCCTCGTCTATTTGTGTGCCAGAGCTGCCCTCGCCGCCCTCGTAATGTTTCTTCATGTGTACAATTAAGGTTGATTTTCGTGTAAACGACTTGTCACACACAGGACAGAACACAGAATTCGGTTGGTGTACTTCGTCCATGTGGCGCTGATATGCGGCTCGCTTGGTGAACTCTTTGTCACAAATGTTGCAGTACCTGTCCTCTGGACCACCGGACAAATTATTTTGATGGTCCATTTCTATAGAATCGTCAGATCGTAGTTTCTTATTCGGG
Organism: Dione juno; assembly: GCA_037127375.1. Taxonomy (NCBI): domain Eukaryota; kingdom Metazoa; phylum Arthropoda; class Insecta; order Lepidoptera; family Nymphalidae; genus Dione; species Dione juno. Next base: position 9,385,098 of record JAXRJS010000041.1, on the reverse strand, counting down.
TTCACTACGGTCACTTCCACTTCTGGCGGTAACCGTCTTTTCGCTAAGTTCGCCGAGGTCACCGAGCGAGTATTTTGTACAACGTCTACTACTTCGTGTTTGCTGACTTTGCTCGTTACTTTGTTTTGAGGCATCCAAAGTCCTGTGTTGTTCGCAGCGGCCTTGCCGTCGGGTGATCGCAAGTGCCAGCCGCGGTGACTTTTCAAGGCCGCGATGGAAGTGTAGCTCTTGTGACATATTTCACAGTCAAATGTTTGTGGTTGACTTTGTATCTGATTGATACACTGATGGTTTTGTAAAGCTAAGAGCCCCACAAACTGTTTTCCACAATTGTCGCAGGGGTATCTTGCCTGGTAGTCAATACTGGGATCGACAGAGTCCTGATCTCCATCATCTTCTGCGTCCATGTCTTGACTTACGTCTTGCGATTTATTCGAACTCTGGTTAGAATTATAGCCTAGAAGTTCCCGAGCGTGCGCCGCCTTTAGATGTTCATAAAGTTCTAACGTCGAGTTAAGTGGTTTACCACATATTTTGCACATCTGTACCGACGACTTGTGAACATTCTTTCTATGACGGTAGTAAGATTTTTTGTCTGTGAACGATATTTTGCATATAGTGCAGCTCGATCTCGCGCCTTCGTTGGAAGGTTGAGTTTGAGTTTCTGAAGTACTACCGGCACTGGCGTTAATCCCGTGCTTTGCCCGTTTGTGTTTCCAAAGGCTTGTTCTTAGAGGGAATCTCTTGTAGCATAATTCACAAGAGTATGGTAAGGCATCTTGAGAGGTTTGTTGCATGTTATTTGACAAATTAGTAAAGTTAAAACTGTTAAATTGCGGAGTCGACAAAATAGCGCCATTTTCATCTATATTGTATTCATCTTCTTCAGTAGAAGCTTGCATTGTGTTCTCCTCACTATCATTCCTATCAGCGAGAAGATCGGCGTGTAGCACCTTTTTATGTTTCCATATATTTTTTTTGTGCATAAATCCTTTTCCACAAATATCACAGCAATAAGGAGCGTTTGGAACATATGGACTAAAACCAGGCTGCATAGAAAACTGGCGTATTGGTTTTCCTATAATTTGTGGTGCAAAGCCTTTATTTTCTCCTGGCTTTCTATTAGTTGTAGGCACTTTTGCATGAATACGCATATGATTAGAATAAGCTTGGCGGCTTTTAAATGATCTTATACAAATTTCACAAAAGAACTCCGTGTCTCCCGGCGTTTTTCCTGCACCAGGATGAACCTGCTGTACATGTTCAGATAATTTTTGAGGGGTGCTATACGAATTCGTACAAATGCTACAAGGATAGAATTTGACTCTCAAATGCGTATTCTTATGCTCCGCTAGCTCAGATGGGCGTAAAAACTTCTTTTCACATTGATCACAGTGGTGAGCTACTTGATTATGTTCCGCAACCTGGTGATCTGTCCACGCATCGACGGTTTCAAAGATAGAATTGCATTCTGTACATGAGTAGTGGTACTCTTCAGCTTCTTCTTTCACGAGAGTCATATCGGGCTCAGAAGACTGCATACCAAGGGTTCTATCAGAATGTTCCATATAGATGTGCTTGTTTAGATCAGCAGTTTGCTCGAATTTAGAATCACAATGCTGGCAGTGATGAGGTTTCTCCTCGTTGTGTATACACTTCAAATGTTTCACCAAATTCGGGTAACTGGTGTTCTTCTTTCCACATATGGGACAGTCTGTGGGTCGGCCATCGACACACTTACTCTGATTATCAGGGTCAAAACTACCCGCGTGCACCGAGACGGCATGGTCGTTGAAATCTTGTAAATTCAAAAACTTCTCGGAACATAAATCACATGATATATATACCGTGCATTCTCCATTTCGAATGTGTCTTTTTCCTATAGTCTTATCTTTAAAGCGTAGTCCACAGTGCACACACGAATGGGGTACTCGACTCTGCCCATCCTCGTGCACATCAAGGACGTGCTTCATAATAAATTGTTTTAATTGAAACTTTGCAGGGCACAACTTGCATGCATACGATCTAGCATTCAGAATGTCTTTGTATTGAACTTTTGAATCTTTAGGTTCGTCTTCCAGAACTATATCATCAGTTATACCATTTTCATTATAGATAATTTTCCACAAATCTGTGCACGTGTTTGATCGCATATGACTCAACAAGGCTCCGATGTGACCAAACGTGACAACGCAATTATAGCACGTATGTTTAGGAACTTTATGGCCATTCTTTTGTAAATGCTGAATGACCGCTTTTCTACGTGGATGCTCTTTGTTACAACATAAACAACGTTTAGTGTTAATCTGTTCAATAATATCTCTATACTTGAGTATAAAATCTCGTTGTGTTTTTGTCACATATACTTTATTGGGATCAAGGTCTTTTATATCTTCACCTTCCCCTTCTTCACAGTCACCATCTCCCTCACCTTCCCCATCACCATCAACAGTGTCGTTAGGGTCAACTGTTTCGTCCAACTCTTCCTCATTTCCGTCACTATTATAGGAATTCGTTTGCATATCCTCATTTATCTCAACGACAGGTGCAATACTCATAGGAGGTAGATCATCATCATCGTCATTATCCTCATGATTAATTGCATCACATTCCTTTTCATTATTCTCGTAATCATTTTCTTTGGCGTTATCGTAATTCGCATCTCCGTCTAAATTATTCTCCATCTCAAGATCTTGATTCTCTACATTGTCAGTGGGATTATCTTTGTCAGTTTCGTCGTGATTTTCTTCTATATTATTCTCATCGTGTATATTTCCATCACAATCGATTTCTAGACAACTTTCCTCTTCTTCTGTATTTTTCTCATTCTCCTGCTGACGAGCAATTTCTATTTCGTTATCAGAATCCATATCAACAGTGTCATAATTTTGCCCGTGATTATTTTCATCTTCTTCCTCATCCTGGTGTGTATTAATAAACGTATCTGGCTCCGATAGAATTGTTTCTACTTGGAAAGATGCAATTTCCGGTTCAGATATCAATGTTTCAGGACTCTCTGGACCAGAATTAATTATTTCAGGCTCCGAAACAAGGACCTCAGGTTTAGAAGTCAATAAAGTTTTTAAAATTTGCGGTTCTTTTTTCTTTATTTGCAAATCTTTTAGTGCTTTTATTCTAAGAGGGTATGGTAAATTATTTTGAGGTGCTTTTGCGGTTCGAATAGGTATCGGCTTTGGTTGTGCAACCACTTTATGTGGTATCATTTTGTTTGGCATAGACTTGGGATGATATTGCATTTTATGGCTAATTGGGTTGGGCATGAGTCGCGCTTTCGGATTGAACGGGTTAGGTCTAAACTTAGGTTGCATGTGGGCTCGAGACTTTGGGTTTGTGACTTTATTTGTGTACCTATCAAAGCCGTGAGCAGTAAGTTCGTGTCTTCTAGCATTATGGGAATATCTGTAGGATCTACTACAAACAAGACAGTCTTTAGACGCAAGTTGTTGTATACCCTGACGAGCATGCAAAGTTTCTCCACTTGGACGCATAACTGTGATCGAAACTTCAGGCATATTTGGTACATTTGTGTAAGAGTGAGGCTCCAGCAAGTCTTGTTCATCTTCCTCTTCATAATCTTCATCTTTCTCGCTTTCCATGCCCTGAAAACAGTATAATTAATCAGTTTTAATTATTAAATATAGAATAAAAGAATAAACTATTTTGTATCATAACATTTACCAGACAACAAAATATTAAATATATAAATTCAGTTGAGGAACTTCCTAAACCATTTATATCAGTGTATACTTAAATAATACATTTTACGGTGATGTTACTATAAAATAATTTAATAAAATATAAAATAGTATTAGTAAAATCTACAATTAAAAGTACTTGTTTTGTCATAGTTTGTCTGTATCTTTATCTTCAAGGAAAAATAAGAATCGTTAGTCATAGTAAAATCATTAGTTTTGAAAATGATAAGCAATTAATTCGTCAAATGGCAATTTTTGAGTTTATAGTTATGTTTGATCTGTTTTTTATATTCAATATATAATATAATATAATATAGCAATTTCAAAAACATAATTACTTAATTATACTTTATATAGATTACTTGAACACAAAATATTGCAAATAGATCCACTTTCTACAATCAAAAATTAATAAAATGTTTTGATGATTTTTAAAGTGTTAATCCGCACTAAGGATAGAAAAAATACTTAAAGAAAACATAAAAATTTTAACACAGCGGAATCGAACCCCCGCCTCATGGAAACCTTTCAAGCGCTCAGACCACTAAGCCATGCGTTCTTCCTCATGCTGCATCGAAATTGTTATATAGATATATTGCTTATTATATTAATTGGTTACAAGAGTAACAACTATTTAAGATGTTTATTAACATATAAAAATCACTTGCAAAAAATATCAAATATTGATATTCAATATGACACTTATTGTTATTGGTTTTAATTATATAATATATAATAAAGTTATTGTTAAACAAAATAAAAAATATATTTTTTTAAATGAGTCTTAAGGTGCTATGCAAACAGTGCATATAGAAACTGTGTGTTCCTTACAAATAAATGTACCACATTTAAGACAATATTGCTTGGTCCTGCGATCAATTTTTTTTGTTTGAAAACAGTATTTACATCTACGGCGATTTTTATAAAATTGTGTTACATGTTCAAATGTTGAAAATTGTATTCGTTTTATATCTATATTACTAAAGGACGGCATTGGTTGTTCATTTTCCATTAAACTTATTGCAAGTTCTCTTATAAATAGGCGTCTTTGTACTACTGTGTTAGTGTTTTCCGAGCACCAAATAATTTGTGCATTTACTGAAGCTGTATTCAGAAGCATAAAAAACAACGAGAGTGTCCAATCATTTGTATGTTGCATAGTTGTATAGTAGTGCATTAAAACGTCAATCACTTCAACTGCACTCTGATATTTCTTATACAACGAGACAGCCGAATTATGACTGCTGTGGGTCCGTTTGTAGTATTTAGGATCATTTGCTAGCACATTGACAACTTTCGAATTTTCATCCACATATGATGTGAGACATGTGTCATTATCTAGAAAACCATTCATAAATATCTTGTTGCTTCTATATTGGGTTAAAAACATTGGTGGCACAAATTCATTTGATGGGCCAATAGCACCAATACTAAAAAGTTTGTATTCAGTTAAAAGTCTCTGTATAAGAGAATTTGATGTAAACCAGCTATCCATAATCACAGTCCTCCCAGTTCCTGCCAAATGTTGAACTAATTTAGCGACTATTTCATCATTACCAAAATATGGATCAGTTATGACATCTAAGTTTGTCACATAAAAACTAGATGGATCTATTAAAATGACAAGTTTAAGGCCACTCTTTAGGTTTTTCCCTTTTAAATTATATCGGAAAGGGCAAGGGCCATGTACGGGCAGTATAACTTCATCAATAACAACTAAATTGCCTACATCAAATGACGTGCGACAATTCAGAGCAAATATTTCAAATAATTTCCTCATTCGCTTCATGACATCAAATTGCACAATACTATCATCATCCTCATTATCAAAGCTGATGTTTTGCAATAGGAATTTAAATCTTTCCAATTGCATAGCTTTACGAACACACGGAGCTCCAAACTCATTATGCCAGAGGTCACTGAATTTCTGATGTGTAGGTCGCATTATACCATGATAATAAAGTATTCCAATTAATGTTCTAACTTCATGAATATCTGTTCTCTCCACTCTTTTTTTACTATATTTAGTTATTTTTTCATTTGTTGAAGTAACAATTAAATCTAAGAGATCATCTGTAAATAGCAATTGCCATGCAGATTTCGGTTGCGGACAGTGTTTTTTTGTTACAATATTTTTTTTTCTAATGTCAACAACTTTTTTCACTTTTGCTATTGTATCAACAGATGATATTTTAGGATTTTTCGATAGTATTTTTTTATTCCTGCACATGTATCCATTTTTGCAATCAATATAGTCCTCAAGAGAATCATTATTCAATTCTGTTTCTGAATCAGAGTCATGGTCAGATTGATGAATGACATCGCACTCCTCCATAGACTGAAGTGAATCTATGACCTCATCTTCTTGGACTATGTCCAGAATTGCATGAACTCGGTGCCAGTCCATCCGAGGGTCTACATATTTCTGTGAATGAAATTAATTCAATTGAACCATTCTCACACATTTTCCTAAATAAACTTATAAAATGTAAGTTAAAGTGTCATATTAAACATCAATATTGCATATCAGTAAGAGGCAAGTATTTTAATGATAAGGAACATGGGCACTTAATCTCTACCTTATCACTCCTTGGTGTTAGTCCCAATGAAGCCAATATAGGTGGACCTTCAGGTTGTATTTTATTTGATGGTCCAGCATTCTGAAATAGTGAGAAATATATTATTAATTCCCTTTAAATATAATTTGACTATTTAATTTTGAAACTAAAATAAATATTGATATTTATAGCTCAAATTATCAATAATTGTAAGTGCAGTTTATAACTAAATGCTTACTGTGGAATGATGACATGGCATCTGTTATGCACATGTCCTTGACATGAAATCATAAGTCATTCCTATTGAAAAATAGTATTATAATGTTTATTATTTTTATCAAAGATTGAACACCAATATATAATTTAAAATATATTTATATATATATATATATATATATATAAATAGCGTACCTCAATGTCAGGGTATGATCCATCAATAACCACTCCATCATCATAGGCTTCATCTGACAATGGTTCATTTTTTATTTTGACCTGAAATTCCAATAAAAAACAAATGATCAAAAATATTTGACAACTGGCTATCAAGATGTTCACATATTTTATAAAAAAAAGAGCCCACCTCTTCTAGTAGGTTGCTTTCCTTATTAATCAGAGACAGTAACTTATTTTGTGTCCTTTCACATACTGTCTTGAATATATGCCAGTTATTAACATTGTCCATGCATTTCTTGCAGACATTAGTTGGCAGGTCGTCATTTTCGCTTATCTGAAAAAAATAATGCGCAACAATCACGTTACTGAAGCAGAAAACGCGCGCGTATCAATTGTACATACGAGACGAAACCGCGCCTCATGACCGTGATATGGCGCGAGGAGAAACTAAGTAGGTAGGCGTAGGTATAGCGCGCTGCGGCGAGCGGCAGCTGCTCGACCGAATAAGTAGAAGCGAGTCGAGTGGCGACCAGCGAGCCCCTCGAGGGTTGCCGCTCGATACACACACACACCTACAGCGCACTCACGCCACACCGACGCTACGAGGGACGAGCTGCACTGGTCTGCTCGTCCGATAAATCAATACGAGCGATGCCCAACGCCATCTATCTAGCGATATGTGGACCCCTCCTGGTCAAACATCCGGGAATAATTCCAAACCCCATCCTCATGACGCGAGCCGTCCCTCGCCGGCTGCACGAACCGCGACGCGACACGGCCACGAGTCGAGCGATAGCCGGGGAACATTACAAAATGGTGGACGTTCTTACGACATCTTCACCTAGACTAGCGTTGCCTGTCATTATATGAGTCGGATGACGAGTTCTCACGTACACCAAGGGTCTACTTTCACTTAAATCTTCTTTCTGACACATATTAAACGTATTACATACCTGCACTGACACGCAATCTTTGATTTTCGAGGCGAGGACAGGAGGTTCAGAGTCATCCGAACTGGTGGTAGAAAATATCGGTAGTAATTCGCATCTAGATGACAAGCACAGTCTACAAACACGGTCATAATTCACATTCATTGTAAATAAACAATATTTAGAAGTTATTAAAACACATTTATAACACAGACGCCATGTCACCACGAGCACTTGAACACAAAGCACTGCATGTCGTTCTTGCTTGAGCACGATAGCGGCTGATGATGAGCATGAGAAGTCGATGTTCGGTCGGAATAGCTGGGTCGAGTCGCCGACCACCTGTCGTTCTGCGCATGTCCGCGTAATATGGCGTCAGGCTTGCCAACCTTACCACACGAAAAATAACAAATTCCAGAGCTTGTCAACCGCAATTGTGAATCTTACATTTTATTGTTTATTTTTGTAAACAAGTCACTGAGACAAACAAAAAATATAATAAATTCATCGTTTATTAAAATAATTATTTTTCTTAAATTACTCTCATGATCTTTTTTACTAGATTTCTTTAAATAGAATATACATTAACACTATGTATAGTAATAATGTTTTTTTATGAAATAAGAATAATTAAAGTACTTCATATAATTTAATCTACAAAATTCTGTTCAACAAGACACATTTCGAATGTATAAATTTTTAAAACAATATCAATAATTCACTATGATATAGCATCATTATTTTTTCAACAAATTTCAATTAAAAAATTGACTCAGCTAAAAACAGTTTAGGCTTTATTATAAATCATAATAATGAAAAAATCAAAAATTATATAGTTTTTGACAGTAAATATGACCACAATATTACCTTTATGAATATAAAAAAAATTGCTTTAAATGGTTCAGTTAAAATGTTTCTGTCCCCTGATCGTCACTATCTATCTCACTCTAAAAGAGTAAGGGACGTGGCGCCATATTTAAACTTCGACAAACTTGTCACTTATATGTATAATGGCGGGATATTTGAAAAATTCTTTAATATAACTGAAAAGTTTTATAAAGTTAACTTACATTAAATTATCAAAAAATGTATTCAATTAAATAAAAAATTAAATATTAATAAACAAATAATAAAATACATGAACAGTAATATTTTCATTTTATATTATTTATACCAATCCAAAACAATTGTCAAAGCGATATAAAAAAAAAAAGATTTAGCTTTTAAAAAAGAAATTAGTCCAATTGTTGTTACATTATTGTCAAATCATTTTATTTTTTATTTTCCTTTCTATGTTCAAAATAATATGATGTAAAGAAAATATGTTATTTTTTCTGTAGGACAATTATTCATTAAACATATTATTTTTCTAATTAAAAATGAAAAGAAAAATAATAGTTAAAAAAATTGTTATGTTTAAAATAATTTTTACTATATCTTTTTTCAATTTTTACTATTATTATAATATATTTTATTTCAATTTTACATCAATAGGTAGTATTTAAATATTCAAAATGTTATGCTACCTCTCTAAGAACGATTGTGTAAATAAGAAAATAAGAATTATCGAATAAATTATCTAAATGATTTATTCTTCTAAGAAATGTTTGAGTTTAGAACTATTTTCTTATTTTATAATTTTGTTTGGATACTGATCCAGGTAGTGCTATTTATATATATATATATATATATATATATATATATATATATATATATATATATATATATATATATATATATATATATATATATATATATGTATTGGGTCATCTGAACATTAAATAAAAACATAGTTTATTTCATAATTTATTTCTGCACAAGCAACATTTAATGCCACAACAAGAAGGTACAAGATAAGTTAACATTCATTTGCACAATGCACATATTGTAAAAGTACCTAGGATTTAATTTTTAATGGTTAAGTATAAATCATCAACGATTATTAAGTATACTGTGTATTCATTTTCATTTTTAATATTCTATGTAAAACATATTTGTTCTAAAATAACAGGATTGTAATCATGCATAGGTATATGGGCTTTAAGATTAATAAAGTTCGATATTCATTTTATGGTAGAAAATATAATTTTGCTTTAATTTTTAAGTAGGTATAAACTTCATTTTCCTATATAAGGGTTATTTTTAATTTAGTAAGGATAGTTTCATAGACTTGTCTAAAATATCACAGGAAAAGATCTTTATAAATTATCCTAAGGTTAAATAGTTAATATTATTTTATGTTGTAACATGATAATAAATACAAAACAAGCATAGAAAAAAATTATATAATCAATAAAATATATTTGTGATGTTTCTTAAAATTGTTATTAATGTTTATTTTATATGCAATGTAATCATATATTATTAACTATAGATATAGTTTTATTATATATTTTAGACTTAACACTAATAAATATACACGATTCTTTCGTCACTCCTTTTTCTAAACACGCAATAAAATTAATAATACCTAATGTAACAATGTCATATAATAAAGCTGATATGATAGTTTTGCTGCAGATTTCTAATATAAAATACAAGCTAATCCATATATTAGTTAAATATACACATTTAGATATTTTTTCATAATAATTATAATGTTTTGTATAGGTTGGCGGTTGACATTATTATTTGTCTAACTGACAGTTGGTCATGTTTTTTTATTCCTTTTTTATTTTGTGCTTTCAAACAAAATAACAAAACAGATCTTGTTAAAATTATATATTGTTATGAAATATTCTTTTCGCATATATAATAACTTAAAATACAATTTTAAAAATTAACAAAACTTGCAAAACCCAAGAACATTGTGCACTGCAAAATCTTTCAGCCTTATAAAAAATTGTGCCATATACGCAATAAATATTTTCTACTGACTAGGTACTATACTAACGATCATTGTCAACGCCAATCACTGTCAGACTGAAAGTGAAATTGGTCCATCAAAATTTAAATTCATCAGGAATTTACGAGCATTGTGGACATGACGAGCGTTGTTCTTGTGACGGTTGCGCGCGCACGGCCAGCCGCGAGGGGTCAATAGGGTTAGCTTTCGCGACAAGAGATCGCGCTACGTGAGCAAACGCGGCCTCCACGTTGAGTCCGGTTTTCGCTGACGTCTCCATGAATGCGACTTGGTACTCTCGTGCCAAACGCTGCCCCTCCTCCCGCCTCACTGCCCGCTCGAGGCCGCTGTCCGACTTGTTTCCTGGAACAGAATTTGTGCCGCTCCACTTAAGATACTGGTAACTGGATATTGAATAGGTTGGTGAGGGCCTGGATTTTATTTATGCCAATAAATTTATGAATGAAACTATATATATGTATTATTCAATATGAAATATTGTATTATTATAGTATATTATTATAGTATATTACTACGTAAAAGGTAATTAGTAAGAAAATATATTCATTCTTCTTTAAATTGTTTACCTAGTAGCATGATGACAACGTCGTCTTGAGCATATTCACGTATTTCGCCTAACCAGGCCCGAATGTTGTCAAAACTGGTTTTGTTGGTGACATCGTATAGAAGTAGAAGGGCTGGCAGCAAAAAACAAAGTTGTTAATGGGTAAATAAACCATGTAAGATTCTTAGAACTAAATAGCCGGAGAATACAGTTTTATAAATGAATACTTCATTTATCTTTTTCAAAGTAGGTAAGTAAAACTATTACCTTCTAAGAAATCCCCGTGTATTTTTGTTACACTAAATTTTTTAAGTTAATTGCGATGTAATTTTTAAATTATATTAGGTAGGTAACTACTGTATATAATTTCATTTTAATATAATTTGAGTTTATTATTAAAAAATATTTAGGCATAGACAGGTTTTAAGACACTCCATTCTTAATTTTTGGCTCGAATTCGAGATACTGCTAATTGACTAGCGGTACTCAGTGCCCACTTTTGTCTTCGAGCCTAAAAATGAAAATAATATATTATCGAGGGGTGGATCGAACTCACAATTTGCCTGTTTGCAATCTGACACACTCCCACTGTGCCACGGCTCACGATGGCCAAAATGATATTTGAATATTTATTATAAGCTATAAATAAAATGTAAGTATATTATCTTCTATACATCTACTATACATATAAATAATATTGAAATGTCTGTTTGTGATATCAAAATAACTTAATTTTACGTTACTAAAACAAACAAGTATTTATAAAAATATTGGCTGTCTGTTTTTCCGTTTGTCAACCAATTTATATGAAGCTTTCACTAGAAAATAGAGGAGAGGATGTGGATCAACATTTTACTTTTCATCCTGGAACTCCTGAATCCTGGGTTTGGGATTTACACGGGAAAACGCTTTTTACCGATACCGAAAACAAGATAACAATTTATATAAAATGTTTGAAATGATTCGAAAAAAAAAATATAAGAACAATATATATTTGTTATTTCTACATTATCTCAGAACATAGATCAAGCGAGCGAAATTGCGAACGTATTACTAATTATTAATAAAAAAAACTCAGCAGACCCTAAATCTAACCTAAACATGTGTTGGTAGCCACATCTCCATTACATTGCTTGCGGACCTAGAAATATGAAACGCGACAACAAACCGGGCAAATTTAAATAACAATTAAATTTACTACCAGCTCAGTTATATTTTTAAGATTTTCGTTTTTAATTTTCTATATAATTTTAATACTTATTTGATACTTTTATAAAATTTTCTGCGTGACATTTAACAAATTATTAATTTATATATTTTTTACGTCGAATATGGTTTAATTAACTTAGCACATTATTATTAGGCCTAAAAAATAGAAATAAATGAATTAAACTTTATATGAAGACATACTTATAATTTTTGATATTTAAGTAAGGCGTGTAATGGACGTAACATAACTGTGATATTTGTAATATACGTCATGTAATATGTATTTTGAAATTATTGATAGAAATAATGTTGAATTGTTGAGAATATTGATATAGGTATCGATAAAGGCAGGTAGGCAACGGAAAATGTATGGCATTTCCTTAAAGACAGATGTAATGTATATAAAAGACATTAATGTGTAATTTGAATCCTAATATTTAACATCGTAAGTCGGTACACTTCTTAAATCATAGCGTTGTAATGCACATGTGTATGTACACATGTATGTATGTATGTGAGTCACAATAATCCATTTTGTTTAGTTAATTTGGTAAATTGTCTTTTGACATTTGATATTTGACTATCATTTTCTCATTCCTCCAAAAGATGTCGTTAGTACTACTAGATATACAATAAAAAATGAAATTACAATAATGTAGCAACGTCTATGCCAACATATTATAATATATAATTTTTTTTTTATAAACCAAGATAAATTTATTTCTTACCATGTGCATCTCTGTAGTACGCATGAGTGACGCTACGAAAGCGCTCTTGCCCTGCGGTATCCCAAATTTGAAGCTTCACCTTTATGCCATCCACCGTCACTACTTTATTCTGCAACAGATGGCGCTAGTTGTAACATTCACAGCTGTGTACATAAAAATATTGTAGATAGATATAAATATTACGGTAATAATGTTGTTATCTATGAAAAAAATATGCCATTACTAAAGTAAATAAAAAACTCTAATAATATACAATTAGATTACAAAGTTTTTATATCACCTCTTATTAGACATTAATAGTTATGATAGATACGATGTAAGTTTTAAACTGTAAATATTTTTTAAATTATGTAGGCGAAAAAACAAAGAAATCATCATATCAATAAATCACTCGAACGAGAAGTCATTTCAATCACAGCTGTCATGGCTATGGCAAGGGGCGGGCACAGAAAAAGCGCACAAACTTTAACACCAATGGCGTAGCGCGGACGGGCCGCGTATACCCGTGAGTGGCCCATTTGAACTCGGGACCCCTGACGACCATTTAATTGTTTTTTTTTGTAATATAGCACGAATAATAATTGAAATTCCTTATATTGTTTAAAGCAAAATAGTTTCGTCATTTATTAAATGTGACTATTCTTAATAGATTTATCATGATGTGGAAAAGTAGATACCTTGTTAATTTAAAATGTAATTAAGTTATTTTAAAGTGGTTTATAGGTAATATAGGTATGTTGTTGACATGGAGTATACCCGGAAGTCAATTCCAACGGTGGAAATGTAATTGCCGGCGAGGAAGGTCCCGTCCCGGAAGCGTACAAGCATACATGTCTTTCCAACACCGCTGTCTCCTAGCAGCATTACCTAGAAATTTATCATAATAATGGATAGAACACAAGTAAATAGAATTAACCAAGTAACCAGAAGATATAATTAATTTAAAATTATTTTAATAAAATTTCCACAAATTAATATATTAAGACTTGCCTTTCCAAAAACATCATATTTCTCATCCTGTTTGCCCTGTTGATCCCATTGCTCAGTAGGCGATGGGGGGTCGCTATGTGGCATTACACCTTCTTGTTCGCTCTTGTCGTCATCTTCTCTAGCTTCTGGAAGATTCCTGGCCCACGTAGGCCTTACCCGACCTACCACCACTCGCTTCTCCATTTGTCTGTTGTCCAAGTTTGGATTCCACATGACGAAATTATTTTTTGTTTTACGGTTTTATTTTGTATTTACAACACAGTTTTGCTAGCACTTTATATCATAGTCATAGATAAGTATTTTACTTAATGTTATATGTTTTAAATTATTTATTTTCTGAAAGTAACAGCGTTTGTGAAAAAGCCTATTATATTTTGGGTGGGCGATCATAAAATCATGAAGCGTACCTATTTTGTAGGTAGGTTCCTTCCTACCTGACACTCAATTGTTGAGTAACGGCGGGTAATCGTGACTCACTCAGTGGGCAATTTCTATCTTACGCTCTGCACGCTATAATCAAAGAACTGAACTAAACCAATATACCAATATAACTACTAATTAGGTATACCAATATAACTTTAATATAAATTAGGTTCTTCCCCGCTTTGTCCAAGCGTTGAGTTACTAAAGAAGAGATCTCTCCGTCTTGTGCACTTGTTCTCTCTGTCTACCGAGCAATATACGGAAAATGCGAATTATTAAGTAGATACATTAGCCTTCATTTATCACAGAAAGTTAAATTGACTAACAGTAAAATGTCCCAAACATATTTGTTTGCGTATTACAAAATCACGCCCATTAAGCAATAAACAAGAAAGATGGCTAACATAAATGACTTTGTAAAGTTAGATGTCCCCTCAATATTGTCCAACAAAACTTTGCAATTTCTTTTCCTTTTTCAACAGGTATCTTTATCTTTCAACTTGCACTTGAGCAAGTACCTAACTTAAATGTAGCAATCAACACTTCTATTTTTTTTCTATGGTTAAACGCGCTAATTACAAGAACTTCAGAGTTTCGACGTAAACTACTGTGCCTGCGATCAAAAATACCTCTGGCACTTAGAATATATCATATAGGTGCTCATTTCCATTCGAATCTGTAGGTTAAAGCTAGTTGTACACTAAAAAGAAAAGATAAAATAGACTGTGGTGTAGTAGGTAATCCAATACATTGATTAAGTCATTTTTAGCAATAAAGTAATGTTTTAAACATACAAATTCGCCTCACTGAAATAAAACCCTTTTTATTGATTGGCCATGATTGATGGTTCATCAATTATGTAATCCATGTTATATAGTAATATGTAATTTGACTAGGTGAATGCGCATTCCTATCATAGTTGTGTAATTAACAGCATTTATATAATGAGCAGGATTCATAACATCGTAGGTGGACCGATTTATGTCAAGAATGCAAAAGCAACTAAGGCTATTTGTTTTAATTAGCAAAATATCGGTTAAGTGCGAGTAGTACTCGCGCACCGAGGGTTCCGGACCATTTCACGATTTACATGATAGTAACAAGTTATAAAAAATTACAAACTTAAATTTGAAATGGTTTAAACATATGTTTTAACATATAAATTATCAATTTTTATATTTTCCCTTTATATACACTGGAAGTTCTCACTTCTCATCAAATTTTATAAGTCTAGGTCAATGAATGAAGTTCAACTAATAACAGTCGATAAACTTTAATTTGCGGTCGTATGCGCTTGAACGTTGTTGTTTACGGTCGAATTGAACGAAGTGAACTACAGTTTAAGTTTGTAGTGGTGTTTTACTTGGATATATACATATCTATATTTAATTATTTTGTATAAATTTCAATGATTTTTATTTCTTTTTGATTTTTTTTTCTTTGCAGGTATTTTAAGTTCTAACTTATTGTCAAATTTCATAAGTCTGACTTTCATATGAAATGCAAAAAAAATAAGATATTTTCTGTGCTTCAAGAGGTTATCGACTTTGATATTTGATATTACGGTTATTTGAGATACGGAACCCTAAACAGCATAAGCTTGAAATTTCTAGTGTCTCCCCAACATAAACAGGAATGTTGTTTATAAAAACAATTTTACATAAAGCACATTTAATACCATTCTTTTGCAATCGCAAAGTTGTACTGTAAAAAGAATAAGCCCAAAGCTAAAATGAAGGAATCGTATTTCTCTATACTTTCTCGAAGACGATATCGCCCCCTTTTACAGCTGTCTGACCCTCTTCAAACTAAATACCGGTGAAATAGAATCTTAGGTAAAGGACCTTTAGCTATTAATTTAACTTTATGATTTCATGCCTTATCACGAAACTATTGAAATGTTTCTATTATCAAGTTTCGCTATTTTAACGAAACATACATATAGGTAATTATTAGATATGCCTACGCCAGCTACCTCCCATCTGGATATTTAATCTAGATATTGATTTATAATACGCTATCGAAGTGCAGTTAGACAGCGTCTGACGGTTAACGCAATGATTGCGGCATGAATCATATATACATATCCTCGCTGTAGTATGACAAGTGCTGCGTCGAATTTTCTGACTCATCATAAAATGTCTGTGGTATCGACTGAAACTCCAACATAGTAAAAAATACCCAAATTTTTTTCGGGTTCAAAGAACGAAAGTTAAGCTTATTAGCAGCTTTGAATGTGATTTTTTCGATACATATGCTACAACCAGTGGAAGAGTAAAGACAAGATGCCAATCAATGAATTAGTTATGCAAGTAACAAGGAACGTTAAAAAAAAGAAAAAAAAGGACTGCTCATATGGCTTGTATAATGAGTTATACAATAACGCACCAATTATAGAGAATTTAATTGAACTCAGTGCTATGAATTAAAACATAAGCTATACATAGGCACTTTCAGTTTTATTTGTATACCAAAAAAAAGAAGAAGATTTATACTGACTTATTATTTGAGTGGTCCAGTTGTACGTTACTCGTATATATCTAAACCAACGTTAAATGAGCAAATCTATTGGATGTATAAATTGTAGTCTTTGTAATCGAACGGTTTTATTTTTATAGACTTCGATAATGAGATAGAAGATTGTCCGGAAATTAGAAACTAATGAAGGCAGACTTCACATTTAAGTTTCTAATAAGTTTTCAGAACGAAGAGCTCTTGAACAAATGGTCCTTAGTAACATTTCATAGTTTTAAAGTGAAAGTGTTCTTGTCACGTTTACTGAATATATACGAATATAACAGTTATTTTGTCATATCATTATAGCATAATAGCTTCTTCGTAGAGAAGTTAACAGGTCTGGTCCGTCAAAAGAGAGACAATAAGTGTAGAATGTTTGAAGCTAAATTTTTATTTTGGCTAGCCTTATTGTATCAATTCTTTATGTAGTTCGTGTTTAACTATAATGCTTTACAATATTATTCTATACGCATATGTACAAATATTATTTTATACAAATGCTAAGCCAGATAGAAGTACCTATGTTAACATGCTAATAATAATTTCTGCTTTATAAATATAATCTATTTTAATTATTGCCATTACGGGAAACAGGTTAACCTCCTTTGTAAAAAGAAACAATTTGTGTCAATAAAAAATTTATAAGTAAGTAGCTAGCTACAACTAACTTCCATAATCTATTTAAAGGTATCGCAAAAAGAAAATTTAATTTTCAGCAAAATTATGGAGACTATACTTGAATGCTTTATATTTCTTCCTTCGATACGCGCGAGATTCGTTTGAGGCAAAGTATAATCAACCCCCTTTACAATATTCGTAATACGGTTACTCAAATATATGAGACGTTCCACCCTAATTGCAACGAATTTTTGTTCACATACTTACCCAAAGAAATGTGTCACGAATTGTTTCATATACGTATATTTTAGTTTTATTTTAGTAATACTTATTGGATTTTAAAGGAATGTACTTAATATGTCTAAACTTTTTTCTCTATTATCTAATAAACAATAACATCAGGATAAAAAATAACAGTGGAGAGAATATTTTCCAGACCAAATAAAATTTATGTTAAGTAGTGACAGGTTGGTGAAGTATATTTTCGTAGAATATACATAACTTTTGAGACGGCTAAAAAATGTCGTGGTTATAATCGAAAACTTTTCAAATTTTTATTATTTTAGTATGAATCTCTTAAGGTTGATGTTTTTTATAAGTAGATAATACAAGGCTTTACTTTATGACCCGTGTCATAGTACTTCTATTTACCATCCGTTGACATTAAATCTATTCCAGCATTTTGTGTTGATACCACGTGATACCACGAGTGATACCACGAGGGCGTTGCCGTACATTTTGATACTTTTTACTATATTTTGGGTAAGGTTTTATTTTATTCAGTAATATAAAGCATTTGTTATGTACATAAATCAATTTTTTTTGTTCAAATATACAAAATTATACGTAGTACATATACCTATGTGTTATTAGAATGAAATATGTAAAAAAATCTTTTAAATTTTTGTTTCACATTTTTGACTTCTGGACCCCAGTAAAAGGCTCGTATATAACTGAATAAAATTATTTTACGCTGGCGCTAAATCCATATCAAGTGCTCATGACTTTTGTATCGTTTTTCAATTTCACACTTTTTTCACACACTGAGAAAATAGAGCTACACTAGCTCATTGCGACGTAGCCAGTCCAGCCAACCACCTTATACCAGCCATGTCATTCGACCGTAACCGTTTGACGATTCACTTTAACCGGGTACATTGTGTAAACATACGACCATTCAAATCACTAAGTGAAGGATATTTATAAATTACTTATATAAAATGAAATACTATACAAATGAACTAAGCTTAATAAAATCTACAACAAACACTCCATTAAAAAGTTTAATGGAAATCTCGGCGAAGTACAGCGATGTAATTAGATATTCAATATTGATGATAATGATAGAATATCATCATAGAATAGAGGAACTAACTATTTAGATATTATGATATAAATATATAATAAAATTTGTGGCATTGAGTTTCGCCACTCAATACGCAATGAGGCATTGCGTCTTGAGGAAGGCGGAAAGCGGGGAACGGACTCTGCCAACGCTGCTACGTGGGGATACACCGTGAAGCTAAAAAAAAACTATGTTCATATAAAATTACTTGAAGGTGATATTGGGCGTAGCTGTCAGAAAAAGTTAATTTCAACAGAAGTTACGTTTTATGAAAAAAATACATTTAATAATCACGTAAATCTTACATGATTATTCTCTTCTCTTCTCTTCATGACACTTCTATTTTAATGTTGTGCTCGCATTAAAACTTTCAGCACTTGGTAAATTGGTGGAAATTCGACTTCAGTCCATGACTTGCTTGTTTACTGTCGGGAAACTTTGGTCTCCAATAACAGTTCTCGGATTATATTAAACAATGAATTATTGGGATATTAAATTACTTGCTTTAATTACGAAAATATCATGTTTTATGTTATTAAATACTTAATATACCCTAATATATTTAGGTTTAATTTTATATGTTTTTTTTCCATAAGTTTTGCTACACCACAGACTTCGGCTTGTCCGTGCCTTTTTGGTTAATTTTTTAGATATTATTATGATTTTTTTAGGTATTAATGTTTTATTGGTCATAGTACGTTGGTATATGTTATAAAATTTAAAGATTATTGTGTAAATTAGTTCATACCTCATCTATTGCTGAATAACAAGTAAGAATTTCTAAATTAAGTTTAATTTGAGTAATTCTAGCTTGATTTGTTTTAAAATAATAATTAATTATTACTCCATTTTTTAATATGACGAAGTCCATGTCATACGCGCATATTTACTATTATACTGGGTAACGTTTTTTTTTGTTTTTATAACATATAAAAAAAATATGCTTAATAAATAATTTATAATAGTTTTAAAATTATTAAGATATAAGTCTTACTTATTAACAATGATTCGTTCTCTGATATAAATAATACTTAATATGATAACGTAACAAAGCTTAAGTGCGCACACTTGTCCCACTTATCATATATTCTTCAGGCATTAGGTATAGAGCGGTACCACTTTCGCCTCAAGGACTGTCATGAACCTCTTTCTAACATCAGCTCTCTTATGTTTTATTTGTGAGCTTATTATCAGTTATTTTCAAATAACACTCATAATATTATATTTATTTTATTTTTTCCACTTTCAGACTTTTTACCAATGCCTGAGTAAGCACAGTGAACCTAGTCTTAACACTCTCCTCGCTCCATATCCAAAAAAAAACTATTATAAAATAATTCAACAGTGTATTGGAAAATTCTGCTTTTGTATTTTGGTGCATATTCTACGCAGTAATGTGTGTACGTTTAATTCCACGGTATAGCCTTAATTGATTGCTATCAGACGATAAGTCCTATTCATAGCGTTATATTTCGATCAAATATGCTCTTTATTGGTGCTTTTGATCAATCATATCGGTTTTGAAATTATTCTATGGATATGTATATTATTTTTAATAATATGAAAGTATGTATTACTACAAAAGCTTGTTTAACATTACTCTTCTCATTTTGCAAATTAAATTTTGAGATTAATATTGCCATTCTAAAAACGGGAGACTATTAATACTATGAACTCACAACAATCAAACTCAAAATCTGATATCTATACATAAGAAGAAGTCTCAAGGGCGTCAATATAATTAAATTTAATGTATTAAAAATATATATATATATATATATATATATATATATATATATATATATATATATATATATATATATATATATATATATATATATATATATATATATATATATATATATATATATATATATATATATATATATATATATATATAGATTAAAACTCAAAACGTGTTCAAAAATTAGATATATCTTTCTTTAATATATAAAAAAAAATGTATGAATATATTTTTCAATTAATCTAGCAATGCGAATGAATATCTTATACGAGCTTTGGCCTGCGACTTCGTGCAAGTGTACTTACCATTTATTATCCCTCAATTTTACCCTTTTAGGGGAGAATTTTGTCCATTTCACCTAAACGGATTATTTTTATTTCTTATCATGACCCTGTGTAAATATTTAACATTGTTAACAGTATAACAATTGGTATAAAGGGAATTTAAATATATTCAACACAATTTTTCCTCTTTAGGGGAGAATTTGTCCATTTCGTCTACATAGGCAATATTTAATTGTAATCCAAAACTTAATGGGAAAATTCCATATAAAATTTGCACCCCTATTTTAACCCCCTTTGGGGTTCTATTCCTAAAAATACTTTCACTAAGAAAGGAAATCTCACTTACATCAGGAAAGAAACCCTTGTACAAAATTTCAAGTATCTAGTACAGTAGTTTAGTTTCTGTGCGTTAATATATAAATCAGTCAGTTAGTCAGTCAGGTTTGCCTTATAAATATACAGATTAGAAGCACTGTCGCAAGAACAATACTTAAAAAATACATCGCTGTTCTTCAGTCTGTTGTTATAACAGCGATAATGCGGAGCGAAATAAGCATGAGACTATTCTTTCTAGTTATGAATAAAAATATTCTCATTACCAGGGTCTTAAATATATCCGCTTTCAAATGCAAGCCATATCGCGTATGTTTAATGTATAAATCTATATATTAATACGTGAAGCGAAAACTTTGGATCCCTTTTTACGAAAATTGGGCGGACGGAGGATAATGAAATTTGGTATATAATAGTTTATGTATAGGAGAAGTGCAGAACCCTAATATTTTTCATAAATAATACTATATACTATATAAGTATATTAAATCAATAAATAAAACATTACACACACTACCATAAGTTTAGCAATATAACTTTTGTATAAAGTGACATACACGTTGCTATGGCAACGCGTATTTCACGCGTCAACGGGTCCTCTAGTATATTTAAATATATAATCTATGTCATAGCTAAAGTAAGCTTATTTACTCGTACTGGAAATGAAGACAAGAATTTGCGAATTAATCTGATTACTTGACATATTCGACGTAAAATTGTTTTCATATAGACGAACATGTAAGTATATTATATTAACAAGATGAGGCTAGCTAAATTGTTTAGCTTGCTAAACCGCCTTTGAATGCCCTCCATAGCGGTAATTCGATTGGATACATGTGGCTATAGTGGTGGTAAGTACAGTTAGCAGTAACATTTTGAGCGATTCTTGTAATTTTTACGTTTTATTTTTGTCAGTTAGTATAATTTAATATAGTTATATGATGAGTTTTAAATATATATATATATATATATATATATATATATATATATATTTTTTTTTATTAAATTTTATTAAATATATATTAATATTAAATTAATAATCAAGGTGTTTTCCACACAGCACCTACTATGTAATTGGAATAACTTATGTAAAATTATAATCAATTGAATTATATATAATAAAAAAAGAGAATCTAAGAATGCTTAATCATCTTGTATGTCGGTCAATTACCAAAAAGCATACAAAAAAATATAAAGATTTGTTTGCTGACCATACTCTACTAAAGCTCGGACGCACAGTGGCTACGATTGTAAAGGATTGTGTATAGAGCTGTAGGTGACAGTCTGACAGAATAGTTTCTGCATGATGGATACCGACAACAAAAGGTATTGACAGGCAGGTTTAAATATAGCACCTAAAATTGATCACGCTTGATAGACTTTGTGTAGATGTTGATACAAAGTTATTATTCAATACAATTTCGTTATTCAGTAAGCACTGTATATGAAGATATATAACGTAGTATATAATAATATTACTATAGTAGTGTAGTATATGTAGATATTAATTAGTATACATAGATAATAATTAATTGGTAATGAAGCGTAGTTATGCTGTTAGTGATGTAATAAACGCAGATAATGCATGCCATTATGGTTTTAAGCATAAAAGATAGAATATTTAAAATAAGATTAAGTTAAATCATGCGGCGCTTAAAACAAAATGTAACAATATAATATACTTAAATTTCATAATATATAGGAAGTCTAGAAAAGTTTTATGGAGGTGACACATTAATGTTATATAAGTAAAATAATGCCTAACAGATATTTCTGTACAAAGTTCTATTTTCACACAGTTATAATATGTGTCTACTTCCTGTTGTTCGTGTTAACGTTAACGAGATACTGACAGAACTGGTCAAGGGTAACTGAAAAGTGTCACATGTGACATTTGTTTCTGACAATCTTCAATTGAACAAAGGTCTAAGGTGCCTATTATGATGTCACTTATCAGATCCTGGGACGTGATATGTTTGCTCATCAGGCATATTTACATATATGTTAAACACGCACTATGTTTATTTTTAAATATTTGATGAAAATATTTGATGAAAGAAATGGTAAATATGATCCTATCAGTAAATATTTCATCGGAGATAATGCCAAACATTAATATTGATATTATCGAATTGATATTTTTCCATTGTTGCTAATGGACCTGACAGTGGTTGTGGATTGATTCATGTACCATACTGTGATTATTGACTCATTCGAAAGAGAATGTGGGTAAGTTCTGATATTTTTATAGTCATAAGCCCTAACGACGTCCAAATAGTAAACAGCGATTGTTAAATGTTTTTATTATTTCATTTGTTTTATTAATATGGAAAAACTGATTATTACATAATATGCTAAATGATTATTATAGTATCTAAATAAGAAGCATGGAATGTTTGGTCGCCACAGCAAAAAATATTAATATTGAAATATTAATAATTATTAATATCAATTAAAAATAATAATATTGAATAGATAATTTTATCTGCAACAGCACATATACGTACATAGAACGTATATGCATAAATATTTAAGTTCCGTGCTACATTGTCATTAAACCATATTGATCTGGAGGCCTGACCTCTCGAAAATATTTTATATAGTATATATATCTGAATTATATTTCTAATAATTATTAAAAGTAATAAAATTTTATTTTCTGATAAATCTTGACTACTTGATCTCTTTCAAGCGTCAAAGTACCCTAATTGCCAAGTTAATTTTTGGATCTACTTAATTTAATTAGTCAATGTTACATTGTGAGTTTTTTTTTATCTTTTTTTTTAAATTGTATGTTTTAGTCGTGATTTTGTTAAAATTATTCTTTAAGGGTTTAATTCTAACTTTTAAACACAACTTGATGTCTTACTTCCAGCCAATTGCGGCATTTTGAACTAAGAAGAGACAATCTGCTAGTTTACTCCTTTTCTCAATTTCGTTATTGCTTTTTATGTCATATACCCAGAATATAGTACAAAGAGAACCTAGTGTGAAGACACTCCGTTTACCGCTTTCCGCCCAAACGGGTGTTGAGTGGCGGTGATAAATTGTGCGCATTAAAAGAGTGAAGCATGAGGTTTTTGCATATTCTGCTATACGTAGAAGATAAAAAATAAATTGTGCAGAAGACGAGTAGGTAGACTAGTTACGGTTAAAACGGTAGATGGTTGAAACAATGCGAATATCTCGAGATCCGAACAAAAGTTTTTCCCCCTTTAGTATGCAATATTATAGTTTATAATTAACTATATATTTTGATATTTCTTTAATGAACGCTTCGCTAGACTGAGTTTGCACACACAAGAATAAAGAAAACACTGTCGTCTTTGTATATATAGATAGAGTTAGCATAAAGCATATATAAATATTGTGTACACGTGTACTAGCCCTTGTGCATAAGCAAGAGTATTAAAAAAAAGAAATGATTACTTTGTATGCATAATTTCTTATTATAATAAAGAGATCTAGTTTGTGGGGAGAAAATGAACGAATATATTTACTTACCTAAAAATAACAAAATAAATCACTTAATTCTTTACTTGCCTTTGGTAATAATACTTGTGTTATCTTAATTATAATATAATTGCCAAAATTATAAATTCATGCTTATCCTACAAACACGCGTGCCAAAAACTTGCACAACATAGGTCATACGTCAGTAACACGCACGATACAAACAAGCGAGAAACGCACCGACCACACACGCACGTCACACAGACGACTGGAATTTAAACTTAACAGCCAAGGTGTACAACAGGCAATCTGCGACCTGCGATATTACGTAAAATATTTTTCTTATAAAATAATATATCATAAGTAAAAATGTCTCCATAACAATAAGGTTACGACGAGAAAATGTAAATAGAATGGACTCACCACTCAAGAGAGTATAAATGGCCGTAGACACGCGTGGGGTCGGGTGCTCAACTCACTTTATTGCTACTAGAGTGAGCTTTATGCAGACATCAAATTTATATTGAAAATATTGAAGCTTCTATGTATGTACCTTACGTGTAAAGCTTTATACTCGTGTAGTTTTATTAAATAGTCTGTCACGAATATAGATTCGTAAAGCCTTTTAGAAAATCTAATTAATGTTTTCATCTTGTTAATTATGTTAGTAATTAGTAATTCTAATTAAGGGATGGTATTATGGCATATGTTATAGTTGCATTAGTTCCATGTGGCTGATCAGAAAACCAATATTTTAAATTTAATCTTCTTTGTTTAATAAGCTTATGGAATCGATATTGTAATTAAGTGGACGAGATAGGATTCATATCTTAGTAAGTATTAGAGTAATATTTATGTTTTTAAAATATTTTTTTTATTCTCTTTCTTCTTATTTTAATGAACGGAAAGTGATTGATGTGACTGAGCGGGAAAAAAATGTCTTTGACAATACCAAGAGCGCGGGAACAACCGCTGATATTAATTATATCGTATTACACGATTGTATGAGGACTTTGGTTGTTTTAACTGTCGACTGTGAGTTCCGCCACACAGTGATTCGAATTTGAGCAGAAAGTGAAGTGTTTTGACACTATATTTTCTTTCTACCCAGCTTTGCGATAAAATGATCTATTATTAAACTCAATGTCCATTAAAGCAAAAAAATCACTTAATGATAGTTTCACATTATGGTATGTACCTAACATTTTACATGTTCCTATAAAAACGTATTTATATTATCGTTCAATAATGAAAAATAAAAGAAAAAAGCAGAGCAATTACACGGCATTGTGATTAAAGAGCGGTGTTCAGAGCAAATTAAGCTCACACGAAACGGGCCAGTGAGTTCAGTTGCTATATTTAGATGTAGGGTTGAATGTGGTCACCATGAGAGAATGATGATGAACGCCACGTGCAAATATAATAACTGGGAAAAAACATGGGGTTACTATTAATGAAACAATTGAGATTAAATCTGTACTGTATAGGTAGTTGTTATGATAATATTTAAAAGGAAAAAAATGAACAAAATTGTCTAACTGTTTTTTTTTTAACTTTTTTTAACCGATATGAATAGCCAATAGCTTAAAACGCAACGTTTAATTCCGCTACTGAACATGCACTATTTGCATATCTGCTGCAAGTTCCGATGACATTGTATGGTAAATGAAAGTGGGGAGGGTCACAAAGTCAATACAAATAAAGCCGTGGGACTACTGGAATTAATTTATAAGTCAAGGCTATGGCGCAGTGGGACAGTTTCTGGATGTCAATGTAATGATTGCGGATTTGATCCCCACTCGTGGAAATCAATTTTTTTCTGCTATGGCAAGACTAAGCTCGACATTGAGTTCCGTTGACGGAGGACGAAGAGTCTTGATAACAGGTTATCTCTGCCTATTCCATAAGCAGTATAAACCGAAAATAAAACCATCTGGAAAATATACATATTGATAATGTGTTATATAATATACTATAAATAAAAAAACAAATAAAGTGTATATATATATATATATATATATATATATATATATATATATATATATATATATATATATATATATATATATATATATATATATATATATATATATTTACTCAATTTCATATATTTCATCGCCATTCATGAAATACAAAAGAATATATAATATACTACGAGTAGATTCCTGACTACATCCAGTTAGCTTCGCTCACCACCCGTGCCTCGTAGGTATAAGTGAACGCTTGTAGTTGGATGTCGTAATTATTTTATGATTGTTTCCTTGTGAAAACGTTGACTTTAGTAGAGTGGCTTAAACATATAAATCATAAATTACTTTATTTATGTATTTTCACTTTAAGCTTTAATATTAACATAAATACTTAAATTTATTTATACTCAAAATATTGGATTTATAAAGAAATTTAGACCTTCAAGTATTTGTTTTTTACTGTGAAGCAATTGCAGAAAGTAACCAGTATACAAATATACTTCGTTATCCAGATTAGGTAACCAAGCCCAAAAGTCACACTTTGTCTGGTCAAATGGAAATGAGATTGTTTTAAATATCATTAGGTTAGTTTAGGTTAGAATTTGGATTTTGGTCCCCGTGTGTCACGGCCGACGGCGGTCGAGGAGGAGCACCGTGGGGTTTTAGTGGGTATGTGTATTGGCCTATATCTGCCGGTCCACGAGTCACACATGACCCGTTCGAGACCCCACTCGGGTACCCGTAACAGGATTTCCTAACGAAAAAACAATAACATCATAACTGTTATTCAGACTCATCGCAAGTCCTAACTACGTTACTATATCGTGAAATTTAAACATTATTTCCATTCTAATAGAAAAGGTTTAATATACGTTTGACTACACGAAATAATTTTAATTTCAATATAATGTAAATAAATAATATAGTTACTTGAAAATCATAGAATAAGGCAAATGTAAAAAAAATGTGTTTATATTAAGAGTGAAGTAAACAAGGCTACCCTATTATAGGGCATGCTCATCCGTTCATCCCATGTGTCCGAGCACGCGCGACTAAAGTGTATTTTAATATAGTATTCATTGGATACGTTATTCCAATTTTATAAAAATATTAAAACAAAATAAATCTAAGTAGCTACTCCTTTAAATTTATTTATGTTACTTAGATAAAAATACCGGCCAAGTATCAATTTGATAATTGTAAAACAAATTGTACAAATAAGGAAGCGATGGCTGGATGTTGTGACGCAGGACATGAGAGCCAATAGATTATCCACTAAGGATGTTAAATACCGAGCAAAGTGGAGTAAGCTTAGTCCCTGAGAGCCTGAGCGCTTAGAGCTTAGACCCTGGCAAACGAAGCCAGGACAAATGCCAGGCAGAAGAAGAAGCTCTAGTCCGACTCGCACTTGACCGTATCCATCTATTTCTTTTGAGACATGGAACCCTATAAAAGCATACTAAATTTGAATAAATTATGTACCTTTCATTAAAATCCACTCAAGCGTATTCTCTGTTATGTCAAACAGTAATATCCAAACATGAAACATACATTTATAATATGATTAGACTAAAGAATTTTGTAATATTTTCTTGGCACAAAATAAAGAAATCTTGTATTTAAGGAGTATTTTGAAGCTTTTTTTAGATGAAATAAAAATGATTCAGCTGTAGATGGCAGGTAAATTTTATTTACAAAGTATATTTAATGTTAATTCCTCCATCGTGGCGCAGTGGGAGAGGACCAGACGGTAATCGTGATTCGTTTCCCACCTGAAGGGATACATTGTTTTTATATATTTTTTTATTTATGCTCCAAGATTTATAACAGCTAGGACTGTAGAGGAAAACAACTTAGTATTTTTTTTAAATACTTTTAATTAATAACTTTAAAAACCTTTATGAAGATGAATTATTTTTTATACTCTTGAACAACTGTCTAAACTTTCGTACACTCAAAGTGATCATTATAAATGATTTTCCAAACACCTCTAGGAAAAAATAACGAAGAACGATGTGATATTTGTACTTTACGCAGAGTAAATATGAAGCCAATCAAAAGTTGTTTGGCGAAAAGAAAAAAAACATTATAAAATGAGTTTTCTTTGAGTTCGAAACCATATTTGGTGATGCGAATGAGTCTATTTATGTAATACTTTAGAATTCTCTTTTAACGTAGGGATGATTCCATAGCTAGTCAGTTTACCGTAAAGCGCAAATATAATTTTAATCGCGAAGATTTTACAAATATAACTTATTTGCTATATAGAACTAATGAATGGCTTCCTGGCTGTAGTAATATGTATGTTGCTGTGAGGTGTTTGTCATACGTTCTCGTATGTGCAACTGTTATTGTACAGTACGTACTGCACAATATGTTTTTGTGTAAATTAGTTATACTGTGTAAATGTATTCCAAATTTGGATATAAAACTAACTTGTTATTTTTACTTCTTATACCAAGTTGTTGAACAAGAAGTAAATATACATAGGTATTATTTATTATTTTCATTATTATTTATTATTGGAACGTGCTCAAAGGGCTATATTAAAAGTTATGCTGGGAAAACTTAGGCGATATAGCACAGATCTTCTTTTCCGTGAGACTTCCATCTTATCTGTAAGAAAACTTTACATTGTGCAAGTTATACTTCGTAAGCATAAAAGTATAGTGTTCAGACCCACTTCCAAACGCAATAATCCAGAGTTTGTACAACCGTTCCGTCAAAAACAAGGTTAGCCTGCAGCCAGTTTTACGTAATTAGCGGTCACTTGTACAATAAAATTAATAAAAAAATCAATATTTATCCACTGACATCATTTAATTGTAAAAAAGTTATCGAATATTGGATTCAAAAGTTGTCCTACATTGAAACAGAGAGTATTGTCTATTGAACACACTCAAATGCACACGCACTCAAGCACACACATACATACAAGACGCGCACTCTCTTAGACACATACACTCTCATTAATGTTTGCATTGGTAGACGTTTTAAGTGTTTTAATTGTGTTTTAATTGTATTCGCAGAGCAAAATGTTTTTATTTTATACTAATTTTCACTGAATCACTGTAATGTATAAGAGTATCAGTATTATTTGTTAAGGGGCAAAGACGCTGCCAGCTGTGACACAGTTTACACTAGTACGTCTGCCATCGCTCTCCTCTAGATTTGTAGATATATCAAATCATAAATACATCTAGAGTGTCTGTATCACATATTTTACTGCAATAAAATTTATTATTATTTATTATTATTGGTATTATTTAATATTTATTAATTTCGCATAAAACATATTTGGTTAATATAGGTTATATTTAAACAAAAAAAAACTGTAATTATTAGTAATATTATAAAAGTTGGTGTTTACTTTGCGTAATTCCGAAATATTGCCGATTAGGTAGGGTTGGTTAAATAGAAGCTTATTCGCCTGTGGGCTATCGGAAATCGATGCGCCACGGCTCTGTATAGGAATTTAACGGGACTCGTGTATTAATTAGTTTCACAACTAGCTGTTGTGGCTTTTGGGCCATGATAGCTAAATAAACAATATCTCATACGTTTGATTTGTCTGCTTTAGATAGTATTACGACGTATTTGATTTTACTTCCAATTTCGTGTTATTACAAAATGAGAAATTAGATATCTCTTTATTGTAAGAGATAAAGTGGAATAAGTGAAAATTAATTATAAAAGTAATAATTTTTGTACAAACTACGCTTAATTGAACTGAACTTGATGAAAATAAAAACTTTTTAAGCATTCAAGTACTTTCCGACTCTAGACTGTTTCGAGATACTTGCTTGCGTTTGGCTTATAATCAATATAGTTACTTTGTTTCTCTTTGGAAGATTTTTGTTATGTTAACATAATATAGAGTTTTGTAATATTGCTGAAATATATACACTTTATATATTTAATTCATACTATACAATTAATAATTCATAGTCACTAGATTTAAAAGACAAAGAAAATCTCTTCTCCACGTCTTTAATACAAGAAACGCGGGTGTGAGTAGACCTAGCGATCAGAGTGATGAGTATATTGATTGAGGGTACGCGCCTGTAAAAAACATACGTATGTATGGACACAATACAATAGTACGTAAGTAAATGTAATAATATAATCAGTGTAAAACGACGAACATTCTGGACATTACTTATACATTACTTATATATATATATATATATATATATATATATATATATATATATATATATATATATATATATATATATATATATATATATATATACATATATATATATATATATATATATATATATATATATATATATATATATATATATATACACACAATTATACTTTTATTCCATTAAGCTAACAATATAGTAAATAATATGGGATTTCATATGTTACTAGTTCATCAATCCCATCAAGATATTAATATCTACTACAGAGCTTTGGCTGTGATAACGGTCAAGAACCTTTGAGGAAGATAGACGAATCGACAATACGACCTTAGTGAAAGCACTGCACTCATCTTCTGATAGATGTAATAGTTTATATACAAACCATATAATATTATTAAATATATCATTCTAATTTAGTCTTTTTTTTTTCGAATATTGCGAGTATAATATTTAAAAATGTGAAAAATTTTAAAACAAGTCACATATTTGCCATATTATTATTAATTTTAGTATTATGAATTCTTAGAAAACTAGAGATGTATTAAAAATAAAAGCCTTGAGAAGAAGGCATCTACAAATTTTGATCAATCTGGATTAGGACGTACGTACTTAGTACTTGACAAATCTTAGTCAATTCAAATCCTATTACGATAGTATTGTTCATTTTATTTACGTTTATAGAAATAAGTATATGGCCCGGCGTTATTTATTCCACCTAACAGTGCAATCAATGACAGAGCAGATTTAAAACTTTATAATTCATACAAAATTATTAAGTTGATATTTATTGGCATAATAAATTTAAATATCGAGTATTTTAATATTTAATTAAATGTGCCCACAAGATATTTGCTTTACGGTTATTGTTATATACGATATTTTTCGTTCTGTTGTCAGGGGAAAAGGCAAATAGATGGCCTTCAGACCCGTGGATATGCCACGTATAATCATTACCCATAAAAAACCATGCATAAATGAGATTTTTTTTCTGATTCAGACAATTTTGACGTAGTCGTACATACGACACAATATTGCTAAAAGGGTCGACATGCGTTGACCTAACCGTCTTGATATTTTTTACTTAAAACTAACAGAAACAGTTGAATTTCTATTTTGTATATAAAAAAACGGCGTCAAAAGGCGTTAAAATAAATGTTTTAAATGAACCGCCTTCTAAACTTTTAGTCAAATCTAACCACCTCCTGGTTACTGGTAATTACAAGTGAATTAGTTCTAAACCAAAAATACATCAGCGGGTAATATAACGTGTCATATGAATTAAGTGTTTCAAATCATTGGTGCAATTTCCCAGTATCGGGACGTATAAGTACAATATCACGTGTTTCCAAATTTTCACTCACAATCAGGATTGCAATTTCCTCTATTGTTGATTTGGTTCGCTTTGATTACATCCACTAAATAGTCGTCATTCCTTGCCTGACCATTCCACCAGGTTGGTGTAATACTTGAAGCATTGCTCGCAAACAGTGCCCAATGTGAACAAAAGCAATAGTATAGAAAGATTGCCCTATTTAAAGAAATATTTGAAAAATT
The DNA here is from genome assembly GCA_037127375.1 of Dione juno. NCBI lineage: Eukaryota > Metazoa > Arthropoda > Insecta > Lepidoptera > Nymphalidae > Dione > Dione juno. Next base: position 9,352,770 of record JAXRJS010000041.1, on the reverse strand, counting down.
TCTAGTAGCAAAAATAATTTTGTTGTAGATCTCTTTTACAATTTGCTCTGCCACACTTTGGTCTTGTGATTGAGACGCACGAAGTCATGACAAATTGACGCCGCGATACTCACGTGTAAAATCCAAATTGCATTATAACTTTGTCAGGAAAGATAAGATCTTCTTGTTCGTGGCATTGTTAATGATAATATCGGCACAATAAGATTTATTATACCACTTGTAGAAACTCGAAGCTCTCGCACAAAACAAACGATCGGTCAAGTAAAAAAAAAAATCATGAACCAGGTCATTATTCTTTTTTTGCGATGGCAGGTGCAAAATATTTTGCCAGTGTCACATTTTGTGCCAATTCAATTTCAACGTTACTTCTTATGTTACCTTTTTTCAAAACAAATCTAAAACGTGATCTATTAGATGAGCTTTTCATGATGTTTTTATAGAATTTTTTGTAGATAATATTATAAGTAAATAATTATGATTCTATTCCGGATGAAGATAAATCCTAAGGCATATACAATAAGTATCTCAGCCAGTATATAGATGTTGATTTCTAGTTGTAGTTAACTTGAATGAACCTGACTCGTTGAAGTTCCAAATTAGTTTCACGACGCTCCAAATGTTTAACTCAGCTCAACTAAATAACTAGACAGTAATTAAATAAAAATTTAACTTGGATAGAAATTTTGTACAACTAGCAGACTATAGCCAGCGTGCGGCATCAAATTCAATCACTAAACTGCAATATCATTTAATCAGGTCGAGACATTCCGTGTTAAATATGAATGGTCTTAATAATATTTGACGTTAATAAGGTGTAAGAAATACTCAAATAAATAATTTGTTTATCAAAATAACGTAATAATTTATATAGACAAATGTGACAGATATCGTTATACCAAATTTTACAGAGCTACACGTGATTCATATTTCTGTCAGTTTGTTTGACCCAGTTTGCTTTATATTTGGCAGTAATTAATCAATTATACGTAAAAAGAGAACCTGTGAGAATTAAGTATTTCTAATTCACTACTCTGGTTCACAAAAAGCAATATTTAGATTTCGGCCGGGCAAGCAATATTTAGATTTTAGCTGAAGCTGTCTTGATACTAGGTTCTACCTACCTACTCATTTATACGTAAGAAACAGCTTACTTTATTAATTATTGATATATTGAACTTTATTTTCAGACTAGTGACCCGCCCACGGCTACGCCCGCGTGAAACTACACTATTTATTTATTGATAAATTGAATTGCATTTGTTTATCAGGAATATACATTTTTATCTACAATTAAATTTACTTTATTTTTGTAAAATAGTTGAAATTTCGGAACAATATCGTGTATTACAGTTAAGTTAGTCTTTAAGCGTGGTGTATAGTGTACACTATACAACGTGTTTTATATAAAACTATGTATGAAAGTTAAAATGCACTGTATACTATGTTGGCTTTCTATATAAAAATAAATAAATTGTGGCCCAAATATTATTCTGATGTATAAGCTATATAGCTAAGTTTAATCTAAATCCGAAACCGGAACAAACATCCATCTTTACAAGCTTTCACTTATATAATATTAGCACAATGAATTAAATATGTTTATAACTATGTAGTTTTTAAAGTATCAGACGTCAATTGAAGATTTATTTATCAAATATAAGTTACAGTTACATTGGTTATTAAGATATTGGTATAAGTTAATAACTTCTTCTTACTTTTACCTAATAAAGAGATAGTATTGGCGAAAAATTGGATACGAAAGCTTTAGCTTTGATATTCTTTCATAGATATATTATTTTTATATGTACTTCATAATAAGTAGAAGATATAGAGAACTTCCATGTGTTTCTCATAACTAAGTAAATATTTAAATGTTTAGATAGTGGCTTTTTTCATTAAAAAAAATGTATCGCTCAAAAGCAAGTCGGACTGACCCACCGAGGGCTCCCTACCAATTTCATGATTGTAGGTCACCGGTAAATATACTTTATATTATAAAAGAATCAATTTTGTAAAGTGAAATAAGCTACAAATATTATTTATACCTATATTATCTATATTCTTTTGATTCTGTTGACTTGGAATTCGTTTTTGAGCTCCGGAAGAAGGATGTATGAAAAAGGATGATCTTGACAGACAGAAAGACGGACGACAAACTAATCCTATAAGTTTAGCTAAATCTTACTCAGATGTAATCAAATTATGGGTAGTAAATTATGTGTTGTGACGTGAATATTACATTTATGAATATGTGAATAATATATAATTTAATACGGAATAAAACACAACAAATAATTAAATTGCATTTTAGATGAAAAATAAAAATAGTTTCACGCTGTATACCGCACATGGCAGGGTAGGCAGAGATAACCGTAGGACGAAACGTAAGAAACTCCGTTTCACGCTTTCCAACTTTCGGGGCATCGCGTGTTGAGTGGCGGAACTCAACGCCACACTTTGCCTCGTTACCAGAGCGAAGAAAATGAAAATTATTCATTCTACCCGAGTGGGAATCGAACCCACAAACCGTCACGTTTACAGACGGACGCTGTCACTCTGCGCCACGTCGGTCCTCATTTAGATGATTAGGATTTTAGATTATTGTTATTAATTTCCGAACTTCTATTGTCTATCCTTTTTAGTCTTACAAATAAAGTATTTTATTATCGTACTTGGAATAAAATTGATTAACGGGGCGCTAAAACAAAGTAACTGTTGCAAGTAGAGATACTCGTATAATTGGATGCACGGTGACGGTTAAGCGGTTATGTGTACCTTGGAATGAAATAAATTAATTTTGTACATATTTGAAGAAAGAATTTACGAAAAAAAATAATAACAATAAATATAATAATAACAAATTACAAGACTTTCTTCTTAAATAAAAACAGAATAATTATTCATCTGTACATGAATTTGTTGCTGTGGAATCGCGTTTGCAAGCTAAGGTTATGGGTGTGGTGGGGTGGGTGATACTTGGGTACTCGGAAGGATTAATATTTTTATTTTTCCGACCTGGTGGAAGCAATACGGCGCTGAGTTCCACCACTCAACATGCAGTGTCTCGAAATCGAGCGGAAAGTGGAGAATAGAATATCTTAGCACTAGATTCTCTCTGCTTAACCCTGCTCTGCTATATGCGGGATAAAGTTTAAAAAAGAATAGTTTGCGACAAATAAGTTCAGAAACATTTTGAAATTCTATTTAAGTTGTGGCTTGTTATGAATAACTATAGAAGGTTAACCTATCTAAAAGACTACACTATATTTAATACTATAAATTAAATTCCTTCGATCGACGCTGAGTTAATGTTTGTTCGGGACAATAACTGCTTTATTGATTTTCATATGGTACAATCGATGTTTAAAATTGTGTTATAGAAAGTATATAATGTAATTTTATGAACACCTTGAAAGTATTCGAAAAAATAACGTTGACATTGAGTTCCATCACTCAACAGAGCTTTGTCTTCTTGTCAGAGCGCAGAAATGAAATTACATTCCTACGAATGGGAATCGAACCGAAAACTGTTGTTTACTGTACAACTGTGCCACAGCGGCCTTGGAAACGGAGCGGATCTTGAATTTTGAATTTTTTACTAAAATATTTTTTTTAGTTTCACGCTGTATCCTGTATGTATATAGCAGGTTAAGCAAGCAGAATTTATTGCGTGTCAATTGGCGAAACTAAGTAAAAACAAAGCCTTTTATTTCTCTTGGTGGGTACCATACACACAAGCATCGCGTTTCTAGTTAGACGGTGTCCCACTGTAATAGACTCGGTACTTGCTCAATATTGAGAATATTTGAACTTAGGTATATTAACAATAATTAATCAATAGTTTTAATTTCCAATTAGAAAGATTAGGATTTACATAAAAGATGTGAGTCATGGTATATATAGTTATAGTTAAGGTTAAATGTGAATCGAACTTAGGCACCGAAAGTTTCCTATTTTCATATTTGTGACCCAAACCCAATTTTACAGGCATTTATCATAAAAAATATTTTTTTTTTCTGATATACTTATTCCTATAAATAATTAATAAATTATATTCCTATAAATTTACAATTTTCAGATATTTTCCCCATATTTGTACTGCAAGCTCTAACTTCCAAATCCAGAAATCAAAAATGAAGCTTAACGCTACCCTTTTGGTTTTGATTACGTGGAAAATCAAATACTAATTTCAGTTTCATTCACTGTACTGTAACAAGCTTTTTTCAAATATAAAGTTGTATATTCAAAGAGATTATAAACCACTAACAGGTTATATTTGCGTAAAGTATTTATAAATTATAAATCTCTTTGATGCTAATGTTAAATAAATCTAAGGATAATACAAAATAAACTTGCTCTTTGGGTAAATTATAAAATGAAGTCATGTGTATAAAATCGTTTTATTTACGTCTGTTTTGGTTCAATAATGAGAAAATGTAACTACTCGCTCCTTAATGTAAATTAAAGAGCGAGTAGTACGAAATCTTCGTATAATCTATTAATAAATATTGTCTTGTATAGAACGACCATCGGTTAATTTACCATTGCATTGTCAAAAAGTTATCTGATCTTATATGTAGAGTACTAGTTTCTACCTCTACACGCCCTCATTTAAGGTACAAGTCCTAATTTCAGAAACTCTAGAGTTAAGACGATGACGATGAAGATGCCGTGTAGTGAACAATTGAATGAAGTAAAATAAATAAATATACGTGTATGCTTTATGTACCGGTGCCATTGAATGCCTTGCAGAAATACTCTTTATATCGACCATAAAACGTAATAATAACGAAGCGTAACACACACTGTAGTTTAGAGTACTATATATCTAGTGTAAAGCAACGGTTTGATAAAGAAAAGCTCTCTCACCTATTTTAAGCGGTACAGTAAATATTTTTTTATTATTTGCATTCTTACTTGTAACTTACATATTAAATTTCAGCTTTCTAGGACTTTAAGAAGTGCCTAAGGAATTTTGGTGATCATCAGTCAGACGTAATCGGCGGTTTTTAGTATATTAAATTAATTAATTAAAATTAATAGAATGTCTAATTATTTTATATATCCACCAAATTTAGTTTATCTAGTATAATCCCAACTCATACTCGTACTATAAGTAGTATATATAAGATGATTTGACCATTAGTTTTACATTTGTTATCAAAGTTTAAGGGTCGATTAGAAATGAAATTCACCTGTGTAGACATAAACCATTGTTAAAATCTGATTTTAACTAATTTATTTAAAAACATACTAAACTTCCAAATTTCATAAGCAAAATATTGAATTTCTCTTCCATAAACTCTACTGGAGTACTTAGCCGGGGTACTTAGCGTACCGATCGCTTTTGTCTGTTGCGAGACAATACTAAGTAGTTTCAAACGCCGCATTGTAATAAAGCTAACACAAGGAGAAACTAGTGTAGGTTATTAATTTGCAAAATTATGTAGACCAGTGACTATTTGTGACTACTCACATCTATCAAGAATAATTTTGATAGACGACAGATACACGTTATGTACCTTTTGTTAGGTAATACATTTTTTCATAGAATTATTTAAAATGTAGCCTTTGACATTACTTAAAACTCACATGAGTTATTCGGTTGAGCCACCAACTTAACTAGAAACTTAAATATACTAACATAATCTAAAGCTCTATAAATAAAACAAATGCTTAGTTCTATTATTGCCATAAATTGGTTTCATAGAATGCATGTCAAATGTCTGACTCACACATTTAAAGACATCCCATCCCGTATCAAGTTAATTAAGGGAATCCTTCTCTTTTTGATTGAATGTAAGGTAGAAGGTGTCTTTTAGGTCCCGTGGTACTGCCGTAGCCCTGATGTTGGCAGGTTGGAGGGATTGCACTAGCCTTTGAAAATAATATATACTGTAGCCTATACTGATCTCTTTTAGGGTGTAAGTGGGCTGGGGCTTCTATGGGTGCACAGTATGTTCTGGTTTATGTTAATAAGATTCTCTCGGTGACTATAGGGAAGTTGGTTTATATCTCGAAACAGTGGTATTTTATTTGCTCTAGGAAATCTAAGAGGTATCACTAACGCTCCAAAGTGGTTAATTAGGACTTCATCTAGAGTCTTAAAATTTAAAAAAAATTATTTACCCTATTAACCAATATTGATAACATAGTGTCCGTTTCAGATTATATAATGTATTTATTTGCCAAAGGTTCTAAATTTACTCAAAAATTCGTAAAATATGATGTAAATTGTAAGTAAGAATAAGATGGTAAGCATATATTTAAATTTTTGTTTTATTTATAGGAAAGTTTCTACAAATAACGGATCAAAAATTCAAGATCAATGAAACAAAAAAAATATAAAAATTTGTCTTATATATAAAAGAAGTTATTACAATTGGCTTTCTAGTTACATCAGTCCGTTGAGTTCAATTACACCTAAATAAATGGAAGATGTTTTATTTGTTAATAGATTCAATGAATAACGCGATCGGGATTTGTGAAAATAAAAAAAGCTTAGAAAGCTTTCCTGTAAAATTGCTGGACAAAAGTGTGAGTGTAAATTGATTTTTAAATGAACTTTCACACGTGTCGCTGTTAAAAGGAAATTCCAACATAATTAACGTATGTATAGAGATTAAATGGATTTTTAGATATAAAATATATATTCCATAAAAAGCTTATAATTATCATATTCAATACCAATATTGGTGTAAAAAATACAATTGCTTAATTATATGTCATATAGGTAAGGTATCCCATTTATTGTTTTTCTTTAAAAATTTGAAGCTGAACTGTATTGATATTAATGGATATTGTATATATTTTGTACTGCATATATGCAACAAACGCAGGATACGCAGAGATCCCGTGAACCGAAACCGTATTTGAATCCTGGACTTCACGTCAGTAAGTGTATCTTGAAATATCTGGTTCTAACAACATTCTCTAACAACACCTCCAACATTCTCTGCAATATAAATAATACTCATAATTTATTGTAATTTTAATTCTAATTAACATATTTCTAGACAAATTGAAAACTACTCGCAAATTGCAATTAACTAATGTAAAACAACTGCGAACATTTCTACAATTAACTTTGTTAATTTATGACATAAATATAAGTGTACGTTGTACAAGTTAGAACTATGTGTTTTTTATTGTTTTGGCATAGCTAAAGGACCAAAGACCGTGGCATACGTATGTCTAGACACGTGTCTATGTGCGCTCTAGCGATATACTCGTATATTGATACAGGTCAAAACAGTTAATAAAAATGTAACTGATCGCTATGATTTTTTTTATTTTTGTCTGTTTGTCTATGTGTTTGTAAACGCTAACCTCAACACCGATTTAACCGATTTAAATGCAATTGGCACCAACTTTACTTTAGACAAAGAAAGAATATTAAATTGTGTAGATTACTATATTATTATATTATACAAATTATATTTAAAAAAAATTGCCAAACATTTACACATCTATATCAAAAGTGTCGTACACGTAATATTAATATTTTTAAAAACAAAATATTTTTCTTTATAGTTTTGCGCTACCCGTATTCACCCAGCCTTTATAAAAAATCCTGAGATCAAAAAGTCAGCCTTCAACAATACTGAAGTGGGTATCGGCTATCGTATTATTGCTAACGATGGAAGATATAACGAAAGTTAATATTAAGCGAGAACTCGCTGAGCGCATTTAAGCGCAGGAACAATTTCAATAAGGCAAATTGTGTTTGGAAAATAATAAAGGATAAAAGCTTACTTCTGTTTCACTTTGATCATATTCAATATAATATGCTTATTATGGAATATTCTAGTAACGAGAATTAAAACTTAATTTTTAATATTAATTATATGATTTTTTATCTGTATTAAATTCAAAACACCATACGTTTATGGTACTGCGATAACGTGCGATGATGAAAATTAAACGGTTCTAAATACAATTGTTTTACAATCCATTCTACATATGTATATGGCACGATTTTATCTCATACATATAGTGATACATTTCAAATTTCAATTATATTTGTTTATGGTTAATTTATAATATAATTATTATTTTAACAAGAAAGAAAAGATGATAGTCTGAATGTATAAAGTAGGAGAGGAAATAGTTGATAGATAAATAAGATGAAGAGTGGCCCTAGCTACAAAAATTATATAACAGCGTATAAAATTTCATACTCATTTTAAATAACAAGTAGATACAACTGTCAATAAATTAAATAATTTCGTTAATATCAAGAAATGAAGTTAGAACATTGGAATAACACAATTTCCTTTATCTATTATAATTAGACAATGTGACAAGTTGATTCTGATTTTTTTCCTCATTCCAAAATATTTCACTAATAAATTACTTGCTTTTATAAGATGACAATAATATTTACGGTAGATAAGTTTATTTAATGTCGAAAGAGGACCGTCGTGGCGCAGAAGCTCTGCGTCTGCTTGTAAACGCGACGGTTTGTGGGTTGGACCCGGGGAGATTAATTATTTTCATTTTCTTCGCTCTAGCAACAAGGCAATGCGCGGTGTTAATTTTCTTCTCTCAACACGCAATGCCTCGAAAGGCGGAAAGTGGGGAACGGAGTGTCTTAACACTAAGTTCCTCAAGCCTACAACTCCCTCTGCCTACCCTGCTATGTGCGGTATTCCGCAACTAAATATTTATTATGAAATTGTTTTAATCCTTACTAAAGTTTATTTTATGATTGTTCCACTTGTTTTATCTATGGCACGTTTTCGGCTTTCATGTTTCAATTTCAGTAAACGACGTGTTTAAATTGTTTTTTTTTTATAGTAGTGCCTGCACGCGACACGGTATAGCGTTTGGACACTTTTAATAACATAAAAACTCTGAATCCCGTCGGCTGGAAGCTTTGTAAAAGCTTTGTATTACTGTTATGTACAGGTGGTATGGTATAGTAGTGTATAATGAAATCGTAACTAAATTAAGTGTGTAGGAAGCATTTTCATTTTGTTTTTATCACTTGGTCCGCTTTCAACGTAATCTTTTTTTTTATTTTCATTAATAAAATAATTTAGTTATGACAAAATAAAGTTAGTGATAATCTTCCAAAGCTCTTCACATTTCATCCAATAAGAGGATAAAAGTACATAGTTTTGTGCTGGGCCCTTGCCTATTCTCCTTGGAGCCTCTGAACCTCACGTTATAACGTGTTATAATTTGAGGCATATCATTTACCAATAAAAAATGGGCCCCGATTGCGTAAGGATAGGTGTTTTAGAAGCTAATAATTGTTTATTTATTAAATATATGACAATGTCACAAATTTATAACCAGTTGACTTCATGTAATTTTTTTATGTTTTGTGCGTGATAATGTCACCGGTTTCTTTACTTTCGATTTCAATTTCAAAATATTTTGCGTATTGACTATCGCTTTTCTAGGGAATGGTATAAGCGTGTAATCGCGATGGTTCTGGATTCGATTCTTACGCGGTGGAATAATAATATGTATTTTCATTTTCTCACTTTAAGATAAGACGTGGTGTAGAGTTCCGCCACTGATATCTTGAATTCGGGCGCAGGCGGAGAACGGAATGTCGTGACACTATGTTTTACTTTACCTACTTACTTATATAATAAATTACAAACAACTGAGCTGGCTTAAAAAATAAGCTCTAATTATTATTGTCTTCCTATTTCTGTATATATACACGAGAAGATAAAAACCTAGAAACATTTAAGAAAAATCATACGTGAAGTAGATAACTATACATAAAAAAATATTATTTGTATGGCACACACACTTGTTTTATTTAAATACATTCTACTACTACAGTACTACCAAATACTATTTTAAGTAAAACTGTAAGCAAATTGCATGCACTTGTTCTACAAAATATAATAACTATATATAAAGAATCGTATATCACTCTATTTTTAATAAATAATATTTTAACGGATGTAAGATTTAAATATATAATATGTTAACATATGTAGTTAAAGAATATAAGTTACGACGGGCGGCTCCGACCAATCCAATGCAAAGCACCGAGCAAAGCTTACTCGACTTCTATAGAATAAATACGTCCTTGTTTGAAAAGTAATCCAATTAATTTAATACTTTGATAGATATCAAGAGCTGATAATATAAGCTATGCTGATCAAAATAGACACAAATTCATTTATAAAATATTACAATTATTCGTTTTTTTTTTAGAAGAGATAAATTCTAATCCAATCGAACACAGCTGAGGGCAACCTCCTAATTGTATTACATACTTTGAACATCGTAAAGTGTGGGGCTCATGTGAATCCTGTATTATCTGCCTTTGGCACCCTTCTAAAGTGTAAGCCCTATTAAAGTAATTTAGGCCTCGGGCTTATTTGGCAATTAATTTTAAATACTTATTGAGCTGACTGCTATGTCACGATTTTTAATAATTTGTTTTTATATTAAATCCTTTTACATTCGACTATTGTTTCAATATAAATTTTATTTTAGTTGTTTTTTTTTCTTTTTTTAGCTTCACACTCTATCCTATATATCGTTGGATTATTAGAAAGCATCTAACGTCAGACACTACGCTCTATATTTTCTGACAGAATTTGGGACAGCGAGTTAAGTGGCAGAGCTCATACTTACTCTACTAGAGCGCGGAAATCATGTAAAATTGGCAAACGTATAAAGAAAACAGCAAAACCTCTTTAAAATCTGTTAAAACTAATTAATTCTTTCCAGTAGAAAACCACGAACCGCGATCCACACCCATTAGTAGTCTATCGCATATAAGTAGGCTATTGTTTAATATTATTAATAATTTATTTCATATTAAAAAATATTTCAGAAGTATGGTAAATTAAGTCATACCATATTCTAATGTTTGTAAAGTTTATAAAGTTTTTGTTTTTCCAAGTTGTCTGCCTGTGGAACTTTTAATCAGATCACTTTAAAATTTAATTAACAACTTTTTTGTTTATGCCATTAGCAAAATGAAGTGTTGGACATTTTATGATATTGCTTCAAAAAAACAGCTTGTTACTAAGTTTCTCAAAAAAAATAGTAGAAATGTCTTCTTATCAAAGTCTCAGCATGATGAGCATTTACTGTTAGCAAACAAAATCAAAAGTCTGGGACATCTCATGTGGAACTCTTAGATTACATGCTAAATGAAAGTCATGAAATTCAAGCAATGGAAGATGCGGGCACTAACTAGTTGATAATAAAAATTATGTCGTCCTTTATACCAAATAACGATTCCGTGATATAGTATTTAAAATTTTATAAGTATAAAGAGAATGAAGGTAATGTATTCAAGAACATATCATCTGACAAAGCGTAACGCATATACGACATTTGCATATAAAATTAATATACTCCGCCCGATTCCATCTTGTTCAGTGAAACAAAATAATTAATTACTTATTTGAGCTCAAAACGTGAAAATTGCTTGCGAACGACGTGTTGTTAATTATTTTCCCTAATGTTTGATAAATAACGTAGAAAATTGTAAATATAAAAAATATTTTGCTTATTTTTGGTTGATATATTTTAACACGATTTACTAATATTGTAAGTTCTTTTTATGACACTGGATTTTAAATTATAAATTAAAAGCACTATAATTTAAGAACTTTTGCTTCAGAACTAACCCAGTACTACCAATCACTGTACGTTAAACCGGAGGTGAACGTCAAAGTTCCCGTGTCCCAGTCCCGTGGGAGGACAGCGGTCCGCTGTGACGTCGGGTCGCGACTGCTCGTAAATCCTGGCTCGGGTCCCTCCCGCGCCGTCGCTGAGGCAACGGGAGGTATTGAGGTATACGATATAAAGATTTTAGTGGATATTGAATATTTTTATGTATGTGTGTTTAATTAAGAAGTTGGCTATAAAATTTATTATTTTTGAGTATTAAAATATATTACCTATATTAAGTAGAATATCAGAAAGTAGACTACGTGTTCACAAAGACAACCGACAATACAATGTAAATTAATTCAAATAAATATTTTTATAGGTCTTTTTAGTTCTTCAAATATTTTTTTTTGTAATTTACATATATTATATTATCAATCTATAGTAATGTCAATGATAAAAATGAATTAAGATTTTATCTGATCAGTAAGTACTCTAAATTTTAATAAAAGTCCTGTTTTTTGATTTGTTAAAACGAGAGCAAATTTTCGGTAGGGTAAATTTCAACCCACCCAAATCTTTAATAAAATATTCTTAAATAACATGGCTCGGTGAGCAAACTTCGAGCAAATTGAACTGAACGGATGAAACAGACCTAGAGCGAATACGATACTGGAAATAGAATTGAGCCTATCCTGTAATAGGTAAGACTGTCAGTGGAACAGGTATTTTTGGTAATCCGGAAATAAAAGCGACAGGCTCAATGAATATCGACATGACACGTTAGTGTTCTCCATTTATGTATGCGCCTATATAGTATGTAGCAAAGTTATTGTGTTTTGCGTTTACTTAATTAAAAAGTGAAACCGGTAGCGGAAAATAAAATATGTTTTATTTCTATTGAACAAAAGAATTGATTTGTAGGATGTATATATTTATGAATTAAATCGTTTAATAATATATAAAATGACTTATAAAAAAAAAACAATTTCAAAATCCTAAGGTTAGAAATTCTATTTCGCTTATAAATATGACAGTTTAAAAAAGCGGAATGAAATTGCTCGTACTTATATTTTCCAATTTTCACTTGATATAAAGAAGATAGTGAAAAAGTAAATAATAAGAAGATAGTAAATAATAAAAAAAAATATTAAGCTCTCCTTCCAACTATGACTTGGCCAGTGGGCTTGATATTGACTTTATATATATATATATATATATATATATATATATATATATATATATATATATATATATATATATATATATATATTTAGTATTTACTCAAAAAATATTTATTCACAATATCGAGCATAGTAAATATATTTATATGTTTAAGTAATTAACATTTCAAAGAATTATATTTTTTACCAAGCACTAAGTATCTAGTTACTTAAAAACAAGACGCTATGGGCAACTTTGCACAAACTTGAATTGTTTTTGTTTACTGGAAATTAGATACTAATCTCGTTTAAATTTTAATAAATAATCTGTTGACATTAGTGGGCGGTATGTAGGTACATAGCTGGTGATAGAAATATATTATTTTTACACATATTCTGATGTTAACTAATAGATGATTTGGTGAACGGTGATTTCACTCTTTTCAGCTTCACCTTGTTAATTTAACGCCTCGGTTTATTTGGCTAAGAATAGAACCCACAATCGCCGCTATGCCACGACGGTCATAATATTATACATCTTAGTGAAAACTAAGCCCATAAAGTGCTAGATAATTACGAAACGAGTGTACCACAATGACTTGACTAAATTAAACATAAGAGTGATTTTTTCGTCCTTAGAAAAGAAGTTTTCGCTTTGTGGTTTATTTTAATGTATGAATTAGTCATAACTATATTACAATTTATATAAAGACGAATAAAAAGGTTACTTTAAAAAGTATTAATAAAAGCTTAAGCATATAAAAGGAAGATGAAAGCTTCTTTGTTATAATGAAACCAGATGATAATATAATCCTATTATCTTGTTACAGGATACGCGATTTAATGATAATGGAAATGGGATATTTTCTACTAAATTACATATATATATACACGTAAAAGGTTTCTTTCATACAATCAGTATTAGTAATAACATAACATAGTGTATGAAGCATAATGTAGAGGAGAACAAAGATAAAGTAAATTAATTTTGACAAATAGGTACAAACATTTTCTTTCCGGTTTTACATTTTATTTTGCATGTAGTACCCTACTACAGAATGAGAGAATCCAGCATTAAGACACTGTTACCCACTTTCCGTTCAAATTAGGAAAATATGGTACCCTTATAAGATCACTTTGTTTTCCGTCCGTCTGTCCGTCTGTGAAGACCATTATATCAAAATCGCATGAATGTCCCTTGGCGCACAGAAGAAAAAGATACATAAATAAGAAAAAAATATGAAAATTGGAAATTAATTTTATTTTTTTTCATAAAACTCATTAATAACTTATCTGTGTAGTTCATTTGATGCAAAAAGAGTGCATACGACCGCAAATTTAAGTTTATCCACTGCACAAGTTGGATTTTCCAGTGGTCGACAGTTTTTATTAAAATTCAATCAAATTCATATCTCTACTTAATATAATATATAAACCAATAATTCTTGATATTATATCAAGTATTATAGATTTATATAATACTTATATGATTTATATATTAAGTATATATATACCTATATTAAGCATACGTATAATACCTACATGAAAACTATGTCTATATAGTCATGAGACTATAGAAATGTCTAAGGCAACACTATAGTTTATTGTTAAAAGAATCATATATCCCCAAGTGGGGAACGAACTTGCGACCATCGTGTCAACATTCACACACTGTACCAATGTGTTATAACCTCGAAATAATAAATATTAAGAATAATAACTAAGAGAGGAAGTTTTATATGTATGTTAAAAGCCGAAAATATCAATGATTTGTAATGTGCATATCATTATGCATATCATTATGCATATTTCGGTATCATGAATTGAATATTAGTACCAAAATAAATCTTATAAAAAGCTAACTTAATATATCTGTTGGATGTATTTATTACAAAAGTCCACTGCACGGATGTAGTACGGATATTACTTGCTGTCTAGCATTCCGCTTGAGCGACAGTCGTTTCATTTCAGATCTAAAGTATCGATTTACGCATATGTATATTATATGTAATAATAATAGCTTCACGCTGATCCCGCACAAGGTAGGCACGGCAGAGGGAACCGTAGGAACCAAGTGTTGAGACACTCCGTTCTCCGATTTCCACCTTTTGAGGCATTGCGTGTTGAGTGGCGGAGTATATATATATATATATATATATATATATATATATATATATAATATATATATATATATATATATATATATATATATATATATATATATATATATATATATATATATATATATATATTCACCTACGTAGAAACTATATCTATGGGTTTTTAAACATAACCTATAATTTTACTAAGTTTGCTAAGAATAAGTGAATATAATTTTGATTATAATTTGAATTTGAATTATGATTGTTTTATTATTTTTAGTAATGGCATATTCTGACATCCTCTTCCTAAGAAACTAAATTATTATATAACTTAAAGATTTATAAACATATATATATATATATATATATATATATATATATATATATATATATATATATATATATATATATATATATATATATATAATATATATATATATATATATATATATATATATATATATACTACTTACCGTGAATCCGATGCCGACAGTAGCAGAAAAGTTGCCAGCTTGAAACTTGCCGGTTTCAAATTGTACCAAAAGGGATGTCTTACCAACCCCACTGTCGCCGAGAAGGATGGTCTAGGATGAACAGGAAAACTTGTTAAAATGCGCTTTAATCAATACATGCTTGGTAATTTTACTTAACTTCCCTCCTTCAATAGTTTATCATTTACCGTTGCAGTAGAATCCAATTCTAGAAACATTTTTAATTAAGAACCAAGAACTACTATCATTGATTGTGTATTTATTTTTTATATATATATATATATATATATATATATATATATATATATATATATAATATATATATATATATATATATATATATATATATATATATATATGTATATATGTATATATATATATATGTTTCTTTTCTTGGAACCATATTATTCCCGCTCTTTACATTAGATCCTCCCGGAATTAATATTGGATGCCTGGAACGTATCATTTTTATTGATAAGGCCGCCTTTGGCCATTTTAAATATATCATTTACATATTTACATTTATATTTAAATACAATTGTATTTTTTTTTTGAATTCTTAATATTTAAATATGAGAATAAAAACATTAGTACATAGTAAGTATCTTCACAAGTACATTTTGCAAGATAAAGTGTAAAACGGAATTAATCTAAAGTATTTTTTATTAGTTTTCCCACTGATCAAACTACTTGCTGGTCACTAAGAAGAACAAATATTTGTATCGTGAACATGTTGGAAGTAGTTAACTAGCTTAAAAGATAAGAATTACTAATTTTATTATACATTATTTGTTAGAACTTGTTACGTTGGCGTAATGGAAACTATAAATAATAATTGAACTTTCTCAATAAAACCAATCAAGTATAGCTGAATGAGTACAGAAAATAGAATTTGAGACACTTTAACTGAATGTAAAGTCAAAATAAGCGAATTGAGTACCTAAGTAAGAAAAAATAAATAAAAACCTATCAAGAATTATACTGTAACAGTTTGACAGTCCGTACTCCCCATTACTGTAACCCCTCTCCCCTCTCTAAACAATACACAATCACATATATAGTAGAAGGTAATATACTGTTATTTTTTATTCTTGGTAAAAAAATAACAACAAAGTCGAAGGAGTTCACATTAACGAGAAACAAACGTACGCCAATTTAAGCTTTAGAAAGAAAATTCTTTCTCTAATAATAATTAAGGCATTAAAAACCTTTAGGTAAACTTTTAATATTAACATGTAACTTCTACGCCCCATTAGAATATTGAAACAATATTATTAGATAGAAACCATTAAAAATCTAAACTACTACAAAAGCTCATTCCACCGAATAGGTCCTTAGGAAACTATTCAGAACAATACCGTCGTCTCAATAATGTCAATACTTGAATAGTTGAAATTGTATTTACCGAAGTAACTAAGGTAACTTATCTATCGATTGTAATTTGGCTCACACGAAGTAACTTTACTTAGGTGTGAAATTATTTACATAATATCTATAGGTATTGCTAATGAATGAAAGCGAATTTCTACTACATTTGTAAAAAGTACTGAAAAATTCTGTGTGTGCATTTAATGGCATTATTATGACTAATTTTCATACTCTTAAACTCAATTTTTTTTTATTTGAAGCTTAAGTCCCAAGAGGTTCGGCCTTCTAACTTCAGTAACTAAGTATACCTATTATTAAAAATAACAAAAATAAATATGTTGTATAACCGAATTGTAATTTTTAATAATTTGATTTCTTTACAAATTGGCAAATTTATTATCAACTTTTTATATTGAATTTTTATCTTTAGTAAAAATGAAAATTCTATAAATTAACCATTTTGAATGCAAGACTTGCCTTTTTATACAGGTACGAATTACATTTTTATTTATACTTTATATGTAGGTAAATATAATTGCTTTTACCTTCGACTATTATGCATTGTGTAACTAATTATAGCCTAAACTATAAATATAAACTAGTTTTATAAACTCTTAATATAATATAAATAAAATATAAACTAGTTTTATAAACTCTTACTAATAAATAGACTCTTAAAGATACAAATTATAATATTATAGGAATGTAAATCTAGTTTTTTGTGATGCCAAAGAAAAAAATATATATTAAAAATATATGTTAAAATTTGTAGTAATAAAATGTACGGACTGAGTCTGTACTTAATAATAAAATAAAAAAAAATATCTGTTTATCTGTATAAGTTATCATATATGAGTTATCATAAAACAAAATCGATTACCTTATGTATGGGCATATCATCGTCAATAGCAGTACGTATAGGTGATTCAGGGCGGTAGTCTCTATAGCCTGTCGGTGACGGCGTGCTGCGTTGCGCCGGAGCCCGCAGGGTATCTTCTTCAAAAACATCGTCGCTCATGCTGTCGTCTGTACCTATGTGCTGGAATAAACATATTTTTATAGTGGTATTTCACAATAAGACATTTATAATTTTAAAATATACAAAATATTTATTGAAGCGAAATTTGAACCAGTGCCTACATAAATAACTTTTAACAAGCATAGCTTACGAGAATTTGATCGTAGCTTGATGAGAACGTCAGCCTTAGTGGTCAGAGCACTTGTAGAGTTTCTAAGATACGCGGATGCAAATCCTACTACGTTAAAATTTCTATACATTTAAAAAAATATATTATATTTTTATGATTTTTTTAACTATTTTTCATTAAGTAGTTTTTTATATTTATTTTTATATATCTATTTAACAAATTAAATTGTTAAGTAACATAATATTAATATTTTATTATAAATAAATAATCAAAAGCAATAAAAGTACACAATATTTTTTTTATTTTATTTATATTATATTTTATTTACGACTAGCGACCCGCTCGCGGCTTCGCCGCTTATGTAAACTGAATTGTATTCGTTTCGATACGTTATATGAAATCACATTTTACATGTTCAGTATACCTACTCGTATTTACTCTAATAAAATATATATTTTTTTCTAAAATAAGAAAAATAATGTAGCCTTAGTACATCAACTACCTGTCAGTGAAAGTCTCAGCAAAATTGGTTCAGCCGTTTCAGAGATTAGCCGGAACGAACAGACAGACCGACAAATTTTTTATAAACTGTTATTTTGGTATATGTACTGTATATATATTTATATGTATGTAGTAAAAAGCTATTTTTAGTTAGTTATTTTAATTTTACAAATAGACACTCCAATTGTATTTATTAGTAAGTATAAATGAATGTAATATGTGAAAATAAATGACGAGTGACGTCCAGAGTGTCAGAATGTAAAAACAATAGAACTGATGGCATATTTACAATCGGAATTTGTGGGCATATTATAAGAACAAGATGAATTGAAAATTTAACTTTTTTAACTTCTGGCTCTCTAAAAGATCTTGGGATCTATACCTTTCTTTCTAACTATAAAAGGTTTTTATTACATATGATGAATTCGGGGCTCACTTAAAAAGTAATAGGCGGCAATTGGCAAATTATAGCACAAATTGTAGTACTTACATTGCGAATACGCTTATTCTTTAGCCACATAGCTTGAATACAATCAGATAATTGTTATGAGTTCGTTGTTGTTGGCAAAGTAGATTGTAGAAAACCTAGAGGAAAGGTCAATCACCCAGCAGATAGTCTAACGCCGTCAAAGAGATTGCAGGACTTCCAATTTCAAAAGCTTTGAGGTAAATTAAATACAGGGTAACATGGAGGTACCGCGTTAGCTACTCCACTAGATCTTATCAGAGCGGGCACGATCATCAGCAATAAAGAATATGACGAAGAAGAATTTATTTACAGATCAAACCCAGCATCATCTCAACTCATATGACGTCAGAATTTACGGGATTCAAATATCTTGTTAAGACACATCATGGAGAAAGACTAAAAAGGCACATATATTTTCAAGATATTTGGAAAATAAAAAACTCAGCGCTTAAAAGCGCTTACAGCGATAAAAAAATGTAGCGTATTATATGTTTTATTCCTAAAAAAT
Source organism: Dione juno (assembly GCA_037127375.1). NCBI lineage: Eukaryota > Metazoa > Arthropoda > Insecta > Lepidoptera > Nymphalidae > Dione > Dione juno. Next base: position 9,333,419 of record JAXRJS010000041.1, on the reverse strand, counting down.
TTAAGTACATTATTTATCATAGAAAAATAATATAGAAACATAATTATAGTACTTTTTTATAATTATTTAAATATTTTTATATGTCATTACTTTTTTGTAAATTACTTAGATGAGGAGTTGCTTAAAAGAATAAATATTTACACAGTTCCTTTTGTGTAATCTCTTCAGAACTTTATATTTTGAAGCATGTCGTAATTTGTAAAAAGAGCTTTTGTTTAGATCATTTTTGTATAAAACTAAGAACAATGGAATAAAATATGAATATGTTAATAATATAAGAAATTTTCACAGAACAATTATGAATACAATTTTCTTTTTATTACAAGTAAATACATTCCCTACGAGATTAATATTTCAAGATTTGCTTACTTACTGGTGGATGTGTACATCATCATTAGACTGGGGAAAGAAACTTACGAGAGTAGGAATTTATATCATTGTCATATTATATGTCCAGTAGATAAAGTATATATCCGTGTGTTCGTTAGGACGATTCGTTCTAGTACGCAAAGTATGTCGACTGCCGTCTACGCCGAATACAACCTTATATTAAAACACGTCGTTCTCACATTCACATACTCACAATCATAAAGCATCGAAATTCTGATGTATATTTCTGAATAATACGTTAAACATATTTATGGCACTTTTCGGAAAATTTAGTAATAACTACTTCACAGAATTTACAACTGTTCATACAGAGCCTGTTTTGGTTAATATCAATAATTACAAGCACACAGTAAACCAAGTAAATACAATAGCGGCTAATAGCCTAATATTACTTGCACACTGTACGTAGCATTTCCCCTGTATACCTATGTAGATATATTCTGACGTCCCGCCATTGTTCTTGATTGCCACCCCGTCAAATACATTACGTGATAATAGACTTTGCTACACAATCAAACGAATTATGCTTCTGTGTCTGACACGTGGTAAGCCTAATCTCGAAGTTATTACATATGTATAGAAGATATTATATAATTATTCTATTACAAATATTCAATTAATTAATTTTAAAATACCTGACAGCTGTGCTTCAATACGACTCATGTCGACATTTATGAGGTGGTCCATTTTGCACATTAGTCACTCTAGGGCAAGACAGTCCAGCCTCAGGCTCGCGGGCCTCGATGTAGCCCGCCAAGGCATTTAAATTACCCCGAATTAGTAGTACTCAAAGTGGTATAATATTTTTGTTGCTTGTAATACTATCTTACATACCACGATGCCACGGTTCGTCGTGGTCACACACATCACATATATATACTTTTATATACTTTTTAACTTTACTATTGCATAGCAGGGTAGTCAGAGAGAACGGAGTACCAAATTTTATAGTTCTTGCATACTTTTTTCGCCCCATCTTCTATCACCAATCTGTATGATAGGTCACGTTTCAGAGGAGGTCTCATATAAATTCATAACAATCGAATTAGCATTGAACGTATGGTATTTTATATATTGTACTTTTATTATCCTCACTAACAGTAAATAAAATATTATTATGTTTAAATTTTTCAATAAAGGTATAGTTGTGAAGTCGGTTTTCATTTTTTTAAATTAACTTTTAATTTTAATTACTGTCATTTATTCAATAAATGTATAGGTTATATATATATATATATATATATATATATATATATATATATATATATATATATATATATATATATATATATATATATATATATATATATATATATTTTGTCCTTTCAATTATTAATTTATTACCTTTATTATTGATTATTGTTAATTTACGCTCTCAATATTTAATTTGCTAGAACTAGGTGTATTTTTTTATAATACACATGCTTGCACTTGTGTGACGTAGTTTGATACCAATGGAGACTGTAAAGTGCTATGCAATTACAGAAACCTTTCCCCAACCCAATTCGAAGGGTAAAACAATAATAGATATGTTATACGCCTCATTACTCTATCTTGATTGATATTCAGGTCGCCTTTTGCCAGTCCCTTTAGCAAGTAAGGGAACCACAAATCATTTTGAACATTGTTTTTTTAAGATTAAAGAAAGAAATATCATAAGTTGTAGGTACTTGAAATTGTCATAAATTATCTTCACAAGATAGTATTGAAAAATAATATAAAAGTATATCTATATAAAAAAAATATACTTTTTATCATTTATTTTACTCAATGTAAATCTCTATTTCAAAGAACTGGTTGAGAAGCAGAATCTTAGCGATAATTAATTCTACTGAGCTTGGATCTAATTCACTACCATCGCGTTTACATTTCTGTATGCCATTGTGCCACGATGGCCTCAATCTTGATAATATTATATTGTATTATAATAATCTTTGACTTTCGTGATTTTTTAATTTTTTTATTCTACCCGTGGTTAAGTACTACAGACTACTGCAAAGTGTTCGGAACGTTGGATTTCTAAAATAAGAAGAACTGTTTACTTGTTAAATTGATTCATTTATAATTAAATAACATAATTTGGTTTTTTTTTAATGCAAATACAGATAAAGACCCAAATATGCAAAATGCCTTTTGTACCATTTTGCTAACGAAATATGGTCGCTCTAGTCGTTTAGGGGGTGTCGCGCCAATGTTTTCGTTATTGTAGGCGCCAGTTACGATGCATTCAATTTTATGTTTTATTTGCATCAATTTAAAGTCTTATATAAATATCAGTTATAAGTTGTATTTCGTTAGGTGGACTTAGTAACCGACATACATTTTTTACATTTGTTTTAAAATAGAATACTCAAATAGAATAGTATAAATACCCACACACACACACACGCGTTTTAAATATTATTAAGTTGTCTAAATTTATAACTTTAAATTAATCAATACCGTCTATGGACATATATCCCGAATCTGTTTAGAAAAATTATGTTCACTTAGCAGATAGGTATGGTACATAAGGTGGTACTTTTCTAGATAAAGACCACATATGGTCAGAACAAAAAGAAATAACATATTAGAGCAGTGTATATTATATATAATTAAATTAAGCCAATATATAGATCATAAAGAAGGGTTTCGAAATACCATTTTTATCTCAATATATAGCATATAAATTTGGCCTACACTAAGTACTCTAGTAGACCAACATTATTATCCTCTTTAATGACGTCATTAGTTGCGGTTTCAACCACTTTCGGTGAGCTGTCATGATATTAAGTAGATTTTGTTAAGCTTTTGTTTGATTTACGAAATTTTATTTGTGTAAAAATATTTATAGGAGTTAAATTATTTTTTGCTTGTCAAAATTACTGAGGTGGTTATCTATGGGGGTTCGAGAATTAGATGTCACATTCAATTACTAAGCTGAAAACTTAGTAAAATACCAGTCGTAAACGAGGCTGGCGCAAATCTGGTGTCAACTGACAACCTATTCTTCCATTTACCCTCATCGAATTCAGATGTATCTATCACTCTATTTAGCATTTTTGCATTTTGTATTATCGTTATAATTAAAAGCTTGTAGATATGTAGGTACACTTTAAAAGCTTATTTAATGTAACTATTTTAAAACAATTGTTAAAAGTTCATCTGACCGTAAATGTTGAGTTCAATCTGACCTATATAACTAAAATAAAGTACATTTGTCAGTTCAAAATAATTCTATATGATATTATGATATACTATTATTATATTATATTATATTACAAGTACATTAAAATGAAAAAAAAAAAAAAACATTACTTCGAAAGTTTCTAGAAATGCCGTTTGCTATTGAAAATTTCTTCATATAATGAATAAGTGAATAGTTAGAACACAGTGAAGGCAAAAAGCTATTTTTGAATAAAAACAATAAAAACCTTCTGTGCCATCTGTACCCTTCTTCAATGTTCTACTAGTGGGGAGTATTTAGTTGCGGTGCCGGTGCATTTGTTAGTCCAATAAAAAGTAGGTGCCAAATTCAATGTGTGAAATACTTTTGAAATTGATATGCTGATTTAGCTCTTGAGATATTTTTTGATAGAACATGATGGTTAAAATATTGTATTTTTTGGAATAAATTACGTTTTATTTATAGTTTCCGTTGAATTAAATACGTTTCAATCAACATGCAATGCCTAAAGAAGATGGGAAAATAGAAGTAACTTTGGGCTTTGCATGCGTCATGCTTCATTAACTTAGAGGGTCATGTGAAAAAGTTTATATAACTTTTTTATTCCGAGTTAAATACATATATTACATTTGAAAAAATAAACCTCGCAGTGGCGCAGTGGAACATCTTACTGTAAATACGATGGCTACGGATTCTATCGCCCCTCAGTCAATTATATTATTTTTTTTCCGGCACTGGTAAGACGAGTTTAAGCAGAAAGCGTTGAACGGAGATTAGTCCTTACTATACATATGCGGGGTGAAGCGTGATGTTAATAAAATAGACAAAAGGTGTACTGGAACGAAGATTTCTGAGAAATAACCGGTTAAGTGCGAATCGAATTTGCCAACGAGAGCTTCGTAACAATTTTATAATTTTACGTCAACAACGCGAATGACCTATAAAAAGCTGATGTAGTTTAATTTGCCTTCGTATGAACTAGTTAAATATAAAATTAACTACAGATATTCTTTGTAAGGGTAGGTAGGTATATAATAAATTTTTGGATGAGTTTCTTTGAATGAAGTGAGATTTTGTTGTACAAATAACATTAATTCCGTTAAAGAAGGGATTTACAAGCTAGTTTTGCTGTGTTCCAAGGGCCTATAGACATGGATATTTCATATAAATTTTCAATATAAAAAAGAATATTAGTTTATAAATGTAAGGAAAGTTGCAAAGAATCGTGAGTGAAATGTAAAAATGAACAACTAAATTGAAACATAAGTCTTCGTGAGTGGGCGTTTGACTTAATGAAACAGAAGAGACGTGGGAAGGGCCGTGAATAGCCGATTTAAATGATATTGTAATAATTTAACCCAAATGTGGTCGTTTTAAAGATTAGTTAATTATCTTTACTCCATTTTCTTATTACTTTACTAATATTAACATTATAAAATAAAACAATTTGTTCGATTTACTGCTCTTAACTCAGGAAGTACGGTTTAAATTGAAAGATATCCTTTTTGATGTGCCTGACTATGTGGCCTGGTTATGGTACAAACCCGTAAACGTTTATATATAATTTTTATTTCAGCTATTTTTCAAAGTATATATATATATAATAACAATATTAATAATTTTCTTTATTGCACACCCAGAAAACATAGAAAATATAAATATAACAGTAAAAAATATATGTACGAAAGGCCTTGTTGATCAAATAGCAATCTCTGCCAGGCAACCTTAGGGCAAAAGAAATAGCAAATTAAGATAGGGTTAGGGTGTAACATCTAATAATTTATAAAATATTTAGCATAATAAATAAACAAAATATATACAATATAAATAAATAAATAAAAACAATAAAATAAAGAGCAGTAGCCTGCAATGGCATAAAAAAAGGAGAATTTACAGTGTTAAAAATAGTTTTTTCAAGCGACGCTTAAAGATTAAAAATGTTTTGGAATTTCTGATATCAAAGAGAAGGGAGGGAAAAACGTCTAGCAGTTGTGGTAAGTGAGCTACTATAAAAGGAAGAGGAATGGAAAGTTCTTAATGTGAAATTATTATCAGAGCGAAGAGATCGAAAATGTGACACACCCAAGAACTTAAAACACTCTTTAAGATAGGGAGGGGTATTTGGATTAAACATAATGCAGTAGAAAAGATGAAGCATATGGGTATTCCTGCGAAGGCGGTTTGGGTTGGACATGTTTCTTACGAAAGTCAGAAATGTGATCAAATTTACGTAAACCAAATATAAATCGAATACATAAGTTTTGAAGGCACTCAAGTTTATTTAATAGCTCCTCTCTTAGATCGAGATAGCATATATATCTAAGCATAATTAAGAATCGGTAGAAAGAATCGGAGAGTATTTGCTAACAGAATTTTAATTGGAATAAGGGAAAAATTAAGCAGACGTTTAAGAGACCCTAATGATGCAAAAATCTTTCTACTTACCTCACTAACCTGTAAATCCCATGTCTTATTATTATCCAGTGTAATCCGAAGGTCTTTATCAGTTTTACTATAAGGTATTAATTATATCATTATTAAGGGGCACTGGAGGTAAAGCAGAAAGGTCTATCATCGAAATGAGTTTTTTTTTTTTTAATTAAGACCAAATGATTTACTCCATTAGGATATACTTTCCAGGCTTTTCTTAGTTTCTTCGATGGCACTGGTTAAATTAGATATTTTAGCTGAGTGTAGATTTGAAGGTCGTCCACATATAAATGGTAGAGAGAAGAAATATCATCAGAAATTGTATTTATAAATACAGAGAAAAGCAATGGGGACAGCACGCCACCCTGCGGACCTCCAGCAACAATCTGAGACCATTTAGAGTACAAATCTTGTATACGTAACCGTTGCCGGCGCCCATACAGATTCACGAAACCAGTCAATCGCATCAGGAGATATGTTAAGTGACCTTAAAGTGGCCAGCATGACATCAAAATTGACAGAGCATTGCTGAATTCAAGCAACACTAAGACTGTCAATCTACTATGAATCTATTCAAAGAAAAAAAAGTAAAAGCGATGATTTTAGAGACATTATTAGTTGTTTGGCCAAACCCCACGCAATGCCCTGTACATAATAATTAATAATGTATTTTTAAATCCGACCAACCCACTGAGTTTCGATAGTATCAAAAAAAATATAATTGAATATTTAAATAGCAAATATTAAACCCCTTTAGAACATAAAGGCGACCTATAAAAGCTTTCAACGTAATATTGACGATATTACGTTAACTTTTCGTGTAAAAGCTTTTTATGGTTAAAATTTGTAATTATTCGATTCATAAAATTTATAAGTTTTCTTTAATTTTATATTAAATTATAGACATTTTTATTACAATGAATATATTATATGTAAACATTTGGAATTTTAATAAGTTTTTAAAGTATTATATTTTATACTTTATTATACTTGTTCATTTTAAATGAGAATATTTTTAAAACCGTATTACAAATTGTTAATATATACATATTAATTCTTTAGTTAATTTTATTTGAGTAATTCTATTTTGTGTATTTCTTAATGAATAAATAATGAACGCCATCTATCGTATATTCGAAGAATGTCATCGTAGTCTATGTTATGTAGTGACTTAGTTGGTAAGTTAAGAACATGGTTTAAGCTTTGGTTAAAAATCAATAAATATGCTTAATTCAAAACAGATTTTCGACTGATTTATCATTTAAAAAACAGAGCAAATATATTTCTTTTTAATGAGAAAATGTGAAAAGTTATTATTATGAATAAACACGGGAACTACTGACCTATAAAGAACTTATTATATGTAGACAGCTCTCTCTGTCTAGAGTCAAGATTCATCACACTGTTTAAAAGTGCGCCGATCAGATCAGATTTTACCTTCCATTGTGTACCTATTGTTAAATTACTTAATTTAACACTAGGTACACTATGGAAGGTATGCTAATCTTTAGGCGGGAAACATAATATAGTATACAAAAAAATAAAAAAAGTTATAGTAAATTGGTATTTTAATTAGCAATTCTTAAAATATTTCACATATAATATTTAACCAATACTAATAAAATATAAAATCCCTTACATAAAATTCTATTAATAAATACACCATCAAGCAACTGTAATGACGGGAAGGCGATATAGGTCATTGTCATTAGCATTCGACTGGTGTGGCGATCGTCCCCAGTCTCGCCTAATTGAACTTATTTGAATTTTATTTATTTAATTGTACAATTATTGTGTTATTGTTCTGTGTTTACTTGTATATTGGCTTTATTTGTAATATTTTATTTAAATTTATTAAGAACAACATAACCTTCACACTTTTTCCCATATAGACATAGGGAAATTAGTGTTAAGACATACCGCTTTGTCGCAAAGACAGCTTTGTCTTACTAGAATTTGTTTATTACTGATGTCTTTAGATTTATTTAAACTACGTCTACTTTATCTAGAAATATATTTTAAATTATTTCTGTTCGTTTTTTATGAGACCAAAATAAAAAGTCTGTACGTAATATTTGATTTAAATACAGTAACAGGTAAATTTTACCTACCAATATTTAATTATAGAAAAAAAATGTAAATGCACATTAAAAGTGATCTAGGAAGATGTGAAGGCAGCAGTATAATAGAGCATTCATATTCATAAAAGTTAAAAAAATTATCTGTCTGTTCATATATTATTTTTCATTCGGCATTACTGAACGAATTTAAATGTAACTTTTTTTATATAGCTCTTAAATCTGGATTATATACAGATTATAAATGTTTTTGAGTCCAGCTATATTCGAAAAGCGGAGAACGGAGTGTTTTGACACTAGATTCTTAAACAACAAAGCTTCAATGACAATTAATAGTAAATGGAAGTAAGGCAAGGATAATAAAGGCGACGCATACTAAGTTGTAGTTGAAAACGAATCATTAATTAACCAAAAATCGGTCAAGTGCGAGTCGAACTCGTACGTGTACTCAGGGTTTCGTAAGCTTTTCATAATTGTCGTTGAATGGGAAGTATTCTATAGGTTTTGATTATGCGGCGATTTCTAAACAAATGTGGTCAAAACAAAAAATCTAGTATAATTTGATTAAGATATTTATTTATTTAGATATTTATTTATTTAGATATTTATTTTAGATTGACGCCTCCACGGGCGCAACTCTAATAATACATCTACTCTAACAATAGATAAATTATTTAATATTTTATGTTATAAAAAAAATTATATACCTATGAAATGCTATATAATATATAATAATATATTGTTTTATGTATATTTATACGACTGTAAAATTATGCTTAAAACAACATATTGATATCACAGTATGCGTAGTATGATAGATAGTCTAAAAATATAAAAATCAATAAACGCGTAATGGAATAAAAGCTTCCTTTTAAAGTAACTAAATTAAATAATTGAACGCAGAAAGAGCAAATACGTACGTACCTATGTACGTAGGCATATTCACCATTTGCGTCAGACGTCTCTACCCCTGTCATACTTAATTGGTATTAGTAAATTTTGATTTGGTTTATTAATTCTTCTTGTATTCACCTTTTGGCCTACGTTGGCCTACGTTGGGGCAGCGGTTGAATTTGTGGGTTAATTTTGTGGTGAATTCCACGCATTTCACCACGTGACATATGGGATCTTGAATCCGGGCTGTAAGTGGAGAACGGAATATTTTGACACTAGGTTCTCTCTGCGTACCCTGCTAAATATGGAATAGTGCGCGAAGAGTTATGTTAAATCTTCAATCTTCAATTATACTTCTATACAATAGTTCATATACTATAATTTTATTTATTTTGTTTATTTTAGCTTCACGCTGTATCCTGCTCATAGCAAGGTAGGAAGAGGGCATCGTAGGCTGAAGGAACACACTTTTAGCCTCTTCTAGGCATTGCGGAACTCAACGCCGCGCTTTGTTGCCAGAACGAGGAAAATGTGAATAATTTATTTCTACCCGAGTGGGAATCATACCCACAAACTGTCGCATTTACAGTTGGACGCTGAACCTCTGCGCCACGACAGTCATGAGCTTCATAAATGGTCTCCTTCAATTTCCGCCATTACAAAAACACCAACCAAATTGAAACTCTTTCTACTCTACAGAGTAAAATTTCTACCCAAAATAATCTTGTTCTTACTGCCTTTTAACCTATAAATCGCCTCTTAATCCCACTTAAAACTTCACTTACAGAAAAAATAGTAATTTCCTATGAGATTTGTTAAATAAATAATAAATCTCCTACAAAATCTCGCAAGAAATGGGTCAATGCCACAAATGTCAAGCGGGATTGGACCCTTCCCTGTCGTATCTAAACAAGACTAGCTTGTCTACTTTTGATCATGATCTCAATACAAAATAAAGCTAATTTATTTTACTTTTGTCATTCAATGTACTGACTTCAAAGTGATTTATCCAAATAATATATTTTATAAACATCATTGAAAGTGTTTATAATTATTAAGGAAAAATATATAATTATTATTAAATGTGTATAGGCTTTTTTAACTACCTAGTCGCTACACATTTTATGCAATTTGTAGAGTAAACAAAGACTTCTGTCACTTCACTCTATATATTTTTTTTAGCTTCACACAGTATCTCTCAAATAGGAGAGTATCTTTACTTAGGAGGGTTTAGTAGCTTAGATTTCTATATATTCTGCTCTTTAAAACACATAATGTGTTGGACAAACTCATAATCACATTGAGCTACGAGCTACGTTTTGTGGAGATTATGAGAGATTTGTGGGGATATTTTATATAAGGGGAAAAAATATACTTATGTTAATATGGATTATGATAGTTAATATGGATTATTTTTAATAACTTATACGTATACAACCTGAACAAACATTTTAAAAAAACGTAAAAGCTCAACCTGAATAACGCTAAAGAAAAGCTGATCTTTCCGAGATTTTTCTTAATAATCTGATTCTAAAGAGGCTTTGTTTAAGTAAAACATACTATTAATAGTAACAACTCAAGTAAAAACATATCTTTGTTTAAGACATTCCCGTGAAATGTTGAAAGTAAGAGAGGAAATTCGTATTAATTGTTACCAAATATGAATAAAAATATTTAAAATATGTTTCGTTATTCGCTCCTTTGCTTGCTAAGGCTTGTTGAGTGGCACAGACTGTCGCGTTTACATGTGGACGCCGTGCCTCTGCCCCATGACAGGGCTTCGATAGTTTATATTTTCTTGGTTCCCATTTTAAAGGAGAACCTTGAACTGTACAAAACCTTCATCTTGATTACTCTGTGTGTTGATTTAAAGGTAGAAAAATCGCTGAGAAACGACTTTATTTTAAACTACTTAAAGATAAAGAAGATTATTAAGAAGATAAAGAAGATTAGAATGTACTTTTATATAGAACTTATATTAATATTGAAAATGTGAAATATATATCGTAGTTACATAATATTATAGGTAAATATTGTACTAAATAAATAAATAATTGTGCACGCAACGGGTGCCATGCCCAGCCCATACCTCCCATTGCGACGTTAATTGTCATTTGCACTATAATTGACTGTCGTTCGTTTTATTGCCCCTACGCGAGCTGAAGGCTAAATAATTTAGTAGCTTAGGCATATTATTTTAAAATTCAGTCCACCGCAAAATCGTAAATAACTTTTATATTTAATTTATTAAATATATATACATATGTATATATATATATATATATATATATATATATATATATATATATATATATATATATATATATATATATATATATATATATATATATATATATATATATATATATATATATATATATATATATATATATATATAAATACATAAAACATAATAAAGTATATTAGAAAAAGCGAAACGTTCTGTTATCATGAGTGACAAATAACCGCCGTGAGCTGATAAGATAATATCAACATTTTTTATATAATCGCCACAAAATTAGCCGACACCTACATACTTGTCATAACAATAAAGGATTATTAATGAATACTATGAAATATGACTTTAGACATACGAGTACATTGATTTGATACATTAATTACATATCAAGCTTTTGGCAGTTGACTAAGCTTAAATACATATAAGAAAACAGGAATTTCTATAGCAGAATATAAGTTTAACATTTAATTGTTTTCAATAATAAATTTATGAAATTTTACGTTACGTTTATATTTATAATAATATTAATAAAATTAAAGTAATAGGTACTTATTACTATTTATATTTTTTTATATATATAAATATATATTTAAATTAAAATATTTTATAATTATATTAGTATATAAATAATAATATAATTATATACAAATTTTACTCACGCTCATTTCTAATGGTGTTCACAGTTGCAACACATTTGTCACGTTACTTTCACGGTACGTTATGTTATGGTATCATAAATTATCGCACAATAATATAAGCTTAGCACGCCACATTCTACCACTTTGGTGACACGGAACGATTTGACACTATTCACTTACTATCACTACACTACCGGAAATTGACAGAAAGCGCACTGAAATTATTGTGAAACACTTTGGATTTACACACAATTGTATTAAAATGTTGTATTATTGGTAGAAATTGTGTAATTTTTGGATATTTCTCTAGTTTTTGAGGTTATTTTGCGGATCGGTAAATGTAGGGCACGTTACAGGGGGTGCCAAAACTGTAAGGTTCAGTATTGCGTGGCAGTGTACGTCTGTGTGGAAGGATCTGTCTCGACAAGCTTTTACAGCTGTCTACAAATAAATGTTGTGAGTGTGTGCGTTTATTTGAACTTGTGTGGGTTAAAGCTGATTTACGGGGGTACATTTTCCATGATAAGTTTTGCGATAGGAAATATGAACTTATGAATGAATGAATATAGCTACTATAGCAGTAGTGCGTAAATATTACTGTAGTATTTCGTTGTATTTATATATTTGTCTATAAAAAGACCTTTAATAATAGTTTAATTTTCAGTTTTACGCTATATCCCATAGGTATATAGCAGAATAGACAAAAATTACCCAGAGTGTCAAGATTCTTCATTCTTTGCTTGCCTCCCAAATTCAAGACATTGTGTGTAGAGTGACAAAACTCACTTAGTCTGGGCGGAGGCGAGGGCGAGGTTAAAATAATTCATTACTTTGAGTGGAAATTGAACCCACAATCATTACGCTTAAAGTTGAACGCGCTCTGCACAACAATATGTTCAACATATTATTGATAGTTCGAAGATCTATCTATAGATCGAAGCTACAATTTATAATTGTTTAGATAAATTAAATTTATTTAACATATGTTTGACTTTTTTATTTGTGTAAATGCATATATGAAACAACATAAAATATAGTATTGTATATTGTAATACACTGGAAAATATAAACATAACTACCTAATATATACTTTATTTGATATCTTGGTTCATGATATCTCCGGATATATCTTTAAGTGCCAACTCCTGTGTACCCTGTATTCGGGAAAATCGATCCCATCGCAATATAAAAAGAGTAACCATTGTTTGAAAACTCGATATTAAATATTTATATAAATCTTCATTTTTTGTTTGAAAACATTAACAATACATACGATTTATAAAATTCAAAATGAAATTGTTGTGTACTTATTATTTTATCTATTCATATTAATAAAATTGAAGCACATGTGTGTGATTTCAAAATAGTTTTGTTTGTAGTGCATATAGTTCTTTATATGTTACTAAAACACCTTTTGAAAATTGTTGTATTTCAGTATATCGTTTTTTTGTCCGTGCTAATCTCCGAAAAAGATGAACCTTTTTTTATGAAACTCTCATCACGGGAAATGTACGCGGGAAAAATGACGTTTACCGAATCCGCAGATAAAATATAAAATGATAATTTTCACTTATCGGTATAGATACATTTTTCACTTCATAGACGATGTGGTTCGAAAATAAATAATAAAAAAGTTATATGTACAGTACAAACAAATGCTAAAGCAAATGGATCGCTAATACAAAAAAGAAATTACTATAAATTTCAAACTTTTAGTATAATTATATATGTAGGTACACTGTTACATCAATTTTGAAAGATAAATTTAGTTAAATCATGTTTTTTCTTATTAAAATTAAGATAAAATAATATGAATTGGAATATTGTGGTCACCCTCATTGATGATATGTATGTGTGTGTTAATCAAACACTCACACTATGAACTAAAATCAGATATTACGCATGAGATTATCTTTAAACGAAATTATATCTTATTTTATAAGAAATAAAGTTCAATTTTACTTTTAAGAAATTTAATTCTACATTTAGGGATGAAGCGAAACGACTTGAGACGGATATAGTTAGATATTTGTGCAAGACAAAGAAAGCAATATTTTAGTACCAAGTTAAATATATCGAGTCACGTTTGTGAATTCCTTTTACAGAAATAAAACTCGTAAGCTAAATTTATCTCGCAGTGAGAGTGCATCATCTATTTTTAACAAATAAAAATATATATATGGTATATAAAATACTTAATATATCTTTTCATTTGCTTAGAAACAATAATAAATTTAGATATTAGTTTTATGAAAATAAAACGTCAACTATTTTGTTAATTCATTATATATTGATTAGAAAAGGACAGACGTACAAATAAAAAACGAATAATTAACAAATATTCTTTTGACATGCGCGCATCAACAAATCGATGATGTTGTTGTTCCGTCTCACTCGCACACAATGTGCCCTTCACCTGTCAAGTGTCACTGTGACGTGAATTGAACTTATTAGTTCACATATATGCTAATAGATGGCGTTGGTAGCCCAAGTTTGTTTTGTAAAATTTTATTAGTTTTGTAAAATTAACATTGTCACGTATATGTGGAAAAATATAAAAATAACTATACGTATTCCATATATAGAAATGTATGCAAAAGGAACCTGGAAATTAAGACACTCCTATTTTTGTGTTCCTCCTAATTTTTCGAAATTTGACGTGTTGAGTGGTGTAGAAGATTAGATAGGTGGAAGAAACCCACATGACTGGTAGACAACACAGAGGCTACCGTGGCGCAGTGGTAGTATCTAACTGAAGCGTAATGACGTTATTAGTTCAATACCTCGCTCTGGCAAAATCCAGTATGTGAATTTCAAATTCAAGCGCAAAACGGAATGTCTTGATTTTAGTTCCTCTGCTTACAATGCTATAGGTTCCTATCGTACCTAATATATATCTATACGGATTGAAGCACGAATATAATAAAAAAAATATCCAAGTGGACAAAAATAACGTATAGCAGGATAATAATCTGCAACATATAAATAGAATTAAGATTTAACTAAATTTATTGGCAAAATAAAAAAAATCATATAAATCTATATCGTATGAATAGCAAAATAAAACTATCAGGTATTTGATATACCTATTATTCTACCACATCCCTACTCATCTTATATTCATTATGTACCTACATATGTGGCGAAATGTCCATATAACACGATTGCCATCAAATCACCTTTTGTCAATATTAATAAATAAATTAATTATGTGTCAAACTTCTTATTCTTACTATAAATCATCAAATTTTATTTCATGCAATTCACACCATGCAATGTTTAATTCATGTACTCATGAACTTCGCACACTAAGCTAGTCTTAGAAGACAAAAGCTATAAAAGCAATGAAATTATGATAATAGGGGCGCTCATTTTAGTCTATGTCAGCATTTAGTCATTTCGAAAAAAAAATAATAAGATAATAGGGGCTGTTGTATGTAGGCAACGGCACCTATTGGAAGGGAACTGCTCTGAAATAATGTT
Organism: Dione juno; assembly: GCA_037127375.1. NCBI lineage: Eukaryota > Metazoa > Arthropoda > Insecta > Lepidoptera > Nymphalidae > Dione > Dione juno. Next base: position 9,318,101 of record JAXRJS010000041.1, on the reverse strand, counting down.
ATCAAGTGATTTATGTTATTACATGCAAAACGTAGAATCTCTTTACACTTTACGCTCGAAACATAAAGAAACCACAACTGGTTGCTAACAGTATTATATTATCCTAATTGATTTAATTTTTATAGATCTTTCGTCTTTTTGGCTTTCCCTCATACGAATGTGACACTTCGCCACTAGTGTATATAGTTAATCTCTAGTAGCTTGTAGTTACTGTAATAAATAGATTATCCAGAACAAAAATATTTTTTAATATAAACCTAATTCTAGTTTAATTCATTCTACCAATCTTCTATTTCGCTTTAGTACCTATTAATAAGTATAGTATAGAAATTCCTATAGACTATATTTTTTTATCTAGCTATTATAATATAATATAACAACCGTTAAATATTCCCATATTTATAATTCATTCAGAGTTAATTTGTTTAGTAATAATTGTATTTTTAATTTAATTATAAAATAATATAAAAAAAGTAATTGTACGCAATTATCATTATATTTGCATAAGCTTTAAATTATATTTCTTCATAATAACAATATAATTTTTTCTCTTGATATACAATATTTTACTGCAACTTTTTTTGCCTCTATATCTGATTGCCGCATATTGTAGGGTAAGCGGAGAGTACGTAGTGTCAATACTTTACGTTCTACATTTCACCGTCCCAATGACACCGTGACAATGCGCCGCACTGGAAATGAAAATAATATAAATATATATTTTTTAATTGTTTAAAATGAACTATTTTTTTATGTTCACCATACTAGTATTATTAGTAATCGTTGCCTCGATCCAGACTCGGGGTACGAATTATTATTGATAAGAGGACTTCCCATAGTGCTTAGTTTCACAACCTCCGTCGAGTAACACTACGTTCCCTTTCCCATTTCTTCTATACCGATATAAGGGATACAACGTGAATATATAAAAATATTCAATAATATATTCTATTTTGAAATTAACTAATTAAGTAACGAAATTACAAGAATATACACGTATGCTTAGTATCGATTGATACCTATATATTTAAATATGTAGATGTAGCTACGAGTTTATTATTTGTACAGAGTTGTTGAGTACCAAAAATAAAAATAAATTTTGTGTATAATCAAAAAATATCATTATATTATTAAATCTTTATAATACCATACATATATAAATGTAATAAGTTTTACTGTACAAACAAACATAAATAGAATAATATAGGTAGGTATAGGTACACAATCAAACAATACTTACTAGTAAATACAATAAACATAATTTACATAGACAGACACAAATATGAAGCATTATTCCGATTCCCACAAGCTGATCGAAAGGCCTTATTAAATCGATTCTTGCACAATAGCCGGAAACACGCTCAATGTAGACCAGTGAAAAAAAAAATAAGAAAAAACTGTGCATCCGAGCCACCGCCTACCGCAGTCAAAAATAAAACATTATACTACAAAGTAACGATTTATTCTTAAATTAACTTAATTCTAAATAAAACTCTATTTTAACATGATAAGATAGCTTTTGCTATAAAAGATTTTGATGGTTAAATCCTATTGGTTCGGATATAACTTTGTTTACGCGCTATAAGAGGGAATTATACAGTGAACGTGGAGTAGTGCTTTTACAGATCTCCTTATCTTTGTTTAATCAAAAATATGACATTCAAGTGACCTTTTTGATATGAAAGTTGTATAATAAAGTTAGGTTATGTTTTAATTATTCTATAACATTTGTATAAGTTTTATATAAGTAGATAAAGTTTATTATGATTGCTTTGCAACGTGTAAATCAATGTAGGCTATAACTATTTATTATTTGTTTATAATAGGTATCTATACCTAATTAAAGATATAAAAAGTTCGAGCATTTCTTCAGGGCTCAGAAGGTATATATGCCCATACACCTTTTCCAAGTAGATCTATTCATATGACACTATAGGCACAAAAAGTAACGTTTTATATACTACTTATATTAAAGACCTTCCCGTTATATCTTTATTAAATTTATACAAGCTAAACTACTAGGAAAATCGAACATTATTCACAGTTTATATCGATATATTAACGATGGTTTTTGAAGATCTTATTGACTTGAAGTTGAATATGAGACTTGAAGTTTATACCTCTAAATACCTACTTATTACAACTGACTGATTACTTTCTTCTAGAAACAAGATTAAAGTTGTGTTTTTGTTTATATGAAACAGAAGAATAGTGCTGTACTTAAAGTAAAATCGTACCCCGGTTTGTACACCCTGGTATTCACTTACAGCATCTAGCACTTCATTTAGCTAATATGAAGCGACTCATAGCGAGTTTTTTCGGCCTATGTGCTTGTAACATGTAAATTGATAGCTAGTCTATTTATCTATCTGCATTCTAAAGTAACGTACCGCATTTGTCGGGGTAAACGGAGAAAACCTAATAAGGCCTCCTAATTAAATTGAGCACATTTTAGAGATTTTGCTTGATATTAAACTATATATATATATATATATATATATATATATATATATATATATATATATATATATATATATATATATATATATATATATATATATATATATATATATATATATATATATATATATATATATATATATATATATATATATATATATCATATATATAGACAATGAACTTATCAGTGAACTGATCGGGAATAGGTGAAGGTCAATAGTGGAAACGAGAGGTAAAACTCCGAAATCTCTCTATAGTTTGAAAAATTCTCTAAAAAATCTCGGCTTGTCTATAACCACAATCAACACATTTCTACAATATACTACGAATTCAACACTAGCAGCTATAATCATTTTGAAATTTTAGCGACGAAAGTTTATGCGTATTTTTAAAGGCCCTTTTAAACTGTACAACATATGTTAGGACTTTCCGTTACAAAAGGCAAATACTACTAGCGATGATAATATTTATATAACTATTACTAAAAATAGACAATTATTTCTTAGTTTTGATTAAATAAAAGTTAATTTAGGTTCTTCATTAAATTTTACTGTCAATTATAAAGAAGAATAATGTGACTTATCTCTAGTTACTCTTTGTTCCGCTGAAACGTGGCTGTTATGTGAAGATAAAGATAAATAAATACATGACGTCATTCGTGAAAAAAAATAACTCCTTGTGTATAAACTAGATGGCGCCCGCGACGTAAAAATGTGTGCGTTGTAACGTTGTGATGACTATAAGTTCAAATTAAATTCTCAGTTTTATTATGTTGGATTGATCTATATCTAACATTTTATTTATTGTATTTTACTAATTTAGAAATTGATCCATAAATGTTTTTGTTTGTGTATTTTTAGAGTAACGTTATTCGCTAAAATCTTTGTTTTGAACCGAATCATTTTCTCAAATGTAATATTTTATTGAAATACAAAAAAAAAATATGTTAATTATTGATATAGAAGTAGCATAAACTGGACTGTCTTCGTGTTCAAATATTTCCTTGTGGCCTCTCATTCCGGAGGGATGTCTCGTGTGATAAGGATAACCACTTTTTATCAGTTCGTAACGTTCTTACGACTATACCTAAATTAATGTAGCCTAAATGTGGATTACCGTAACTAACGAAGTCGTCATCGTTATAATTTATATTGAATTTATATCTCCCGAATGACTTAAAGGTATGATTAGCAGCTGTGCTGTAATTTTTCAGAGCCAGTATTTTTGTTTGCAAAATTAGGTAATCTGTGGGCTTAGTTTGTAAATAATATTATTTACAAATTAAGTACACAGATTCTTTGTATTTATTTTTTATTTTTAGCTTCACGCTATATCCCGCACCGTAGGCAGAAGCAACCTAGTGTTAAGACACTCCGTGCCCCGCATTCCACTTTCGAGACATTGCGTGTTGAGTGGTGGAATTCAAAGCCGCGCTTTACCTTGTTTCCAGAGCTTGCAGGAAAATCAAAATAATTAATTTTAAATTGAAATTGAACTCACAAACCGTTACATCTACAGGCAGACGCTGTGCCTCTGCGCCATGACGGTCCTCAATAATATAATATATGTATAAAAAGTTATGGGCGGATGTTACACCAGCCGCCCGCTAACACTCAAGATGAATGTTCAGCGACGTCACGCTGCTCTTTCTCCGTATTTTCAGCCCCCTGTCTTCTAAGATATTTATGTTCTAAAAATGCTATGAAGAGAAAGAAATTCAGTAGAGAGTAGTTTAGTTTAGTTTTTATATATATATATATATATATATATATATATATATATATATATATATATATATATATATCCTGCTACATTCAATTGGTTTATCTCTCTTACATCAGTCTCTTTTAGTGAATATATTAATCATATTTAACTTTGTTATAGACTAGGTAAATTTAACAACACACTCAACTATGGCTGCCATATTTCAAGTTGGTAAAAAATTGTAGCAGTTTTTTAGATTTGTCGAAATTAAATATAATTTACCATTTTTTTTGTTTCTTTTCAAAATTCTAGAGTTATTTTGATGTTATACATTTTTTAAATACTTACTATAGATAGCTTTTTACCACAGGTAGTAAAAAAATATTTACTTATTTATTGAAACTAAATTAATTAAATTAATTAACCAAATTTATTTATTTTACCTTTTATGAAGCGTAACTTATTCCTTAAGATGTAGACACCTAGTAAAAATGCATTAATTTCTTCAGAATCAATAGATAAATACAGAACACTAATTATAAAGGCTGAGCTCTATATAGCATTATTTTTGTCTCGTTAAACCTGAAATATACACTAGGTAATTTGCTTGCGTTTGTAAAATATAAATCCACAGTCATAAAACCTAACAATAATAACAATATAAACCTTGTTTGTCTAGGTAGGTATATGTCGATAAAATATTAATATCGTTTTTCAAGCCTACTCGAAAATTCTTATCAATGTATTTTTAAAATCCTAATTTAAATTTCTAGCTATGTACCCTGGTTACTTGTAAATAATGTCCAAAATACTAAATAACTTTCATGATCAAAATGTCAGCATTATAGGATTGATTACATCCTGGAATGGTACTTGTGGCCGTCAATATTACCAATACAGGAGGTATATAGTTATAATATTAAGTCAGACTAATGTCGAAAGATTCGATAATAATCGTTTTTTTTATGTATTTATATTTCAATAAACTTTATCTAATTAGAATTTCAATCAACTAGAATATTGCATATAATAAATACATTTTTACGATGATATCTATATTTAAACATACAGACAAAATTTGAGTATCTACTGTATTGTATTAATAATAATATGAAATGATGTTACATAATTTCACTTAATTTACCGCTAATTACAAATCGTATTTTATCTTGGCACGTCTGAATTATCAAAAATGAATGACATAAGTCATAAAATTATCAGTTTATCATTACTTTACTTGAAGAATTCCGTCGTAAATTAAAGCGTAAATCTTTTGTAATTATACCTAGTCCTCACATCGCGACGGCAGACCGAACGCAAGGTCATATCACCGTACATCGGGACTCGAGCTGGCAACGCCGCGCACAACAGACAGAGACCGTTACACACGACATTTCATATGTTAGAACGGGACAACACGATTACTATTGTGCATTCAGAAAAGAACGGATGTGAAGTGCAACTCGTGACCCGCGAGAAAGAGCTGTACTAGCCGAATTTGTAAATGTATAAATTAGAAAGGAGTTTTTAGTTTGATATCACGTTTCTTTTTTTTATTTTAAGGACGATTACGTAGTGCTCTATACAATTTTTATACTCTGTGAAATCTGTTTTCGGGAGTTTGGCGCTTGGTAACAATACTTTAGGCCTAAATTTTACGAAAGCATTATTTACCTACCTAAATATCTTAAAAATTTTATGAAAATACATTTTTATGTGAGCTTTATATTTGTTGGTAGTAAATTAAAATTATGAATACATATATTTTTTAAGATTATTCCTGATGCAATATTTCACCAAATTTTTGCTCGTATAGATATTCCGATTAACTAGTGTTAATTTTTTTTATTGACAACCTTTCATTGGTTGAGGTATAATGAAACAAAAGTAAATAAGATATCCAATTAGTATGCAGGAAATAATTAGCATATAATTTTAATTACTAATTTTTAGCACTTCTTTTTAACAAAAGTACTAAACTATAAAATGGTAGAACTAATAAAATAAATAAAAAAATTTAGTTCTTGCGAATTTCTAAGGATAATTCTAAAAGAGCATCATCAGAATGCGAGCTGCAGGCATTGGTCATCTTACTGAAAGATGGGTGTGAAAATAATCGTCTAAGCATGAATGCAAGTAAGACAAAGGTTTTGATATTTGAAAGAGACGAAGACAGGACGGAATGTTATAATATATTATAATATTTGTGAATGGAGGAAACTTAATACCTGGGAAGTATGGTAAATAGAAATGAAAGGAAGGTACAAAATCGATGTGGAAAGTCATATTGCTGCCGGTAACAGAATGAACAGTACCTTAGCTCCATTGCTTAAAGTGAGAATGTAGAAGAAGAAGAAGAACCACCTGATGGTTTGGGCACATCGAGAGAATGAGTGATAAAGCAATGGTAAAAAAGATATGAGGTAAAGAGACCTCGGTTTACCTTTGAAAATACATTGTCGAAAATACTGGAGGAAGGTCACGTAAAACATGAGAACCCGCTGGAGTACATGTGTGTATGATATATTACGCGATTAACCCGGTTAAACTGTTTTACTTAATATTTGTAAATATCGCGAAAACCAAAGAACTTAGTATGTATGAATTTAAGGTGGGTTAAGATTAATGACAGTGGACAAGGCGAACTAGGGATACAGGGAACCCAGCTTTTTCTCTGACTTCCCGCTACGGATATAGCGTGAAGATATATGTATGTATGTAATATAAAAGAGATTTATTGAAATGGATTTAAAATGTGTAAATATTAAAGCAAAGCTCTTTTAAATATTTTTTTCAATAGGCATAAGTGAAAAAAATTGCTTTTAGACAACAAATAAGCATCGTCAGACCGGGTCAAGTTATTTAGGTAGGTAAATAATGTTATACCTACTAGGTAAAAGTACTTACTTACTTGATATGAAAAACCTTAGTCATGAGTACAATATTACCTAAATTATCTAAAGTTAATATTGTATGTGTAACATTGCATTTTTTTTCTATTTATGTTATATACAAAAAATATTATTCAATTTATATGGCTAAACTGTTGAATCGATTAGAGTGACATTTACTATGAACAAGCCTTAACTAACCCCGCTTAAAACAGGCGCCCTTATCAAGGACCTCCGACCCGGGGGCCCCTAATGGCCTGTCAGTAACTACATCGTGTGAATGGCTTTTTACTGACAACTTGCAAATTGTTTGCATTTTTTTTCAAAAGTCATAATATTAAACGGTCCTGTAATCAAATATTTCAAATATAAAATACAAATTAAATATCACGATGGAGATAATGTTGCTTCAGAAAGCAAATTAAAGGTTAAAGAAGGCAAATTTTCAAATTAAATTAATTTAAATTAGCTTCACGCTGTATCCCGCACATGGCAGGATAGGCAGAGGGAACCGTAGACACCTAGTGTTAAGACACTCCGTTCTCCGTCTTTCGAGGCATTGTGTGCTGGAACTTAATGCCGCGCTTTTGCCTTGTTTCCAGAGCGAAGAAAATGAAAATCATTCATTCTCCCCGAGTGGAAATCGAATCCATAAACCGTCGTGTTTACAGTCAGAGGCTATGCCTCTGTGCCACGACGGCCCTCAAAGATTTTTTTTTTTCAATAGAAATAAATGCAAAGTTCCGGCAAGAATTTGTGAAATTGTTAAATTGCAATATATATATATATATATATATATATATATATATATATATATATATATATATATATATATATATATATATATATATATATATATATATATATATATATCTATATATGTATATATATATATATATATATATATATATATATATATATATATATATATATATATATATATGTATTTAACATTTTGTACGTATATAACTGATGCCGCTACATTTAGTCTTTATCGGTAGGTACGGACATGGCGTTTGGCCTTTGACCAATAATAATTTAATAACTATAAAGCACTCTTAAGTATCACTTAGTTTGTCATCTTTAGTAATCATTTGATGTCCAAAAACTGATACAGCAATGGGGGATACATATATATATATTTAAGATATCAAAGTAGTAGTCATTTAAACGAAACCTTTCAATAGATAACCTCCAGGCCTCGAAATATGCAGGTATTTGATTGCAAGCATAAAATATCACAATGATGCTAATTGAAACATTTTATTTTGAATGAAATTATTCCGAAAAGAAAATAATTATAAAGAACTTGTTTGTATGGTTTCCCACAGATATACCGTGTAAATAAGTATTCAATATTACCTACGTAAGGAAAAATAATATTATTTTTTTTCTCACATATTGCTATTATTTGCATAAATAAATACGCTTGAATAAATATATCTTATTAATAATTTATGAATTATATTTTAGTGCCGTAATAAATTTTATTTATTTACTTCAATTTATGTGTATCGTAGGTATGTGAACTGTAATCATAATTATTAAATATTAATAAAAATAGATTAAAAAATGACACCAAAACAATGTACCGATCTGCTATGAGAGGAGTAACGAAAAGAAAAATCTTTTACCAGTTTTTCTAATATAATGTAAACCATTAATTATATAGTAGATACCAGAAACGAATCAATACTGTTCTAACTGACAGATAATATAAAAATACAGATATATGTGCACATATTGTTTATTTAAAAAATAAATAAAGCTGTTAAAAAATAAAGCTAGTAAATAGCTAGTTTTATCATCTTTCATTATATTCATATATTTTTATATTTGAAATTATTTTGCTGTTCTCCTCTGAATACCCCATTTCATTCCGCCACCCAGCGCAGTGTGTTTCTATCTCCTCGGTATAGTGAAAATGCTCATGAAATAAAATGATTATATATTGTTTTATTATGGGTAATGTAAATCAGACACACAAATAAGCACGTCGCACGCATCGTGGAATTCTACCCATGTCTAAATAAAAAAAATACATATAATAACCTAAAGATACGTATATAAACAGAGAATATGAAGTGAATTTGAACAAAAAAATAAAACAGTTACATTCAGATAGTTATGGTATACAATTATTAATAATGTCAATATTTACATAATTTTATAATTAAATATAATTAGCTATAGTAAGGTTGTCTGTTGTGTCAGTTGTTATAGTCGCACATATTATTGTATTGTGGGACGGACTGGTAACTGGTTATATTTAAGTAAGGATGTAATTAAGATAAAATAAAACCACTTAAAGCATCGTAAAGTTTTAATTTCAATTAATTAAATTACGTCAAACGGAAAAAATGTAGTTCGTAATATTGAATTTTGGCTTTAATTTTTAATAATAACAATGTTATTTTTAAATAAGAACTTTAATGAGTATTTAATTTTTTAATTTTCGATTAAATGTAAAAGTTGCACCACTTAAATTATAATGCTTAACTCGATATTTCGACTAAATTCTTTTAAGCCAACTAAATAATAATTAAAAAGTAAACATGTGAACATACTTAGGTATAGTAAACATACCTTTTACTATTCTTACCTAGTCATTTCGCTAAATTAGTCATAATTTTTTTTAAATCTTAATTGAAAAGGCTTCGTCGCGAGTCACAATTTAAAAACGTGACAGTATTTCAATTATGTTTTACGCAAAAAATTTTTGACATAATTTTATTTTTAGGTTTGACTAAAAAACATAAAATTGTTTAAATATTCATAAAAAATCATTTCATTCAATCAATCGAAGTACCGCTATGGCTATAAAATCATAGATAAGTTTATCAATGTTTATCTAAAATGCTCAAATCAGAGAATGACTTGATTTGACGTTCAGTATTACGAATGTTATTATTAATGTAGCCGGTTAATTATTTATACAACAGTAGATATGCAGATTGTCTTATAGATTGTATTTAATACAATATTTTTTTATTTATATGTGTCACATATTCCAATAACTTTTACAATATTTTTTAAACACTTATTTTATTTCAATTGAAACAAATAATCTATTCACGCTTGCCATTTTCCGCGAAACAAAACGCTTGAATTTAAATTATTGACGGACACAAAAAAAAAACAAAACGCGCGGCATTTCAATAATTTATGTTGGTTCAAAATCTCGATACGGCGGACGCGTTATCGTGTACAAGCTACCAGGCGCGCATAACACGGCAAGATGTATCAAAGCGGCGGCAACGTTTAGGCCTAAACGGCCAGTGTGGCGCCGCTCTGTCGCGCCGTATCGCGTTCGAGATAACTTGGATGTAAAATACTCGTTACATAAAGTATAAATAACATTAATTGTGATATTATTAAAACATGTTTTGTATGTAATTTGGTGATTTTGTAGTTTGGGTGTGGAGTTATAGTATGTATGCATATAAATAGCTAGTTAAATATTATTCCATTTAGTGTTTGTTCTATTAATTTATGAGGTAATTAATTGTTTTTTAATTGGATTATACCGAGGATGTATATTATTTATACACTATTTATAAAATATTTTTCTTTAAATAATTTGTAATGAAATAGATACTTAATTTACTTATAATATTATAAGAGGAAAGGATGTTATAGGATTATGATTAATTTAACATATTTCGTGCTTGTAAAAGAAAGTATTAGGTACTTATTCCCAAAACTTAAGCTTCAATTTATTATAAATTTATGTTAACAAAATCTGTAATATAGACGATTTCACGTTTAAAGTATTTTAGTTTTATTTATAATAGTGTTTATTACTATAATAGTTATACATACATACATACATATCTTCACGTTTTATCCCTAGCACCGTACCCAGGTAGGACGGAGCGCCAAACGCTCGTGCGTACCTCTTTCGTGTCGTCTACTGGCGTTAATCTCTTCATACATGCTCTCCGGGGGATCCTCATATTTTTTACGTGACCTTCCTCCAGTATTTTCGACAATGTATTTTCGAAGGTCAACCGAGGTCTCCCCTTACCTCTCTTACCACTCACTTTGGGTTAATATATCTTTTTTATCATTCTTATTACTTATCTTTCTGTGTATCTCTTCGTTGCGGATTCAGTCAGTTAAACTGATCCTGCATATCCTCCGAAGAAATCGCATCTCCACACCATTCTGCAATACCCATGTTTCACTGCCATGTAAGAGCGTCGGCACCAGAACTGCATTGTGTACGGCCCAACTCAAGGTCTCAATAATGCTTAGCTGCAATTATTCTGTTACCGGCAGCAATACGCATTTCTACATCCATTTGTTATCTTCCATCTCTACTTAACATACTTCCCAGGTATACTAATTCATTACTTTTTCTGATAAATTTCCATTCACAAAAATCTTGCATTTGCTTTCTTCGTCTCTTTCAAATACCAGAACCTATGTCTTACTTGCATTCAGGCTTAGACCATTATTTTTTATATATACCTACGACTTCTTCGAAAAAAGACTCCATTATACTTTTTTTTAAATGTTCTAACATCTTATAAATTAATAGCGTGAGCCGATTATGATTCCGAAGAGCTCCAGCTGTAGATGTGTTGTTGCAATTGCTTGTTTGCAATTAAATTTAAAGAGCAGGAAAATGTTGCTGGCGGGTTAAAGAGCGGCACTATGTACTGTATTAATAAAAACTGTTAAAAAATATGCGCATTTACTATTATTTTTTCATTTATTTAGGTCATCCAGCAGATTTACTTTTTTTATATATAATTAAGATACATTATTCAGTTAAAAAAAATACAGTATCGTAAAACTATTTGAAAGTTGACACAACATGCTTAATAAAAAACACCGATAGAGTCATCAAAAGGTCATTTTGAAATTCAATCTGCTGTCATAGATTTCCAGAGAGTTCGTCATACCTTTAGAATAAGAAAGATGCCTCGTGAAGCGCTGCTGCAATCGTTCAATTCTTAGTGAATGTCTAGCATAACGTGGTCGCCAAACGATACTCCCGTACTCCAATATACTTCTAACACTCTTTGTAGTTGGAATAATGAAACCCAATACTTTGGAGGATTTTTTATAATTCGATCAATACGTATGGGGAAGAGAAGAAAACATCAACAACTGTTGAATAAATGCGAAGTTTCGCGGGCGTTTTAATTTAGATTTAGCAATCAAATCCAAGTCCACACTAAACTGTCATAGTTTTTTTATTTTTGCGATTTATTTATTAAATAATATTAATAAAAATGAGGACCGTCGTGGCGCAGAGGAATAGCATCTGCCTGTAAACGCGACTGTTTGTGGGTTCGATTCCCACTTGGGGAGAATGAATGATTTTCATTTTCTTCGCTTTGTTCTTGTTTTGTTGTTCGCTTCGCACAAGGCAAAGGGCGGCGTTGAGTTCCGCCACTTAATACGGAATGCCTCAAAAAGGCGGAAAGCGGAGAACGGAGTGTCTACCTACTAATATTAATACTACCTAATAAAAAAGGATGGGATTTTTTTACAAGCTTAGCAAGACAATTGTGTAAATTACTTTTACTGTAATTTAGTATCTATTCCATGTTTTAAGGTATATTTTTTGAGATTTGATTCTGATTATACTTAAAGGACTTTCTGAGACACTTGTGTAACAATTAAAGTCTTATATACCTATACCTATGTATCAATTTAGCTTCACGCTGTATCCCGCACATGGCAGGCTAGGCAGAGGGAACCGTAGGAACCGTAGAAACCTAGTGTTAAGATATACCGATCCCCAGTTTCCACTTATTACTTGTTGAGTGGCGGAACTCAACGCCGGGCCTTGTCTTATTGCCAAGGCGAGAAAAATGAAAATTATTCATACTTCCCGAGTGAGAATCGAACCCCCAAACCTTCGTATTTACAAGCAGACGCTGTGCCTCTGCGCCACGACGGTAATGTAGTGAGGTATACGACGACGACGACGACGTATACGGCGACGATAGTGTATGTGAGGTGTGAGGTGGGCATCTAACCGAATGAATTAATGGGTTCTAATTTCATCTAGAAGAGGATTTACCCTAAAATTTACATTGTATTGGGTCCCACACCGATTACGCAATATCTCCATCTCCATAATAGAAGAATGGATGATGATGATTTATCATTCATTCCCCATCTCTATGACTGTTTTACTTATGCGTATAAAAATGGAAAATGCGTGAAGTCAAAGAACACATAATGTTAACTTACATTAATAATAGTACACTGTACTTATTTGTATAAAACAGCTTAAGCGCATTTCTGTCCCTATATCCACCTACACCTATAGATAGGGTCCCTTTAGGGAGCGGATTACACTGTCACGCTCAATAAGCTATCCTCCCCTCTTGTTACTACTCGATACAAGAGGACAATGAACCCTTAGATATATGAAAGACATTCAGACGAACAGTTATTTAAATGTAAAGTATAGATTAGAGGGCCTATTGATATTTCAACAGGCTCTTCTCCACACTATACTGATTTAATTCAAATCTCACCATGTCTGAGTAAAAGTAGCATTATGAGCAGTTATGATATAAAAATAAGACATGATTTTCTAGATGGAAATCGATTCCACTATCAGTGTGTATTGTTTTAAAATAAATAAATAAATAGCTTCACGCTGTCTCCCGCATATCGCAGGGTAGGCAGAGGGTAAAGTCACTCCGTTCCCACTTTCAGAGAACTTTCGAGACATAGAGCTTTATCTTGTTACCAGAGTGAGAAGATTACATCGAGCGGGAATCGAACCTCCAACCGTCGCGTTTTTATTCAGACGCTTGACCGCTGCGCCATTACGGTGCATTGTTAGTTATTTCCAAATAGCGACACGATAACATCAAATAATATTGAACAACAATGATCAAAACGTTTTGTTTTTACTTTACGTTAGGTAGGTAGGTCAGACAATTCTGGTTTAAGAAACTCTATTTCTCATTTTAACTTTTACATTCAAGACACGTTACGTCTCAAGGGACTCAACGGACTCAACTCAAATTAAAATAATTAAAATATTAATTATATCTTCGAATACGAATCGAGTTCCACTTCCATTATTAGTTAGCACTATTATTCTTAACTGTACAACGACGACATTATATGCTTTAAAAAATCCAAAACAAAGAAGGTTTAAAAAAGCTTCCAAACTTTTCTATTTAATAAACAATTTTTATATATAGACAATATGTTCATTATGTTGGTAATAATAGTTTATTGTATTATAACCCTGAATAGGGCTTGTTAAAAGAATAATAAAACTAAACGTGGCACGCTTTGTACAAGTGTTAGGGGCGTGTGTATGCCCCACTCAAGGCGGGTCCGGAATCAATGTGATCAACTAGATGTATCAGACACTAGATTTTTTCTATTTTTACTTAGGTAATTATTGGGTACTTACTTAAGTGATTGATAAGCTGATATAATTTTAAATATAATGTTATAAAAGTTTTTAAATATGAGATACGAAGTATAAACAAAAAAAATATCTCTTGACCTTTCTAATCCATACAAAATTTTTAATCCTACTAATCGCATGCTACATAGGTTACTTTAATCAAAAACTAGATATGCAAGCTTACTAGAAATAAAGAATATTCTTCTAAGCAATTTGTTCCAGTAATTTTTTTTAATCTGGTATATATGACCTATAGCACCGTCATATTAAAGTGTTAAAGGAATGTTTATATTATGCATTAGCGGTTCTACTACTGCCAAAAGTTACTAAGTTTAATCCTTATAAAATTCATATAAAATAGTCTACCTAACTACTTATGGGTACATTTTTATTATTTAGAATGACATAGGTATTAACACTTGACTTGAATGCTAGCCGTTTTTATTAATTTAAGAATAAATCAGAAACCTGTTGTTACAAAAGTGAACACCTGTTGCTCCACGCTATAGACTGTAACATCTTTCATTAAAGCAATATTACAATAATTATTTAATATATCACTCGTATATAAATCTTTACTATTAAACTTAGTACTTTAAGAATTAATTACATCAAGAGTATCGTATGAAATTAGTAATAAAATGACCAGAAGAGGCGTGCGGCAGGCAGTTGTAAGGCGGGCCGCATCGGGCTCCGCCTCTCCCCGCCCTGTAGCCCTTGCCACACCCATCGTAGGGACTGTGGATCGATATTACTCTGTTTTGCTATTTAAATATTAAATGATACGAAATAAAATTCTATGAAAGATATAATTACTTTCTATTGATGATATTTATCGAAAATATTTTATTAACTAATGACTATTTAATGTTTATAAGTAGATAAATATTATAACATATTTTGTGAAATTCTAAACTTTTGCTTTGAATTTACTATGAAATTATACATAGTACTATTATTATGTAACTAATTTTGTATTGTTAGTATTTTTCTATATAACATCTACTGATTGTAGATATTATACAGATGCATTTAATGTCTAATAAACCAATTATTATAAACTTTGTTCATTTGTTCAGAAAAAAAATTAATAAGTCTAGTAAGTAGGTACCTACCTACTTACCTTACCTACTCTGGCATTTATATGTACAGTATGGGTGTTAGATTTACTTACGTACAATATATATCTATGTCCATATCGGTACATATCTTGTTTTCTGGGTGCTTATATATTTGCTTATACCTGAAATTCTATTAAATTTACATTATAAAACATTAGAGATCTGGTGGTTGAGCTTAAAGCTTACTCGAATTATCGTTTTGAAATTTTGAGTTTCAAAATATATAGTAGGTATATTTTGAAAAACGCCGCCCTAGCGTAGTGAGACAGCGTTCGAATGTAAATGCGTTGGTTGCAGGTTCGATCTCGGCTCGCGGGACTGAATTGTTTACATTTCTCCTTTCTGGCAACGTAAAACGTGGCCAAGCTGATGACTGAAAACGAAGTGTGTTCTTGCTATGTTCTCTCTTATATATCTTACCCTGTTACCCATAGTAGGTACCTATGCTGTATAAAGCGTAAATAAATTCCTTCATAAATAATACTTATTGAATCAAAATCCCCTTTATTGAGGGAGTTGTCAAGTAGGTGAATCTACTTGACACTTCAAGTCATGGGTGAGGAACGTTTATATTTAAGACCTACCTACCTACCTACATATCTATTTCAGTATTATATTATCTATAATTAAATAATATCAAAAATCATGAAATGTAGATATTAGGAAATAATTGTAAGTAGGAAAGAAAGTGTTTATTTTTATTCACCTTCAAGCTTTACGTCGCAAATGAACTTAGTGCCACGACACTCCATTCTGAGCCTGACTGGGGATAGAAACCGCGACCATCGTGTGTACACTCAAATACTGTGTCACTGCGCAACGATGGTCTCGCGCTCACATGTAGTGATAAAGTTCTCTTTTTTTTTTCTCTCTTGTTTTTCACCACAGACCTTTGGCGTTTGTGTCATTGTTGTTCTAATTTCCTTGTTTGTATAGTTATAGTTGGAGATTTTCGATTATAAGCAAAAACAAAAACGGTGTGGCGGTAGCGCTTTCTGAAGAGCTTTAGAATGGGCTTCTTGAAGTTGACCGTCGCGGCGACCGCTTGATGCGGATAAAGGTACTGATCGAGGGCGTTATTACAAACTTAATCAGTTCTTATGCTCCCCAGGCGGGTTGTAGCGCGGCTGAAAAGGAGACTTTCTGGGAGCAGTATGAAGAGGTCCTACTCGCTATACCGTCTACCGAATCAGTCTTAGTTGGGGGTGACTTAAACGGTCACTTGGGTAGGGTCGTTGAGGTGTATGAACGTGTTCACGGGGGTTTTGGATATGGTCTTTGCAATGCAGAGGGAGAAAATATTCTAAGAACCTGCATTGCGTCTGATGTGGCTATCGTGAACACTTTCTTCCAGAAGAAACCACAGCACCTTATAACGTATAAGAACGGGTCCCACTCAACTCAAATTGATTATTTGCTGACTAGACGGTGTCATATAGGCAGGGTGACCGACTGTAAGGTCATTCCCGGCGAAAGCCTGACGGCCCAACATCGTCTCCTTGTCATGGACTATAATGTTACTCCGAAAAAGAAAGTAGCTGAGAATCGCAAGCCTAGGATTAAGTGGTGGTTGTTGAATGGGCCGATGCAGACCGACTTCTTGGCGGAGGTGGAGAGTCAAAATCTACTGACTAACACCGAGACCGCTCAGACTGCATGGGATCGAGCTCATTCAGCAATCATTGCGGCGGGCAAGCGAGTTCTTGGTGTTACTAAGGGTGGGCGTGTCATCGACAAGGAGACATGGTGGTGGAATGACCAGGTGCAGGGGGTGATTCAGGAAAAGAAGGCTTCGTTTAAAGAGTGGCAGCATTCCAACTCTCCTGAAGACAGACTGGAGTACATAGCAGCGAAACGGGTCAGCAAAAGAGCTGTAGCCAGAGCCCGCAGAGAAAGTTTGTCGCCATTGTACGATAAACTTGAAACTGTGGAGGGGCAGAAGCTCATATACAAACTGGCTCGTGCTCGAGATAAAGCGACGCAGGATATTACAAAATGTCTTTGCGTCAGAGATTCTCGGGGCACGTTGCTTTGTAGTCATGCCTCTGTGAAGGAGAGATGGAGAAGCTACTTCTAGCTGCTGAACACTCAGCAGTCTTGTAGTCTTCCTCCTGAATTATCTCCTAACCTCGGACTTGTTGCTCCAATAACCCGTGACGAAACTCGTAATTGTCTTCGACGCATGAAGAACGGAAAAGCGGTAGGACCTGACGATATCCCAATCGAGGCGTGGAAATCGTTGGGCTCTCTTGGTGTACTTATACTTACTGACCTGTTTAACCGTATCTTGAATACTGGAAAGATGCCACATCAGTGGCAGCAGAGCTTTACAAAGGAAGGGGCAGTGTTCAAGATTGCGGTAGTTATAGGGGCATTAAGATTATGAGCCACACCATGAAGCTCTTCGAGCGTATGATCGGCCTCAGGCTCCGCCAAGAATGTACTGTCTCTGAGTCTCAGTATGGGTTTCAACCAGGATCAGGCACTATGGACGCCATTTTTGCACTCAGAACTTTGATGGAGGCTTACAGGGAAAAAAGAAGAGCTCTGCATGTGGCCTTTTTGGACCTACAGAAGGCCTTTGACTGTGTGCCACGTCAGTGTATCTGGTGGGCATTGCGATTCAAGGGGATCCCTGAAGCCTATATTGAGGTTATCAGAGATATGTACAACGACTCCGCTGCAGTGGTTAGGACCGCTATTGGTGACACCAAGCCCTTCCCGATTACAGTAGGGGTTCACCAGGGCTCAGCTCTTAGCCCGTTCTTATTCAATGTAGTGCTAGATACTGTCTCGGCTCACATCCAATGCCAGCCTCCGTGGCTGATGATGTATGCTGATGACATAGTACTCATCGACGAGAACCAACTGATGCTGGAGCGTAAAGTGAACGCCTGGAAGGGTGCGCTTGAGAACGGTGGTCTCAAACTGAATGTGTCGAAGACTGAGTACATGGCTTGCGGGAACCCGGACTCGAGTACCATCCATATCGGGCCTGAGCCAGCCGTTAAGCCGGAGAAGTTCAGGTTATGTATGAGTCTGGAGGCATCGACCACGACATCCATGCCCGTATAAACGCTGCCTGGGCTACATGGCGGGAGGTCACTGCTGTGGTCTGCGATAGCAGAATGCCGCCCAGGCTCAAGGGACTGATATACAAGAGCATTATCCGACCGGTTCTTTTATACGGCAGCGAATGTTGGCCAACATTATCTCGGCACACTCAGGAGCTTCACGTCACAGAGATGAAGATGCTGAGATGGATGTGTGGCGTTACGCGGTCCGACCGCATACGCAACACATTCATTCGAGGTAGTCTTGGGGTCCGTGACGTAGCGGATAAGCTCCAAGAGCGTCGCCTGAGATGGTATGGCCATGTTATGCGCGGATCTGAGAACTATGTCGGAAGGAAGTGCCTTGACATGTCTGTCCCTGGAGTTAGACCACCCGGACGCCCAAGGAAGCGATGGCTGGATGTCGTGACACAAGACATGAGAGCCAATAGATTGTCCACTGAGGATGTTAAAGACCGTGCAAAATGGAGTAGGCTTAGTCGGAAGGCAGACCCTGGCAAAAGCCGGGACTAATGCCAAGAAGAAGAAGAAGATTTTCGATTATAAGCAGTTTTAGTACAAATAAAATTTACCTTTTAATATCAGTCTGGTTGGTGTGTTTTTTTTATATAAATATATTTATTGTATGTAGTAGGTACATACCTAAATAGGATTTATATGTATTAATATTATGAAGAGGAAAGATTTGTTTTTTTGTTTGACAGAAACAGGCTCCGAAACTAATGGACTAATTTAAACCATTAGAAATTTATATTACATTATCTGTGATGCTTGTAAGTGATAGAATATTTATAAACACGTTAGGGATCCGTATGAAAACATTTGATAAGTAAAAGATATAGGCGGGCTTGAAAGCATTAGCACATATGCAGCGTAAATGGTTACAGATAGTACGTAAAAATTATATATGAGGGAATTGTTACTTTTTAAAATTCTAAATAAAAGTCCGCGATAGCATATGTCTATCTTCGAAGAATACACAGTAAACATTTATACCTATGTTTTACAAATGGCACCGCACATGGCAGGTTAGGTTAAAACATTTTTTTTAAAACAAAAAAGTTTGAATAATATTTTTTTTGTGTAATAAATATTAAAAAATATAAAGACAGCGACATTTATATGATACATAAATAATAATAGGTACTTATTGTAAATAATAATCAACTTTAGACATAAATGTCAATTAATTTCGTCCTCTTCTTAGCTTTTGTTTTTTAAGTGAACATTCTCACGATTCTGGGGTGCTTAGACATATTAATCTATGAATATGTATTTTGGCATTTATTCAAATATCTAATAGAGATAAATACCTAAACAGATTTCAGAATAATGAAAACGCCAGACAAACAATTCTGCTTAATACATTCCAATGGAGGTCCGTAGGTAATTATATAGGTAGACAATAACTCAGTTCTCAGTATCCATAGAACAACAAAAAAACTGAAAGCTTTCATAGATCAAAAGCTTATTCTCTTCAATAAAAATACATAACACCCGTCGACGAACCCATATTACTTACTTACCTAATGTTTTTTTCGACCGTGTACCTGAGCTGAACGCGGGACGGGTGGCAATTTAACCGCCGTTATAAAAACCACACAAGGTGTGCATCATCCGTAACAATTGATCCACTTTATGACGCTTCAGAATTTTTATACTAACTTCACCGGTACATTATTAATAATAATAAAAAAAGCTTCATGGAAATTAAATTTTATACTAAATAAAGAAATACAAGTTAAATGGATATATTTGTAATATAATGTGCGTCTTTTGCGATACGTACTTATTATATAAATACATATTAAGAGACAGACTTAATTTTTCTAAAATTAGTTTACAGATCTTGTACGTTATTACACTATTCAACACACGACCGAGAATAAATGGGTAGTGATGTGTCACAATGCTCTAGATCCACGTGGATGCCATCCCGAATTTAAGTCTACATCTGTTATTACCTTATTCACATCTAGAAATTCTGATATACTACGACAGTAGTTCTTAAAATCATAAGATATTACCTAAATGCCTGATGTTCTGATTTTGTGAGATTATATGGAGGAATTATTACATAGTATATTTGCAGAATAACCTTATAACGAGTTATTATTGTTGGACTAGTGTAATGCAACAGCTTAAAATATTGAGCAAGAATGAGTAAAATCGCCTTTTTTGTTATTGTTAGATTTCAAGGGACTACTAATATGGTTAATGGTATCCGGTGAGACCGGATCATCTTTAGTTTCAAATTACGTCCGTTAACTGTTTATCGATAAAATGAAATGTGACTGTGTTTAGTTAATAAAACTATTCTTTATAACAGTAACACAATCTTTATGTCAAATGATTTCTGAAATATTAAAGTCCCGTTACAAACGGCACATCATACCTACCTAGGTACATTATTGAAGCCAAAAACATATTTGTCTACAGATTATTAGTTTATACGTTAGCTTAGAACGTTGTCTATAAAATAATCAGTAAGCTAAGAGCGCTTAATAGCTGGAAGAGTTTCAAATAAATCAGAGCAGTGCCTGGGACCTCCCCAAGTGTGTCCTCCTCTCACAACCTTACCAAAATTTTTAATTTCTTAAATTCACTATCGAAGTGCGTTATAGAAATGATAACTATAGAACGCACGGTAGTTTTAGATATACTAAGATATTTTAGTGAACTGTAGAGATTTCGTTGATCTTTAATCCTATCTCATGTCAGTTCACTGGTAAATAGCTTGTAAGTTGTATCCGAAATTTTCTCAAATCTGGCCACACGATTACGGCAGACGTCTATTGTCAGCAACTGCAAACCATGATGGAATAGATAGATGATCTGCTGGTCAATCACTCTTCGCCACTGCTGCTTCATGATATCGCTAGACCACACACTTTACAACAGACGTCACCGTACTCCCCGGACCTTGCTCAAACAGATTCTCATTTTTTTTTCGAAATTTGGATATCTTCTTGCAAGGGAAAAATTCAACTCCGATGGGACAGTCCCAACCACCTTCAAAGATTTTATTGATTCCCGTCCGAATGGTTTTTAGTAAAGGGATCCATGAATTACCTATAAGATGGCAAAAGTGCATAGATAACAATGGTTCATACTTGGATTAAATAAATATATTATATTAAAAAATATTCGACTTTTTGTTCCTCCCATACCAAACGCCAATTTCATATGTAAACATTTTAAAAAGTAAGTTCAACGGCGCTATCATTACAAATGAAATTACTGTGGATAAAAATAAAACGGCACGGAACATAATAAATTGTGAAACTTCAAGGCTAAAAATCGCAATAAAAAAAATCAATTATATATTGACAATGGTCTTACCAGCTGTGATGAAGAAACGGCTCCAATTTAATAATTATTAATAATAATAATTCTTTGCTTATATTCCAGTTTCCACAACCCAAAGTCTTATGTGAAAACTCTTGTAGAAGTACGACCGTCGCTGAACATTACTTAAGGAGAGCGTACAAAAATTTAATATAAATTTTAAATTTAAATCTATGGGGTATCTCTGTAGAACTGATTAGCTATATAATAGACGCTATCGCTACTCTCCTCGCAACTATATTTAACAATTGTATAAAGAAAAAAGTTACATAAATTCTATATTGTATACAGTATTGCGTGCTGGTGATACTGCAGTAATTTTAAAAATGATAAAGCACAAAATGTATTTGACCATGTAAACAATGCCCTCGCAAAAATGGTACTTTGGTTTAGTTCTAACAACTTACTATTGAATAGTTAAAAAACTAAATATATAATTTTCCAAACACGGACGCTCTTGAATGGTAAAGCCGCGGGTCCTGTTGATTCTACGGTATTTCTTAGTATTATCATAGATTTAAAATTACAATGGGGACTTCATACTGATGGATTGGTGAATAGACTTAGCAGCTTTTTTGTTAAAAAAAAAAAACGTTAGTAATCTAACTGATGTGGAAAAGGCTTGCCTTATTTGCTTTGATTACTTTCATAGTATTATATCATATAGTGTTAAAGGTCATTACTTAACAATGGATTGAGTACGTTTCCAAAACGTTTGCAGACAGATCAACTAAGCTTCCGGTAAGCGACAACGAAACTGGGCCATCTATTCAAAGTTTAGAAGTCCTACACGCTAACTAAATTATTTACTAATAACTACAATACTGGCAACATACCCCAAGATTGGCTAAAATCTACGTTTATTACTTACCCAAAAAAGCAAAATGCCAAAACATGTGGAGAATATCGTGAGTCTAGTCTGGTCTCATGAGTCACGTACTAAAAGTGTTTCTAAATATAATCCAAAATCGCATAAGACCAAAGTGTGACGAACAATTGGGAGAAAGCCAGTTTGGTTTCCGTTCCGGCGTGGGTACTCGTGAAGCTTTGTTTGCCCTTAATGTACTTGTGCAAAAATGCAGAGATATGCAAAGAGATGTATTCCTCTGCTTTATCGATTACGCAAAAGCTTTTGACATTGTTAGACATCAGCGTCTTTTTAAGAACTTAGATGACATAGGTCTCGATGGCAAAGATTTAAGAATCATCCGTAACTTGTACGAGGACGAAGTAGCTACCGTAAGAGTTGACAACGAAGAAACCAGCGTAATTGAGATCCGTCGTGGGGTCCGACAGGGCTACGTCCTGTCTCCGTTGCTTTTTGACGTTTACTCAGAGACTGTGATGTCAGAGGCTATGGCAAACCTTGATGTTGGTATGAAAATCAACGGAAAGGTAATCAACAACTTACGCTACGCAGACGACACTGTACTAATTGCGTCTTCTGAAGGGGATTTACAGACAATTGTAGACAGGGTTCACCAAAGTAGTGAAAGAGCTGGATTGTTGGTTAACATCAGCAAGGCCAAATTTATGTTGATTTCCAAAAATCCAGATCTAAGAGCGAGAGTCTGGAGCGTGTTCAGCAGTACAAATATCTCAGCGCTTGCCTGAACGCAGTATGGGTTTCCGGCCAAGAAATTCGAACCCGGATAGAAGTTGCTCGTGCTTCTTTTAACAAAATGACGAAAGTTTTATGCTGCCGACGATTACACATAAAACTCCGAATTAGAATTCTCCAATATTACATCTGGCCTATTATTCTGTATGGATGTGATGCATGGACCTTAAAGCAAGACACCACAAAACGCATAATGGCGTTCGAGATGTGGTGCTAACGTTGCATGCTTCACATTAGTTGGACCGTGTCGACATGCTCCGAATAATGATGTAAACCATCAAAAAGCGAAAAATACAATTCTTAGACCATATTTTGAGGCATGATAAATAGAGTTTTCTGCAGCTAACGATGGGTAAAGTGGACGACAAAAGGCGCGTTGGAGGAAGAAAAAAGTCGTAGTTGAGTAACATTAGGGAATGGACCGGTATCAAATCCGTGGAACAACTATTTCACCTAGTATTGGACAGACAAAAGCAAAGAAAGCTAGCGGCTGACCTTCAAGATTGAACAGGCGCACAAAAGAAGAAGAAGAATACTAAAAATTTCTAGTCGAATTAAATAAACATGTATCTATATTACATATCTTATAATATCCTTTTCGATCCCAATTCTACTTTACTTGATAGATCATATATACTTAGATACTTAGAGATTTAGATACTTAGACACTTTCATCATAAATTGCTTGTGAAATTAAAATCTCTGCTTACATAAGTATTTCCGTTGTAGTTGTTGCATTTAATTAATATTTTTATTAATAATATAGCTTGCAATTTGTTTGTGCCTAGTAATACGCGTCGTATGCATATTACACATAAATATCAATAGGTATATCATGAGATCAGTGAGATTTTGGCCGCAAATCACATTAGAAATAAAAATAAGAAAGACGTAGGTATCCGACGTAAAATATTTTTTTTTTTAAAGTGTCTTTTCCGAGCTTGATAATGAACAGTAGTCTGCGCCGATAAAAATGATAATTGTTTTACGCTTCATGCCTTGTCCTGTATACCCTCCGTTTTATATATGTTAGGTGGCGGAACTCAACGTCGCGTTTTATCTTGCCAAATCTGGGAAATGAAAAGTACCTTTCTACTAGTGGGGATTGAACCCACAACCATAGTAATTACAGTCTGGCACTATACCTACGCCACGATCGCCTCATGTTATTAGATAAAGCTACTTGGCCGCAAATAAAGGGCAATCGTGAGAAGCTACATTTGAGCTTTCTGAAAGATATTTCACTTTATAAGAAGTAAATAAATAAATGTATACTTCATAGATTCGTTGACTAGAAATAAGGTAATAAACACATGTTATAAACACGATAATTGAATAAAATTACGAAACCTAATAGAGAATGCCCAATTATTGTTAACTTTCCAATAGAAACCCTAAGCGGTGGGGGCGTAGGGCGTGGCCCGATTAGTGTCTCGCTCAGCTTGTCCGCACTTATGCTGCCCTGGTCCCGTGACGTCATGCACTCAACACGAGGGTGCTGTAACGTGTCTACTCCTACAAACGGAAAATTTCTTTTTGTATTGCAAGCTTTGTGGCATATTTGAAAATTATAGAAGTGACTGATAGCAAAGTAGCTTGATTGATTGTAAGAAACGTAAGCGTGTTGTAATTGTTGTTGTACATTTGTCTATAAATGAGATGATTATGGGTTCGATTGCCACAAGGGGGAATTATTATATTTAAATAAATTTTATTCCACTCTGGCGTTTCGACGTCACGCTTTGAACGTGGTGTTCAGTTTCACTACACACCATCTTGTGTCCCAAATGAGGACGAAAGGCGAAAAAAGAATTATTACTTATTATTACTTTCACCAGAAGCAAAATATCTTATAAGTATCTTCCCACTGCCAATCCTGCTTAGATAGGCTCTCTCTTGGGTATTAAGTTAGAATATGTCACTACGTCATGTACCTTTCATTAGCGAATAGAATGTGGGTGTAAGTGTGATGTATCTACCATACCTAATGCTGCAAATCGATAGTCGAAAAAATATGAATGGAGATAAACTATTGATATTGTTTTATTGATAATATTTTAGGTGGGTATATATAGTCTCCAAAATTGGTAAATGGAAGAATATAACGATGTTATACATACAACATTAGATCTACTTTGCCTTGATACAAGATATTAGATACATACCTAGGTGTATAGAGACTATTTTATATAAGCAAGACAGCGTCTGACTGGAAACGAGATGGCCGTGGGCTTAACACGCACTCGAAGGAATGATTTATTTTCGTTTCTCCGCTCTGGATGTCAAACACACGTTTTCTTTTATGTGTTTTACAATAAGTTTCCTCGGCCTACTCTGTTCAGTGGACGATAACTTGCGATGATCGTTCGTCGTTATGAACCGTGCGTCGTATTCTATTTGCTAGGTATACGTCTGATCAACGTCAGTCCACGAAACCGTACAGTAGCTTCTTAAAATTCATAGTTAGTAAAGTTAACATTGTTCCGACAGTAATTAATTTAATTTACACTTTTTAATAGTACAAAACTGGTGAATTTCTAAGTTTATTCTTAGGAGTATAGTATAGGAGTATACTGGTTTGAATTGATAAATACTTTTATATATTAAATTGTTCAATTATCAAGGAAGGCAAGCTTCTTCTAATTTATTCTAATCTGTAAATTAAAAAATTACGTTTACTGTATCGTCGGTTGCTTAGAATGTATCTTGTGGCGTAAATTCGTCGATTTTTCATTTGACCATGCTAGCAAGGCCGCAGGTAAAATCTAGTAACCTTGTGTTATATGAACATTTAACGACGAGTGACAAGAATTAATAAATCAATGTGATATAATATAAAAGAAAGCTTATAGTGACTAATAAAAAATATATATTTTTTATCATAATAAGTAAGCCGTCCTTAGGCGTCTTTATAACATTTGATATTTCTTGCTTCTTGAAGTTATACAGAGTGGGAAAGAAAGAGCTGTGTAGTAATCACTTATCTTTTATGATCCCAAATGTTTTAATTTCTGCTGTTCTACTAGAATAGCCTCCTATAGCGGAAATAATAATAATAATCGTCTGTGGTAAATAGAAAAGCCATGAATAAAAAAGAAATACACATAAACATACATATCTATTGTATTTCTTCTTCAGAAAGCCCGTTCGCTTGAATGGACTTTGTGACAGATGTGACTTCTTCATATATTGTTATTTTTTTTTAAGTAAAAAAATATGTATTGTCTCCATTTATAGATAGTACCTAGATTTCGTATTTTTTTTTTCATTATCAATATTCAAATAATATTTTCATAAATGTTAAAAGGACTAATGTAATCTATTCTACGATATGATTACGCGTAAGAAGAAGTATCATATATTTATCAAAGCTTTTACAATGTGTCTTGCTTCTAGAACTAATAACAGCTCTTAGCAGCTTCGTAGTCATATTTGTTAAAGGGGCTCTTTGTTTTGGAGTATTTGTTAGAAGGTTTGAGAAGCTTTTGGCCGGTACTAGTTGTCGATCAATACTCGATATACCCTTCTCATGATAATGTGGACACGTAAAGCGATAGTGTACATACAATGTAAGCTTAACTCCATTTTGCCTTCTTTTTAAGTCTTTTTATGTTTATTTACGTTAATTATCAATATTAATATACTAGTACGGTTACTTTACCATTAAGATATTAGATATATAGATTTAATGAAGATCTTATACCTGTCTATTAAGCTACTTAAATCTTTCACTTATATTAAACAATTGTTATTTATTTACTTTGTAAAACAAATTCCCATTCTCTTTTACGTCAAATTTTCCCCTCAGGTCGCTAAAAGTAATTTATTTATTATTTATATCTTAGAGTACAAAATTACAAGGCAATAAAAATTGTGAGCACTAAATTGTACTGCGCACCTGCGCTACAATAGCCCAGAGTAGTGCCTACTTGAAAAGGAAAAGACGTATTTATGAACGAATCGTTCGGCTCGTGTATATGAATTTATTAAGCAGCCAAGGTGACGGGATCGATGATGTCGCCCATGCGCCGTGGTATCTCCGCCACGTGGTCGTCAACAGATGGCGGTGCTCGACGATACGCATGCGTCGAAATATTGAGCGCACACTATCATAAAATATCCTACACACACATACATTATATAGGTAAATCATATGTTCGCTCACCGTACGGCTTCAAATTACTATCGAGCCGCGTAATGACGCAAACCGACTGTTGTATAGAATTCCGTACTCTACTAGCTGTTCATAGAGCTTGTATTTGTTCACTGATCCCTGGTAGTGTTGAGTGAACTAAATGGCTCGTCGCGAGCAGCCGACATCAATTACGAACTTCATCTGGTCCACGTTTTGAGGCTAGTCGTGAATGAATGATTACAGTAAAAATATTTCATGATTCATTTGTTTGACATTATAATTTTCTTTTTAAGTAATTACCTATATATTAGATTAGGTAGATCCATTTTATGTTCAAATCTCTATACAAATTTTATTTCTTTAATATAGCATTAGCAATTGCTAATTATATCGTACCGTGGAGACTCTCAGGATGTTACACTTTTATATGTAAAGTAAACATCTAGCGTGTCCCGTGCTGTTCACATTGTTTGTACAAGTTTCACAATAAACTTAGCGCCATAAATAAACATTCTGCAAACCATGCCTTTACCATTTATAACACCAGTTGGGTACTTCTGGAAGAAGCATAATAAAGAGCCCTCGCTGGCAATTAGTAGGTACTTTCGAAACAAACTTCGTATTTCAATGTCGTAAATAATGCGAACAACGCAAACTTTGCAGACGGTAACTTTCCTTGGCTATAAAAGAGTCCTTGTAATAATGATGGCTCTGCAAAAATTGTTTGGAATGCACGCTTGCTAGGCGCGCATTTGCATTTTCTCTCTAATAATACCGATGGTACGATCGTGCCTATTACCTACACATTATATAGAAATTTCAAATTACAATTGTCTTTAAATGTTATTAAAATCTATACAAAAAATGATGATACTATGAATGAAAATAAGGGCAATGCCATTAAGTAAAGCACAATATATATAAACTTGTACTACATGTTAAGCATATTAAGCTATTAACAGTAGTTACATCTGGTAAATGGATTCAATTATGTCACAACTCACAAGCGGTCACCAATCCAATTACTGGTTTGATCAACGTTGGTACGTTGGTATTATTTTACTCTATGGATAACTCTTGTCAATAATAATAATAATAATATATTATAATATTTAATGTGCCTAAACATTTGAAAGCTGCGCGTTCGTCACTTCTATGTTACAAAGCACAATTATTGAAATCTATAATAATAACATTTATATTTATATGACTTCAACTTACCAATAATTTAATTACTATACAATATAATAATTTAAGTACTATAGGCTATAGCGTTAACAGAGATTCTTGATAAAAGTATAGGTAGGTTCATCTACATAGTCTGGTTATGATAAAATATTTATTGTAAAAAAAATCTTGAAGTGTATTTCAGTCTGTCTACATACAGACAGATTATATCATATTATAATCTATATAGATAATTTATAAATTATATATATAGGTACACTCTGATAATATTTTTTATTAATTTAAAAAAAGAACAAATCATGACTATAAAAGTCACAAATCATAAATAACCTAACGTACATAATATAGACGTTTATCCAAATAAAAAAAAACGTCGAAACCAGAAAGTAGCAACCGCCTTGAAAAAAAGAAACCAACCAACCTTATCTAAATAGGCCTCATTAATTAAAATCGAGGCGACAAATGCTCAATCGAAACTGGTGACAAGTACCAGGACAGCATAACTGCGACGGAGTCGCGCATGGCATGTCTCGTCTGTCGCACTCGTGACTTGAAAGCCGGGAATGTCAACTTGAGTCGGTTTGCTTTTATTTTGTTTTGAAATAACGATCTATAATTGTAGTAAATATTATATTACTTTAGGTAATCATAATTAGTTATATCATATATGACTGACTGACTGACTATATTCTAGAAATAATATTGTCTTTAATAAATTTATCTTTATATAGGTACTTACATGCGTATACAATGTACATTGTATCGCCTCAATTATATATGTTATAAGTATACTATGAATTCTATATGAAAAGTCAGTCATTTCTAAGTAACATTTCTTAGAACTTGACATTAACAAGAGGGGATTCGTGGGTGGGCGTCGGTTGTCTTCATTGGAAGGCGGTATTTTATTGGCACCGTTTTATGGTTATTTACTTAAAAATCTATTGTACATATATTTTGCTTAGCTTTCCTTTTTTATTGACTTGAGAATGCGTACTATTGAATATATTGGAGTAATTTGAGTACTTACTATAATATTTAATTTTGATTTGCCGACAGTAATTTGACCCGCATTTGTCTTAGTGTACCAGCATATAAATCAAATTGCTATCAGTAAAACCTACATCAAATTGTTATCAGTAAATAGTACCTAATAGTTATTTAGCTTTTTTTATTGAATGAAACAAGTAACCCAAAATAAATATAGGCTAAGCCTATTGCTTGCTTGTTGTGAAAAAAAGTTCATTAAATATAATGATATATTGCATTTTGTATTTAGAATTGAACTCCATATTCTTCTTATTCATTTAGATTAACAAGGTTTAAACATATTATAAGAAGAACTCATTAAAATTTTTGTTTTATTTTAACATATCAATATATTTACCTGTGGCTTTGGCCCCCGTTATCAAATAAAGAAGAGTTGTGTATGTTATATGACCGGTCCGGTTACTCCGATAACAGACACAGTGGGTTACATCAAAACAATTAACTTGATGAACTCAATAAGTGGACTATCCAACATAAACAGAATTTAATCGAATTAGTACTTCCCGAGATTAGCACATGCAAACAAACTTACTTGTCAATTGATAATTTTTTTTAGTATGTATTTTTTCTTTTGTACTTTTAGTTCATTCGTTCATAATGCCGTTTCTTTCATCTCTTTTTTTCAGTTTTATAATATTAGTTTAGGTATAATAAATCAAGGAGCATCCAATTATTCCCTTAAGCATAGAAAAGCAGATAGATTTTACTGTATAAATAATATTTAACAAGTCAAAGCGTATATATAACCGCAGCGAATGCTTGTTATTGATATAATTATTAACAAGCCAATGGTTAAATGGAGCACGATGAAATGCGATATAAAGGATAGATGTCAGCTTGTAGTGTCCGCTACGTTATTAGACTGTTTGATGTTTATTTGACCTTAAATTGATGTTTCTAATCCTAATATGTAATTATAATGATTGTGCATGTATATACATTGTATGTTTAATTTATTTTAATAATTTGCTTGAAAATATAGCTAATTGAAATATTTTATGATATTGGTATATACTTATTTTATATTGTATAAAAAATGATTAATTTACGCAACAACGCTTGAAATTTTACAAAGTTAGTTAGTTGCCATAATAAGTAATAATTAATCATAAAACTTACCTAACGACACCCATTACTAATCGTATTACACGATCTTTACTAGAATTATATCAACAAAGGTACAAAAAAGTTCGTTTTCTGTAAGATTTTGAGTTTTAAATCCTTTAAGCCTACATTGTCGTCGTTATCAAACTTTAGGCGACCAAATGCAAACATCGGACAAACTTAGAACATCTGCCGATTTCTCAGGAACGTGCCGCGTTCCCTAATCTCCTTTGAAGTCACAAAGGAGCCATGCGGTGGTAGGAACGAGATACATTAATATAAACTAAGGTACGTCAGAGAGGGACGGATAAAAGACCGGAACATTACACAAGAGCGTCTCGGTTGACGGGTCCCGAACAAAATAAATGGCTCGGGAACCGATTCAAACATGCTGTATCATGGAATGAATGAAAATAATAAAAAAAAACCTTTAATTACGTAACATGAGGCCATTGTAGGTTAAAATGACAGTATTGCCACCTTAAAAATTTGGGAAAGTAAACATCTGCACTAATTGTAGTTTATGAATATGAGTGAAATAATATTTTTTATAATTGTCAATTGTTGTGTATATCATGTTCTTAGTTCCTTGTATTTCATACTAAAGTTTCACCTTTATTTAAAATATTGTAGGCAGAGAACACCACTGTTTCCTCAGAAATAAAACGCAATAATATTTATCTTTTTGTCTTATTTTATTTAAATATATTATTTATTTACTGACTGCAAGTATTTATAAATTTTTAATAACCGGATTTCATTCAATTCAATATTTGTTCTTAAAGTATTTTTTTTTTCAATTTGTTGGGTGAGATAAGAGAAAAAACATACTACATTAGGTCCGGTTACGTTGCATTCAAATTATCTAAATGCATGTTTATGCATAATGTTAATTGAATAATTGAATGATTGAAATACCCAATACCCATCACAAGCCTCTCTTTATCCATATATTTATCCATATAAGATAGGTAAGATTTAAATATCCTTTGAATTACTTTATAATTAAAAAATTGTAACAGAAAAAACCAAGTAAATACCGAAGTCAGTTTACGAGAACTGGAACATGCAGGCTTTTGCAAATTTATCATATTTTAAACCAGTGAATAGAGGAGCGCATTGTAAATCTGTAGGTAGGTATGTGATCCAGTCGTCGACCGTGAAATGAAACCGGGGGAAAGAATTTAATTGGACCCTACAGGTATAACGGTAGCCAGGAAATTATATTAAAGTTGTTTTTTTAAATATGCAAATAACTAATAGATATTTTGTTTTTCTGTCATAGAAGGTAGCGAGAACTTAGTGTTAGAGACCCCGTTCTCCGTTTTTCACGAGAGTTTGAAAATCTGTGTTGAGTGGCAGAACATATCACGCGGGCACGAACCCAGAACCGTCCAGCTTGCAGTCATAACATGTTGTTCAACTGCGGCACATGCATACCTATTTTAAATCAAATATTAACTGCATATTTTAAATCAAGTATTAACTGCATATTTTAAATCAAATATTAACTGCATATTTTAAATCAAATATTAACTGCATATTTTAAATCAAATATTAACTGCATATTTTAAATCAAATATTTAGTCTATGGCTTTTTAATTTTATTATATGAACGAGCTGTAGCTCGTAAGTTTATTTGCGTGGGCTATAAAACGTTTATAGGTAATTGGGATGTTTTCCCAGTGCCGTTCAAAATCATCTACATCCTCTAAGTACCCATACCCCAGTACCCAGTGCAGACCAGCCTTCAGGTATCTCCGCTAATAATGCGTTGTCTGTGTAACGGAAAATGACAAAATATAAAAAATTAAACAAACTGTTTCAACTGTTTATTCCATTCTTCCCAGCTTTCATTTTTCCTTGTTTTCCTCTTTTATCACTCGAATTCCATATCAACAACAACAGTAACACTTACTTGTAAAAATTTACGTATTAAATATCTAATTATCTTACATGGGAAATTGTATATCATGTACCTAATAAATGAAACATAACACTTTAATGAGAGAATCAGTCCGACAAATTAACAATAACTTTAATTAAAATGAAAGCAATATAATCAAATGGAATATTGGTTTGCAATCACACGATTAATGTTATTTCTCATATTACTACGTGATTTATTTTTAATATTTTTTATAACTTGCCTACATCCAGATGCCTATATATTTATAGTAGGGAGAGATCTTAGAAAACGTCGCTCAGTTACTTATCTAGAAGCATTCCGTGCCGAATGGAAAGTAATAAAGCTATGATTCTTTAATTACACGGGAAGGAAATCTGTATCTAGAATAAATATGTTTCCAAGATTTAGGTTGCTACAATCTAAATCTTCATCTATTTTAACCATCAGGAATATTTTGTGATTTATTCATCATGTTTCATTATTAATCACAAACTTTGGTTGACTTGTATACGGCGTTTTAGAGAGTTGTAAGAAAGATGTTACGGAGGATACTACCCTGGTACAATGTGAGTTGACCCTTGTTGCTTGTTTGTCTCTTAATAGAAATCACTCAGTCTGTGTGTGAGTATGAGTGAACCTGTCGCCTTGGTTTAACAATTAATCTGGTGTCAAACAGGGCAACACCATGTCAGCTTGGATGTTTAATTTGAATTTGGTTACCTGTGTCCATGGAGTGAAACAAGATGAAAGGGACTTGATGAAGGAAGGTGACTTGAAGGTAAATTGCCTAATATATGCAGATGATGCAGTGCTTATTGCATTATCAAACTTCAGCATAGTTGCACATACCGACGCTGTTATACGGCAGGAAAACATTGGTATTCCAGAAGAGTAATGAAACAAAGATGAATGCAGTGGAGATACGATCTCTTCGGAGACAGTTTAACTGAACGAATCTGCAATGAAAGGGTACATAGAATGGCAAGTAGTCTACGTCCACTTGCTCAGGTAGTTGGGCACATTGAGAGAATTAGTGAGGAATGATAAAAAAGGTATGTAAGTAAGTGTCATTAGAAAGGGAGGTAGAGGAAGACCTTGGCTGACATTCGACAACACAGTGTCACAGATACAAATTCAAATAATTTTATTGAAAGTAAGACGATAGAATAAAAGACGACAAAATCAGCATACTTGATTCATTTTGTTGAACGTCAAAAACTTTACCACCGGTTCACTAAAGTTAATGCCTCAGACCTGAGCAAAACCGGCGCAAGGAACCCGGCGGGACATTTCTATTTTCCTTTCTTTTTCAAGATAGTAATTTGCTGATTTACAATTATATTCATTTAATACTCATTATTGACAATGATACCTTTGAAATAGACAGAAGGCGTGTTATCATTTATAAAATCATTAATTAGGTAATAATACTTTTAACTCACAAACTCCTTTTAACAAATTCTTTTAAAATGTGGTGCAGAACGTTGTCGGACGTTTTCTAGGATCCTATTGTAAAAGCGTACACACTGTCCTATAAAAAAATTGCGGATTCGATGTAATCGAGCTATAGGTGTGGTAAGTTTCAATATATTTCTAGTATAAATATTGTGTACATTACCGATTTTGATAAAATCATTAATATTTCTTTTATATACATTATACATTCTCAATGATATATTGAGACAACTGTCAAAATATTAATTTTCTTAAATTTTGTTCTTAAGGAAGGGCTCTTCTTTAGGGCTTAAGTTATACATTGAGCGAATAGCTCGCTTCTGAAAGACAAAAATTGAATTAACAGCTGCTGCATTACCCCAAAATATAATGTCATATAATGCCGACATAATACTATGAAAGTAGCTAAAGTAAACAAGACGAGCCGAATTCAGTCTATTCGCTAATCCATCAATACGAGGTCACCACTGTCATTTTGAGTCTATTGGTGATACTGAGAAATGCCGTAAAATCAACATGATCTGTGGCTTCACCATTCAAGAAGACGTTGGCTTTAACAATTTCCGTGTTAGGTATTCGGATATTTTTATACATTTTTGAAAGGGTATTATTTACATCGTCAAATACATTTTGTGCCTTATCATTTAAAAAATTACTGAAGTATCACGAGCAAGCAATAGTACCTCATGGCTCCTTCCAAGTAAATATGGTAAGCCATTTATATATATATATATATATATATATATATATATATATATATATATATATATATATATATATATATATATATATATATATATATATATTAAAAAAAGGAAAGAACCAAGAATAGACCCCCTGTTTTATTCCCATACTGATTAATGACCCAGGAGATTTCCTGCCATTCACATCGATCCTCTGAACCATGTTAGCTAAATAAGATTCAGATGGTTGTGTGCGCGTCCTCGTATGCCATAATGGTATCTAGGGTCTGTAGCGTTTAACATTACGTCTTCTCTGGCTACTCCGCTTAGGATAAAAGTGTAAGAAGGTGAGCTAAGATTTATCATAAACTGTCAGACAACATTGATTTGCTATGCAGAATGTATCCTCAGCTATCGTGTGTAGCTATTATGAGACCCCGTTTCGCTGTGACATGAGGCAATAAATTTCGTTATAATTTATTCATGTTCTATTTATCCTTAAATATTTACCGTACTATAATAATTTCATTGATAAATAACAATTTTTTTGGTTTCAAGACAATTGCATTACTCAAATTTTCAATGTCAATTTTACCCTTTAGTAATACATGCTTAATAAGTCTAGTTATTAATTAAGCTAACTAATATTCTAGACTGATCAACTATTTTAAAAACGTCAAATAACTATCTAGGTATGTTAGTGAACTCCACAAATAGATACCATTAGCGTACCTATCTATATAGTGGTAATGCAGGAAGAACACGTTGCTTATCGCGACTTGCTGCGTAATGCATCTAGTCACGACACTATCTACTGACTCATGGGCTCCTGGTAATTAGAACGAGAAAGTGTGGAAATAAATAGACCGGCCCTTATATACATTTTAAGTTAGTTAGAGCTAGTTTAGTTAGTAACTTGTTTTGTTCTCAAATACTTGTTTTTTTATTCTATCTACATTTTTATTATATCTGTGCTAAAGATATAATAAAGAAATATTTGTTTCACTATATCTTTATTATTTTTTCCTAAATTCGAATTTAGACCTCTTTTCCGAATGAAGACGGTGAAATAAGCACGAGCAAGCAAGAAAAGCCACCAAGACATGACAAGTATAGAAAAACGATACCAAGGCAAGTAGACGCACGTATGAGACGCTCCTGAAGCAAAATATAGAATAAAATCATAAAGTTATATTATAATTGCGTATACTATAATTGCATTGTAGAGAAATACAACTTCATTTTGTTGATAAAATACAGAAATTCAAGTCAATCTAATAACAAAATTACTATTCGTATCTGGTACATTCTGATTTCATTATTATTACCCTTGTTTTAACATATCAAGACTATTTTGTTACTCACAAAAAGCGTTTTTTGTTGAACAGTGCCTTTTTGTTCATTTTTGTCTGCTTGTCTTTGCGTTTGTGCACGCTAATCTCAACAACGGCCTAACCGATCAAATGCAGATATGCAGATTTCACAAATATAATACGATAAAATATGATAAACTTTCCTTAATATTTAGAATCGATGTATACTCGATGTATTTATTAACTTGACTGAAATTTCAAAATAAATTTTCCATACGGACAAAGTTGCTAGCACAGCTAGTTATAAATATAATCTTAAAAGAGAATACGATGTGATACTTAATATTATTCCTGTTGTAGGTAGACTCAACCCAGTGCGCATGACAGCGTACGACACGCTAAGAAATCACAAGACTATATAATTGTGCTATTACATGTATATTGAAACTAGAAACTTGGGTGGAACGCAGGAAACGAGTGTCTTAACACTAGGATCTCTCCGGCCACTTTGTATATGCATGTATTCTTTGTCAATCTGTTATAGGGTTCCGTGCAACAAAAGGAAAAAAGACGTAACTCTTATACAAACGCTTTGCTGTTGTCTGTCTGTCTCTCCGTTTGTCGAGACTTTTGTCTCAAAATCACGTAGTGGTATCAAGCTGAAATTAATACCTGGAAGCATCCTGGACGGTCCATAGAAAAAATTGAACTGTTAAATCAACACTATCAAACAATACGTGCGTTTGTGTTTCATTTGTACCGCATTTTTATGAAAACCGCCGCGTAACAAAACCTATACCTATGTAGAGTGCCTTGAGAACTAATAGTACGAACAAAGTAAAAAAACCAAAAAATTTGAATTAAAATAAATAAATAAAATTTCATACAAAATGAGTGTATAGGTACGACCATAAATTTAAGTTTGTTAACTTTATAAATTGTATTTTTCGTAGACTTACAATCATGTAACTGGTACGGAACCTTAGGTGTGCGGGTATGAATCAAAGTTGATAGGTATTTTATGAATTTGTTCGTAACTACAGCCGGAGTGGCGCAATTGAAACATGTCTGCCGGAATGTAATGGATGTGGGCTTAAATGGCTCTGGGAGAAATGTTAACGAAGGCATATGATGAATAATTTCTCTGTTTGGTTAGACATAAAGAAATATCGGCCACTCAGCACGCTATAGATTATCTGTAGAATTATTACTAGTTTTCTAACGGCTTTCTTACAAAATTCGGGATAAAAGTGACACCATGAAGTGATGTCATACTTCTTTCCTAGACAATACATAATTACACTCACTTGGCTCATTTATTCGATTCATAATTATATATATATATATATCTTACTCATCTAAAAGTTTAACTGTAGACACAATAGTAAAAAACTATTTTACTACTACTAAAATTATATTTGAAGTTCATGCATTAAAGCGACAGACAGACGTTGATATAGCATGATTATATTAGAATATCTTTTTTATTGAGTAAGGACGATGAAAAAAATATTGATCCCGGCATAAGCATGTTATGAGATAAGTGCATTCGTTACGTTGACACTAAATAACTTGCCAACATGAGTCCTGTCGTCATCAATTATTCATAACTAAAATTACCAGCTTCATAGAAGTACTGCAACCTTTTTTTATTAGCTCTAAGGACTGCCTCAATTACGTTTTAAAACTCGACGAGGCTACTACTAAAATAAAAATACACTTATTTTATGCATTTCATCATTCGTCTGCCATAAAATATATATTTTAAATCGTAATAAGCACGTTAAGCGATTGTTTTTTTCAATCAAATCTCTCCTTCTCTCTCTTTTAATGTCATTTTCAAGGTAATGTCTGCTGACTGGGGTTCTCTACTAGAACTATCCTCATCAGATGGATATATTTTATCCATCAAGAGCTCTTCCTCCTATAATAATTACCTATTCATACGACAAAATACTTCGGTTACGTCCTACTTGTGCCCTAAGTGTATGTATATTATGTGCACTATATGTAGGTATATAGATTCCTATATGAAGTATAAAACTAGCACTCGATACTCTTCTATTTTTGCCATTGAATTTTCTATTTTTTGTCTACATTTCCTGAAGGTACTAATAAGGTGATTGAATATTGTTGTTAGCTTAATCTGATATTTTTAGATACGAATTTTTTATTTGTGTTTTTGTAATAAACGTATCTCGGCACAACGCGAGGCATCTTCTAGTAATATACTTCTGAAAATGCCTAAATAACCGTTGTTAGTTCACCACAGATTTAGGCATATTCGGTATTAGTATAAGAAAGTGAAATTTGGAGATCAGGATTCTTGTTGTCTATCTCATCGAGATGAGTTAAGGGAAAAGTAAAGTTAGAGTTGTATGTACATGAAAGAAAAATAGTTAAATCGATCGAGAGCTCAGTTAGGGCAGTCAGTCATTTTGAACGACGAAATATCTTCGATCCTAACTGCAAGCAATGATAATGACCAATGTGGATGGATACCTATAATTAATCTGTCGTAATCCATACATTTGAGAGATTAGGTAATGTCATTGCACTAAAGGAATAAACTAAATTGATGAGCCATATTTTCATAATTTAAGTCTTATTTACCTGACTTTCCTCATATGAATTATAATTTTATTTGTGTTAAAATATAACTTTAATTTATAAA
The DNA here is from genome assembly GCA_037127375.1 of Dione juno. Classification (NCBI taxonomy): domain Eukaryota; kingdom Metazoa; phylum Arthropoda; class Insecta; order Lepidoptera; family Nymphalidae; genus Dione; species Dione juno. Next base: position 9,278,972 of record JAXRJS010000041.1, on the reverse strand, counting down.
TATGCTTACAGCATTGATATATAGAAATGTATTAAGTGCATAAACCGCGCAATACGATTACGCTTTATACGACTCACCGCAAAATGTGCCCTTTTATATCAGTTCCTGCGACTTGAGCCATGTTTTCATACATTTCTAACGCTTAACTAATACTTTTCTTTACTCTAATTAAAGTAATTATAAATAAGTATTAATTATGTTGTATTTTTTATTTCCCACTTAATATATATTTTCGTTTAAGACGTGTTTCTCAGCCACTCAACATGTAATGTCAACTCGACACTCTACACTAGTTTCTCTCTATCTATCCTGCGATGTTACTATGCGTGAATTTGGAGAACACACAAAAAATTATATTCTTATATACCAACTCGATATAAGATTTTTTTAAAGTAGTCTAAGTGCGACATTTGGTAATTTTTACAATTTACTTATTTTACTAAAAGTTATCCTTTTTTATCTTTATTTTTAGTTTAATGCTCAATCCCGCATACATCAGAAATAACTTAGTGTCAATATACTCTCTTTTTTTTTCTCTCTCTCTCTCTCTCGGTCTTCACTTTCTCCCAAAATACAATATATAACGTATAGAAGATCATAATACAAATAAAAATATTACAGGTAACATGACTTTTACCTCGTGTTCAATAAAATTATTTTATTGCAGCATAATTCAAATTCAAATACTTTATCGAGGCAAATCCATGTAACTCGTGTAGTCCGTAACATTACCACGGCTCAAGTTGCAGGCCGGGTCGACGGCCGTGTAAATGAGACGCACTATACAGAATGTTATATGAAAGAAAGGGACAAAGCGCATAAGTACCCACAAATACGATCGTAAAGTAAAACTCAGCGGTATTTTTTTGTTCAAGACTAAGAGAAAATCTGTTCGTGATTTGTGACCTTTATATCCACATGCGCCTTTGCTTTTTAATGAAAAATGTTAATGAATATTTGTATTGTATTTTTGGCTTAATTTTTTTTTAAGGTTGCCGAAAAATATATAGGTACATTATTAGCGCATAGCTTAAAACTTTTGTTAGTATTATACCTAATGTACAGCGGCACAGCGTCTGACTGTATACACAACGGGTTCAATTCCAATTCGTGGAATGAATTATTCCATTTCTGGCTCTGGTAAGAAGGTAAAGCGCGACATTGTGTTCCGTGACTAAATATGCAATGCTTGAAAAAAGAAAAATGTTAATGCTTGCAGAAAGTCGGGAACGAAGTGTCTTAACACTACGTTCCCGTCTGCCCTATCAAATGCGGGAGAACGGGTGAATATATAGGTAAAATAGAATAATAAATAGGATATCTACCAATTCTCACCAGTTTGGCGATTTCAAATTGCTTAGAAATTCTTTAATAATATTACTACAGATCTGTTACTATTACCGGTTACATATATTGTTTTTGAAACAAGGCTCCTTTTTAAAAAAAATCTTATAACAAAAAATATAATAAACAGAGAGATATTCAAATATCGACTGTAATATTACAATGAAAAGATATGTTTTACCTAAATTGTACATTTTCCATTTATATTAATTTTAGCTTTGACACTTAAGTAATAAGTAGAGAGGTGACATAGACATGAAAATGTGTTTGCAAATTAGTTTCAACTTATTGTTTATTTTATTTTAGAAGTATTGCATATTACTATTTTAAAATATAAATGAAACATATGTATATATATATATATATATATATATATATATATATATATATATATATATATATATATATATATATATATATATATATATATATAACGAGAACATAAACAACCTTGTACCTATACCTACAATACAACTATAAATAAGTAATAAATACTAGATAAAATACAAAAAAAAACAACTTAACGTTTTACTGTAGGTACGACGATTTTTTACAAATGGTCTTAACGAGTAAACAATGAAGGGCGCCGCCCCGATGCTATCGACGACACGTACAGACAGACTAATTGATGTCCGCTGTATTATCTGAACAGCAAATGGGGCTTGTTACTAGTAGTGTAAAGAAAAAGATATACGTTTATATTTTGTCGCTGAAAATGTTCAATATCATATAGGTACTAGCAAACTAGCAAAATTATGTAAAAATATGTAATAATTATCTATATAATTTAAGTAATAAACTCGATTTTTTTTTATTTACTTCAAAATAGTTTATTAAAAAAGTTCAATATTGACAGGATAAAATATTTACAGGACAGTATAGGATGACAAAGAGAATTTAGTGTCACAAGATATTTAGTTGTGTGAAATTATTTTCAAAACTTTTCGTACATTTTATTATCTCTATAGGACTTGATTTTAGTTGTATAAAGACATTTGACTAATTTACCCATGGTGTACCTAATATTTGTTGTTAAAACTTTATTAAAATCGTTAATTATGGTTTAATGTTAAAAACACTTTTTTTATTATTTTTTGTTTCATCAAACTTGACTTCTACAAATAATAAAACAAATTAGACATATTTTTTATTTATTATGAATAAAACATAAAAGTATTTATTGTAATGAGATCAAATATTTACATATATTTTACACCAAAATAACCATTTATTATTTATTTCGAATATTTATAATTACAACACCGCTATTTTAGCTATAATAATAACACTAATTATCTATATAAAATACTACTTTAATAGTAACACCAACAGAAACATCAATTACACAGCGACATACATTTTAAACCTTATCAATATACATTATATATTATCAACAGTATACTGAGCTTAATATAATAATAAACAATACACTATCTTATATTTAGTAAAAGAAATTAAGATTAAATATACATGTAGTATATTTCATATGAATTAGAACTTTTAAAAAGTCTTTATCTTCACTTTGCTCATATTATTCAAAGGACAAAAGCTCAATAAAATCGGACAATTCCGATGGAATTCGACGGCGCTATCCAGTTATAATATTCACGTCCTCCTCCTCTCCTATCTGGAGGATTGCCTTTTGAATGATCCTCTTTAAACGTTTCCGTGATTCATTTGAGCGGAGGGTCCGGAGTTCTGATGCTACAAAATCGCCAAATACCTAGTAATAATTAAATAAGTATTAATTTTTGTATACCAATTAAAGAAAAATCTTTCATTGTATAGGTACATGTTATTTGACAATTCTACTTAAGATAAACCCAATGATTTATTGAAAATTAAAAAATTAATAATTAATTACGTATGGAAGAAAAAGTATTTATATTTAAATTTAACACTTGCTTTCACTTACGTCTACGTCTCCCTGATCAAATGAAAATAACTAAAAGTTGTTACACATTCTATTATCAAACGAAATAATTACGAAAAGATACTACTACAATAGCCTTCAAAAGTAAAAGCGGATACACAAATGAAGGTAGTTATTAAATCAATGCATCATAATTGACATAATCTCATCTAAAGTACAAGCCATCAATTTGCCTGTCGCTTCCAACTAACTGCTTACAATTTGACGGCATTAGGCATCCATGTGATATGAAACGAACGATTATTAACGACAAAGTAGCTTAATTAGAAATTTTAATTAACACCTAGCGACCTTTTTTAAGGAGGTTAAAATTAGTGGAAAGCGAAACCTGGTCATGTGACACTCTGATCTCAACTTTAAGTGGAATTCAAGTTGTTTTGACAACAAAACAAAGGAAAAATAATTATCTATTTAGATAAAAAATAATGCTATGTATAAAGTAATATAACACGTTCTACTGATAATAATGTTAATAATTATGTCATACGGTAAAAAAAGTATTATTTATATGCTATCATAATAATACCTGGCATTCATCTGTAAGAATAGCCGGTCGAAGTCTTGGTTGCGGTTCCTCCGGCCACATCATGGGGTGTGCACTGGGTGGAAGCGGTGGCGGGGCAGAAGCTGCTACCCTCAATCCTGATTTCCTCGGAGTCGTCCTAGGAGGTGAACTAGTCACTGATAGACGAGCTTTTGCACCAAATTCTACTTCTTCATCTGCTTGAAATTCTGCTAGCTAAGAAGGAATTGGTAATATTACTAATAATAATAAAGTAATAGGTAGTTACTAACTATAACGGCCAGTCTAAGTGAAATAAATAAACCTAATTAATTCACGCTGAGAACTAATACAACTTTGACCGAAGCGTACAGACAAAGTCTAATTAATATAGATGAAGGTCTCATGTTTGTATTTGTTAATAGTTTGTCCATACAATAATTATATTTTTTCAACGTGTGATATACGTGTATTTAAATTTCAACATTCTGGATAGAAACGACGAGCATGCCATAAAGTTTTCAACATATATGTAGATACTAAACGCGCAAGAAGCACAAATTATATCGGTATCGATCGATTGACATTCATGCCAGTCAGCCATTTACAACCAAATCCAAACTGAACAGTCGAACAAGTCACGCACTAATGACGGCTGCGAGCCATTCGCTCTTTTATGATGAAGATAATTTGCTCGATAAAAGAAACGCTCCACGTTGCGTAAAAATAAAATTAAAATGTTGAATTTAATGAATCTGCGATATTGGAGATCATTAGTCGTTTTGTATTATTTACACTCACTGTACTAATCTATAGGAAAATTAAATTGATATTTAGTAATAATACAACCATATTGATGCTTCACACGAGTGTATGTAATTGATAGTTTTTATAGATATTTTGTAGGTAATTGTGGATTCCTAATTAGTTTTATCATTAGAATGGGGGGTGGAATGTTTTAATATTAAGTTCGCCTACCCCACGCCGTCTGTCTACCCTGCTTTATGCGGGTTATAGCGTGGAGTTAAAAAAAACAAAAACAAAATTGAACTGAAATTGTAAAATAAACGATTGTTACAGTTTTACATAATAAAATTAAAATATATTGAAGCATATTATAGAATATTATTGATTAATCCGTGACATATATAGGTACAATTATTCAATCAGTCATCAGTGATAACCATTTTAATGTCAGTTAAAAACTAATTGACGTTAGACTATATAATACTGTTATCCAAACTTCTCAGTTAATATAGAGAATAAAAACGAATAGTGAGATAATAAAATAATATTATGTTAAAATTACTAAAAATTACTAAAAAAATATATTTATATATTACAAATAAAGTCAACAAGATGACGTACCGCTAAATTAACTCCATCAATGCTGTCGTTGGGGTCGCCCGAGGGCTCCCGCATCAAAAACAACAGGGCGTCGAAATACTCCCACCCGCTGGACCCCTGCGCCGCCTCGCCTCCTGCCTGCTTACGTTTTATCTTTCTCAACTCATTATTAAATTGCGTTCTCAAATTATGTAACTTCCTACTTATTTCCTCGGCTGTCGTCCCAAATATGTTGGCCATGTATTCGTGTCTCGACTGTCTCGCTATCCGGTCCTTGTTCAATGGGTGTTTATTATCCCAGAGCTCTTTGCAATCCTTCTCAAATACTTCGATGAGTTTCATTGTGTTTTCCGAATTCCAATAAAGGCGTTCCTTTTTAGAGGAATTTTCATTTTCCGAATCAATTTCAACCTTAGTCCAGGGCATCTCGTTTGAATTTGAACTGGAATTCATTTTTATTCCAAGTGATAGTACAACGTAATTTGACGACCGCTCTAGCGAGACTGCGGGGCTCGGTAGAGAGACGCGAGAGCGGTGTCGGCACGAAACGGCAACCTCTCGCCGTGTGTACAGTACAATAATAACAGAGCGATGTTGCCGCTCCGCTCCTGTGATATCTAGCGCGTGTATTGCGTTGCAATTAGGACCACATATTTCGCTAAATATACTATTGGAAATACATTAAACGTTTTTGTTTGTAATTAAATTGATATATATATATATATATATATATATTATATATATATATATATATATATATATATATATATATATATATATATATATATATATATATATATATATATATATATATATATATATATATATGAATAACAACATTATTGACTATACCTGTTTGCATTAAAATTGACGTTATTCCTTAACTACGGTAATTTATTGAGTAAACTAATTAGGTACCTGTTGATATTTTTATAAGGGAATTAAAATTTTTAATAATAACTTCTCATATCAGTAAGTTGATCTTAACACTTATAGATATATATCTTATTTCCTTATAACCACGTTTCATGTTGAAAATGTAGGATACAAAAATTTGGATACTGCTCTAATTGTGGTAAAGGATTTTAAGGTACAATATAACTTAATATGAAATTAGAACGAGTTTCTTAATTTAGTCTAAATAAAATTATTAGGATTTAAGTACTGTATTAAGTATACAAAATATACAGCATTTTTAATAAAAAAGTTTTAATTTTCTCTTTATGATTAGAGCGAGCAAAGCGCGGAGGGCCGAAAGCCCTCTAACAAATTAAAAAAAATATATATCGTTAACTCGACCTGTATTAGAATCTACGGAATAAATAAAAACTGTGTTTGAAAAAGAAGCATTACTAATATGTATAACCAAAAAAACTAGTGTAAAATAAGTCTTCTTTTTTATATTTAAATATTCTATAAAATAATATACAAGTATCTTTACATATGTTTATATATAATTTGTAAAAAAAATCCTTTAATTTATATTAACTTTAAAAATAATAAACTAAGTATAACAGATACTGGCAGTCGGCGAATCCCATTGTTAGTTCGCTAATTGCAAGTAATTCAGCGCTCCCTGGTCAGTGCACAGTAACGTTTATCTTTATCTACAATGTCATACATGGTTCTGTAAGAAAATAATATAAAATGTACTCTTAATATTTTTACAACAGGATTTGTTTATTGACCCGGCATCATTATGGTTACATAATGTGACAAAAAAAATCTAATTTAATCTGTATTTATAATCGTTTTTTTTATTTTGTTTATTGATTTGCAGTAGGTACAAGCTGTAGCCCTTAACTTTTTCGATGACTTTATGACCCTCACCGTGCTACTTCCGTCTTCCACTAGTTGTCGTTGAGGATAAATAGATAAAGCGAAAAGTGAGGAGACACTCTGTTCTCCGGTTTAACCCCGAATCATCCAGATTCGGCTTAAGTAATCCCCCGAGTCGACACGTGTAGATGGGTAAATTATATTTATATTATACAGAGATAAAATTTTAAATTACTTGCTACTGTTGTAAATGATCTCTAAAAACATAACCCAATCGTTAATCAGATTTGAATATTATTTTTAATATTCTGTTGAACCCTCTTATATTAGGCAACAATGGTTCAAAAGGGGAGATTGATCCTTAAAGCCAAAAACTACAATTGTTTAACTCAAGTTTGGCAAGGTCCCGGGGTTATGGTAGAAGTGATAGTTGTTTAATCTAATGCCAATCTCTATCTATTTGTTATATCTGTAATTTTCTTACCTTTAAAAAAGAGAATGTAGCTTCATCTAGTTTGACATCTCAATATATGAAGAGAAGTGATATATCTATCTTTGACTATAACGTTTTCTATAATGATCCCGCAAAATGCCAAAATAAAACATAAAATTAAATATTATTATCATTATCATAAGTCCCAATAAAACACAGTATCAGCATAATTGCTTATAACAAAACCATATTTAATCAAAGTGAGGTATACCGTATACAGAGTGTAATTAATCGGCTGTGGTATTCTTTTACAATTTTCATTAACATTCAACTGTAATTTCTATAGATATATATTTGACTAGAGATTCGCCATTCACACATTTTTTTAATATAATTTTGATATATAAAGTTACAAAAATCAATACTATGTATATATTAGTTTATATTATCCAACCCCATACGCGCTGTAATTTCTTCAATTTGGATTTATGCTGATTGTATTACTTTTTCCATCGCGGCGCAGTAGAAATCTGACTGACTGTAACCGCGATGTGGATTCGAACCCCATATGAGGGAATAATTATAATTTAACATATTTTCAATAAGGCCTTTTTAGTAGACAAAGTGCGGAATAAAATTCCGTAAATCAACACGAAATATTTCGAAATTTGGGCAAAAAATGGGGAACGGAGTGTTGTAACACTTAGTTCACCTTGCTTATTCCGAAATGAAACAAAGAAATACTGCTCGTCTTACTTTTCAATAAACTTATTTAATATTTATTTGTTGCTCTAGGTTGCTTATCATTGTTAATGTAATTATAGAATAGGTGCTTAAGTTTATTCATTAATTCGTTGAATATAATTTTATCTTAGTAAAATCTAGTACAAGTCTTAATTCAAATATATTTTCTGGTGTCCATCGTTAGCTGTTTTATCAATATTATTATAGAGGGTTGCTAAAAGGTCTTTCCCTTGGGATCGTTTTTGTAGAAACAATAACAGCGCTCATTTATTATAAATACTTTTATATTCCCACGCATAACCCACATTGAGAAGGGTAAACCTATCGTCTACTCTCTGTTCTCCATTTTTCACATATTAACGCGTCTACTAAATATTCCACAGGTACATCAAACTCGAAAACCCAAAATCCATCCTGCGTGTTTACTCTTTAGTACGACATTTTGTAATATCTAAATATCATCTAGAAGGTAAAGAAAAACAAAAAATATAATATCCTTCTCTGAATATAATGTCAAATTACACTTTATGCAACCAAAAAAGAGAATACAATTTCAATAAGTTGAACATGGATAGCATAAATTTCTCATTAACATAAAATTTTCTAACTTAAATTTAAATGTCCCCACCACCTGGACACTTGGCACTCTTTTTTACCTCGTACCATACAATTGTGGAATAACGGCGGCAGTGCTTCCGGGTAAATACGACTTGTGTACCTTCAAAAGGTCACCTGTAGTACCTCTGGCGGGGACGATCACTTACCATCAGGTGACCCGAACGCTCGTTTTCCTTTTCTTTTCCATAAAAAAAGAAGAAATCATTTTAAAAACTATTTTACCGGAATAATCACATATATTTTTGTATAGGTTGGTACATTTTCTGGAACAAATTCGTGGTGTACCACATAATAAAAATGTTACTATTAGATATTAATTTCATGAAACTATCTGCAACCTGCTATTTGGATCCGTATCTTTACCCACACCCGATCCGCAAATGTAACAAACAAAATATATAAGGTGCTTGCCAAAAATATTCATTTCGAGTGAATGTGTAAAACAAAAGATTGGTCGATGGATTTTGCACGTAGGTACACAATTCATATATTGTTTCTCGGAATTCTCTTAAAGGTTTAAGACCAGAGCGTGGAAATGATTTCTTTTGTAAATCATTCCCCTAGTAAGTTTCGAGGTACGAACCAACAACTATCGTGTATCATATTCTAGATATGAATAGTGTATATTATAATCTCTTATTAGCTCAATGTGCAGAACTTCAATGGCGCACTCAGTAAACGGCGGAACTACAGCATGCCTACAACTCATCAAATAGTTAAAATCTCTTTTATTTAAAATAATTTATATTTTCCTTGCGATTTCATTTATCAAGATTCTACTGTACTTATATCATATATAAAAGTTAATATTTCTTATATATAATAAAGTTAAAGAGTTTCTTTGACTGTTTATGTAAGCACCAATTAACCTACCAGTCGGATATTATATACAGGCTATATAGTAGGGATATATAGTATATATAGGCTATCCAAATTTATCATAAAATTCCTGATTATCCTTACATATCGTATTAGTAAAGAAAAAAAAATAAATCTATTTTTAATGAAAATGGGTATTACAAAAGTAGTTCTGTTTGTATAAAATCTCAAAGAACTCAATCTAAGACGACAAATAGTATGTTAATAATTATAGTCATATCTTAACATTTTTAATATAGATATAAAATTGTATAGTCAGATATTAGTATAGTAATAGACAAGCTCATGCTCTAAAGCGTCTAACGATCAACACATGGTACTCGTAGTCCCAGCCGATAGAATGACGAGATCGTAAAATGTATCCTGTTTACAAAATGTAGCTCTATTCCTAGTGTTTATGTCAATATTACATTAGTTTTATTACAGTTTTGTTTGTACGTTTGGGTTGATAGAATAAGTTTTATTATTTACAAAGTTCTCGAGCGAAAACACGAAACTAGAATTAAATAGTTCTATAAAAGATAAAGTTTTGTACGCTCGTTATAAGTACTATACCTACTAAGAACTTTAAAGTTTTAATGTCACGTAGCTGAGGCTCCGCCCGCGACGTCAAATGACTAGGAAATAAATGAGATTTGAATGCTACATAACAAATTTATAGAGAGAGAGAACAACAGAGAACAGAGAGAACCTATTCTCTTTTTTTTCATTTTTGTCATAGCAGATCGTGGGGATAAAAATCATTTATAATTATTTCTCTGACTGGGTATCGAACTCATAGTGTCTATAGTTTGGCACCGTCATAGTTCCACGTACAGTAGGCTTAATTTTATAACTTGTTGAAAGGATTTCTTGAAAAGTTGTTAAAACTTTGTCTCTAATTTTCTTTAAAAATATTAAGCAGCTAATATTTTTTTTAATTTATATATCGTGATCAATATCATTTATCAATGTCAGGTGTAGTTCTTTGTTTAAGCGTTGACTGATTTGTATCTATTTGTCCATTGATCGATGATGTGCTTCCATAGATAATAAGCAGTTCGGTTGATACAAAAGAAATTATAAAAAAAAATTACATTACATTTATCATAAGTAACTATGTAAACTAATTTAAGGATTAAATTTTCGTTACACGATGCAAATGTAACGATAATTTATAAATATCTATATGTAATAAATTGAACGAACTTTTGTAATGTAAAGTTTTGCTTTCTTTGTCACTAGATGGCGGTAGCTGATATACATTCGTCTTAAGGGTAGCTTACCTCTTAATTTAAAACAATTCTAATCTAGCTAAAACACATGTATCTAATATTACCGTTAATTTACAATTCTGCTACTATTATATAATAGATTTTGTTGTAATTTTTTTGAAAATTTTGTCTTATATTTTACTAAAATTTTAATAAAAATATTAACTTCGAACTCAAACTTCCTTCTATTTTTCCATCACCCTAATATTCTCTTATTATTTTATTTACACTTACATCTCCCATATTTTATAGAGAATTTCCAACTGTCAGTCTTAAAAGAGTTTTTCTATGATTAAGACATTTAGTTTAGATGTTAATAATGTATCCATTGGAATTTGACCGGTGCTATCAGATTACAAATAAGATAGTGTAATTTTGTTCATGTAGATACTTATATGACATCATGGTAATTTTAGGTGAAGCTACTAGTATACGTACAAAACCTGCTAAACGCATTCTATATAAACATTGGCGTTAGTTTCATGTTAACAAAAGTAAATAACTAATAATTTTGAATGACACATAACGCACTCAGCAGGCACAGTGGATAATATCGAAGCAATTAACGTGATTATTTATAGCACATCTAGTTAATTTCCAAATAAATTATTATTCTGTAAAATTATTACTTACTTTGAAAGAAATAAAAAAAGCGGTATTTTCGGTAAATTAAATTGAAATATACATTAGGAAAGTTAAAAAGAGATAGCTATAATTATATTCGCTTCAAAAATAGTTACATCGACGATACGTAACGAATACCAAATGCATAGCATAATTGGCACCGTAACCGGGTTGCAGTGCGCGGAATGCGATTTCGACACTTGATAAGAATTATTGATAACTACTTCTATAATAAACCGGCTCAATTTTAGTCTACAATTTTAGTCTTCTATTGGGAGACTGGAATGGATAATTTATGTAGCCTTTATGTTTTGCTTTAGTATAGAAATTAAAAATATTATTCTATACACGAAAATTATGTAGATATTTTATTATATATTCTGGTTAATAGCAAGCCAGAAATGTGACTAATCGTTTTTTTTTTAATAATTATAAATAAATAAAACCTCTAAATAAATTACTAGACTCCAGTTAATATTATGATGTGTACCAAAATCGATATCAATTACAAACATTATTCCCAATAGAGATTTGAAATTGAAATTTAAGTATACAAATTACCATAGATTTAATAAGTTTCAACTACAAAGTAATAATTTTACCTAAAATAGAAACAAAAACGGTTTGCCTTCACGTTACTACGTCGTCGTATTATAACGTGACCTAAAATTGTATGAGCATAAAAAGCAAAGCGTTGTAAAGCCCACAAGTGTCGTATATTAATTAAAACCGCGGCGGAACGTGACGGCGAGGGCGAGGGTGAGGGAGAGGATTAATATCTAAATAATGAGGCAGACGCCCCGCCCAAGTACAGACAACATACAAATGTTACACGACTTTTTTTTAGTGAGTGTTTTATTATTTATTTTAGCTTATAATATGAATATTATTTTACTGTCAAATAATAGATTTCAAACAAATACACACCATAAATCTATTGTGTGCCAACCAACTCTTAAGCTATTTGTACAGGTATTTGTACAGGACAAAGTATTCAAACTCCATTCGATAAGGTAATTAGGAACTTTAGAGTTTTGAGACAGAAGGTTCTATTTACACTATTACAAGATACAAATATATATAAAAATAGCAAATATATTTTATATTATATTATAGCTATATATATTAAGCTGGAATCTAAATAAAAAAAATGTCAAAAAATATTCGTCTCAGTGAGTTACTCATTGTATTTCACATAAATGTATCTATATGTGTAAAATATGTCATTTATTATACACAATATTTAGTTATTAAATACTATTTAACGAAGCGGGCGAAACTGCAATTATAAAATTTATTAAAGACTTAAGTAAACACGCGACTAAAAAAGTAATATAATATTATTCAATAAAATTATATTTCATTGTCAACGGTACAGCCACACGCTATCTCTCGAGACAGTACTCGACACAGGCGGAGGGTGCAGCGGAAAAATGTCGCCCGACGTGATTTAGCGACTGCCGATATCCTTATCCGCCCCGGTACGCTGTAAGATGGATAGGGTTATCCAGTCGGCCTAAGGCGTTGTATATCTTTTCATGGATAGTTAATAGATATTTAATGTAAATACACAATGACACAGTTTTGTTTGCACCGGATTGAATACGATGGTTTCAGATGTAAGTCTCTAATTAGGAGAGTGGAGATCGATCTAACTTAATACTAGGTATCAAAATGAAAATATTCTTTATTCGATTAGGCCATTACAGGCACTTTTGAATCATCAATTTACATTGAAATGTCAGTAGTGTCAGTAGTGTCAGTCCTACAGGAAGCTGCCACCGGTTCGGGAGGTTTCGCTGAGAAGAGCTGGCGAGAAACTCAACAGTTGCTCCGTTGAAATGTCTTTTACAAATGGTTTATAATAATAATAAGCTTCCTGAATGAGCATCAACAGCATTTGATTTTACGCACAACTAACATTATAATATTCTTGTATAGAATAATACGGTTTATTTTATTCAATAATACATTTTTTACTTTTACTGTAAATTATTCGATTGGAAGATCTGATATCCCATGTTTAATTTTATTATATATACGTATACCTTGTGCCGTAAATGATTTATTAACCTTTTGAAGACGAAATCTAGTAGTTACCAACTCGTACTGCTCTTTTTTGAATTTAAATATTGACTCAATATTAGCAGTATTGCCCCAAAGCAATATTGCACAGGATAAGACGCTATGAAAATAACTAAAGTAAACGAGTCGAACAGTATCGACATTCGTAAATTGTCTCACTTCTCTAACAGCGTAAACAGCGGAGGCAAGTCTACCTGCAAACGAAGCCAGATGGGATGCCCCACTAAAGTTTTAAGTCTACGTTAATTCTAGAAAAACCGCGAAATCAGTGAAATATAAAATTTCGTTATTGAGCCTGAGGCCTCTTTGCCTCTCTTCGCCTAATGTAGAGAGGCAAAGAGCTAACCTCAGACTTGTTAATTCAATACATTTAGTGGTTTAAGTGTTCCTACACGTTACTATTAACAATGTATTTTCAAGGCTATATATTTCTTTCACCGTACGCATTCTCATATCTTAATCTTCATATTATTATTTGCGGATGTAATCAGTTAGGCTGACTTCGCATATTCTACAAAGGGATCATGTTTCGAAATTCATCTGTCGTTCATTGTCTTTTTACCAGACCTTCTGATATTCTCCTGCTTGACGTATGTGATCTGGTGGGTTTATGTATGTTTAGAATAAACCATATTGTAAGTTCCATACGTGAAGATATGTTCACAATTCCCTAAATACTACTGATTTTTCTTATGACCTTATTATGACCTTTTTTTATATAGATCTAAGTACTCTCTTTTATGTCCAAAGCCTGCTTGAGCCGTCAACGTAAATTGCTCAGACCTATCTTGCATGGTTTTTGTAATTTTTTGCAAATTTTTAGTGTTATGATTGTTTTTTTTCTCACTTTCCATCTCATTTTCGAGCCATTACGTGGTAAGTGAAAGAAATCAAACGCCGGGACTACTTTAGCCTATTTTTAGACTATTTTAGCCACAGTCATTGATATCTCTACATATTATAAACAAAAACCACCGCCGCGTCTATTTGTTTGATTTTAGTCAACTCAAAAACTACTGTACAGATTTTCAAGCCGTTTTCATCAATAGATAGAGTTATTTATATGAAAAGGTTTAGTGTATAACTTATCATGGTGTTATATAAATTGTTTGAAATATAACGATTATTGTTGAAGTACAAGTAAAAAAATGTTGCCTACTGGGAGATTTAGTCACGTACGACGTTTAAGCCAGCAGGAATACCTTAAATTAATTTAGCCAAGAGAATAAAAGAACCAGACTATTGATTGACTATACAACAATGCTACAAAAAAGGCCGCTATAGGATATCTACGGAAGACACAATACGTTGAGTTGAGTACGTTATTTTCGAAGGTGTACGTTTATTAGCTTCTGCATTTAATATAGATCGTAATTATCATTTCCATGTTACGGGTCCCATTAATACTTTATAGGATATGATAAATTATGTTATGTTTTAGAAAACTATCTAATTAATTTGTTTTTGTTTGTTTTTCATACAGAGAAAAATGTGTTGTATATAGGATATATATGGATTATTATCGATAGACAGAGAGATTTGAAAGGGATATACATATAATTAAATAATAATAACAACGAAGCTGCGACCGTTTTGCTGCAATGAGGTTCATTATATCGAAACATCAAGCAAATATTAATAATACTACTACTACGTGATTATTGACATTGCTCAAGTTTTATGTATATAATACTTGGTGCAGTGACCAGTGACTTGTCTTGTTTGACACATGTACCTGCATACGTTTATTTTACCTGTACACTTTTTTATTGAAACTTATATTCTTTTCCTTATATTCGTTATAAATACGAGTTCTGTTACTTGTAATTACACTATGGCGCAGTGGGTCAGCATCTGATTACAAATGCTTTGATTGAGGATTTTATTCTACCTCGTGTGAGTTAATCATTTCCCTTTTTTATTTTTGAGTCAATTTTGAGTCACGATGTCTAGAACTCGGGCGGAAAACGGAGAACGTTGTGTCTTAACACAATTTTCTCTTTTCTATTGAGAGTGTGGGACAAAACGTGAAACTACACAAATATATGTATATTATTATTATTACTAATGGTCAAACATTAGCGGTAAAACATTAATACTTAAAGTAGGTCTTGAGGGGATTTCAAACGTATGAAATCTGTCAATAGATGTCGCTAGTAGTTGCGGCCTGATCTAGTTGTTACATTGAAATGGAACTAACAAGGGAAATTTAATTTTTTTACATTAATACTTTAAATACAACTAAAACTATATTATTATCATAATATTATCTTAAAAAAATCCTCATTTTATACTTTTTTTATATATATATTTTTTTTGACCAGTGCCTTGTCTACAAAACGTCAATAAACTAAACAGATTCACTAAACGTCTCCTTAAATTCAATAACAGCTTGAACATTGAATTCATTATACATTTCACAAGTGTGTAAAATGAATTCGACCCGCATATCTGTATGCCGGGAACGGGGCCAAGTCCCGCCACAAAAAAAAAAACAGGCAATCTCGGAATATATTTTAATAGCAAGCGAGCGGTGACGGCTCAAAGGTGGTTATTTATCGCACGCCCTCTCTCATTGCTTCACCGAGCCGCATTATAAAAACATCGTACAAACAGTAAACGCTAGTTAAAATTAATCTTATTCCGCTTGTAATACAGTTAAAATTTAATCACCATCCGCTATGAATACGTCGTTCAGAAATTAGTTCGCCAGACTAGTAATCATTCGATGTCCGTTTCCAGCTTGTCTTATCGAACTTGACTAACAAATGAATATCAACTTTATTTTCAATGGAATAAAAGATTTTTTCTTGTAGTGGAAACGTCCAAATGATATTTATGTTACGTGTGGAAGTCCGATAATGAATTGGCATCCAGCGAGGAACAAGTTCGGGGCAATTCGCTCAACTCACACGTGCCACGTACTCGATAACTGGCGACTAGTGATGTGATGCGATCGATATCACATTTTGATCGTATATCAACTTAGTACTGAAACGAATAGTCGATTCTTCCTCACTATTCTTTATTACGTATCTAGAATATAAATCGCCTGGCTAAGTCACATTGAAACAAATTAATAACTAATGGTCACTCGTGTTAATGTCAGTTTTCATAAATATACATTTTTTTATGATACATTTTTATTTCATTTTGTATTCAAAATATTTCTTTACACTGGACCTTGAAATATAATATTATAATTCATATATTTAAGCAGTAGGTACCTAAATTAATTACAGGTATTTTTTTGTCGGTGGAAATTTTGCGAAGTGCTTCCGTGTGGAGGACAGATGTGTCCTCTCTATTTTCTACTCTCTACGTATGATACTGTAAAGTACAGCGGACTCATCCACACTCGGCAACACTGACTAAAATCCACGTAATACCATCTCCACATGCTCTCACGCGCGCTACAATCACCTTCAGACCTGAAGTTATTGCTAGGGCATCCGCATTAGTATGAGGACCTTAGTAGGAATGGAACCCACGACTATCTCGCTTACAGTCAGCCGCTGTGCAACTCCATCACTTTGGCTAGGTACCGAAAACAAAAGCTAAAAATTATATAACAGAGAATCGAACTTAAACGAAAACAATTAGTATAATTGTAAATTGTCAGACCAAGTAACAAATAATAATGAACACAGCCGCAAAATGTGCCACATCTTTACAAAAATAAATTAAATAAATCAACAGCGACCCTTGGTTGGAACTTTAATTATGGTGTCGAGAATTTTAATGAATAAAATGAAAAGTTACCCTTTTCAAACAATACAATACTCTCTGTAAAAGTCACATGTTTATTTTCGATTTTTTTTCTAAAACTAGTAGATTTCTTTCAGAAGACAACTTTGTTAGAACTTCGTTATCGTATGCCTTATGGTTATTACGGTTCTTCATGAGATGTAGTACTTCTACGGTTCTTCATGAGATGTAGACCTTCGATTTAAACATGCCAATGAAAAATACTCATCAAGCGCAACAACTTTTAAGGAGCCATTTTCTTATACCTCATAGTATAGCTGATCTATTGTAGTTTTACATCAGATGTTCCAGATCCTTGATTTTATAAAATGGAAATGCTTTTTATGTTCGATCATTGTTTTGGCAAGATTTTATTATATCTTATAATTAAGCCTTCAAAACAAATTATAGCCTAGATCGTAGATGTTTCATTCAAAAACGTCCAGTAGATCCAAAGATGTGCATGTACAAACAGAGAAACAGACAACTTTTTTATAAATCAAAGATTCATATATTTTTAGTGTTTCCAAATCGCGAAGCATCATTTTTCAATATACAGACACAACTTTTTTTACTGTAATCTTCTTCCGCCTGGCATTTGTCCCGGCTACGTTTGCCAGGATCTGCCTTCCGACTAAGCTTACTCCACTTTGCTCGGTCTTTAACATCCTCAGTGGACAATCTATTGGCTCTCATTCCACGACATCCAGCTATCGCTTCCTTGGGCGTCCGCGTGGTCTAGCTCCAAGGACAGACATGTCAAGGGACTTCCTTCTGACGTAGCTCTTAAGTCGGCGCAGAACATGGCCATACCATCTCAGGCGACGCTCTTGGAGCCTATCCGCTACGTCACGGACCGAATGAATGTGTTGTGTATGCGGTCGGACTGCGTAACGCCACACATCCACCTGAGCATCTTCATCTCCGTGACGTGAAGCTCCTGAGTGTGTCGAGATAATATTGGCCAACATTCGCTGCCGTATAAAAGAACCGGTCGGATAATGCTCTTGTATATCAGTCCTTTGAGATTGGGCGGTATTCTGCTAGCGCAGACCACACCAGTGACCTTCCGCCATTTAATCCAGGCAGCGTTTATACGGGCATGGACGTCATGATCGATGCCTCCAGACTCATGCATAACGGTACCAATATATAATTTAGGTATCCAAGGTACCTAAACTTCTCCGACTTAATGGCTGGCTCAGGCCCGATATGGATGGTGCTCGAGTCCGGGTTCCCGCAAGTCATGTACTTGGTCTTCGACACATTCAGCTTAAGACCTCTGTTCTCAAGCGCACCCTTCCAGGCGCTCACTTTACGCTCCAGCATCAGTCGGTTCTCGTCAATGAGTACTATGTCATCGGCATACATTATCAGCCACGGAGGCTGGCCTTGGATGTGAGCCGAGACAGTATCCAGTACTACATTGAATAAGATCGGAGTAAGAGCTCAGCCCTGGTGAACCCCTACTGTTATCGCGAGGGCTTACAGTAATCTATATATGATAAAGATTATAAAGATTGTTCGCTACTATTAGATATTTTAATACTTTAGTCCCCGTCATACAAACTTGCGCACTTTGAAAATAATAAAAGTGGGTATTTAAACTAATTAATAGTAAGCTGGCGATACGCTCGCGGCATCTCAGCTTAAATAAATTAAATTTTAGTTAATTTCGAAATGTTATCATAATTATATATGTTACGAATTATATACGGATATGTTATAAATTATATGTATAAACTTTTCATTCAAATCAGACAATCTATTATTGGCATTCGTATTTACAATATATTTATTTCTTGCACGAAAAATATAATATATATATTTCATTTTATTTAAAAACAATTAAATGGTCATTTTATATGCAATATAATACTGACCTAAACAGTAGACTTTTTTCTAATTCCACCGTAAATTGATTAATATGTAAATCCTGAAATCGTTTATCGCTTTATAATATTATGGATAAAAATTAAAAGGTTAATAAAAACCCGTGGCTCGACACACGACGTCACGACGACCCTGCTCCCCTATTTTAACCCTGTGAAATAAAATGGATATTTTAGAAGATATCTTCTAAAATATCCATTTTATTGATATTATATAAACGGCCATTTTGATGTATATAAAACGCACAACGTATATCACGTTTTTTCTAACGTTTATATGGATAAGTATTGATTGAAATAGTTTTGTAAATATCCCTTTATTTTTTTTATTTGTGAAACATAAAAATGGTTTCCGAGGTTTATTTTTGGGTGCTTGACATATGCTCTCGGAGATATTTGTTTAGAAATTCTCAAGAGGAACAATTTTGTCATACCTATATCATTTTTACATAGCTTTAACCATTTACGCAGCGCACACGCGGAATCGTCTATATCCATCACAGATAACGAAGAATTCTAAACTAACAAGGTAAAAGAAACAAACAAATAAATCTTTCTTCTTTATTATTTGTGTAGAAAACAAGGTAGGTAGACTTTTAATTTGGTAGATGTGTGATGATCGCGTCCTCCTCAGTCTATGACTGATATTTCCATAACTAAGTACAATTTTTTTTCAGCTTTACTTTATACTTTTAGTATTGATAATGATTTATTATATAAAGTTTATATGCATAGTTATTAAGTAAGAAAGTGGAATTTTCTATAATAATTATTACCAGAAAAATATCTAAATAATATTTAATAGAAATCAAAGTAAGTCAATAAAAATATTACAATATTTGAAAGAAAGCAGAAAAATTAAGCCACGCATTAAGTATAGTTTATTCAAGATAAGAATATTTAAAAAATGAACAGCACTTTTGTAAAATGAAATGTTCTTTCTGTATGATCTACAAAAAATCAAAAATATCTGCGCTAAGAAAATATTGCTAATTGCTACTAGTGGTATTTTTTAGCTTCACATTGTTTCCCACATATACCACGGTAAGCAGAGGGACCTTAGTGTTAAGACACCTTGTTCTCCGTTTTCTATCCAATTTTGAGAAGTATTGCACATTGAGTAGCGGAATAGTAATCAATAGAGAATTAAAAAAAAACTCATTCACCCCCCAGAGTGGGAATCGAATGCATAACGTCAGACGCCGTGCCTCGACACCACGACTTAGTGATTAGTTTCATTTCAAAGTTATCAAGAGTTATTAGCCCGAGTAAAAGTATACAGCTATATAAGTAAAAAAAAATTAAAGCTTTAAATAGCAGCTATTTATAACAACTTACTGCGCCATTTTGTACACATCCAACATTCAAAGGGAAAACAAATCTGATTTACCCTCGACGCTAACCGCAAAGTAAACATCACAAATACGCTAGGTGCGAGTATGATGGCCATATCACCTTCGAATATGGGACAAATTTATGGGACAGTATGGAAACAATGCAACATTTACGACACATGTATCCAGTATATTATTTTGGATGATCATTTTTTCTATCCTTGTCTGCATATTATTCTGAATATTTTATGATAACAAATGGTCCGGCAAGCCAATAATTTATTTAACGTGGAACTCCTAGAGACAAGCGACACTATGTCAATGTTGATCTATACGAAATTGAACGTTTCATAATATGTTTCAGTAGGTAAATTATTATATAATAAAATCTAATTTCATTTTTCAGGTCCATCATGGTTACCCGAGATCAGAGATCCGTAATTTATTCATCACAAAGGAAAAGTCCGGGCAGGGGCGAGTGAAGGAGCCGTGAAATTGAAAGAATCCATAAATAAGTATATACGAGTATACACAGCCGACCTGACGACGTACCTGCTTAGATTTACACAGGTTTCATTTTGTTTATCCATTAAGTGAACATATAAACATCGATAATTTACATTAAGATGAAAATTTATTTTGTAAGCATAATATTTTTTTTAATTTTTAACAAATATCAAATAGTGAGGAAATGAAATAATAGCTATCTGTAATAAATAAGCAGTATCCTGCTTTGTAAATCTGTATTGGTAACAGAATCTAAACTAACTAACTAAAATTCAACATATTTATTAAAATGATAATAATTCTACCACCACCTTAAATATCACAATGATAAGCCTTACATTACGAGAGTGAAAAAAGGTTCAAAACAGAGAGTTCGCTCAGAGACAACACAATTTGGGGCTTTGTCATCTGTCTCGTCTAATCCACGGGAGAAGGTCGGTCCTCTGGGCATCAATGGTTTAAACAGTTTAAAACTGCCCGCAACATAAAAAGGGGCTTTATTTTTATCGTAATCCTTTGTTTGGCTTTTTTGGTATTATACAGTATAAGTATAGTATATTTTAAATAATTTATATCTAAACATCACCCTGTAGGTTATCGCGAGTCGAGTGATAAATATGGTGTCGGATTGGATTACAATCAGCGTACAAATACTTGTAGTTACTTTAGAATTTTAGAAAAGTAGAGATAAGAGAATTTTACCCATTGTGACATATGAGATAGCAGACATAGCGGATTAATAAATAAAGAACTCAAGAGGGAAGTGATATACATTAATTGTTTATTTTTATGGGACAGACAAGGCAAACGAGCGTTCGGGTCACCTGATGGTAAGTGATCACCGACGCCCACGGCCCCGTGCCAACACCAGAGGTGTTACAGGTGCGTTACTGGAGTTCTGCGTTGCTGCTAAGGTGGAGATAGACGCGCTTTTTGAAGGTACCTGTATGTCGTATCGACCTGGAAACATGGCGCTGGCAGGCTATTCCACAGTTGTGTAAAAAGTTCCAGAAGTGGAGTGCCAAGTGTCCAGGTAGTGAGGATGATATTTCAATTTGTATCGACATTATTAAAAAGAAAGTGAAATATAACTTAAACAAACAATGTGAATAGTTCTTTAAAAAAAAAACCTGCCTTTCGAAAGAAGCCTGAAGCAATACCCATTGTGTTATATACACAATAGCGCGCGTTCCAGCAGTAGGTACACAGTGTATTGCGGGAATGAGACTCGATTCTGCAAATTAAATTGCTCACGTATACATTTGCTTGTTAAAGTTTTGAATATACATATTTTTTGTACTATTACTCATACGATTTGTGGTTAAGGTCTAAAGAATCTAGCAATACTACATTCACTACATTGTAATGAGAGATATTGTGTATTAAATATCACTGTATCGCACCTTTCTTTATAGTTGGTATTTATCAGCTATACGCTGAATTATATACATATAGCTATATAGCTATATAGGTAGATAGGTAGCTATATAGGTAAGTAGCGAAATTAAAGAAAAATTAGTGCTGAATGGCGGAATTTAACGCTGCATTTTGTCTCGTAGCCAGAGCAAATAAATTAAATTAATTCATTCCCTCGAGTGGAAATTAAACCTACAAACCATGTTTACTGTAAGAAACTGTTGCACTGCACTACAACGGCCTCACTTCTATTATAAATACAAATATTCTCCTGAGTGTGATTTAAACCTATATCCACGATGTTCAATAAATACCCATTGCTACCATAACTATTTATATTTATTTATGTTTTAATAATAGTCTTATTATATTTTAATATTATTTTTATTTATGTATAACATTGATACTATCGCTGTGTTAGAAATTTTACTACTATAATTCTCAAGAATTACATTTAAAGAACAATAGAGTTGAGTACTATAGAAGTAGTAGTAAAAAGTATTAATAGCTTCTCTATAATCCATGTTATAAAAGGTGGATCTAGAATAGATGAACATTCACAATATTTTTCCCATATATTTCGCTTTATAGATTTATATAAAATTTTAAACACCAACTTGATATAAGTATTCCGCCGTTGTATCTGACTTAATGTGATGCGAGTGAGCTCAAAAGTCTACAAAGGGATAGCTTAGATTATATTTTTATATCAATCACAAAGATTTAATACTATGTTGAAATAAAATGCTAAACACAAATATCTAAACATATAGAAATTTCGTTTCATAGTTAGGTGGAGATAAAAAATATGTAAAATATAGGTATTGTCCAACACAAAATATTATCATTTTACAAGATTAGCCTTTCTCGTTACATATAATATACAATCAACCCAATCAAGTTGCCAGCTTAGATTTACTCTCATAGCGCAAGTGTGTTAAATATATTATGTGTTAATGTAACCTTATATGTTTCTTAGCTCTACTTGTTTATGTAACCAGCCACTCGAAAACGTAGATGTCTCATGACGTATCAAGTTCTTGAGACTGGGCAAATATGTAGCGACAGTTTTGTTTGTTTCCAAATGTCTTTATTGATACATAAATACAATAACAAATAAAACTTAGTTAAAGTAATATGTTAACATCATACATGAAATTCTTTACCAGGCCAATAAGGCGCCTCCAAAAGTTTAAAAAAGTATGTATATTAAATAAGATATTAGAAAAACGTAATTATTGTTAAAAGTACTTTTGCACTAAGCGAAGTTTCAATATTTTGATGAAAATATCGTTGTAAAAATGATAATAAAAATGTAATTATAACAACTCACTCACTGGACAGGTTTTGTCGTAGTACAAACGGTAGTGATGGGATAAGCGGTAAGTGCGGTAACTATCGATATATAATAAATTCGATATTTTGGTTCGGTCGAGTGTCGAAATCAAATTATTCAAATGCGTTTTAGCCAATTTATATGTTAATTTATAATAATATATGTTCTCTTAATGTAGGATAGTTAAGTTTCCTATGCAAATGAATTAAATTCGTTTTAAACGGCGTATTATAGGCTATTTTTAGGGCTTTACTAGTGACAGTAAATAGATAAATGTTGAAGCGACACTCTGAATTTGTTTTCAGCTTTACGCTTTATGCAGCTTTACACTCTGTTGAAGACTTTACCTTACTAGAGCAGAGATGAAATTAATTCATTTCTTTGACTGAGCTTTAAACCGACCAACTACTACTATCAGAGGCTGTCTGATAGTGCCACGATGGCACCTGCTGAAATATGTATTTTAAAATAACTCTAACATAGTGTATATTATATACTCATTTTACCTTTATGGTATAGCTGCAATCTTCCCGACTGGTTTTCTTATCTATTGATTGTTGTAGGTACCTACAATCAAAGATATTTGTAATATAAATATTTTTATCTGGTTAAACAAAGACAGCTCAGTAGCAAGATTCTATCAAACTAGATATGAATTGTAAGTTTATGACTTTATTTCTGCTGCTTTTTAAATTGTCACTTTAACGCCACGTTTTTCGTTCGAAATATTAACGACTAGCGAGCGCCTGCTGCTTCGTCCGCGATGCTAAATTTTGTATGTCTAATTCTTTTACACCTTGGGTTCTATTATTGCAGTTTTATTAAGAATCTCTATGTTTTTGAAAATGTGATATAGCCAACGTCAGTCAGTCAAAATGCAGCTTTCTAATAGTTAAAGAATTTTTAAAATCGAGCTAGTAGTTTTTGTGTGAAAATATTACAAACATACATAAAAAAACACAAATGTTTAAACTTTATAATATTAGCTTAGATATAGTACCTAATTGTTAATAAATTAAGTAAATAAATGAATAAAGCCGTTTTTATCTAACCATTTTTAAAATGAAAAAATACAAAAATACAATTTTAACAACAAATCAAAGTAAATAAAACAATGTAATCTAGTGTCCGACCGAAAGTTCAGTTTCGGTTTCGGTTGCGTTTTGGCAAAAAAATGAGTTTCGGTTTAGTTTCGGTTTCGGTGGCAAACCTGCCGAAACTACCACCGAAACCGAAACTGCAATCAGGAGTTGCCACGCTGTGCTCGGTCGTGATTGGTGTGGTAAATTCCTAATCATGTCATGACTTGTTTGTGTTCGCAATGCGTTTAGTTTGTTGTGAGTTTTCGTCTGTTGTGTTGTTTTAAATTAGGTAAATTTTATCTTTTGATATAGTATAAGTTAGAGTATGTAGTAAACATTGAAATTTTATTTAATATAACAAGTTTAACATAACTATCTAAATATTTAGTGGTTACTTTAAGTCATTCGCTAACACTACACGTAAATAAATATTAGTTAGGTATACTTTAATGATTTTTAAAGTATCTTGGGATTGGAACCCGCGCCTTATAGAAAGAAACCGCTTTGTTAAAAAATGTATATGATTTCTTTAAATATTCTTTCTATCCTTAGTGTGGATTAACACTTTAAAAGTCATTAAAATGTTAAATAAATATAGAATTCACTCTTTCCAAATGATTGTTCTTTGCATAATAATCTTTGGGTAGCGGAAATTTGTAAAAGTCTCTTAATAGTGATGCTAACAAAGTAATAAGTTGTATAAAGCATATAAGAATTTCGATAAAGCGTGAGGAAGAACGCACGTCAGGGCGCTTGGACAGTTTCTATGAGGAGCGGGTTCAAATCATTTTCTGTAAGTATTTTGATTCGTTAGGTACTTGATACTTACTATAGTGAATTAGTGGTGATAATATTAAGGATTTAGGATTTGAATGAAATAATTATTACCAATATAACCAAGTAGCTAGAACAGTTAAATAATTTTGGCAAATTTGCACGCTAATAATAAATAAAAAATAACGAAATAAGTTGTTACTTACAAAGGTATTCTTTCTAGGTATCCATTTTTCGTTTATCATTTCAATATTATATACCTACGTAAAACAATTGTGTTATTAGGCAACAACTTAAAATATTTAAGTTATCGTTTAACGCATTTTTAAACTATTTGATTTAAAGAAAAATATTAAAATGACTCAAAACATGATGCCTCTAGGGATGTTTCGGTTTCGATTCGGTTTCGGCCGAAACCGAGACCGTTGCCGATATTCGTTTACGGTTTTGGTTTCAGTCGTAATAATCAATTTAAACTGATTTGAAATCTTACGAATTAGATACGCTTAAGAGAATAATAAATATCCAGCAGCCAGTTTTCTGGTCAGGTTGTCCATTGAGATAAGCATTGATTTAATAGTTAGGTAATAGAAATCAGTTCACAATTTTATTTACGATAACGTCTAGAAGTAACTAATTTAACAAGTTAAGTTAATATTCAGGTCTATTCTTTGTAGGTGGTACGTTACATTTGAATGAAGCCTCTTAAATTGAAATTGAAGCCTCTTAAACCCCATTAGGACACAGTACAACTATATAAGAACACTATAAATACATTTAAAGCAAAGCAAGAGCAAAATCGGTTACAAAAATAGAATGTGTCGAGAGCTCATCAGTAATCAGCGCGCGGCGCAAACCTTCAGCGGAACAATAACTAGTTGTATAGCCGGTGTCGAAACACGAGGTCGCCCGAAGGTGAGGCGGCTAACACGTCACTCACGACATATGTTACTTGATAATTCGCTATACACAGCTGATTCACAACTGCTTGAGAAAGTCGAGCTTAAGTTAAAACGGCATTGGATGATAATGTAACGATAACATCGTGGAAACGACCGCACACAACGATAGTTAACACGCAAGCGAAACATGTCGAAAATGTTGTACGGTCAACAAAGTAATGTTTGTTTTCAAATATATGTTTATTTTTGGTATTGTTTTGTAATTGTTTGGTAAATGTACGTAATGTAACATATAAGTAATGAAAATTATTTTCAAATTTTTCTTATTGTTACTGACTAAACTATTAGCCATCAAATTTGAGACCGCCGTGGCGGAATTGAACTGTGTCTATAAGCGTCATGATTGGGAGTTCAATCTCCTTTGGAGGAGAGAATGTTTTTATTTCCACGCTCTGTGAAGTAATAATGGAACGTTGAATCTTTTTACTAAACTATCTTTACCCACCTTGTTAAATGCTAGAATAAATAGATTATATATTAAATATATCATTTAGTAACTTTTTATTTAATATAAAAATTGTATTCAACATCAAGTAATTTCAATATATACATTTAAATATATAATATTAAATATATTAATTAACATTTAAAATATATTAAAAAAAAACATCTGTCTATATGGCATAAACCTATTACATTTTTTTCTTTTATTATTACGTGTGGTATCTTTTTTATCTTTTTTGAACAATGTCTATATATATAATTCGTCTATATATCATAATTTTTATTTCAACATAATACAAAGTGAACCTGCCCTAAAATTTTAATAAAGTCATAAATCTATATAATAAAGTAACCGTTTAATCTACCAACGCTACACTCTCAATAGGGTGTCATTTGCATTGGTAATGGCCGGCGCGGTATTGGTAAACACGAGTGATTTGCCTCCGACGTCCGCGCCACCGCGCCACCACGACACCACGCCGCGCCGGCCTCGTCGCCTACGCTCACCCAGAAACTATAGACTGCCGTGTAGACGTAATATGTTGAAGAATATCTATGTTTTATGTTATGTTGTAATCTTTTCTTATGTATCTATGTATTATGAAGCAGAGGTTATGTGGTCTACGTTCCTATAAATAGTAGTTCTTTATTACACAGACTAAAGAATATGTTAGAGGAATAATATACAAATTACTTGATCAGTGTAAAAATGGATGCATTTATTTAATCACTATACAGTAAAAGCCAATACAATATAAAGACCACATTAATTTATATTTGTAAGTACTGAAACATAGAAAACAAATTGAATGCTGAATTTCATAAAATATGAATGTAGTTTATTATAACAAAGGACTTCTAACAATAAGGAAAATCTGTGAACTGTGAACATGCCATAATTCACTGTAGGACACGTGTAGAGGAAGGTCGTGCGGTTGGATTGTCTACAATATCAAAAGGGAAACGCCCGAGCGCCCTAGCGTACACCCAGAAAGACATAAGTATCAATATCTATTTCCGCTACATTAATATTAGATTGGCTTATCAAGCTTGTCAGTGTCTTAGCTAAATGGCAACATTGATAGTAGGATGTAATATTACATACATACATACATACATAACTTCACATTTTAACTCTAGCGGGGTCAGAGAGAACGGGGCGTCAAACGCTGCGGTCTCTTCTTACCTCTTTCGCCTCGTCCACTGTCATTAACCTCTTCATACATGTGCTCCGGGGGTCCTCATGCTTTTTACATGACCTTCCTCCAGTACCTTCGACACTTCTGTGTTTTCAAAGGTCAACCGAGGTCTTCCCTATGTTAATATTTACACATATTTATACATTTACATATTATTTTTAATTTTTTTTACATAATTTATTTATATATCGCTGCATATAAAAGAATATTCAACAATATTTCCAGATATGAGAGAATGCCAGATAAATAAACATATACATTATAAATAGAGCTGTTAAAATCTCAAGAGGACAGGAGTTATGATGATGTGCCGAATCGTAAAATTAAAATTTAAAGGCAATAAAACTATTTTATGGGAAGACGGTTATTATTGGAAAATGGCTGCAGGGAAATATTAATAATTTATATTTTGACTTTTATTTTAATGAATATTTACTTTAAGGTCTCCAATCAACTTTGTAGATTTTTTCATTCAATCAAACAACTTATCGTTAACCGCTCATAAAAATACTTTACCAGGAAAGTTACTTAATTATGTTAATATTAATTGCGTCTTAAATGGCTGCGTGTGGATTCTTGAGCAACAGGTACCTATGTATATATATATATATATATATATATATATATATATATATATATATATATATATATATATATATATATATATATATATATATATATATATATATATATATATATATATATATATATATATATATATATATATATATATATATATATATATATATATATATATATATATATATATATATATATATATATATATATATATATATATAATATATATATATATATATATATATATATATATATATATATATATATATATATATATATATATATATATTATATATATATATATATATATATATATATATATATATATATATATATATATATATATATATATATATATGTATATATATATTATAAATGTATACATCTATTTTTTTTTTATTTAGCATTAAATAAGCAACATATTTAATTTTTAACAGATAAACAATATGATATAGATAATAAATCGATATTTTTTAATATAGATAATAAATCTATATTAAAAAATATCGTTAATTTTTTTTTTTATTTAAACATAACATTGTATTTGTTTCATCAGCCTATTAACCGGATATAGCAGATAATTTACCGAATTCTGCATTTTTTACTCGAGTTTGAAACATTGAGAGAGAAACACTGAGAGGCGGAACACAATGCAGCATCTTGTATTGACCTGGCAAATGTTCATAATTCAAGCCTCTGTATAGGTATCGAATCGCATTATATTTACAAATAATATTTACTTATCTAATGATTTTAGCTTAACAGCTAATCTCTTGAGCAGTCTGATCCCCTGCCCCTGGCAGTCGTTAGTGTCGGCCTGAGAAACTGAAAAAGGTTAGGATCATCGAAGCGGTTCTTAGAAACCTTTGAAATGAACATATAGACGAATGTCGACGTATTCTTGGAATGATAAGATCTCGAATGACTCTTTGTCGTGGTATACTAGGCCAGGTTGGCTTAAAACGTCAGCTAATGGAAACCGTCAAACAGTGTAGTAAGTTGCGTATTTAGGACATGTGTTTAGATATGACCGATAAAAACTCAGATAAAAATCAAAAGCACTATGTACATATATGCTTCAACTAGTCGAGTAGTAGGACTAAATATGCGGAGTTGGCTTTAACTAACGCCAATCTTCACCAGTCGGAGAGGCACTTTAAATAGAAGGTAACCCCAAGTTCAGCTACGGGACCCATTCGTCAAAAGTCGTCAAAAGTTTCAAATATCTGGATTGCATGATTATGCCTACATTATTTTCATAGCATTTTAATTTCTTCTCTATAGCTCCAAATAAATACAAAAAAATGCAAATGTTAACAATTGAGATATTTGTTCCGGTCAATAGAGAAAGTAAATAGATGTCCTGGTTTGATTGTGACGACTAACAAACATATAGGTTAATATTATAAATCTAAAGAATTTCTTAGGCTGATTGCGGTAATTTATGAGCTACTGTCATCTATCGAGAAAGGTTATTGGCTCTATTACATCATTTTAGTCGTTTCAATGTAACCACTAAACCTGCGGTCTTGCTCTGGCCGTCCTGGTGACTTACAATGTGTCAAGTGTCATACATAACTCTTACGTGCTAATACAATTTGACCGCAGGTGGCGAAGTCGCTGGTAAAAGCTAATGTTTCTTATAGCAGAGAAATAAAGCTTGCAAAGTTCATTGTGACATAAAAAGCTAACATACATAAAATATAAATATTTCATTTCAATTGAGACATATTTATAGCTTGGCATTTAAGACGTTACGCCACGTCTTGCAAAATCCCAAAAGATCCGTGTACAAATATGTAATTATGCAAGTATTATTTCGTGAGAGCGTCAGTCGTGATGTCTGCTTCATGATAGCTAATAGAAATGTGCGGTTCGTGCGCAGTAGAAAGCCGAGTTTCACTCAATTCGCTGCTCACGAGACCGTCTTACTTTGTTGATAACATTACTTAGGTTCAATTCGGTTACTTTCAATTTGTACCTACTAGCTGTTTAATGGGTACTTATGCAATTTTTTTTTATTTTAAACCTTTCTTTAACCTGGTATTAGGCAAACTTGGCGCTGAACAGCGTCAGAAATGATGTGATGGCTATGGGCCAGATTTTTACTCCGCTCTAATAGACAAAATGCAGGGCGAAATTTCGTCATTTAACTTACACAATTACTCATATTCAGGCGGAAGCGGAGAACAAAATATCTTGGTACTAGGTTTTCTCTGTCTAACATTCTTGATACTAGAGATTTTTAGGCAAATGGAGGAGGAGGCAAGGGTGATCGCCGCCACCCATAGACACCCGTTATGCCCGAGGGTTCAAGAGTGCGTCGCCGGCCTTTTTAGAAGATATATGCTGGAAAAATCATTAATTCTTTGTTTAATTTACATATCCTAAGATTCAGAGAATGGAAAGAATTATGAAGAAGTATGTTAGGACCGACACTATGTTTTGTTGAACTCAGAGTTAAGTACGTACCTTCACGTCACCTTTACGTTATATGAAATCAATATTAGGGCCAAATCTGACGTGCGATCACTCGGAAACTAAGCAGTTACTTACTTATCCATATGTGAATAAACTTTTTAGTAACTTTTGGTACTTCTGGAAATATTATACTATGATGGACTGTGCTGTTTAGTATTTAATTAAGAAAAACTAAATTGTATGCATGCAAACTCTTACCAAACACTTGCGTCAGCTGGAAGTATCCAAATCGCCAGCTTTATTCTTGCCGAATATTGAGGACTTGAATTATTGAAATATTGTACTAATTTTAAGAAAAAATGCACCTCAAGACGTGCTCCATAAGCCATTAACATATGCAGTTAGTTGCCTTCTTTACGTAAATTCGAGTTTGACATTAGAGTAAGTGTATAAAGATGGGATCACGCGTGCGTGTTAATTGGTGCCATTGGAATTCCAATTATTTTTATGGTGTTAATTTCACATCGTTTGTCGGTAAAGAGATTTAAGATTTTCCGCTTCTTGACCGTGATAAATTTTGTTTTATTCGATGACAATAGCTTTTGATGGCCGATGGAGATTATCACTGAGATAAGCTTGCATTACCTTTCTACATACTATGTAGGTAGGTATAGATAGCTCAAGTTCAATTAGATATTTGGCACAGATAGTTAATAAATAGGTATAAAAGCTTCACGCATTCAAATTTTTTCTCGCATTTAGCATACCCTGCCAGGGCAGAACAGATCTTGACAGTAGGTTCTTTAATGTTAAGATACTCTGTTTTATTAAGGAATTTAATTTGTCTACTAG
Source organism: Dione juno (assembly GCA_037127375.1). Classification (NCBI taxonomy): domain Eukaryota; kingdom Metazoa; phylum Arthropoda; class Insecta; order Lepidoptera; family Nymphalidae; genus Dione; species Dione juno. The sequence goes on along the minus strand of JAXRJS010000041.1, from coordinate 9,246,886 downwards.
ATCGACAAAATGAAATTCATTCGCCCGAGTGGGGATCGAACCCATATATCTATAAGTGTACCAAATTTCATACTCCTCCGTCCGTGTAATTTTCGTAAAAATGGGCTATAAGCTTTTGCTTCAGGTATTAATATATAGATATGACTTAAGCTTAACTTTTATTCCCTACATTAATAATATTATATTGTATTATTAAACATAATACAGTTTTTTTTAATATAACTACTATTTAATATACTATTTTTCCTACCCTAATTCATTTATATATGTAAATAAACAGCTCATTAGTGTCCTTTTACAGTTTTCACCATGACCATGCAAGCGAAGCCGCAGGTAACACCTAGGTGTGACATATATACCTATGTATGTGCTACACTACACCTTGTAGAGAAATATTCCATTGCCTAACAACCATTTATTTTGCATTATGGCTAGCGGAAAATCGATTACTATAAACTCGATATTATATATTGTCCACATTTCTTGCACATTATTTTTCTATTATATGAACATTACTAGTGACATTAGTACGATAGTAAAATTATATATATGTATGTACATATATGTACATGTGTTATATAATAAACTGTATGCAGCTGTAACCGCTATGACACGGACGGTGTCTCTGATACCCACTGAGGAGATGTGAACTATCTTCATTTCCCAGCTATAGCAAGACCTACAGCTGAAATTGCTCGTTCGTTCATTAGCTTTTTTACTAAGAAATGTGTTTGCTCAATTAGATAGCTTGCTGAATGCTTTCTGTTTTATAGCAAACGACCTATTTTGTTTGCGGGAACCATAAAACATAAAATCTTATTTAATCCCGTTCCCCATGGAGTAAATAAATCTTTTTTTTACTACTCCCTTACTCTTCCCAAATTTCAGGTTATATATATATATATACTTTTATATTATAAAGTATTATGTCGCCAAAATAATTTAATTTAAATTAGATTCTTTAATATTATATTAATTATATTTATAATCTTTAGTTTCTTTAATTATATTTTATTACGTATTTTTTCTTTATATGAAATAAAATAAAATATATTTTTTTTATATTAATCATAAACTGATGATCATTTTTCTGAAATAATCGATGCATTCTAATTGATTCTATAATTACCATAGCCATTAGGTACATGCTTAAAATAACAATACCTTGTTAATGTAATCGAGCAAAAACTATTCGCGTGATATGTGAGATACATACATACAACCAGTACGGTATATAAATATGTATTTCTCCACATCAGTGAAATTAAGGAATTTGTTCTTGATTACATAGCGACGTGTATGAACTGGAATTATTTACATAAAGCTACAATTCTGTAGTAACATCCGTAGGTAAATATTATTGCGAGTGATCCATTTATTTATTCATAAAATAATATTATTGTTAGATATTCTAACGATAATATATATGTATATATATATATATATATATATATATATATATATATATATATATATATATATATATATATATATATATATATATATATATATATATATATATATATATATACATATATATATATATATATATATACATATATACCTTTACTATGAAATGCATTAATAATACGTAATACCAGGGACGCTGATCTTAGATATTGTTGTCCTTAGGTAGTGTGGGAATGGGAAAAAAGGGATTTGACGTTTTATAGTACATGCAACTGAAACTGCAACATATTTTTTTACACGCTTCACGCTTTATCCCGCACGTTGCACGGTAGGCACAGTGAATCGTAGGTGGAAGAAACTTAGTGTTAAAACTCGCCGTTCCCCGGTTTCCGCCTTTTGAGGCATTGAGTGTTGAATGGCGAAACCCAACGACGCAATTGCTTTTTTGCCAGAGCGAGGAAAATGAAAATAAGTCATTCTTCCCGAGTGGGAATCGAACTCACAATCAGTCACGCTTACTAATATATGTATATGATATAATATATTAACATTAAACACGGTCACTGCGTTAATGTGTCATTAACAGTACAACATAAGTCGTAAAACTACGATAACTTTATTCGTTAATGAGACAAAATTGCCGACAAAGGTGTTAGATGTAAATAAAAACGACCAGAGACGCAAGAATTAAGGTGCAAAAACACCTTATTGATGCGCTAGCGTCTCTCTCCCCGATGCATTTCTAGATGTTATCTTGTTCTGAGAAGGTGATTTTTTGTCTTGCTTTATTGTGAGGTATAATGCAGGTAATGCTGACCCTTTCTAACATGAATCGATAGCCCTAGACATGTAGACACCCACAGCAACCAGTTGTGATAAGAGCACCCGAAAGTAAAGCTGGACTTGTCCGATTATTTACATATTAACGGATAAATATACCATACAAATTACATTAAATTAAATCATTTTATAAGTATATTTCATTTATACAATGGAGCAATTTGGGAATCAAATTTTTAAAATGCAAATGTATTATTACTTTTTATCCTGAATTAAATTAATATCAGTTTGATACGAATAATAAGAATAACTAACTATATACCAATTATTTATTTTAATAATTTAATAATAAAAGGATTGTTGTTGTATCTTTCTTGCATTTAATACAAAATATTTATTAATATAAAATAATTATAATAATCCTCTCTTGTACACCCAAGAAACGATACACCAAAAAGTAAATAATATAAAAAAAAACAGAGATTGTACACAAAACGCGACCTTATTGCTTAATAGCAATCTCTGCCAGGCAACCTTAATGCAGAGAAAATAGCAAAATTGAGATTGGTGATAGGGTGTCAAAAAAAAACTAAATATATACCATATTATTAACGAAAATATTTGCATGCATACATAAAAAAATTAATAATAATTATAAAACATATATAAAATAACATAGGTACATATATAACTAAAATATAGGTATATACTTTCAGACATACAAACATAAATGCATACATACATACGTATATACATACATACATTGATACATACATAGATTTATACATATAATAATTACATATACATTGTGAATAGTGCAATGGCAAAAAAAAATAAGAAATAAAATTTAAATAAAAATGTAAATAAAACTTAGTGTCAGAAAGCTCTTTTTTAAACTGCGTTTAAAAGTTTAATATGTTTTGGCATCTAGAGGAAGGGAATTCCATATCCGACAGGCTGTTGCGGTAAAGGAGCTGCTATAAAAGGATGAGGAATTAGGAAAAAGATAATATAAAATACAAACAATATAAATTTAACGTAAATAAACAAATCGTGGGTTCGATTTCCACCCAGTGAAAATTCATTATTTTAATTTTTTTCGCTCTGGATACAAGACAAAGCACGGCGTTGTCAACAAACACAATGTCAAAAAAGCGGAGGCTGGAGATCGTAGTGTCTTAACACTAGGTACCCAACCTGTTATACGCGAGAAATAAAAAAAATACAAATTACATTAAATTGTTTTATTCATTGTTGATTTATTATTATTGTTTCAAATAAATCCAAAACTTGAATCGCAATACTCTTTATGTGAGTGGGTACAAAATTCCAATTGATGAGCTCAATGAAATAAATGCGTAGCGGCGCACGGCGTGCCTCACCAGTCACCAGTCACCAGTCACCAGTCACCAGTCACCAGTCGGCAATATATTATTCTCTGTTTCTAACTTTATTTGTGCTTACGTCATTTCCCGGTATACCCCTCTAGTTAAATTACGAATTGTATTTTTAAATGTATGAACGACACATCTCTTAGGACAAAGCGCAGCGTTGACTAATAACTCAATATTTCAAATTTGGTTGAGAAGTCAAGAACGAAGTGTCAAGACACTGCGACTTGCGTCTGCGAATGACTAGTCTCATTTGGGGTATGAAGCGTGAAAGTGAAGAAAGAATTAAATTACAATATATTTTGTCTTCCATAACATAATAATAATACATATCAATCATACAAGTGTATAAAAAAGGAACTATTAAGTTTCTTTTTTTTAAGCTTCACGCTGTATCCGGCACATAGCAGTATAGGCAGAGGGAACCGTAGATAGAAGGAATCTAGAGTACTAGTTACTGTCACTAGTTCAAAATTCCATGCAAGATTCCTCTTTTATGTAACTTACATATTTTTGTCTATACTTCTTTACTAAAACTTATTATGTATTTGACGACTGTAGGGTTTGGTTGTGTGTTGTCACTCAATACTATTGTGATTGTGATAACATCTACTTCATCTCATCACCCAGTTTCCATAAAGAGAATGGTTGATAGTTATTGTGAGATAAGGACTTGTTCCATTCTTGCATGCTTCCAAATAGACCGTAAATTATGTACTACGAAAGATGTACATACCTATATATGCCCGTCTCTGTTTATGTCGCGTTAATGTGGACGATAATATGCTAACATACATGTATAAATAAGTTGTAATATGCATGTATGAATTTCGACGCTTGATGAGAACGTATGGCTTAGCGGTTAAAGCGCTTGTTTCGCTTTCCTAGAGGCGCTTATTCAAATCTCGTTGCGTTTAGATTTTGTATGTTTTATTAAAGTATTTTTTTTCTTTAGTGTGGAATAACACTAATTAAAGCAATAAAAAACTTATGATAAAAGATGATATTTTCTTTTCTTAAACTGATTCTTCACATATATATGGGACATCGGCCTATGTCAAGATACACCCTGATCGTTCTAGCGGCTAAGTACGCTCCTCATCCACACCCACTATATCGACGCCCTCGCAGCGATCCCACCCAACATGCGCTGTCGTCGTCGTCGCCGTAACGCGGAGACCAGGTTCCTCTTATCTCACAGCACGTCCGTGACTCGGCGCTACGGGGCCCGCCGATCTATGACCAACCTCATACATCTCATATATTTTGACGTGCCCTCCTGCTCATCTTTATATCTTCTCTTTCACATACATTTCCCGTTTTCCTTTTTTTTACATAAAAATAAATGCAAAAGTTAAAAAATTTCTTGTATTTTTACCTTTGAATGTAAATAAACTAAATAAATAACTAAGGGGCTAAAACTTTTGTGCATGAGCGATCAATTTTGAAAGTTTTCCCCTTCGTTGTTACGAGAAAGTTTGCGTCCAACTCGTGACAGAACAAAGTGCGAAGACTTGTTAATCTACTTAGTGTCGATGTCAAAATTATTTTCCGTTACAACTCGATGCGTCACTTTAAATTATCTTTGTATATCTTTTTAAAAATATTTCATTTTTATTATTTATCTTAAATTAAACGCTAGTAGTTAATTGGGATATTTCATTTACTTGTTATACCGTATTTCAAAAAAAAAACTAAACCTTAATAGTTTTAATTACGCGGTAAATTTCATGCATCTTGAGGCTAAAACGACTTATAAAACCTTGTATCTTTTGTTAGGTATATATTATTGCGATGACGTAAATTTCTTTTTTCTATATTGTAAGCCCGCTTTATTATATCAAAGTAGGCAGACCACATCCAGTGTTAACACACTCCGTTCTTCGAGTTCCGCCTTTTGTGACAATGCTTGGTGAGTGGCGGATCACTGGAAGATAGAGAAGCAAAAAGTAACTTTTAACCTGGAATATCCGCGAAATCGCATATAATACAGTATCTAAAAATAATATATATAACATATATTTATTATTTTTCTTAGACAAACTTAATCCGAGAACGTTAATTAAGCGAGCGAAGCCGCGGTCGTGTCGCTAGTAAATACCTATTAAATAAAGAATTAAACAAATATATTGAATAGTATGTAAATAGTGCACTTTTCACAAAATACAATGCCGTACAACCATTCATGACTGTAACTCTAAGTAATGTTGTATGCCGTCCTGGAATTAAAACTAAAATATAAAAATTTTAAATGTTGCCATGACAACGGGCAAGCTACATAAGCAGACATTAATTTCGTGTCTCACTCGTTACAAATACCAGCCAACCATAAGCATTAAAACTGTTTTATTAAATTTGCATGTTAAATTTAAAAATAACAAAATCTTAAGTAAAAAAAGTAAGCATAAATTAAATTTCAGAATATTTTATATGTAAAATGTATGTAGCATGTGTGGAAAATTTTGTTGAAATAAAATGTAATAAAATCAATACAATAAAAAGTCGGCAGAGTATATTATTTAATGCCCAGTGTCTAAATAAACTCCTTCCCTAAATTATACAGCAGCTACAAAATCTCTTTGCTTACGACAGAGGACCGGGGGTCATTTAAAAAAACACGTAACTACATAAAGTCGTCCATTAATGATAAATATGTAAGAAAATTAATGGCCATGATTAAGAACTTTTGACATGTTTCGTTTTTATTCGTTGAACAGTTATCTTTCACTCGGCTTTACTTGCACGAGAAAAAAAAAGCAAAAGTATAATATAAAGGTTATTTATCAATTGTTTTCATATTTCTAGACATATTAAGGTTGTTGTGGGATGTTGAAAATCAGGGGCTTCCAAATTTGTCTTGGTCCTTGGTCATATATAATTTTTTCCATTATTAGCAAGAACCAAGAGGCAAGTATACATAAACAAATTATTTTATACTAACTGTGAATATTACACTACCAGCAAGCTGGCATGCGTTATATTGAAGATCTCTTCTGACCCATAATTTGGTATCTGTCGACCACTGGTGGTCCACAGAATACTGTTTGGGAGCCATTGCTTTAAGTGAAATAACTCTTTAGAACTGTTGTGGTATAGTGACACAGCGTCTGCCTGTAAGCACAACAGTTATGGGTTCGATTCCCACTCTACCCTATTTCCATTTCCACTAGAAAAGTAATATCTTCAAAGGCGGAAAGTGATCAACAGAATTTCTTAACTACAGATACAGCGTGAAACTAGCAAAAAAAAAACCTCCTCTACACTATTTACTACAAAATATAATAACCAATGAATATCCAAAGTACTCGTACTTCATATTTGAGGACACAACACGTATATTATCATTTAATGACGGGTGTAAATATGTATTATTATCTATTTGTCACGTTGCGTGCCTATAGTCCTGCAATCTATAAAGTGTATTGACAGAAGGGCACGTGACAACAATTTATTCGCACCCCTCGCACTTATAATAATCGAGAGTCGCTCGTATCGCTTCATTTTTTTCAGATAAGGGACAATAGCCGCTTACATTGTTGCATTGAAATATGATTGCTGGTGTGTGAATTTTAATTGCAAGGTTGTTTGCGTTAGTTGTACTTTGTAATGAACTTATGTTACGTCTGACATTAAATAAATTACAAACTTTCATTATTATACAAGCGATTGAGTTTATTTCTTGGGGGCAGCTGGCAAAACCTTGACTATTGGCGTCAGTACTGTGTTCCATTTCGTATTGATCTTAAGCAGTTCGTGTTTGGAAACAAAATTAATTTTTTTTTTATTTTTACCGTACCATATGGGGCAAGTGTGCACAACAGGTATGCGAGTGCAAACTCAAAATATTTAGAAAAGGCGATGTAGCTATGGGATGTCACTCGCATTATTCTGCGAAAATCTTAAAGCTGAGTAAAGATCATGGGAAAATATTTATTAACGTTTATCATACCATATGGCTGTCATCTACACAAGTTTTGTTTTTGTTTTCAAGTTTAATTCAATATCCGCAATCCCAGATAATGGGATGAGTGAGAGGCGCCCGTCACACTTTTTGTTTTAAACAATATGAAAAAATAGAAGTAATTTATAATATTATTGTTAGAAATAAAGTCTTACTAATTGGCATGGCTACGCTACAATCTACTAATCATTTTAAAATTTATAGCACGCCATAATTTTAGTGCGCACACTTACCCCACATTAATATATAAGTATTTTAGGTGAAGTTTACATATTTACTAACTTAATCAAACACTTTAGTTTCCCGCTGTATCTTGCATATATCAAGGTAGGCAGAAGGAAGATATTTCGTGTTGATTGGCGGAACTCAACGCTACGCCTTCTGTTTTTACCAAAACGAGGAAAATGAAAATAATCAATTCTCTCTGAATGGATTGAACCCAAAACTTCACGTTTACAGTCAGCTACTCAGCCACTGTGCCACGACGGCCCCTCTCTATATAATACGATAATTTTTATTTATTACCTTCACCTACTTCATAGCTTCATCAAAACATTTCCTTACAAAGCATTTACATATAAAATATAACAACTTATCAAACATTCAAACTACAATAAAATACAAAAATAAATTGAAAACCCCACTCGCTAATTGGGTACTTAACGCGGGATAGGCAATTACGTTAACCGTGACATTTAATTTACGGCCCCTGCCGGTTCTTCGGACATTACCGCCCCTCGGGATGAGCCGTGGGGACTGACAGATACTTGAAAACTGCGGCTTTGTTTGTAACTCTCGCCTTAATACTATGCTAGGCCACGATTTAGATCTTTTTTTATGGTTGGTATGGTTGGTTAATTTTATGAATTGCTTATTTTATATAGGTATATTAGAAAATACCTCTATAATAATATGAAAATGCATTATTATTTGAAACAAATTTTTTTCCTCAACCTATTACCGTCCTTTGCTGAACCTAGGCCTCCCTCATAGACCGCCAACCATTCTGGTCTTGGGCAGGTCACATCTATCCGTTGCCAACTACCTCCTTTAAATCGTCTGTCCATCGTCCTACTCTACGTTTGCCTAAACGCGATCTCTACTGTTATACGTGATGGGTCCATCGATCTGCGTCATCATGAATCTGGAGACATGGCCGGCCCAGTACTACTTTAGCGTGCTGATTCTACGCGCAATGTCAGTGACTTTACTTTTCTACATATACATATACAACTATTAAAATATTTATACAATATAGAACTTATTCAAACCAAATAAACGATTTTTTGAAAAGCCACGTTTATATCTGAATATGAAATGTACAAAAAGGGTTCCCTCAAGTTTACCGAATAATAAATATTCCAACTCAATTTGAATAAATAACTTTTGTAAAAAAGTTTCGTTATAGTTTTCAGAGATCGGTACCCTTCTTATGGGTACGTATTGACGTTATAAGTTTATCTATATCAATATTATATAGCTGTAGTTAGTTTATTTGAACGAGCCAATCTCAGGAACTACAAGGTGGAAAGTTGAAAGTTAGGTTCTCTCTTTTTACCTTACATGTAGTAGACATGTGGGATACAGCGGGATCATTAGTCTGTTTGTGTATATAAATATTGCTTAGTAAATGATATTTTATATATATTGCAAAAAAAATTGTGCCTCCTTAATTTATAATGTTTATTTATATACATTAAAATGTTTCTATTTGGTAGGTTTTTTTAAAATCAATACAAGATTCGCCGTAACAGAACCGCACTTTATTAAGGATCCCCTCGCCCCAATGCAAGGGGGCTATAATCTGATTTAGCGGTTGTTACCTACAGGTAAAGTGCTTGCTAGTTTCCACTTGTTGGCTATTGATACGTTACTTCTACATTGTTTCCATTATAACTTTGTATTTTGCGAGGATATTCCAATTTATATATATATATATATATATATATATATATATATATATATATATATATATATATATATATATATATATATATATATATATATTTATATATTAGTAGTTTATTTTTAAAGATTTCCTAGCATTTCCAGTATATGAAGGTCTCCCGCAGTATACAATACGATCTAGTGAAAGATCCCTCCGTTCTGAAAGCCTTAGTCTTTCGTGAAAGTCTTTCGTTTTTAATATAATTTTATATATATATATATATATATATATATATATATATATATATATATATATATATATATATATATATATATATATATATATATATATATATATATATATATACATATATGTATGATTTATTATGGAGTTTAAAACTCGAGCAATTCTTATCACTAGATGAGTATAGAAAAAGTTAATTTTTTACTGTATACCGAACGATCTATAAACAAAATATACTATATAGGTATAATTATAAATTGAATAAGCAAAGCTACACATTTAAACAACCAACTAGAGTCATTAAAATGTTTTAATAGCTACGAAGCATCCAGTATTCCAGTTAAAACGTGGTTGGAGTAACGGAACACGAAACCACAATGAATATGTGGTTAAGGAGTAACTATTAGAACAGTTGTTTATGGGAAGCAGAGCTTCCACTGCTATTGATATTACTAAGTAAGGTTAGTTATGTATATTAAAGCTAGAAAGCTTTTAGCTTTAGGCTGTATCCCGCATATATGAGGGACGACAGAGGGAACCTAGTGCTATGGCACTCCGGTCTACACTACAGAAGAGAAAATTTTAATAATACATTTACCTTATGGAGGTTGAACCCACAATCGAAACGCTGTACCACTGCACCACGACGGCTTAGTTAAAATATTTCATATCTATATAAGTAGTGTATCCTAACATCATCTCCGCCATTCGACGCCCACTGGCAGGTAAAGGCCTCCGTAAACGATCTCCACGACCCAGCAGCCTCCGGCGACGCTGACCAGCTCGTCAGCCCGCCTGGTAGACGTCAAAGAAGAAAATCAATACATTATAATAAATTTTCTATAGAAATATATAATAGATTATGTTTTAGAATTAGTAAATTAGTAGGTGCTTAGAGTTGGGCCATCGTAGCGCAGTGGGGTGACGTCTGACTGTAAATCTGACTGTAAGCGCAATGTTGTGGGTTCGATTTCCACTCCAGGGATTTTAATTTCTTCGCTCCGGTTATATAAGAGGTAGCGTTAAGGTCCGCTACTTATAACTTAATGTCGACGCACGCATATATTACCTTTATAATATAAAGTCTTTAAGGTAGGTACTAGGTAGTTCGAATGAGTTATTTTTGCATTTGTCTTAAAATAGCTGATAAATTTCGAAAAAAAAACACATTTCGATATCGAACAGCGGCCAATTTCACGCGTCATTAGGCCAACACGCTCAGTCATTCCGTTTTAAAATCCATAATAGAATCAGCCTTAAGTGTATCGCAACAAGGTTTATTTTCTAATAAATAAGTGACTAAAAAATATAGGGCTGCCATATAAACGATTCGTGGAAGCGAGAAGTTTAAAAAGTCTCCAAACCATCGATTACCATAAAAATTGTTTACGTATTTTCGCTCTAAGTGATTCTTTATGTCAATCATGGGGTTGTCAGACGCAAAGTGTGCCACGGTTTATTTTGGTGTGCCGATAAGTTCCTTTATTACATTTTCCCCAGACTAATAAATGCAAGATGTCGCACTTCAGAAATATATTGTTTTTTTTCTAGACAAAAAGCAAAAGCTGTACCCAAGCTGTACGCCAAGTTGACGATTTGGTACTTTGATGGTGGTGGTTTTTTTTGGTGATATACCTATTAATGAATAACCTACCTTTTCCGATATCTTTTCTTTATTTGTACTGCAAGTTCTCGCTTCCTGCCTATTTTTTGATTACAGTACGAGCGTCAAAATATGCGGCGTAAATGTATCATACGCCGTTGTTTTTTGATTGCGTTGATTTAACAAACGTCTGAAAACTAGAAATTTAATCCGGGGAAAAGGAAGTGGTATGTGAGAAGAATTTCAGTTCGATAGCTCCACTTTTGTAAAAAGGAGCTTATACAAGTGATCCAATAAAAGTTCCGATTTCGCTTAGTAAAATAATTATCTCTCGAAATAAGCCTTTCTATAATTACTACTCACACTTCCAAGGTCCATTACTTTATTGTGGTTTAGTTAAGGTGTCCGAATGAACGCTATGAATCTGGATTCAAATACAAAGAAGTTAAATGTTTACGACGTAGGTGCTTCCTTGGTCTTGACACAATATCTGCTTGTCGATTCGACCGACCGATATTTACGAAATCCTCAAAAAAAGCATATATTTATAAAAGCATTTACTATATTATAAGATTGAAACAATTTGAACCAATTAATAGGGTATATTATTACGGTATAATTAATTAGGTTCTTAAATTGTGAACTTTAGCTATTTGTTCTTAATAATATTTTGTACAATCAAGACTTTACACTTTTTTTGTCTGGATGGACACTGGGTGGCGTGGCGTGAAGTACATCTATTCTGTGTATCAAATATATATATATATATATATATATATATATATATATATATATATATATATATATATATATATATATATATATATATATATATATATATATATATATATATATATATATATATATATATATATATATATATATATATAAAGTTTTCATTAGAAAGGAACTATAACTTAAAAAAAAAACGAATAAAATATTATTATTGAAACGAATAAAATAAAATTAAAAATATAGCATAGACCATTAACTTTGAAAGGTAAAAAGCACAATTTCTTCATGGTGTAGTTTAAAAAACTAAGTTATTTTAAATTGAAGACACGGGGAGCAAGCATTTACATATGATAATATGTATGAATGTTGTACTTTAAAATTGTTATTATAAAAAAATACGAAATAAATCCAAATCCATAATCAAGTCTGTCTCGTCAATTCTTCGATATTATTTTCCTATTAGTGGTAAGTGCGAAGAATACCTCTCTCGTTATTTCTCCATATAACAACAATGAGTAGAATATTTCTATAGCTAACTTAATTATTCCTATGTGTATAATTTGTAGAAAAAAAATTAAAATTTCTAACTTAAGTCATATATATATATACATTTTTTATAAGCAAATCATCAAAGCTAAAAAGCGATCACATCCATTTCCTGTAGATATATTTTTAAATTATTTTATGTCTCTAAATGCCCTGATCTGCCCTTATCTCCAAATAAAACGTCTTTTTTATACGACATTTTAATTGATTACTATTACATTTATTTGTAATACTCACTAATAACAATATCGAAGCACCCATTTAATATAAGTTTATAGTTCATTCAAATCGGTTCAGCCGTTTAGGAGGAGTATGGTGACAAATACACATATATTTAGACCAAGTATAGGGTTGAATTTCGCTACAAATCGTAGAATGCCTTCAATATCTGTCAATGTTCAATATCGTGTCTTCTGGTGTGACATACAAATCTGATACCGCCTACGTAAGATGAGTCGAAATGAATTAACCAGAGTCATATAATATTGATATCTGTCTATATCGTGTTTTATTAGATACCATACTAACGAAATTTATTAATACATTTTTCTATAAATTTTACTATTATTTGTTTTTTTAATGCGTCATCCCGCATATAGCAGGGTAGGCACAGATAACCTAGAGTCAAAACATGACACTCTGCACTTAACGCCAGAATTCGAGACGTCGAGCTCTATTAATATTGAAGCTTATTTTTCAATGTCACGAAATATTGAAAATATATATGAATTTGTGTATAAATAAGCATTCTAAATACTAAAGTTATATTAATACAAACGTCATACACACCGGACGTAGACAGCCCTATCAGAACTTATTTAGGGTAGGTACCATTGGTCACGCGGCGCGCGTCGGCAATGCGATAGTGGGATTAACGCGTGGACGTGCAAATCTCGCTTGCGTAACCGTGTGCGGTTTAGATATTATGACCTAATTTAGTGAACGTTATTTCACTGCTATGTTTATTTGTTACGGTGTATTTAGTTGATAATGGATATTAAGTTGCTATGTGGTGCAAATTCCATAAGCATCGTACATAAGGTTTTGTAAATATATAACATAGGTACATATTTACATAGCTTAAGCTAAATCCAAGACACTGTGTTTGCTAAATGCAAGACACTGTGTTTTCGAAGGTCAACCGAAGTCTCCCCTTACCTCTCTTACCACTCATATCTATACTATTAATATAAAACTGACGAGCTTGTTTGGTAAACCAAAACGCGCTAATTTTAAAACTACTGTTTAGAAATGAGAATAAATTTCTTGTGTCGGATAATCCACTTATAGAACAGGACTAAAGGCGTTACGTTAATAATTTCGTCGTCGTCACTTCACCTGCTATTAGAGCTATCTATCTAGTAAATCTATCTATCAGAGCTATCTATCTAGTAGAGCTAACTATCTAGTAAAATAAAAATTAAGTAAATAAAATTTGAACTCCACGAAGAGTATCATAATAAAGAGATTATTAAAGCAATAGAGTCGTCATTCGTTTAACCTCATTAAAAAATTCGTGAGCCTTATTTGTAAATGTCAGTGATAAAAAGGTCGTGAAAGGACCCTTCTCACCCGTTTTCTTATAAAGTGATATTCTTTTAAACACGTTTTTATTACATCGAGCTTTACCTCATCCCAAATTATTTATCCTCATAGAAATTATATGTAGATTACAAGATCTATAAAATATAGTAATTTCATGCCATTGAAATGGTCTGAATTTGAACTCCGACGTTGGGAGATAAAATACGTCATACGTCATTACGTACGATACGTCAATACGAATTTAATTAAAATGAGAGCTTATTTTAATTAAATTCGTATTGACGTATTCTAGTCTGACAATGGTACAAAACTAGAAATAGGGTGAAACTTACCGCACCTATAACTCGATTGCATCGAGTCCGCGTACGTTTTTAACATAGGATCCCAGAAGTTGAGAGGCTCCGAAATGAAATGCTTGCTCCAGTCTATTTCATAGGCATAATTGTCAACAATAAATAATTGTAAATCTGCAAATGAACAAAATTAAAAAAGGAGAAACAGAAATTACCCACTGAGTTACTTGCGCCGGTTCTTTTCAGGTCTGACGCATTAGCTTTAGTGAAGCGGTGGTAATGTTTTTGACGTTCAAAAAATGAATCATGTGTTCTCACTTTGAATAAAATAATTATGCCTACTAGTAAACCCATCGAGTTTGGGTTCGACAGATTCGGCTTAACTCTTAAATTATGTGGTCTATGTGGTCTCCTGGTGTCTGGTGTCTAGGTTGTTCCAAAGTAACAAGGGAACCTTGCAGCAGTGCGGCCTTGTCGAAGACATGCGTGCGGTTTATCGTTAGGATAACTAGTCGTACTCGCGCATCGAGGCTTCGGTAATTCTGTAGCTTAGAATCTCTGTAGGTAGTTTTGATCAGGTAGGTAGGAATAGGTTGGTTCTAAAAATTTACAAACTTACATTTTCGAGCGGTTGCACTCATTTTGTATGAAATGAACTAGGTACATAAGCTTGTAGTGTGTTTGTTTTCTGTGATATACTTATTTCACTTTTATTTATACTGTAAGTTCTAACTTTATGTCAAATTTCTAGGTCAACGGGAAGTAGGTACCCTATAGATTTTAATTACCCGGCGAATTTCATAGATCATGCGGTAAAATCGATATATAAACGCTACCTGGTGTATTTGAATGGGGCTTACACAGACAGATAGACCGATAATTAAGTGATCCTATATGAGTTTCCTTTTTATATTTTTGGTAGGTTCAGAACGCTAAAAAATCTCTTTTATAGACTAATCAAATTTTTAAAACATATAAAACATATATTCTCTATTTAATTTCATAAAAAAAGTTAATTGTAATATATACTTGATTCCAAGATTCAAGTATTTAGATAAAAACAAATATTCTATAATAAACAACACAATTTAAAGTACGTTACGACAATTTGATTAAGAAATTTATTGAAAATGTTACTGAATTTACGTCCTCTACGTCTCATATGTATATTTAATAAGAATGTATGAAGTAAACAAAACAATTTAAAAGTACCCAACTATTAGAAATATTTATGAATATCTAAAGATAACACTCGCAGTAATATTTTTAAACAGTTTTCGAAACTTGACAAGGCACGTGGACTGTAATTAGACTTCGGCCCCATGGTCAAGTGGAAGTAATTAGGTGTTGTGTATGTCACAAACACATTATAAGTGCCAGAAGTAAATCGAAACTGTTCCATCGAAACGATTAACGTGATGTATTATAGCATTTAGCCTTCCTTAATAAATGGGCTATGCAACATAAAAATCATTTTCCAATTCCATCCAGTACCTCCGGAGACTACACTCACTGAGTGTGGATGACCAAACAAACTCCTTTTATAATATTTGATATAAGAGTATATATTTATAAATATATTTAGTAAGAGTATATATTTATAATAATATAATATAAATATTTATGATATTAAATCTCTATATTCTATCGGGCTTTGATAGCGTCTTCGTCTGTAAATGAAGAGTATCAAAAAATGTATGAAAGCCATGTCAAAAATATATTGTTAAATTTTCACGTAATATAGTTATAGTGTAGGGTGTGTGGATATATTATCATTTATCTCTATCGTTACCTGCATTTGAAAGAATAATTGAATTTAAATAACTTAATTTATTGCATACAATGAATAATGCTAGTTAGATAAATTATAAACATTGTTTTTAAATTTTGTTAAAATAAATGTAAAGACCAGCTCTCTTCTCTCTGTCCACATTATATAGTATAAGACGGAATTTTACACAGCACTTTGTTTAATCACTGTAGAGAGGTAGTTTTTGTCCGGAACACATTACAAATGCACAAATTCATTATACCTGATTAACGGAATTAACACAGTAAAGGCCGCTCGTATCGCTCATTCAGCTAGCTATACATATTTATAAACCATCCATTGTTTGTATCAACGTGAGGCGTGTGGTGTTATTAAATCTACAAAGCATTCCAGGTCTCAAAACAACTGGTAGCCGTGACTAAACGTATGGTTCTCGGTCACTTGTGCAAACAATGTTATTGCGAGCGCCCAATTTAAATTGACCTGGTAATGGTTTGCTATGGTGAAATGGTATTTGTAAGTCTGTATATCCCTTTAGTAATATATTGGGTATAGTAGAAGTATTGTAGTACATAATAGTAAATTGTATATTGTTGCGAAATTGTATACCTAGTAGTATAATTATTCACAGTATTCCCTTGTAAATATAATTTTAATCTTGCTTTTTTGAAAAATATCGCAAAGTTCTTTATAAAATTTTCATATATTGATATTTGAGTTCAAAGAGTCATATGAGTGAAAAGAAACTTATTACTTCAGGATTATATGATGACAAATTGGAGAAATATATCTATACATCTATACTTACTAAAACACAAGAAAACTTTCTGAAATTTTTGTCTGTCTGTCTTTCCTTTTGTCTGGGCTGGTCGCCGGTGCGGCTGAACTATTTTTTATGGAACTGGAAGATAGAGGAAATTATAGACCAACATATAGGCTACTTGTTCTCGGAATTACCGCGGAACAAGAATTTAGGCGAGAGGAACTCCGTATACCGCAAACGAGTAGGCTAGCCCATTTCGTCCGCCCAGCCAATTTATTATATATAAATATTTATATAATTTATTATATACAAGGCAAAATTAGCATTACCAGCATATTATACTGGAGTGATTTCAAGAACATCAATCAGGCGGGCGAACTTGCAAGCGGTTCGCTAATAAAATATAAATACCTATAATGTGGACTCGAATAAATTTAATCGGTTTTTTTTTACTTATGTTTCATGAGGTATAATTTATTAAATATACAATTTAATAATTCTATTTGTTTTGTTGAACGTCCTTGTTGATTTAATAGATTCTCTATTTATAAAGGAAATCTATAAGTTTCACTACATCAAGTTAATAGTTTCGTCGTAGTCTGTACTGTGGCTGCGGTCAGTTATCACAAACATAATTAATTATAAAAAGGTAATTGTCGTGTGTCCTTGTCATACACAACTTCTATTTTCAATTGACAACGCGGGCGAAGCCGCATGTAAAAGATAGTTACATGTACAGAGGCACTATAAATATATTTTTGGCAGAATTTGCGCACTATTAATCACTGTACGATTTTTTATATTAAAAATGTACTACAAGCATTTTTCAAGGTAATATACATTGTAAAACAAACAATATTTAAAATACCCGTGTATTTTCGCATTCGGATGAACATGTCTATTGGAAACATTCTATATAACACTTGAAAGAATGCGCATTTTATGTCATTACAGAGGTTGTTTGTTAAATGGAGAGAAAGAAAGCAATCCCGCTTATTTCGTTTTTATAATTATATACAAGTCTTACAAATACCAAGCATTATTAAGTGTAAGTATAATTATAATGGCTACAGTTGAGTTAATTGCAGTATACGTAACAGAACAACAAAAATATTAAACCATAATTTTTGTTCTTATTCATTTTTGCAATATGGAAAGTACTGTTGTAAGTATTACTTCTGAGAACATTTTCTTATTGAGAGTGGTTGGGGTTGTTTTTTAAAATGTTAATCCACCCTAAGGATAGAAGAATACTTAAAGACACTTAAAATATATACAAATTGGAATTCAGCGGGACAGCGGGAAACCGTCCAAGCGTCCAAGCGCTCTGACCACTGAGCCATTAGCCATGCGTTCTTTAGCACACTGCGTCGAAATTCCTATATGTTTTTTTACAATTTATTATGCTGTTGGCATTTCTGTAGGGAGATTTTTACAAATTTCCGCTACCCAAAGATTATTGCGAAGAACCATCATTTGGCAAGAGAGAATCTTATTAAATATTTTTATATTTTATTAAGTGTTAATCCACATTAAAGGTACAAAAATACTTTAAAAAAAAAGCATGTATGAGATGCTTCACAGGTTGTGGCCGTCCGAAAACAAGCTCAACTAACCAAAGTAGAGTAAGTTCCGATGCTCTACTTAGTTTGTCGTTAAGTTTTGTGGCGTTATATAAAGTTAAACTGTATTTCGAGTTTCTCTAGTTGGGTAACATTTTGAGTGGAGAAATTTATTACTAGGATTCTATTTCTGCTATCTTTTCTCCTCACAATATTAAAGATGCACGAATTGCCAAAATTCATACATACATAATAAGGTGTGAAATTTATAAATAGTCATAGACTTTTTGTTCGAGGACCGTCGTGGCGCAGAGGCACAGCGTCTGCGTGTAAGCGCGCACAGTTTGTGGGTTCACTTCTCACTCAGAGAGAACAAAAAATTTTCATTTTCTTAGCTCTGGTAAGAGCGGCTTTGAGTTCTGCCACTCAACGACGTCTCAAAAGGCGGAGAGTGAGTGAAACGAAGTTTCTTAACACATGGTTCCTACGGTTGCCTCTGCCTGAAGCTATTATTATTAATATTTCTTTTGTATTTTAGAAGAAAATACATCGCAATATCGTTTTTTTAAAGCCAAAAGTACATATTCATAGTTTATCATTTATTGTATTCATTATAAAAGTTTTAAAGAGGCCATCATCATTTAATGATGTCGCTGGGATTATAGCTCGTGTTGAGAATGTAGTCTTAACACTATGTCTCTGCCTACAGTACCCGATATAAAGTAAATAACCAAAAAAAAATTCGAAACTGATAAAGCTAATAAACACATATAAAGCTAATAAAAGTCACATAATAAATATTATTTACCCATTCAGCAATGACTATCGCGCAAAACGGATGATGTGTAGTAGCTCGTGCGTCAGCATATGATAACGATAAGATAGCGTGCGCCAACAAAGTCGTGTGCACTAAGCGTTATGTAATAATTACTTGAATATTGTTTCTTATAAGACTTCTTGATTAGTTGAACCTTTTAGTTGAAGTTTTTCTCTTTGTAATAGTAAGTTAAGATGTATACTATTAGACTACATAATGGAGTAGCTTCTGACTGTTAACTGTTAATTTGGTTCGATTAGGGGAATACATTACTTTTATTTGCGTTTTGCCCGTAGAATTGGGAGGGAGGGGGTGTGTGATACGTGCCCATCCCTAATCTGGCACACTAATTATTTACCAAAAAAATTTGACATTTCTTACCAAATTGCATTTTCTGATTTAATTAATTAATTAATTATAATTTATTATAATTTGGAAATTAATTATAATTTGTAAAATAGTTATATTAGTTATTATATATATTATGCCGTATGAATCACTGGAGGCCAGGCCTCCCTGGGATATATCACTGGATACGTCCATACGTGTAGATAAAGTGTCGCGTTGACTACCGCCACTCAGCATGCAGTATCTCAAAAAAAATTTTAAGTCAAACTTAAACATAAAATTTTTACTCTCAAATAAAAATATTTTTCTTACATTTGTTTCTATTCTTAAAAACATATGCACATGCATCTATGATAATGCCTATAATTTTAACTAGTACAATCTGTCTTCAGTCACCTTTCAAGTATTTAATAGCCACTTTAGCATCAAATACGGGTATCAGTGTGTTTCTCATGACGAACCCCTATATGGTTGGCTCCCAAAATAGTTTTAGTAATACGGTGGAACCGCAAAAGGAAAAAGTGCGGGCGGCGCTAACAACTTACTATGGGATATGAGATATCTAAAACTATATTTATAGATGTTTGTCATTTTTAAAATGTCATTTCATACAAAGAATATAAAAATTAATACGTTTTCTAGAAATATTTGTGTACATTAATATATGTATCTGTTTCGAACAAAAATGTCAACATATTTCAAAACATTTACAAGTTACGTATGTATAATCTATCAAATCATAATCTATTATGTAGTTAAAAAAAGGTCGATAGCAAAAGTAGGTACATACAAAAGTCATGCCGTATTTTCAAAGGACACCCGTAATGATAACATTTTTAATGCCTGATAAGAATTATATATAGTACCTAAAATTGCGGGTTTTAAGTTTTTCGAACTATTCATATAGCTTTGGGAAAGACTGTCTAGGATCCGTTATGATTGAAAATATATGCATTTTTCTCCAGATAGGATTGCAACATCGTCATTTTTGTTGATATTTTGTTACACACATAACAAGTTTAAAACGGATGTACCAATTTAGATAACAATTTTGCTTAACGATTTGGTTTTGATTTATTAAGATAAGGTTTTATGTTATCATAGTAGATAACAACAATAACAATATATATAGAATTTTTTTTTATGTAATATCGATATTATTGCAACGCAAACGATCAAAGCTTATTTTAAAGCCATTTTAATTCCTTTTCACAACTATTAATGAGTTTTAAATTCAACTCCAATTAAATGCAGTGTTTTTACTGATTATCTCTATATAGATCGCTGGTGCAAATTCCGCTTGCAATCATGGCTAATTATGCAAATTATTGTTACAATATGTAAAATATACAATTAGGTAAAACGATAATATTTATCGTTTAGCTTTTGTATTTGTCAAACTATATATATATATTAAGTTTTTAATTTCGAAAGCTCTTTTTAACAACAGTTTATTTAAATGAACTTTTGAAATCTATTCAAAGAAAGTTAATATTAAATTCAGTGATCGACTTCAAAAAGGAGTAGGTTCTCAATTCAGTTAGTATGTTTTTTTTATGTATGTACACACACCGGTTACGCCGAGATTTCAGATCCGATTCGACCACAGATTTAATTTTTTGTTCGACGCGGAATACCGGCCATTTGGCGGTGATTCTTTATTTATTCCATTGGAAAGCAATCTGTCTATTTCATGTTATATAAATTAAGTCTTCAAACCTGATCTATTCTAGAAAAATCTTAGTACAGCTTACAAAACAATCAATTACAGATATTTAAAAGTTAAATATACAAAAAATATGTTAAAACATCATTATTGATGTCGATGCTACCTCCCTTCCTTCCTTCCTTAGTCCTCAACCCTGAAATATATACTTTAATGAAATTTATATATTCAAGGTACCTACTTACGTACCTTAACAAATAACAATGAATGAACTCCTGTGATACAGATGAAAACTTAAACAGTAAATATTAAGCTTTACCTTGTTTAGGGCTTGTCAATGACTTAAACCCTACCTATAGCAGGTAGCAATTAATATTTACTGTACAAACTCTAACTACCTCTCATATAAATAGTACCTATTGTATTAATATGAGAGGTAGTTACGTTTTCATAAGAAGTGCTCTTAGTTATATCTTCATTAAGTTATGTAGGTATATTTTAAATTCAAAGAATTATTTAAGAACTATTTTCATACTTAGATATAGCTACTTATGTATTGACACTGACATTTCCCTGACACATTTATTTTTCAAAAAATGAACAAACATATTGTCTTGCAGTGGCAATTGATATTTTATTATTAAAAGAACTGCCTAATAAATAGATAAAACTCAGTACTTTAAATCGTTGAAATTTTCGTCATTAGTAATCCGAGCTGTGCATTAAGCATCCAACTTTCATCTAATTCAAACTTTCAACATTCACATGCATGCACTTGAGTCTAGCAATTATGCATTATATAATAATGTAAGCATGCATGCATGCATATATATATATATATATATATATATATATATATATATATATATATATATATATATATATATATATATATATATATATATATATATATATATATATATTTATATATATATATATATATATATATATATATATATATATAATATATATATATATATATATATATATATATATATATATATATATATATATATATATATATATATATATATATATATATATATATATATATATATATATATATATATATATATATATATATATATATATATATATATATATATATATATATATATATATATATATATATATATATATATATATATATATATATATATATATATCTATATATATATATATATATATATATATATATATATATATATATATATATATATATATATATATATATATATATATATATATATATATATATATATATATATATATATATATATATATATATATATATATATATATATATATATATATATACATACTTGGCAACCGAACAAAAATCTCCACGACGCGACGCCTGCAACTCCTTTTTATACGGATCGCAGAACAGACTCTATCTGTGCAATAGCAATCTTTATTCTATTATATTTATTATTGTTTAACCTGTGTGTGGACACGTGCAGTTCAAATTGAATTCAAACCAAAACATTTTTTTTTTACATTTTTGCTTATTTATATACCTAACTACAAAGATGAAATATTACAAAATTCTAGAAATCTTAAGTCTATACATATATTATATCAAATGCTACCTACAGCCGTATATTGTATGGGATAAAAGAGGTTATGTTATCTCTTCTCTCTCATTAGTATGTTATAATAAATAATACCGCAGCCTAAGTTGCTTAAAACTGATAATATTAATGAAAATAAATAACAACAATAGTACCACAATTCAAACTACATGTTAATTAAACATATAATTAAAAATAGAGGTGATTTTCTAATTCATGTATACTTGCTAATTATAGTATAACGATCTCCCTCAATAGTTTCCGTTGTGTTCTCACACCATCTAACCCATGGGCCCCATCATTTCGACTCCAGAGAAATTTAAGCCCTAACGCCCTAATAATAGAACTTTCTTTTATTATACATTATTTTCTCTACGAGAACAGCATTTTAATGGTCAATAAAATTAGCCTCACAAATTAGAATAGTTCTTTGTTGCACTCGGTTTGTCCATGAGTTTACGTGAGTCATACTGCTTTTTTCTTTTATTGTTGTCTATTATATTCGATAAACATATTATATTATGTAATTTAAGTGTCATAAATGTTACTGTATGATATTTACATATAATAAAATGTAAAGGGCGTGTCTATGGGTTTCCGAAATATTATATAAATATAACTATATTATTCTTTTGTATGGAATAAAGGTATTGGAATATATTCATTTTTTTTATATAAAAATTCTAGAGGTGAGTCGATAAGCCAATAATACAAAATAGGCGAAAATGTAAGAACTGGAGATAGGCCTTTGCCTATAAATGAAACAGGTTAATATAATTTTAAAAAATATGTCATTAAAACTGCTTATCACATTGATCGATTTTTAATAAGGCTTTTTATAACGTATTTCTTACAGTACCTACTTCATTATTTCTTATAGTTTAGCTGGACTGTTATGGCACTTTATCGAATGTTCCAGATCAAAATTTTTATATGTCAATTGTAAATACCTATCACATTTAACGAGCTTTCTTGCTAAGTTTGCCATTCATTGTTTCATATAAATTAGCTAAACTACTATAAATTGTGGTTACAGTACAATTATTTTATTATTAAAATATCAATGACGTCACATTGACGTAACTAGGTTGGGTAAGGTTAGGTAATATTTACATTCATAAATAAATATATTTAAGCTTGCAATACACGTAATTCATGGACTTCTTAAGAATTAATAATTTACCACAATATTATTATCCATCTTAATAATAAATATAATATGAGCTCATTCATTATCTGCGTTCTGTTCCATTGTTAACAATGGTGACAAATACTTTTCAATTTTAGTTACACCATGTATGTAAAACTTTTTTCTTGTTTATCATTACTATACGTCATTTGGCATATACTGATAAGGATTTTTTAGTAAAATACTAACATATAGACCAAATCAATGAAAATAATAGTAAAAAAAAAAACTCATATTTATTCAGCATCCTAATCCAATCCCGTGTCATCTATCCGCAAACATTTGTCAGGGACATTTATCACCTGAACCCAACAAGGGTTCTGTTTACACTGCTTTATTTCATGTACAATGTAACAATTTATATATGAGTCGATTTAATAAATGCATTAGTATTGTGAGCCAGACGGGAAACGCATGCAATGGTTCTAGTTTCTATCTCTACTAGAGTTACTTTGGGTATTATAAAATTAGATACCTAAATTAATTTAAATCATCAGTTGGATAAGACAACGTCTGTCATTTGAAATTGTGTCTGAAGTGATAGTGTCAGGCAGTCTGCCTTATCCCCTAGATTCTTACCCCCTACCTCGCCGTTATCATAACCGCCACCTTGTCCAGGAATTGCAGGGCGACCGGGAACTGGAGGCCGTTGTGTGCCAGTTAAGGTATTTACCGTTAATTCCAAGCTGAGCAGACTTTAGAGTGCTTTAGACATATATATAACAACAATATAATATAATATATAACAGGCAAATATTTTTTGATAAACAACTATTCCAATAGTAACTTTTATTTAATACATTGTGATTTTGAACTCCATTATTTCATATACGCTAACTTCATTATATTGTTTAGTAATTAGTTTGTGACTGTCGGACTGTTAGTACGATAGTAGTATGTTCGATGCCCACTCGGAGAATAATAATATTTATTTATTTTTAATTTTCCTGCTTTAGTAGATAAAGTGCGGCGCTAATTTCTGCCATTGAACATGAAATGTGTCGAAAATTGGGCAGAAAGTGGGGAACGGCGTATCATTAAAATAAGGTTTCTCTATTCTTATCCTGGTATGCAGGTAATAGCGAAATGCTCCTTTTTGTTTTTTTTGCCGTTGGCTCGTAAGCAGTTAGTCAATTATTCTATTGAGGTAATATGGTTTCAATATGACTAGCACAATTTTATAGATTACCGAAACTCTTAAAGCGACACAAATAAATATTTTACATAAATAATATACAACAAATACATATGTAAAATGAATTATTTTAATTGTCCCTCTTTAGTGTAACAATTAAAATATAGTGGCGATGGTGTCCGCCACTCAACATATAATGTCTTATCGAATTCTGTCGGAGAGCGGAGAACATAATGTCTAAAAATTTCCTAGAACTTACACTACTATATTATGCGGTAATATTTAAAGAATAATTTAGAACGTTACAACAAAAGATGTTTTAAAATTGTATATTCAACTAAATGATAAATTAACCATATAAATTTTAAACTTACTAATAACCCTGTTTCATTAATTTAACCATCTGTTAATATTTGTTTTAGTTTAATTGTCTTCGATATGACGACGGCAGTCCCCTTGTCGGCCTCAGAGTGTCACCGGCCTCTGTCGGCCAGAACGAGATGGCGCTATCGATATTATTATAATAGTGAAAGGGACAGCGGATAGCGGGGCAAGCTAAGTAAATTGTCATGATTGGATAATTATTTTATTGATACAGTCAAATACTATTGTAATTAATTTAGGCCGAATTGAGGGAAACGAGCGAGATTATGAAATAATTTGTATTTCTCACTTTACGTATTGATATAGGAAGAAATATTAATTAATTACTATATTATTCTAAGGTAATAGTATAGAAAAGTATAGAATAAATCAGTTGATAAATTAGTTTGAAAGTACATTATGTATATGCTTGGAGTAATATTCAATTTAATTACTTTTTAATACCACACTATATAAAATAGATGTGATTATTTATTTATCACAAATTTAATTGTCATTATTTATTATATTGATAATTAAAATATACTCTTTAACTGAAACAATATACGTGCAATAGAAATTAGAATTATTATATTTTACTTACATATGTACATATATCTTATTTTTATTATTCTTAAAGTGGTAATCCACACTAAGGATATATAAATACTTAATTTCAGCTGGATTTGAACCCTCGCCTCATATATCTTTTTTTAATTATTCTTCTTTGTGTTAATTTATTCTACGGTGCATATCCTAAAATATTTTAAACACATATGTACCAAAAAGTTAATTTTCTTTTAAGCAAAATATTTAAGTGAATTTCTTAATAAGTTTAAAAAATGTATACTAAAATATTATAATATTATAATTAAATATTTAATTTAAAAATTTATGATTTGCATTTGACACTAATATTATCAAGTCAGAAGTCGCTAGTGCAATATTTATAATATAAGTAATCGATTTAACTTGGAATCTAATTATTTTTATTAAATGAAATACAATTACAAATTAATACAAAACGAAATAGCTATATTAACATATATTATAATAATTGCTTGTATCCAAAAAAGTGCATTCTCACAAATGTTTGCTTAGAATTTGCTTCGCAAGAGATTAAAAGCCTTAATTAGAAACAGCACTAAGTGAGCAAAGGCTGCATTAAAAGCTTTGAAAACATTTCGTACTATATAATAGATATATCTACATACGTATTTTATAAGTAAGTGCTTTACTTATAAAATACGTATGTAGATAGAATATCTTGAATCTTAAAAGTAATAAGTATCGACCTGATTAATTCCATCCGATCTGTTGAAAAATTCTACAATTACAAATATACTGTCTGAACTCTATCCGCATTCAGCATTAATATATAGGTAATATACACAAATATCCAACATCAAAGCTTTTACGGAACCAAAACAGTTATTATTCAATAGCGTTATCCAGAAGCTAACACAGAATACTAAGCGAAGCTCAAGCCCCAATTAGGATGCATCCGCCGCGGAACTTCGTTGCAAATTAAAATTGATGCGTTCATTTCGTTCCCATTCACCATTCAGATGTTATAACAGTTAAGTGTCTAACAACATAATTAGTACCAACAAAAACCATGATTGATGAATTACACCCTGTCTATTCGCGCTATCCATCAGTGATCGCCATCAAGGCACCGTTACATGCAGTGCGGTCATTGTCCCCAAATTCGCAATTTGAGCTTTAGATAATGACCTGCACGCATACTAACAAAGCTATCTTCATAAAAATCATTCAAAGCTTTTCTTTACTATTATGAATAGCTACATGTAGATAAGTAGAGAACCGTTATACAGGTAGAGGTATATCTCGAAGGTTTTTTTTGTGTGTCGAGACGTGTATGGCAGATGGCTAGCATCACGGCTGCACGAAATAATGTAGTGCCATAGCGAGTACCGCGTTCATTACACTTAAACTGTCATCATGTGATACAAGTTATCATATTCATTTTTATAATAAATAGATAGTAAGTGTTTTTAGTATTAGCATAGCAAATGGGAATTTTTATCTCATGCTTAATAATAGCAGCGTTGCAAATTAATTTTGCGTACCTTTTTTTATTGTTTTTTTTAAATTAAAAACTCATTTGTTCTATTTGTGTAGATAATATTTACGTGCATACATATATGGCGATGAAATTAATGTTGTTATTTGTCGAATATGTTTTAATTTTATATATATATATATATATATATATATATATATATATATATATATATATATATATATATATATATATATATATATTAGGTATATCTTTTAATGTAATTTAATGCCGGGATAATTCTACTTAGCATTATCCCGGCACATTGCCAGGGTATGGTTTCCTACTTAATCTACTCCACTTCGCACAGTCTTGATCACCCTCAGTGATTAGCTTTCATGTCCTGAGTCACGACGTCCAGTGGAAGTATTGACAATAAAAATGTATTCAAAATAATACAACAGTAAGTAATATATAAGCTGTAATTTCTAAAGTTTTTTTTTTCTTTTTAATTACTTACAATTAATTAAATTATTAAAAAAAATTAAAAAAAGCAAATCCCATAATTATAACCATAACTCATAGTTTTTCATAGTATTTCTCAGCTAAACAATATTTTGATCAGAACAGATCGTACGCACCGTTATCGCTGGCAGTCCGCAGTCCGTGCTAGGTGTATAGACGGTCGTCGTCCCCGAATTGGCTGGCAAATCACGAGAGATTTGGCATTACTTGCAATGTATTCGTAACAAACGTGCCGTTGTTTTGATAGAGCTGCCGTTTCAAAATGTATATAACTAGTATTATAATTTTATAGGATTGGACTAATTCCTAGGACAAGTTGGTGATAATAATGAAAGAATGAAGAGCTTCATATGATTTTTATTTAAGAATAAATGCTAATTATGATTATAATGGTTAAGCTAGCGAATATGTATGTGTATATCTTAAAATATGATTTTATTGTAATTTGTTTCCATTAAAGACATAAATGTAAAACTAGAGCCAAGTCCAATATTGAATAATGTGTCGATTTCGACGTTATTGAGAAATTAAATTGAAATATTTATTATTATTATTGAATTAAATTAATTTTCGTATAGGCTATATACTTATACTATTTGGTTTGCTGGTTGTACATACCTAGTCATATTACCACCAAGTACCAAATATCAACCTAGGTCTAGGATAAGAATGGGTTATTGAACAGTGAGTGAGTCAGTGACTAAAATAACGGTTTTTAAACTTTTAATATACATATTTCAAATAGCTCTATCAAAGTAATAACAAAGTCCATGAGAACAGAACTATAGATTATGACATCTATATATTAATAATAATGAACAAATAACTAGCATTTAACTAGAAGCAACCAGATGTGAGAAGCGTAGATGTAACATGAATGAAAGTGTATGTATGACGTGAGAGCGCATTTCCCTTTGACGACTGTAGCTTCATTGATGCGTCGTAGATTACTACCGTACAGACAGCCCTGTTAATGGAGCATCTGGTAAAGGTACTTTCACATAGTTTCTTGTAATTTTTACTATATGTGTATTTTATTTTGTACTGGTCGGTGCCCGTTACTTTATTTACGTGAACTTTATGACAGATGATCTGTCAGCCCCTTTATTTTGACCTACTTTGACAAGTTTAAAAGTGTATTGGGTAACGGGTATCTCGCAATATAAAAATTAAAACTTGAACTAAACTTCTCTGGTCCATTCTTCTTTCCTATCAATTTACTTACTTACATCAACACTGGTAAATGGAGTACAATTTTTAGTAATAAAACTAAATTAATAAAAATACGTTCACTTCATTCAATATTTAATTAACACAACCTCTATACACTTCTACAAACACAAGACAGTGCTATATTTTTCAACATGCAACATTAAAGTTATGAAACGTGTCATCTTTAGTTCCATGTGTACCAGGTCTAACGCAATTGGTACAAAGAGCGGCGCGGTCAATGTACCGCGCGTCACGCCACGCCGCGCGCTCTAATGCGCTTAGATTGCTACCTAAAAACCAGGCTGCGTTGATCCCCGCTACACTGTACTGTGGCCCCTTTACCTTATTTAACTATTAGAGCAAGAACGGCAGGGTAGATCAACAACGCTGGCCACGTCACTGCAATTGCAAGAATTGCGCGAATTCACCTATTTGTTCTAGGATTACTTATTTTGACCTATACGTGCTATATTACAGAGATTTGGCGCTTAAAACTACGAGTATATGTATGTTTGAATATAATCAGTATGAAATAATATGTTCGTTCAGTTTATATGAACATGTTATATTGTGTATAAATATGTGAATAATACTCAAAACGGCTCGTGAAGCTATAAAATAAGTTATTAATATGAAAATTGTTTCAACAATAATATTGTACAATGAAACAATCAAGTATCGCTTTAGTTCCAGCCAAAGCGTGCATTGTAGCATATTAAAAAGCATTTACCGATACATACCTACATACATTGCGGAAACAAGGTCAATTAAGCAACTTATCATTTGTAATCTAGCCTTATCAATCCTAGAAATTAACTAGTTATTACTGTCATTTTAGCTTTACAAAACGAGTAATTAAATACGTTTTTTTAATTGTAATACTTCAGGGAGCTTCACTCCCTGATCTTAATTTTTTTACGGGACTTTCACTTGTTTTGTCTCTACACTTTGTGACACAATATTCTCGATTACATAGTGTTATATAAATTGGAAGACAATTGTATGAAGTACTAACTATCACAATTTTGAATTATATGAAAAAAAGAAGAGACAATGCAAATGTGGCAATTTTTACAAAATATTAAATTAATATGCCACTAAAGGTGTTCAGTCAGAAGCCACACTGTGAACTGTGAAGCAGAAATAATCTCATTCGTCCCGGGTGTACGATTTCCCTCAATTCAGAATTTGTAATGCTATTTTGGTCCCTCGTCTAATAGTCGATAATTTGCCTTTTTGCCCATTCCACAATTCCCTTTCATTCCAATTTTAACAATCTTATTTAACCTGTCCTCAAACCGGCTAGGGATTTCAGATTATTCTTTTAAATTTAGTATTTTAGACCGTCGCGCATTCACATTGTGAGTTCGATTCCCAGTGATGTCAAGTGCTCCAGGTAGTCAAGCGCGTTGTTGAGTGCTTCTGCTCAATACGCAATGTCTCGAATATTACCCAGAAAGTGGACACCAGAGTGTCGTAACACTAGACGCCCTCCTACAGTAACTTAAGAGATATATATGTATTACCTATAATAATCTATAGGATATAATTTAACTTACTTACCTAATAATCCATATCCTGAGTTTGAATCCCTGAAGGAGTGATATATTGTCACCGAAATAGTACACGTAATATAACACGATAAGTGAGTAAAATTTTTTTCACCGAATCCAATTTTCAAATGAGTTCGTTACCAACGGCCATGGTGATTACTGTTATAGCGTGTCGGGGTTATCAAAAGGCTTATCTTTTTGATTTCCACGCCGCGTCTAAAATAGCGACAATAACAGAGAAACAGCATTCACATCACCATTTTCATTTTCAAATTGAATTTCTTTCATTATTATGATCATACTCTCAACGAGCGAATATTTAAAGCTCATTATTCTTATTTTTTTTTTTGTTTTTGATACTTGTGGACGCCCGCAGCTTTGTTGGCGCGGACTTTTTAACCCTTGCCACCCTATGGACTGCTATCCTTTTTCATTGAGATTCATGAGATTGTATTCCACATGTTAGATTTTTAATTTCAACGAAATATGATTCACGCTCAAAAACTTTCACTAAAGAGCCATTTTCTGGTGTCTTACAGTTTATATATACTTTTGTGGTTCTACATCAGGTGTTCCAGATATTTGTTTTTATTTGTCATTGGAAATTGCTTATCATGTTAATTCATATTTGTTATGGCAGCATTAATTATTTCTTTGTAATCACTGCTGGTTTACTCTGGTTCTGCATCTGGTATGCTAGTTTTCAAAATCTATTATAGCCTGAATCTCTTGCCCTGACCTTACAGATAAACAAAAAAAAAATTCTTTAAAATTCGTCCAGTAGATTGGAATGCTTGTACTTACAAACAAACAGGCAGACATAATAATTTTAAACCATAGATCCATATTCTGTTAGTGCCTGCATTGCTGTCTACATTGGTCTGCATCATTTTTTCGTAAAAATATTCAATGCACAGTAATTTGCTTGCTGTTTTATTAAAATATAGATAGATAGATAGATAAATAATTATATTACACTTTTAAATACACCTAACTTTCTGTGGATATCTGCATTCAAAATCGCATACGCTATGAGCAGATAAAGTAATAACCTTAAATAACTTAATATTTAGCCTGAGATACCTACTTATACATATAAACATAAATTCTGTAAGCTTAATTGATAACCAAATATGGCTACCCTCTTAAGTGGTCGTGACCTACATATCCCTTATTCAATTACAGAAGCTTTTGACTGTTCGAACTAATTGAATTGAGTTGAATATTTATGGATAAAGTGACATTTAAAAACATCAACTTTACTATACAAGGCAGCTGGAATTTAAACGAGAAGTAATAATAGAAATACGTGAGATTTACTTAGTTTAGAGCTAATGTAAAAAGAAAATGTTCTTATAATTTTATGGGATTACTTGCAGCCAAGAGTGTGTAGGCTTAAGAGGATCCATTGAAATATGCATTAACTTCACCATCACGTTCGGTTCCACCATACAAGCTCCTCTCTTTATCTAACCAAAATTCGAAATGATCGTTCCACAGCCACCTTCGAAGTAATTTATAAAAATGTGCTAATGATACTTATAGGCAGTACGAAATCTTTTTTGCGAATTATAGATAGTTGTCACCTCTTGCTTCTAATTCTTCCTAAATATAATCGAAACATTAACCGTTAGTTTTTATGTTCAAAGTAGTATTTCACATCCAAATTTCGTAATTTGGACGTGAAATACAAACTTCTCTAAAGATCGTGCTTTAGCAATGTTTGTTTTCCATAATACTATAAGTTCTACCAGTACTACGCGTTTTAGGTTTCTTTGGTAAAGAAAAATGTCCGGTCTGGATGACGGACCATCAATATTCTAAGGAATATTAACAATAATATCATATTTTGTTTATGAAATATCTCGACTCGAGTTTTAGAGGACTTCTGTTTCTTGTAAAAGGTGTCGCAACATCGTATTAGGTATGACTTTCCTAAAATATTCGAAACTCTTTTGATTTTTTTATAGGCCTCTGATGGCTTCTTTGATCTTAATCCGTAACTATTTTTGTCTTTAGACTGAGATATCCGACGAACGCGCTAACCTTAGCCAAAATTTTAATGTTTTAATGATGCTTGAATCAAGCTGCCAAAAAGTATGGCTATATTACTTAGAAAAATGCTGGTATATATCGTGATATTTTGTAATAAACGTTTATAATTCATGAAATAATTGTACACAACACTGCACGTTTTTCGCTTTAAAGACATTAAATATTGCCGAAGGCGATACGGGCTCGGTCTAGTCCGATCAGGGACAAAAAAGGTTGATTTGAAAATATTATATTTCTCAGCTGGAAATTCGAATCTACTATTATCATACACACACCATGCACCTTCCAACTACGTCACAATGTACTAAAATGCGAATAAATATACAATTTAATGCTTGAGAAATCTCTTTGCAGCCTTGTTTTCAGTTATTTCCATTCCTTTTAAACGTGGGATTATTACGGAATCCGAAGCGTTGAAAATATTTTAAGCGCTCAGTCCTGCGGCAATTTGACAAATTAATGAGATCTTTTGCCGAAATAACTTTTAAATGAAAAGCATAAAAAGTTTATATATACCTATCTATAAATATAAGAAGTTTTAGTAAGTATTTACTAGTTGTATAGCAGGTAAAATTTGTGGAAGCGAATAAGAAGATACAATAAGTTATTTCTATAGTTACATTTACCTATCTATTTGTTTTATTAAATCAAGCTAAGATATGTTTAACTAACAACTACGAGTGTAAAGTAAAGTGACGTAACCTCCTCTGCTCAAAACGAAATTGTTCTCTCTGACAACTCTTGAAAAGGTCCTCGACAACGAGCTCCCATCAGTTAATCCATAAAATATCACATCCAATGAAGAACAAAGGGCCGACTTAGCGACTTATCTTGTACTCCCATAAATAATTAAATATTTAAATATGTTTCTCATCACAAATCATAAATGATGTCGGGCTGTCAAAACATAAATAAAGGCGCCTACAGACAAGAGGAAATCAAATAAAGGGTCTCACAGACAGGAAGAACGCTTCGGCCTAATGGATTTATTTAGATGTCATTTTTTATGTGGGCGGGGGCTCGCGCTGTGAGCCGCCTGCGTCACTGTAATGCGGATAAGACTTGGATTTTAGCTTATTTTTATTAAGTGATTTAATATAACGTAATATGTTGTAACTTGTAATTTGCTACACAGTAGTAAAATTGTTATTACAATATCACATATTTAACATATAGTTATAGTTGTAGATAGGATTTATTTACTTTTCTGGTTATTTTGGCATATAATAAGTGAGTGAGGAAATTAATTTAGTAAAATTATTTATTTATACTAAAAAAAACGGCACTTAAAACATACTTTGTTGTTTTTCTTTAACATTATAGAAAAAAACAGTGTCAAAAATATATGCAATAATAAATTCAAAACGTGTCCATACAATGATAGCATTAATAAATGTAAGCCCTCTGTTATCCCTTGAACGCGTGTTCTATCTCAGCGGGCACAGCGTCTGTGTGGGTGGAGAGCACACAGGCACAAATTAATGCACTTCTCCCTCCCACACATACGCACCCTCTATCTTTACAAGGGTCCTTCATTATGCGTACACGTGTAGCGGTGTGCGTGACCCGACATTGGTATTTTGATTGGTCATGCATTTTACGTGTTTATAGCTTCTCCCGTGCGGGCGAGCTATAAATGCGATAATTTATGTTACGATGTGCCGGTACCTAAGGGCCAGGAATTTTATTACCGATAAGAAATCTAACTCGGCTCCGAGTGTTTGGATATTACGTACAATAGCTAAAACGCGATAGCTATGTGGATTTGTTGAATCTAAGGAACTCCATTTATTTCAATGCTTACTTCACTAAGTCTTTCAGAGACAATAATATGGATATTAGCGCCATATTTACAAAGAAACGCGTTAGTTATTACCGTCGCAGTTGTAACTGTGTTTAAGTTTTCACTATACATAGACATTTAATTACGACGTTTATTGAAAGGTCTGTTAATAGCATACTTTTGCCATATAAGTGCTAGAGTAAGCGAGTTTGTATAGCATTAAGCGCTGGTAGTATCAGAAATAGTAAAGCTCGTTGCCATTAAAATGTCGTTAACAAGCATACACATGTCCACGACATGTCAACCGAATTACTTCACAATTATCCACGCACAAGAGGAATATCAAAGAGAATTTCTTATACTGTATAATTTGAGCACGCGAAGGTTTTGCCCACATAAAGTAATATTGATGCATTAATAACTTACTTTATGGAACACGATAGCCTTAAAGCAAGAAGTAACTACTATAAGTTATAATAAGAAGTGTAGGTATACACATACATACATAAGTACTACAAGAATAGAATTGGAGGCCGTCGTGGCGCAATGACGTTTGTGAGTGAGTCAACCTCATTAGGTGAAATTATTATATTTATATTATTTTTATTTCCTCGCTCCGGTTAAGAATGCGCGGCGTTGAGTTCCACCACTCAATACATAACTTCTTGTAAAATTGGGCGGAAAGTGGGGAAACGCAGTGTCTTAACAATAGTTTCCCTACGTTTATCCTGCTATGCGGGATAAAGTGTTAAGATTTTAAAAAAAAGAATCGAAAATAAATAAGCTATATATCAATTAAATTTAGTTAATATAAAACATACCTATTGAAATGGTTATCACTTTAAAATAAACCCATTTACACAAACCTGTAAGATGACCATAAGCGAAAACATAAATAATAATGTCATTTTAATTTTTTTTTGGTTCAGTCCTACAAGGTCCTTCGGTAGGTAATAATGATATATCTATAAAATCATAAGAAAATATTATTTAATATTATTTTATATACGTATGTGTAATTGTTAGCTATTGACATTGGAAATAATATCAAAATTGAGGTACACACGTTTAGTATAAAATTACATTGAAATTATTTTACGAATTCTATCGGCTTTTAATTATTAGCTACAATAATTAAAGGAGAATTATATGTGTAATATGTAAATATTACTATATAACCCTACTTAAAGCTTTTCTTTTCTTACGTGGCTACTGGATAATGACGTAAAAAGATTCATTCATTTTATACATAGTATTCATTTTTTTTCTTTTACATAACGAAATAGAGGTTTATTAATAAAAAATAAAAGTTTTTTTCCATTAAATCTGATGTTACACAAAATTTTTGATTTAGTGTAGGTGAGCTTTCGATAATGTACGTTTCAAAGTTTATATTATTGAGTATTTTTACTCGTCTCGACCAAAGACAAATTTTTTGAGAATTGTCGCCCCGGGAATTTTCGACCAGAAACACTAGTTCTAACTAAGAACGTGACTTATATCAATTTACAAGTACTTTTTGGATTACGGACCTCAAAAGAAAAACCGAGACCCGTATAGTTCCCTTTGTTTGTTTGTCCGCTGAATGAATACCAGCCTGCCAGGACTAGAAATTAACTTCACAGCTTTGCGATTTATCACGCATCCAGCATGGTAGGTAGTAGAGGAGAACAGGGTAGGCTCAATCGTTTCTACTATTGGAGGAAGTTACCTTAGCCTAACGGGGAAATTATTATTGAGGAAATTATTAGGAGTGAACCCAACCATTGCTATTAGACTTGTCCTACTGCCACGATATAGATAGTAAGGTGAGTCGTTTTCATGTGTTTTAATGTATTAAATAAACAAACGTCACAAAGACATTTATTTGTATTTCTGTATGTTCCAAATAAATTGTTATTTTATTTTAATTTTTTAAACTAACTCCCGCAACCTCATGATCCTTGCCACCCTATGGACTGCTATCCTTTTTCATTGAGAGTTATGACATTGTATTCCATAAAATTGCTCATTGCGTTCAATAATGATATTTTTTTCTTATTTCTTAGTTTAGCTAGATATTATGGTGGGATGTCGTCAGACGTTTCAGATCTTGAATTTCCATATTTCAATGGAAAATATTCATCACGCTCAATAACTTTTACTAAAGAGCCATTTTCTGGTTTCTTGTATTTAAGATTTTCTATGGTGTTCCATATCCTTGATTTTATGTCATTGTAAAATGCTTATTTATTTTTTCTTATAATTTAGCTACTTTTTTATAAGTCTACTATGATTTTGAATCAAGTATACAAGTCTTCAAAATCTATAACATAGATATACCTATATATACCTATACATGCCATGACCAATCCAAACCAAATCTGTCCAGTAGTTCCGTTGATGTGCGTGTACAAACAGACTAAGAAACAAACAGGCAGACAAAATATTAAGAGTCGTATATATATTCTATTTGTGTTTTATATCGCCCTGCATACTTTTTTTTGAAAAAATAGTCATTGTACAATTTCTATTATTTTATTATTTTTAGTATAGAATATAGATGATGCACCTGGATGTCATAGTATAGTACGGAGACATTTCTGGACAACGCGACGTTACTTTGAGCTCTTTCACTAAATTTCTAAAAACTGGTAAGCTTTTCTTTTCTATGTTATAAATACAAATATTATTAAAAATTAAGGAAAGGTTGATCTTTTTAAGCATTAGTTTTTTTGTGTAGCTTTCTTATGTATTAACTAGCAACCCGCTCGCTTACTCCTTACTCCACTTGCTACTCGCCCGCTTAGTTGAAGTTCACTTTACAAAAAATAATGTAAAATTTATGCACACAAATTACAATTATAATTTGAAATACAGTGTTTTATCTGGGCGGAAAGTACTCGTGTGCAGTCGGCGTTTTCCCGTGCAAATCTCGATCCCGTGGAAATTCCGAAATACAAAATAGTTGCACTATAACTTGCTCTTCCAATGAAAGTTCTATAGAAAACGGATTTATCATAATGGAGATTAGCCTGGACAAACGAAACGACAGACAGGCAGACAAACATTTTTAAAGTGCTTTTTTATCTTTTAGTAACGTGTAAATATCTATGTACTATCCACAAACAGACACTTCAGTTGTATTTATATGTATAAATATAAAGTCATAATCTCATTTGTTCGGTAGTTTCATTATCAACGTAGTGTTCCTCAATCAGACTTCTGTATTAAAACGTTTCCTTTGAAAGAATACAATAGCTTTTCGCCGTTGTTTATTAAAGGCGCGCCTGAAAGCTTTTTTTGCTTCCAGTTTTAATGAATAAAAAGAGGCTTCGTAGGGCTTCGTAGAGTGAAACTGAGAATTATTTGTTTCCGTTTGGATGAATTTTTTTAATTGGAGATCTTTC
The DNA here is from genome assembly GCA_037127375.1 of Dione juno. Taxonomy (NCBI): domain Eukaryota; kingdom Metazoa; phylum Arthropoda; class Insecta; order Lepidoptera; family Nymphalidae; genus Dione; species Dione juno. The sequence goes on along the minus strand of JAXRJS010000041.1, from coordinate 9,208,760 downwards.
TGTTTGCTTGGAACATGATTTATTAATATATATTTTACAGTTTTCTCAAAGTATACCAAGTAGCACTGCCTAACAATAAAATCCTACAAATCCTGACTTAGACGAACTAAGTGATTCACAATAATTCTGTTAAGTGGTGAATGTATTTAATAATGAAGCTGCTTACCTAAAAGTTCTAGTTCTGCTGATCGGATACATTTATTATTAAACTTCATAATACATAGTCACCTACCAATGATAATAACATATTGTTTAAAATATATTTAGTATATGTTTTACTGCTAGACAAAGTGAAGAAAGAAAAATCTTGACACTAAGTTATGTCTGCCTACCCTGCTATATGCTGGATTAAACGTGAAGCTGCAGAAGATGACTTTTTACTACCCTCATGCATTTCTAGTATCACGTGGAGATGCAAGAGAGAGCTTTCCGATTATTTTAACAATTTTAAATAGATATAAACTCGATAGAAACCCAATCACTTAAAGAAAATAATAAATATTTAGGTATACTAACAAAGACTATAAAAATGGCTTCAAAGTTTTTATTTTTATTTTTGTGTTTAACAGGTAAATATAATATACCTACATATTACTTTAATAAAGAGATATCAATTAATGAATAATAGCTGGAGGTTTTTTTATTTTTTATGTTCTACATAAAAAATAAAAAACCTCCAGCTATTCCCATTTCAATGATGATTATACTCCAATTTCAATGATGATGATCTTATTGTTTTAATTTTATTTTACGTATATATACAATATAATAATCTTTCTAAACAGTTCCGTTAGGCTATATATATTGTAATTTGTTTTTTTTGGAATGTAGTTCTCCTTATCTTTTTTAATTTGAGTGAATATTCATATTTATTCTAAATAATTAATCGAAGTGCCAAAATTATTTTCTTATTTTAAGTCTCTGTTGTTATTCATAGGCTACAACTGTATATTTATTTTTTTGGTTCACACTGTAACTCTTATGGCGCAGGATAGGCAGAATAAGCCTTTGTAAATAGGTATTCTGATCATAAATACTGTAACAATTAAAAATAAGCAAAATACTACTTATGAATGTGCAATCTGTCATTATTTTACCATTGTTGATTGTGTTTTCTTATTTTCGCGCCAATACATTGCCAAATATAAGTGGGGTGATAAACCATGAGGTAATAAAAAGGAATGATTGAGCCATATTTTTATGATAAAAATATCAAAGTATCGGTATAAGTGTATCAAATCTTGAGAAGGTTATTAAGCCCCTTAATAACACCATGTTTTATAATCAAGAAGCAAAACTCGGCGCCGGGTCGCAAAGCTCGATCCACCAAATCTTGGTAAGAAACGAACGTCCCAGATTTCATCAATGCTGAAGACTAGCCGTCATCTAGTCCTGCTCTTAATTCACTGGATTATAATCTATTATCAGTTTTATAGAGTAAGGTTTGCTTTAAACGTCATAATGATTTAGAATCCCTAAAACATCCATACGATTAGCAGTGAAGAATTTTCTCATAAAAAGAGTGCCTATTGATAACTGGCCTTAACGTTCAAAGGATTCTATTGCAGCCAATGGTGACCACTTCTATATTTGCATACTATTATCTAACATACTGTTACCTATAGTAATAAAATATATGTTGCGTGTGTATGTAAATATATGTAAATATTATGTTTTTCTTTGGAACAATATTTATGGCAAGACTCGGTATATAGCTACCTACGTAGGTACTAGAGTTAGGACAGCAGTTACGAGTTTTTTAGCTTCACGCTGTATATAATAGGTAATAGGTTCCTACGCACAATTCACAGCGTCGTAGTCATCGCGTGTTGATAAGCGGAACTCAGTTGCCTTATGTGTTCTTACTATAGCGAGAAAATGAAAACATTCCATTCCCCCGAATGGAACTCGAACGCATAACTGTCGTGCTTATAGTCAAACTTTGTGACGCTGCGCCACGACGCCCAATTATTTTCTCGAATTAAATTTTTATCCAAACCCCTTTATATGTTTTGTGTAAAATATTAATTATTCCGACCTTCTCCTTTGATTATACAAAGCCACACGATAAGTTTTTGTAGACTTTAATTCCATATCCAGTTTCGAACTTTACTCAGAATTGAAATGAGACGAGAATTTACAATTTAAGTACGACTAAGTATAACCAATTAGTATAAATTTAAATGAAAATGACTATTAGCATTTATTATTAAAATAAATATTATCACTTAGTCTGAACACGTATACAGCATATAGCCTCACGCTTTATCCTGGATCCCAGCAAGGTAAGCAGTGGTCCTACTGTAAAATCACTCCGTTTTTCGCTTTCTAACCGAATTTCAGCGTATTGAGTGGCGGTACTTTACGCTGTATTTTGTACAAGTAAATAAATAATCAATTCCCCCAAATGGCTATCGAACCCACGGCCCGAAGCTTACAATCAGAAGCTGTTTCATTGCGCCACGGTGACCTCAAGTGACAAGTATGTATATAAAATAAATTAATAAGCTAAATGAATATGTATTCGTTCTTATTTATTTATAGTAATCCCCCTATTTTACCTGTCAGATACATCTATTGATGCCTGTCTTGTACACCCTCGCGCCAATTCGCTGAAATATCCCACGCACACATTCAAACAAAACTATACAATATTCACACGCAACTAAAAGCTGTATAACGCTTTACAAATACTGTCGTCTAATGATGTCAAGACTAAGAAGCGCTTATATTGCTTAACTTTGTAGTACCTAAATACAGATAATTATATTATATGCAACTAAAACTTGTAGGATTTAATATTTGTGTCATGTGAAGATATTTTTATATTATCTTCCGATGATATATTTAGTCGTGTCCGTCTGTTATACGAATTTTTATAAACACATTTTTTTTTTGAAACGTCCTTACAGTTATTTCAATACGGCTTTGTAATTACATAAAAGCCTTCAAACGAGCCTAATTTCAAAAACATTCACTTGGTTACAGAAAGTGGGCTATGAAAATTGTTGAAGAATACTTATATTCTAAATATTGTTGAGTAGCTACTCAAAATATTTAGAAATAATATAATATTATTTATATTTATTATTTTGTATTTTATAGCTATGATGGGCTGCAAGAAAAAGAACACAATTGCGATTGTTACTGAGTGAACCCTTAAATAGCGCTACCGACTATTAATTATGCTTCTACTTTTAAATATTTAAAAATATTTATTCTATTTATATCAAATACCCGCCAAACTCAAAAAAATCCCTGTTTTAAAACTCAAATAAAAGATGGAATTTGAACGGAATCTTATATTATTTAGAAAACGCGACGAGCAAGTGTATAAAAAAGTAGCCCCTGTAATTTTTTTGTGTCTCATACAAAAAAATATATAAAATAAGTAATATTATAGTCAAGTTTTAAAAAAACTTGTTCCTCAAAGGTTTGCTCACTCACTTTATTATTCAACTTGGAACTTATCGTTCTATCGATTTACACTAATTTAATCTATAAGTAAAAAGCCTTGTAAAGTAGTGATATTAACAGCGCAAATCTAATACGGGTGGATGAATTAGAAAAACGGTAAAGCGATTAAAGCGCTGGCTTACGTGACTGGAGATCAATAGCTATGCGGTGTTTACCCTGCCCTTTACCCCGCGCTTAGCCTTACTAGTTTGCATTCGATGATACAGCCTTATTTTGAAGTAGGCTTATTTAGTATCAACATATATATTTATTATCAAACTAGTATATTATTAGCTGTTGGTATGTCTGTACCAGTGGCGAGGTGTCCTTATAACACGATTCCCATGCTGGTAAGTAAAGTAATGCTGTTGGAAATTAATAATAATATAAAATAATGAAGTAATAATTTTGTTACTATGTACCTACTTATAAATTTATATATTAATAAATTTATAAGTACTTAGTTACTAGTACTAACAATTCATTATTATTGCTTCACTCTGGCTTAACTTTATAAAAATTAAAATTACACTCTTCGCCACTGGTCCGTACAATAATAATAACTCTTGTTTCGTTATATAATTATGATGATAATAGAAAATGTGACCTTTCACATGTTTCTACAAAAACGTATCTATTACGTTTTTAATGAAGATTTTTTTATTTAGTGTTTACTAAGTTATTAATAACAAATATAAAGCAGTTATGTCTGTCTGAAACATACCAGAACCCCGTAACTAAAGAGGAACCAGGTAGCTCAAATACATCGCGAGTCGACGGATATAACGTTCTATAATTAATATAATTATATTATTGCAGCTATTTTATCTTTAAAATAAAATTAGAAGCATCGTTTTTAGCTAACGTAGCACTCAAAGTGTAATGATAAAAAAAAACATATTTTATTTGATATCATATATATATTATAATAACGTATATTTTTTTTTCTAAAAATTTATCTAAGATAAACTTCATGAATTATATATAATACGTATTGAATATTTCCATACAAACCATCTAATAACAAGATAAACGAAGAATGATATCGCAGTTTTGATTTAAAATTTACAAAACTTTACGTTTTACAAAATTTTAATGTTATCCACATACATATCATGTTGTTCGCAATATTCTTTATTCAAATAGGCATTTGCAAGAACTTTTGAATCGTCGAATCAATAAGGCTATCACGAGCTCGGGAAGTATTTCTATTGAGAAGATACGGCAAGAATGAAGAAAAATACTAAACATTAAGTAGCCCACAAATACAACTTTATCGCAATAATAGAATAAAAAATATAACATATATAGCTTAATTATATATTATATTATATATAGCTTCACGCTGTATCCCGCACATAGTAGGATATGCAGAGGGAATAGTAGGCTCAAGAAACCTAGTGTTAAGACACTCCGTTCCTCGATTCCCGCCTATCGTGACATTGCGTGTTGAGTGGCGGCACTCAATGTCCCATCTTGCCTTGTTATCAGAGCGAAGAAAATTAAAATAATTTATTCTCCCCGAGTGGGAATCAAACCCACAAGCGGTTAGAGGCAGACGCTGTGCCTCTGTGCTACGACGGTCCTCATTATCAAAGTAATATGATTTTATTTTTTTAAATGATGAAAGTTTTGTTGTACTTTTCAGATGCAACTATAATCATTAAGTAAATTAAAATGTTTTTTTGTTCATATTTAAGTAATTATAATGTTGTTGTGTTGTATTATAATGTTATGTTGTTGTATTTACTCTAATATATATATATATATATATATATATATATATATATATATATATATATATATATATATATATATATATATATATATATATATATATATATATATGTTAGTTTCTCCTTATTACTTCAGCTACCTGCCAGTGACAGTCAAGTCAAAATCGGTCCAGCCATTTCAGAGAGTAGCCGGAACAAACAGACAGACAGGAAAATTTTAAAAAAAATTTTGGTATATATACCGTACCTAAATATATTCATATGTATATACTAAAAACCAGTTATTTTAATATTACAAACAGACACTCCAATTTAATTTATTAGTAAGTATAGACTAGAGATATAAAAAAGTTAAAAACTAGCACACACCCTCGCTTTCGTATGCATAGCGAAAAGTAAACATCAGAACGATAAATGATATCGTGTTCGTAGTGAGAAGGGATTTCAAATTTTCACTCATAAAACCAATCAACCCCAGGTATTTGCATTGCAGTATGCTTGGAGATACCATAAAAGCTAGCAGGGTCTATTGCTGAAAAGCTAAAGGTATAATACTAAAGTCCACACCAAGCGTTAAATGTCAAACACGTAATCGATCAAGAATGCATACCATACAAAGATTTCATAAAAATTAAAAAAAGAATTAAAATTCATAAAAAAATTATTTACTATTTTTGTAGTAGTTGAGACCTTCAAGAATATTTAACAATTTTTATTGACAATATAAGTAGAATTACTATATATTTCAATAAAAGCTTTAACTTTATCGCCACCAGTCTCGGCTCGATCACCAGTCGGCCACAGTTCAAATATCCTGAAATAATTTAACATCAGGTGACTTTAACGGTGCGTCTTAACGCTAGGTTAAACCTCTGTAAAGTCTGCTATAAAACGTAAAGCTATTTATTTTCATTACTTTCCATAGACTATACATAGATTAAATTAAGAAGCCATTCGTGGCTTCATATGCATGAAAAAGGTTAAATATTATATTTTGTTAATAAATAATTGTCTAGCATCCAAAACGTAAACATTTAATTGCAGCTGCTGATTTGTTGGAGCAAATTGAGGTCTATACGTCTCATTCACTTTTACATACAGTAAAAGAGAGAACTGCGCCACGCTACTTTTATTATCAGAAATGCCGACGGTGTGCTCGGGTGATATCGTGAAAAGTAAAATTACATGTTTATAGAATCTGAATACGTAAAATTATTTAATATCTGCCTTTTAAAGCAATAACAAAACACAAATATAAATAAACAAAAAAATTAATGAGATTTTTTAATCTTCAATAATTTTCATTTCTATGACATCACTACAAAAATCAAATGATTAAAAAAAACATGAAAATTGTCATGCCTCGATACCGTATGGCTTAATTGACTAAAGCAATTGGGCGGTATCCAAGAGGTTGGAATCCTCTTAGTTACAAATTTTGTTATATCTTGTCAGTATTTTAACTATAACTTTTGCCTATTGTATCAATTTATTTTTATACTAATACTGATATTGAGTCTGTTGGAAATTGAGATTGCAGAAATAGATAAATTGTTCGACTTAAGTTTATACTATATTGTTAAGTTTATAATATATATATATATATATATATATATATATATATATATATATATATATATATATATATATATATATATATATATATATATATATATATATATATATATATATATATATATATATATATATATATATATATATATATATATATATATATATATATATATATATATATATATATATATATATATATATATATATATATTCATTATTTTTATTATTAAGAATCAAAATTTATTATAGCTTGCCAGGATAACTTATTTATAATAGCTGAGGTATCTCACGACGCCATGAAACAACTTTCTATTGTAAATCTTTTTCCCTATATTTAATACTTTTTATTTATCTCATGAATATTATTTTACTTCATATATTCATGAATGAATTTGGATATTCGTCTGTCCGTTCTATTAATATTAGAAGTTCAAAACAGGTTCGTCTGTTCGTACGTTCGACCCTTGACTAGATTTGTTGTATCCACCACTGCTATAATTTTTTTTATAATGAAACAAATAGTTACCAAAACATAAATACTAATCAAATTTTTTTTTAATTTTATTTACTTTAAAAAGATCTCATTTATGAAAATATTTGTTTTAAATATTAAAACAAATATTATAAGAAAATATTCCTATTCTCATTTATTATTTATTATTAGTAACCTGGATTCAGCTTCGCCCGAATGATTGATGTTCTCTGATTTACTCTTATATATGTAAATGTAAGTCCCTTTACCTTTCCTTTCCAATCACTATGTTAATGCAAAATAATAAAAATATTTTAGATTTTAGGATACTACTTTTACAACCTTCTCCATATTCCAGTGTTAAAATGTTATCAAAGTTTCATAAAAATCGAATACTAATATAATAAAAATACTGATAAAAGTCAATAAACGGAAAGATTGACACACAAACAAAAATTGTACTAGTTACATGTAAATAAATAAGTACATTCAGTAGTGGACGGCGATAAGCTGTAAGCATAAAAGTAGGCCTATCGGGTTTTTAATGATACACGCATATTTTTTTTTGTTTAAAATGAAAACAATTAATAACAATAATATACTTTTTATGAATCTTTTATTTCTTTAAATTATTAAAATCGGGTCGATTAAAATTTAAAAGATTTTTTTTGTAGCTTTCTTTATTTAATTAATCAAGAAACAAAAAAGCCGTCGGGTCCGCCGCAACCGTCATCTCGTTGCGATCACATTTGTTATTTCGTACGCAACTTACCAGGAGCTCATATTATAGATGGAGATTTAGATTTAGACATTTAAAAGACCATCTTAGTTATGTATGCGTATCTAGCTCTTATAAACAGTTCATAAACACAAGCGAATTATGTATTTCTTAAAATCTTAAAATTATTGTTTTATGTTCATCCTATTTATTAAATATGGAGTATCAAATAGCTTTCTCTTTTTACATTTTGAACTTTGTTTTATAACTAAACTATTTTAACATATTAATTATTGTTTAGTGAACTAAATTTGTAACTAGAGATATTTTCCAAAGGAGGCCCGATCTAAAGTGAGTCCAGGACATTGATATCTATGTGACAAATTACAATATAAATTAAATGTAATTAATGTAAAATGTATTATTAAAAACCAAAGTTGGACTAATGCTGTCTTCTAAAAATAGGAAATCTTATCACATTAAACATTTTTATAATTAAAATTTTTTATATTAATTAAAAATTTTTATATTATAAAATTTATAGGAGAATTCTCAAAATTCTTTACAAATAAACTAGTATTGGCTTTCAATTAGTGTTTTTGTTAGTGAACATTTCTAAGGTGGGCACCACACGATTATGGGGTGGGCACGCCCACTCCCCCCTCTCCCCTTGCCATGCTAGTTAATGACCTGAAATAATTTACTAGTTAATCCTAATTTGCCTATTTAAGATCTTATTGTGAAATGATAACATTTTGTCGGTGGCCGTTTATAAATACAATAGTACCTATACTATTTATTTTCTTCTTAGTCGTACACTCATGGCAGAGTGGTCGTGGTCAGGAATTGGTCGGCTTCTGCGTTGATATCATCACGATGCGTCTCCATCTTACTCTATTCGTGGCTTCGTGCGAACATTCATTGATGGTGCGGTCAGTAACAGACTTTATTAGATCTATCCATCTTGCTGGTGAGCGACCGCGAGCTCTTCTTCCTTCTATCTTGCCCTGCACGACAAGCCGTTCCATGGAATTTTCCTTGCGCGTTATGTGACCGAAGAATTTAAGTATTCGTCCACAAACGGTATACCTATACTATTTTAAGTTTATGCAATTCACAAATTGCCTTACGCCATATTAGTTCTCAAAATACTTACATATATCTACAACCGATTACTTAAATAAAACCTTTATGGAAGTCATATTTAGGTTATTTCAAGTATTAGTTACACATAAGGTAATAAATACCCGCTGTGTTAATTGTTCATTACATACAGATAGCGTTTTTTAAGATAATATCCAAACAAGAATATGTTATAAAAATGTGTATTTTATACACATACCTACGACTAACGTTCTAGTAAATTAAAATTGTTTCGGCCATTCCTTGATAGTACTTAGAAGTACCTAAGTTCTTAATAGTTTTTGTAAAAAAGACATATTTATTCATCATGAGTTATTTCAATAATAAATATATTATTTCAACTTAATTTGCAATCCATTTATGAAAATATGAATTTAAAAAAAGAAACAACCATACTAACTAATAGCTGTTTAACATTCTTTTTTATACAATAACAAAATAATAAACTGAAACTACAGTTCGTATTAGTAAATGCTAATCCAAGAAAAGCACATAAAACTTAGTTAAATTTTTTTAGTTGACCATAAAGTAAATACGATGACGATATAGCGCTATTTACGTATGAATTCCGCGTATCACTTGACTTTTTGGTCAGAGTTGTTATGCATAAATAACCTCGCTCGACAAGAGTGCCTCGTTATCACAATGACGTAGCGTACGGGAGTTGCGCAGTGCGCGCTGGACACCCGGCTATCATATCCTCGAAGATATATTCGATACATTCCTATCTACGATAAAATGTATTATGAAAATCAATTTTAATCTTTATCACATTGTAATACGGTTGATATACTAATAGACAATTACAGTCGCTTATAACGTTTTTAGTTTCAATATAACATATGCGCGAATGTACTGAAATGAGAACAACGCACTTGCACGATACGTTGTGTCACCGTCACGTGTTTATGCGGTCCTGGTAGCTATGCCCGCTAAGCCGTGGCACACGATACTTATTTTACGTAACCATCCATAATCTTGTTCTTTTAAAATCCTTTCTTGGTTTGGTTTTTGATAAAGATCTAAAATATTCTTTCTGCCTTTATTTGTGCTTATAATAATTTTATTTTTTTTTATTTAAAATATTTGCCTCTAAATATAATTTAAATTTTCTACTATTTTTTATTCTTCTATATATCCCGGCGTACTAAACGACGAACCTAGAAAAATATAATCTATTTTACTCTGCAAATAAATTAATTTATTTTAACTAATTAAATAAATTGAAATTATTTAAAGTAAATTAATTTATTTTAAATAATTTCATTGATAAAATATTTTATGTTTTAATCAATTTTAACGTATTTTTATGATATTTAAATTTAATATAATTACTATTTTCCAAGTCCAATAAATAACAATTGGCCCATAATAAGCGGCGGTCAATGAATAATTTTCCAATATTGGCAACAAGGAATGTCAATCATGCCAAAGTGATCCTTAAGCATCGACGCTAATAGGACAACATGACTATACAAAATATTAAGCGAATTCCATCGCTTTAAGAGTGCTTCTTTAAAGTTCCGATCGTTAAAGTAGATATATTCTACAATGATTATAAACTAGACTTTAAATCGATACTTATAAAGCATATTTTTAAATACAGTCAATTATATTATCAACCTCCTGCTCACATAATACTAATGCAATACAATTTTAGCTCTCTTATAATAGATAAAGAGTTCAATTTACAACAACCATAAATTTATTTATTCTGTTTCGCCGCAATACATTTCATCAATAGTGTGAGCAGGATGGCAGATATTGAACGCATTGGCACGCAATAGCGTCCTGTACTGTCATGATCGCCTGGTACAAGAGATCGTTTGCGTGTCGGTCGAGGTGGCGCGGTGCTCGATGCCCGCCGCACCACCCGCGGACTCTGCTATAATAAATAAATTTATTCGTTGAAAGAGGAATTCATTAAGGGAGTTTACATGGTAACGATATGAATTTATAGTTTTCATTATTTTTTCTATTTCTGTAAATAAATTTATGCTTAATAGGACCAAATCAAGTCACACATTAGGTGTTTTATATTTTTTATTTTCCTTATTATCCTATATGATAAATATATTTTTTGTCTTGCTTAGTTCCTGTTACGTTCGATAAATGACGAACTATTTAGTTTATAACCCTAGGTGCACTTTTCGATAAAACCCCAAAATACAAATTGCGTCAATCGAAAAATTTAATTGTGCCGAGTGTCCTATGTCCAAATTATTTTGATAATGCTTAATAACAACAATTCTGTCAAGCATTTACAATACTGCATACAACTAAAATGATGCCAGCTGCAGCATCATCTCCTTTGCCGGTTCTTGACTACGCCGACTAAGCCAGTAAGTCGTGCCTGAAGTGATAACTACTTAATAATTAATTAATTGAGATTTAATCTAATATGGATACTGTAAATATCAACATTTTTTTTTAGATTCTGTATCTCACTCATATCAGGGTAGGCATAAGGAACCTCTAGTTCACACGCCATTACCCGCTTTCCGCCTTTTGAGACCGCGCTTTGTCTCGGCGCTAGACCCAATTCTTAATTTTGAACACGTTTTTGGCTGCTAATCTATTTTATCGCGATCGTTCCATCCTTTCATTTTTCATTAAGGTTATTATTAATTACCAGAATTTAGCTTACTATCTACTTTCCCGATACGACCTGCTTTCTATCTAATAATGCTCTAGTAGGTTTTGTACCAATGCTGCTAAAGTATTTATAAAACATCGAAAAACATATATTTCCACGTGTAAAATCATGACATAATTTTAGTCACTACGGTAAGTTAAGCTTGGTCATAATAATCTATAATATCTAGAAGAGATACTAAAAAAAGGAATTATTATTAAATATTATCTTAAAATAATAACCTACCTACTTGGACTAAAGTTTCAATATTTATTTTGAAAATATATGTAAGTAAAATATGTTTCAATATTTTCAATAACTCACTCTAAATTTATGATAGTTTTCTGCGTGTGGTAAAACACTATACATATTTTAAAAATAATAATCCAACTTGATTGTATATTGATCCATTATAGTATTAATTCACATACTCACCCACCCATATGCTTCAAATTAATTCATTCAGATAACAATTTTGTATAAATTTCCTTGGAACTATAGCAAATTATTTACCTACCAAAGTATGTTTTGTAAATTAAGTATATATGTACCTACATGCATATTTTTATATATGGCTTAACATTTTATCTCATATGGTATTTATTGTAAAGGCCGTGTTTATTTAATTTACAACTTAATAATCCGTACCTTCTGTGTACCTAAGGGTATTTCCATTTATAATATAGTTTTGTATAGTTATATATATATATATATATATATATATATATATATATATATATATATATATATATATATATATATATATATATATATATATATATATATATATATATATATATATATATATATATATAAAGTAAAGTATGTCTAACGCTGTTTTGACCTGAACGCAAAGTAAAGAGAAGTGAAATGACAAATGGAAGGAAGTTTTGGGCGATAACTAGCTTATTGTATTCTGTGCTGGTATGGATTTCGCTAATCATTTCACTTCTTCGTCACGTCACGTCATACTGAAAATGAATCTACGAAGACGATGGAGATATTCCCTAGAGCGAAGCTTTAAAATAAAAATTTAATAAACAATTCAATTTCCATTACTTTCGTACTTAATATAAATTCTCTGAAAATGTATGTGTAAATGAACATCGATTTATAGAAAAGGAAACATAGAAAGAAGTTATCATTTCTTTACACAACACTACAAAATCATCTAAAATTCACAGTAAATTATTATCACAGTAGATCAATGTAAACTTAAAAATATCCTTCTGAAAAATTGTCAATTTTTTAGCACGCTTTTATTATTAGTTTCAAATTGTATATATGTTTCTATAAATCGGAATGTTTTATTTTTTTAACGGATTAATTTAAATTTTTGCATACCCATCAAGGATCGATGACAATATATCGTTGAAATAAAAAAAGCGCTTTTTAAGTAATCTATTGACACCGTGTACCCCACGCTTTTTTACATTGCAATACATTTTTTTTTATAATATAGGGATGTGTACGTTTATTCAACAAAGAATGATTCCACTCACTGATATATATAGTGACGTAATATTCAATATTTGTCACATATATAACTTAACCTATAGTGTTACTAGTATTCACTATTAATTATACAGTTAAATTTGTAGCTCAGTTTTAACGTATATTATAGAGAATAGAATTTTTTACAGCTGAGGCTTATTGTCTAATTTACTGATGAGTAAACGTTTTAGTGAGTGTCAGATTATCATTAATATAGTTTATTATATTTACTTTCCCGCACTATTTTGTCTAACGTCTTGTGTATATTACGCATTACATTTGTTTCATTCTACATAATACTAGCGAGTCGGACGCAAAATTTCGCGGTTGTTCATCAGATTTTTATGTTCTTGTAGGTTTTTCATTTTTTCATTTATACCAGTAACATTTCCCTGTTCTTTTAAATTATTTTTTATTATATCGTATACAATAAAAAATTATATTATCAATTTATTAAATTGATATTAGTAATCGTCTTTATTTTTCTGCACATTTACGACTGGAGCATTTCAAAATAAAATTTATAAATACAGCTATCGTCCCATTATCACTGGCACAAAAACCTTTTTACCTATTAATAACGCCTATATTTCTTCAAATTTTCCTTTTATGCAACTATATAACGTTTTCTAAACCTAAATCTAACCTAGAATAAGTCTGAGCATTTTATAGATATGGCATTATAGTAATTCGATAACTACAGATTACCCTTACGGATTCTCGATATTTTATTTCCTATTGTTTTCATTAAGCTCAAATAAGTGATATTCCAACTTAAAAATATCTCTTGAGGTATACATAAAGATTTAGATTCGATTTAGAGCCCACTGAAGGTATATTGTCCGCATTTAATACAGAATCAACAGCTTGTTCATTAACATTACAGCATTTTCTGTGTTAGTTCTTTTCTATTTGTTGTGCTGGTAATTTCAATATCTAAGTAAATTTGTATTTACTTTACAGTGTATTTTAATTACTAACACAATTTTGATTACAATACTCAGTGTATATTTAATGTACTTACACTTATTTAATATTATTATTACCAAAAGTTATAAGTAAATAACATTTTTTAATTATCTACGAATATGTCATAGGTGCACCAAGAAACATTAAATGTGTTTAAAAATACGACACTAAATTTATGTATAAAATAAGCTCATTTCAATTTCGTCGACACATTTACAAGAAAATCAGATGGTAATAAATTTTCTAAGTTATTTCCATTTTTCCGCCCAAAGCGTCAACGCGATGTAATCTGGTTTTCATCACTTGCCGCGATTTCTACATTAATCTTCATATCACCACAATAATACTGTTCCTAAAAAAAATATTTTGAACCTAAATCACCAGTAATAAAGATCAGTATAAGCAAACTGAATAGTTAAAATATCTTTGTCATTGTATACAAAAATTCTATCTTTGAAAATCACAAAGTCGCCCAAGGCGTCGCTCGGAGTTCCGAGCGTCGTTCAAATCGTGTTTTAGAGAAGGATGGAAAACCGATTTTACAGTATCTTAGAAAGAGACAGCGAATAATAATAGATGAGGGTTCCAATTGATTGCGAAGGGTGACTCGCCCTTTGGCGTCTATTGAAGTCCTGAGGCGGGTGGGGCACTCATTTTTTTTTGTTTCTCTCTCTATTTAATTTTACTATGGTGTATATTTTGAATATGCAATCTACATGGCGGACTTGTTTTGCAAATATGGTAGCATGTACGTGACTGTGTAATCTCTTTAACACGAACGCTGCGATTTGAATAACAATAGTGCTCTTTTGTGTCTATGCCAGAAGATAACATTATTAACTGTCTGTCGTTGTGTTACATACATATGTATTTTAATATATTATTATGTAAATTGTAATGTTAATTGTAGTTAAAATTAGCTAATATAAAAAAGAATTAATAATAAAACATTATTTATTATTAGTTTATATATAGGTAAGTTATTTAAATTGTAATATTAATTGTAAATAGTTAAAATATACTTATATAAAATTTTCTTGCTCTGTAAGCATAGATAAGTAAGAATTGTCATTCAAATCACGTGATAGCGACAATTTTCAGATAATTATATAGTCCTAGGCGAAAAACAATATAAAACAATAACAACTAAATGTAAATATATATATATATATATATATATATATATATATATATATATATATATATATATATATATATATATATATATATATATATATATATATATATATATATATATATATATATATATATATATATATATATCTATATATCTTTGTGCGATTACAAAAAACAAGACAAGAAGAGCAAAAAGTACGTCAAATATATTATCTTTATTTTAACCTTTAATTAAGTAAAGTTAATAAGCTTAAATGCCTAAACAGTGACCAGTTATCATAACAAAATAAACATATATTATCATAAAATTAAAATTTTCTAGTATTTGCTCAATATATTTCTCTTTTTTATATTAAGTCCAATTAAACATAAAACTATTAGCCTAAAATTATGTTTAGCTTATGAATTACTGACTTAATTATAATATTAATTACGTCACGCTTTATTAGCAGCATAGCTATAGAGAACGGAGCGCGGAATACAAATAATTATTCCGTACAGGAAACGAATCGGCTCCTTACCGTAAATAACCAACAAATAAGGTAAATAACTTCCCTTTACCGCTAGTACATAATCTCGCCTGTCTATTATATACTGCATTGTCTTATAAATTATACATATCGAGCTCCCATTACATCCAAGGCTAAACGAAAGTGTTTGTTGGTTCTATAATTAGAGTCATTATCAGTAATTACCGCTATCAGTAGGCACTCGCGATACAAGCATTGGTTTAAAGCGACGTCATCGCGTTACAAGAAATGCTATTAAAGATACAAAATATTATTTTATTTACTTTGTGAGTTATATGTTATTATAATTGACTTATTCGAAGTTGGAAAATGATGTAAGAAGGTGAATATTTAAATGGTCTACACATGCGAATTTGTCAGATTAGGCCACACGAAAGTAACTCAGAATGTGCATCATGCTCTCGGAAGATATCTGTATGTTCAACACTTTACATTGATACTTATCTCATAATATTTATATAAGTTAGCCTATAACTCTCATCGATGCAAGGATTATCCAACGTAGAAAGAATATTTCAATTTAGTCAGATTTTAATATGTTATTAAAATTATAAATAAAAGGTATATTAGAAAAATTTAATATATGATAATTATAAGAAGTATATGTAAGTAGATATGGTATAATAACACATTGTGGCATTGGTTATCATAGTACAAATAATATCTTTCTATGTATCTCGATCGTCTCGTATCGTATCTGTCGCTGGTTGTGGTTGGGCAGAGAGAAGTTAATGTCAAACACGTTCCCTTTGCTGAGACGGAGAATGAAAAGAGGAAATACCTACAATAGATAATCAGCGTGGAAGCTCGGCCCATCTCGCTGCAGGGAGGAGAGCTCGCAAAACTGTCTGGGACTAGGAGGTGGGCTTAGGAACCCACCACTAAAATACTCATTAACGATCGCTTCCACTCCCCAAATTTCTTACTTTACCTAACCAAATTATACTAATGCAATCGTAAATAAATGTATGGTAATAGCTATTGCTTATAATACTTTTGACACGCTTCCAAGTACCAATTTCAATTGCCGATGATGACTATAGGTATGAATAAACAAAAATAAAGTCTGTAACGACGGACATGTTGATAATTTTGTAATTCATCTAAATTTTATTACTTTTCTTACAATATTCAACCGCACATTGAAATCTCAGCACTTTTACAAAAGATATATAATAATAAAACCATTAAAACTTAAATTAACCGCTTAAAGTATCAAAAGTTTAAAACGTTGCGCTCCTAAAAAATATTGACTTATCCATTGAAATTTATGTACGTAAGTATGTCTTTTTAACCTTTATTATAATTTTATTATACTATTTAGATTGTAATGTCATAGGCTATCAGAATAACGAAGCTGTATCGTACCTACACACATTAAGCGCGGTTCGTGACTCCGCAAACCAACGCAGGCTCATTTCTTTATCGTTTTCGTTGACGATATTTCATAATAATAAAGCTAGAAAAAATGCAATTTTAGTTCTAGTATAAATTATTGGTTATTGAGTTTGATTCATAGTACGATGGAATGACAAGACCCAGTGGCGAAGTGTCCGTATAACATGATTCGTTTCGGGTTACCTTTTATGTATGTTAATAAATAGGAAGTAACAATTAATACTTAAATAACATAATTCCCACAGTAAATTGTGTGTACATTAAGTTATTTGAATCATAAAATATTGTTTTTGATAAAATAAATTTAGTTTAGCTACATTTTTATACTGTCGTGATTGAATCTATTTATTTACCTATATTTAATTTTTAACGCCGGTTTACCTTTATAAAGCTTTCACCAATCGCCACTAATAACTGATAATAAGTGATGTTAAAGTTAAGGATACTGTTAGATAGAAAAATAAACATATACGTTATAAAGGGATCCCACCAGCCTACTCTTGGATCGTAGATCGCAAGTTCCAGGTGTTGTTTTGAGCTTCTCTCGCTGTAATGCGATGGGCACGCATAACAGTGTACACGAAGAGAATAAATACCATCTTATATGGCCAACCACATAAGATAGTATTCTTTGGCAGCATATTTTGGATAGTCTAGTTTTAGTTTTAAGCTGTTGGAAAATATATAGATATATTTGTTATGATTAACTGTCCATGGTATGTGCAACATTCTCATTTCGAAGCATTTCGTAGCCGTCGATCTTCTTCCTGTATGCCGTGCGTCCAGCACTGTGATGTATATAAAAATATAGAGAACAACAAAGTTTCTATTAGTCCCATTGTAGTAGCTTTGTAAGCTCTTTATTCTATGCCTACTTAATATTATAAAGCACAAAAGCTTATCTTTGTTTGTATCTAATAATAGCTGGTTTGAATTGAAAAATCCTTAAGTTCTTTTTCTTAAGGAAAGCTTAATTAAGTCACGTTAATCACTTCAGAAATTTCGAATATTTCATGTTTGAAAGAAATCAAAAATGTAATTAAATAAAATAGGTCTTTAAATACTATGTAGGTACTAATGATTACTATTAATATATAGAAATACAACTTCTCTCTTTTATCCATTACGTAATGATTCGATGAATTTCAGAAAACGTCAATTATCTATTGCTTTCTACCTTTAGTAGTTATGACTGATCAGTCAGTCAGTCAGTTGAAGTATAATCCTTAAAGTTGCTTTATTTAAATATTCTCTTGCTTCGTCGAGAACAACCAAAGTAAGTAAATCTAAATATATATATATATATATATATATATACTGGCAAAAAGCCGGGACTAATGCCAGGAAGAAGAAGAAGATATATATATATATATATATATATATATATATATATATATATATATATATATATATATATATAAATTGAAATTAAACATTACTTTGTAGAGAAAAAAATATAAATATATTTTTGTACATATGTAAATATATACTAGTATGTATATATATTTATGTAAGTAAGAATAGTGTACCTATTTTAAAAAAACTCACTTAAATTCGCTTATCCTAGTAACCATAAATAATAATGAATGCCAAAATAAAGTTCTTTTTTTCATATCACTAAATTACGGAAACTTCATTGAATTATATGTTGGCCCAGACTCTAATTCTAACTACACCAAAATGTTGACTTTTTGAAGCTATTAATTATCATACAAATAATCAGCCCAGTATTTTGCGTGATTCGTGCGCAAATGAACAGACATACAGACAAAATTCATCGATATAATATTGATTTTTATATATATTAATATTTTTTAAATCTAATAAATACTATAGATATTGATTTAGATAACTGTAAATAATTAATCAAATAAAAATGTAATAATTTATATAGTATAGCCATAAAATATTGAATTATTATGTATATATTTATAACGTACTAGAAAATTTTAAAATTACAATGCACTGTTCTCATGGCCTTCTCGGCTTCACGTTCAATTAAGCGTTGTTATTTGGAGGTTAGTCATTTTTTGTTCCAATCAATACACCTAAGCGTAAAACTAATTTGTCATTGTGCCGTTTTGTGTCATGTCTTATTAAGTTAGTATAATTAGATGTTTTTTGTCGTTTATCTCGACTCTATCAGATTATAAGCATATAAGCGATAGCATAAGTTTTTTTTTATGAGCAAAAATTAAAAATAAAATTATATGTATGATAGTTAACATTCATCCAATTTTAGTTTAATTAAAATTAAAATAATGAATATATTGTTTTATGAAGCAGATTTTACTGCGTCGCGAGAGGTTTCTCTTCTATAACGGAGGGACTGCATGTCCAATCACACCTCGCAACTCGGATATCTCAAGACGTCAGTTAGATATCGTAAATGAATTTTAAATGTGAACAAGTACCTGGTTGTATATCTACATTGTGTTCAGTGTGGCGGGCCGCGACAGCACTATAATAATAAAATTTTACCGACATTTTTCTAATATCCTTTTTTGATTTTACTAAGTTAAGTAAAGACTCGTTATCATTATAAAAAATAATATATTATTAATAAAATATAATATAAAATATAATATTATTAACATTCCTTGGTGTATAATTGACGAGCTACTAACTCCTATATAAGAATACCTGCGTTTTAATAGTCGAAAGTGATTAAGAGGTCTTCTTTACCTATATTAGACATTATTATAATTATAATATTAAATTGCACAGTAGCAAGTTCATACAAAATGCCAAGAAATATGAACGTGAAACTATTGTATTACTATAGGAACATAAAGCAGTATAGTTAATGAATTTAATCTCGAAACACAATGTACAATACGTTCGAAGAGAGTTAATTAAGCTCTAATAAACGATGTATTTTACGAGCGCCCTTCATTTTCTATTACATGAGTTGTCATTGTTCGAGTTAATATTTCTTTCAGCGGGTGGTCATTGCCCCTACTATGGATTTTACTTAGGTATGCTATAAAACAAATTAATATATATAAAAGATATTTTGTCACAATATTTTTTTTTATATTCATGCCAGCTTTTTATCCGGCCGTTAGAGAATCGTTTGTTGCCTATGATAAAAGTAGCAGCTACGAAATTGCAATTACCTTAGTTAACTTATTTGTATGTTTACAAAATAGTTATTTTGTTACACAAACGATTTTTTAGATACATTTTTGTTTATTAATGTGGAACGCTAATATGACAAATATAAACATTTACTTATAACTTTATTAGACAGAGGAAAATAAAAGAGAGTGGCCGATATTTCTCTAATAAAATTTGATCCCAAAAGGAAACAAATTCCAAAATAAATAATATAAACAATATCTATAAGTTACAAAAATCTTAACTCCACTAATACGCAAAACTCTTCGAGATTGAAAACTGGAGTAGTTTTTCTGCAGTCAAGGATTGCCATAAAACACATTTACGAGGCATTGTAAGCGGTTTACGACGCGCCGACCGCGATTGACTTTTGAGTTTTGACCATAAAACGTATTTTCTATGTGGCTATTTATTATTAGATATGTTTCTTGTTTTTCCGCGCGTTATTCTCTACGATTAACGATTTTTATGTATTTATTATAATTTATTTGTTTCCTTTTTTATGGCAGCATAGCAAAGTGAACAGAAACGACGTCAGGTCAGGACACTCCATATCACTCTGATTGGAGCTATTGCATGTGAAGTGTGCCTTATCAACCAGGATCCATTTGTGAGTAAGTAAAGGTCTCCATATCTGCTAAATTAAATTAAACTAACGCTGTATATCATAGCAAGGTAGGCAGGGAGAACCTAGAAGTGGAAGACACTCCGTTGCTCACTTTCCTCCAAATTAGCTAGGTATTGCCGATTGAGCTGAGGAACTCAACGCTGCAATTTGTTTTCTTACAAGAACGAGGGAATTGAATATTTCATTCATACTAAACTCACAACTGTCACACTCATAATCAAGCGCCTAGCTACCGCCGCTGCAGCAAGACGGCTTTGAAAATAAATTCTGTTTGGAATACCTATAACGCAATAACTAATTCATTCTTTACGTAAATTTTGGAGAAGAGAAAACAAGATACGTAGCATTATGGAAAGTCAGCAATAAATTCTCTGGACGGTGTCAACAAAGTACGTATGCGCCAAAGTTTAAAATATAATTTTGTCAATCTTATTTCAAAGTAATCGTCATTTTAAATACTAAATGATTGTTACTGAAATGTTTTTACGTCTTAATCGCCTCCCACGCCTCCCACGCCTCCCTCTTCCTAGGTAAGTGGAGAAATCTAGATCCTAATAATGTCCTTGTTCCTTTCGGCTTTAAATTGTGTTCGATGGCGGTAGGTACCCACCGTCGGTCTTCACCTCGGTCGGAAAAAGATCAGTCAGATATGTAAGTTGGTATTCTGGTTTTGAAAAAACACGCTATAATCTTTAGTTAGATTTGTAATTTTATTGTAAGCAAGATATCTACCTCAATAGTTTGGAATCAGATTTAATCTAAACCTAGTTGTGGCAGCCCATATAGAAAATTTGAACATAATTTTATGAGAAGCGGAACACGAAGAAGAAGAAACATAGCAAGTATATACTACTAATACCTAATATGGTAGGTAGTATATAGCAATACGCAAAAATAATAGATATATAATAATTAGTACTTTAAGTACTCCCGAGAATTAGGGAAATACGTAGACTTTTTGGTGATCCCATGACTAACAATGCGGTTTGTTAGTTTATTTTGTATATTCTTGTTTTTTCATTATTGTCAGATTTAAGACACATTGCTCGTGGCAGACCATAACCCCAACTCTCTTGCTTAGGTCCGGATAAATTTAAAATATTTGATTTATAATTATTTCTTAGATTACACAGAAGCCATAGTGGCGCAGTGGAACAACGTCTGACTGCAAATACGATAGGTACGACGTCGACTCGGAAGAATTAAATATTATCTGGTTAACGCTATGGCAACAAAGCGCGGCGTTGAGTTCCGCCTTAACACGCAATGATATGAATTTGAGTGCAACGCCAATGGATTATCTTAACACTAGGTTCTCACGATCTAACCTGCTGTAGGTAACCTACCTGTGAGGAAAAATGTGAAGCTAAATAACTATTTCTCCGCGTGGTGACCGATCCCACAACAACGAGAATCCATCACTGCCCTACAACGCCACGAAGGCAATTTCTTTCGCTGTGAGTTCGAATCCTTTTCTTAATTTGGAAAAAAAAATAACAAAAACGCTATGTCTTAATATTGCGCAAAAATAGAGAACACTGACCGACTCTCTCTTTGAACACTTTCTAAAAGTGATGTAAACCTATATTCTTCATTCTTAGGTTTATATACCTAAGAAGCAAGTGTAAATTTGTATCTATACCTGTTAAAGGCCTTAAAGTTCAATTACTCAGCTTAGCAGTTTTTTGAAATAGAACGGATTATTATATATCTATTATTTTTGAATTCATTCTTATTATTTCACTATATTGTTCTTTTAATAACAATTTTTCCATGAAAACTTTCTGTTTCCTGCTTGCGTACATTTTTGAAAGATTATGGATACGTCTCCTTTTTACTTCGATTAATTATTTAAAATTTTATTTTAGTACAATTTTAGTATTCTGCTCATGCAGTTTTATTTCTTTGACATGTAGTTATTTAGCGGAATGCGGGAATGCGGGAAGGACGTAGTATTTCGTTGGTTCATAGAATTGGCTTCTATTATTATCAAGAAACAACTTATACACACATACACTTTAATACAAGGAAATAACCATCTTTGAAGGAGGTTTATTTTGTTTTTGATCATTACAGCGAGCGAATCAAGCGTGGATCATAAAATAAAATGTTAGTGCTAATTTAGATATACTTATAATTTATAATATTAGTTTAGTCTGTAATTATTACTTTAGGTTCATTCTTAACGTATCATTCTTATAAATTTTCTAAAGATAGAATACTACCCTCGCAGCTTGTCTGTTTAGACTGCACTATAGAAGAAACCGCACTGAAATCCATGCTTAGATTGAAATTTGCTTAGTTTCGGATATGATACGATTTTGTTTTGAACCATGAAGACATTGTTCAGAATATGTATAATACTCTATACAATTAATTTTGTTCATAAAACATCAATATGTTGTTATTTTTACCTTTTTTAGAAGTGACCGTGATGTGCAAATAACCGAATAGTTACGTTATTTACTATTATTATACTTATATATCTATACTTCATTTATTGATTGTTCTTGTTTTTGTTTTTTTTTTTGAATATTTTTCTTTTTAAGACTGATTGTGATATGTAAATTATAAAGACGTTGCTTTATCATTTTCATTGAAGGCTTTAAAAATTATATGTTTTAGAAATATATTTTGTACCTAATATTATCTTTGTCTTTTTTGTATCTGTTTTATTATTTGCTGTAAGGATTTTTACAGTGATATCATCATTCATACCGTTAAATTTTTATACGTCTTTTTATTTTTTGCCTCCAAATTGTCATAGTACACAGATTGGTATAAATTATTTTTCATATTATACACAAAAATATTTATTAGGTATATACTACTCAAACAAAATATACTCATTTCGTGATAAAGAACAAAGTTTTCGTTTGAACAGTATTTCGACACGTATAACATTGCTTGCTAAAGTTCTCGAATTGGGTAAATTAGCATATGCAAATATCATGTTCAAATAACGCCACTTTGGTTCTCTATTCATCTCAAACACAGCATCACAGTGTCTATCTGAGACTATTGTGATAGATCTAAGCGACAAACAAGGCCAAAAAACGGTAAAATAAAAAATCTGCCAACTGACATCGATTCTATCGGTCTCGTAAAAAACGAATACAATGCTTCGAGAACGCCACGCGTCCCGCTACCCTCGCACCGACTGACTCGAGCGCTCGATTGTGATAATGTTCTATCTCTATATTATTTTTTATTCACGACTTTATCACTACAAAAATACAGTATATTTTACAAAAGCAGTTTATACAAGAACTATATTACATCAAATTGAAGCAAGCTTGGAATCCGCAGTCGACGCGCGGCGTTGCCACACCGTGCGGGCAAGCACTTCTATGTATATGTGTGTTCTGGCACAACTGGCGCCGAATATTTATTGTATACTAACAGAATACTGACGCACGCTTAGGGCGACAGGGTTCCATGCTACATAGGGCTTGACAAAATAAACTTTAAGCTAATGATATAAAGTCCATTTTGTCGCAAATGTAATATTGTTATGATCTTGTTATAATAAGCAAGTGTCCTATGTGACCGTCCAGGTGGCTATGTATAGCTCGTAACTGAATAACGCTTAATCCTGACGAAGATTAGTAATCAAGTGGTCAATCAATATAGGTTTCTTAGTACGTAAGTATAGTAGGTAGGTATCTATCGTAGGTAGGTATAGGTAGCTAACTGAGGTGAGTAGATAGGTAGGTGAGTAGTTTCAGGATTGAAATCTCATAAAAACATAATTAGGATCACAAAACTTGTTTCAATTTACAATTGTTTAAATTATTTTGTTAATTGGTGCAGATTTTTTTACAACTTTAATAATTTTTGCTCTGTCTTTAATATTCAAGTATATATATATATCGATAATTTATCTGAAGAAAAATCTACAAAGAAATTCAATATTAAGTTATATTGCAATCATATTACAACGCGTCACAAATAAAATATTGAAGGCCATCACAATTAATAAGCATAATAAATTCGCCGAAACGATATCGCTATCACGTTTTTTTTTTAAAACAATAATCTTCTATTGAAATAGGTAAAAAACTAAGCGGATATTCCGTGTAAAATTGTGAGAATTGACAATTTACTCTAATTAAATACCAGCTACATCAATAACAAGTATATTTTCATATATATCTCTTATCTATAAGATACATAGATTAACATTGTATATATTATGTGTCTCTGTATAGTCGAAAATTATGGAAGAGAGGCAAAAGAAATATATATAAGTGACAATCCAACGTTTTCTTTTTGGTCGTAACATCTACGGCTGTCTTTCTATCCGAATATTTAAACATGAATTGTGACTAAATCTTTACGAACTTTTTTCCGTGAAGCTGTCATCCCGCAAAGAAGTATAGGCAGAAAGTTCCTGAGAACCTATTTTAAAGACACTTTGTTCATCTCTTTCCACCCTAATTCGTGACATTGTGGCTCCGGCGCCACAACAGACAGACACTAATCCTCGCCACAATAATCTTAATAATTTAAGTATTTAGACAACGATATGATTAGGACTATGACATTATTTTCATCAGCGATGTAATACCCAAAAAATAAGGCTACCGCGTTTCCGAGCTAACAATATCCAAGTCTGATGAACAACACATATCGGACGGATGGTTTCTTGAATTCGTAGTCAATACTTTCAGCTATCCAATAATAGCTGCTTATACTTATTACTATTTTATATAAATGGGTACTTGTGAGTAGTAATAGAATATACGAAGTAAAAAACAAATTTCCTAATATGTAATTGCCTGTTATTGTAAATTAGTAAATGCCCACAACTGAGTTAACGTGGACCGTTAACCAGATACGTCAACGAAGAATGCTCATCATGCTCAACAACTTTGGTTAAAGAGACATTTACTTATTTCTTAACATTTAGCTGATCTATTATGGTTCTACATCAGGTCCTCCAGGTTTTTTATATAGCAATAGAAAATGCTTATCATGCATGTTCAATCATGTTTGTTATAGCAAAATTTCGTTATTTTTATTATTCAGCTGGACTGTGATTGTCTTCAAAATAAATTCTAGCTTAGATCCTTTCCAAGCCTGACAGCTATATATTAAAACAAATCATTTAAAACTCATCTGTCTAGATGTGTTTTGAATGATATTATTTCGGATCGGATCTCCGAAGACGTCCGTGTACAAGCAGCCAAACAAACAAATAGATAGATGAAAATTTTACAAACCATAGATTCATATTCTATCAGTGTTTTTACCTCAGTAAAAATATTGAATGTACATACACAATTTTATTATATTATAGTAAAGGGATTATATTATAAACACATAAACTTTGACTACCACTAATTAATTTAACATTATAATGATCAATCGGACGCGTGGACGCGGTATTAATCATATTACAATACACCTGCAATTAGCTGAGGATACTGTCTATCTGTCATCGTAATGAAAACTCTGAATCTTGTTCTAGAAGACACGAGTCTCAGAATGACACGACATAAGTTTGTAATGCTAAATATTACTTTTTATTAGTTTCACGCTGTATCCTGCGTATTGCTATGCAAAGATAACGTAGTGTTAAGACACTACGTTTCTCCATTCACCCGCGTGAACATTGAACCCACCGCGCGACGATTTTGTTAACGCCGCTGCGTCACGACGGCCATTTTGTTGACGAAATAGGGGTACCTACAGGATTGAAGTTGTACAGTAAAATGCTTATGTCGACCAATCTCTTTATTTGAACTAGTACAATTTCGACAGACCCACCTATATATATATCAAATACGATAAACATAATCATAATTGAAATCATTGGCCAAAGCAAAGACCCTAATTAGGCAAGTGATTGATTGCATGAGATGGCGCTGCTCAAGACCGAGATGACATTATTTGCAAAAGGTCCATAAAAATGAATTTAAATAATAATATATGATGATTTTTGATTTATGTACGCACCTACTTTACATTTACTTAACTTTAAATAATTTAATTTCACCGCTAAACTATACCTACCTCCTATCTACCTCTGTGTATAAAAAAATATATGATAAAAACATACAAATCACAAAACTTATAAATGTCATAACTTATAAATTAATAATCAACTAGCTAAAACGCAATTGTGGATTTTCATACTTTTACACGAAGATAGCGGGCTTGCTTTTCTCTGAGGGGTGTGCTTATATACAGACTATACAGATACAAAATACTAGTTGTGCAGTTTTATTGCTGTATGACACTTGTCAAAATTATTTATTTATTTAATACATTAAACTTGTATTATTAAATTTATTAATAAATATCAATCAATGTTTAAGGCTAACCAAAAATTTTTGCATATTGTTAGATAGTGTGAATATGAAACAAGATTTCTTTAATTCAATTGGAAGTTCAGTGATACGTGCTTTTAACGAAATAAATGAACTCCTAGATTTTATTAAAATAGTATATATTTATGTTTTCTAGTTAAACATTGTACCGCTTTAGGTTCGTTCGTTGTCTCTATCTTCTATGTCTTCTTCACATGCGTTTGTTAATTGCGCATGCGCATTATGCAATAAGCAATTACCTTTCGATCTGATTGTCTGTGAAATTTACTTATATAATGCGTATAAAATATTAGGTCGTTTGGCATTGGCGTTTGGTATGCAAGGAACAAAAAGTCGAATATTTTTTAATATAATATATTTATTTAATCAAACTATAAACCATTGTTATCTATGCATTTTTGCTATCTCAAAGGTAATTCATTGATTGAGTTGGAAGGCGCCATCGGAGTGGATTTTTTTCCTTTGCGAGAAGTTATTCAAATTTCAAAAAACATGGTAATCTGTTGGAGTAAAGTCCGGGGAGTACGGTTTTTAACATTTCTTCTGGTCTAGCGTTGTCGTGAAGCTTTTCCATCATGGTTTGCAATTGCTGACAATAGATCTGCCGTAACCTTATGGTCAGATTAGAGAAAACTGTAATGAACGACACCAGTTCTAGTCCACCAAACGCTTACATGTAACTTTTTTGGATCAATTTTTCCTTACTTTTTGATTTGGCTGGCTTGATTCGATTTAAAAATATTAATTATTGTGCCGGTTAAGTAATATAACACAACAGTCGACGCGCTATTTCCCGTTTGCTTCACTCAATTCGTGAGGTGAACCTTTGAAGCTTTTTAACCTTCCCAATTTGCTACAAGTGCAATAAAACAGTTTTATCACTAGTACGGCAGCCTGTATCTAAGTCGCGATGACTCCGCTTCCACAATATCCTTCAATTCTTCATTATTAACTGGGGCCTCTGGCCTTGCCGGCCGGTCTTGTTCTGCAGATCGAAAACTTTGGAACTAAAAACGCATTTACCCAACATTAACCCTTCGAGCCGTTTCCGCAGCACTGGTGCCACGGTGGCCATAAATACATGTGTAAATAGCTGTATAAATTTGAATTTGGAATTCCTACCCAAAGAAGAGAATTTTGTGCTTTAATGGCCAGTACGACAAAACAACAATTTAATATGTAAGGACCTAATATATATTATATTGACTTCATCAAAGTAACACCAACTAACTGTCGTAAATGTTACATTTATAGGCATATGTGTTTCAATTATATATTTGTCTTTAAGGTTACTGTTTCGATAAAAGAAGCGGAAAACATGTAATATAGGCGCTATGTACAAAACTCTACATACAAAATTTATCTTTTTTACGCATTATCTCTGTCGTCATAGTCGACAACATAATTTGAGTTTTTATTGTGACGTAATTGAACGACAATTAAAAGACATTAGCCTACTTTCCACCCATTGCACGAGTCAAATTTAAAACTTCAAATTTGCTTGAACAAACCGGAAAAAATATGTAGGTATACACCATTCATACATGTATATATATATATATATATATATATATATATATATATATATATATATATATTTTAATTATATCTCTTATTGTCAAAAGCTGTAAATCAAAACAGTTTCTGAAATTGAAATTTAAAGGATTTTTACGAACTAGATAATTATAGCTAATCAGTTGAAATAGTTACGTAGTTAATAGATAACAACAACATTGACAATGATAAAAAAATAATTAAAACGCCTAAAATCAATTTCTTCGAATTTAATCAAATATTACCCAATTACAGTAAAATTAAAATACAAAACCATTTTTGGTACAAATGTGTGCGTAATTTGCTCGGTAAATTAGCCCGCTCTGGCGAGACAAGCGCGGCATTGAGCGCCTACACCCAACACTACTTGAATTCGGACACCAACTA
The DNA here is from genome assembly GCA_037127375.1 of Dione juno. Taxonomy (NCBI): domain Eukaryota; kingdom Metazoa; phylum Arthropoda; class Insecta; order Lepidoptera; family Nymphalidae; genus Dione; species Dione juno. Next base: position 9,179,473 of record JAXRJS010000041.1, on the reverse strand, counting down.
AATTTATTTTTAAATCCCACTAATAGAATCATAAGCGCAAGTAACCTCAAGTAAAGCAATTAATGTATTATTCTGTCGATTCCCGCAGTATCTGTTAAATAGATATTAGTATGAGCAATATATGTTATAATTACTAAAAAACTTTATGTTTATTGATATAATAGTACCCTTAGGTTACTACTTAACCCCTTAGGTTACTACGTAAGTAACGGACAGCCATAATAGCTAAGTTTAAATACAACCGGAAGCTCTTCTATTGAAATTGTTAATTACATTTACTACTACAATCACTTGAGTAATTAACACTGGTATATATCCTCTTTATATACATATATATATATATATATATATATATATATATATATATATATATATATATATATATATATATATATATATATATATATATATATATATATATATATATATATATATATGTATATATATATATATATATATATATATATATATATATATATATATATATATATATATATATATATATATATATATATATATATATATATATATATATATGGAGCTAATTATCGTAATAATTGTGTATATGCAAACGAAAGGTTAATAGGCAATATTCATAGCCTCACGTACGTATATATGTACATCGATAGTCTCTAACATATAAATTCCATTTAAATTTACGTATATTGTTTAATGTCTATAGCAAATATTAGCTTTAACAGCTGCCAGCGGTCACGTTTGTTTTTCAGTTTAATTTGAATAATTGACGTAATTTATAAAGTACATATATACTCGTAGTAGAACGTACTGTATTATAAAATATTTTAATTAAATTTCGTTTTTAAATATTAAATACCATTTGCCTGTTCCCGTTGAAATTTCATAAAACCCCTCTTACGACTCCCTTACACTCCCCAAGGATCACTAATACGTCAAATTACAGGTATGTACTTGCGTACTATTTGTGACTCAGTAATAGAACAATATTATATGAATAGATTGGATTTTATATGTACAATTGTATGTACATAGATCGTAATTAACATTACATAGACATTGTTGAGGTACGGACAGCAACACACTAATCAACTGATTTCAATGGTATACATTTTTATAGCCATTTTTATAACTATTGTTATCCTGCAGTAAGTAATTAAGCTAGATAGTTGTAGGATGTTATCTTATTAAAACATGTATTTGTTACGTTATTAGGCAAAAATAAGATTCACACGATCAGCCTTAACTAAGCATTACTACATTTATGTAATGACTTATTATACCATTACATAAAAGTTAAATACAATTATTATACCATTTTATATATAATTATTATAGATTTGGTTTTATACAGAATAAAAATAAATTTAAAATAATTTATACTTTTTTTATATTGTAACTCCAAATTAATGGACTTATATACATATGTACACATATATATATATATATATATATATATATATATATATATATATATATATATATATATATATATATATATATATATATATATATATATACATATATACATATATTGAAGATTTAAAGTGTACCTCGCTTGTTTCAGCTTATTCAATTTCAAGAATAATTTTGAAACCTGTCTCTAGTATGCCATCAAACGGAGAACGAAGAGAACACACACTCACTCTCTGTTAACCTAAACTATCACAATAAAAAAAGACATTCAATCACAATATAAACAAATACATAATAAAAATTAAATATAACACATAAGTATATAATAATCCATATATCACCCACAAATGAAAAAAAGACATTACGGTATCCAATTCAACTCGGTTGACGCAATCGTTTTTCCGCGCGAGCTGGCAACGCCGCGTTAGGCTTAGGCTAGAGAAAGCCGTTTCTAATCTCGCGTCGCTCCAAGTCGCAGTCATTGACTCCGCGGTGTCGTTTTAAAATACAAATGCAATCTGCATTTAGTTTATAGCTTGGTTTTTAGTTATTTTATGTGTTTTTTTTATAGCTTATGTGTGTAAGCAATGATTGTGTGTATATATGCCACAATGATATTATTTTAATATTTATGTTATGTTTGTATGATTTGGAAAAATCAATGGTGACAATAGTTTACATAAATCCAGTCCATAATTTAGTTTAAAATGTCTTGAATACAAAATAAATCTTTTTTTTTTCTATTAAAATCTCACTGCTCAATTGCACGTCATTACTTGAAGACTAATTCCTAGGAAGCCTTTTTAGAGTATCTAATATAAAATAGCATATATTGAAGTCGATTTATTACAATGTAGGTAACTTAAATTATATATATAAATTTTGGGCATAGCTTGACATCATTGTCAAAAACCATATTACAGCAATATACAAAACGAAAACATATTTAAAATTAATTTATTTGTAGACATAGATAGCTAAATCGAAATAGATAGCTACTCAATCCTAAGAATAGTTTTAATTTAAGTGTACAAAGTGTAAGTATTTATCTTGAAATAGTATATACCGGAGTATTTTTAAGATAAACATTTTCCAGCTTCACGCAAATAGCGGAATAGAATAGGTTCTATTCTGTTACATGCGTGTTACAGCATTTATTGAAATTCATGATAACAAATAACAAATTGACTTAAAACATGCCGTGTTTGATTACTCGAGATAAACATTGTTAAAACACTCAATTCTCTATGTTTTGCACAAAATTTTCAAGACAGTGCGTGTTGAGTGGCGGAACTCAACCGCGGTCGTTGTCTACCAAAGTGGAGACATGAAAATATTTCATGTCTCATGTTTACAGTCAGTCGCCATCCCACTGCCCTACGCGGCCTCCCTAGACGCCAGAAAATTAAATAATTATTGATAAGTATATGATAGTAATCATTATTAGTATTTTATTGAAACTTTCCTCACTATTGCCACGTTAACAAAACTGCGACATTTTTAAAATTTTAATGATTATTACAAAGAATTGCAAAATTAAGCAATATAGCTCTAAATTTAAAGCGTATAACTTCTTAAGTATATTTCTTTACTATTTTTTTTAACTCTAGTTTCTTAAACTTTACATTGTTCATGCTATCAAAATATGTACCTATCATATTTGATTACGTAGTCATAAAATTAAGGTTCCATATCCTTATTCTTGGTATAATTACACAAAGTCCAGCACGGCTATAGCCACTCAGCCTTCAATATTCCTTACATAACATATATATTGCAAAAGTTGTATTTTATTATCAATGGCACAAATTAACATTTACAGACACATATTCATTAATTACTTAAAGCTATTATTCTATCTCATCTTTCATATTAAAATAGACTAGTAATAGATTAATACGATAAAATAACATAACATAATAAAACGAAATTATGAAGCGTAAATCGGAATTAAATAAACACGTATTGTTTACGGCGTATAAGATAAATAAAAAAAAAATTAAATGGTATGTTATATATTATAATTAATTAAATATCTTATTTAATTTAATCCCTGACAATAAAAAATGTCGTAATATTTATGTATAACATTTTACTTATTTATTTTTGTACTGGATACAACGATGAATATAAGTTAAAAATTATCCTACCTATATATATATAAATATATATATATATATATATATATATATATATATATATATATATATATATATATATATATATATATATATATATATATATATATATATATATATATATTCCGTTATTGATTGACGGACAGATAATGCACAGCTTCAATAACGCTGTAATTTATAATAATGTATGTATTTAAGAGAGGATTTATAGGGATCCTAGCCGAAAAGAGAGAATGATTTTTGAATTATAGTCCATGTAAATGACACTGTGGGCTAAAGCTGTGTAATTTGTCATTTAAAAAAAGATAATTGAGTAAAGTTGTCGTACAAATAATATTATAAGCTGTAGGAATACCTACAAAAACATATGTATTAACATATTTGCATACACTTTATATACAAATATTGTGATAGTAAATAATATACTTTAGTATATATAATACATAAATAAGATAGAAAACGATGTTTTAAATTAGGAGCAAGATCAAAGTCTTACTTAAAGCTTTGAATATATTTTTGTATTTTTAGTCTCCATTCAAAATTAAGCAATAATACTTAAAAAGTGCCGTGCAGTGAGTAAATGTTCACATTGTTCTATCAAATGATGATAATCACGTGGAGGGAGAAAAAGAAAAATATCTAAATATTTGTACATAGCCCGTAAGATTACTCTTATATAGAATGTCAATGCGAAGCTAACATTATCAGGTTTCAGGTAACTTTAAGCCTAAAAGAACATCTTAAGAGATTACCGCTTAGCTAGATAAAGCTAGCTGCTAGCTTTTGGAACCCTATGCAGAAGGCAGGATCTTTATATTTATTTATTTTAATAAATTTAAAGCTTCCCTTTTGTATAACAAAAGTTGAGTTGAGCTTAACAGCAGTGGTAAGTTCCGCCACTCAACACGCTATGTTTCGAAAACTGTAAGGAAAGCGTTAAATAGAGTGGCGTAAAACAGGTTCCCTTTGCCCAATCCTGCTAGGTGTGGAATACAATATATAAAAATAACCTATATATAAATATTAAAAGGAAAGAGATTTACCAATTATTTAATATAGAAGTGCTAGTAGGTTCTGTAGTAATATGTAGTAGCAATATATGTATGTAACGATAAATACGAAAGCAACTTCTTGTGTATGTATTATGTATCCCTAGGATAGGACAGCAGGGAAACACATGAAAATGTGAAAATGACAAAATATATATATATACATATATATATATATATATATATATATACATATATACATATATATATATATATATATATATATATATATATATATATATATATATATATATATATATATATATATTTATATATATATATATATATCTCAGAAGGTGAGAGATACTTATCTCAGAGGGTGTCTAGCCAATTATCTGTCCGATATTTGGTTTCCGGCATACGGGTACGCGACCCCGGGACCTCGAGCCACCACTTTCATAACCCGACCCAATCCATGTAAGTGGTGTCCCTCCCCTATACTCCAAGTCTTTCTGCCTCTTATTCCCTTTCCTTTCCTGGTTTCTCCCAGTAATGGGTTTGGAGGTCAGATGGCAATCGCTCCACAAAAAACCACTTCGCCACTCATATGGACCGATTGGTCTTAGTCGGAAGGCAGACCCTGGCAAAAAAGCCGGGACTAATGCCAGGAAGAAGAAGATATATATATATATATATATATATATATATATATATATATATATATATATATATATATATATACAAAGTTATATATATATATACAAGTTATATATATATATATATATATATATTAAAGTAATATATATATATATATATATATACAAATTTAGAAGGTGTAAGCTGAAAAAAAGATGGTCACAAGAATTTTATATATGTATATATATATATATATATATATATATATATATATATATATATATATATATATATATATATATATATATATATATATATATATAAAATTCTTGTGACCATCTTTTTTTCAGCTTACACCTTCTAAATTTTACATTTATATTTTGATAGTACGTATCGTAACATAGTTTGAAAAAAAATTAAAGGGCGGTAGGTGGAGACTGCACGCTGCCGTTGATTTTATATTGTATATATTAGCTAAGCTATAAGCTTCTTTTCCAGGCAGGAAAGCGTCTGCCAGACCAGCTAGTTTATTATAATAAAAGAAAGAGTAACATAAAACAAACATATCTTACACACACTCATATGAATGAATGCCACGAGAATATATTATGCAATTAGTATATATAGCTTCATCGATCATAATTATCATTTATCTAGTCCATGTCAAACATATAAACGACACCTACTGATAAACAGTAGTTGTATGTTAGTATATTTATGTTATCAGCGCAGAAAGTAAAATACCTATAATCTTAAGCTGGATTATATTGATAGAAATTATGAAAGATAAGAAACATAATAAGGATTAATATGGAATTGTATATTATTTGTATATTATTGTGTATATTAATATATATAAAATTTTTTTTAATATATACAATATAATTTTCTAGAAGCGTGTCGTATAAAAATTCGTCTCTCATCGCACCTCTATACCCAAGGTATGCAAATATTCAGCCTTCTGCGCTCAGTAGTTTCAGCTGTCCTTCAGTCACCATGTAAATGAAGAGCAGTAGTTTATATATTAATCATCATTGTTTTTGCGATATTTATATTTATATTTATATTAAATTAAACAGTTTAATCGGATTAATCGCATATATTGACATTATTTTTGGAAACCCGACGTTTCGAACAGTTTGCAGTAGCACCGTGGTCACGGGTAGACTGAGGTGGCATCCGTCTGTCAGTTCATATAGTTATTATATTAATAAATATAACTGATATCTATAACCGTCGTTTATCAATATAACAGAACCCATAACAATTATTTGAAAAAAATGCCTGTTTATCTGTGCGTTTGTACGCGCTAATCTCAAAAACGGCTAAACCGTTAAAATGTAATATTTGTTTCATTTAAATCGATCCATAAATAAAAAAAATGTTATATAGAAAATAGAAAATATAGATTAATATAGATAATATATAGATGATATAGATTTCATGCTACAAGTGTTCAATCTGTTCTGTATGTCATTGATATCGTCATTCATATATATGTCGTTTTCTTATTTATATATTATTTGTATATTCTGATTAAATATCTTAAAAACCTAGGTATAAGTATTGTTCATATTATATCTAATCTTATCTTTTTTGAACTTAAATAATCATCAATATGACAATAATCTGGTCACTTTGTCTATTTTTGTTGTTGTTATTGCATAGTTTAAATTAAAACTTGAATATTATGATTTTAATTAAAGTAGTTTAATTAAAGTTCCCTTTAATCTTTCTATAATCATATCTACTGAACAAACAAATTATATTGCAAGTTACAGCTAATTTCGGCGGTGCATATATATATATATATATATATATATATATATATATATATATATATATATATATATATATATATATATATATCGCCGAAATTACTTAATGTAAAAACCTGAATTATAAATATATTTTTTTATAAGCAACAACGAATTTATAAGACCAATTTCAATAATGATGTACAGATTCAGGTGGCGCTTGTGACAGAGCTATCAGTGATAAAGTATCAGCTTATCACATCCGCTGCACGCAGCTGCTGGCGCGGCGCTTAAGCCGATGCGTCTTTTGTCATGACAGTTTCGCACCTAAAATTACTTACAAAAGTTCTCAAAGAATATTTAAAAATATTGAAAAAAATTGTGTGTGTTTGACTGTTTGATAAGTAAGAAAACTTAATTTACCTAATGATTTCAAATATACCATCCTCGTGAAATTGTTACGGGATAAAATTGTGCCTGCCATTCTGTGTATCTTATTGCGAATTCCATCCGGACTAAGCTTAGCGGATTCTTCATATCCTACGAAACGTTTGCATCTCTATAGCATTCATATTTCTTTTACCACACATGTTTCACGTATAACCGTGCCAGCACTGCATTGTGTACTGCCTAACGTACAGCTACGACCTTCCATCCAGCTACTTCCATCTTCACATCAAAGTGAAGAGATCGCCGTTAATCTTGTTATCGGTAGCGATAAGCCTTGATAAATCCATTTTGTACTTTCCACCCCCCACGAAACATATTTCCCAGATATACCTACTTCTTCATTCACTTATTTTATACGAGTAAATCGTTCTACTCTAAACTCGAAATAATAGACAGGAAGAGTAGAACTCCAAAAGTTACGCTGGCGGCCCCCCTATTGCTACGTGACTTTTCAAACAATATCATCGGCACTGGATTTTTATAGCTTAACCAGTCACCCTGTATCATATATTTTCACTCATAACACTGCCTGTTCTTTATATTTTCACTCATTTTGTCAAAGTAAATAATCCATTTGACAGTTGACATTCGAAAATTCTACCGCTTGTATTGATATTCGTAAATCCTAACTGCCATATGTACAGTCTTCACATTTATATCTTGCTAATGCTTTATATGCTAAAAAATATATTTTTAACATAAAATAAATAAAATATATGAAGTCCCACTTTGAAAAGCTAATTAAAATTCATAAGACTTGTGACATAGGCCGAGTCTGACTTCCACTTAGGGGAATGAATGATTTAATTTCTTTGCTCTGTTAAGAACAAAACGCGGCGCTGAGTTCCGCCACTCAACGCTACAATACACGTACCGTTGAGTGCCGGAACTCAGCGCCGCGCCTCTTGGGTACACTTACCGTATAATTTTCGAGACATTGCGTGAGTTTGAATCCCGATGCATTCAAGTTTTTATGAAAAAAAACTTATAGGTATGTGTTCTAAATATATTTATGATAAACATTTTTTCCTCTAAATTTCATATCATTTCAACTTATTGCGCAGTTGTAAATTACATTTATCAAGGAAAATTATGAATATAATAAAATCATATACACTTTTTATAAGTTATAATTAAATAAATAATAATTATTATATAATGTAATTAGAGTTTAAATCAAGTAGCGCTGTTGATAGCCATCGATAAGTTATCAGTTGAATGTTTCCGCTGCACTCAGCTGCCGATTCGCTTTTATATACCGAATTCGTAATTTCAGATGATAAACATAAGATAATTTACATTCATATTTAATATGAATAATAAATGACTCCGATTAAGCAGACAAATGTACGTACATTATATTAATACGGAGCGTATAGTTTTGAAGAACCTGTACCTAATAGATTTCCAAACGAGTACGACATATGTACACACTTTTTATTAGTCAGTGCCTGTTGATATGAGATAACATTTTTTTGAACTATATACAATATTAATGTGACAGTTAATCTTTTGTAAATATAGGTAAATATAATGTAATATAAATATGCTTCTAATATTTATTAATTTATACTAATAATTCAGCAGTAAACTAATTGACGTCGCAACTTCTTCTTCGTGGACTGTGTCGCCCTTGCTACTTTCATTTCCCACTTGTTATATTAAAACGTGCAGAAGGTGGGGAAGAGAACCTTGAGTAAAGATCTAGAGGAGACGAAGAAGGAGGAAGAATATTTAATTTAACTAATTTACTAAAAAAACAAAGAATTTACTGTTTTTTTTTAATAATAGCTTCACGCTGTATCCCGCACATGGCAGGGTAGGCAGAGGGAACTGTAGGAACCGTAGGAACAGTAGGAATGTAGTGTTAAGACACTCTGTTCCCCGGTTTCCGCCTTTTGAAGCATTAGGTGTTGGGTGGTGGAACTCAACGCCGTACTTTGCTTGTAAGCAGGGCGAAGAAAATGAAAATATTCATTCTCCCCGAGTGGGAATTGAACCCGCTAACCGTCACAGGCAGACGGTGTGTCTCTGCGTCACGACGGTCCCCAAACAACACTTAATTCTTCTTCTCCTTTTCATCTCTTTTGGCAATTAATTGAATCGGCGGAACTCAATACCTCGATTGGAGTGAGATGTGTTTCTTATTAAATATAATAGGAACATCCTCTACTTCTTCTATCTTCTTCTGTCTATCTGATATTTATGTGTAACATCTGCTTGATAATTAGTCATATGCATTCCTTCGTAATCATCAGATTGTTTAACCTTCGTTTCTTTAAACTAAATACTGAATACTTATTATATAATAAAAAAAAAACCATTAGTTAACATACCTATATGTTATCTATATTTAACTCGTGAACGTTGATAAAATCAATAAATCTCTCAGGGACATGCGTGAAACAGATGTGGTAATTAATAACCATCAATTAGTGGTTGCTTTTAGTTGAATGAACATTAATCATTAATTAAATGCTTTTAAAAAAAATTCCTTACAGTAGTCAAAATGTAAACTGTTGCTAGCTACATACTTACCTACTTAAATAATAATTATGAATACATATATATATATATATATATATATATGTATATATATATATATATATATATATATATATATATATATATATATATATATATATATATATATATATATATATATATATATATATATATATTAAGTTTATCAAATCCTTCATTATTTTAATAATAAAAACAATATTATATTATATAATATAATACTATTAGATATGTAAATTGGGGCCGTGTCTAACTGCAATGGTTGTGGGTTCGATTTCCCTCAAATTGAAGAGTTCTTGTCATTTCCTCGCTCTGTTTAGAAAACGCAGCGCGAATCTGAATTCGCCAATTTTCGAACGGAGTGTCTTAAAACTTAATTTATTCTGCCAATGGTGACATATGCAGGATACTCTGTAAAGCTTAAAAAAATATATAATATAATTTTTTTTACACTTATAGCGTAGATACTCGCTTGAGTCGCCTCGATTATTATGCCCATACATAATAATCGAGGTTAAAATTGTCATTAAAAACCTTCTTGACAATTAATATTTTAATTATCTTTTTTATAGACTCAAAACTATGATTTACGAAAAAAATCACTGTTCCTCAATACATATAATAGAATTATAGACATCCAAACTCAGGAACAATTACTAGTAAAAACTAAATACTAAACATATTATATTTAGAAATATATGAGTAAATCTATCCGTACGTCACGTACACATATTAATATTTGTAATATCTATGAGAACATTTATCACGTTCGAATATTTAAATGACTATTTACTTACGTAGCGCTGATAAGCCGTAAGCGTCGGGACCTTGGCCACAAGGCTACGCTTGTTTTTATACGAAAGGTTATTCGAAAGCGACTATATTATGTTTATATTATACCTTAATTTTTAATTTAATTATTATACTTAAAATGTTTGCTAAGGGACATTGGCGGTAACCTTTTTGAGTAGAGATAACAATAATACTTTATGGCATAAAAAGATATAGAACACTTTACACTTTACTTTACAGAGTTATTATATCTATATTAATTTTATGAGTGATATATATATATATATATATATATATATATATATATATATATATATATATATATATATATATATATATATATATATATATATATATATATATATATATATATATATATATATATATATATATACATATAATTTAACTAATCACTGTCTGTACATGGAAGATATATAAAAAAAAACGATTTACAAACGTAATTGAACCCAAAATAATGATTTTTTTGTCTGTTTGTCTATGCGTTTGTGAACGTTAATCTTGGTAACGACTTTACCAATTCATATACAGTCTTCACCTTTATATTATGGTAAACTTCACTAAATATTTATTGTTTTATTTTTATCGGCTTAAAATTAAAAGTTATATCAATTTCAAGCAATTTGTATGACGAAATTGCTATAAAATAACTTTTTTATTAAAGTGGCTAAAACTTAAAATTTACTTTCCCACAAAGTTGTTGTAATATTTATATGTATATAATATTATAATAGCTACTGCTATAGTTTGAATTTCACAAAGTACCATCTTAATAATATTTCAGGTCTCACTTGAAATCATTGTGGCTCAGTAGGTACGACGTATGACTGACTGTTCATGTGATTGTTGTTAGATCGATACTCGCTAGAAGAAATTAAGCGGCCATAGTAACTTATTATATTATACTCCGATGAATGAATTGCTTCCAGTGCCTTGATCTCACAATTAGACAGAACTCGGAGAACGGAGTGTCTTAACATACGATTATATCTACCTTCCCAATTGTTTGTTAAATAAATAAGAATAAATATGTGTATATATATGTATATATATATACATATATATATATATATATATATATATATATATATATATATATATATATATATATATATATATATATATATATATATATATATATATATATATATATATATATATATATTACACAACAATTAAAAAAGTTTTATTCAAAAATATGTGTACAATTGTACTTACTGGCTATAACATACCTAAATTATAATTTAATGCACGTTTCTTATTTATTTAGCCTCCCTGGCAATAGACAGTAGAGATTTGTAAAATATAAATGTAAGATCTATTATTTTTAAATACAAACAAAGACAAGAAACTACCTGGCTTATAGAACCAATTTACAATGGCCCGACAATAACACTCACCTATAACTTAAATCTTAATGAACACTTTATCAATTCCAGTAGTACATTCGCAATGTCACATTATTGCGTGAAAATTAAACATTAAGCGCCATTCAATAGTGCTTTAGCACTTGAAAAATAGAAAATTAGAGCGTTTTAGAGTTATTGACGTTGCTGACGGTTGCACAGTCATTGTTCCGGCAGCCGTCGATTGTTTCGCTTGTCTTTGTTTTGTGGCGCTTGTAAAGTTAGATATTTCGCTATTGTTTTTCTTTCAATATCGCTGCTATTTATGATTTACTATAGAATGGAAACCGTAAATGAAAAAAATGGAACAAATAAGTATGATTTTCTTATTGTATCACTAACAATATTGATAGCACGGCGTCGAAAGCCTTCACTAAATACGCTATATCTCTCAAATGCGGGTTGAAAGTGTAGAATAGAGTGTCTTAACACTGTGTTTTCTTTGCATACCCTGCATTATTCTCCTTCTGCATATGAAATACTCGAGATTCTATATTATGTTACATATTTTTTGTGTTAAAATATGGCAAACAAACCACATTTAAAATATTTCACCTTATTTAAACGCGCAACGCATTAAATCTATCGACAATAATCATATCTGACGGGGACTTTGCCGCATATTTGGTTAAATAATTAATAAGACATCACGAAAGCTACGATAAGAATAATATTAAGTGACGCAAACTGATAATAAGTCGCACGACAGGCTGTACTTGTTGTTACCTTATCCATGCATAATGATTAATAGGATTTTTAGCACTCAAAGTAAAGCTGTGTCATTAAAAATCGCTCTTCCAATAGTATATATTTTACCGTCTAACTACCGTCTACCGTCTATTTCCTAGATATATATATATATATATATATATATATATATATATATATATATATATATATATATATATATATATATATATATATATATATATGTATATGCTTTACACTCCAAATTTATAGTTTTTCGTATTAATTTTGTAAAATATAATTCTGTGATTTTATGTCATGTCCATTCCAATGCAATTAGTTTTTATATAATTATAAGGTAAATGAGTTTAATATGAAATAAAAACATAATAATCATAATTATTATACGACATCAAATATTGATGTATTTATAATATTAATGTTAAGAAGATTAATATATATATATATATATATATATATATATATATATATATATATATATATATATATATATATATATATATATATATATATATATATATATATATATATATATTAATAGAGCACAGAAATGTCTACGAAACATAGGACCGCTTTAGTATAAAATGAATAATTTTATTGTATCTACAATAAAAGTAGTCAACAAAAGTGTCTATTTGAGAGTTTCTCAAGTGCATTATGTTATTGAGACTCTACACATTATGCGATTAAAAACTAATCTACGGAACCGCTATAGCGATTTTGTAAGACTTTCTGTGGATTATAGAGAAGGTTGTGGAGCATCAGATTACTTTTTATCCCTGGATTACGCGGACAAACCGTGTTTACACAGACAGATTGATTCGAAAGGTATATTTATATGTAGATACAATGTATGACTAGTATATTAAAGTAAATATGAAAATGATGTCAAAACAAAATCAAAACGGACGTAATTTGGTTTACTAAATAAATATTCGTCTTGTCCAAACGGGCGCAGCCGCAAGCCGGTCGCTAGTTTATGTAATAAATTTACAAGTATCAAACATTGAAAGGTACTTCCACGTCCACAAATAGCCTAGTCATATATCTTATCGTACAGTAGCCGGCACGGAAGCGTTTTGACCTCTTAAAAAGAGCTGTGTCATCGGCTTCGTGGATATCCCACTACAGACCTATGCGCCAGTGCTCCGATCGCAGATTCATAGACGGGGACTACCCGATGTGGCTATTTCGATACAATTTTGCAAATGTTTATAGTTTTCGACTTTGATCTAGTAAAATACCCATGTATGTTTGTTAATTCTAGCTTGCCTAATACCTGCCTCCTGGATCACACCATCTATTAGTAAATGTTCATTAGTAAGAAATCAAATTCGTTGTAATGTTTTGTCTGGGCTGGTGTCAATATACCAGCACAGACTAACTACTACATAAATAGTAAGTATATATACGTACGTTCAGTAATTATAAATACTATAACTTTACTGCTATAAACAATACTCTCTCTGCGGTGGGCAGCCATAAATATGTAATGCCCGATATATTAAAATAATAATTATTGGAATTTACTACCAATAACTGTTATATCTACTATGCCCAATACATTGCAATGGATTGTAATCGACGCTAACAAGTGAGAATAATATTTATTGTTAAAAGATAAACAGATAGAACAAGGCTAGATTTGAAATTAAGCATATGGTTAAATTGATTGGTTATAAATTGTTGGTATAGGTATTTTTTAATCTTGTTTTTGAGTTTCACTCTTTGTCTTTCATATTTCAGGAGAAAACAAATAACCATACAGAGAGAAAATAGAGTCAAGACACACCGTTCTCCACTTACCAACAGAATTCAAGATAATGTTGAATAGTGGAATAAATAAATAAATAATTTATAATATAAAATAAATAATAATTTAAATTACACATGGTAGAATGTATGTATGAAAACTAGAATCTATTGTTTGAATCTAATGACTATAGAGGTTGCCATTATATTCATATTTTGCTAACTTTTTATCAATTAGAGAACTTAGAGAACTTTCTAACAGTGACATATAAGGTATAGAGAAAATAAATATTCAGTGTATTGTAAGCTACCGAAATTCTTGTCGTCTCGTTAATTTATACGGTAGAAGTTGCTAGAAGTGCACTTGGAATGCTATACGCCTCGTCATTGTAGTGTGTATTGAATCAATCGTATGCGGGTGGTCGGTACTGGCTGGTAGCGGCCGAAATTTCCAAGTCATTCCACTGAGTTAACTGATTATATTATCTTTTAACATTTGTACTTGTGAAAGTTATTTTTGATGATGCGTTAATTGAGATGTTTGGTTTCTTTTTGTAGATAAAGGAGTATTAGAGAAAGAAATTACTTTGCGGCACTTAGTTCCGCACCGCAAACGTGCGAAGTTTTTAATTTGGGCGGGAATCATGTTTTTTTGTGGGCGGAGAAAGTATGAAGGAATATTATATGACGAATATATTTGTTATATTATATATATATGTATATTTATAGTTGACACTGGCGAAGTGAGTTGTGTTCAGCTGTGTGCCAGTTTGATACGACATAACTAAAGAAAAGGAGAAGTACTATATAGTGATGTTACGGATATAGTATTTCGGATGAGTATATGATGGATATAGGAAGAATACTATGATATAACTTTTATATCAGATTCGATTACGATTACGGACCTTTTTGATTTCAGATGTCCGAGATTTTCATTTGGAGCTGCAGAACATCCCTAGTACTATACAATATACAACATTCCTAAAACATTCGGACGGCAGTGAAGAAATTCATTAATAGCTCATAAGCTGAGCACAGTAATGAGTTGAGATTCAAATACGTATAGCGTATAACGTTGCGCTTCCACTCAACTAAGAGCAAGTACACTGAAAACAATTTGAATCCACTACCTTCACAATCTGTCATCTGCCAACATTTCTTTTTTGACAAAAAATTAATAAAACTTATTTATCTTTATAAACATAGACGAAAGCATTATTTTCACAGTAAGTATATCTAGAATCTGTTAAAGTAGTGTTACTTTATATACCTATTAAATATATAATTTATATTTAAAATCACACTACTTATAATAAAAAAAGATACTGTAAATGGATACGCTTAATTAATAAAGGAAATCACTAATTAAAACGAGACCATTTAAACGAAGATTCAGATGTTTTTACTCTTATCAAGCTTTAAATGGTTGCATAATCTACCAATCGATAAGTCCTCAAATTCCTTCTAAAAAGTCACCAAGACCGTATATGATAACGACAAATCCGTTTTTGTCTGTCCGTCGTAAAATGAGGATTGTACGGCAATGGCAAATCAACGCAAAACATTCAGCTTTTATGAATATTTACAGCCCGGCTCCTATAAAACGTTAAAAAAAGGTGTAAACGACATTGAGAGATACCATAAAACTACATAATTGACACTAACGATATTAGGTTACCTGCGGAAAATAAGTTGTAATTTATTTATGGCGTATTTTATTCAAGTTTTATGATTCGCCTCATTTTAGTATTTTTTTTTTGTATTTAAAATTAAGAAATTTAATTATTTTAAAGCAAATGGACACAATTATTGCTGAGTAAAATAAATATAATGTTTATAATTTACATACGAATCTATGAAGATATAACATTTTACAACATGTATTTGTATAAACATTATTCAATAAAAACGTAAACTCTACGAAAGCCACGTCATCAAAAGATAGAGGGAACATAAGAGAACTTAGTCTTAAGACACGCTCTCCACTCGTGTTTGAGACATTGAATGGTGGAATTAAAAACCGGTGTTTGTCCATAGAGTCGAGTCAGAAACAATAAAGGTACCTAAATAACAAAAAAAGGTACCTACGCCTACTTTGTAAAAGGCGTGATGCTTTTGAAATGTTTACGTCCAAAATATAATAGATAAATAGCTCCTCGCTAATATAGCAGAGTAGGCAGAGGGAACAAGTGTTAAACTCAAATACTTTCGTATTCGAGTATCACCGTCGGTAATAGCACTGCAATGTGTTCGGCCAAACTTGCATCTATGCTGACGTTTCGCCGTTTCATAAATGCACACAAAGCACCGTTACACTGTAACCAGCAGCAATCGGTAAATTAAACCCTTAGTTACCTAAATGTTTCTATGTTTAGGAAAAGGTAAAAAGCCAGGATCTTGGTTTTTCTAAAATGTCCATTTTACCTCTACTAATATATTGTTTCAAATCAGTTCTAAAACTCATGTATACGAAATCACGAGCACGAGCTATTATTACTTTATATATTTTAAACATAAAATCTCGCTATATTCAAGCATAAAATTCTAAATGAAGAATAGATGTTATAAATTATTAGAAAATGTCTCAATAGGAAGTGGAAAACCGTCATGTAGACTATATACGTAAGTAGCTGTCGGAGTTTGTAGGTAGCGGCATGACGGGGGCCAAATAGGGCTGACACAATGCTAGTTAAAATATTTTTTTCTTTTACTAATTATATTTGCTGAAAATGAATATAGTAACTTTTTATATCGATATTTTGAGCCTTTTTTTTAATATCTTAATTATATAACATACTACCTCTATATGTCATGTTTTCAACCTTAACTTAAAACCGCTAAGGATAAATGTACAAAAACATAATATGAAACAAAACAGTTTAACCGGATTAATCGCGTATATTATCATTGTTTGGAAAAACGACGTTTCGAACACTATCCATGGTCACGAGTAGACTGACCACGGGTGATCGAAACGGTCAGGTTTCAAAAAAATGATAATATACGCGATTAATCCGATTAAACTGTCTTATTTTATATGTATAAATGTCGCGAGAAGAAATTAAAGAAAAATAATAGTCTTAGTAAATCCTTACTGAATCCACAATTAACATAAAACGATTTCTAACCAAAAAAGCAGTAATATATGCATAAAATAGCATTAGCCTTTGAGCACAACCCTACGCTGCTATGCTACTGTTTACGTAATGTCGGAGCTCCGGCGACTCTACAGTGCTACTGTACCTACTGTGCGTCATGCAATCAAACATTAGGCACTGGCTGGCTGGCGTGTCGCTCTCGCTAGTACTCGCCACTCGCCACTCGTCACACTGTATAAATTACTGTTTCTTGTAAAGCTAATAGGATTAATTAGTGTTGAGGTATTAATTTTGTATTTAATTGCATTATTACGTTATCACTTAAATATAATTACGTTTTTTTTATGCATTTTCATTTTGTAATAAATTTCTGTTAAAAATTCCATCGAGCCGTAAGTCGTGTGGGCGTCATGGTGCATTGGGATAGCGTGTGACTGTAAGCGTGGCGGTTGAGGGTTCTACACCCACTCGGGGGAAAACAAAAACCCGCTCGGAATGAGTCCGGTGCACCAATTACATATGTCTTAATTATCTTGAAAAATGTTGTGGAGGATGAGGAATGGAAAGTCCTAACACTATAATCCCTCTTATTTACCCTGCCATATGCGGGATAAAGCGTGAAACTGACAATAAATTCAATATGAATGTGAGCCCAATAACATTGTATTTTGTGGAACTAGTAGCAATTTTTCTTAGAAAACATTGCTTTGACAGTTAAGCAATAAGGTTATCAAAAAAAAAGTTTAAATGAATTTAAAATAAATTGCCCATATATTTTACTTGGATCTTACATTTGATCCATACCTCTGCTCAACACACAATCCAAAATGCTGAACTTAGAATATTCACATATTACAGACAAGTCTACAGATTGTGTCGAAGGTAAGTGAGCAAAAATGAATCTTATGAAATCCAATTAATTTAACGAAGATGTAGTTTAGAAGACTTCGGATGCAAATCTAACCTGCCTACTAACCTGCTGATATATTTGAAATCGCCAAGCTGAGTGATATTTACTTGATTATTACCTACACTTAGTTACTTTTTACCTCGAGAAAATATCTGAGTGTGAAATAGAAAACCACGGGCGAAGTGTGGCGCGGTAAGTTAGCTTAACATGTACATAAATATTATTTACATAACACGTTACTTAAAACTTAGTTGAACGTACTTAAATGATATTATCGTGATACAAGCCAGCAAAGCCGTCCCATATGCGCTTATCTAAGTGATTTTGATGAAATATACCTAATTAGTTAACATCCTTTTAAAACCACTAGCGAAAAGGCAAAATCCTTTTTAGTATTAAGGTAGTTTGAATGACTGGTATTTAAGCTTTTAAAAATACCACTTTTATTTTTATTAAAATACTTAGCATACGAAATCTTTAATGTTTTGTTGGAGCCCAACCGCGTCTTCGTTGTTTTTTTGTCATTTCGAACCCTTTATTACTGATATTATATATAACAGGCAAGGTGACGAATTCAAACTATCCATACAGGGTATATACAATATTACAATATACACTACAAATTTAAATTGAATAATTATTTTTTATTTTTCAATTTATCGAGGATATATGTAACCTACTGGAACCCATCGGTGTTACCTCGATCAGGTACTCGCTAATAAATTAAATACTATTTCTTATGTGTTCTTGGTGGAATTATTATCCACGACATCGCGTACAACTAGATAAATACTAATTACCATCAAATAGGTGAATGATGAAAAAGAAGTCTCTATTTAAAGCAAAATTATATAAGTGTCCATTTTTTTCGACAACGTAATCTGTACTAATACTATAAAGAGGAAATATATGTTTGTTTGTTTGTCAGCGAACGATACAATATTTACAAATACTTTAAGGATTCCTAAGAAAACTTTTCATAATTATAGTATAAATGAAGTAGCTTGAGAGCATCCATTCACGTAGTGCATAAATGGTTGCAGCTACGTTGAAAGGAATTGTTTATCTTTAAAAATTCTTAATAAAAGTAACCAAAAACCTATGTCTATCTCCCAAGAATAAACCATATTAACGATTTTTATGTTTTACTAATTACAAAAAAAAAAGGGAAATTTACGAAACCATTTTAAACAATATGGTATTATTCCTTATCCAAATAAATACGTTAAATATGTTAAGTGTTTCATATAGATCAAAATTGCCGTTTATAGTATATCAATAAAATAGCTATTTTAGAAGATATGACAGTTACAAAATACGGGAGCGTAGTTGTGGTGGCTCAGTGCGTCGCGAGGCGCATATCTGTAATACTCGTAACTTCTATATATATATTTTGGATTATTAGTCTGGGGAGCCGCAACAAAGAAAAGTTTGGAAATCTCGCTATAGACATGTTACAACATACTATGGTGAATACTACTGGAGTTATAGTAAAAATTGTTGCGAAAACGGGAGAACTTGAGAGATTTCATTGCGTGCGCTGCGGAAACGGATTAATTTACGCAAAAACCATGTATGACGGAATCGTTCCCGTTAAAATGTTCTTAATAAGGTCCGCGTTACGTTCTATCACCTAAGGATCACTTACTCTAGCTGTTTTGATGTTTCATAAAAAAAAAGATTGTTGACGAAACTATTTTAATCAAAGAACAGTATAATTTTTGATCCAAATAAATACACTAGATGTGTTGTACATTTACAGTAGGTCATAATTGTATTTTAGTGTATGTGGTTTAGGTATATTGATATCCTAAATGTCGCCTACGTCGTCGCACTTTCGAGAGTACATTACGCCATGTCTCTTTATCTCAAGAAAAAATGCTTGACACATTAAGTATATACAAAGATATCCTGTGTTTTGTCGGTTACTATCGATAACCTACCTTTTATAATATGGAGCTACATAATCAGGAAGTAGCGTAGGCTTACCTACCTTTTAATTAGCCATACTGATAATTATAAAAAAGGTTTAAAAAAGCTTTAACTATTGGTAAAATAATCTAATAAAGTACACGAGATAATTTATTATTATTTGTTTGTTTGTTTAGCTTAGTCCCGCATATAGCAGGGTAGGCACAGGAAACCGTAGTCTCTAGGAACTTGTGTTAAGAGACACTCCGATCCCCACATTCCCCCTTTTGGTGCAATGCGTGTTAAG
Source organism: Dione juno (assembly GCA_037127375.1). NCBI lineage: Eukaryota > Metazoa > Arthropoda > Insecta > Lepidoptera > Nymphalidae > Dione > Dione juno. The sequence continues at coordinate 9,158,683 of JAXRJS010000041.1, read as the reverse complement.
TGACGGAACTTAACGCCGATATTTATTATTATTTTAGTAAATATATTACAATGAATACTATTTCGTAAAATAAATTCACTAAAATACAAATGTTAAAGGTAGGTAGATAGGTATTATTCGTTTAGTCCTAATGAGTTCTTATCTAAATTAAATATTTCATTTTTAAGGCTTTTTATGAAGAATTAAATTAAATCAATTATCCAAACCGATAGATTTTAAATAAAATTAGTTTGTTGAATAAAGTTTAGAAATCGTGATGAGAGTAATATATGTATAATAGTTGTCACATAAGAAAAAAACAAAAAATGTAAATTATAAAACCGATTGTGTATATGATAAGAGAAAAGAAAATTAAATTGAGTTAATGAAAAAACTTACAATAATATGTATTGTGTCGGCTACTTATCCATAAAAAGAAGTTAAAAAAGTAATCCGGGGATTTTTTATTTATTGTACATTTTTTCGAAAAAAAAAATTGAAAAATAAAAATATGAATTTAAGCATTTTAGTAACGCAATTCTGATTGTTAGAAAACAATATGACGTTTAATTTACGTTTACACAAATTACGTTTACATAAATTAATATATGCATATTAAAAAAAACCAACCAACAAGAAACAAATACATAGTTTATATTCAATTTTCAATAATTGCTTGCGTAATTTGGATAATATATTAAAGTAATAATATAACAATGTGATTTTGTATAACATTTCGAGAACACGATGCAGTTTACTTAAACGGTGGAGCCGCAGACGAGTCGGTAGTGAATAATATAACAATCGATGTATCAAATAATTTAATTTAAAAATGTCACCATTTTCGTAAAGTGAAACATAAACTTTAATGACAATCGCTTCTGAGCAAGACTCATTTAGGTACAACCGAATACGGCACTGTGCAGTCCATAAAAATGAATTACACTTATCATTTAAATGAATAACTTGAATAATGTTCAAAAATTACACACCGTTTGTAGAGAAGTAATTACTTTGCATTCCATGGATTCACCATGTGGGCCGAGTGTGTGTCGGGCCTATAGCGTTGTAAGGAGAGGAGCTCCAGGACATGGCTTTAAGGCTTCTTTGAAGTGCACATTAACGCTCATCTTCATTGTCCGACCTCCTACCTCCTATCTACTTAACGAAATTCACAATGATTCTAATAGTACCAGTTTTGATTTTATTTACTTTTTTTGTCTTTTGATAGTTATGTTTCTCAGTGGTCTTGCCACTGATAGACAAACCATTTGACGTATAATTTCTTAGCTATTTTTACAGTCTCTCAAGATTTTGCGACATCTGTAAGGAAATTTAATACCAAATTTTAAATTTTGAGACACTCATTTGGAACGCATAAGATGAAGATTTTAACAGTGCTTGAAACCAGTAGTGAATTAAGATGCATTATTTTAAACCTAATGGTATAAAGTATGTTTCTATAGTAAGCCACTGATTTTGCTAGATTTGATTATGTCTATATTTAGAAATTTCCAATTTCAATTAATTTCCATTTCAATTTTTAATTTAGTCGAACCCTAATCTATTCAAATATGCTCTAATCATATTTTTTTTGTGGCAATGAAGTCTTGACTCGAGCTCTGCGCTAGAGCTCGAGTCATCGAGACATCATCATTTGCTGTGCCGCTTCGAAACTCATAGAAACAATTTCACCATCAATTATAAGTCCCGGATCGTATGAGGTATATTTGATACTTGATTTCATCATTCCTTCCGTCCACGTACAGAATTCCTTTTCTTCATTTAATAGTACGTCTGGTACTTTGGGTATTGCTTTGGGTTTTGTATAAGTATCGTGAGGTTATCCGCAAATGCTAGGATAGAACCTATGTACTTATTGTTGAACTTTAACCGACAACTCCATTTTTTCTCGTCACTAATTAATGTATCTATTAGAATATTAATAACTAAGTAATAATATTTAATATATCTATGATATATTAAGTATTATGGGGGATGAAAAACAACTAACGTGTTAGCTTAAAGGTTTTGAATGGCCATCTTTTGGCGATATAGCAATTTTTTTCTATGAATGAAACAATGATGTTGCAAACTAAAGTGGGATAAACTTTTAACGTGATCATGCTGTGCTGCCCCATCCAGATATATCAAGTACAAACCGTTTTTGATGAATCAGCCTGAATTACCTATTGTTAATCTTATCTTCTCTTTTTCTTAACAAAAAGCGTCATTTTCGTTTGCAGTAGTAAATAACATCAATTGGATTTGTTAAATGGTTTCTTTTGGAGAATAAGGAAAAAAATACCTTCGCCTAATAACATAATTACTTGCTCGATTAATCAAATTTTACCTTATATATACCTATATCGTTGTATACTTGTTTAAGTCTATTTTTTTCTTCTTTTCATTTAGAAGAGAATAATATTGCTTAAAGTATACCTTAATAATATTTTTAAAAGTTTCTACTTGCGTTGCGAACTCTTAACTAGATATTCTAAAAAGGTTGCAAAATTTTCGTCGAGTACTTTCTACATCAATTGTGTGATTGATGACAATGGATCGCTAAGGCGCCATTGCCGTATTTCATGTTGTTAAACTGGACATAATGGTCCTTCTTTTTCTGGGTTAAAAATTTACAGAATTTTAGATGTTCCATTGCAGTTCTAAATCAGGCGTTTCAGATCTTTGATTTTTTTATAAAGTCCTTATCAAGTTCATTCATATTTGTTACGGCAGCATTTCATTTTTTCTTATAGTTCAACTTGTCCAACAATGATTCTGCATCAGGTGTGCTAGTCTTCAAAATCTATTATAGCCTAGACCCTCTTTGGACCCAACAGATATACAACATAAAAAGTTTCCAGTAGATCCGAAGATAGACAAACATTTTAAAAATCATATAAGTATTCATAATTCATCGCCCTACAGACATATCTGTTAACTATTTTATTATAGTATAGATATCGTGAAAACTAGAATATCATCTATGTATTTGAAACATTTTGGCGTTAATTTACAAAGTTAATTTGAAGGTAACTCAGTGTAAACGTGGGATTTTATACATCATTTCAATATACAAATGCCTGAAAATCTTTGTTCAAAATAAATGGCAACAAAATTTATTGAATAAGCTAATAATAACAGAAAAATCTGAATAACGATAGCAATTTGAAGTAAGGCATGCATATAGCATAGCTTACATGCTTAGCTAGAGCGCTGGAATTCTATCCTAATACACGGATTTCGAATTTGTAACCATCTAGTAAGTTATGTGACACAGATATAAAACATAGAATAAATTCTTCAATAGGTTTTTGCATACCTATTATTTTGAATTATCCTTTTTTTAGTGCTATCATTCAATACGCCGCATTCGAGACAATGCGTGGCGGGATTTAACGCCGCAACTTTTGTTTTGTTCACATTTTTGATTACAATGCTAATAATTAATTCCTTCGAGCGGGAATCGAAGCTACGACCAATAATCGTTACCTAGAATTAAAACTTGGAAGACTAATTGTAAGTCTATGACAATACCTATATTCAGCCTCACACTAAAAAGAAACGTAAATGTATAGAATATTAAATTTTAATAACATTTTAAAGTGCTATTAACACGCATAGAATAATTGAAAATTTACGGTTTAACTTTGAAAATGTTTGCTCCGTTCATTAGTTTTTAAATAATATTTCATTTTAAATCTTATTTAAGTATTGTATAAAATTGTTAAAATAACTAACATTCATTTTCAAATTTTATTATATTTTGAAGTGTTATTTCACACTAAGTAAAGAAACATATTTTCGAAAATGTATAAAAGTCTGAGTTGGTAGGATTCCCACCCCCTCCTTGTATATATCTAAGTACATTCGAAGTGCTTTTTTACAAAAAAAATTACATACTGTTTAATAAAACATTGAAACTTATAAGTAGTGGTTATAAAAACAACTTACGTCCAAATATTGCTATACTTACCTTATATATTTTGATAAATAGATATATATATATTTTTAACAAAATTCCTATACATATGAAGTCATGTCGTTTAAATTAATATACAAATATTAATTATAAATGCAAGTAATATTTCTGGTCGTCTATAATCACCTACGTACAAATTGACGCAGGTGATATTGTAAGTTCATATGAAAGTCTCATAGTTAATTATGGAAGTTACAGCGTTCTTAACGATGTGTAAGTTGTAATTTTGTGTCAATTAACAAGTCTATAACACGATTTGTCAATATTTGTAACTTATAAATGAAAATTTAAGTGACTTAAACTAAGGCGTTCCGAGTACCATTTCGCACTAATCTCGTAAGTGTATGTGTGTTTGTGTTTATCCACAAATTTCTCGAAAACTGATTGTCATATCGAAATGGTCCTTTTCGACTGAAATCAGATATAGATAAGTATTTCAATTAAGAGAACAGTCTTAATTTCATCGATATCAGTTCCATAATTTTCTGGCGGAGACATGTATAATATAGGTGAAATTTGTTTTTATTATTCAAATAAATAACATTTTGCTTTTTTTCTTAAGTGATTTCCGCTTTAAAGGCGAAAAATTTAACGATACCTATACAAACTGTATCCATACTAGCATTAAAACTTTGGAAAAAACTAATTTCCGTCCTCTGACATATAACTTTGAATATAATTACTATAGATCATCAGTTATCGATCATTATCGGAGATGACAACATAAATAGATCGTCATTACTGTCTTACTGTCTCACAAAAAGCTTTCACATTAATTGTAATACAAAAAAGTTATCAACTTTTTGTTGAATTGATAAAACATCTTTCATATTCTCGGAGGTGACGGGTTTACGCGATCTCATCATATCGTATCTTGGTAACTCCGATATGCTCTTTCTCTGTCACACGCTAAGTCTGTTGATATTTTTGTCTCTTTCACAGGGGTTTTCGAAGTAACTCCGAAACATTTTTTAGGGTCTCGTAAATTCATTTTATGTAATGAATTATATAAAATGGTTCAGATTTTTAATATGTATCAATAAAATATACGGTTTTATTTGTTTTTATATTAATTTACTTTACATATATTTAGTATTAGTATTAAATATCCTGTAATAAAAATAGATAAATTATATAGATACATAGGTAACACGAATTTATATATATATATATATATATATATATATATATATATATTAATAAAATTAGAAATCTAATGTCTCCGCAAAATGTAGCTTAGCTGTTAGTTTTATAAATTTTACAGCATGAAAAACATTTACTGTTACGTACTGTGGCCATCTAAAAAAAAATATTATGAGGTGTTTGAAATGATTTGATTCTTATTTTATAAGACAAAAAAATATGTTGTTATTAGTAAGTAATCCATAGGTACAAGCAGCTCTTCCATCATTGAGTGACTGACAGAAGACGCTCAGACTATATTACACAGCGTGGAAACCTGAAGCTTGGGATGCAGGGTACTTGTGGAGTGTAGAGGACTAAGAGAGGATTTCTCGAAGTTGCCACGGGAACGAGAGAAATGGTGTTTTTTATAATCCACGCAAATGAAATTCCCGGCTGCAGCTTGTACCTTATATAACCAGATAATCTTTGTAATACAAAGTAACAAGCGAATGTCAAATAAAATCATCATAGTAGGTACAAATAAAATTTCTTTACTATTATAGAAGTTTCATTTTTTTCAATTAACAATAAAAAAAGAGTTGAAAGATTCTCAAATTTAAGTATTTCTTTATCTTTTACCCAATCTACACCCAACCCATAGCGAACAAAAATGTCTAACAAAATTCTTGTTATCAGCAACTAAATACTTTACTAACTTTGATCATGTATGTACATGTATATATTTTATATACTATCTTACATGCGGGTATACATATATATATGTAACTCATTTTTTTTTAACTTATTTGCACTGAAACATTGAACCTTTTTCTCATATTTTACTACAAATCCTTTTATTTTTACCAAAGGTTGTATGTACTTTGGGAGAGTGCTTGATGCAATAAGTTTTATCTTATATGGATGTATTATTTATATGATTCTATTCTTATAGCTCAGAAAGGGTTCCGCATATAAGTGTATGTATCATACAACAAGTGAAAGACATAAAGCGAAATATGTCCACTGTTAAGCCGATTGTCAAATAACTTTACTTGCCTAGGGTTCTCTAGTTGGTTGTTTCAGCATATGCCGTGTAAAGTTGAAAGCCTTGACGACATTCTCAAAGCTAAATGGCAATTCACTTTTTTTCTCGCGCTTCTGCGAACGCGCAAACTGGTCGGACGAGCTGCGCACGAGTTTTTTGGACAACTTCGGATCGCACATTGCATGCAGTACCACTGCTATATTTATTTATTGATTGTAGGTACACATTTGTTATGAGTGCGTTTTATGCTTTTATTTATTGTGTGGGTTAATTTATTTATTGATATAATTTTTTTTAAAAAACAGGTTGCTTTTTAGTTAATGTGAAATATATTTTAGTACCTATAAATAATATATTAATGGTTATTAGTGGAAATATAATTTTCACAAATTGCTATGTAACAATTTCATTATATACATGCACTTTAAGTTGTAAAAATTAAGTGTCTTATAAAATAATTTATAAGAAATTTTCCTTATCGCTGACAACACAACTTTTTTCAGAGGAAATGAGTTTTTATCCATAATTAATTTTATATTATAAATATTAAGTGATTGAACATAATATAATTCAGTTGTGCTTACTCCTGATTACTTTTTTTTTCAGCTTCATTCTTACAGACCAGAGTAGGCAGAAAAAACCTAGTGTTAAGATGTTCCGTTCTCCACTTCCGCCTGAATTGGATATTTATTTTGTAAAGTGGCGGAATTCCACACATGCTTTAGAGCAAATAAAATAATAGATTAATCTAATTCATTATCCCGGGCAGGCATCGAACCCACATCAATTGCGTTGTCGTAATTGCTATTTTTTTTATTAATATCTTGTAAATAGCATCTACCTATAAAGAAAAAAAAAAGAATCATCCTTCCATCATAACAGACCTTGGCTCTTACCAAGGGAGATCCAGGCACCATCACCAAATTCCAAAGGGTTGTAAATGAAAATTGGTTTAAACATCTTCATATCTTTACTGATGCATCAAAGTTTTCTAAAGAAAGCTGTGTTGGTGCAGCTTGCTGGATACCTAAATTCAAAATTATCTTACAATTTAAGTGCCCTCCCGAATCATCAGTGTTTACAGGCGAGGCTGTTGCTTTGTTAGAAGCAATCCTGTTCACACTCTCCCACAACGTAAAAGAGACAGTTATATTTACTGACTCTCTCAGCTGCTTAATGGCTATTAAGGATAACCCGTTTCATGGTAATTTGAGATCTTCAATTGTTTTAAGGATTCGTGAAAAATTATTCTCATGTCATCTAAAGGGTTTGGAGGTCACTCTTGTATGGATTCCAGGTCACTCTGGAGTTAGTGGGAATGAATCTGCACACTCGTGCGCAAAATTAGCGATCCAGTGTGGCACTCTAGATCACTTTTCTAATTCAGCCGAATTCTGGAAGGAAGGATCTGTTGTCTCTTGCAGCCACTCACTTGGACAAGTCTTGGTCTGAGTACTGGGACTTATCTAAATCTCACAAGGGTAAATATTATGCATTTCTTCAGCCGGATATACCAAAGCGTCCTTGGTTCTTCTCTCAAAGATTTACTGAACGGAGGGTTATATCTACAATTTGTCGCTTACGTCTTGGACATGCATGTACGCCTGTGCATCTGGCTAAGATCAGGGTCAGGGACCACTCATTGTGTGAATGTGGCTTACACGACGGTTTCCCTTCCCATATCCTTTTCTCTTGCCCTAAATTAATCCGTCCCTTATACGATGCCCTTCCTCTCAAAGTCCTTCGTCCTCTTAATGTTCCGTGTTTGTTGATGTTTGTGTTTAGTCCTTTGTGTAAATTTTTATGTAAGTATATTAAATATAATAATATTAAAGTATAAGCTAACACTCATGTAAAATATTATTTATTACTAATCTTATATGTTATCTGTACATATTGTAGATATCTGTTAATTTTGTTATAGGTGAATGATTTAAACTGGATCTCTTTAAAACAGGCATTCTTCTATAGTGTAATATTAACTCTTTTTTACCGTACACTCTCTTTTGTGTGTTCTCCATTCAACGTGACATTGGCGAAGTGAATTGTGCTTCACTGGCACGCTCGAAACGCCATATATAAAGACAACAACAACAACAACAACAAGAAAAAAAGATAAAATTTTTAATTAAATTAGACAAATTACAATGGAAACAGTCACTCACATAGTAATCTAAAAGTATAAAGGTTTATTTTACTTTAAGTGTAAGTAAAATTTACTACTATAATCACTAAAAGACTGTAATCAAGACTTAAAAATAAAATTCTCTAATTATAAGCGCGTCATTTTAAAATAATAATAGCCTTTCAATCATAACAGCGTCATGCTTTTGAATCACTGGAATCTCTTCTTGTCTTCCAAAATGAGTGAATTACTTGTAGAGAAAATATATAAGATATAGGTATTGAATGTAACAGGTAGTTTTATTTTCTATATGTATGAATAACCAACTATTAATATTTTTAATAGTAAAATAATTGCGCGATATACGCATTATTTTATAGTCTGTATCTCTAGAAATTAGAAATTAGTCCTCTAACACAAAATCCATGTAAGGCACGGCCTAGCACTGATATGCCATTCGCCTATTGACGGTCGCCCGTGGCATACTAATGTTTCAATTAAAATGAGCTTACAGTCCATAAACACGTATCGTTTTACGTTGAGAAATATTATCAATAACATATTATATGCGATGAATATGAATGTAAAACATGTAATTATTTTGAATTTGTTAAGCAATTTACTCTTTCTATCCACTTTATTTTATTAGCCGGGACAAATGATATAGGTCAAAGTCTAATAAAAGTAATTTTTATATATATATATATATATATATATATATATATATATATATATATATATATATATATATATATATATATATACACCGTATATACCTATATAATATACCCACAAGATTTCACCTGCTGCTTCGCCCGCGTGATCAAATCGAAACATCTAAGAGTTGCTGGTGTTGTATAAGTTGTCACTCTTTTTAAGTCCCCGAGATAACTCTCACCGCTTAAGTAGGCACGATTATCTTAATTTCATAATACATATAGCCTTCATCAACGACAGTTAGGCATAACCAGTATAAAAAAGTCCCTTAAATCAAACCAGTAGTTTCTGAGATGTGTGTACCTACGTGTTAAATTCTCTTATACGTGTACTGTAAAACAGGAAACATTTAATATAAAAACATAAGAAACAATAAAATAAAATATTATTTTATCACCAGGTTTTTAAAAATCAACTTAGACCATTGATTTGCTTACTTAATCGGCCAAATTTTATTTTAAACGTTAATGATATTCATATGACCCGAGTTTTAGAAATATCTCTTAATAATTTATTTATGAAATTTGATTATATGCGCATATATTACAATTATATATCAAGGAAATATGTTAGCATAATACATTTTATATACGTGTGTCACTATATTAAACTAGAGGACCCGTTGACGCGTGAGACACGCGTTGCCATAGCAACGTGTATAAAACGTGTGTAAAACATATGGGAGTGTGTGTAATGTTTTATTTATTGATTTAATGTACTTTATAAGCATTATTATAGAAGAATATGATCGTTCTGAACTTCTTCTACACATAGACTATAAGCATGCCAAATTTCATTTTCCTCCGTCCGTGCAATTTTCGTAAAAAGGGTTCCAAAGTTTTTGCTTTACGTTTTAATATAGGTATATGTGCCTCACTTACCTGATTATGAGAGTAATATTCCGATATTATATCGTAAAATAAAACAATCAATAAATATTTAATGTATAATTTATTATGTTAAACTCCACTGGATCGTTGTAGATGTTTTTAAAGAAACTCTGTTTCCAATAGTAGCCTAGGATGATGATGTAGACATGTATATTTTATTTAAAACTGAAATAATTTTATCTCCAACAAATTACCTAAATGTAAATGGAAAATTTTTAACTATTAAATTAAATTATTAAAAAACCTTTTTACAAACTAATTATTAAATCATATTCAAAATAATATAGACATTACATTTTAAATAAATATGGTACATATTAACAGGTTATACAATAAATAATTTATAATGAGATCTTAAAAGTGCATTTAAATATTAATTCTATGCAAAATATACGAAAGATGTAGTAGTAGATGCAGTATTTACGTAATTTGCTTCACAAGTGGAGTTATTTTCCCGTCCTACGACAATAATGTAGTGGAATGCAATAGACGAACGATCACCTTGACAGATAGCGGGCCACATCCGCTTGGCCTTTGAAACCGAACCGATAGATTAATTCAGCTAGTTTATAGACCAATCAAATATACATAATAGAATGCGCACAACCATAAAAATATCATAAATTTTGAATTATTGGAGGTGATTTATTTATGTTTTCTCTTATCGTATAGATAAAGGCTTAAAGATTTCACTGTCATGTTAAAGAATATCTCTCCTATAGACTTATTTAACCGTTACTAACGTACTTACCTGCCATATTTGCCAACTTATTTAAACTTATATTAAAAACTACTTCAACTCGTCTTTTTGATCCACTTTGAGATCTATTGCCATTGAAAGTTCCTACAAAACCCTACGCCCTCCGAAGTCGGGATACTGCAGGTACCAATCCAAGGTGTGGCTTAATGCCACACTTTGTCTTACCGAAACAGGGAAATGGTAATAATATTTATATAAATAATTCTCGGATGAAGACCGAACACCCAATTATCGCCATTACAATGAAGTTATCAAACCTTTTCATCCAAATTTGTTTATTTTTGCTGCTGCTGAATTTTAGTTAAAGTTTATTTGAAATATATGGTATGTTTGGAATACAAATAAGTGTATTATAGATCAGATATTGTAGATCTCTCTTGTTTATAGCTACAGTAATAGATATTTTCCATTGACATAGGGTCTATGAAAAATATCTGACATTTTGGTAAAGGCGATATTCCACTATTTATTATAATTGAGCAGTTTTATTATGGTTCCTTATATGCTGCTCCAAATCTTTAATTTTGATATGTGAATGGAAAATGCCTAACACTGTGATCAATTTTTCTAAGTCTAGCTGGATTATCAGGATCTTCACTAGGTATGGTGAGAGGTTTTTTTTATTCATCCAATACTTCCTAAGTAAGTAGTTTTCTTTTACTTCCTAAGCTGTGTGTTTAGAAACAGTCAGAAATAGAAAGCAAACACAAAAATGTTAAAGTCACAGATATATTATATCCAACGCAGATTATTTTACTGTTTTTTTTATTCAATATAATTAGTATAATTTATTATATTACGATTTTTTCTATGGTTATATTTAGCCTTTTACGTAATTTTTTTATTTTACCCCAAACAATGTCTTCATTCATAGTATTTTTTGTAACCAGTTGAAACAAAAAAATCAAACATTCTTTCCAAAGGAATTCGAACCTCTATCTATTGTGTGCAGTCAGGCATGACGCAACTGTACCACAAGCCAGTGTAATAGTCACAACAACGTCCGATATTTGATTGATTCATAAGGCAATATAGCTGATTCATATTTTTTCAAAGCACTATAGGCAGACCTTAGTTTGAAAACTCTACATGCTGCACTTTTCCCTCCTGAATTCCTAACTTCGTGTGTTTAGTGGTGGAACTAAACGTTGTTTTGTAGCTTACCAAAACGGGTAATGAGGTTAATAATAATTTATACTATAATTTATCTTTAGTGTATGGATCAAACCACGCTCTTACATCTGCTCTACAATATGTAATTTTAAATATGTGTATATTATTTTCGCTTTAAAACTCCATACATCGTCATACATAGTCACATTATAACTTTAAATGTGTTAAAAGGATACTAAAAAATTATCTTGATTTTGTTTAGTAGACTCACATTAGGAGCAAGGGAACGTGAGAACTTCGTTACGACACTCGTACATGAGCTGTCCTGACTATATTTGTATGTAGAGAAATTACAGTTGCTTGTGGTCATAAAACGCTGCCATAATGTCGCTAAATTGCCTTCTATAATTGGGACGTGTATGCCCACATACACGCCACCACGCTGTACTCAGCGTTCTGACGATGCAAAAAATATTTATAATATTATAGATTATACGTATATTTACAATAAAATGGTATAGATGAATCACTATCCTCGACGAAGATATTTTACGAGATCGAGGTATTATTAGATATACCTACTACATACTGCAGTAGCGAAATATTCACATGACACGATTCCCATCGGGTTACCTTGTGTAAATCTTAGTAAATATAAAATAACAAATACCAATTAAGTAAAAAAAAATACACAATTTTTATTTTATACAGATTAAGCTCTTTTCCACTGTTGACTAGTCATGCCTTCAATTCTTACGGAGATAACTGATATATACCTTGTATATGAAGTTTTTCCGTCCACGTTAATGAATATCAAAACAGCAGTATTCATATATACGCATCCAAAAATATTAAATATGCCTAAATATTCTGTCTGTTTTCGTTGCAGCAATGATTTGTTATATGACAGCTTATTCATATTTCATTTCTTATGTAATTCTCAATTAATTTGTGATATCTATATCAATATACGATTTGTGTTAATAGAAAAATAAATCACGTATTTATACGTTTAGATGGCTTGAAGAAACTAAGTTTCGTATACCACATGGCACATTCTAAGTGCACGAAGTAACTCTGACCGCAGGAACAGTGGGTTACATCTTAGCTGTAATTGAATGTAATATATGCATAAACCTTGCTCTTTAAATGGATAGTCCATTTATCCAGCACAAAAAAAACAATTCAAACGATCAGAATATTTGCGCTTTTAATTAAACAAAGTCTTCAGCTTTATAATATTAGTATAGAGAAGATTCATGCATCTTTGTAACAACCGCTTCGACTAAAGCAATCGCCTTAGATAAAGTGTATTTAGACTGCAATATTCTAAAAGCAAAGGAAACTAGTTCCACAATGCACTGGTTTAAACAAAAATATCCGGTGTTCTACATCTATTATTGATCTCGATTTATTTTATCAACAAACAAAGTTTAATGATAAAGGTTTCTCTATATATTTGTTTTCTCTACATTTTCGTTGTATTCTGTATATTATGGAATAGACAAAAATAATCTAGTGATTTATATCTCCGCTCTACACTTCTCCTCCGCTTTACTTACTAATTGGCGAAATTCTCTCAAGTAAAATATTTAAAAATGTAATGTAAAATATTTTATATATATTATATAAAATATTTCCTTCCAAAAAAATTCCAAAAAAAAATTATGTATACTTATGTATTGTATGAATCTTCCAAGAATATGTGTTGTATTCATATATTATTAAAGAAACCTAAAACGTCTTCAAAGCTACTGGTGGTTTAATTTCGAAAATGCTATTGCTTAGTGTAAGCAGATTAAGAAAGATAATAGAGCGATAAGATTTACTGGTTCAGTAGTGACTTGAACCAGTAAATCTTATCTCTCTATTATAGAAGCCAAAATCAATTAACAAAAATAATGTACCTAAATGCCTAGTTCCGCTATAAAAAAATAACACTAAAGTTAAAATAAACGTGATGATTTATTAACCCATGAAGCTATAATTTTTATGTGGGTGAGTATAGGTAAATCTTTTTTATAGACCAAATAGTTTGTGTATTTTTATATGCTTTTTTTTATTTGTTCTTCGTACTTTGTGCGAAATGCTATGTTTCCGAAATTGGGTGGATAGTAGGGAACACAGTGTCTCAATACTAGCTTCCATCTAAGAGAAAATCCCGCATACAGCTGGATAATCAATGAAAATATTAATATATTGAATAATATATTTAAATAGATTAATTTTATATTTTTATACATTAACGTTTAACATTAAATATTTAATTATTTACGCAACGCACAATACGAAAATACTTAAGGGCTTTTTTCTAGGTGCACACTGTATCCCGCATATAACAGGACAGTCAGACAGTACCAAGAGATCAAGCCACTCCGTTCTACATTATTAATTAAAGATAATTCAAGATATTGCATAATGAGTATCAGATCGCAACGCCGCATTAGATGAAATATTATCTTCATCGTATTCAATAATCTATACATAATACATATTCTTATGCATGCATGTATTTACAATATTGACAATTTTATCTGTTTGCTTGTGCACGCTTATCTCAGAAACGGCTCAACTGATTAAAATGCAATTTTCACCTCGTATTATGGTAAACTTTCCTTATCATTCAGTTTTTGTTTTATTTGAATTGGTTTATAATTAAAAAAGTTATATCAATTTAATACATTTTGTTCAACGAAATTGCTTCAAAATAACTGTTAATTGGTTAAAACTTTAATGATTCAATGATAAGGGAAGTAAGATTAGAAGAAACTCATACATTCAGTTGAATGGCAGCAATTTCGAGAGGCGATTCTTGAAGTAGTTATGAGAAGTTGATTTTTCGCAAACGGGAAACGGAATAAAAGAAATATGAAAAACGGGAGATACTATGTTTTTCATATATCTTACATGCTATGTTTTTTGCAAACCTGGTCTATAAAATTTATGGTGGCTTACTAATAGTGACGGGAAAAGTAATGATTGTACCGGATTCTCAAATTTAATTATTTTTTTCTTTCCTATGCAGACATCGTCGTAGGCACATCTAGTATTCAGTATTTATATACTCCACATACGTCTTATATACTCCATGTTTGTACTAGAGAAAACTGTTACAGTATTTTTTTAATATAATGAAACAAATAGACACTTAGAATGTTGAAAAACCTTATTTGTCTTAATATATTTATTAAGTATAGCCGTTAATAGTTAATATTAAACTATGGGTTTCATTATTTTCATAATTAATTAACATAGTATTATGATTTAAATGAATTGTTGTGTGTTTTGTAGGTGTTTATAGCTGTTAGCGACTTAAACAGCGACACCGGATGGGGAGGGAAGAGGGTTCCTACTCTGTCCCTGAGATGTAGCAAGCACTACATGGCTGCTTGAGAAGAACCGTCGGCGGGAAGTGCGCCCCTTGCGGGACTCGGACCTCGGCTTGCGGCCGTCGATGTTTGTGTATGAACATTAACAAGAGCTTTAAGACAAATCAGGGATTGAGTAAAATAAGTTCTATACAAAAAAAATTAAACATAAAACTTATAAAAAAAATATAAACAACTACGTATATATGTATGACATATACGATACGTTCGAAAAACATTCTCTAAAGGAAACAAGAATATCATGAATTGTAAGTAAACTAACTAAGTAAAAAACTCTTAAAGATAATGAATAGTCATCAAAACTACTTATTTATGTAAGGATACCTTACATTTACTTAATATGCAGGCTTTCATACTTTGTTTTTGTTCGCGAAGCAATAAAAACTCTACCAACCATTCCATGAACAATATGAACAACTCGTTGACTCTTTTAATGGAGCTTAATTATATCTCGAAGCGTGCTAATTACAAACGCTTGCAATTATTCTGCTTACAAGGCATATTAAATTGTTAAGAATAACACTTCTTTAATAAAGTTCGGATATTTATCAAAAATACAATCGTATAATTACGCCGTGACTGCTTGAAATTGATTTATTTGTGACATTTGAAGTCTTCTTGCGCGTTTCTTGGAAATTATTTTGGTATTATTTTATTTTTATTATATTACTCGTTGTTCAATAATTGAAATAAAATATATTGAAAATTAGTCTTCACATCACTGTAATTGGCATTCTCTAACTACTTCCGATGCATCCATTAGTTCATTCAAAAAAAGGCCGCAATCAGCTAAAAGCAAAACCATTTTCCAATTTCATTTCCTCTGTCCGGGGAGCGTTGGATATGAAACAGAACAAAGGGGATCACAAAGGCTATCGTAGGCACCCACTCCCACCCCTTGTGAGAGGGCAGTGGGTGAGCCGAGTGCCACCCCACCCCCTGAGGGATTGCGTGCACTAATTGCGCGCCTAAATTGGGGTAATGCATGAATTCGTTCAGGATTTTAATAAAGTATGAGCCGGATCAGAGCGGCCATTAATTTTAGTTAGTGCAGCTTACCTTGTCGTAGTTTTGCCGAAAATAGATATTCATCTATTTTGGGTATTTGTAAAAAGTTTGACTTTTAACAAAGGGTTATTTAAAATATTCTAAAATTTATTCTTAAATTTATACTGACTGTGTGTAGTATGTCTTATGTCTTCATTTTTAATTGAATGATTGATTGAATGAATAATTGGTATTAAGAAAAAAAACGTTGAAAAGAGAATTAATATATTACTGTGTACAGTAGTTCTAGAATTTTCTAAAATGTGTTATTAAAGTAAAAAGTTTCCTAATATCTCAAAAGTTATGTCCGAGCAATATGTTGCGACATACCTATATTACATTAAGTACTGCTTCATGAACCAACAGATAAAAAGGCAACTCCGTGGAAAACAGATATGAGATTCGATTGAAACGCCGTAAATAAAACATGTTGCAACGATCACCCTTCGTAACATTCGCATTATTAAGTTACGCGATCCCTGAAGCGTTTTGCCGCCAAAACAACGAACATTTTGCCCCCCGGCGCGTGTAAAAACATTCACGGCGGCCAACCGAGTGCGACAGAGACGGAAAACCAGGGCTCCGCGGGACGGAGAGGGATGACTGCCTTAATATTTTATCAGTCATCTCCTTAGTAGGGACGCGATCACTATTCCAAATTAGGTTCTAATCTAATACGTGTTAAGGTCGAAAATAATCTATCTAAGAGTAGCATTGCGTGTGTGCCCTTACGTCGGTGAAAGGAAATTACAACCACACCCACGTATAATGTTGCCGCAATAAAAAAAGTGTGAGAAGAAATAATGAGCGGTTACTGGCAAGTTGGTCGAGACCGGCGATTTCATCTTTTTTCGTACATCCTTTAATTGATTAGATGTAACAAAGAATGTTGGCGTAGATGTTAATAGAGTGGGACTTGTAATGAATGATGGATGAAGGGTCGCCGAACGAGATTATAAATTTAAATGCGGGATGCAGATGAGTCGCTCGTGATCACCGCCCGTGGAAATTCAATGAGAACGAGGCCGTCGTGATCATGCGTCGATAGCGGGCAGATCAATTGTCATTCCGTACGTACCTATTACACGTTAGTACGTTATTCATGATACACTTAAATCATTACTCAAAGCTCTAACGTAGACGATAGCAAAACAAAGGAAAATAAGATTAATCATACTTGTCTCTTTGTCTTCTTGCAAACAGTTATTTTCTTTGTTGTGAAGCCTAAATTATGCCCTGCACTTGTTTTAAACCAAACAATTTAAGTCTAGCGTGCTTTCATCCTCTTAAATATAGCCTATAGCTGTTAATTTACTTTAAGTACCTCAGTCACAACGTTTTACTACCTACCTAGCTATTAGTAAGAATTAACAAGCATCTCACTTAGAGTTAGGTCACAGATAGTAAAATGTTATATTAATATCAATTTCATCATTTGTAATCTACAACGTATTATTAGAGTTAAAATGAGTAAAGTTTAATAAATAACAAATAATTCATTTCATATAATAACTCTTCCATCTTATTGCAATAATAAATAGATTACGTAGATACGTCAAAAAACCACATCCAAATTACACGAAAACATTAAAATTTAAGTAAATATATGTATCTATAGTAAAAGTCATAATATACAGTAAAAGTAATAATTATTATTAAGCTATCGGCTTTTTGTAAATTTAATCAACAAGTTATAAGAATATAAATTTCCCGTTGGTCTCTTAAACTATGTCAACAAAAAATAATCCTCTTATTAAGAACGTAATAGGTTTTTTTCTAATGACACTAACAACTAAAACCAATTAGCGATAAGTAAGACAAAGGAAGTCGTCGCTAAATCAATTATCACGGTAATTTAAATGAAACGCTAGTATTTATTAGCAATGTCGACAGTTGTATATTATGTTAGTCGTCAAGTATATTATTATAGTGACGTCAATTGAATAATGTAATTTCATATGCTGTATAAGAAAATCAATAAATAAGTTCCTAACCCCTAGTTTTTCTAGAAAAAATAAGATAATAAGGTAAGGTATTAAAGTATTATTATTATTATTATATAACTAACGATATACATTGCGATAGATTTAGAAAAGCACAGAATATATATATTTTTATATGAAATTCGGAAGCTACTCTTTCGGGTGCAGAATTTTCAGAACATAATTAAGCATACCACATTATCTTTGTATTTACATCTTAATCTATATTGTGATTTGTCCTCTTTAAAGTTCACAAATGTTTAAAATTTGGCGTGGCGATGTTGCAAATATATTTAATTGTGGGACTTGGTGGTACATAATGCTACGTTCGTTTTCAACGCTCCAATAATCACTTTAAAAAAATATTCTTAAACGTAATAATATACTATATCGTTCAACGTTGAAACTATATTACTTTCATAAATATTTACCTATAAGAGGTCTCCCTGTGTTATTATAGTAACAATAATTATATATGTATATTTCACCATACATATATCTATGCCTATATAACAGTAAAAATTATAAAATAACATGCTAAACATTAGTATTCTTAACATCATCATAAGGCTTTTGACAACATTTATTCGTACCTATTTATTAAAAATCATACTATAATTTATTTTCTTTCATTTACTTATGAATATTTCGCCAAAAGTTATAATAATCTTGTCACGACGGTACATTTCACTAAATAATGTTTATTGTAAGTGCGTACTTTAGGTACCTATATAGAACGTGTTTCATGGAAGATATACCTATATTTCTTTACGTAATTGAATTGCATAAGTAAAAAGTTTAAGGTTTAGTAAATAATCGGAAAAGTAACTATTTGTAGTTTGTAGAAATACTTCAGGAGGAGCATGACCAAGAATTTAGACGATTTCCAAGTAATCAACCTTTACTTTTTTGACGGTTGCAAATGTAACGCATGCACAAGTTTTGACGTGTAAGTGTTAATGTATTACTCATCAGTAAACCACAATCGAAATTCTATCCCCAGGAGTCCAAATCCGTCGTCTGTCACTAGATCAGGATGTTCTCTATTTATTATCCGGGTGATATTATCCTTCAAAATACTTTTAATAGATACTTACGAATTATGGAGACTTTCGACTTCATAAATTGGCGTGAACTTCCGCTTGTAAGTTAAATAGTCACTAACCGCAGCTATCGGATATATAGGAATTTAGCAGATTCCTACTGAAAATTTACCGTTAAAGTCCCAATAAGTGTCTTTATTGCTTAATTATTTCCGATTTTCAAATATTTCCGATTCCGGTTCGAATCATGCTCTGAATCATGTTTATCTATATTTAATTTTTTTATGGAGCTTTACTCTTTATCCCAGCATAGAATCTAAGTAATTGCATTTTACGCCCAAATTCTAGTATTTTGTTTTGCTTTAGCAGGAAAATAAAAATAATAATGGATCTAATATACAATCATCGCATTGCTCTTAGTAATTCGGCCGCTGCCCTCCTGCAGCACTATAACCACTACAAAATCTATAAATTATCATATATAAGCTATATTCTAACATTTTGAGTGCGGTTCTGTTACATATTATAATTAGATAAATATAGAGCAAAATTTGTATATGACTACCCGAATATTCTATTAAATTGTAATATAAAAGCAATTAGTCTCAAGCTCACATGAGGCATTGTCTAGAAATACAGCTTGACAGTTGACTTCTATAATTATTTTCACGGTAGACTTAGTCATGAGTTGCTAGATAGAGTCCTTTGTGTGTAAGTAACGTGGCAAAATACGGCGTGTGTAACGTTTCATATCTACTTTGCGTCAAATGAACAGCAATGCCCGCGAGGTTAGCAAACGGCATCATATCTAAAAATACTCAGTACAGACTCTATAGTAGCACTTGTTTGTTAACTACACCATATGGAATATCGTATATTAGTGAATGATACAATAAGATTTTTTAGATCGGCATATTATTCTTTATCGGCATATAGTGTGATAGCATTTTAACACGTAAAAATTCAAATTTTATGCGCAAAATTTGAACTTTTGCTTAGAAAATATATTTAAAGAAGCGTACGTAGTTATCGGAGCCTCTTTAGCTACTGTGTAAGGTTCGAAAGGAATGGGTGACGTTTCCATTTTTATTTCCACAAATTTCCATTGATTGTAAAGAAATTGAAGACCTTTTAAGTCGATGTAATTATATGCTTTAGTTAACATTACAAATATATAAATACATAACTTACGCTCTAAATGGCATAACTTCAAAATTAAAACATCTGGTGTTCATTCATATTTTCTTCTGATACAGGATCTAGGAATTTATGAAGTTGTATATATTTTTTATCATTGTTATAACCGAGGAATAAAAAAAATCAGTTTAAAATTTTATAATGTAGCCAAGAAGTTCGCATCCGCTAAATTGAAAATCATCCGCAGGCCCCAATCTGGCATCAGATGCAATAATGGAAACACGAAAACGTTGTCATAAAAATAGTAGATTAGGTAAGTACAAGAAATATTTTATTAACTAGGTATATGAAATTAATAATAATTGATATAATCATTTTCTTGTAGATACGTTTCTATTCTTCTTGAATTCGTGTATATCTTTTTTTCATTTTTTATTAAATGTTTATATTTACATAAATATATAAATTTACTTTAACTTGAAATCTAAATTAATATCCTTAGTATTGTCTAAATTTTATATCTGAAGCTATCTGATTTAAGCCGGTTATACCTATCTGATTTATTCCATAATTGTGAATATATAAACGTCGCAAATCTTGAAATTGCAGTTTACGCTATAGCCATATTCCACATATACCCAGCAAAGTAAATAGAGGGTTTGTCGCAATCTGTACTACAATTAATTAATTCATTTATTAATAAATCTAAGGTTCTTTGCGACTTCTTATTCTGCCTGGCATTAGGCCCGGCTTTATTTGCCAGCGTCTGTCTTCCGACTAAGCCTACTCCACTTCAGGTCTTAGGTTCAGGTCAGGTCAGGCCTAATTTCAAGGATAGATATATCAATATAGATATATCAATCATTTCCTTCCGGCAGAGTTCTAGTAGCCAGCGCATAACGTGGCCATACTATCTCAGACGACAGTCTTGGAGCTTATCCACTACGTCACGAACCAAAAGACTACCTCTTTTCTCCTTTTTTTTGTTTATTTCAAAATTAAAACACTAGATACAGGCTTTTGGTTCGTACCTTTTTTAATAGGTATACCTACAATTATTTTATTTTCTTATTATCAATATTAATTAATACTGGTCATAAGAAACTACAACAAACTAAGGTTAAGCCCATCGTTGTCAAGCGTACCCTTCCTTCCAGTCAGTCGGTTCTCGTCAATGAGCACTATGTCATCGGCATACATCATCAACTGCGGATGATGGTCTTGGATGTGAGCCGAGACAGTATCCAGCACTACATTGAATAAGAACGGAATAAGAAATGAGCCCTGGTATACCCCTACTGTAATCGGGAGGGTCTTTGAGGACTTTGTAGGAAGGGTATAAATTATGTAGACTATATTCTATAAATTTCCAGTTAATATTAATATCCGAAGAAAAACTATATATAATATAATAAGTAATATAATAAGAAAAACTATATAAATTTAAGTAACCCCTTACATAAAAATATCAGTTCAAAAGTCAAATCAAGAAACATTGACCATTTTGCTAATAAATTGTATTTCAATGTCTAGGTTTTTTTTAAATAAATAAACCTGCAAATATACGTAAACTATGTGTGTGCAAATAATATTTAAATTGCGCGCCACATTGTCATTGAACGGTATAAGCCACTGAAGGCCAGCCCCGAATGGTTAAGGCTTAAATTTATTCAGCATAACAATGCAATTAACAATTTTAAATACATAGTTACGCATAATAATAAAACGAACTATAATAAGTTTGTTTCATGTCTTACTATTTTTTCTTTTGTTTAAACTCGCATTCGGAAGCATATTATCATACCATGCATGATGTATATATATATATATATATATATATATATATATATATATATATATATATATATATATATATATATATATATATATATATATATATATATATAATATATATATATATATATATATATATATATATATATATATATATATATATATATATATATATATATATATATATATATATATATATATATATATATATATATATATATATATATATATATATATATATATATATATATATATATATATATATATATATATATATATTATATATGTGTATATTTGTTACACCTAGCCTAAGCTCTGATTATGTATTTTTTATTGTATGTATTGGTGTAAAAAATTGTTGATGGATCTTTAAATAAATAAATAGACAGACAGACAATAATCCCTGTAGTAAGAGAGGCAAACTAGGAGAATAAGTTAACCACATGTACATATTTATCTATAGAAATGGCCATACAAAGCGCTTCGGTGAGTTCCGCTGTTCAATAAGCAACGACGCAAAAAAAGTGTTTTACATTATGTTCTCTGTCTCGCCCTACAGGTAAGATAGGAAGGTATAGGATAGACTTCCGGTATGAAGCATGAACCTAAGCTACATTTTACATTTACATTTTAATAATTTTAAAATCTTTAATACACAAAAACAAAAATCTATAATTCACAAAAAGTAGCGACTGAAAAGTAGTGATTAATAACGAACCGGCAAAAGTCATCAATGAACAGACAGACATACAAACTTATAAATATAGTTTATCTGTAATCGCCCACCTCTAGACGAAACTAAACGAACCCATACGAATGAGTGTTTGAATGTGTGCGTGTATATGTATAAGCGGGTGAGCGTACGCTCAGACGCGCGAGAGTGTGGGTGTCCAACATTTGATACGTCCAAATGAGGTTGTAACGTCGGTGTGTGTTCGGGTTCCTTTGTATGTGTGAGCCGTGAGAGGGTATCGTTTTGTTCGTTTTAATATTTTTATTCGGCGTCCCGGTTTCTCACTGAAAGGGTCAAGTGCGTGAATACAGCTTATAAAGACGTTGCCAGGTGACGTGGGAACAGCTCACGATAGTTATTATTTATGGTTTTAGATCTAATCCCGCGTTTGTCAGGTTATGCTTTCAAGTTCAATATGTATATGACATATGCAATGCTTTGTGTTAATTGAGATGATTGATTGAAGTCTTAAACAGTGTTAATGACGCTTTATTTATTATATTATGTTGTATTTAATTATTTTATATACAAATCCTTAATTATGGCTGTTTATTTAAATAATGCAAAAGTAATAAATAACATAACAAAGTAACCAAGTGCAGTACTGAATATACACTGGGGGATCAAAGTGACTGTCCCTTCCACCCTACGTTATTATATTACCCACCCTATACAACTTTACAAATATTCTCATACTTATAACATATTACTTTATCATGTCAGTACATCGACGTGGCTTGTAAAACTAAACTTATAATCTTTTTAAGGTTTTATGAGATTTTTGAATATTCATTATAAATAAAGCATAAACGATAATCGACACTTGAAAGAAATTTTATCTTCGCACTACTGTCAATGTTTATAATAACTTTCGCAAGAATGTATGCTTATGTAGGATGGTTTGTGTATAGGTCCACCTTTACATCCACTTTAGTACCAAAAATAGAATACTAGACTCGACAACAAGGTAGAGTTAATTTAACAAACCAATCCATTCTCCACTTACCACCCATTTAAATACACTGTATAGTGGGTTTTATTATTTGATAAGGATATTTCAAACTACATTTATGAAAAAAGTCACATATCATCGTGGTACAAAATTAAATACACTTAAATATATAAAAGTTCAATGTGCAATATAGGTATACCGAACAGTTAGAAACAGAAGGATACCACGTGGTCAATCCATCAAGTGCCTCCCGAAGGTACCTTACGCTATAAACATCTACCTCCACGTAAAGTTACTAAACAACTCCAGAAAGAACTGTTTCGATAATCCAATTTCTACGAATCGGTCTCGGTGCGTGTGCGCAACTCGTTAACGAGTCGCCGGAATCCTGCTCCGCTCTACAAACAACCAGTCGGTCAGCGGTCAGCCTGCGTATTTAGCTATAGCCATATGTGCAGACCAATTTAGAAATACTTGTCATAGTACTCGGCCTTCAATTGATTGAAATGCCACACCCGACTTTACTTTGAATTGTCTATAAGTCCTACACTCTATAGCATATCACAACAAAGTACGTAGTCCTACCACTATTCACAGTGAACTCGTATCACAGCTTTCCAATTCAACGAAATTAAAATTAAATAACACGAATGTTAATAGGTTTTTTTTCCGTTAAAATAATTAAAATCTTATACGTAGGAACTTCACATACACTTTTCAAACGATACGTATTAATATTATCATCATAGGTGTCTTATAATGCATCATCCGTGTTCGACAAGGTATAAATCCTATATATTTTTAATTAAGGTAACAATATATAAACTTACAGAATTATAAATACAAAACAAACTGTAAATGAAGGTTCACTAGACAAAAGTTGTATTAAAAACAGCATCTCGTGAAATATAATCTAAAATTGCACGCAGCCTAGTATATAGCTACAGGCGAGTGTTATTTTGATCTACTTTAAAAGCTTCAATGCATGACAAGAAACCTTTACACGACCAGGTTTACTGGTTTATAATGTATACCTGCACGACGGTAATACCTCTTATGAGCTATTAAACTTTGATTGGCTATAATTTATAGCCGATACTGTAACTACTGACTTTGTTCCGACACTGACTTTGTAACATGTTATGAATTCAATAATTTGTTTGCATCTTACTTTGTTCAACTTTCCGTGAATACTGTGTTGAATTGGTTATTATCATTTTAATTGTATACTATTATTCTTTATATATTATTTTATTAGATAATTATTTTCATAAGTGCTACTAGAATATCATTAATTAAATATCGACTTTTTTTCGCTTCCGATATCGTTATTTATTCTACAAATTAAATTTTACAATGTAAAGTAACAGACAGATGAACTACTGCTAATCTTAATTGATCAATACGCTTAGTTTCCATAACTTATTCTACAATATGCGTGTGTTTGATGTGTTTCTTATTTGTACAAATTAATCCAACCTTATGTATATATTAAATGGTTACCGCTTATTAATATTTTTTTCGAATACAATAGACAAGAAAGATTTAAATGCAACTACTAAAGAAATAAACAAAAACAGAATTAATAATAAATTACTATGATAATATTATAATGATATAACATGTCAAAGAAATTTACTTCAACCAGAGTGTTTGTCAGAAATGTACTCGTTTGTTGATAAATATATATGAGTAGCTGGTGATAAAATGAACGACGCGCGCGCTGTCTATTCCAAGATGATAGATCGTAAATAAAACATTGTACTCGTATGTATCACGTAATCTTTTGAGTGTCCGCTCGTAATGTACTTATGTCACCTTCTTTATTGTAAACCAGCTTCTACCTTCGGAATCATTTGGATAAAAAAGTAAATAAGATGGAATATTTAATATAATTTAAATGTAAATCCCTTGCTCTAATGGACAGACAAAGTAGGACATTGAATTCCGCCATTCAACGCGTAATGTCTCGAAAATTGCACGGAAAGCGAGGAACGGAGTGTAAGTTCCCTCTGCCTTCCGATAGCTATATGCGGGATACAGCGTAATTACTAATGTCACTCACTAAAAATGGTCTTTAATATAATTAATGTGTTATTTTTATAATATTTCAAAGCGTTCAAAAGGTAGTTTGTGTTCACTTTTTCTTTAGGCTAACACAAAAAACAAATTAATTCTTTAGTAAATTCACGAAAAACTGATTGAAAATTATGTAAATAGCATATTATGTAATAAATTCAAATAGTGTCTAGTGTTTAGTGTCTAGTGTCTAATGTCTCTGTCTCTATTACACTAGAATCATACAATGGACATGCAACAATAATATCATCTAATTACAGCTACCGTTTCTTCTTTGATCTATGGAACAGGTGTCAATTTCGTAACACGAATTGCGCCAGTTTTCACGGTTCCTCGTCCTACACAATGGGTTTCTCAACCGCTGTTAATCTGAAGCAGTGGTGCATAGACAATTACTATGGACTGTGGAGGCATCTAATTGCTGACCACGTGCCACATGCTACCGACTGACATATGCCGCTGCTAATATCGCCGTTTACAGTGTAATTGTTGAAATTATATAGGTATATTATTACCTTCTACTAACTTTGCGAAGATTCATGTTTATTGAATGTAATTTTCTGTTATTAGTTTCATCTGTTATGGTGTAACGAGGTGATTTCTAATCCATATATAAGTATTCATTACAAAATATTAATTCTACATTCAGATTTTTTTTAATTTCTTTTACAAAGTTTCAATACAGATAAACAAATCCCATGCGAAGAAAAAAATATATTCATATTTTATGAGGCTTAATGGCAATAACTATAGTTCTTGGGGACTTCACGGGGACCCTGGGCCCTTTTCTGCCCGTTAATTTGTAAATATGCCCCAAATTCATTTGCTCTTGGTAACGACACTAATAGTCCTAAGTCGATACTCAATTACTTTTCATTAGAATATTTTTACTTCCTAAGGCGGGAATACAAAGAGGCAAGGAGAAAAAAGCATACCTACCTATACCTAAATAAAATTTAAGTACATGCTTGTGATTTCAGAATAATTGTGTTTTTTTAAAGTGCATATAATTATTTACACGTTAATAAAGCACAAAAATACATTATTAAAAATGTTGTCTGTCTGTCAGTCTTTCCGTTTGTCCGGGCTAATCTCTGGAATGGCTGAGCAGATTTTTATGGAACTTTCACTGGAAGATATATAAGGTTATAGAGCAACATATAGAATAATTACAACCACGAAATTCCCGCGGAAGCTGGATTTACGAGAGCATTTACCGTGCGCTCAGATAAAATATTGGATGTGATATGCTAATTTTGATTTAAATATGTGTATATATATATATATATATATATATATATATATATATATATATACATATATATATTTAATTTTTTTTCATAAAAAAAAGTAATTTGAAAGGAAAATGTAAAATAAATTATATGTATAGTACATGCACTGAGCCGCGAACGGGTCGCTAGTATGACCATCAATTAGAAGTTATTACACATACGATTTATCTAATAATAAAATACTCATATAGTAAGAACAAATATTCTATCATTATTAAAAAGAAACATATTTAAGCACACAGCCAGCCTAATTAATATAAGCACGAACCGTAACGTACCAACATACACTCGTAACTAAGTGATAAAAATTCTTTCGTCAAACAAGTTTTTCTGGTTTTAGTTAAATCTTATTTGGCTATTAAGAAATAACAGCTCAATCAAAACACAATAACAATCACGACGCCCCTGCCCTGACATATGAATGGAAGCTTGATAGATCGCGACCCCTCGACGCCTTTATGCCCACCATTTGTGAATGTGGCGCAAGCGATAAGATATCGTGGGTGTTACCTTTATAATATGCTCGTTAATTTTATTATGAAGTTTTATGCCATGTTTGCTTGTAATGAAGGCTAATTAAGGCTTTATATTTAATAACATGATGGCTTGCTGCTTATTAAATAGTAATTGAGTTATGCTAAAGAATGAACATGTAAAATACCTCGTTCAGCGGCACTCAGAGATGTCAATTATCATTTAAATTACATTAAATTAGTTAAGCATTCATTGATCGAATGTCTTGGTATTTATCTATTATCATATCGAGTGAATATCATATACCTATATTATATATATCATTTGTAATAATTTATTATTAGTTGAAAGCTTAATGTTTATATATATATATATATATATATATATATATATATATATATATATATATATATATATATATATATATATATATATATATATATATATATATATATATATATATATATATATATATATATATATATATGTCTTTCTTACATTAGATAAGACGTCTATCATTCAGTATCTAAAATATAAATATGATGTACGTACCTATTATTAGGTACCCTTATATCCACAATAAGCATCAAAATTATTCTTCCGTCCATTAAAGCGTTTTTCTATAATTTTTGGTTATCTACGAGTAGATACGTCGTTGAACGGTGTCTAAGAGGCGTGGGTTGGAATCCTGTTACGTAAAAATTTTTATACGACTTTTTAAATATTTTTCTTCCTTTAGTGTGGAATAACACTTTAAAAGTTGTTTAGAAAATTCTAATATATTATAGGTAATTATGTATATCAAACAAAAATTACTACTACGTTTAAAATTGTATATAGATACGTGCACTAAATTATTATTGCCTTAAAAAAGACTCGACAAAACAAACAATAAAGGAAACAGTATTTATTATGTCATTTTCCATTTTCCTATGTAATATTTATTAAATTCATGGCCATTCATGCCAGAACGCTATTTCATGCTATAATACCTATGGACATGTTGGCGGGTAGCAACGCGAGCTGTCACATTCGTCGATTTACTTGACATAGTGCGGCGAGCGTCTGTGGCAACTGGTAATTTATATTATATTATTGGTTATATTATACGTATATATTCTTGGATTTAAAGCAACATTGAAATAAAAGTATATTAACGATGTACGACAATGTATTGGTACTACTTTTATAATAAAAATAAATATAATTAACGCTTTATTCGCTTCGGATAAAAGGTTAATTATTTAGCAGACTATAGCTGTAAAACTGATTCCACTTCTATTTTGCTATAGTTCTGGTAAAAAATGTACAAGTGTAACCAACTGTCTTTTCTTACCGTTAACGTGCAATATTAAAAAATAATATACATATATGGTCAATGAGTTAATGTAAAAATCATTAGTATCTAAAAGTATTTTTACAAGAATTTTCATAGAAAAACTTAAATATAAAAATGGTAGAGAAACGATATTGAATAAATTTGTATGTAGCTAGTTATTGGCCAAAGTTTGAGCCAATAGTTAAAACATCAAAAGTCAACATTATTCCATGTATTGGAGGTGACATAAGCGTATATTTTCTTTATAAATATTATATAACATGACAATCTTTTACCAAGTTCTTCATCTCAATGGTCAAATGGATACAAGATACATCCTAAATGCTCGAAGTAATACTGATTCCAGTCTGCTACATCCAAACGATCAACGTCATTACATTCATTACATTGTATATCATCATAATCATCACAATAAGATTTTTTTCAATTTGTACCAGTAATCCCAGACATTAAACCAAACAAGCTCGCCTATACAATATAGGTGTAGAAGTAGATATATTACTTTCATAGTTAGAATATACAAAATGCAAAAGATAAAAGGTATTAAGGTCATGAGACGAGTTGTCACATTTCATTTACTGTCGGTACAATGCGCCACGGCGCGGTGAAAGCGTTCTTTGAGTTTCTTTACGATGCGACGTACTAGGCCTTTATGTGTGGGAATAAAACAATACTTCTTATTGCTCTAGTAGATATTTTGAAACAAATTCAGAAATAAGGACCGTAGGATCGTAATAAAATATTGTACAACTATGATAAATAGGTGATAAGATCCTTCAAAATTAAAAACGTAAATTTTGAAACATTTATTAAGTTACAAATGGCACATTAAAAGCAGTTTGGTATTTTTTTGGGGAGCACATATTTACAGTTATTTAACATCACTGCGCTCTACTTAATATATCCTAGGGGTATTGGTACCTGATTCCCTGCTGATTTTTTCATTTCCAGACATTAAGTGAACCCAAAAAATCTCTAAAACATACTGAACTTGAAATTAATATTCTTATTTTAATTTACACTATATCAAAACTTAGAATACAATTAATTAAGAAAATGTTATCTTTTTATTATAAAAACCATGAATTAATTTATTTTAACGTAATAAAAATTAATTATAGAGTATGCAAGTCTATTATAAAATGAATTATGAATGAACACAAAATTATAAAAGTTTTAACACATAAATAATACTACCATAGGCATTTTTTTATAACCAAATTTCGCAATAAAATCTACATGAAGAGAGGACAAAAAAAGAATTTATGTAATTAACGCTACATTATCTATCGTGTACACATTTCATAAGAAGCATATACCAATTACGTGTGCAAACATGGAAACTCGTTGGCCATGAATCACAGTAACACTTCATTGCACCCATAAGAGTGCGTGTTCAGATAACCGAGGGTGGATATCAAGCCAGCTTTTCAATTTCCGCTCCCTAGCCCTCTACCCCTCTTCACGGGGTAATTTTATTAAAAGACAGCCCGTGACTCTCTCTGAATTTTTATCTGTTGTTCGACGTCGGTGCATTCCATTTCTACGGTGTTTGAAAGGGGTTTCAAATTTCTGTCATTCTGTAGAGTTCTAGCTCTTAGAGCGATTTAGATAGTATTTTAAATACTGTTCTCACATTAAATAATAAATCAAATCAAATCAAAATATTATTTATTCAAATAGGCTATTGCAAGCATTTTTGAATAAGCCAATACCAATATACATATATTTATTTATATAAAAAAGTCAATTATGCAAAATATACAGGTAATTAATTTATATTACAATATTATAATGAATAAAGAAGATTCTCACAGTAGACTTATTATCAAGCACAAATGCTTGACACAAATCTGCTATATATTTTAGAATACTTTTTCTTATGATATAAAGAAGATAACAAGGGTTATACACGATCTGACCTCATTTACATACATATATGCTATTAAAGTTACGGTAAAGGCCATTGCCTGTTTTAAAAACAAAATATGTAGATTAACTAGAAGTAAATTCAGCTATCTCAATAATTTTATATAAATAAAATTTAAAGAAACAAAAACTATGGTGAAAGAGAACATCATTTTGCACTTTAATATTTTTTATATAAATAATTATTTTAATTGAAACAATACTAACTGTCCAATTTCCCAATGACGTGAATTATTGTATTTAATTCCACAAAGTGGAGCTTTTAATGTATTGTCTGTCTATTTATGCATTGTACTGCGCCTTAAAAACCAAATGGTTGTTTCCAACGTTGAGAAATTTGCACAGGCATTGCAAAAACCGGCTCGTTCCCAGAACGCCTATTGTCAGCATCATTACGACGCGCAATTTTGTTCAACTCGTATCCCCTATGTAAGCCGGGTTTTAACAAAAGTCGTTAACATACAATACAAAAGCAATCTTAACATTAGGCAGTAGAATACAATTTGAAATAAATTACTACTGCATCCGGCATATCTAACCCTCGGTTATTTTCTCTGGTCCCGACAGGACGATTGTAACAAACAAGCGCTACAGAGCTTTTAAGAGTACGTGTGTTTATTAAAAGTCGTATGGCAAATCGCTATATTTCGACTCACGCACAGAATTGGAAAGGTGCCCTTTCGACGACAGGGTGCTTTTCAGTTTCATTGTTACTTAAACCTCTTCCCTCGCCTTCGTTATTGAGACCGAATATTAGGTAAGTATTTAGAATTCGACACCACACTCTGCATTTACCATCCATACTCTTTTGTAACAGTCCTTAGTATTAGTACTATTGTTAGAATTTTTTATGTTTTGTTGGCAGTTATTTTATTTATGATCAGTAATATAGACTATAATTGCAGATAATTATCTATTGTTTCATTATATTTTATTCGTTAAAGTAATAGAAAATAAAAAATAATTTAGTTAATATAAATAATTACTAATTAATTAATAATTAATTAATAATTAAATAAAAATTAATTTAGTTAATAGTTATAAAAAATATATTTAGTTTTAGAATTTTGTAAAATATTTATAGTACCTACTGTAGTAAAGAAACTTAATACTACGTTATTTTATATTTCATATATAATTTTATAATTGTTAAATACGTGTTAATGTATAATTAAAAATTAATAATAATGTACTACTATTAAATCTTATAATCTCAAATAAAGAATTAATTCTATTTTACTCGAACCACCTAGTTACCACCTTATACCTAGTTACAAATAACATTAAATTATATATGCATCCTATCTTCTTCTTCTTCTTGGCATTAGTCCCGGCCTTTGCCAGGGTCTGCCTTCCGACTGAGCCTACTCCACTTTGCACGGTCTTTAACATCCTCAGTGGATAATTTATTGGCTCTCATGTCTCGTGTCACGACATCCAGCCATCGCTTCCTTGGGCGTCCGGGTGGTCTAACTCCAGGGACAGACATGTCAAGGCACTTCCTTCCGACATAGTTCTCAGAACGGCGCATAACATGGCCATACCATCTCAGGCGACGCTCTTGGAGCTTATCCACTACGTCACGGACCCCAAGACTACCTCGAATGAATGTGTTGCGTATGCGGTCGGACCGCGTCACGCCACACATCCATCTCAGCATCTTCATCTCCGTGACGTGAAGCTCCTGAGTGTGCCGAGATAATGTTGGCCAACATTCGCTGCCGTATATAAGAACAGGTCGGATAATGCTCTTGTATATCAGTCCCTTGAGCTTGGGCGGTATTCTGCTATCGCAGACCACACCAGTGACCTCCCGCCATTTGGCCCAGGCAGCGTTTATACGGGCATGGATGTCGTGGTCGATGCCTCCAGACTCATGCATAACGGCTCCAAGGTACCTGAACTTCTCCGACTTAACGGCTGGCTCAGGCCCTATATGGATGGTGCTCGAGTCCGGGCTCCCACAAGCCATGTACTCGGTCTTCGACACATTCAGTTTGAGACCACCGTTTTCAAGCGCACCCTTCCAGGCGTTCACTTTACGCTCCAGCATCAGTCGGTTCTCATCGATGAGTACTATGTCATCGGCATACATCATCAGCCACGGAGGCTGGCATTGGATGTCAGCCGAGACAGTATCCAGCACTACATTGAATAAGAACGGACTAAGAGCTGAGCCCTGGTGAACCCCTACTGTAATCGGGAAGGGCTTGGTGTCGCCAACAGCGGTCCTAACCACTGAAGCGGAGTCGTTGTACATATCTCTGATAACCTCAATATAGGCTTCAGGGATCCCCTTGGATCGCAATGCCCACCAGATACACTGACGTGGCACACAGTCAAATGCCTTCTGCAGGTCCAAAAAGGCCACATGCAGAGCTCTCCTTTTTTCCCTGTAAGCCTCCATCAAAGTTCTGAGGGCAAAAATGGCATCCATAGTGCCTGATCCTGGTTGAAACCCATACTGAGACTCAGAGACAGCACATTCTTGGCGGAGCCTGAGGCCGATCATGCGCTCGAAGAGCTTCATGGTGTGGCTCATAACCTTAATGCCCCTATAACTACCGCAATCTTGAACACTGCCCCTTCCTTTATAAATAGGGATAATAAAGCTCTGCCGCCACTGATGTGGCATCTTTCCAGTATTCAAGATACGGTTGAACAGGTCAGTAAGTATAAGCACACCAAGAGAGCCCAACGATTTCCACGCTTCGATTGGGATGTCGTCAGGTCCTACCGCTTTTCCGTTCTTCATGCGTCGAAGACAACTACGAGTTTCGTCACGGGTTATTGGAGCAACAAGTCCGAGGTTAGGAGATAATTCAGGAGGAAGACTACAAGACTGCTGAGTGTTCAGCAGCTCCTTAAAGTAGCTTCTCCATCTCTCCTTCACAGAGGCATGACTACAAAGCAACGTGCCCCGAGAATCTCTGACGCAAAGACATTTTGTAATATCCTGCGTCGCTTTATCTTGAGCACGAGCCAGTTTGTATATGAGCTTCTGCCCCTCCACCGTTTCAAGTTTATCGTACAATGGCGACAAACTTTCTCTGCGGGCTCTGGCTACAGCTCTTTTGCTGGCCCGTTTCGCTGCAATGTACTCCAGTCTGTCTTCAGGAGAGTTGGAATGCTGCCACTCTTTAAACGCAATATATATATAGATATATATATATATATATATATATATATATATATATATATATATATATATATATATATATATATATATATATATAGATATATTTATATATATATATATAAATAAACATTAAATTTAAATGTATTATTATTGCAATAGAATATAAAACCGCACTGGATATTACGTATTATTACGTCCATAATTAGTCCGTTTCTCGTACAAATAAAATACTTTAACGCAATAGAAATTAACTTACACTGTTCCTTAACTAACTTTTGGAATAGTGAAACAAATTAAAAGTGATACATGATTATACATGGATTTGACGTTGGTAGCAATGGCAAACATTACTTATACGTTTGATTTATAAACTCATCATCACGAACGATCCATTGCTGGACGTAGGCCTCCCCCAGGGTACACCGTAAGGCAGGCATACAGGCATACTAAATGTATTTACAGTAAATAATGCAAATTAAAAATAAAAAAAAATCTTTTACAAACAACAACTGTGGGTTCAATTCTCACTCGTCTAGAATGAATTATTTTATTTTTTTTTATTTATGAACTCATGAACATTATATAATGTAGATCAGTACTAATCCAATATTAACGTATTAGTCATATCAAAAGAAAATCATATATATATATATATATATATATATATATATATATATATATATATATATTATATATATATATATATATATATATATATATAGGTATAGGTATTTTAGTGGAAGGCCAGTGTTGAGCAGTAGCCGCAAACATAACATTTAGCCGCAAACATCACGGCAATGATGTATTTTGCTTTACTTTAGTTTCTATTAAAAATCTGCTTATGTGATTTTGGATATCATGCGTAAGACGTTTTTTCTAATTAATAAATTATATTCTTAAGTACATAGTGATTATGATTATTATCCTTGTATATGAGTCACTCAATCGTAATGTAAGAAAAAAATGCACACTAAGAAATCCGCATTAACACAAACTACAAGATAACAAGATTCATATTTTTTTGTGAGATAGAAGACGGCGATTCATCTAACGAACTACATTTAATTTACAATATATCATAAAAATTTAAAATAAAAAAAAATTACAAACGACGGCTGTGGGCTCGATTCCCACTATTATTGTCGGAAATTCTTGTGAAACTTGCCTTTAGTCGAAACGGGAACACCAAAGCTCAATGCCTCGAGAACTCGGGAAATAGAAAAATCAGATTAAAGGGATAAAGGGATAGTGGGTCACCTCATTGGCGCACGAGAACTTGATGTCTCTAGTTCAATATCTAATATCTACGTACCTAATAAGCTTTTCTTGGATTCAACGTGCTAGTGCTGGGCTCAGCGTGTTGTAGGGATAGGAACTAAGAGCAGTGTGGACTTGTCCACATAATCTGAGCTCCACTCTCTTCACCTAACCAAATTGGAAATTATTCCACTATTGCCGCCTTCCATATATTATCTTAAAATGAATTGATGATAGTTCTAGACAGACCAAAATCGTTTAGTAAACTATAAAGAGATTTCGCTGTTATACCTCTCGCTTCTATTTCTACCGCCTACAAATTAACTCTAAACCCATTTCACTCTCTCTTTTCTGTCTGTCTGCTCGTTAGTAAGATTTTTATGAATATCTGTTTTGCATCGAATCGTTCATGTAGGTATACCAGTAGTACAAGATGAAGGACCTCGAATTCCACGGTAATTAACATTCGGCAGATAAACAATAAAAAACATTATATTAATAAAAAATTATCATATTAAACTTAAGAGTTTCATTTTGTTTAATCAATTTTTTATAGTTGATTACAAATAAATTAAAACACTTCAAATAACATTGGATTTCGTAGAAACTTAAATTTTTTTTTGGAATTACTCGAGAAACTCGAGAAATCCAGTTCGAGAATTCTCATGCCTCGAGAAACAAAAAAGGTCAGGAAATCAGTAACACTGATTCCCACTCGGGAAGAACGTGTTATTTTATTTGCTCTCTCTGATAACAAGATAAAGTGCTACGTTGAGTTCCGAAACTCATTACGCGAAGTCTCAAATTTGGACGAAAAGCAAATAACGGAGTGTCTTCACACTAGGTTCCCTCTGGTACCTTGCAATAAGCATTAAATATCGTGAAGCTATTTGTTTTTATTTTTCCTTAACAATAATACATAGGGGGTACCGACAAGTCGGTAAAGCCGACCGATCCGTCCACTATTATAGTCGGCAACTAGTGGGTGAACAGTCTGTGAAGAGCGCCGTCTAGCCAGCTTCATACTTTGTTTGTATTTCTCTATAAAAAGTAATACTTAAATAAATACAAACTTTGATTGCTTAGTGATATTTTTATTTTACTAAAAGTCGTACACATTTTGAAATGTAAAACAAAGCTACTTTTCCTATAGCAGTTCCTAGAATTACTTGAAATGAAGACATATAAATATATATAAATATATATATAATATAAATTTCGTGAACTCTAAGCTCGCTCGCTCGCTTTACCTTAACACAACAAGCAGGACAGTAAAGACTTATCATCATTATTATTTATTCATCATTAATTTTTTATTCATCATTAATTTTTTATTCATCATTAATTTTTTATTCATCATTAATTTTTTATTCATCATTAATTTTTTATTCATCATTAATTTTTCTTCATGCAAATTTTGGGAGTATTTCCAAGCATTTCTAATAAGTATGTACCTATTGTACGTACATTATACACATTATATAAAGCAATAGGATATGCAATATAGAATTCAACACATCTATGGAAGTTGCTTACCTACTCAACTAAAACAGAGGCTCTTTACCATCCATGATTTAATAAAATCTGACCATCCGTTCCCGGTTCTGTCTAACAGAGTTAAAATTTGGTCACATCGTGTTTCATGGCACTACTCTTATTGTTGCTTAAATTCTTAATTGGTAAATTTACAAGCCGGTTTTTCTATTTATCCCTTTTTTCTCGCTAAGAATCGCACATAAGTATAGTAGAAATAATCTTTATGTATCATATAATGATAAATAACGTAAATTACAATAGCTTTTAAATGTTTTAATTACATAAGTAATACATATAAAACAAAGTCGCTTCTCAGTTATGTACGTGTGTAACTTTTAAATAACACAATTAATATTAACATAGCTTTCTATTTATACAAAGAGTAGGTAATTCAAGAAAAAGGTTTAGATATTTAGAAAGTATGTACCTAACTATATTATATCAGAGCATAGCTGGGATTATGGCTGATTTGTAAAGAAGATGACGTAAAAAATTAAATTCTTGTGCATCTACGTTGCAAACGTTGGCTAAACCAGATGAGATAGATCTACTGGAAGCTTTTATATCTCATAAAGATCGCCAAAAAACATACGCGTTGATATATGTATGTATTACTTAGGTATGTCTATCTCCTAAGAAAAACGCATAGTACCATTTAAGCATTTACGTAGGTATTACCTACTTATGTAAATATAACGGGTTATTTAAGAAGTCACTTTAAATAATACAATATTATTGTTTAATAAAATAAAAGCGTTAAAAGGCCGTTACAATGTTTTAATAAAATTAATATCTTAGAAGATATCAGAGTTTTAAAATACGTGCACAGCATGTTCTTATCACACGAGACTTGCGTAATGAAATGTTCAATAGCTATTGAAACACAAAGGCAATGTTCTTTTCATATCAGTTTATATGTAATTGTTTATTTCGATAAAATAGTACATTTGAGAAATGTTGTCCAAGATATATTTCGGCAATTTGAAATTTTCCGCCAAAAAATGTAAAAGTGATATTGTTATAACTACCTAATTGTGTTGTATACGCAGGCACACTACTTTTACAATAGGTATACCGAATATTTATATGAGAGCTCAAAGCATCAATAACAAACTAAATTACCACACAATTACCATATTACCAAATACCAATACCAAATTAAATTAAATTACAACAAAATCACTTTTTATCTATTAAAAGAAACTTTCTTGCATTTAAATAAAAATGGCATTACTATTTATTATTATACATCTGATATGAAATTTTCACCTATAGATACAAAGTCGTTACAAATTTTCTGAGCCATTAATTCTCACGAATACATTAACGCTAGAGCCCTAACTCGAAGCCTCGAGATAACGATCTTTCTGATGAGCGGTCAAAAGGGCCCCGGCAGTTTTTTATAAAAAAAACTTATCCTGCTTTATCCGTAGGTGATTGTTGTGTCATTATTTATAATAATATAGTTTCCTTCAATATTGGTAGTTTTTTACGCAATATAATCTATTTAAAATTCTACAAGAGGTACGATTTACTTAATTAATATTAACATATATGTAGGTAGGTATGCTATAAATCGCAAAAAAGGTTAGAGGCTGTCGTAGCGCAGCGGCACAGTGTCTCTGCCTGTAAACAATGGTCGTGCATTCGATTTTCACTTGGGTAAATAGATTTATTTACTCGCCCTGGTAATAACACTAAGCGTTGAGTTCCATCACTAGACACACATTGTCTCATAAATTGGGCGGAAAATGAGGAATCGTGTGCCTTAACGCTAATTTGCCATGAGTGACTGAGCGTGAGCAGCTAAAAAAAAGTAGTAGGTAGGTACCTGCCTAATTATAATGAAAAATTTGCTTACAGAAAGTAGGTACCGATCATGTATCAGTAGTAATCGAATAATAAAAGAACATAAATAAAATCCCCAAGATGCAATAATATAAGGACCTATTAAGCTTATAAAATAAAATATTAAGTTATATAATCCCGCAAAGCACGAGCGAAACCAGTAGGGCTTCGCCCACGATAGGGACTATCCCGATATTACACGTGTACGTGTACGTGTACGTGTACGTGTACGACATCACTTTACGAATTTTTCATAGTCTCCGCATTACTCTAATAACACATTTTTCTTGACTGTCTACCTATTATTGAAAACGGCATTAAAATTTGTCACGTAATTTAAAAAGTCTATGTGTGAATAGATACGATGCAACTTTGTTTTATTTTAAATATTAGGTAGGTACTTAGGTAAATCACCATTAAAAAAAATTAGGGATGGGACGCCTCAAATATAAAGAACTTGTGCTTAGCCAAGCTACACGATTTAAATCCATTAATAAGTATTCTATGTAGTTAAATAAGTATTAAACACATAGGTACAATAGACAGGTACAGACGAATATTTTCAATTAAATAAAAATATAAATTTAATCACATATCTCAGCATCAGCAAAACAATTGAATGACTCATACAGCCTTTACAAATTTACTTTAAATAAACAGACGGCTTAAGAATTGTAAAATATTTACCTGTTTATATGTTTACTTTTATACCATTATACAAAAGTCGGTATCATGATGTTACGCGCAAATAAAAAAAAAATGTTTTCTCTATCATTTACGATGTCTGCCTATGAGATGATGATAGGATGGCCATATCCATGTTTGTATTCACAATTTATCCATCATACCTAGTAGACATTTATATAGATACATAGGTAAAACAATGTCTCACATAGGTAAACTTTAGCACTGAACTCTCCAAAAAATGTTGTATTTTTAAATCTGTAAAGAATAGGAACAAAGCGATCATGTCCTTCACAATTGCGGACACGTCTTCCATTTTGATCTTTTAAAAATCTGCCATTAAAGATGGCCATGAATGTGTAGATAAGCATTTGAGCATTGATATTGTAGACCGTCGTCGTTGCCGATTTTATTGGATATCTTTTTTAGAAAATGGTACACTGTTGTTAAGCTCCATACCTCGCTCACCACTCGATTTTCGTGACATTGCGTGTTGAGTGACGGAACTCGACGTCGGAATTCACTTTATTAGAAAAAAAATAATAATTATCCCCGAGCGAACACAGAACTTTACAATCAATCAGTGAGTTTCTTATCTAGAATCCGAGAAGTAGATCTCTACTATACGTACCAAATAGATAGTACACATAGGTAGTTCCCAAAATTATAGTTTAAAATATCGTTATAAGTATAAATATAAGAAGACATCTAAGTATTTCAAACTATTCTAATAAATGACTATTTACATCTGTGTTCATATCACTGTGTTCATATTACATCTGTGTTCATGTCACACATCTGTGTGTTTAATTGCTTAAACAAACAGAAAATAACAATTGAGTGTTTTTCATATTTTTCCTTAATATAAGTTCTTCATCCGTAACTATTAAGTTACAATTTATATGACAAAAAATTTCTTGAATTAGGTACTACGATACAATTTTGTTAGAATGTTATTATGTTTATTACCTATTAACATTGTTCATACATTACATTATTATTTTTTGGAGTAAACCATATTATTATATTAGGTACATGAAAATCATAAGGTAGGTATAG
Source organism: Dione juno (assembly GCA_037127375.1). Taxonomy (NCBI): domain Eukaryota; kingdom Metazoa; phylum Arthropoda; class Insecta; order Lepidoptera; family Nymphalidae; genus Dione; species Dione juno. The sequence goes on along the minus strand of JAXRJS010000041.1, from coordinate 9,118,231 downwards.
TTTTTTTCTTACACAATTACGGGGTACACCAGGGCCGGTATACCTACCTACCTACCTAAGCCATCCGCCATACCACTAACTATCATGTGTTACAAATGTTCCTTCCATAAAGGACTGTAGATTACAAATTCAATATTAACCTACAATATTTCCTCCATTAGAAAGTCAACATTAGGATCGGAACATCGGAAACATTATAACTGGCAGCTTCAAAAACTAATAGCTATACTTTCATCAAAGAAATGCGTCACTGTAACAGCTAATAGGCACCCATATTTATTATTAATCGTCAAAGGATCTAAATTCTGTCGGCCTAAATGGTCAGTAAACTACTTTCCTTAGTTTCCTAGGCCTTAGTTTGCTATACAACCTGTTGGCGTCCTGAAAAGGAATTGCATAAAGTGATTTTACTTCATGAGTCTTCATATTTACGACCAAACAATAATTTTAACTGCAACAATGTGTAAATCTTATGTAGGTATAGGTAGAATAAATAAATAACAAATAGGTAGGTGTTCAACAATACACGGGCGCGGCCCGGCAAACATTAAACACGAATGGTAAGTAAAATTAGTAAACTTCTGTTCTTGTTGAGTAGGACTAATCAAATTACAAGAAGAGTAGTGATTTTATAGAATTTTGTAAACTTTTCGTATTTTGCTTTTCATTGTGGAACTCTATTGGGTAGCATTTCGCAATATCTCGTAAGGCGGAAAACTGAGTGTATTAGTACTAGATTCCCTCTGCCTGGGATATAGAGTGAAACTATAGAAAAATCTATTGTCGACTAACCACAATCTAAACGTATTCTTAAGGAATCTACCTATTTAAAGATACATCGCGATCACAATATAAAACATTTAAATATACAAAAAGTGGAGAACACAGTGGCTTGTCATAAAATGTCTTATTAGAGAGCCACTATTTACTAATAATTGTATGAAAAGCCACCAAGTAGTATTGCTTTGAATTGTTAACATCTCTTATGTGTACGTAAGTACAATGACGTGAGATAATGATTGATCTATCTATATTTATAAATTGAAAGATCATATTTTCTATGTTAGTTAAATTGTCTGTTGCCGATATATTTAAAAATAGTTACCTAAAACATTCAGCATTATCTGGTTACGTTACAATCTGATACGCATATGTTGTAGCAACAATGTATCCCGTTTATATATTACAATTCAAGCGACGTATTGAATGATAGGATCATAAATCAAACGTGACGCGAAGCAAATCGTATCGCGCTGCAAGCGGTATACATTTATGGCACCATATCTCCCTGCAGCGCTGTACCAAAGGAATAAATAAACATGCGCGCCGCGCCCGCATCCGCAGGCCCTTCACGTCGCACGTAATCCAAAATGTCCGTTTATTTTTTCTATGTGAGTCGTGCGGGCACAAAAAACAAAGCGCGGATCGAGCGCGACGAGCCGCCAGAGCGAGAGGGCGATACGCGCCGGTCGCCGCCGCGGACGGGGCGCGGCTTGGCGCGTTCCCATTGGCCGTTCACTCTCGTCGCCCGCCTATATAAAATACTATTCGCGCTCACCAGCCCCCTCTCGCTCCCCGCGCACCCCAAAATACCGACCTTTCACGAATGCCGAACCGATTCGATACGACCGAAAATGCCTTAGTTACTAAACGCGCGCGTTGTGGACCTGACGTTTGCGTCGTTTGTTTTACTATAAGTGTAAATAATAAGTTTACACCAGAAACAAAGTTTGTGTTCAAAAAATTAACTTTGTGTGTGACGCCTATTGAAAATTGGATACCTGTCGCAAGATTCAGGTAAAACTTGATGACAACTATACTATCCTATATATAGGTATAGATAAAAAATAATTACAGCACTATCTTTATTATATGACAGTAAAAAGTCATGAAATACGCTCGCGTTTTAGAGTCGGATGATCGAACGTAAAAGCGGTGTCCTCGTAATCAACGTAGGCCGGGCGGAGCGGCAACGGCGCGCGTAAATAATAGGGTAGGCACTCGGTCTCTCTCGCAGCTGGCGCAGAGCGGCAACACCGCGCGGACCGTGCCTCCACCGCGCTGCGCCACGCCGCGCCACCGCCGCGCCGCCGTGGGGACGCAATATACCTACTATTTACACTTATTTCATTTATTCTATGCATGTATTTTCACTAATCATATTACGCTTAGAACAGCGAAAATTATGAACCTCAGTTAATGGTCATATATGATAGTTTTCGATAAATCATTATATAATCTATTATATACTTTCTTTATATGCTATATGTAATATATGAAGAATAAGTAAAACAACATTGCAGAATTAATATTTAATGAGTAAACACACTAATCTCTTATAATAAAGTAATACTATAGGACAGCGTGCTCTGAAAATTCAAAACACCGATGAAAATAAAACTTGTTTACAGATATCGAGCGGGTGTTTGTGAGTGCGTGGCGCACTCTATCGGGGTTTAGGAGCGTGTGGCTGCGGGGCGCGGGGGGCAGGGACTTCCTCCCCCTACTTCAGTTGCTGCTGCGAGTTTACACAGAGTGGTCGTTACGCTGCGCGTCAGAATACGAGAAGCGTTCGCGCGGCAACTTTAAACATTGACGGTGGATGGAGAGTGAACTGTGATAAAGATATGTGTGTCGGATTGCGGTGCAATACAAATTGGATGCAGTGAGAGGATCACACTAATTGGATTGCAGTGTTTTACGGATTTTTGTGACTGTTATAATCATCAAAGCTGGGGATGCATAAGATGGAGCTCGGCGACAGCGTGTACGCCGCTGAACGTATCATGAAGAAAAGAATTAGAAAGGTGAGCTTACTTCTTTGCGAAATCGTACACAGTAGTGCATGTTCTTGACTTGCGAAACAATCGAGATCACATATCACCCGCCTTTACCGGTGCGCTTTATTGAGAACCGCTTATTTCACAATTCGCTCGCTTTGCTTGTATCAAAACATAAACAAATTCATACCTAGTATATTAATTGACAACTTTCTTCTATATTTTAATATATATTTGGTTTGTTTAATCTGTGTATTGTGAACCAAGAGCAGCTGTTCAAAAATTATCGCGAGGATTTTAGAGTTCCTTTACAACGCATGTTTTCGTCCCTTATTATTATCATAGCTCCCCTCGTGGCTTATATTCGGAGACTTAGGGCAATGAGAAACATAATGCTTCTTATGAATAATACCCTTCTTGAGATTACACTCTGTTCTGATAGTAAACAAGTTTGAACGCGACTGGGGGGTAGCCGTATCCGTGTAGTTTTAGTTGTAGCTTTGTTACTAACCTGCTTGTCATTTAATACATACAAAGTAACTTATATTTTATATTTTTGCGTGTGTTTTTAATTACTTGTATTCTTAGTGCATGCCTAGTATTAAACTACTAATTTCGGTAGTCTTACTGACAGAGATTATCAAAGTAAACGTAGAATAAGTTCATTCGAGATTTAAGATATATTTTAACCAGTAACAAGTATCAAACAAACTACATATGGAATTATAGCTTACGTTTTGATTGTTGTTGAAGTAGATAGAATTTAATAGTAATAAATGTTAATAGTAATAAAAAAATTAACTACTGGTAGTAAGTGTAAAATGACTGAAGCAAAATTATCAAAGTTATAAATAATACAAAATCAAAATATAACAAATTAAATATAATTATACCTTTTTGTTTACTATAATATGCACTTGTGTATTACTAAAATTATTTTAGGATTGTAAATAAATCATAATAGCTATCACCATTATTACTATAAATGTAGAAACTATTAATCTTGCTCATATATGCTTGGGACAAAAGTGTGTTGTATTATTATAATTATTGTTGTAATATATTGTATTTATTGAAGTATGTTTAATACAAACATATTTTCAATTTTCACTTATGAAAGACAAAAATAACTTAAACTGCATCAACAACTATTAGGTAAAAAGAAATATACTAAAAGCTATATGTTGCACAGTTTTTTATACTTTATTTGTTATAAAGAACAAATTCGTTCAAACTTTTTTTAACTTTCATATATTAAACAACCTACCTATATATACTGAATATAAATAAAGAAATATTATTTTAATTGTCTCATTAACTACTCTTAATAAATGTCAAAAAAAAACCTAGTATCCAGGCGCACGTTACTTGTAACGCCATCTATCGAATGTAAAGTCAACTATATAGATAGTGCCATTCACTGATAAAAGTAAAAATAACTAATTTATCTTTGATAAGATTATTTTATAATTAAGTAATAAGCTATAATATAGTTATAAATTTCACTTAATCCGTTCCGTCTGCTGATAATAAGTTTTTTTGATGTAAGCACATCTCACACAACAGTTGTCTAATTTTACATGTGATTGTCTTAAAATAACTTATTTCTCTTAATTATAGTAATTCGATATAATGATTTATGTAGTAATATAAAATATATATTCTATTAAAGTTGTAATAATCTATAAGACATCAAGAATGTTCAAACAAAGTCAAAAAATTTGTAATATAGTTATAAATTGTAATTTAATTCTTACATTCGTTGGTTCAGTTTATAATTTCACTGCCATCCCAAAAAAATCCAGTGGCTTCTGTAGCGCCGCGTCAAATTTCGGAAACTTAAATAGCTACGTGCTACCTTTGTGTAAGTGGGATTAAACCTTATCTGTAAGTGCTTTAACGGCCATTTCACGATACGGCCGGCACACCTCGCTATCTGTCAGAATGGCTTAACATAAACGAAAGTAACGCGTTTTAATATTATAACTCTTACGTCCTTACAATACGTTTCAAATTTGAAAAATACGTTATCTTAGTATAGAAACTCCTTCACAGCGCTGTAGTCCTGGTATCTCGAAGCAAACGCGCCAGTATTCGGCAATGACCGAACCCACGTCGAGCGCGCATGCTCCCCGCCATTATCGTCAGCCAATCAGCGTCGAGCACATTGTGCCGCGCGAAAATGACCCTTAGTCACATCCTTGTAAACAGCTCAAAGTTAAAATGATTTACCATGTCGTAAATAATAAAAAAGTATCAACAAGACCTTTCTCAAATTAAATTGTACTGTACAAACTATTTTTCATTATTTTTTTTTCAATTTCTCGAAAATTGTATTTTATATATTTTGTGGAAGACGAATACTGAGCGAAATAATTCAATGATTATTGGTTAGATGGCGCTATTCTACCTTTTTTCCTCTAAAATGTTATTTAAAAAATAAAAACATGGTTTTAATCTATGTAAAATGTAAAAAATATACATATTATCACATTTTAAATTGCAAACAAAAAAAAGAAATGTAAAAAAAAATTATGCACAAAATTGAATATATCGAAATATTATTCGCGTGCCTGAACACTTAGATCTCGCAGGAGGTCAGTCCAATATTTAAAATTTAAACATTATGTTGAACATATAGACAAAGAGCTGAAGCTATTCTGAAATTATGTAAATTGGGACAGAGATTCAAGGTTCAATGTTGATGCTATAATTCAATCAGTTGTCCGTCCTCTAAATCCACATACGGTGTTAGTTAAATTATTTATATTTCTTAAGTACGGTGTTTAAATCATTGTACCTAATACCGTCTTCAGGCATAGAACAGAGAGATTTATTTTATTATATGTGCCTATATACTAAATTGCAGTTGTTATTTTAAATTAGCCTTAATACATTATCCAAACAACATTTGTACTAAAATACGAATTTTCCAGTGAGAACTTACTTTAAACGACACATGGACTCTTTCGTTCCTACTTTAGTTTAAGGTTATCCAAAATAACGGTCCTTTTTTTTAAAGTACAAAAACTAACATCGGTGACGCGCGACGCGGATATCAACAATTTGATACGAATAGCTGCACTCGGAAGCAACACAAAGCCACCAAATTTTCTATAAATAATCGCTTGACAATGCCTCGACGTAATTTTATCCATCCCTATATTTGAATGAAATAAAAAAGATAAAGGAGAAGAGAGGAATCGATTGAGTCGCAATTAAACTATATTTTTTATATATATCCACTTGAATTTATAATTGATATACCTACGAAATTAGTATTTAATTGAAACTGTTTATACCTTTCAAGCCATTCCGCATCTTTTATATTGAGGTTATGCTAAATTCAATGTACTAATGTTGTGTATTCTTACTGGCTGCTTATTAGTCTTATATTGATATATTTAATACACTAATCCATATATCGTGGACTGTTTATGTAGAGTTACTGGAACTTACCTTATCACAATAGCACATACTTAGGTATATTAAATTGATTATATTGTATCGCATTAAATGACTGATGTTAAAGATTAAAATATATATGAGTATGTAATAACAATTACCGACATGTCATAGTTTCTTATAGAACAACAAAATGCTTTTATAACTTCTTAATGTAAGTACCTACCTGTTCTAAAGTTATATTTTTATTTTATTACATTTTTATGAAGACATTCCACAGACTTCGCAATTCAGAATCATGTCATCAATTATAACAGGGTCTTATATACACGTTGCGTAGGTACTGTTGTTCGCCACCCCTCGTAATATAAAAACTTTTTCTATGTGAATAGTCCCCCCTATATTTAGAAAGCATACTTAATCGCATACACGTACGCTCCGAATATTAAAGTAGTGAATGGGGAAACGTCATATTGCAGTCCGCGGTCCCCACACAATGAGAGTGGAGACAGCATTGTCTGTCACGCACACACGCGCACGACACATTCCGTTACTACGAAGTACGAACTAACGATCAGATGATCGACGCGGCCGCGGTAATCTCGCTTCTAGATATATCGTATTAGAAGCCGATTTCAATGAGATCCTGCCGTAATAATACATTTGAAACGAGACACTCTTATCCTCGACACTGATCTCGTTTTTTAAGATTGCGCTTTGTTTTCGTAACGTCTTGGGTGCAATGCGTTTTGCAACATCAAAGAATTGATGCCGTTCCCGGAGCTCGTCGTAAAAACTGGAGTATCAGGCGAGTTGGCGCGGCGTCATTATAATAATGCGCCTCTCGTCGCACCGGCGCGGGCGGTCGTTATGCCCCCTGCATTATTATGTAAATACAAAAAGGAATGGTTACTTTTTTACTGTAGCCTTATCTGATCAAGATAAGAATTGTAATTAGAGTATTTTATAGAAACGAAGTCGACAATGATTTATTCTCACATTAGCCACAGGATGTTAATTTTATTTGAATTTTTAAAAATATGAACCTATACAAAATATGTATACAAAAATAAAGACAAGCACTTCTATATGCTATCAATGGTGACACTTAGGGGAGATTACAGTAATTTATAATAAGTATAATATTTGCACATTGTTTAACGTTGTACGACAATGGAATGCAATCAGTATATTTGTTATGAAGGGTCGTTATGGGGTCAGGGAATCAGAAAATATTTGTTATCCCCGACCCTCCTGTCAGAGCCACCCGTTTGGTATTGTATTTTTTTCTTATCTGCCCTGACCCAACTACCGTGCTCATCCCGCCGCGGGTTACGATCCTCTTAATTGAGTTATTACTGACGTATTTATTTAGGGATTATACTAAGCAGTTATGCAAATTGAACATGCAAAATTCTTTGCCTTTTGTTGGTTCAGTTTTTCTTAATAAAAGATTTCATTATGTACTTAAAACGATATGACTTTCTAGTGTCCTCTTGTAGGTCTCTTTTTATTTCATTGCACTGAATGTCGATTTTAATACCATTTCAGTAAATAACGTAACATATTAAACAATGTTCTAAAAAAAATCTCGTCTATGCTTTAATATAAATAGTTACCGTCAGTTCAGTAGCTCAAGTGGTTATCAGCCAGGCGCGTCGCTTGACAGTGCATCGATTTAATTGTCGCTGAGTCGATGACCGTGGACCGCTAAGTGCACTTACTGCGCCGCCACTAAATGGTTACAGTTTCTTCTTATCATTAAAACCTTATAAAATTACTTTTGCCGAAATCGTAAAAACGTTTTGGAATGCCAAAAGTACCTACCAAACTGACATGTCCCATGCTTACCAAAAAGAGCGCAAGAATGCTATGCAATACGGTTCATTGGTTCTTAATAGTCCACAATTATATCGAATACATAGAAAGTGTAATCAATTGTACGCGTAACTAATTCTATTCACGCTTCATCGTAAACAATCATAGCATGCGTTAATCAAATTCGAATAACAAGATTGGCGTCCTTCCCCAGTAACAGCTGGGTAGAGACTGACGTGCGCGCGTCTGCAGAATGCCAACAGACTTGCTTACCTTGTCTGACATATCAATTTTCTCTTGCCCACACAGCGTTTGCTAGCGCAATTCGCGTTAGCTCCTCGCTGTTTCTGCGCTCCTAGTACTTTTGTTACAAAAGAATACGCGGATATTGCCCACGGATTTATTATTTGAACAGTAAGGCAAGGCATTCCTGAACTTTGTTTTCACATCGATTTAATGAATCGATTCAATCGTGTCACGTGACCGTGAGATTCATAGTAAGCTGTTAGGAGTATTTGTTTTTATTAATGAAAATACATTACGTTATTTCTTATTACGGGCATTGAGCAAATTTATGCTTATTAAACCTAACTTGTCAGCAAAGTTCCACTACGTTTGTTTATTTTTTGTTAGTTCATTGTAATTACAGATTTTATTCATATCTTAGTATTTTTACTAAAAAATCAATTCACAAGTAAAGTAAACTTTATTATTCCTATGGTTACTTAGAAAATAAATGTGTTCCCTGACGTTACGCCATTTATGGCTCTACGTAACAAACAATCCACTTGGTTAACAGTGGAGGCCGATAGACATGTCACGTCCGTCTCCACGGAGGTCCGTACGTGGGTAGAATAGATTAGGTTCAGTACAAATTTAACATAATAAAATGAAAGATAGTAGGTACCTTCCTACCTACATTTTAAATATTTTGGCGCTTTGCGATAACAAAAAATATATCTAAGTAATACAATTAATATCTATATATATTACCAAATCATCGGATAAAATGTAACGTTAATCATACGACCATTACATCAACTCGCCCTAGGGCTTACCTCATCTCTTTTTCCCTATCTTCATCCTTTTAGCGCCTCTAGAGGGTTCGAAATTAAACATTGGGTTCTGATTTTATCGAAATATCTACTCTAATGTAACGGAATTAGAAATAATATTCTTTGTCGATTAAACATTCCAATATAGAACTTGAATTCATTATGTTTATCATATTTTATTTGTAGCAATTTACGCTAAGCCTTTCTTTACGATTTTAAATGATATGTCCTCAATACATTTTAATTTTATATTTAAGTAGGTACAACTTAGTGAATTAGTACTAGATATATTTGAGAAGAAATATGCAATAATTCAATTTCCAAAAATATCGAATTAAGAGAAAAAACTGTTTCATATTTAAAAAAAAATCGATGTACATAACACAAATCAAATATAGACATTTAAAGTCCGTACATGCAACCTACGTAGGTATTACTACTAGGTATATATTAGGTAAGTAGGTATGTAAAATACATTTTAATCAATATTCCTTTATAATAAGCTAAAATCAACAATCATGCACGTCGGAATTCTGAAAGAGGTAGTTATTTTAAGTGGCAATAAAAAGGATAGTGTTAATTGAGGTACGAAGTGTCGACGGCCTCGAACCATCTAAGCTTTCAACGTTATAGAAACGCCGACACGGTCACGCGCCTTATCATCTCAATTTCCAGCAGGTATTGGATGTAATATAAGTATAAGTATCTATTACATTATAAGATTCTTCTAAATATTAAAGGAATAGGTTATAAATAACATTTCTGTAAATAATTTATATAATTTTTTACTTATGGTTACTATGTCCGTTTTGTCTTTGTTTATTTGGAGTAACCGCTTATAATAAATAGTAATTAAAATATATCTATAGGTACTTCTGTTCTAATATAATGATATAAACTTTTAATTTCAATTCCAAAAATATGTTTGGGACCTGTACTTTGGTTACATGGTGACCATTTCTATGTATAAACTATAATTTTTTCAAAGAGAAAACACAAATAAGCCACATATTCTAGAAATACAAAAACAAACAAGGACATTTCACAGTCGAGATTCAAGCAATTTAAGAGGATTCGTATTTAAACGCCTGATCGGTCCCCGTGGGCTAGGCGGCTCTCGTGCCATTAATCTCACCCTCCTGCCACCCTCCGACCCTACTACTGGATTGTACCGGGCGGCAATTTGTGACTTGATAGACGACACAATATGCCTGTCTCGATAAAGCTTGGAAAATATCACTTGCTTACCCATCAACATCTAATAAATAATTTAATTCTACGTAAAAGAAAATATAAATAATTTTTGTATAGGTATTTATTATTATGAGATATTAACCGTACCTTTTAGGTAATATAAACCAAAGTATTTTATTCCCCGCACTGTTATCCGCAACAGTATCTGGCAAGGATCCAATAGTGCTATTTAATTGACTACTAAGTACTTCGCTACATTAAATACTTATACAGCACCTACCATTGGCATAATAAAATACTTCGTTAATATTTACATAATAGACTATTACTATAATCATCCCATCCTTTACCAGGCCCATTGTATCGTCATGAGAGTTGGCATCCGTCCAACCGAGCTATCTGAACGACGCTCGCTTAAAAGTAGCATAAACATAATAGCGCTCGTTAAATATCTTCACTACATGAAATTCTTAGCTTTTAAAATGATTGATATGTCCGTACGAAGAATTTACTAAACTTTATGATCATTCCATTAAATTCCTTACTTCGCTTTTAATTTTTCTTATTTTTTCGAAATTTAGATTAGATTAGGAAAGGAGGAGATTAGGAAGACGAAATAAAGCATGTAAAAAGTCACTCTGCAATCAATTCTATTTTATTTTATCTGTGAGGAGTTAGCTTATAGTGTTAAGTTGTGTTAGATGTGCATAGCTCTTCATTTTGTATCTTCACAGAAACCATAAAACGAACAATAAATTTAAAATATTCAGATTTAATGTCTATAATTACATAAAAATCATACATCTTGTAATGAAGTGTCTTATATAAATGTTATCATATCGTTTTAAACGTAGTAAAACCTTATTAAATTAATTGATATCATTTAGAAAAAGTATCCCAGTACCTAAAGAATTTCTAAAAAACTGACCTGCCACAAAAATTTTAACACTTTTACAAAACTTTGCAACGGATAAGCCAAACTAGTGTTGAGAAAACCTATTTCTCTTCTGTCTTCACTGTTTGTGATTACCTGTCATAAAATGATTGTAAAGAAAATGTACCCCGAACTGATCCTTACGGAAATAGGTAATAAATGATTGGAAGAAAAATATATAACATAAAATTTTAGAAAATAAACTGTACTTAATGGATTTCATCTTATCCAAGCTATCCTCGCGTTTTGCTTCAGCGAAAGAACTCGGCGCATAATTCAATTTTCATCCTCTTAGTCGAGAGCACAGTAAATCTTTTAGAGTATATCATTATTAATATGAATTTTAGTCCATTTTACTTTTAACCTTCGTCTGTTACAAAAATTTTAAGTCTTCAAAGTTTCTATGATTGGAATATTGTAAAATAAAAACCTTGCTCTCACAAAAACAATGCGTTGCGTCTTAATAAGACCTTATCTATACCAATTAAATGTATAATACCTATTGAGTTACTAAGTTAAGTACTAACATTACTTTTAAATGCTAAGTTTAATCATTTGATTTGTATACAACAGAGTTGCACTCGTTAAACTATTTCTTTAGATAATATATAACTCGAAAGAAAACTGATACTGTTAATTTATTTTAACATCATGTAACGATTTTGTAATACTGTAAACTGTCTTTTCTTCACACAGTAAATTATATACAAAATGAAACTTACCTATACCTACATGAACTCACAAAGATCCTAATAAATTCAGTATATTTAATAATAAACAATATCAATCATAGTTATTTAGGCGGCGAACATTACAAGCGTGAAAGCTTACATTCGACCTTTAACACGCGTTAACTGATTTATCGCCGCAATCATTCAATGCAGATCAGGCACAATATTCAAATATGCGGGCTTCTATAACGAGGCACTTAAGAATGTACCGATTATAATCTGTTATTTATGAATGTTTATAATGATATAGATTTAAGTGATTTTTTTTATACCTAATTAGATATATAACTTACTAATTAGAGAATGTGGATTAATATTTTTGGATAAGGATCGGTATAGTTGTTGTAAGTTTACCTATGTTACCTATTAGTAAAAGGCAAAAAAATCTTAAAGCGCCTGACGCTCTATTGATGTTTGTTTTTTCTCTGTGCAATTTTGATATGATAAAAGGAAAGGCTTAGAAAATAACCTTCACAAAGTATTGGCATAATAGCTGACATCAAGAGCCGAGAATGCCGAGCCGAAATCTCAGGTCATATCATCTCATACCTGAACAATAAACCAATAAAGCCAAAATCTATTTGTTATTAAAAAATCTAAAATGGAATACTAAAGCACAAAAATGTTGAATTTTCCAAAATTTCCGAATAGGCATTTTCCATGTAAACTAGAGAAGCAAAATTAGTACGATTATTTTAATGAAGACCTATAGCAAAAATGGTTATAGGTTGATTAAAATAGTTATTACGAATAATAAAGTCTGTAACACATTTTTAAGACACCAGTTTAAGTTTTTGCCGCCCTTACCTCGTACAAATTTCCAGTTCTTAGATTATTGTTTCAATCCGTCATACAGTAGGAAAGAAAATCGGTCGCAAATTTGTTGCCTAAAAAGTCTGCCACCCCAGGCTCAAGCTTTTTCGAACCTAAAGCTAGCCACTGAAGTGACGATGATGGCAATATTAACATACCTAAAGCAAGAATATGAAGTTCTACATACACATGCCCTAAGTAATGAAAAAGAAGCTTCCTTTAGTTAAAATCACGATAAGAAATTCGTATATAATGTTATATAATTCTGTATAAAATATTGGTATATTGAAATGGTAGGCATAAGTACCTAATTAGTCATAACACATTCGAGATCTTTTTTTTTTCTTTTTTCGCTGGGAAATGCTTTTATGCAGACCATCCTGAGTAGGACACTTGTGTCCTACAGAGGAATGGTACTGTGGGACTCATCGAACCCGACACTACCCACTAAAACCCAGCGGAAACCCTCGCCACCTATATGAGATGCTGCAGGATCGCTTGCGCATGCCACTACAGCACCTCAGTGGGAGGCCCACCTAACGTGGGCCACTATCGCCTTCGGGGAGCCCCAGTGTATCTTCCAGGGCGCCCGGAGCCTCGATGACTTGCGGGAAGATCTTCATGACCTTTCTGTAGTAGCTCCTCTAGGGTTAGGGAAGTTGGAGATGCGCGTACCGCCTTCTCCTACCTCCCGGTCTACGACGGCGGAGCAGATCTGCATCCACGCTAAGCTCGCGCGCACGCTCCGCGGCCTCCTTCTGTGCGATAACAGATTCACAGAAGGAGACTGCTACAGACCAGTTCCTCTCACTCTCCAGCATGGCTTCCATCATACTAGACAGCGAGAGATCCCTACCCACTACAGCCATCAAGGCGTGGCGTTGCGGAGCCCAAGCGGGGCATTCAGCCAGAGTGTGATGCGCCGAATCAACGGAGGCATCACACTCGTGGCACGCTGGTGACATCTCCCGACGCGCAATCTGATGCAAATATTTGCCGAAGCAACCATGCCCCGTCAATACCTGCACCAGTCTGAACGTCAGGACGCCAAACCCTCTTGTCAACCAGCGCTCTAGGTGGGGGCGAACCGCCTCCACCGTCGCCAGTCCTGCCACCGGTGAACCCAGGTCCTCCCTCCATCGCCGAATCAGGGCTTCGTCTGCTCTCTTCCTGATCCGCCCGATAACCTCACTCGATGGTTGCTCACCTCGCGACCGCTCACTTGCACGGAATGCGTGAACTCTGGCGATCAATTCCGCCTGCAGCTCCCAAGGCGGATCGCCTGCCAGGAGTGTAGCCACCGTCCACGACACTGTCCGGTATCCTCGAATAGCTCTAACCGCTATGACCCGCTGCGCTTTACGCATATTCGAGATCTGATCTAACCTTACCGTGTGCTGCTTGCTATAAAGATTTTGTATACCTATTTAATCAGCATTGTTTCACATGAGTATTATAGTCTTAACATTTTTTTCTTAAATATAAGGGAAATTTTAAGCTGTATGACCATATATAGTAAGTATACACGAGATTTTCAGATAAGTAAGACAGGTTAGAGAGTAATCTAAAATCATCGTAATATAAAACAAACACATTTATAATTGTCGATTTGCTTGTTAATTACTGCAATCGGCTCTAATTGGCGTCTATGATCCCGAGACGTGGTCCGCCCATGGCAATACTACAACCATCAAAACGACTATTTTATATATACGCCCAGTTCAATGCAATGTGTACCTTATAGTATTGTATTAGAGGTAGGCGGGCCGCATGGGCATGTTGGTGGGCTCGGGCCAGGCGTTGCGGGGGTGGAGGCAGGCGGAGCGGGGGCGAGGCCCCTCTCCCTTCGCCCCGCCCGCCGTCCAATCACCGCTCAGCCGTACGACTTCACCTTGCCCGTACGTCCCAATGATCCTTTTTATTTTTTCTTCACTGGACCACGTTTTTGTTTAGTTTCGAGTTGTTATTAGTTTTGATTATATAATTATATGTATACTGTTTGTTATTTATGTCATTGGAAATCGATTAACATCATGTGTTGTTTTGATTTAAGATTATTGAAGTATTCTTATTATTCCGTAAGATTATTTTATAAAGAAATAACTGTTACAAATAAATGTGTTAAAAAAAGGGGTTGTAAGTTCCAGCTATTCTTTGGTTTTTTGTAAATTTTATCTTATTAAAATAAGAGCATTGTATTATTACCAATATCTGTTCTGTTTATAAATGATAGTCGCCTAAAAACCCATTTTATTATTCTTACTATAGGTATACCTAGGTGCCTTCGAGGCTTACTATAACCTAATACAGGTTGTAGGTATGTTAATAATGAAAAAAATTTTGGCAAACGTGGTCAATTAGTCTTGCGTACCCTAGGTAGGTATAACTATGTTAAAATTATATTTATACTTTCTAGTCATATTTTATCACGACTTAAGTTTAATTTAACTTACGAGTTTAAATAGTTACTTATTTTGTACTAGACGACAATGCCAGTACCTATAGGTATACCTACCTATGGAGCATATGATAATATTTTAACATATCAAATGTGACTCTTCAGCATATTAAATACGGTTTTAATCTAGAACCAAAGGACATTATGTACAATATATTTACAGAAATGCCAAATGTTTGAGAGAGCCTCGTAAACATAATAGGGGTTCGATCGCTACTCGGACAAATTAGTTATTTTAAATGGGTTTACATGATATGATTTTAGTACATTGGTAAATTACAGCGTTGAGTTCCAACACTCGAGTCTTAATCAGATGGAAAGCTGCGGCGGAAAACTGTGTTTTAACACCAAAATACCTGTCTGCCAAGCCAAATATCCGCATTTTAATTAATAAGATATGAATTCTGTTAGGTACAAAGCTAGAAGCACTTGAGTTAAGATGTACAAATTCTACGAGACAATTAAAACTTGTGCGAATTTATTTATCTACATACCTATAGGTATGACACTATTATAAATTGTGTAAGTATAAGTTAAATAGGCGTCATACAGAGTATTATGTAGGTAGCATTATTCAGCATATTGAATATTTATCGATATATGAAATCGATCGATGAGTTTGACGAGATGAGAGATGAAAATCGATACCTATAGGAGTTATAAAAGATTTTGTAAGAAAAGTAAAATTATTTGGGGTTCAATCAAAAGATACTTGTAAGCGGACGTTTCTACAAGGTTACACCGTTCTCTAATTCCTGGCTCACCCTTCATTACTAAAACCAATAAGACGCGAGGGTTTTAGGCAAATCAAACACTAAGAAACGCCCTATGTACAATATTTTTTAAGCAAAAATGGTCTTTATGCTTAAGATATAAAGTTCATTTTCTATTATAGTATGTAAAATGGTTTAAAGAGAAAGGTTCATAATAAACATTGAATTTTATATTGGATCGTACCCGCAGTAATTTGTGTCGCCACAGGTGTTCGATATAGATCTGTTGTCGGCTTTGGTCACTGAATTATAATAATAAATTATATTTCTTGCTCATTAAGGCTAACGTCAATGCTGATCAAATTACTTATTATAGCTAAGCAGTCCAGTCCACCCAAAACTTCAAAGGGAAAACAGAAATCTAAATAGATATCTAAGATCACT
The DNA here is from genome assembly GCA_037127375.1 of Dione juno. Taxonomy (NCBI): domain Eukaryota; kingdom Metazoa; phylum Arthropoda; class Insecta; order Lepidoptera; family Nymphalidae; genus Dione; species Dione juno. The sequence continues at coordinate 9,101,886 of JAXRJS010000041.1, read as the reverse complement.
TCGTCACTGGTAACCCCTAATTAGTTGATATGTTTTATATTTAATTATTGTTACCATTTATAAAATTTTATAATCAATCGATTATATCTTTTAGTTACCTATCTATAATTAATATATTTAACAAAGTTAAACCAGCCCTATTTAAATTTTTCATAATTTTAATGTTTATTTATTACGTTTATGTTCATTATTATATCCTTGGCATAAATATATACCTAAATACCTAAATACTTAATATGACACTCATGGCGCCTGCTTCATACATTCTACATTAGTGCATGTTATTATTTGTGTGCGTAACGGCATGTTTTGTGTTATGGGGTAAGTTTTGGGTTCGATCCCAGGGGAGATAGCCGACAGCTGTTTCGAGCAGGTGCGCCCGAAATTGCAAAGTCGGATCGACCTGTCTATATTTTTGTATTAACTTTAGTTGGAATTTTTTTTTCTCATATCGATACAAAAAACAATCATTATCTACATATTTAAGGCAGTAGTCTGCTTTACAGGCTTCAAAAAATCGATTTTTCGTTTTTGTCTTAAATCTATTCCAAAACTATCCAAGAATATGTGTTCAAAATTTTAGAGGCCAATTCGACATATTTTCGAAGCTACATCAATTTTAGTGGCCGAGCGTCGAGCAGGTGCGAATGCTCGGGCAGACCCGAGCGCGCGCGCTCCGCCCCTTCGTGTATTCTATTGTTTGATTACACTCGTATATACCTGAAAAGATTGGACGGTCCTTTGAAATATTATTTGAAGGTTCTAGAAGGTCTGTGTTGAGTAGTTGTTGGGATAACGGTATACAATATAACGGTAAACTATAGCTCTCGGAATCGGCCTCTACACTGCTATTTATAGTGTCAACTTTCAGTTTCATTTTGTATTTTGTCGAGCGCACATCGAAATGTCGAGCTACCCGAAAGGTGATAGATGTAAAAGACAGCGTGCTGCGGAACCGCGAAAGCGAAAATTTCACGGCAATCGTTTTACCAGTGTATCATCGGACGACGGAGACTTACATACGAGTCGCAGTGAACAAAAGTTGAAGGCAGCAAGCAGCGATGATATCATTATTCATTCATCGCACTGCTACCGCATTATTGAATTCATTTCGGTGTTTCTCGCTCTTTCGGAAATCGCAATTTGCAGATCATGCAAACAAAAATTAACGTTTGCAGAAAGCGGTCATCGAGGCCTAGGATTTAAAATTGTTGTTCAGTGTATGTGTGGTCGACGCGAAATCCAGTCAGGACCATTTATAAATACCGGCTACGAAATCAACAGACGGATTGTTTTTGTTATGAGGCTTCTTGGTATCGGACAAGAAGGGATAAACGTATTCTGCGGCCTTATGGATATTTGTGCAGGTTTTACAAAATCTACTTATCAACAAATCATTGAGCATTTGTACGCAGCGTCGAAGACACTGTTCGAGAGTACCTGCGAAAAAGCCGTCATGGAAGAGAAAAAAAAAAACGTTGAACATGGAAGACCTGCGAATCATTTGAAGATTTCGGGCGATGGATCGTGGAAAAAGCGCGGTTATACTTCTTTGTACGGTGTAACAACGCTCATCGGATACTACAGTGGCAAAGTAATCGATCTTATTGTAAAAAGTGGTTATTGTCATTCGTGTACCATGAATAAAAAAAGTTTGGATGAAGATGCATTTGAGGAGTGGTATGAGAATCATAAAGACTCATGCTCCTCAAATCATACAGGTTCGTCTGGGAAGATGGAGGTAGATTCCATAATAGAGATGTTTTCAAGATCCGTCGAGAAATTCGGAGTTATGTACAATAATTATATCGGCGATGGCGACTCCAAAACTTTTACTGGAATCTTAAATAGCAATCCTTATGGGGACAAGTGCATAGTGACGAAAAATGAGTGTGTTGGACACGTGCAAAAGCGTATGGGTACTTAGATTTTTTTGGACCGAAAACTTTACAGCCCGTTTTCTCGAGTTTTCATTTTTACAAGTTTTGGAAAACGGTGCCGGCGATAGCAAAAGCAATATATGTCCGATCGAAAAAAACCAAAGTGATCTAGCTTCAGTATTGAATTGTCTTCTATTTGAACTAAAAAAGTTGGACAAAAGTACTATTTAAATTACTTGTTTTGCAACTTAAAGTGAATTTTTTATTTCAAAAAAGGGAATGTTTTTTCCAAACTTCGAAAAAATTTGGAATTTCGTCATTTCTTCGGTATTTTTTTAGTTCATATAGAAAAGGAACTTATAAAAACTAAAAAAAATTTGGTTCCACTGTTTCAGATGCATCGCACGACCTCCATCACCGGCACCGATTTACGAGTGCACACTCCAGGCCCCCCAGAAAAATCGTTACAACTTTGGCAAATTTCAATAATTTGTAATAATAAAAATTGTTTTTTAAAGCTTGAATATAACATACTATCGTCTCAAAATTTTGTTTACCGCAATCATTTCCTTCCCATTCAAAAAAAATGTTGAAAAAACGCTTTTTTTCGGCTCCTAAAGCAGACCACTGCCTTAATCAAAGATCAACGTAATACTAAATTAAAATAATTCAACTTACAATTTGCAACACTAATAGGTACCTATACTATGTGTAAATGTTGATAGTACACAACTATTAAATTATTTATCATTAGATATTAGGTACCTACCTGAAATCATAATAAGTTTTTTGGTATGCTTAACTCGGAAGTACCTGATATAAAAACAAAATTAACTTTAACCGTTTTTAATCCGTTTAAAATGTGGGAATCGCGAATAATCAGCAAGGCTATGTGCAACCCTCCGGTCGCTGCACGCCATCGAGTAGTCACGCCATGCCAGCGCACCGGCGCGCCCGCGCTTTCGCGTTATAATGTACACTGAATAACCAAGAAATTCTGTCTATTTCAGAACAAAGTCGAGTATTACGTGAAATGGAAAGGTTGGAAGCCCAAGCACAACACCTGGGAGCCAGAAGAGAATATTCTCGACCCGCGCCTCATACAGAGTTTCGAGCGCGAAGAGGGAAGGCGACAAGGACGCAAACGAGAACGAGAGCACTCGCCCGTCGAGCGAGCGCGCAGTGGCTCCGAAGAGCGACATCCGCCTCCTGGTAAACGCAAGGCGGAAGTCCTCAGGGAGTCTGGGAGAATAGGAGTCACCATTACTATGAGCCCACCTGCGAAAAGACACGATTCTACCAAATTAAACGGAAGCAGAACTCATACTCAACCTCCACCACCTGCGGCACCTCCAGGTGGAGCGGCGGCGCCGGCGTCTCCTGCAGCGGAAGCTGCAGCTCCTAGAACGGGACCAAGGAGAGCGCCACATTCTCCCGAGGAGGCAGATGCACATACTCCTCCAGAAAGAGAGCGACGAACAGACACACAGCCTACGGCCATAGCACCTGCAGAACCAAAAGGCGCTCGACCACCGCCACCTGCGCCCCAGCCTGAAGACGACGACTCGTGGGGTGAAGCTCCCGTAGCTGCACCTATCCCTCCTCCGCCTCCACCTCCTAAAAGAGATTCCACCTATTGGATAAAACGTTCTCCTGTCGCCGACCAAATCTTCATAACCGACGTTACAGTGAACCTACAAACGGTAACGATTAGAGAGTGCCGCACCGAGAAAGGTTTCTTCAGACCGCGTGAAAGCCGACCGCTCGATATCACGTAGACCTCGAGTATTTTCCACGTACAAATTAATATAAAGGACATTGTAAAGATTGATAGATAGCTAGTATTTATTTAGTTATTACATGAAATGTTTCGTATAAAGAAGATCAAAGTGAGAATATCGATTCCTGGTTGCCCTATTTGGAATCTAGAACCAATATTCCTAGTTCCCAGTTGCCAGTGTGACGACCGCACGGGCCGTTTAACCACCAATAACCACTTTATGAATGGATAGACAATGTTAGTGTCTGCATATTGTCAATTGTTAAAAATAGAATGTCTATTGTTTGTTAACTTATTGATAGTAACAATATTGACTGGTTCATGTACCTCTCAGTATACTGCTTTACTATATGTAATTTAATATTTTAACTACATCATAATATATGTAACTGACTTAAATATAGTTTTTATAATGTCTGGCTATGGAAATGGAAAATTTACCTATAGTGGACATATATAATATGCTTGTATATACCTATTTTTGTAATACTGACAATTTTAGGTTTATCTGATGTGATTCTCTGAAGTTGTGTTAAAATGTATATAGGTGTCACACGTTTTAGCATATAGTTTAACTAGTTAACTTTTTTGTTTTATTTTTGTTGTTGTTATTTATGTGTGTTTCATTTTAAATGTTCCATTTCAAACTATGTGATGTTTAGCTCATAATTTATGTTTAATGAAAATTATCTCTGGTACTATTTAGTTGATATTAAATAATTTATAAACCTGCACACAATTTTGTAATACAAGTCAATAGTAACATAATTTATTTATTTTTAAATAAAATATGGTTGGCTTATAAAATTAACTAACAAATTTGTATATATAGATGCTTGTACTTTATTTGGGGTTACCATATCAAATGTAAAATGCAATTTAAAGTACTATAATTATTAATTATAATGTATTCATATAATATTATAACAAATACCTACATATTTTTTAAATGGTAACCTTTATTGACTAGAATAGATCAGAATGCAAAAAAGTTTTCGTTTATCACAATTTGTTATAATTTTTAGTTCCTCTTATTTAGTAACAAGTGGAGGTGAGAACTCGTATTTTTTAAGTTTTGCATAATTGAATGCTTAATAAAACAATTTTGTATATTCATATATCTAAAGCATGTCATGTTGTTCACATTTTTGTAAAATTTTGAATGTATATTATATAAGTTTATGACGTTTTACAATGCTATGTTATAAAGTTAACTTGTACCGTAGAGCAGTTCAGGCAGTATCTATTGATTAGTATGCTGTTTATTTTTACTAACAATAAAAATAGGGAAACAAGTACTAAAATTGTTTTATTGTAGTATTTTTGTGTTGAATAGTGCATTTTAGTAGGGTGAACTGTACATAGTGTAAATAAACTATAATGTTAGAGCACTTGTTTTATAATGTGATAGTCCTCACATATTTTATGTAGTATGTAAATAAATGAGAATGAATTAGATCTTGTGTTTCTTTTTCCTCTTAATTATGATTATTTGTCCATAACAAAACAAGAAAGAAAACGTGGAATTAATATTTTAAATATTATTTCATAATACAAAAATTATAAAATGTATCAATCAATCTTACTAATAACAAAATTATCTTTTATTGCAATTACTATAGTAAATATGCATACTTGATAATTTTTTTTACATATTTTTAAGTGTAATAAGTACATTTGGAAAAACAATCTGAATGTACAAAGATTTGAATTATAAACACACTTCTTAAGATGTCCAATATCTAGACTAACACATATTTAGGTTACGTACTCTGTAATTTATGTTTGCAAAGTTTTATATACACCTAGGGAATTCACTTCGTATTAAAACCAAAATATGCTATTAGTTACCAAAAAAATTTGACAGCAGAATATAAAGTGGCAACACCAGGCCGGGCTCGACTGGCGATTGGCGAATCGTCAATCGCAAATTGACTTTCGGTGTCGAGTATTGAGTCGGCGTCGTGCTTGTAATTGTCAAGTGTCACACACAGTTTGCTGAATAATCTCACGATTAATCGTCAAATGTTCTGTCTGTTCTATTTTAAATCCAATGTTTATGTGTAAGCCTATTGGTGGAAACGAATCTTGAGATGGAGTGGTCCAAGGACAAGACTTTGAAACTTATCGAGCTGTTGCAGTTGAACGCTAATTTATGGAATACGTCACTTTGCGACACCCGCAGAGATAAACAGAAACGGAAAGAAGAACTACGCGGGATATCTGAAATATTAGGAATATCAATTTCAGATGCTACAAAGAAAATACAACATCTTCGTACTCAATATAACAGGGAGGCCGCGCGTGAAGCTCGTGCGAACTCAGAAGGTCCAAACGAAAGATATTTCAGTAATTGGTATGCTTATGAATATTTACACTTTATGAAGCACTCAAGTAAACCCTATCGAGTTTTAGAATCGGTAAGGTCACACTTTTTTTCTGTTATTAATTTACAAATATTAAAGAAAATCCACAATGTATAATTTTGTTTATTTATGATTTCAGGAGGGAGATTCGGATATCAATGAATCCTTACAACTGTACAATGAAAGTTCAGCAAATGAATGTAAACTTGATAATAATCTGTCTTCGCCATCTAAAATACCTCGCACAGACCTAGTGCACTCTTTCAAACCTGAAATAGTTTACCCATCAAATAATCTAAACAGAGACGAATTTACCGTGTTTGGTGAATACATAGCGAACGAACTAAGATCTTTAAAAGGTGAAAAAAATTTACTAGTAGCTAAAAAAAAAATTCAAGATGTCATATTTGAGATGAAAATGGGTACAATAAGTGAGTCCCGAGTTGAACAGGATACTTGTACTGTTTTACCAACGAGCACACAAACACTATCTCCTGCAGTACACAGTGGGAAAATATACACAGCTCCTATAATGAGTACGATTACAAGTATAGAACCATTATCATCTACAACTCACACCCCTCGGGCGACTGGCCTTGGTGAAATTATCATCAGTGGTGCTTGTCATTATTCTACTTTCAAAGTTGATGATCAATAGCAGTGTCAACCACTTCCTAATGTGGAAGTGGATAAAGGAGAAAACTTCCCAACTCAAAACTAAGTACCAATGTATATGTAACATGGACTGAATAATTATTTAGATAGTGAACCTGAACTGATGAAAGTGATATAAAGTAATTTTTAATTTTGACAATTTTGAGTTGAAAGATTATCTTTAAAAAAACATATTAAAAAGAGTGATTTACAAACTCTTAAATATTGTTAAAATGTGAATGTTAAATAAAATAAGTATAATTATTTATCAAAAGAATTAAATATAAATTCTTTACTTACAATGAAAATTGGAAACATATTCCATTAAAGAATTATTTAAAAAGAAAATTTTGTCATAAAAACATATTTTAGGCAAATCTAGTTTGTGAAAATCAAATAAACTTTTCTGTTATGTATTTATATTATTTAAGTTATAGCTATAATAGCTAATTATTTCGTCATTAGTTTTTGAAATATGAAACTATTTTTTACCATGGTTTGTTTAGTTTCTAGTCAATTTTAGGATTATATTGGGCCCTAATTTATTCAATTACACTGTTACATTTCTTACACTGTGTATTACATTGTTACATTCATATAATGTGTAAGAAGAAATAAGATAAGAATAATTCATTAAGTATTTCAATACATTTTGTATAAAGACATTATTCACATATGTATTATATATGATTATATACATATGTAATTTTTTTTTATTTTATTTTTATGTATGAATGCAAAAATTTTGGTATATATTTAGCTTTATTTATATTAATACTTTAGGTACGTATATTATTTACGCCCTATCCCAAATCACAATTTTCTTGTTTTAAGGTTGGATGGCAGAGATTGCTTTTAAGCAATAAGGCTGCCAGCCACCTTTTGTGCAATATATATATATATATATATATATATATATATATATATATATATATATATATATATATATATATATTTTTTTTTTTTTTTTTTTTGAGTATCTTGGGTGTGCAATAAACAATTTACACATTCATATTTCACATTGTATCTTGTAATATATAAGTAGGAATAAACATTATTTTTCTTTATTATACTTGTATATTAATACTAATATGTTAATTTGGTCTGTCATTATAGGCAATGTAGGAATGTTATTTAAAATCTCAGCTACAAAATACCATGTAAGCTGCAAGTGTAATAGAATATTACAAATAAATTGTATTGTATTTTTTTAATTCCTCAGCTAACTATGTTGATAAGAAAAATGATCAAATTATTCATTTAAATGTTTATGATAATACATATTTTGTAATAATTACTTAAGTACAGTTTTTTGCGCCCATCTCATCCACTTTGGTAGCATTAATTTTTGGCTAATAAATCTGTTATAGCCCAATATTTTTAAATTTTACTAAAATCCAGTGTGCCGCAGACCTACAGTATAGTAGCAAGCTTCATATTAATGCCAGGGATACTGTTTTACCTGACTTCTGTGAAATGGGGGTTCACTATTCCCATCATGGGTTCCTTTGAGCGTGCCTAGAAGTCGAAAGGCATAAATATTGATCGCTGCATCTGCTATTTATATTATTATTACGTAAATATATTTACAAACAACATGCACATAGATCGATTCTAAGATGCAGGCAGAAAGACCTCAGTACTTTCGCAATCGTGCTAATGAAATTTATGATTTTGATTTTCTCACTCTTCCATTGCACGGTCTCAACGCATTCATATGCGCGATGCCACTATCCCCATGACTTTGCTCCAAACATTAAAAACCCGAACCAAATTAGGATATCTGAACCAGATCATACACGACTAGCTAATTTTAAAATAAAGTTGAATCTAAGGTTGTTGAGGATTTATATTGTGACTTGCACGAATAAGCTGATAGTAAAATTATTTATCACGTATGTAGCATCAGTGATGAAGCCAATATTGATATCAGAGGCTCTGATACCGGTATATTCGTGATGATGCTTGGTAATATGCATAAGTCGAAAAATACTTCTTCGCATATTTGGATTCAGATAAGTATAGGTAATAATGAACGAACGTGTAGAAGCTTAGTTTGCTTCTATACTTTCACTGGCTGCGGTTATAATCCTTCCTTTTAAAGGAAAGAAGAGACCTTTTTCTTTATTAAAGACAAATAGTTATCAAGAAACTATTCAGCTTTTGGTAATCATAATTTAACAGAGGATAAAATGAATGAAATATTCATTACCAATAATAGAAATGCATAGACGCAAATGATTCCAGATTTCAGCTGTTTGTTGATACATTTAAGACTACTGATAACAAGGGAAAAACAAAGAAAACGTGCAAGAGCGAGCAACAGTGGCAACAGATCTTACGAACAATATATATGTATATCTAATATTTTGAATAATGCTGATAAACATTGCCCGTCAATATTACGGGCGGAAGAGTATGGGTGGATCAATCATCAAGGCACATATTTCTTCAAATGGTTTGATGGAGATTAACTGCCAGCTTTTGTAGCCGATTCGGTCTCACTGTGCATTATGAATAATGAAAAATGTTTCTTTAATAGAATGTAGTAGCTCTGATAATGAAATTACTTATTTTATTTTTTAATTTCCAATTGTACGTTTTGTTAGAAAATTTCTTGGCAAATGAGAAATGAGAAAATCTAAATCGTATACGTTCATTAGCACGACTGAGAAAGTATTATGTTGTCTGCCTGCATCTTAGAACCGACCTATGTGTCTGCTTTTGTAAATATATGTACTTACATAATAATATAAGTATCATATTTAAATTTCAGCTTTGCTGAAATAACGTAAATTTGTATAAAATTTTAGAAGCTTTGAAATTATATTAAATATAGTAGGGACCGGAATAAGTGTCTGCCATTAAATGTTATTGTACAAATAATTATATATTTTAAAATGTCATAACGGCGGGCATGCTGCGATCACGATTTGAAAGACAATATTTATGCATTTCGACTTCTAGGCATGCTTAAAGGAACCCATCATGCGAATAGTGAACCCCCAGTTCACCGGTTAAGTATACCTGGCATTAATATGAAGCTTGTTACTATACTGTAAGTCTGCGGACACTCGTTTTCAGTCTAAACGTTATAATTTAAATAAACTTAAATGCAAAAACCGGACATTTCTGATAAAAACATATTAAGTATAATGACTGTAACAATTAAATATTCTTATCTAATATACAAGTATGTGTTTTAATAGTTCGCATTTTGCTAAATATTTTATTCTTCATTGTGGATTGATAGCGCTGACCGCGTTTCACAATAGGTCTTTAAACATTGTTGGTGTTAAAGAAATATAATGAATTATACGTATTTTACACTTTAAATAAATTTATATTATTTCTAAGTACCAAATTGTTCAATATCTTTTGTTAGCTTCAAGTAGGTACGTACAAATTTTTATTAATTACTACTAAATATTGAAATGAAATAGGTCAAATAAAACTAATAAGTATGTGATAATTATACATTATACAATAATAATGAACTACACGGCTATTATGCAAGACTAATGATTAAATCAATATTTCTAAATTTATAATATAATAACTTTATACTTGCAACATTTGGATTGAAATAAAAATACAGGAATTTGACATATTTATATTTTTGAATTCGGCAATCAGCGGACAAAACTCGAAAACGTAATCCCTAACAAATAACAAATTAAACTAATAAATGTACGGAGAAATGTCAAAGAAGTTAGAATAAATATTTGTTATAATGAAAATATCAATTTATAAACAAGCTTATAATTGTTTGTTTCGTTTTCTGATAGAAAGATGAATAATAATGTTTATTATTTTGCAGAATTATTATGACTATTTAGAATCTTAAATACATTAAAAATGATTAAGCTTATTATACTATTTCTCTTGTACTCTACAAGTGCTGAAATAGTTCTGAATAGTGAATATTCGCATAATAACTTCGACGAAAAGCCTACTAAACGGTATTCTCCTAAATGGTCGGATCTGGATTCACGTCCTTTACCTGAGTGGTATGATAAAGCCAAAATAGGAATTTTCCTCCACTGGGGAGTATATGCCGTACCGAGCTTTGGATCAGAATGGTTCTGGAGCAATTGGAAATGTATGTAGACAATAAAATAAAATTATATACTTGATTATTTTCGCTTTTAAATATTACTTTACTTTATTGTAGCTGGAGACAACAAGACTATAGATTTTATGAAAAAAAATTACCCTCCAGGGTTCACTTATCAAGAATTTGCACCAAGGTTTACTGCTGAATTTTTTGATCCAGAAGCGTGGGCAACATTATTTTCTAAAGCTGGAGCAAAGTGAGATAAATTTTGGCTCTTTAGTTAATTTCATTAGTATTGTTTTACAACAGATCCCAAATTATTATTTATTTGTTTTTATAGATATGTAGTTCTCACAAGTAAACATCATGATGGGTTTACACTGTTTCCATCTAAGCGATCATTTAGTTGGAATGCTGTAGAAGTAGGGCCAAAAAGAGACTTAGTGGGAGCGCTGGCATTTGCTGTTCGCAAGAAAGACTTGAAATTTGGTGTCTATCATTCCTTGTATGAATGGTTTAATCCAATATATTTAGAAGATAAAAATAATTTATATTTAACTCGCAAATTCCCTGACACAAAGTTATGGCCTGATATTAAACAAATTGTACAAGATTATAAGCCGTCTGTTATATGGTCAGATGGAGATTGGGAAGCTTTTGATGCATACTGGAATTCAACAGAATTGCTTGCTTGGTTGTATAATGATAGCCCTGTTAAAGATGAGGTGGTAGTGAATGACAGATGGGGTATTGGTATTCCATGCCACCATGGAGATTTTTATAATTGTGCTGACCGATATAATCCTGGTATGTAAAGTGATATATACATAATCTGTATTTAATTTGAGTTTTTGTAATAAAATATGTATGGAATTATAGTACTATTAATTAATTTCAGGTAAGCTACAAAATCACAAATGGGAAAATGCTTTCACAGTAGATTCTAAGTCTTGGGGCTACAGGAGAAACATGAAACTTAGTGAAATACTTACAATTAATAGGCTGCTGGAAGAAGTTGTATCAACAGTCAGTTGTGGAGGTAGGATACTTATATCAAGATTTTATTTAATATATAAGGTAAAGAGAAATAACCAATTATAAGGAGTCATTCTTAGTCCCATACTTAAAAGGTAAAGAACAGGACCCTATTACTAGGCTACCGATGTCTGTCCGTTTTTCTGTCTGTCAACAGGATAGATCTTATAAACCGTGATAGCTAGAAAGCTGAATTTTTTACAAATTATGTATATCTGTTGCCGCTATAACAACAAATTCAAACAATTAAAAATGTTGTCAGCAGAATACCTAATCATAAAAAAGGTACGGAACTTTTTGTTGACGAATTATTCGCCATACTGAATGTGCTGAACATTTATATTCTACTAAATATTATATTTTTATTTATAAACAATAATTGATAAGGTTTACTTTTTTATCTTATTATGAACTATACTTAAGAGATATAACATAAACATATTATGGTCAAGAAACTTAATATCTAAACAAATATTTACTTTTACAATATATGTATCCTATTTTAGGTAATGCCCTAATCAACATAGGACCAACAAAGGAAGGCACCATCATCCCCATATTTCAGGAGAGACTGTTAGCTTTAGGTGAATGGTTAGCTATAAATGGTGAAGCTATATATGGTACTTCCCCATGGATACATCAAAATGACACGCTCAATGGGAATGTGTGGTATACTTGCACTAAGTCTCAATACAATGCTTTTCACCCAGCATCTGCTCCAAAACAATCTGATACAATAATAGCAGTGTATGCAATTTTTCTTCAATGGCCTAAAAATAATATACTTCAAATGGCAGATATAGCACCTTATCTGCATACAGGCACTTATGATGTCAAGATGCTAGGCAACGGAGACTCCTTGAAGGTGAGGCCAAGTGTTTATTAAGTACATTTGAGTTTTAAGCATTTGATGTTTATAAATAATATATAAACGCAAATAATTTTTTTTTTCAGTGGCACATTACAAGTGGTAAAGCGTTTATTCTGTTACCTGATAAAGCAACAGTGAAATCAAAGCATGCTTGGGCACTAAAATTTACCCAAATATAAACTATAATAAATAGCTATATATACAATAGTACACGTATCTTACTTATTTTAACTAATGTGAAATGCGAGTATTTTTTAAATATGCTAATATAATTTTTTTTCGATTTTCATAGAATATTATATAATGTAATTTTGTATTAAATTTATAATTTTTATTTGTATTTAAGGATATAATTAAAATGCAATATTGAATAAAATGTGTTTTATTAATACATACAAGTGTACACATACAAACAGAACCTGATTGTGCGGACATTACAGGGACAACTAGACATCTACAAGGACACTACCTGTAGAAGGCCCTCTTGAAGTGCATTTCAATTTTAGCCAAAGCCAAGCATTGATAAACAGAACTGCTAACATTTTCAAAGTACACAAATTTATTTTATATTTGCTTTTATTTATTAAAAATATACTATTTCCTTACTTCTCTAAATACATTAAAATTAAGATGTTATTTAATTTGGATTTAAAGGAGTGATATATATTTGGTTAGATACCTATTGTTCTACAAATATATTATTACATAAAAAAATAAAGAACAGCTTTAAGCTTGAAGCAAACAGCTATGACAATACAAGCGCAGCTATTCTAAAAATATATTTTTTAATATAATTCATATACAATAGTAGTCCAATTTGTTAATTCCTTGGACCCGGAAGAACTTAACATGAAGCGAATCGTATCCCTAATTATATTATATTTTAATATAAAATTTCATTTAGAATCCAATTAAAAAAATTATTGTGAATGTAAAGCATCTTGCAACTATTGCCACCTATACACATACAAAGAGCCTGTATAGGTACTATAGGTGTGTATAGGTACTCTAATATATACCAGCAATATACAAAAATATATTAAAAACATAGTCATTTGAATAATACCTATATATATATATATATATATATATATATATATATATATATATATATATATATATATATATATATATATATATATATAATAGTCGAATAGTAGAGTTATAACGGGATCCATTTAATTAAATCTATAATAATTTTATTAGATATACAAAAGCAAAAAGAAAATTAAATATAAATGTATATGTATCTATAAACTTTACATTTTTACTAGACACTACAAGTTGACAAATTCCATTTCACTGATAAGCACCATTTTATTACGTACATATGAAGCATAGCAAAAAAATTTCTTTATGAAACATATAGAGCAAGATATATATTTTTACGTTGGCTTAAATATGAAACATTTGTACTTATTTTATTTTATAGCATATTTACGAAATAGATTCAACTAAATGACATATGGATGTCTTTAAATCTTCATTATAACACTTTCGCGTAGCCGAAAAATAATATAAAATTTCTTCCATCCTTCCATTGGAACGTGTTTTTTTTTAATTGAAAAACGTCTTTTGCTATTTGTCGGTTAGATTAAAACAGCGGTGATGGCTCGACATGTACTTGCAGTAGAAATTAAGATACGTTATGTTTTTTTTTATCTCGCACAAAACAAACAGTTTCTTTAATAACTTTGTTCATTTCTGAACTGTGTTTAAAAGCACTTATCGCCCTTTAGCAATCGCGTAGTGATATATGAAATGTATATGTCACCGTTAAATTATAATACATCTTGTGAGATTACAATCTATCGATAAATTACGATCTAACGATTGCAAATAAAACATATTATTTTTCGATAGACGGGACATTGTGGACATAATACAAATAGTACAACGAAATACATACAATACATTATTATGGAAAATTTATGTGAACCGTAAACAAAGCACTACACATATACTGCCTATACTTACATATATATTGCTGTTAAACTAACAGTTTTCGTAGTTCGATTTGACATATACAATAAATATATCAAAGCGTTAAGGAATTAAGATGTTAGAGGAGAAAAAAGTAAATGAATCGTGATTATATTCAAAAGCGAATATTAATAATATACAATAATAGAAAAAAATAATATTTGGTTAATATTTTAATTTGACTTTAAAAACTTAAAACTAATATGGCTACGTTTAATTATTATATCAACATACTTATAAGTAATACTATGTTAGTCCTAGATAGCTTTATTCTTACGAATATATTTTATTTGGAATGTTTTTTGCAAGTGTTTTCTTTTTATTTGAATAAACTATATCACAATAGATAAGAACGTGTTCACAAATATTTAATGCATAAATAACATTATGTAACATTCTGAAATAAAAAAAAAACTCATCTATAAAGAGGATATCAATTTACAGAAGTACAATTATGTATATTTTTACAATTTTGAACCTTATTACTACCATTCTAGTCATTGCGACTACCATTTTAATCAATTATAAGTCAAACATAATACGATTTTTTAAAATAGAGCAACAAGTTATTTATTTTATTGTTAAAAAAAAATGTGAAATACAAAACGGGAAATAATAAACAAAAATTGTAGTTTGATCTATCAGTATATAATTCCAGATGTATAGCATAATTTTTAACAATAAAGCAGAGAGAGATCCCAGTCAATACAAAGTTCTGACGAAACTTAACGCCCCCCTATTATTCCCATAGCCACGTGGGAGCGGGAATTGTACCCACTACTTTACGTTGTTATACACGTGTATAACACTATTTAAGTATAAATTTTTTATCAAAAGCGACTTAAAACGTAAATAGATTTACGAATTTCTTTACTTATGTTAGATAAATATCAAGGTCAATGAGTTATCAAACTCTTATAAATTGATAAAATAAAATAGTTAAGGTTACTACAAACTGATGAAATACATTAGTCAACAATTTACAATAAAATAGTGGTATCGCTTTCAAACATTCGCTTTAAAACATTTATTATTTAGGCTCTTTTATCAATAAATTTTTAAATATTGAACGTATTAGAAATTTCGTTTTATTTAAATCTTTATAATATAGAAAATATATTATTTGAAAGCTTAACATTGCTGTATCCTTTTCTAATATTTAATATCAATAATAATTCAAAATTACATTCTCACAATGTGGATTATATATAGTGCTGCAGAAACAGAATAGAAATCTGAAATGAAACACACACTTAATAGATAAGATTTTAAATATGTTAAAAGAAAATTTACGGTATAAAATATTTTCGATTTTATTTTACTAAGCAAAAAGCTATCGCTTATTGATCGACCACTTATATATGACCCACTGTCCCCGCGCGCAGAGTTACTTCGAGCACTTAGAATATATGATACATTGCTCTCAATAATTTCCATGTAAACGCTATTATTATAGTTTTCATGTTTTATTGCACTGAGCACACAAAATATAATAGTGCTTTTTATTAATTTTTTGAATCAAAAATTAATAGATATAATAAGCTGTGACATTCTGTTTGTCTATTGAAGCGGTACACAAACTAACCAAATTGACTTACCTGTATATACAAACAAACAAACTACGAGACAGAATGCAATCTGTCCCTCAGTCGCAACTCCTCCAAGGCGGGTAGCAGCGGCGGGTGTTTGTTGAAGAACTCCTCCAATTGCGGTTCAGCCAGCATTGTCGCCAGAAACTGTTCCAGAGTTATCGACCACGTCGGCTCCAACGGGTCGTACTCCTTTGTTGGGGATTGTACACCATCCGGGTCTGTGGTTGGATTGCCGTTGGGGTCTATCTGGAATATTAAAATACATATATGTACACACACACAAACACACACATATATATATATATATATATATATATATATATATATATATATATATATATATATATATATATATATATATATCTTATTGTAGCCGGATTAGTGATTGCGTTTTGTTTGCAGTTCTCTTTCAGTTAAAAAATAACCAAACAATACCTTTATTTTTTCTTGGATAAGCAAAATATTGTCTTAACACGAGACAGATCATTTTCATAATCTTAAGCTTTATCATAATAAAGAAGCATTTGCTTTAAAAAACACATAGGTTACCTCTATAGTGGGTTGAGCTGCAGCAGCTAAATATAAGCTGTCTTGTGACACCTCACGGCCTAGCATGGGCCTGTGGCTTAACTCCCCCAGTTGTAACAACAGAGTTCCTGTAAATTATAAAATAAACGATGATATAAAGTGGATGTTTGAATTAATTTAAGTAATAAGAACTACTACTAGAATTATGTTATATAAATAGCACAGTGCCCTGAGTCAGAATGCGAGTGAGCTCAGATGAAACCCTAATAATTAAACACAACGTACCCGCCCTGGCGACCGCCTCGTACAGCGCGGTGGAGTGCTGCGTGAGGTGGTGCAGCGCCGCCAGCAGCCGCATGAAGTGCGCGCGCGGGAGGGGGGGCGCCGCCGGGGAGGGGGAGGGGGAGGGGCACGCGCCGGCGGGCGGGGTGCCGCAGCCCGGCAGCCCGTGCAGCGCGCACGCTCGGACCATCGCAGCCGCGGACTGGTATTCTGTAAGGCAACAAAACCGTAAAATTAGATTATATGTTGCCCAATCTATCGATAAATTGTGATCTGTTACTATTTAACGTATATATTTCAAGCTTAACCTTATCAAGAATGAAATAAATACACCACTAGTTCTATATGTTTAAATTTTAAAATTATACGTCAGATAAGGTCTGGGTGACAACATAAAAGAAGTCGTTATATTATAGAAAAAATAAGAAATTATTAGTAATAATTCTATTTAACAAAATATATTCAATCAGGATAATATAAAAATTGAGTTTATTTATTCACCAAATATTTTATGGTTACTATTGTATTAAATAAAATTTATATATAGTGGGATAATTCTTAGTCATATATTATATATAATTGTTATTTAGTATTTATTCATTTATGTATCTATATACATATTAACATAGGGTAATACAATGGAAATCGTGTTATATGGACACTTAGCCACTGGTATAGTTTGTTGTTGAAATCAAATTGTGTTATTACAAACATGTATAACATATAGTCCTTAAAGCCTGTATATAAATGATATATTCGAATTTCAAACATAGTATTTGTAAAACGTTAATACAGTCGTAAATACTGGTACATATTTACTGTATTAAATAATTTTCATAAACAAAATAATACTGGCAACTTATAATTATTTCCGTCTTTAATATTGAAGTTAAAAATTTATATCTATAAATTTTGCTCCTGATGGAGGGAACAAAAGAAAGAAAGAAATAATATAATAAGACGGTACAAGGAGGAAAGTTCTTTAGGAGATCGTTGAAGGAGGACGCATGCAAGTATAAAACATAATCCGAGAACGACTTCGCCGAAATCCATGTAGTTAATCATGTGATTTTTTTAATAAATCTGCGACGAGTGCCGTTATATAGAGTTTTACTATGTTTTACCATATTTTTGTTATGTTTATAATTTTGTAACTATTTTCCATAATATTTACATACCGCTCTTCTCCACGCCGGCCGCGTCACCGCCCGGCTCGGGGCTCGGGGGGTTCTCCATGCTGCGGGCAGATATTTTTTTACAATGAAAAAAAAAGCAATTTCTATTGTTATTTAATGAGGATACGTCTCGTTTTTTATCACGTTTCTATTTTCGAAGTAATATACAATTTAGGTAAGCTGTAACTTTGTTTTGCACAAGATTATCATTTATACTTTAGTATTCTATAAGACATCAAATCGGTGTCATCGAGCGATTATTAGGCACAAGATCCGAAACACCTTGTAATCTGAATGCGGGGAGTGCGCATAGCGGTCGGCATGTGGCCTAGGACACAAAACGTAGTAGTAACTTAGCAACCTGTCAAAGAAGGAAATCGCGTCGGCGGCCAGCTCCTCGCCGGTGGCGGTGAACTCGGCCGGGTCCAGCAGCGGCGGCGCGTGCGCACAGTACAGCGCGCGCAGTCTCCGCGGCGGCTCGGCGCGCGCGCTCAGCCCCACGGCCGCGCTCAGCGCGCGCACGCTCACCAGCCCGTCCTCGTCGTGGTCCATGAGCTGTGACACGACTGGTTGTGAGAACTTACTTGAGACATTGTGTGTATTCATTCTAATATGCTTTATAAAATCCCGCAGATTACAAATAAAAGATACGAGTATCATCTGAAAGTTTATAAATAATTTTCTGAATAAACGATTCATATGGAGCAACTTGTTCCTAATTTTTAGCATTATAATGAAATCGCCAATTCACAGACACGTTTTACATCTACAAAAAAAACATACCTTAAACATCCTAGCAGTAATCGCTTCGGCATAATCGCCCTTAGCCCACGGCGATAGAGCCGAGAAGAGCGTCTTGAACTGTCCGTAGTCCAGTCGGTACGCTTCGTACGGCGCCTCTAATCGCTCACACGGCACTCGCTTGGCCCAGAATAATTCCTCCCGTACTACACTTAATAGTTCCTAGAAAATACAAAGAATTATGTAATAAGTGAGCAAATCACACCAAATGTTAGATACATACATTTCCATATAAGTATCTACCAGAAAAGAACGAGTTGCACTTCGTTACCTGCAGCTCGGCGTGGTCCAGCAGGTCGTCCTGCAGGAGCGCCCGCAGCGTGTTCTTCTCGAGGCTGTCCTCGAGCTGGCGCACGACGCGCAGGCGGTGCTTGAGGCGCAGGTGCTCTATGCACTCGGAGCTGACGGCCGCGCCGAACGTGCGGTACGCTTGGTACACCAACTCTTGGATTTTGATTGTCTGGATTTATATTGTTATGTTTCATTTTAAATGTGGAGTTAATAAGACAGTCAGTGCTTTAAACACATGGATTTTAAATTTTATAATTAAACTAGCCTTTCTCGCAAACTTCGTTTCGCCTCAGTAAAGATTTTTTTTGTAGAAAGTGAAACTGCAGAATAGTGTGTATGAAAAGATATCTAAACAATGTTTATAGTTATATTCAGATTCAGTACTAGATCGCGCGCACTGTGAGTACTCATGGATGCACTAGTACCTGCGCACACACAGTACACACTTAGAGTGTCATAAAATATAAATAGGCTTTAGCCCATTCCGAGTGCGGGTCCCAGTACTGATGTGTTCTTGTGTTTTTTGAGTGTGCACCTGAACTAGTGGAGGTGTCTTTGCAAATGTGAGCTCGGAATATCGGTAAACTAGTCATTTTTTTATATATACCTAACACATATACTACGAATACTGTCAGGATTACTTTAACAAAAACTGTTTGACTGAAAACCCCACATTGGGATTAAAATTTCTAATATGTTAATTTCGATGTGGGATCGATAGAATGTTTCTACATTTCATATATTATAGTATTTTGAATATTAACATCAACTTTAGTTTTAGAGTTAACGCCGTTTATTATGATATTTTTCAAAATTCATCGAGACAGGTCAGATTATTGAAAAGCTTCACCAAGCTAATTTCCGCTCAATGACAAACAAATAGCCACAGAATTATTTTTGAAAGAAAAATAAATTTATATTAAAATTTGATTTCTTGTAAGTTATCCTAAAAATATTATACAAGTTGGCAAATATATAACAATAACGTTATTACAGCTAAAGAATCTGACCTTTTCAGCTGTCCTCGGTTCAGTGGAGAGAGCCATGGCCTCGTCATTGAATATGCCTTGAAGATAATCGCTTAGCACTTGCATCGCCTGACCGTCCTCCACACACTTGAGGAGCTTGTCGCGGTTTATATCCAATATTGTTAGTGTCACCTGAACATATATATATATATATATATATATATATATATATATATATATATATATATATATATATATATATATATATATATATATATATATATATATATATATATATATATATATACATATATATATACACATATATAAGATTAGTTTGAGTGAAAGTGAATAAGTGAGAAATGAGAACTTACAATACGAATATAGAAATAAATATTAAATTTTCAAATTTATAGGTACAGAGAAAGAGGCTATAAGCTTGTAATGGTTTCTTATAAATATGTAGTAAAGTTCATATAAAATGTACACGCAGGTAAATTTAATTTTGTAGAGATTTATAAATTGTACGTCCCGGGGTCGCCGCTGACCGTGCGCCATGGAATTGGTATGGAACACTCGGTGCGCGAGTCCCGCAAACAGACTCGCAAAGTCAGAGGACATTCCTTGACTTATTATGTTATGTTGCATATCATTTCAAATGTGAAAACAAATAAAATATAAATTCAATAAATATTCATCGTCGCTTACTTGAAATATAACCTTAGCGCCATCATAGAAGAAGCAGTCCATCACGTTGACGGCACACTCGTAGGGCATCACACTGATGAACAGCGTCAAGAACCACGACAGTGATATCATCCTCATCATGCCGAGCTCGTCCAGCTTGGCGTGCAGCTCCGGCAGGTGCGCCTTAGTGAGCTCTTCGAGGACGCCTTGGTCGACCTTTAAAAATATATTTTTTCTCTTCACGCTTTATTTCGCATATAACAGGAAACGTAGTATTAAGACAATTCCTGACTATCCGTCTCCTTACCACAGCTAAGAAATGAAAATAAAGCATTTCAAGGTTGGAACCCACAACCTTCGCGCAATAATTATAACATTTTTTACTATCACTGTCCTCATCACATACATAATGTTATTAATATGCCGTTAATATATTTTTTTATAAATATGAGTTTTCATTACAGAACTTAAGTTTAAGATATTTGTGTATCGTAACAAATTTCAGCATGAAATTAATTTTTATTTACTTTAATAATCATAATTTAGAAATTTTCATTTTTTATTTTATTGGTAATGACATTTTACAAATAACATTTTCAAACTTATGTTATAATTAAAATAGTGCATCAAAGATAGTTTGAATCATTGACTTAAATAAATCGTGTTTCGAGTTGTTGTGTATGTTTCTTGTTTAAAAGTGATGTTAGATCACATTCAGATGTCGATTAAAATCAATAAATATATTTACCAGAGCGCCCACAACCCTCGTATTATAATAATCAGGTAGCAAAGTTTCGCAAATGGTCGCCAACAACCAAAACGCTTGTTCCTCTGGACAATATATGAGGAGGACGGAAGCCACTATGTTCATGGCCTGGCAATACCCGATCGTGGGGTTCTTTAGGGCGTACGCGCACAGCACTCGACGCAGCGCCGAGATACCTGCGAACATGTGCAGTGTGCATGTTCATTATATATCTATGTTGCATTGGATTTCAATGTAAAATATTTGCTATAGTACTTGTTTGTAAGTAAATTTCAGTATTAACAATTCATCCTCGAATAAACCTACCAATATCATTCTGAAACGCCGGGTGTTCCGGAAGAGATCTATGTAGATCTCTTTCTATTTCATCGTTGGCTGTGTTCTTCGACGACAGAGCTTCTTTAACCCATCTTTCGTAAGATCCCTTGTTTTGTACTTTTTGTAAAATGGACCCTGAGAATACACTCCACAGTTCGCCTCGCAGAGATTCTGGGATACCGTTCACGACTAGTTCGCTTCCTTCAGTTGTTCTGTACATACTGACTCCTCTACCGACTTCTCCCATGTGATCTTCCCATTGTTTCTCCTAACGGGCAAAACTCTTATTATATATAAAGGTATTATGAATTGCAGTTGACTTTTTAACATATTGTGACATTTAACGAAACTATCATATTAAGAACAAGAATGAGAAATAAATACTAGACCATGGATACTACTGCTGTATAAAGCTGTTATTCTACTTAATATTAATACAAATTAGAATAACTGCTTACTACTTTTTTTCTTTATTTTACCTTTTTCTGCTGTATTTGCTTAATGCTCGAAGTTTGATGAGTTCTGAACAGTATCATTAGAGGTGGCTGTGGCGTGAAGTTGCCCTCTTCGGTATGACTCAACGTTCTCGTAGGTTTCTCCCTGTACACATCACTGTTAATTCAAGAAAAACGTTATAATAGATTACTAAAAACTTAAAATTACATTAGTAATGCCCTTTGTTAGTAGCATCCTCGCAGAACATTGCACTTTAGATGACAGCTTCAAGAGATAACCTGTTAAAATGTTATAAATTTGCAAATGTTAGTATGTAATTACTTTACAATTAATCATAGCGAATGCTGCCTGCATGCGTATATAAGCCTATGATTTCAAAATATGTATTACATTCTCAGCTCTGAGCCCATTCTACATTCCGGTTAAAACTCCAATCCAATATTTAAAAAAATGAATCAAACTTAGACAAAAAATGCATGCAAAACATCTAATCAACAACTTACTTAGGTAACTTAGCAAGTAATTCTGAAATCTTCTGTACAAGGAAGTTCCTGTCAGAAATATTCCCGAATAAGAAGCTGGCGTGATGAGCTGTTGTTATCAGAATGCTGCCAGAATCTGTACTGCCTGTGCCACCGGCATCCGCACGTTCTACTTGGTGGACGTTACGGAGAGGTATTGTCAATCGGACTAGATGTGGTACCTTTAAGTGAATGTTTTAATTTATATTTTAATTTAATCGTTATATGGGTCGAAAAAAGTTTTTGTTTAATATGAAATCGGCTTAGGTATGTATGAACAAAGTTAATATATTCAATATATTATGAGTAACGAAACCACCTCCAGGATCTTAAGCTGGAGAAATATTTTTCGTGGAAGGCAAAACTCATTTTAATCATAGACATTTATAATATAACACTAATTACTAAATTACATAGAAAACCAACGTTAATGACTTCAATGATGTTTCTTCTGTCATTAGTCAATCTGTTTGATAAATCTTTATTTAAAAATAAACGAAACATATAAAATACACATTTACTTATTATGGTCATTAAAACAAAAAACAAATTGACCAATTATATAAACGATGGTTTTATTATACCTGCTTAATTACTAGGTCACTATTATTAACAAAATAATGTATTGTATATACCCACACAATATGTGGCAGGGTGGGACTAAGAAGTTAAAGATCTGCTAAACCAAAAGATCTAAGAGTAACTAAAAGATCTGTATCGTGAACAAGTTTGTTATATAATGAAATTTTTGTATTTCACGTTTTTTATACACTTTAAATGAAACTCTTTAACCAGATTATTAGCATATATTTTAGTTCAGTCTAACTGTTACGGTGAATGATCACATTTAATTTATTTTCAATTCGTCGCTCTGGTAACAATCAAAAGTAATTTAATTTAATATTTTATCATATATTATATAGGTATGTGTGGTATCCATTAATGTAGGAACATATTAAATGACTGCACTATAATAATTACATCTGTTCAGATACGAATATAACGGGCCCACTATTAAAATAATGATAATGAATATGACGCGAGCGTTATTACCACTTTTGACTTAAACAGCTTACCAAAGAAATGTAAACAAAGAATTATACAGTCGTAATCATTTTACATTAAGTTTATGTTATATGATATGTATATATAATGTTTAGATACATAATAAAATATATAAAATTTTTGTCTATTTGTATGGTTATATATTTATTTGTACATATATTGTTAAATCTTCTAACGATTTTGGCGCGACAAGACATCACCGTTTTTTTTTTATAATGATATCAAAATCATTTCAAATTGTAAGTACTATTTTGATAATTGCATAATATATATACATAAAAATTTAATATAAAATTCAATTAGAGAACATTAACTAAAGATAATGTTTATAATTTTATTTTCCTTAATTAATTAATTATAAATATCACTTACCCGACTATCGAAGCATATGAAGTTTTGCGACAAGTACAGTCGGCCCCAATTATGTTTCTTATTGTATGGAGTCCACAAAGTGCATTCTTCAGATCCGTCGAGTTTCTCAGTATGCGGCAATCGGAACCTTAACGTGTACATATTAGATTGCTTTCTCGCATCTAGATCTCTCTTGAGAAAAGATGGTTTCTTAGGCACGTTTTTGCTAAGTTTCGTTAACAAGTCCTTATCTAAGTTGAAAGTGCCTGATTTGTCATCGATTAATCTGTAAAAAAAATTAGTTGTATATGATAAATAATGTATACATTGCTGTTTAAGCTTTCTAGAGGCATTTTCCAGGAAGGGGTAGGGTGAGTTCGCGTTAGAATAAATGATATTTAAAAACGTTGAATTAAAAGAAAAAACAAAACGAAAAAGAATTAACATCTTGTCACACATTTATAAATACATATAGCTTACTAAAGTTATTAAACATCTCACGTAAAGTAATATTGACGTCTAAAACAAAAAGAAAGAAAAGGAAATCTTCACATTATATATGTATAATAACTCTTATTAAAAGTTATTAAACTCCTAGCCTAACATACATATAAATTATATATTTTGTTTTACATAAATTTCGTCTCGATACTGATGTGGTTATGGTATTCAATGTAGCGTAATACCATACTTACATACATGGCATTATTTTTAATTATAATTCAATATTCTTACTTTTATAGAACAAAGATAACATAAAAGAGTAATAAACATGAAAAATTCAGTATCAATACATACTGTTTCATTGCAATATTCGCCAACTGCTGCATTAAAGCATAAGTTTCATTCTTTTTCAAAAACATTGTGAAATAATGTTCAGTATCCCTGGTCACAAGTTTGATAGAATCAGGAAACAATATGCCATTAGTCTTAGCAAGCTCAGTGACTTCTGCCCAGCGTATTTTCAGGGCAGTTTTACGTCCAAAGATGTATGAATAGAAGCACATGTAATGTACCGACAAGTACATCCAGCCTTGACGTGGCATTTTGCCTTTCCAGTAGCTGTAATAATAAATATAGAACATCAAGGATTTTAAAAATAATATTTGTGGCCACAAATCGGAAACAACAAAGTAGTTGTTATAGTTTAGTCCATACAGTAGAACCACAAGCTCAACACTAGTCTTAAGTCTATAATATAAAGGGATACTTATTATTATATTTATAATATTACCTGCAAGAATAATAGCACACCAATTTCTCATCTTTTGGCATTGAAAATCTTTGGTGAAATTCATAGTCAACATTTTTATACATAATAGTATCCTCATCTGAAATTAAAATATTATCACATATTTAAATTTAAAAGCTTAAGTATTACTTTAGTATGTTGTGTGTAGCAATACTTAGCAGAATTACCTTCAGTGAAATTTTCTTGTTCTGTTGCAATAACTGAATTAATTTTGCAGCAAACAAACTCTGTTACTTCCTCCTCAGTATCAAAGGAGTGTAGAGTAGGAGAAACATTATCAAACAGCCATTGCCAATCTTGTCGAATTTCTTGTTCCGTTAGAGCTGTAGCTATTACTATAATATATTCATATATTGTTTCATTTATTTACATAAGTTCAAAAATGTTATAAAATTGATTAGATTTATATTTACCATAATATATTTCAGAATTTGGCGTTTGGTGTAAAATTCTAAAAGGTGCTGGTTTCGTGTCACGTACACTATCCAATGTACCCACAAGAAGTGACGAAAGACCCTTTGATTTTCCATGACCCTTTCTTCTTTGGAGAACAAAATATAATGAACTTTCGTCATTGTCCCTAAATAATAACAAAAATTTAATCAATTAACCTAGTATAAAAGTTCATTTTTATTGTAACGCAAATAAGAACAAGCACAAGATAAGCAACAAATAAATAAACATTCATATTACCACAGAGGAGTTTTCAAAAATATTTCTTGAGGTTTTACCCACATTTTTCCTATTATTAACTAGATGAAAATAAAGCATAGCTATTCATAACTCTTAATAATTTAAAACTCTTAAAACAGAATTAACTAAATTGAAATACACAGGATTAAATTCGAAGGAATGGCTATTTTTTTTTCATATATTTGACACAATGACAGTCAATTAAATGTTGCTAGTTAGCTATTTAAAATATTAATTCTACATAGATTGTATCAATATTTTCTATGCCCTTATAATATACCACATGCTTTAAAATATATGAACTGTATAAATTAAAATGAAATAAAAAGGTTTTTATTAACAAATAGTTGATACCCATTATATAATCATTATAAATAAAGATATATATATATATATATATATATATATATATATATATATATATATATATATATATATATATATATATATAATCTCATATTTTTAATTATATTAAATAAATATCTTTTCACTTTATAATCTAAAGAAACAGGTATTTTTTTATTATTGCAACAATTTATTATAATAATTTTAGTGATGCTCTTTTTCGGCCGCTCTTCTTTGAGTTTCTGCCCAAGACCTAATGTTAGCATCTGAATTTGCTAAATCATGTATTTGCTTGAACAAGTATAATGACACTATGAAGCCCATTGGGTAATACATCCATATGTTATTATTTTTCATATAATAAAAATAAGGAAATTGTGCAATTTTTGCTGACAAAGTATATGGAAACTTCATATGACGTCCTGATTTTCTGGAATAAAATAAACATTAAAAGATTAATAAGTTGAGATGGTTTAAAGCCATATATTTACATCAATTAGTAGTATATTGTTGTTAGAAACAACGCTTGTGAGGTGGGCGTTAATAACCGTGCCACAGTTTTACACTAATACGGTTATTATCGTAAAAAATTGTTTCTTGTATAATTTGCTAATATATATGAATAAATAAAAGCTGCCGTAATAACTTTATGTAGTAATTGCTCGAGTAACAATAAGGGTAATTCGCAAATAGACCTAAGTATGACGTTAACTTTGGATATTATTATTAATTTACAAACTTAAAAGAGTTCAGTTTAAACAAATAATTGGTCCATTCAAAAATTCTTACCAGTAATATTGGCTATAAATAATGAATAATAACTAAATTGTAGTGATTGACAAGAGTTTAAATATTTCTCTTAATCAAGATACACAAGAATAAAATAGATGCTTACCCTGCTATATATCCACGTTCACGGCACATCACTTCCAGCTTAGTAAATAAGGCTTGCAATTGTTTTGGAAAAACCATTATGAAATCGAAATAATTTAATATTTAAAATTATAAATTAAAGTATGTAATTTAAATATTTTGACCACTTGACCTTGTCTATAGATTCGTTTTTATAAAACGTAAGAACGAAGCCTTTAGCTACAGATATTTATGGATATAACTTATTCTTGTTTTGTTAGTTAGACAAATACGTATAACCAGTCAGTTATTACTTATATTAGCCAGTACTTATATTAAATTCAATTGTGTATTATTATTAATATGTAATGATTGTTTTATTTGTTCATTTTATCAATAAGCATACACAATATTTTTTATTTTCAGGATTTTAAGTTTTATATTTTCAGGATTTAATAAGAATTCATTATATATGCACTTTTGTACAGGATTTAAAGTCAATGAAAATCCATTATTGAAAACTGTACCAGGATTGTGAGGAAATGTTTTAAGGAAATGGACTTAGAAGCATTAAGGAATTTATGTCAGCTATACCTACATTTAAATTTTGGGGATCCTGTCCTTGTGTAAATGTATTCTGTGATACTGTCAGTGGTTGTAAAAGTTTTAAATTCGAAGTCATAATAGTATTGGCAACCCTGTTGCTGAGTAAGTGAATACGGAGACATTTACATGAGCATTATTTCTTAAATTTGAAATTACGCAAATTTTAATAAATAAAATACAAATAACTTATTGAAATGAATGACAACGAAAAAGAAGAAGCTGCAAATTTGGTTAAGATTGTTTCTATTTATACGTCATTCATTGAAATGATACGTTTAGTTTAATTATTGTGCTGTTACTCATACAATATATACATATTTTTTAGAAAGAGGAGTTTGAATGGGTCCTTCGTGAGGAAGTTCATGCTATATTACATCAGCTTCATTCAGTTTTAGTGGTAAGTGCTATCAAAAATAGTACGATACTTAAAAATAACTTCTCTAGTTTTCGACCTCTCCATAAAATAATGGTTATTGTGTTTATTGTTTTTAATATTTAGAATTTAGAAATAATAATAATAATATAAAATCTAAAATATATGGGTAAAATATTATAACGAATGCTTTTATTAAATCTATTATTTATTTTTAGGAATGTGCTCATAGATTTCCTGTACCTTTATATGGAAATGAAGGCCAAAAGCAGGATAAATTTATACTATCTTCACAGCCTGAGCAGCTGAAATGTATTGTAACTTTGACTGGTGACAGCATAACACATGCTGTATGTTACTGATTTTATTATCATATACACTTAAATATTTAAATATAACACCATAATTAAATATTCACTTCAATTATAGGATATTAGCTTTAAAGTGTTAAGGCAGATGCACACAATATGTAGGACATCAATCAATCAGGATGGACCTTGGAAACTTCAACAAATCCAAGATGCTGCTAATCATTTACAACAAGCCATTGGTTATATTGATAATGTAGATAAGCATTATGTGTTTAGGTAAGCATTTTAAATATTTTAATTTTATATATTTATATTTTTCAAATGTATTTCACTTAAAAGATAAATGTAATGTTATAATATTTTCCTGCTTGCTACATGTACAATTTTAACATAAAAATCTTGTGTAAATACATTGTTTGATTTCTTCACATTCACTTGTTATCAAAATATGTTCAAATATTGAAAATTCTTTTCTCATATGATTGCTTATCATTGATACTGTTAGTGCATACCTATTATACATTTTTGTTGTAATTTACTTACTATGGAACTTATAATTTTATTCAAACTATTTTAATATGAAATATTATAAGGAATATTTGTTCCAATAAAACAAGTCTATAATACATGTAGATATATAAATAATAAAAAAGTTTAAAATATTTCATGCAACCAATTTAGTTGTAAGTTGGTTATATAAAATATTTGCATATTTTACTTATTATATATTGTATTATTTCAATTTTATAACATTTTCATAGGTCATCAGAAGAAGTATTGCATATCATACAGTGTTTGATAGGTTCATTACAAAGGGCTCGCACTGCACTAGTTTTACCTAAAAAGAAGGCTATTGATGAACTCATGAAGAGTAGAAATATGGTAAGATTTTTTGAAAGTTATTCCTTAACAATTTTGGATGACACAATTTTGTATACAAATATAATATAGATGTGATTATGATTTTAAGATTCGGAACTTTATTAGATGAAATACTCTTGCAATTGCAGTTTATGTTAACTATTTGAGTATTTCAACCATTATTTATATAATTTATCTATTTAATTAATAGTAAATTCAACAGTGTGAAGTAATCATCTATATTCTAAATTGAAATGCTTGCCAAATTCCGTTAAACTGTTTTTAATTGTGCAAATCCTAAAACCACTGCTGCTTATTTCCATTTAAAATATTTATTATCATTATCATTATTGAGTAAGCAATGAATTTAATTTGTTTATGGATTAGTAAATTAATAATTTATGTGGTTAATATTTAGAAAACAAATTTATCTAACTAACTTTATGTTTATGAACATCAAGCTTTGTATGAAAAACACCTTCAGAAGCATAGTTTAATAAAATTCTATCTACAAATACTGGATGTACAAGTATTAAGGTTTCCACAAAAACAGATGACAATCTTCATATATGGTCAAAATGATAAAATAACACTTCTATTCTTACTTAAAGAAAACATAAAAATTTAAATGCAGCAGGAGGATGCTTCTATTCTATCATTAAATATATTTAAAACCACTAAATATATTTAAAAATATATGTCACAATACAGTGCTAAACTCTAATATGTTTATTAAATGTGTATGAACCACATATTTATATCGAATTAATCCAATTTGGTGTTAATTTTTATGCTATTATTATAATTATGATTACAAATTCTCCTCCAGAAGGCTCTATCACCAAATCTACCAGAAGACCTAGCTATATCTTTCTACATACAGTCCCATAAGCTGATATTTGTAGCATACCAACTGAGTTCTGTCCATGGAACAATGCGTATAGACTCCTGTCAGGCTGATTGTGCGGTGCCCTGGCTAAGTGATGTCCTGTTCATGTTGACCACTGCTCTGCATATGTGTCAGCAGCTTAAGGACAAGGTTTGTGCATTTTGGTTTATATTGTTTTTAATTTTTAATTTTTTTTTATATATTATGACATTGACTTGAGCAGGTAGGACAGTACAGTGATATTGGTCACGGTATTGCTGCTTGTTTATATATATCATACATTTATGCTGGACAATTAGTTTTTGGTAATGCTTTTACTGTATCTAATAGGTATTTTTATTTTACGCATTAGTATTTTATTTAGGTGCAAGTTATTTTGTTATGAATAGTTTATTGACGTTTTCAGAAATAGTGTTCATACATACTATATGTAATGGAAATAGCCGCTCATAAATATATATTGCTAATAAACTTATGTAAGATTGCTGTGTAATATCACTTGTGTGTATTATTTCGCTATATATGTGTATACTAGAAGCTAAAAGATAACGTGAGAGCACCTTGAATATGTCGGTCACGATCACTTCATCTAGAGCAGAAAGTATTGGAAATATATTTTAAAAAATATATTTTTTTTAATTTTAATTATTATAAATGAACAATTATGCTAGTCATTCATTTAATATCCTGAGTCTTTCTATTGCGATCGGCCTTGGCGAATGATGCTATGTACAAGTATATTTATATAAATGTATAGAACAATATACAACATAATGCGTTATTGACCCTTTCCTGCCCCGTAATTCATCGCAACAATTTACAACGCACCCCTCCCCCCAAATTGCGTAACGTAATACTTAAACGCCCCCTAAAATTTGACTGGTGAAGATTCTATAATATTATAGATAGAAGATAAAGCTAAATAGACTGCTTTTGTTACAATAGAATCTGGTGACTTGACCATCACATATTATTAAATCGAAACATATACATCCTACCATGAATAATGAGAACTGAAAACGGTTCACGCAGAAACATTGTATGTTTTTATAAAGGGTACACTCACCCTTTGTTCGCTCGTATGATGTTTCATTTTATTGTCGCTATTACAAAAAGTACAAAAGGTGAAAAGTATATATTATAAAATTATTAAAATATAATATAATAATAATAATAATAGCTTCACCTAGTGTTAAGACACTCCACACGTTTCCCACTTTCCGCCTTTTTGAGACTTTGCGTGTTGAGTGGCGGAACTCAACGCCGCGCTTTCCCGCGTTACCAGAGCGAAGAAAATCTCCCCGGGTGGGAATCGAACCCACAAACCGTCGCGTTTAACAGACGCTGTGCCTCGGCGCCACGACGGTCCTCATATTAAAATATAATATCATGTCTCTGCCTTATATCATGTTATTTATTAATTTAAAATATATTAATATGCACAATATACGGATACCGGAAAATTGTTAAATAGACGTCTTGCAGGTCACCTTGCATGACGATGATGTTTAGTTTTTATTACAAACACGATTAGATTCCAATAATTGATTGTACTAACTACTATTATCAATAACGTGCCATCAGCCGTGAAGATAAAAGTATATCAATAAAATTTAAATTCAATAAAAAAAAATTTCAATAAAAATAAATATTTTCTATGACGTATATATTATGTTCCATACATATAGTATTATATGATTTAAAATATTACGAGACACTAAATTTATTTTAATTTTTTTTATTATTATTGAGGCTTATTAAAACGGAAATAGTTAAGAACCTGAAGACTTACTAAACGTGTTTAACCATATTGATGAAATTTCTTCTTTAAATTTTTTAAGTGGTCGATATATTATTAAAATATCCATTTTAATAATATATCGACCTTTTAAATATATTTATTTTGAATTAAAGGTGATTTATATGCAGGAATGATATTGAGACGCGTGCCAATAGTTGCTTACACGTGCTTGGTTTTAGGAATATTAATTATATTGTATTTAAATATTCCAAAGATGTTATTGACTATTTAATAAGGCGAACGCTTAAGCCCAACCTCCTTACGAAAATCCTTGTAGATTCACTCGTGACGTTCTACGATAAGCAACTTAATTTTATATATATATATATATATATATATATATATATATATATATATATATATATATATATATATATATATATATATATATATATATATATATATATATATATATATATATATATATATATATATATATATATATATATATATATATATATATATATATATATATATATATATATATATATATATATATATATATATATATATATATATATATATATATATATATATATATATATATATATATATATATATATATATATATTACTATTTCCCTTGGTCATCGCATCACGCGTGAACGGATGGAATTTCGCAAATTATTAATTTTTTTGTTGTGTTTATTGTTGTCAGGAGAAGATTGTGTTGAATAAAATTTTTTTTGTCTTTACTTGTCGGGCAAAAGTAGGTTTCTGCTAATCTCTTAAACAGCTAATTTTTATGAGACTGACCGAAAGATTGGAGACATGCGTCCTCTAGTTTGTGGAGCATACTACATACTGGCTTTGTATCCCAGAATTCCTACGGGACCGGATACACGCAGAAAAATGTGTTCCGCGCGCGTCCACCAGTAACTTTCGCCCAGACAAAATATTGCATTGTACATGGATCCTTTTGGGCGAGCCACTGAATTGTAAAAATTTATTTTAATACTTTTTTCAAATAAATTTCAAAATAGAAAAGTATGTTGTTTTGTAAAGAAATAATTAAGTTATCGGAGGCGGGATAAGTTTGCAAGGATTTCATCTATATTATTTTCAAGGGAAAAATTGAATTTTCATTATTTTTAAAACTATTTAAGTATGAAATTGAATGGCTTGCAGGATTATTAAATATATATTTTTTGAAATACTACAATAGACATTTTTTTAAAATGCAATGTGCTTTAGAGATCTTTAAGGCTAAGTGGTTCTTTAATAAAATATAATAGAAGAAGAAGACCTGTACGAAGTCTATGCTCTTATACGAGCTTAATTCTCACTTGTACTTAATGAAGCTTTACAAATGTACGTCGTCATATTGAAAAGATCATATAGTTTTCTTTCTACGACTGAGCATGTCATAATAATCACTAATAATAATCAGGATAGTATGATGATGTATTTATAATAATAATAAATTTAAATTGTACATTTAATTACAAAACAAACAGTAAAACACACATTAAGTACTTTTTTTATAATTTAGCAATACGCTCTTTTCAAGTTATTGGTAATAATGATCAGCTAGTTTATCTAATACTAGGTACGTATAATTGTATCTAATCAAATATATATATTGACTTTATGTAAGTGTACAGGCTAGGCTAATATATAAACTGTTATATAAATATGACCTTTTCGATAATAAACAATAATGCTCTGAAACGTTTTTTTTTTCAGATAAAAGAAATATACTATAAATTTTTTGTCAATGAGCCGTGGTGCAAAATTCCTACGATTAATTATAATTCTTAATTATATTATTGTAAACGACTATTGTCTTTATTGTAATCGATTTTAATAGATAGCCAGAGAGAACCTAGTATTTAGGCATTTCGTTCCGCAATTTTAATTTTATTTTCAAAACAGTGGCGGGAATCAATGTCTATAAAAGAGGGAAAATTACTAAAATTAAAATATAACAATTCCCCACGTAAAAATCAAACTCACAACTGTCGTGTACACTCACACGCTGTCCCACTGTGTCACGATGGTTTCAGTTTTAAGCTCTTATATAGATAATACTCAATAATACCTACTTAATATTTAATAACTTTATACGATCATATTGCATTATAGTTAATGCACTTAAATAAATTATCATAATTAATATACTTAATTTCTGCTAAATGAGCCATGAAGTAATTTAATTTTTTTAATTATTTACAGCTTTGTGTCTTCTCTCAATACAAAGACTTCACGGTTGGATCAAGATCTGCTTCTATGGTATTTAATTAAAAAAATATATTCTTATCTTCTTTAATACACTTGTCAATAAAGTGAGATTTTGCAATATTGTGGGCTTATTATTATTTTTGTTAACGTTTTAGCTAATATAAAAAAAAATTATACTACTAAAATGTTCTTTTTCGTAGAAATCTTGCTAGAAATGTCTGCTGTCAAACTACATTGACAAGTGTAATGTCCGCTCGTATTTATTTAATAAAGCTAAGGAGTCCATTGTTGATATTCTTGTTGACTTTGTTGTAATATTTGTACCATAATGTATATTGTAGGTATTATAAGATTATATTATGATAATATGTAATGGACATGGTGGGATGTAAAGCATAATGTTAAAAGTTTTAACTATTTCAAATAAAACTTTTAATATACTGATTCATACATTGATTTAGTGTAGGTACTA
Organism: Dione juno; assembly: GCA_037127375.1. Classification (NCBI taxonomy): domain Eukaryota; kingdom Metazoa; phylum Arthropoda; class Insecta; order Lepidoptera; family Nymphalidae; genus Dione; species Dione juno. The sequence goes on along the minus strand of JAXRJS010000041.1, from coordinate 9,066,824 downwards.
TTGCTTTTTGTAACTTTCAATAAGCATTGTATTAGTTACCTAAAAGGAATTATTTAATTTTATATTCTTTTTGATTCTGAAGTTAATAATTTACTCATGTTCAATATTATATTATCCACATGCTTAAAAAAATTCCAAATGCCTTCTTCATATTCCACATACTTATATGTTACTACTGTTGCTTGCTTGGAAACTGTTGCAATATATAAGTAAATACTATCTATTCTATTTTCTATCGTTAGTATTCATAAAGTAATTTATCTCTGTAATTTTAAAAGAAAATATAATAATGAATTATGAACAGAAGTATAATGAAAAACCAAATCTATATACATAACACACCTTGGAATGAGGCTATTGTGTAAGATGTAGCGTACATTATAGATATAAAAACTAATTATAATTTTGATTCAAATCAATAGAAAAGATGCTGATTGAAATGTACTGATTTTACCTTTTTTTGAAAAAGTCATAATTTAAATTAAAACATGAATGACAAATTATTTTAATTATTAATAGTAATATACAATTTTATCATCGTCATCGTAAATAAAACAAGAACTATGTACAATAACAAAAAATATCTTTTAAAATGACATTGAATGAAATGCAGTGTCTCTTTCGTTTTTTTTATGATAAGCTTTGAGCATAGTATTAATATTACATTTTTTATAGCTAATATATGGTTTAGTAAACCATCAGTTGGCTATAAGCCAGTCGATTTTGCATTCTAATATTCTATAGAAATTACTTTTTTAGTTAAAGATTTTTTTTAAGAAATGTAGTGTGTGTAAAATTTTTTTTTCGTTTAATTGAATTATTTATTTTGTATATAAGAAACTGGAGTGCATCTTAACTAAGCCATATACAGTATACTGTAGTTACGTAAAATTCAATGAATGGGTGTTTTTAGATCTGAGTACAATTGTTAAGATTATTGAAATGAAACTAATAGAGCTATTTATGAAGTTTTAGTTATATAAATTTGTAAAAATATGTAATATGTTTTTAATATATCCTATACCACCTGTGCAAATATATTTATGTTCAACTATATTTAACTGACGTGGTTGTTTAAAATTGTGTCACAAATATTCAATGGTGTATCTTACATAGCAGCTTGGTGTAAAGGTGCTATTGAGATTTTTACCAAATAGCAATTATTTTACTGCGTTTTTTATCTATACTCTTGTATCGATTCAAGCTACACCTAGACAGCTAAAGCAAATTTTATGTATACGTAGTTATAAAACTGAGTTATCTGCTTAAATCTAATCAGTAGATTACAGAATATAACAAATGTGTAATAAAATATTATATTCCTATACAAGATAGATATGTAACATTATGTGAGTTCCATATATATAATATGAACTATAACTGCCGTCTGTGTGAATTTTAATAGTAATATAATCAATCTCATGAGATGTCAATGTTAGGATTAATATCTTAAATAATTTATTACCTATAATAAAAAAAAATCTTTCTTCTTCTATTATTATAAAATTATAGTATATTAATATTAAGATTGTTGCGCACATTTTAATTTTAAATCTTACCCTTATAATGTATAGTATGTCTGTCTTGTTGTCATGAAATCTCCAGTTTTAATATGATTCTGTTGATATAATGTTCCCATATCCATGTTTCTTCATGACATCTCATTGTTTGCAAATATGTGTATTGAAAACCAAAATTACGTGGTTACTACTAGAAGTATAATACCAGAAAATAGTAAAATATTGCATTTTTATAATTATAGTGATGGTGGATAAAAATGTGATAATATTTGTAAGTGGTGATGAATCATTTGGTGATTGTCTTTTATCTTTATGAATATTCTATTACTTCTTTTATTGATAATTCCAGTTAATATCAACAATTGTTGCTGTTTGATATACATCTTAATTCAAAATGGCATCTGATTAAATTATTATTTTCTAAGCAATATATGGAATTGGATAGTTTTAAATATGTATAAAAATTGAAGCACGAATAGTAAGTATATTTATGAATTATAATAATTAAAGCACTTTATGTCGACACCATAGATATTCTTCTTAATTTATTCTATTGGTCATCTCATGTCAATATTACGTTCATGCAGCTATCAGCTAATATGCATCACATATAAAATTATGTTTAAGGTCACACAAAAGGAAATTATTTATTTGACATGTTTGACAATAAAATAATTATGTAGTATTACTAAAGTAAGTAGTTAAAAAAATATATTATTACATAACAATTCTTGTGGTCGTGTTGTATTTCAATAAACTGAAGCGCTGTTGAAGTGTGTTTTATTTATTGTTTTGTAAAAGGTATTAAATATAAAAACGAGACTACTATCTGTTAACTGATCAAGGAATCCGCTCATACTTTGGCCATATAGCTTGAAGACAATCTGATATTCTTGAGAAAATGGTTGTTGTTGGCAAAGTAGACCAGAAGACCTAGATCACCTTGCCGATGGTCTAACGACGTCAAAGGTATAACTGGTTTCCCCATTGTTAAGGCCTTAAAGCAAGTTGAAGACAGGGTGGTATGGAAAAATCTCGTGAGCTCCTCTACCAGAGCTTATTGGAATGGGCATGACCTTCAGTAATTAACAAAACGATTTAATTGGATATTGGATATCACAATGACTTAATTTTTATGAAATGTAGCATGTGGCACAGCTAAGTGCCTAATATTAATATTAAATATGCTTTTTTAATATATTTTCTTGCTCTTTGTCCATAAAACATTTTAAAGTTAGACTCCAAATCGCAGTAAATAATAAATAATAATAATTTGTTTTTTTTTTGTAAACATGGTACTTTCTTCTTTTTCTATTTAATAAAAATGTTTGTCCTTGATTTCTAAATACTTTCCTGAACGTACGTTCACATTTTCCCTGTTCCATAAACAAAAATCTTATTTGTCATTGAATAGACGTCATTCCCCTATTTTGTTATTTTGACAGCTGATTCGTATTTTTGACGTGTTTGTGGCTTGTAGTTTTGTTTTTCTTATTGTTAATTTATTTCTCGTTATTATTATAAATTGTAGTCTTGTATTTTATATCATGATCCTTTATAGATTTACAGGATGGTTTAGTTTAGTATCCGTTATTACTATTGCGCTGCTTGGATTTGGATTGTATATTTCTTTATTAACATGTATTGTTTCATTTCTAATTGGGTAAGGGCTATTTCTAATTCTTAATTAAGTTTATATAAACAAAGGATTCTATCAGATAATATTAATATGCATCCTGCATTTTTTCGTTAATTTTTATATTCCTTATTTTTAGAGTATTAACAATATTGTATTTAAGTTATGATAACAAAAAAATATTTACTACTGACATTGACTCCTTGGATGATCCGCTACAACAAAGTAATTTTTCTATACAATCTCAGCAGGTATTTATTACTTAAGTAAAATCTATTAAATTACATATACATATTTTATAACATTTAAATGTTGATTGATAACTTTTATAAATAAAACAGTAGTAATACATTAATTTCGTTTTATTACAGGTTTTAGAACTATTTAGAAATGAGAAATCATTACCAAAATTTGATAACAGAATAACAGGTAGTGAAACAGTAGATTCATTTTTAAATGAAATCATAACTATAATTATTAATGACTATGTGACAACATGGTATGAAATTATAACTGATGATCAAGAGTTTACTTCTCATGCCATTAAAAAAGTTGTGATAGCTGCAGGAGCAAATGTATCTAATAGGTCAGATAATTTTATTTATTTACTGGAAGTATTGTAAGTGGACATTGTAGTGGACTTTTATTTTTATTTCTTTGCAAACAGATTAAAGAAATGTTATTGACATTATTGATAAAATACTTTGTATATAAATTGATACTAAATGGTGCAAAGAAAGATAATGAGAATTTTTCTAGTTATACTTATTACCAGTAATTCAATCTACATATTATATGTACAGGATTTGAATAGGGTGTGGTTGGGGCCCTGTCCTGAGCACCAGGCAGAAATAGGCCCCACAGGAATAATGTTTTTAGTTTCTTTAAAGAAATTAATAGTTTTCTTGGAATAAATATTTATTAAAATATAATATGCCTTCTGGTATGTGTTTAAATTTACAATAAAGAAATCTGTGACAGGATGCAGGTAGTGCTAAAACTGCCACTGTTTATTATATTAATACAGTTTAAGCTAAAGTTAAAAATATACATAAAATAATAATACCATGTTTTTTTTTTTTTAAGAGTAAAAAGTGTAGACTGGATTAATTTGCTATCAACAAGGTTTCCTGAAGAATTAACAACACATTTGAAATTATATAAGCAATCCAGAGTTAGATTGAAACACACGCAATTATTAAGTGCCAAAGAAGTAAATGGAACTTCCAAATTAAGTCCCAAAAAACAAGATGACAAGAAAACTCATAGAAGGAATAAGAGTGAAACTGATCTGAGTTGGCCACCTGGTAAGTACTTACTGCACACAAAAATAGCACACAATATATACAAATGAATCACAAACTTTGGCTTTATTGCTTGAAGCAATCTCTTCCAGGCAATATTATAATTATATAATATTTACTTTACAATTGATTTTCAAATATTTAATGATACAATAAACAAGTAATTGTACATTTATACAGAGGGGCTAATTATGAAATAAGACACTTTTTTATTGCTGTAAAAATATAACTATAATAAGTTGTTATAGTTATATTTTTTGTTTCCATAATTATTTTGGTTTTGTAGTTACAATATCCAAATTTCATGTGTGTCTGTAGGTGACAAACCATATTTCAGCCTTCTCACACTGTGTGATTTTGGCTGTACATTGTTATTCAGTCAATCAATAACAAAAGAGTTATGAATATATTCATAGACATACAAATTCTAAAAAGAGTATTAATTAAAATTAGTATAACAAATTTTATTACTCAAAATTAAAGAAAATAATAAATATTTTTTATTAATTTCAGATGCACAAACATTTGGTAAATCTAAGTTCTATAGCAGCTCAGAAAACATTAGTGGAAATAATTTAAAAGATTTATTTTTTGATCTAGAATGTTCTATAGAAAATAAACAAATCTGTAGAGATATTTATTGTTGTGACTCTGAAAAAGAGACTGGTAAGGATAGTATTAAAAAATAATATTATAGAGAAAATCTCGAAAAAGATCTTTGATTTTCGCAATATTTATACATATTAAATAAAACAATCTAACGGGATTAATTGCGTATATTGACATAATTTTTGAAAACCCGACGTTTAGAACACTTTGTTTGTGGCCACTTGTTTTAATAAATATTTAGTTTTTGTATATAAATGATAAACTCAAAAATGACTGGACCATTATAAAAAAAAATCAATTGATATAAAGCTTCATTATGTGCAAGTAAAGCATGGATATATTTTAATTTGAAAAATTTAATGCAAATGTTGATAGTTTATCTTAATGTACAGAAAATGGACTAATGCTTTCTTTATGTGTATTGCTATTGTCAATATTATTATAGTAACTATTAATATTACTTAAAAAATACAATACATATTAAATGTTTTTACTAAAGTAAATGCAAAGTCACAAATTACTTGATTCTGATGAACCAGTGAAAATCGATGAAAATTTTAATAAAAAAACGATATTAAATGGATATATGTATATGTGGTCCCATCACATATCTGAATATATATACTGAGCTTGAAATCATGTCACATACTAATTAAAATATATTATTTTCAGCATTACTTAATGAAATTTCAGAAGCAATTTTATATTTAATAGCAACAGAAGAAGTGTGGAAGTGTCATGCTTTGAAACTTATTCTTATAGATCTTTTATCTTCGGTTGTATTGAAGCCATTGATTAATATGTTAAGTGATCCAGATAACATAAATAGAACTATTATTAGATCTGTGAGTCTAATATTATTTTTTTATAAGAAATTATATTATTTTGCAATTGGAGGATTAAATTAATTTCTTTTCCTCGCCCTGGTATGATAAATCTTTAGCTTCTATCACCCAACATGCAATGTCCTCATTTGAATGTAAAACAGAGAATTTAGATACTTGCAACTGCCACAGTATTTTCTGCTTATACTTATATATTATTTTACTACTTTAATTACAACTTACAATATATTGAATATAACAACAATGTCTTCTATAATATATAAGACTTCTGTATGATTTGTGGCATTGTTTTTGTATAATATATTGGAGGTCTGTCAATTGTTGTTAATCCAAGATATACTGATAGACAATAGTTTAATTGTTTTTATTATACATTCAACAGTGTTGTAAAGATTCCTGTCTGTCGTCAGAATTATTTCTATTAGTAATAAGGTCATGCAGTGATGCAGAAGAACTGGACGCTACACTTGAGCTAGTACAGAAAGATATACAAAAACTGGTAATTTTGATTTTAGTGTTATATATTTTTAAATATGTTGTGACTTTTATATATGAACAATAATTATATATACATTATTATCTTAACAACCTTGTAGCACTCAAAAGATAGTGCAGGAGAATGGGACCTACAGGACAGACAGAAGCTCTCGTCTTTACAATATGTTTCTAGAATAATTCAAGCTAGAAGGGCGACTTTGGGACCTCAAGAAGGTATCTTTGTTCTATATAAAACATTTTTCTGTTCAGTTCATTTCAGTAACTATGGTGAAGTTTGCGTGAGTGATTTTTATAAATTATATAGCTGCTGTTACAAATAAATAATATAATATATTAATTCTTCGGGGCTTCCTGGCTAGGACCTTATTTCAGAAGAGATGTGACTGACTGACTGGGAAAGCAACTATGTGTCTACAATAGATTCTCTTTGTTTTCTTTATACAGAATAGGCATTAAAATGTTTTTTATTATTTATTTTTATGATTGTTGAAGTTTATCAAAATCTATTATTTAATTTATTTAAATTCAATTAAAAAAAATTAATCTTTAACCTAATAAGATGCTATTGATGTTGTTTGATTTTCAGGCGCCTCAAGTAATGCAGCTACAGAGAAAGTGTCGGACGACGTTTTAAGGACATTAAAATTCATTAGAGCTATCGCAGCTTGGAAATCTAATGCACAATATTTACTTGAAATAGAGTTGAATGAAACGGGTATGTAAAAAATTAAATAACGTATTTTTATAAAGAAATAAATAACATATTCGGATACAACCACTTTGTATGTGTGTATGTTTCAGTCGTATGTATGTATGTATGTATAAGTAATAAGGTGTCCATATGACACAATTTCTATCGCGTTACTTTTTGTTTTGTAAATCTTAATAAATAGAAAAATTACATTTAATAATGAACTAGAAAAAATCCCGCTATAAATGATTTTTATTTCGTGCAACATATTGCTTGAAATATTTTGGAGCCTTAAAATATTGTTGACTAAACAAATCGCCCAACACGTTTTTACTATGCAAAACATTTTTTTTTATTTAATTTAAATAAAAAGTTCAATTCAAATTGAAAATTTAATTCATATTCAGTAAATAATAAATAATCAATATAAATATATATATACTAATTATTAATATTATAATAATTATATTAAGTAATGTTATTAGACTTATAAAACTTTCATACAATTTTTTTTTGGAGTGAAGTTTCTAAGATCTCACGTATTGTTGCGGTGGGATAGCTTCTGACTGTGAACGCGACGGTTGTGAGTTCGATACCAATTGAAACGATCAGATTATTTTCATTTCTTTGCTCTGATAAGGCACGGCGTTGAGTTCCGTCAATCAACTCATAATGTCATGAATACGGGCGGAAAGCGAAGAACGAAATGTTAACGCTTAAAAATATATACATTATCTATATACAAAAATAGCCAAAACTTAATATCTTCGAATCTAACAAACGCTCCCAGACGCCCCCCAAACATCAAAAGCCGTCATCGACAATCTCCGCTCGTCTGCCCTGGAGCTCTGCGACACGTACCTGGCCCCGAGCAGGCCGCCGGTGCTGGGCGCCCCCGAGCACTGCCACGCGGAGACGGTGCGCAAGATAACCACCGAGGGGGAGGAGTTCTGCAACAACCCAGTTGCGTGTTTTGATGATGTGCAGAAGTGTGTGTGCGACGCTTTGGAGGTGAGGCACTTCCTTTTTTGTTATGGTTTTTAAATAACTGTTGTACATCTCCCCGAGAATGAACCGGCTTAATATATTTTTAAGCTCTTATGTATCCCGGAACGGGTCAGCAATTAACTACCCTCATGTAAAATTATTCATATTTAACAGATTTAATAATTTAATTCGGATATGTCGGATATATGATCGGGCGCTTAAGCGGATTTTTGAGCGGACGTTAGAAAGGGTGCTAAATAAGATGTATATGTATTTAGCGTCTTTAACCACAAAACTTTATGACACGTATATAGCGAAAAAAAAAACGACTTAACGACGATGCCACTGTATTACATTGATATGTCGCACCGTAAATGATTTTTTATATTTGATTACGTATACATATGTTATTCAAAGTTTTTTTTAACAAGATTTTTAACAATATTAGTTTATACAAAACGTATTAGAGGGACTTTTTTAAATATTAACAGGACGACCCATCGTGGCAGGCAGATTTCATGCTGGACAATGAAAAAGATGTCAGCGATAAAATTAATAGGTATATAATATACATATTGTCAAAATGTTATTTATTCAATGAAACTCTTTAACCGGATTAATTATCATAATAATTGTGTCCTCTGACAGACAAATGCCAGCAGCCCACCTGTGGCCACAGACTACTGCAAAGTGTTCGAAACGTTGGGCTTCCAAAAAATTTACTCTCCGGCTTAAGAGTTTCATTTAAAATGTGTAAAAATTGCGAGAATTAAAGATCTTATTATTGTAATTTTTTGTCCATATTTATTTGATTGGTATATAACAAGTCATTATATTTTACAGCGATTTTAACCGTGACATCAAATTAGACAACCCAAAATATAGCGGTAAGTTTATACTTTAATATTTTTGTAAATTTAAATACTTGATAAAATTGAATTTTTTAATGTTTATTTTTGTTGTGTTCAAGTAGACTTGTTGAACTAAAAAAAAAATACAACACCTACTTATTTTTAATATCTAAATTATTTATTTTAATTTTGATTAATGTTTATAAATGTCATCTCTATTTATTTGATTTATCTGTAACGATTATTGGACCATATTTGTTTGCTTTTTTAATTTTTGTAAATATCTAAATAGAATTTCATCTAAACAAATGATCCACAAACTGACGCTTATTCATATAACCAGATTAAAAAATCATTCATACTAACCAAATATCAAATATCATCTACAGAAAAATGCAAGAGAATAATGAAGACATGTCTCAGCCAGTTGCCAAAATTATTTAACAAAACGAAGTATAAACATAATTTAACGAACAAGTCCTCTACTTTCCCCCGTTCTCTGACTCGGCGTGTACAAACGAGCAGGAATCATACTATACCCAAATGTAACTGTGGGTAGTTGTATATTATCTTTCTAGATCTGGCTAGAACTTTCTCGAATTTTTTTTACTTTTTCTTATACGTACTCCATAAATCATCACAAACCCAACCTACAGCTTAATTTTTCGGTGTTCGCTTGAATGACACTATTAAGTTGTTTTATTTACGTACTGTTTGTATTTGTTTTGGTTTAACGTAGGTTTTTCTTATTGTAGTGTAATTAATTATCTATTATAGTAGGGACTGTCCATATTATTATTTTGTGTGTGTTATATGAGATTTTGTATTTAGTTTAGTGAAAGCAAATAAGTGTTTATGTATATTAAACTTGGATAATGCGTGGTTGATTGTTATATTGTACATAATTTATTATGTGGACAGCCCCTCTAAATATATGTAATTTTCCAGTCATTTCTGTGTTTGTTTGTACGACAGGTGATGTAGTGACGCCGGTGACTGTGAGGCATAATCGGTCGAGGTCAGATATTGTTGGTAGTTTCGGTCAAAAGAATGTAAATGAAAATATGGGTAAGTAACAAATATCCAAGAGGGATTGAAATATTTACATTGTCATTAACATGTTATGAGTTCTCATTCTCACATTCTCTCAATAATGTCTCTAATTCTGCCGGAAAACGGAGGAGGATGTGTCTTGACACTAAGTTCTATATGCTTATCATGCTTTGTGTAGGGTACAGTGTGAAAGAAGTTACTCTATCACGCTATCATCGTCATCATCATGTTAACATATTAAAAAAAACATATTAAATCGTAATTTTGTATACAAATTAAACTTTATTATTATGTACATTATTTTGTTTTAGGTCCATCGAATTTAAAATCAGCCAATACAAGCAACCTATCGTTGTCCCACTCGGCCATAAGTCAAAATGCCAAGAACTTGATGTCGCCATTATCCGCATATATTATAGAGACAGGTATTTTATGCAAAATACATAATTTATAAAGTTATTCTAAGTCAATTTTTGTCCTTTGCATAAATAATGGTAATTTCTTAAAATATATATATATATATATATATATATATATATATATATATATATATATATATATATATATATATATATATATATATATATATATATATATATATATAAATTAATTAATAAGTTATTTTTCATGATTCAATAATTTAAATCAACTTCTGTACTATTTTTACTTCTATAATATTGGCGAAGTGTCCATATGGTACGATTCCCATCGGGTTACCTTTTCACTCTTCTAACTCTTAATAAATAAATTAATAATTAGAGTATAACATTTTATTTTTAACTAGCAAAATCCTATTATAAATCAATTTTGTTTCATGCAATAAAAGCCTTAAAATATTATTAAGCTAATATCTGGAAAACTAAGAAATAAGAAAGTAAACTATGTTTATGTTATTAGATATATTGTAATAATTATATTTTTGTATTCAGCCTTAGTGCAAGACAAAGGTAGGACGTTTGGTATATACGCGATAGCGGTGACCAGATCGTCCGACAATGAGGTGTGGCACATATACAGGCGGTATAGCGATTTCTACGATCTCCACAATTCTATTAAAGAAAAGGTATTCAAAATGTATTTTCTTTTATTATTTATAATTTGTTATATACTATTTTAGAGGCCTTATCTTATTCCAAGACTAATCAATAAATGTTCTTTAAATTTATGTAATAATATTTCAAAAAAACAATATTAAAGCCAACCTTCAATATTACTTTTTGAATCATACTGTATAATTTTGATTTGAATTAATTTGTGGCTATTTGAAGTATTGTAATGTATAAAATTTATTGTAACATCCGCACAATCCAGTTCGCTTTTAATATGTTCTGTATGTAATAATGTACCAAATTGTACATTGTTCATATGATAATAAAAAAATTAAAATAAAATTTGTCATGCCTGCAGTGCCACTTAAAGGATTATAATGCATATTTCAAAACTATTCAGGAACTTTTGAATTAAGCTCACAACATTTTGTTCGGATCGGTCCAGACGTTTATTACGACTCAGTAATAGTGATAAACAAACGTATAGAAGAATTATATAATAATCTCCTGACACCATGGGTATCAGATATAATGGTTTTGCATTAAAAACTCCATGGCAACGCTATCAATTAGTTCATATTTTTTTATTTAAGTTTAAAAGTAGACCAAACGATATAAAATTGCATACCTAAAATTCTTCGTCATTAAAGTGATTTGTTTTTTGTTTTCGATTCAAAGGACCATTAATAAATTTTTATATAAAAGTATTTTATTAGCAAACCTGTTACATATTCATCTAATGATTTATGACTTTATGATTATTATATGATAAAATAATTGAAAAAAGGAGCAACTGTGGCGTTTCTCGCCGGATTTTCTCAGCGGAACTTGTCTTTGAGTCGGTGGTAGCTTCCACTAGGACTGACACTACTGACAGTTTAATTAAACAATCTGAACCTGTCTTCCAGTGGCCAGAACTAGGTCACCTACCATTTCCAGCCAAAAAGACCTTTCAAAACACATCGCGGAGTGTTCTAGAGAGTAGGAAGAGAATGCTAAATAGCTATTTGCAAAGTCTAACGAGTATTGCGCGAGACGCAAGATACTTGGCTCTATTGTCGCCGCAGTATTTGGGAGGATTCCTTAGTCCGGAGACACAGACTGAGAGACATGGGAGTTCGGTAAGTTATTTAATTATTATATTATGTATTTATTACTTTTGAGGTTGGTGCTCTGCTTGTCCTGCATAATGCGTGAAGTTGAAAACTATTTTTGCGTACTTTGTTGTCCGTCAGTCAAGGCATTTTTTATCAAAATGGCGTTCATAAAAAATAAAGATCTGAAATTAATATCAAATATACAGGTCCCTCAGAGCACAGTAAAAAGTATATTTCTCAGTCAAACCGATCGAATGGTACGAGCGTGTATGCTTCGTTTTTGCAGCGTTTCGTATGAAAGTTGCTGTGTAATTAAAATCTATAGAGTTCTCTAGTTGAATTTATTTATATGGTATTTGGCAAGATGTTATATCTAACAGTACAAATAATGGGAATACTTTAAAGGCTTTTTTTAATTGTTTTTATTATTTCTCACTGTATCCCGCATATAGCAGGGTAGATAGAGAGGACCTATTATTTAGCGTTAAGACACTATAGGTTCTATTTGTCGCCCAAATTTGAGACACTGCTGGTTGAGTGTCGAAACACCCCGCTCTACCTACGTTGTTCTACCAGTACCGATAACCTTCATGTTTACCGTCAGACACTGTCCCCCTGCGGCATGTCCATCTCTTCTTCTTATAAATTATGAACGTTTTGTAGATTGACGCTCTTCTAGTGAATTCTATAAAGGCTGGTATGAGGACCTTAAAAAGCATGCCCGATCAGTTCGCAAACACCGTTGATGGAGTTATGGATGGTAAGGATTTTTTATATTATTTAGGTAAAGTGGCATGTGCATCTGATTTATAATTATAACGATCTTGTAAAAAACAAGTGAACTACACATTGAAATGTGTAGATTTTTTGTAATCTCTGTTATTAACATACAACATTTTGCAAGTAAATGTGATTAGCAAAAGAATGTGGATAATGATTTGTGAAATGCACATATTTAGGAACAAAAGTGCAGTAATTAAAAATATAAAACGAAACGCCTACAATAAAGTGATCTTATAAGATCACTTTATTGTCAGTCTGTCTATTACTCTGTCATTGTTCTCAAGATCACTTAAAGGTATCAATTTTCGATAAATATTGAATGTTCAGGTCTATAGTAAAACTTCTAATTTAACGCAATCAAAAGATACGAGTTCGCTTTGTTTTTGCGACATTTTGTATGAAATTCGCCGCGTAATGAAGACCTATAGGGTACTTTTCCGTTGATTTAGAACTATTTAATTTAATGAGGAGTTAAAATTTATAGTACAACAAGGAAAATATCAAAAAATTGGTAATTTTTAGATACATCACAAAAAAACTAAAACATTACATCTATAGTTCATTTCATAAAATTTAAATCAGTAGACTAATTAAAATTAGTACATACGCCCGCATATTTAAGTTTGTCAAGTTGCACTTCCTTTTGACCTACAATTATGAAATTGGTACAGAACCCTCTGTGCGCGAGTCGACTTGCACTTGACCGATTTTTATTTGCTATGACTACATTCAACGAAAACTATTTAAATGCGATTAACGTCCTAAGTCGTAGTTGTGTTTTACACACTTCTTGTAAGTATAAAATAATGAAATATATCATACTATTATGATTTGTTTAGGTATATCAAAAGTTTTCCAAGGCAAGAGTAGTGAAAGTTATGAAAATTTCAAGCCAGGAAATTCTTCAGATGTACAAGATGTAAGTATATTATTAAACAATTAATTAATTATAATTAATAAAATTAATTTGAAACTTTTCGTTTTAATCGTAAATTGGCTCGAATAATATGAACTGACTGGACTGATGGCAGTTTTTTCGTTATGTTTTTATATGAGACCATCGTGCTTAATTATTGACAGCTTAAATTTTCCCCACACTTGTGCGACGAAATGCGGTGCCGACTTTGGCACTCCCTCCCTCCACTGAACACTATGAATTTGTTTAAAAAGTGAAGAACGTAGAATCTCGACGCTAGGTCCTCTCAGTCCACCCGGTTTTATTAGGAGTGCAGCGACATACGTATTGATTGATATTGAGTCGGTTGATAATTTGGTTAAGTCTATTATTCTATTTATTTAAACAAACAAAAATAATAATAGTCAAAATTTACGCCTTTAAGAAATCTAGACATGATACGACGCTTTTACGTCTACTTACTCACGATGTGATTTGTATATATTTTTGTACGGATCGTATATAAAATAATTTCAAGTTCAGTAAACCTGTTCTGGATTACACTCGGATTTGTGAAAATAATGTTGAAGAGACGATTTAATTTTCGTACATAAAATAGAAATTGGACTTGGCTAGACATATCTATTTTGAAGATTACGTCTGCATGAACAAAAATGTGAATCATTTGGTAATATAGTACATGATGGCCAACATTATAAAAAAGTTAACATTAGTATACAAAAACGTCAATACACGTCGCGCTTCGGGTCTTTTTCTTAATTTTCATAGGTTTTTATCTTTCTTTACCTGTAGTATTAGTTTTTATTCGTTTTCAATATTTAATACTCACAATTATCTTTAAAAATATTATTTATCTTCATGTTAGTGATCTATGTATCAATCTGTCGACGTGTCAATTTACCAAATCTACCAACTAATCGACCAACCGATCGACCAACCAACCAACCAATTGACAAACCAAGACTGAATCAAATTAGCTGAAGTCAATCAATTGATTTCACATTTGCCTAGTAAATATTAATTATATTTTAATCTTAATATTTTAAGGTACTCTTTAAAATACTCTTTGCTTCTTTTAATCTAAATTACTTAAAAAGTCTCTCCTTTTATAACTCACTAGTTTTTAACCTAAAAACACTAGTAAAACTAGTTTAGTAAAACTAGTTTTTAACCTTTATCTATATACAGTTAATATGGTACCAGTGGCGTATCGCAGTCCATTGGGCTCTCGCCCACGGCCTCGCGATTCGTTATTGCGATTTAGCCTTCGTCTACATGAATCGCTACTATGTTTTAAAATAAAAATATTTTATGATACTAAAAATATGTTTTATACTTTAAAAAAAATATCTATAGGACGGAGACGAAAGTGTGCCATTGCGGTTGCTGGAAGAAGTTTTGGGTATACGAGGTCTGTGGTTGAGACGACGTCTCTTAGCACCGCTTAGAACAATAATAGCGGACAGAGTCAACAAGTATGTATTATATAAAAAAAATACTTTAAATTTTATTGTTACTAATGTAATTGTAAACTATTTAACCGTTGAACCGTTCCAGGTGTCAATTAAAATTAGAGATTTTTTTTACATATTAAAGTAAGAAGACAAACATCCCCTGGACGTAGTGGAATAGACCATATAACTTCTTAAAAAAAAAAACAATTATAATCATAACTTCGATCGATTTATTTGAAAGTAATATTGCCATGAATGTAATAATTTTTGCTTCATTACAGGAAAGTATTAGAATTTGTTTCTTCGTTGACGTCACCGAGAAATGTTGTGCAGTATTTGAAAACCTTTAAGTGAGTATGATTTTTTCTTAATCAATGTTTACTTTTTTTTAATACAAAACACATGCTTATATATTTATACTAAGTTAGTATGAATTAAATATTAAAGTATATTAACATTAAAATGCTATTCAAACGCATTAGAAAGAAACACAAGATGAGATGCTAACGGCAATAATAAATTGAAACAAGCGTATGTCTATAAGAATTTCGAATTTCATATTGTCGAAAAGCGCTTGGAGCGCTTGAATAAACGAGTTCGAGTCCCGTTACGTTTTTTGTACACTCACGCTGTATTCTACATATGATTGGTTAGGATACTTCGACGCTTCAAATTGGGTGGGACTTTTCCACCTTTTCCTATCTTGTTGAGTGGCGGAATTCAACGCCGCGTTTTGTCTTATTATTAGGATAAGGAAATGAAAATTTTTCAACATCCCAATTGGAGATCGAACCCACAAACCCACAACTGTCGTGTTAGTCAGCTGCTGTGTCACTGCACCACGACATAATATGATTCATATAACATTTTATATATTTACACCTTTTCAATAAGAATGGAGTTAATATCGATTTTTTTATGAAATAAAATATTACCTCAAATTGATAAATCACTATTTGTAATCATTAACATACAGTATATATTTTATATAAAAAATACGTTTGTGTAGACAATGGCTGACAAATCGCAACAATCCAGGCGCCGTGTCGAGGGACTCCGCGACGAAGGCGAGGACGAGAGTCGCAGCGAAAGTCGCATTGCTCTCAGCCGCTTCTGGTAATTTAATTTTTTTACACATAAACACACTAACACACACATACTAAATTTGTTAATTAGTATTGACTTTTTCATAAATAATTGATTGAATATTTATATGTAAATAAATAAACTATAATAATTATTAACTTAACACTTTATCACGCATATAGCATGTCCGTGTGGCGGAACTCATATTTGTGATTTTTCTTTTTAATAATAATAAATTCCATAAATATAATGTGCCAGCTCATCCGTAATAATTCACATAAATTAAATTTCCCAAACGTTGCAATAAGCGTACGTAATAATGCATTTATTACGGAAAATGCATCCTCACTTGTGTCAAGAGAGAAATGTCCAACAGTGTGGATTAAGCACAAAAATTCATTTCGTTAATTCAATGAAAATGCCCGAATATAGAATTTTGAGGTTAAACTATGGTTGAGTTACGCGATTCTTAATTTGGCTGCCGGCCAAATGTTTCGGCTTTATCAATGCGATATGAGACACGCCATTGTGCGGTTGATACTAATTTACTATGTTTTTAAAATATTGGCTTCGATATAGCTTCGATATACTATGTACGATAATAGCGCAATATCGCGTCAAAATGTTACTAACTCACTATTAAATTGTAAGGTACTTTTAATTAATTCAAACGTGTCATTTACAAGTATCAACTAAAATGCATAGCCTACGAGTTAGTAGTGATTAATTTTTGTGATGTTATTTTTTATCTATATACTATAGGGAATTTGGAATGAATGCATAATAATTTAAGATTACATTTGCATATTGCTTTAAGCAGATATTTTTTTCTTAATATATTATATATCTCTACATCTTTCAACGTCCGAGAATGTTCTACATCCAAATTTGAAAAAATTGTGAAATGACGTTTGTGTGTTAAAGGTTATTACCTAATTAATGATTTTATAAATGGTAACACACTTTGGAAATGAAAACTCGCTCCAGTCTATTTCAAGTTTATCATTGTCAACAATGAATAATTGTAAAATTGTTCATTGTGTGACTATATAAAAAAAATGTCTAGCTGAGTTCCTTGCGCCGGTTCTTCTCAGGTCTGAGGCATTAACTTTAGTGAACCGGTGGTAATGTTATTTACGTTCAAAAAATGAATCTTGTATTACTTTGAATAAAATTATTTGAATTTGAATTTCTATAAGTTCGTTACTTAAAAAAGGCACGTGATTTGTTTTTTTTTGGGATAATATATATTTTTGTTATATTTATATAATTTCATTGCAGTGTCTCGGAATTTGAATACTTATAATTATTAATTGTATTCAAATTATAGAATACTACATACATTATAAATTTACAAAAGCATACCATTATTTTAAATTGTATTATAATTGCAGTCAATTTTCAATTGTACTATGTAGAAACTCATTTTTAACTAATACATTAAAATCGTTCAGTATAAATAGCGAAGCCTGTAAAGCTAAGTGGCTCTTCTAGAATAGACCGGAAAAACAACCACTCTGGTCGATGAAGAAAGGTCAAGAATCAAGACATTATAAGATTGGATGTATTTATGTAGAATTTCTTTTTCTTATTTTTACAGAAACTTCTTTCTCTTTAAACAATACTTTAATATATACTTGTTGTTTGAAATCTTCTATCAAGTATACTTCTATATTGAAGAATTTGCGTGGACTAGCTTATCTCAAAACCGAATTCGAATTGAAAGTTCTTTTTGTTTTGGATAATCAGCTGTGTTACGTAACGTACACGTTACCTTGAAATTAGGGTCGTTTTTTATTTTTTTTCTCGATTGTGAGGTTAATGTTGTTAGCTCTAGTGATCTCGGTAGCGACACCGGTTGTGGAGGGAAGAGGGTACTCTGTCCCTGAAAAGCAGCAAGCACTATCGTGTCTGCTTGAGAGGAAACGTCGGCGGCAAGGGCGTCCCCTTAGTGTCTTGTGTCTCTTACTTGTTTTAATTTTTTTTAATTTATTTATTTCTTTTATTTGTCTTCCAAGTAAAAGTTTTGAATTTAACTATACTTGAATAAGTTGCGTATTCGCTACTTTTTATATTTATATAGTATATATATGTACATATTTATAATGCAATCTCTTACAGATGATCTACGCCACATAGTCGGCACGGACGCGGCCCGACGCGGGCTACTCACTGTATTCGACTTGTTCCAAACTCAAGAAATCAATAGGCGTTTGCTTTTAGTATTGCTTGAAGGTAAACATTGTTACTTACTTGGTTACTTGCATTTAATTACTATTCGAATAAGTCGCGTCTAATATTAAATTATAGTCAACTATTTTTGTATTCTTACAATTTACACATTTGGTGACCTTAACATATTTAGAAATACTTATATAAAATTTTAACGGAACTCGAACCCGCAATATCGATTGAGCCATACCTGCGTTGAAATTTTTATATGCTTGTTACAACTTATATAAGAAACTTATTTTATTACTATTTGTGTTAATATTATTAATTAATAGCATGTGATCTAAACAAATAGCTAAGTAGGCCGTACAGTATGAATATATTATGTGAAAAGACATGAATTCTATTCAATGGCCTTTAAAATATATATATATATATATATATATATATATATATATATATATATATATATATATATATATATATATATATATATATATATATATATATATATATACATAATATTTATTATGTTATATATTATACAATTTAAAGCAAATATTTACTTGTTACAGTGACGCTGTGTAATCTGTTCCCCGATAACAAAATGCAGGACATGTTCAAGAAATTATATTCACATTCGCCACGAGTTCCCGTTGTTAAGAAATCTGTAAATGTATGAAATGGCTTCAATGTATTATTATTTGGTTGTATAACGTATTTAAATATTGACGAGAAACCATCGCCTTGTCGATAGTAGTGTTGTTTGACAGCTTTGTATAAAATATATTTTGTATGTTTAATGTAACTTAAAAAATATACAATTATTTTCTTAATAATCTGTTAAATAAACATGTTTTCTCTTTATAAATATTAACTTAAATGAGAGATTGTAAAATATAAATTTGTTAGTTCGTGTATAATATAGTCTTTATATTGTAGTTGCACTTAAATTGTGTTGAAATTACAACAATTTATATTTTTAATACTCACTCAATATGGATATGTATATAATTTGGTAATATATTTTTTTAGAATAATCTCAATAAATATATGAAAGTATCATTGACTATTGCCTAGACCATGGTGTCACTGTGCTAGCGCCTGACTGAAAACGAGATGGTCTAGGGTTCGATTCTCATCCGAGGAGAATGAATAGTTTTTTCCCCGCTCTGGTGTTTAACTCCGACACACTCAACAATTGTGTCTCGGGTCAGGCAGAAAATAGAGAACTAAGAAGTCTAGTTTCACTCTGCCTCTGAAGCTAGAAAAGGAAGTAATATATAAATGTATCATACATACAATCAATGATAATATAAGTAAATTAATATTTCCACTTATGTTGTAAAAAAAATACATTAATTATTTATTATATGTATTTTAGTAACTTTAATACATTTAAATAATAGCAATTTGTACATGTCTTGTTGTTAGTAAAGTACTTGACGAATTACATTAATATATATATATATATATATATATATATATATATATATATATATATATATATATATATATATATATATATATATATATATATATATATATATATATATATATATATATATATATATATATGTATATATATATATATATATATATATATATATATATATATATATATATATATGTATATATATATATATGTATATATATATATATATATATATATATATATATATATATATATATATATATATATGTATATGAATTGATTTACTTAATTTGTTCGTATACATAAATAGTTATAAATACTTATAAATAGCGTTGTTTCTTGTTTTCAGACAGCACTTTTAGCTATAAGTTAGCTGTATAGTATATAGTAATACTATATATTATGTGATATCTTGTACCTTAATTGCATTTGGAATACCTGAGTATTGTATTAACAGATTTAAAGAAAATTCCCGAACGTGTCAAAATTTTAAATGTTTCTCTGTAAAGTTTAAAATAGAATTTATTTACATTTAGTGGTATTAGTTATATATTTAAATTAATTTATATATAAATATTTAAATAATATATATAAATATTTAAATAATTAATGGTGCAATTACATGCTTGGCAAGGCTCGGCAAGCCTCCACAAGCCTCCACAAGCCATATATTACAAGACTTCGCAAAATTTAAAATTTTAACATGCCTTAGTAAGTTCAATACAATAATTAAGTATGAATTCAATTTAATTTAATGTCTCAAAAATAATAAAGTGTTATTAGATTCGTATCACTTATTGAGCAGCAAATTTAAGTAGTAACATAATAAACGTCTTTAAACAATTATTTTTTTACACTAATCCTAACAAGTATGTTTAATTTGAAAAAAAATATAAATTTGTTTTTTTCTAATTCTAGTAAATCGATATTATTTAAAGTAAATAAATAATATTGTCAAGAGTGAATAAAGTAATAAACCCCGAGTTCATTATAATATAGTTATAGTGCCTATTTGTGTTTGAAATGTTAAGCATATAATATTATACCTTGTTTTATCGATCATTGATTATTCGATTCGAAGATTTCGATTATATTTATATTATAATTCGATTATCGTTGCTGATCGAGAGAATTTATTATAACGAAATGATTACTAGATTATTACTTGGTTGTTATATGTATACTCGTAGTGGTTTATGTTTACGTGAATATATGTTTATAAATACAGTAGACACTCCGGATAATTGGATATATGATTAAATATTACGTATAAAAATACATTTAAAAAAAAATCAATGTCTATTTGTGTATCTATGCATTTTTCACATGTTTTCTTACTGTTGCACGCTTTTTTAAATTCTTATCTTTTCATCAAATATCACTCTTCTACATCTCTATGCACATACTGATATTAAAGTCCACTGAGGGACGATCAATCGAATTTCAGTTTTATATTACTATGTATTATTTATTTTGTATTCTAATTTAAAGAGTTTTTCGGTATTGGTACTTTTATTATACTTATAATATTTTTTCATCTGTAGTTTTACTATTAGGTACTATTGTTTTCGATCGATCATAATAAAGACTATCTAATTTTATATTCACATTCAATACAAGTTTAAAAAAAACAATAATGAAAACAGAAGAGTTATATGTTTTGTTAATTTTTATATTAAGCCAATTAATATAAAACAATATATTAAATGGTATTTTAAAGTATTCTTTGATTTTTTTGTGTTTAAAAAGGACCAAGCAAAGTAATACGTATATCTTTGTTTTTTTAATACACTTAATAGTAGTATTAGCTTAGACATTTTTTCTTTAAAATAATCTTCTATCGATTCCATCGCGTCAGTATCGATATCGATGTTCATTACGTTTTTGGCATTAAAGAATTTATTATGACTAGTATTATACTGTTTGTGAAGATTTTGTGAAATAAGTAGGTATAACTTATATTAAATTTGTTAATAGCTAGACAAATTTTTTAGTATGTAACATTCCGATTGAAATGATTATTTATTGATATAGTTTTTAAGTTTTTATTATTATTAAATGCCAAATTAAATATTTGGTTTCATTAATGTAGCCTCCTTTCCATTATATAATATGAAGGTGAATTAATCAACGTTTAATAAAGAGGTTTGTGCATTATTTTAAGCGCAGAAAGCAAATATGTTAAATCAGATAAGCTTATTTCAGATAATATAAAGTTAATTGTTTGGCTTTGATATCTGTGCCGCTCAACACGCAATATTTTGTATACGAGCGGAAAGTAGGGAGCAGAGTGTCTTAAGAGTAGGTTCTCTCTTCCTATTCCGTGCTCTACGCGGGATATAGCGGAAAGTTACCAAAAGTGAAGGATTGAAACTACCATCACCTATGGAAATCGACTGTTTTTTGTACGACATATATATATTTATAAAGTTAAGTATGGGAATACTAATTTAAATCTTGCTTAATAATCTAGTTATAAAAATAATATTCTTTTTATGGACATTGGGCTTGGACAGTATCATAGAGTTGTTATCTTGTTGCGTTACATATATCTACATGAAAATTATTCAAATTACCATTTAATTATTGTTTATCAAAAGAAAAATACGTTGTATCCTTAAAAATCTAGTTTCTATTCTTAGTACTAATTAAATATATAATATACAAAAACAAATCTAAGACTACACTACTATTTAAGCAATGCAAATTTACTCACATAAAACTATGGATATTAAATTAATATATTAAAAATTATTATTTATAAATGCATAAGCCGCCAGCGACTCTAAAACGTAAGAGGCATCTTATAAAATGATTAAGCCTGCAATATAACGTTCTTGCCGACGTTATATATTCTTGATATGGGTAAGTTTTTTTATTACAAAAGCATAAGGGAATTTATGTTTGAAATGGAGTTATACAATGTAGACATTTTATATATATTTATATATTTTAACATTTTTGATGTGTTATTTCTAGAGATGTGCCGAAATGACCTTGGTCGACTAGCCAAGTAGTTGTGAAAAGGCTGACTAGTCACTCAACTAAACGGCCAAACTATCGTTTTTAGACTTCCTGATAGTTTTAATGTACAACAATCACGTTATTGTACGACAGGTGAGATAACTGCACTTATAATCAGTATGTATGAAATAAAATGTATAAAATGCTTCACAAACTTGATAAAAAAAGTTAAGTCAAAATATGACGAACTGAGTAAATATACACACATATGTGTGTGTTGCCAGTGATGACCACGTCACATAGGACACAGTGAGGTGGTCCCGCACTATGGGCCTATGAAGGCTCAAGGTCACTTAGAGAGGCAATGGAGAGGGCTATGCTGGGAGTTTCCCTGTGGGATCGAATCGGAAATGAATACTACATATTATGTAAATATTAGAACTGGACAGGACAATATTGACACTTCAATGTAAATTACGATTCAAAAGTGCTTGTAACGGCGTAATTAAATAAAGATTATTTTGATTTGATTACATATACTAAATGAATTGTTTGCTTTGTGAATAAAATGGGGTAGTTACCTTATACTTACCTGAAATAGATAGTGGGTAGCGAAAAGCAGGCGTGGAATATATTTAGAAAAAAGATTTAATTTTTAAAGCATTTTTAAGAATTTTTCAAGCAATTTAAAGATTTGGTATTTCGCTTCAAAGCCTAATAAAAAGGTAAAAGTAGATATTTTACAATAAAGGAAACACAGACTTAATCAACATCAAATATGTACTAATGGAAAACTATATAATAAGTAGACTCAACGTGAAGCGTAACAAAATCTTTACTATGGCTACATTACTTATAGAGATAGTTAATCTCGTCACCAATAAATTTCAATATCTGTATATTTAAATATTACGTGGCGGCTACAAAAATTTGTACGAAAAGCAATATAAAAGTTTTTGCCGTTTAACTATGCTCTCCTTAAGAATAATTATTAATTATAATTATTAATTTCTAAAAGTACTTTAACGTTTAAATTGTAACAAACAAGAATATACGCTTTTTACAATATTTTTTTTTTTAAATTGGCGTCTCTATAGGGAGATTTTACAAATTTTGGTCAATTCATTATATATTCTATAATGTATATTTTATAATTATGTGATGAAAGTATTTAAATATAAAAAAAACCCATATCCTTAAAAAATAAAAACTCTAATAGAACCTATTTCTAAGTAACATAAATATTTTTTTAAAAATAGAATAAATAACAAGTGGGACCCATTTAAATTCTAGAGGACTCCTTGGGAAGGGTTAATTGGTTCTAGAATGTTGTTTTTGTTTTTTATTATGTTTTATACTATTTAATTAGGATTTATTAGCTTTGTTATTACGACCAATTCGTTGGACCTATAGGACGGATTTGATTAAACTTTTTTGTTGTTTAGCTTTTACGTTTGGGCAGGATCTTGGCAAATACATTGATTTGAAAGACTCACACCTGATGAAGAACTATAGTGGTGGAGCTGAACTATAAATGTAATAATAAAATATTGCTACAACAAAAATGATTGTTATTCAGCGTGATGGACATTTTTCATTTTGATATATGTATAAATCAAGAATCTAGAATTCCTGATATACCCACAACAGATAATTAGCTAAGCTATAAAAAATAAGAAAAAAGATCCTTAGTAAGTAAGTTGTTGGGGATAATGAGAATTTACATTTGAGAGTGAATTGTCATGAATCTCAATGAAGAATAAGTTCAGTAAAATATATGAAATGCTTCCTTAGCAAAAGTTACTAAAGCAAGAGGTCTAATTGTCTATACGTCTTATATACCTATAGCTTAATAAATAATTTAAGGCAATATAAAATGTTAATGAATCAATTAATTATATTTAAGCTTATTCCAGTGTTGCGCGATGGTGCAGGATTTATCCATCGTCTGTACAAACACGCAATGTGGTCATATGTTCTAGCCCTACTCCGGGAGGAGTTATATTTAGTTTACTTTCTACGCTCTAGTAGACAAATACGGCGTTAGATGAAAATATTAAAACATATAGAAGATCTGGAAAGCCTGTTTATGATGTTAGCTTAGAAAAAGGTCTAAATCAAAATTTTATTATATGGAATAGTAAAATAATAAAAATAATTTAATTATTCCACCTCCAGAAACAGCTTTGATGATGGATGGAAGGATTCCTGGTGTCAACGCTTGCAAAGTTGTGGGCATCTAATAGTAAATAATAAAGTACAAACGAAAATGATAAAAATAGAACTGAAATAAGCATTATGGTAAAGGTACTTTATTTGTATTGATCGTTGCATGACGTCTTACATTGGAAAAATAAAATAAAAATTTGTATGGTAGTCTAAGAACAGCTATTTCCTTAAACTGTCTGAGCGACGTTCAAATATCTAAATTGTAAATTGAGCGTGTAGCTCTCTTATCCAACACGAAAATAGTTTTAACATCCGTCTGCCTTATCTCAAAGTAGAGCACTATTTATATAATTTTAAATACAGGAAGGGGTCATCTTTAAACATTAACCTTTAGGTTAAAGTACAAATATTTTGAGTTTAAACATTAAACTAAAATATGTAGCTCGTGCGTATGCTATGTTTAACCAACATAAAAAATATAAATGTAGTTCTTATAATTTGTTAATGTATTTGTATATCCTGTCAGCTACATATATATCTTTGCTGTATATATATGTTGGTGGATATACATTTTTAATATGAAAAATGAGTTATGTACCTTAATATCATTAAAATATTTATACTTACTCAGCTTTTAAATATATAAAAATAATGTATAGTATTCTGTAAATATATTATAACTCTAAAATAGTCACTTATTTAAAATTGCTTTTAAACAGTTTTGTTTCGTGCCGTTCGTATTTTATTAATGCAAAAATATTCTTGGACGTAGAAGTGATAAAATCAAATACATAGCGAACACCAATTGCATTTGCCAAAATTCATTTTCTAAGTCCAAAGCTAAATAACTCAGAAGAGTCAACCAGTTACATGGATTGAAGGCGCATTATGCAGCAAAAGATTGCCAAATGAAGGCGGTAAACGCGCGATCACTTTGTGTCGCTCGGCTTGAAGGGTTGGGCGGCCGCCAGCGATCTACGTCTTGTCCAATACTCTCGTTAAAGTTTGTGATTAAATGCCCACTTTTGGCATTAAGTATATGATTTTATAATCTTTTTAACTTTAACAAGACATTTTAGATAAGTGTCTTATTGAATTATAATTTAACTATACAATATACTAGTTTTTCCACATTTTACATTTTTTTTAGTTTCTTCATAGAAAGATAATGTTTCTAGAATAAATTATTTAAAGTTGTTTTTAGTAGATAATTTGGTTTTTGAATTAAGATTATACATTGAGCTTATTTTAAAAGAAAATGATAATTTTATAGTGCTTTATTTTTTGAACGTCCTATTTTAAGCTAAAGGAAAATATTTGTAACATATTACTATCCAAGCTCAATACATTATTCGGAGTAGCGTCGCAATTTGAACGGGTTTGCTGACGCGGTGGTAGATCTTTCCCACGGATCCCACCGCTATTGTCGTGTAACTCTGTCCGGATAACTCGAGACACACGTTTCTCGCAACTTGATAAATCGTCTTCCAAATAAAAAACCTCAATTCATGAACAAATCGCTTCATACATACCTTCTCACACAATTTTCGAACGTTATTTTGCGGAAAATATTGTACTTATAGAATTGCTTAATGGATCCTGAGTGATTATTTATTATTTTTAGCTAAGTATACATCATTTAGAATTTATACGGTATAAGTATTAAAGAAATATCAATACATACATAAGGCATACTCAATAAGGAAGTACTTCTATTGGACGGAATCAATTTAATTTATAATATTAAAACGCTCAAAAAGTTCAAAGAGCTAATAAATTAAGCTCGCATCTCTTACTTTGATAAACATTATTTTGATATCGGGATATTTAGGGGCTGAAGAAAATTTCTTCCTTATTTCTTATGTACGAACCTTATTTAAAACGGTAAACAATTTCACGGATAGTGGTTTAATTTAATTGGAGGATTACTTTTACCATTCGGGACCAAAAAACCGTCGTCAAGTGCCAAGTTGACAGGGAACAAATGATGCATTTGAGTCACTGCTGAAAGGGTAGTATTTTAAGCACAAATCAAATTCGCCATTCCATAATTGACTCGTCAACCTGTTCAATTCTTTTTAAGCGAGTAAGCAAGTCAGACAGAGTACATGCAAATAATTTTATCTAACTCACTTATCTATACTTGATTTAGTTTACTTGTTGAGAACTTGAATTAAGTTCCAACCATTTGAGTTACATTTCAATTACATCTACGTCTATCCAGTATAAAGCTTTGCTCGGCTTAAGGCAGATCAATGTTGTAGCTGTGCGCATTTTCGTCTCATTACATTACATTAATAAACAGATGACAAGAGCAATTTCCTAAAAGATAGGGAGATTCGTTTTTAATCACGATTATTGTGTCAATAAATCACAGGAGGAAGGCTTTTAGGTAATCACAATACTCACTAAAGGTAAAGTAAACAGCGTGTCCTTTGAGCGCGGCCTCATTTAAGTGCCGCCGTGATATAATTTGTAAACAAAAGAGCCCTACACTGTTTTAAAAGACAGAATTGTTTCCCCTATTACGCTGGCCTCTAGCGTCCTGCGCCAATAAATGTAGGTGGGTATTTAGCAGACTATTTACTGCGCGACACTCCGCTCCGACTCCACTAATGCTCTTAATTATTTTTGCCAGTGTAAGCTGTTTTTCTGACGGGGGAATGCAATTGCAACATTTTGCATCTCGCCTCCCGCCACGCCGAGTCGCTCTCATTACGTACTCCAATGCCGTCCGCTACGGCTGAGATCTCACTATAATTACACTTTAAATCAAGTGTAGCAGAGCGGTCAACCACTCGAATGTGGTATGAATAGTCAATCGTCATTAAATTGTTCAGCTTTGGTAGTCTAATGTGCCCTATCTAATGCAAGAATATAAAAGCCACTCTGGCGTTTTTTTTTTCAGAATACGCCGTGGCATTTTGCGGTGATTTACAGTATCTATGTAACCTTACCGTCGGTTTTAGGATCATATTGAAAATGAAAGGAAAGGGTAGATAAAAATGAGCGGCTTTCTCGTGAAAATACATAGCTGTTGTTACACGCTCTTTAATGTAGCTTTTCTTCATCACTTTTTAAAGAAAACCAATAGATAGGAAATATAAATTTTAACTTGATTATTAATCAATGGCACGGTACATTATTAACATAATTATCATAAATCATGGAAAGTTTTTACGTAATTTCAGCTTTCAATTAAATGCACTAATAATGTACTAAATGGTAGTAGATTTATTTTCTTTGCAGTGTTTCCGATATGAGTCGGTCAGTTTCATTGAATTGAGTCATTTTATATATCTTATTTTTTATTTTAACGACTGTCATGAGATTTTAACGTAAGCTGTTAATATGTTTACTTAAATTGATGTTTGCCAACATTAGATAAACAAAATGAGCTTAAGCTGTAGCAATACAAACACGACTCCTAACGACGGAAGCTAAGAGTATATACAAAGTCGTACGCACTGTTATAGCGAAAATAATAACTAGGTTTTTAAAAGTAAATTTTATTTCATTAACTGAAAATAACACTTTAACATTGATGGTTAAATAGAAATTTATTGCTTATAATGATAACCGATGGAAACAGACTGATTCCACCGATGGAATCAGTCCGAAGAATATTAGGCGAGGAATAATATGTTGACACGGAAAGAATAGAACGTGTTGTCAGCATGAAGATATAGGGATAAAACAGCACGAATGAACGTAGCTGCAAGAGCAAGCCGGGGTTTGATTATACTTCAGTCCTGTAGCCCACATAGATACTGTTCGGCAGATTGTACAAAAAATAGAGGTGAACAAAATCAGGTTGAACTTGAAGTTTTTCGTGACTATACCTACCTAAGGTAAACTATTCAGCTTGCAAGGAACGACTGTGAGTGAGAAGCTGATCATATAGTTGAGTTTCTTGCAGCCCGTTTCAGCAGAACTTCCTTCAACATTCTATTTCAATAAAGAATATGTTGGATTTCAATTTTGAAGAATTTAGCTAGATTGGGCAGCGTTTAGCAAGCTGTGTCAAAACTCCAGTGCGTCCGCCTCCAGTCATGACCGAAAATGTATCGAAACATGGACTAACCTACCAACTAACCTAACAACGGGTCTAATTTAAAAAAAGTGGCTGATTGTGTTTCATTTACGCCAACACGTAAGTTTAAAAGCTATATATATATTTATTACAGTCGTGTTTAATATTCATGTAAAAGATTTTTTGAATATTAATTAATTGTCACTGATAATTAATATTCAAATACGAATAGACAGAAAATGTTTGTTTGTATATCATATTTTGTATATGTGCATTTTACTTTAACTGTTCTATAAAGGTTACCTTTAATTTTAAAACGTTCTGTGTACAACAATAGAGAAAATTAAATTAATGCAGCCCAGTGATGTTCGTTTCTAATGTAAGCAGCGCAAGATTTAAACGAGAGCTCACATTTCGTACTCGTAGGTACGTAATTATACCGCGGCTCGCCTCGCTCCGAGCGCAATGTGCCAAATCGCTTACTCGCGCCTCTGTTACCTCTACCTTTGTACTTGCTGTAGCTTAAATTTATTTAATCTGAAAAATGCATTTATTATAATTTTTGTCACTTCTTACTTAGATGTTCATGTTAGTCAGTAAGAAGTGTCTTACAAACCTGTAGTGTTTATAGGAATTAACTTTGAGTATAATATAAAAAAATATATTTATTTCCACAATTTAAGTTTTCAGTTTTAAAATGATTTAAAAACAAAGTCAAATAAATTTATTCCATATAAGAAAATACAAGCTTAATTTTTTTAACGTCAAACATTTTACCACATCCAAGTTTTATATATCAAAATTTTCAATGAAATATGATGCTGTCGAGATTTTGTCGAGTTTTCATATTAGCATCCGTAGTGTCCTGAGTCAGCGTCGCTCACCGCTCGGCTGCACACCGCTTCCTGTCACCTTTGCAGACTTTCAGTTGATTTCGTCCTTGTACGTAGACGTCATGGCTAATTTACTTATACCTACGTACGAACAACTCTGCTTTAATCCAGTTTCATTTTGTTTTATGCACTCCCCTACATGTAGGTCAGGCACACGTTGTTTTGTACACTTTTCAGTTGTGATAGACTTGGCGTACAATAAAATACGTGTTCTTTTTAGATATCTTGTGTGCGGCTGCTTCAAGCTTGCGCGCGTCGGGAGTTGCTGCTATTGTGATCAGAAAGTAATGTTTAAAGGGTTAGTCCTACAACGTATGTAGAGCGCAACTGTAAGTTTATTGCTGAAATAGAATAACAATTTGGTTCACAATTAATTTTCGTCACCTTCTTGATTATAATATTCGTACTTAGACAAAATTGTATAATTTGTATAGTATATTTTAGAACATTTTATACACGTCTATAGTACGTACGAGTATTATTGCCATACATTCCACTCTACATTTCATAAACACCTTGGCATCAAGTGATTGTTATTGCTTCAAATGAGCGGAGAATTTAAACCAATTTCATAATAGCAGTGAAATCTAAACGTAATATTAAACTGAATCACATAACATGCACGCTAACATCGCATCTGATTAGACGCCACAGAAGCGCACACAATCTAATCGCTGTCCTGATGCAGTTTAATAAGCATACCAAGCTTGAACTAATAAATCAAACTGATTTGATTATTTACTGCTGGTTGCGGAACCTACGTACTTAGTATAGGATTACGTTTGATATCCTATATTACAGCGTTGCAATTGTACGAGAACCAGGCGTCTTTGCAGGGTTGTTCATCTACTTGCTTATCGGTATGTAATAATTAGACTACGTGGCACTTGAATTGAAAATAAATGTATACAATACATAAAACACTCGTTTCAATCTATATTGTTCTTATATTAGTAACAATTCTTATATCATCTAATATTAAGTATATTTAAATAATACGTTTAGATATCGTATAGTAGACCCGCTACAATAATCAATTTTGATAGGCTATTCGCAGATAATGCATCGTACATTGTGCAGATCTGATTCCGGAATATCACAGACCGTTGAATTCACCCTAAATTCATATGATGATCCTTACTAAGCAGCGTCTGCCGTCGGCTATGACTTACCAGGGATGCCAGTTAATTATAATCAAGACGCGGCAATTTGAGTGACCGCCTAACCACCTCGTCGCCTGCCTCACTCCGTATATTGAGATTGCCTGCGAAGATTGATTTTAGAAATGAATTGCTATTATTAAATATTTTAATACATTTTATGGATATTTTCAAATTTAGAAACGTATGCTATGGTTGGATTCCGCTGTTCAATACGTGTCTCAGAATTGGGCGGAAAGTGTCTAAACACTGGGTTTCCTCTGTCTACCACACTATATACGGGAAATAGCGTGAAGCGTAAAAGAATTTATTACAAACTAGTTATAATAACAAAATTATCTCTTTGAAAAATGATAATCCTTCAATTATGGTGTAATCAATATGTTGTTTTCATTTTTTATGAAAAAAGAAAGGTAAATAACATAAATGTAAGCCGTAAGCTAATTCTGTCATCAAGCTCAGAACACTGATTTCATTATGCTAAATTGCGGGGGTATCGATGCCCGAAGCACTTTGTTAAACCGAAACGATGTAATTTTACACCATCGAGAATCGTAATTGTGTGAATAAACAATACTTACTTTATTAAACGATTTTCGTGGCTGACTGATATCATGTTTCCTTCTTTTTACTAAAGAATAATAACAAATATAAAAATCCTATATAAAAATTACAAATATTTTAAATTTGAACAATAATTCTCTATTATATTCATATTTTGTGCGAAAGTGTTGTTTAATCTGCATATCATTTTGAAAAGACTGCCAATAAAATATAGAATTAAATAAAAAAAGCTAAATCCTTTATATTTGAGCCCTTATCGCAGGCGGTCATTCGTCGGATTTAACGCTGTGACACTATTAAGTACCTCCGTAACGTACCTGCATTCCTAGTCATCCGTATAAACCCGTAAAGATCGTTTGTTTTATGGCTCCGTTCCGAAAACGTTTTACTGAATTACCAGTAAAATACAAAGGAAAGAAACGAATGTTCCACACCTTTTATCCGAAAGGAATATTTGACCCACATTTTTGAGTGCCCCTCGCCCACTGCCTAAAGTACCGTTACACAGTTTTTGTGTTTTTCCTAATACATACTCGTATGCGTATTATTAATAGCTTTTATAATATTTATATTTTCGATTTATGAAAATTATATAAGCTCATGATATATGATGGACACAAAGTGCATAAAATACATTATGAACAGTCAGAACGGTTGAGCGAAGAGTATTCCGTCGGGGTCTGTCATAGGTGTCATTTCAAGTAGATTTCCCACCTCTGATAGCACAATTATACTCAGATTACACGTTAAATATTGTAGAATATTAATTTATCCCTAACTTGATTTGCCGCTTAAGACGTATTATTATTGTGGTATCGTTGTTAATGCCCCTCGAGGCATAGGAGTTATTATTTGATGTTATTAAACCTTAAGGGGTTTTTTAGCTCATTTTCTAAGAAAATATGTTGATTTTTGTACATATTTAAATTGTATTTGATTAATATAAATAAAGTATTAGAATGTAGTAAGTTTTATTTATCAAGGGGAGATTGAAGTGTTCTCCAGAGTGAATCAGTTGAGTCACTATGTCGTCTGCTTAGTTTTTATTATTTTTTAAACCTTTTTTTTATTCTTAGCATCTTTCATAAAGCAAGTGAGGCTAGGTTCCCTAGGGAACCTAGCCTCACTTGCTTCGAGTGTTGCACTAGTGTTGAGGCGCTTTCGTTCTCTGTTTTCCACCAAAATTCAAGATACTGCACGTTGAAATAAATATTTGTAAGTGAAAAAAAAAATCGGTATAATAATAAATTTTCTATATGTCATGCAATCTAACATTTTCGTAATCATTTTCTTATGTAATATCTATCAAATGCATCACATTGTCTATTCTGAGAGTCAAAAGTTCCGTAAAGCAGTATGTATAAACAGTATGTACTCGTATGTGTGTTATTCCATATTATTTCATGTCAAGAATAACGCAAGCATTCGTAAAGAAAAATTTCATATGTGTTATTATAGAAAAGAACTACACAAAAGTTGCTTGTCCTAAATTGAAAGCAAAGTAGGATTTCATGTATACGTAGGTACTACATTATTAAACTTTATTTTTATATATTCACATTTCATTCGTTGTGAGACAAAGATATGTATCTAACGGCATCACTAACATTTCGCTCTAAAATTCTGGGCATAGGTAACCTATTCATATTTAGAGGCATCCGATCCTTTTATTTAATATATATTATTTATTAATGTTTATTAGTATTTATTATTTTATACTGTAAGTTACGGATATGTTACATTTGAACTTTTCAAGCCCTCTGACAACATCTCCAATTGAATGCGTTGTCGGAAGTTTCCTATAAGCAAGCTTTGAAATATCCACAAGTAAAGTTAAGGGAAATTTTGAAAAATATGATGTAAGGGGGCAAGAGGGCGGGAGGTCGGCAGCAACTTCGAAGAGTAATCGGTCCCTCGGGGGCCATGATGAATCTTTCAAACGCTTTATCGCTTTGCATCGGGAATCGAATCGCCGGTCTTTACTCATCCTCGCATCATACAATTTATAGGTGTTATCGAAGCAT
Source organism: Dione juno (assembly GCA_037127375.1). Classification (NCBI taxonomy): domain Eukaryota; kingdom Metazoa; phylum Arthropoda; class Insecta; order Lepidoptera; family Nymphalidae; genus Dione; species Dione juno. The sequence continues at coordinate 9,033,031 of JAXRJS010000041.1, read as the reverse complement.
AAATATTTTACACTCTGCGTAAGATATTAGAATGAAGCTTTTTAAGAGATTTTTATTATATTTCTATTATTAGGTACAGGTTGTACAGAAATAATTTTTCTTTTTAAATTAAGGTGCGATATGAAAATTTGTAGCGTCTCTAATTTATTTTTAATATTTAAAATTTCATAGCTTTAAGCGTTTTTCGGACAGGATAAATTTTGCACGGTCATCTTATGTTAATATTTGTTATTGCTGTGTAAAAATTACGCATATTTTCACTGGTAAAAGAATTAAACAGTCTTTTAATTTTCATGTACACAAAATGCTTTTCAAATTGTGTTGTAATAACTATGTAAAAACTAAGTGTATACTAATTGTAGTTAAGTTTATGTTATGAATTCTTCGCTAAGTGGTTTAGCTGGCCATAGTCGGAGGTGAGACTGCGCCGCCGAGTTGCGGAGGTCACATTACACACCGCCCGGCCACACGCTGGCCCTCGTTCTCAACTTGGCGTGCTTACTTCCCTCGTTATATCACTTAATGAACATAATTACAGTTCATTTAGGCAAGTACTTACTAATTTGTGTTTATGTTAACCAGCAGTTATTTGAACTTTATTTCTTGTCGGCAAAATTGTTTAAAGCGCCACATGTTAGCAGTAAGTAATTATTATGTACTAGTACGTGTCCTCGCAATGAATGCCGGAAAGGTAATTTTGTTAATATAGGCAACAGTGTACGTTCATACTGAAATAGAAAACATATGTATATAGCGCTGTTTATATTACATTTTTTATTAATCGTAGAGCATAACATTTCATAAAACACTACAAAGCCAGTCTTATAAAATTTCGAAAATGTAATATGTTTGGTACAATTTTAGTCTAGTCAAAAGGTATTCCAATATTATTTAGACTAGGAAATATCCAGGGGCGACTGTAATAAATGCTGTGAAACTTTTAGCAAACTTGTTTTGCTTTATTCTTTCACGTTCGACATGTTTGCTTTTGAGATTTGGATGAACGAATTTTCTTTTGTTGCTTTGTTTGAAGTTGACACAACTCCCTCCTTAAACTTCTTATTTGTACTTTTACATGGTATTATGTATACTCTTACATTGTTAATATCTTCTATAGCATGTTCCCTAGTATATTATACGATTTTCTTTAAATTTACCTTGTTGTTATACGTGTATATTTTATATTTTAATGAGAAGTCTCATTAATAAATATTGTAACGCTAGTTATAAATTACAAATTCATAAAAAAAATAAACAGATTTTAAAACGAACTTATTACTAAGTTTGTCGCAAACGTAAAGAATTTCAATGGCTACACTTGAGCATCTTCCTTTTGAGCTCAAGTTTTGCGAAACAAGCGACATTGGACGGAATAACTTAATTCCGATTGAGAGCACTTAAAAAAAGAACGAGTCTTAAAGACAGGCACGATAGCCTCGCTCTTCAGATGTGCTGACGCTGCGAAAATCTGTGAAATAATACCCGGTGCTAGTTAAGCCGGTTCCTCGTTGATACAATAAAATAAATACTCAAGAAGTAAACTACAAATGACTAGAGTCCTTGTATAGCTTAAAATAATTAAGATTCTTTGTTCGGGCGACGGTTTAACTTTGCTGCATAGTGTCTGCAATCTTGGTGAAGGGTCGGATGAATGTCCTTTCATAATATTGTTAGCGAAGCTTTGCTTTGTTAAGTCCATTGCTAATATTTTTGTTGTGAAAAATGAGTAATCTTAATCTGTTCATTGTGCTAGAGAATACAAAGTTGATGCCGGAACTATATACGTATATCATTTTCTATTCTTGACATGATATAAAATATATTTTATATTTTTTTATATATTTTACAATTTAAAAGAACAATTAAATTCAATTTAATTGTAAAATGTGTACTTAGCAATTTGGTCACATAAATGTAATAAACCGGAGCCTTGGCGGATTCTTTCACTAAAAACTCGAGCTTAATGTTAAAAAAGCTTAAAATCTATGGCATTTTTAAGAAAGAGAAATGTGTCACCATTTTCTTTTCTATTTTTCTAAAAGAAGCAAGAATTTCGCTCGAGGTAAGTTGAAGGTGCTAGAGGCTGGAGTGGCGGCGTGCAAACTATGTGTTGTCACCGTATCTGTTTATTCACGCTGTTTTAAAAACATATAAATGGAACACGCAAATTGTGCACTAAAACTATGTCACGTTTATTTTCTAAGAAACCTTAAGTTGAGAGTTTTTTAGTTAAAACAAAATATAACAAAAATAATTGTGACTGTGTGCAAACAATTGTTTGTAAAATATTTTCACAAAGGCGTAAAGTACTTACCTTGTATACAAAGAGAAATAAATAGTATAGGTATAATACTCGTAATACTACAGTTAAACATAATAATATTGTTTTAACCTTTGTAACGTAGCAGGCTTATTAGAGCAATTTTATGAGCTCATATTGAAATCACTGCGGGATAGCTGGAATGATTTAATTTCGGTGCTTCTAGGGTCAAATCAGCGTGAGGTCGGCCTAAAAACGTGCTATCACAAAGAGTATCGTGCGGGAGAGCAAGAGGGCGCTGCGAGGTCACGCCGGCCGCGAAGGGCCCTTCGCTTTGTTCAACTGCCAACAATGCCTGCTCGAGTACCACTACAGCATACTTGTATCGGATGCAAGCGATGTTTCAGGCGGATTAGGGTCCACAAGTAATTATACGATATTAATGCCCCCTCTATGTAACAGCAACGCAAGAAAGCGACTCTCAGTCCTGAGATACGGTTATGACACCGTAATTTCGATCTGGTATAATTTTTTTGGCAGGAATATTAATGTAAGTGGAGCACAAGCCAAATTGTATAGATTATCGCTGATCGGGAATTTATTGTTGGCGACGGCGTGTAATGGTCTTACTTAATGTTGTAGACTAATTGTGGTCGGGTTCTTGCTATGGCCACTGTCGTTATACTGTTTTAATAAATAACCAAGACTAAATGAAAGTTTAATTAAAATATAGTCGGATAAAATATTTAGCAGCTCGTTTAAAAAGTAACATGAAAAATACAAGCTAAAAATAATATTATTAACATGTGCAAAATGTATAAGCTGACTTAATAAAGCTTAAAGCTACCGAACACTTAAATAACTTAATACATAACATGAATTTATGGATTCATCATTTCAAGTCCCCACTGTCTTTTAAGAATACCCAGCGCTATAAAATTAAGAATGTTTCAGAAACGTTCTTAATTCTATACGGACGACGCTACCTCGTCCTTTAATGTACTCGTAAGAGTAAACATGGTTGTTTTGACTAAAATATCGAACTTAAACTTTAGAACTAGTGACTTTGGAAGCTACTAATCCAGTAAACTAAGCCGCAAGGCGTGTGGAATTTGTCGCGTTGCGCTGAGCCACAAACCTGTAGATGCCACACCATATATCACTACTTACACGGCACTACTTTGGTCTTTTTGTTGGTTACGAGAGTTACGTCCTTCTATGAACTATTCTTTGTAGTTAATTTAATAAAGCTTATCTCTTAACAGTGTTTACTAACTAAATTTTGATGTATAGTAGAAATAAAATATAAATAGGTATGCTAATGTAGCAAGTTTTCAAAAGTCAATGGAGCAAAGTGATTTGAAGTCGACTTTCTTATTTAAGAGCAGGCAAATAATACGGAGAAATCCGCAAGGTGTACAAAAGAAGACACTGAGGTAGATGTTTAACTACAAAGTCCGGCTAAAAGGAATAACGCAAGAGTGCCTTTTGCTTTGTTGCATGGTGTAACAATAGTAAGAAGGGAAATGATTTTCCATTCCACTTTTTCTGAGGTTCGCGAAATGACGCGTTTTATCACAGTAACAAACAAGTCCATTTCGACGTTTCCCAGCTTTCATTTAGAGCAGGTGGCAACCGTCATATCGTTTCTAGTGTGTTGCTGACTTTGCATCGCGTAACTTTGAAAAAATCTGTCGCAACGTTGAAATAACAGAAAGTTTCATTTGTTTCGATAAATGGGGTGGAAATATCATAGCTCTGCTTTATGTAGCGTTTTCCTGGTATTTACCAACTAACTTATTTATAAAAGAATATGTAAGTTTTGTTGGCATAACGTACCGAAATACTTTGAAACTTATATAGATCTTTTCTTTCTCTCTTTCTTACTGTATTATGAAGCAAGTAATAATTAAGATAACAATCTCTATCTCTGAATCTCTTTCTAACTGTATAATGAACAAGTAATAATCCACCATTGAATTTTAATTACATTACTATAATATGATAAGGCCTAGTGGCGCAGCGGCACAGGGACTGACTGTAAACGTGTTGGTTATGAGTTCAACTCCTACTCAGGAATGAAATATTTTATTTATTCACTCTGGTAAAAGAAAACTCCGCATTGACCACTCAACACGCAATGTATCAAAAATTGGACAGAAAGTGGTGAGCAGAGTGTCATGGCGTTACGCTCCCTGTTTTCACTGTTATGTGCAGGAGTTATACAGCGTAAGGAAAAGTAAAACTGAGTAGGTTTCTTTTAAACGGAGAGTATTAGAATTGCTGAATATTTTGGCTAAGAACGCGGACAGGGTGTACCTTACCATATGTCACTTAGTTCATTATTTTTACACTATTTGGAGATATTAGCTGCTGAGCAGTTGGACCTAGAACAGTATTTTCTATAAGCAAACTAGTAAAACAGATAGTAAACTAGTAATTTATCACGAAAAAGAAATCTATTATTAATTAATAATTCCACGAATTGAAATTGAATGCAAATTCATCGCGGTCAGATCAGTTCACACACGTTTACTACGCCACGACATCTTTAGGCGATACATGAAGAATAATTCGTATCGATCATTATTTTAAGATGTTAAAGATAATATTATATATCTATAAAATTGAAATACATTCGCGAAGCATGTTATCAGATGGCAACAAAGCGTATCTTTTATATAGTTAGCTGTTAAAAATAATGTCATCACTAAAGCAAAGTGCGCTGCGGCGTTGGCGGTGGACATCGTGCAATTGTGTAATACAGGTAGCTCCATTACAGTGCCCACATTATTTTCACTGCAGCGGGGGTACCGCAAGAAATAAAAGAAACCGAAAAAAGGACACTCTTTGAAACTCCTTTATTTCATAGAACTACAAAGTGCGGTTTAATTGTATGGTGTTTAGTTTCTTTGTTATTTTATTTTGCTGACTTTCAACATATATTAAATTGACGTGTTGAAGTAATTTTTTTGTGTATGAAGGAATGTGATTCCTTAGGACGTAAGATATATGACAAAGTTAGTCATATGAGCTCATGCAAGGACTTTGTCTGGCTATAGTGCCATGTTTGTAGTAAAAATTACACAACTTTCTAGTGGGCAGTGAGCAAAGAAACTCCAGAGGGGGCCCGCCTTCCGTTACGCCCTCCCCGCACTCACCTATGCCCTCCCAAGAGACAATAGCGAGCCAATAAAAGTTTTATTGTTTGCTATGATTTCGGAAACATTTTTCGAGATGACTTCAATAAAATTTGCAATTTATTCAGCCAGTTCTTAGCAATTCTCATAGCTTATTCACGTACAAACTTCACTTTACAACACATTTTATACTAAGATATTTCTCTTCAATTCTATTTTTCATCATCCTCGCCTTTTTTCTGAAAGCAAACTATAATATTTTCTTTTGAGTAAAAATCTAATAATTTTATTCGCTGTCGCGGATCATAAACATTGACAGTATATTTTGCCAAATTATGTTTGTTTAGCATGGATAATCCGAACGGTTGGGATATAACTACGGTCATAAATAACCGAAAAGTATTTCGGGCTTATCGGTACGCGGCGGAGGTGACCCTTAATGTCATTAGGATACCGCACCAAATATGAAATATAGAAAGACGCCCACGAAAAGTTTCGGTCGTGACATATATACGAAACAAGATTTGGTTAGATAGATTTTGTCTACTAAATAGAGTTTTGCTTTAACAAGAAAACATTTTACCTGTTTGTATTTTGGATGTTTGCGAGGCCAGTAGCGGTTAGGGTGGAGGGGGGAGATAAGAATCAAATAGATGTTGTTTCGTTGCATGGCTGTGTCGCAGAGCATATGCAAGCGGCGACAAATGGTGTCAACATCTTGACACTTGAGCTGAGAAATTATGATTCTCGTTGAGATAACACACAATATACACACCGTTAATATTGTTACAGCAGGTCACGAGCCGCGTCGGGAAATGCGCTTCAGCATTGGTACAAGCACCAGGCGGACCGATAAAACATTACGTGAAATATAATATTGTGACATTGCTATGTGGACTTCTTTATTAACCCTTGCGCTACCTAATGTATTGTGTATAACTGTAAAATTTGATCAGAGGTTCAGGAATTTCTTCCTTTCTGATATTTTAATATAAGTTTACTTTAAGAAAACTTCTATAATGTGAAATCTTTAGTACGGTCTACCTTTAATAAAAAATAAAATAGGACGAAAATGAAAAATCTAGAAGCTAAAACTTGAATATAAACAAGCATATTTCAAAGGACTCGGTGAAATATTTTAATGGCTTTAATTCTCGTGGACGTGTTACAATAAAAAACACGCAACGGATTTAATTTAATTTAAGGTCAGATATATATTTTAGCTGCTGTAAAATGGCATATGTAAAACGTGTGGGAAAAGTGCAATGGGTTCGTAACAACATTAAATATTTCTGGTAATATTGCGGTTACCTGCGACAAGCAGTTGTGCGGTATTTTCAAAGAGATTTTTATAAATAATTGCTTTTGTACTGTATTCCAGTTTTTAATGTGCGTGTATTTCAACGTTAAAAGAATCGTGGCGTGGTTTTTGTTCGTGAAAATTGCAAAGTAGAGGACAATTTCATTTCTACCCTAACAATTCATTTTATACACAATATATAATTATAACATTTCCGCTCTATTTAAGTTTATATTGCACACTTTTGTCACGGAGAGACGCAAGAAATTGTAAGAATCAAAACGTTTCGAGCGCTCTACAGTTTTTACCTGAAGTATGTTTCGTCTGACGTAACAGTCATGAAACGTATTTTGGCAGAGCGATAAGGAAATGACACAAAGAAAACAAACTACAGTCCGCTTCGGCCGAAAATTTGTGAGGGCGAGGAACAAGGAGGGGGCGCGAGATAGCGAGGCCGTCAAAGTTATTGGAATGGTGTCAGAGATCGCCTACGACGGATATCTATCTACCTGCACCTTCCTAGGTAGCGTCTTCCGAGCGTCGCTGCCAGTAAAATTATATTATTTTACAACTAACGCGACAACTATAAATTAAAGAAAACTTCTAGACATTGGGTTTTAAAAGGCACTTAAGTTATAAAAAAATATCCAATCCTATAAAAATGATTTGTGAAACAATATTTAATATTCAAGTCAAGTGAAGAGAAAAATACGAAACAATGATCGTTATAATTAACTTTGATGATAACAGGACAGGATGATGAGGAAAGAAAATGGTAAGAAACCGAAAGTTAAATAATTAAAAAGTTTAATTGAGACATGAATTCTTCGACGTTCCTTACAGGTAACCTGGATCAATATAGGCATTGTAAATTCTCCGACCTCTTTCAAGTTGGAGCTGAACGGACACGCGAACACGACTGACGACTGACGCGTTATCGTTTTGTCTGAAAATAGCCTTCCTCGAAACGATTTCTATGAACGACCCATTTAATTTAACGGACAATGTATACAGAGAGTGCAGAGAAGCGATTTGTCAAGGGAATGAATTTCAACAAAGGGCTTATTCATTTGAATGGCAACTTGTTGTACTCGACCGTTTTAATTTCATAAGTCGTTTATCATAATCAAGCGTGGGGGGGGGAGGGTGAGGGCGGGGGGTGTTCACAACCCATGTCACTGTCTCCGCGACTATGAAGGAAATGTCACATGCCTTCGGACAATGCGGACGTATCGTGCATTCGCGAAACGCGTTGCAGCAAAGAATATATAACGAAAATGACGCTTGAGGAGCGAAGATCGGTGTTGGAAATTGTACACGAGTTGCCATATCATCCACTTTTACTTACCTAAAGTAAAAAGAAAAATGTAGTAACTTTATATTTAAATTATTCAGAAGATTAAAAGTTTCGCAAGATCAACGCGACGTTTAAAATTATTTGAAATAATATCACAGGAGAAACAATCGCATAGATTTGAGTGTAATGTTAGTAAAATATATTTTTTGTGTGCTTAATATTAACAACTCATGAACTTGGGTCACTGCACAGATGCTATAAAACGCAGTCCCTCGTAATTGGACGTAGCTACCAGTAGCGGAAAGGTATCATTCCTTCATCTCTTGTAAACTGTTCCCTAATACCTCAACGGATCTCTATTTATACCTCATAAATATACTTATATTTATATTATACGTATGTATACTATATATTTATATGTTAAAATAGTATTTGTAATATTTTTGCCTAAACAGGGGTTATTAATAAGGTCATTTTCATATTCAATAAGGACATAAATATTGAAATTGATAGCATATATATTTATTTAAACAGGATATACCTAAAATTCTAAGTATACCGTGAACGACGCGTTAGTGTAATCCCATGTTTAGCTATCATATATTAGTAGTAGATGGGCAAAACTGATAAAATAATACACGCGAAATTTACGATTTTCCGCAGTAAATATATTCAATGAGAATGAAAATCGTACAAATCGTACAAATAAATTGCTACTTCCATTATAATGTCGCATAGCGAAATCAAATAGGTAGTAACTAAATAGCTTGTGCCGGTCGACATCCGTAATCTAATATGCTCGATTCAGGATTTGATGCCCGGCCGGGGACTGCAATCTTCGACCTAGAGCGCCGGTAACTATGTCGCTCTCTATATTACGCCGATAATGGTTAACCGGACCTATGCTGACACAGACTAACTACCCGCATACGAGTTTCAATATGTTCTACCAGCGATTCTGTTTTAGAATATAAATTAACTGAATTTAAATTAAACCCGTTAAATCGCCGTTTCAAATGTTGTTCCAAAGTAAATGCGGGCTACTTGGTAATTCAGTGCTGCGACGTGGCCGATACTTACCTTAACCATTTGATCAATCTTACCAATTTGCATTATCCGTCGAATATTGCATTATTACTACTGCACTTTGTGGAACGTAAAATTTGTGAAGTTAAAGTGACACATCAAATGTTTCGACGGTGGCTAATCTATCGCTTGTATTGTGTTGCGAGTATTCTCTTCACCGACGTCAGAGCGAGCGATCTAAATCTAAATAATAAAGATCGCAAGGCAACCCCTCCGCAGGGTAGGCTTAGTCGTACAAAATTGGAGTAATAAAAGAGGAATGCTTGCGAAAGTTTCGCAATAAAGCCAACGAGTATCGACTGTTAAGAAGTAAAGAGTTCTCGAGTATAATGGCCCGTGTACATAAGTCGTAGTTATTTATACTGGTTTAAACTTCAGTTTGATTCTACTACTTGTCTATCTATTCTTAGAATGCAAAATCATAGCATTTAAGAAATAATAATCACTAAAATCACAAACATTGGACTAAGGATATGAAATGCAAAATGCTTCAAGCATGTCTGAAGGTAAATTAATATATTATTACATCTACGTTAACTGAATTCTATGCATAAACCGGGAAGTAATTTATTAGAACGATCTACATCATAGCAGAGCAATTGAATTCGAATGTCGATTTGAAATTGTACAGCTAATGATTACGCGAGATCGAACCGTATGTACGAAATACAATATACCTCTAGTATGTCATCATACTCGTATATACCTCTAGTGACGGTGTACAATTATAATATGATGTATGTATGAATGTAAAACAAATTTATGAAAAAGCAAGATAAATATAAGTTCCATCATTAACCTGTTTCCCAAGCGTGTCGCAAAAGAAATTAGAGGAGCGAAATTCGAAGGAAAACCAATAGACAAATTATGGGACTGACATAAAGTAACGGGTCTCGCTTCGAGGTGCTTGCAGCGTAACGGTTTTGGAATGTTTCACGTGGAAAATAATTACATGCCGCCTGTGACGTATGAGCGCTATTTAAGCCGGGCCCAGAGAGTAATCGTGGCTATAAACACTCACAATTAAACCATTGCTACGCGACGCACGCCTTTCTTTGCACTTCTCTTAATGAAGATTTGTGGTCCGGCCGCTTGCTTCAGCGAGGCCTTCGCAATTCCACCGTTGAGAACTTATTATTGCACTGTACCCCAACAGTCTCAACTATCATTGTACTTCACAAAGTTTTTCTACTTAATTTCAAGAGTTATTGCTTTGACCAAGAGCAATCATTTTACGAGCTAAAACTAATTTTATGATTTTCATAAATTATTTATTTGATGTACATATACTACATATTCTTAAATATTTTATTATTGATTTTTCTTATGATTAGAAACATATATCTGTATGTATATACATACAGTATTATTAACCGGAACATTAAGCAAATATTAACCGGAAATTGTAACACTGAAATGTGAAGTGATGTGTTGAGTATCAACATTAATTAAAGCAAATTGCTAATTAATTATCAATTTGTACATACTAAACATAGTCTTTGAACAGCAAAGTTTCGATTAGTCTAATTGATACCTGTTGTATTGTGAAAAAGGTGCTCTAGGGTCGAGTCGTGTATATACCGTATTGGTTTATTAGGTAAATAACTGCCCGGACTTTAGTTGAGTGTTAGTTTCTAATAAATCAGAAAAGGCAGAGTATATTGAAGATTCTATGAAAACTATTCACGAATATTTGATGAGTACTTTTTTTTATAAATACTTAATAAAAAGCGGTCCGGCGAGTTGAGCCTCCGGATTAGTTCACCTACCTCGAATCGATAGAATTAATTTGCGAAATGTAAACAGCGATCAGTATAATAAATAAGGAATGTATAAATAAGAAATGCTTTTGAGAAATATCGAGGATTTGAATTGTAAATTTAAGTCTATAGACAAATAAACTAAGGTCGTCCATCTATTCATGCAAATTGTGTGTACACTTACTTTGCTGAATCAAAGATGTATTTTAGGATGCAATTTCAATATTCATAAATCGCTGTCTGCACTGAAAACTTCAAAATCAGTAAAGGTTTTTACTACTTGCTTGTTATGAAATAACTAACTTATACTCATTTCGTTATTTTTATATTACACTAATTGGAGCCTACGACTTTGTTTGCGTTTCTGTAAGAATTTCCAGAAATTATTTCGTCTTTCTCTCCTACGATTATACTTGCATACTATACTTACTATACTATACTAACATGCCAATTTTACCCTTCTAAGGCACTGCGTGATTGGTCAGGCGAATACCTAGTAAATAAAGTGTTACTGGCAATAATAGTAATTACAATTAAAAATGAACAAAATATTACTTTTGAATTTGGAAACTGTTATTTTTATACGATTGTTCATTGTGTTTTCTTAGTTTTGCGCCAATATATAGTAAAATATTTTGTGATATTAAAATAGAGTCGGGTGATAAAGAGAACTACATCGCTGTGATTGCATTACATAAAGTAGGTATGGAGCCATATACTATTTTTAAATCCTCCATACGCTTGTATCAGTCAGATGTTTATTTACCGGGTACAATGAAACCTTCTCTGTTTGTGACAGAAAAAGATCTGACTGTCATAATGTTCGTACGAAAAAGGCGATCAAAGCAGCAAGAGAAAGAATTAGAAGAAATCCTGTCCGAAAGCAAGAGATTTAATCTCGGAAGATACATATAGCACCTGGAACCATTTCGCGTATTTTAAAAGATGACTTAGGACTTACAGCCTATAAGAGATCTGGTCATTTCTTAACTGATCATTTAAAAAAATAGGGTAGAAAAATTAAAAAAAAGACTACTTAAGCGGTATACAAAGGGAGATCACAGTAAATTTTTGTTTGCGGAGGAAATTTTATTACAATTGAGCATTATTTTATAAAATGACTGAATTTGTGCTGAAAGCCATAAATACGTTTCCTAGTTAGTAGACAGAGAATAATGTTGGCATTATCCGACTTTAGTGATGTTAGCTATGAAGGTGTAACTCAGCCATATTTTTGTGAAAAAGGTATCAAAACATCGGCACAAGTGTAGCAAGATACTATTCTTGAGATTCTTGAGAAGCTCCTTAACAACACCATATTCATAATTGAGAAAGGTTCTTTCAACAAGATTGGCCACTGGGTTATAAAACTCGATCCACCCAATCTTATTAAGAAACGAATGTTCCGAGCTTCATCAGAGCTGAAGACTGCCCGTCATCTAGTCCTTATTTTAATCTACTGGATTATGATTTATGGTCAGTTGTAGAGAATAAAACTCTCTCTAAACGCCGCAATAATTTGGATTCCCTAAAACAATCTTTACGATTGGTAGTGTAGAATTTTCCCATAGAAAGAGCGCGTGATGCTATTGATATCAGGCCTTAACGTTTAAAACACTTCAAATAAGCATTATATATTTTTTATGGTTTTATGTTAATATATTAAACTAACACATTATAACAGTAATTAATGTTACGTTTGTAGCTTCTAGGTCCAGTTGAATAACAAGATATCTTTTACAATAAAGATATTTATATTCAATGTAATATATATATATATACATATATATATATATATATATATATATATATATATATATATATATATATATATATATATATATATATATATATATATATATATATATATATATATATATATATATATATATATATATATATATATACATATGTATACATATATCATTGTTTGGTACTATATTTTTACCTGATAATAAATTATTTATAAATAGCAACACAATTTTTGGAACATATGATTTGCTAATATGACGTATATGCATAATTATAAACGAATTATATATATATATATATATATATATATATATATATATATATATATATATATATATATATATATATATATATATATATATATATATATATATATAAATATATATCAATGTATTCCTGATAACATTTTCTTAACTTGATATTTTATATGGAAAATCTTTGAAACACAACATAATTTCACTCCAATGCTTGCATGCTCTATCAAAGTTGTAAAGTTTTTGAAAGATCGACCTTGTCATGAATGAGATATTTAAATAACGTTTCTTTACATAATGCAATAGCCACTATAGTATAGCGGCTCATACTCGTAGTTGCATATTCGATTGATCCCTGTAAATTTCACTCGTTGATAAATACTTGCACGATTTTAAAATCGGGTCAATTTATACGAATGTGTTTAAGGGATTTTACTTAGGTATTTAAATTGCTTCAAACTGTTAGCTGGTTGAGATTATTACATATGATAATAACTAATCTGTAATGATATTAATTAGTTAAATAGCAAAAGTTCTATGTTTGTTATATATATGAGTGTATTGAATATATATGTGTGTAAAATGTATTTTTTTATATATTTTTTATACAACGACTGATGTACAATCACAATAGACCGGCTTATACTTTGTAAGAAAAAAACATGGCTCCTTAGTAAAAGTTGCTCAGTATGTTAAGCATTTGTCGATGACATATAAGAATCAAAAATCATGTACTGGTTCCACGTGTCTCTCATGTGGAACTTTAAGAGATTCATGGCATTAATATACATTTTTTTTTGTTTATATAAACAATAAACGTTGCAAGCTTTTGCATATTTAGAAAGATCTTAAGTAAATCGGTGAAAAGGTATTATTAAATTTATTTTATAATAAATAAACAAGATAAAGTAAAAGATAAAGATTTCGTCCTATATTCTCATTAGAAATGTAACACAACATTACTCAACTGAATTTAATTTTTAGCAGATCAATAATATGTTGCTATGTCTAATATGTCACTTGCTTTGAATAAACACCCTATTCTATTACGAATGTATTGTAAATTGTTTAAAATTGTGATACGAGTATCTCCTAAGATATTCATTGAAATTGAAAAATATAGAAGGCGTTGTTTTTAATAATTTCAAAATTATGACACATGTGATGGATAAAAAATTTATTTCAATAAAGATTAATACCTATATCTACCATCGCAGACGCCTTTTAAGAATTGTTTAAAATAAACAATTCCGTCATACATTCACAACTTCAGCTTACAAAAGTGATCCGTTCTTATAATTTTTGCAATAATTTTTCATAGATGCTCTGCTCCTATTAATTGTAGCGTGACTTTATATAGCTTATATTATTTGCTAATAATATATCTTTGTAGTCGTGAAAACTTTCAAAATAATTTCAAAATATTATTATTATTACTCCGTTCTCCGTTTCCCGGGCTCGCTCGTTACCAGAGCAAGGAAAATTAAAATAATTTATTCTCCTCGAGTGGGAATGGAGCCCCCAATTATCACGTTTACAGGCAGCCCTTATGCCGCTGCGCCACGACGGCCTCTATAAAAATCAATTTAGTAATTTTAAAGTTTATCAATAACAAACAATTAATATAAACTTATCCTCTTTATAATATTAATGTACATAATAAAATACTGCCTTAATAAAAGCTGATGAGCTTTCTAAGTATTTTATATTAGTATTGTGTGTCCAGCTAAACTACACGAAATACGAAAATTGCGCCGTAATAAAAGTAATTTAAAGCGATGGACACACGCCATTGAAATTTTTAAAATAATACCAAGGTATCAAGTGTTCCAGGTGAACCCCTGATATAGAACCAAAATAGATAACACACAAAAAAAATAAGAAAAAGTATCTTTAGTAATAATAATTATTGGGCGTAGTTAAAGGATTTCATTGCCAAATAAATATCTAACACGTGGAATACCTCATGAACCTCAACGAAAAAGAAAAAGGATAGCAGTCCGTAGAGTGGCACGGATCATAAGGTCCACTTCAATAGAGTTGCAGTTGTGGACGCGCGTCCACTGCTTGTCAAATAAAAATAATTAAAAATTGATAAATAATGACGTGAAGATTGATGTGTTTAGACCCTAGATCTTCGTTTTTATCTACTAAAATTTCAACGACTGCGGACAATAACTGTGCATGGGCAAGGGTCATAAAGTCTACGTAAATCACGCAAATGTAGTTGCAGGTGGCGACAAGTATATATAGTAAGCTCGTATTCTTATTTTCAAATGCTGTTATTTCAAACAAAGATTTCCTAAACTCTTTAAAAAAAGAAAACGAGCAGTGTAAAATAAAATTATACTGAATGAAGTTAATTCCATAATTCGATTTATAATTTTACATTTTCACAATAGTCGACTGTAGAGCTTAAGCTCTCGGTGAAATGCATTCGAAAGATTTAATAATAGTTGCTCTTTTAACATTTTACTTAAAATTTGCATATAATGGCTTATGTAAAATACTTTTGACAATGGATTTTTTCTAGGATTTGAATAATATGAGTTTTATAATAATATGAGTTATTATTATAAATAATATAATATTTATTTTGCATGATTTTGCATTTTCCATAAACGTTCAAAACTACAAGGTAAAAATTATGTCTATTACTATATTGTGAAACATATGTAGTCGAGGACAGACAGTAAAGGGCGATAAGGACGATCAAGGAAGTCGAAGGGTAAATCCAAGGCCGAAAAGAGAATCTCTTTTAGGTGCTTAAGGACACGCATTATGGTTACTGTTATGCAGTTAAATGTAATTTTATGCTTACATTTTTTATCTTTTTTCCTAAATTTTACAGAAATAATTCATAAAGGTATTTATTTTGCAGTAAACGAATGGAAAAGCTCATGCTTCTCAATTTAATACACATACTATTTTGCTCGTGTAAAATAATGAACAATTATGAAACGACCTGATGGCATTCGAATAAAAATGCAGCGTAGTTTAAAATTTACGATAATTCTTTTACACTGTTATCGCGAGCTATTAAACTTAACAGGGGCTTTTTAAACAACGCTCGTCAGCCATCAACATTTTATTCATGGTACTGTCACGACGCATTATACGTGGTGCTGTCAGCAAATTTAGATTAGGAGAGTGCACTAGCATGCGGAATGCGTGCGAACACGGTTAACTAATGCAAATATATTCTAGTTACCGGATTAACGGTTCATCGTTGGAGCACTTGCGGTAATTATGTGCGCGGATCGTGGATCACGGATGTCCGCGAATTTTCAATGCGCTCGATGCGGATCAACTTTGCTACGAGTGGAAGATTGATGAATATCGCTTCGACACTGTTTCACTTCTATAACTTGAATGCTTCGCTCAAAGAAGTTGTTTTTTATTCAGCGTATACTCTATTTAGTACAAAACTGTTCAGTTTTATGATATGTATGCACAAATTCAAATTCAAATAATTTTATTTATTGTAAGAACACATGATTCAATTTTTGAACGTCAAAAACATTACCACCGGTTCATTAAAGCTAATGCCTCAGACCTGAGAACAACCGGCCTAATAATCACCGGTAACCCGTATTATTACTATTTCTGATATTTTTATTAATTTGTAATATTTTTTATTATATATACTATCTGTTAAACTATAATACAACGGTAAAACTAAATGTTTATTATAGGTATATCTTTGAAAGTACTGACTGGTGAATTAAAGTTTAACAAATAAACTAAATATCTTTTTCATATTTAAATGGTAAGCTTAACAGTAAAAATATATGACTTTGGTAATTAATTAATATGAGACGTTTATTTATTTTTAACTTTACACAATTGTATCTAATTTTGTATATTTTTTGAGGCTAAATAGTATTAAATGTGAGATAAAATTCTTCACCAACGTTTTATTAAGGGGTGCCGCACTCCCCGAGGCTACGACTCCCTAGTATCACTTCTTTTATTATACCCACTAAATATAGAGTATATTAGAGTTGGCGTGTAATCTATTTCAACGGCGGCAAGTCTCTAAATATATTTCAAACTATTTCTATTCCTACTGGTATGTTTTTAAAGTTAATTTGTTTCCTGCATTTAATTATAATAGATGAAATTGTGGCCGACAGTTTGATTTATATTTTTATTTTTCTATTATATATTGGAAAAAAAATACTGTCGTAATTGCTATAATTTTTAGTCATCCTTTATTCCTCTAGTAATATATTTTTAACTCATAACTCTTATATACATAGTAAAAAATTATTAAGTTATATTATTTTATTATTATTTATAGGTATTTAATAATTTTATTTAGGTCTATGTAGCGTATTTTATATATTTATCTTTTTTTTTGTATGTATTATAATGTATATTAATTTATTGATTTTTTTGTAATATATTATGTACATAAATAAATAATATATATTTTAATTGATTGTTGCACACCTATACATTTATTTCCCACATGACAGGTGGGCTGGTAGAGAATACTTTATAGCGTTAAGCCCGCCTTTTTTATATTTATATATTTGTTGTGTAGTAAAGGATAAATAAATAAATAAGTAGGATAGGATATATGTATGTCACCAGATGACGGATGACGAAATACAGAGAACGAAAGAGTGGAAACAGTGGATGGATGGAGAGTGGGTAGATGGAGAGGAAAGTGTGTGCCAGTCAGTGTCATTGAATTATTTTTACTTTTAGCTAGGGCTGTAGAGTGACAGGCAAAGTTTATTTTTTAAAACAATTTGATTGTTTTGACCATGTGATGTTGGATTTTATTCCCAGTTTTGATAAACAGAAAAAACTTTTTACGAAATATATTTACTATTTTTATAAAGAACACCCCTAAAATACCTTATCTTATAAGATAATTAAGAAAATAAAAAATTTTAAACTGTCTCCCATATATAACAGAGACCCATGTTTGAGTAACACTGTTTGTGTTAGGACACTCTGTTTCCAATTTTTCGTTCAATTTCCAAGACACCTTTAACTACCTTTATTATATAGTTGATGCCCACAACTTCGTTAATGTGGACCTGATTTTCATTTACCAATTTGCTGATTTTTTTAAATTTTTTATAGTTATTTTATAGTTTTAGTTAATAGTTATTAGCGTATACATCAGATGATCCAAGTCCTTTTATAAATCAAAAAGTCAATGAAAAATTTACATCATGCTAACCAAATTTTGAAAAGGCACCATTACTTTATTTCATATAGTTTAGTTGGACATTATAGTTTATTATGAGATGTTCCAGATTTTGGTATATTTTGATATGTTAATGAAAAATGGTCATCGGACATATTGACATATATTTTTTTAATATTTAATATACAGACACAGTTTTTTTTATTGTTTTAGTATAGCGTAGGTAATATTATATATATATATATATATATATATATATATATATATATATATATATATATATATACATATATATATATATATATATATATATATATATATATATATATATATATATATATATATATATATATATATATATATTTATATATATATATATATATATATATATATATATATATATATATATATATATATATATATATATATATATATATATATATATATATATATATATATATATATATATATATATATATATATATATATATATCTTCTTCTTCCTGGCATTAGTCCCGGCTTTTTGCCAGGGTCTGCCTTCCGACTAAGACCAATCGGTCCATATGAGTGGCGAAGTGGTTTTTTGTGGAGCGATTGCCATCTGACCTCCAAACCCATTATTGGGAGAAACCAGGAAAGGAAAGGGAATAAGAGGCAGAAAGACTTGGAATATAGGGGAGGGACACCACTTACATGGATTGGATCGGGTTATGAAAGTGGTGGCTCGAGGTCCCGGGGTCGCGTACCCGTATGCCGGAAACCAAATATCGGACAGATAATTGGCTAGACACCCTATATATATATATATATATATATATATATATATATATATATATATATATATATATATATATATATATATATATATATATATATATATATATATATATATATATATATATATATATATATATATATATATATATATATATATATATATATATATATATATATATATATATATGTATATATATATAGTTCAATTGTGCTATTTTTAGTAAGCTAAATATATTTCTCTTCCTTAATATGAAATATTAAATATTAAAAGAAAGATATAGTTATAAAAATAAAAACGATAAAAACTACACTAATTTGTAGCTATCGTATTGTGATAGTTAATTTTCATCAGTGTCCCAAGCTGTACAATTTCTTTGCATCCATTATATAAGGTAATATGTACCACGTAATAAATGAAAATCATTTTTCCAACTACATTCTACAGTACGAAGTGGATCTGTTAATATAATAATAATTCTTGTTTATATTGTAATATAAATGGAATATTTATTATATAACAGTAAAGCCGTTTTTACATAATAGCTGTTTTTAAAATGCCGGTTCTCCATATGCAAGATGTTTGATGCACAAGTTAGTGAAGCACTTAATCTATCGCATTTATTTGTATATGTTGTTATTTTTTAATTCTTTATATTTTCTAAAGACTAAGACAAAGACTAACTAGTCTTTATTACAATTTTTTTTTCCGTATAGATTTTATATTTGTTAACTGATTCTTTAATTATTTAAAAATTCACTTGACAGTGTATGTGTTTGTATGTATGATATAAGTTCCAATAAATAAATAATATTATATTTGCGTTACCATTATAAAATACATACATATATTGTTACATTAATAAATCAAAAATTTACCATTTCTAATACAAAATTTTACTTAATTAGTTTCTGATTTTATATTTACAGTAGATGGTTTTGTAAAATGTACGGTGAAACGACTGCTATTCAACTGCTACTAGTGTCAATATGTCAGAGCAGTAAAATAAACGAAGTACGAAGCATTTTTAAGAGAATATTTCCAGTGAATATTATATTATATTTCAATGCTTTAAGCTACATACTATGTATGATTTTGACATTATCGTATACATTTTTATCTATATTTTATATTACTATAATAAAGCAGTAAAAACGAAATCTTTATCACGACTTTAACTTTAAAGGAAACTTTTTTATTGTGTTATTATTAAATCTGGAACACTTTACGTAGAACGATAATAGGAAAGCTAAACTATGAGAAATAGGGAAATGGGTTCTTAACATAAGTATTCCGTGTGATGAGCTTTTTCCGGTGACGTGAAAAAATTTAATGTGTGGAACTCTACGAAAACAGATGGTGAATGCAAAGGTTATATTGTCCATGCTAATAACATTGCAACTTTAGTATATTATATGAATTAATATTGTTATTTTAATTCTATTCTTTGTTAGATCCATGGAGGCAGTGATAATCCACTTTGTAGTTGGTAATATAAAAATTTTTACGGTTCATCGTTTTACTGCTCTTATTATAATTTTTCGTATAGCTCGTTCTGGCCACTTTAACTTTTATAAGAGCTGCATCATAAACGGTTTAGTGCCGTAACGGAGCTCAAATTACAAAGAAAGGGAATAACTCCGTCCTCCCTTTGCCCTTTATGAAGGGTTTCAATATAAAGTAATATTTCGAAATGGGTCATAATTCGAATAACATTTCTTTGACCTTTACTAGCTATTTCCTTCGAACTGATTTCATCTATTTACGAATAGAAGAACAAAGGTTGCCATCGAAATGTCAGTAAGGATATTTGCTTAATTAATTTAATGGGAAGAAGTTGTATAAATAAGTTGGGTCGTGCAAAATCATTGGTTAATTTAGGGCATCAATAAAAATGGTAGGGCGTGGAAATTAAGGGCTCTATACGAGCATCGTCATTAGGGACGAAATAGGGTTGTATTCTGGCAGTAATAAGTCATGTCTGCCGCAGAGCTCCCGCGCGGCGGCAGACGGCAGCGATGGCGGGCCATTACCCGACGTACTACATCTCTAAGTATGATCAATGACCAGTTTAAAACCGTTGTTATACATTATAAGCGATTAGGAAATTACATATATTGTACACATTTTAATTACTATATCGATGCATGTGCCATTTAAAAAAATTATAAAGAAACATATTTTTAAAATTTCCACAATTACTCACATCTGTGTCATCTTTAAATGTTAACATATATTATTTCTATAATACGCCAACTACGAATTGCTTAGAGAAATTGAATATAAAATAAAAAATATATGTTGTATAAGATTTTATGTTGAAAAAAAGTTATGTTGCATAATTAAAATCCTAAGTACTTTTATAATAAATGTGCACAGAGAGATCATGAACAAAACATCTGTATGACACTTGCGAAAGTCATTTAGATCATGTGTATGCGTACGTATAAGATTTACGCGCATAGCCGAGCCATCTAGTGATCGAATAATTTATATTCTATTGTATGAAACTGACTCTGTAAACTATATATCTCTTGTGATATAGTAATAGATTAGTGCCGAAAATTTATATCTCTACAAGGATCCAAAAAAGACAAAAATACATTTGACTGGCGTAAATTTTGAAATTGAATTTTTGACAATTAATCTAAATTTATGAACAAACACACTGTAGTACTAAATATAAGCAAAGAACATAAGTAATACGAATGTTATGTTGGAAATAAAATTCACCTTATCTCGTAATTCGCACGAAATAAATTCCCGCATAATATAATATCAAGAGCGAATACCATGTAAATACCTTGCAAATACAAATCCTGAACGTAAGCTGGGAACACTTTCCTGGGTCCCGGTATCAGTTCGGTCCATAAACTACGGAAACCCACCCCCTGCCCCCGTTTTCCGATCCCCGTTCCCTCCCCAGGGCCCATAAGCTCTGCTATTTTTTTAAATGCGTGCTTCGACTACCTCGGACCCACGAGCACCGCGCTACATCGACGGTTTGAAGTAACTTTTATTTTCTTCGACATAGTTTATTTTGCTCAAGTGACAGTGATAACGAATTGTATGCTAGTTTTATTGCATCGTTTCGGTGCTGTGTTCAATTAAGTACTTGCGCAACTACTGGAGGTACGGTCAACGGATTGGTCAATTAAAGTTGATATAGTGATATAGTGTGCCGCGCCAGCTATGTGTTTTAGAAAGACATATTTACGGCCTATATTTAAATTAACGTTCCAAATTTTGGAAAGAAAAATCTCAAGTGTACATAGAGTACACTTGAGATTTTTCTATGTTACATTACATATGTTACATATGTAGTATAAGAGTACAATATTCTTACACCGCATACATATATTGTTCACATATTATATATATAAGTATTATAAATATTATATTTTTAGCGCATGATTATTACAAAGCTTCGTAAATAAAATAAAGATCGGACTTTCAGTTGAATGACTTAAACTCAAGCATCTGTAATATTTAAGGAACAAATACTTCAGCCTTCAATGATATATGTACATATATTATATATGGTAGCTCTAGTACTTTAAGTCAATAAAGTAAATACCATAGTTGTATTACAAGTTGAACTGACGCTTTAGTTGCACGCTTGTTACAATAATAGAAGCGTAATAAAATCTAATTTACATGTTTATGTAATACATATTATTATAAATGTATACATTTTTTTAATTTTACTTATACAAATTTCTTCAAATTCCGCTACCTTACGATAAATGTATATACTAATAAATCAAATAAAAATAGATAAAATATCTTTCCATCCATCTTACATATGAAAAGTCTACAACCCTACAGAAAAAAATACAATTTATAAATATTTGTCTGTCTGTCTAAAGCAAATCGTAATTACAGTACTTACTAGTGATGTTTATATTTGCCAATAACAAAGCGTAATGTCGACAATATCATAATCAAAGCAGATATACAAACAGAGCGCATTGTGAACGACGCCTTCATTAGGCTAAATAGATGTGATGTGGGTGAAGTGAAGCGTGCGCCGCGATATCGACTATTGTATGACATTTCGACTAATGCCAATCACAGCGTACTATAGGTCTATTAGGCTAATATGCAACTCTTATCCAGAATCGCTTTGAGTTTTTCACAGTACAAAACGATTGTTGCCGATTTCAGAACAGGCATATCGTTTTTGAATGGAAAACAAAAAGTTCAACTCTGTTATGAATACTTAATTAACAAATTTACAATGTTTGTTTTGTTTTTCAAATAACAATTTAATTGCTTTTAGCCTTTTAATGTTTTAGCACTATGGGAATATTTTTATATGGCATACGCTGTAAGCCGTCTAGTATATATGAAATACCATTTATATACCATATCATGGCATAAATTTAATTATTGAGGCCATCGCTGTAGCGGCAGCGCAGTGGAACGTTGTCTGACTGTAAACGTCGTTGGTTGTTAGTTCTATTCTCTCTTGAGAAAATTAATAACATTCATTTTGTCACTTTCGTAAGAAGAAGCGTCGCGTAGAGTTCTGCAAAGCATCACGCTAAGTTTTTATATTGAAGTCTTTATATCTCACTAAAGTACTTATATTGAACAAAGAAAAGTAACGCAATATTTTTCACATAATAATGGAAATATATTATTATATAAAAAAAACCGTAACTATATAATGGCACTACCTTAAATATTAAAAAAGATTGTCGAGGTGTACGAGACCTTCATTAGGGTAACTAGACGTTATACATATGCAATGTGAATCTGTTTTTGTAGCGTGCTTACGGTGGTTACGACAGCACTGAGACAAAATATTCATGAAAACAGCCAAAATAAAAAATTAAGCTAAAAATAAAAATTAACAGATTATAAATAAGATATTCCGTTAATTACTTGGGTATGAAATATGAAGAAAATTAGTTCTACTGCAACTAATTAGGTAATCTAAGTTAGTCAGTCTTGACTAGTGTCTGCGTCCTTCTCTAGTTGTCGTGGCCACTCCGACCGCAGGAGAGGGGCTGAGTGTGGCAATTAAAACTTGCGAATGTCAAGTGGGGACCTGACGACTGAGCGTTATTATTTTTTTTATTTAAAACGCACATATAAATGAGGGTAAAACATGTAACATTATTTAAACTGCCTTTTATAAATTATATGATAATTACATACAAAAGTTACATTAAAAATATGTACAAAGAGTGAGCTGGATTATTTCACTCAAAGTAATATACTCAAAATGCGCTAGCTTTATTTTATATTATTTTATCTGTGGCCGAGGTGGAATTGGCGATGCCGTGTCCAACACGTCGCGATAAAAATTAATCTTATTCCAGTGCTTAAAATATACTTTCTGGGTCAACTGTATTACATAACAATGCGAAATAATTTGAGCCAACACTTTAACATTTTTGAAATGCAGCTAAATTACGCTCGAAACTTCCAGTACTTTTAAAACCTTGTTTACCAACTCAAGCTGTCAGTTGTTCACTTCGACAAGTGCAACACTGCCGAAATTTCAACCAATTAAACGTATAATGGTAAAATTATTCTGACCTGCCTTAGTGTTTAGAATAGATTTAGTTTTTGCTCTCCACGTCTGTATTTCTATTATATAACATTATATTGCAACGCCACGGACCTTAAGCTGGTTACTTGTCAACAACATATTATTTCACCTTGGGCTTAAACTTCATATAAATAAATATGACAATGGTATTATAAATATTTAAGTAAAAAAATAATGGCTTAAAAAATTTCACCATAATGTTTGTAATTTGATTGTAATCGATATTTTAATTTCACCGTTCTCTGATCAAAATCCGGTCAGACCTAAATCCAGTAATGGGCAATGTTACAAAATGAATTTACTCATCCGTCCATGACGAGCGTGTTATAGCTTAATCTTCGATTCAATACATTTAAACGAGGAGCTCATAAGAGAATGCGAAACACTTAAAAACCCGCATACCATCAACCGAATCATTAGCGTTTTCATAAAAGGCTTATTATAGCCTACGCTTCCTTTTACCTCTAACATATTTTTCATGGGCTCGCCCATTTCCGAAACTCCTCTAGAATGTAGGTGAGACGGATAATCTGCAACAAGTTTTTATGCCGTCATTCGAGTGTTTTTACACGTGTAAGCCGTTATTTTGCAAATTTTATGGCTTTGCGAATGGTCCCTTTATTATTGAAAGGTTAGAGTAACTTGATACAAGTTTGTCATGATTTAGAAATTACTAGTTTATTTCCTCATATTTTTTATTTCGATTTATTTTGGCCTGATTATAAAAAACAGTAATTCAAAATAGGCGTGTACTCGCCTGACTGCAACCCTCTGGTTACGGATTTAGTTAGTTATGGATATATATATATATATATATATATATATATATATATATATATATATATATATATATATATATATATATATATATATATATATATATATATATATATATATAAACTATTTTCGCAAACCAATTTCGTAGCATTTCGTAGCACTACTAATTAGTTCTTATAATGTTCTTACAATTAGTTCTAGTATCTTTATTCTATGTTTAATATTTATATGTTATAAAGATAACAATGAAATTATAAAGAAAAAGATAATAGCTCTTGTAAAATCTGTCTGAAAAACGAATTCGAGGTAAATTCAGTTTGGTTTAGATATATGCGAAATAAAAGCGTAGAGCGGTGCAACCGTTATACAATATTTTCCAAATACAGAATAGTGTAAAATTGAAGAGGTTTTTTCTATTGTCTATAACAAGAGATGTAATCTGAACTCTTGATGCAGTTGTATACTATGCAACGCCGTAGTCGGCCGCCATGGCTATAGGTTAAAATCCCATATTTGCCATCCCATACAAAGCAATTTATATTTATGTAGGTAAGTATTTTAATTTCCCCGATCAGGATAGGATTATGTAAAAGCCTAAACGTAATTGTACGTAATATAAGATAGTAAGAAAATGTATATAACTAACTTATTTTTGGTTTAGATATGTGAAGCTTTTTCTATATAGTAATATACTTACTTTGGTAAACTTGTAGTAATTATGTGGCCATCTCTGATTGATATAAAATAAATTATTATTTAAAAGTGCAATACTTAACGTTTCAGTACAAAAAATATTAAATAATTGTACAACTCAAGCAAAAATTAACCGCATTACCAAAACATTACGCGGCCGCTAATTGGTTATTATTTGTTTAATTTTATTTAATTTTTCATCTCCATATGTGCAGCAAATATATGGCGTCGGCGGTTTTGTTGCAAAAGTTACGTCAAATTTCTCTATCGTATATTTACGTTTGTAATTGACACAGTAAAATATGATAATATTCTAAAGGCCCGTTTATCTCTCGCAATCTTGGGTAAAAGTGCTAGAATCAATTGTTCAGCTGTGGTTAACGGACCAGGAGAGGCGATAAGCAAAACTTATGGCCGGTATTCCGCTTAAAATAAAATAAATGTATGTATTTGTATAGAATTTCACAGAAAATATACCTTTTCTATGTCCTTTACACTTTTTATGTTATTCTAATTGTCGATTTCCTAAATATATAATATGTGAACCCATCCATCTCATAAATTATACGAATAATGTTGTGTTAAAGTCAAAGAGTAGAACATGTATAGATAAGTAGGTAGACAGCAGACAGCTTAATTCCGTTGTATACTGCGCACTAGTTCGGTGTTTTCCCCATTTGTCAGCATTTATTTTGTCGTTGAGTCTTTTTATATTCTTAACCAACATTTATAGTATCCTTGAAAGTTTATAAGCATAGATAAAAACGAAGGACTTCCTTTAGTGGCATGTTTTAACAGATACAAATTTAAACGATTTTTAAATACTTTTATACCCCGAAACTATTTAGACGCGTAATAATTTATTGAAATTGATTAAGTTTTGTTATTACTTTTTATATTAAGTTTAATAAAATTTCCATTGGCCATATGCATTGGTATAAATGTTACAATGTAACAATTGTATATATATTTCATGTTACTAAGTATATATGATGTATTACCCACACTCAGGCGTTATATACAATCGTTATGCAGTTCTCTTAACTTTTCGGCTACCCTGCGTAATGTGGTCTGAAAAACCTCACCTATTCACGCGCACCCGCGGGGTACTTTTACTGAGTCCTTTCCGAGAGTCATTAGGCAAAAAATTAACGAAATATTATTCTGACGTTATTCTTAACGAAATATGCGAATATAGCTGAAATGTTGAATTTGAATATTTCTTTTATATAAGAAGTAGTAACTGTTATTACTTCCTATTTAAATAATGATCCTTTAATTTAAACTTAACAAGTAGGTTAATTTTCGCGAGATGGACGGATAATTTAAAGAAGCCGGCTGGAAGGCGAAAACGGGACATCTTGCCCTATGGCGTACCCTGGGGGAGTACGTCCAGCAGTGGACAGCTACTGGTTGATGTGATGTGATGTAAAATTAATTTAAAATTTAAACCTATAATATAATTATTATATAAAATTAATAATAGGTGAAATTTTACATGAGTTCTACCACTAGCAACTCTAAGTAATGCCAGAACTAATAAAATATAAATAGCAGACTTTGAAAATAAGTCAGTGCCGTGACATTAGACAAACCTCCTAGTGGCATGATAAGGAACAGAATAGAGATCGAGAGCCAATTCCGTCGACAATAACCGCCAATATAAAAAGCTCGCTTGGAATGTGGCGTATTGGTACAAATAAAGTTGTAGTACTATGTCCACGTCGGGGCGCATATATCATTTTTATCGCTCGCACTCGGCCGCCCGTTTATTCATTGCTTACCTATTGCACACACGCTCGTGAGATGGCTGGGGTGCTACTAACGGTTTTCATGTTTTCAAAATTAAACACGACCGGTTATATTAAAAAATATAGGGATACATCCATACCTAATTGACGCGGCTAAATTCGTTTACTTTTACAGGACGATGTGGGCTTTTACGTCCGAATGACAATAACTTGTATGTTTAAACGTGCTATGAAACGTTTTACAAATGAAATTAACTCCGGCAAGTTAAATATGTATGTATGATATATAGTTAATACAATGGAACCCAATTATTAACCTAACCAACTTATTAACAAAAAAATATCTTTATAATTATCAAACAAACTGAAAATTATTTCTTCTACTTGTAAGTATAATTATAGTGATGTATCAAAGACTCGACTTTCTAAGTCTATATCATTAAACAATTATGTACACAAGGCAATGCGGGGCTTCTGGAAATTTCTGCAACTTTGTCGCTTGTAAACAAAATCAAAGTAATGTTATGGATTTAATACATGTTTTCCAAGAGGATAAGTTTTATATCAAAACGTGAACTCTATCCGGATTTCCGATAATAAGATACGCGACGCGTGAGCGCCCCCGGGCGCAACTCGTGTTGTAAATAACTTTTAGAAGTCACTTTTTGTAAAGTATTTGGATATTGCTTGCAGCAATGTTCGCACTTTTAAATTGATAAATTTATTTACGCTAATGGTCGTTGTAACGACCAAGAAACAATGGAAATAGAAAGGAATTTGAATATAGTAAAATATTTCTGTTTTTTTTACAACATTAGAAATCGGTAAATTATTTTAAAAATGTGATGTATATGTTATTTTTGTAAAATAAATATTTATTTCAAAATGATATACTCCTCATCACATATATTACAATAAATAATGTGGCTCTAATAAATAAATATAAAAATGAACACACTGAGTATATGAAATTTAATAATTTATGCACGTGTATGACCGACAGCACTTTTTTATATATAATAATCATTCCAAGCTGACCGTCATGTCCTTCATCACCGGCAATTGATTGATTTTTACAATGTGTTGATTTTTACAGTCAATCTTATATTGCTGATTGATAGTATATACAATACGTGACAATTGTCTGACTACTTTAACGTAGTGGTTTGGCAAGTCTCTGACAGCTGATCTAACCACAAGGTCACGGGTACACACTATTGATTGTCGTTAATGTTAGATTGATAAACTTGACAGACAGACTGAGCTTGACGTGATCTATGAACCGTTTTTTGATTTTTTAAATTACATTCATTCATTAAATTTTATTATAATTTATTATAATGAACAATCTTTGAGAATAATAAGCAATAATATATTAATTTGTAAAATAATTAAAAAATTAATATATTATTGCTTATTATTCTCAAAGATTGTTTATTATAATAATATAATAATAATTAATAATTAATAACATTATAATAATAATTAATAAAACAGAGATGTTAATAGTTTTTCAATAGAACTCGTGGTAAGCGTCGTAACAATCGTCCGTTTGACTGAGACTATATTTCTTTTTTTGAAAGTTAGTGTACCTACGCTAACGCTAGTCGTGACTAATGTCCGTACACAGTTTTTTACTTTGTTGGAATTGACACAGTATGAAAAGTACTTTGGAAATCATATTTCCTTCATTTTCTTATATTGCTTACTATGCCTTTGAAGACTTGAAATATATATGTATATATTTTATAATTCCTTTATTAACGTCACAAGCGAAGAGTCTTCTTTGATTTTTGGGTAGCTTAGACTTAGATTTTCTTTGCCTAAGTTGCAAAAGGTTTTCAGACATTCTAAAACGAGGAACAACAAGGAACACGAAACCTTCCTAACATTATTACGGAACTGGGCGGTTATCGCACGGCAGGCGGCCATACATACCGTGGCACGGCTAAATTCAAAGCGTGAACTATTTAATCAACTCATGAAATATGCATTCGCCGAAATTCTGTCTCGGCCAGTTCATCAGCAGAAGGCCTTATCGACGACGACGGCGCTTATCATCAACAGGTTCGCTACCGGCTCGTATGCTGTTATCTCTTGCTACAAATACTAAGGGTCCGGTCGCGTTAGCAGTGCCTTATAGGACAACCGTAAGTGGTATAAATTTCAGTTTTATTTCAAAACAACATAAGGTTCAGATTTCATTGAATAAATAGTAAGTCTAGGGCATAATCACAGATAAACGCATTGTCACAGTGTATTACGGGGCCAGTCGCCTAATGCGCCTAATTCACGACATTGTAGACAACTTTCCCTCCTCTATTGGATTATAATAGCATTATAATTGAATTTAAGGTTTTCTAAATGTTCTTTTTTTTAAGTCAAGCGCTTTTAAATAGTTTTTCGAATAGTATATTTTATGTGGGCTTAATTGCACTACAATATGTCACGTTCATTAACGTGGGTTTACGTCTTTGATAAATGGTTGTTCGATATTGCCACTGCGTCACACACACTGTAATTGGTTTCCTCGGCGTAATGAAGAACAAAACAATTTATATTCTCGTAAATCTTTACAAACAATTGAATTCCTTTTTTTCAAACAAAGCAAAACTGTTAAGTGTTTACGATTCCAATTTAAATAACTCTTTGTAGCTATAATTTTTTTTATTACTTGTGATCACTTCGAACAATAAAAAATATAGGCTTTTTTGTACAAAAAATGCATTAAATTCGTTTGTAATCGAAATCACGAATATCGATTTGACATAACAGTTTGATTAAAGGGAGGCAACTAA
Source organism: Dione juno (assembly GCA_037127375.1). Classification (NCBI taxonomy): domain Eukaryota; kingdom Metazoa; phylum Arthropoda; class Insecta; order Lepidoptera; family Nymphalidae; genus Dione; species Dione juno. Next base: position 9,002,658 of record JAXRJS010000041.1, on the reverse strand, counting down.
GGAAGGACCCTTCTTGATTAGTTGGAGAGGTGACAGTACAAAGAAAATGGCGCCTCAGCGAAACGTGTCCTCCATTCGGTGCTTCAACATTTTTCAAGACAGTTGAAATGTTGAGCCAGTGCTCACTTGTTCTTGTTCTTAACATGTAGCAAGATATATTGTCATGATGCTACGAAGCTGTTAAGTAAACATTTTCTTTAATAAAAATTATAACAATATGTTAAAGTGCTACCGTAGCGTACGGTGCTCCGTTCTCTTTAGCCACCCCGCTTGGGATAAAGCGTGAACTTATGTTACTTGTATTATTAGAAACTTATTCAAATATAAAATTAATTCAATTTAAATATACAAAAATAAACGTCTCCAGCACGCGCTTTACAAACCGTCCATGATTTCAAATACTTAAATATTTCTATATAAAATATATTTTTTTATAGTTATTTATCAGTTAAAAATTACCGAATTTATCATATAAAAAAATCTTGTTTTATTACTTCGAGCTGGACGCCTTAATTAAGTTTTTCAGGGAAGACGATTAAATTTAGCGATCACATCATTCTGCTTAACTAGTTATTGTAGAATTATTTTAATTGCGTGCTGACCGGAGTAATATAAATTTGTGCCAGGTATTTAATAATACTATATATACTTCTTTACATACTCCTATACTATATATAGGTTTTTATATATAAAAACCTTTGTTTGAGGTATTTAATTTCAAATCTATAATCACAAAATTTAAATGGCTCTATGATGTCGCTTATAATAAATTAATTATCTATTTTAACTTAAATACAATTATGTACAACAAATATTACAACCAAGGGTATATTCAAAATAATTATGAATACAAATTCAAACATATAACTATGCCGTATTCCCAGTTTCATTAGCTGGACAAAAAAATATTGTTCATATAATAACTTTTCAAACAAAACGACAATGTAGAATATCATTGAAAAGTTGCAACATATTATATGATCCGCAGTGGCTTTAATTACGCTCTCCCAATGACTGTTATAGCGCGTAAAAAGTAACGTCGCACAACGTGCCCTCTGTAGAGGCTACTTTTATTATTATTTGCTCAACAGGTACATTTGCCTGCAAAGTATCTTGTAAAAGTTATAGATTAAAATGAAAAGTTGTTCTAGTCGCAGACGTTTTAATTATTTCTTGGCATAGCGTTTTTAGATTGAATTTTTAGTATTGTGTTACTTGATTCTTAATTATAAAAGGTGTATAATTAAATGGTATATAAAATGAGTAAATACTGATCGCATATAATATTTGGTAGTTTATTTTAGTTAATAATTATACAAGTATAATAGCCTGTACTTTAATTACAAAACTAATTAAAAATAAACATTATTTTGTATTAATCATATATTTTTATATATTAATTTTAGATCGTTCACCCCAAAAAGAATAATAATTTACACCAGTGTTATAAAAAGTAAGTTTAGGTTTTTATAGCACTTCATCAGTGCGTAGCGACGCCTACGTCCTGAATGACCTACACTGTCAGACGCACTTGCTCTTTCCGAACGGTCGTCTCAATTGCTTGTAGCATATCAGTTTCAGCGCTGGCCATGTCAAAAGCAGCTTTATCTTATGGGGTTAGGGCCTGTATACCTGGACGTTAGGGCTGTGTGATAGGAAAATAATCTTTAGGTCTTAGGATATAAAGATGAATTCAATATGTCTTATTGGATATGCCGTAAATGTAATGTCCACTGCGTTGCGTATCGATTTCAACCCAAGACGATAAACGGTAGCGGTGCTTATTAAACCAATTTTTATTATCATGTTTTCGGAATAATTCAGAATTTTTACCACGTGTTATTCGATATATCTACTGGCGGCAATATAATAAGGATCTAATTATAATTAATTGATATACGTATACATCACATTTGTCATGTTGCCACATGGAATATTAGACTCAACAATATATAAAAGTCTCTATTACTAAGTTTATAGAGGCTATATTACTAAAAATGAGTTCACCGATTAGTGCCTCGCTGTACTAGTAAAGGCGGGCAATAAAAGTAGCAAAGGGCGTGAGATAGGTACAATAAAAGTGAATTATTAGCGTAAAACATTCGCGTGAACCTAACTCAGTATTTAATTTTCATAAACCAGTTGTATTTTCTGATATAACTTAAAACACTGTTGATTGTGTGTTCTATTATTTGTTGTAAAATAATAATTCAAGCCTAATATGTTACTTAATATCTTAATGGTAAAATTAAATGCATCAGGTTGTTTGTTTTTTTTTTTTAAATATAAACAATAATACATTGTTTAAAGTCTTATAAGGTCCTGTACCTAGCAAATTAATATTGAAAATTATAAAATTGGCCTGCCAGAGATGAAAATCGAAAATAATTCCCTCAAGTGGGGTTCGGGTACATTCAGACGCTGTTGAAATGTACCAAGATAGTTTAAGTAGTATATCTACAATTCTACACATATTAGAATTCTCTTAATATTGATAATCTGTTGCCACTATTTATTTATTTTCGTATCCTGGTGTAAAATAGACTACAAATGACGTTATAATTCACCCTATTACGACGTCGGCCTATTATGTAGGGGAGGTCATATTATTTCTGTTTTATTATAGACGCTATTGATCGATACCAAATCACTGTGGGGGTTCAATTACAAATGCTTGAAGTCGTATAGTTCGTGTTTTGATTTAGTATTAGATTTAATTTGCTTAGAAATATTTTAAAATAATTTGCTATAAACAGGGTGAATAATAAAATGTCGCAGTATATGGTAGTTGTCTGAACTAATCAGTAACTTTGTATTTACTCATTTAAATAATAAACATTAAAGCTATTGTGACACAGTGGAATAACGCTTTAATACAAACAAGATGGTTATGGTTATAGGTTCAATCTCCATTCGTGGTAAAGAATTATTTTAATATGCAGGAAAAGGTGTGAATAATAAAAGTAAAATGATTTCACATAAACAATATAGAAAATTAAAGAATGTTATTAGCCAATTTGTTTTTAAATTTCTAATTTTGATTATTTACAATTAAATTTGCTTACAATTTGAAATTGTATTATAAAACATACACTAATGTATCACAGAAATGACTCACCATATTACTGTTAATTTGTATATATTACTTTTAAATATTTTGTTACATAATATGTTCCAATAAAATATATTTTTGATTGATAACCTTATTACAACGCACGAATTATCATAATTCGTTAGTTATTGTTATTTAATCAGAATGCCAACCACAAAACTCTCAGTGGATTTTCTCAACACGATTCGAATTATATTACACGTGATATGGATCTGAGGCATCACAGTCGCATGCATAATGATCGAGATTATTGATGGCTGACGGACCGACGTTTAAATCCGCTTACAAGCGCATTAATTAGACGGACTGGACTTATTTCATTTAATTCAATAGTATAACGCAATAATGTCCTTATATTAACCTAAGGTTAAGCAAAATAAAATGTTTTAAAGTGTTTAAGAAATCATAATATACCAATGACTTGGATATTTGATATCAATTTCAGTCAAGCTGAAATTTCACGGGAATCTTTCACGCGATTTGGAAAAAATGCTCTTGACAGACGGACATACAAACATACATAGACGAAATCCAACGTGTTCCTACCTTACGTAAAGGTTCCGTTTAATCTTTTTTAAGGCACGGAACCTTAAAAACTTATAGATAATATTGTAAATAGGACTCTAGTGTCTTAAATGACTTAATATTATTCAATAACAATATGTAGGTTGTTCTAACAACAATGCTTTTGTTTTATTACTTCACTACAATGGTCATTATGAACGGAAAAATCTCCTCGTAACTTATGTTAAAAGCTTAAAGTGAACGTATTTCACTCTATTTATGCCATATTAATAATGTATAATATTGTTATCTTGAAATAAAGTGTTCTTGAATAAAACACGTATGCACTATCGGTTAGGGTCTCAACTGCCATCTTTGCTAACGCGTACCATTAACATGTAAATGAGAGCGGAACATGCTTTGTCTGCGATTCTAAGAACACGTCCCACATTCGAGGCAAATAATCGTCTCCTTTCTAAATATTTTAACAGCAATTTTCTTATATAATACTGTTATTAAACTTGCGTTTCTTGCGCACTTGAATTGAAATATTAATTTTAAAGGTGAAATTATGTTCCGTGATAACTTGTTTTGACATTCGTAGCTCTTAATACTTTAAAACTATGATTTAAATTGTATGTAAGATAATCTAATAATTTTTTTTAAAACTAAAAGTTCACAATGAGGGCTCATTATTGTAAAGGCTAACTTATGCCATTTCAAGGCGTTGTTTAATTTTATTATATATTTTTTTAACTGGATATCTACGAATGTTCCTAATTATTTAATGTACATGTTTTTATTTAATATATTTTAATTTCTCCACAAGTGAAACTAAATTATGAGAGGAAGTGTGGCGTTAAATTCTGGAATTTAACATACAATGTCTCAAATCCGGGCAGAAAGCGGAGAACAGTTTGTATTTACACAATGTTCACTCTGCCAATCTTGCTACAATATATAGAATAAAATATGCATCGTTTATAGCTTTATATAGATATAAATCACATATTTATCTGCAACAACCTTTTCACAAAAGAATATTCATACAAAAACAAATTTAGAATTCTTAGGAGACTTAATGGTTAAAATGAAATATTTAATATAACCTCTTATATAATAACATACAAAGGCAAAAACAAAATACACAACTTTAAATTTTCACTTCACATCATTCCCCAAACTGCAATGGTACAAGTGAATGTAAATATCGACACTACTGGAAAATATTCTCAAGTTGTTTCCATTAAAATTTATTAGCTGTATCGCTTGACATCAAGCTAAACCGACTGGGCTGCAACAGAAACAATCGCTATACAAGTCCTTTCGAGCATTAATGACTAGAATGGAACGCCATTAGTCCGCTGTAATTGCGAGCTAGAACTTGGACATTTCCTAACTTGTGGGTTACGTTAAACTAGCGACTACGTGTGACTTTACGTTAACTTGTGAGATGTCTTTGTATGTCTGATAAGTATATCTAATTTCTTCTTAAACTTACAGTTAATTATTAAAGTTAATTATTCCTCTGTATGGAAATCGTATTTCTTGAGATATTGTTGGTATCTGTACCCATAGTAAATATAGATTAGACGCAAGAGTATGAGGCATTTTGTATAAGTAAAAGTATTTATTAAATTTAATAACTTGGTATTTTAATTACTTATATAATTAATATAGTTGGGCTCGTCATATGTCTAGTGGCTCGGGTTTTCATAATTGTGAAGTAAGTCCTCAAGTAACTTAAGTTTCTTAGGAAATAGCGTAATTGATTAAATTTATAATAGAATTAATTATGTAACAGATATCAGCAAATCTATACTTTACACCATGTATCATTTCACATTGTATCATTATACATATAGATAAAATTGATTCTCCTGTGCATGTGATTTCAAAATAACTATGGTTTTTCAAGTGCATTAAACATTATATTTTTTTTTAATTTTTCATATGCATTTAGTTATTAACACGTAAGTAAGTTTAGTTATTATCAAAACATAAAAAAACATTCATAAAATTTGTGCTTATATTTCTGTCTTTCCGTTTGTCCGGGCTATTCTCCGGATCCGCTGAATCGATTTTAATGAACCTTTCACTGGAACTTAGAGGAGGTTGTGGAACAACATATACTATAACATATAGCTACTTTTAATCCGTAAATTCTTGCAAGATATGGATTTACGCGCGAAAAACGCGCTTCCCTTCCGCTCGGCAAAAATATTGCTTATAAAACGATAATTTTCATTTATACACATACGTTTATTATTATTATGTATTTTAAATTATTTTTATTCGACGAAATGATTCGAAGCTTATTAAGAGGAAAACCTTATATGAAGAATATATGCATATCAGAATAAACCTGAGAACATCGATAAAGTGGGCGAAGTCGCGAACGGGTCGTTAGTATTATAATAGAATAAACGTCTTAGTCTTTATAAAAACATTTTCGTGCTTAAATTTCCTTTTGATAATATTATTTATTTTTAAGTTAGTATTTTTTTTCTTAATATATTTAAAAAGTTACCAATAAATTGCTTCATGTTAAGTAGTGGAAGCTTATAACCTTATAACCAGCCTCGAATACTGAAATTTTAATTTTGTTTTCAATCTCACATGCTTTTTATTTGCTTATCGTAAATATTAAACATCGCCCAAATGAATTTCCTTTCCTTTCCTTTCCTTTCGTTTCCTTTCCTTTTTAATTCTTTCTTCCAGAAACTCATTTAGCCATAGCTCTTTTTGTATATATATATATATATATATATATATATATATATATATATATATATATATATATATATATATATATATATATATATATATATATATATATATATATATATATATATATATATATATATATATATATATATATATTTATACATATACATATTCTACATTTGCATATATAATATATATTGTTCAAATATGTAATACTCTTCAGGAAGTTAGGGACATTAATACTTAAGTAACTATTAATATTTACTCCTTATAAATTATAATAGCAGTAGCAAAGCTTGTGACTGTTAGCGCGAAGGTTATAGTTCGTGCTCGGGGAATTTAACTATTTTAATTTCTTCGCTCTGGTAACAAGACAAAGTGCAGCGTTGAGTTCCGCCATTTAACACGCAATGTCTGGAAAATTGTGCAGAAAGTGTGCAGAAATGTGAAAGTGGTTAGTGTCTAAACACTAAGTTACTTTTTCTTACCCTGCTATATGGGAGATATAGCGTGAAGGTAAATTATAAAAACGCAGTAAAAATGTCGATTAAGATAAACAAATGAAACAATTGCATTAGGAATTATTGCCATAATAATATAAAGATTTATACTTTTGTCAATTATTATACCTAATTTATAAGTTAGATATATAGGTAAAACCTTTAATCTTTAAATATACATGCTATTATACCATATTGATGGAATTAAATGCCATTGTAGAGCAGTGGAACAGTTCGATTTCCACTTGGGAGAATGAATTCTTTTTATTTCCGTGGTGTGGCAAGGACAAGGGCAGCGTAGAGTGCCGTTGCTCAAAATCGATGTCGAACTGAATATCATATATATGTAACATACATATATTATATACACCTCAATACATATATAATATTGGTAGTTTAGAAAATAAACTAAGATTATATATGAACGCGAGTTGTCGAACCGTTTTATATAATTTAAATTATTTTTAAGACTGTCTGACTTCATCACTTCCGGGTTGTTACCAGTGAGTACATTCTCCGTTAATTAGTTTCACTATAAAGTCAACGGAATTTTATAGTACTGTAGCTACTAATTAAACGACATTCTGTCTGGGGGTGGCTTTGCTTTGTTGATATTTTTTTAATGGCGCTGTTTACTATTCACGTTACTTTTTATTTGAGGTTCTTATTAAAATAATTGTAGTAACATAGTGGACAGGTGCGGTGTAATCATTTGTAATTGTCAGCATTATAATTATCATGTATTTTTAACAATAAATAAAAAAAAATAAAAATTGATCGCTCCAAAAATGAAATTTTGCACCGTATATTTCAAATTATGCTATCTGATTTCGAATTCATCCAACTCTATAAATATGCGTACAACAAAAACACTATGTGAAATTTATGCTCAAAACGTTTATATTTGTGACGTTAATATTTCTAAAATTGTTTTTGGTAATAATGAGTGTTGCTATATCATCTATCGTAGAAAGTAATTAAAATTTCTAGATCATATATTTTAGGTAAACAATCAATTGCTCGTAATAATAATTTTCCAAGAGAGATTAGAAATTCACCAACAATACCTCAAGATTCAGGGGAGGATCTATTCATTAATTTTATTACAGCCTCACTCAAAATCGGTATTAGGAACTCTGCCAATGTGGAAACAAAATTTATTATTTCGAAATGAAAAGCCGGGCAATATCGAAGAAAATGCTGCGTAAATCATAACGGTACGTAATATCTCTTATAAGTCTTGAATTGCAAACTTTTAACTATACTTCATGAAAAGTAGCTTCGGAAGAGTTTCCGGACCGGTTATAGATCACTTAAAGTTACGTCTATCAGTGATAAAGTATTTTCTGCATATTAAAACATGCTCTCGCTAACACTTGTGTAATAGATATATTTATTTTGTGTAAAAGCTTTTTTTTTGGTTTACATATCCACCTTCACGCGGTATCCCTCGGCATATAGCAGGGTAGGCATAAATAGCCTAATACTAAGTTCTCTCCGTACTCTGTTTTCCGTTTTCCACCTGGTTTTGAATGGTGGAATTCAGTGATGCATTTTATCTTATCGGAGTGGGGAAATAAAAATAATCCATTCCTCTGAGTTAAGATCAATCATCGAACCCACACTCATCGTATTATATGTTTTATTATTTTTATAATAAGATGTATGTGGATAATATTTGAATTTTTGAATTTCAGTTCAAAAATTACTATTACTTATAAAATCTTTAAACTCTCTTTGAATTGTGGCTTGCAAATTACGTCATAATTATCATTATTTTTCTTTAAAATTTTACAATATGGCCGATATTGATCCCTGTCACGATATTTTCAATACTGTAAAACAATGGTAATACTGTGTTCCCCTCGTTTTGCAAAAAAAGTTTTGTTTTCTTTAACAATTTGTTCCTTTACATTGCAATAGTCTGTTCGTCCGTCTGTTCAGAGACTACAAATGTTAAATTGAATAAACGATAACAATAAATTTATTTATTAGAGAGACAGGATGTGACCACCGTGACGGTTGTAGGGTTGTAGCGGATTTATTTTATATCAATAATATAATGTAAATTATAATGTACAAAGAAGATCGTCTATTATTTATTAATTTTTTTAGCTTCAAGCTGTATCCCGCGCAGCAGGGTAGGCCGAGGGGACCGTAGGTTGAAGGAACCTAGTGTTAAGACACTCCATTCCTCACAGAATGTCATATATATACTATAATTTATTAATTTAATTGTTTCCTCCGTCAAGTAAGACAAAGTGCGGCGCTGAGCTCCACCACAACAAACATAAGTCCCGAATTGGAGCGGGAAGTGGACAATAGAGTGTCTCAACACTAGGTTCTCTCTGCCTGAACTCAAAGCGTGAAGTAAAAAAATATATTATATTGAAACATTTCAAAATGTATAATTAATAAATACGTTTAATATTTTCAGTCTTAAGTAGAATATTTACAAGAAAATTATAATAGCGAAGTTGCATTTCTGAAATTAATATTAAGAATATTCTTGAATTTCATGAGAAAGTTTGTCGTCGTCGTTAGCACCGTTTATTTTAAACTCTGTCTATCCACAAGTTAGATTTGAACAAAGCGTTACTAGATTATAAACTTGAGTCTACAATTTTGTAATGCTGCGACATTTGTACCTACAATAAAAGTTGCTTGCGAGTCGCGACTCGCTTGTTGTAACCGTCAGTTGTAATAATGAAAACAAAACGTTCCTCCACCAGCTATTCTAAAACTACTCCTAATTGTGTGTATGAGAAAATGCATTTTTATTTTTAAAAAAGTGTGCATTAAATAAACATATACATTTCACAGTTCACATATACTTCAGGTAGGCAGAAATATTCATATATAGTCTTATTTAAGCTCATTACTACGGCCCGATGGCAAGGGATATTTTGATCAATGGTGGGTGAGTGGTAAGCGGATTAACTCGGCGTGTTTCGTTTGTACAGCGTTGAATTACTTTGACTCTCGTACAATCAATATGGCTGCAGTTATAGTCTCTTAGTAGATGATTTTGTGACTGCTCGTGATTGGTAAAGACATGTTAAATTCAAAACTTTCGTCGAATAATATTGAAATTTTGTATGAAAAGGTTTACTGACCTAGAAGGTGTGAGATTGATATTTTAAATATTATTAAATATTGGTCTTTTTTTTTTTTTTTTTTTTTTTTTTTGACGCAGGGGAAATCTTTTAAAGATACCCAGTCCGTTTAAATATTGGTCTGGGTCAAGTAGACCGCTTTGCTTACTTATAATTTTTTCAGGGAACGAATTATTAATGTTTATATATTACAGTTAACTTTTTGGTGCGTTACAATCATTTGTATATCATACATACATACATATATCACGTAACGCGTGCTCCAAACTGTTATAGTAACATACGTCATTCCAGTAAACCCACGTACAAGACGTTATAATTGCTATAATAGGGAATTACTCATTATTATTAGGTATTTCAAGTTAATGGCACATAAACAGCAACTGGGTGAAGACATTTATTACCAAAAAGTGGTGATTGTGCTGAAGTGTTTCTTGATGTAAATGGATATTTTGTCGATAGTTTAGTTAGAAATTGTATACAAATTGAACTTTTTTTGTAGGTTATTATGGCCATTTTTTCTTTGCTGAAGTATGTATGGAATTATAAACATATTATATATCTTGTTTTTCTATTTGGACTCTCTAATGATATTTTTAAGAATATATTTGGTTTAGATTGCTATTATACAGAAGCGTAATAATACAATGTGGAAATTAATAGTAATAGTAAAGACAGTAAGCGGAGAAAGTTCACACTAAAATCTAGCAACAAAATTGAGGCCTATGCATTAAAAAGCCGAATTTAACTCAGTACTTTGACTATTCAGATAATCTTATATAAAATATCAAATCTCTGAAGTTTTTGAAAACAATTTGCAAATTCAATTTTAATCGAAAACTTTTAAGCTTAATTTATATTAAAAATTAGACAACATAATATTTATATACCTATACTCTAAAATATTTCTTAAATTAATTTTCGTCTGGGTCCAAATTATTAAGCTAAAACTAAAATTACAAAATATTTTTAATAAAAAATCGATATTGCAGTAGGTAAGTTGAACGCGACATAAAAGGAGGCAATGCGCATATTAATCAGACAATCTCAATGGCGGCGCTAATTAGGTCTGACAGTGACAGGCTGTGTTGTGTGCGTATTGTCTCCCTCGCATTGTTTACCGCTTTGTGCCCCGTTCGCTACTATTGACTGTTGTAAACTAAAATTGCGTTGTCTTGTTAAAATTGGTTTGATGACATGGGTTTTGTATTAATGCTCTTATGTAGAGCTGTAGTTGTTTAGTGGAGATATTATATTAATCTTGTAGCTATTAGTTTAATATGATTTCATGTGAATCATTAAGCTTATTAAGCTTGATTTCTAGTGTTTTTCTAAGACGTCTTTATAATATGTGCGATGATGTAATTAATTATACTAGAGGACCCGTCGACGCGTGAAAAACGCGTTGCCATAGCGACGTGTATGTCACTTCAACAAAAAATATATTGTTAAACATATGGGGTAGTGTGTGTAATGTTTTATTTATTGATTTAATGCACTTTATAAACATTATTTTTAATTATTAGCGTTCTGTACTTCTCCTACACATAAACTATAAGTATGCCAAATTTCATACTCCTCAGTCCGCGCAATTGTTGTAAAAAGGGTCCAAAGATTTTGCTTCACGTATTAATATATAAATTCGATGTGTTTTTAGTTGTTCGATTACTAATCGATTGACTAAAAATGTAACTAGAAGCTCAATGCTATTAAAATATTTTAATATACATTTTTTTACACTTAATTTTATTTCTTTATTATTACTAATAGGATCTTTCATAGTTGGCGTGATAAATAGAGTTAACTAGCCATATCACTTATCACTGTCTTAATTTGCCACATATTGAGTGTTATATGATTATAACGTTGTCGTCGTCATAGTCGTTATATAGACGACGTGTTTAATACAAATTGTAATGGAAGTATATAAACAATTAAAATATTAATTAAAAACAAAATTTCTTGAATGGATCAAATAAATTTTAACTTATTATTAATTTATGTTTTATATCAAAAATTATACTTAGAATATTTCATTTTATGCCACGTTTATGGATTTGTTGAAGTACATTGTAAATTTATATATATAAGTTACAATAAATCTGCCCAGACCCAAGTAAGCTAGAGGCTTACTGTGACCTAAAGATATTATATGTTATAACGAGCAAGGTAATTAAGAGCGTTAGTATCTAAAAGTGACAACGACATACGTAATGTTTGTATAAGTGCACTTAAATTTACATTAGTCGTAAATTATTAATACTGGTTTTCAAATGAAAAGGTGTTTTTTTTATATTTGGTTGATATGGAAAGTGGCTTCAGAGAATTCAATTTGACCAGATAGGGAATGTTGACACGTCCATATAATGATGCACTGTGCACTGCATTAAAGTCAAGTACAAACTTAACTTTAACTTGTTACCATTTAAAATTTATGATCTAAGATATAATATATATATATATATATATATATATATATATATATATATATATATATATATATATATATATATGTATATATATATATATATATATATATATATATATATATATATATATATATATATATATATATATATATATATATATATATATATATATATATATATATATATATATATATATATATATATATATATATATATATATATATATATATATATATATATATATATATATATATATATATATATATATATGTATATATATATATATATTATATCTTAGATACATATTTATTGTCTGTTTATCATCCATAAATATTTGTGGTAGCGTCAGACTGTAGTACGTACGTGTGTACGTACGATCCCCACTCAGGTGAATTATTTTTATTTTCTTGCTCTGGTAGGACGGAGTACAGTGTTCAGTTACGTAACTTAGTACATAATGAATTCCTGAGTAAAATGGAGGATGAAGAGTCTTATTCCTGCTCTAAACGGGCTAGAATTGAATTAAAATAAAACGTTTTAATATCAGTAAATAAATAGATTGTAACATTTTACCTATTTGTCATTTGAGACCAATTTCGTTAAGTCTTCAATCAGCTGCAAGGTACTGAATACAGCATACTAATTTAACCACTGTGTGCATAATATATTTGGATTAACATTATAGTAATTTGTGGAACGAAAATATATAATACTATTAGACGCTTACACAAAGCTCTGTTGCTGTTAGTGCATTCCGAATATATAGGTTTTATTCATCATAGTTCCATGATACTCGTGTAAGAGTAAAGTAGATCAAACGAGAAGGGTACGAGATAAAGAAAGCCGCGATATTAATCAGCTTCAATGGGTGTCTAACTAGCTAAAAGATGATAGACATGTGTTAGTGCGCCTAATGTCTTTCTGCATTACGCTAGGCTTTGATACACAGTACGTTTGAATAGGAAAATTGATGTTTTGGAAAGATATTTCTACATAATGTACGAGTATAATGTCTTCGGATGCACGTTAAGAAATAATGTTAGGCAATAATCGTTGTTATGTGTTATAGTAAATTTTTTATCCATATTGTATATTAATTACATAATAAAAGTTTAGAAATGAATTTATTATTATTTTTCGTAGATCAAAATACTTACATACATTAAATTAATTTATCGTTTTTCGTTTATTTCAACATTTACTTTATTCTAGAGGTCATCGTAACTAGTGGGATAGCATCGATTTGATTTTATCACGATGATTTTGTGTGCGATCCCTATAGGATTATCATTATCATATTTCAAGTCAAAGCAATGTGCGGCGTTTAATTACGCCACCAACGCTCAATGTCTTCAAATTAGGCCAAAGCTGATAACAGTGTGTCTTGCTACTAAGTTCCTTCTGCCTACTGTACTATATGCGGAATAACGCTTCTCGCTTTATTTTAATGGGAGATGACGTTTTACATAAGCAATCATTAATTATATGCAGCAGAAAGTGCTGGTACAAATTCAGAGAGTACAAAATTTAGAAATGTTGTATAGGTACCTACTTGATCTTAGGTTTCACGAACGTTCGTCGCAAATGTACTTCAAACGCTATCATCTAAATAAATAACTAATCAGTAATGTTTATAAATTTAACTACTCCATTAATTCACCACTTGTCACAAAATAATAGACAAAAGCGCGTATTATATTTCAATCCATTTATTATTATTAGAATTTACAATATACGGTGGCAATATGGTGTTGGAAATAAACGTAATTCGCTAGAATAAGTACACAATGGAAATTTAGTGTTAATATTACGCGATATAAATCTCCAATATCTATTGTTTGGTTATGGCATAGATATAAAACTGCTAATTCTATAAAATATTAATGTATGCTAATGTATTGGTACATGGTAATGTGCGTGTAACTCAATTACTATGTTGAAAATTCAATAATATACATTTTAGTACATAAATAAAAGCGAATAAAACTTGTTACAGTTCTGTAATTAGTGTGCTCAGACTTTATAAAGTGAGTTGAACTTTAAAATGAATTGAGTATACAGTTATATTGCTATTTATTGTACTTAGTTGAAGTATAACCACTTAATTATAATTAATTTTCTAGTTAAAAGTGTAGTCTATACGCGGTACTTCGAATCGTTACGTGTAAACAGAAATATCTCGGCGTTTTCTAAACTCTTAATGTAAATATATCTTACTTAACTTACTACAAACATATACACAGCAAAAGTTATGCACTATATATATATATATATATATATATATATATATATATATATATATATATATATATATATATATATATATATATATATATATATATATATATATATATATATATATCTAAAACTTTACATGTCAATTATTTTCTTTAAGCTTCATGCTGTCCCAAACTTTCTGAATATGTCATATTATATATAAAATTGAGGCAGTATCTGGTGTTACGATATTTCCATTTTGCATATTGTCCACCTTTTGTTTTCATATCAGAGCAATAGTAAAAATTATTAATTTCTATGAGAATCAAACTGAAAACTGTTGTGTTTAAATCCAGATGCTGCGCTATGATGGCCTCTTCCTTAATGATAATGGACAATAATATCCTAGCGCCAGATACTCAGATTGTTCCCCCATTTGAGGCGTTAACATAAAAACGAGCGCATGGGCAGCATGAATTATATTTCAGCATATTCCATATGTATGTCCCTTTAGATATTGCGTATAATGTTCACCGTTTACTGTAACTCTGTCAGTGTCAGGCCTAATTAGAGCCATTGAAATAGCTGATTAATATGCGCGGTCTATACCGATGTTCCATTGTGGAAGCGACCGAGTGAATTATGCACATCAAGTGAAATGATGTGATTACGAGCAATGTTGTCGCAGTCAAGCATAGCGCTAGTGACGTTTGAAAGCTCTTTAATTAAAAATAAAACTTATATATGTTATACTGGAACAGCGCATTTTAATTGACTCGGCTCGATATAGGTACAATGTAGACACTCCGTCATTAAACTTTATTGGAGTAAAGTCATGTAACTTTTTTTTTAAGTACATTTACGAATGTTCAATTGAACGTAACACATTTGTGGCTTTTATATATTATAAAGTTCAGTTGTGTACCGGTCAATATTAACAAGTGAGTAAAAATGTAGATAAATGATTTCTTTGAAGAGCTTAATGATTTTTTGATGTATTAGACGCAGGTGAACAAAGAGAATTTATTCACCTGCCTCTAAAACTTCAATGTATATCATCATCAAATGTATAATTTTGATATCCACCAATAAAGGAGGCTGTTTCTCAATTTAAAAATATAAGGTGCTCACATCAAAATATTAATTTAAACTTCTTACCCAAGCGCTTCAATGATTTCGTTACAAAAAGTGTATTAGCTTGTAATCTTAGAATATCGTTATTGACCGAGGTATTATGTGTTTATTATCTTTACCTATCCAACAAGTAAATATTGCTACAATTAGAAGTTACAATTATTTAAATGACACAAAAATTACGATAAAAAATACCTTATATACCTTATTACGCAGCAGGATATATGTAGGAAGAAAGTGCGCCCATGATGCAGGATATAAGAGTAAATGGACTGACCGCTGCGGATGCTGAAGACCGTGCAAAGCGGAAAAGACTAGGGTAAGTCATAAAGCAGGCAAAATGTCCGGGACTAATGCTAGGCAGAAAAAAAATAACAGCGTACATTTTTCAATTTAATTACAAAAGGAATCTTTTAGCCAACCTACACATAACATAATATATATTTAAAAAAAAATCGTGAAAATCTTCATAAGCCTGATACAAATCAGCACCGATAATGTGATTATCATCATAAACAAGGAGTCTCGGAATCCATCTGTCAGCACGCATATAAACGTGAACAATGACTGGTGCACAAACACGCCTGTCGCCGGCTCGGTCGCACGGGCCTAGCGGATTGATTGTCAAACACATTACACGATGCCGAATGCATGCATACCTATAGGCTACTCTATACAATGTAGAGATGGCAGAATTTATAATTAATTAAGTCAATAGACAGTAGTGGTGCTATTGAAATATTTTAATGCAATGTATTCATGTCAATTTTATTTCTTCATATTGTAATACATAACGCCCTCCTGTCAATAAGCATATGAAAATTTACTTTCATAGAAAAGTTCATTTGAACCATCGCAGTGTAGTTCGGATGAACTTGGTCAATTATAATGGCTGTAGGTTGAGTTCTCTGAAATAGTTACATAAATACAGGCGCTTTCTTATATAATTGTCATGATTACTGTACCTAATAATCAATATTTACTTTATTATCTATATATTATAATACATAAAATTATGCTATTGTTCTTCATAATTTTTTTTAAAGTAGTGTTAGCGTTTATTTATTATATACAGATTCCAAGAGAAATTGATCAACGTTATTATTTATAAGTGATTTTGAGATACGTACCTATTGTGGACGGAATGGAAAAATTGACCTTCCAAGAAATTCGCTTATAGAATGCCGAGGGTCTTGATCTAATTTCTAAATTGAATTATTTAACGAATTTGTAATCTCTCTTTAAGCTATGGCATGAAAACATATCTTATGAATGTACTTTATTATATTTATTAAATTCATTTTATTATACAATTATTAATCGTGTTGAGATTATTACATTTAATATTTGATTGTAGCAATCTTTTCAGCGGTATAGTTAAGTTTATGAAAAAAGGAATGCTAGTACATTAAGACATTATTTTTTAAAATGACACGATTCGTAGGCTGTTCTGGACGAACGTGTACATGTACGAGGCTTAAAAAAGAGGTAGGGCGGGTGTTAATTCAAATATTTTAATATAAAAAAGTTATAAAGCGTTGTAACTATGTGGCGGCTACTGATTATTCATGCACATGGCTTTACATATTCATAAACAGTTATAACATTATTCTGCACAACAAAGTCCGAGCGTAAAGAATTAACAACGTAAAATTCCGCGATTCAGTACTGATTTATCACCAATTTATTTAATCCCATTTAACAAAGTTACAATAGGGCCATTAACAATTGAAGCGCACTTCTGAACTAATTAAAAATGGGCGCGTCTTCAGCACAATTTGGACTATTTAAGTGCTTACGCGGCTCGTTTCTGTTCAAGTTGTTTCGAATAAAGAATTAATTATGAAGTGGAGGCCAAGTTGGCGTCGGGACGGGCGACTTGCGAGTTTCAACTGGTTACAATTTGTGGGAAAGTAGCAGGTGTGATGCGACGGCAAACTTGGACGGATCGTACACACGCTTTGTTGCCTTCTCAGATGATAAACTTGATTTAAAACGCAGATTGCAGGTGTTTCAAAATATGCAGGTTTGCTCTTTTTGTTCTGGTTGACTTCTAATTTATATTTACGGTTATTATTTTATAATGGCGCCTCTTACTGAAAGTAGAAAATGTTAACAAATGTATAATTACATAAACATAATTATATGTATACTAATAATAATTGTGTATTCAAATACAAATAAATATTATAATAGTAAAAATATCCTCATATTTAAAGGGATTATTCAAGAAATTCATTTATAGGTAATTTATAATATATTTATAATATAATATATATGAATATATAGTTCTTCTTCTTCTCTATCGTATCCTCATGACTGAAGGACGAGACTATAGTGAGCTGTGTTCATCACCAGTCTCCTCCAACTTTTAAAGTCAAGTCAAGGATCAAGGTGCCAAGTGGATAGCCGCCTACAAGTTAGTGTGAGTGGCGTCTTTTATGATCACTATCCAGCACGATGATGCTCGTCCCCTGCTTCTCGTATCTTCGACATAGCCGGTGATAAGGAGCCTTTCAAGACGTCAGGGCTTCATTTGACCGTGTGCCCGAAAAATTTCAGTATCCTATGATTGTAGATGGTAGTTAGCCTGATCTTAATCTGGAGCTCTTGGAGGATAGGCTCGTTAGTGTGGCATTGCGTCAAGGATATTCAGAGTATCTTACGCCACCACCACATATCTCCGCACGCAAGCTTTTAATGTTTTAAAGGCATACAAAAATATTGAAAAGATAAGTGTTCTCTCATTCTCCAATTCATTAACTTCAAGAAATATTAGGTTTAGTTAATAATGCTATCCGAATAAATAATTTTAAAAATGTCGACGCCGTTATATCGTAACTGGTAAATGTATTGAAGTACACACAATAGTAGTGATTTCCTTTCCCCGGTCTGGTCGAGCAGAACCCGATGCCGGAAAAATCACCCAACATATCTCTAAAATTGAGTTCACAGCGTTGAGTTCCATTATTTAATGCAAAGTATCTGAACTCGGGTGGCAGGCGGACAACGGAGTGTCTTGACACTACATATCTTATATCTGATTATTACCTGCTATATGTTCCTGCTATATGTAGATTATACCTGCTATATATATTATAGACCGTGATGTTGGAAAAAAGGTATTTAATATGGACTGAAATAAATGGTTGAGCGGAGTTTCGTTCCAATGTCCATAAAATATGACGATATAGAAAGAAGAAAAAAATATATATTTCAAATTGAAATATCGATAATATCGGTCGTCTTTCCTAATAATGATGGTACGAGAGCTACACTCAATGGCTACTTGTACTCGTTGATTTTACAAAGAACAATCGTCTTAGCGAATACAATTACATTCTCTTTTACTCTACATCCATAGTTCTATGAGAATAAAATTGGCTTAAATTTTCTAGAGACAAAAAATTATGTTTAGTGATGAAACTTGAAGTAACCTGAAGTATTTTAATTTCTTTATAATTAATATTTATTTCAATCGATAGCGAATTTGCCAATTATGTATGTTAAATGGTAGTAATATATATATATATATATATATATATATATATATATATATATATATATATATATATATATATATATATATATATATATATATATATATATATATATATCTTCTCAGAGGGTGTCTAGCCAATTATCTGTCCGATATTTGGTTTCCGGCATACGGGTACGCGACCCCGGGACCTCGAGCCACCACTTTCATAACCCGATCCAATCCATGTAAGTGGTGTCCCTCCCCTATATTCCAAGTCTTTCTGCCTCTTATTCCCTTTCCTTTCTTGGTTTCTCCCTTTCTTGGTTTCTCCAGTAATGGGTTTGGAGGTCAGATGGCAATCGCTCCACTAAAAACCACTTCGCCACTCATATGGACCGATTTGACAAAAAGCTGGGTATGGCTAGGGCGTCGCCGCTAAACGACGCGCAGGCACATCGCCCTACACCTGCGATAAGTGGGCAAGGGCTACCGTGTCAAGTACGGGCACGGCTAACGACGTCAGTACCCAGACGGAAACTCCGCTTTGCAACATGGAATATTGGCTCTCTAACCGGACGATGCAGAGAACTCGCAGATGTACTCATGAGACGTCGGGTCCAGTGTGCTTTCCTTCAGGAAACTCGCTGGAAGGGCAATAAGTCTCGTAACATCGGGCAAGGTTACCGCCTTATATACACTGGGTCACCTACGGGCAAAAACGGTGTAGCGGTAGCGTTTTCTGAAGAGCTTCAGAATGGGCTTCTTGAAGTTGACCGTCGCTGCGACCGCTTGATGCGGAAAAAGGTACTGATCGAGGGCGTAATCACAAACTTAATCAGTGCTTATGCTCCCCAGGCGGGTTGTAGCGCGGCTGAAAAGGAGACTTCTGGGAGCAGTGTGAAGAGGTCCTACTCGCTATACCGGCTACCGAAGCAATCTTAGTTGGGGGGGACTTAAACGGTCACGTGGGTAGGGTCGCTGAGGTGTATGAACGTGTTCACGGGGGTTTTGGATATGGTCTTCGCAATGCAGAGGGAGAAAATATTCTAAGAACCTGCATTGCGTCTGATCTGGCCATCGTGAATACTTTCTTCCAGAAGAAACCTCAGAACCTTATAACGTATAAGAACGGGTCCCACTCAACTCAAATTGATTATTTGCTGACTAGACGGTGTCATATGGGCAGGGTGACCAACTGTAAGGTCATTCCCGGCGAAAGCCTGACGGTCCAACATCGCCTCCTTGTCATGGACTATAATGTTACCCCGAAAAAGAAAGTAGCTGAGAATCGCAAGCCTAGGATTAAGTGGTGGTTGTTGAATGAGCCGATGCAGACAGACTTTTTGGCGGAGGTGGAGAGTTAAAATCTACTGACTAACACCGAGACCGCTCAGACTGCATGGGATCGAGCTCATTCAGCAATCATTGCGGCGGGCAAGCGAGTTCTTGGTGTTACTAAGGGTGGGCGTGTCATCGACAGGGAGACATGGTGGTGGAATGACCAGGTGCAGGGGGTGATTCAGGAAAAGAAGGCTGCGTTTAAAGAGTGGCAGCATTCCAACTCTCCTGAAGATAGACTGGAGTAGATAGCAGCGAAACGGGCCAGCAAAAGAGCTGTAGCCAGAGCCCGCAGAGAAAGTTTGTCGCCATTGTACGATAAACTTGAAACTGTGGAGGGGCAGAAGCTCATATACAAACTGGCTCGTGCTCGAGATAAAGCGACGCAGGATATTACAAAATGTCTTTGCGTCAGAGATTCTCGGGGCACGTTGCTTTGTAGTCATGCCTCTGTGAAGGAGAGATGGAGAAGCTACTTTAAGGAGCTGCTGAACACTCAGCAGTCTTGTAGTCCTCCTGAATTATCTCCTAACCTCGGACTTGTTGCTCCAATAACCCGTGACGAAACTCGTAATTGTGAATGAAGAACGGAAAAGCGGTAGAACCTGACGACATCACAATCGAGGCGTGGAAATCGTTGGGCTCTCTTGGTGTGCTTATACTTACTGACATGTTTAACCGTATCTTGAATACTGGAAAGATGCCACATCAGTGGCGGCAGAGCTTTATTATCCCTATTTACAAAGGAAGGGGCAGTGTTCAAGATTGCGGTAGTTATAGGGGCATTAAGATTATGAGCCACACCATGAAGCTCTTCGAGCGCATGATCGGCCTCAGGCTCCACCAAGAATGTACTGTCTCTGAGTCCCAGTATGGGTTTCAACCAGGATCAGGCACTATGGACGCCATTTTTGTCCTCAGAACTTTGATGGAGGCTTACAGGGAAAAAAGGAGAGCTCTGCATGTGGCCTTTTTGGACTTGCAGAAGGCCTTTGACTGTGTGCCACGTCAGTGTATCTGGTGGGCATTGCGATCCAAGGGGATCCCTGAAGCCTATATTGGGGTTATCAGAGATATGTACAACGACTCCGCTTCAGTGGTTAGGACCGCTGTTGGCGACACCAAGCCCTTCCCGATTACAGTAGGGGTTCACTAGGGCTCAGCTCTTAGTCCGTTCTTATTCAATGTAGTGCTGGATACTGTCTCGGCTCACATCCAATGCCAGCCCCCGTGGCTGATGATGTATGCCGATGACATAGTACTCATCGACGAGAACCGACTGATGCTGGAGCGTAAAGTGAACGCCTGGAAGGGTGCGCTTGAGAACGGTGGTCTCAAACTGAATGTGTCGAAGACCGAGTACATGGCTTGCGGGAACCCGGACTCGAGCACCATCCATATTGGGCCTGAGCCAGCCGTTAAGTCGGAGAAGTTCAGGTACCTTGGAGCTGTTATGCATGAGTCTGGAGGCATCGACCACGACATCCATGCCCGTATAAACGCTGCCTGGGCCAAATGGCGGGAGGTCACTGGTGTAGTCTGTGATAGCAGAATACCGCCCAAGCTCAAGGGACTGATATACAAGAGCATTATCCGACCGGTTCTTTTATACGGCAGCGAATGTTGGCCAACATTATCTCGGCACACTCAGGAGCTTCACGTCACGGAGATGAAGATGCTGAGATGGATGTGTGGCGTTACGCGGTCCGACCGCATACGCAACACATTCATTCGAGGTAGTCTTGGGGTCCGTGACGTAGCGGATAAGCTCCAAGAGCGTCGCCTGAGATGGTATGGCCATGTTATGCGCCGATCTGAGAACTATGTCGGAAGGAAGTGCCTTGACATGTCTGTCCCTGGAGTTAGACCACCCGGACGCCCAAGGAAGCGATGGCTGGATGTCGTGACACAAGATATGAGAGCCAATAGATTGTCCACTGAGGATGTTAAAGACCGTGCAAAGTGGAGTAGGCTTAGTCGGAAGGCAGACCCTGGCAAAAGCCGGGACTAATGCCAATATATATATATATATATATAGATGTGTGTGGAGATCATGATTTCGATAACATATCTTACTTTAATATTTTTAATGTAGCTTACTAGCTACATTCATCTAAAATGTTGTAGGGAACTATTATTTATATCTTTATTATTTCATTTAGTATATGATATTTATATAGTTCAAATTACAATATTATTATTTACTTATTTATCACAAATATACATAATTCTCAATATCATACACAGGTAATATTAGTAAAAAGAATTTATATATTTTATCATAACTATTTGTATGTAGTCAATTGATAAACAAGAACGGAGTTCTGCCCCTGATCTACTCCTGAGTAGATGCAATCATATTAACAAGCAGTTGATGAATGCCGTTCAATGTGCACTTTCCGTTTTTTCTATTATTTTGTTTATTATATTAATTCTCGTGTTCTATTTTCTATAATATATTTGAGGTTGACATTTTTATAACTATATTGTGTTTAATTATCGTGTTTTGTTGTGTATACGTTTATATTACATGTAGTTTAAAGTGGTTACAAGTGATGTTGAATATACTGAGTGCGAAACCGTGCGTAGATTTTTATTCTTCTCCTCGACACTACAATGTTGTCATATATTTCCATTGTCTGAATAGACTAATTGTCTGTTAATTGTAAAATAAGATACTTTTATTAATTAAGTAGAATTAAATATTTCATGAGCATATGCTTAGCTGCATTTTCCACTTTCCTATTAAATTTGAGAAATGTTATGGTATAGTGATCAACAAATTCAATACCGGAAGCGATCATCGACTTGTAAGAGGCACCCTAAATATCAACTTCAAGTTTGAAAGGAACCGCATGGTTAGGCCTATTCTCCGTCCCAATCTGCTCCATGCCTGATATGATAAGTTCCAACTCGAGTTGAAAAACCGCTTTACTGCCCTGGATTCCCCGGTAAACGTAGATGAGGACTTAGAGGGCATAATTAGAGTTATACGCAAAGTGGGACCGAAGAACTTTCGGAAAAGGCAACAAGATAAGAAGTCCAAACTTTCGAGTGAAATCTTGGAACTGATGCGACTTAGATGGGAAACACTAGAGGATGCTTTGCCAGATCCCCAGTTACTCAACAAAAAGATTCCAGGCATGGTAAAACGCGACCTCCGAAGCTGGGACACTCGCCTCGAGAAAAATCGGGGATCAAAAGTCTTTTCCAAGACACTGGGAAAGAGCCATTTGACAAAGATAACCACCTCGAATGGTGAAACTGTTACATCAGTAGCTGAGATCTAGATCTAGAGGATTCCTATGGAAATTTGTACGCCTCGCATGCGCCAAAACCTCTACCAGATGAGGAAGACCCCAGAGCTCCTCTCTCCCGCCACTTTAGAGACGATCTTCCGGACGTAAATATAGACGAAATCGCGGCGGCTTCATTTTTAATCAGACAGATTAAAAATGGAAAGGCTCCCGGGGAAGACGGAGTGGCCTCTGAGCTGCTTAAGGCTGGGGGAAAACCTGTTCTCGAGGAACTGAAAAAGCTGTTCATCTCCGTTATAGCCAGTGGAATAACCCCGGAGGCGTGGAGCAGAGACCTGACAGTAAAACTGGTATAAAAAAAAAAACAAATATACCCACATTAATCTATCTATTAGCGAGAAACGCCATCCACCGTCTACACGTTTTATTTGCTTTTGTCTATCGAAATAATTTACAGGTTTTCCGACAAGAGAAACAAAAGGCTCATTGTGGGGCGACAATCATAGTTGTTTACTTGTTACGCTAATGGTAATCGTTGACATCCGCCATTATCTCAATTGCTCAGGTTGAGGGCGATAGACGGTTATTATTTCAATAAACGACACTATCACCCGTAATAGCATAGCCATAGCTTTTTAATTGTAATCCTCGCGGGTGTAGCACGTTACTCCTATCTATTACTAATCTAACACGTGTTGAGCTGTTATTTGGATACAAAATATGTATGTATATTATTTTTTTTTATAGTGACATTTTCGTGCCTATTATATCATATAATAAATATAAATTGTAAATAAATATATGAAACTTTTTTTCAATTAAATATATATCTATATATATATATATATATATATATATATATATATATATATATATATATATATATATATATATATATATATATATATATATATATATATATATATATATATATATATATATATATATATATATATATATATATATATATATATATATATATATATATATATATATATATATATATATATTGTAAAATAAGTAACACAAGTTCATTTAGAGATCCAGAGGTAATAGTGTAATAGGTTAAATTTGATAATAAATTAATCATAATTATAATAAAATAGACGTCTTAGGCTTTGCGTTCTAATTTTCCTCGACACGTCCAAAGAATAACCGAAATGCAACCTATCGTCCTACCCATTATCACGATTCGTTTCTGATAGTGTTAATAAAAGAAGGGATAGTGAGTGGCTCCATACCCGCCACTTAACATGAATTCCAACCCTCACCATGAATAGTAACGTTAATGATACTTATAATGTCTTTGCAAATTTCCAATATTAGTTAGCTTTTACATCAAATTAATTTATTGACGATAAGATCGTAACAACTGACATCAATATAGAACTCCGGTTCGTATATCAGTTCTAACTCCCTACCTCTAGTTGGCCGATTGTGATAGTCCATTTCAGTACACTCTCTTAGAGGATATTACACCAGACGCTATGCAACCGCCAACGTATAAGTTTTTTATAACACCTTTGCAAAAGAAAATTATAAGTTAAGCTGAGATGAAACTTACCTAACTATGTGAATATTCGGTGATTATGTGTTTATTCATAGTATTTAAACGTAATTTTATTGTATTGCCTCTTTAAAGCTCTAAATGCCTCTAGCGAAAATACTCGCACAGCATATGCGGCAGTTTGTCTGCGCTGACATCAAACTCAGATCTTTATATAATTGGTGAGAACTCATAATATAAAATAAGATAACTCATATGATAACTTCAATAGAGAAATCATAAAATAATTTAAAGAAGCTGAGAATGCTGAGAAGAAAGAACGATCGTGAAAGAATCTCAGCGGCATAAACTAATACTACTTAGCAATACGCAGATGTCACACTGTGCTTTTTATCACGATACTAAGTGTTAGACAAATTGGCGGTCGCTACTACAAGCACCAGTACTGCGGAACATAAAATAGCTTTACACTCCCATTCATCATAGACCAAATCATAGAACAACAGTGGAAGCTGTTATATATGTCCTACACTGCACGAGTATTGCATACGCAACGCAAGACAGCATCGATCTTGATATAAAAAATAAGTGTCATAGTATTTCACCTAGCCAAACATCAGTCTCGGTGATGCTGAGCAGCAGTAGATCGTGTCGCCATCATCAGTTGTCAGTCTCCGAACTCCTGACAGTCGTGTCACAAATTATACCTATGTCCAACGCCATACAGCACCGCTTACGCAACGCGCGATATAATTAACTGACACTGCCATAGCATTTCACTTAAGCTGCACTTAATAGTGATGCCAAGCAAGTTTGGCGCATGTCACCGACCTGTGTGAAACATAGTCTCACCGATCCCCGACAATCGTATGTTACATAATATATTATAATAGTTGTAATTTGTAATTTGTACAACTAGTGGAGTGCTGTAAGTTGTAAAACCTCAGGAGCCAGAGACGGGAGTTTTATTAAAAACTGCTGAACTGCATTGTTAAAAGCTCAACAAAAAAAATTTAATAAAATAAATGCCCGATCTTGACTACAACTAATTTAATGAAAAAAGTGATGATTTATAACTGTCGTCGTCAGCTACAGTATAATTTAATTATTTTTTCCTGCACCCATCGGCCAATTGTTAATGGACTTTTATTGTTATTGTTATTGGACTTTTTTTCCTTCTGGAACTATTTTATGAAACTTCTCATATGTATGTAACAATTCGCGTGATATTCAACTCCTAGAGCCACTAAATCTAACACGACTACAATTTTAAATTGTTTCCTTGTAAGTAGAGGTACCTACGTAGCAGATTTGTTGTCTTGGCGATTAAGGCTTTCTTCTTTCCTTCATTTCATCGGATTCACAAAAAATAAACTTTCAATAAAAATCAGTTGAATCAGGCGTTCGAAGTTTTTTCTTTTATGGAGATCATGCTGATATGGTTATTTCTTTATTAAAATAAACATTAATACTTATTTTTTTATACATTTTTTTATGATCTGTATACTGAATGCACATAGACCAATCCGCAAGCATTCACATACTATGGAGCCGCTCTTTCTGCAGAACAGATTTCAGCGTTAATATAATTTTTGTTACTTTCATAATTTCTCCTAGTTCGGAGCTTAATTGAGCACTAGATTTTCATTTCGATTTTTTTTCACTACTTGATGATTCACTTATTTTGATAGGAGGCTCTAACAACAAGTATTAGTAATATTAAAAACTTACGTTTATAACATGATTAATAATTAGTATACTTAAATTTTAATATATTATTATATATATGAATGAAAAACAAGTACCTATTTTGACTATACATCTTTTTATTAAATATTATATTATTCTTGTAATCAATTTATTTTGTACCTGTATATATTATTATAAAATGTAATAAATTGAGAATATTAAAGTTGTTGATATTTTCAAGATCTTCGTACAGAATTTACTTATGAACTTATTAAACTGAATAAATACTAAATTAACTTTTAACCAATACATTTTCCACGACAGTTGTGATACAATAAACGCATATATTAAATTATTTCACCTTTCATTTTCAAAGATCCTGTGGCATTTAGCTTTTTAGCACAGGCAAGTAGAAACTAGACTAAATTGTATACCAACAACTACAAAGTATGCAAGAAAAAACGAATATTTTTTACGAGACGCCAAATTAAGTTGTTAGCGTGGGAGAATGTTTTTCGGTTCCAACTGTTCATTTGCAACTTTAAAGCAACCAGTTTTTACTAATTTAGGCTAATATTGTCAAGTCGGAAACGGAAATATAAATATCTTAACATACCCTTGTTTAGAGAACACGTGTAGGAATTAACATATTGTATGGAAAGATTTAGGCCGCAGAGATAGCTTTGTCTAATCCGCATTGTAGCAAACATATGAAACAATTTCTGAAGATTTTGCGGCATGTCAGCTTTGTTACTTGATTTGTATGTGGCGTGTGTGTGTGTGTTGTGTGTGTGTGTGTGTGTACTGTGCTTTATATAAAATGTTATCTCACATGATTAAATGGAGGATTCATATTTAAATTTATGTTGATTACGTTGACATCATTATACAAGAGTTTTCTTAGTTATTTTAAAATTATATCAGAGACTGACAAATGTATATCATTATAAATAAAAGGATGAACGCACAATTTTTTCTAAATATCAAGTTACTTAGTACAATACATGGCGATTTTCGCCAAAAGAGAGGTAGGTACTCAATAGACCTATATAGCTCGCTCAGTCATTAATTGAATTAATTGCCTGTCATCTGTTGATCGCTGCTCTTACACAAGTCATTAGTCAAAATCTACCGTATACGCACGTTACCTAATTTAATTATGCACTAATAAGTCAAATTCGCTATCTAGAACGTGATCATTGGACCGTTGAGGAAATTAATATATATATATATATATATATATATATATATATATATATATATATATATATATATATATATATATATATATATATATATATATATATATATATATATATATATATATATATATATATATATATATATTAAGTATAGTACTTTAAAATATATGTTACATTCAAATATCAATTTTTATCATATAAAATAAAAAAAATCATACTAAAAGAATATGTTAATTTCTAAATATTTGTTTACTCTTAGAAAAAACATAAAATATTCATAAAAATTGCTTACAAACATATCGATATAACATTTTGAACTGAGTTTAAAAAATAAAATAAGACTAAGCAATATAGGAGTACATGTAGGATAGTAAAACGAAGGACACGATTACGGCTGACAAGGCAATTAATAAGGGCAGATGGCGATTGAGCACGAGTCACCCGTCTGACCGGTATTAATCATAGACGGGTAGTCGATTACGTATCAATATGTCAATTTACTTGAGACTTAATTATAAATATATGTAAATGTTTTAAAATAATTGCAATTGATAATTTTACCATTGTTTATTAATGAAATTTCTTATTAAATTTAAAAAAAAGTATTTTATTTTCATTATATTATTATTATATTTTTAATGTTTTGCTTATCTGAAATACCCTTCATCGGGGTATTAATACAAACGAACACTAGAACTTATTACAAAGCCTACTTAGTTTTCCTTTGTGATCGCGACCTGAAAGGGGACTTTTTATTCTAATGAAAATCATCTAAAGGGGATGTAAAAGATTTTTATCCACGACGCTTTCATTATACAAAAGAAATCTCGTAGAAAATTAACATACATAAACTAAACACTTCTATACATCACTTTATAAACCATATTTCACAGTAACATACAACGTTTGTAGTGAATGAGAATTTCTTCTCATTACTTCTGTCACTCTTCGCATCTACCGCGCACACTTATCATCAACACGATAGTATCGTTGTTGGGAATAAAATATGTGAGAATCTCAGCATTAAAGTCGAGAGCACTCGGTCTATCTGACATACAGCATTTTGTATTTCATGTCATACTTTTAAAATAATATTATTTTAATTTTCACATGGTTAGTATTAAAAGAAATAACTTGTTTTACTTTAAATGTTATGTAATTTTAAGATTCATGAACATACATTTCTTTAAAACATTTAAAAATGCTTATAAGTTTTTTATAATATTTTTTATTGTTTAGTTTGGAATAAAAGATATTGAAATATTTAATAAATAGCATTCTCTTTCGAAAAATTACTTCTTAGAAATAATCCATAGATAGCGGAAATTTATAAAAATCTCGCTACCAAGATGCTAATAACAAAAATCAGTTGTAACGAGCGTTGTAAAATTTTAACGTAGCTTGAGACGAGCGCTTGTTCGATTCTTCCTACAATACAATCACAATTTTTTTTTTATTCTAGCTTGTGAGTCTTAGCATATTAGAAATAAAAAAAAAACAGCATCACGCATTTTCCCGCATAACAAGAAACGTTATATTAAAACACTCCATTCTATATTTTTCGCCGAATTTCCAAGACGTGTCAAGTGGTGGAACTCTTTTTGTTTACCAGAGCGCGGAAATGAAAATAAATTGAAATATTGTTTTTCCTCTGGTTGGGGATCTAACCCACAACCGTCACATTTACAGGCACACGCTGTGCCACTGCACCATGGCGACCTTTGATTCTCGTTGGCTATAATATACACTTATTTAATTTAAATGTACTAAAATATTTCGCCATAGTAACAGATAATTGCAATCTGACATGCGTTGGTATACGTAATAGAATCACACGTATCGGCCTCCTTAATGACATTTTACTTGCGTGATTGTTGCTGTCACGATGTCAAAGTGGGGGGAGGGCGGTTAATTAAAACTTCTGGGAGGACTGCACTTTATTACCCTCTGAGAAACAGAAACCAATACCGTCGATATGGATCATATGTAATAATAGGATATCTAATTAATCCAGTAATATATTATAACGTATTGAATGACAATATTGTCTTAGCCAGAACACGTATTGAACTAAATACATGACTAAACAGATGATTAATGACTTAGGGATTATATAAGTTAATGCCGTATTACTATAATTAATATCATTATTAATTTACATCGCTCTATAGTTTTATGTTACGAGAGCTTTGAGCGTTACAGCTAGTAAAGTACACATGGAAGTCTAGATTATAAATGCTATTCATTTGAATTCACCGTGATTCTTACGAGTAGTGCTTTTAGAATTTATTTATTGATATAAAAGTATATGTTAAAGTAAATTCCAAAAACATGTTTAATAATCCATAATTGTTGAGGATAATTAAATCGTAACAGGGTTAATTAAGATTCGTACGTATGATCAAATTGGTATTTTGTTAAAACTTCGGTTTCTAGCTATGTAAAAATATAAAATATTCTTTGCTCATTGTATAGAGGTTATTCTTTTTATTAAAAATGACCCACTAAATTAAATTAAAATTACCATAAAATATGTGTCATGTACTTTTCTAAAAATACCTTTTTTTATCTTCATTTAAATTTGTCTAATTTTAGAATTCAATGCAACATAATATATATACATAACGTACTGTTTTATATATAGAGTTTTTTTCATATTATTTACATATATTTATTACATAAATACTATTTATAATACATAAATATATGGAAACGTTTTGCGTGATATGCCAACGTGCTTATAAATATTCCTAAGGTAGACTTAGCCTTGTATTAAGCCATGAGCTCCTCCACTTTATCTTATAAAAAGACTTTTTTACTCCGAATAAAGAATCGTTCGTAGCGCTATCCATGCGCGAGTTCGTTTTGTATACAACGAAAGCACAAAACATTTGCCTAAAACGCAATGATCATTATATTTCGAGAATATTATTTGATGTATTATTCATTTTTGGAAATTCATAAACACCACCTAGATAACTATGTACATATATTAAATATGTTTACAGATTATGCACCTGCAACCATGCTATGCTAATATGATAAATCATATATGTACTATATCAAAAAGCTTATTATTCCTTTTTATTATTCCATACCTCCAAAGGAAAAAATGGAGTTATGGATCACTATGTGTTACGTCTGTATTTTCGTATGTCACGACCATTCCTCATTAGGTACTTCCCGTTGGCCTAAAATTTTAAAATTTAGAAGGAAATGAGAACTTGTAGTACATATACTGGAAACCTAACATTTTAATTACAGAAACTAATAATTACAAACTTATAAGTATTTGTTAGTTCATTTCATACAAAGTGAGTGCACAGGCCCGCGATTTTTTTTGTTCACTTTTATAAATTGGACTACCCGTGGACCTACAGACATGAGCCCCTTGGTGCGTGAGTCCGACTCGCATTTGGCATTTTGTTTATTGGTTTCTGTACTATTTTTAATAATGTTTAATAAGTATTAATTAACAACAACAAAGCTAAAGCTTTATTTTATCTTTATTTAGAATACTTTTCTTTTATTATTCCAAATATGTAAGATCTAATAAGATTCATACAATTTCATGAATTACGATAGTCCTTCAACAGTCCACGTAAGACGATATTATGCAAGACAGCAATTTCATCAAGTGTAGAGTGATCCTGCTCTTATCGGGCACCTGTGGGCTGTTGAATAAAGCTGTCCATTTGAGAAATGGACTTCAACGCGAGGGAACTTAAACGGATTGAATGATGATGGCTCGTGTTTAGTCAGTAATTGGTATTTGAATACGAGAATAGAAATGGAAGTTGTTTATGGCAATATAGAACAGTGATTACTAAAATTTTATATATATATATATGTATATACATATATATATTTATTATTTATTCATTTATATACTGTAATGTAACTAAAACAAAAAATACTAACGAACATCTTGGGAAGCTATTTCGACAATCACTGTTGCTTAAACAAGGCTATATCTATATTGACACTAATAATTACATTAAAAGATTAAAATACTGCATTAAGTAACTTAAAAATAATTATCTGAAGTTAAAAATTACATAAAATTTTTCCTATTTTATCTTATAATCCTTATCCTGATATTTAAAATATCGATACTGTTAGATTAAAATTTATCCTGCAACAAGTTGATTTTTCTTTATGTTATTACGAAACACATATATAGACGAGAATAGTTCATTTTATAACTACTGTAGTATAAAAAACAATTGAGAAATTAATTTACAAGCGATTTGATTCGATTTAATTTATCTTTCTTCGCCATTCTCCACTTCTCGCCCTCACTCAAGACACTGCGTGTCGAGCGGCGGTTGCTATGCTACGCTTCTTACCGAAGTGGGAAATTGAAAATAATTTATTCCCCTGAATAGGTGTTAAACCCAAAAACCATCACATATACCGTCAGACGATGTCTCACTGCACCACGATTAAAACAATATATAAATTATTTCAAATTATCAGATAGTCAATAGCTATCTCTATTGATATTATATTATAATATTATAACATATCAACAACAACGATAGCGTGCTTATCTAGACTATTAAATATGCACTGAAACTATTTACATTTACGTATAAAAAATATTACAGTATTATTCGATATTATTTCACTTTATAGTGCAATAATCACAAGTAAGCTTTGAGAGCTATGGCCCATGAATCTGTCTTTGTCGAGCGTTGGCCCGTTGCAAATTAATTCATACCCATGCGACCCGGTTTTAATTTCGTACTACCACTGATTTACGGTGTCCATATTAAAGACAAGTATGCGTACCTCTCTATTAAGAGCTGAAACATGGCCTTTGTTCTAGGTGAGAATGTTTTAAGGATTTCGCAAGAAGATTCATGGGTAAAGACAAGGGAAGTTGTTCTCTCGATTATAGGAGTATTAATGTCTTACACAAATTAAATTTACGAGTGTTTAGTATTGTTCCATTGAATGTTTACTTAATAATTCATTTTTAAGACTAGTTGAAATTCTTATATATTTTTTTAGATTGATATAAAATTATTAAAAGATTAATTTTAAGATTAATTAAAAGATTAATTTGATATAAAAAACTAAATAAGTACTTTAAGAAAAAGCTTGTACTTAATTTTGCAATGTAACAATTTATTACAAGTCACTAACGAATAAAACGTAGTCTTAAAACGTTTAAAGCTCTCTCAGCATATTTCGACCAAGCGAATTTTATGCAATCCTATTCAGTTGGCGCTCCGCTTATAGCCTGACGTTGAAGTTGAATATTCAATGGAATATTATTATAGCCTCGGATCGATCACTTCTAATTTATTAATCATTGTATTTGTTTCATGTATACATAGACGTGGAACTTGGCTTTTGCGTACACGTTTTTATAAATTTTACGTAAGTTATTCATATGAAAAATCAAACTTATAACGAATAACTTAGCCAAGATTGTAGACAATTAAAATAATTTTTAATGTTAATTAAAATTCTTAATACATAATCGTCATAAAAATTAGTAAAAAATACAGTAAAAAATATACAAGAAACGAGTAGTCCACATTCCGAATAGAAATGAAGAAATTTCCTATTTTCAAACGGAGCGTAAAAACTCCTCAAGAGTAAGTTCGAGATAGCGAAATATTGCATAATGGCACACAATTCGTTAGGTCCAGTGGCGCAGAAAGAAGATTTAAACGCAGGTGTTACTGTATTTTGTGTAAAATATTGAAATGGAACGCTGGAGAGCGGCAGCGGCGAGCGGCAGCGGGTTACAAATTAAAGCGCCAGGTGATCTTTGCCATTTAAACTCTATGTCGGCTACGTTCTGAATTGCACACCCTTAGTTATTCTGGTTATGAAATATTTCAAGTATATATAATTTTCATATGTAGAAAATTCTGTACAGAATATCAATACAGAAATTTTCTATAGGTTTTCCTTGCAGTACTGTTGTTTTTCTTGTCAAATTACTTCATCTTCATACCTTAAGTACACTGAGTATTTAGTATTAATGTACTAATGTTCTAATTAATCAGTAGGTAATTTATGTAGAAAACAAAAAATACATGCCTATAACTAATGTACATAAATTTTACTGACTTGTAACAGATTTTAATATATCATTTATATACTACACATATACGCACAATACGTTTTCGTTTAATGTGTAGACGATAAAATACGAGAACAGGTGCTTCATCATATTCTAAAGCCATGTGTCACGCCGAGCGCCCGCATGATGTACAGGACCTTATAGGCTTACGTGCACCGAGGGTATCAGCGAAATTAGTGGTTTCTCTAATAGATTTTAACATCGTTATTGTTCAAAAATATGTGGCTCCAGAGATTTCAATGAGCAAAATGTGAATTTCGTGTGTACTACCAGTCGATTATTATTCTGGAATATTTGTAGGTTCTAATTAGACTTTCGAATATAATGCAGCTATTACCAATATGCTCTATGCTGCCGTCAGCTCTTTTAGCATAAAGTGGAAAACGAGTGCCATCTATAAAACGTGTAAATTGTATGAAGTCAGATTTTTTACTTTATTACCTATATTTTCAATACCTTTTATCTCTCTACATCGTTCTATGAAATTTGCCTTATATTATAAATGAGAAATACACGTACTTACTGGTTAAAATTTAATTATTTCTACGTACATATCTTGTCCTATTAATATATAACTTGTATGTGGTTGTTAGTTAAAGTGTAATTCTATGAAAGATAAAAAAAAACATCTCATCTAAAATAGAAGTCCTTTTGACCAGTATTGGAATATTTGGCAACCCCAGAAATATTCTATTACATTCACCCACACGCTGCGTTCGCCAGTGGTTTTTTGACAAACATCAAAGAAATTTACGCTGCATCGTATTTCAACGTGGACGTTCGCTAAATTCCTATTCGCAGATCCCGACAGTTCGATCAGAAGCAGATTTTTTTTGTGCAGTTCCATTTTTTAAAACAGCTTATAGCGTTGACTAAAATTTAGCTGCTTATAATATTTAATAATCATTTATTCTATACGTTTAAAAGTTATTTACTGTACATAAATGTATACAAAACACTGTTACTTATGTACACATCTTACATTTGCGTAGCAATGAGGCTGTATCTATTTAAATGAACTAATTTATTTGCATTCTTTTAGTAGTTGCAAACAATATAAGAAAGGAACTTTTAAGAGAACAATGGGAAATTATTCTATCAACTTAGTTGCCTGCCAAAAAATTTAATATCGTACTTGTTGCGTCAGGCGAATTTTATTAATAGGCCGACTTGTACTGTTAAAAAATTTCGACTTTTTACAAATTCTTCTACGTTTTTTAATACAGAAATATTAACAACATTAAATTAGCATCATAAAAAATAAAACGAATACGTCGAGATATGGCAGTAAAATAAGAAATTTTTATGACTAACTAACTTAAATATGTCTTGGTACTTTAATCTCCTTGAAGGTAAAGTTAATGAATGATCAAAATTTAATGTAATTACGGCGTTCCGTTGCTTTATCAAATTACGTGTCGATCTCGAGGTTTATTATAAGATGTGACTCAAAAGAGAATAGCTTATACACGATTTATCCGCTAATAGAGTTGCGGCTCTTAACAAACAAGATTAAGCGGGCTTTATAAATTTATGAAGTGAACAATCCCTTAATGCCCAAAACTGATGTTAGAATTTTAAGTTAGTCCCGCAGGAAGATTGTAAGGAAGTTCGTTAATCCAGTTGAATGCTCGCCACGACTGAACCTAGCCTCGGTCTGCATAGCTTTAAAATGCTGCAGAACTTGTTACTTTATTATGCAAATAAAGTTTTTATAAAAGCCTTCGATTTTATAACAAGAGACGCCATAACAGTTTAAAGTTAACAATTTAAATTTGTCCCTTTTTAGTTGTCCCTTTAAATTCACAGGCGAATACTGAATAAATCGGTCCCGGGATTAAACATTTAGTTGGTAAATATCAACACAATACTACTTTAACAACTCGGCCACTTATTTTGGAATTCACAGACAGTATAACTGGGTTTTCTCACTAATTTCTCTTAAGCAACAAAAGCGTTTGTTCAATGCTATTTAGTAATCTTCTTACGAACCACAGGAGACCTAATTGTGAATGTTACTTTCAGCTCGTCTATGCTATGAAGACACGCGATATCTTGTTTATGTTTATTCATATACATTATACATACGTATACTTTCGTAATATGTGAGTAATAAAATAATACTGTATCTCTAAGCTCTCAAGTGTTGGAAGTTTTAATTCCTTAGCAATGATTTGGATGAAAACATGTTTATTATTAAGTAATAAGTAATAAGTAAGTCTTTATTGCCTCGTGCTGGAAGATAAAGACGGTAAAGGTGTCGTTTACCTCCATTCAACATGTCTCGAAAATTGAGCTGATAGTGAGAATCGGAGTATCTTAACACTAAGTTTCCTTTTACACCGAAATATGCAGTAATAATTCTCTTGTTATTGTGCAAATGACAAAGTTTATACGTTGGTAAACGTATTCACTATACCATTTTGTATAACTTATACATATCTCTACACATGAGTGGGTTTTTTTCAGAACTTGACCTTCTGATCATTGTATCGCATTAGTCATAGTAATAATGTTATAATATGCGGACGTTTTATTTCTTATCATAGACAAATAATTTAATATTTTAAATGTAAAGTTATATTGCCGTTTAATTTAAACAATGTAATAAATAGCATTCATATCGTATATTGATATAAAATTATCAAGCAACCAATACGAAACTCGCTCGTACAAGTTTGAGCGGCGAACAAGTGGTAACGAGTGATATCCAAATAAATTACGCTATTTGGAGATAGTATCACACGTACGGCGCGCGTTAAAGTTGCCGAGTCAAACTCAAATCGGAAGTTTAGCTCACGTTAGTTTATATATGTTTCCAATACAATAAGGTTATATATATTTACTGGAACGCAAGTGTATATTTAACATAATAAAATCTAGAAATATTTTTTTATCAGAATAAGGAAGGAATTATGAATTATTATGACACAAATACGATTTCCTTCATACTTTTGCTTTCCTTCGTAAATATCTATTCATATAGATTACTTTTAAAGACAAGGTATATATTATAATAATATCTGTAAATGCTAAAGAATAAATTATATTATTATTTAAATATTAAACCAGCATAATACAAATTTATATTTTGCTTTCACATTTCAGATGAATCTTTATATTAAAAAATTATAATAAAATTGAATGACAATGGCAACTCGCTTTAACGTTTCCAATCCTGATGAACAAATAAGTCTTGAACAACGCGATATTTATTGACAAAGATATACAATATATTTTCGAAAAATAAATGTTTTGTGTTTTATGCCTTGATTCGCTTTGTACTGTCATGAAAATAACGAGATGCTGTAGTCTGTACTTTACCATTTTAGTGAATAATTATAAAATAAAAAAGTATCATATTAAAATATAGCTCAATTTAATATTATATAATATTATAAAGCTGGACTTTGGTTGAAAGAGCTAATCTCAAGAACTACTGATTCGAATTGAAAAGTAATTTTATGCTGGATCGTCCATTTATCAACGAAATATATTCCATGTTCGATTTGACCCCCCGTAGCTGCAGTCTTATTTATTTCCATTGATTGCAGATGCGAAGCCATAAGTCTTAGCCATAGGTTTATATGGCTAACATAGGTTTGGGTATGAAGCCACAGGCTAGTCATGTATATTAGTATAATTTTTAATTTCTTGTGTTTCGCTTATATCAAGAACAAAAGTCAATTCAAAAAAAAATATATATACTATGTATGTCTAACACAAGTACTAACAAAATCCATTAACAATTTTTTTGTCCAGTGTTATTCGCGTCGAATATAAAGACAAATGAACATTAAGTCTACATTAAGTTTATAATACGACAGCTTAGTATTTCGAAATGCACTAAATATTCTTAAATACCATTTGAGGATTACGCGAAAATGAACAAAACACCAAATGCAAGCTCATTCAGTTATTACTGCAAAAGCATTTTGTTTTAAACGGATAATATGGAAGTAGACGATACAGGAAGGAGATTATCTTGGATTTAGCGAAACAATTTAGTTCGTCCAATAGATAAAAGCACAATCGATTTAACTCCCGCAAAATTATATTACATAGATACTTATATTAGAAAGTTCACATACATTTTGTGTACCCGCTTCAAATCCTAACAGGTTTTATAGGATTACACGGCGCACGTTAATGTTATTCGAATCCGATTTGAAATACTAGGAGTAATTCTGTTATTCCATTAATGTTCCGTTTTAGATTTCTAATAATGATAAAATTTTGTTTTGGTATTAGGGAAAGCCTATTTTCACGTCCGATAGATTCCGATTACCCACACGTTTGGCCATTACTACGTTAACCAAATATGTACGTTTATTATTAAATTAAGTTATGTAAACTAAATATTATATATGTTATTTATGTATTGTATAATAGTATGACAGAGGAGATGAGGAGCTATTTTACGCATATAGCCAAGGTCGGCAGAGAGAGATTCCCCGCTTGCCGCCTTTCAAGACATTTCATGTTGAGTGGCGTGACAAAACGCCGCGCTTTGAAATAGACAAAACTATATCTATATTTGATATTTTATTTTTAATATTATTATATTATTGTAGAAAAGAAAGTTAAAAAAGTAAAGTAGAAAAAAAATTTAATAGAATCAATACTTGTTAGGCTTTTCTGTGGGTTTTAGCTATAATAATATAAATGGAGGGACCTGTTTACGGTGTGACTTCATCCCATCAAGCTGGAAATAAATAATATAATTTATAACAATATGTATAATTCTCAAAATGTTCTTTATTATTTTGTTTTGGTTTTGTTTTTGTAGATTGGAAAGTAATGTTTAGAGAATATTCAACAATTTTATTCTACGAGGATTTGCAATTCTACGTCCTTTTAAAACAAAAGGGGACAAAATACCTCTTTTTCAGTGGAAACTAAAAAAAATCAATTGATTATAATTATTATTGTTTATTACTATATTTCAATAAATTATCAATATATTTCACAAGAGCTTATAAAATAACTGAAATACGATTAATATCGCATACATTACGCATATGCCATGTATAAATATATCATTGAACTGGATCCCTCGAATTGACAGCATTTTGTACTTACATACGTATAGGTGAGCACATTGTCAACATCAGCCTACCTTAAGCCGGGACTACACCTTCGCATTATTGTACAGTAATTGCCAACTTATGTCACCGAACCAATCGCTTTAATTATCATTCGGCTGTGAAGATTATTTCAGTGCCAAATACAGATCGCATTCGGTTTAAATAGGCTGGCACATGCCGACAATGCAAAGCGCGAAATCAGATTACTTTATTGAATGCGAACAGATCATGAATGAAATTGATAAAATCGTCTGCGGTGCGAATGCGAACGGTGCAATTTACGTTATCGCTCAGCATAAAGGTAAAACTGGTCTTGCAATAACCTAGTGTTCGATTACAATGCTGAAACTCTTTAGGTTGGAAATTAATTTCCTGTCGAGCAAACAAAGTTAATCAAATAAAAATATTTTTTTAACAAATTTAAAGTGTTCCGCTTTGCAGTCTCGATGAGATTTAATTTAGATATTGAGAAGTTTCTTTTATGTAAATATCGTTACAACTGTAGCAGTAGCGAGTAGTCTGTGTAGTTTACAGAAATGTTGCTTGTTATTTAGTTTCAATAAAGTAGGTTTTACATTTCTGCAAATATTTTTTCATTACTAATATTTTTATAATTATGTGCTCAAAAATTGTTACTGTCGTTTTTGTACAAAATCTAAATATTTTACTTTAACAGGAAATCTCTGAAAACTGTATACCTATTATATTAGTATTTGAGTAAGTATGACAAGAGTCGTGAATGTATGTAATGCTGTGTAGTAGTAAATAATGTATAAGGTCCACATTTAAAGTATCATTTCGAATTTGTGTATTTTCTTAAAATAATTTATTGTTTCCGCTATCCACCAATTAGTGTAACTAAAATATATTAAATTTATATATTTTATGGGAAGATGTGTAATAAAAGACAACACTTTAACTGTAATTATACAGCTATTGACAACAGCTAATATATTTGCTAAAATCTAATTAAAAAGCATCACCTTCAATGAATAAATGAATTATATTGTATGGCAGATCAAAAATAAATGTAACTTCTTCCATTGGCAAATCAAAAATAAATGCGTGTTCCAGATTCTAATACTTTTTATTGATAGTTCCAGAATTAACCTGCAATAAGAGCTCGTAATTACTTTCACACCGGTTGGACAATGATTTGTTAAAGTTCACGGACATTATATTTCTAGAATCTATTAATATACATACTCTAACAGCACTATAATTAAATTAAAAAAAAGCTTTTAATATTTATTTATTGTAATACATAGACAAATAAAATTGATATTTTTTTTACTACTATAAATAAAGCTCATTGACTTGCTAAAAATTGTATACTTACATTTACGAGGTCAATAAGCATTTTGATTGAAACGACAATTTATGCAGAAAGGAAATTCGGTCTACTGGACGTCCAGATAATGCAATCAATCAATATCCAATGTTATGTACGGGACCATTCCGTTATGAACATACTCCGGATTACAATATATATACGCATATCATACACCTGCATATATTAGCCGTGTATGTGAATTATCACACCGATTAATATCGTCCAATTACATGTTTCCATTACGCTGGAAATTTCATTAACATTTAGCGAATTACTTTTTTAGTGATACTAATTTGCTTGAACGAAAAATATTAATTTCTATGGCTCCTTCTCATAACAAGTATTCGGTATAGGACATAAAACGGGGGGAGCTCTCAGGCTCGCAGTTAACAGACTATTATAAAATTTTATACCGGAATTTATCTCCTTTACTTAGTACCTACTCTCGGCAACCGCAATGGTCGGGCGATAATTTTAAATGGCCTGCAATCTCACGAAAAATTTCCACACATACATTTAGCTTCAAACACGATGCTTAACATAGCATATTGCCTTTTAAAGTACTTACAATATGTTATTGTTAATAATGAACCTGCTTAATTTTGCCTAAAAGTATGACCAAGTCTAGATGTGAATGCTTCAAGGGCAAGTATACTATACAATAAAAGATAGTAATAAAATTTATTGATTAATCAAAATGAGCTGTAGAGTAAGCGTAAAAAAAACTCAATAATAGTCATTGTTTCATTCTTGATGTTAATTGAAGATTAGAACTAGACCTATGTTTTTATTATTCCAATGGTTACTTATACATTTTTTCTTCGTGAATTTTTCGTTATTTTATCTATAATTATTTAGCGTCACGCTTTATCCCGCACAGAGTAGGTTAGGCAGAGATAATCCAGTATCTACATATTTCAGTTTCTGCATTCCACCTGATTTTGAGACGTTCAATGTTACGTGGTGAAACTCAACGCTGAGCTTTGTCCTGCCAGAGCACCACTGTCATAATGCCCACTTTGACATTTATAACTAAAATAGTATGTCTTATATAAGATATATAATAAATTCTAACAACTGATATTTTAATTACAAAATTATTGATATGTGGTAAAATACAGTGTTAACGTAGCATACAATATGTAAGTGGTAACTACTTTACATATACATGCCGAGTAAATTTTTACATAAAAACTGTAAAATATGATAATGCGACCAAAACACGTGAACTGGCAACGAATCAGACAGTACACTATATCTGTTGCTCGAAAACAGAAGGTTCGTTATGGAAACCGAATTTTATCTTATTTAATAAAGATGTTATAACAGCCATGAGAAATATGGTGAAGTATCGTTAGTATGCAACACTCGTCTTATTCACAAGTTTATTCTCCGCGGAAACACTCACTTGTTAACTTGTTTTACAAGTATGAACATTCCATCCGCGTGGAGTCCATGATATGCTGTTGTTTAATTTAACTTACACTGTTAGCGTATTCTTACTTAGTTTAATTTGAATAGGTAAAATATACTTTTATAGTTGTAATAGTATTTTTTTTCTTATTTTTTAGGAATTTGGACTAATATTTAAATATTAGAAATTGACCATCGTCTCGCAGTGAGACTTTTCAACTTTTCGAGGGTTCGATTCCCACTCGGGTAGATGAATTATTTTCATTTTCCCTATCTAGTAAGACAAAATGCGTGTTTGAGTTACGCCACTGAACACGCAAATTTATGCAGGATATAGAATGAAGTTGAAAAAATATCTAATGTTAAAAAAAAAAAGAAAGTAGCAGGCAGACTTTATATCGGTCGGCGGCCAAAGAATTTTCTCTATTTATTCTTTCATTCTCGCATAGCTTGTATAATGTGCTTATTTATTTTATTAATAAGCCATGTGATTACTGAAATTTTGTTTATTTAAATACGTGAGCTAGACAGTCATAAGAATATTACTGCCGGTGCTTAAATTAGGTTTACCCTGTGCTATAAGCACCGGCTACCTTCCAGTGTCACAGTAAAGTGATTGGACAAATATTATAGTTATTTGTATATAAGCCTAATAATATAATTAGAAAACAAGAAATATATAACAAGTAAGTTTAAAATTTAACATTGTTATTTAGTAATTTGGCAATTTAATAATAAGAAATAACTTCTTATGTGTGTGTTCCTGTGAAATGTGCGTGTGTTGTGTGTGTGTATGTGTTCGTGTTAAATGTGTGTGTATAAGTATGTGTGAAATAAAATCTTAGGTATTTATGTAATAGAAC
The DNA here is from genome assembly GCA_037127375.1 of Dione juno. NCBI lineage: Eukaryota > Metazoa > Arthropoda > Insecta > Lepidoptera > Nymphalidae > Dione > Dione juno. The sequence continues at coordinate 8,959,646 of JAXRJS010000041.1, read as the reverse complement.
TTCAAAACTTCATTTGATGATCTTAATCAAATTCTCATATTCATATGAAAGTTTCAATAACCAATCAGTATCAATCTTTTTGCACTCATATTTATTTTTTAGTTGTATATGAAGTTTATTAGTCAACCGATTAAACGAGAAACTACTAAGAAAGTAGTAAAATCGGTGGCTAAAATAGTTCTTGCACATACATAAGTACTCTGCACTCGGTATTTCCGTATCGAACGGGTTTTCGCAGAAGACGAAACACCTTCCTTGAAGTTCTTAGAGTGCTGCCTCAAAATAATCTGCAGAAAAAATAATTGACGGACGGTAAGAACTTCGCAATATTCATAGAGTTCTTTCGTTGGGAAATGATACGTTTTTCCCGTTGCTACCTTTAAAACCGCTCTCTGCGCCCACTCGAGCTTCGGCAAATTGCTTCTGTGAGCACCAGCCCAGGACGATATGCAATAGATAATCAATGATTTGTACATGGCAAAATAAGTCGTTTTAAGAACTTGGGGCTCTGCCACGTTTCATAATTGTTTAAAAATATATATGAGTTTCCGAATTCTACTTGACAACATTAGATATGAGGGACATAAGTGAGGTTTGCATCTAAAATTATACACAAATATCTTATGCTGGACACTCTGTGTATAGAAGGGCAGCCACAGCTATCCTGATTTTGGAGACGATTATGGAGATGGTGATGGAAAATTTTGAAGAATCAAGTTTTGGAGGATTTCTTATACTGAAACTTACAAACTTGGTTTTGTCAACATTTAATGAAAGTCCATTATCAATTAACCAATTTTTTACCTTCGTAAAGCCTGGCCGGGCAGCCTGGAATGCATGATTCAGGTGTTTCCAGTAAGCACTAATGCAATGTCGTCAGCAAAGGCCACAATTCTACCGTTTTCCATGTTTATATTGCATAACTCGTTGACGTAGGTTATAAACAGAGTTGGCCCAAGGATACTGCCTTGCGGTACTCCGTGTTCCAGTGGCAAATCGTCACTAGAAAATTATCCAATTTTAACACGTTGGGTTCGATTCGTAAGGAAGTTTCGGAGTTTGGATTCTCCATTTCTGACACCACACACACACATATATATATATATATATATATATATATATATATATATATATATATATATATATATATATATATATATATAAAGAAAGTAGTAGTAAGTATGTATGAGTGGCCATAATTTTTCATTTGCATGTAGCCACTCTCCAGAATTACTAATCAATTATACCCATATAATATCGTACTATAGTAGACGGTAAGTGCAGGCACGTGTCTTACGTACAAGTTTAGCCCCCGAGGGATTGCTCACATGTTAACTTGTTCCACAGGTATGAACACCGCTTTATCTGCTCTAGCACGTCCATAATATACGTGTCATTTTCATTTTAACTATAGTAGTATTGTAAAGAGTTCTCAATTAAAACAAAACTTTCTATATAAGGTATAAAACTAAGTAATTTTTTGTAAAATATTGTAATTTTCAATTTTTTTCAATAAAATTATTTATAGTAGGTGGATTATGAAAATTGTTTTAGATAAAATGTAATATTATAACTTTTTAGATCACGCGATTTTGTTAAATTCCCCCAAATTCTCAAATATTAACAATTTTTCACATTATCTCTCTTAAATGCAGTATAATTAATATATAATATTAAAAAAATAGCTTCACGCTTTTTCCCGAGCCTATCGTTAAGACACTCCCTTCGTCATTTTCCGCCCAGTTTTCGAGACATTGAGTGTATTGAGTGGCGGAAGTCTACGCCGTGTTTTTGTCTTCTTACCAGAGCAAGGACATGAAATAATTCATTATCTCGAGTTGGAACCGAACCCACAAGCGTTGCGTTTACAGTCAGACAGCTGGGCCACTGGGCCTCGACGGTAAATGTGTTATTATTTGTACAATATATTTATATTTATTTACCATGTGAGTGTACTATCAGAAGGGAAATTCGTTCGATCCCGCAACCTGCTTCATTTGTTCAAAGCTTTTGGGAAATGCCGCTATAATTATTAAAATATAAGTCTAATATTCGATTCACTCGGGATATATAATTGTTTTCATTTCACCACTCTGGCAAAACATAGTATGACATGACATTGATTTGCCACTTAAAAATATTGTCTCGAATTCAATCGAAAAGCGGAAAACTAAGTGTTTTGACACAACTTCTCTCTGCCTTTGTGAAAATGTAATAATATATAGCTACATCTTACCATATATCAGTAAATACATGTAATATTAAGAGGTGAAATAACGTATTTACTTAAACAGCTATCGTTTTCCTTGTTTTCTTTTATTTTATTTGATCATCATTTCAGCTTTTGTATTTTGAAAGTTGTTTAGTTAGTTGAGGTTGTATAGCAATGTCAATGATGAACACTGCTTACTTCACTTGAGACAGAGTTAGAGATATCTATCGTAATGAGTTTCATCTGATTTGTTTTGAGGTAAATATAATATTTTCGCTGTCATTTGCAATTTTTTCCATATAATTCAGACCATTCTAAAATAATATAACGAGCTCTCATTCAATACTCTCATTATAATTACTTACTTTATATTGCGTTGTCAAAAATTCTTTGTATTATTATTCTTTTGTTTATATTGCACTGAAAGGTTATTCGAGATTTTTATTCATTTCAGTTTTTAAAACGATAATAAAGGTCAACCAGTCGGATTTGTTTACCTGGTGAATAGAATATTGGCTACCTGTTGGATATACTACTTTTCAAGCTACTTCAAGCTACTTTCCTATACTAGAAAAAGGTAGGCTGACTATATATATATATATATATATATATATATATATATATATATATATATATATATATATATATATATATATATATATATATATATATATATATATAAGTCGAGTATAATTGTCTTGACTATATGATATGTTGAATAAGAGACGCGGATTCAAATCCCATTTAATGCGCATTTTAAGTAACTATGAAAAATTAAAAATTTTACTAGTTAATGAAATTATTATCAGCTTTTCAAGTTAACTTCAATAAAAATAGAAAAAATATTCGACTTTCATAACAATGAATAAGCGTGTTCCCATAATACTTTTAAATAAATTGGTCAAGATTAGTATCAGCTGGCCAAGCTGAAAGCTTTACCTTTCTTTTGTTATATAACAATGCAACAGATTACTTTGAAGGCAAAGGTAAATCGTTGGAAAGAGCCCCTTAGCTGCAAATAGAGTCACGTATCGTATAGGATGGTGGCATATTATGTGACTTTCACTGCCCCGACGTGGACCTGAACAAGATTGCAAAGATTGCCTCTAAGCTAGCTACGTTTATATTTTTAAATTTTCATGGCCACTTTTGCATTTAAAAATGATAATATGTCCTTTATTTAGTACTAGCCTTCACCTCCGTTTTCACTGCCGTAGTAAAGTGAATGTCAACGTATGACCGTGGTAACTCTGACCACTGGGACAATGGGCTACGTCGAAACAATCAATATGATGTTAAATACTGTCTCTCGATAAATTGACTAAACAATACAACAAAATATTTTCAACTCGAACCACTTATTCCTGAGATTAGCGACTTCAACCATACAAACTCATCAGTTTAATAATATCAAGTATATATTTTAACTATGAATTGTTATTATTATATTCAATTGTTAGACAATATAGAATTATTTATTAAGATCTCCTTGAGTGTTGCACGATGTCCGCTCCGCTGCAGGCCTATGAGCATTGTCTACATTTATCATTTGCTGTAAATAAGCTGTTTTTGTACTCTATATTAAAGTTACAAGCTTTTGTAAATCTGTCTTATGAATAATTCTGCATGTATTATCTTGTAAATGAATTTTAAATTAATATATGTAATATTTTCAACATCATGATCTTTATATTTTATTGATATTCATAAAATAATATTATGACATTGATTTATTATTTATTATATTAATATTTAAATATTATTTATTATATTAATATTATTTACATTAATTTAAAAAAAAAATAAAAAGTAATCATTAAAGCAGAAATGTATGTGTTTTTTTTTCTTATATAATAAAGGGCTGTAAGGAGGATGAGGGTTCGGAAAGTAAATGAAACAAGTGGCTATTGTTTGAACAATGTCCATATTATATTTATTACACATACACACGGCACGATGTGAACCTTGTCTTAAATCATTGTATTATAATAGGTATATGTACATTGCACAATGTGTATACATACATCGCCATACACGCGCGCCCCAAGAGGCTGTATGGTTATATATCTCATAGTATTATGTACGTTATAATAATGTTATATTCCAATAAGTTAAAGTGCACTGGTGCACGAAATCGGGGCGGCGGACATACTCGCCGCTTTTTACAAAATGTTTGATATTATCATTATTTTAATAAAGAGACGCCGTAAAAACTAATTTATTCATCAATACGATTTATATCCATATTGTATACAGATTCATGTAACATATTATACACGAAGAAATGACGAAAATATTGCGCCGACCCCGACAGAAGTCGCGGATCGTTCGCCTATCGTTATCTCTTTTCTCTAATATTTTAAATGTACATGACACCAAATTTGAACGTATATAAATCCAAATTTACTTTAATGTAAAATCTTAGGTAATTGAATTTTATTGCTATAGAAAATCAGTCAGCACGCGAAGCACGTAATCGAGAAGTAACCGCGAGAACAAAACCAAGCGGGCGGCGTTGCACGGTTGCACTGTAGCACGGGCGGGAGGGATGCCGGGAGCGATGCGCGGGCGCCGCGAGTGCGCTGATTCTCAAACACGCTGGTGTTCGTGTGGAGCCAATGCGCGTCCGGTCCTACGCGAATATCTATACCTTTGGTCCTTGAAACGTTAACTTGGCCATTGCCGAATATGCAAAGCTACTGATCTAAGGCCGCCTCGGCGACTCTACGAACTTTACCAGTCTGTCACTTTATTAGATTAAAATTAATTATTATCTTTATTAACGATATAAAGTAGATAGTGTAAAATAATGTAGAATGTTATTATATAAAATATAATAAATGATTTTCTTTTATTTTACTTAGATGGATATACGATAAGTCGCAGTATTAGGATTACACAACGAATTTTAACATAAATTTGAGATCTCGCTTATTAATATTATTACGTAGTCTTTATTTTGATATAGAAACATGTCTAAATTATCCAAAGAAATTAATAAAGTAACGCGAAAATCGAACAAGCGAGAGCGAGCGGCTGCGGTGGCGTTGCAAAGCTATATTACGCTACCATGTTTACCTACTATTACCTTTCACAGTCACGTGTTATTGCTTAAGTCATAAGTATGGTTTAAAGATTGAGATTTCATAATTTCATTAATAGTTTTAAAGAAATCCAAAGATTTTGCACAATTTTAAATATAAATACATATACATAATTTTCTGTAAATTTCAATTTTGCTAACAATTTGATTTGCGTATAAGTTACATAATTCCATACTTATTCAGACATAGTTGTTTTAAACGTGTTGCGATAGGTGGTACATACACACACCGAGCCGCCGAAGGCTTTACACGCGGGCCATAACAGTTAACTAGCGATTACAATTCATTTTCAATGATAAAAATTTGGTCATATTTAAAAATATAAATTTAAAATTAAAATTTAATATTTCACTAAATTTATTGCGTTTTGCTAAGCAATTGAACATTTAAATATATAAATACTTCTTTGAAGCGATGTTAATTATTATTGATGGCTGTAATTTTGAAGCACATCAATAATATAATATTTTCATATGATGACCCGCGTGAAAGTCCTAGAAATACTAACATAAGCTCACAAACCGTATTAACAAACAATAACAATAACATTGAAACTAATATCTTTGTAAAGCTAATCCTGATTGTAGCTCGAATGAGTCTAATAATATCGATAAGATGGTATCGAGTATCGACTAATACGTCTTTTTACACGTGCGGCTAACTATGTATATACAATAGTATTTCTCGTAATCGTCTCGGTGCAATCGCGGCGAACCGATGGCTTCTCACGAACGAGCGAAACGAATGTCTCTCACTATATTATGTATGTATGTTTGTACTCGAACTCGCACGGGGATAAGCGGCCGTGTACGCTCTTCCTACATTAAAAAGGTCGGTAAGAAAATATAATTATAGTGAGGATGTATGAGTGAATGAAACAGTCGACGGCGACACGGTGCGCGCGCGTCGCCCCGCCGTCGGCCTGGGCCTAACAATTATAACATTTCATCGTAATAATTAAATATTCTAAGAAAAATGTCTTAAATACCTATAACACCGTAAATATAAAACAAATAATTACGTTAATTTGTTAGGTATGATATCGATTACCGACCGTCTTATAATAGACTCACACCTTTCGATTTTATTATCAATTTCCTAGCTAACGTTTAACAACATAATAGCGGTCGCGTCTCCTGCGGGATGTGCTGCGAACGATGTTTCGGCACGAAAGAACAAAAAACGCAAAGCGAGCGTACCGCCCGGCGACAGGCACGCTCCTTTTAACACTCCATTATTCAATTAACTACATACTCATAAGTAATAATTACCTTTAAAAAGAATATTGATTTATTTTCGTATCATTTTCAATATTTTTGTAACAGGAAACATTTATATTTATAACGTATTTATATAATAATAGCATTTAAAAGATTGTTCATTATTATTACCTAAAATTTAATACCTAGATTTATAATATTAATGTTTAATTGATGTCGATAATGAGTAATAATCATAATTGTATAAATAACGAATGATTGCCACCGAGTGTACATGTGTAGCGAGTAAGAGGCGCAGCTCGTAGTAGTTCCGCTTACTCCCGTACTGTCATATTGCCTTACTGCTGCAGCTAGACAGTGTGGTCGTCAAACTTACTTGCTTCTCCAGTTCCTAACCAATATGATTAATGAATTGACTTTATTTTAATCTATTACCTCAAAACTGCGCAACGGCTGTGATATCTTTGTATCCCTGTCTTTTGATTATTGGAGAATTGGTAATGTACGATTGACACGTTCGGTGTTTAATGATATTTATTACAGTTTACAATTATTACTTTGATTAAAACTTTAAATACGACTAAGTACTGTGACTGTGTGACTCCGCGTTTCTAATGGAGCCGCGAATATATTCAACAGTGGTCTTATACATTAGAGTTAAATACAATCGTAAGAAACAATGAAATATTAATTACGTAATGCACAAAATTGTTATTTATTTATTTATTATAATTACAATACCTACTTTCAAAGGTACAAGATAGAAATGAATTATTACCTTAATGCGATGAGAGATAATTATTTTGAAATGTCTCGACTTAGCTTGTCAAATGTTCTAATGAATCGTAAATATGATCGTGTTATCCTTAGGATAAAATTTAATATCATAATACATATTATTATAAGAAAGTATGTATACGAGTATCTAACATAGTCTTAGGGAAGTAATCCTGAATTTTTCTACAGAAACAGAATAGCCGAGGTGATTTTATACAATTCGAATTAGGCATAAAATAATTACATTCATAGGTAAAATATGCGCATTATGTATTAGTATAGTAATTATGTTAATATTTGACATTAATATTAAAAATAGATAGAATAAAATATGTGTTGGTGGACGAGCGAGATAGCGCGCGGCGAACGCGCGGTCGCAAACCGCGTTATTGTCTCCGGTCTGGTCGGCCGGACCAGCCCCTACCAACCTATACAGCTGCCGACGAACTCAACTTATTGCGATACGATCTCGGCCCGGAACTCTGCTCCTACTGACAGGCTTAACTCTTAAATGTAAAAGCTTACTACTGAAAAATACGAGTACGCGAAACACGTTGGATGCGATTCTTATATGCCACCGAATCGATCCTCTAAATATCGATAAGTAACATAAAAAATCGCGAATGGAAAAGTAGACATGCAAGTTACATCTTAAACTGTAATTTAACTATGAATAATAAAATATTTTAAGATATACCTCCCTGCAATCAAATCGTCTAGATGCCTTTATATAATATTACGAAATGTATTTTTTTTTGTAGTTTATAATTATTATTGACAACACATCTACGGTACAGTCGAAGCGAGAATAATTTGAAAAAATACCTGTTTAATAAGACTATCTCTCGTTCACACGACAAAAAGATTATCATTATTTACAATAGACAAGGTCTCGATTGGGGAGAGTCGGGTCAGGGGTGGGAGAGTTGGGAGTGGTGGTGGGGATGCCGCGGTCGACGGATCGGTCCGCGCGGTGGCCGGACGGATTAGACGACCGTCGCCGATGCGGCGCGTGGCGCGGCGTGCGCGGGGACTTGCTGGTGGACTGCATTCGCTGACATGTAACACGCGCCGCCACGCCGCTCGCCACCTGTACACATTGTATGCTCACTAAATTATGAAACAAAAAAGTTAAAACAAGATGTTGCACAGAAATCGTTTAATATTAAGAAATTGAACGACAGGTAAATAAATATGATGAATTTAATCACTAATATCACAATCCACTTGCCACTTCATATTTGCGACGGCAGTAATTACAAGCACCAGCATTTTAAATCGCCATTCCGCGTAACGATATTTTAATTATGTACGGGGAGACCACACAATAAAAATATACTCACGTTTAATATTTGTGCTATAACACTTTCAATGATAACCGTTGGTGAAAGCCGCAGGAATCAAGGGTCCCTGTAAAAGAAAAATTGGCAAATTGAAAATTCAGAGATGAGAAAATTGAATTAAGCTCAATAAAAAGTAAATTGCAAATTTTCTGACAATTCCATTAAGAATTGGAGATTATAATTGAATGCGAGTATAAATCGATCGATTAATCATTAAGTTCTTTAGGGGCAGATTTAAGGCTAACTTCGGAGTCCGGAGTCAATAGCGAGCTCTCGGTGGCCAACAAAATAAAAACATCGAGCGGATGAGTTAGAGCAGCGCGCGACCGCGCGGCATTGGTAATTACACCACTTGTTCTCCTTGATTTACGGTTATTACCCGTGGGGGCATTCCCGTTACCTAATAAGACCGTTTTACGTCCAGGAACCACATGAGCCGAGTTCAGGCGTCCAGTGACTGAACTGTTCATGTGTTTTCATTAGTAGCGTATATTACCTGTTTCTACACTTGATATTTAATGTTTTCTATTTGTAAATAAAGTCAATCATTTCATTGCTTACTTTGTTTATTTAAGCGGCAATTGTTGGTTTTTTTTTAAAAAGAGGAAACTAAAAGCTTTTAAGGGTACTTTGAAAAATGTCTTAAAGATACGTCGACGTGAAGAGTTAAGATCTCGGTAGCGTTGGCGTGTGCCGACAAGCAATGAAGACTGATGGCGTCTCTGGGAAGCAGTTATGGAGCACGGTCGCAGTTTTAAAAAGCCATTACCCGCGGCAATGCACCGCGTAGATTGCCGCCGCCATCGCCCGCCGTTTTCATATTTCGGAACACTTTATAATCGCATCTCTCACGCTTCACTTGCTTGCTAACTTATGGTGATTACGCCGTGAGAGCGACGAGGAAGATCGGTTCAGTAATAAGATTGGACCGTCTCGCTAAAATTTTAGAGTGTCGTCGACTGCTAATTGCGTCTGTGGTGCTGTCATGTACCGCTTGACGGGCGTTTGGCTTAATGTCACTGACGGCTTGCTTGCATTTCATATTTTATTAAATTTATTTCCACAGTAAATATTTTATTACAAAAGGTCGACATTGTCGTACTTAATATATTTTAACGTCTGAGGAGCACAAATCAAGAAGTCGGAGGAAAAACAAAACAGAACAAACATTAATTTAAATTCCGTGACAGTTATAACTTTTCGGACAGAGACGATTTTCCGAATCACCTTTATTCCGAACCTCCCTAAAAATAGGCATTTTGAGGATGACGTTACAAATGAAAAAAGTTAGAATCGACAATTAATAACTTTATCTCATTTATTAGGAAATAAATTTGAAATATTATCACTTCTTTCAAAATTACTATTTTAATTTGAGTATAAATAATATTTCATATTTCAATATTTTTAATATGAAATGTAATTGAGATTTTTTTAAATAGCCTAAATATGTAATGGAAAATATTTAGCCGGAAGTTATTTATAAGATCACTTACTGGGGTGTAATTGAGGGGCGCACGGCTGACTGCGATAGCGGGGAAGCCGGAAGGCTGGGGGCTAGCAGCCTGCACATAGCCTACGCTGTCTGCCGCTGATCCGTAGACGTCAAGCGCGGGACCCGGTGAGCTGGCGGCCGGGAAGCCTGCACGGCCGCCGGCTGTATGCGGCGAGGCTGGCGGCCCAAACCCAGCGGCGGCGGCCTGATAGTTGTTCATCACTACGAAAAATAATTTAGGTTTAATTCATTTATTTAAGAATATAAATCGTGTTATACATTAAACCAGAAATTAAATTCTATTTCTTGTATTATAAACCAGACTTAGCACATCAGAAAACGATGATGATAAAATTTAGATCAAGACTCAATTCAAAGATAAAATTTTTTTTATTTCATAGTTTTATAAAAATTAGGTAAATATATATTTGTAGCATTAACTATTAATATGTCTGTAGTAGGTAAAGTTTAGACCACCGGTTGTGATGAATGCTGTTATAATGTTGTCCAATAATGATATTGGTTACAGGAGTGTATGGTTGTTATTGTATTAAACGTGATAAACGACATGTTTGCATGTATGGATGACATGACGGCGTCCTCACCTGAGAGCGCCTGCGCGAGCAGCGGTGTGTTGTTATTCGGTGTGAGTTGGCCGTTGGTCAGGTCCACTGCAAACATACACATGGTTCGCATTCGTTCCACGTATACGAGTTAACCACTCGCTTATTATAGAACACACATAAATCTATGACTGAACCATCGTTTACTAACCTTATATAATGCCGTGCATGTACTCGTACTTGTGATTTTACGAAATTGATAATAATATAAACATAATATCATAAGAGTCTTATAAAGTACCGCGTAAATCCATGAATAATTTACCCGTTCAAGACATGTGCTGTGTTGACGAATGTCGACACCGAGGACTCCCCGAGTTGAGATTATGTTGGGACAAAAACATAAGATATGTCACGTGCATTCAAATGAAAAAGAGAGCTCAAAGTTTCGCGCGCATAAATCACAGAGTACGAAAAAAACTTTTACAAAATATCCAGTAAATTATCTGACATGAGTTCTCGGTGGCACGCGGCGGTCTGCTTATTGAATAGGGAGTAATATTAGCATACGGTGCACGTAGCAGCGGGCTGACGCCGGTCGCGTCCGCTCCCATCCGCTCCCGTCAACCCGCTACTCGCTCCGCCTTACGTCCCGCCCTAGTTACTATTTCGCGCACAATTTTGAAAGCTTTTAGTGTCTTCGAATTTTAAATTAGTCCGATTTGCTTGGAAAATGTAAATGGGGGAAATAGTTAATATGAAATTCTGCCGCCATCCTATGAGATTTTATAAAAAAATCTTTAAGAACATTAGCTGAATTCGTATTAATGCTGGTAATGTTTTTAAAGTGCTGTGTAAAGGATGATTCTTTTTTGCTTATTCATAACATCGCCATTAGTCTTATTGGCTTGTACGACAAATTTTATTTTTGTTAGATGAGCGAGTTATGATTTAGTGTGAAAAATGAAGGTCCGCGGCCACACCAGGTGATTACCGGCTTGCGAGTGACTTTGCGAAAAAAGTACAATATAAGTAATGGAGGATGAATGATAGATGGCACGGAGGCGGACGGCTCGCGCCCGCGTTCGCTCGTGCTCGCTTGCCGGCCCTTACTAAAATGCTGACACATTTTAATAACATTACGCTGCGATGTGAGAGGCTATTTATTTGAGGGTTGCCGAGTAATAAATAAGAATTTAAGCAGCAGCGCAGACACGTCTACCGATCGTTAGCATGTCGACCGCACGTAGCTCATTCTTTACCTATTATATCGACAGCGCTTATATATAACATATATCGTTCAATATAGAAGAAAATATGACTTTGACTGTTAGACTGAAAGTTACATGAAATCAAGAAGTAGTACAAGCCGAAAAGTTTATTTGGAAGATTGTAATATGAAATCAGCAGTTTGACCTTCCAGTTGAGGTTCGCGGCTTAGATAATTTTCAGTCACAGACACGGTCAATTAAACTTTGAGCGTGTTCCTGACCTCAAATATATTACAGGTTAAACAGTTCTCTTTACTGTCAAATTGTGCGAGTGTGAAGGAACTTCATAGTTATCTACACAGGTCATATCAGCTGCGGCGGACGTTAACTTTATACTTTACATTGTAGCACATGTTTCGGATATAATTTGTGCGTAATCGCTTAAGTTTCTTGAAATGTGCTCCGCTTATTAACGTATGGTGGAAAGTTGTACTAAATAAATATAGCATTTCTAATGTAATTAGAAGAAGTCGTTCAAAATAGAACATAACGATTTTATTTACAAAGGAGACCGATAAATCATTCTAAAAGTCCTATAATAAAGTAATTGAAATACAAAATAACTTTACAAGTTAGCACCTAGCAATTTCCAATTTTATTGGCTTAGCTGCGAAGTCGTAGGGACTTTATAGAGGTAAGGTGGTTTGCACCCCAAGTAAACCTCGCACCTCACGGAAAGCACACATTCATCTATAAATTCTGAGCCCGTCTTGCGAGAGCTATTCGAACTTTCATAATTGCGAAGTTCGAAGAAACTTAATAATTCTTCTTCAGAAGTGGGATGACGGCCGTGCAAAATATTCACCGGGCGTACTCCGTTGTAAGACCTGCCCTTGGTGCTGTCAAAAGTAGGGTTTTGTTTTTACGTCTTTTTTATTTAAGTAAAAAATTTGAATTTCATGGATAATAGCATAGTATATTTGTATATATATATATATATATATATATATATATATATATATATATATATATATATATATATATATATATATATATATATATATATATATATATACAGACGTTATATAAATAAAAAAATATACATTAATCACAAGTAAATGGTATCATCGTTTTAGCATGCACAATTATTTGTGAAAAAGTAACGACAAAATCATTACTGATTATTATCGACAAGATCGATAGAAAAAGAAATCTAATTCAGAATTAAGTTCTTAAAGTAGTTATTAGCCAGAAGATACTTTATCATTTACTTCGTGATTGAAATGTTTTATTTCACGTGAGATTGGTCCCTCACAGATCGCACCGAAAACGTATATTTAATAGCAGCCATCAATAACATCCGTGAAGATGATACGCTTTGCGGATTTTCGATGGTTTAGCTGGGACTTATCTCAATTGCAAATTAATGGTATTCCCATGCTGTGTTGCTGGTTGCCTCGCACGCGCCACCCTCAGGCATTTGTAATTCAAAGAAGCAAGTGTATCCTTCTTTAAATCGTACAGTTATATCTTTAACCGTGTGCCTACGTAATACGTTGTCTTACAATAAATTATTACATAAGCCAGCCATGGTTCAGTCATAGATGGTCAAAACATGAAAAGCGATAAAAAAAAACTAAATGAACCGAGAAATATAAATTCACACTTGATAAAATCTTTAAAATCTTTAAAATTCATTCTACTGTTACTGGAATTTACAATAATCGTCTACCCATTTATGTAAGTTATAGAATACTCGCGGTAAATACCGCTTACAACTACATTAAAGGCTACTCCTGCAAATGTTACATTTTCTATTCTATTTACAATATTAAAATCGGAAACATGACTACAGTATCTAATTGCGTATAATAATTTTTGAATGTTCATAATTCAGCCTATTATATCTCTTGCCTAAGGCACAACAGATTAAAAATACATTAAAATTCTATACTATTTCTTATAACTAGTTATAACAATTACCACTATAAAAAGAGTTTGCACCACCATAACATTATATATACCGACAAATATCTACCTGAACGCTTACTTGCTACCCGCTAATTTCTTAAAATAAAGCAATTATTTGTTCATAGTTCACACTTCACAATGAAATAAGTTTCACGCTAATTTTAAGCGCTAATTTACATTAGAAAGGAAGTCGCCCGCCATAAAATTACTAATTTCTATATATTTACTATTCAGAAACGCCGCTAGTTAAATCTTATAAATGGCCAGATTATGTCTACAAATTTTGCTTACTTCTGATTCGATATTGACCTTCTAATTTTTCGTCTATACTAGTAATCTATTACGATTAGTTCTAAGCTTAACTAATTTACTTTAAAATTTGGAATACTATATTTCTACCACACGTTTTATCCAAATTCTTACAACATGAATTCAGCTTACGCAGATTATGGCCTACACTATTCTATATCTGCAACGGAGTAATATACTGATCAAACTTTAGTTTAAAGTTCAAAGATAAATATTACTCGCCCTATTGTTGTTGCGGACTGCACACTCCATTCACCGACTGCTGTCTGTCTTGTATTTTTCAGCACTATCATTTTCATTACAATCGATAACGAAAACGGTCTATAAATATTTGTACACAAATCTATCATCACCGGACTAAAAATTCTAAACATTTTGTTGATTGATGATCACGCTGCGTCGATCAAGAACTGATATATTCACTACAGGTACTCGTAGCAATCTTTTTTTTTAAATAATAATTCATATACTCTAATGGATTTGAAACATTCCACTTTTGTAATTCTACAATAAAAATGGTCGAGCGATGGAGCTTGCTAGACTAACGTACTTATTAATGTATTAAATAACTATCATCATTCATTAAATAAAATCTATATATCTACGAATCTGACCCATCCAAACATAGCACTCCTTAACTATTAGCGATATTTCGCCAGTACTATAAAAAAATCTATTTCTAACGAGAAAACTAAGATATAGGGGATAGATAAAAAAACACAGATAATTGTTTCTGTGCTTCATTAATAAAGCGACAAGCACTATACACAAAAGTTGAATCGAATGCTTTTTTTAGGCACTTTTAGCGACACACTAAAT
Source organism: Dione juno (assembly GCA_037127375.1). NCBI lineage: Eukaryota > Metazoa > Arthropoda > Insecta > Lepidoptera > Nymphalidae > Dione > Dione juno. Next base: position 8,944,622 of record JAXRJS010000041.1, on the reverse strand, counting down.
ATGTATAGCCGCCTCACCACTATAATTATGTAAATAAATATTTACAGATCCTAAAAGAATATACTTTTATTATATATTGAGAAAATCTAATCTCTGAAGTAACGGAGTGCAAGCGAATAGCAGTTAACTATGCAAAATAGTTGTATGGGTCTGGTCCGCGGGCTGCATTCTGAGGGCGAACGTGTACAATTTGAGGAATGCGCTAGATGCGGCGGCGGGACCGCGGTCGCACGTGCCTGATTCCAACGGGGGCAGAAGCAGAAGGACTCGTAAACAAAACATTCTACTTTTACTAAGGAACGTATGCCCCCGTAAAATGCACATGCATGTGCTTACCGACTCGTTGTGACACGCGCGGACACCAAGCTGCATGTATCGATTTGGATGAGTCAGAAATTAATTTTGTAACTATTTTTTATTTTTAATTCAAGAATTTTATGGACTTTTATATTATTATATCCACTAGCCAACTCCACGCTTCATATATTTGTTTCCATCATTGAAGTCGCAATCGTTAAGCGAGCGAATGTTAAATAAGCGGGCTGTGATCGACCTCGATTGTCAAGCAATCAGTTGGACAGTAAACGACAAAACGTTGTGCTTATATAGCGGAAAATTCCTTTATTTTAAAATATATTGGCTTCACAATACCATACCTTACGATTAAAATTAGTACGATATGTCGAAACATTGACAAGAACAATACTAGTGACTTATATTTAGTTTACATTAATACATTAAAAATTTGACACATGATTACAATATAACATTATGATGAACTTTATGCCTAACGAATGATACCTATAATTTATTTATCTAAAAATTGGATAAACTTCCTGATGGAAACCGCATTGATTTAAATATTTCAATGATTCCGTATCGAGCTATAGGGGCAACCTAGTCGGGCGATCTGTTCACGTACGCATCTGCGAATTCGCTCTATTATATAATTTATAGTTTGTGTTGTGACATTGCATTCCTTGCGATTCGGGAGTAATGGAGGGCGTGATACGAAAGAGATTTTCACTTATGTAAAGATTTATTGGTTAAGTAATTCCGGGAGCCGTTTACGGTGGTTCCGGATAAAAAAGTAACAAAATTGTAGCGTGTGAAGGGCGGATGGTGCAGCGCTGACGGTGGCGCCTATGAGCCATGGCCGAGGCCACCGGGGTTAACATACTCCACACCGACCAACAGACGACTTTCCGCCGGTATAACTCCCACTACACCTGCGGCAACAAAATAAAAAAAAATGCTACAAAGCCTGCCACAGTACTGGGAATGCCACCGACAGGACCGCGGCGCTTATATAAAACAAAAGTATGTAAAAAACTTACTACGTTACCCAGAGCCCATACAAGTCTACGCTTTATAAATTAACATGAATAAAAAATGTTACTAAATTAAAACTCGTTTAAGCTGTGCTAACTGGAAAGTATTGTTTATGGCTAAACTTGGGATTGGAGGCGATGCTTTACAATTTCTGACACGCATATGATATGATGAACTTTATTAATACATGTTTTCTATTAAGGCAATCTCTATTTGTATCACGCACAACCAAAATGCAGGGAGGGGTCATTGCATGTTATAGAATGTATCGTCTTGAACAATCAATATTTTCAAAACAACGGTGTTACTAAATTATAATTTACTCGGTATTAGTATATCTAAACACGCAGGTAGATCAATAGTAAAGGGTGTACTGTATACATATACATATATCCAAATGCCCGAGTTGGTTAACTTTGATCACTGATAGGTAGTATTTTTCCATGAATTATGTTTAAATGCGAAGCTGTTATTTTAATGACGATATCAACGATACGACTTAGTAATGGGTTGCGCTTATATCCAGTAGCCACACATTTACTTTTTAATTATATTATAAGATATTTATTATATACTATTATAGAAGCTTATTTTATTTATGACTAGTTTAGAGGATGGCGATAAGGACGGTCGCATACGTAGCGATTTTATGATCGTATTAACTTATATTTTAATTAATAATTTTGGTAAAAACCTTAATTTTGATTAAACAAATTGCGAGGCGTGATGATGAATAGGTTTTGCCAAATATCTTCGTAACTCTTTTCGATTTGGGATATTTATTATTTAAACATTGAATAATTTCATTATATTAACAACACGAAGAAGATAGCATAAAATACTTGCATCCAAAAATATTACACAACAATAACAATACATATTATTATTTAATAACATTATCGCTTAAGCAGTGTAAATATATAAAATATAATAGAGAAACAACTTTGAAACACAAAGTAGGCACATACCTACATACGTATATATTACAATAATAGCAAATATTTAATTAGGTATTAAAATAACATTTTTCAAGCTCGATTATATCATATTTTCAATAAAAATAATCTAAACTAATGCTAAAAACGAACTACGCAAATAAAAATCTAATTTTGGAAGTTTCCTACTCATCCTCTAAACTTAGTATTATTATTTCAAAGTAATTCCTAAATACCTATGTAATCGTCTACATTTCTTATCTGCCTATTTGATAGTATAGAAGTTATTCTTACATATACGACTACAATAGTATTCGACTGAACACAACATTATTAACTTATGCTCGCTAGCTACACATGTGTCTACGAATATGTAGATGTTTAAGTGACTCAAGATTTAAAATATACATATAATTTCAATTATATTAAAACCTTTTTACTAAAATTTTTAAAACAATCAAATGTAGATAAACAAGAACGTCAAAGGCCAACATGTCGTTACATGTTTTTACAAATGGAATATGTTTTGTAAATCATAGCTAAAACATTCATATTAAATAGTTTACTCAGCTGCGATTAAATAAACCAACTTTAATACTAGTACAACATGAAAAATGTTTCCTACACCGCTATTCATTTTCAAGTTAAGAAGAGTTTACAAGTTGTGTTCAGTCTTGTTTAAATTCTAGAGAAATTCAAACTCTACCCACTACAGCATGCTTTTGTTGAAGTTAAATACGTTTATAGAGCTACGATTAAAATGGCTATATAGATTACGTTTATTAGATACGTATATACGTAGTCGTCCCTAAAACATTACTTGCTACGTGATGAATAACTACACTAAATTTTCAATACATATGTAAATTACATTTACAGTTGATCCGGCAAGGTTTATTACAGGGTATCAGCTGTCCTAGCCTTCAAATGTTATACAAAAGTTTTTCTATAATCTTGCTATTTATTTCGTCCACGACTTTCAACGCATAATAGGTTAAGAAATATCGCAGATTTATACAGCGTCGTGGTGCAAACTGTCTTAACTTTACCCTTGTGGATAACATTTTTATTAAATATTTACTCAGTTGCGTGTTATTTTACGATTATTATATGGCACTTTTTAATACAGTGTACAAATTATTCTTTATCGTAATCAAAATACTTTAGAACAACTTACTTTTTCTCCTTTTGCATATTATAATACTGAATATACTTTACTAAAGCATTCAAAGGGTCTACTATAGAAATTATTGTAAATCAAAATGTACAAAAGCGACTTAAATAGCCTGACTACATATAACTTGAAACTTAATTAGAAAAATAATAAATGCTAAGCATATAAATTGATTAATTACAATAAAGGGAATATTTAAAATAAAAAAATAACATTCGTAATTGTTGTGTTTTTGTACGCAATTGGCTTGAAACGTATGTCTCGCGTGCAGTAAAACGGTAGTTTAAAAGTAATTAGCGAGAAACTATTTGTTTGACTAATATGAATGAAAAACCAGCAAATCGCGGTCTCCATGATAACATCAATTGAAAAATAAACGCGCGGATTGAAGTATTTTCAGTTAAAGTGCAGTTTCCAAAAAAATTTACAGAAGTTGGTGTTTCGTAGACTACAATTTTTGTGTAAATAAATTAGTACGGCGTCCGGAATGTACTAAAAATTTACATTCAACCATGAAACTTTTCAAATTGATATTTCAATAGAATTAGGCGCCGTAACATTAACAAAGAAAAGGTTTCAAAAGCTCTTTCTAAAAGTGAATATATTAATTGTATTCGGTATTATTTTTATTTAGTTAAAAAATATAAGTAGAAGAAGATAGTTAAACAATATAACCAAGTAAGTTTTCGTAAGTAAAGAATTTAAGACAAATATTTTAAAGTAGATGGTTCTATTTTCGGTTTCAAGTTTTACATACGAGTTACCACAAAAAGGACGTCTCTTTCAGTACTTTTGTGTGAATCTGTTTAAATCTCTTTAAGTTTCCACTATTAATGAGGGGTAGGCAATAGAGTAATGCCAGGCGGCGTGGGTGAGGGGGTCGCGGGTGGCAGGGGGGCAAAGTTAACGCGATATTTGCGCTGGAGTGTTTACTTGACGCGTAGCATTTGAGAATCGTTAGGGAGAATCGTTTGTAAACACAGAGCTCGCTCGCTCGCATTTGGTCGGATGTTTTCGACAAAATTTTGAAGATAAACAATAAATAGCATTTCTCACGACTTGGACGTTTTGTAATTGATGGCTTGGCAGATTTATCTAGATGGCTCAGTCATTGTTAGAGGTGTTAACTTGTTAGTAAAGTTGTTAGTGAAGTTGACGCAAACTTTTTCCGGTGTTTTGAAATAAGTTAGTGATCGTTAAGTTAGTATATAGTCACCACAACCGATTAAAAAGCTAGGATTGTTACATAATATATGATAGACGCAAGACGTTAGCGGATCAGTGTCGTTTGCGAATCGTTAGCAGTTAGTGGAATGCATTGTCGTCGGGGCGAGTTCACAGATGCATGGCGTGTACATTGTAAACCCCACTGAGTTCAAGTGGGTGATATGGCAGGAGTGTCGCCAGGTGGTGGTAGTGATTGCCAGATAGTTGGTGGTGCAAGCTCGCCAAGGGATTACCTGCGGGGTATGGCAGCCCGAAGCTAGGATAGCCCGAATAGCTACGTCCTGCCGCGTAGGCGGCGTACGCTGCGGGGAAACCTGTACAACAAATAAACATGTGTTAATGAATTAATTGGCATTCTGATGACTCATGAAACTCCGGTATCAATCATTTGATTGTTTTTAATTAATGTGCTTTTAATCAGATCGCTTTCATTGATGATTTCATTCCGTTCACACTTTTAGCTCGCATGTTACTCACGTCCCATTGTCCTAATTCGAAAATAGAGACGTCACACAAAAGGTAAGTAAAGTGTATCGTACTAGTCTGGTACGACATTGTTTTGGACAATGTCCAGCAGATGATATTTTGTAAACATCGTTAAATGTAGCGCAATGTGAGAGCACTAACGATGGTTTTATTCAATTAACAAACGCTTTACAGCAAATCACTAATGAATTCATTAAATTATAAAGTATGCTAAGACTACTCTAAAAATACGAGAAAATGTGGCTATTTCAAAACAAACATTATTGCTAAAAGTTACATATATGTTTGCAATATCGCCTTTGTGAACATGGAGTCCGGTATAAAAATGTGAATGATTGATGGCCGGGCCGTCGGCGGAGGCTGATATGATTACCGCACCGGATCGTTTATCATATTATTGCCAATCAAAATAGTGTATCTGTCAGGCCACGTGATCCATTATGGCGGATGGAGCACACCTAGACATGCTTTATAATACATTAATTAACTGTAGCGTGATACTTTCTATATTGACGTTGAATGCTTAGTCAGCAAATAGATCCGCTTTGGTAGACTCGAACTGAATATTTGAGACGTAACCGGTCACTCTCATTGCGTTGTGACGATGATTCGAAAATGCAGGACGTAATGGACTGTCTTTAAAATAAATATAATGTTAATAGTAAACTTACCGTCAGGAAGAGCACCCAATGACCACATGAAATCTAGAAATGTAAAAACATTTACATAAATTGATCGATCCTTACACCTTATTTTATATAATTGTGTGTACTAAAAAAAAAAAAATTAACACATTTGAAAACATTAAAAATACCGTGAGACACTATTTTGCTTGGCGAGAATGTTCATGTGGATTGTACAAACATATGTGTGATATAATACATAATACTTATATTTATTTTCAAGTGTTTAAACATTCTAAAATTTACTACCATCCAATAGATTGCTAATATGACTTCAATGGGGTATGTTAGTTGTCTATCACCGATGATATTATTTTATATATACTTAAATCGTTAATCTATTCTACACATTGTTAGTCTAGAGCTAAACATGTTAAACAAACAGACGTGTTCAAATATTTTAGAAATGATATTTATTAATCTAAAATCTACCGAATTTTTCCTACTTAAGAAGTTAATACAATTAATAATACTATTATTATTAGTTAATACGAGATCTACTTTGGTAATACAAATTTGAGTATATTAACACCTTATTGTTAAAAGTACATATATTCAACTAATATGAAAAAAATAAATAAAAATAAACTAAATAACTAAAATAAGTGATAGGCTCGTAAAACAAGCTATGCATTAAAAATAATATATCAGAGACGAACAAATAATATTCATCTAACAATTCTATGTAAATAACAAAGTTGTCATTTAATTTAAGTACTTCACCTAATCGCTAATAGATAGTATTAAATAGAAATAAAGAAAAAAAAACAAACACAAGATAATATAACATGACTAAAAATTTCACAAACTCATAAAGTAACATCGACTGTTGATAGGTACCTTTTGATCCAATGATTACATTTTTTGTAAAGCCGACATCGAGTTGCAAAGCTATTTATAGTAAAAGGCTAAGGAATATAATAATATGATATAAGAAAATATTGTTTTAGAGAAAGATCTCTTCAACCAACCGCAAGTAACTTGTCTAGAATTTGTTTTCTAAGCTGCTTTAGTTGTTTATTATGGATGGAAATGTAGCAAAACTGGCAAGAATCAGCAGGACTATAAGGTCCTTGTTTAAGTATTCGATATTAAAACTACGTATAAATCAAAAAAATACCAGGCTTAGTCTATATCCTCTATCTATTAAAAAATCAAATCAAAGTCTTTAAGCACCTACTACCTGGTAGAAAAATATTGCTTTCTATTACCCTACATAAAATTGTTCCAGATGATCTTTTCTACTAATCAATATAAATGTAATGTTATTCAGTAACCTTTGTATAATAACTGTCTCTATAGATCCTCTAAATTATATTGGTACACATTTCAAAAATCTGCTATCTAACTGATCCTCTAATGGCAATTACTAAAATAAGACACTTTAGATATTATCTGTTTCCTTAATTACATCAACATAAATATACTGAGGGTACAATAGAATAGAGGAATGTGAGAACTTGTTAGGAATGGATAGGAAAAACGCCAGCGCAGCGTAGTCACTCTGCTATCAAATTAATATTTGGAAAATTAAAAGGGTTGATGGGGATGCTGTTGGAAGAGAATTGCGGATCAGAGTGGCAGTGGGGTAGGTAAAGTAGAGTGAGTGAGAGGGGAGTACAGAGTGGGTATGTCAAGTGTGTGAGCTCCTAGGAGTTCAGAGACGGAGTAGGTAAGTGGAGGTATGGTTATAGGAGTCAATGTAGGGCGAGGGGGTCTCGGAGTAGGGCGCAGGGCAGCGAGGGCTCGGCGATACATGGCAGCGGCACTAGCGGACCCTGCGCCCATGCCTGTCCCCGTGACGAGCAGCTGCGCGGGAGCATGGACGGGGTAAGGAGCGTACCGCACGCCACCGGCTGCCACGGCGCTACCTAGAAACTCACCGTAGGCCCCGCGGCCAGCAGCTCTCGTCTTAGCCAAGTTTGCTGGAAGCATTACTTCTTTCGGTTGTGCCTTTTTGCATTCCACCTATAACAAAATTATAAATATAAGACTATGGACAATTGCGACTTAAAACATAAGAGTGAAGTTTATTCAAATTCGAAAACCTTCATAATTGTTTTAGCCACAAAAACCTAACGAAATGGTTCTGATTGTTGAAGAATTAATTACTATTATTGTACTTGACAGAACTAAGTAAATATCATTATAAAATTGGGTGAGTCGTAAAATTATGGAAGAAAGGGGGTGACGAAATCAGTCGACAATCCGTTATGCTTCACGGTTCGACTCACAAATTGAATTTTAATATACTTTATTAAGTCAAAGAGCTTACCATTGAATGCTTATTATGCTGAAGGACTAAATTTACAAGGTTGGAAATAATTGTTTACAATAATTACAATACTAATATAATCCTACTCAAGAAAACTCTTGATTTGTTGTTTTAACATTGTTTAATTGATATTAATGTTTTAGTTTATATTTTCAGCTGAATAAGAAAATACATTTCTTTTAATTTAAATAACCACGTGAATGATTTGTTTATATCTTATAATTGAATTTTCTGCTTAATCGACCTATTAAGCAATTTTAACGAAAGGTGTAGTATCTCCCCGCTCGTTCGGAGGAGGCAAGTATAAATTACCCAATCTACGCTAACCCAAGCCGAAATTCCGCTACCAAGTGAAATGTACACGGAAAGTATATATACTCGTATATAGGCTTGAATCATGCGAAGACCACTGAAATAAATCAGTTTGTGATGTTTACTGCAATTAATAGATTTTTCATCAAATATATATTTTTTTCTTTAGTTTACTGTTATTAAATACATATTTCAACGAAGAATGGTGCTCAAGTTCAAAAACTAAAGAAATAAGTATTTAATAGAACAATATTTCAAAGATTATGCGAACGCACATTCATAACTTAGATTTTTTATGATAAATTGTTACATTTAAAACCGCTTGGCAGACTAAAAGTTGGAGCTACATTTTTCATCGGCGTGCATAATCGCGACGCGGTCTCTTGTAGTCGTAGGTACACATAAAGTCCCGTCCACATTTGTCACGCGGACGTCACGAGCCGACAAATGAAGGCTTTGCCGCACACTTTATGCACTTTACACAACTTTCTGCACTGACATGGAACTACGTGCTTTTGCATTAAGCGCGAGGAAGTGAGTGTGAGACTCCATCGTGTAGGTTCTCACTAAGTTTTATGTTAGATAATGCTGAATAATCAACACGAGATGTTCAACTTGAGAGGTTAGGCATATTAAATTGTATGTTGGTCCATATGTTTTTATATACATAATTAACAAACATGCTCATGCTTACAACTTTCTTTATGTGAAAATACAATGTCAAAACAACAAAAGCATAACATGTAACAATTATAATAGTACAGTGTGGAAACAATGGATTTAAAGCTTTCCACAACACAATCGGAATTCTTCGATCGTTCGTAGCATAAAAGTAGTCAGGTGTTGCAATTTGTCACTGCCGATAAAGCTTTACAAATGAACCGAAGCCTATGCTTGTACCGTGGTCATTGCCGTTTGTTCAACAGCACGCAAGTAAGGGCCTTACTGGACAAACATCAACATAACTTATATACACCAATGAGATTTATCAAACTTTCAGCGAACTTTATTTTAAATCGATCTTAGAATGTACAGGAGTAGAAAGTTGTGCAATATATTTACGTGCCTATTTTCTTTGTACATATATAACTATGTACATCGTTCTTAAAGAAAATTCATTTCGTGTTTCAATGTTAATTGATATCGAGTCTGGCGAGCGGAGTGGGAAACAAAAGCTCACAAACAATTCGCATCGGTGTTCGCAATCCCGATCAAGCGTTCGAAATCGCGACGCAGTTTAATGACACGAAAAATAACAAAGGTAAATTGTATTTAACCCCACTAGGTAGACGCGCCCCCGAGGCTATATATCGATCGGAGCCCATCGAGTAGTATTCAACATCGACGCAAAGATCTCGGTTTAACCGAGCGGACTTAAGATTCTATAGGCCGAGGCTTACTGCTGCTTGAACTTGAGCCTTACCGCCCTCGAATTGTACCCCTAATCCCATCGATGTGTGCAAAATTTAATTGTTTCGCTGGAAAAGACCGCGTTTTATACTTCACCACCTTCGTTGATCACTCGCACTTCGAAGCGTATTAATGTGAATATAAAGTCATTAAATTTTTCCTCCATTGATTTTCTTTTTAATGGGTAAAAAATATAAGCGTTCATATATTTAAAAATCAGTATGGAACGGAACGCACTCACTTGAATACAAATGTAATTTCATTTCTATTTAGATTATTAGGTATATATGTTATTTGTATCAACTGAATATTTTTTGAGGGTGAATCGGCACTTAGTAATTACATTCATAAAATTTATTATAAAACGTACATAAGGTATATTTGAGCTTTTTCATTAAAATACGAGTTAAAATAATATATACGCAATGTTATTATTACTTACGTGATTCCACTTTATGGTAAAAGTTTCGTATAAAGTACTGCAGATTCCTTTCGAGCATGGCACGATACAAGAAACTACGAAATAAAGCAAGTTCTTGAAAGTACAGTATATGTTTGTCGAACTAGTTCGCATGTGTGTTCACATTAACTGCATTTTATAAGATTTTGCGTTTGTTTGTAGCAATAAACCGATGGGCAACAGGCCAAACTGATAACTCTGATAATATCATTAAACATTTAGGTTTCAAAAACAAAATTGTACATTTTCATTGATTTAAATGAATTAATGAAATTTTATGGAAATTGTAAAGAATATTCATATTTATTAAAATATTTACTTCATATAAAGTAAGAAATAAAACTATATAGTACATTTTGTATTATCTGTAGACATACTATATAAACGTATATCAATAGCATAAGAACATGCCTATGTACGTGAGAGATAAACGAAGACTTAGGGACAGGGGAGGGGAGGGCGTGGGGGGACGAGATAAGTTTATCAGGGAAGCCTCTCGCCTTGGTATTGACAGAACGTCGCAAGCCTAGCAGTGATTGCCGTTAAACGGAAAACGGAGCGTGGGAACCGGAGGCTAGGTGACAGCTCCACAAATACAACTACGTTTTTAAAACTTATTCAACGTCTTAGTATTTTTCCTTCTAAGCTTGCGATTGAAATTTTAAAGTATTTCTTAAATATATTTCAGATATTGCGATTGACTCTGGATACATTATTTTTGAATTATTTAATGATTAATAAACTTCAGGTTATTTATAAAGTTGGTAAGTGAAAGAAAAATGTATACAGTGAGACAGTACGAGTATCATAAAAAAGATGAATCACAAATCTTGCGCTCAACAGGTCACGGATAATGAAACACCCTGCCGCACCCCAGGAGTTCTTTCCATATTTACGTAACTGTTGTTTGGAGGAACATAAGTGCCAAGACGCTGCTCAGCTGAATTTCAGCGCTGTTACTTAAAATGTTCAAGTGTTTACCTAGAGGGCGGGGAAGAGGGAGGGAGGGTTGCGATAAGTTGTAATGCGTGAAATTCAAATCAGATATACATTTGAGTCGTCGCTCTTCGTCGATAAGCGGTAACGTTACCTGCAACATTTTGCAAATAGCCCTCCAGCCACTCGTGCTCTATACCGCAGTTTATATGGAGACGGGGAAAATATATCCGTAGACAGCTGCGAGCGATTTGTAAAAATCTTTCACAAAATATATGTATGTCTAAATTCGAAAACGAGATAAATAAATAGTCTAATCTAGTAATTTTATTCCCCTAGTATCTTACAAGGCGTGATTTGAAAAGCACTGTAATCAATATTCTTTTTAGATGGCTAAGGTCCTGTGACTTTGCGAAACCTTGATCGCAAGAGGTTTTTATCGTAATTTATGTCGGCTAATGTTATTATCCATATAAGTTAAGCTTTAAGCTTGTTTTATATGAAATTGAAAAGATTTATGAGAAGTATATTACATTTTCATGTTATTACTACGGTAATTTACTAAGTGTATGTTACCTTATATTTAAATTAACCATTTATTTAATTTATATAGTACCTACAGTAACTTATGGGTTTTTAAACGTTCATATATTATTAATTTAATCCGTTTCTATAAACCGACTAGTTAGAACTAATCAAAATGCACTTATAGTATAATAAACAGCTTTGAATTCAAAATTATGTTACCTACACTTTCCGTCATGAATGTTAGGTAGGCATTAAATATTGAGAAATAGTATAGAGCTGCTATACATTTCTGCAACATTCATCGTAGTGGAACATTATGTACGCCAACAGCTATTTCTAGAAAATCGATGGAATCAGTTATACAGTACTTCTTTACGTATTTGATTAACTGTAACTACTATCGTTTAACTTTGAAGATTCTTACATTAAAGTTCATAATTATATTAAAAGCTGCATTTCCACGTGAAGTTATAAGTAGTGTAGGAACTGTAACTGTTAATTAAAGTTAATTTTATCTAAGTAGCTTTTAGTAAATAAACAACTTAATTTTTTCACTTGGCAAACTCAATACATACAAGAGTAGTCATTATGAAAACATACAGAATAAATATAGATTGGAAAGCCAGGAGTGTTAGCTGCCGTTTGCAATTGTAAGCAAGCACTATTACCGTAGACTCGTTGCATTACTAATTTGTATCAAGCTCGCAAGTAAGAAGAAAGCTATTGAAAAGAGTCAACAGATATAGCGACCATTTAGCCAATTGAATAGCAGCGATAATGAATTTGTATAATATTAGTCAGAGATGCTGAATAAAACTCCAATAAAAGTGTTTCCATGTACGATTTGAAAACGCTTCAAGAATGAATTCTCCGGCCAATGCCAAACTAAAATGCAAACGACGTACTGAATCTCGAAAAGTGGCATTAAAGACTACTTATAAGAGCAATTTGCATTTTAGTGCATAATTGTGGAATGTGGCCATCTGTTATGTATGCGTTAATGCAGTTTCAATTTGCGAAATTGGATGTCTCTATTGCCGGCGTGCTCTAGCTCCTCCTTTCTCTGTCAAACGCCCTCTGCTTTCATTAGGTAATGAAAATTCATTGGTCAAGTTTACACAATGGATGTAGGCTATAAAGGTAAATCTGATCTTGTCAGTGGATGTTATTACCTGGATTACTTTTTCCACGCCATCCTCTAGATATGTGCAGAAGCGAGTAAATAACATAATATTTTATATGAACAAGCACCTCGAGTAAGTTTACGATGCACGTACATACATATTATAAGCTGTAGCAATTAGTAGCAATTAAGTGGGTTGGAGCGTAGAGCGGCTGCGGCGCCTTGTCAGACGGCCACGGAGTAGATTAAGGTTTGCGGCACATGGTCCCGCCGCTCGTAACTTGTTTTGCATGAATCTGTACGCGACTTTCATATGACTCTCTCGAGAGAACTCAGTTCAGCACCTCTAATGTAAATTAAATTGTGTACAAGAAATAAAGCAGAGCTGCTTGGTCACTATTTATTGCTGCTCGCGTCTCTTAACTCTTATGTAATGGGGATGTGGAGACGATGCACGAAGGCCAGTAATGAACAAGACTGCCTAAATGTAGAGGCTTTATTGATGATATTTTCTTATTATTACGGGTAGAATCATTTATACTTGTAAGGACTCGTAAGGGTGACAAAACCTTTGTTAAAATGCTTTAACGGTAGTGTCATATGGTGTAGTTCACAGAGTTCTTTAATGGACTTGGAAAGTAGTATGTTGGTAGTTTAGTATAATTGACACTCAATTATTTTTCATTAAGTTTTGAATAGCAACATGTATTAGTATGAAATCAACAGCCTACTTCTATAAATATAACAGTCTATTATAATGAGTACTCTTAAAATGAACTTGTAATACTTAAAAGTGTAATATAAATTTTCAAATATGTATATGTTTCACCTATGGTAATATTTTTTTCTATGATTCATTAAAATCGATATCGTTTTAGTACGCATGTGAAGTGCGACCGAGCGGGTTTGGCGCACACCACCTGTGATTAATTAATATTCTTTCACGCTTCAAATTTAAGTTCAAGTCGAAATCGTTAACGGCCGGAAAGGCCTGTTCAACCATAATTTACGTCTTTGCGTTCGCCTGATGTTAGTTGCGTCACTTGAGAATTGCGTGCTCTGTGTGCATTATAAGCATTAAATTTATATTGTAAACGTACGTAGGAAATTAGGTGGTTGTTCGACAGTGATTGACGTTGTATCATTATAGTCAAATTTTATATATTTCTTATTATAGATAACTATTTATTACAGATTATATATAAATATAAGTTTAAATTTAGCTACGATGAAAGTTAATATGGGTAATTGAGATTCGCATTTGTGTTACATGACATTAGAGACATTTTCATCATCGTACTTACGTTTCAAATTGGAATTTTTGTATGCCTAATTTTCTAAGTAAAGATCCATTTCATTTGAGTGAATTTGCTATATAAAATGCTATGAGATAAAAAATATTATCGTTTAAGACTTAATATTCATGTAAATATTATTTATATATATATATCTATATATATATATATATATATATATATATATATATATATATATATATATATATATATATATATATATATATATATATATATATATATATATATATATATATATATATATATATATATATATATATATATTTGATAGGCGTATTGGTACTGAGCTGATTATAATTTAGATATTGTTGTATTATTTAATATATATTGGTTTGTATTTAGTACTATTTTTCCGTTTATAATTTTATTATATGTCCATAACGTTTGTAAGTAGAAAATCATTTGAGAAGAATCAATAAAGCTTAGAAGGAGAGCGCTGGCTCCTGTTAAAACGGGAAGTTTATGGTAATCACGCTTGTGGAGGAGCATGTGATTGATTGTTCGACGAGGGTTGCAGAAGTGCGGGATGAAGCGGCCAAGGGAGACTAAGCGTCAATTCATTCTTGTCGCTTTGAAATATTTGCAGGCTGAGGTTAAATTAAATCAGGCAGTGATACCATGTTTAACATCACAAATATCGGATTCGATGTTTAATGAATATAAAAAAATTGTTCTGCAATCACATCTACGTATTTCGACAAAGGTAATACAATACGGTCTTACACTGGACGTTTAAACGTTAAGAGAAATGGCGATCGAGGATCTCAAGATTTAAGTGGCAGTTTCAAATGTGCCTACTTTTAGCGTTATTTCCTAAACGGAAACCATTTGTTTGCCTCATGTACGATTGAGGAGGAAAATATACGCAATACCTAAAATGGTTTTGCAAGTGTTTATGCGATTGCTTGAAAGCGAGTGCACTATTATATCACCGCTTATTTTACCGCGTTTTGGGAGCGTAGTATGTTTAGTGCCTTCAACACCTATAATGTACTAGTATTGACAATCTACTCCATATATTTTAAAGGATATTTTTATATATTCTATTTTAACGTAATAAACAACCAAAAGCAAAAGATAACACATTTTATATTTCATTCACGTTTATTTCTCAATATACACATAGCATTACACGTATCACACAAAAGGGATGACTGGGGTATTATTATGAAATTTCGTGCGTAACAGGTAAGAAAGGGCTCAGGTGTCAGGCTCGGCTGCTTAAATCCGGTAAATAGAAATTGATGTTTGGGGGAAATCCAAACTGCACTATATTTTACACATTTTGCGAAACATCATCAAGCTTTGTTGCTAAAATTCATAGTAAAGTGAAGCAATTAAGAGAGTAATGTATAAGGACGTAATGGACTGAAGAGAATTTGTTGCAACGTTTTAATGGGGCCCGTATTTATCTTGCAAAATGAATCTTCACCGTTGTGCTTAAACTTTCTTATGTTACCTTGTTTCATAATGATTTTCTTGAATCACGCATATTGTACAAATATTAAATGACATGTTTTATATTTTTTGAAATTTTTAATTCACGTAATAGACTATTAAACGATGAATCTCCTATTAGTTTTCTTTGTCAATTAATTCGTTAATGAAGGTAATTGTTTTTTGCTACTCAAACTCAAAGCACGGTATCACCCTATCACTTGGTGTAGGGAGGCGGACTAGCTATTAGCTTAACGACCATTTTAATATAACAGATGACATATTAAATTTACGAGGACAGCTACTCGTAACGTAAACATCGACGCTGAAGTGACCTGACGCCTCTATCTTCTTTATTGCCTGCGTAAATATAAATATTACATGACTTTAATGATATGCCAACATGAATTTTTAATAAGAAACAATGTTGTGATTCAAAATTTTTAGTATTTGTTTCTAATTTAGATATACCGTTTAATGCATTTTAGTGACTTTAATTTTTATAGATTTTCAACCACAACTACCTTTGCGCTTCGAATTGTAAAGGAAAATGACATAAAAAAGACTTTTACCGTAACATTGATCATTTCTGTTGACAAGCAACAAAAAGGGGACAGAGTAATAAGCGATTAGTTCTCATTTCGTTCTGTACACGTAGCAAGCAAGCATTTTTCGACTAAATCCATCATTTATTTAGATGCCTACGAGAAGTTAATTAGTATCGGACCAAAGCTTAATCGATTGTATGAAACGTGGAAGCGGCTAATTTTCTAGATTACAAATGAAAGGTTTCGTTCCTTCGCTAATTAGTCTCTGGATTAGACACGAGAATGAATGAATGAATGACTGGTAGCTGGTTTTTATTAACGACTACGACGAATACATTACGCTGAGTCTCTACACCTCTCGTGCCGTATGGGAGCGAACCGTAATTACTCTAAAACACTACCCATTTGTTTGATGTCTTTGTTCGTTGTTTGCTCCACTTAGGGCGCACATCACCCCCGATTCCTTCTATTCGACGCATACAGCGAGATTCGTATAGCCATTATGGTTCGAAACAATGGCGTGCAAAAAACAAGCATTAACAATTCAGGAATATGCATCGACAACATAGGGACGTATCTGTTCCCTGCTTTTCAGACTGAAAGTACAGTGAAGGGAAGTTTAAGTGACTAGGTAGATAATGGCTCTTCTGAGCGATTTTAGGCATGCGGTGCCAATTTTGAGGGTGATTCACGTTGATATTTTATGTATTCTATACAATATTTTGTCTCTGAATGACAGGGGAGATTTTTATTGTTGGCTAGATAGCTATAATTAATATTATGAATGAATTATTAACTATTTTAATCATTAAAGAAGTAGCAGGTATAAACCGAGCCATTTCATATAGACAATTTGCATATTTCACATAACATACGAATTTCAAATACCAATGTTTAGTATAATATTACTTTCGCACTATATTTTGTCATACTTAAATGTTGTTAAAGTTGCCATTTAATTTTACTAACATGGGCTTATAACAAATACAGTTAATAACCAACTTTGTAATTCTATGTTAATTGCCGCAGTAATTATACTGTAGTTACTTTTATTGACGCTATCAACTGTTGTGTATGATAACAATGAATTGCTTATAATATTCTAATTTTGAACGATTTTAGAATTATGCAATATTATTATTATGATACGAGCGCGGTGCGCGGCGGCATATTAAAGGATTATAATGTTAGTTGTTTAAAAGTAATTATTATTTCATGGCGTTGTGATTAGATTTGTACTGCTACGGCGTAGCGCGTATCACGGAATACCTCTCGTAATCGTCGAGTATTTAATGTATTTATTATAATAACGTTATTTAGTGATAGCTCTAGGTGTGGTAGAAAGTGGAATTTAAATTAGGTTTCATGTTTTTTTTAATAATTTGAATATGAATATAGAATTCGTAGAATTCGTATACAGGTCACATTACAGGTAGTATTTTGATAATCATGTCAAGCTGGTCATGTAGAGAAACCTAAAAACGGTAACTGTGGCTTTAGCTACGTTTTATTGGACCTGCTTGGACCCATGCCAGCTCACTCCTTACTCTAATTGATATCAGCCCGATAACATTAACATTGGTATTGAGTTTTCGAGAGCTACGATTTTTAACCAAAAATCAAGAATAATTTGTGTAAATTTCTCTTAAATATAATTTTTTACTAACTTAATACTAACGAACTGTTTTTTTAACATCAAAATTTGTGGTAATTTTAAAAGATATAAGGAAATTTCGTTATATATCAATTATTATTAATACAAATTTAAATCAATATTTGTAACTTTGCATAACCAAACCAACCAAATGATGAGTAATGTACATCAATAAGAAAATAATATTAATGAAAATCTAAAAAGAATCTACAATCTATACGTGTCCTTTTTATTCGATATATTGTGTAATTTGTTTTTAAATAAGATTTAAACTTCAATGAATGAGTTCATCAATTCAATCATTCATTAGTTCAATTCGTCATAATATTGATATTTTATTTTATTCAAATATATGTAATTACTTAAAATTAATAAAATAATAATAGTGCGAGTTATCAGTCAAGCGGTAAGTAACAAATCATAAAATGTAATAATCTCGATGCATTTGACTTTATAGTTTAAAAATTCACATTATTATTAAGCGACGATGTTTTTATAAAATGAAGGAGAAAAAATCCAGGTAGGTACGTGATTGAGTGGGTGTCGTTGAATAGCTCGTATAAAGTGCTATAGAATTTGTTAAAGTTCATTGTTACTCTGCCACTCTTGTGAAAAGCTTGCAAAACAGATTTTAGTTTCTTTTAAAAATAAATTTATGAAAGTTGATATTGTAATAATAAATATTTATATTTTATAGTGCTTTTTTATGAGTCTTAATAGGTTCTTGTTTAGATTGTAGCAAAAATAAAATTCAAGGTTTTTATAATAAAAATTTTTCAATTCATTTTGGGAATTTACAGTTCAATATATTTATTTAATAAAGCGTTTAGTGCATTTATAGCACTTTATTTTGTACATATTATATAATTTTGGCATAGTGTAATTTAGTACTAATTTATATATGCATCACATGGAGGTAATATCATATAAAACGGCAATAACATACAACGTACATACATATAGTATTTGAGTATATTACAATTTTCTACAGGCAATTTTGCTACAGCAAAATATCAATTAATCATTAAGTCTATACTTTTCCAAAATATAAAAAAAAAAATATATCATAATTAGAATAGCAAAAGAACTTGTACTCACCATTTTGTTGTTGATTTCATGAAAATGGATCTCGCACACTTTGTCGACTATGTCTTCACTCTGAAATGTGACGAATCCAAAACCTGAAACAAGAAAAAGAATATTATTAGAATTCTTAGCTTTTATACAATTGTACGAAAAATAATGAATATTTATTATTTAGAGAAGCTTGATCTAACTTTATTTGTCTGTAACAATTGAAATTGTTTTAATAAAGCGACACTTCAAAAATTAATTGTCGATCTCAAGAACTTTCTTCGTTAGTTCAAGTCGATGTCTACATTTTTAATTAAAAGTCAATGTTCTTCTTGTTATAATAAAAGTTGTAATCCAAATGTAGCGGGTTATTGTTAACAGCTTTAGTATTGGTATTGAAAGTGCAAGTTAATTGAAATAGGATAATTGCACAAATTAAAATTATTTCCGGGAGTCCAAGCAACAGCCCCCTTTTTGCCCTTGAAATAAAATTGTACAAGCAGTCACTGTCTAAGAATTTTTTTATATTTCTCGCCATATATCACATAAAACAGAGTATACGGAGAGGAGGTATCACGACATTCCACGCCTTATCAGGCTGAACTCAACGCTTTTTATTATATCCCACTCCATTTTTTACTTTTTTGTATTAAATACGCTCTTACGTAATACTCTAAACTATATTTTTGTACAGTGGACGTGTACTCCAAATTTATTGGCTTAAAATAAAATTTGACAAATAATATATATCCCTTTAACGAATCCGTGGATACACAGTGAAAGCTAAAGTTATGTTTAAAGCGACAAACAATTGAAGGCAAGGCGACGTGACGTTCTATTCGTTAACAATTAAGACACACACGGCTGACGTGACGCGTCCACCTCGGCAAATAGCATTAGCGAGCCGTCCTGTAAACAGTTGATGCCCCGCCAAGCGCGTTTATGCTGACATAGCGGAAAGCGCTGTAGAGTAGCAAAGTTAACTTATTTCACTCCTCTCTAACTGTCTGATAAAATATTAGTTACGAATTGGAATTTGGTCTGGCGATTTTCCTAGAAATTGGTCAAATTAATGTTAAACTTTCTCATTACGCTTGCAGGTAATTATAAACTGTTATTTATTTTATAACCATTAATGTAACGTATCCTTACCGGTTACTTACTTAACGGTTACCTTTTACCATTGGTATGCCTAAATAAACAACGTATCCTCTTTCTTCATCAAAACTAGGGCGCACTTGGTATTTCACGCGCGGTCGGTTGGCTTTGCGTACGAATTGAGGCACGGATAGTAACACCCTCGAAAAAGCAAATACAGTTTCGTCGAGTCCCACAGAACGCTATATTTTCTTTTGATTATAAGGTCGCTACATATCATTTACCAAACAGGAAAAATAGCTTTGATAACAATGTGATTGAAGAGCAACTGTACTATATAATCTGATCAATGACTATTGCGAGTTGCCTGAAAATGTTATAGGTAAAGATTTAAAGAGATAATAGATTTGAGGCAGTTACTCTGTTAAAATGAGGGTACAGAACGATTTGCTCCATTATTTATGCGGGTGTGTAAACGGAATAAAGTAGGAAGTAAGCACCGGCGTCCGGCGAGCCAAGTTATCTGCGGGTATAACGCCTCTGCAAATATTAAATCAGGCCGACGATTGAAAACAAACTAGCACAGCCAAAGATATAGTATCTAATTCGAATTATTGTTCCATTTCCTTTGAAACTAACGTAGTAATATAATACTGGTCAAAATGAAAGATAATAGAGAAATAGCATTGTCACTGACCACGTAAAAAGTTTTGGGTTTCAAGTTGCCTTTGTGTGTTCGTGGTAGATAAATGGGGCATTTTCATGAAATCCGTCCACGTCACTTCTCGTAAATGGAGAACATAAATAATCTCTGCGTACGAAAAGGATTTCGTAAACATAATTATTTAAGCTCGGGATTGTTTCTAAAACTGAACTAATAACTTTTTTCCAGGTTTAATTATAACCTCGAATCTTTTTTGTCTACAGACAATTAGATTAGTACTGTAACGATTTAACACAATTAGATATGCCTTGCGTTTCATTTAAAATATCATCCTTGAATGTTATTATACGAGTATAAGAATAACCTCAATTTACATTAATCACCAAAATCGTTGTTATAAATTTGATTTATATTATTAATAACTTTCTCAGTAAATCCTAAAGGAAGACTATTATATTACTGTTATCTATTATTTTAATATAAGAAGAGCCAACTTAAAGTAAAGATTATGAATGTGTCTGCCGATATCGAATATCTATCTCAACACATCTGTCGGGCGGCACGTGGGGCTGTCAGTGGGCGGTCCCCGCCCAGGCCCGAATCACAGGCAGTATAGTCTGCCCCGCACTGTATGAAACACCGGCCGGTGGCGTTTATGACGCTATAATAACCATATAAAACGCGACTTATTGTAGGCGTCGATAACAGACTTATACAAAGCTATATTCCTAAAACAAACGTACATATCTCGATATGTATATGTATGCATACATCACTTGATGCTACTGAATGAGCTACATATTCCAACAAGCTCAAACCTATATCTTCAAGCATGTCTACTTAGAAATTATATGGCTAATTGAATGAACCTATGCAGAATTCTCCACGACTTTTTATTCTTGTTCTCCATGAAATAATAGTAACGTTCGCGGTAACAAGCAAGTTTTCATTAGGATTGAGCTCAACAAGCACTCAGCTGAGCAGCGGCGAAGTTGTCCGCTGGCCGCGCTCCGACGTTCAAACTTTTGTTATTGTTTCGCTTCATTATTGTAATACGAAATACGCAGCGCCATAATTAAGAGCTAGGGAATTGTCTCATCTGATGTAATAGTTGGACGAAACTTTTATCAACCAACTCTCATAGTGACAGAATGTTTGCCCCATAGCTATAATTGCCAGATTGCTTTTCTAGATTACCTACGATAACAATTGTACATATTGCTCAAAATGTACTATAGTGAAATATAGTGCGGACCACACAATGGAAGGAGCGCTGTCGCGATCAATGTTATTAGAAACCTATTAACTGGTTCATTGTAGTATCTTTATATGTCTACTCGCTGTCCGCTACTTCTAATGATGAGCTTTTATTATTGGATCCTCGGAGTTAATCTCATTCGTAATAAGACAGCTGTATCACATATAGCTTTGAGATAGCTTATAAGCAATAATACCGATCATATTGTAACATTTATTTATATTTTGAGCTCATTTCAGTTAAATTATATTTTATAGCTCACTACTAAAAAGAAATAATGTCAATAATTACAAAATAACATAATATTTTACTTTATTATAAATGAAATATAGAAGATATATATGATTCTATTTATATCTATTATATATCGCTATTTTATTTGTATGATCCCCAGTCGCAAAACATTTGGAATCAGCTGTAGTGAATTTGAATATAAGGTGTTATTGCCAAGCCAATTTTATTTAGCAAACGTAAGCACTCGCATATTTCTGTATTTTAGCTACTATACAAACAACATAACAAAATAGTGAAGCCGTGTTCAGGAATACGCGCAAACAGTTTAGCGCTATTGCCGTTCCGAAAATAATATACACATTTGATTCCAAGACAAATATTTGACGAGAGGCTAATGCATTCGTAGCGAGGTATTCTTAATGCAAACTTTCGGCAAGCGAAGAAAGTGGCGGATAAAAGCCGTTGCAAAAAGAATTGGCTCCTCTTCATTTTCTCTATTGTGAAGTTGAATGGAACACAAACAATCAACTTTCTCGTCGAGTTGATTGTGTGGAGACACCCTTATTGTCTACGCTCAGGTAAATAAAGTAGAAACACAATTGGCCCGCTACTATGTGCGACGGCCTGCTCAACTTTTAAATTCTCCAACTTCAATCTTATTCAGTTTCTTTTCCTTCAATTTGGAATTAACTTGGAGAAAAATGTCTTTCTTTGAGACAGTTTTAAAAAAATCTTTGTAAAGTTACAAAACGTGAACGGAAGTAAGGGCAAATCAAGTAATTTTAGAATTCAGTATATATAAGGCAATATTGAAGATTTCTACGACAAAATAAATTCATGTGTTTTCGTTCCTTAGCAATTTTTCGATAACGACATCATAAATATTAACTTTAACAACATTTTGTCGTTTTTATTTGTGTTCTTTATGACAGTCACAAATGCGATCACTGATGTCGAGAAGCGTATGCGCATTATGTTTTTATTATTGACATTAGCAATAAAATATAGTGCTTAATATATATTAAATCTTAAACTTCTTATTAGCTGAGTTTATCGATACAATTATTAGGCCATTTAAAATCTTAAAATTATATAAAGAATTATTATAATAAAAATAAAATTGATTAAAAATCATATAAATTAGTTTTTGCAGAATTTTCGTCTTAATCAAATAGAAATTTAGGTATTCTTATTTATGTTAAATATTTTAACCTCTTCCGTATACTCAATCAACATGCGACATTGAATATTATGTCAAAACAAAACGTACGTGTTTACAAAAAACGTAGAATGAATCACTAAGTCCTTTCTGCTTATACTCGTACCTTACAATAACGTGGTACATGCATGAATATATAAACTATATTTGTAGTATTTTTTTTTTCCAAAATACGTAACAGAAATTGTATTAAAGCATGAATTAACATCTTGTTAGTGTAATGTGTTACTTGCAAGTTGTTTCGTGAAGGTCGTCCTCGTTGAAGAGGCTCGAGTCTTTCCATGTTAGTTTAGGATCTACTACACCCGTAACTTAAGCTAATGACAACCTAACTTATTTACCCAGCAAGAATACTTCCTCTATTCTGCGTAGGTATTATTATATCGGTAACAACGGTTTTTCCTTGTGTTGGTCCTTCATCTTGTCTTCAAGAAAATTATGGTAAAAGTGATGAGCATATAGCATATAGCTCTGTTGTTTTCGTGAACAGAGCTTTTGGATTTCCACATATTATATACAAATAGGTATACCTAATATCACACGGAGGATAACGAAGATATCGTTTGTAACTAATTAGTGCAATTAAGCGTGTTATCGTCACATCTGGATGAATACACGAACACATGTCTGCTATATAAATTTTGAGATATTTTTACTACAGGCTTTATATACACTTCGAATTATTGAATGGAGACATTTTACTCTCAGTCAAAGGAGTCATTCATTCATAAATTCCTCAAAGGTGCTCTCCTAATGTTATAAAATTAAAATAAGCTTTAAGTAAAAGCTCAGTTTAGATTTATCTAAATATTATTGTCGAATTTGTAAGAATGTCAGTCATTTTTTCATTGGTAATTTGGAAAATTGTTTATTTCCATTGAATAGATATATATTGAGAGATGAAATTTTTGGTATATAAAACAATAGATTAAACATTTAGTTCTATTAAAAAAAAGCGTTACACTTCCGTCAAAATAAAGGGCAAAAGGTACATATTTGATTCTTTCAATAAACAAATTTATTTTGTAAACTAAAATAAAATCAAAACGTTGAGCAACATAAATCGGTGTGCAATTATAATATATTTTACGTATATATAACGCTAGGTTTATCTTTTGTCTGGTATAATTGTTGCGGTCAGGCAGAATCGCCCCGAGGTCGCCGCGTGAAGCGCGTAATCCCGCTGGAAAGACGTGCCCGAGAGACGCGGTATAGGATTTGTAGGATAACTGGACGCTACAACAGAATACCCTTGTCGTGGTTACAATACGACCAACACAATCGACTTAACCTTTTCAACTATTCTACGCTACATTATTGAATTTCAAAATTCAATATACGATACTGTGTGTTGCTAGATACTTTAATAATAACAACCAACCTCTATAATAGTTATCAATAACGGTACCTTCCCCAGGCGGCTATTTCGTAATCCTATGATAATCTCCATACATGAAATCGTTCTAATATAGATATTCGTTTATTGTTATAGCGAGTGATATTAAATTTATTCGTTGTCTGCAAACTTATAATATAAAAGTCATCAAGTGCAGGTCTGATAATATCGTTTTAATTGCATGTAGAGAGGAGGGATTTGAATTGCGATGCTGGCTGCGTCTAGCGAGCATAGGACTAGCGCAGATTGTCAATAAAGACGTCGCTCGCACGTACGCCACGGTTCACTTGTTAGGTAGACCGCAGTGAGAAATCCAAATATTTACTATAGCATCTATCGAAATACAAAAGTTTTCATTCGAAAAAGCGCCATCTTAGAGCTTACAGTCAGTGAGGTCGCGTTTCGAGTCTTTTGCTTAGTTCTCGAGTGACCGGTCCGCATAGCATCGCTTATTGCTACCACGCTTATTTACTAAACACTACAAAATAGTTTTACTGAATTTGAAGATATTTTTACCGTGTATTGTTTATTTATAGTATTTATTGAGTAAAGTTACGTTAGTAAAACGTTAATAAACAGTATAGAGAAATAATTAATTAATATAGAGGTATAATTTTTGGATTACACATGGTTTTATTAATCCAATTTCAGTCAATATTAATGTGTTTGCTACTATATATAACATTTTTTGTACATAATATGAATAGGAAAATGTCTCAATAACTAACAATTTTTTTAAAATTTCATTATATACCATGTTTGATAGGATACAGTCTAGGAGAGATGCAGCCACTAAATGCTTGAGCTCTTAAATATGCCAACACAGAGTTTTATTAAAAAGCTGAAGCGGCCTTTTAAGTCGATTCTTCATACAATGCCGCTCTATCCGCCGCTTTGTTCTCACACACTAAGGGCTTGTGTACTCAAGCACCTGATACGAGTGGCGCGCAATAAGTGCAGAATGTATTTACGCAGCGCGATTACGCATCGTTCGCTGGGCGAGATCGAGCGATGAGTGATTGTAGAGGTATATGCGACAAAAACATCATAGTGCATGTATATATGTCTAGCCGATAAAAAAACGCGCTTCTCTTCATATTTTTCACCATTTCATATTTTATTTTTCTCGAAAATTTATAGCAATTAATAGCAAATTAATAGTCAACTTATAGCAATTTAGAAAATTTAATTTTGATTCAACAATTACGTAATATTTATAAATTGGTTTATTGAGAAAATGAAACATTCAATATAACGGCAAATTAAAACAAAATTTAAAATTTAGTAAATATAATCTGTAACAAATCTGTCTCGGGTCATTAATGACTAGGTACACTGTAATCGGGTGTTATTAATCTGATTGCAAGTTTACAGGTAGGTCGCTATAAAGATTATTTGAAGAGAGTTCGCTGTACGAAGTAATCGTAGGCCTGGGACGTTTTACGAGTCCGACTTTGCATATCACAACAGATGTGTGAGCAATAAAACTGTAGGAGCCGCGCGAGTATTGTGTTTTCAAGTTGTTACTTGTACTTAAACCCTTTGATCGCTATTATTATTGAGCACTCTTATTCTATATTGTTAAAAGGACAATCTGGTTGCATTTATTAAAAACCATTTAAAAATCAAATAAATTTTACAATTTAGTGTACCTAAAGCTAAATTTATTTAGATTTATGATGAAACTGAATCGTTTGCTCTCGCGTAACCTACGAAAACCGTGAAATAGCTTGAAATTTTCGGACACAATCGTGAAATGTAAAGCAAAGCCTGTGACGTATTTCATGTAGAGTATTTACGTGGAAGCTTTTTTTTTTAGAATTGAACTAAAATGTTTTGTTCAAGCTTAGGTTTCGGTAGGATTTTTAAAATATAAATAAATAATACGCGGTATCTGATATTTCACGTTGCTTTATGTTTCGAGATAACAGGTTTGATGCAAACTTTTTCCATTTTCAATGTTTAAATAAGTAAATAGTTTTTGCAATTCATCGTTGTTCAAAATCGTTTCCATACGGATTTTTCAGCTATTTCAATTATTGTGTTTGCGAAAACAAATTATAACTCGTGAATTTTGTTTCGGAAAACTTGAAAAGAATATTCGATATCACAGACTTAACTTAATTTTATTTTTTGTACTTTTTAGACAATAATGAATAAGAATTTTAATAATTTACAATTATCAAATATGTCATTACAAAATAATTGAATTACTGCTCATTACAGCAAAAATCTTACTAAACTTACTAAAAAAATTTAAAACCATTAATTAAAATTAAAATTAAATTATCAAAATATAAAAAGTTATAAAATATGTTAACCTTTAAGTTCGCATACCGAGGTATCACTACAACTATTCTAACAGACGGGTTATTTAAAGTTGAAATAAAATCTATAAAAGCGTTACCGTAGAGAATGCTAAACGTCCGATTCTATATTGCAATGCCCTTCATATTTAAATTTGAAAAGTTGTCCAGAGCGTTCGACGAGTGATGTCAAAAGAGTATTACTTATGAATCAATAGTTAATGAGTATCAATGGGGCTTTTGAAACTCCAGCCTCTGTGCATCGTCGGCGCATCATTAATATTGAAAGTTACGCCAACTCCATTGTCTCTCGAGTGGTCGCCTTTGTATATTATATGTCGACTTCTCTACGGAAATGAACTACTCATTTCCTTTAGAAACTTTTCCTTAATGCTATATTGGATCTTTGTGATATTTTCACTAGTAATTTTTTTTGGACCTTATAATGGTACTTAAGTATAACATATCTATTAAATAGATTTTAAAAGTATTTTTTTTATTATTTTATAAGTAAAATATACTAAAAACATTAACTGGAACCGGATTTGGAATAAAGATTGAAGTAACTGCTGTTTTTAAGAGGTAGTTTGGAAGACATGTGTAATGGTAAAAAATTACGCACCTTTTGGCAGGTTAGGAAAAAACTTACGTTTTCTTTCATTTGGGTTACAGTTCCCCCGTGGAGCATAAATATAAAGAGTCCCGAGGTACAAGCCCTGTCCGAAGTTGAGTCTAAGAAAAATAAACTGGCTAAAACGATTCCATATATTTACTTGAACTTCATGTAAGTTTGCAAGTATTCCTTTAAATTAATAGCATTTAATGCATAATTGTATACTTATTTTAGCTTTAATTATGCAAAAATATTAATATTTTTTTGCATAATTAAAGCTAAAATAAGTACGTACGTACAACAAAGACGTTCTATTTGATTATAATATAACCAAATGATGAAAGTTTGAAACAGAGATATTGTATAATGAACAGACAGAACCAAAAATTATTATTCAGGACACTTGAGAGTTGCAAGATTTTCTCACTCTTGTTAGTGATAAATTAATAATTTCCTACATCCTTAAGAGAATGGCGCTGTGTAAAATCTAATCATTTCAAGTCTATACAAATTGTACTCCTCGCCTTTTAACTAATGATCGTTGTTCAAGACAAACGTCGACGTGAGAAACGTATGACAGTAATTATTATGAAGTATTTTTTACTATACAAAATTATATATCATATTTACTAAGAGATTTTTTGTATTTATTGAACTATATAATTAACTGTATAAATATATTTTGTATAAAATAGGATAGTCAGAGAATTCAAGACATTGTGTATTTAGTATGGAAATTCAACGCCCTGCATTATCTTATTAGAACGAGGAAATAAAAAATAATCCATTCTGGGTGAGATTCGAAGCCACAATCACCGCGTCAACAGTCTAAAAGCTTTCCATTGTACCACATTATTTAATTTAGAAATTATGAACTTATATAAAAATATAATCCGGAAAACGATATTTACAATATTTAAAAGTATTTTAAAAATTGTATTTCGCACATATCCGTATTTTTACAATTGTCAATTTCAAATCATAAAGTAAGAAATGAAAAATCATTCAAAAACACTATTTTAATTAATCCGTTGAAAATTTCGTCCTATTTCGGTAACTTTTATATCCAAAATATAAAGACAAAACAAACAGCGCAATGATTAAATATAATATTTTGTATACAAAGTGATTTTTTTTTATTAAATTTAAAGATATAAGATGTACATATATGTACATCTTGAATATTCTTCAGAATAAATTCTAATCTATGTATTAGAGAAAGGTCCATGAAATTTATTTTGCTTTATTTTGTCGATGAAAGGGAAAGCCTGGGTTTAGTAAAATTTCTGAATATTCGGGATCCAATCGCAATTAGCCTGTTAAAATTACTGTATAAACATTAAGCACTGATTGAATGGGAGCTTTCTTTGGAAAATTGCCTAAAAATCCGTAAGGTCACGGGCGGGTGAGGTTGCTCCCTTACCATTTTTCTCGTGAAACTATTTTAATTAAGGCCGCTCGATCGGAAGCAGTTTATAGAGGGTCGGATCGATTGGGGGTGTATTCGAAGCGTTCGACGGACTCTGTCGCTCTGGATCTAGTAATTGTCGTCGTCATTAACATTTACGATAACGATCTCGATCGGATTGACGTCTTCGACTCCGGTTAGAGATATGGGGCTAATCCTCGAAAATGTCCGACCGCGTTAGGATGGACCCGCTGTATGTAGATTGAGGAATCTGGTATGCGATTGTCGTTAACGATTCAATATCAATATTAATTAATTTGATTAAATCCATAATATATGCATATATATAATATATATATATATATATATATATATATATATATATATATATATATATATATATATATATATATATATATATATATATATATATATATATATATATATATATATATATAATATATATATATATATATATATATATATATATATATATATATTTAGTCTTACATATAAAAAATCTATCTAATACGAGTATTTTAATTATTCATTTCAAGAGTTGTTATCAACGTAAAATGCATTTACATTACATTTTTATCACAGCAAAAGTCAATCGTATCCCAAAAGTAGTGTCATGTAGACATTTTCTGCTATACGTACATGTGCTTGTTTGCATCATAGTCATTACAGCTTCGTCTCCGTCTTTCATCAAAAGCCGTATAGGACAGGCATGATTTGTGGATATTAATAATGGAACAGATTTCGTTCGTACTGATGCTGTGTACGCTGAATTATGGAGAGATATAAGGAACTCGCGAGCGCAATAGCGCGTTACATTTTAATGATGAAAAATTTATAATTAGCAAAAATATTTTCATTTCAGCAAAGTAAAATAGTACGTGTGTAATTAGATTTTATTTAAATAAAATTGTGCTATATGTTCTTGTGAAGTTTTCATACTTTTTTTTTTCAATTATTAATTTTATTTGCCTTTAATTAAACTCGAATATTTTGCCGCATTGACCTTCATATTTCTATTTTAATTGATAGAAGGAACTAGGAAAGTACTTTAGCTTTAACGGTCGTATGTTTTGCAGGTAATTAAATAAGCAACCGGCATTCGAATACGAGACCTCCAAACGCATATAATCCATCCGTTCGGTCACCGTAAATATATCGAGAACACTGATAATTTTAACATATAACAGTTAAAAATAATTCCATATCGCCAGACAACTGTTGCATCAATACCACCCTCAGTAAAATACTCGTGAATAAATCAAAAGGCATATTATAAATCTACTTCAATATTTTCTTGACATAAAATAAGCCTTTTGAACGAGGAGGAATAAGCGAATGGCTTGTACGTGCTCTCCGTACCATTATGTTAGGCTCGGTGCACACAACGTATACGTATAAAACGGCATTCTTTTGTATCGACCCTTATCTCGCCCGTCTCCTACTCACCACAACCCCTTACCCCTTGCTCATAATGATGTGTCTAGCAAAATGCAAGCCTAAAAATAAGGTGTAATTTCACGTACGTTAATCTTTTCATGCGTGGACACGCACGCATCTTATATTCATGACGCTTGAGCTGTTCTCAACGAATATTCTGTTTTTGAAGTGTAACTTTGTGAAATGTTGTGATGGTTTTATTATGGTTTAAACTTTATAGTATTATCTATGCTATATGTTAATAATAATACTACAATTTATCTAGTTGTATATATTTAAAATAAATATATATATATGCATATTATTTTACATTGATATGATAATTGCATATAGTATATGAAGATTGACTAGTTTAAAACAACAAATAAACGCATTGATCAAAGTCAGCGAGAACAGGACCCTAAAGAATCCTCAATTACATAGAATTAGCACATAATGAAGTACAAACTTTGTACTTCAACTGCTTTCATTATGCAGACTTGGCACTCATTTGTGTGGAAGTATTTACAATAAAACTTTTCAACTTAAACTACTTTACTTTGACTGTGTAGTTACGCTGTCTAAATACTTGAGATGTTGTAAAAAAATAAACACGCGTATTCAGATTCGTTCATAGCGTGAAGAACATTGATTGTAATTAATTGTAAGTGCCAGTCACGTACGTGCAAAGCCATACAAATACTACCTAAATTCCAATCAGTGATCCCATACAAAACAAGTTGATTCAATAACATCATTACTATTCCATGTGATTCAAATATTCATACATAATATAAGACAAGTATGCCCAGCGGTAGCGTGGATCGCAGCATCCCTGTTACAGCTCGCACTAATGAATCCCCCCGTGACCGCCAGTCCCGTCTTGTCAGAACCGCTGTTAAGAACTCTAAATAAACTGCGCATGCATGTTTTGTGTTCTTACTCCATGATGTAAATACTTCCAAGTAAATACATATCAACGTTTCTCATTTTACTTTTGAGATGAGATAAAATTGTTCGCGATGTGTTTTGTTGACTAGTTGTGTATTGTACGTTTGCTTACTTTATAAAATGCTGGACTAGATTTTACCCTCGGCTTCGTCCTCAGTCTTAAATGGTAATAGCTCACGTAACATATTCTATAAGTACCTGAATTAACGTGATATAATATATCTCAGTGATATATATGTACAAATTGATGTCTTTAAGATTAGAGCGTTTCAACAAACATATTCTCCAGCTTTTAAACATTAGTATAGATGAAGAAGTATATATGATAAGTTATTTATATATCGGTAAATAATAATTATTCGTCACATTAATACTTAATCATTTAAATTAACACTTAATAAAACCTTATTAGACTAAAATATAACAATTTTGTGTAAATTTATATGTTAAACAGAAAAATATATTTGTCTTACTCACAAAATTACCAAAAAATTGCTTAAACACGATTGTTACTTAGTTAAATATTAGCATAAGGATTTATCTCGAGATAAAACACGATCGCTGACGCGGTACGCAGATGCGAAGACTCCGCTGATCCCCAGCTGAGAAGAAGCAAACATCGTAAAAAGTTGTGAATATCGTTAATATTACTCAATGTTACAAATATTTAAACATTTTCTTGTTTCAACTGTTCTTGACACTACATGTAAATTAAGGGTTTATTTTCTCGATATCCATTGAAGATAAAGGCCCCAGAGTAAATAAGTAATGAAGGTAAAAGGAAAAATGAGATTGGAATTCAGTGGTATAACGCAAAAGACCTCTCAACAGGCCCCATGCTCTATACATATTTCATCAGATGTTGCTTGATTCACTAAATTATATTCGATTCTATGTATTTTGAGTTAATATATTTTGTAGTATTTGTAGGTATGTTTACAACATTGTAGCAATTGTATTGTATTGACGTATTTTTTTCAGAGTAAGTTCGCTTGTAACAAGTAGTAGTATATGCGATTTTTTTTTTCAATAATAAATAGACATATAAACAATTGTGAAAGTACTAAATATGTTTTCTCCTGCCTTGTAGATAAATTTTCTTTAGTTACAGTATAAAAACCCATAATAACGTTTCTCACTTTTAATCACGAATAATAAAATCTTCATATATATTTAAAATACTATATTACTGTCCTAATGATCATTTCCATCTACTTCGGAGTTGATAACATTTATAAATTGTACGCAAAATGTAATTTAACCAGTAAACTTCTGTTTGCTTGCTACCGCTCAGAGTAAACACTGAAATGATGTAGGAACAGTGAAAAATATGACGATGCGCGACGTTCAAACCAGTTTAAAACAGGTTCCAACTGAAAGTTTAACCCAGCGGCTCATGCATAAACCTACAAAACGACGGGATTTACTGTTGCTGATATAATTTTTACTAAGAAAAGTAAAGTGGTATGTTAGCCAGATATAAGTAAAGAATATATGTATTTTAATAGAAACATTTTGTAATAGAAAAGTTAAGATATTGCAGACAACATGTGGCGGATGTGAGGTATGAGTGAGACGATCTTGACGGCACATGTCGAGTATCGCGATATTAATATTTAATCCACACAAGTTAATTTCACCCGCTAGATGCCTACACATATTTTCATAACTGAAGCTTTGCCTACTAATGTGCCGATGCGGCTTCTGCGAAACGGAAATCATTGAAGGCTTACTTAAACAAAAGCAATATTCATATGTAAATAGTATTCGCGATAAACCGATTCGAATTGAACCCGATTGAATATGGATAACAGAGGTTCGTAAATAAGTTACAGTCACTTGTAAATTTAAGGGCCAAAATATTAGGGATGTAAATACAGAATATGTTTACAAGGTAGTCAGCGAATGTACGGTGGTGAGAGACGACTTACAATCTGTCGCGTCGCGCCCGCGGCTACGCGCTTATGAAAACTTTACACAGGTAAGGCGAGCTTCGGAGCAAACAATTTGTACCGCTTACACACTGAACAAATATCCTTATCTGGGTAACAGATTGAAATATATTTCACTATTCTCCAGCTTCGTATAACTCAACGTTTTAAAGTAAACCTTATTTATTTCGCCTCTCTAAATAGTACTTGATGATCTCATAATGCTCTACTGCAGATATAGACAATATTATGCTGCAGAAAACAGTTTATATTAATACTGTGAAGTCTATTGCTTTTTATTTATTTTTATTTGTACCATTTTTCCCAAATTCTATTTACGGAATAATTATGTAATTTGATTTATTCCCTTACATATTCGGCTGTGTACAAAACTTTCAATTTCTTCATTTATTCATTAACTTCTGATATTGATAAGCATTAACAGATGTTGTGATTACAATACAATACACTACTTTATTTCGAAATGTTGGCATATAAGAAAAACGAAAATAAAAATAATACGAAATATTACGCGAAACTTGTAGATTTTATTTAAAAAGTGTTTCATACAATTATTTAAAGTCATTACGTTCCGGCTCTCCAAGGAATTGTAATGACGATCTCGACTCAATTATTACCATCCAGTGCCGTAAAGCAATTACCATAATGGTCCACTTAATATAAACGATGATTCCAGTAAATAATGCATGTACAGTCACCGTCACTTTCTTGGACCTATTTATTATTATAATTTTCTCTTAATTGTGAGGGCAGGAGGGCCTGTCGGTTACAATATAATGAACTCAAATGTAATGGATATTTCCCAACCAACAATACTGTAAATCAGTGGTATCACCAAGGTTACTTTAGACGTTTTCTCCATTCTCCATTTATTTACCTGCTTTAATTATTTATATCTTTTGCTATATTACTTCGTTATATATTAATATGAAATAGATATTCAATTAAAATTGCAATTTTGTTAAAATTATTTTCACGTCGAAATTCCTTTCCCGCTATTCGTTCTATTTATTAACAAACCTATTAATATTCGAAGTTCCATAAATTAGTAAAAGTGATGACAGCTCGATAACAATCGCATTAATGATTTATCAAAATTCTAATTATAAGTCTTGTTTTAATGCGAGTTTTTATCATTGATCTATGGGTCTCGGAAAGAGGTAAGTGTTATTGCTTTGGAACACGTAGTATAATTGTAGCGGAGAATATAATATACTTTGACGCATGCCTTCGCAGCTGGTTAACGGAACTCGTCTGTTCCGGAGTTACATGCGATTTGACATTACGATAAATTAAAATACATTGTTAAATTAAAATGCACAACATTTTTTTATCAAACAGTTCTTGATATTAAGCTCTAAGCTTAGTAAAAGGCACAAAAGCTATGATATACCTAATATATTATCGAGATATAATATGCGAAGATATCAAGATAAACTAGTATGTGTTTCGAGTTTAAAGAGGACTAAGCTCTTCGTAAGTAACGTTTTATTTTACGATCATATGCACAGTAAGGAGTTTTAAAGAGATCTCGATAGTTACCCTGCTCGGAGAAGTCGTAGAATTGCTAAAAAGCACGTTCGCGGGTTTTAACTTGAGTTACGTAAATACTTCTAATCTTGCGCTCGGGGCGAAGTTGCAAGCTTTGTAAACAGAGAAAAGGTGACTTCGTTTCTGTATCAACTAACCTAAGTTCGGCTTGGAATGTGATTACGCCGTGAAGACCGCGTTGAGTCTACGCCACCTTTATTCAAGTTTTTCTTAACTTCTAATAGTGGTACCATTGTGGGAGTTCAAAAAAGCAATTTCGCGGTTCCACTGACCCGCGGTTTATGGTAATACGGCTCTGTCCCGTCTATAGCTTTGTTTAAATTGTGCAATACTTGTTTCAAAACTGCGCTTGAGGTTTTCAGGTGCCTTATATAATGGCGAGAGAAGCTCGTTTTGGAATCTTTGTTTGGGTAACGGAGACTATTCCAAGTTCCTGTTTTACAGTACCCACCCACTTCTCAAGTCTTTGCTTTAAATACGATTCAAATGTAGCACAGTTTCACTAAAATGTTGGTAAATTGTGAGTTGGTTTTTACTGTGAATATAAAGTGAAGTGTAAAACTGAAATGATTTTGTAGCGAGGTGAACGTAATGTAACTCAAATATAGCCGACGGCAACGGTGGTCGGGCTAGGACGGGGTTCCGGACCGGCTTATCATTGTCGATAATGCTTTCCACATGTATACTAACTGGGAGTATTTGTTCGTACTACGTGTACTCGACCTATATCTGAGCGTTATAATTTTAGTTTACGATTCAGAGCGAAGTTACCTATGTAATGCTTTATTTATTACATTATAACAGCCGTCGCTGTAAAATCATTTCGTGAATTACTTATTGACTTATGGTTATCAAAATATCATTAATCAGCGCCTTCATTAATTCTCATGAATTTATCAGGACTTGCGATCTCTTTTTATAAGGCGATCATGCAGAAGCCGAGATAGCACGGCTTATTTCCGAAATTAGTTTGCAACTACAACGTTATCAAAACTTGTACACGGTTCGATTGGCTCAATCTGTGTAATATTACACAAGTTCTTGATTAAATTTAATAAAACCAAGACGGTTGCCTAATTGCGCACGGGAAGTTTCATTAACGACTCTTCGATTCCGCTGGATCCTATCGATTTGTCCGCGCACGGTACAGCCGTTCGCCGTCAGCGAAATTTAATGTAGGTATCTATATCTATCTATCTTTTCACTTTTAGTTTAATATTTAAAATGTAGCATTCAACAATGAACATATACTATTTTATTATTATATTTAAATAAATAGATTTTCTATCTCTATTTTTGATTATTTCTTTTCGAACGTGGACGATTACAAATAACTAAGAATAGTGTGTGACACACGACATAATTATCCTAAGCGTTCAAAGTATACATATATATATATATATATATATATATATATATATATATATATATATATATATATATATATATATATATATATATATATATATATATATATATATATATATATATATATATATATATATATATATATATATATATATATATATATATATATATATATCACTTTAGGGCGTCTAGTACATGTAAAACATTTAGAAAAACTCCTCCTACTAACGCGTCAAAATTAAAATTTACTGTGAAAGAATTTCCTATATGCTTTTATTTGTATTGTTCGTTTAATTTGATTTTATACATTATTATTGTAAGAGCAATTTAAATAAAATTTTACGACACTCGATTCAGTTCATTACAGTTAATAACAATTTCTTTTTTATAATATCAATAAAATGATAATGACTTCCACACAATTTTTTGCATCATTTTGTCGTTTTTCCCGGATGAGTTTGTACTACGTTACATTTAACTGTGGTATATGGCGGATATGGGATTTTAAACCTTTAAAATCGATGAAACCTTTCATTTGTGATGCTATTAATATTAATAATTAAAATGACTAATAATAATGGAGAATAATAAGTTTAACGATTTTGTGTTAGTAACAGTATCTGAGGCTGAGTCTGAGCCTGTAAATGCTACTTTGAAAATAGGCGTAAAGTGCGGTACGAATTGTCTTAGCACTAGGTTCCATCTGCCTATCTATATACGTTGGCTACAATATAAAGCTATGAATACGATATAATTATGAATTCGGTTATATAGCTATGCAATTATAATCATTAATTAATTAAAGAAATTGGTTGTAAACGTGGTATTACACCATAGAATTAACTTAAGCATGTTAAATGCAATTTTAACACGTTGCAATTTAATCACGAATCAATTAGTCCGTCAAACTTAAGCATTTTATTAAAAGTTGGCGCGCAACAGCCTCGTTAGACTCTCTACACGAAATCGCCCTTGCGGTCGCTGCTTATTAACTTCTTAGTTGTTTGTATGTGATATCTGTTTTCCGTTTTTTATTATTCTATCTAATATGACTTATTACCTAATATGTTATTAACTAATATGTGATAATTTGGTACGAAAATTTATGTATGTTAATATAATCTGTTGTTTCGTTTGTTTTAATAAAATAAAATCAACCATAGTTGTTTAAAAAGGTTCCAAGACTTGGCCTGACCTGGAATTGAAGCTCACCGCCTTATAATTTATAGCCATATAACCTAGCCGAGAAAATTAACGGGAAAAAGATAATTTAATACTTAAACGTGATTACAGTAAGCGAGCGGGTAACTGCAGAGAGAACCTACTGTTAAGACTCGCCTTTCACCTTCGAGACATTGCATGTTAGGTGGCGTAACACAAAAAGCGGGAAATCAAAAAAAATATTTATATAAAACTGTCAAAACAATACATTGTCTATAGCATGTCTATAGCCCGGTGCACTTTCATTGTTCGCCTACATTGATAAGTTTCGAAACAACGCGTTTTGTTCCAAATTGTTCCTTACAACTGGATGAATTACATTTTAGCAAACAATTCAAGCCGCAACAAACATTAAAAAGGTCAAGTGCGTTACGGTGCAGTATTTTAGCTTGATACAGAACTAAAATATAATTACAATAACGTGCCTCGTGTTTTGTGTCGTAGTATACAACCGAGTTTAAGTTGAAAGAATATTTTTATATTTATTTTACGACTTACATTAAGACTAGTATTCATAAATCTAGGCAAGCATATAACGTAAGCGTAAAATTGCGTGAATTTTAATTGTTCTACAATATTTTTCTTATCGCGATCGCTTAATGGTTCACGATGATTAATAAAAAAATAACAATTTGTTATTCAAAAATAATATTCTGTTAATGGTAGCTCATTAGGAATGCAAGCAGAAGTAAGCTATGTGTGGAAAAATATAAAAATTATGTTATTTATAATAAAAATGATAAAAAAAATATTGATTTCTAGAACGTTCTTCGAATGCCACGATAATAAAATTATTTCAAATTTGGTTAGGTAGAGAGAACTCTGACAGCAACGGTGAGTGTTAAAGAGAGACCTTAAACTTACTTGGTTCACCAGTACCAGGCACTAGTCTGACCACCTTGCAATGCGTTGGGCGCGGCACCCACACTTCTCTATATAAGAATATCGATACAAAGGCCATACATAATTTAATGATTATACTTAAAACTGTATATTTCAGTAAAAATATTGGACAAAACGTTGACGCCTATCTAAAACAATACTAATAAGTCGGGAAGTCGTATGCGACAGCGTATACATAGATAAGGCACTCCATCGCGTCGAGTGGCCTACCGCATTCGTTAGCGACCGCGTGACGAACGCTCTCCATCCCACTCTGTCCTACTCCTCGGCTCTTTTCATTAGGAAGTAATTCTGAGTGCCGGGCACTCTTTCGCTTCATTCCTCCATATTCGTATCTCAGAGAGGGCTCGTGGCTCCGCTGATTCAGGTACAGGCAGGCTTTTGTGACAAGATTAAAGAGACATGGCTTCTTACTGACGCGCCTGAGCTTCTATTTTAGTTACGCTAAATTTAGACTTACAACAACCGTTTTGCATAATGCATTGAAAGTGATGAATACATTTTTTTTTATCGTTTTTATTTAGAGGTCTGTTGATTGATAGATGTATATTTAATAGAAAAATAAAGTAAAAAGAATATTTAGCAATAATAATAATTTACGTTAACCGATATAATATATATTAAATATAATTTTATAAAACATGATTTCATTATAATATAAGTAATTAAAATAATTTTATACGATACTATAATAATAATACTTAGACACTTCAGAGCTCAGCCTTCTCGAAATGAATAAAATGTAGTAAAAATTTCATATCACATATATTTGAATTGAAAAAATCACATGTTTGAAATCAGTGGATCAATATCATAATTTGCGAGAGGGGTTGCAAGAGGTGGGGGAGAAAGCAGACAAGTACTGCTGTATCATTGACACCCTTCTTACGATGTTTCACACTGAGCTCACTTTTTTACAAAACATATATATTTACTAAAATATTTAATAATTTCAACTGAAAACAAGACTTATGATATTATGTAAATAATAATATTAAAGTAAGTTTAATATTTCATGTAGTTTAATCTTTTATAAAGTAAGTTTAATAAATGGACGAATTACTATAAAATTACAAAAATTTCAAGTGACTCTTTATGTTCCAAATATATGTGTAACATAACATTATATATATATATATATATATATATATATATATATATATATATATATATATATATATATATATATATATATATATATATATATATATATATATATATATATATATATATATATATATATATATAAAATTCAGCTTAAACATCTAATAGCATTATTTAAATAAAATTATGAAAGTATTTTTTTTAATAATCCACCCTCACGTCGTTTTTTATTTCATATTATAAAAATAAATTCCGCCCTCGCTCCCTGCTACCGGGCGCACCCTATGCCTATGCCGACTATATTTTATTACAAGTTTTATTACTGTGACGAACATTGATATAAAATATTTCATTTTGTTAAACAAATGTAAAAATGTAATGCAATTTTAATTTGGGTTTTTCATTTAGGTGGCGATGATAATAAGGAATATTTTTTATTGTTATGATCTTATGCTTTTTCAAGAGTGTTAAATAAGAAAACTCGTGAAACCTCTCCAGGGATCACAAATCCGATTTACTGGACATAGAATGAGCAATAAGAATAATAATTATCTACACGGACTCACTCTGAATAAAGAAAGCGACAATGAAATAAAATTAGCTTTCCCTTCTTAATGACAACTTGTTAAGGTTTTAAATGCTTTCTTTTTTATAAATACAAAAAAAATTCGCTTCAATAAATTCTAAGGGCATTGATATTTAAACGAAGTTATGAGAAAAATAATACGTATAAATAATAATTGTTTTATAGAAATTCCTTAGCAATAGCAGAATATTTTGTGAAGCATAAAATTAGCTAAGGCAGGTATTTACGCAAAAAGCGTATCACAGGGATCAATCAGCTTTATCGGCGGACGAAATCTATAGCGCGTGTGTAGAGCACGTAGCATACTATCGCGGCGGCGATCGCGCAGTACGATATTAGTACCATTCGTCTTTGTCGTACCATTTCCTAATTTGAATAATCA
Organism: Dione juno; assembly: GCA_037127375.1. NCBI lineage: Eukaryota > Metazoa > Arthropoda > Insecta > Lepidoptera > Nymphalidae > Dione > Dione juno. Next base: position 8,904,061 of record JAXRJS010000041.1, on the reverse strand, counting down.
CAGGTGAGAACGGAACAATTTCCACTATCCGCGATATTCTCAAGAAAAATATTAGATAGCCAGTCGTTTCGTTACACAACAACAAAGACGAATAACGTACTTTAGTTTTAATTTAATCCAAATTATAAATAAAAAAAATCACCTCGCCAACGTAATATATACGTGAGAATTTTTTCATTACACCACAAATCAACTGTTGAAACAAATATTTAAAAAGATAAAGGAATTCGTAGACTACAAAACGCTCCTCATTCCTGGCTACTGGGAAACGTGAAATCCGATTTAATTTATTTTTATCGCGGGGCTTTATAATTTCATTTTCGCACTTTCCATTTCGAGAGAGCGCCGGCGCCGCGGCATGCCGCTCTATCAGAATGAGATCTCAACGAAATCAGGTACAAAAGAACGATAATGAACGTTCACTGCTTGCTACGTAATCTAAAGTATTATACGAGTCGAAATTCTTACTTCGCAGCAAAAAAATCTACTTTATCTCTGGCACTGCGAGATGTTTAATAAAATTAAAACGTCTGAGTCTGAGGAGGACCCTTGATGTTTACGGTGGCTCTGCAACAGTATTTCGATTCTAATTTTCATTAGGTTGCCAGTAAGAAATCGTTTTAATCGACTATTAGGATACTTTCAACGTAGAATTGAGCGGATCTTCGCTTTATGTATAAGTAAGATGAAATGTAGCAGGCATGATTGAAGTGAAAAGATTTTCATCTTCCATTTTCTTTTCGCATTTATAAAGCCATTGATATCATTTTTTAATTAAATTGTTTTCGTTTAGGATTCTTGGATTAATATAATAAATTCAATGTAACTATAGATTTAAGGTATTTTAAATATCCTTATGCGATAATATACTTTATGATCAAATTTTTAAACATTTTTGTTTTTTAACTTAAAAACTAAAGAAACCTGTAAAATCAAAAATTGTGGACTAAAACAAATTTTAAAGTAATCTGAAATTGTCAGTAATTTGAGCAGTAATTAGGCAAATCCACCATGTAACGTGACTTGAGGGAAGTACGCGAAGTTGTTTCCGACCAGTATTATTACATATAATGGTAACATAACCATATTTTTACAACATAATTAAAATGTAAGCGGTCCTAAAATCGTACGGAGGTTTGAGCTGTACTATTTCACCTTAACGAACCGTAGCAAACTACCCAAAAAGGTGTTCGTTTGCGTTCATATACCAATTAAAAGCACCGTAAATTGCACGGTTGGAGTGAGAATAGGGACTCAGTATTTCCATATATTTTATTAACCTTAAATGTAATATATAAACGTAATTTTAGGAAATATCAAATTTATTTAATAATTACAATCTCTTGATTAGTACGTATAGTCAGTGTATTTGAATTACAATCGTTGAGTAGAACATCATCTATATTGAGTGTTAAAATTATTTTATAGGAAATAACAACGAAAGCCGCTGTTGGTGTCTAACTTAAATAAGATTTAATATTCCTATCCGACAGCAAGTTTCCTGGAGGAGCGTGTGTAATCAAAATCTGCACTGGAAAACTTTGTACGGAATCTCCTAACAATTGTAGAACTTCGGTAGCCTTTAAAAAACTGAAATGAACCTGTCGTTTAAACTAATTTCATTTTCAACTTTGTCTTAGAATAGTTTTTTTCATGTTTCTGGAGGTTTTCCGAAACAACTCGTTTACAGTAAAAAAAATCTATTTCTTACGACTACTATACTACTACCAGAAAGCGTAACTTGTGAGCTGCTTACTTTGGAAAGTGCGACATGGAAATGTGAAGGAAATTCTACTTAAAATTTAATTTCTAAATGAAACGACAGTGAAAAATGCTTGCTTATAAGTTTCTTGCTATTTTAACGAATTCAAAATGTTAATCTTAATGTACTAAAAAATTAGCTTACTTTACTTTTAATTTTAAATCGTGCTTTCATAAAACGTACCTACTCGTACTTGCTCTCTAGCTATAAAAACTATAAAATCAAACTTAACGCGTTCTAAAGCACGAATAATTGATACAAATCGTTACAAGGGTAATAAAAATAGCTGAGTCGGAGAGTCGAGAGCATTTCGAAGACAGAAAAACTATTAAACGTGACTAAGTAGATTTGCGACAGAACGGAGTGGCCCTTGTCCTTCAAGAGCGCAATTAGTTCGCTTTTTGCTGCACTCAGTATTTTGACTAATGATTTGAGGAGTGCGCTGCGGTTGTTTACTCACAACAAATGATGATTTATCGTTTTACTCTTCACTTCTAACTCCTTTATTTGAAATTCCATAATTTCTCATTTATGTGCTTGAAACAATAGGCTTTGAACAGCAGGTAAGCACAGATTTAAATAGAAATCTATATCACAGCAGTTTTAATTCGGGGTAAAATAATGTAATTACCGCATAAAACGAGAAGTTAAATGGAAAAATCGTTAACAAGATATAAATGTGGAGCATAGGCATGCGTTCATAACATGTAAATGTGTAGGCGTGGCGCAAGAAACTTGGCAGCGACCGTGCGGTCGCATCATCCTGCAAATCTGCGTACTTTGCTTATCAGCTCTGATTCACACTAACGTCGTACGCAGAAACACACGCGTATGTCTTGCGTATACGTGTGTCCGTGTTACTTTAGTAAATGCGCCACCAGACGTCATTTTATTTTGTGGATATGGACGTTCGTACGGCCCGGGGATTCACCGACGCTTTGTCGAGGGAGAAAGAATGGATCGTGATGAGAAATGTGCCGGAATAATTTATCTTCGGGATAGTTTAGAAAGAAGGTTGTCTCCAACAGTGCTGTGCGGACGAAGGCTTATTTCTAATTCAGGGACGTGTTTTCGAAAGGATGATAAAGCACTGCGTGTGAATAACTGAATATAAACGATGACGCGCAAAACTTGTGTATAGCTCCGGAGAAATGATGGCGCCATAGTTTAATCCGTATCCGTCTACCTGTATCGCGCTAAGGAAACGGATACGTAGCGTCGTCAAAAACATTATTTTTATTTGTAAGTCGTAACAAAAAAGTAGATAACAGTGCACGTGTCGTTTATGTTAGAAACGGTAAAAACTCGACACAAAGTCGCGGAGATTTTTATCGTTCTTTGTAACGTTTGTAACGGGAAGTTTGTATACTAAAAACGTAATATTTAACGTTGAACTATTTGCTCCAATTTGTTCTATCGATGGAGGCAAACTTAAATTGGAGTGATTAAAGTGTGCACCCTTCGTGATTGATTTCTTGGAGAGACGTTTTCCGTAGTCGTCCGGCCACCATTGTGCCTCTAGATTTATTTCTGTTTCCTCGTTTTTATTGCGTACTCAGATCTTATAACGAAATAGTTACGGCTGTTAAAAGGTTTTATTGGTTAACCTTCGGCGTATGCGGTCATAAAATAGATTCGTAACCAAAGAACCGTACGCGTTGCTGTAGATTTATAACTGAATCACGTGAAAAAGAAACAAATTCGCCCTATAGAAAGATATAAAATTGGAGATATAGCATGAATTTATTGGGAAATTGTGTAAATCTCAGTATAATAAAATATTTTCTATTGAATATTGTATGAAAAGAGTTTTACGGGTCCCACTCATTTCACTTTATTTTACCTTTTATGCAAAACCCTATTTTCAATGTTTTAAGAATATGGTGTTAAAATGCAGTAGCGTCTAGATGACTTGATAGAAATGAAAAACAATCAATAATAGAACAAATTCAAAATAATGGCTATAATTTATCTCTAAATGTACTATAATTGAAGAGATTGAAGTTATTACGACTTCTCCAGCCTACGCGAAAATTAAGTTACCCTTCCGAAAGTCCGCAGAAACTTTACGCACTTAATAAACTTGTGAGAATTAAAATTCCATCAGTTTAGTAGCAATCGTGTAGGAACGCGGCTTACTCTTTCATCTCTAGTTATTATTAAGGGACACGTTTTGGTTGTGCTAATTAATGTACAGTGGAGGTTTTACTGTTGTATTTTATTAGCGAATTTATTAAATTAAGAGATTTAATTTTTTTTATAAATAAAATATAATATAAAACTATATTGGGTAAAATAGGATAAAAGAGTACAATAATAATGTAACTGAAAAAGATATTATCTACAATATATACAAAGGATAAAGTATTTATTCACCGAAACAATTAACTTAGTTTGTAAAAATTTTATATTTTTAATTGAGAAGAAAAAATATTTCATATGTTTATATCACAGCAAGTATCTATGAAAATATACTGTAATTATAATATATTATTAAAAAAAGTAAACGTCAATCTTAAATTATAACTAGCCACAACATAACCTTAGAGATTTATCACAGAAGTTACTTGCAACTAAATTTATAAAGAAACCAACATATTAAATCTAATCTACATCAAATTTTGGCCATATAATTGTATAATTAAGACAATAGTCAAGACCTGTTTAACAAAGTTGTGCGTATTGTTGTATAAATAACGCTTATCTCCCGTAGAGCAACTTCTAGGGTTATATTTGCTCACATACTACTCTACTCTGTTTAACGATATCTACTTTAATATTAAGGTAAGTTTCCCAAGTGTCGGTTTGTACTGCAGTTGTATTGTGTACGAGTATTTTGTCAAATATTTTTGTTAAGTTTTCTTTAAAATGTTTTGTAATAAGATTTGTAGTGATTTACTACTTGTTTTTACTAAGCAGATCGAATTGACTATGAAATATAGAATTCCTTTCTATATTATTATCGAGTGCTTAATATATAAAGACAAATCATTTTTATTATTTTTAATAATATATAAAAATTGTCTAAGTCAAAATTAATATAATTTATATAATACTTACGGTTACTTATGTCTTTATGTCAAAAATATTATATCAAATTCTTTGTATTTAATTTGAAAAGTTTATTTAAGAGGCAATTCATTTATTATAATTGGTGTAAAACAACATTTCAAGTACAGTAATGGGCCTGTAAAAAAATGACGGCTCAATTTAATCAAGACCTTTCTAGCTTCTAATCACTGGAAGTTTATTTGTTTTCTCTAAATTAACACAGTTAGGATCTCGATTGCTTAATTAACGGCTTTCATAACGTTTTGTATGCTCCTTTAAGTCGTATCGAGTGAGCTTTATCAGTAATTGAACACGAACTATTACACAGAGACCCGGAACTATATTAGAAACTTTACTAAATAACGTTATTATTAGCGAAAATCTTGGCCATTATAACGTTATTTACTGAAAATAATTTCAAGTGGGTTTGCAAAACAGAGTATATATATTTATTTGTTGTAAAAATATCTATAAGAATATATTAAATAGATGGATCAGTCACTATAGTTACGCTTCCTGCATATTTATAGATATGGCGTGTTGGATGGCGATAACCGTTCTTTTTTTAATCAGATTATAGCAAAACGTACATTATAAATTTAAATGCTTAAAATTAAATTTGAACTCATATTCGTAGCTAGTAATTAAATTAATAGCAAATATTCAACGATAGGGACATTATATAAAAATTCCTCCAGTATGGTCTTTTATACATACATCTGATATTATTTTAAAAAGGTATAAAACTAAAGTTTAAAATGGAAATTCTTACATTTGTTTTCTTTTTATATTATTTGAATTAAAATTCTTGTGATTAAAGTTGGTATAATGTAATAATTTATATTTGTAGATACTTTCTTTCATTTACATTACTCGTACTTTGTTATTTTAAAATTGAATTTCCACTTGGGCTTAATAATGAAAATATAATGTATACGTAGTGTAAGATGTGGATTATTGCAGGTTCTTAATAATATCTAAGGAGGTACCAAGTCTTGTGAGTAAACCGGTTAATCCAGAGAGATTTATATCAAACCGTAGAGAACGCAGTGCGGCTTGCTACGGGAACGCTACAGTTTGCTACGATATACCACATTTGAGTTTTAATAATGGAGATTTAAATGTTTTTTTTGTAATTCTGTAGGTTAGTATTATAAATTTAATTTGAAACAAGTTAAATATAGTTTTAAATTTTTTTAATTAAATAATTATATTTTCATATTTCCATCTCATTAAAAACAAGAAGCTTATAAGTAAATTGAGGACCAATTTAGAATGAGTCACTTCTATATATATTTAACGGCTAACGGAGGCTGTGTTTTATTAAAAGAGATTTTAAAGGGGTAGTAAAAACGTGTCATTGACCCATTTATCTAATTTACCCAAAGGTAATCCACTATTTCAAATAAAATTCCAGTAATTCAACATCTATCCCTCGAGAATACGGCTTAGTACGCTCTATTACATAGCTCTCAGTTCAACGAGAATGGAAAAATAAATGCGATGTCAGGCAAGGCAAGGTATTGTCGGCTTTTTATATTTTGAGTAGCTGAATAATAATAAGAAATGCTGTTAAAAACTATTTAATATAATTTGAAATATGGATATCTTGTTACTTGGTACTTTAGATTTACTTTCCTTTAAAATATTATCTAAGCTGTGCATAAATACAACTTTTTCAACCAAACTTAACGCGGAGTTCAATTTTATCCTTGTAAATGTGTTATTAGCGAAATCTATTTGGCGAGGATTACTATGAGAGGGTTTATTTCGCGATATGAGGATGAAATAAAGGCTTATTCGACATAAACGTTGTACGGTACATTGCTTCTTACGGGGATTGTAGTATCTTGGGAATAAGCAAATAAAGTAATACAAGAGTGTCACCTGACGCCGAGTTTCCATTCCCACGCGCTTTAACATTGCCACTTGCTATATAATGCGCTAATTTGCTTTTGTTCTTACAGTACGCAGCTATTTCGGTTACTAAGTCTACTTTAAATGTAATCTTCACGTGGTTGGCGTATATGTGTTATGAAACAAAGAGATATAATAAGGTTTTAAGTACTGAAGCGTGCCTCTCGTTTGATAATCGGTTTATGGAATAACATAGATAATAAAGTGAAAATTAATCACACTCTGATAATGTTTGTTGATATATACGTTTATACATATATGCATACATATATAGTCATAATTATACCGTTAAATTTTAAGATATCATTTATATTTTATGTTCTACATATTTACTTTTAGTTAAAAATCGAATTCTAAAAAAATATACGTCTCTTAATTTAAGTATAATTAATTATACTACATAATTAGGCACAGGGGTATGGTATTTAATCAAAGTTAAACAAATTTCCCATGCTATATTGATTAAACACAACGCCTGAACAAAATTTCTGCTCGGCTAATCAGCAAGCATGAAAGATAAAACCGAAAGTTTGAACGTAATTCACGATATGATTACAGGAACTACCACCATCAAAGTTGTCGAAATGAACGTTGAGCAAGCGTGAAATCATTAAGGTTGATAATATGCTAGGCTAATGAACCGGCGCGTCCCACTGCTTAGATAACTCGATATGATTAGTTTGATGTATTAAATCATTGCTAGTCAAGTTATGCGTACTATATACAATAAGGACCTTGATTTCATAAGAAGATAAAATATATAATAGATTTTTGCTTCATTGTGTGAAATACAAAGAAGTTGCTAGAAAATTACGATTTAATAATATTTTATTATTATGTTATAAGTATTTAACATGTGACGAAGAGGGTATTCACCGATAATTTGCCTTAGTTAGATAAAGGGTGTGATGTAAGTTTAGCGTATTTAGCTATACATATGTTTGCTGATGAATCCCGATGTCTTCCGTCGCTTGCTTAGGTGGATTATACTCGCACCATTAATCGCTGAAATTGCGTTGCCGTGGTCTACCCCACCTACCCCGACGATCTTCAATTACAAGCCAATGTAAATCTTACCGAATAAATAGATCAACTTTGAGGTCCTTAATTTAAAGATAAACAGAAATTATATATATGGCAACCCAATCAACTTTTCGTCAGCGACACTGATGTTAACTGTAAGAGCTTGTCCACATTTTTTTATAATATCAATGTATAAAATATAAGCCTCATCCAATATTTGATATGACGTGAGATAGACTTGCGGAGACGTCAGCGATCAATCAGCCCGCTGACTAATACCATCTATCAATACGTCAGGACGCGTCATACCAGATGGCAGCAGCGGGAGATATTAAAATTCAATTTTCACTAACTTTTGCTTTAACGTTTTTTAAGCGCGACTAAATATTTTATGTAAAATAAAATCGATATCAGGTTACTACAGGACGCATTCACTCGATTTCATCCAAGGATAAGTTATCCATCGAATAAAAGTAGAATATCTGTTTGTTGCATCAACAAAATGTAGCGCAATTGATTTAAAAGCTTAGTGCGGAGAAATATGTCACGCAATATTTTGTAGCGATCATATTTCCTTCTGCAGGTTTTAAAATAATTGAAAACGATTCTATAGAGTTAAGCGAGGGCTTAAGAATTTTCATCTAAAAATACAGCGTCCAACAAAACGCGGTTTACATTTTACCATTTTAAAAATTCATCTGTAAATTAGGTAAAAGTCATTATTTATTTTGAATATCGGTCAGGAAAACAAGTTAATCGCGAGAGTTAGCGTCTACGCACGTAGATATCCAAATCGGACACTTTTATGACATCGGACACTCCGCGTTAAATGCGGCGGCTTAAAAAGGGTTGATGGCAATAGCCTTGTCACCTCGAAAGGCTCGGGACGTAACACAACCTTCATCATAGCGTGGCCGGACGTTCATTGATAATTAATGGGTGGTGCCAGTGTAACGAAAACAAACGACGGGTGGCACGCGTACGATAACGATTAATATCTTTGCAGCAAAAACAAACCTACGCTCGTAGTCTTGGTGTGATAAATCATATCTCCGCGGCGCAAAAATAAATGAGACTAATGATAAATGGCGACGATTCGCGGCACATCGATTGAGTCTGGTGAGTTTCAAAATTAAACCCTTCTAAGACACGTAATCGTGTCTACAGAATGTGTCTATTTAAACTTATATATTTAAAGATTAAAAAACACTGTACAATATGACAGAAAAATAAACATTTAAAAGCCTTATCATTCTTTATTAGTTGACATATTAATTCAGAGCGACGTACATTGAAATATAAAAAGTAAAGAACCATTTATCTTGCTATAAAAAGATATCGCTAGCATTTTTCATACAACGCGAACTACTTTTTGAGGAATACGAAGAAGGGTAACTTATGTGTTTCTTTTAATATGATATCGAAGATTTACAGCCTCAAATCGGCGGAACGCCCTCTAGATATTGTCAATCATTCAGTAACGGAAAATATTCCAACTGTGAACTGTCAAATATTTATCTTTTTTTTCTCTCATTCTTGCAATGTCAATATCGGAGTCTTAGGAATGTTGGAATGTAGGTATTGAGACCTTTTCTCTTAAGCAAGTTATTTTTCAAGTACTCTTTAAGAAAATAAACGTTTTTATTTCTTTTATTTGATTTAGCTTTATTGAAACGTTTTACTTCACTTCTCGATTTAATCGACATGCAAATAAAGCTTACTTTACATCAAACATTGTTTCCTCTTAGTAAACATTAATTCAATAAATTATTTTATAGTTAATAAAACAAGTATTTACTAGTAGTAATATGAAAAATACAACTCTACCGCACTTTATATAACGATAGCGTTCAAGTAGGGCCTCTCAGGTATCCTACAGGAAATTGAGTTAACCACACCCGAAGACCAGGAAATTAGAAACGTTAGAAGATGTTATCTAATGTCATGCTCAAGAATTGGACATGGACATTTTGAATTTTCTAGTTTTTATGCAGTTAGTGAAGTTACGGAGAACACCAGAAAACGATATTATTAATATTGGGCGTCTCCTTTATGTAAAGTAATAAATATTATTATTATATTAGAATATTTATTTATACAAAATATAAAAATATAGTAGAAATTCATCTATATTATCTGGTATATATTATAGATTTATCTAATACATTATTAATAAAATAAATGAATAGTTTAACGCTTTTCCCGCATATAGTACGAAAGATAGAGGGAACCTATTGTTAAGACACTCTGTTCCTCACTTTCCGCCTAATTCTCGAGACAGTAATATTTACATATTTAAACTTACAATAAGATCCCTATGTTTATATAAGATTCCCAACTGAATAACACATTGTCTTTAAACTTAATGGTTAGCTCAATACTGGACTAATTACATTAGAGACATTACCCTCAAAGTAAACCACTCAGCTTTCTGAGTAAATAGACTACGAGAAAAAATTGACAAAATCAATAAAGTGCATGTTCAGAATAGTACACTATGCTTTTATTTTAGTGGTTAAACAACAAATTGTAATTGTTTTAATATATATATTTTTAATAGACAATGTAAATTAAGCTTCACACCTTATATTTCGCATATAGTGTAGGCTTTATTTTTTTAACCTAGTGTTAAGATACTCAGTTTTTTAATTAACCTAGTGTTAAGATACTCCGTTTTTTAATTAACCTAGTGTTAAGATACTCCGTTTTCCATTATATTTGTATGAATGGTTACTCTTATATATTTTATATTTCACCTATAGTTTCATTATGTTAAACACTATAAACATATTATGAACTTCATATTACAAAGAAATAAAACATTATAATATAATATAATACCTTCGTATTATGTTGAAATAGGTCAAACAAATTACAAACATACTAAGAAATGGCAAGAATCAAGATCGTGAAACTATCTAAATATAATATTTCAGAACGTATTGATCCCTTAGGATGGGACTCCGTGTCGGTGGAACTTTTCAATCCCTCTGCGTAACGGGAGTTGCATTGGACAATCTTATCAAAGGGAGGGTAAAATTTTCCAGTGTCCGGTACCCTCTCACCTTCTACGATTTCCCTAGACGCTATAGCGTTTGTCGAATCGATTTCAAATTATTATGAGAAAGTACAAATTTTAAAAGAATTTACATTGATGATTCCTTTCAAGTCGGCTTAGTTAATCGTTTCTCTAAATGAAAGCTGTGGCTTTTATTTATAACGAGCGACTCGTTCCAGCTTCATCCGGGTTTTTGTAATATAAAATGGAAAAAAAGTTCGTTTTATTATTTATAGCTATGTCCTGATGCCGAGTTAAGGCTCCTATCATTTGAGCTTACTAATATGATTCCATTTAAATTAAATATTTATATATTTTCATAGTACTTATCTACATGAAGCGAGTATAAATATATACAAAACTACGAGTATTATACCATATCTTTAAAGTAGGATTATACTAAGAAATATCGTATCAGTGCTGCTTCAGTGATTTTCCACTATTATTTTTGAAACGTCTTGAATATCTCGCCCTTACTCTCGATCGCATTAGAGGCTCCGTCCACGATGAAGATAATGCCATTGCAATACCCAGGATCCGATTGTATTGGCAAATTGGATCAAATGCAGCGCTTACCGCACAAAAGATAAGAGCTCGGATACGGGTATAGCAGTAATATTATGTTGCGGCTATCTCCGGACCCTTTCTCATCACGATCTAAAAGAACGTTCGTAATCGCTGTGTTATTTTATATCTTTGCATTCTCGTTTCATTCTCATCAACTGGAATTTACATCATTTTCTATAACATTCAGCTCATATAAAGCTATGTTAATCATCTTGTTACGCTAAGTGTACCGTGTAACAAAGTTTTGTATTCAAGCGTAAGAAATATAATCAAGGGTCTCATTTTCAGTGGTCGAAAATGAGCTAGTCTGGCCATTAATAATCGGATTCAGAAGCTTGTTATTGAAATAATTGCGTAATAATATTGCGAGTTTCAAACAGATATATATTTATGGACATATATCATTAATAAAATATAAATAATATATGAATTGAAAAATAAATATAAATAATTTATTAAAAAAAAAATCTATTTTTTTTAACTTGTACCGTTTCAACAGTACCAGTTATTTTTGTCTAACGAATGAAAAAATATAGTCCATGTATGTAAACGACAATGTAGATTATTACTACCCAACGGGGACACATAAAGAGGTCCATAAGAAACATAATGGAGGGCTTTCGCTCGATAAGATGCGATTTGGTCGATGGATACAACAAAATGACCTAAGATTTTTATCTACATAAATAAAGAAATATCTTGATGATTATTCTAGCCGCAAGCTCATTTTACTGTCATTACGGGGTGAATTTTAAATGTACTAAAGGTTTTACTCAACTATGTATGAAGTTGGCCCTCTCCGTGTGAGGCGCATCCGGTCGCACGCATACTCTATGAGGGCTCATTGTATGCCAGGACTCAAGGTAAACCGATTACGTGCTAAAAATTCATAAAGGCATTGTCATCTTCATGCAAAGTATCTAATGTATAGTAAGTGGGCTTGCCGATTATACGCACTCTCGTATACGTATAAGTTTTGAAGAAATGAGATCGTCATTTAGTCACTAAAGTGAAATCAGACGAAGTTAATATTTGGAAACAAAATTGAAATATGATAATTTTTTAATAAACTCATCAAACTGCTGGATAAATCTCGACTCGACGCCATAAACGGTGCGGAACGCTTAGGCTTATCTCCGCTTGACGATATCATTATTTCCTTTTTGTTAAAATTTACCGAGCAAAAACAAGCTCGCAGGCAGCATACTAATTCGCTTCCGTTAGTATACAGAGTTCGATGGTTCGTCGGCCCTCTCTAACTCGCCGGTTGATATCTATCCGTAATAAAACAGAAGCAAGCAATATAACCGTTAAATCTCATAATTCAAATTTCTACTGTTGTTTACCGACCTCGTTTCGGCCGCTATATAAACTCTCAAAATCTACCCACATCCGTAACGAAAGCCTGCTCCGTTATTTATGGAAAGCCACGTTTCATTGTTGTTGTCGGTTTTCATTTTAACGTTTAATTTTTTTTCTATTTATGGTGTTTTCGGAATCGCTGAGGCATACAAAATCATTTGTTTTTCGGTTCTTCCAAGGCATCGAGTTCCGGTGATGTGATTTATGAGCACAGTGGGCACTCCACGTACGTTAAGATGATATAGATCACGTACTAAGGAAGAGTAATGCGTACCGAAGAAATGTGGTTGTTTTGTCTTGTGTATAGTAGTATAATGCCCATTTGCCACCGCTCTACCATAAACATGATTTAGTGGAAAATACTGCTTATTTGCATTGCGGATCCGTCTCGCTATCGCATAAACGTTCAGACGTAAAATTGAGCGTAAGAAATAAGATATAGAATGGCGTAATTCGCTGGTTACTTATTTAAATTTTGGTTGTTAGTAATAATCTATTTGTTAATTTATGTAATTTCATCTGTCATCTATGTGCTTTACTATAAAATAATAAAGAAGCAACCTCTACTACAAAGGTCTCCTTAGTTCAACTAAGTTCTTTAAATATTTACTACACGAACTCCCCATTACAACATACATAAATAATTTTCATATAAATAGCAGTAGAATAGATAGTGTGCCCAACAATATCCCTCTGAATGAGGCTTTTGGAGTCAGAAGGGTTGTGTTGTTTTTGTATGCGCGTGCCGGAAGCGTAGTTCGAATGAGGACTACCCTTTATACATACTTAAGTACCTCGGCTTTAGTATCGTAAAAATGTAATTAAAATCCACATCATCCGACAGTGATAACTATGTTTTGTTTAATTTATTTCATGACAATATATTTTGTTACTTCAGAGTAAAATAAAAAAATAATCGAAATTGTCACCGATATTAAAATTGCACTTTTTATTCATATATTTGTAAGTAACTCAAGATCGAATGTGACTATAATGAATTTTATCAAAACTATGCGTGTGATTGAGCGATACCGAAAAAATATCGAGCTTTGCCGTTGTGTAATTCAACTGAAATCTAGTTGCGTTTGTAAAAGTGATCACTCATGCCGGCTGTCAGCGCGTCAGCAGTATTTTACCGCCTACCTATGTTATCTCCTTATACGTACCTAAAATCAAAGAAAAGCATGATAAATACTGTAAACGGATTACACGTGAGCGAGGCACGCAAGCCATTACAGACAAAAGATAACGTTCCGAAAATACAAAGTAAACAGACACTGAAAGATTGTGGAATGCTAAGGTGTGGTATAAAATAATTTTTCACGAACACAGTCGCCTGATAGTAGCTAATGCTTTACCACTGGGCCCGACCGACCGCGATTCTGATAGATAGGAAATGAAGACAGATTAACCTCGCGTGGCTCGCTACCAAGTTAGATGGTGAGCGGTGACGACCGTTTCGATAAATATTGCGACTGCCAAGTCAAGATTACAACTACAATTTTGTTAACCCCCGATATCGAATAATTTATCTTTTTGTGCCATAAATAAACACCGCTCTATCAATGACAGAGCTCTAGCTATTAATTTGCAATGAAAACAAAGAAATGTTTTAGTATTAAGTATGATTTGCTAGAGCATTTCATCATAAATTCAACCTAACTTAAAGTAATGCTGATATTTTATGTAGAAACTGGTTGCAAGAGGGTTCTTATTTGACAAATTGTATTGAGCAAAATGGATGTTCCCATCAGCGTGTATGTGAGCACTATAAGATAAATTTCACTTTAATAGAGACTTCTCTGTGCTAAAATATAAGAGCTTTATAAAATCACTATATCAAGGACAAAGCGCGTCTTTGTTTAGAAAAGTTTTATAATTTTTAAATATGAAGAATCTTCCCTCATAGTCCCCTCCCCCTTTAAAAATAATGTTTGAAATAATTCTCTTTTATCGCGAGCGTGAAATTTTATTGTGTTCATGTTAAGTGAAAAATGTTGGCACAGCATAATATCTTAATGGTTTTCCTGAATTGTGTGATAATTTAATGAAGTAAGCCCCGTGAATTACTAAAGGATTTTGGGGCTTACCTGCTCATTTTGTATACATAACAGTGTTCGTTATAGATATATTTATATATATATATATCAGCGTATTCGTCGCCATCTAATATATAAATATTTACGACATTATTGAGCTGAGCACGCCTGTTATGTAAAATAAAGTATAAAATATAAAAATAAAATGAAGGTAAGGAAAGACTTATTTTCGAAGATGAGGTCGAGTGCCTTCCAACTTCAACGAGAAGAGCACTCGTGTCTTGCGGAAATCTTGCATGTAGATTATCATAAAAGTTATAGAAAAACGAGAATTCAGGATGACTACGGTTGTGGCTACATTTTATACTCTCATAATAAAAATGTGTCGCCAAAAGAGATTGTTAGCCTAATTGGTATCATCAACGCTTGGTGTTGGTTTGAGCGCACAACTAAAAATAATAGTCAAGTCATTAACTGGAAGGTGTCACACCTTGCACTTGTGGTAATTTTGACCCACATTTGTACTACACTGATATGCGTGTTAACTATCTTTTTAAGGGGTTCCAGTTTACACATAATACAAGTTAATTATTTCGTGTTTGTCTAATAAAAAATAAATTATTGTCAACATAAAAGCTTTTAACTTGCAATTTTATACACCGGTATCGAGCTAAACCAACGTTCTATTTTAAAACGGTAATCAAGCTTTATGTGAATATAAGTAGCTCAATTTTATTTTATTGTTGTCATGATTAATTTATACCACAGTTGTTAATTAAATTAATCTACATAGCTAATTAAATGCCGTTAAATATAGGTTCATTAATTGACAATTAATTTACATTCTTATGAAGGTAAAAAATGAGAACATGGAAAATTAATTACTGCACAAAAATCTCGTTTATTTTTATTTTTCGTATCATTTATTTTCGTCAAGCAATTAGGCAAACCCACGTCGAGGCAGTGCGACAGTCGAAGGACGCCTTGACTAAATAAATCGCGAGTGGAAAAAAATGTTTAACGCACATTTCTGTTACATAATCCTATTTTGAAGTTTGTCGAGGATAACCCGCTCATGCGTCCAGCGAAACTGGGGACTCTGAACTTCTAAATGACATTTCCATGAGGCGAAGTAAATCCAGATTTGTTTGGTAGACTGACTTTCTAATTCCACTGGAAGTTTGTAAAATGTATACTGTGTTCACTAGACCTGTTGCAACCGCGAGCACCCTATTTCAATCCGTTTCGGAAACTTATCCTGGTTACTTATTGCTTTTATAAACGTGAAACTGTCTGATTAAATCGCACCGCAGATTGACAAAGTTTTGCATGCTAAAACGGGATCCTTGTATAAAGGTCATCCTAAATAGAAACTGGATAAATGTTGACAGTAAACTTGTGTTATCTAGAATATTCAACAAAATATTAAATATAAATATATATATATATATATATATATATATATATATATATATATATATATATATATATATATATATATATATATATATATATATATATATATATATATATATATATATATATTATATATATATATATATCTATTTATATATATATATATATTATATATATATATATATATATATATATATATATATATATATATATATATATATATATATATATATATATATATATATATATACACATCTTTTTACGCCAGCTTCATTAAAAACCCATAAAATAATAGTTGCACAAGAAGTCTTAATCTCGTTAAATCATGTTATATGAATGTTCTGAAAGTGATCTTGCGGCGGGCATACATAATAGTGTACATAATGAGGGTCATTTTTATGCAAGAAGTGTAGCCAAGTAGTCAATTTGGCATACTTCGCAAAAATTGGCATCACGCAATTTACAGATCGTGGCTTTTTATCTTTGCTGACATCATGAATATTGCAGTTCACTTGCCATTTATTGCGATTTAATTCAATGGCGCTTTTAAAAAATCTAAAAAATGATTTTTATTTGTGTCTTTTTTACAACTGTAACAATCTTGACAACTGTAGGTAGAACAGGACGAGATGTGAGTAAATTTTATGTAATGTAAGTTTCAATTACTTTGGTAATGCGACGCCCAGGTGCATTATTAGACAGTATTTACGGAAGGGTTGTAAACTGTTTGAAATATTCTTAGCATCCTAAAAAGCGTGTCACATTAAGTTGACTAAATAATGATTTTAGGATTAGCCGGGAAGCATTTGTATTTGTTTATATTATGTAGTTTCAAGTAATAAAGGACACTTACCAATAAATTATTCTGATATCTACCTCATTTGGTAGGTGGCATCTGTACATGTGAATTTGCTGGTACATGGATTGTTGTAGGTAAATATGCTACAAATATAGTTACATCATATATACCATATTAGTGTATATTATAATAATTTATCCTTGTACTTTTTTACTGTTAATATGTACAACAAAATGATATACATGCTTGACCCTCATCACTTAAAACAAATTAAATACCTAATATCCTTTTGTAAGTAAACAAATATTTTTTAAAAATAAACAGCTACATCAATTAACATTATAAAAACTGTACAAAAACACCCCACTATAAAATAATAATAATACTAACTTGCACACAAAATTTAAAGAAATATGATGTGACATAAAATGTAAGCTAGAATGACCATCTATACTGCTTTAATGATACGAGTTAATATACTCGTAGTATTTTATCCGGAAAATACTTTTTTGTAATTATTTTCTTGCAAATGCAATTTTTTTGCAAATATTTTCATTAAAATTAACAAAGATTGTATATGTTGGTATGTATATATGTGTATACCCCTCTCTGTTGATATAAGCGTAGTACAAAACGCAAATTACTAAATAATCCTTCATGTACACATTTTTATAATTAAATTTTATGTATAACGTGAATAATTTTACTTTGTAACTAAAAGAAATGAAACCTAACTGTTTTATTGGATCATTTTCTTATGCGTTACAGGCGTAAGCTATCTGTATCCCCCCAATTGTTCGAAGACAGATAGCGCAATAGACACGCAAGCGATTGATTAGATAGGCTCGCACTGCCCAGGCGGGTTAATAAAGCCTTATGTGGCCATCCGATTGACTAGTGCCTATTTTGTGTTTCATAGGATTCCATGACATACATTTCTTATAAATTATATATTTAAATAAAATAATAAAATTATATATTTAAATAAAATTTCCATATTTTCTATTATATTTATGTATTATTTGATTGTACAGAGTTCGTAATATATTCCATTATAGCTTCAAATTCTACTTAAAAGCTGTCATAGTAAATGTAAAAGGTTGCAGTTGAGTTAATTTTATATGAATTAAAAAGAAAATTAATTATTTAAATAGTGAAAAAAATCTTTAAAAAAATCCAATTACTTAATGTAATTGACTTGATGATAGTACATTATAATGTCAAATATAGAATTGACATTTCCATTAAAGCGCAGAGTATTCTTAATAGCAGTTTTAAAACTCTCAGAAAAATCTTGTGGTCCAGATAACGTCCAAATGACGCGGGTAAACCTTCCATAGTCGTACGTTTCAGAGATAAGGGACCATTTCATTAACAGCGCTGATCCGGGGTTAATTTATACGAATACCTTTAAGATATTTACAAAACAACTAAGCGCCCACAATGTTGCCAAGAACAATGTAAAAGAACGGTTTACCCATCGTAATCCTTATGGAATGCCCTTAAAGTGGCTTGCAATTTAATGCTAAGTATCGCAATTTCAAGATGACGATGAGCCGCTCTCGACAGGGTTTGGAAAAAATGATACAGTCTGGGTTAGAGGTAAGGGAGCCGGGAGGAGGACAGCAATCACGGTTTGTTTGAGAAGCAGGTGTTCGCAGAACACGATAATACTTAAGGTATTCTTCAGTGGAATTCTGCTAAATCTTGTTACAATAACTTGCGACGTAAGTCCAATTTGTGTAAGTTTACTACATAAAATATATGTATGTGTTATGTATTGTATTGTTATTTTATATATTATTCAAAATATTAAATATTTAACAAAATTCCCAAATATATAATAGAAAAGAGTTTTAAATATAATTAATTATATCAAGAGAATAATAATTAATAAAATTACGTGAGCGAGAAATTTATCAGAATGTATTAAAAAATTAAAAGGATTAACATTTAGACCTTGTATTTAATACATGTACACTTGCTTTATTTAAACCTTGATATGAAAATACAGACAATATAATTTAAAAGAATTTATATCAATTCAGTAACTTCTTGCATATATGGCTACAAGCATTTGCTTTCAGACTATCTGTTTAAGTATCTAGAATAATAGAATTGGCTACAATAATCGTAGGTATTGAATTCGTTGTAATAGCCTCTACTGAATTAATTAGTGGGTATCGCACGAAGTGGACAGGAGGCAGGTGCGCACTAGGCTTTACAGCGCCATTACAGAGCGAAATACATGAGCTTGAAACGCTTGAGCAATTGGCCACAATTCAAGTTAACATGCATATAACATTGATATAAGACAATCAGTGTGAAAACTTAAAAAAAAGTTTTAAAATATTAAAAGTTATAAGTCATAATCAGCGCAAAACTATAATTTTTGTTGTTGTCTAAATGAATATTTCTATTATTAGTATTTTATTTAACAGATTGTTAATTAGATATAATTATCAGTATCTATATTTAATTAATTCAGTTTTCAATTAAATCGAGCATATCGAATCAATTCCAGAAATTCAATTTATAAACCAGCTTATATCATCAAGTTATCACTCGACTAATCTAAGCGGCGTCTGATAAACGTAAAGATTCGATGATCATTCTCGATGAAAAATACAAAGATTCATCGATAGAACGCGCGACTCACGAAGTGAAAAATGTACATTTAGATGGCGTTAATTCGTTTAATTTCCGGTGAGAGGCGGCGTGGGGCGAGGGAGGGGTCCGCTCAGATTAATTCAGCGTCGAGGCTGTTACAGATAAGGACACTGAAATAAATTGAAAATGTTCAGAGATTGATTTGAATACTCTCGAGAATATATGGCAGGAGTCAGCGTTAACGCAGTAACCGCACATTATTATTACTAAGCTCTATTCATCAAGCACATATTCAAAATTACAAAACTTATAATTTTGAAAAAGCTTTATAATTATTTCATTGTACTATGTTTATACAGAATATGAATGTACACAACATTTTAGTATTTAATATATAAAAGTAAAAAAAAACATTACAATTAAAAGAACGGTCACGTCTGGGAATTTTGCAGCGGTCTTTTAATAGACGATTGTCTATTAAATGATCGATTAATGCAATCTGCGCAAGCAGGCTGAGATGGGACATCGTTGGAGGCGCTCGTGATACGAATGTCAAATGAACTGTAGAGACACCCTCACCAAGACCTTTGGATCTCGTATTGCCGAGTGCTCGACCCGCCATTTACATATTGCGATTTTGTATCGATAACAATTGAAAGATGGAAAATTTTGCTTGCGCCTGGCAGATACAATATTTATTTTATCGGTATATATATTTTAAATGTATCACAACCCTGTTGGCATTCGTCCTAGTTCTCGTTACTATCTGTGCAATTTATAATAGTCTAACTCAGGTTTTATTATTATCATTTTAGCAGAAAGCAACAACGTATTTCTTTTTACTTTCTTTCTTCGTTAATGTTATTAAAATATTACTTGGTTGTATAATACAACTTAGATGTAGTATTTTTAACATATTATAAATAAATGTTTGTTCGTAAAAGATTTTTTTACTTGATTTAATGTCCAGATTATATATTATGTTAGTTAGTAAGAGTAGTATGATATTAATCCTATTCAAAAGTTAACATTCATCATTAAATGACATAAAAACTGATGACGAATGAAATATGCGAATTTCAGGGATCCAATCGTTCGAAAAGTGTAACAAATTGATTGCCCTGTAGGAGCGCTCGGCAAGTACTAAGCTCGACGTCCGATTGGTAATAGCGCATGCTAAACTTATTAGCCAAACGGAAAATGGTATTAGCAAACGTACTGCCAACCGTCCTCTTGTGAAACTTCATTCGTATGACAGAGTTGACAGTGTCGCACGAAAGTGATTGTTGCAACCAATCAAAAGCTTAATTGAGAAGCTCAAAGGGACTAAATCAAACTGAAAACTAGTTAGGTTTGAAAAACTAAAAAAACACACTCAAAACTCGATCTGGCCAGTTGTTTTAATTTGAAAGGATAATACTTGTCGACGTTCTGCGAAAAGGCCGGTACTGAAATGTTAAAACAATTTATCCTAGGTAAGCCTGGAGTGTCAGATGATAATAAGACTGACATTTGGAGCGAGCCGGCGGTTAATTCCGCTGTGGCAGTGGCGACCGATTGTGACATGAACTAAACCCTGTTGCTACCAGTAAAACCCATCAGGTGCGAGCTGCCCAATCTAATATCACCCAGGCGCAGTCTGCTCGTTCGCTTAATTCTATTTGTTTGACAAAGGTACATTTTCATTCTATTTTACTACAATATTGACTCACTTACAAATATATTCTATAGAAGATTTAATATAAAAATAACGTACTTCACTATTTCTATATTATAAATACGTATGTATTTTCTTAGCATTAATAGTGCATTAGTCTTGTGTATAATAACGTTTTTATTACAGATAGAGCGTAATTTGTTGAAACCATTAGCAAAGAAAACAAATCGTGCTATTCCATTAAAACTACGCGATCCATATCCCCAGAAGAAGCAAAGCAATTATTTGAATTCAGTCAACAAAGCCATGGAACAGCACAAAGAGACCATTTCATAAGTTAAAGAGTACTGACGATAGTTATCCGAGTCCAACTAGTGATGCAGTAAATCCTTCGAGTACACTTCAAGGCTATCCCTTCGTACGTCTTCCAAATCCAATCTCGTTTTACTACTGTTTCTATAGAATGGAAATGTTACATTTTAAGTTTGTGTAAGTCATTATTTACTTATAAAAATATACATAAGTTATTATATAAATATTAGTGGCACGAATTTAATGTAAGAAGAGTCATTCTTATGATAATATGGTATAAAAGTATATTGTGAATATTTATATGATACATACAAATGTTTACCTAGCAATAAAAGTTTCACAAAATCAATCTGACATTGTTTTCGACATATCGGTTACAAATGTCACAAAATAATAAAAAACAATATTGAACAATATACAATATATTCATTTCGAGTGCCAAGTGAGTATGAATTGCGTAGTAGTGGTCGTCGTAGATCTCGGCCACACAATTCCCAGTGAGGATTACGGCCGAGAGAGAAAAGTAAGACGATTAATCCCACAGGGTACTAGTAGGGAAAATTTATTATAAAACGGTTTCGTCCGAGGCTTTAAAATGCACCGGTGTGTTCAGAACGTTATCGATGCGGTTGAAGCGGCAACTTATTTATGTTGTTTCCCCGTTTATTACGTTGTGGACTTTATTGAATTGAAATTGTTTACTTTATTAGACACTGAGTGAAGTTATTCCGCGTAACTTGAGCGCATTCTTTAGTATAGTAAAGTTTAATATTCATTGACAAATTTTCGTGGTAAATACTAGGGTATGCAATTATAAAAGTATTGTTGGCTCTGAAAGAAATGCTGGTGAAATTCACATTTATATAAAGTGCTTAAGATACCTAATCTACACACACGAGGTTCGTTCCGCGTAGATATTTCACACGATATGTCAAATAGTAATCGCACGTGAAACATTTTCAAGAATCGCGTGACGAAAAAGGCATTATTTTTGTAAAAGCAAAAGGTTAGTATAATCGATTCCGCGCTTTGCTCTATTTCACTATGACTGTACGGAAAATTAAATGTCAAGTCGTTGGCTGCGTAAATGTCAAGTAAAAGAGCCCTATTAATATTCCAATTGCAGTGATAAAATAGACTGACTTAATTATTATATACTAGAGACGCGCCCGCGGCTTCGTCCGCTTGACTATGTGATTATTTGTTTTGTAAGTTAAATATTGTTCTTAGATTTACTCTAATATAGTATACATGCATTATACATACCTTACTTTCGAATCTTTCTCTGCTAAAGAAAACGGCATACACAATATGTTATATATATTTGTTTCTTATATGAAAAATACTACATATGCAAATGAACATGATGTTTCAAATTTTTTTATAGAATCCACTTCTCCTAATTACAATTTATATACAAAATCCATTTCAATATATTTATTTTATTATTAACATCGCCATGTTTTAGCTAGTTAAGACAAAAATCTACTATGTACATATTTTTTTATGTTGCCGATGTTTACCGTAATATTTGAGTTGAACTAAAAACTATTAATTAAGCTTTTTCATTTAAATTATAGTTCAATTAACTAGAAAAATAAATAAAATTATTCAATAAAATTAAAAATTATCGTATTTGTCAAAAATCGGGTTTACTTGAATGTGTCTGTCTATTTTTTTATTTCCGGGAATGCATTGATCACCAAACGAAAACTATCCATATATTTTACTTTAGGATTTAAGCTACTGTCATGCCAAAGTTCACTCATTCTATTCAGCGGTAATCAATAACCAAAGTTATTTGACTTTATCGATTTTTACGTTTTTTAAAGGAACTAAATTTAACATCAGGATAAAAATGAATGTGTTGATTCAAACATTCTTTTCTATTCTAAAATCATCGCGTGATTAATGCACAGACAGAAAAACCTCTGCTAACTGGTTTTATAGCTTCTGTTATCTACATTGTAACCGACCCGACCTATATATTATTATTTAAGTCTTTAATATACAGAGGCCCCCCGGTGACTCTGTCAAGACCATTTCAGGTCAACAGCAGTTCTGTCGTTTCAAAATATATATATATATATATATATATATATATATATATATATATATATATATATATATATATATATATATATATATATATATATATATATATATATATATATATATATATATTAAAATATACTAAAACAAACCGATTTTAAAGTCCAGTGCCAAAACTCAAGAATAAATCCATATTTATGCAACAAAGTAATAGCGTTCCATTTTATCGTATATTTCGGTGTCAAATTAGTGACATTAAACCATAGGCATATCAGGCACACTGACATTTCTAAACACGAGGGGGACAAATAAATGGATGTGATATTTAGCGAACATTTAATCGACTTAGGCCGTATTTTACAGGAATCCCTTATATGTATATACATTTGGAAAATATAAGTATATTATGTATATGTTTTATTTGTTTTGTGCTTTAAAATGATGTTAACCAATCACAATGCTTGCTATGCGTAAAAATTAATAATATGCTATTCATATTTAAATAATTTATAATTACTTAGACAAATATATTGGAATTGTATTTTAATTAATATATAATATGGACATATTAGAAATACAATATAAGAAATGTACATCAAGCACCAAACACGGCGAGCGTTAAGAAGTGACATTTTAGTTGACGGTGTAAATAATTACTATGTCGAACACACCTGCCGGCGAAAGAAAATTAAGTGAAACGCAATTTGACTGAGTGATAAAGCACCTAGAGCGCTGGATCAGTTTAATGAGGAGTTACGAACGAAAAATTGCTCCTGATTAATTTATAATCTCATTTTCATTATTAGCGCCTGCCATTAATTACTTGGTAATTATCTCTTATATTAATTTGATAATGCCTTAACGTTATAGCGTGTTTAAATTATTTGTATATTATGAATTGTGGATCGAAATGGTGTAGCTGTAAACTACAATGCTAATAGATTCTTGATTTGGGCGTACGAAATTGTTTATATTTATTTTTTGTGTGACAATTGTTATCTGTCCAATCGCTTCTGTTTAATAATTACTATTAACTCGAACCTTTGAAATATTTCCATATTATTAGTACATATAAATATAGATTTATTTCCATTTCCATATATACAAATTTAATAATAATTAATTAGATACATCACTTTACACTTGTGGTGTGAAGAAAAACTATCTCTTTTACAAATATAGCGGCGAAAAAATTGCTAAGGTAACTATGGCGGCTCGGGTGTTTATTGACAAATTCATAAACATTGACTCTCACATAAAATGGTCGCGCTTCGTGATCCCAAACGTGAACGAGCAAACACGCTCCATATTTTCATGGGATTCAAATAAAAATAAAGTAGATGGCCAACAGCGGTCTAATTTAATATAAAAGGTGTACACGTCGTCATACGGATGACATACCTGTTAGCATTTTATTGCTTAGCGGGATGACTGAATACAAAAACGCTACAGGCAGCCAGCGTTTGTCAGCTGTTAAACAGTTTTGTTATTGCTGGACGAACATCGCTCCTTCTATTTGCATAATTGAACGGGCACTTGGAATCACCATTGTTATACTCTACCGTACCATTTGTCAGATTTGCTGTATCATTTATGCATGTAGCTCATAACGAGAGCCGAGCCGTTTTTCTGAGCTATTCATTATTTCACCCTTTGTAGTGTGTTACCTACTAGCCACTAAACCCAAGCATAAATAAAATAAAACGTAATACAAAATGAAATCTGTAACATAGGTAGATGGATATAGATATATTTTTATTATTCCTCAAAGCTTAAAAAAGTATTGTATCTTAGTAAAATTACGCGAATATTCTATACCTTAAAACTTATAATTCACAACATCAATTTAACTGTGACTCAGTGTTTCGTAACTGACGTCTAAGTAGAAAAGTTTCTAGCAACGATCAAATGTTGTAATCGGCTTTGTTTGTGAAATAACTAGGTAAGTAGAAGCATCGCCGATCAGATCGGCGAACAATAAAAGAGCCATAAAATCGTGTAGTAGTACACAAAAAGCAGACGTTATCTTAAAGACGTAAATGTTTAATGGCAGACGCCACTCGAGGCTTGCACCTTACGAACTGATTTTAAACTGATGACTTTAACCGTTACGGATATAGCTACTTGAGGTCGTGAACTGCAGAGCACTTAAAAGAAACGCCATAAAACATTCAGGAAAACACATTGTATGATAAAATCTAATTACCCATGAAAATCACGGCGTACTAGTAAAGACTTCTTTATTTTGATATTAAACTTAAAACTTTCAGTGTTTAGACTGAGCACAAACGATGAAGTAATCTAAGGATTCCCGCTTTTTCCCGCAAATTTTTGAGACATTGAGTCTTGATTTCTTAACTGACTGAAGAAATGAAATACCTCTATACATTACCCAAAGTGGGAATCAAATTCACAACCATCGCCTTTACAGTTAGACACTGTGCCATATCTTAATTAGTAACTTTATAGATTGATATAGCAAGCTCTAAATCGTATGTGTAAAGAGTTTAATTCATGTTCAATAGAGAAATATATTTCCTAAAATAAGCAATGAAAGAAATAGGCTGGTGTACGATGAAACAATTTTATCTTGACTGTAGAGCGAACATAATGATTGTGTGTTATGCATCAAAACATCTGTTTCTTATTTAAAACTCTGAACCTTTTTCCTGAATACGATCTCTTTGTGTTAATGTTTGCGTATTTTTTTTACTTAAGATAAAATTAATCGAGAGGCCTTTGCGGACATCAATACAACCCCAGGCTATTGTTAGGAATGATTATAATAATGTTTTTTAAGGCAAATGTTAATTTTTATTACTGAAAAAGCTCATTTACAACGCACTTTGAAGTATTTGTTTCGTTGTAAAAGAAAACATTTTACAGCTATATTAACACTTCATTCTAATACCACCTATTTATCGTTTGATGATATATTTTTTTTAAATTCATTTTGAGGAAAATCAAATACAAAAATAAAATACGAGAAAGACTGTTCCAGAAATGTATACGCCAAAGAAACGCAATTAAGACGAATACGAGTAGTTAATAGGCGCAAATAATGGAGTTGGTGATTGATCAGTAATAGCTAGTAGCTTAGCAGCAGTTAGCTTCTGATTGACGTTTTTAATTTTCCTTTAGGTTTAGAGTAGAATCTAGACGCCACGCTGTCACTGTTAGACAGGAAACGGTCAGATCCTCGGGGCTTTGATAGCTTTGATAGTTCGGCGGTTTAGTTCCACTCAAACTTAGTTGTACAGCACACTCAATACTTACTGTAAGTTTGATTGCGCATTTCGATATTGTTTGATATTACAATTTCCTATTCATTTAGGTATAATAATATATATTATATAATTTTCATAATATACATGTACATTTAATATATTTAAAAAATATTTGGATTTATGTATAAAAAGTAGGATTTATATATAAAGCATCCGTAATGCAATCATTGATCACAGACACTAACGCCTCAAGTTTCCACTGATAACAATAACTACACCGATTTACACATTAATTTACAAATTTACATAAACTTACGGGTACGGTCGGATCCTACTGTTAATAAACCTATTTAACACTGGTTATAAGATGTTTTTGCCCAGGAATAATTTTGAATGTTTATCACGTATGTAAATTGAGTAAAGTAAGGACCAAATCGGCCACGTATCTACTATATTACTTTCGTGGTACATTCTCTAAGTCACTTTCACTCGACGCGACTACGTCTTTAGAAGATATTTTAGTGTTGAGAGACTGAATCTTAATGAACAATCTTAGTGTATATGTTTAGTGTGCTAAAGGTCATGTTTGAGTGATGGTTAAATAGTATTTTGGTCGTTACTCGTTTGACGCAGCTCAATTATAACCTTCTATTCGATTTGATGCCCGCTTAGTCCCTAGGGCTGCTCGTTGCTCGCTTTGGTCAGGAAAGTTTAAATTAATTCTCGATTGATACATCACATCTCGCCTATGCTGTGATTTTTAAACACCCCCGGGCTTATTTTATAACATTCTACGTCAAATACATTTACAACTTTATCTAAATTTCCAAATGTAAAATGATCTAGCAGTCTGAAACATCCTTAATATTTTTATTCATTTAACACAGCTTTCATAATATTCAATTTTCTTAATATAATGTGTATTTCGTTGAAAAAACCAACCGTACAAGTTACTGAATATAGATACTCAAAATAGTCAGTAGGTAGTTTCCATTTGTATGCAAGCTTTTGAATCCCTTTTTAAATTGAATAAACTTGTTCAAATATTGAGTGTATAATGTTATAAAAGGCTTAATTGACCATTCCTTACTAAAGCTTTATGTAGTGAAAAAATTCAGGTGTATGAAATAAAGAGAGTAACATTTTTATCCTGAACCGTACACGCGACAGCGGCGTGGTGAAACTATGTGTTTTTTATGCAAATTTCATTTACTCGGTTGATATTCGCGAGCGACTGAGTAAATTCGCAACGAATCGCCTGTGACATTTAATTGACAAGTGAATAAAATGTGTAAATGTAGCGATATTCACGCCAAAATATTTCAGTGTCTATGTTATGATACGACGTATTTAATATGTTCTACAATATAAATAATTATATTTTTTTCGTCTGACAAATTCCCCTATCAATGGCCACATTGGGCTAAAATGTTTAATTAAAATTGATTTATCAAAATATACCATCCAAATTGGTAGATTAATATACTGTGGTCGGCGGATCATTGTTTTTATTGGGGAATAAAGCTCAAACGGATTCATTAACTGACCAGATTTGCTGTTTAATGTTAATATTTGCTTTGGATGTGGATTTTTACTTGCTCTTTTGTGACCCGCTTATAATTAAATTTCACTTATATTTGTTTAAATATAGGATCCCTTATGTCAAAAATTTGCTGAATAGAAGAAGAATATTTTATATATGACTGCTACATTATTGTTAAAATACAAAAAAGTATTTTGTTTGGTGTATATACAATGTTTCCAATTTGAATATCTAAGCACAAAGAATAGTTAATCATAGTTGGAAACAGACAATTTTACTTCTTGTATACAACGTATAACTATTGAAAGCTCGTACTGCTTTGTAGAAAAGAATATTGATTCGAAATTGCTTTCGCTGTTTGAAGTCTATTTTTAGTGCTAAAACATGGAATATCTTGCACAAGTTAGACGATCGCACCGAAGAAAGTTTTGAGTAAGATTCGAGTAACGTCGTAAATCCTTTAAAAGTTTGCCGTTCTGTTTTTCCTTTAATGTCAAGTAAGCGCGAATGGTTCTATATTATGTGGCGGACGAATTTCTCTCCAGACGAGGTGCATTGCGTTAACCCCGTTACACTTTGTAACGTTCGGCTTACGAAATCAGAGCGGCAGTGGAATAGTTGATAGTTATTTTTTTTATTAGATTATCAAACTTGAGCCAACTAAAAAAATGCGATATCCATCTATGTGCTTTCGAAGCTTTATGCTTACGCTTATTGAAAGTTTCATATGCAAAATGTAACTGTTATTTACATTACACACAATATTATATCGAGTCTTCAAAAGCTGACATTGTACGGATTTCTTAAGAGAGCCGCCGGCTAGGTTAGGGAAGGCGCGAGTCGAGTTTGTAACATAAAAATCCTGTTATCACGATCGAGCTCGACAGATTACTTTCTTGTTAAGAAAATAAAAACAAGAGTTCATTCTCATCAAATAACTTTGAATGTACTTTTTATTTAATAAAAATCATTTGTTTCTTTAAAAATCTCTGCGATATCGCGAATGGTCCGAGCTACGTCAAGAAAATGACTAAACACGTTTGAATACAAAAGGAAACTGCGAAAAATATACTGTTGTCGCATGAAACAACTCCAGCAATTATTTTGCTTAAAAGAATAACACTCCAGAGTCATTACAGGGCTGTCATAAAAAAGTACTGCGAAAAAAAACTATTACTCGCTGTTGTAGACCAAATTATACAAGAGCCAGTGGTGTGCGGAACAATTTATTTTATATTTCAAATTCCGTAAAAGTAATGATTCGATATATTCCTCTCAGCTCTGGAATGATCTCAGTTGTGGCGGCAAACACGCAATTTGTCGTGAGCGTTAAATCGACCGCAAACAAAACGGGCGGCGGACTCACACCATACCATCATTCACCTGTGGTCACCCATGGTAATGAGATGGACCTACTGTTCAACATATTAGACTGATTGCAATTGTACGGGAGCGCCGCAACACCCGCTCGGAATGTCGCCATTCAATGCCAATTTAAAAGGGGTTCGATTAATTCATAACCGCAATGACAGTGGCATCCGCATTAAAACGTGCTAAATAATTTGGTTAAATAATATATTTTGTGTTATTTTCGGTATTTATTCTAAAAGTATGGTAGTAAATATTTAATGTTCTAAATTAAATATTTTAGTTTTTGGTTTAACATATTATTTGTTAGCATGTAATCATTTACCACATAATTTATGCTTTGTCATACATAATATTCAATTGTTTAATCTATGGTGCAGTTGGTTGGTGTCGTTGTATACTTAAGTACGTAAGTATATTGCCTACATTTTGTCTATTTTAAATTTTAAAATACTAATTTTCGTTTTTAAAATAATATATTTTCTTTTCAAATTACAATTGGCTTTCGTAAATAAATATAAATATTAAATGACTTAGACATCAGATATTCTCATTTTATTCACGATACATAAGTAAGTAATTAATACATATAATTAAAAAAATCGCTAGTATATTATAATTTATCTATTTTTGTAGCTTCACACCGTACAGTAGGAAAGGCAGACAGAAGGCACTCCGTTCTACACTTTCGTTTGAATTAAAGATATTGCGTATTGAGAGGATAGGACTCAACGACGCATTTTTTTGGGAATTTAATGTTTTAACGTGATAAGCCTTACTGTCTCTCCAGCCTAACTGCCTTCATTCAAAACATCATACCATAACATTGCACCGTTGCGATGTGAAAGAAGGACAATAAACACACACACTTTCCCATTTACAATATTAGTATAGATTGATACTAATGTATGATAATACGATGTTCCTTAACACGATTATAATAAAACAATTTGGAAAATGAAAATACCTACACTGACTATATAAAACCGCTGTCGGCTGCAGTCACCGCAATATCAGCGGGGTTTCAATATAAAATTATTCATATTTCTTTTGTTTTATGTCAACTTTAAGAGAAGATAATTATTTGCCTTTATTGTTTCACAGATATTATGTTATGTTTTTGAAAGCTGTATTAATGTGAAAAAACTTATTTAACATTAAATATGCTACCTCTACTTTATTAACTATTTATCCAACTTAAATATATATATGATATACGTGAACAATTTCTTGAATGATCAGTAATCTCAGGAGGTCCTGATTCGTATTGAAACAAATCTAGAATTTGTGCTAGAAAGTTCGAGAGTGACGCCGCATGTCAATGCTACTAATAAACTAAATAGCGACTATATATTAATAAATAAAAAAGACAAATTGTTCAGTGGAAAACGAAGTAATTATTACAAATTTCAATTAAAACTTCCAATTAAATTACACTCAAAAAGCCAACGACATCAAAAATATGTGCGCAAAGATAATTAAGTCGGATTTATTGCGTGACTAAAATGACACTTTTATTGAGTAAGTGGAAATTATATAGGTTCATTTGCTAATTCTTTTGTTCCGGATAAATTAAAGCTGTCAAAAAAGGTAAAGCCGGATAATATTGCGACCCTCTAAATTTATACCGCAGTTGTGAAGTTATTCAATTTTTCCAATAATCTATATTATGAAAATCCAATAAGGATGACAATTTCTTTATCCTATATAATGACAATGGCTTTGACAGTAAATTATTGGTGCCATAAATAAGAATAATTGTTCCAAGTAGCCGGAGGGATTTTTGTAATTTTATTATAATAAAGTTAAGAACACCATTAGGGGAATAATTCGAATATGCCAAAAAGTTGTAACAAGAATAGCTTCAATATACTTTTTGGATCATGGCCAGTTAAGAAATTATTTTTAATTAGTAATAGAATTTTAGAAGGAATTTGATACAGTATAATAAAAGAGGCTATTGAAATATTATATCAAGTACGTACTGTAAAGTACTGCTATTATTTAGCAATTCTTGATACACTTAAATAAGTGTTATCGAAAATATATGGAAAAATGATTTTCAATCGAACACTTTTAAAACAGAAACACGTATTTTAAATGTTACCAGTTGTAAGCACATATGAATATTCGCTTAATTTTATATTTATTTTAAATATAATAACAATTAACAGTATCATAATTTGAAACTACAATGACATGTCAAATTTATATGTACATATAATGTAATATGTATGATTAAAGCAGTAAGTGCCATTAAAAAGCTTTAAGTACGCTTGATAGCTCGTTCTAAATCAGTGGTCCTATTAAGAGTCTTTACGACTTCTGTTACTGCGGAAACTTAGACAAACAAATTTCTTATGTATTAACATAAACCAACAATTTTAAGATTGTAAATAACTACTATTTGAAGCGATTTGAAGTTATTTTCTGTATAAAAATATATTTAAACAAAAACTATTTTTAATGTACAGATTAACAGTAAACGGCAAATGTTTACCGACGCCTTTAATTTGAGAAATCAATCGATTGAATGTTCGAGCACGTAAGTAACAGTACTAAAAGAAGTCATTAAAGCACAAAGCCACCTAGAGCATTGCCTCGATAATTACAACACCATGGACTTATTTGTTGGGCGAGTGCCCCGTTTATTGTTCGGAAACTTGACAATAAAGGCTGCACTCAATATTCCCCGGTCTAAGAATGGATGACTTTTCAATTGTTGCCACTCTATTTACCGAGTAAGAAGGTTGTGAATGGATTTCTACTACGTCATTTCCCTCACTTACTATTTTAACTATGTTTTTTCAAAGCAAGCCCGATAGGAAGTGATTTGGTGGAACACATTCTTAATGTGTATTGAGGAAGCTCTTTAATGCTTTACACTACTTTACTTTCTAGAATGTAAAATAGGCATTCTAGTTGATTAATTTCATTCTTACTACCTTTTTCTTTGCATAGTATGAAACAAAGTCACTTCCGTCCTATGTAAATTTAGATGTTTCAAGCCACGTAGCAGATTTTAATGCGGTTTTCTCTAATAGATAGAGAGATGCGAGAAGAAGGTATCAAATATATGCATGTATATGTATAATATATCCGGAATATCAAAATTTATTGATGCTACGAAGAAAAAAACATATTTTATTTAGCGCTTACCCGCCTAAATAGTAAATAAGACAATTTATTATTATTATATATTGGTACAAATTATAATGTACAGTATTAATATTATGATTATTAGTCATTAGTTAGCTATAATTATGACTTTCAAGATCCACTCAACCCAAAACTTAACTTTCATTGAATAAAAAAGATTTTTGGTGTCTATATTTTCAAGATAAAATATTTAATGATCGCTTTGTATTAAGGATCTTATAACTTTAAGTTATTTAAGGACTATTATAATTTAAACTAGCAACAGCGCGGTTGATCTCTAGAGTGTTGATAATTTTTAATAAGGCAATGAATATGAAGATCGTATAAGAATAAAATAAAATATTAAATAGTAATATCAAACTTAAATGAAGTGCTAAGTTAACTTTTAAATATAATATTTTATATACAGTTATAGCTACTGTTAAAATATGTGTTTTGAAATATTCTCATATTTTTGTTACAACACATTAATCCAAAAATAGTTTCCTATTTTAAAACATCGTATCGTGGTTTCTGTTACAAGTATAAAAAGTAGTATATTTAAGTCACTCGCTCTACGAAGCTCAGTAGTATTCTCAAAGGTAATAGCTAAAGATAAACATGCGGACAGTTTCGTATGGAGGGGAATAGAAACAAAGACGTGTTAAAATCTCCCTAGTATTATCGTTACCAATTCACTTCAACTACAGAGACTTGAATATCTTACGAACGAGTAAATAGACTTATGGTAATAATGTTGTTTTTGACAATCTATAATACAGCTATTTATTTAAGTTTGTAAGTCAATTTATTGCCTTTTTTATTTATTTATTAAAATAGTAAAAATGTTTGTACTCTTCGTTACTATTGAATTTGAATGAAGCTTTTTTTGTATAGCTTGGGTAAGTTAAATTCATAGCTGATTATATTCTAGACCTTCCTAGGTCTAGGATATAATTGATTATAAACACTAGAGTAGAGCAGTTCCTCCTTAGCGAAAATTGTCCACATAAGTTGTCTACATGATGAACATTTTCCGATTACACATATGAAACCAAGACCTAGGACATCTGATATGGAACTCTTAATTCCACTCTTGTTAGTATGTGAGTAATTCTAAGTGGAAGAAAAAGACTCTAAAAAGATGAAAATTTTGAATAAAGTAATAAGAATGTTTCTTGCAAATTTTGAGTATGTACTCTACTAGAGTATTGTACTGTGTACGAGTATAATAGAAAAATATCTAAATATTCTAAAATATAAATATTAAATAACTTTAAAATTTGCATAATATCAAGTGAGAGAATATTAAAAAAAAGGTATAGAAGCTTTTTAGTTTTTTAAATCATTAACACTTTAATAAGTACGACATTAACGGAGCGTGGCACTATGCCATTAATTGGAACTTGTCGTAAAACTATAAAATGAAAGCTCTAATATCTCAAATTATTTCCCGTCTGACATCCCGAATACTATAGTACGTTGTAAATTTCTATTTAATATATATTATAGTTTATTTTTTCAAATATATTGATACACCAAGGCATTGTTTATGCTTTCTTCAAACAAAAATTGCAATTTATTATATACAAAAGTTATAAATTTTCATAAGTTTCATATATTTATCGGAATATTACATTGAAGAGAGTATTATAATTATTGTCAAATATTAACTTGTACAATTTAACATCTAATTACTGTTTATATTGGAAGCTTAATATATATAGTGCTTTGATAAATTTAATACACGATGTAATCTAATATTTGCTGCTCTAAATAGTTCAGTTATCTGCATTTAAAGCAGCACTGATTACATATAGTCCCACGAGTTTTGGATTTAAGTTTATCTTATATGCATCACGCTGTACGGTGCATACGGAGCGTTTGTCGGTTTAGCTGGTTAGAACTGATTATTCAATTTGTGAATATATAATAATATATAAGGTTATGATAAACTATAATTGAAAATACGTAATGATCTCGTAAAGAAACGCTCTGTGAAATTCTTATATTTATTATTTTGAAATATTACATTTTAAATTCAAATGTTTAAATTGTAATATAACTTTTCCTCTGAGTTGTGTAATATATATATATATATATATATATATATATATATATATATATATATATATATATATATATATATATATATATATATGATTTCGCACAACTTTATAGTTCGAGTTCCTCCGTTACTGGCACAATCGAGACGGGCTTTTGCCAATATATGTACGATAATACATATACTAATACCAATAATTGAACAGTTCTAAAATAATATGGTTGATACTAAAACTTTATTAATTTACAATATTGTTTTGCGCTAGCCTGTTCTTGTACAAACTCAATTATTAACTCAACTCAACTTACGCTAAGCAAATTATAAATCTGATTTGACTGATGGTAACAGCTCAAATTAATTTTTTTTTCGTTCGTCTCTTATTTAAGTATATATTTGATAAAAGCTTCGTAAGTTTCTGCTTAGATAGTTTTAGTCACAAAATTAATTGTACTTTTCTAATAACAAGTAAGCACCTAAGCCCCACACTCAAGTTCCGTAGGAGATAGCCACGTGCTGCCACTTAGCACTCGGCGGACACTTAGAATTTTAAAATGCTTACCACATATTCCTTGTGGCATAGAAAATAAGGTCGAAACTTGTATATCCATAAATGTAGAGATAACATCCCGAGTCTCAAGAAGCTTTACCAGTATAAGAATTGCTTCGACATGTTTAAAAATAGCGAATTGAAGTGTTTGGTAAATTGAATCTTACTTTAAAATTTTGCTATATTTCTGTTGAAAGTAGCCAGAAATTATTTTTAAATTGTAATCGATTATATCTTGTATTATTTCATATTTTGTACTCATACAACTTGTGAAGCTCAATTCTTATTTGTAAAAATACGAACAACAGCTACGATGGGTATTAAATCAGTATAAGGAACACATCCCGAGATTGGTTCTGCCAGTTTTTTCTTTAATATTTATGAAGTGTCTCACGCGTCTTTTTACCTTTGTGTATAATGATATTTGTTTCAAGGCTCGCTAGCACTACAACGTGAAACCAACAGGAAAAATGTTCTTTTTTTCGAAATAGATTTTACGTGGAATTTTTTCATTTTTTTATTACTGGCTTGAAACTTATATATTAAATTAATATTTTGGCACATGAATGGATTAATAACAGTTAATATGTGCCTGATTAAACGCACTGAGTATAGGTTCAAAGCTTTACTACCCACCTAGGCTACCCGAAATAAAGATGTCACGAATCAACTTAGGATTCCTTAATGCTCTACGAATATGTTTTTTTAAAGGAAACACCTTGATGATTTGTCATTTAATAATATTATAATTGGTCGAAAATAAGTATTTTTTAGAAAAAATTGAACTAACTGTCTTATTATCTAAATGTCGCTTCGTGAGTAGGGATAACTTTTTGATAATAAGCTGAACTTCTAAACAAGTATTTGCATATTTACGACTTTTTAAAAGAGTTGCTACAACAATAAATTATATATAAGTACGCTGTGTTTGCAGGTATTCAAAATTTCAACTGCAAAGTAATTATTTAAAACAAAACAATGGAAAACTTTGCAAGGGGACATCGTTAATTATTTTTTTCAGCAGGGAAAGGTCGTAAATAAAAGTAAAGGGTGCTATTAAACGCATTATTCGCGCATATTTAATGTACTGGAAAGGCTAAAAGGTTTTTTTTATTTTCAACAGCTTTATATAAAAATCGCCATTTAAATCTCCATTCAATATAGCATTTACGGGATAACTTTTATCTGATCGTAATTAGCCAATGAAAATATAGGCTGAAACAAAATCATTAGTTAAAATAACATTTTATTTCGTAAAATAGTAAATAATAATTGTAATTATTTTTTTGCTAAAGTTAATCTAGTAAGTAACACTAAAAAATCTATATATATTATTTTGGTCTGTGAATTTGTGTTCGTTAATCTCAGCAATCATATGACCGATTCAAATGCAATTCGTACCATTATTATAAACCATTATTTTATAGTAAACTTCCAATAATATTTACAATTTCCAAATAACTATTTTACTTTCCCACGTAGACTAAGTTGCGGGCGCAGCTAGTTTAAAGTTTGATTCTGAAATTATGTCCAGGATCAATAAATAATAACAGATATATTTATAAAGTGAATACCCCGAAGGAGATATTAGGACAAAAACAATAACATTCTTCGCCTACACGATTTGATCTTTAGAATTAATAATTCAAATGGCCAGAAGTCGTCTTGGGGTCACGAAGGCAGGAGCCGCGTAATATATATAATAAAATATATTGAAATGACTGCGGGCCGGCTTATCCGGTTGAAAGTCAATGAATATTTGATTTCAATTTTTTTCCCGACGTCGCCGTAAAGTATTCACGCTATACCTAATTTGATTTTCGCCATTCCGGCCGTTCGCAAGGGCAGTTTGCATTCATATTCCGACTGAATATGCGTTCGGGATGCCTCCAGCCCGACTCTGATACAAATAAACAGGGATACTTTTACATTATTCGGCAGGGCAACCCGACCCAACTTATTACGCTTTGGATATAATAACATAAACTGCTATAAGAGACACGCTTTAGATTTTTATTTCACTACTATTTGTAAGATATTACATTCTGCTACAAATTGCTTTCTTAATATGTAATCAGCAAATAATATAAAATCTAAAAAATATTTACATTTACAACAACTCACGTCCTATTCCTAAAATGTTTCTTTTATTTATTATAGAGTTGAGGGCCCTAAAAATATTTCTAAAATCTTTGACTTAAGAACCTTGTTATAGAAGGACCAAAATATCTAAAACAATAATATTTCTTACTAAATACTTATTTCTTTGTATGTTTATTTATAAGCCTAAATATTATCCAAATGACACGCAAAGGACGTAAAAGTTTAAGCGTAAACAAGATGTTTTATAACTTAACGCTATACCAAAACAATGGTGGTTGGCTCGTCTCATAATGAAATAGCATTCGTTTTTGCGAACTTGCATAAATGACAGCACAGCGATACACTGAGCCCGAATATTCGGGTCAACCTGTTTTTGTATAATGGGATCACAAAAGTAAATTTAACATTATATTTGCTGTAACTGTAAGGGAACCTTCGTAGCTGGCAAAAGATGGCCGCCCTTGATACGAATTCGTGGATTTGTTTTAATTAAAATCTTACGCGTTGTAAGGATAATGAAGGCAACTGATTCAACAATATACAAACCCTTAATTATAGTATTTAAGGACGAATAATGTATCTGTTAAAACACACGAAATATATTTGGAATATATTGCAATATAAATTGAAAACGTTTAATATTCTTACGCTCTTATTGGCGATGAAAAAATCAAAATAAAGCACTATTCAGAGTGAATTTTCTTGAAATAATAAAAATCTATGCTTATTTCCATTTATAAAAAATTATACCAGTTTTATTTACGCATAGTAAAATTATAAATTTGTAACTTATATTTTATCATATACTAAGTAAACAACCATTTTTTACGAAAATTTTACATTCTTTTGAGGTAATACAAATCCTTACAAAGAAACCATATATTTTATTCGGGAGTTGATTTGTTATTTATTAGTCGAGAATAGTCGTAGCATGAGGGAAGGAACACAATATCGAGAACGGAGAACCTGTTAATTTACGGTGGCCTCGTAATTATATGCTTTGCAAAATCCGAGTATATACTTGTAACATTTATCCTTGATGAAGATTACTTTTTATATATTACATGTAACAGTTGGTAAGAAGGCTCATTGGATGTGATTGTCAGAGTTTGTAAAAGACGACATGTTTCATCGCACGGCTGTCTTATATGAGTCTGGTTTATTTAATAATAGTTTTCATTTAGATTTGTTTTAAGATTTTGGGTGTCTATATTCCAAGCTATTAAAATACCTAGGCTTATAGAGAATTTGAAAATATTATAATGTATTGTCCTAGATTGTACTGTACAATAGATAGTATTATTGAGCTAAAATTAAATATGTGACTTACCTCTGTGCCTATTTGTTTGTTTATCAAACATCAACATGGCATCCTCGATCTGTAACAAAAAACGGAAATATAAATTTCGAAGTCTTAAAAATTGTGAGGAAAAATAGTGAAAAACAAGAGCATCGTGCTCGATTTGAACCCCGCCCCGGCAATAAAACACTCCGGCGCTGTAATAACGAATAAGCACCGGTACAGAGTAAACCACACGTTGCAAATAAACTTTGATAAGCGGGGGCGAGCAGGTAATAACGTATTCATAGAGAAATAAATGGAAAGTCGGCGGTTAGGACATGAACAATACACGTGAGTAGAGATGCGCTGTCACCGCCTGGGCTTCATCCCGAAAGCCACAAAATTCGGCTTATTGTTACGTTTTTAAATCTCCCCGTACGCTTACAAAACCGCGATACATTCTTTATTGTGTAAAATTGCGTTATAATATTCATGTCAAAGCGGAGTAACATTCAAATGGTAACTTGAAAAAACCTAATTAAACTTTCAGCGCTCCGTATAAGTTGTGTCGCGAGAGTTTTTGTTCAAATTGTATGTTTGTAAAAAACGGGCAAGTTTAGTATGACAGTAGGGCCCGAGGGCTTTGTCTGGTGTCAAAGTCGCCGTCGGCCGCTCCCTCGGGCGCCATTACGCGGGTCCGCGCCGCGACGCACTCCCGATGATCGATGTCGAATACCCGTAACAGGTGACCTTTTGCTGAATTATTCTTACCTGTAGAAATGTTTGTTTAGAGGTGATTTGTTTAAGCGGGAATTGCAATGCCTTTGTTTGGGGAGCCCGGAGTTTGAGGTGAATATTTTTTTTATTGTTCATCGTACGGGATGTACAGCAAGTGGAAATAAATTAATATTGTGTTAAGGTAAACTAAGAAAAAGTGGAAGATATATGCGTTACACTTCGCTATATGCGTAAGCCCATATTTACCCATAAATTGAATTTTAGTAAAAATATATCTCATTCTCTCAAATTATTTATTCGTTAAATTATTAAACAACTATATATATTAAAGTATTCGTATCTAATACCATATTAATTATATAGGTGAAATTGTTTATAGCTTAATAACATCTAAATAAGTTTATTGAAACAACTTCCCAGTAATGCTTTGATGTAATGAAAGTATTAATGCTTAGAATTAATTACAATTTATTTAGAGGATTGTACTTTAATATCTTGAAATAGAATACAAATGGAAAATGATGCCTTATTATAATTTAGTAAGTTATTAAGTAAATTATTAAGGTTACATTAATTTAAGTAATTATATTTGATATGGGAACAATAATTCTAATAATAGAGGACCGTCGTGGCGCAGAGGCAAAACACCTGTAAACGCGACGCTTTGTGGGTTCGATTCCCTTCGGAGAGAGTGAATAATTTTCATTTTCTACGCTCTGGTAACAACAACAAAAGCGCGGCGTTGAGTTCCGCCACTACACACGCATTGCCTCGAAAGTCGGTAAGGGGAACGTTTCGGTTGTATTTATTTTATATGCTCTTAAGCTTTGGCGTTATCTGTCGCGACGTAAAAATGGACAGAGTAAGTGGGACGCTGAGCGCTTTTATATGAATATACAAATGACCTAACTAGTGCATTTAGTATCACTTTCAATAATCTCCAGTGGTGGTAACTGCCATGACCTCCGATATTGACGGTGTATTCCCCAGAGACATGTTACGAAACTGAACTTTGTATCGGTGATCAATTAATACCCACGGGTCACATTAGAAGGTTTCGATTTTAAATATTTTTTAGCTTAGTACATATATTTAAATGAAATTACTTTTAAAACAATTTTAACAATACTGAGATTTGTACGTATGCTTTTTATCTAGACCAAAGAACAAATACCTAGACTAATGGCTACTTTTTTAAATATTCGGCCTTGTATTTGATATTTGACGGCACTAACTTGCAACTGAACGATAGCTTTATACGAACATGTTAACTACTGTTTTTATAAAAAAATTTCTGATGATATTTAAGATACTAATCTCAGCTTTACCCTCGAAGCAAATAAATCCAACCAATATTCTTTTCTAATTTTCTTAAAAATATGTTAAAGAATGGACTTGTTTATTATAACAGCACAGAAACGACTTCGCAGCTTGTTATGTTGTAAACAACGCGCATTATTTTTACTTCAACTTAAGCAATTCGCGAGTTTAAATTTAATCTAAGCTTTTGTTTAGTGTCGCGTCTACATTTTGCTTTATAGCAAAGTTACGAGGAACGTATGTAAGTTAAAGTGGACCGCAGTTTATATTTGTAGCGTTTCATGTTGAAATTATATAACTATTATAAACTGTCCCTCAATGTGAGTATAAAGTTAAGTTTGTAGCGACAGTAGTCACGTCGCTTCAAGTGTTCCGCAACAAAAGCCCTAATAAGAACATTTATGAACACATCGCAACGTGGTCAGTCTAATTCGCCTTTTAATATTCGGCCAATGTGTGCTGATGCTGACCTCGTGCGGATCTCTCTACAACTTTTCTAATTTAACTCTTGCTGAAATATTTCTCATAGTTTTAGATAGGTTAGATGAGTTATCAAAATTGGTGGCACGTAATGTGCGTGCGCTTAACATCGTTATTAATTATTTTTATTATATTTTATTAAAGATATATAAACTTCAAATTGCTTTTTACGTTTTATTGTTTTGATCTTATTTTAATAAACTTCTATTTTTAAATATTTTATTAAAATTGTTATTGAATTAATGTTATTAGTATGATATGTTATTTAACTAGCGTCTTACAACACGTACTTAGAGCAAGTTGTTTTAATGTTGCTCATACTCACTAAGCAGTGTCTATTATTTAGTATTTTATTTAAGGGGGAGACCCGCCAAGTCCCCTGAGGTACCTGTCGCATTAATTTGCGACGTAGGCATGTTTGAACATCTCCAAACAAATTTTTTTTCTTTATCGTTCGTTTACGTGATTTTTTACTAAATTGTTATCTTTGGACAATCTGATATCGCTGCTTTGTAGTTTATATTTTTTTTTAATCTGTTTTTATGTGAAAATATTTTTTATTAGAACTCACTACAAATTAGGTATTGCATTTAACAATTGTAAATTTGATAGTAAATAAGTAATAGCTAAAAATAAAATACACAATACTGGAAGTACCGAACACGTTGCTAGCATTAAAGTAGAGTGTTAACAAATGTACAAAAGGTACAATATCGTAGAGTACGCCTGAATTACGAGCATTACGTTCGGCAGCACAATTCATCAAAGCAGGCATGCGATATCGCTATTTGTGAACCCAGCATTTGTCAGAGCTAGTATCTGCACAATCACCACGTTTGTCCAGTTGTTTGTCTGTATGCTCGTCTAAACGGACGCTATAGACACTGATGCATAGGTTTGTAAACACTGTTTGTGCACAGAGATTATATATGCCACGGTGAGCTATGAAAACAAATATTAATATAGTGTGCCAGTTTAAATGTTAATTTATTAATTTGCTAGCAATATCATTTCATTAATTTTATAGAAGAAACATTAATTTAGAAGCAAATAATTAGTTAATGTGAACGGTATACAAGTACTTAAGCACAGTAGTCTTTCCAAAATGGTTCACTATCAAAGGCGTATATAAACAGTTCTAGCCGCAACTCATGGCCACACAACTATACTGTCAGGAGGATACTCATTCAGCCAAATTAGAGCTGTTGTTTGTTTCTAGAAATTCCCAAACAATGTGATTGTTTTCTCACTTTGGTCGCTTAAGCGGTTACTTTGGCAGTTTGGGAACAGTCCGCCCGTAATGGTCAGCTTTCCGTCCATCAAATACCAAATATTTCGAGAACAATACGTCTTGTCTACTTGTTTAGCTTTCTTGAATATATTGATTTTGGCTTTGAAAAGTAACAAGTAACAAGTTATAAGGCTAAGAAAGTTACATAGAAATGTGTGTTAAGTTACAGTACAAACATTACTTTGGGATGTTTATAAAATAAGTTGATATGAAAACTTCGTAGCGTACGTATTGTATTTTTAGCTTATTATCTATTTAATATCAAAATTTTATTAACCTTTATATATCTTTCACTTTTATTAATACTTTATTCAAAATTTACAATTTCATGAGCCTATTATTATACGCTTATGATAGTGTAAGCTTTACAAAGAATATAGTATGTAACACTTATTTTATCTTTGTGAAAGTAAATTTAAGCTTTTTGATGGAAGTACATAAAAACGGAAAAGCGATGGTTCGAGATTAGGAAGCAATAAACATTCGTACAGCGGGCACAAATAGATTTAAAAGTCAACAATACTAGCTTTTTAACAAAATAAACACATATTTGTGATACCAAATAACCATTTCGTTGTAATATTACAAAAATTAACTTAAAATTTTTTTCCAAAAAGGTTTAAGAATAATATAGTTATTTACTCGAGAGCGGAGTTGCTGAAGTTTCTTCATTGTTTAAAATTCTGTTATTTTCATGTTATAGCGGCAGAATCAACAGGTTGCTCTATGTTATATTGCGAGATGAGGTAAGAAACTTATAATTTCCTTTTAGAAAACACTCTTGATTTTCATGAAAAAAGTCTTTTTGTATATTGTTATAGATAAAATTGCTTAAGATAAGCTATACTTTGTGTTCATACTGAGAACATAAATAGCAAGATTCAGCTAGATGGGAGTTTCCATCTACGGGTTACGCGTGGACACACAACATTATATATCCAAATTGAATTACAATTTCACTTTTGGCAAGTCAGTTAAAAGTGGGAGAAAACTCAATATAAACGAATCAGTATAAGAAGACTTCGGCAAATGGCATAAAGAAAAAGTTTTAATTTGTTTAAATATTTCCGCAAGAAGTACCCTGTGGTTCTCAAGTTTTGTGCAGGCATTAAATTGCCCGCGGCGGCCTAATGGGACACGCCACCTGGGCTTAAAGGCGACATAACAATTAAGTTGAAGAACAAAATATTAGTTGAGCTAATAGAGCCACTCGGATACACTCCGCCCTTTGCCCTCCATAAATAGCACCCCTTCCAGAGGACAAACTGTACAATTTCGCTGTATTTACGTAATGATTC
Source organism: Dione juno (assembly GCA_037127375.1). Lineage (NCBI taxonomy): Eukaryota > Metazoa > Arthropoda > Insecta > Lepidoptera > Nymphalidae > Dione > Dione juno. Next base: position 8,860,036 of record JAXRJS010000041.1, on the reverse strand, counting down.
TCTAAGGAGGGAACTCTCGGGAAAGGATAGCAGCATTTTATTCCTATGTTTTTATAGGCGTATTGATTGGGCACCGGAATAATATCGGAATAGGATTAGTTTTCCTTGGAAGTTCATAGGAAGCGTGAACTCGTCCAACCTTATTAACTTATAACATTATCGTAGTTGTATTTATAAGGAAAAAATATTCCATTTATATTTTAATAAGAAATACAGGCCTAGGCCTAAAATAAATAAAAAATTAAATGTTATTATTACCAAAATGATATCTTTAGATACTAATTGTATAAAATATACAATACAATGAAACTACCTTATGTGCAATTTAAATCAAAAATCAAATGTTTTCAAATTAATTATTTTAATAAAAGACATGATAATATAAACAAAAAATAATTTTACCATAATTTATCTAAAATACCAATATTACATTTAAATCACCTTTAATAGAATATTTTGTTCACATAAAAATATACGTAAAACTCAGTACATATACAGTTCAAATCAGACCAGCGATTACGAATGTCTTATACTTTGAAGGATCGATGAATAAAATATGAAAGAAGTTTAGGAAAATCCAAAAACGTTTTATGTATTTGAATAATCACTTTAACAAACAAAACTCGGAATCCGCTTCATTACTTATTAACCTGTATTTTACGTCACAAATTGAAATCTTTGGAAACGATAATAATATTTCTGTGATATAAATAAATCATATTTTGAATTGTTTTTGTATAATTTGAGTTAAATTAAAAAAAAAACAATATATACACATACAAACACGTACATATATTTAATGTTAAAAGTAATATATAAAATTCACATATTAAACCCATAATGAGAGTATTTTGATTTTTGTGCAAACATAAAATTATATAGTTCTAAATTATTATTGTACACTTCCTTGTCACAATGTATATGAAATTTCATTATCACGTGAAAGCATCAATTCATCCATACTGTGTCAATAAGCCTATTAATGCTTTTAATGATTAAGGGATCTTTTAACTTTACACCACTTAAAACTTTGGACCTGCCCGACGCCCTGCCCTGATGTTAATTACCAACTTTTTTAAAACTGCAATTCATAATAGACAGCGCGGGTGAAAGATGAATGATGTGTTGGGTTTTTCATTACAGTTTTTCGCCAAAAGTTTCGTGGAAAATGGTCGAACAAAAACAACTTGAATTTGACAGCTGGCTTGTATAAAACATGCAAAGGGGTTCGGCCTACCATGGATATTGTATTCCTCTGTGCCGCATTAAAAGAGACGAATCATCTAGATCCCCTATTCATTTATTTAATACATGTCTTTGTCTCTGTTTATTTATAATTTTGAACAAGAATGTCAATGACAATAGCATACATTTTTTGATTAGTGTGCTACATTAAGATCAATTTCGTATATTTTAAGTCAAAGCGTTCAAAAGATACGTAAACAATGCGGTTTTAATGCGTCACGGCACCATACAAATAAATAAATACGAAATTATAAATCTCTATTCTTTAAAACTAACAAGATTAATACATGTTTTCAATTGTGATGAAATTCTGTATAGACTGGTCATTAATAAAGCGAACGGGAGTAGAATGTATTGTGAAATCCAGTAGAGGGCTCAGGTGCTAAACGTTCCGCCCAATATCTTTTGGTATTCGATATTGAGATAAATAACGTGTAAATAGAGGAAGGCATCTATTTTCCATGATTCTATTACTTGAACGAACTAATGATTTTGTAATTTATAAATCTGAGTGAGAATACTTGTTTTTTTTTTGTTGGGGTCATTATAAATCATTCTCTAATAGTATATTAATGGATGTAAAAGTAACCGTGAAATAATGATTTTCTACATCAGAAATGTTTTAATATATATATATATATATATATATATATATATATATATATATATATATATATATATATATATATATATATATATATATATATAATTTTTATATTATTATAGCAATTATACATTTTAATATTTACATTGAAAATTTAATTTCAATTATTATATCTTCAATTAGCGATGAACTGGGATTACATAAATATGATAACTTTAACAAAAGACACTTATAACAATATGACAAGTTCAAACCACCCTTTTCATTGAAATTATTCAGTCATCATCTGATTTCGTGAATTATGCTACTGACGGTCTCCGTCTTAGGCACTTATCATGAATAGAGTTGACATCCATTGTGTTATTTTATTATTACTGTATGAAATGCAACGAGCCGCGAGATATTGTTAAATCCTTACAATAGAGTCTGTCTTTGCTGGGTCGAGAGCGAAAAAATTGAACAAGGTTCCTAACTGGTAAAGTGATAAATACTTTATATATACATTACATAGAAATAATATATAAAATATATATTTGCATTGTTTAAACATTTTTATCATAAGATATTTTACAGTAAATCTGCAATGGACGGAATATTGTTTTATTTTTAAAGTATATAAATTGAATAACAGATGAATATGGACGGAAATAAGAAGATATTGGAGAGATATTGGATTTATTACTTGAGAGTGGGCGGTGCATCTTGCGAGTGCGGTCGTCGGCGCGTGCCTGCATGCCGCCGTCTCTATTCCACTTCAATCTGCATATAAATCGAGTATCCATAATGACGACGCTATACCAAGCATCCCGAAATTCGTTCAAAATCCGATAAGCTCTGCCCATGAAAGCCCTAATCCACAGAAGTTTGACCCCGATAGTAGATAGACCTACCGTCTTCTATTATGTAAATTATCAGCCACATGGAAGTTTTCGACGGCCACTGCGGCCACTAAGTTAGCGGCCGAAACTTATGATATTGATCTGCGTTATCTTTTGAACATCAGTGGTATCTAGTTGCATAGAACATCTTAACTTAAATAAGTTTTGACAAGTTCCGGACTTATTTGCTTTATGGGTCAGTTCATTGTAAAGGGATTTAGATACGTACGGTTTGTTACCTAAAACAGAGTGGAAATGAAAAGGCCCAGTTTACGCAGCTAACATATCCTTTTGGAAATGACAGGCGTAAATGATCCACTTATTAAACATGACTGCGTCTGGACAGCGAAATATTGCTACGTTACGATTTTCACAAAATATCTGTTTTAATACTCCTGCCGTTGAATAAATAATCGCTTTATGCCTTAACTTTTCAAGATTTTCCTTTTCGTCAAAGAATATGTTTAGATTCTTAAATTTAACTTTATAAATTGAAATTGAGATTTTTAAATTGAACTTACTTCACAATTAAGACTTGGAATAAATTAAAACTATAATATATATAATTAAAATATTTTTATAACAAACACTTCTAAAAAAACTGACACATTTTATACACGTTCGCGATGAAAATTGTTTCCTAGAACGGCTGTAGGGGCTACGCTAAATGAATTGGAGCATAGAAATAACTGTACATGGGCGGATTTCATTTACACCACTCGTATACTACAGTAGGCGTGGTAACATAATACATATTGATAATAATGCTTCCGTCGACATACACCAGTGCTGCCTTTCAAAACAGCGTTATTTTCATAAGGTATGGGCCTTGCCCTGACCCAGTTCCTTTTAATCCATCGCTTACCTATAAGGTTTTATTGGCAATGGCCCATTACGACCTACATTATCAACATCATCATCCGATTTTACTATTTCAAGTCACGTAATCTCCAACGACGAATATAAACCGTACGCTCATAGTTCCAGCTAAAAATAAGGGACTCGATTCAATTTGTATGAACGACAAAGTGAGATGGAAATATATTTTCGCAAAACTTTTTCAATAACACTCGAGTCGTAAAATATTATGTCATTTTACATTGTGAGCCTTTTTTGGATTTTTTTTTTGTTCTAACATTGTGAAGGAATCAACTTCTAAGACAAATATGAATAGGGAAATGAATTATATGGAAAGCTCCTTCTGCGTGACGTGTGAGAGATTGCGTCGTTTTGCGTCGACCTTAGAATTTAACCAGTCGTTTGTGCGCCGCGCAACTTGCCTCGAGGTTACATTAAGCCGATTGCCGGCGTCAATCAAAACCGCCTTTTTGCGCGATACTGTAATATACATATAATTTTGTACATGTACGACACTGCTCAGATTCTAGTTAATGTTCTTATCCAAACATTGCGAGAGCCATAATTTACTGTAGGTAGTTAACTTTGTAATATTGCCAATAACCAATTGTTATAAATCTCTATAGTCTTTTAATTATAGCACTTTACATTATATATTGTATAAGTAAATAAATTTATATAGAGAGAAATGATTAATTAGGTTATACAATTTTGCTTCCTACATATTGTAATGTATTATTTTTGCCAGAATAGGTCTCTCACACAAGCCTCTTAAAAAGCAAATGAAGCCTAAAAAGGATGTGTTAGTATTAATACAGAACACATCACTATTGATTTGTATAAAATTAATTATTATTTTATCAATAAGTGCTAATGACTCAACAATTGTTTCTAAGCTAAATATAAATTTCATAAAATTTCAAGATTGAAACTAAAGGCATAACAATCGCACAGCAAAATGCTATTCAAAGAATTCAAAATATCTATCCATTTACTTTGAACAATGTCAGTTAAGAAAGTTATTGCTTGTAATAACTAAGCATTAGGGGATTCATTAAATCCATTGAAGAAATTCTGAGCAGACCCTCTATATAACAAGACGAGACGGCCTATTTTCCATCCCACCCATCGACCTTCGATCTATCGTGTCGGGTGCCTTTACTGATAAATTAGAAGTCTTAAAAGTGGTGGCAGGTGATTCGACACAAATTCCAGCCCCTTCCTCAATATATACGCTCATATTTTCTTCAATTACTCGTGCTCGTAATTTGCGTTACGAAATATATGTATATTGAATATGATAATATTAATAAAGAGATAGAACATTTTGATTTTATTAAAAGTGATATGTAATTTTAAATTAATTTATAATTTTAATGTAGATATATATATATATATATATATAGATATATATATATATGTATATATATATATATATATATATATATATATATATATATATATATATATATATATATATATATATATATATATATATATATATATATAGCTTTAAAATTACGCTTCACAAAAAGTCAGATTAAGCTTAGACCTTGATTTGAAAGCAAGAACTGTTGTCCTTGTTGACCAAAATCTTTACAAACACTAATATAAACAACAAAGAAAAATAAACATTCGATAACAAAACGAGGTTCGTGAATAGTAATCCATTTATTGTGAATGAAATAAAGATAGAGAGATTGGCTCGCAACGCACTTACACAAATTTCTTTCTCATGTCTTCGATGATGAATAATAGATGGTCGTAGCGCCCTTACAATACGTGAAAATATACTTTTAGTTTGCTTACTATTTATCTCTAATTCGTATCAAATTATGCTTGACGTAGAGAAGGGAAAGTACAGAAATAAGTTTTAGAATTTTCTTATTATACACATATTGTGTTTTTGTCTATAGTTTATCTTCTACGTTTAATATTGTATTTCTGTTTGTAACAATTCATTCAAAGTTACATATTTGCCTAGCATTGCTTTTGTCTAGAATCAAGTTCTAAATTAAAGTTAATATTATATATACATAATTCTTTGAGTAATATGTTGAATATCTACAGCCTTCACCGTTTATATACATATATAGTAATATTTCATTACATTAAATTCTCAGCGCATCACCAGAAGTAAAATATTTGAATAGTGAAATATTTCAAATCATGAACATGCTTCTAAAGGAATTTTTACGTAGAAGGTAAAAGCGAGTCGATTCTGTTCGGGCTACGATAAATAAATACTAGGCCCACATTTCGTTGTGTTACTTTATAAGCGAAGCACATCGGCTCTGGCGTTGTTGCAAATGGCGCGAAACGACAATTTTAAAGCAGAGCATTGAATATACATATTACGTATCTGGCGTTAGCACGTACGCCGCGATTACTCGCCCGCTCACTGCGAGCAAGTGTGCGCTGCTTTTAACGCATTACCATGAATAATATATGCTCAAATTGAAATGTCGCATTCGTGTCGCTCCAACTGCCTGTCTACGCTCCTGCCAGCCTCTTTTTGTATTCTGTTGTTAGATCGCACCGCCAATAGGCTTCACCTTTTATCGGAAACGGTTAAGGCATTATTAGGAGGTTTTAAAACCTTACTACCTGTTATTGTAAGAAAGAAAGATTTCACTTGGGAAAGTCACTTAATTTCAGTTGTTTCTGACAGTTTCATCGTTGTTAAAGGATTAAATATATTAATACCAATATTTTTACGTTCTCATTAATAAAAAATATTAGAACGGATATTACTGTCGTTCAAAACGGTAAAAAGGATATTTAATATCCACTATAATTAACCGCCTCAATTTCCTTCTCAAAATAAATGCTTGTTAAACCAAAGCAGAGATAATTGTTACAAGATCCAAAGGCGTAGTAACGATATAATTCTGAATATTACTTTCACGAATGCCTCTCTTTTGTAAGGCGAGCAAAACGGAAGCACCACAAATTGTAGCTTTAAATATTTAATTTCTGAAGAAAACGGATTAGCGAGTAATTGTTGAGAAATTAATACGCACAAAACTCCAAGTTGTGACTTAAATTCCACTAATAGACTTCTTGTTCCGCTGTATAAGGCATTTAGAGAGCTTTATAAATTGCACATTATACGTAATCACATGTTCATTATGCGAATTAAGTGAGATATCTTTAGAAACTATTAAAAGGGTCCTAAGGAGCGTAAAAGCGAGGGTCGCCTACAGAAATCAAAGCTTTATTTATGACCTGGACAATATAGCCCTATTCGTGCCAGATAAGTCCTTGTATATATATAACCTTGTATATACAGTTAAAGCCACCTTATTCCATCTTGGGGTAAAGATAAAATCTCCATTTCACGTATGAGTCATTTATCGTATGAGGCAACCAAAAGAGGATCCGGGCCTATGTAATTACAATTATAAGGGCAACGCACAAATATATCAACAAAATCTTTCATTTACCTTGTGTAATATCTGCTGTTTTAAACAAATTAAGTGAAAGGGTACTGAAGTCTTTTGAGAAATAAAATAACGACTTTGTAATGTTAAAACCTCATTACTTTTAAGATATTAAAGATACATATTTATTATTTTTTAACCTCAAATTTCATTTCTTACAGCTATGGCAATTCCTTCCAATAAACAGTAACTTTTTATTTTTAGGGAATACCATAAAGCTGCAGAGCTTTACGTTTAGGGGATTCGTTTAGTTTATGCTTATCTTGGCACATAAGCCACGGCCTATCTGACTAATCCATAAAGCACTACATGGGACAAATAAGTTTGTTTAATGCTCAGAAGTAGGTATTAGCGTGGAGTGCTGCGTTGGTGTGTGGGTCCGTCCGTAATCAGATTAATTAGATGATTTTGCGGGCGTTATTAAAAGTTGAGCCGGCTGAAGCGCAGCTCTGTTACCTCCGCCAAGATAGCGGTTCATACTGCTTAGCGGATATTATACGTGTGCCCGGAATTCTCTTTAATGTTTTAGTAATTTCGACTGAGGTTGTGAACTTCGTGCCGTTTTGTTTGTGCGCTACAGTGGGCGGCTGGAATAATTCACTTAAGCTTAACTGGGAAAGATAATTAGGATTCTACGTCGGTTGATGCAAAATGAACGCGAAAAACAGAGTAGAAGATTTTTTGCGCTCATTCAGAAATTGAATTTTATATTTGCAGACGAAAGTTTTAACGAAATGAACACATATTTCCTTCTGCATATAGACACAAATGAGAGCGTCTCTTGTTTACATAATTAGAAACGTGAGTATATCACTATAAAACCATAGCCTTTGGTTTCTATGTAAAATACTTCGCATATTTAGAATCATGAATAGTTCAATGAATCAAAAATATTCAGAGCTGGCGTGATTTTATTAAGCTGGTATGCAACGTGTGACAATGTGGGCACAACAGAGAGCAGATAGGTAGGTCTCTTAGCAGCGGATCACGGCCCGCTGGGCATGGAACGCGCGACCGAACACGGCTCGTGTGCTGTCAATCATAAAACAAAAAAAAATCGGCCAGAATTTCAGTGGCTAGCTCCTATTTAGTATTGGAGTAGATTTGCAAATTGTAAGCTGATACTATAAAAATACATTCAAGTTCATTGAATATAAAGTGTTATACATTGTAACGTAAATCACATATTATTTTCTTTTTAATCGCAATAATGCTGCATGGTTCCAATTGAATAGTATTCTCAGTATATTTTTTTCAAGTTTCTCTTTAAAAGCCGGTCAGCGCCAGTCGCATGTGTGTTCCTGGCCTGAGGGCGATAATGTGCCGTGCACCGATTCGTCTAGTTCATTCTTTTGTTATTTCGTCTTTGTTCCTTGTGAAAGGTGGTATTGTTTTCTCATTGGAATGGCTAGAGATTGCGCTAAGAGTCGAGATTATTGACAACGTGATGTGTATGCCAAACCAATCCATTCCGATAACTGTTTCGTAACAAGCTTTAGATATTTGTAATCTTTCAGTGATTAAAATATGTTCAAACAATATTTTCTTAACATTGTTAGTTTAAATACAATACTAGTAACAAGATGTTAATTTTGAATTATTGCACAAATTATGAATTGGCACAGTCCATTCTACCAAAACGTTCTAGCCTGTTGGACAAGGTTTAAGCGTTTAGTACAATGCACTACAATACCACCATAGTAGGCAGTTCGTGCGAATTATGCAAGTCCTCAATTGGATTAGGCGTTCCCTCGTCAACGTACATCTAATCGGTACACTCTCAGCGACCACCTCCTGATATGACAATAGTTTATTATCCTTTATTAATTATGGTAAATATGAAAAGATATTTTTATTAGAATATCAAATTTAGCTATAAAAATATTTGTATCCACATTAAGAGAACAATAATGGCATTTCAGAAGAGTAAATACTGTAATTGTTTAGAAAATTTAGCTTTGCAATTCTGTTGTCGGTAAATATTTACGGAATTTAAAATTAAATTCTAGCGTACCACTAAAACGGGGAAAAGGGAAGTGGCTGTAATGTTTTATTTAATGTATATCCTTTCGGCGTACCATGCGGTGTTATCACCGGCGAAATGGACAGGCTGCCCCTCGAGGAACCCAAAGGGTTCGGTTTTGGTAGACACTCAATAATTGAAGTAGTTCAGATTCCATGCACATTGTTGTGGTCACACATGCGATAAAAATACTTTAATGGATAGCACTTATATTGAAACCTATTACTAATACACGCTTTAAAGAACATTTACGAATTACAATTTACAAATCACCTTAGTAGATCTATAGGTAATTAAGTAAAGTAAAATATAATTTAAAATAATGAACAAAAGTATCTTATTTGTTTTCTTTACCAAGTACAACTATTATTACTGCTATTTATTAAATTTAGGTGTTAACTTGTACAACTATTATTACTGCTATTTATTAAATTTAGGTGTTAACTTGTAAAAGAAGCCGCGCAAGCGCTTGTCGTGACCGCGTTAAGACATTTTCCTATACAATATGCACGTGTCTTCATGACTCATATTAGACTATTCAATATATATATATATATATATATATATATATATATATATATATATATATATATATAATAATTCTTCATGAAAACGATATCCAATTGATTATAGAAAACAGATAATAGCACGCGCACGTAAAAGTCACAATTATCGTACTTAACTATTATTGGTAATTTTCCTTTTCGAAATTGGTTTCGATTCAGGTTCGCGTAACTAATCTTGTAATATCGTATTGTTGTTATTGCTCTGCATGAAGTTGTTAATAGTTTGTTGGAACTTACGCCTACTATGCAGGGTATATATATATATATATATATATATATATATATATATATATATATATATATATATATATATATATATATATCTATTTGTTATTGCCATGTTTACATATACTATATAATTATAGAGGCTTAACTTCATATTAACATCGAATTTTTTGTTGTAAACAAGTAGCACGAAGTTGCTCATTGCAGTCGGTAGTTATGCTTTTTTATGTTCATTTTTATAACTATAACAATTTTGTTCCATTTTCAAAGGCTTTCCTGCTAAAATTGACAATCATATTTTTTTTATTTCTGTTTGTATGAACATTGTATCATATTTAGAATATATAAGAGCTGCAATATTTCAAAAAGCATCAAAACAGAAATATACGTTTCATAAAAGCTATTTCTGAATATAAAAGTTGTTGACATATAAGACAATGATTTTCGTAACATCTCTTTCAAAACAAAAAGTTTCAGGTATGAGCTTAAATGCAATCATTCACACGAAGCCTTATCAGAAACGCGTTAACAAATTTACGTGCAAATACGCTTCAGGACTGCCCAATGTGCTAATGAAAGGCGATACATTATTCAAACTTTGAATTATACAGTGGCATGTAAATCGATACTCGCACCGCATAGCCACAGCAGCCTGAGCCATTCGAAGAATGAGCGGAATTGTAACTGAAGGGTCTCCAAATCACCGCAATTGTAATTAGTGGCCTACGGGGCTATCGTCGTCGGCAGCTATGCAGAGATTGTGATGAATTTATTATATACAAGTAATCGTTACGTTATTCAGTGTATATTCATTATTTAGGTAACACAGTGTTACACACTCCACAAGAAGTTACATTCAGAAAATAATTCTTATAATAATGTAATTACAATATATTTAGATTCAGGTAATCGTTTTTATCCAAATTGTGATATGCATAGGTGGCTAGGTGACTGTATATAAAAAACTTATACGAAATTAGATTTGAAGAGAACGCAATCTACTTTAAATACTAAACTAACGGCTGTAGTAGTATAACTGGAAGCCGGACCAACAATATAGGGAAACATTTTATTGAGAATCGCAAAATGGAAAATCTCACTCGGATGGCCATGTACAGGCGTTGATTAGTACGGCAGAAACAAAAACTATTCCCGAACCGGGCGCAATAAACGAAGTGGAAAAAGTCGATATGGGAGGATCTGATTGTAGAACGTAAGCGGCAATCCCAGATATGCGTTTTACAGCGAATGCGCACTCTTAAATGATTACTGTCCCCTCGGTCCCCGGGGTGCAGATGCGTCCCGCAGCTATCGCTTCCAGACGAAATGCAAAAGAACTATCTCCTTTCTAATTCAATGCAGCGATGCAAGCTGAAAGCTAATATTAGTTACTTTATAAATCCATTAGGCTTAAACAGAGCGAGACTTTCTCATTTTTCTGTTTCATACAATTTTACAATGCTATTTTTGTTCATTATGCATAAGCATATTTTTCATACTTTAGTTGGCATTGTTTTGTGTGTATATTGCGTCATCACCATTGATTGCTTTAGTACAATCGGGCTTCGTTTATACAAAGGCTTTTCGGCAAAGGATTGAAATCATTAGATAGAAGTAATACATCGTAGGCGTCGTTTCATGATTACTGTATAATTTACCGATTTATATAATTATATCTTATACATAGGTATTTGTTACACAATAAAATGCACGGCGGGCCTGGGAAAACAAACACAAATATAAACGTATCAAGTAAGTGAATAAAATGAAAAAAAAAATCCGATGTCAAAACGAATTCATTCGTCGGATATGTAAAATGTTAAAATATTCATCTACCCGCAGCTTCGTACCGGAATTCATGGGTAAATATAGAGCACACAAAACTGCCGCTACAGCAAACCTCACCGCATCAAAACAACAACTGGCGCATTTGATTAAAATAAATAAAGGGAATCATATTGTGCGAGTGGCATCATCACCCGTCCGGCTCCGCGTGCACTAACAAATCGTCAAACGTATCGACGTACATAACTATCACCCCCATATTTGTAACAAATTAAGCCAAATTTAGCCGACTCGCTCGCCAAATTCATTCTATTACCTAACTCTATGTAAATAACTCTAAATGTATATAGTTATTTGCTATAAAATGTATTATCGTAGGCAAATAACGCAAACTTGAACTGCAATGGCCATAAATATCTTCTGAAGCATGTCGAATATGAGAAAGACGCAACACTCTAAAATGGCATTTCTATTCCAAACGGAAGCTAAAATAGTATCGAGTTACAAATCGTACAGAAAATCTAGACGTTCGTTGGCCGAGCTCCAATCGAGAAGTGATCATATCTGTCAATATTCGTTGAGCATACGATGCGTAAAAACCCCCCGTTACGTGGAACAAAGAGGAAATATTTATTTTTTATTTCATTTGTATATTACTTTTGCTTCTTTTCCTGAATGCAATATACAAAGGTATTGCACAATTTTATATTTATTATTTAAATATGTTTAAATACCTCTTGGGCGTGTCATTGGGTTTAATTAATGATCTGTATTATGAATACTCATATCATAATGCTAATGTATATTATGTATACCAAGCTCAATTTTTATGTTTTAATTTTTTTTTGTATTGAGTAATCCATTTAGAAAGAAAAGCTTCGAGTCGTTCACAACTTGTAGTTATTTCCGTTAGACAACGCGAGCGATACCGCAGTTTAAAGTTAATCTGGACATAAGATATTGCATTGAAATAGAAATACATAAATACATACGGAAAGCATTAAAATAATTTTTATCTCAATTCTGAGAATATTATTTCAACGTAACTTTCTAAGCACTTTTAATCTAATTAGGACAACTCACTGAGTTACCACTTTGCCGCGCCGCTAGCAATTTCTTTTAATATCTTGAAATTTTGCGGACGCCTAAACCAACTTTTTAATTAAAGATAATCAGAGTGAAACGTCAGCAGTAACCCGGTCGGTGTCACGGAGGAAAACGCTAACAATATAATTTTGATGCGACCCTCGTTGACGGGCTATCAACGGCAACATGGTTTATTGGTAATTATTATAACTTTTTAAAATTGTTTCCAATTCACGAGCCACTTCCTCTAAATGTCAATTATAAATTCTGTAAGTGTGACAACGATTTCTATCTTCCATAGAGTTTTGTCTAAATTTTGTATCATCATATGGTAAGATATTGTGCTACGAGGCTACGTAGTACTACGTAGTCATTATTGTAGCTGATATATGTAATGTGAGGTGATGTAGTTTGCGTACTGAATGTAAGGCGCAAGGATTATTACTTTTTTCTATTTTAAGATATAGTCGTATATATATAACTTAGCGTATATTTTAAACTGCATTTGATATAATTATATATGTACTGCTTTTTAATTTTTAAGCTTTTGGTTAGTTATTAAAATAAAAGATAGGATTTAATTTATTAAATAATATAAGACAAGCATAAATTATGATCATGAATTTAAACTCAATGTTTCCTTATTTACACATTGCTTTCGAATTGTCAAGTTTCCCTGAAACGTTTGGTTGACATTTACATACAATTTCATATTCATACCAGAATAAGACTGTTAGATTAAGACGGCACCTTCAGACCAAAATACAGATGTTACTAATTCTATTATTTGGATTGCTGTTTACGCCATTCCAAGCGCTCAGATTCAATTTTAAATCAAGTTATCAAATAATAGATTTTTTAATTAAGTGTATGCATATGTAAGCATCAATGTTAATTGAATGTTAAATAATAATCAATTAATAATGTTCAAAGACCAACTTGATGCTGTATGAATTTGCTTACATCAATACAAAATACAGTTAGCATAACAAAGGATTCAAATTAAAAGGTATACAAGGCGCTAAAAATAAAAATAAAAACATTTTCATCGTTTTATTTAGCGTTAAAGGAAGTTACGATAACTCGTGTATTTCTGATGCGAATAAGACAAATTAAATAGTCAGGGAGGCTACCTGAATATTTATAGTTTATATTGTACAATATCATTTTTTTTTAATTGAGTTTTAATGTGTATACTTTATTGTACACTTATTATTTAGTATATAATGCTTTTAAGGATTAAAAGTTGTCTTATGTGGGTTATAATAAAGAGCATAATAAATATGAGCTTATAATTATTCCACAAAAAATATAATTATTATTTAAGAATTGTGAAAAAGTGTTTAATATTGTAGCAATTTTAATATTTTTTTAATTTCTTATTACATAAGGAAATTTTGAAAATATTTTTATATTAATATAAGAAATTATAACAATCAAAATTATAAATAAATACTATAGAAAGTCATTCTTAGTGTAGTCTCTCGCGCTAAAAGATTAAACAGTGCAAGTTATATTGAATAAAAACTTTGCTCTTGCATACTAATGCTAAAATTTATATTCGACTGAGTTTGCTTGACTTTTCATTAAGTTTCTCGTTTCGTAGGGCGAGAGATGGAAATCATAGCAATCATTAAGTCTGATAAGCATTTCGCAAATAGTACTTGCTTGTATTATCCTTTGTTCAATCTTGCAAAAAATTATTTAAGTTTTGTTTAGTAGATGTAAATTATTATTTAGTACATATCTCGGCAGTTTCTCTTGCATAAAATTAAATAACTTATTACGAGATTCTTAAGAAATAAGCAAGCTGCAACATCAGATAGCGGTATTTCAAAATTTTTCATCTAAAGCAAAATGTTACGTATTCAGAGCAAAGCTAAAATAAACTTTCTTTACAAAAGTTGACGTGACAGTAAGCAAGGTACCAATAGGAAGCGACAAGTCTATAGAAAAATGGCACTCTACATAGGAAGATACGAAGACACAAGAGTGTGCATTAGGCGAATTAAAAACTCTTTTCGCGTAGCTCTCATTTGTTTCTTAATTCAAAGCTAGCACTAAGGTGAATCTGAAAATGACTAATAACAAAATAGGTTGGAATCAGAATCTAAACAGCCATCAAAGGGCATCAAATGAGCACATTCAAAGTAAAACGCATTCGAATGGTTAGCAAACGGACGGGCTATGGGCAGGTAATCGCGACGAACGGTGCAGAAATAAGTTTTAATGTGATGGGCATTGCACACCGGATGTAGCGAATAGATGTTTCAAATAGCATTCGGATTGCAAAATAAGCTATCATGAATAGTAGATTTTGTGTTGACTAAATGTCTCGAAAGAGATTTATATAATATTATCTTCTTTCTATTCTCTTTTAGTGGCTATAATAGCTTTTGTAACATGTTGTAAGTATATAAGTACTACATATTTATGGAGTACAATATAAATACATATATAAAAGGATAATACATATTCATGAGACCGTAGAAATCAATATTTAGGCATCCACATTTTTATTATTCAAGTTTGACTAAAGTAAAACATATATTTTAAATTGTACATTTCACATACATTATAAAAAAATCTTATACGCCATCGGAAAATACTTACCTACGCTTGTTCTTTAGCAAAAGATTTGTAATGTGTAAAGGGGTTCGAAGGACAGTTCGGGTCGGGTTGTGGTTTTATAAAGGGCTATTTGTTATGATTTCAAACAAGGCCCTGTCAGATAAAATGGCTATTGTGCCTTATTTTATATACACGATATATGTTTGCTACAAAAGTCAAAACATGTGAATAATATTAAAGCAGTATTGAAAACCGCAAGGGAACTTCTATTTGTCTGCGATATTTTTTTTCATGTAGATAAATCTGACATATGTAGGTATTTACGAGTATTTTAAGTTAAAAGCATTAGGCTAATCCACTAATGTGTATTACCTTAAAATTCATAATATATTAAATGTCTGTTCCTTATTAAGAATCTATCAAAGACGTTTTATTTTTTTTTTCACTTTATATCAAAAATTACTTGACACTAAGTGACTCCTTGAACCCGCTTATACTATATTGTTTTATTTTTTTGCGCAAAAGAAAAGTTAAAGGGAAGTAAATAACCTCTTAACCAATTACAACACTCTAGTTACATTAATCTGGCAAACTCGATTTTTACGACGAAGGGAAGTTCCAAAACAAGTTACCCTCAAAAAGAATCCCTAAAATGCATAAATATCAATTTTGAGGACGGCTCGTCTAAGATGAATATCCAAACTGTCATATATTTTGCTTTACCGAGATTTGAATATGATCAGTGTCATATACCTTCGAAATTCTATTGTATCTACTCTAAAACAAACAGAAATTTGCTGTGAGCCCATAATCACCATAAAACGCAAATTTAAACTTATATATGACATAAATACAATTGTAATAAAATACTTAAACATTGCAATTTTTAAGTATGGTGAATGGTTTATGAAACATGATTATCATGGCGCTATTATTTGAGCAGGTTCACATTAAAAAATGACGATTCATTTAGTAGTTACCATTATGAAATCGTTAAAATTTTTCCCTCGTGTATGGTAAACATGATTATATAAATGTTTATTCACACGCACACAAAATCCGTTAAATGAAGCTTACACTTTGGATATGATAATAAATTAAATAAACGTCATAAATATCGCGTCAAAATTAAATTTACGGATTATTTGCGTACGTAAATTTAAAGTAAGTGATTAAGCGTTTCCAACACGTGTTCGTTCCCAAAAGGCTAATACGTTTTGTAGCGTAATTACTTTAGACAAAGCGGAGCACCGGTTTGGGGAAGATGAAGAAGAATCGCAGGTGTAAATGGCCATCTATTTCGCCTTCCATCACGGACCGCTGCGCGAGTGCGAAAGTCATACATGGAGCTAACAAAATTAGGTCTGTTTTAGCGAGTATCGTTTAAAGTTCCGGACTATTACCGCGTAGCGTTTGTGGTATAACTATGTCCTAAACACGAAACATTTAGAGCCAATTCCCAGCTGGCTTGTTGTATGAACAATTAAGAGTACCGACTTAACCCGCACGGGAAGAAACATAATGAATGTTTAGTGTTTCTAAGTGCTTTGTCTAATCCGTGTATCGTTACTAAATCCACAACCAATGTTTTCATCGCATCCAGGATGCGTTCACTTGTTGAGTAATAATTTACGTTCTATTTTACAAAGAAAACGACGTTATTAAATACAATTTTCCTTTTCCTTCGTAAACTATTGCTATGTTCAAAGGAGGATCCTCATTCAACCGTAGCCATTATGGCCCGATTAGAGGGTAGCTTACCTGAATAATAATAAAACGCGTAAGAACATGTTCTATCGAGTGTAACAATGTATTGTCTAAGACTGAACAGCTCGTTCGCCATAATGATCGTTGCGTGCGGCGCGTCAAACATGTAAGCAAACAATTTTGGCACGCCTGAGTAAATACGACTGCGAAATATCTTCGCCCGAGCCCTGTTAGTGCGGTATGTACAGTAGGATGTAACTTGAATTTGCTGAGTATCATCGTTTCTACAAAGCTTTTGTTGATAATGAAATACAAATAGTATCCTTCAGTCAACTACGGTGCAGTGGGTTTTGTGAGGAATATCCGCGTATTTACATAGGAAAGTCAAGAAAGCTTGGGTTGCAGAAAATAAGTGCTATTTTTATATATTGTCAGAGAAGCTCAGCAAAGGTCTATTTGCTTATATCTAAAGTAAAACAATAAGCTTTGTGGTGGCTTGGATTTAGAGCGAGGAATAAATTAATTTAAATTAACTAAGAGAAAAGGGTCTAAGAAATTACTAGGCTGTTCGGTCGGAAGCGCGCGATTCTATTTTAATAGGAAAGACAAAGAAGAGGATGGAGCTTGTTGTTAAATAAATTAATATTATACATTTAAATACACTTGTACTAACAATGATAACATTATCACGTAGTAGTAATTAAATAACAATAAATATGATGATAACGTAAATAAAATACATATCGGAGTCGGGGATAAGCAAAACAATCATGTTTTATAACAAGGCGAAATTTACAAATTTACAAGTTGAAGACATAAATAGAAACGGCGGAGGAACTCGGTGCATTAAGCAACAATACGTAGAATGCAGGGTTGCGCATATATTAGCGTCTTGTCCTTTGGCGAGATATCTAGGAAGTTTGCCGTGGCCCACGACGATTTACATGGCTTCCGAAATAGTAAGGCTCGCCAAACGGGCTAGCAAGCTAGGATAGCAAACGTTCCTTACTTTTGCACGAATAGTTTTGCATTGTGTTGTGTAAAATATTCACATTATTGTCCATCACTGTACAACCGTACTAAATTATGTAAATAATTTATAATAGTAATAGTGCAAGGCGGTGCAATGTCTTAGAAGATGAAACATATACGCTTTATACTTGGCACAGTATCCAATTTAAGCTTAACATTTACACAAATTCCTACACGTTTGCCTTAAAGTAAAATAATCCAATCTTTTATTAATATATTGTCCAAAGATATACCGAAAGTCAGCTGCACTTAAATAATCACTTTAAGTTATGCAACAATAAAAATAAAGCCATTTTTAACGTTAGTAAAAAAAGCTATTCTCATTACGCTAACGAGGCACACTATCTAACCAAAGCTCAGTTGCCAAATTGCACGATTTGCTTTTAAACGCAACTTACTTTAATCTAATGTGAAACACGTATGCTTAAAACCTAAAGTACATACTTAATAATTTAAAGGAGATCTATACATCTATAAATATAAATAAACTAGGAGTGTCAATTTGTGATTTCAAAATAACTGAGTTTATTCTAGTGCATAATAATTAGGTATAGGCAGGCACATTACTAAAACATAAAACAACATTTTCAAAATTTTTATCAGTCTGTCTGTCTTGCCGTTTGTCCGGTTCAGTTCAGTTGTCTCTGGAACAGTTTTTGGAACTGATTTGATCCGATTTTGACCGAATTCTGGAGCCGATTTGTAGGAAACTTTCATTAGAAGACAAAAGAGGCTGTGGAGAAACAGATAGGCTATTTTTTGTCCCGTAATTCCAGCAGAGTCGAGATTTATACGGGAAACATGTCTTTCAACGATACCAAAAAGTAAGTATTACAACTAATAAGTAATACAACTTATATTCATAAAGAATTTAATGAATATACAATTATCAAAAATCCGCGGACTTATCGATGAAAAATTATTTCTATTATAGCATAGAGTCAAGGGAAATGTGCAAATGAAAAGCTTGCAGCCATCGGCATATATTTATCGTGCCTCGTAAAACTGGATAAGTTGCGTTACACTTGCTCGGTGCGATTCACGCTAACGTACATTATGTACGATCATAGTTCTATTATACCGTTTAAGAAAATTTTCTTAAACGTGCTTAAAGAGCTGATATACTTCCGCTATATATAATTCTATTTGCTATATAAAATTCCTCATACTTGCGTAATACAAAAGTTTTTACACTGTGATACTATTACAATCCGATAAAATTAAGTGGTGGTCAACAAGGATGGGACGTAACATATATGCACAAACTTTCGCATGTTTGGCCTTGTCAGCTCGTAATTTCTGATTTACCGAGAATAACATAACTTATTACTTACCGTGATAAATGAATCCAAAAAGCCTACCACACAGAGTGACCTGTCAATAACTCAAGTACTCCTAGTCCTTTAACATTAGAGGGCCGACCATAATTTATTCTGTACAGCGCTAAATTAAATATAAAACATCGTCGTGGCGTATCACTGTTAGTGACTGAGATAAATGAAGCCATTAGTAACGCGAGCTGTACTTTTTTTGGTTCATCCGGCGTGAACGGACTAGGGGTTGCGGCTAGCTGAGCTTGTGGACAATTTTATTAGAAAACGTTATATGTAAGCGTATCGGGAGACGGGCGGCGCGAGGGGTGAGCGGAAACAGGACAGAATTACACGGTGCGATAAATTTCGTCGCCTCGCGACATTAGGCTAGCGGCGAAATGGGGGCTCTAGACGCGGTGCCGATGGAAAATGTGTTTATCCTTACGCAAAATTAAAACAGGAGTGTCCATAGCGCACTTGACATTTTTATTGTCAAATAAATAACAGTATTGATTTTATTGATATGATTTTGACAATTTCCTTTTGTTTGTTTGTTTGTTGTGAAGATTATCTTCTAGAGATTTGGCAATATTTCTATGTTTTCAATACTTAAATCAATGACGCAAAATACAGTTACTATTTCTATATTAATTGAACATTCTAAATGGTGAGAGATATTTTAAACCTTTGACTTCTATATATATATATATATATATATATATATATATATATATATATATATATATATATATATATATATATATATATATATATATATATATATATATATATATATATATATATATATATATATATTTGTACCTAATTTATAAACTCTTCAACCGCATAATACATATATAGGCTTTACTAACTAGGGCCTTATAAACCGTGTAATCCGCTGAAAAGAGTCATGTTTACTTTTAGTCTTATTCCGACGAGTAGAATTCATTTTTGTAATAAAATAACCTACCTAAAAAGTTAAAAGGCATCTCCTTTCTAGCCTTATGGAACTGGAAGGTAAAAATTTGCTTATTTTGTGGCGTAAGATAAAATGGCCTCTCATTTTTCGCCACTCACCGCACCCTCGCCACGGCGACAGTTTGACTGGAGAGGTGTTGACATCTATTATAATTTCATATTTATAAGTATATTAATACTATATAGTTAATCTGTTTTCCTATGACAAACTGTTAATGTACTTTTTTTATCTTCATGCATATAGCATATACATACTGAACAGGGAAGAGGGTACTCAATGTGCAGACACTCCGTTCCTTGTTTTCCAAAGTGGGGTTCAGCGCCGCGATTTGTCTTCTTAGCAGACCGAGTAAATGGAAATAATTAATTCATCCAAGTGGAGATTGAACCAACAATCACCGCGTTTATAACCAGACGCTGTGCAATTGCACCACGTCACTTTCGGCTAAATCAATGCTCCACAAATATTCTTAATCTGTATGATTTCTCTACATGTCACGAGGCAAACAAAGACGTATCTGTGACATTTCGTTTTATCTTTCATTGTTACTTTTTTCTTAAACATTACTTCGATACTCAGAAAACATCACTTGTACATCAAATGTGTAAAATATTCAAATATTTTTTACACATAAGGAAAGAATCCTTAAGCTTTGCTACAATATGTAGTTGATATATATGTATATATATATATATATATATATATATATATATATATATATATATATATATATATATATATATATATGTGTATATATATATATATATATATATATATATATATATATATATATATATATATATATATATATATATATATATATATATATATATATGTCTCATGTATGTATATTAGACTGAGAGTACATATTATTCTAGATATTACTATTTCACTTTACATAAATAGACTCTCCTTCTCCAGACTGCTTTGATGCTTTCGTAGTTTCAATTACTACTTAGTAATATAAGCTGACGCTTTCTACTGTTAGCATAAAATAATAACCAAAATATCAACAAAGACAAGTCGATGAAGAGTAAGGAGCATTTACTAGAGCGCCTTAAAAACTGGAAGTAAATAAACATTAAACACGACCACTCGCAAGTGTTTCATTAAGAGCATTGCATGTTTGTACTGACAGCGATTACTTCAGGGGAAAAAACTAATTATGGTTGACAGAGGGCAGAGTAAAAAGGAGAGAGGTCTGTCTGGAGTATTTACAGATTTGAGCAATTAACATTGCGATGTCGTATTAAGTCTGTCTCTCATTGAAAGCATCTATTAAAGCGTCTTCGTTCTTCCAGCTCATGAGCAGCGATTATGAGTCTTTCGTGATATGTAAAATACTAATTTTGTGCTTAAATTTAGAAGAATTTCACTTGTTTTTACTTTAATGATTACATTCCAGTTACAAATTAATATATTAATGCACACATATATGTACACATATATGTACACATATATGTACACTCAATGTGGTTACTATATCGATATAGTGCTCCGAATCACAAAAGATGTATATTTTGCCTTATACTATTTGTTTGTCTATAGGTTTTATTGTTTGTCCAAAAATACTCGACTTTATTTATCATATAACATCAAATATTGATAATAAAAATGTATATCTCTTTATTCCTGGAGACAATAGATATCGAGAGGTAAATTAAAAGAGGAAAGGAAAGTCATCAATGAAAACATAACGTTTCATACAAAGTTACGTCCTTTGCAACGGTCACAAGGCGTTCTCACATAAATTTAGCCTTTATAGGGTAAAACTTAGGGATTATGATTGCGTGTATGAGCCTACTATACTGTTGTATTCCGCTTTATTACTGTTTTTATTAGAGTGCCTTTGATAGCTTTAGTGTCGTAGTTTTATGACAACACTGGCTCGGATAGGTAAGGATAACTAATTTTTACCTATATTAAAATATTTGTACTGCTTTAAGGATTTTTAAAGTTATAATGAATGTAACATTTTTATGTTGTATAATGTCATAGCAAATTTTAATTAAGATATAACAATGCTGTGACTGTAACCACAATAGCATTTGGTTATATTAATAGAATAAGAAATAACGGTTAGATACTTCATGTATATTTGATTTATTTTTCCTTTAGCCAACTTCAGATATATTATTTGTATAGAAAAAAATATATAATTAACAATATAAATTGTACAAATGTTTACATAGATACAATAAGTATTGTTTTAAATGCGTCTCAAACACATTATTCAATTTCATTGCCTTGGATAACTGTAAAGCATGTTTTATTACTGAAACGTTGATGAAAGTAGACCTTTTATTGATTTTAAAGAGTGAATTTAAAAGCCTTTAAAGCTGTAAAAAGTTTAATGTTCAACAGTTAATTGACGAAATTTAAAAACCTTAGAAACCGGTACGTGTAATATGTAAATTAAGTAATAAACATAAAAGCTCTTATAAAAAAGGACACTTAATACTTAATGCATGTATATTATATATTTTATATTTGTAACAAACACTAATCCAATCATCTAGTTTTATTACTTTACTTTAATATGGCTTAGAATTTATGTTTTCTATATGTAAAGCAATAAAAAATTAATTTTGTTCTAAAAATATCAATCACCAGCACGTTTTTTTAAGTACATTGATGATTTCTGTCAAGACCTTCACGGTCATTAAGAGAGCTAGTAAAGCACAACAATTTTTGTCGCCTTCTCCCTCCTATACATTAAAATAGATTTGATTCACCACGTGCTTAAATGAAACAACAAAAAATATCAAGCTAAGAATTTAAAACTTTAAAATTAGTTCGCTTTTTATTAATATTATATGTTTTATGTTAATTATTAAAAATCATGATTAGAAATAATGGTATATTAAGTGTTAATATAAGCCCAAGTGATATTTGGACCCACGAGCATTGTGAACATTGTACCTGTTTAGGTACAGTACCATTGGTGTTAAGTTTAAAAAAAAAAATATATTTTTACTATTTGAACACACTTAATTTTTTTTTTGCTGTCGTATCTTTGCTAGATGTTCTTTTTTTTTACAATAACAAAAAGTAATGCTTGCACAATCTTTCGCATCGATTAGGTTTTTTTCTCTTTTTAATATTTTTCTCACTTTAATAATTTAGGAACTTCCTGGAGAATTTCACTATAGTACTGTTAAAGCTACATTATTTTTTAATAAACTGTGTAGATATATATATTTATTATATGTACCTCATTTTAGTTTTTAGTTATTCTAAAATTTTTCAACATATATTAAGAAATACAACTCGACAAATACGTTCATTATATGAAATCCATTGCACAAGACTACAATAAAAAATGCAAACGATTGAAATTGGATTTCAAATCCTATTACAATTTTTAACACTTGTATGAATATACCTTTCATTTTCGCTATATTAAAATCTCCGCATTCAGTATTCTATCAATTATTCGTGCTGCTGGTGGGCGCTCATGTAGTTTTTGCAATAAGTTTAGCAAATTAAACTAGGGAGATTTATTATTCCATATATTTATAAATATTCTCGTGATTAAATCAATTCAAAAAGCTGTTTTCATCTTTATAATGAACTTCGAAACATTTCATAATATTAAAATATTCAATAATATGACCATAATTTATACGATTTATCCTTTACTTCGAATGATTTTCTTTTCATTGAAAATAAGAAACGAATATAATAATATCATATGTACCTATAATTTAGTTACTTTGTAAAGCTTATATGTATTCAAATATAAAAGAGATTTCTAAGAAGTGTTTTTGATATAATAATTTAAAATAGTGAGATTTAAAACAGTAGTAGCGCTACGAGATCTCCTGCATCCAATAATTCAAAAATGAGCTCAGCTTTTGCTTGATGGGATAGTTTATAGCAGCTTATTTATCGGCATTTTTGATTTATCGTTCTTTGTTTTACAACGATTTTCAGTAAATTTGATGTATCAGCTTTTAATTTTCGTGTATTATGTGCTAATAATCACAATTTTGTAATTAAAATTGATATATTGCTGTAAGGGTTATAATGGATAATGCTGTATGAAGTTATACAAAATATTGCATTAATATATGTTATTGAATGAATGAATATTTGATCACTGCTTAATCGTATATGTGAACTCTAATTTCAAAAATAATTATGTTTTGGGATGTGAACGAGCGAAACATGCCTAATAGAAATCGAAACGCAAAATTGAGAGGTTAAAGGAAACTGTTGTAAATAATAGACAATTCTACAAGCAAGCTTCTATGCAATAAAGTAAATTACGCTCACAGCAAAACGAAGTATCCAATTTTTATCTTCATACGATGGCAGTTTTAAATATCCGTCGAACTATCGCTTCATTTTATCCACATTTATTGCTTTTCGATAATATATTTTATTTGAGATTGTGCTCGTTTAAATACACACTTATCTGTATATCAATTTTTGTATCTTTAGAATGTAGGTTAATAAATCGAATAATAATAAATATAAATTACTCAATATATATATATATATATATATATATATATATATATATATATATATATATATATATATATATATATATATATATATATATATATATATATATATATATATATATATATATATATATATATATATATATATATATATATAAATATAAATTACTCAATATATATATAATATCTTGAACAATACTTGAACATATTCTCAAATTATGCAGAGTTATTATGAATACAGAAATATGAAAGTCATTAAAATGTTATCACGTTTTGAACTATTGAAAAATATCATTATATCTAATATACTTCACAGTTTAAGTTACCTATTACTTATTATAATTTACTATTTTCTTATGAAATCGATCATGAACTCTATTGTATAAGACTCCTATATTCGAACTACAAAGTTTAAAGTTAAAGGTAATCTTTCCTGCAGTCACAACACTTCAATTTCAACACAAATTTGTCCGGGTCCACCCTAACACCCGAATAATCCACTGAGGGCCATTCTACGTCCTCGTTTGTTGAAACGCCAAATGGTACAGTATTATTCTAATTTGCTTTCACGATAGCTTCCGAAGAAGCTATTTATTTTGCCTCGTAAGCCCAATTCGCGCCCACTATATCTAATGGCGATACAATTGTTAAACACCTTAGTATTGTATCAAAATCTATAATATGTATATTGATGTATTCTGATGAAATATAAAACATTTCATATGTATGGTAATAAAGTTGGGCAATGTAGGAAAAATATTTTGTATGAGCTAGTTTGATGGGAACACGAAGAAAAAGCTACATAAAACGGAAAGAAAGGAAAGTGAAAATATGGCCAAGTCATATTTTATTTACTGGCTACAATCGAACCTTTATCGCGGTTTGTATCGAGTTAGTATTTGTTAGCATATGCCGTTTAGAGTTGAGCGTGGTCTATTATTGTCATTTCTGTTATAATCTGGTGGTATACACGATAAATGTTGCAACAACATTCGTTTAGTTGCGGAGATAAATAATATCTCATACAACATACAATTGATTAAAGTTGAATTTCGTTAAAATATTTTATTTTATATTAGTACTGAAACATAAAGAAAGTATAAAATTATATCTAAATAAATATGAAATAAAAAGTAACGTGTATTTGCGCAAGTACTTCAACAATACAGTAAGCTAGGGCGCTCTCGACATGATCACGCCTCATCATCGTTTTTTCGTCAAAGCCGCTTTGCTCGCAACGCTACGGAATTCTTATTACCCACTTTGGATACATTTTGTTTATATTGTAGTGAACTTCCCTCAAAAGGAACTTTAATTCTCTTCGTCACTATAAATAGCAGAAATCGAGCTTTATTACTTCGAGCGTGTTCGCTTTTGTTTTCTTTTGCGGTATAAAAGTGCACGTTACGACATTTTGTCGTGAAAAAGATTGCAATTGACTCGTTAAAAGGATTAAATATTAGTGCTTACTATAAAAGCTGTAACGGCGCTTAATACTCGACGTATTTACCTGCACATAAATTAAGATTCAGTGCAAATAATGAACAATACAATTATGTTATGCAAAAATATGTGGTCTTGATAATTTTTATGCTTATTTTGACTTTAGACACTAAAGAGATTTATTTATATACATTTCTTTGATATAACAAACAACCGAATATATAACAAACAACCAAATTTAAACACTATTTATTACATTAAAGCGGTCTTACATTAAAAAGTACATAAATTAAAGCTCCATACGTAATATATAGTTTAGGTTTACGCGTGTAAAATACCTATTCAGCTTGGGAATTCATGTGGAGATACCGAACTCTTATATTTATAAGGATATACGGTATATAAAGAAACGATAGAAGCGTAGTCTCGGCAACATTTACAGCTTTAGATCTCACTGATTGTAAGATATCGGAGCGCACCTGAATTATTCGACAGGCGGAATTGTCACTATATCTTACATTGTGTTTATTGGCGGACTGAATAAAACCAAAATAACAAATATTGTAAGATAAATTATAACATATATTATATTTTTTCTTATTCATGGTATATTTTTCATACAACATGAAGTATATATATATATATATATATATATATATATATATATATATATATATATATATATATATATATATATATATATATATATATATATATATATATATATATATATATATATTTAAAAGTCAAATTACTGGAGGTAATAAATATTTGTATTTGATGCAAACTTCCATTTCAATAGCCGTCTTCAGAAGACGTCACTGTGTCGTTTAATCAACATTGCTCCTTGAAGGAACACCTAATTATGTTTACTATATCTTCGTTTCTTTTCCTTCTATCATTCTGCTAAATTTCAGTTTCATTTTGAACTCGCAATAAACTTGAGAAATCTGCAAATCTTTTCCGTGCATTTTTACCCGTAGTCTATTAATTTCAGCGAATGTAAGACGACGGATAAATTTTTACTTGCTGACTTTATTATGCGGCTTACTCATAATCATTTTCTCTTAGCATTTTGTTTTCGTTTAGTCTTTCATTTATGTCTAAATTATGCTTTAAATATTGTTCGTAAGTATGGTCTGGCTAAACAAGATAAAATATAATGATTTATTTCAAAGTCATTGTTTTAAAGCTAGCTCTAGAAGGCTAATATAGCGATAATTACTAAAAGTCTCGTAAACAAGACGGGTATAAATTTCTGTTCATTATAAATACCCTAACTTACATCTTTACGAGGTAAACTTGTCCTCATAGGGGCCACGCACGACCCATTAATTACCAGCACAGTGCCGTATGAGACGTCGACGTTAACCCCACAGCCCCTTGTTCCTATCACCCCACCACCCCTCTTCTTTTATCAATATCGCGAAAAAATGATATTTGACAACGAAATTAAAAAATACGTCATAGAGTAAATGAATTAGCATACTTAATTGTCTTTCGAAATGAGAATAAAAAATCGAGGGTCTCTTCATAAATCCAGGCGTAAATTTCACGAGGCAATCAAAATTTAGGAATATTTAAACAGTTCGTGCCACATGCAAAGTTATGTTTTAAACTGAAAGTTGGCGAGA
Organism: Dione juno; assembly: GCA_037127375.1. Taxonomy (NCBI): domain Eukaryota; kingdom Metazoa; phylum Arthropoda; class Insecta; order Lepidoptera; family Nymphalidae; genus Dione; species Dione juno. The sequence goes on along the minus strand of JAXRJS010000041.1, from coordinate 8,832,172 downwards.
AATAAAAGTTATAGATGAGGGATGAGATGATTTAAATATTTTAATTAATGCTCAAGAGACAGAAACAATGAAAATAATTAGCTGGCCACAAAATCTATAGGATCTCATAAAGTCGACTAAGACTCTATAATAAGTATACGCATACGCGTGAAAGGAGCCCCGTTCGATTCGGAAGACGCTTTGAATGAGACGGGGTTCTGTAGTGAATTCATTCAAATACCAGCTTTGATTTTTTTTCGTTTCAGAGCCAATTCTCTCGTATAATGCCGAGATGAAAATAAATGAAACGTAATAGATATCATTTTATAGTAAAAATAATCCCTTGTCCAGTCGACTAGATCTATATGAATAGAATGATTTGAAGAAGTAACCCGGGTAGTATTGGATAGTAGTATATTTGGAAAGTACTGCACTGTACCTGTACTGTATTGTAATATTTAATCTATAATACAAGGTGAATATATATTACAAGTGTATTCGATACAGATAAAACACAATTTGCAACTATTTTTAAATAATCAGCTTATATCGTCTCATCGATTCCATTGTAACAGGATTAACTACTTGGAGCGGATACATGTTTATAGAATATCAATTGACTTTGTTTTTATTGGAATGTTCCGAAAGATTTTTGGAGGAAATTAATAAAATACAGCTTCATTTTATATAATTCAGAGAAAACGTCTTTTATCTTTTATCGTGATTGTATGTATTTTATCGCTGTGATAAATTGCAGTTACTTTTGCTCCTTCGCTTGTAATCAATTTAATTATTACTTAAATATGTTATATCAGGTCAATTGAAGTCATTTATATTTATATACGTATTTAAACTATTAATATAATATACTTAAAGCTCCGTTCGTTCTATATTATGAAATAGCAAAAAATATACAAGTATCCGGAGGGAAAATCTTTCAATACATTTTTATTACATTTTGTTATTTATGTGTACCACGCGACGTAGATGTAGCCTTAAGCATCGACAATTACGAGGACAGTACTAGACGGCTAATACAAAACGCTCGCCTGAGGTTACGTTTTTCTGAAACACCCCAGTATCATTAAAGGAACTATCGAATACTTTTATTTAATTCTATTTATGTCACACAAAAATAGACCTCATTACATTTGTATTAATTGATAGATTGATAATAGTTAAGAATTAATTCAGAAACTATTTTTAAGATATTTCAATATCAATCTTTGTATTAAAAATTCAATCATAAAGTAAAAATGTTTTCTTAGAAGTTTGCTCTAAGTGGGCACTTAATAAAAAGTTATTTCTTTAAATAAAATATAAAGAACATTTCACAAATGAAATGGAAAAAGCAGTGCTTCTTGAGTGGTACTTATGTGGCCCTGTAAAATGCTTCGAGAGCGTAATTAGTTCGCCATTAGCTTAATATATTGGCACTCTAGTGCTGCTCGTACAATACTAAAGCAAACAAAAATTTAACTCTTAATTTGAGTTCTACGATTATTATAAATTACCGAAGAGAAAATGATACAATATTTATTTTATGTAATTTATTAATATAAAGAAATATATGAAGTGATTGACTTCATTTATATTCATACACATTTACACTTTTATAAATCCATAATGTTTTTTTTATGTTGGAAAAATTTATATACAGTATATTAAAATATATAGAGAGAAGATATATAGCTTTAAAACTTACGATCCACCGGAAAATGATACGAGTGCTTAGAAGCGTTCTATCAGCCGTCAGCGCATAACCAAATTAGAGCGATTTAAGTCAGGAAATTGGAAATGCTATCGGGCACCCGATGCGCTGAACGACTCCACTGGTATTTTAGACATCTACCGTTTCGGCGGCCCTAGCTTTAATGTCAGAACAATGCACGAATCTGGACAGGCAGATCCGAACGGCCCGAAGATAAACGACAATCGTGAATCGTTGTAACAACTGATTGATATACGGCCTCTGATGATACTGTATCTATAGTCTGGTTAAGCCGAATTCCGGACCCGCCTCAGTTACAGTTCGAGTGCTGCTGACAGTAAGCGATGTTTAGTTACTGATGCAAGCGTTAGAGTTTTGCTATTGCTAGCAAATTGTTGGTCTGACGTTAATAGATCGTATCAGGTTGCTATTATGTATTATCTTCGTAATAGATAAAGCAGAATATGTATAGTTGATTGTGTTATTACAGAACATGGCTGTTATGCAACTATAATAGGATGGTTTAGGAAAATTATACTTTTAAATACATTTTTTAAGTTTATATGTATATGTAAACCATATAACAATAGAATTTCATTACAATTAAATTGCACTTTTAGCTCTGTTTAGCATTTCAATATTCCATTCCTTCCCTTTAAAGTTTTGAGGAAACTTTAAGATAATAGGAAGTAATCGAAGAACTTGCAACGGTAGCATACATCTTGCGTACTATTCGCTAGGAGCGGCAACGGTCAGAGTTCGGGCCCGCTGGACAAGTAGAACAATAGCGAATCAAGCATGCCACGGAACTTTCTCAAAGACACCCCTCTTGTGCGTGTGGCGCTAAGCGAACACCCGCTCGCTAACTTTATATTGGATGCGAAACTTCATCGTTAGCCTCGATCGTTGATTCCGTATAGACACATGTAGGCAATAGGTATATATTATATGTTACGAAATTTGTATATTTTAATATTTTTACTGTCAAATTTACACACAGCAGCTGCCTAATGTATTATTTTCTAACAAGAAAAGTAATCTTATAAAATGATATCCAAATAAAATTGCGGTGAATAAAGTGACTAATATTTCTCTGACGGTTTCGTGTAGGAATTTGAAAATAATATTCCAAAGGGAAAAATTTTTTGTACTTAAATATTTCAGGAAAATTTCTTGTAAATAAAATTGTCCGCTTAACATTAAATAAGATCGCTTTAGCGAAGCAGATAGACAGTAAAGGCGGCATACATTTTCATGAGATACAGAAAAAATAAAATATTAGCAATTCGTGGTAAAATTGAGAGCCAACTGTGCGTTTTGGCGAGTCTTGGCGGACGTTAGCGCTACGACTGAAAGGCCGTAAGTTATCACAGGCAATGCTTCAAAATTTCACTTTCTGTGTGAGTTTTAGGAATCAACTTGGAAAACAACAACTCCCTAATCGGTGTAGGCTTTTCAGATTACACCGGTCGTTCGGCTAATTAATTTTTAAGTCGACATCTTGATGCTGGCACCCGACTTTAGACTTTCGAGTGAATTGGACTATGATTTACATATTAATATTCTACTCACAAATAATTTTGTAACAGATATTTTCGTTGTATATGATAAAATATTTTTTACTTTACTTTTAAGAATTAAAAATATATAACCTGGTATGATAACCGCAACTAAAACATTGTACAATTATGAGTATTGTTTAGTACTTGGTCATTAAATCATAATAATATCAGTTTTTGAACTTGTGTTTGTATCTAGATCATGAAAATAAATTTGACAAAAGAGCTTAGAGAACTGAAGCTCACGTACAGATTTATTCATGTGACAGGGACCGTTGTGTCGTGACGAACCAAATTTGCGCCAACCGTTCGAGCTATAAATCTGACGTTTCCTAAATCCTTGAAAGGGCACTGTTGAACAGCTTTCATCAGAAAATTCTCCATTATTTGAAGGAAATCGTTACCGGGGTTCAACCTCCCCCTTCGGCCCCGACCCGACGGGCTTTCATTTACGACGACGTTGCGTGCACGCGTCCCCGCGGCCTTTGCTTCAGGTGGGTGTAGTCATTGTATTCAGTATTTAAGTGGCTCATTTGATATTCTGAGACAGTTTGCATTCGAAAAGCTCGCACGTAGGGAGATTCGGGATGGCATCGACACATCGAAGTCACGCACACAGTGCTACCGGTAGTTGCTTGCGTACGTACTACATTTATCGTACCTGTACAGCACGTATAGTGTGACCCGTAATACTGTATCGTGTACGCATCTCGGTTATGATCGTATACGATATCGTGGGTCGCACGCACACGGACGCAACGTGGATTACTCCGAGTTTGCGCAATGTTTATCCACAAATACACTAATGAAGGTACCTACAAAAGCGACTAGATTGTTAATTAAACTTGCTCAAAATGCGACACCCTTACGAAATGATGTCGACTCGAGAGCACAGTGCACGGCTTGAATGTTATTGAATTAATTTGTACTCAGAATTCTCGGTGTACGCTCTAAGTAGATTCAATAATGGTCTTCATTTATTTATCTTAGTTGGGTATACATTTTAGGCTTTTATGTGATGTTACGCGTTCTGATTATCCTATCGGCTGTAGTAATTTGATATCTTACGGTAACTGTTTATGTATATTTAATATACTGGATCGCTTCCATGCTATGAATTCTTAATAAATCCATGATGACAAAGTAAATTAACTCCTAATGTTAAAAGCATATATATTATACTATAATAGTTATTGCTTGCTTAGTGAGAAAAAATATCTCCAATAAGGCTGCTCTCTATTTAGAATAACAATAGACAACCGCGGCTACCAATGTAACATAGACAAAAAGTAATTCAAAAGACGCCATCATTAGGCCGCCAAGCAAAAGGAATAACCATTCCCTTAATCATTATTCTTAAAGACTCTTCATTAAATTCGTTTTATCTCTCCCGGGATATTTCCTTCGCTCGGCATCAATCACATTCACTCCGAAAAACTCGTTGGCTTTATTCTAAACTCTCATAATAGGTAATGAAGGTTTTGATCGTCGCGGGCGGCTGGCTTGGGCCGATTACTTTGAGCGCTGGCACAATGACTACCGCCTGTAGCCAATGTTGAATTCTGAAAAGTTCCTTAGTCACAATCCATGCTAGATACGGAGCTAATTACGGCGAAACTTTTGTAGATAGACACCTGCTCGGCGTCGCGAATACCAAACAAAGGCTTGAGTTATCGCAAGCTTACAGGCATGGGCGTCCTGCCATTTTAAATTATCCTTCAAATATTATAGCTATAAGATCTCCTTATTTTAATTGAACTAGACTATGAGTTGAAATACAATGTTACAAATACTATAGTAAGTATAAATATATTTTCAATATTTTTATGAGAGCATGTCTTATTTTTACAAGTAATAAAAAAATAATCAAAGCTTATCATATTTTTACTTACTTAATACTCGTAAAATAATGTCGTTGTTAAAAATTCAATATAACGACTTACCGGTCCAAACTGTTCAAAGTAATTCTTTACATCTTCCAGCGTTGTGGGTGCTGATAGCCCTCCTACGAAGATTTTCTTCGTCCTGGTCACCATCTGGAAAAGGAGATTTAATTTAAAATTCTGTTTCAATTTTTCCAGCTTCACTCTATATCCCGTAACTTATAAACAGTAACATAGATATGTTACTTGTTCCAAAAATATATTAAATAAAGAATTCTTTTACAGTATACACAAAGAGATTATAATAGCCAAAATTTGACCTCCGTTTTAAGAAAAATGAAGCCGACCTGAACGTGTTTTCACAACTACGCATTAACCAAATCTATCAATTCTCCCAGAATTGAACGCGCTACAACCGTAGTATATTGGCGTACCCTTTACGCCACAACATTTACACAATAGGCTCACCGCTTACCGCTGCCTATATTACACGATTAATGTAGAATCAAGTAGGTACTAATTTCAAGTTTATGTATTCTTAATTCTAATTATTTTTCACAAATGACGTAGCTTAACTCTTAGATAAAGATAATCATCAAATATATGTGAAATAATAAATATCTAGAATAATATAATATAAAATAAATCTTGCCGATCACTTGTTTTGTTTTCGAACGAGCTTCGCAGTAAAAAACGCATAAGATATCCGGAACCATCGAGATTTCAATTGTCTACCTCTAATAAAGTAATCGGGACGATGCAATGTAAAGATAAAAGCTCTCATTTTCTCGTTTACTCCATAAGTCTATATAGCATCCGATGAATTATTGATTTGTATGTATTTATTCAGTTGACGTTCTTTTAAGTGTTCATATATTTTATGTTTTCTTTTTTGTTTTTAGTTACGATTCAATATTACTATCTATGTATACTATGAACGTTCTGGTACATGGAGTTTCTTCAATTTTAATTGTTCCAAAGGTATGCATACAAAAAAAAATACACAAACACTGATTCTTTTTAAACCATAGATTCATATTGCACAAGTAGTTTTCATCTGCCTTCATTACTTGTTCATGACCACGAACACTCCGACAGGAGAAACGCCTAAGAAGAAGAGGATAAAAATAATATAAGAAAAAACAAAATAAGAAAATGCGTGCTGATTATTTTGATATTCTACGAAGAACGTGTCTAAGTGGCAAATTTTTATCCACAAGCATCTATTGCCATTTAATTTACATTGAACATTTTATTTGTTCAGTAATAACAGTGAATGTACGAATAAAGCTACTTTGCAAGAATTTGGATACTCTTTTTCTTAATACAATTCTAATATAACTTTGAACGAAAGAAGATATAAATCGAAACTAATATTATAGAAGGAAATAAAAGAAATCGTAGTAGAAAAAGTGAAATATATTATTCATTTTAGTATGTTATATATTCAACACAGTTTAATATTAATAAAACATATTTTGTACCTTATGCTAATAAAACGTTGCAATCATCACAACCTTGATTTACTTGATAAAAAGTTAATAAAAAAATTTAAATTGGCTCAAATAAAAACCAGCGCTGAGATACCAATGTTATACGGGAAATATAGCAGCAAATAAAAATTGAATAAGAGGCATTCATTAATGGGATTGTAAAGGGTAGCCTCCTGGGAGCGAGTGTCAGGTTCACCGTTGGCCACGTCAGCCGAAACTGTTGCCAATTATCTTAAATGTGGACAACGCAGTTCATTCCACGGGGAAAATTATTATTCACTGCATATTAATTTTTTGCTTTGCTTCGTTCTAAATTGTGATCGGCTACCTATAATTGCCTAGATTCATTTTTGCAACGGGCCGGCAAGAGATGGGCGATATTGAAATAATTTGTTCTCGCTGAATATTCTCTATTCAATAAAAAATTATCTGATCATGTCGAATAAAATATGAAAAGAAATTATTTTATAGAAAAGATAAAAATGTTTTAATACGCGTCATGCAAATAGCTAGTCTAGCGTTTGTATAAATTACATTACTGCTCTCGCTTTAACAGTATTCGGTTACGCGATTTTTGCTGTGTAAAATACAAAAAAAAAAAAATTAAATATAACATGGTAGCGGACAGCAAACAGTCAGCCGCCACAGGGATGGAACACACATCAATTACAGAACACAGTGGCTGCCTGGGCCTTTGAAAGAGCGCAAGCTCGAAGTTACTCAAACTCAATTCGAAACATGCGGATGACAGCATGCCGTGCTGTTTCTTTTTTTTTATTCCTAACCCCACGAGAGTTTTTTACACCAAGCCAACAATATATACAGACACTAAAGGTCTATTTTAAAATGTTAACTTATTAAATTTTTGGTAACTTAAGAGAAGTCGGAGCTTTAATGTTTGGTTAAGAGGTTAATTAACGTTAACAGACAGCGGACAAACGTACGCTCAGAGAGCCACATATACATAGTTTAAATTAAATTTATCATAAAGCAAAATGGTCGACGTTTGTAACAATTCATTTAATTTAGTTTAGCAAACATACTAACTTTCAAACAGTATATGCAGTAAAGGGAATCTATATTTCGAAGTCTAAATTCGTATATTCCTTTCATTATACATAATTATAATATATAGCCATGCTAAGCGAGCTCTCCGCTTAGATGGGGTCATCCCAGTCTTTTTGTGTTGTGCACCTTATCTGCTTCACAGCTCATTAGGTTCCGCATGAGCGTCTGCCAACGAATCTATGCCATTTGTAACAATACAACGACCGCATGGGGGCAAATGGTGATTTTGGGGGCTTAAGATTCCAGTTTCATTGGTTCAATTGCAGTTGTGAGCTCGACGTGGAATAAGTACTTTCTTGGATGTGGAACTCGACATCAGGCGATAGAAGACAGTAACCGCGTTCTAAATGGTAGACATTAACGGAACGCTATTACTTTTCCGCTTGACTAACACTTGCTTGGTATTAATCTATCTTGATCTGATGGTCTGAGTCTGTCGTGTAGCAAACTAATTCCTAGAACATCTACATTTGGCTCCGAAGAGCATTGTTATTTTAAGTTTGATATACGTGACTGTACATGAATGGAGCACTTGACGCATCGTGGCTTATTTGTTAACGATCGCGTCAAAAATTTAATACTTGTGTGAAAACGTTTGAAATAAAATCATTTTATTTCAATATTCATTTTACTGCAATATCTAACAAAATAAGCAAAAACAAGTCAATATAAAGGAAAAAGAGAATGCATGTAAATGAACTAAGTTCTCGGTATTACTTCGTGAGCTGAATAAATAACATCTGATCGATGCGTTGATGAGGCGAAAGTTTAAAAGAATTCGCACCCTGCTTGCAATATATTATTTAGGTACAGAATGGAATTTAAGGTTTAAATAATTTTTTAATTGTTATATTATATTTTGTACGTAGTACATACTAAAATTTTAGTGTTGAAAATCTTAAAATCTTATTTAATTTCTCATACTCCAGCTTCACGCTTTAGTTTTGTATTTTTTATACTATTTCACATGACATATTTAATAATATGAAAATGCGAAGTTGTATTACATTTTTTGCGAGAAAAAACACATATATTACAAGGCATACTGTTTCAGAAATGCTTATACGAGCTCTTACGAAACAATGGGCGCATTTAGCGATCTAAAAAGAGAAATAGCTCAGTGCACTTGTCATCGAAAGCCATTCGAAACACATCGAAGTGACTTCATACACAGAAGTGTAGTATTCATATAGTATAGTACGTATAGCTACTTATTTCTTTTATGCAGCCACGCCTAGCGAGTGGTTGAAAGCAGTGCCTTGTCGCCTTCTCTCTTCTTGGTAAATGGAAAAAACTATACTCGCAAGCTCGCGCCATTGTTAAGATTGGCTACGACGGCTTTGTGTTAAAATATGGCGCGATATTGAAATTTTCTTACATTAAAGTGAAACTTTGAAAAGATTATAACCATCGGACAGTAGTATACACGTGTCTTATACTAATAATCATTATATCTAAACTTAAGCTGGGATACAAGTGAGTATGAAAGTTTATAATATTCAACAATGTATTAAATGTACTTAAAAAATAAATATATTTTATTTTCTACACATAATCAAATAAAACTTGATTTTATATTTGGAGTCAAATTATAAGCTGAGGGGAGGGCGAAATAAAAAGTGAATAATGAATGCGGAGGCCGAATCCGGGACCGCGCGACCGTAGCAATTATTTTGTTTCGAGTACCATCAGCATGGTTCGTTCTTTCAAATTTTCATACATTAGGCAAATGTCGAGAATGCGTAATTAGGGACAAAATGTTGTAAGCTATCGTAAGGTTGCTAAGAGCTCTCATTTGTGCTTTGAAGGCATGGACAATCGGATATACCTACTTGTACATACGGCGACCTTCGCCCTAAAATCTAACAGAAATCATTCACTAAAAGTATTAAATTAAGTGTTCTAAGCATGTTTTTAATTTTTTGAATATGTTGTCCCGTATCTATATGAAAACGTCAATGATGGCGGTATAAATTATTTATATCTGAGAACACTTGCAGATGTTCTACTTTGCTTATATTGATTTATCTATAAATATAATATAGTCACCCTTGAAATTGGAATATTTTGATCATAAATAATGCTATACATTACTATATCAGCTTATATTAACTTAATAATAATATATGAGATTTCAAAATATTTGTATATGTCCTCATATAATTATCACGGAAGTTATAGAAGTAAAGTTAGAACCAACAGTCTATATCACAGGTGTATTTCGGCATTAGTTTACGATACTAATTTAATATGCCCGAAAAATTTCACGCTATTTTCATATATGACATAAGCATCCTTCTAAACGTTTATATAGAATAACAGGATAACACGTTTTCACCCGAACAAAATAGTTAGTTACTAATATTATTAACTATTCATACATGCATGCTATGATATCTTAAACACTTACTGTAGATTATTTCTATACAACGCTTAGTGTAATAGTAAAATTGTCGAAATAGCGTATTGAAAGCGTACCCTAATTGGCAGGCAACACGGGGTGCGATACCCAAGGGAGTGCGGTTCTGATTCTACTGACTGAATTTTTTGATTACAAATTTACATTCTTAAACTCTTTTAAACGTAGATTAGCAATTTGCTATAGTCATATTTTTGTATATAATCTTTTGACTAAATGAAAATAATGATTTAGTTCAATTAGTATTATTAGTATTTAGATTTAGGCTCAATTTCAAATTTACTATTAAGAAATTTTTATATATAAATATATTATATATATAATATTTGTAATTAAAATAGTAAATTTTATTGTATGGAAAAATTAACTTTTGTGCGTTTTGTATATGTACAATTATTTTTTTTTTATTATTTCTATACCTATGTATGTATATGCAAACCATAAAGGTCATTCATCATTAGAATGTCCCCTACTGCGTTTAGTTATGATAATAATTTAAAAACTAAGCAATTTATTAAAGATCCGTCTGGCGTTCCTCTCACCATCCAACTCGCTGCACCCTAGGGTGACTATTTGAGTGCGTTTTACTTAAATCATGTCCCGACTCCCTGATGTTGTATTGAATTGAAATATATCCGCATAGTCAGATTTGTATTTTCAACAACACAATTAAAAATATTAGTTAATTACTAAATAGAAGTGTTAATTAGTTTTTCGTTTAAAGATAATGACTAAATGTGGCAGTTGCGGTTCGAGTTGTTAAATAGTAGTGGACATTTTCAAATGTGATGTGAATATTTAATACTAATAAAATTAATTTATTATACATATGTAATATTCGTAAATATATATTTTGAATCGGATCATTTAATAAATAAATTAAAAACGAAACATCTTGTATCTACATTACTCCACTATATTTTACTTAAAGTTGCAATTTATATATACTATAGGTATGTATGGTACCGAGAAAAAGAAAAATCTTAGTATCAACACACTTTCTCTATGAATGATTGCGGGGCCCTATTGCCGAGTGTATATATGTTGTGAGCGTATTCTTTTCATATCCCTACTGACAAAACACATTCATACCAAATAAGACAATGTAAAGTGAATCGTCTCACGTATAACTAACAGTAATATTTCGTATGACACTTGTAGCGTGGGTTGAGCATTTTCTCAACATCGGTCGATAGTGTTGACGAACAAAATAAGCTCCCCTTCGGGTGGGAGTGTGGTGTCAAGAGGCTATAGGATTAAACTTAAACTGGGTTTGCCCGCAGTTTAATTATACAAAAGGTATGTACTCGCGTACCACTTGGCAAAATGTGCCGTTTCTCTGACACATAAGTTAGAAATTAGTTAATTATATCCTTTACACAAGTGAATGGTAAATAGAATTTCAAATTAGACATGTAGAAAGTGACACAGGGCGATAATAATACGAGTATATTTAATATTTAATGTTCAAGAAAAACACGCTTGAGCTAGGTATGTGCTTACAAAATCGTCAAAAGGATTACATCGAGATCATATGATGTGTTTGGGTTGCCGTCAAGTTCGGCGATGGCGCATTGCAGAATTAAACTTTTCACAATATAATTACTTACACGTTAATATCCTGCATGAGTGCGTTACTCGCGCCGCTCGCGCTACTCGCCTGTAATCGTCAGAAATGTAGTAAATTGTGCGCTCCATGAAAAAGTTTTGCACTTTTATAGCAAGGGACGACCGGAGTCAATAAATTTTAAGCGTTCTTCAGCAACGAGCTTGCTGAATGAAATAGAACGTTATATTTCAAGATTACCGGATCGTAATCTTCTTTGAAATTTAATAATGGGGATCATACGAAAAGAACTTTTTATTCTTGTATTCTTTCATTAAACATTTTCTCGTCATATGAGATTACACTGCTCGAGATTGTACGTAAGAAAATAAAACACAAATTATGTTACAATTTTGTCTCGCTTTTCAATCTTATTTAGTAATCTATATTTAATACAGGCATATGTAAATATTAAAGCTAGTGGCAGTATAACTATTTCGTAATTCAATAGTGTTCAGTAAATGAGCTAGCGGCGACGACTCCTCGTCTGATGACATCAACCCTTACCCTTTATATATACATTTGTCGCTAGATCTACACATAAAACTACTTCAACTATTTGTAAATATTTCTTCCTTTTGTCAGTTTTTACTGTAATCGAATAAAATAGCCTAAGTTAAAGTTATAAGGACTTGTACTCATCATTTTATTTTACAGTTTCTATAATTGATATTTACAAAAATATACTAAATTATAAGAACGTCCTATTTAGATTATAATCGCCGTTGTATATTTTTTTTCAGAAACAGTTAGTGATCTAATCTGATGTAACAAGATCTAAAAGGTCAGTAATTAAAATATACTTTTTTAGTAACTGCGTTTTCAGATTAATTAAAATAGTAAAAGGACGGTGGCAGATAGGAACGAGTTTTATAAGTGGTGAGACGTAAAACTAGTTAAGCGGAGCACTTGAGACGCATTGTCAACTATTAAACAATACCTATGAAACTCTATACTTCTAAATTATTACACTTATATTGTTAAAATAAAGAATTTTGTGTGCACCTACCCGACCTAAACAAACACATTGCAGTTTATTCGCCAAAAAAGTAACATCATTATTTAAATAAAACTTGAAATTCATTTCATATTCAATAAATCTGCAGTTAGTGCCAAATTGACGCTTAAGGTGTGTTGCAGTTAATTGTAATAACCTGCTGACGAGAGGGGGCCGCGTGGCCCTGGGGGTGGCACATTGCACTGCGCAGGCGCATCGGACCGGGCACTCGAGCACGCGCTGCTCGTCGAGCGCTCTCCACTGGCCACTCGGCGCCCGCCGCGTCGAATTGAAAAGATACCTACGCCGACACCGTACTGAATATTCGCTCACGTATCAAAACTGTAAAATGCAAATCTATGCAGTGCAGTCGTCTAGTGCTTAGCGGAGCCTCGCCGCGTTTCCTCAAATGCAATATGACTCAAATTATCATACACAAGTACTCTGTGAGGCTGCCGACGTTGTTAAATATTATATCTAGTGGCAATACCCTTAATAAAGCAAGGGATTTGCCTAAAATATTTCGATATGTATATAATTTTAATAACAATTTCATTGATGTTAAATAATATTTTGTAACTTTACGTTTGATATACGAAGTGCAAAATGTATTTCATACGATACCAAAGTAACATAAAATTTTGCCCAAATTCGACTCCGCTTAGTTCGTATCTAATTTGGCAAATGGGTACAATCAAATTACAATGTCCATTTAGTTGGGCTAATAGTATCTCGGATACGTTAATAGAAAACACAAACGTATGTGAATGATACACATACGCAGGGCCCGGGGTCGCAGGACGTCGCGCTCTGTATAAATATATAGAAACACGCGCATGTACACTGCGCTCCAATTTATAACGCGGACAAGTAACATTGAAATGGATTTACAGCTGCAGAACTGCTTGTCTTTGATGAGGGTCTATTTTGAGATGCGGGCCGAGCGCACCGAAACATTCCTATATTCAAGCCGATATATCATTATTACGTACGAATCCAAATCGATTCCGTGTTATAAAATTTATTACGCACTCGTCTCTTCTACATTTCTCATATGAAAATAGGTGTTTGTGCAACATTTCGGATGGTCGATAATGTTTGATGTCTTGTTAAAAATAAAATCGCCCGTAAATTGACACACATAAATCTTTGACACGACTAATTTGTCGACGGGACACGTCGGGAGACATACTAGAAATAATTTCTTGACGTTCTAAGAAATTATGATTAAAATTTTAACGAGATCAATAAGGATTGAGCGTACTGCTGCGTTTTTTTTCCTAAATACCCTCACATTAAGCTCAACTGAAAGAAGCTTTTTGAAATGGTCTTAGGGCAATATGGTTAGATAAGTGTAAAGTCAGTTCCAAAAAGCGTTAGTATTTATTCAACATAGCATTAAGCCTAAAAGCCGCCGGAGTAATGTTTCGGTTTGTACGGTTTGTCGCAGATTAAGGTGGCATGTTTAAGTTTCGTGTAATCCATTGTAAGCAACGTATAGTCCGCAGTATCTTTTTAGTACGACTACTCAGTATGCAAGTCTTGTCCTGCACATACGTGGTATGCCTCCATAGAAGGACCGACCAGCTTTCAGGTTTAAGATATTTCTTTTTATATCTTTTTCTGTTGAAATATTCATTTATTACACTAAAATAAATATAATTTAATAAACATTTAATAATAGTATTTAAGGAGTATTATTTGAGGCTAATAATAGAAATAATTCACTGAAATGTTCTATTTAAATTCATATCTTAACATAATCAAATGTTCCGGGCATAAAATTAGCAGCTCTAATACTCACATACTCCGATTTGAATTTGGTAATAATACTTGAATATACGGTAATCCAAAAACAATTTATGGCGTCGTGTAATTAGCATTTATAGTGTAGTGGCTTTATAAACGAGTGGATAGCATAGTTCGAGATATTCGGTCTAATCTCCATTTTAAGAACGGGCGTATCCCCGAGCCTAGGATTACGGAACTTGCGTGACACTAATTAAGTCAGAATTAGGGACAATCCTGTATCAAGAATCGCGCCGGGAGTTATAAATGAAAGGGTACCTACTACGCATGTTTACTATCAAAATAGATTGTACAAAAATAACCTTGTCTTACAACGTAAATTAAACGTCATTATTTTGCTTTACACACTTTATGTTTTTATATCTAAAATACATGTTTATAGTTTATTCGTATATTTTTCTTTATATTATAAATTGTTCTACATTTTTTTATGCATTTGATAAGCTATACGTGATAAATTTCTAATCACTCTGCTAAAAGGAGCGGGCAGTATATTTATTGTTGATAGTGTATATTTATATGTATACATGCCCTTTAAAAATATGCACAAAAAATATAATAAGGCGAAATGCGTTTTTAGTTTTCAAATTATTTTATATTGTTTGTAAAACATTAAATTATAAATATATATTATCCCATAATATATAACATATTATGGGATAATATATATTTAATAATATATTATACTCCATGAACTTAATTATTACGCTAAAATAGTTATTTGATGGCAGCATTTTCAAATTGAATCAATTATATAGTCGCTTAATCGCGTAGATGACATGATAATAGGGCGTTATATATTGAATAATTCATATATAAATACAAATGCGTCTCTAAAATAAGCTAGTAAGCCATATTCGATGTAATATATTTTTCGTTCATATTATAATACTATAACGTTTGGTAAATTAATAACTTTGATTAGATTTATAATAGTTCGCTCAATATATTGTCAATATGATATTTCTGTAATCCTTTTGAGGAGCGTAAGTCTAACACAAATCCTACTTAGTAGGAACTTTCACTAAAGTAGATACTCGCTTTTGATGGCTGCCATATTGAAGAGCTAAAAGGAGTTTATTCAAAGTTTTCCTCTTATTAACTTGCCTATTAACTGTTTTCCTATGTTAATGTTGACAGTATTCATTGGAGTAGTAAATGAGATGGAAAAAGAATAAATTCTTTTGAAGTTTAGATTGCTTGAGTGTAGTATAGGTCCGGCTATCCGATGTAAGCTGTGCGCCTAATCCCGGCTCGGTTGGCGGCGGTTAGGCCCACTACGTAAATTTGTGTAATTTCGAATCTAGGCCAAGTGCCAAGGGATCTGCTTCGCGGCAATAGTGATTGATATGACGCTATAACGAACCTCGTCCCTCTTCCCCGGCCCTGTCACTCGCCCGGACTGCTCAATGCATTTGTAATAGCTAGCCGAATCTATATTATATGGGGGTATGCGAATATTCCATCTATATTATAATTTTGACCGTAAGATCTCATATTGCATTAGATTACATAACGCTGTTTAAATTACAATTATACAATATGATGTTAATGTACATTATATATCAGTTTATTTGCACGTTATATAGGTTTATTGTATTAAATTATTAATCATATATTAAACTAAATAAAGTATCAATAAGTCTTGTCCTTTAAATTGAACTAACATTAACATTGAATTTGAATTGAATTAACATTGAATAACATTTATATCATTATTCTTTTGAAGACTGAAATTTCTCTAAATTTGTATAACAAGAAATAATATAGCTCCTCAAATCTTCTTTGGTTAGACAACTATGAGATACTGAATTTCAAATAACTATGTAAAACTCTGTGGTTGCTTTTCGTGCTCGTTCTACAATTTATGCCATTAGCACAGCTTTTTCAGCGACATTGATATATCTTTTATTATGAAATGATAATATTTGGTTTTATGTTGAAATTATAAGTTTATATGAATTAGATATATATATATATATATATATATATATATATATATATATATATATATATATATATATATATATATATATATATATATATATATATATATATATATATATATATATATATATATATATATATATATATATATATATATATATACATATATATATATATATATATTTATATATATATATATATATATATATATATATATATATATATATATATATATATATATATATATATATATATATATATATATATATATATATATATATATATATAGGTAAATAACTTCTACTATTAAAATGGACTCTATTATTAATTCAATGCACAGATATAATCTAAAATCTGGTACAAGATTAAATCGTAAAATAAATGCAGACTGCGATACCGGCAAAGCCCCCGTCAGTTTTGTAAATTACAATAAACTGTGGAGTAGTTCGTGGGTAGAATTCGTGATGCCTCTTCCTACCGCGACAATAGGCTTACGCTGGCCACACTGGTATTGCAAATGCGAGCTCTCGACATCCATTAAGTGTAACATTTCACTGATATACTCTAGGTACGACGTATACGTCTACGTCCGTTTTACTCTACTAGAGTAGATAGCCGTACATTAGTCATACCCACTAATATATTTAAAAAGACATCGATCGTTATGGTAATCTATATATATATTTATAAAATTTGATTTTATGATATTTTGATCCATACGAAAATAACTAACCAAAAATTCAAACTAGCCGTAGGCCGCATTTGCGCGCGCGTTTCAATTTAGTTCGTAACCACCAGACAATTATGGCCTCCGTATGTTACGAGATCGTAAAATACGGAAAATTCAGGCCTTAAATTTGAATTTACTCAACCGATGAAAATTAAATTCGGTCACATTATATTTAAATATAGTTTTTTTCTAATTACACATTAGAATGTAAAGTGTAATATGAAGGCAATAAACGTAAACATAAAATCTGAACTTCATAGGCACATAAATCCATACAATATTTTTATGTTCAAATTTGTCGATCAAATACTTAGCGTACCAGGTGTATGTAACACAAGTCAATAAAGCTACCTCCATAACAACGATATGTATCGTGATAAAGTACAAAGGGATCCCCGATTACTGTGTTATAGATCAGACCGATATCGAATAGGACGACCTTATTATTTAAAAGGTCTCCATAATCGAAATTCTAATATCACGCAACTTTTCTTGTACACTCGTCAGAATTGAAACTGTGTTATATCATATTCTATTATCCACATTATCGACCCAGTACTGAACGTAAATATGATTAAACCTGCTTGATACGATGTCTCCCGACAAGCGTTGAAGGATTAGTTTTAGTCACGCACGAATTACTCCTTACACTTTTAAATGAAATTGTGGCTATAAAGCACTTTTTCATTCTATATATTCTATGGCCGAATAAAATTGAGCTATACTCTTAAGATTTACCTATAGGTACGCTAAAGGTATCTTATTTACAGTCTGCGAAATTCTATTTGTTTAACGGTCGAGAGAGGCAATATCGTGGACGTCGCGACGCTGGCGGGAGATGCAATAAGCGGTGCGGCCTGCGGAGCCGTCGCCAATTTAAAGAAAGCCCACTGAACCGAAAGACAAGCGTATTGGCGGCTCACGACCGCACCCGCACCCGTCTCTCTAAGGCTTTCATATAATTTTCAATCCAACGAGCTTTAAAATCGATTGCTCTTTGTAAGTGTAAAACAAAACAAAGACTAGCTAGCCTAGCCAACGTGCATTGTTAAATTAACGCTTTAATAAGAGTTCTTATTAGATTCAAACTATTATATAATATTGTAAATATTTTTACTTTACTTTAATATTTGGAAATCAACTTGTAGGCTTCATTCCTTGCTTTAAGTAGAAAAAAAATACTTAATAAGTCCTCAGATTATAGTTTTTTGGAATAATTAAATGTAATAGGAAATTTAAGGCGATTTAATAACATAATAATTATATCATATCACAAAGATGGTTAGGGGTAATGGCAATTACATTTCTATGTATGCTTTGTAATGTTTTCGTACAAAGTTATATGAGCAACTGTGTAATGCGTAGACTTATCTATCTCCTTAATACCTGTTTAATGAAAGGGTTGATCATAAATCTACACGTTTAAACTCCATACAGCCTCCTATTCGGCTCCGCTCCCGCCAACGGTTCGTAATTAATGTGCCATGATCATAGAGAAAGTTTACAACTGTATTGAAACTACATAAGTATGAAAGTTTGCTCTGAGGTGAGAGTGCTCGAGTTGAACTCCAATACGAGTTAAAATATGTTAATACGATTAATTATATGTGATCAGGGAAATATTCGAATAGTGCGGTCGAGCGCCGAACGAAGTTTTAATATGGCTACATTTCACCTTCAAATAACTTTGAGCGCTTAATCCACGCTCTAAAATTTGATATATAATTACACTGGCCAGATATGTTAATCTTGGTTTCAAATGAAATTTTCATATAAAATATAAAATTTATGAAGAATCTTTAATTACTACTAAATTGTATGTCGAATTCTATATTTTTTTTCCGAAATAAATTGAAATTTAAACACAGATTTAATTAAAAAGATTTTAGAAATGTAACATGTAAAATATATATTTTTTCATACACAAAAAATGTGTATACCTTTAAATTTTGATTAAAATAATGATTCATTTTACGCATATGTATATTCTCTTCATTTCTATATACATATATCACACAAAAATGAGATAATGCTGGGCAGAAAACAAATATATTAAATAATGTAAATAATTGCTATTATACATAATATTCTCTTACATTATTTAAGTAAACTAAATTATACGGTCAACGGCAACTAGCACTAGAAGTTGAGCCCGTTTTATGAGCGCGGCTTAACTCAAGAGAACTCAGCTTAGAATACACTTTCTATACCGGCAAAACATATACTATTCATAATGCGATTTTGAACAATTATAAGAATCTTTTAACAACAATTTCCTGTAAGTAACCTATAATTTCAAATTAATTTGAATTAAAGATATTTCCTATATGATAATATGGCTATAACATCCTCACTATAATCGATAGAAATCTAAAAAAAAACTAAATAGGTACATGGTAATAGCTGAATAAGTAAAGCGGCCCACAACCCTTGGCTCTCTAGAGAATTAGTGGCCGTGGTTGTAATAATAACCTTCTAAACAAACTACAAGTAATTACAACAAGAACAACTATTACTTCATTAAACAACTTAAGGCGTTCGTGGTCTTGTATTATATTCAATTATACAAGCGGTCAATTAGATAGCAAATAACAAGTGACTCCCGTTCAAACGATACGTTTAGTTAAAACGTCATCAACTCATTTATGACAGCGTGTTATTTTATCATTATTTCAAGTCGTGTGGTCGCCTTGTGAGCATTATTTAAAGAGGCCCGTTGGAATTATTTTATAAGTAAAAGTTACTTACTTTTTTATAAAAGCACTCATTCATTATTAGTAGATATTAAAATTATGTTTAATTTTATTTTTATTTTACGGAAAAATCCCAAATGGAATATGAACTAAGACTTTGGCGCAGTGGGTCGGCGTCTAACGGGAAACCTAATGGTTATGCGTCCGATCCGTAATCAATTGAATGAATTATTTTTATGTCTCCGCTCTATGACAAAGTCTTTGATTTTCGGTACTCAACACGCTCTTGTCATGAATCCCAGTACAGAATCAGGTCACCGAAGAACGGAATATCTGGTCACTGGGTTATTATGTGCTTATATCATGGAAATCTTGACTTACGGTTGCGACAAAATCAGCGTAAACCAGCACTCAAATACTATTTCATTTGCTAACAATTTCAAATAAATTTTATTGCGAGTTAGTCCTATACTTTTAGTAAATATGAAAGTAATAACAGTACTTTTGACATTTCGACGATAGAAGTTTTTAAACCTGCTCTGAATCTATTTAGATATTTTAGATGATTTATTTTGCTATTTGCTTATCCTTTTTTGAGTGACTCAAGAGGCGAATATTTCGTTGAGCTGAGAGAAGTTTACGCAATGGATAAAGGGTCACAAAATGATAACGTGATATATCAACAGTATCTCGACGCGTATTATATTTAAGTTTCATCTATCATCATTGTCGCCACTCGATCATTAGCTACGTTTGCTTCGTCTTCGGACAGAAACACCGTATTGCTGTTAGACTCGGCGAAATTTTACAAGGTGTTAGTCTAATGTTTCGTCATTTCGTTTCTAATGAGATATTGATTAGCTAATAAATATATATTGTTCTACGTTATATATTAATACTATATATTATTATTTGTAATATATATTTATTTGTAATACAGCTTGCTATATACTATATATATGGCAGTATTTCTAATAAATCTATTAACTCATGTTGATTTTAATTTTGATGAAGTAGCTCATAACTAATATTTTAATTTATATTATTGTCTCTAATTTACTTTCTTAAATACAAAAAGTAGAAAATGTTTAAAAACAAAACGCATATTAACGGTTATTTCTAGAATACCTCAGTTTATGTTACAAAGAGAATAATAAATATATGGACACCAATTTTCCGTCAATGTAAAAGCTTTAACCGCAACTTCAAGCTACTTAGCAAGTACTTTGATAACGTCACATTTTTATTTTTATTAGCAATGTTTATATTTTTGAATTATATTTTCATTTTTTTTATTTTTAAGAATTCAATTGTTTCACCAAACAAAGATTCACTGATTTTGTTTTATATAGTATTCTAAAAATGTATGTTAACAAACTTGGTGACTTATAGTTCAATTAAATCTTAATTTGTTTAGTTCGTCTCAAAAAAGATATATGAAATGTAGATGATTAAATTATTTAAAACTAGATACTTAGAATTTTTGTCCGTAAAATTTTTACTAAGAATGTAAGCTCAATATATTAGTTGATAAATATATTCAACGGAACGGTTTATGGACTTTGTATCACTTGACTTAGCCAAACGGCTTACTACATTTTTTTCTTTAAATATCAATGATATAATTGAATAAATAAATTTACTATACAATGTAGCTTTATTGAATACAAGAAAGTTATTCTTGTACATCAGGGAACCTTCTTGCCGTAATATGCTTAAGTGCTTAAAAAATTGACGAATTTTAATAAGTGAAAATACTCAAACTCACTATGTTTATTCTGTTTATATACATATATTTTGTATTGTGAACAAAAAAACTACTATATTGTTCTACAAATATTCTTTTGTAAGAGAAAAAATATAAAACAGTACGGGCATTCGAAAACTCTTTCATAGAAATTAAATATCGTACTGCATTTCCATTAAGTAATACATTTTAAAAGCATCATTCGAATGTACATACAACAAACGTCAAGCTTATTATTTTGTTAAGAAAAATATATATGTATATTTATGTATATGCATCTGCAAGTATCACAATTGACTACTGTCATTGTTATAAGCTTTTAATTGATAGAATCAATGGTCATAGCGAATTTTTCATCGAAACTTAAACTTTATAAAAAATTATAATATAAAAATTCTATAGCATGCACAATCGCGTTTTCCACTTGAGGCTTATCCACGCCTTTTAATAAAAATCGTTTCGAACAATATTATCCATGAAATCCAGTGTTTTCTGACGCACACAATGACGGCTGGTGAATTCATAGTACATCTATAAACTGATTGACATTTAAAGAGAAGTCACGCAAAACAAATATTAACAATTTTTATATGGTTTATTTTATTATGATGTATTTATAATTAGATGTCTTTTGAATATTATTGTTATTTCGATAAAATTATTTACCTATGTGAAGTCAATACTATTATCAATTAAGTTGTATGTGATTTTTAGATTAATATTTACTTTTAATGTAAAATAAATGTTAAATTGTACAATTTAATAAATAATGGGACTAATATTACAAAATTACTGAATTATTAACTGGAAGGTTATTAAAATTTTGATAATTGATACGTTATAATATAATAAAATTTATTATAATGACTACATACGTCCGTTGAGATGAAATACTGCAGAAATGGATTGTGCATGTATTAATATCAATCGAACGCTTGTACGATAAATCAAGAATAACACTTGGCTAAAAATATTTTCGTAGCAGAAATTTCTTGGCGCGTATTTAAGTAATGCGGTTGGGATCACTAGAGCGGTTGTATGAGCGCAAGAAACGAATGCAACAGCTACAGGTGTTATTAATAATTTATTTTTCAAAATATATTTGGTTTATATTTTGACCGTTCAAAAATATTACTTTATTGTAAATAATTTTATGTTTTCAACTGTTTGAATAAAAATTACAATTTAAACGATGAATTCTTTAGTAGTCTTACGAGTTAGTAAATTCTAAATAACATACCTGTTACGTTCATAACACTTTTATCTATGAATATTTTCCGAATTTCTTTTTTTTTGGAAATATACTAAAATATAAAAAATATAATTCACTGAAATAATATTATTTTGTAGAAAATAATCCTCATTTTATTTACTCACTGACGGAAACGTGTCAATAAAGACCGGCGCCCCCAAATTTATTTTTCCATAAAACAACCTACCGTGTTTTAGAAAAACGTAAGTAAATTTCATTCACAGCTAATATCACCGTTACATGCAATCTTACAATTTTATTTTTAGCTATTAGTGTAGCGGCTCTTATCTTATCGAAATTTTCATACATTAATACAAAACATTACGGAAATATTTTCGATTGGAGGAAAGTAAACAGGCGGAATTCGCATTGAAATCTTTGGCACGTTCAGGTCGATTAATCTGTTTGTTGTTTTTATCGGGGGTCGGACGAAGAGCGACAGGACGGCGCCGTGCGGCCGACGGCGGCCACTCGGAGTCCCGCGAAGTGCATTTGAGGCGCGCACTTCACTCTACAAACTTTAGGTTTCCGAAATAAAGTTTTCGCTTTGCGCGCTATCGATCACAGGAAAACGCTCCGCTTACTAACCGTGAGCGGCGTGCGGTTCAGTTCCGGCTCGAAGATCGGCTGCAGGAGCACTCGCGCGGTTGCGATCGGGAGCACTGACTTGAGCACTTTGGACATGTAAAGTCGAGGCGGACACGTGACGAACGCGCGGCGCGGCCGGCGTCGGCGCGAGAGGAACGGCGCGGCCGAGTGAGCGCGAGCGAGGGCACCACGCGGCGCCGCCAGCGCGCGCACGGCCCGCCCCGCATCGACCGCCACCCCACCCACGCCGCCGCCCCCCCCCGCCCAGCGCCCAGCGCCGCGACGCCCGACTGTTTTTCTCTCGGCACCGACCGGGGGACGCACCTGATTTTTCCGTGATATTTTTTCCTCCCGCTCCTCGCGACGCGATCCGTTCGCTTTCATTACGGTTTCGAGTTTGATTTATCACCGCGGCGGCTCTAAAATATTCTTGCGACGGAACCGGTTGTCGAACTCTTACCTCCAATTAGCATTGATTTATCGAAATTATAAGTCAGTTAAGAAACTACCGTCCGTAAAAGCAAATATCGTATATTTCGTCTCACTTCAGAAACATATTTACAGACGTCAATAATTGTTACAACACATCATTTTTTCAATTTTGAAATTCATTTCAAATAAATAAACATACAGGTGGTATGTTTTGCTGCAATTTCAGAAATGTTGATATTGAGTAATTAATTTTCGTATTGTTGTTGTATTTGCAAAAAAATATAACTGCGAATGAATTTTAAAATATTTTATTATTAATTAAACTTAAGTAACTTTAAAAATTCGGTGTTGAATCAGTCATTTTATACACGTATGGAGGAACATACGTCAGGCGTAGCACCTACCTACGGCGTAGCCGGTGCCTTCGCTGCATATTGGGCCGGCCTGCTCGCTGATTGGTATGCGCCGACCACTCGGCCGCTTGCATTTGCTCAACAACTAACATATTTGGCTACGATTCAATTTTAATGTTTTCATATTTATGTCATAACTTTTGGTAAAGAGGAAAACAAAAAGTGGCTCGACGGTAGCAAGAACTTATTTGTAAACGTTGACGTCTCGGTATTTTCATGCAAAGTATGAGGCACCCTTGTTCTATTTTGAAATTGTTTTGGTGGTCGGTATGCGGTTTCGTTTTAGTTTCGGCAAGAGCTATGCTGTCGAGATTGTGTTGTGAATAACTATTGCATATGTTGCAATAAAAGTTCTAAGACATTGAAGAATACAATATACTCTTGGCATAGCGTTGCAAAAGTTTGATAGTTTTTGATAATTCATGATACCAATCTCTTTTGTATATTTTAAAATACTAATTTAAAATAAATCCATAAATATTACACTAATAAAATTGCGATACAAAAACTAAATATATTAAATGCTTTCTATTCTTATACAACAAAAAACTAACGAAACAAAGTAACATCAATAACTGTGTACTTAACTCTAGCTAGTATTAGCTTTTATAGTTAACTCTACTATTATGATACAACTGTTCAAGACTGATGCTTATATTCAGTTACATATATTTACTATTATTAAATAAATTATAGTGATGTAAGTTGTGAAATAGTAAGAAAATACTAAAAACGCTATTTATCTAGTACCAATTTATTTCGATTCAATACCAATATAAATTTATTTATAAACTATTGTCTATACATCTTTGTACGCCGACAGACCGAGATTTTAGTTCGAGCTATCTTTGCGAGGTCTTTAAATTCTAAGCAAGACAAGTGACACTAAATAGAAAACTTGGTTACACGGAAAAGCGTCAACCTCTACATAGTTTTTCTTACTTTTATTTTTAACGACCATAAAATATAAATAAGTCAAGCTAAGTAAAGCTTTATGAACACTGACTTTATAAATGCCATTATGGTTAAAATTATTCTATTTAATATTAAAAAAGTAAATAAATATTATAAATATTAATTTATTTTATGATTTATTGATAGTATTAATAAAAATAATAACCATACTATTTTTATTAAGCGATTCGGGTATGACCGTTTGTGCGAATGACATAATGAAGATGATTTTTTGATGAAAAAAACTCTTTATGTAATGGATTTACATTCCGTTAATTGATTAATACTAATTAAAAATTTTCATACATCATTTCATTCACTTAGCGGTCATAATTTCAAAACAAAATTATTAGAGCCCCAGTCAATGCTCTAGTTGTATAATTATCGCATGACAAAATCTTCAGTCAATCACCGGCGACTGGCTCTGAATCGACTTACTGATTTTAACGCTACTATTAGAAAATAAGTATAATTATTATTTCAAATCCCTTGGGTACCCTTATAAAATTTCTGTCATAATGTTTCTGCAGCTTATTATAGATTCTGGTCACTGCGTGACCATCAATTATTGTACAAACGAGTTAAGTTAACCAAATTTTAAAAGACAACTACAGTATCACATATTTTTTTTTATCCATCCATTCCATTCTGGAAGGCATTTTTTGCAATAATAAAAATATTTTATATTTATCATGGTAATATGTTAATATATTATTTAACTATTATAATTATATATCTTAGCACGTGTGATTACTCTTACATCAATTCTTTGCTTCAATAATTATGATTAATATTCGAACATTTAATCATAAATAACTCGTGGAAATTCAAACTACATATAAATAAAATAGCTAATGCTAGGTCAAGTCCATAAAAGTAGTTTAACCTGGATCGGTTCCCCAAAGAGGCATTAAAATAAATGCAAGTGGTGTCCATTCGGCGCGCTTGTAAATAAAGATATAATAATTACGCTTTTATTTGTCACTGAGTGCCATAGTGGCAGTAATATTCGTTGATAGTTCCGGCGTAATGTCAAAGCAAACGTCAAAGTCGTAACTTGCCGGCGTTCATTAAAAAAGCCCACAAAACGGTTTGTACAACATGCTTTCCGACAACGGAGCAGTAGAAATTAAAAATAATCACCGGTACGCGGTATGAAAGCAGAGATATGAAAAATAAGGGTGTACACAGACGTGAGGCAAGGTCAGGACCGAAAATATAACAATTAGCCACGCTCAAATTGTATGGAAATATACCAAGCTAATTTTTCTTTATTTTCATATCTATGCCCAAATATTATACATATGAATGATTTACATTGTCCTTATAATATTCATACGCGTTACATAGTATTATAATATTTATAGAATTGTTTCCATGTGTTTCAGTATTCTAATCAAACGAACTTTTGATATTTTTATATTGTTATAAAGCAATTTTAAATTCTTATTAAGAAATTTGACGATTTTTGTTTCAATATACTTTTTCAATTTTGACAGTATAAATTATTAATCTTAAATAAAGTATGTACTCCCTTTAAATCTATCTATGACTATACACATACATGTCTGAGATTACGTAGGGCATAGGAATCTCACGAGTACATAACAGTACTATAGTTGAAACGTCTTTTGTTTGTATAGCAGCCATGATTATTTATGCGCTACGTATAGTGACAACGCTGATATTCAGTACAGGTAAATGACGGTCTCCACCATTCTAAGATATTGCGAAGCGAAAATACTAAATGCAAAAAACAGTGAAAGTAATCTATTTCTAATTTTTGTTTTCATAGTTCATTTCTTCAGTTATACTATTAAAATTTGTATTTAAACAAATGTTTAACGAAAATACAAATAAAAATATATAAATATATTTCATTTAATGAGGTAGATATTTTGTATTTATAATTATTTTATATATTACACTACGTTAAATTAATTAAACATTCCAGTAAATTACAACGAAGTGTGAATTGGCCATCCGTTGTGTTCGAAAAATCACGCTTACTTAATAAAAAACAGTTCGTATTAAAACAGACAGTAAATTTATTTTGTAACAAAATTTATCTTTTTATTTGAAACTTTCTGGTAAAGGCTGCTGCTAATAATGATTTTTCAAATAACTTTAAATTTAAACTTTACTTTAGTTAAAAGTAAAACTGAAGACAATATACGATATCATGTAGTTAATTAACTAGTAGATTTAAAATCTAGTACTATTATCAAAGGTATTTAAATATTTATATAGCAATATATCAAAATTTAAAGAAATTTTTACTTCTCAAAATCAAACTATCTTTTGTAAATAGTTATGTATTAAAGTTATTCATTAAATTAGTTATTTATTAAAATTATTTCACATTGTTTTATCTAGCTCATTTTATCTATATTTATTATTTTAAAATTTAGTTGCACTCTAACACACGAATATGTAACATATATGAAACTGTCCGCTGTACGGTTGTTCCAAATCGTTAAAGACATAAGCGGTCGCATAGCAATTGCTAATCGAATTGCAATCCGTACTGACGTAACGACAACCTTTAGACAGTCCTTGGGGACAATGCGTCGCTTGCTTTTGATTCCTCTTTGAGAAGCTTCGTGTGATGGTCTGGTGGCTCTCAGAGATTATTGTTACTATAACAGATTAAATGCCATTATTATAATTATTAAAAAACAAGTAAGACACAAATGATATTCATTTGAATACGCAAATCGATTATATCGAATAATAATCTAAATTGAGGTCGTGCTAGGTTTAGTTTGATCATTTGTGACAATGCATTGTTATAATTTATTGGGTTTAGTGATATTTTGATGTTATTATGTAATATAATAAATAGAATGTTTTGTAAACACTATATAATAATTTGCTTTTATTACTATTGATAGTTGGTTGTGGTGTATAGGTGGTATTCCCTTTTTAGTTTAAATATTTTGAAACATATATCTTTTTATATCTATGTTATATTTGAACTTAGTTGTGAAGTAAGGAAAAAAATGTATTGAAATAAAATACTACTTACTGTTATTAAAATAACTTTAAGAGAAAGTAAGTATTTTAAACATAATTTTTTGGTAAAAATCAATCCAAATTACTTTTTAGCTTAAAACAACGCAAGCAATTAACTGAGGCTCTAACTTAAATCGCGGCGATTAAAGGACGTTCGTGAACCCGATAGTGAGAAACAGATAAAACTCTCATCAAATACAATCAGCAACCGCATGGACAAGGCTTAAGCTAGGCCTTGCGATTTCCTCCAGGCAAATTTCATTACCACTTGCTCGTGCTATAATCCCCTGGACCAGAGGCTTAATCCACCCACTCTTGGTTGAATTCGACTCAAAAGAGCGACTCGCTACATTTTTACATATAATCCTATTTTAATTGCCCTCTCGCTTACATTATGAAAATATAGAGTGGATATTACCCTTTAAAGACCGCTGTGGGTGTACACTTGAGTGAATATTTATTTTCTTGCCTTTAGTGCTGGCTATCATCTGAAGTTCTCGATTTTTTTAATTTATAATGTCTCATTTGGATTATGCATATTTATTTTAATTATAACATACAATAATGCACTAATTATTATTAAACTTGATACTTGGTTGCGTATCTAGGAACAGTCCGGCTCTTAATAAGACAATAGAGTACATTAACGGCTTTCTTTTTCAATATGATAAGACTTCATTGGATTTTGATACTTAACATACAAATAAGATAAATATTTCAAGTTATATCCTCTTATCAATAAATGAATATGAAATCAATTAAAATAGTAATTTGCTGTACGAACGAAATCATCAAAAGATTATTATTGCGATTATTATATGCGAACATTGTTACAATTTTGCTCCAAATTTATTTAATGGCCTTAACAATTTGAAAGCATAAATGGAAAAACAAATAACTTTTCTAAAAGCTCTCAGCGTTATGGATCGTCAGTTCATTCCGATCCGGTCGACAGTACAAAATGGACTAAATAAAAGAGCTATCGAAAAACAGAATTCAGGTGTAAATGTTTCTAAATGACAGAGTTTCTATCATGTAAACGCGTATAGTGTTAGACAAAAACGACGAGTGTTCAAATGGAAGTACAAAATTGCATTTGGAGCCGTCTACAGGAAATGAAGCAATTAATTCGGCAGATGGCGTTGCCACGCGAGTATTAATCATCAACTAATCGTCACTGCAGTCTTCGATTAATCCGCCCTCGATTCACACCGGTGACGTGCCATATTGATGCCGTGTTAAATCAAAGTTATGCTTGAAATTAAGCTAAAAAAAATATTATTAATAAAAATATTGCTCATGATTATAGGGGCATATATATATATATATATATATATATATATATATATATATATATATATATATATATATATATATATATATATATATATATATATATATATATATATATATATATATATATATATATATATATATATATATATATACATGTGTGTGTGTGTGTGTGTACATAACAAAATACCAATTTTGAAATTGTTTGTAAGACATCTCTTCGTCAGTGGACTATTAATAATAATATACTATAATATATTGTAATACAGTTACAATAAATATTATTAATTGTATTATATATTAATAAATTACATTCGCTTTATTTAATTACACAAGAACAAATGTATTACTTTCAACAACAAACAGACAATAGAAAACAAAGATAGATAGTACACGTACAGGGAATTTGAAGACTTAAGAACGAGTTGAACTACTTTTGTAAGGCTCCAAACTTTATCAGAAGAGGGCCCGCATGATTTGTGAATGCGTGTAATTTTTCCAGCCGTCATATTTTTTCTAACGGATTTTTCCATCTAGCGAAAAAACTTCCCAATTGTATCGGCACGACTTTTTGGCAGGTTCTCTTATTCTTACTTTGCGTTCAAAGGAAGTTTGATAGTGTTACACAGAATGGCGAAGATTTCTTTTGTAAACTTCAATTTGTGCCATTTTTAGGGTAACAATAAATACTTCATGTAATATAAATATATCACACCTAACTCAACTATATAGATAACAAATATAAATGTTAGTAGATATAAAGGATAAAAGAAAAATAAGAGATAAATAAGGAAAAACAATTAAGTATGTATCTTTTTATTTTTAACAAAATTATTTGACTTTGATGTTGTTACGATAAAACATATATTTCTAAAAATAATACAAAATATATTGAATATATCATTTCACGTAATCTTTTAACAGTGAAATATTGACTGTTCCCAGCCCGAAGCGATAGCCATTGGTAGCTGTCGACATAACCAAAGACTGACAGGCCCTGCCGAACCAAATAGAATTTTACTAGCCAGCTTAGAAAACATTGTGATCTCCTTTACCAACTTATCAAAGACTTGAAACATTAAAGAGCTATTTTTGACATTACGCTGTCACATTATATTAATAGCTTTATTTAATTACTTTCTTATTTTAAGATAATTTACTTTGAATAGTGACGGTTGTAAAATTAAAAATAACTATATATTTTAAAAAAGACGTAAACCGAGTGTGGTATAATTCAAAAATTAAAATTAAATTTTCAATTAAAAGTTATATTAATACAATATAAATTTTAATTGAAATCTTAATTTAAATCAAATTAAACTAGCGGTTTAGAGTATTCTGTAATCTAAACTGAACTAATTTAACATTGTTGTTCAAACATTGAATATGAAAATAATTGTGTTATTGTGTTTATGTTTTTGTACTCAACAATGATAAATCATTTATATTTAAACATAACCGAATAAAAACAAGAAACACAGAACACAAACACAAAAGAACTGTTATATCTCTGAAAATATATGAAATTGTTGTGTAATAAAAGGTAAAATCTTCAAAACTACAGTCAATGTCGCCTATTGCCCCCAGAAATTGCGGACTCAAGTCCCGCAAAGTGAATATTTATATTGCACAGGTGTTTCTTGGTTCATTTGAAATAAAATGAGGGATTTAGCTTAAGTGAGACTTTGGGTCGCAGTTGGACTTTGAGCGTGGCTTAAACCAACGATATGTGGTGGCTTAATAATATAGAAAAAAAAACTGCAAATAAATGATTATAATGCTAAATTCATTGCCAAAATGTGTTTAAATTAAGCTTCACACTTTATCTAACATATAACTGGGTTTACCGAAAAAGCTTAAAACACTTCTTTCTCCATTTACTTCACACATTTGAGATAATGTGTGTTGTGTGGCGGAACTCAACGCCGTGATTTTCCAGAGTGTAGAGATGTAAACAGATCAACCCCTGAGTGAGAATTGAATATGCAACCACCGTCCAGACACTGTCACACTGCGCTACGATAAACCCTTTAACTTGAAGACTATACTAAAATATCATAATGCCAAAATAACTTTTCCTTATCTTATTTCCAATTTTCTATTTGTAGACACTACCTTGAAATTGTCCTGAGTAGAGAGCATTTTAACCCTAACAATCCCTGTAGATTGTATTAAACAAAGGGGGATTAAGTAGCAGACAGCACAGAACCGAGCCGTGACCAACTCGAGTAACACTTTGTTCCACCTCGTGCAATGCTTAGCCACGTGTGATTTATTTTTAGTGGCGTAATAAGAAATATTGCTTTAGAAATCTGTTATTTGAGATTTATTTGTTGTTTGACGTCGAATAAAATTCCAATATCAAGTCGAAAAATAAAAGTATACGATAATATATGGATGTTACCCAAGATAGCAGAATGAAACATTCTTTTATAAAATGTTACGTTAAATATATTATCGTTTATATTATAAAGCTCAATGCTACTTTTACCATGTAACAAACATGTATACAGAGGCAGAAAGAAAACAAAAAACCTTTTTTTTACAAGGTTCTCTCTAACTATTCTACCAAGTCACGCAGGTCCACGAAACACGAAAATGATCAGATAAAAATGACTATTTTTACTAAATGTTAAATACTTTTACAATATATATATATATATATATATATATATATATATATATATATATATATATATATATATATATATATATATATATATATATATATATATATATATATATATATATATATAATCTTTGCCAGAAACCTTTTTGCAAAGCAGTCGTTTAAAACACAAGATTTTTTAAATTAAAATGTTTACATTTATACTCAAATAAGTGCAACTAATACGAAACTAAGAAGGAATCATTATATGTATGTAGTAGTGATATTAGATAGTAATTTAGCTTTAATACATAATTTTAAATTATATCAAAATCGTTTTGAACTATATACGAGGTACAAAACAAACTGATTAGGTAAGCCAACACTACAGGCGTTTTCGATTACGATTTCACCGAAACGGCAGCTGCTTGATTAACATAATCCAGTTTGGAAATAAGCAAAGTTAATTTTGTATAAACTTTAAACATTCTGTTTTAAAATTCAGGCGGCTGAGCAGGCGCGGACGCAAGCCAATCGTTTTGGATTCATTCGCTGCGTAGTCATTTTTGAAAAAGCGATTTCACTTCCAACTACATTCATTTACACTTAATAATTGTGTTCGGTCGCGGCTACTGACTCATTATCATATAAATGAGGGAGAAAAAGCAACGGTCGCCCATTAATCAAGAGAATGGAGCAACAACATTGGCTAATACACTTATCAACTTTAATTCAATAATCCCACGGTCCGAGCGCTGGACCTGCTGGACTTTCGTGACGTGAAAAATAACTGGTAACGAAACGCACGACCTCACATACTAATCCCAATTAATTGCACCGCACCTACTACTTGAGAGTTACGAGCTTACTTTTAGTAGAGTTTTTTGCATCCTACTCATATATTCAGCATAACGCAATAAAATAATTTCTGTGCAGCGTTTTGAAGTGGCACGAATGTGTATTAAATGTAAAATACAAGTTAGAATACTAGAATACATCTATCGGTCCTTAAAGTGATTAAATGAAAAAATATATACAGATTAATAATTTTATTATTCACATTTATATTACGACCTTTGAATATAATTGTAATCAAAAACAAAAAAATTACAATATATTATTTATACTATCATGTAAAATATGTGCACTTTATATATTATATAAGTATATAATATGTAAATATGCACATCTGTTTTCATAGCAAATACTGTTCATCTCCTCCCCTGTGTTTAATTCGCGTTTAACTTACGCTACAAATCTTTTTAAGAAAATGTTTATTTATCTAACACTGTAACTGAAATAGCCAGATAATAAATTTAGTAACAAAAACTATGCTAAATTATGCAAGCGCATAAATAAAGAT
Source organism: Dione juno (assembly GCA_037127375.1). Classification (NCBI taxonomy): domain Eukaryota; kingdom Metazoa; phylum Arthropoda; class Insecta; order Lepidoptera; family Nymphalidae; genus Dione; species Dione juno. The sequence continues at coordinate 8,798,613 of JAXRJS010000041.1, read as the reverse complement.
GTGACTACGGCGTAGCTATGTAGCATCTAGCGTAGCTCTATAAAGGTACATCCGTAGCTCCAGTTGTTGTACCTTGTACTTTAATTCGGTGCTTCTAAACTCTTTAAAACTATTATCATAATTCTATGTTCACATTTTGTCATGGCGGGTCTCGCTTGTTTCGTCCGTATGCACTTTATTTTGCACTATACACTATAGTATATAGTAATTAATCGGATAATTTTATTGCGCCAAGTATTTCTGAAATAATTTATGAATAATACTATGTTTAAATTTATTTGCTCATTTTATGGTAATTTTATTGAATAACTAAATATGTTTATAATAATATTCCTAATGAGATATTAAATATTTACAGAGTAAATAATATTTGATGGCTTTAGAGATTTTTGATAAAAGTTCTAATTAATTTAAAATCATATATATTTAATATCATATTTAAATGAATGTACTAATAAAAATGTTAATAATTGAAATTATAAAATGGAGTTCGTCCTAATTTGTAAATGGCAAACGTTAATGTTTTGCGATCCAATTTCATGCCTTCGTGAGCCCATGCACCAATGGTCTACCCGGAGAAATTTCACTACCACGAAGTTATGATTAATTGAGGCAATAATATGGAGACTATGCTACATTGTACGTGAAGTCTTGTGAAACAAAGACTTTATGGAACCGAAGTTAGACGATGCATTTATTTCTTGAGATCCTCTCATTATTTTATAATCCATTATTGTATAAATACCACGAAAGAAATTATAATTTTGTTGTATAAAAGTTATATAAAAAGATAGTATTTTACTATTAATTTTGAGCTTATCCTGGTTTATAAATAATAATGTATTATATTTTTTTATTTTCTTATTATATATAAAATTTTGAATAAAGCCACATAAACTTTCGTTTTGACAATGATATAACAAAACGTTCTATTTTAATGGTTGCCTAATACCTTCTAGAATTATATTTAACAAGCTTTAGACGTAAATATTTTATCGCTATCCCTGGTTTTTCACCTCATTAAATAACTCATTAACAAGAAATCTAAACGGGCGCTAACCCTAGTTATGACAAAAGTGTTTTACCTACATTTCAAATTTATTTTCGCTTTTAACCGCCATAAATTTAGTCTTGCCTTTGCATTATTTAGACCTTTCTAAAATATAATAGCTTAGGGTCACAAAACTAATAATACATGCGTTATTCCTTAACAAACTTGTATAATATTTTAGTATTTGATGACTTTTACATTTATAAGCTTTATTGTCAGTGCTAAGGCGATTTAAAATAAATTTTAATTACATATGTTTATTTGTATTACAATATAAAACTATTTATGTTTTAGTAGGTACTCCATTTTCAATGAGTTTGATACAATAATAGCAAGTACTAATTATAATTTTAAAGGATGAATTTTTGACCGTTGATGTAAACTGCAAGTTAAAAGTATCTTTCAAATTATATCCATGTATATACGCTATACAGTACTAAAACTATTATAATGTTAAAGTGCAACATGTAATGTACTCGTAAATATTTATTTTAATTTATGCTCGGGCATCACAACAACTTTATAATTAAAGTCTCGATTTCATTACTTAGAACTGCAGCCACGTGTTGCTTGAGCAGACGCGCAGCTTCATAAAAGTCTGAGTGTAGATTTTTTCCCCAACAATGCCTACATACGATTCTCCCGAGAGCTGGATATTCCTTACAACAGTTCTGACTTTCATAGTAAAGACAAAGGGACTTCCTACGTCCCAACAAAAACTCATCCAAGCCAGATGATGTGTCTATGGCGAGAAATTGCAAAAAATGGAAAAGTTACTTATACATATGTATGTATATGCGTCGAATTTAAAACAGGGCGTTTTTTTCATCCTTCTTGTTGAAGAAAGTGAAGCGGATGCGAGAGGATAGATAAAAGGAGGGCTCTCTATACTTTGTTAAGTATCTGGTGTGAGTAAAGCGAATGTAGATGAGCCTTCCCCCTGCTTAACTACTCGTACAAACAAAAGTCCTTATATAAATCTTGTCCTGGCGAGAACTCGGGCGGCGCCGGCTCACCTCCAGAGGTGACTACTCCCTACATCGTATTCGACAACAAATTACACTTTCACAAAGTAACAACAACTGTTTATGCTACTTATTATTCGTAATATAAATCGATATATTAGCTTATTAAATAGCATTTTCCTATGATAGCTAATTTAGGAAATATAAAGAGAATGATGCCATCACTATACTCAGTAACTGTAAGCGATAAGTGTGGGTTCGAAATCGGAGAATGTATTTATTTAATGTTTCCTTTTTGTCCATGTCATTAAGATATTTAGCACACTGATCACAAAAATAAGATAAGATAATGATAAGATTTATTTATATTACGAATATCTTGTTGTATATATCAAATGATTACTTCTTATACTGTGGTTATATTTAATGATACAAATTTTTAACTGAATTTAATGTTGTTATGTTTTTGGTCATTTAGGTTTAAATCATTTAATCAATTCTAGTTCACACCATGATATACTTTTTTCTAAACCTGCTTTTTTTCATTTTAATTGATTCACATGCATTAGAAACCTAAAAACATATATAGAAAAGTACACACTGTCGTATGTGTCAGTTCTATAACATAAATTATCTAAGTAAAAGTTAGTACCAACACTGTCAGTTTACAACCTGAATTCAGTGTAACTTTTATGAAGGTAAACTGCTTTTTACTTATCCTTCTACATTTAATTAGCGGTTTTCTACGATGTCTGCGGCAGTAACTCCACAAGGATTAATTCAATAAAACTTTCATTCTGGCGTTCTATGTGTAATGCACTAGGAATGGTTAAAAATTAAATTGTCTCCACAAAAAAATGTTGGCCATTCTTTCTAAATGTTACTTTTTGTATTTTATTTCCTTTCTATGTAACGTATGACATCATTCTGTAAGTAATTCGAGAGTGTACAATCTTTGTTTGGTAATATAATAGATAAAATATAAGTAATTGAGGACCGTCGTGGCCCAGAGCACGGCCAAATAATGCGGCTGCTTATAAACGCGAAGGTCTGTGGGTTCGATTTCTGGTCGGGGAGAATAAATTCACTCAGAATAATTCACGCAATGCCTCGAAAGGACGAACGAAGTGTCTTACCACTAGGTCCCTTCTACCTACGGTTCCCTCTGCCTACCCTGCTATATGCGAGATACAGCGTGAAGCTAATAAAAAAAGTAAGTAATTAATTATACTTTTACTCAAAAATCAAATAACTAATCTGTTAAATACGAGTATATTTGTTCATAACGAGTAATAAAGTCAGTGAACGTTGAAGATTTAACTTGACATTACATGCCACTCATATGCCAAATAACTTGATATACCATTTATGAATGATGAAGTAGTTTAAATCTATCTTGTAAATAACATGGAAAATGAAAGAGGTGAGGTTATTAATTTAAAATATGTAAGAAGTTTTAAGATTACTTTTTTTAGTTTCTCGCTTTATACCACTTGTAGTAGGGCAGGTAGAATGAGTGAGACACGTGTGGTGGAATTTAACTTGGAAATTTAACTAATAATGTTAAACATATATTAATCGGTGATTTATGAGTTCAAATTAAAAATTTACAAATTATATAAAACATACACTCTTGCTTTGTATGATATTTATGAATTGAAGGATTACATTATTTTCGTGAAATGCCAAGACAGATTTACATGTATTGGTATCGGTTAAACAAAAGGCAGCACTTTATTTTTGAATCAACTGACATATAGGTGTCCTTCATTAATGAACAAAAACCTTGCATTGCAAAAACATGCTTTTATAGTCGATATCCATATACCTAGCCTATCTAGCCTATCTATATGTATATACCTAGAAGTAAGCTTTAACAATTACCTAAAACAAAAAAAGCTATAACTGCCTAACCGACTTATTTACATTTTGATTTTATCACAATTATTATAATATTATATAAATATTCTTTTTCCCGATATAATTAAGAATGATCAATATGCAAACTTTTAATTTTTTTTAGTGCAATACCAACAAATATTTGGTAACAGGCTAAAACATTATTTACGAGTAAATTTATTCACAAAAATGATGATGTTGATTAGCAAAGCAAAGGCCACCGGAGATTGCGCTTTTTCCTTTCTACAGTTGTGCATCAAATTATTCTACAAGTTTATGTCTACTAAACGTTTTCAATGAAAATGAGACTATAAAGTTTCCGGGCGACGCAGAATGATTCTATTACGAATATGAAATGTTATTACCTCGGACGGATTATAAGCAGGAGCAGGTTCTCACAAATGAAATTGCTTCCCTCCTTTGGAATCCATTTTAAGGATGAATGGTATAATTCTTACGAATAAAGACTTTGTCAAGCGAAAGATGCGTTTATTATAATGAAAACGGATTTTATAATAAAGCACCTTAACTTACTACACATTTGCCTGTGGCTTTGCTCGTTTTAATTTAATATTATTTAATATTGTGTACCTCTTTTAATATTATTTTCAACTCATCCCTTTTATGTATAGTGGTGGATCAGTGGGACCTTTTATGTTAATAAAATAGATATTTTTTCAGTTCGATAGAACATAGCGCACCTTTATGATCATTCATGTATCACATTCGTGTTTTTTTAAATAAATGGAAAATTAAAAGAATAACAATACACTTGCTTGTTTACACTGCCCAATACAAAACTAAAAAATACTACTACTAGGTAAAGAACACTGTAGATCATAAGAGGTACAATTGAAATATGACTAAACAATTTTTCGACCTCCAATATTATTTTAAACAACAGGCGGTGAAACACATTATGTCGATAAGAAGACTATCGACATAATATTAGATGCCGTAATATTTTACTGTTAAATTTTAACAAAATTATATATTAACCTCAAAATGAATATCTAGACAAAAGCATTGTTTCAATATATTATCTTCATGTTTTAAAAATATAATCGGTCACCATCAAGATATTGAGAGCTTTCAAAGGGCACATACTAAAAATACTTGTGGTATATAAATGAATAGATTATTTAAAATCTAAAAACTATGATCAATATCTACTAATTGACCATTTAGATACGTAGGTTAGTATCATCTTTATAGAATTTATATAATAAATAGCTCCAGTACTAGCCTGAGTACTTTGATGAACGGCCCTTACCTGAAAAGAAAAAATACAAGGTTAGATGTTTGTTCACATTTTCAATAATGATTTATAAAATAATTTCTAATCTGATATATATATATATATATATATATATATATATATATATATATATATATATATATATATATATATATATATATATATCTATATAAGTGAAATCATACATAATATATTCGTCAGCCGCAGTAATCGAATTTCCTTAGAATATTCGAATACCAAGTTACTTGCAAAGGCCAAAGCAGCGACCTGGAAGAACCCACGAAACGACCCCACTGTTTTGACAGGCTAGCAAACTAATAGTAGCTGAAAGGAATTAGTGTGTATCTGTTGGTTAAATGTTTATACTTAACTACCTTCATAGTGTGTCTTTGTTTGAATTCAACTTATATTCATAGACTATGGGTCAACTACCATAATTACTTCTTCATTATACAACTAACTAGGAATAATGTTAGAAAATTAAATAACATTGATATTGGTATTTTAACATCTTATATTCATATTAAATAATTTCAAAAACAAAATATTTCAATATTTACGTCTTAATAATAACAAAAAAAATCTCATTTTTAATTTACTTCTCAAATATTATCTGTAAATAGCTGTCGTACAATATCCTCACTCATCGTGCCTATAATCTCGATTAAATATTGTTAGGTAAGATTGGCATAGGAAATGAGAATATACTTGTCATTTTTCGTTATTTCAATTTTTATTGACAATAAACAATTACGATTGACAATAAAAATATTTTAATTGAACTAGCATTTCTCGTAGCCACAACATAATTCTTGACAAATTAGATTTTTGCTAGGTATCGCTGGCTTAGACGAAATTACAGCTGACTTTGACTCGAGTGCAGGCTTTTAAACGTGAATTAGAGGCCGCGTCGCTCAAGCGTTAATGGCGTATTATGACGGAGTGGGTGTCGCTACTAAAAATCATAGTAGCCATTTTAAATTTTCAAATGTGAATTTATTTTAAAAAAATACAAGCTTTCCATATGAAAATGCTAGCTATGAATACAAAATATTATTTACCGCTGTGGCAATGTATCTGTGGTAGATGATGTTCGTTTCGTATACATTTTTAACACGCTTAGCCGGAGCTCGCTTTGAAGGTAAGCAAATAAACCTTTTTAATTTTTTACATAATAACATACCACCGCTTACGAGTCATGCTTACATATTGTGGGGTTCAGCTGCGGAATAATCGCGCACCGCCCGCCATCTGCCGGAAGTTATGCAATGTTTATGGCCTCCATGGGAGAGCGTTACAATTCAAAATTTTAACCATTAAACAAGCTATGTATTTTTGATACAATACTGGACTATCATTTTTAACTTACAATAAATAAAAATCCATTGAATGTTATTAAATCTTGATAAATTACTTTTCTCTTTCAATTTACAACATAAAAGACGAAGGAAATTATTTCAAAATCAGAATTAATCCACCAATCTTGAAAGCAACGTTTCCATACCTTGTAGGATTTCGAAAGAAAGCTTCGAAAAACTTCTATCAGAACTCTTCGTGTAATCTTACTTATAAAAATAAACTTTTGCATTAACTGATTTTGAATCAGGGGCGGAAAGTTCCAAAGGTAACCCATGCCGTCTCCTCCGCCAAAGTTACAGAGTCAATCAGGCAGAAAATAGAAACAAATAAATATACACTTTGGTAGTTTTGACTTGATAAGCGTAAGTAGACTCGAGGGCTCAAATTTATGGAAGAGTTCGGCAGATAATGTAGAAGTTGTCAGATAAGAGAGGCTTTACTAGGCTTCGCGCTCTGCAACGAATATAAGCGAGCTTATATGAGTATAACATTTTAATGTTTTCATAACTTTCACACACATGTGACAGTTCATACTATTTAGGATTTCGGTACGTTCTCATATTTGTACTAAAATATCCACCATTTCGCTCCTACGATTATAATACGTGGTGAAAATTGAACCCAATTTCATGTTTTATATTATACTTTTTCATTTAGTACTTTTTTATTTAGAATAAAATTTCGTTTGTGAAAATTGTAACAGTAACAGAAATTAGCCACTTGTATAGTTATCTTGTATCTTTATATATTTTTTATATAACGTAAAACTACATGTCAGTCAAATAAACTGTCGAATAATCAAATTTTTTATTAGCTTTGATTCGAGAACATCGCACAATTCCTCAGGGGACACTCTAGTTACACGCGAAGAGGCTTGATCTTCAAATTTTTCACTCCCTTTTTGGATACAGCGTTTGAGACTATACGTGTCGTACTTCGGTTGAGCTGAGTGTAATTAAGGTGCAAAGATATCCGAAGTCTGCCGACTAGGGGAGCTTGGAGAGCTCTTCAGTGGTCGACTGTATACTCAAACCGATGAGTGTTGCGTAGGCTACCATTATTCCTCTGTTTTTTGCCTTCAAAAGATTCGGGAACATTAATTGGGTTAGTAAAAATTTTAAAAATGTAAAAGATATTTTGTGTGAGATTTTGTAATCTACACAAAATTTTATTGATCTTCTAAGTACTATTTATTACTCAATAATAATTAAATATACGGACAAATAATAAAAGCAAAGTGAATGATTCTACAATATATTAATTTGTTGGGAGCAATCTTAACTAAGTTATAGCAGCTGCCCAGTCGCGTGCTTATTGAGAAATTGCCTAATCTCAAAGAGCTACAAAACAAAACCACATTGGAAATGTTGAACTAAAGTATTTCTTCTCTCTAAGGATGCTAGTGGTGGAACCCTTGTCTGCGCTAACCGATCACACCCTTAAGGCTCCCCGAATTACTGTCCGGACTGATTACCGCTTTCACCCTCTCCTCTTACCTCTCACCCCTCCTGCCCGTATATTCGCCCCGAGCCCTGCGTCAACTATTATTATTTGTTTCCTACTTATAATTTGTGAGCTGGAAAAGTTCGACAAACACCAGTCGTTTTATTAAATGTAAGAAAACTTGTCCTAAACTTTTGTATAGCGCTCGGGGATCATTCATTAATGCGATTCGATTTTCTCCATCTAAACCTTGATTAAATCAGACGATACCTAATTCTGATTTTTATTATCAATATAGTTTTTATAACCTTTTTTTTGTGTAGTGCTTTTCAATTTACTTAATAACTTTATATATTTTTTAAATAACACTAGTTTTATAAAAACTTTAAAAAACTGTCGACTCACTGCCCAATAAATGTTAAATAAGCTATATATTTATCGGCAAAAATAAATTTCAATTTATAGCTGCCATAGCTCATTCTCATTAGTGTAAAAAATATGCTCCGAAATACTTTATCAGAAACCATAACAAACGCTTCTTTATTAAATGTTATCTTTATGAGTTCTAATGGCACGCAAAATGCACGACGCCTTAATGCTTTCCCAGTTTTTCGTCAAAATGTTAAAAACATTTGTTCGCTGATGCGAAACGAAATCGTCGCCTCAAATATGTCTATGTTCACGTGTATTTTACATATTCTTCCCTTCAACGGATCCTCTTCACTTGTACTTGTATAATCTTAAAATGATGACTAATAGGAAACGTGGCGTTTTAATTTGTTCTGTTATAATTGGTTTTGAAGAAATAATGATGAAGTAACAAGAGAAATTCCCATTTAAAATATTATAATTGCTTCATTTAACAAAATGTCATGTGGTTTTCGACAAATTAATGTCAATTCAAAAATATAAAATTGTACACCACAGCAATATATCACGATTGTCATTAATACCGCTCCCACATAATTATCCAGTGTTCGAATTAAATTCACGTTAAAGTTATTATGGAAGCACCTACACCTTCCGTTATATAACTATCATAGTCGTTATCGTGTAAGTACGGTGGGCAATACTTGTTTAAGAGCTCCACGTGTATGCAACTTGGAACTCTATTACAAGTGGCATAAGCACCAAGGCGTGGAGCTGTGGTGCCGTGGGTATGTAAGTGCTGCCTTTACAATTTTTAACTGTACTGCATGATTTTTATCATTTTATATGATAAGATTTGTCACAGTTATAATGTAATTTGAGTTTTAGAAAACATGCATTAATATGCATAAACATTAGTTTATACATGGGTATATATATATATATATATATATATATATATATATATATATATATATATATATATATATATATATATATATATATATATATATATATATATATATATATATATATATATATATATATATATAAATATATATATATATATATATATATATATATATATATATATATATATATATATATACATACAATAGATGTCCAGATTACCACTGTTTTCATTAAATATATAGACAAATTGGTAAGGTAACTTAACCTAACATCGTACCAAGTTGTTTATTTGTGTTTGTTGTTTTATTATTATTATATTATTTTATAATAAAATTTCAACTACACATAATTTAAACGAAGCTTAGAAGAAGTTGGGCGGACCACGTCGGACGCATTGGAAGATGGATCGCGGGAGTAATCAGTTAATGCATTATGCGGTTAACCTGCAAACCGGACGGTAACTGTATGCATAAATATTGATACAAATTAAATTACGACACCTTGCTGTGTGTGGAAATTATGAACGATAATATTAATTATTTACACTAACACTCGAGTGCTAATACCTGCTATCTTACTTAATACGTTAGTAGCTCGTTACAATCATATACACAAACGTGTTAAAATTTAAATAAGTTATAAGGTGCCACTTATCACCTGTTGTTCTACATGAGAGTACCGGGAGCTAGAGACTGTTATGTATAGACGATTATATATAAGTTCGATTCACAAGGGATGTCTTTATCTGGTTTCTATAGATTTTCTTTATCATATTAAGATTATTCGGTTAGATATAAAATTAGGTTCTTATAAAAAGGATTTATTGTAGGATAATCTTATTAGTGTTCTTAAATCCTTCAAAATCTGATCAACATGTACTATGATGGTATATGATATGGAAAAAGCTATTCATTTTTAACCGATTTTTAAAAAAGAGGAGTTCTAAGTTCGACAACTTTATATATTTTATTTCGATTTTTCAGTCAGTCATTTGTGAACAGATTTGAATTTTTTTTTATTTCACAGAGCGCGCTTCCGAAGTCATCCCATTGTCACCATGTTAGGATCTGACACTGGAATCCCTTAACATACATAATGTTAAGGGATTCCAGGCCTGTGTTTCATACAATTACTTATAAAAATATATACCTATGCTCATTTATCATGATATTACTGAGCTGATGATGATAGAAGATATAAATCTTCAATAACCTAATTATTAGATTAGTTAGGAGTTTTTTTTATTATTTTATGGACGTAAGGAAGTGTAGTTGTGTACTATTGGATTATTCTCGTAATGTGACGATGGAAGGGACAATTTCTCAACGCCATATATCTTGTTGTCGATATTAACTTTTATACGCAAAGATTTAGACATCTTCTGATTAAAAATGTGTAAAATCATTACTGGGGTTGCCAATTCATGTTACAATTATTATACATAAGTTTAACTTTTAACCAACTTTAAAAGGGAGGAAATTTAAAAATTCATTCTTCAGGTACTCATAGAAATATGATACATGTAGATACGTATGTACATATATGCGATCATCTATAGTGAATTAACAGAATACACGTATTTTTTATCAAAACAAGTATTTTTATTCAAGTACGTATATGTATTTTTATCAAGTCATGTCTCCGTGGAATAGTGATAAGAAAGCTATCTGCATTCACCCAATATTATATTAGTAGAGCATCAACGAAGTATACATATATTAAATATGTTAATAGATAAAAATAAACGACATTCGATAAATTTACTTATTATAATATTAAAGAGTCACATCAATGCTGCTACTTCTTCTATTTTAAGGTGATATTGGAAAAATAAGGCACAGTTGTACACAGTTATACAATTTTGAAGATATTAAGAACGGTCTACGAACAACGAACATTGCGACCCGTAACAAAAGTAAGGTGCACATTTAAAAGATAGATGATACCATTCGGATAATTCCGTTATCAGCACGGGGGCGCCCCACTCGTATACTTATTCGGCCGTTTCCTGTGACGTTAAGTCCTTATAAAGGTGGCTGTTTCAACGAAAAACTCTTTTTTTGGAGACAATACCTTAGCTTTTAGCTACGTGAAGTGAAATTTAACGGAATTACAGGTAACATTTCTCGAAAAATTATGTTTTACTGAAATTATACAGTAAGTACTATTGGATATTCTTAGCTATAATTCAAAGGCAATTTTCTACAGGAGTTTGAATTAATACGAGGCCAAAATATAATGATTTGAAAAATATAAATAGTAAGTTAAATAGATTTAAGCTTAAATATTGCAAATGAAGTAGTACTGCGACGAGTAGGCCAATCACGTAAACTTTTGCAAACGATCAAACATAGAAAAGTTGCATATCTAGGACGCCTAATAAGACATCCAAGGTACGAATTATTGCAACTCATAGTGATGGGAAAAGTTGCCGGGAAAAGGAAAGTTCGTCGCAGGAAGAAATCATGGTTAAGAAACATCAGGGAATGGACTGGAATTGCGAGTGCCGCTGAACTATTTCGCCTCGCTAGAGATAGAGAGAAGTACTCCGAGCTGACTGCCAACCTTCAGTAATTGGAGAGGCGCCTCTAAGAAGAAGATTAAATATGTAATAACTTTAATAAGTTCTAAATTTTCAAGCGTGGCGTTAAGTTCCATCACTCAACACGCAACATCTTTTTCTTGGAGAACGGAGTCTCTTAACGGTAAGTTTCCTCTGGCTACCCTGCTATATGCGAGAAACAGCATTCTCAACTTTTTGTGGAAAATCTACATCAAATTAATTTACATGTACAAAATGCATTATTTTCAGCATAATTCCTTTATAAGTAAGTTGTAGAAGTAAGATTGAAAACTCATTTTGCCCTCCAAAAGGATATTACAATAGGCTATTTGTCTCAGAATACAAGTATATTATGTGAACGAGACGTAAAATTATTTTCTCGCAAAGTTTAGATTTATTATCCACTGCGTAGTCGCTTCAGCAGCTTTTATATGTTCTTAATACTAAATAATATCGATGTGACACTAAACGCTGACCGAGGAAGATTCTACACATGAGTTTGTGTCCAATTTGTCTGTACTGATATAAAAATATTTATATTACATGATATTTGGCCACTTTATATTTATTATTATATATTTACGAGCATTGGTTTTTAGAAATTTGAGAAAAAGTGAATCTGGGCTTTGCAGGTGGCTTTGCTAAAATCGTTTCGGTTTCTCTAGGAATATTTTCAGTTACCTGTAGTTAGAAGGTATAACCCATACCTTCCCGCTTCGTTTAAGTAATAAAATAAAGTAAATTCTGACTTTCAGATACATTATTTGTACAATGTTATGTGAAATATTAAACTAACACAAATATTACTTTTACTAATTTACTCACTTTAATTTTTACTATTTAACTTCCATTTGAGTTTCATATTTTTAAAAACTTAGCTTAAATATCAAATATATAACCAATTTAGATATAATCTTATTATTGACATAATTAACACATATTTCTTGACACATATTTCTATTAACAATATATTTCTATTCATATATTTCAATATCAGGTGATCTGAAAGTGTGAATGCATGAAACGCGATGTTCAATCACTGCCTATATCTGGTACATATTTTAATCATCGTAAAACCCATCACATGCTTTATAGGCGGCGCTCCCTACGCAGCAGCTAGTAAATCATAAAAACGGCAAAATAGCTATCATTGGAGGAAAGAAATGAATAACCGGACTGTAATATAAGTCAATATTATGTACTATATATAATGTTATTCAAGAGAGGATGGTTCCTGCTTTCATTTGTCGCTCATTTAGAAATAAACGAGTATAAAATTGTGGATTACATAGAAAAAGCAAATATTATTTTATATAAGCGTCCCTATATGGATTTGAATCAAAAATCAACGTCACTTCATTAATTGATTTAAAAAAGTCAGTCAATGCATCTGAAGTCTGATTTTAAAGTTGATTTTATATTATATTATAATAAATCTTTGTGCGTAAAAACTTGATATTATTTTAATTTTGAATGAAAATAAATGAAATGATTTCGATAAAGCAATATTCCTAAAAAGGTATTAAAATACTTTTTTTTACGAACTCAAACAACAGAGGGTATTTTTTTAAATTGTTATCGTACAATGATCACAGCAGAGGACCGAGTTGAATTTGCTCGAAATTTCATCTAATATAATAATTCCAAAATTATAATTGCAACTAAAAAACAGTATGACATTTATGTGTTGCAATCAATATATAAATAAAAAGGCTTTAAGCTACGTGCTCTTCACATTTCGGGGATTAAAAATACTAATATGTCAAATTCATCATGCATCTAAAAAATTGCAATCGTTTGCAATACGGTATGATGTTGCGCATTTGAAAAAACCTATTTCAATTTAAAATTTGTTAGAAATATCCCATTCATTCAAAATATAAACTCAGAATAATAGATAAAAAAAGGTGTATACCTATGAAATATCTTTTTTCATTTATTTTTATGTATTACATATCTGACGATATTCCATTGATTAATGAACTCTTTATAGGATAACTAATTCTTACCTACGGCTTCGCACATTAAATGTGCCCGAAGTAAAGAAACTATGTAATATAAAAACAATAATTCAAACTAGTAGTTCTTGAGATAATCTTACTGAAACAACCAAATAAAAAAAATCCATCACATTAACCGTTAGTTGTTTATCAAGGTCGTTAGCAGAACAAACATTATAATACGGTTAAATTACACCAAGTCCATTACATTGACCAAATATTTTTCCGATTAAAGACAGTCACTGTCAAAGCGTTTGACAGTAAACGTGATGGTTAAGTGTTCGATTCCCACTCAGGTGAATGAAATAGTTTAATTTCCACGCTCTGGTGACAAGTTGGTGCGTGGCGTTGATTTTCTCCACTCAACACGTAATGTACTTTTTTTTCTGATGTGAGGTTTATGCTGTTATCCCTACTGGCCTATGTCTCCTCTGTCTATCCTGCTAGATATGGGATACAGCGTGATTATTGTTAGCTTTATTTCGAGTTTGTTGTAAAATTATAGAACTAACAAAATAAATAATTGTACTCATAATTATTATATTATTCATTCCCTCGAATGGAGATTGTGCATCAGACGTTTAATCCTTCCATGTAATATTGTCACGATTAAAGTTTCTATCGCATAATAATAATTCAATAACGTACAAATTTTATAACAGAAATACATATACAATACAAAAATAATGTACACAATTATTTTAGCCCTTGTACACAAACATTTGATATTAATAATGTATATTTTGAACAAAAGATTGACGTTTCGGAATATAAATGAATTACGTGGCTCTGGAAATGTAACATTTATAAACTACAATAAATTGTCCCTGTCAGTTGACTCACTCCAGCATGAAAGTTTAAATTTGATGAGCAGATGTCGGTGGATAATAAACTAAAATTTATATAAATTTATTTATTAATTGACGTCTGAAGTGATATATGATAGCGTATTTTGTTTTAATACTATTAAATGGGAGTATTTTGCTTGTTCCGCACCTTTTCTTTTAATGTGACATAACATAGTTGGTTTATTTAATATCTATAACAATAATTAATGACTTTATGGTTTTCAATATACTTGAAATTCGGATAAATAACTTTAATTATAATACACAAAACAATCCAAAATACATTCAACATAATAATCAGGATGACTTATATATAATTTTAATATATTGTGATCCCTTCAAGGTACATTTAAAGGCACGGATTCCGTGATCCGTTAAATAAGACTTAGCGTGTAAAGCTGACTTCCGCACACGTCCAAATGTATACGACGTACGTCCCACGTCACGTCGCGTAATATTGTTTACGAAAATAAATTACGAACAAATGAAATTGTTCAAACACCGTAAAAATGTGCGTTTTTCAATCTACATTTTAAAGAGAATCATTTTCATACAAACAAAGCATGCTTTGAATTTTGATTTGTTTGTGCCCGGCGTCACTCTACAGAAGTGTGCATAGACGTACACAAATATACAAGCTAGTATGCACCAAACGTTCAAGCGGAAAACATAACGCAATATACAGTAAATGTGTGATTTAGTGGAAACAATATAAAATCATAGCTATTTCTACGATACGAGAAGTTGAAGCCTCCTTGAGTGGCTAGTTACAATGACGAGGCAGATAAAGTGGGTCGATAACGTGAAATAGCAACGTGAAAACGTGGCGAGAAAATAGCATTATTAACCTCCCGGGCATAATACGCGCCAGTGCGCCAGATATGGTAATGATTATGTAAATCTCCTCCTCACAGGTACATCTTGGGAAGGTTATATACTTATTAAAACCAAGATTGCTAGACCGAAGGGATTGTACGATGGAAAAAGTTCGTCCGAACGCTTGAACTTCCTCTCGACTGTTTATCGCCTTTAAATTCTTACGACGTTAGTAATTCGAAATCTCAGGTTCCTTGAAATCGGACTATCGACGTCGCAGTACTAGGCGACTCTCTTTTCAATTTCTTAGTTTCTCGCTGGAACCAGGAAAGTATTGTATGGATAGATTCTTATCTCTCAAAAGCTATTTAGCTAAATGGAATTTACAGAGCCCGCACTGCAGTTCGACGTAGTACATTGTAATATTTAAAATCTTGGAAATTTGAGTCTTAGTTGGCCGTTGTATTTATTTAGCGTTTCTTAATTTTATTATTGTGACGTTTTTAAGTATCCGTTATGCTTCTCGCTATTTGTGCTACGCTATCTGTACTAAAATAAATCAGAGCGTTGATGCTGATGCGCAGTGTTATAGCCAAACATCGTCAAACAATTACTCGGAAGCGCCGTTGAAAATGTTAAACTTGAATTACCTAATTGAGCCTCGTTAATCAAGAGAACGAAGTTTTCACAAGTGCTTAAATTATTTGCCTCAAACATAAAACATCGAAATTCAAAGCGTTTCTCAAATATTTCCGTCGACGGCGGACTCAACACAAAGTGAATTTCACGAATAGAAAATATTGAAAACGAGCTGAGAGCATCAAAAATACTGACCTCGGGTCTTGTTAATGAACTTAATGAGTGAAGGAACTGGAAGTTGTATAGCGAAAGAAAGTTTACGAAAGCATCTTGCAAGTTTCAATTCCAGATGCTGTAACAACATTGTGGTAACATTCACACAACTTTCCGAGAAAATGAATGCATCATAAAATAAATACGGCTTAATATCTTATTCATAAACTTAAACGTCTTGTGTTTCTACGGATTGAAAAGTTATCTTAAAAACAATAACAGATTTTGCAGAATGATATTTACTAACAACATAATTATGTATTGGCAAGAAAATAAATTCCGATCAGCTCATAAATGTTGCATATGAGGAAATTTTGGCAAATTTACGTTACCTATGTTAAGGTAACGTGCATTTCAATTATAAAACTAAGAAAATATACTTTATATGCAATCAGAATTATGAAGTGACAAACTCGTTACCTGGTTGTCCTGGTGCTTGGTAAATGTAGAATTGTCATTAGATCTAGGCAAGGTACAGTTGCAATTGACCAAGTAAATAAGATATCAACAAGTGGATCCAAATGGCATTGTAAAATATTCTTATATTGATAGATTTGATATTTATATTCTACTAGTTACTGCTGAAACTCTTTAGCTAAAGCGCCATTCAGTTATTGCTTATAGCTGTGAGAGTCTAATTAAGTTCTTCATCAGACTTTCCAGATCTTCAGACATATCAACTAAAAACAATTGCTAAAGATCCATTTTCTTATTTCTTCTAGTGTAGATTTGAGTTATTTTGGTTTTGCACTAGGTGTTCAAACTTATATAGGACAAATATTTCAGTTTTCAAAATCAATTAGATTTAACTACATCTAACTTAGTAACTACTCAAATCTAACAAGTTAATATACTGAGCGTGTAAAACGAGTCAAAGACAAGACAAGAATTTCAGATTCATATTCTATTATAATTTTTTCATCAAACTAAGTTCTTTACTATATTTAATGACATATTTTATCTAGTGTATTATTATTGTAAATATAACCAGCAATAATAATGTGAGTGCCCTTTAAGTAGATATTCTATTTATGTCAATATTATGTTCATAAGCACATAGTATTACTAATGTCCTTCATTTAAATGAAACTTTAACGATGACTTTGTAGAAAATAAGAAAAGCAATTGTATTGATCATGATCATTTTCTTTTTTTTTTATAAAATTGATATTTTTTAAAAACACTTGTCACATATACATACATATCATTAAATAAAAAAATTTAGAAAAAGAAAATAGATTTAGTTTGACCAGATATATAAAATATTAATTAGATAATATTTACGCACAATTTAAAAATATTATATTCTATATCAGGTTATGAAACGGAAATAGGAAGAAGAATAGACACCAAAACTTACACTAAACGTAATAAAAGAATTGGAAAATAATTCCAACAAAAAGCAAGTCTCCAAAACTTACGTCAGACACTCAGTAAAATGAAATACGTTGCCGGCACCGGCCTTCGGCAAATGGTTTAATATCGAAATGTGATCACTTAGCGCAATCTCCTACAAAAGAAAAAATTACAGAAAAAGCCCCAAATGTATTTAGCTTTTAAAACATGAAAATACTTATGTTTCAATTTGCATGCAGTCGGTAAAAACGAAGTGGATTGATAGGATATTAATACTCTTTCACATTAAGGTACAAACAAAATTTGGAAAATATGGTGTATTTTGTGTTCATTTAGTTCAAATTTTTACCAATTTTCAACGTAACACCAAATTTTTCGGTTAAAATCATCAAAAATTTTCAGTGAATATTTATTGAAAAATGTTTGATACAAATAAGCTAATAAAATATGTATTACACTTATCCCTAGTTCTATTTAACGTGAAAAACTGATCCCCATATACAAATGGCAAAATACTTTAAACTGTTTGTCATTGTCGCTGCGACATATTTTTAAAAATATTTTTGTCAATTGTTGGAATATATCCAACGTATACCTTTTTTGTTATTTATCATCCAGCATAGGTCATTGTCAAAAGAATTGCACATGTAATATCCAACAAGAACAAATAAAATATCCATAAATGGCATACAGAGTCAAACTCGTGTCTCTTATATTTACAATTAAAATGCACAACTTCAAAGCGTCCATTGAATTCATCTCTGTAAAAGCACCCAAGAGGAAAATATTTACGCTTTTTCGAAATGCAGAAATCAAGTAACAAGGAATTGGTTTTAGCGAGTAGCAGCGTCAGGGACCGAACTGTTGAATAAAACGAGAGCATTGCGCAGTAATAATGGTTACCTTGCTGAAGTATGAGTAGAAAAATTTGAGTGCCTACGCTACATCGCCAACGAATAAGGCAGGCGAAGACGCCGAGTAATTTGTGGGCTCTTTTTCATATTTCCGTATAGTTGATCTTAATGAAATAATTTTTTGCATATTTAATAATATAGCTGCTTCGTCTGAAATATATTATGAGATTCTAAAAATACAAGTAATTTTCTTTTTAATCACTTAACGAACATGAACTTGTCATAAATAAATATTTACTAATTAGTTTTAGCGATACAAAGCTTAAAAGGAACAAACGTAAACCTATATATATAGAATCACAATGTTGTCTGCCCGTCTGTTAAGACCACTTTTCTTTAGAATTTGAAATTAGTATGAAATATCCAAATATAACCCTCTTAGTCTACGAGCTTTATGCTTCGGTTTTGCATTTTGTGTAAAATTTTCCGCGTAGTCAAAACTTATAGCATATCTATAAGTATACCTATCTATACTTATGTATGTATACTTCTCGGTGACCTAAATTTATAAAATTTGGCAAAAGGTTAGAACTTACAGTACAAATAAAGGAAAATTTACGAAAATTAATAATTTAGCAAATTATATATCACAATAAAAAGCCATTACAAACTATCTGTAGTTCATGAGTGAGTGCAACGCCTGAAAATTTAAGTTTGTTAACCTTGGGTGCGCGAGTCTGACTCGCACTTAGCCGATATTTTTTTTATAAATTGTTCCCCAACATGTTATCTTATAAACTTAAACAAATAATAAGTTTATAATCACCAACCAGCTAGAACAAAAATAATTAAATTTTAAACGATTTGTACACTGCAAAATATACATATTTTAAGTACGATAGTGTTAAAGCGCGGTGTTGAGTTTCGCAACTTGACACTACAACTTACTTACAACCGGAATTCAGTAACTGGATGGATCTTATATATTTAAGTACTGAATGATAAGATATTTCGTCGTTCACTTTCTATTTTAATTTGAAACTAAATAAATATGAAACTCCGCACTTTTCAATACCAAAGCGGAGAAATAAAAAAAACATAATTTCCCTCGAGTGAGGATCGGGAGGAGTCAGCGCCATGATGTTCTCAAATATTTTAGCTTAATTCGAGGCAACAATCAAAACATAATTGTAAATTTGATAGTTCGACGTTTGTCTGTTAACGTTTGTCTATTGTAAATCATCGACTATACTATTTGAACAGAGAATTCGAACGTGACTATTGTGCACTGCTTTGTATATTGGTTAACAGTAACAATCAGAAATATAATATTTTTCTCCACTTTATCTATTTCTAGAAGACGTTAGGGCGGTCCCCGAACTAATCATGATCAGGTCCCAAATGCCATCTGCCCGCCCATCTAGATCGTTCCAATAAAACCATCACTTCTGATACACTTAAATATAATTTTATATAACCATTTGTATTATTTTTACGAGAAATAAGCTTATATAAAGCAAATTTCAAATACTATATTTTTACTGCCAATAATAATTAGATATTACTAAAAGTTACTTAAGAAATATTTGACATAGATTTCTATAGAAAAGAATCGTTACAAAAGAACGCCTATTATTTACGTTTTAGACACATCTCTGCCGGCATTTTGTTTTCCTACCACCTTGTTTTTTTGTATTTTGTGTCACAAAATCAGGTCGTCTGAAGTACTAAATGGTCACCTATCCCAGATATCTTAAAGATTCTCAAAATTAAAAAAAAATATGAAAATATGTAAAATAAATATTTAAAATGTTATATTTGTTAATTATATATTATTAGAACATATATACACATATATATATATATATATATATATATATATATATATATATATATATATATATATATATATATATATATATATATATATATATATATATATATATATATATATATATATATATATATATATATATATAAATATATATATATATATACATACAGTACAGTCCTTTCGTAGTATTTAATAATTGTATACGCACCTATATACCTAATCATAACGATAGATAGCATCTCATCATATTAAATTAGAAGTAATTTATTTCTATACAAAAAAAAAACATCTCATAGCAAATCGAAAGCGAGTAACTACAAATTGCTTTTAACAGAGCGTGTTAGTCTCAATACGTTCGTATAGTTTTTATACAGCTGCTCAACGCAGAGAAGGTAATATCCTTATTTATTTCCGTTGGGTGTTCGCCCGCTAATTGCGACTCGCACCCAGTGATTTTCCACGATCCCGCTTCTTATTGTAATTACTTGCGATATTTATGCGCAGTTTTCAGTATTAATAGGTACCGCCTTAGATACTTTTGTTGTCCTTTCCCTGTAATACTATACCATAAATTACACCTTCATTTAAATGTCGCCTCTAAATATACATTATTAAAAGCACCATCACTTATTCACACAGCAAATTATGATCATAATAAATCGTCGGTTTCAGTAAATGCATAGTCATCATAAAATGAAAATAACAGTTTAGAGTAAACACTGAATATTTCGTTATTCAACCGCTTCATGTTGTATAAAATGTATATATAAATATTTTGGACAATTTATAGTATACAATTTGATTCTAAATAAAAAAGAATTTATTATATGACCGGAATTTTTTTTCAGCTTCATGTTTATCTCGCTATATGATTTTTAGAAAAAAAAAAAATAGGATTCTAGTGATGCAATTAAACGCCGCGCTTTGTCATACGGTGTATATACGAGGATGAAACCTCAGCTGCATCAACAACCAATATGATCAAACATGAACTACAGTTCTACAGTTTTATCTTCTAATAACTAGATCAATAACTAAGTGTAGTTTAGATTAAAAGAGATAGTGTAATTCGTTATAATGACAACTACACAAAAGGAAACAGAGTTGATTGGCTTCATTTCAGTATATATTTTATAACTACAAAATGTATAAGATCAATTATTAAAGTTTAGTCTATATTAAACTATGTATCCTTATGTTCATTCGACAATACCCAAGTTCTAGTACAAGCCTATTTGAATAATATTTTGTTTTTTTTAATGAATAAATATATGAACGAGAGAACGTATGAACGACATACGTTCAGTCATCCACTGACATAGTGATGTATTATATTTAAGGAATATTTTAAATGCCTTTCATAATTTTAATTATACGAAATTACTGTCGGTATGGCAGGAAAAAATCAAAAATACTCTTTTAAGAGTTTTACTTTTGTGATATCCATATTTTTATAACAATTTTAATGATATATCAAGGCGTAACTTGAAATTATCCGATTTAAGTAGGCTAATAATTGTAATTGATGAACTCTTCGAAGAAATAGCTGTTATATATTTTAAGCTATACAAGTTTTATCATAAGCGACATTTTTACATAAAAATAACTAACCAAGTAAGCTAATTTAATATCGAAATATTGAATGAAAACGAAATTTAATGTCAAAATCTTACATTACAAGAATAATTTATTAGTAATTACGTACCCGAAAATGTTTCTCGGGTTTTACAAGCGGGCCTGCACGTTACTATTTCATGTCGTTGCGATTTACTCCACTGTTAGTGGTACCTATTATATATTAGTGATATATGTTCTCAGAGTGTATATATCTATATACACTCTGAGAACGGCCCAGTTGTAATTTGATTCCAAAATACTTCTATCTACAAATTTCAAACACGTACTTACATAGCTTGAAACGCTTACCTTTGTGGACTCTTTACTGTGACAATTATTAAATCAATGAATGTGTTCTGGAATTCATAGACAACTTTCAAAATCAAGAAGAAGGATACGATTGCATAATAAATGTAATCAATAGTTTTGAGTGTTGACGAAGAAATACTAATACATACTCATTTTAATACATATATACATTATATAACCAAAAATGCATTTTTAAAATGTAACATTATATCTATTGTTATATAATAACGATTACTTGATGAGCAATATGACTCATCATAAAGCCTCCCACTCACTCTATCAGCAAATGGGGCGAAAATGATTACCTTATCATATAAACTATAGCATTTATTGATGTAAAAGTAATGTAATTTAAATAATTTACACAAGCCGACGTTATAAAATGTTCACTATCATAAACTTTGAGGCGTTTAGTCTAATATAAGAGTAATAATTCAATTATGGGATAAATACCCGTCATATCGGCGGTGATAGCACAATCTGCGCGCACGATTGAGCCAAGGAAGCTGTGAGAGAGATGAGATCTCATTGCGGTACTGGTAAGTGCCTATTTGAGGCTACGTAGCCACTTATGTACGACGCGGGCCGATACCGTAATCCGAATCGACATGTATTGTGCGTTGCGATACTGCCAACAGAATATGGTTGTGCAATTGCCCATCCTGAATCTATAAACGCTATTAATGGTCTGAATTCAAAATCTCCTTTAGTATTAAGCAACTCAGTTGAATGTATTTACTTTATATTCATGTAATTTTGTATTTGTAATTTTTTGCGCTCCTACAAGTGTTTTTAAGCTCTGTTACAAGTAACAAAAATATAATGACATACTACACTCAACTACCTTAAGAAAATAATTCAAATAACAAATATAAAATATAATAATATATACGTTTAATAAGAAATAACAAGAACTCATCTCTTTGAACAATAATGAAGCCAATACAAGCTCCGTCTAATCGTCTACAGAATGTTTTATAACTAAATTGAAATTTACACAAACACTGTAGTGACTTGCGGCTATTATCATTCAATTAAATAAGATTTCGCGATGTCGAGAATACACCTGCTTAACAAACCTTACTACACCCTTTAATGTTATATTTTGAAGCTTATTTTATGAATAGGGCGAATAAGCAATAACTTTGCACAAACAACAGGTAAGGGTTAACTGTAAAATTATATTGCACCAATTAAATATTGTTTGTTTTTTATGAGCGAATGCTATTATCGTAAATATTAATAATGACTGCGTTTCTGTGAAGTGGAAATACATTATTTAACATTTAAATTAGTATTTTTTTTTAATTTCTATTATTAAATGGACTACCGTGTCACATTGGGATGGTGTCTGAATAATATGACCTTATACGATCTTTGTAGTTCGATTCCCATTCAAGAATTGAATTATTATCACATCAATTCTCAAATTCTGGTAAGAAATCGAGAATGGAGTCTTTATAGTAAAATAGTTCTTCGAGTAGGGTTTATATAGTGATCAAATATATAATATCAGATAGTTATATATTAAATAGATTCTAATTTGCACTTTAAATATCACATGTAATACCAACCTATTAAAATGCAAATAAACCAATTGAACATGACAGCGTAAATGAAATAAGGCAGCGTAAATGTACATATGTATGTATGTATATTTATTAGTATTAAATTAGCTTAATTTAATAATATTTTAAAATGTTTTCAACACAATTTATTTAAGTTTTAAAATTTTCCTTTTGGATCCACAAGTCAAATCGCTTAATGTTATATCAGCCACGTTTAAATTTTATAGTTTGTAAATTTAAAATGTTCTTATTCATTTATACACAATACCTTCTATATTTTTATCCTTTTTCTGTATTTTAATGAAAAATTATTGTAAATCGAATTAAATAATTTCTAATAACACGAAACAGCATGAACCTTCTCTCGTCATAAAATATAATCAATTGCTATATCAATGATGAATGATTACTTAAGAAACACATATAAATTTGACAATGAATATACGCTCAAGGATATTTTCCTTGCATGTATATTTATTTCTACCTCATATTGTATCAAGCGTTTGCATTTAACAAATTATCTACATATATATACCCTTTGCAAACATCTACTATGATACACGCTACTTCAATCATTGATGCACGCGAAAGTTCGGCCGTCGGAAGCCTAATCACTCCTTACTCGCTCAGCTAGAAATGACGTGCAAACTGACTGCAGGCATATTTTCGTGCCAACTTTCGAAATTAGTATCGATAACCATGTTGGAAACACTTTGTGAACGCATTCACAGGATAGGCGTTATTATCGTCTGAGCGATGAATATGTCATAAAATCTTGCACCATAAAATGTTGTCAGCACTTGGAGGCAAGCGACGTAAAGTCGGGTCAGATAATGATTTCTTTTGCGTGCGTATATTTTGATGATATTAGAATTTATGGTCTGTCAGCTGTAAGGTCCATTTTATATCTGTCTTAAAATTAAAAGTAATAAATTAATGTACGTATTCGTACGCTTGGTCGTTCGGAAATTGCAACTTTTTTTTTTTGTTGTACAGTGTTTAAGTCTGGGTAGGACAAAGCGGAAATTAATTTTGAAGAACGAGCCTGTTGTAAACCATTGTAATACAGGTAAACTATTATAAATAATGCAATGTTACCTTACCAAAACTTATATAGCAATGTTAGCAATGTTACCTTACCAAAACTTATATACGTTTTACATTGTTATTGTCATATCAAAATTTAAGACCTGGAACATCTTATAGTATATACAACATCTTATAGTATTACAAACATAATAGACCAGATAAAATCTAAGACATATTGATCATTATATATGATATTTTTGTAGATTACTAACGTAATTGAAAATTGAGGCCATCATGGCACTTTAGAAATGCCTTTGACTAACGTAAAGTCGATGAGCATTCGTTCGATCTCCACTTCATTTTTATATTTCAATTGTTTAGGTAGGTTGCCTACTTGCTGTACAAGGTAAAAAAATATAATTGTATGGAACATTTAATATGAAAATCTAAGGCACAAGAAAATTAGCCCTATAAAAAAGTTTTATATAAAATTCTATTTATATATAATAAAATATATATATTTTTTGTCAACGCTGGTAAATGAACGTAGTGTGGAAATAGTCATAACGTGTCTACGTACAAGCTTTAACTATACGTGAAACAAATAATTACTACATAATAAGATTATAATTAAATAGCTACTTGTATATATTACATAATTATAATATTTTTATGTATGTACATTATTATAATTAAGCATTATATTAAAGTAAAAATATCTTTTTTACTTAATTTTTTTTGAAAACAACATTTTTTTTTAATACATATATTTTTTGTTTGTTTTTGAACATTAACAAATGTACATCATGCAATTAATTAAAGAAAATAATATCAACACTCGCTCTGTATATAATATTTCTTAATAATATAACAGCCACTTGGTTCTTATTTATGAAGCTCGCGTGTTTCATACGTGGAGTTCGCCCCTAATTTTAAAGGTTTAGAGTGCACTCTAACCTAAAAATTTTAGAGTCAAAAGTATCTTCTACTTCTACCAAGCACGTATATAGATATATCGTATAAGGTTTATAATATAAAATTATATTCAGAATACTTTTTTTAATTCTCAAATTATTGCTGTAAAGCTAATAGAGAAAATAATATTTCTATGGAGTGTTTATGTAAACTCATTTCGGCATGACAACGTGAGGACTTTCATGCCCCTTAACAACGAATTCCATGCACACTTTTGTAAAGCAATTTTCACTGAATACCTCTCGTAAACGAGTACAAACTTACGCAGCGCACGTGCGTACGTATCAATAGTATAACAAATAGGCTGATATTTCGTCAGAAATAACCCGAATCAAGTTTCAGTATGAAGGCTTTTGTGTATGGCAGGTGAAAAAGTGAGAAGCTTGATTTATTCGTATACTGGCGCCGCCTATCGCCGGATGATTGAACGGAGAACGTGTTTATACATCGACCAAATCGTGAAATACGACAACTAAAATACGCTCCTGAGTATTTCGATTTTTAATAGTTGTCGTCGCAACAGGCGGCGATCTTATAAGATACGGGGCCCGCCTAGCTTTCGTTTTAATATTAGAAATATCGAGTCGGTATGAATACAAAAATTTGATTTATGTCAGTATTGCTCGTTGTATTGTTTCCTACGTTTCCTGCTAGCTTATTTTGTTCCTGTCAAACGCTTTCGTTTTGATATTATGCATGTTTTCCTTTATCTTACAGAATTTTAATAAAACATTTTTCGAAACTTAAAACATGTAGACATTTAAATGTTATATGAAAAATAATAAAACCATCTACAAACGAGGACCTGGCGTGAATAAAAAAAATACTATAAGTAAAATAGGTTAATTGAATATCTGTAGACTACTCTAATTAGTCGAAAAATATCTCACAATCTAGAGGAAAAACGCCAAAAAAATCGGCTACCCATTCACTTGCTAAATCGACTGAAGCTTACAAACAAAATCATAATGATCTCACAAATACTCGATATTGCAAATGCAAAAGTCGACCATAATGTACAAATGCTTTCGAATAGAAAAACTTCAGCAAATATTACCTTAGAGAGGGTTACAAATTTTTATTTCTTAACACTTGATGACGACTCCACCATCTAATCGTCTACCAATAAAACTAAAAGTTTTTGTTTAAGTTTTCTACGCGTATTTTTTTATTCAGTACACAAGAAATCATAGAAAATTTGAACGACTGGAGCAGACGTCATAAATTATGTGAGCCATCAAGCTAGTAAAGTTCAATTCAAATCCCGCGAACTTGGCATACGACATTCACGCGTGTGCAAGTAATAGGTACTTGCTATAATATGTGGCTGCGTGTCGACAGGCGATATTGACTTTGATAAACGATTTCATCATTGTCGCCCTACAAGGAGCCACGTCATTTACTTTGGTGCATTGCGGTTATATCTCACTAGCTCTACCCTTGTTTACACTATCCATGTAGTTTTTATGACTTCTATCGCGATACTCCGTCTAAAAAGAACATTTTTATTTGTTTGATATAGTTTATTACACATAAGTTAAGAATGGTTCTCCAAGTTTCTATTCCACTTGTACATTATCTCTGAATCGCTGCTATTTGAAAAATATACTGTCTTTTTTGTTCGTTATAGAAAATGTCATTCCATTTGTCATAATAATTTCGTTCCGCCCCTTAGTTTTACCACCGAGGGAATCTTCTATTCAGGTGCTTAGGTTAAATGTATAATCTTAAAATATATTTGACTTCTATTACTAAATTAAGCTTTGAAAATATATTTGAAGCAAAAGTTTAAGGGATATAAGTATTCTTTTGTTTATATTATTAATATACATTTTTTTAATGTTCTGTGACAGAAAGCTCTCGCACGTATCATTTTAATCATACAATTCATATAAAAACATTGAAAGTATTCTATAACCTACACTTATATACTTATTGAGTTCTAGTAATTATAACCAAACTCATATAGCTAAATATAGCTTCACATTAAAGCGTATCTACAGCTTACATTTATCTCTACGTATCACGTAGCATCCTTACCAACGTATAATCCTAATAATCTGTTTAAACATGAGATCAAGTCTATTGAAGAGGCCTTTGTTCTGCCTCGATAACGGTGATGTCCGACTGATACTTTCGAGCCACTGCAGATAGTATTTGCATAATGCCAATCATTTAGATACCCTTCATCATCAGCCGTACGGCCTTGTTGCGCCGTTGAATTTAATGAATACCATTATGTAAAATATTTGTTTAATAAATATTTGTAATCGGGGTAGTATTTAACTTCTACAAGAGCTTTTCTATATACAATAATAAATTGCATAATTACTCGACTTATATATTACTCTCGGTTACCTCCTTTTACCTTTGCTATGCTGTTTTTTAACATGTCATTACATTACAGTCATTTTAAATGTATAGATTTTAATTTGTTTTATACACGGTTTGTTTTTGCAGGGTAGGTACATTTACAGTTATTACTTAATAAATATATCTATAATATACATATACCAAATGTAAGCAGACTCTAATTCAGTTTCTCACATAACCATGTAGATTACACACAGTATCCATTTGTCACTCTTGGAATGCCAATGCCAATTGGAATTTATATTCGAATATTTTACTCTTTATATGCATCGTTACTTAAACAATTATATAATTTTCACTTTAGATAATCGATGTAATTTGAATGTTTGTATTTTTTATTATTCCTACGGGCTAACTCCTTTGAGCACCAGTATAAAAACTATCTTTTATGTCGCTTTACGCTACAAGTTATTATACCATACCAGAATTCACGTACTTGTATTCTGTACTTATGAGTAATCAAAGTAATTGGACTTTAACACTTTTAATTTTTTTAACGGGATTTACGTTGAATTCCGAGGTAAATAGGTTAGCGTATTAAGTTTAATTTTATTTATGTGAATACATTTATAAGTTACTCCTTATATTTTAATATTTAGCCTATTATAAATATACATGTTGATTATTCAATAATATTAATGGTTATTCTTAATAAGTAATATGTACCCTAAGGTACGGTATAAATGTTCTTTATCTATTATTCTAGTAATCAATATTTTTTATCTCTATTTAAATAAAATTAATATTTATTTTAAATGGACAAAATCATGATATTAAAAAATATTTTATTGGTCAATTTACTTAATACTTAGTAAAATATTATCTATAATAAATAACGATATTTGACACTTTAATGCAAAACAATGTCTATGACGGATTAAAAAGAGTTACAAAGTTTCCAAATTTTTATAAGCTCTAATGTAAATTAAAAAGCTAACTTCAATAATAAATAACAATAATCATTATGCTTCTTTGTCATAACAAATCCTGGTAATAAATCAATAAAAATCAATCCAAATCGATACTAAAAAGTGTAACATTTATTTGATTATGTTCTTTACTATTATTTAATTTGTTATTTTATTTTATCTATATTTATATAGATTTACTTAAGTACCAGATCACTGGACATCGATATCCAGTGGTCTTAGCATCTCAATGTGCTGCTATAGAGAAATAACGAGTATATTACAAAATAATACGTAAGTAAAAATAGTTATTTAATCTAATTTAATTACCTCTAATATACTTTTGAAGCAATAAACAAAAATATTTGACAAGAAAACATCGTCACGTCATGGAATAACCAGTATATTCTTGAAGCAGGAATTACTGACTACACGCCGTTACTGCTCAGAAATAAGCATAAGTATTTGCATAATACTGAAACGTCAGCGATACGGATTCTCGGGGCTCATTAACTTAATTGATCGGCTTTCCGCTAGACCAGAATCAATCGCACGTTCCACTATTGATTTGCATTAATTATCGCACTGAATGTCACATATCGACAGTGTTTCTCATAATGCAAATGATTATTTTGATGGACTCACGCTTGATTATGAACGATCGCTGTTTATGTATTAAATCTGAAAGCTTTTAGTCAAGTAAACAGTTAGTGAAAGCTAAATAACATATGTCACGAGCGAGGGTGAGTTTTCAGAATTTTGTGTGTGTTCACTATAATTTGTCTTCATAGCGTAAAGCTTCTTGTTCTCTTTGATTGGAATAATTGAAAACAATGTTAACAAAATGAAGCTATTTTGTCTTCACCATTTGTATATAATTTTAATTATATTTTTTTGACCAGATTACTTTACCTATACAAAACAAAATTCAAGTAAAATATTTATACAGTAGTATATTGAAAATAAATAGAGTATATAAAAGTACTGCAGGTATATTGACCCAAAACTTGCATCTGTAGGCAGATAAAGCACTTCACTAATTTCCGAAGGTCTATTTTTCCATGAAAATCTGTTCGAATTGAATTGAATCAAAAATCGCTATCGAAGTGCTTGCCAACAAGATAATGCGAATTCTATCTCATACACCGCACAATATAAAACCCGCTAACGTAAATGTAGCTTCAAAAAGCGAAGAGTAGCAATCTAGCGGGGAATAATTTTTCCGTGTGATTGCGATGCGATGTTTTGGCGCATCGTTCGACAAATAGCCCCCGTCGCAGTCCGCAGGGCGGTCTGCTGACGTTACAATTTCTACCAACGAAGCCGGTATCTAGAAAAAATGTCGAGATTGGCGAATATAGCTGCAGAGTGCGGAGCCTTGGGGTGTCGGCCGCTGATTCGCCGCGTTGCAGCGCGCGGAGATTGTGCCGTCTGTTTTGCTTGCCTCTTAGCATCTTATTTCCGCACACAAAAATTGCACAGGGACCAAAATTTTATTCGCAAATTGCTTCAAATATTACATTTGTACGTTATTTAGAAATTGTATAGTAGAATTCAGAATACAAACAGGAAGTTTCACATATAAAAAATAAGAAAAGATAGAAGCTATAAAGAAAAGTATGAAAAAATAATAACCTAATGAAAGTCAATGCTATCTAGTTAGTAGTTAAATAACTCATTCTCATTCTTGGAAACGTTCCCTAACTTAATAAACGACAAGAGTAGGACGCTTCGCGTGAAAGTTGCGAGCGTATGCTATCTCATGCAAATTGCGGCAGATTTATCATAAGACGTCTCCGTAATTGCGACGTGAGGAGATATGGCGGGACCGCTTTAAGCCACTCTGCTGAAAAAATGGCAATTAAAGGGATAAACTCGAGCAGTGAGGTCGCGACGTGCTGCGTGCGTACCATACCGTCGCCTTAAGACACGACAGGCAAAGGGCGTGGAGTAATACCACAGACTACACAGTAGAGCGTAGAGGGAACATCCGCAACCGCCACTGCACTCGAAGCGTTACAAAGCTAAAAGCAATACAGTTATTTGATTTTAGTTGGATGTGTACCGTTGCCTTCCGCTGGATTGTGTTTGTGCTCCTTTGACACATGTCAAAGTTGTATATTTTGAAACGGCGCATCGTCTTTGTTTTCGATGTTTGTTCGAGATTGAAAATATTAGTTTTATATTCAGCGTTGCATTTCTTCCATTCACTTAATGTCGTATAGTCAATTTATTATTTCTATATTATTAAATGCACTTGTACTTGCACTTACTTTAATAAAATATACGCATTTACTTTATTAAAATATACATATTGGATATAAATAAAGAGGCAGGTAAAATAAAATAATGTCTAATTCGATCTTTTTGTATAAATTTTGAGGAATCGAATGTATATGTTGCATAGTGCATAGATATGCGATGTAAATCATCTACGTTAGTTTTTTATGACTTATTTCTTCTTTATTACTTAGTATAACAAAATGTAAATATAGGAAGGCTATTATACAAAGTACCATCTATGCCACCGTGCCATTTATTAAACATACTTTCTGTTGATTTTATGTGCACTTATTTCTATTAGCTTTTATATTTCTTGATCTAAAATGAAAGTAAATTTTCGAACAACTTCCTATATTATTGATTACAAATGCACTGGTATGTTCTAAAATATCATACAACTTGAAAGTTTCTTAACTGTTAAGAGTATTAAATAAAATTCAGCATACATCGCCAGAATAAGTTTGTATAGACAATCGGCCCCTTGCCAAATCTTAAAGTCTTTAAGTAAATCGTGTTAAAGAAATGAAACAAAAACGCACGAACCTCCTACCTTGCATTTTATATTATATTTATAAAAGAAAAAGATATATATGACATTTGCATATAACAAATCTTTTGTTCTATTAACAGTAACAGCTGTTTTTTCATAGGTAGAAGTTGCTTTATAATTGAATTAAAATATCACCGTTGAGGATGAAATGATGAATTGTCACATGCTATTCTTCGGGACACAGTTACACAGTAGTATATATATGTTTATAGCTTGTAAAATATTCAATTAATATTCATAATACTAAATATTTTATTATGGCTTAATTAATGTTGTCTCGGCCCAGAATTGAGGTTGCATTCTTAGACAAGGAACGTTACGCCAATGTAGAGATATACGTAACGATACGAGGCGATTGTAACGTCTTACTATAATATAAGCACGATGGTTTTGAGTTCGATTCTCACTTGGAGAAATGTTTTTTTTTATTTGCATACTCCGGTGATATAAAGTGACTTAAATTGGGGTGGCAATCAGAAATTTGTTTTGACTCTAGGTTATCTCTGCCTACTCTGTCGTCGTATAAAAAAAACGTGTATATGTAACATAGGAACAATATTTATTTGTTTAAAAAACAAAAATGTTAATATAAACTTATATTATTTCCCATTAAAGTTTTAATATAAACGGGTGTCAATAAGAGGATGTCATACGCTAGCACTGATGAGCTAGTAACTTGTAAGGACGACCTATCATATGATGACACCCCATTAACCCTCGGTCTAGCCGACTTACCCCGCTAAAATGTTTTGAGATGTATACTCCATTCTACACTTAAGTATAGCACAATATGGATGATTTACTTTGTAATTAAAATGGACTCAGAATACAGAAATAAAGAAAAATAAAACTTCTAGTAGCTAGTAACAAAATATAAGAATAAAACACTTCAATAAGTGTATTTGAATTATTTATTTAGTTTGTTTAACTTCAATAATAAGGTTCGATCTAAGTTTATAGACTAGGCACTGTTAGTAAGACGAGTACTTTAATATAGGCACAACAGTAACAATTACAATGGAAACTATAAGTAAATAACCATAATTTATAACAACTCTTAATAATGAATACCTAGTAAGTATCGAATTCAATGTTTCTATATATATTTCAATTTGGATTTTTCACTTTATAACATAAATGCATATTCTAACTGCAGTACAAATATACCAGTTACCAACATTTGTCTATTTCAAGACAACACGCTTGACGCTTTTTTCCCGCATGTAACAGGATAGACAGATGAAAGATTTCTAGATTTCTTTTAGAAAAAAGCCCGCCATTGTCGACATAATTTTATTTTACGTGCTTGTATTTTTTTTTCTGTGTGCAGTATAGAATATATATAACAAAGATGCTCAAGACATTTCAAGATATTGAGTGGCAGTATTCAACGCCGTGACGTCTTAATTTATTCTCCCCGAGTGAGAGTGAGTTTGATGTTTTTAGCCCGGACAAACGGAAAGGCAGACGGATAATAATTTTAAAAATGTTTTTTTACGTTTTAGTAACATGTAAATAACTAAGAGCACTTGTACAACCCAACAATTTTGAAATCACAAACAGAAACATCAATTTTATTTATATTATACATATAGATAATGTTCTCTTTACAATTCAATATTACTTTTGGACGAACGACGAAAGTCTTTGACTGAAATGAATAAGCAATCCATATAGACATCAGCTGTGCATTGCAATCACGTATTGATGAACCTATCATTATGTCCGCTGCTTGGCATACGACAGAGTGTATAATTTGCTAAAATAATAGCACTATTAATTAATAACTTGAAAGTCAACACCCTCACCCTGTCATTAGTTCCAACAGAGACGTATGAGTATATCA
This sequence comes from Dione juno, assembly GCA_037127375.1. Lineage (NCBI taxonomy): Eukaryota > Metazoa > Arthropoda > Insecta > Lepidoptera > Nymphalidae > Dione > Dione juno. The sequence goes on along the minus strand of JAXRJS010000041.1, from coordinate 8,764,776 downwards.
ATCATTAAAGCGTTATCGCGTTCGCACACGACGTGCCTTCTAGTAACTTCGCCGTTCCTTGTTTGTGTTATTTGTACTGGCTTCGACGAACCTCCGTCAAACTATTCATTATAGTACCTAATCATCTTGTAGCATAATCTGCTTAATTTGTTGAAAGGTTGTTAAAAATTACATGCTTCCAAATGTTAACGTTATCAAATTTACAAGATTTGCTACATTTTAGGAGAGTATTTATCTATTACTAGCTTATACATTTTGTAAAATCTATATTAATTATACTGTAAATTTACAATTGTAGCTTCATTTGACACCTGATATCCGTATACGCTGACTGACTATTATATTTTTTGTACAGTGGACTTCTGAAAATCTTCTTTATGATAGGATTATATATGACAGTTTCCAATCGTTCAGAGCTCGGACTAAGCTACAACTACGAAGCGTGTTCTGACAATCTAAATCGTGTATAGACAAACACACAATAAAAATAACTGGAGTTTGAAAATTTCATACAACACTCAACCGCTATCATGTGCTGTATTGGATTAAAGGGAGCTTAAAAAGTTTTAGAAGGACAACTTTTGATGGACATAACATATTTTAGGCCGTCGGTACTTTACCTGAAAATATAATAGTTATTTATTTCACAATTTCAAAAAATCTCACCGAAAGTTTAAATTAATTATAAAAGTAAAGGTACTTATTAGGTAGGTGGTAAGCAGTATTATAAATAAACTACATTGTAACCTTTAGTGTAATCCTGCAGGCTATTGTGTATATTAAATAAATTAGCCTTAAATTTGCATGTATTGAACATAAAATATTCTAACATGGCTGAAATCAGAAGGATAATTATGGCTGTAATAAAAATTTTAACATATTTGTTTACCGGCCGGATGTGGCCACGGGTGGCATGGGTATGGGATTCACCCACGCTTATCCAGGTCGAAATACCGTACGAATTTAATATTTAATCGTACCCTCGTAGAACATTTACCGGCCCGAAATACTTACCCTATCTCCGAGGCACATCGGTTAGCTACAGTTTTTTTAATCGTTCATACAACACTTGACGTAGTCGTGATGGATGGCGGGACAGCCTGGGTCGCGTTTTGTCATTTTATTAATGCTAAAATTGGCACACGGTGACGTGGGTGAAATTTAAAAGGCTGGTTGCCTTTACGGATATGCTGAGGAATTTTGTGGTGCATCTTCAAAGAGGGTCAAAATTGATATTCCTGACAAAATATTACAATTGGTCTGAATATGAATTTAAATAAATATGGTTGTGGGCTCGATTCCCACTCGGGGTGAATGTATTGATTTTTATTTTCTTCGCTCAGGTAAAAAGATAAAAGCGCGGCGTTGAGTTCCATCACTTCATATGCCATTTAATGAAAGGCGGAACGTGGGGAACTGAGTGCCTTAATACACGGTTCCATCTGCCTACCCTAGTGGGGAACGGAGCGTCGTCCTTCTGTCTATCCTCTTATATGCGGGAAAAAGCGTGAAGCTGTAGTTTTTTAAATTGGTAATTAAAAATACATAATCACATTGCTTCTTGGTAGTAATAAACAAACCATGGTAAATGGTATATTTATGGTGCAGTTAGGATATGCTATTATTTATGTAATAAAGTGAAATATCCAAATAATTTTATAATATAAAATTTGTATTCGATACTTACTAGGTAATCACAATTAAAAATTGTTTTTAATTATGGTTATTTGCTTATAGTTTCAACTCTAATTGATACTATTGAACAAAACAGATAAGCTTCAATAAAAAAATAAGAAGTATCATATTCATAATAATTATTGAGCCTAATAAGCAGTTTTCGTTGTCATGTGCAAATCTAACACCTGGATTACGATCTCATGAATCTCAATGAAAAAGGGATAGCAGTCCGTAGGGTGGCCAGGATCATAAACTTCACGCTAACGAATTTGCTGGCGTCCACTAGTTATGGAATATTTCTGAAGATAAATAAATAATTGCACTATATAGTTAAATATTTCATTTTATTAAAATTTAAAGACAATAAGGATATAAAATAAGAAAAATAAAAAAAATTCAAATTCTATAGGTGTTTTTACATCTCCTTGCATCATTTGCGTAAATATATTCAATGTACAGACAATTTTATTTAAATCTTTAATTAAATTATATATTTTGTTCGTTTTGAAATTTATTATTCTCGTATTGCCTTTAATATTATATGCATATTTTATTCACTTCGCACACAAATCGGTATATAGACAGACACAAACTCAGTGGTTTTCTAGTTTAGTCTAGGTAGTCTAGTTTTTATTATCAATATATCAAAACAATTATTTTATATTATGACTATTATTATTATAAAAAAATAAACAAAAATAAAAATATAGAAAAGTCATAATATTAATTTTTATTATATACATACGTATAAATAAATACCAAATGAATACTAATACCAAAATTACTTACAACTGTATAAAAAAACTCCCAGATTATATTAGTAGTACGTTTATTTATATGTAAGTCAGAGTTGTTATATGTTAGCCCAGACGCTTAAGCCAAGGCGCAGGTAAATTTATATATATATATAAATATATATATATATATATATATATATATATATATATATATATATATATATATATATATATATATATATATATATATATATATATATATATATATATATATATATATATATATATATATATATATATATAAATATATATATATATATATATATAAATATATATATATATATATATATATATATATATATATATATATATATATATATATATATATATATATATATATATATATATATATATATATATATATATATATATTTACGAGACTCTAATGCTCTTATATAAAATACAAACAAAATTGCTCTAAATAAGAAACATTTTTAATATCACAAGCTTGTAAGCATCTACTTACAAATTGTTGCAAATTATTGAGATAGTTGAAGTATAAAACCTTACATGACGACGAAAGCGATTGTTGACAAGAACCAAGGAGGAATTTACAAAATGCACAAGAGAAAGCCAAGATATGAGGAGGCCCCAACATGATTAAATGCAATTTCTTTGGAAAGTATGCTCGCCGTTCTATGTAGAACTTTTCCTTTCAAACGCCGCTTTCTAAACTTCATGTTCAAACGATTGCGGATGTAAAGAATGCATATACGTAAATTCATATTTTAATTAATTCAAATTTTATATTTTTACTAAATTTATTTAATTTAGAGTAACGAGAGTAGCGGTTTATATGCACATCCACCTTTACCTGGTCGGCATTTAATCCTATTATACTATACAGTGCTATCTCATGACTATGATATAGTGCTATTATATATTATATGTATGTAATAATTATAAATGATTAGTAATAAATAATAATATAGATTGTATGTCTTTTAAATTAAAAAAAAATATCTTTAAGCAATATTTAAAAAATAATGCTTAAAATGCTTCCATACCGATGTATGTTGTTACTTCGTAAATATTAAAGTCGAGAGTCATTTTTCTCGTTATCGATAAGGGAAATCATCTAAAGAGTTGCTATATAATGAAGGTAAGTTGAGATGAACAGATGTAGCAAGTGACTTATGGGCGGGACGGAGCTCATAACTAGCGTCCAGCGGCGCATAAGTCCCGCGACCGCAGAGTGAAGCTGCAGCCACAGTTCGCATTATTCACGGCTATGTTATATACCGTGTTTTACCTTTAATTAACGACATACTATCTAACTTAGTCGCTGACATAACGTTTAGAGATTGTACATCATATTTTGTTACGCCAGTATATAAAAATTGGAAGCTGCATTTTCATTACGATTTCTTGTTATAAACATACTGTTGTGATTAACTGTTTTAAATAAATTAAATGAAATTGTGATCAATATATGCAAATATTTTACAATAATGGAAAAAGTCCTTTACTTAAACGAATCTAAATCAAACTTCTATCACTGTTTGCTATTTAAGACTTCATTTATTGACAAAGTCTAGACAACTAATGTAAGTTTGCCTTGAACAAGGTAAAACTCGTTAACATTTGTTTCTAAAATGATTTTCTTACGTCTGAATTTTAATGGTATTGATATAAGTATGTTATGATTCATAAAAAGTAAATACATGACTAAACGTAAGAGAAAAAAAATTATACTCCATTGGTGTAGATATGACCATTTTTCGATCATTCAAATTACCTATTCTAAACAGCACTATCCCCATAAAAGGCGTACAATTTCATTAAACCCACCCTAAATAGTTGGAAAGAACTTTGTTATTTGGCTGTCAGTCAGCTTTTAAAGCTCGGCAAGTTGGAACAAAGTAATTAAAAAAACACAAAATACTTACAAAGTCGGAAGTCGGGCTCTCTTCAGTTAAATTACTTGCGATTACACCAACAAAACGTTTAATGAAACACGTTTAAATCGCGCCAACTGGGCACGCGGCCGTCGCACCTCCCACCCGCTTGCCGCCTCTTTATGCGAACTACGATTTTTGTTATTTTTGTTAATTATCGCTTACTTTTTACAAAATTCAACAATTCTGTTGTCATGTATTTTACATAAATATATTGATAAAAACAAATGAAAATCTGAAATGATAATGTATAGGTAAAGGGTATTAAGCAATTAATTTGATTTCTTATACTTTTTATCACTAAATAAAGGGGCCTATTATGGTACCTACTAAGGCAAATTTGATAAGTACCAAGAGCAACGGTTCTATTTTTATAAATAGAGACAAAAAATCTTTGACTATAAATGTAGTAATGAAGTAGTAAGTAGTAATAAAGTAGTAAGTTAAATAAAAAAAATGAATTTAGCAATTAATTATTAAGACTTTCCATATAATAACGCAATGCATATCCTGCACAGTAGACACAAGGACAAGGACGAGGACAGTAGGCTCTTGCAATATTTTATCGAACCTAATCAGAGAAACACTTCAATAGAATTGAAATCAAAACTATAGTATTTAATTAATCCAACCACCTGTGTCACGGCAGCTCTGGACTTTTTTTTATTATCATTAGATTTAAAATGATCAAAGTTCATGTGAAAGAATACATTTTAATAAATAATACTATATATGATATGATTAAAACGATTCGAAACATTTTACCTGTAACTAGGATTTTTTTTAAATTATTAATTCAGCAATCCGCTATACAAATGTAATTAAAAAAAAAATAGAAGAGCAAAAAACATACTCTTTCATATTGTATACAAGTTGAGGAGGAATTTTAAAGCAGTTGATTGATTTATTTTATTTTTAGATAGAGTAAGCCTCGCGCACATTACAAATCGATTTTAAGACACTGCCTACAGCATTTATACATTTATAATGTTTCGCATTGTGTATGACTGTATAGAAACATTATTTTTAAATATAATTATTTTTTTGATGTTTAAAAGTTCATCCAATAATACAATAAATACGATATAATTAATGATTGATAAGGTTATTCATTAAAGAAATTTTGTTGAAAAGAAAATTAAAGCTTTTAACAGATTATAGATATTATTATTAAAATCAATTATGACTTTATTAAGAATTATTAAGAAGGAACTAGAATAATTTCCTATTTTCACCCTTTACATACATTGATGTGAAGACATTTGAATGAAATTTCATAAATTATAATAATTTTGTATGAAATTTACAACCAAAACGTATTAAATCACGCCGAGAGAATCAGTGAAATAGGTCTGTATAAATATGTAAGCGAAGGAAAGCCTGACTGACGTCTGCATTCCGCCACGTCGGTGCGGTAACCGTGTCAATTAACTTGGCCGCGATGACATATTAGTCTTTGTTCCCAATTCTCTTCCTTCCCTACGTAGGTAGGAGGTAGGAGTCTCAATTATCTCCTATGTACCCTATCCCTACGATAATAAATTCACCTTAATATTACAGTTCAGCAGATTAATATATTCCATTGTAATGTATTATTGGAAATGAAAAAAAAATATTAAAATTATCACGCCAGATCCGCAACAGATGTCGAACAATTAAATTCCTTGAATCGATCATAAACGAAATAGATCCACTGTAAAAATAAAAAGTTTAGTGACTGTCAATGTCAAACAAAGAAGATGAAAAAAGTTTTTTCTCTCAATTCCATTTTCTTTCACGATTCCTCCTTCACAGTCTCTAAAAGTTTTCAAAATAAGAGGTTTTCGCGAGAGTCTCAATTATCGATAAAGACGATATTAAAAATTCGTTTGTTTTGTTCTTAGCTTGCGCCTGGATAGCGGTGTCCCCTTTTTTCTATTGTTTGCGTAAGCAGGGAAGGGAGCGCCAGAAGCGGCGACACGATAATCAGAAATTTGAATTTCGGACCGCCAGTACAGGCGGAATCAGCCGATTTTGCGCGTCGTTTATCATGGCGAATAATTAGGCGGCGAAAAAGTTATTATCGCTAACTAAGAAGATATTGTTTACTTCGTCCAACAGATTGTGGAAATTGAAATGGACTGTTTGCTTGCTAATTTAACTTATACTAAGCTAAATATTTAATCACTAGATAGTCTGTATCGTGTTTGCAATCGATAGTTCCGTTATCACCGGAGGACCTATAGAACCTGAATTTACATAGATAGTTGCCGTTTGGTAATACCATGATAAAGGAACATGCTCTAAATTTATTCGTGAGCATTATAGTGTACCTAACATGTATGAGGCAGTGCTCCCTTAATGTATTCATGTAATTCGCATAGCCGGCATCCCCTTTGACCGGCCACGCAACACCGCATGGGCTGCCCAGATAGAGTAATATAACGTCATGTTTTAAAACCATCCATCACGTTTAATGTCCATATAAAAGAATTAGCTGGCGTGCCGTCTTTTCCGACATTTTATAGATTTATAACGTTCGGGCAATAGTAATTAAACAATTCATATATTACTAGCTTTTCGCACGTGTTATTATTAAGTTGTTATTATTAATATTTATATATATATATATATATATATATATATATATATATATATATATATATATATATATATATATAATATATATATATATATATATATATATATATATATATATATATATATATATATAATAATTTTAAACTGTCGGGAGAAGTGAAATAATTAAATTAAGTACATTTATAAAAAAAATATCATACTATACTTATTTTTAAATCAATTGAATCCTTTGAAATTTAAAAATACAAAGGTGGGAGTATTCTGTCGGTGCCCAGTCGGAATAAAAGCCCAAGTGCTACTGCTTGAATGTAAAAAAGCTGTGCTAGCGAGGCGCGTCTGAAACCAATTTACATTAAATGCGGTTGGCTCTTCTAGTGCTACCTCACATTTGCTTAAATCTACAAAGCCGGATTATGCTTTCTCAAAACTGACCGCGTTTATCCTTACGTGGTATAATCGAAATGAAAATATTACAATTATTCTCTTTTAAGGGTACAGGGTGTTAAAATTTTATGAAACTTGTTAAAATGATCTTCTCTATATTATGCATGCGTATTACAACCATATAGTAACAATATATGCAAGTTTAAAGTATATTGATTATATAATTAATTTAATAATAATAATAAAATAATTTTGAATACAATACAATATATTTGATATTTTTACTACTATTACTATTTTTTTAAAAAAGGGAATGTACGTCTTGTAATAAATGAGATAGATAAGTTTTAATATATAATTAATTAATTTCAGCTATATTTATTATTTAAGATAAGTATATAGGAAACATAATTATAATCGCTTGCACTATTTACCCTTATAGAACATGAAACAATTTGTTAATAAGTTTTAAATAAATAATAAATAAAATAAAAAAAAATATTAATATAAAAGAATTATACTAGCGTATATAAATATTTTTAGTAATTAAATGAAAGTAAAAGCATAGAGATGTTTCATGAGGTATGTAAAACTATTATACTAATAATTTACATATAGCGTCTGCCGCCATATTAATTTGATGTTATACGGGAAATTAGCGGTAAAATGTTATTGTATATAATTGATATTATAGACAAATCTGCTTTATAGTAACGTTTTAGTTGTATATTAAAATATGTCATATATTGGGATACGTTCAAAATGCTATAACTGTATGATAAATTTATAAATATATTTAATATAATAATTATTAAGATTAGTATGAATTTAATTATTTAATTATCCTATAATATGATATGTAACTTTACAATATATTAATATATTCCACGACTGACAATGTCAGTTGCCGCGACAAGTCACTTGCCGTGACTTTTGAATGTCTAGTATGATGATGTTAAGTTATATAGATATTGCGCAAGCGATGCTTGTAAGGCGTGGGACATAAATATAAGTTGTAGCACTCGACTGTCAGGGTTCGGTGAATCCCTGTTTTACTGATAACCGACACCAGTTATAGCACAGGCAGCTGCATAGGCTTTATTTTTTATATTGTGAACAACGCTTGTAGAACGCTGTATCTACGACTAGTTGTATGATAAGTCTAGCACTTAGTTCCATCGTAGAAAGAACAAAATGTTAGAAAGAACAAAACTTTTGTGAACTGGTGGTATACTCGTAGTTACTTGGTATCGCTGGCTGCTCTAGCGATATAAGTAAGTATTTCCATAAGTATTTCCATATAGAATATTTCCATCAGCTTCCGCATTCAGCATCATCAGCACCAAATACATCTATTATGTAATGATCGGAGTTTTAATGTCAGACATTGGTCAGACACACAGCTGTTTGGTATGTACTGAACGTGTATTTCCGCAATGGCTTTTTTTAAAAAGGGACATTGCAACAGAATTTCTTACTAACAAATTTAATGTTATGAATAATCACAGTAACACGTCAAATATAAGCAACTGATACTGAATATAGTGTAATATAGCTTGGTAGGTCTCAGTTTAGTTTAACTAATAATTGTTCTTTTGCAATTGTAGAAACATATGAGTTAACTGTTCCGTAGGGACTGGTATAATGTGCTCTACGACTGCGAACCGAAGTGGACTGTCATAATCCACCGACTAGCGGTAGGGAGTTAGGAGTAATATGCGAATTTGGAGATTTATATTGATGTCATTTGTAACGATCTTAATATAGAATAATGTAAATCCCTTTAAAGATAATATTAAACTTCAATCTTAAATTTTAATTAAATAATAATTGAACTTATGCAAAACATTGTATATATCTTCTACGTTACTATTCCGTTCCATCCCGGAGAGTTCCTGGCCAATCAGTCTGAATTCACGATAAGGGGCCCCCATTCACTATGCCCTCTTTTATTATCAGAAATGAATAGGGAGGTCGATAGGATGCCTTCGGCTATTTTTTGGATATGTCGAGGCTAGATCGAAAAGACTAAGACCTTTATTTTATCATAATATTTATTGATATCTCTTATATAATTATTTTACTATAAATTAAACCTATTTCGCTGTTACCTCTGAATTTCTAAAATATCTTTGTGCTAATTCACAATTATAAATTTCCGAGCTACTAAACATATGAGGAGCTAAATGTGAATTTATAATTATGATTTATATCTGTATTTTGCTATTTATAAAGAGGATATATTCTTATACAATGTTATTTAAATAAATAATTTCAAATTTAAGCGAAATAAACATAAAACAAACAAACAGTAGGTACCTAAGCTTTCCTTTCGATTCGCATCCTGATATTCATTATGAAGTAGGAAATTCGTCAAAACATGATTGTCTGCTGCGGAAATTGTGCATTCTGTCTCTAGGAAACGCACGAATTTCAATTTTAACATGTTATCTAGGCTTTTAAAATATATATGTACGTGAATACATTTATATATTGATTTATAATTATGATAGAATGTTTTTGCAAAGGAATAAATTTGCGACTCTTTAACATATTATTTATAGTATTTTACATGATGTAAGAAAGTATAATGGAAAATTATTTTGCCTTCTAATTTTAAATTATACCAAGGTATTGCACGCTAAGAGAGTAAACTTCTCATTGACTTGAAACGAACTATATAATAAAACTTTAAAAAAATCTGCAAGTAAAATCTATATCTATATTTATATTATAAAGCTGAAGAATCTGTTTGGTTAATCACATTAAACTCAGAAACTACCAGTTTAATTTATTTTTTATTAGCTTTACGCTGTATCCTGCACATGGCAGGGTAGGCAGAGGAACCGTAGGATCCTAGTGATAAGACACTCCATTCCTCGCTTTCTTCTAACGCCAAAAACGCTCTAAATTTATTTTTGTGTTTGATATTAATCCTTTATTGAGGTAGGTTTGAGGCTTTACATAACATAAGTGTTTTTGATGTAACCCAGTGCACCAGTGATTACCTCGAGCTGAATTTGAACATGATACTGCGATACCTTATTGCGGTCAATTTCTGTAATTTTTATTTACCTGAGATCTAGTTTTGAAATCAGTAACTAAACAGCATGCTATATTTTTACCTCAACAACTATAATCATTGCTTACATCTCAATATTGTTACACCTACCCCAGTCTAATTAAAGCATAGCCTATGCAATAGTTTCCAGATTTAAAATTACTAAATAGACAAAACATTCGAAGTTTTAATCTTAGAGTTGAGAAGCCGTGCGTTTTATATCAAACTTTGTCTCTATTTCTGCTTTCATACATTTATTTTATTCGTTCAAGAACTGTCCAGCTTTCTATAAACTTTGAAATACTACTTCCTTGGAAAAAGAGTTTTCGAATCCGTTTCTAAACTTGTTATATTTTCATGCTTTTTCCTTTAATTGGTATCGTGTTTGTTTTATATTAATTTGATTTAGATGTGTTTTTGATATATTTACGTATTAATGTAATATTTACGTATTAATGTAATCTTAGTGTTAAGACCCTCTGTTCTTTGCTTGCGGCCTGAAAGTGAGACATCGGTTGATGAGTGGCAGAAATAATGTCACCCTTCTGTCTCTTCAAGGCAATTAACCTAAAACATTGATTAGCCCATGTGGGAATCGAACCAACAACCATAGCGCTAGCAGTACAACGCTGTCCCACTATGTCACGGTAGTTTCTTAAATTAACCTTCCATACAGTACAATTTTACTAACATTTATATGATACACAATTATACATTTACCATTACCATTGAAAGAAATAAGTTAATATAATTCCAAATTTAATAAAAAATAACGAGAAAGAAACGCAAATGGACTGAACATGTAGCAGCGGGATTCAATCAGAGCGCTATAGAGTACCGGCGCTCTTAAGATCACAGCCCGCATACTAAATTATTGGCCCTTAGTTATTTATGCATCATGAGCCAACATCTTAATAGCGAGCGAGAGTTATGTCCAGCCTAAAATAATATTTTGTGTAAATGTTTCAAAATAAACAAGTGTCAGACCACGTTGTTGTGAACTTGAAATATGTAATTATTTCATTGTCCTAAAGTATTTGAGGCGATTTAAAGTACGAATAGGCTCGATAAAGTAAGGTTTAATTTCCAATTTATGTTTTGCCGCAGTATAACAAATTATAGTAGAAGCTTACCTTTGGATGTGCTCTTCTGGGAAAGGCGACTTTGGGATCAATCTGTAAAGAGTATGTATACATTATTACAAAATATATTTAAACAATTATTATAAAAGTACATAGTGTATTTAAAAAGGTTTTTTGTTATGCTTTAATAAAAGAAAAAGCAATCAATACCACGTCACCCCAGAGATAGATTAATATTAAGTTTCATATATAAAATTCCTAAGTGAAAACATTAATAATTTATTAATTACCATTGATATTTTATTTAAGGATACACATATAATAATAACACTTGAAAACAGTTCTAATAACTTAGTGTATACTATTTTTTTTTAAATAAATATCAATTTACATCTACGCAAATTTAAACGTGAATTTCAATAAAAAAATCCCATATCGTTTAATAATGTAAAAAAAGCAAATTCAGTTGGAATTCTTTACTTAGATATTCTTAAGGTGAAAACTCACAAAATTTATTGCTATAGATATATATTTATATATAGATGCACAATATGATAGTTAATTTTAAATATAACACCACCTGCAATATCCTTAATAACAAGTTAACTTTCATTTTAGTTTATACCTTTATGTACCTAATTAGTTCGATTTTACCATATAATAATTACAATACCGCATGTATTTGACCACATAGTACGAGCTTTGGTTTTAGTTCTATAGGTCGATGTTAGAATGAAATTTCGTTGTACTTATAAATTAATAACTATTTAAAATAGCAACAAAAAATATAGAGATCTGATAAGAAAATGACAAAAAGATAGTATTTTTATTTTATGAGTAATGAATATATATATATATATATATATATATATATATATATATATATATATATATATATATATATATATATATATATATATATATATATATATATATATATATATATATATATATATATATATATATTTCTATTTCTATTTCTTATTTAATTTTAATTCTAAATATATCAACGAAGAGTAGATGTTATATTAATCCGTTAAAGATGTCTATACCAAATTTATTACTTGCACATCATCAACCTTGTTCCAGAATCAAATAATAAATATAAAGAGTACGTCAACAGCACTAAGGAGCTAGCCAGTTAATTTTAACTTAATGACTCGAGTACGAAAAAATCACTCAGGCGTTTCCGCCCCAAACTAATCATGGCCGCACGTCCGGTCGGGAAGAGCGCACGATAAATTCACATCGCCTGTGCAGCACTGTCCATTCCTAAAATCCCAGCAAAAAAGCATCGGTCTGAAAATCCTCCACCGTAGTCCTGTCACTCGATTTCTCCTCTCGTCTTTTTCATGTAACCAAGCGCCACTATTTCATACGTGCCACTGTTTAAGCCCTCAGATTTTCTCCAGCAACGAGCGGTTGCTTTGCTCTTTTTTCTCGTATCTCGACGCGCCGCTGACCGTTATAAACGCAAAATATAAACCCAAAGAAGCTACCTTTGACATTTTTAGAGGTAAAACGTTTCATTTTCACTCGTACTAGCCGTTTTATCATCCAGTTTCTAAGTCCTGTTTTGTTTTTTGTTATGTTTAATAACATGCTATACGCATACGCTGGGGCAATCTTTCCGTCTTTTATGAGATAAAGTAATATTAAAATAAAAATCTATGTCATTATAAGACTATTGAAAATAGAAACTTGTACCAACATTCTACTTTTGCTAATTAATACTTGAATTTAATTTTTACTTTATTTGCTTTATTAGTATATTCACTAATATAAATGATATAATATTTTAGCAAATAAACTTTTAAAAACCAATAATTCTTATTTAACTTAATTTTAAGTAAATGTTTAGTTGGGGTGCGTGTCCCTAAATCTACATGGAAGTGCGCGTGCGCAAAATGCTCACACTTTTTAGATGGTTTTTACAATGGCAGCTATCAAATATATTACAATAGGTATTGTAAAAATAAAGTGCTAATTATATATAACTCATCACTTATCAATAAATATTAGAATTTTAATTTCAATTCTGTAAGCTTTCAACTCAACTGTGGTCAGTTTTATATAAAACGTATTTAGTACCTAAATAAATACAAATATTACAAATATTAAAATTCTTCGTTAACCTATACCAATTGAGGTATGTTTCTTGAGTTAAATATATATAAAATATACATATAAAATTTATATTGACAATGTAGAGTGTGTAAATGCTACATGAGTAGGCGCGCTATTAGTAAAATGCCATATACTACAAATAAACACCTCATTGTGCTATTATATCAGCACATATTGTCTTGTGATGTGTGTCGGGCTTAGAAGATAAGTATTTTGGATGATACTAAGAAGCTTGTAGTGCTAGACTTTCGCTAAAGCCTTTCACGGGCTAAAAACGATATACATTCTACGTTATAGTGTAGTTTGCACGTCATACTATTTAGATTGTACAGGGTAGTCGTAACTTGTCACAAGTGTATTTTAGTTATATTATATCAAAATTTCTATAGTCACCAAATTCTATTCACAATGGATACATGAGCCGTAGGCATCAACGTCTGCGTAATTACGTACCAAGCGTGAGAGAATAATTTAAAAGATTTTGCCCAAGAGGACTGCATTATTACAATATCAGAGAAACGGCTTTACAGCGTCATTCATACATTCTTAATTATTTAATTATCTTTTGAGTGCGCCACGGAATAACGCAGCTGCAGAAAATCCGTTGTAATTTGATTAAATTGGATTTTCACCCAGGAGAAAATTCATTTTTATAACGATATTGTAATTAGCATGAAGGAGGATAACGAACGCCTGTGTGCACGGATCCTATCCGGTAAAATAATGTCTTTATACGCTTTTACAGAGAGCCGTTGTAAAGCCTGGTAGCCTTTTAGGCGTTTCACGCAAGCAATTTTGTTAACGCTGTAAAATGACCACGAAAGTATACAGAGCAAGCAGAAAAATCATAAAACCCCAGATGGTGGCGCTAAAGCGATTAAGCGGGTCGATGATAAATTTTAACGAGTTATTTTAATGGAAGTGATCGCAGTCAGTGGCTAGCCGGTAGCCTGTATTGATAGAAAAACAAAATTAACTTTCAAAAGACTGCTCCGTCCGTGATTTCAAGCGTTTTATTTTAAGATGCTCTGAGAACTTTGAAAGATAATGACGTTCACATTAAACAATTTTAAGCTGTTTCTAACAAGATAAATTTAGTTCCTTTATTTACTTTAAAACTGTTCGGAAAGTATAAGTTATTTTATATATTGGCTATTTAATTAAAAACTACTTCGGTAGCGGACAATGATCAGGCAATATCATATGTTTGATTGTTGTAAAAAAATATTTTTTTATTCAAGTGTCATAAAAACCTGGTCAAAAAGCACCCGAAATTGACAGCGAAACATCGATATCATACGAATGTGACATTTTGATATGGGACCATTTGCGTGATTACAATCGACGCAGTGGCGCACCCTCCTTAACCGACCTCCCCCTTCCAACAACTTCCCTTACGATAAAGATTGACATCATCGCTTTTAAGTTTCAAATTATCCTAAGTCAATGCTAGTAGATTAATAAAAATCTACCTTACGTCTTATATAATATAAGCTAGATTCGAAAATGCTACAGTGTATTTTACCGTGTCATCGCAAGAAAAGATTGCAGGAGAAAGCACATTAGTGGGATATCACTGTTGGTTGAAAAAGAGCATGTCGCTTTATGTACTCATGCGATGGCTTCGACGTAAAGCCGATAACGTTAAATTTTATATTAAGTAAACAGTTGATATCGATGTCTTTCTATAGCCACATATCCCATGCAAGGTATTGTTAATATAATAATATTTCCATGCAATTGTCTTAAAAGATAGCATTGTTATATTTTGAATGTTGGAGGTTGAGTATAATAGTTTTAATACACTAAATCATTTTTTAGGTGTTTATAGATACTAAGTATGAAAATGTCAATTTAGACAAAATAACATTAATAAAAACTCTTAGATGGCTTAATTCAAGGTTTCCACTCGGAATAAATTATTTTCGTTTCCATATATCTCTTTTACCGGATTAATTATATTGCTAACACTTGGCAGTAGTCTGTGATAACGGGAAGGCTAGTCTACCCACGACATGAAAAAATTTGGGTTACCAAAAATTGTACCGAACAAAAGTATACATACACGATTAATACGATAAAATAGATTGTATTAATTTATAATTTAAACATTTACAATCTTTCTTAGACCCTTCAAGCGGGAAAAGTGACCATATAAGATATATGTAAGTTCCATATTGCCCACTGTAACACTGAGCGGGATTACTATCTGAGCCCCGGTGTCAATTCAGTTGCACCTAAGCATTTGAACACGGCGCAAATGGATTCAATGATCTTGTAGATACCGTGTATGGACGCCACTTGATCCCAGCATGCTCTATATAGCTAGGATTCTGAAAGGAGTAACCGATAATGGTATTGAAGTGTCCGTGCGAATAAATTCGTATTTCAGATATACGAGTGTATTCCTTTTACTATTTTTAAAATAGGATCATGTTTAAAAATAACTGGATATACTAGTGGTAGCTTGCCGGAAGAAATTAAGGGAGTTGTCTATTAGGTAAGTGAAAATTGCTGCATGCCTAAGAGAGAGAGACAGTTTTTATTTTAATAATTATAGAAATCAGATCGTCAGGTTACATTCAAAATTAAAATTCAAATTCGATGTTATTTAAAATAACAACTCATACTACGTATTTTGAACGTCAATTAATTTACCATCAGTTTACTAAAGTTAATGCCTTAAATCACAGCGGGATTTATGTTCAATTTTTTTTTAATTTGAGCACTTACAAATCTACAATGGCTTAGTGAACGACGAACGACGAATCTACGCCTATTCGGATCGAAATTGACAGCGTCGACCGTATATACAAGGTCTAAACAAGTTCAGTTACGTTTAAATTTTTAACATTTTATAAATATTTTCTTTCCTTTACATATAATGTTATTAAAAAATTAAGAATAGCTGATTATTAAAAGTGCAAAGTTTTCAAAGATAAGAATATTTAATGTCCACTCCATTAGTTGCATAAAATCACATTATATAAATTTATATAGGTACTTGTAGACTCTAGTATATCCTGACTGTCGCGTCGCGTAAGTGGGTACCGCATCATTTGCTGTTCAGTCAGCGCCGTGGCTCCTAACTCCTAATTGGAACGAGTTTGGCTGCAGGTGTATGGTGCATTACTTGAGTTGGCTCAAAATTTGCGAGCAATTGCGAGAATATTTGGGCCGTTCCATCTGAAATATTTCATGTGTACGATATTGTGCACCCACGTAATTATACGTATATTAAACGATATCGCTTAATCCACGTATGGTAAAGTCGGAATATATTTATAGTATAATAATGTATTTCTCAAGATTTTTTTAGTACGCAGAAATAGCCTAGTTATTAGCCAGGCGATCCAATATCTCCTGTTTCCCTTTTTTAGTAGTAGTGGAACTCAACGTCGCACTTTGTCTTGCCATAGTGAGGAAATAAAAAAGCTATGAAACCCACCCCCATTTAATGTTTAGTCACCGTAGTAGGCAAATAAAATCAAAAACAAAAAACAAAACCATCAGTTTTGCCATCTTGCTTCAATATAATACTTCATATCATATTTCAATACAATCTTTACTATAGGTACGTACTTCAACATTATAAATAAATTATTCTATACAATATTTATTTACTTAATTATTTAAACTTAAACTAATACCTTAACGAATACATTGTACCTTATTAAACAACTTCAATGTTATAATTTTTTTTATTTTTTAACTAAAACGTAATCAGTTTTAATTCTAATACTACACCTATGGCACTTCCGTAATTGTTTAGATATTATCTAATGTACATACATACCTATATGTAACAACGATGACCATATTTCGTATGTTCATATTTACATATTAAATATTAGCTTAAACATTTACATTTGATATTGGACAGTTTGCTAGTAATTTTTATATAAATATGAAGTTGATATGTCAAAGTATTTAATAGAAATGGTTTAATTAATAATATGAAATATTAATATCAGATATATAATCACTAAATCACGTTTGGCTGTATGGTTGGCTGGTGTGCTGTGAAGTTGTGTGATGTTCCTACACTAGTAAAAAAATGTGGCGTTAAGTTCCACCACTCAATACTAAAATTATGTCTCGAATTTAGCTGGAAAATGCTTCCTAAAGCTTATTGTGCATGTAATACTATTGTACACAGTAATTTTACATAAAATTAATTGAGAAATGAATATTATTGTAAGCTACATAATTATCGAGAATTGAAAAGCAAAGTCATAATTGGCAAAATTTTCTACACGTGTGTAACGGAAGCGGTATTTGTAAACATTTGTCAATCTACACAGATTGAATCTGAATATAATTGTTTTAATTACAGCTTTCAATCATCACTCCATAAAGAAATATGCAAACAAATTTCGATAGATCAAAAACCACTTGACACGGATTGTTTATGAAGTAGGGTTTGCTTTTACGCCTGTGGAGACATGCCGTAATGAAACCTTGCTAGGGAGGCTCGACAAACGTCATTACTGGGGCACGGATAAATATGCAAGACAGGTAACGCACATTTTCATGCGACGTCCCAAGAATTTTATCGGTCGTTTAATTCTGTGTGAAAAAAATGAGTTTCTTGTCCGGATAACGTCGGACAGAAGATCCTGTTGGAAATGGCAGTGCCTGAAGCCTACCGCTTAAAATTAAGTATACCAAAATTGTATATATACATACTCACACGTATATATATATATATATATATATATATATATATATATATACATATATATATTGTATATATGTGTAAAAACAAAATAAGATTATAATGTAGCAATATTTGAATCCACGCTCATTACATACAGACGTCCTAAGTATAAAAAATTAAGAATATGCGTAACTAAGTAACGTGGTGCGGGTGACTTTATTTTTGACAATTAGTTACTGAATATATTTTTTAACTTATCGTCCTTGAAACCTCATAAATAGAACGTATTTTTAGAGTTGTAATTATTGGAAATAGTAGCGTAATAGTACCAGTACTCATGGCACGGGAATTCACCCAATACCAGTTTTTCTCAAACATGTTCAATATTCAGACAGCTATCAGTTACATTTTTATTTATATGTAGTGTAGATACAGATAAACATTTAAGCAAAAATAATGTGGCATATGTATATAAAATTTATTAAAATTTATCTTGTTTAAATATATTCAATTTTCCCCAAAAAATTCTACAGAGTTCAGTAATATATATTATTTCAATAACTAAAAAGTACGGAAAGCTATTATACATTTAAATTCAGTCTTTAAGAACAGGTAAAAAAATTATGAGGCTATACAAGCTGTGCTGGCATCATTAATATAATGTGGTAAGCGACCTTAAAGGCGAGGCGATGATTGCCCGCCCTCCATCGTCCGAGTATTCAGATAAAACGATTAGCAACGTAAGTCTACGTTATATACATCCGGGGCTCAAGTTAATTAATATATTATTACGGTAGCAATAATTAATAAGTGTATTGTTGATGATATCTTTTTTAAAATAAACTTACATTAAAAAAAAGCAAATTTCATATTTTTAGCAATTATCGAGACTTCAATGTGGGCTAAGTTATAATATGTACTCATATGTATTGGCTGCGGATTGTTTTATCCAATGATTGGAAAGTGAAGAATAGACTAACTTATGATTAGATATCTCGTAAATGTAGTCGTGGCACAGCAGCGCTGCATCTGTCTGTAAATGCGATGGTTCTGAGTTCGTGTTCGATGAATTATTTAATTTCCTCATTTTGGTAAGAAGACGGCGTTCAGTTGAGTTGCAGCTCAACTCACAACGTCTCTAAAATCCTAGTATCCCTCTTTTTATATTTAGGCTATATAAATATATTAAATATTATAGGTAATATAATAATATCTAAATAAAAGGTTGATCAGATCTAACAAATGAGGCAAATGTGAAGCTTTAATCAAGTTTTAAAGTATAAACTTAATCTGCAATGGAAACTGCATACAGTGGAAGGTACCGACAATGAAACATTGTGGCCGGCGGTCTCGTGAGACGAAGATTACGCACTGTTTGCCCTTCGTCGTCCGAGCACTCGACTAAAGCGTTTATAGGACACGTTTATTTTATTTCTAGATGAGTCTACTTAATGTTAAAAAGTTAAAACTATATTAATTTAAAGGAATTAGGTTTTATGTATTATGCTCCACTTAAAGTAGATGATACGGTATACACAGCGTATATAATCAATATTTCATTCTGGAACTTTCGAGCATTTCATTAATAGTTCAAAATAAACCAGGCAGCATACACCTCAACATATTTAATTTAAAATATGTTTAATTAAAAAAAATAATACAAAAAGGATTACAACAATGTACATGATTGTACATATTTTATATACTCCAATGATAAAACTGTCGTCTTATTTAGAAAAATTATGCAAGTAATGTAATAACATTTTGTATAGTGTAATATCATGCAAGACTTCCGTCATCAGTTTCCTACACGAAATATTTAGTACAGTATCATTTGCATAAGGAATAAATTGATGAAACCTAACCACGCATCGCTATGATACTCGTATGTAGATATTACGTAAATATTTTTTGTACATGTAACTAATACAAAAACGTAATTGTTAAATAAAAAAAAATGTTATAGTAAGGTTATTTAAAGCTTAATTTTATTATTAAAAGCACATATATATTTGTATGCTAGCACATCTAGAATTGGCTTATAATCTACGTCCAGAAGTACAGACAGACATCCGGAGCAGATATTTGCAGTCAAAACAGACTTAGGGCGCTTCGTGCATTCTGCGCATGTCATTCCTCTTCTGTATTATTTATTAACTCCAACGAGCTTCCGATGCTACTTTATTCCATTGTGCAGCTGTATCCACGCCGGCTTCTGATGTCCGAGCTTGGGAAGTTCGCAGCAAACTGACACGACTACCGGAAACTTTTGGTGCATAAAATGAATACGCCTGTCAACCAAATGTAAGCAGAGGAAAAATACTTGATGTGCTGTTCTTATACATGAATCTCGTTTCAACAGCTATTATTCTATTTCACTTGACCGTTTGATATATTTAATACTTTCATTTTAAAATTTTATAAATCTGCTTTTGTTTTAACACGTTATGGAAAATCAGTAAGTTTCATAAAAATCATTATAACATTTTAAACATATGTTATACTAAAAATGAAATTTGTCTATAGTTGGGGATGTAAGCGATGTTATTGGGGGACTGTGGTAGTAAAAGACTGTATATTAAGCATTCCTGTCCCCCAATCTGTTCAGGTGGGCGCGGGACATGGCTACACTCAACTTCAACTTATTATTTCGGGGCCGTATGTAAAACGTTTGTTTTTCTTCTGTGCCTTTTAATATACATATATTCCATACGTTTATTAAATTTTTTGCAATGTTTTGCTTATCTTTTTAGTGATTTATATGAAAATGTAAAAGATATTAAGTTTTTACCATTACGAGAAATATATTGTATGTAGCCATTTTATTCTCTCTTTTTGTGTTATCAAATGAATGCTTAATGTCTAATATAACTTAAAAATGTCAAGTTATCTCGCATTACAAAAACTCATTTAAAGCCGCAAAGAATCGTCCATCATTAATGAACTCGTTATAACGTTAATTGTTGCCACAATCGGCCCAGGCGTGGCATTAAAAGAACATTAAAAATGTATGTATACCATTTAAAGATTCCCATTGCGCGGTAGTCGCGTGCGGCCGATTTACGAAAGCTACTGGCCCCGTGCCCGCTAAAGTAGATTATGCTTGAAAAAAAATCAACAGCTTTTGGCGTTATGAGTTAATTTTGGAAGAATAACGCGGGCGTCGGTTAGTGTATCCCTTTATTTGGTGTTCCGGCCGCTCGGTTTGTTTAAACGGGTAATCCAGCGCAAAAACACGTCGAGTCTACATTACGTAGGAGTCCCGTAAATGTGTGTTGTTTGCTGTACTGCCGGAACTTAATTGTCGGACGATAAAAATCACTTACCGTTTTCATAATAACGTCTAGACCTAAACACTATGAATGTAACATAATAGAAATCAGATTAGATGCGTACTTTTGTACATACAATCTTAATTCGACCAGTCACTGACGTTTATTTGTACAAAACATTAAATGATAGCTCTATTCATTCATGCTCATATAAACTTACCAAACAAATGAAAGTTATCCTTTGATGGAACTTCTTCACAAGGACTTCTCTCATTTATAATAATATATTTTCCTCAATACAAAGTTGTTAATAGACGCAGGTAAATAACAAAATAAAGGCATCGTGTTTACAAGCTATGTAATAATTCAAATAGCGTACAACTACAACAACTACAACAAATTTATGCAGCTGCACGGTAACATACTTCAATGGCTGCATTCAAAAGCATTTTATTTTCATGGACGTCGGCGACTAACCTACCCATAGCTCATATTTTCAAATACCAAAGAATAGAGTTAGGTTGCAATTTGAATTTATGATCATAGCAAATAAAATGCGTTAAAGTCGAACGTGATTCGGAGGAATACGCATTGGAATTTAATTAAGCGCTTTTTACACTTGACTACCCGATGCGGGTTTCGCCGCGTGGCTGAGCACTTACGTTGTACACTGTGTCGCTTTTTTAATCACACATGTACGTGTAAATATTTAATTTTCATAAGCACTGGGCTCTCGGCATTTTCAACGCAAATAATATATGATTCGTAGGAATTTTTGATGATTCCAGTCTAATTTAGTAAAGGGGAAATGTTAAAATCATTTTCACGTTTCTAGCTAAAAAGATATTATATAAAAACAAGTTATTCAATTTGAAACAATCTGCTTTTAAAATAATTACAAACAGCTACCACATTCAATTTAGAATTCATAATATTATGTTACCTGGTCGTGATATATTCTTTTATAGCTTCACGCTTTATCCCGCACACAGAAGCAAATGCAGAGGGAACCCAGTGCTAAGACTCTTTCCACCTTTCATAACAAACAAAATACAATATTGTAATATTGTCCATTACATATTTTATATGTATGAATCTTATTTTGTCATTAGCACTTTAATAAGATACTTGATTTTAGTGATTTTTACATATTTTACGTGATCCACGTTCAGACTCGTGGACTACTGCAAAGTGTTTGAGATGTCGGATTTTCAAAAAATGTACAAATAAAGTCATATATGTGTTCTAAATCATATTATACGTGATTAAGCTGGTAAGGAAGATTCTTTAAAAATGAGCACTTTATAATATAATTTATATTTTATTGTATGTTATTTTAAATATAATATATAAAAGAAGAACAATACTTATATAGTTATAGTTATTTATCTACTTATATAAACGACGATAATGTGACTTTTGGTATAAAGGTTTTAACATTCAGCGCCTATTTTACTAATCAACTATCATCATTTCAATAAAAATCATTAGCTTTATAGATGTTAAAGAATAGGATTAATTTCAGTTGCTTTTATGTGGTCATTAGTTCTTAGCAGATAAAACTTAAGAGTCATCTCAGAGTAGCTCAACAAAGGCAAGCCACGAAGACCTATAAATAGCGGGCAAAAGGAATTTTTAATTGGCTTCATAATATTAATCCGTACAAGTATGATTCATATATTTTTTTCTATTTCTATCTTCTATTATTTATTTGTTAGTATAAAGTTTTGTATTTTTATTTACTACGCTATGATTATATGCAGTGAACGTTCTGGTCAAATTTTGCAATCAGTGATTAATTTACTTCATTGTATAATATGGGTATAAACCATTATATCGATGATGACATCGCTGTAATACTGTATATTTAAAATGGAATAATTATACTATAAGTACTATGTCAGTAGGTAAAAGGTAGCTTAAAGTATATTAAATGTACTATCCAATAATAAGATCCTGTAATTGATTTTATCATCAAAAATATTTAAATTTTTTTATTGAACTAAAACCAAAAATGCATTAAACTTTTTACAAATTCTAATACAATTAATAAAAATATTTGTGTGGCATCATTATAAACTTATGATTTCGATTTTTATTCTCATCCCTTTCTCATGTGTTTCCAGTATAACGAGGCGAGCATTATGCCTTCTTTTGTCCAGTTTAAATATAACATTTTGTTGTACGTTCAATACTAACATGCAATCTCAGTTTATTGTAAACGACGTTACCTAGATTTTCTCTTTGTCCTACTAGTTTTGTTAAACTCGATGATATCTTTTATACGATATTTTTTATAAATCACAATTGTAGATAGAAAATTTCATAATAGCAATAAATAAGAATAAAGCTATAAAAAGTTTAGCTTTACCCTGTTTTTTGTATATAACAGGTTAGGCAGAGAGACACGTTATCCGCTTTCCTCAATTCAGAGAATGTATTAAGTTTAGGAGCTCCTCCCTCAAGACAGAAAAATAGAAATAATTAATTCCTACGAGTCGAAATCGAATCTACGACCATTTTGCAGTCAATCGCCGTCTTACTGTACCACGGCATTCTCCCAGAGCTGGCTACTGGCTTATATTTAATATGTAGAACTGGTAAATAAATCAGTAGTTAAAAAGACAAATTTCCTTGTATTCAATATAATGGACTGCTTGAATGCAAATTAATTTACAATTTATAAATTTTCCTCAAAATAAATACGTATACATTATTATTAATATTGCAGATACGAATTCTACAACAGCCGGACCGTAAAGTATAAAGTATCACATTTTTAAACAGTGCCAATATGAAACCACGTAAAATATCGAAAGTTCCCAGCGTAAAGGAAAATTTTAATTTTTCGCAAAATTTCGTCGCAACGTATTTTAAAAGTCTATATGATTTATTAATGTTGGATATTGTAAATGCTATTTAGCTGAAGAGGTATTTGTGTCGCATTCAGGATACGTCAATGCTCTTTTATCGTCCCATCTAATATCGCTTTCTATTACGTTATTGCTTGAGGATAGAAAGACGAGAACGACGACATATTTTGGTCTAAATGGCCACTAAAAGATTTTAAATGTTCATCGATGTATAATTTTTTGCCTTATTGTGCTACGTATTAAATATTCGGTTCAGTACAGCTTCATTATTGACTTTACTTATATTAATTTCTTATTTATTTTTAGGTTTTAATTACAAATAAGCTAAAAAATAATCAAGGTCTCTTTAATTAGTAGATACTAGAAATTGCGAGTAAATAACCGTAAAATGTATCAAGTATGATTTAAAATAAAATATTTCCATTTTAATAATATTAGATTTAAAAAAAGATCTATAGAGCACTACAAAAAGGTAAAGGAAGCCAATTATTTTTTGTTAATTTACGACTTTATAAAGTATATAATATATTTTTATAAGATAAAGGTGATCATATTTTTAGGATAAATATATAAAATTTGTGTTAGTCATATATATTCGGTATAAACAATATTACGATTTGCTTTTATGTGAATTGAGAAAATGTTCTTCTCGCTCGATTTGCGAGGCTTCAGCTAATCTTCCTTCCACCAGTCGACTACAATTTAATCAAAGTAAACAACGACAGCGGTGTAATTTGTCTAGATTATTTCGTAGTGAGCTATAGAAATTGACTTTTTCCCATCTGTACTGCAAATACGACAAGAGCATGTTAATGTGTCTGTAATATTTAAAAGTTTTTATTAGTCTATCTTCAAATATATATAATACTAAGCTTAACTATTTAATTAATATCACAATTACAACGACAAGGTTAGACAATATGAACTTTATAATATTTTTCTACAGAAATATTTTGTCATTGTATATTTTGTAATAAATAAAACTATCTTATCTAAGTTAGATACAAGCGTCATAGAAACAGTTCATTTGGCGGACACCTTAAGCCTATGTATATATAGAGATAATATTGATTTTAGGTTGAATTTCAAGAAACAAAAATACAGACTGACACCAAAGCTCGGGAACACCTAATGGTCACCATATCATATATTTTGGAAAAATCACGCTACATGGCAAACAAATATCTCCAAAAATAAACAAGTATTTCGAAGTTAAAAACTAACTGACCAGGAATTAGTTTAAAATTAATTACTACTGCCAGGATTTATAACAAGTAATTTTATTTTATTAGGAATATCTGCTTCTTCTTCTGTACATGCTGACAAAGCATTCATATTATATAAAGGTGTGCTATAGTCTTCGTCCGTCGTGGCCTAGCATCATAGCAATTATTTGTAAGTGTAACGATTATGGGATCACACTTATTTAATTTTCCTCACTCTGGTAACAAGACAAAGCGTGGCTTTGAGTTTTGCAGCTCAACACGCAATGCGAGGCATTAAATGGACGTGGACGATGGATAGTGGACGGAGTATCTTAACACTAGTTTCCTTCTGTCTACGGTTCCCCCTACCTAATATGGCATGTGCAGGGGGATATAACATGAAGCTAAAAGAATACAGTCTTTTTCAATTGTCTTTAACAGATGATTGGCGGGCGGTATTGCCCGGCCATCGTTATTTAGACATCTCATCCGCTCGGTCCAGGAGACCATAGAGCTTAGTATAGAGTTTACTCTGTTTTCTTCGACATCTAATAAAACGATATTTAACCAACTAAATTGATAAAAATATAAAAAAAATAACTCAAGCCAACATAAAATTATATAACAAATCAATCAATAAATATTAAACAACCAGTAGACTATTTAGTACGTAACACGACAAATAAAAAATATCCTAGAATAAATTTAAACCAGTAGTGCCTCAAAGAAAGCATTAAGCAAACATTATCTTATTAAATTGTTTATTTTATTGATTCATATTTTTATTCACTTAAAACAGTTGTTTGACTTGGCTGATATCCAGTAGTAGATCTTGTGTTTCTGCTACAGCCTACATATATGATAATCATAATAATTTTTATAATTAATTAAATGTCACAAACTTTATTATTTTATTTCTCCAACTTTCATATACATATATATATATATATATATATATATATATATATATATATATATATATATATATATATATATATATATATATATATATATATATATATATATATATATATATATATATATATATATATATATATATATATTCTATTATTTATGTATATATTCATTCGTAAATATAATAAAAAGGAATTGCATGCCAGGCATTTCAATACCATTCTTTCATTATCTATTATTCAATTTCTTTCATTCTTTTATAAATAAATCGGCGTTAACAGCTCCTTTTAGATATTTCTTCATAAATTTTCAAATTCCTGCATATAAAACATGTCCAAGCAAAATATTTGGAAACGCGTAAGGCAATCGTGATTTAACGCTTTATGATCGCTGCAAAGGCCGTTTGCCCGAGGACAGAGAATTTATGTCAGTCTGAATGTGACAATAAACTGAAGAAATAAGAAGTTATTCCCTGCAGTCATAACGCTTAGAAAATCAAGACATGCCTTTTGAGATGTTTAATTTTATATGAGCCATACTATATATATATAAATATATATATATATATATATATATATATATATATATATATATATACACTATATATATATATATATATATATATATATATATATATAATATATATATATATATATACACTATATACTATACACTCAAGTTGTATAATTTACGACCCGCAGTTTGTAGGAATCGTTGGCGAAGATTTTCAACAAAATGTAGTGAAGTACTTCCTGTAGTTTATTTTTACTTGACATTTTGTGAGTATTTGGACTTGTTTTATATTTTAGTTTTGCTAACAGCAAAAAATATTAAATTATATATGTATTTTTTTCGAATGATATTAGTATAGAAATATAATTTACATAATATAATAGTTTTATAATACTTTACTTACTTAACGAGGTTGTTTATAATCAATCCAAAACTGAATAATAATTGCTTTAATTCCTTTTTAAAACACAGGCTTTTTATAAAAACAGGCTACTAGTAGATAAGCTTGAAGGTAGGTTAGTGTGTAACGTACATAAGACGTCGGTAAGTTATAGTTCTCTAGATTGTTTAATATAAATAAGAAATATTTCATAAATTATACTATACCTGAAATAGGTATATCGGAAGTTTTAGAAATTCATAACGCTTTCTTCAAAACATTTTTATTTCAGTCATCAATATATTAACGTCTTATAAAGTTGTTTAAACTTGCAAAAATTTGCTAAACGAAACAAGATATGAAAAGTTCTTACCTTTTTACCATCTAATTCGTGTGTTGCTTGCGCTAAAACTTTGTCTACGCTAGCGGCATCGGCAAATGTGATAAACCCGAAGCCCCTGGAACAAAAAAATTCAATCTTCGAGTTATAAAATAACATACATTACACACTAGCGTGCCCATAGCTGTACTTGTAAAGAGGGAATATTCACATAATAATAATATTATTTATTGATAATGTTATTTCGTTAGTAAAACATAAATAGACTTTTTTTCTATAATATAATTATATTATACAATCCTCTAAACAGATTCTAATTGAGACATGTTTAATTTTCGTATTTCACCAGCCATTAATAGTCAGCCAGGATAGTCATTACAAGATAGTCTTATATACGTCTACGACTACTGCGTCGTTGTACTGCGTAGCCACAGCTACGCAGTATTTTGCAACCGAACATATTAAGGTGAAAACATTTAAGGCAAAATAATTTTGAAATTATATTCAGAATTTATAAATATTTATAGTCCAATATTATAAGTTCTTTGGTTTCCGCGATGTTTATTCATATTAAATAAAACAGTTAAATGGATTAATCGCCAATATTATCATTTTTTGGAAACCCGACGTCTACCCGTGACCATGGACTACTGCAAAGTGTTCGAAACGTTGCGTTTCCAAAAAATGATAATATACGCGATTAATCCGTTTAAACTGTTTTATTTAATAGTCCAATATTGTTTAATAACCCAGTTAAGTAAATACAATATACATATATCTTCCATTTATAACTAAATATAAATTATGAAATTTCAGATATTTCTTTGCTCATAATTCTAGGTTAACAGAAAGTAATCACAGGCGGATTTCCGCATACTTTAATTACGTAGACTTTGAAGTTTGTTTGTTTTTCAGCTCTAAGGGACTGTAGATCTGAGTATAAGATATTAAAAAATCGGCTTGTTAGTTCCATGCGAATTGCGAAAGAATGTCTTAAAGTGATCCTAAACAGGCTCTGTTCCTTTCTTTTGAGGTTTAATCCTAAAATAATATATATAAATTAAAATGTAGATTTCATATTCTGGAAACATACTTATTACCTACTACCTAATAAAGTTTGAATACATGTTGCTTATGTAGCTTATCGAATAGCTTATCCATTTTCCGTGGACTATGATGGAAAGTAAGTACTTTATAGGCTTAAAAATAAAAACTGACGTCAAAGTAAAACTTTAAACAAGTAAATTAAATAATAACAGCGATTTCCAGTAAGTCGACGTCGGCCACGAGCGCTCGAGCGATAAATAATAAAAAGCCTTCTCCACTTTAGGACTTGCAAAAATCACAATTTATAGAGCATTTTAATTTCACTTAGCCGATTCATATTTTACATGTGGTGGCGCGCCCGACCGGGATCCGGGCTCGAATTAATACTAAATTGAAATTGTAAAAATGGAAATACAATTTTCTCGTTGTGCCCCACCCTCGCTACCTTACCGTAAGTGCCGTGCCGACGGTGTTGCCAGAAATGTGTTATAATAACACCATCTTCCATTATAAATTTCACGCGATATGAAATAAAAAAGGTACGTTATTATAGGATTATTGTGATAACTTATTACGGCTTTTTAAATTCACGGATTTGTATCTAAAATACATTTTTTATATTTATTTCGGCGTGCTATTTAAACAAACCTCGGCAAAACTGTAATTATAATTCCACAAAGAATATACAATCTTAAAAATAACTGAAGCGTCTATTTTCCTAAGAGTATTAAATCTACTCGAGTCTTTATAAGATTCATGGCTTAATACGCCCTCATAGACGGGAACGTACTACAGTAAGGGCGCTCGTATATGGAAATTGAAAATAACGAGGACCTCCGTTCACACATTGAGCTGACTGTGTATAATACGACCACTAATAATCGACCTACCGCATCCTTTCGCTAACCTCTATTTCTACCGATCTTTTACCGATACAAGGAACGCGGCAGGTCTCTTCAACTTGGTAGTAGTACACTAGCGTGGAGTTGAGAGGCCTTTTGCCGAATGGAGTTACGTCCTACTTATCTTTAAGAAGAGGATGCCTTATTT
Source organism: Dione juno (assembly GCA_037127375.1). Taxonomy (NCBI): domain Eukaryota; kingdom Metazoa; phylum Arthropoda; class Insecta; order Lepidoptera; family Nymphalidae; genus Dione; species Dione juno. The sequence goes on along the minus strand of JAXRJS010000041.1, from coordinate 8,734,916 downwards.
TCTCTCTACAAGAAATAACTGAATTTTATAACCTAACACGGCAAATAGCTTGTAAATGTAAAATTGTTTGGGTTGAGTTGGTCGAATGTATTATTTTAAAAATATCTTGCTGTGCCGATATTATGCAGATATGCAGATTTATATAAACAAAGTATCCTGCTTTAAAAGATTTTATATATTGTCGAAATTATAACTATTCTTTTTATTAGACAATTCAAGAAAATTATGCACGTTGCAGTTCACGTAGGTGATCTAAAAATGCACATTATGCCTACTTCTTGGCTCGAGACCAGCAAATTTCATGTGTTAAAATTTGTACGTGGAACTATTCCGCTTACTTTATATAGAGTTGAATAACTTGACGTAATTTTGTTTTAAAAGTTTAAGAGTTGTCTCTCAAGAGTTCCGGATGATTTTTCTACAAGAACAGATATTAATGGCTTTAATAATTGTGAGTGCACTGTTAAGACTGGTGTAATTTAATGTCTAAGAACTTTTTAAAATAAAAGTTCTAATAGATATACTTTTTTATCGTGATACATTTTTGTAATTAAACATTAATACACTTTAGTTGGTTTTTTATTCGATAGATAGTTATCTTAGTTTTTCTCTTTAAGGCAAGCAACAAGGATCTAACAGTTGTAAGTTGACATGTTTATCCCGAAGAAAATTTAGTGGAAATCAAAATTTATTTAACTTTTTCGCTTTTAGGAACACTTTTATAGGGAATTTGTAAAATTTTATATTATATTATATCACATGAACATTGAAATGTTTTTTATAAGCAAGGGATTTAAAATATAATAATTAATTAATGCCTGTGCATACCAGATTTGTGAGTAAGAATTTTATTTGAGTAAATTATTAAATAAAGTAAATAAAGTAATATTGTGTATTAAAATATGAAATCTATTTAGAACTGAGAATGAAAAACGGATTAATCAGTATCTAGGTCCTCTCTGCATACCCCATATACATAAAAAATTCATACGAAAAAATACAAAAGTAATTGGGTGGTGCATACATACAAATGTAAGAATAATTCTTGCATAGAACATTGTACACATTTTAGCTAATAATTCACAATTGAAGCCATTATCAAATTCTAACCAATGATTGAATAAGCTAATAGTCTCACATACATATTAGAGCAAATGCTACGGTAAACTCGCAGCGGTGCATTGGATTGGTAAGAGCTACCGATAACGGGTTACAACTATTGGAATAGTCTGATAATCCATTCGGCTATTGTGTTTGGACAAAACTGGAAGAAAATAAATATAGTACGGGGTCGAGGTACCCTAAACCGCAACGTCAGGAACAAATAGCGGTAACTCCCGTATTCATGGCTCATGGCTGCAGCCCCGGGTGGAAACCGATAGCAATTACTGGCGGAATTAATATCACGCCCCAAATGTTGCTCGCACATTTATACGTATCGAGTGCAATATTGTCTCCTTTATTAGTTGCCGAGACAAATGCTGCCGCTGTCGTAATTCTGCCCTCATTTCGGTCTTCGATTGCCATCTTTCTTATTTAATCTTGATGATGATAATTAATATTTCTTATGGCCATTTGTCGCTTGACAGATTGGATGACCGCTTTTTCAAGTTAATATGTTGTATTCGTGTTTTGCTTGTGGTTTTACTAACCTTCTGTTGTCTATTTGCTTTCAGATTTGTACAAAAATATATTTTAATTGAATATTCTCAAATCTACAAGTTGCATAGGCATTAAACAAATTTAAAAATTGATCAGATAAGAATAGCGAAATAACATTAATTTCATCGTTGTAACGCGATAACTTAATACATAATTCACAACGAAATTAAGTAATCCTATAATTAATCTAAATGGACCGTACAGCTGAATGGTTCAAAACAATCAGCCCTGCCGCAAAATACGCGCATTAAATGAAGTGAATGGCCGCCTCCGGGGATCCCTGATAAATTAAATTGATTAGAATCCCGTTCGATACTGCGCGTCGATGTAGGTCCGCGTAAAAATAAAGCCAAGTGAAAAATAATGTTTCTAGTTGATCACGATTTCCCAAACAGATCTGAAACACAATTTATTTTATTTCTTCCTTACAAGTCACTCGAGATAAGATTTATATACATTCTAAGGTCTTAATTTATATTTCAAGAATATAATTTATTATAATATATATATATATATATATATATATATATATATATATATATATATATATATAATATATATATATATATATATATATATATATATGTATATATATATGTATATATATATATATATATATATATATATATATATATATATATATATATATATATATTATATATATATATATATATATATATATATATATATATATATATATATATATATATATATATATAATATATTATCGTAAATGCTAAGATGGTCGCAGTTGATAATTTCATAAAGCCCTTTTATATTTACACTCTGGCGCGCAAGTAAGAAACTACTGCCAAAATTGCTACATAAAGCAGCGTTTCAGTGTCTCCGTTAGGTAAGCCTTAACACCGATTAAAATTTAAGCCCGAATTTAGACGACCTAATCTCATCGTTGCCCCGCCTCACTGCATTTTGTGACCTGACATAAACAAAAGACAATGGGTGAATGTAATAAGCTACAATGGGGTTATCTGTCACGATTAAGCTTTTAAAAGGAAATATGTAAAGAAAGTGCAATATAAGATATTGATAGTCTAAATATCACGAGCGCACTAGTAGCTTTAGTTACTACTGGCTATGTGAAGTAGAGATTCAACTGTAGTTGCATATTGCGACAGGCTTATCGGCTGCAGCACACGCCGTGTTTGTTTATTACTAAGATAGTACACCCTGGCACTAAAACGCGACTTGTGTCTGTATTAAATGGGAGTTCATCAATGTCTCGGAGTAGAGGCTAAATTAGAAGTTTTATGGAACACTCGACACGTGCAATGTATTCACAACTTACTACGCATATATTATGTATGTAAGGTGTACAATTATAATATATTTATATGATGTGTGAAAGTATTTACAAGTCGTTTAAATATAGCTATTGATATATCTAATAATTTTTTGTTTTCAAATATTCAAACACCCTACGGCGGTGGAAGAAAGGGACGCTTGTGATACACTAATACTCTTAACTTCACTTTTGTAATATTTATCAGTAATTCACTTTTTTAAGTGTCACACGATGGTCCTTAAATAAGATAATAAATTACTGACATATATTGATAAGGCTATATACTATAATGTCTCGAAAGGCGGAAAGTGGGGACGGAGTATCTGCCCTGCTACGAGTATACTGCTACGGGAAATAGCGTGAAACTATTTTTTTTTTTATATAAAATATCATAATATGATTGTGCCACCTTTACAACACTCTGTGTTCTATCAAATCTTGAACGCTTACATCATACTTCCTCAAATTCGACTGTCACATGTGCCTGATATCGGCTCGAAATGACAATGTAATATACAATTAAGTTCAAAGCTAATTATGCATACATACGCGATTGTTAGTGTAACAAGCTCAATAATTCATAGCATATTATTTGTTTACAGTCTACAACGGGTATTGTTTGCCAAATGAGTACAAGGATACCGCGATGGAGCCCAATATGTACTTAGTTAATAATTACATATACCACGTCGATATTCCGTATCGATCGTGTATCTATAATTGGATTTATTATAAGTCTATTATTTTTCTATAAAACCATCTAAAATGTTGAGAACTTCTCTATAAGGAGTTCATAGAACGTTGGTACGTAAGTGTAGTACTCAAAGTATTATCATTCGAAGAAATGCTGGTTGATTATGTCATAAGAAATCTATTTATAATATATTCTTAAGATATATTCTAAAGATATATTCTATAGATATATTATAAATATATTCAAAGTAATCTATATATACTACAATAAAACAGTAAAAAATGAATGATGAAATTGATAGTTTAAAAAAATCTTTACAAGGCGGACCTTATAACCTAAAATGTTAGTTTTAGTAACTTTTTTGATATCTCACAAAAAATCGCGACTGCGCCGATATTGTCAATTGACAATGCATCCAATTTATATATTTATTTATGTAGGCTGTTTATAAAGAATTAAATCCGACTCCTTTAAGTTAATTAATTTATATGTTAATCTATATAAGATTATCATATAAATGTTGCTATACTTGTTCTATAGAATAACACACCTATTTAAATAGGTAAAAATAATGTAAACGTTATAAAAGAGATATAATAATTTAAATTATTTATATGTATATATGTATTTATACGTAAATTACAAAAGCATATATTTTTATAAGAAAAAATAAAAATCTATTCTGTACATGAAAAAGTTTAAAATAATATACTATTACAAGTATTGATAATATTGATAAATAGAAGCTAATAGTCCCATCTGGAGATTTTTTGTCGAATTTAATGAATTTTGGTTTGGTAATATTTTAGTTTAGCAGTCTCTGTAGGAAAAGTAAAAAATAAACACATTCAAATTACCTCGATTATTCGCAAAAGAGGCTAAGTTATTAAATAATTTTTGCAAAAATTGTACATCGAATTAATTACTTATCTTTCTATTAAATTTGACCATTATTAATGCTTAAATTCTAACAATAGTTTATTAATGTAATATTAATATTGTTTTAAGCACTGGCAATGATAAACAACATAAAGTCACACTCAGAGCGTAAAGTTTTAAATGGCGATGTGCTTAGAAAGTAAAAAAGTAAATGATGCTGGAATAATTTCTAATATGAATCCCAATTGTGATGAGTGGATATGGTTTTAATTTATTTTGTAATTTGAGAAATTAGAAAAGAGTTTACTTACAACTGTAGAATGAACATTTATGTAAGAAAAAAATACATTATATTTACGATTATTAATAATTAAATGCGTAATTTCAAACGAAAGTTATATATATATATATATATATATATATATATATATATATATATATATATATATATATATATATATATATATATATATATATATTTGTATACTATATACGGATGAACTCTAAATCCATGTATATTAAGCATAAACAATGTGATTTTGTATAGCATTTTGAAACAAACGCAATTCAGTTTACTTAAGCGGTGAGGCCGCCAGCAGGTCGCTAGTTTGTTACAAGCAAAAAATTAATGTCAGGCAGATAGATAAATAGAGAATGTTTATAAGAAAGTTAAAAAATTAAAAAATTAAATACAGAAATTGTATATTTTGTAAATTTATATTCATTATAGAGCGAAGAGCGAGAGCATTGGATCTTATTTTTGTATGTTGGCACTCAAAGGCTTAAATTTCTTTGTGTCGAATATAGCTTATTCTCCGTATTTTAATAATGCGCCTTAGAAACTCTGATGTAATTATTTTATATTATTTTTTACTACACAAATATCACATATAAATAATTATATATCAGTTCTGATTTATTTTGACAAGCTTTGACCTGCGGTTTCGCTCAAAAGGAAATAATTATTTGCTTATTACTAATTACAATTTAGTTCTGTATGACACATGTGCCCAGGGTAACTCTGACTACAGGTACAATGGATTACACCTTCCTTGATAAATAAACTACTTAACATCATCAGTAGTTTCTGACGTCATTCTTAGCTATTACCAAATAAACTCATCAGGTTTATAATAATAGTATAGACATAGTTAGTTATTGCCATGTGTAGAAAGTGCTGTATAGAAACTGTTAACGCCGTTGTAGCGCAACTGTGCTAAGAATGCGTGACATATGTACAAAATGATTGTTGATTCAAAATCAGCTAAAGATCATATTTATTTCTTTTAAAGCTATAATATTTATAAAATATTACAAAGTTCATATTTGTCTGCTTTAGTTACTTTATTTATACTTTGAATATAACATCTATATTATGTGGAAGGTCATTCATGAAAAATAATGAGTTTATCCATGGTCAAGGTAAGTTTTGGCAAGATGCCAGTATCTCAGGCTTTGGTTTAATAAATGGGCCAAACGTATTCATCTTTAAGACCTCAAAATTGAGCCGTTTGTTATCGTGATTTACTTTCATAATTCGTTATGTTAATGGAAATTAAGGATTAGGATATTTTTTCGGTACAAGTTTTTTAATGAATCGCTTCAACATAAGAACAATCCATATCATATAATATAAAAAATATATACAGTGCCAAATTAATATCGTACAATTTTGATCTCATTAATATTATGTACTAATAAAAGTAAACGCCATGATTGATACAGATATTTTATTTCCACCGCAAAACCTCATAGCTATCTAAATAATAGGGCGAAATATAAATTAGATTCATAAATTTCCGTCCGTCTAATTGTATCATTACTCTGTGTTTATTATTACCTATTTAGCTTATTGCTATCACAGACAGTTTGTTATCAGTAACTCTATTATAATTGAACCGCAAAACAAATATCCCACGTGTATAGCAAATATTATTAATTGAAATATCCTCAGTGCATTACCTATTCAATATTTATGTAACTCCACGTAATTATTTCGTGATGTCCGACCCATGACAAATAATTTTCGAAATGTACTATTATGCTACTCGAATTTTAATGTACTACAAATTATTTTCATAGCTAGCTAGCTATGTGCGGGATATTGTTAATTTTTATTGTGAATCCAAACGCAATCGTGTTACGCGCAAAACAATCGCAGGTCATTTATTATAATAGATCGTTAATAATAAATTATTTTATAAACAATGTGTTGTACGCTTCATAAAAGATAGTTTTTGCATTAGATTAATTAATTTTAATGCTGTTACCGCTATTGTTTCGTGTGTTGTTGGCAGATAAATAAAAAGCTATGTTTTAAACCCCACTTTACGTCAAATGTTTATTATTTTTAAATTGTTAAAGAAGTTTATTCTTGAAGACATAGGTATATTGATTTATAATATAATATGAATCGATTTCATAATGTAAAAATCTGTTGATAAAACCTATTCTATCTATTTAAATCCCAAGCTTGGTACATACATTATGTTTGTATATGTATAAGTAACTGATATCAAAAATGAATTTTGCGTGAGATATATTACTGTAATTCCTTCGTATATTATCAATAAGTAAAATAAAAATGTTGATTTATTACATAATCTAGCAACAGTATAACGTAATTAATTTGTGGTCGGCAACTGAAAGCTCTTCCGTAGTAGATTAATGGTTGTGTATTGCAAACCTATGTACTTAATTAAAGTATTTAATTTAATCGTTAGATTTGCTCTCGGTTTTACCTAAAATACCTATATATCTCTTGTTCATATGTTTCTGGTTTTGTTTAATTAAATAGTCAAATGTAATTGACATAATTAATAGCTAATTACATTTAAATTGACGTTTTACAATTATTTTAAATACGCTATCATGATATAAATATGTAGACAATACAATAGGTAACGAATAATAAAATATCTCTTAAAATTTATACATATGTTTTTGTAGTATAATATTTCTCACGTCCAATCCGGATCGAAAAAAAGATCAGCATTGAAGGAGAAGCATAATTTTACAAACTTATACACGGGTTTCGTATCATGTATTCTATACTAAAATAACTTACCTATAACTTATTATACTGCATAAATTACGTACTAACTGGTACTAATAAGAGAATATTTAATAAACTGAAACTGAACAGAGAGCGTAAGTTCCGTCTGAAACTCTAAGCACAATGTAAATCGTAACCTGCTCGGGACAGGAAGCTCTACGCGCCAACGCTATACCATTTAGCTAAAATACATTAGCTACAGTCAACCATTAGATTGTTATTATTTGACCAACCGAAGGTGGCGTGCACGATAGCAGTTTCACTCCTAACAGAATCTACACTAAGATAGGTGCTTCCAGACGGTTTAATATCAAAACGTCTGCGATTTTGTATAGCAACTGAACATTTGTGTTGTAAGCCTCAATAGTGTGAGAGATAAAAGTTTATGAGTTATACATTTTCAAATTATATTTATTGGTCGTCCGAACATCTGCAATGGCTAGTTCGCGAGGAAATTGAAACCGTCGAGTGCATAACGCTTTCACGAACAATTTAAGTTTGTATTGTACTCAGTACGCCGCGATGTGCTTTTTGCAGTGGTCAGCAGATCCGACCAACTTTATTGTTGTTTGCGCGCTGCCCTTTCAACGTCTTTTGTGAGTTCTAAACAATTAAATCGACAAAAGTTTTGGCATGAAATTTAATCAATTACCTAATTAGTTTCTCTTATTTTCAACTATTATTAAAAATTGCTCCGTTATGAAGTTTGTGCTGTAATACAAATATAATTTGGATTTTATTTTTAATGTAAAAGTACTGGTGGCGAGAAAATGATAAATTAACCTATATAACTGTATTATCTCCATCAGGAAATATGTAGTTAGAGAGAAGAAATTCATCAAGATTTAATGACAGATAATTTTTGTCCATTTATATACATACTATTAAAAATATATATAAAACATTCCTTAGATAAGTTTTATATATAAGCTTTAGTACGTTACACGACGTTGCCATCGATCATTGTGTTCCTTGAGTGTCATTAGTAACATTATTGCTGCTAAGCGTACGAGCCGCTCTGTAAATACAAAATCCCATGGCAGGGGCGACAAGCGGCGAGTTATCTTTCCTACATAATAGCTTAGTCAGCAAAACTTGAGTGTAATTTAATTTGCATCCCAGCTAAAATAAAGGCGTCAGCGGTAAGAGAGCACGGAATTATATTGAAGATAGACTCGTTTATTAAAAGTTTATGTATAGTGGAGCACCAAGATTGATTAAAATTGTAGAATATAATGGTTAGAAATTTAAAATGTAATTTTTTATTTAAGATTTAAATCAAATAGTTGTGGCACTGCTGGTGGGGCTCAATGTTTCGAAAATTAGACGGAAAGTGGAGACCGGAGTGTCTTAATACTAAATTGTCTCTACCTGCTTTACTATACGTGAAAAACAGGGAAAAACAGACAGCAGATATTCGGAACAGAGCTTGAATCTAAATAAAATCTATAAGACTAGAGTAAATTTATGTTTACTAATTGTGACAAAAAAAGTCATAAATATTTTATTTCGATTAAGGTCAAAGCATATAGAACAAGACAAAAACATATACAGATTTAGATTGCTATAGTAAAATACATTTTAAGTAAGTCCTTAAAAGTAAAAAAAATATGAACACGAAAGTGTTTTATCACTTTGTAATATTAACATAGTCTTAACATAATATGTATTACATCTATGACGTATACAACAATGAACATGTTTATCTTAGAAACTAATTTAAAGTTCATGATAATCTTGTATATATGTAAAATGATATAATATTTGTTTACTTATCTATACGTTTTAAATATTTATTACGGAATATTATTTAATTTGGAATATTTTGCGTTGTTTCAGCTTTAAATATGTGCATACAAAAAATATTTGCTCTGCTCTCTCTAAACTCGACTGTACATTATTTTTAGTTGTTCTCCTTCACTATTACATCTGTGTTTATAAGTGTCGTCGACGCTCTATTTAACGGCATAAGTACACTCAAGAATTTCAATTAAGCCAAGACGGTGTATGCAGACAATTAACTGATTTTCAACACACACCACTTATACACCTTGATAACACGTCCATTTAATTAAAATTAACGATTCCTGCAAACAGCATCAGGTTATATTAGAGTCACAATTATAATAATATTAACAAAGGAATTGGTAGCAAAACGGCGTAATATTTGAACTTTCTTAAATAATCGGTACTAATTTTAATTCGACAAGAGAGACCAGTAATCAGAAGAACTACATTTACGTCTCCAACGAGGCATTTCCATAGAGGAGGGGATTCTGAGAACGACGCGGTATTAGTTCTCAACTGATTACATTCCTCGCCTCCGCTGCGGAGGACTCGATGTAACGACGAATAAACTTCATTACAGGGTAAGTATGGGAAATTATATGAGGAAATTATCTTTAAATGGTAGCGCTATGTAGAGAATTTGGCGTTGTTATAAAGCATGAAATATAATATCAGTTATAATTACAGACTTATCTCATTAATTAGTTACTAAACACATTACCTATGCGTAATTGATATCAATTTATCGTAAATAATATAGCAATATACCTATGTATTTTCTTCGAAATAAATAAAAGTTGGCATTTAAAATCAACATAGTTGAAAGTATTTAACTTTAATCATGTACAGGCCCCGTGTATATTATATAGACAGAAATTGATATGATTGATCAAAGTGATAGATCGATATGATTTTTCTGAATATCTCTATCATAGGATATAAATAGGTTTTTCAGGCTGAAAATGTTATACAAAAATACAACTACATTTATTTTGAGAAGCAACCAAGTGAAAGCGTATTGTCTGTATAATGTGAATCAAAGTTTCATTTGATAAAAAATTGAAGCCCGAAAGAACTCCTTAGGTATAAAGCGGTTCTAAAATATTGAGCAAAGGATTTGGGTGCACGGACTGGAAGAGACCCCGCGAGTAAAGTAAATAGTGGCCCGTGAAAGGGCCTCGCTAGAGAGAACTAAATCACTCTTTGTCTCGCATTAAATTCATCCTTTTGAGAGATTTCACGTTTTACAAACGGGGATTGTTTCGTTCACGTACTACTTCCAAATTGAAGATTGCACTGAAAACTGGCAAAGTTTTGATCTAACGTCGAAAATTATATATAACTTATCTTTATACTCTTTATATACATTTATTTTAACATTGCTTATCAAATTATATTTTTTTTTTCATAATTACGATCACGTACTTTTATTTGAAAATTACTTGAGTAATTACATAAGGCAAGTTTCGCCATTGTTCTCTATTAAAATAATTTCATATAGAATGTTCCACATACAATAACTTAGTTTAAGTTTAGATTACGCATGCGAGCGTAGCTTGTCTGCGGAGAGGTGTCGTATTTGCGACAAAATAAGTTTTAATTAATGGATTGGTATTAAGAGACGTGAGTGCTGCGTAGAGATTCGGGACCTTGTTTTCGCAAATATTAGTCACGGAATTACATAAATGGCTGTACCTATACGTCCCTACATATATCTGAACTTGCTTAACTGCTAAATATGGTAAATACATTTATTTTGTAAGATATTTCACCACGAGCTATTAATTTTATTCAATTTGGATTTATTTAAATAGGTAGTAAGATTTAGATTAATGAAGATACGATTCCAAATTTACACAAATTCGAATCCACGTGACAAGAGGAAAACAATACAACAACATAACTAATAACAGGAAGTCACCTCGTTACTCACAAGTGAATGGTGCGTCGACAATCTCGCGCGCCCTCCACTCCTCGACTTAATGAATGAGAATAATTTTGCCAAAATGCTTCGGAGAGACGGGACACACGCCCCGGGAATTTTTCAATTTGCAACTGACATAATGTAATAAGAGTTACACCGAGGATGCCGACACTGTGTAATTAATAACCTGTGAAATATTACCTGTTACAATGAATTACAAGATAAAAGTTGAGTGATAAATTTAAATAACAAGGCGGTAGTATATTCGCCGTCCCGAATACTTAGGAATAGTTGGCGGGGTGATAAGTAGATATGTCAGGTCCGGACGCTTTAGAGGAATCGCAACTTGGTTCGTATCTAATGAACGCGTGAACGCGGAATAACTTTGAGAAAGCTTGAATTATGTATGCCCTAACGAGATGTTTTTCTTGAACGAATCTCATTAACCCACTTTGTGATTGTGAATGTAAAGTTCGGTAAATTATTCTCGTGAAGGAGTCTTTTGTGCGTCCCGTAAATCAAACCACCTTCAATTATAGGAAGTGCGTCTTGTTTTCCATGAAGCCATGGTAGATTTAACTTGTAAACTCTATTAACGAAATCAAATTTAACGTATTTAAAGATATCAAATATTTTTGCGCATATTCATTATTTTTTTATTTCAATCTTTTCAAATATATATAGATGTGGTAGAAATTCTTGGCAAAAATACTTGAGTGTGAGTCCTAATTTGATTATTTTTACTATACAATGCCTTTCAATAAAATTAAAGTGATTTACTATTAATACACCATTTACTATCCATTTTAATACCATTACATCTAGGAATATACTCGTACTATACTACGCCATTCGTACTAAACGAAAATATAAATTCTTATATTACGTGAATAATAAATCACGTAATTTTCAAGCTCTAAAAAAAAATTCTGAATATGACGTTTACAACGTGTATGAATCAAGCCTTACCTACTACGACGAAATTCCATGTAAATCCCCATATAGAGTGGCTAAAATCGAAACCCCATAAAATAAACTGATATTATCTCAAGCGGACCAACTGGGCCATAAAAGGGAATCTTCTAATTTAATGGATTTCCAGCCTGTGGTATGCAACTATGTATGTTTTATTTGTGAGTATTCTCAAAAAAATTCAAGTACTTTCAATCAATAGTAATATTGGTATAATAAATATTATAACTAAATTGGGAAATTATATAAAACAAATATATTTTATTCTTTGTTCAATTAGAGTACAAATCGTAACTCACATTCCGTGTTGTTAAATAAAATTTCTCAACGAACTAGAACCGATATAACATTTTAAATATTCACAAATAATCCTTCGCCCCGCGTTATTTAATCGGCGCCTTTAATTCAAAAAAGACGAGAACATATCAAATATTAATAGAGCCCGCGCGTTGTTTCGGAAAATTGGATAATATCGCATCAGATCTAAGCGCAATCGCTTTTGAGATAGAAATTAACCTACCGAGGAACGATTCAATGGTTAATTCGTTTTCTATAGAAATCGAGCTGCCTCTAAAATCGTTAACTTTTTTCTTGGATCCCCCCGAATCATCATTAATCAAGTGTAACAGAAGTTTCACGCTACCTCCCGAATCTAATTTCACAAACAAAGAAAACGAAAACCTGTCTACCTTTATCAATCAAAACTGTTTGAAAATTCTATTCCGTTAGTTCGCACTGCGGAGGCGCGCATCGGAGACAATTGGAAAAATGTATCACGAGTAAAAAGTCGCATCGAAATGTAATATCGGGAGGACGTTTGGAATATGCTTGTCAAATGAAAATAAAGGGACGAAAAATACTATGACAGAGTACGAATGGATATTGGTCATTTGAAGCGGCACCTGACTTAAAGTTCCAAATAGATAAGATCTTGGCAAAATGTGATATCGCCCTAAATTGTACCGTCGCCCCTTACGTTTTGATGTACGCTATCATATGATAATTTTAAACTGGTGTTTGTGTCACAATTTTTATCTTCTTTAGTAGGTTACGTTTAATATTTAAAGGAAAATTCAAGAAAACTTGATTTATATGAATGTGTTTTGTAGAGCCCTACATTTGTTTTACTAAGATTTATAACCGTCTTAACAATATTATATAAGAAAATGTTTGTTTCAATCATGTGCCAAATACAAAAATGTATAGATAATATATTGCAAATATATTATTTAATCTAATTTCCTAGAAATTACTCCGTTCCTTTCCATTTACTTGCTTATTTATTATATTTTTAATATAAATTAACTCACTATATATTTAAAATGTAGTACCAAATTATTGAAAGGTTTAAATAAAATTAAACTATAATTATTTATTAGAGGTTCGATCAATCAAATAGTTTCAATCCCACAAAAGAGCATGTGGTGATTCCCACCAGTATATTCATTATAATTGTAACATATATGTATGAAATTAATATGAAAAAATAGTTTTATTGTATTATTAATATAATACGGTATTCAAAGGATTTGTATAACGTCGAGTACGTTACTACTTTTTTAATTGTTACTTACGGGTACATTGATCTTTTTTGAGCCCGCATCTTCAACATGGCTTTAATACAAAATGTTATTTCTATTCTTTATTATTAATATCTTTCAGTTTTTAAAGCATGTTGTCAGTACATGACGCTTTGTAAAAACAATTTCAAAAAATACTATTGTAGCTTAGTTTTAAAACAAAGATTAAACTTGAAAATGTTTGAGGAAATGAAATATTAGAAAATATTTTATATATTTGGCTATAATGTAAAAGAGCTAACTTGTGAAAAGGCAAGTTGTTTCTTAAACTTTTTTGCAAACAAACATTCTTTATGAGATTATTAAATTCTTTTTTATAAAATATGTCTAAAATATCATATGAGTAACGTATTCCACTAGAGCCTTACAGAATTTTTATTAAACGAGCGATATGTGTATATGAAAATATATCGATCTACTATTTTACCTCTATGACAAAAACGTTTCTACAAATTCAAAGAAGACCATTCGCGTCGGTCCCGTTCCATCACATTTGACTAGGTAAACATCCCGACCCCACTATCTACCATTGACTTAAATTCATTGACTTCCCGTTGAGAAAAAAGCAATTTCGTCTCTCCCTTTAGTGGTTGGCATATTAAGGAAGCAATATTATGCAGATTGAATAGTGACTAGATATTAGCCTTAGATTTTTAAATCAAATGTCACAGGAAATCAATTCGATTTTATTTTTGTTGAAAAGTTTCTGCAGAAGCCAGTACGCTAAATGTGAGACGAAAATTGTCTGGCACATAATCACTAATCATTGTTCATAAAAGATTTATTTATTTTTCCTTGTTAACGTCTCATGTGAAAGTGAGTGTAATAACAGACAGATTATTTTGCCTCTTTTACTTTCATATAGTTCACGTGCCATAGCTTTTAAAGAAAATGCTGTCTTACTTTTTATTTAATACTAATTAACTAAATAAATAAATAATTAACTTTAGTTAACTGCAGCTTTGCCCTCGTGGTCAAATCAAAACAACTTAAATTTATGTATGACACATTATTTATTTTAAGTGTCGAAATAACTTTGATCTCAGGTACAGTGGGTAGTGTGATAGGTTAAAGTAATATAGCCTGTAAGCCTGCTTCGATAAATAATATAAAAACAATACAAACGAATTTTTCAATTTGAACCAATAGTTATTGATATTACAAATATATAAGAAATAAAATTTTCAATTTTAAAATATTAGTTGAGATATAGATTCCTAAGGCTGATAATAATAATATACGTATGTGTATGTACATTATACTTTATATAGTAAAATTTTCATTCGAAAGATGTATTATGTTAATATGCATTTAGTCCTTGCCCGAAACTAGCTATGTAAAACCCCGCATGATACAGTACAAATGTTAAGGAAGCAATATTATGCAAATACGAGCGTAGCTGCCGCAAATATAAAAAGCTCTCGTTCGCCTCACACTTTGCATCTCAAGGCGTGCATCTGACTGATACTGAGATGCCCCCAGAGAAAAAATGAAAAGGCTATTTGTAATTCTATGCCATTGAGTTATACATGCGAGGCATTTACATGCTTCTATAATATCAAAATATGATGTTATTAACTTTAGTTCGCGGCTTCATCCTGGGTAATTGAATATTTATTTTAATACTATTTAATTAGATATTGGTTTCAGCGAACCGATATGTAATGGAATTATATTTTCATAAATATATAAACTGATCATAACTCATTATACTATCTTCAATATGTTAAATATTCTTTCACTAATTGGAAAGTTTTGTAAACTTTACTTGTAATAGAAGCTTATTAATATAATCAAATGAAAATAAATATATGACCAAATTTCTGCCATGCCTATATTAAAAAATATAAATGATACTAATCAGTGAGCTATGTATAAATTCACTTGACTGCACCTATAAGGTAGAACAGCCAATTTTCACGAAGAAGCAAGAACAAAGTGCTAGGAAAATCTCAGTTAGATGGGATGTTGACCCGATAGCTACAGCCGATGTCGGTCGTCAACGTCGCTTTGTCTTATACTGGCGCTAGCAAGCCGAACCAGAATATTTGCATAACAATGGGCCGAATTTCATTCATACCAGCCATATACCGAGGGCGTTCGCACAGCCTGCGCGCAGTAGTTAGTTTATAAATTAAAATGGATGCAAAACCATACCAGTTTTCCGTGTTTAAGAGATATGCGAAATCTATTCACTGAAATAACCGTGAACAAAGAATTCGCTTTACAACGGAGTAAAATTGAATTATAGGTGTATGTTGATATGAAATTTTTGTATATATCACCATTAAAGCTATAAAAGTATTTTTATCGATACATTTTTATGTAAAAGTAATTTTACTACAGTCGTGGACAAAATAAAACGTGTAAATAACAGGTAGGCATGTATAACCACATGTTTCTTTCTTATTTTTAGTAGATTTTGAAAAAAATCTCGGAAAATTGTGAAAGATACCTTTTTCCTTTCACTACGATATTCGTCATTCTTCATGCAAGCCGCGGGATAAGTACTCTCCAACTTGAAGTCGCTGGCCACTCGACCTATCTGATCTTCGAAAACAAGTCTACTGCTATAACCATTTAGGTTTCGTATAGACAAAAAAATAAAAAATAAAATATTTGCGAATATCGTACATTATTATAAATAAGAAAAAAGACAAGTGGTGTTTTTTTTTTCGCTAATATCATTGGTCAAATTATGTAGTAACGATTGAATTTAAATAATTTTTGCACAGTTTGAATGTGGACTTATTTAATTATTTTGTTTCTTCAATAGACTGGACTTTTCCGTCCACCATGTTGAACTTTGTATTTTTTTTGGCCCATATTCAGGGATAATGTGTAGCGGAACTTAACCCTGTATTTTGAGTAAATGAAATGTAAAATTGAAAACAATTAATTTCCATGAGTGAGTATGGTGTCCATTGATAACGTCATAGCTATTGCAATGATGCTTACAATCAGAAACTGTCTCTGCGCCACGATGGTATAGCGAAATGAAAATAAGGTTTTGTATTATTTATTTTGCTTAAATAGTCTCATCTAAAAATAATTCATTTTCATCAATTTGTGTTCTTCAAAACGAGAAGTAGAGTATATATATATATATATATATATATATATATATATATATATATATATATATATATATATATATATATATATATATATATATATATATATATATATATATATATATATATATATATATATATATAAATAACATTTTAAAATCAACCGGTTATTCTGCAATATCGTACTTTTACCCTCAAACAGCTGAATTTATTCGCATAATAGCCCTATTGTTGCTGTGATGTTATCTCTTAACTGATTGGGGCCGCGTTAGTGACAGTAATTGATTAAGCGGGATACTGATATTTATATAAGTGATGTAAAGAATTATTTTTGATAAACAGTTAGAAGACATTTAAGAATTCTGAAATTGCAAATTCATATATAATTGTTTATACTATTATGTGTCAGTATAAATAAAATTGATTGATGTAGTTAGTATAAGATAGTATAAAAATACACATCGTAGCGTTTAGCTCAGTTATTGATTGGATGTCAAAATTTGGGCGGTACGTGGCAATAGAAGTGTCTCTACATTAGGTTTCCTCTGCCACAGACAGACAGTAGGGTACAGAAAAAAAGTGGAGTTGTTTTTTTAATATAAATAATATATTGTTTGTTCTGCCTAAACAGTTTTTGATAATATAATAAAATATATTTTAACAATAACGACAGAAGTAAACCAAGCAAAAACCGTGTGATTTTGAATACACTTTGATTAACACTTCTCACGCCTCTCTGGCAATTTCAGATTTAATTACTATCACTGGTAATATTGAATTTATGCTTTAAAGTATAGCTTGCTCGTTTTTATATCAAATAATGAATTCTCTTTATCCACTTTTTTTTTTAAATCCATGCAATGGATAATAGCTTTACTAAAAAGACAATTAGAAGTAAGAAAAAAGGTCATTGTGGTGCAATAGTGCGATGTTTATCTGAAAACCGAGATGGGTGTGGATTCGATTCCTACTCCGGGATATGGATACATTCAATTTGATTCTATTTCAACAAGGTGAGACAAGTTTAAGAAACAAAGCCAACGGAGCAGAAACGGTTAAGTTAATAAATATACATATAAACTTTAAAAGTAATAATACTTACAGAAGCTCAATTCGTCAAATGCTTAAATTATAAAACTAGTCGAATAAAATATTAACGAAAGCTTAAAAAATATGAAAATCACAAACATAAAAATAGTTACAAAATATGAGTAGCATTTCCAACAAGCCAGTATTCTTCTATAACAGGAAATCTTCAGCCTTCACTCTTTCCTTAATTAGCGGAATGTTTTCAAGAAAAAGTGGCAACAGGAAACCACGGAACGAATGATAAAAGGTAGACTTGAGGCCGTTAATACTGCCTAATAAGTTCATATTATCTATAATAAGCAAGAAGCAGTCGGTTCGTTTAAAAGGATTAACACTAGTTATAGTACTTTGACCATTTGTCCTGACACATACGTTAAGTATGCTACATTAACGGTATTTTGTAGCGTTTCAAGTTATATTGGTAATTTATTTTCAATTTACTTTAACGGTTACGTTTCTATTTAAATTGCAGAATAAAAATATTAATAGTTAAAAATCTGAATAACTTTAAGTTATACTTAAACTTTAAGGTTTACTTAAACTTATTCAATTAAATTATCAAAAAGTCTGATAAAATAAGGCATATAAAACCTATTGGCTTTTTTTATAAATTCATAATTCACTAAATCAAACTGATGAAAACAGCTAAATTAATGTTATATACTAATAGAAATAAGTCGACAAAAAATTACGCCCTCAAAAGCCAAGACCTTGAAGACTACCGCATTACTTAATTAATTACCGTGTACACTTAACTACAAGTAATTAGGTATTTTCTTACAATCAGGTTGCAATAAGAGGCATTATTCACGTAAGAATACATGTACGTACGTACGTAAGAATACAACTTGATTTGCGACTAAAGTGGCTTGCTTTGGCATTTAAGTCAACCGTAAAGACATCGAATAAATTGTAGGTCAGAAGGGACAGATAAAGAGCAGTCTTTTTAGCTTCTTTAAGGTTATTTGCTTGAATATTGACTAGAAACAAGCAATAAGATTATTTTAATTCAAATTGAACGTTACCGGATTGTAGAATGGGATGGTTTATTTATTCTTTCGCTGGCATTCTTTATTTATAGTGTTTATTTTACTTGTTATGTACTTACGTAATACATAACTCTGCTTATCCTTTACACATATGTATTTATTTTTTAAAAAATCTTGTCTGGGATATAAATTGGGTGAATTTATATCCTGCGCGATATGTACAAGTTTCGTGTACAAAGTTATTAAAATATTGTTACAAGACTTAAGAACCTCATAAACATAAGTATTACCAATAATGCATATATCAGGTTATATTTGTTTTCGATACAAGGAAATGCCCTTACACAGAGTACCAATGCGGTTGGCTGGATACAGCCTTGTGAATGGGGGCTGTGCGGCTCATTAGTATAGTACATCGATACTACCTACATCCTAAAACCTAGTGGATACACTCTCCTCACTTACCTACACGAATCATCGTAGGACCGATCACACATTATACTACGACGCGCCTCTCGGTCAACTGCGAGCCTTCAGGGTATCCTGGAGTTTGTCGGAGGGCACCCTCAGCGTCGATGACTAGTAAGAAGAGGACAGCCCCTGCAGTTACCTAGCATCTAGGGTAGAAAGAGTTGAGTAGCGCTTACCACATTCTTCTACTCCCTGGCCTCCGATGGCGGATCTGTATTCACGCTGCACCATTGCATCGGGTCCGTGGCATCCTTCAATGCGATGATAGATTCTCAAAAAGACACCATTACAGATAAGTTCGTCTCACTACTATTTTCAAGATGTGGCTTAAGCTACCGTTACTCATCAAACTCATCCCTATAAATATTACTAACAAGAGAAGCTCACTGTTGACTTCACTGGCCAACCACTGCTGGCATCACTCGCTGTAGGATTAAAAAATAAACAGTGAAGAACGTTGTTTTCTTAATTATTATTATTAATTAACATAGTCATTTCATAGGCACAATATTCTTGAATTCAGACTTCTATATAAGATCACTTACATAAAGTCTTTAGACTATAGTAGAAAGATGCTTGCGGCTAACCTTTTACTTTCATTTTATAATGGTTAATTCCAAAAAAACGTAATTTATTGAAGATTAATACGTGATATAAAAGCCAAATGATCCAAAAAATGCAAAAATATATCGCGACCTGTCAAAGGGAGTAAAATCAAATAATTCCTGCGAAAGCCAGCTTAATTTTTTATATTTTTTTTTAATATGTCAATCGTCATTACTTCATAAAGCCCCGTGCAATAAAAAACGTCCTTTTTGATTTTTTTATTTATGTTGTAGTAATACAGTTGTATATATGAGTATACAATATATGTTTGTAAAAAATGTAAAAATGTGTGTAAATAAATATAATATTGCTAAGCACATGACGTGCTTACATTGTGCAATTATTATCTTTAAATTAGAGTTAGATACTTTTAGATACGTATATATTTAAAAAAATAACAAGTCAAAATCTTGATACGTATTAACTTTACATAATATTATATTTATTTTTATATTTTATATGTTAATAAGAATATTACTTCCTATGAAATATTATAAGAGTAAAATTATCACCTATATTGAAAATAAAATTACAAAAATATATATTTTTTTTATTTCTCTCTTCTTTTTTTGGCATAGATTAATAGATAAAGATAGCTCTAGTATAGAGACACTCCGTTCTCTACTATCAACCTCAAAACATTGCAATGTTAATTAGCGGAACTGAACGTCACACTATTTATGGTTTACTAGATCAGAGTAAATTAAAAAAATATATATAATCTTTCCTCCGATGCAAAATGAACCCACATCCATTTCTTTTACAGTCAAGCACAGTCCTACTGCGCCTCGACGACCTCTAAATAAGCAATTAAATAATAATTGTAGAACTAAGTATAGTTTATATTTTAAATAACATTGTTTTATGTGAAATGGAATAAATGTCCCGGTAGATACTCTATAAATATATATGCATTATAATTTAATATGTCTAGACTATTTGCCTTTTTTAGTCAAGTAGAAAAAGAACAACTTTACGGTAGTGTTAAAACACTTCGATCCTCACTTGCAGCCCAATTTCTGGGACATTGCATGTTGACTAGCGGAACTCAACGCCGCCCTTTGTTTTGTTACGAAAGCGAGGAAAATGAAACTAGTTCATTTTCATGAATAGAAATCGAACGCATAACCGTGGTGCCTATAGGTGGCGCTGTTTCTCTACAGCACAATGGCCTCAATAAATATAATAAGAGCTCAATTGTTTTGATCACTGGTAAGTGGCATCGGAAGTTTTATATGCAGTTTTGTATGCAATTGATAATTTAAAATAATAATAAGACAAAGAAAATAGGCTTAATTATTTTATTAATCTCGTATTAAAATATTAATACTGCGAGGTAGTTTAATTATTTCATAATTAATTTGTACAAAAATAAGTTTATATAAAACACAATTAAATAAAGGAAAGTATTTGCCGTAAGCACGTGGTCATCATTTGAAATGTGACTTTCTCTTACAAAATTTTAATAATTTGGAAAATATGTTATATACGAGTATATACTACAAACAAATATTTTATATATTTTTCTTAATATTATTGATTTTAATACATCGTTTATATGCTATCGACTCATAATTTTTTTTTTTAATTACCTTTTTATTTTACCTTTATTATGTTTAAAATATTAATTAGCAACTCATAATAGAATGGAACTTAATAAATGACTACATTCTACTAGTCCACGCCTGAATACTCCTAGATATCTTGGAAAATTGCGATAAAATTTTAAATTAGCCCGTAAATCTGGTGCAATTGAAGGATCGCGATCCGCGACAAAGACATCAGAACTTCATCCTCAAAATGAGTATCGGAAATTTACATCAGCTCGTAATACCGAACCGGCTGAGCCTTTATTGTAAACGTCGTAATTTGAATTTCGTCTTTGATATTCAAATGAAGCTCTACTTGAGACACTGCCTTAGTTATTTGAATTTTTGTAAAGCAATCAAGTTTGTTTATACGAGGCCATGTAATTGTAAATCTTGTTCTGTGGTCTTAATTAATGCTTTAAATCACTTTGAAATCAACTAACGATTTGATAAATGAAACAAACATTGGTAATATTCAACCTTTGAAATCGATGATCTGTTTCAATTTGATATATAAGCAAATAATAATTCACTGCTAAATAAACATGACTTTTATTGCAAAGATGCTACAAGCAAGAGAAATTTGACGCGGCATGATAAGGTACATATATTAGTTTTATTACTGCATGAACAATATTGTTGAAATATAAATTATAAAATAGATAAGTTAAAAGCCCAGGGTAGAACAGATATTCATCATTCATATAGGCAACTAAGCAAAGAACTTGACGAACAGCATATTATAAGTGTCTGAGGTAGCTCTGACTGCAGGTATAGTGGATTTATAAATCTTCTCCAATAAATGAAACACAAACGATATTTTTGAATTCGAGCCAACATTAATATATATCACAAGAAATTAATATATTTAATATATATTCAAATATAACTTACGACCTATAGAACCTATGGAATTGAGTTCATTTATTCCTTCGTTTGCATTACTTTGATAGTTCCATCCATATAGGGTTCGCGTGCGTACGACGCTTCCGTGTCGAAAATTTTCAGTCCGTATAAGATATAATCGATATTGGAACGGAATTGACAAGTCACGAATTTGACTGCAACATGAATACCCCTTGGCAACCAAGAAAGGCCTTTCGTTTAATTCGATACTCACGTTGAAACGAAATGCTTACATGAGTTAGACATTTTACAAGCTGAACGTAAATTATTCGATCCGAATTCAATATACACGGTGAATCATCGCTCAAACTTACCAACCTTGATCAATTTTTTAATTACCTCATTATCCAGAGCCATTAATCCCAGAGTAAAACTATAAATATTCGGAACAGCTTACTATAAATAAGGCTTTAAATTTTAAAACGCCGAGGCAGTAATTACATACGAAGCGAAAATATTGCAAGCTCGACAACGTGTCGACAAGGCGTCGCGTTAGCGCGTTGGCGTGCATTCTTTCCATGCGTTCATTACCATAACAAGTAGTTTCGTTAATCAAATGTACGAAATTAATAGCGCAGTTTAGAGTCGACGTTCCGCCCGGCAATCACACGGTCATTACAAATTGCTAGCAATTACCGCGACACCACCCGCCCTCGTTCATGACTGGTTTTTTTTTTTTTCATACGATAAACATTACATAATAGTCCGCGTATGACGCGTCGTAAATGAGCATTAATACCATTAAGCTTAATTTTTATGTGAAAAATATGTTAAAGTTCAGTTTTAAACGTTAATTTGTATCATCTTGGATCGTAATTTTTATTCAGAATATTTACTGTTTACTGTAAAGAGCATATAAAATTGGTTTCACATAATTATTTTTCGACACGGCCAAGAATCTAGATGTGTTTAACCAGGTACAGGAGGGCTTTTTGGTTGTATGTATAATATTTTGACTCAAAGGTGAAACAAAGCTTTCAATTTTTCATTCTTTGAATGATCTTATCGCGATTTTCCGAATATTTTACTCTTTCTGATCCAAATTCTATGTATGTATTTACCTTTAGCTTTTACTACAGAAGAAAATCTAAATTCTTTTGTGGAAGAAGGTAAATAGTAAAAGAGAACATTTACAAATAAAAGAAAAATTGAATATAAGAAAACCCTTATATACTTCATCGGCGTCATCGGTGAAGATACCGAAAGCATTAAGATCAACAAGGAAATGGATTGAATTCATTCTCCCCGAGTGAGAATCGAACGACGGTTGAGGTACGGACGACAATTTTTATAATAATAATAATATAATGCGTAAACACTAGCTTTTACCTACGGCTTCGGTCCATTTCAAGTGACACATTCTAAGTGCCCCAGGTAACTGTGACCGCAGCTACTGTGGACTTCATCGAAACGTATAACGTGATTAGTGCGTTCAATTAGACGAACTTTTCTCCTATGTAGAAGTATAGATGCAATATCGATCAATGTATTTCCTAAGACCTCATTGTAGAGATACAATAAAATAATTAAATAACCTGCGACTTTATTGAATTAAATTTTAATTCATCAATAAGATGGAATAAAAATTAAGATTAACTTAACATATAGATTGCTATATTTGAATAAACCGTATATATTAAAACTGCCATAAATACAATTTGGCATTATCGAGTTGATTCTATTATAATGAGAGTGTAATTTCCATAATCCTGTACAAGAAGACGCTTTCCTCGTATAAAATTGAAAATAATATTAAAATTGTCACAGTATGACAAGAGGACAATTTTAATTAAACTTTCTTAAATTATTATCAGATAACATTATTCATTAATTTTTTATAGCTCCAAGTTGAACGTTTATAATTTTTCGCAGTTCCTAAAAGAGAGAAAATTACGTCAATCTAATACCTCTCGAAGTAACTTTGAAAAGATATGGAAATCTCATGAATGGATAGCGCAGATACTTTGTCATAATTGAATGTTAGGATCCTGATATTATTTTATACTTAAACTAGTATTCACTTTCGGCTTTGGTCCTGAGGAAAACTTTAAATAATTTAGAGTTGTATTTGACGCACATCACATTCTGAGATAACTCTGACCACAAGTATAGTTACTTCGAAATAATTAATATAAATATTTTTTTTAATTAAACCAAGTTGAAGTTAGCCAAATACTCATTAGCGTTATAGTATTAAGTATAAATAGTATTTGATTTAATAATTGTACAAGCTCTTTCCATTATTAGCATTTATCAATACATATAAAATATGTAGTTCTAAATTATCTTTTGAAAAAAAAATAGTGAAGTTTAAGAAATATTGTTTAAGTAAGTATTTACGAAGGACAGTTGCCGGCCCGAAAGGAATAATATAACGCATTCAAATATCAACGAAATTTATCAACCTTCGAGCTCTGGGCCCAATACGTTTGGGTCGTTTATGGCGTATTACAGTCGGAGACTCGTCAGCTCTTCGCCGGAAAAGTCAATTTGACGCAGATTACGGAGCGACTGAACGAAATCTTACTAAAATACGAATATTTTCAGACAACTCGTAGATATGAACAAAATATGTAATTTCAGTACAATTTTGATGCTAAAATTTTGTTTATATCTCATTGAGGTGGAGATACATGAAATAATATTGTCATTTTCTACTAGTTTTACCACATTTATTTGGATAAACATACATATTTCAAAAGATACCAGCACCAGATACAGAATATTTACTATTATTTTATAACATTAATATAATAAAATAAGAAATGAGTAAAGGGATTAGAGTGTTTATTATGTGCTATGATCAGACATCAGCCACTGAATTAAAGAATCGCAAAAAATATTTCAAAGCAAAGCAATACTAAATACCCGAGAGGAATTAATTATTTACATTTTTCCGTTGTAACATTGTGACACAATACCCAAGGTCTAGAACGAATGTGGGCGGAGAACGAATGTTTATTATAAGCATTCATTCTGTCCATCTACCTTGCTATATGTGGAATAAATCATGGATCAAAAAACCTGTTACCCTATTGACGAAGAAAAAATACGCTGCAATAGTATTTAAATGGATACAAAAATTATAAGCTGCATAATTGCGGTGATTTATACTTTATAAAAGCAGTCTTTGTATCATATTTTTTATTTTCATCATATAGAAAGAAGACTTACATATTTTGAAGTGTAAATAAATAAAATTGCATCTTTTTATTCATTCACATTTATTTTGTATTTTTTTTAGCTTTACGCTGTATCACGCTTATAGCAGGGTAGAAAGAGGGAACATAGTGTTAAGAGACTCCGTTCCCCGCATTCCATCTTTTGAGACTTTGCGTGATGAGTGGCAGCATTTAACGCCACACTTTGTCTTGTTACCAAAGCGAGTAAAATGAAAATTATGCATTCTCCCCGAGTGGGGGTAGAACTCGCGAGCCTCGCGTCCGCAGTCAGATACCGTGCCTCTGGGTCATATTTTTTATAAATACATTAAATACATTTTTTTGATTTGATTTGTTTTCGATTTCTTTACAATTATATAAGACATGAACACAAAATAAGTAAAATTATTTGTTTATTAACGTGCATTTCTTAATCCTTAAAAGACTATTTTACTGTAATAAAGATAATGTCTATAAAATTGTATCTTGAACATGTCTTTGTGGATCTCAAATGAGTCAACGTTTAGTCTTATAAATAGAGAAGCAGTCGTTTGAACTAAAAGGCTATGATATATAAAGTGATATAAAGTGTGTCTAAGCGTCCACTGAGTGGGTAGTGTAACTCCATGAGCGCGTTTCGCGACGATGTTCTATTACAAAAGGGAATTGGATCTTGATTCATTGGTTCGGAAAATCGGCAGCGTACCTTGATAATTTCATTTCTGTACAATTTGACCGCGTCCGTGGTCAGACGATTCTTGGGGTCCTCCGCGGACCGAGCACAATACGAGGACTCCCCTACGGATCTCACACACAATACTAAGCTTTTATTGCCTTTTACAATCTCTCAGTACCTCCATGGCTTCAGCTATACGAAATCAGATTCGTTATTTTTTATTTTTCCCTTTGAACGATTATGTCGTTCGACTAACTATAGTGAAATACCATTTTACTTTGAGATAAGAAAAGTTTAGAACATTAAATATACGATTTCAATACTTGGCTTTAGCTAAAGAATGAAAGAGCCCGTATTTAGTAGAACAATAACGGTAGGTAAGGGAGCAACTGTATCAAGAATATACCACTAAAGTTTACTTTTGTCGCTTGCATCTGAACCCAGTCCAGCTTTTATACAGATTGTATCGAGCAAATACGACGTCGGAATACTGTAAATACTCTTCCTAGCGAAACAAATTGAAAAATTTGTAAAATTCATGAATATGAATAAATATTCCGTTGCCGTGAATGGGGCATCAAATATGCAAAATGTAGTCGTATTGCATTGATCGATGTTGCGGCGGCACTCGGTGCGGGTTCATTCTCGCTGCCGACGAGACGACAATCCCTGTGTCGTTAAGTACATCAGTTATGAGTAATTCAATTGTAGGCCCTTCTATCTACAACGTGTGTAACCATAATACCTTAATTTTATTGTATTTCTATTATTTGCTTATAACAATTAGTTTTAAATATATCTATTGCTTAGAATGTTAAAACTGAATGAATAAATATTGTGATAATTAAGTAAAAAATTGAAAATATTCCCGCTCATGGTTTTATGTATAAATTTTTATTTTTTATTTTTGTTTTGCTTTTTGTTCTTTAATCAATATTTATGAATTAAGACCGCATCGTGATCGGATCGTGACCGCATCGTAGTGGGACAATGTCTCAAAATACACTCTGCTTGCAGATTTGATCTCTACTCGGACGTATGATTTTTAATTTCAATTATTTGTATATTAAATATATACAATTAATTTAAATGTTATCCTATCGTGGCGCAGTGGCACAGATTCTGACTGACTGACTGACTGAAAATGCGACAGTTGTGGGGTCGATTCCATTTGGGGAGAATGAATTCTTTTATTTCTTCGCTCTGGTAAAAAAGCGCAGAGTTTAGTTCCGCCACTAACACTCAACGTCTCAAAACTGAACACTAATTGTAAAATTCCATTATGATATTTTTTCCAAGCTTATCATCATTTATGCCACATTCAGAACCGTTTATTTACTTTCTACTGAAATTATATATGATAGGATATGATTTAAGAAGCCAAAACTTTACGAAATATATATATTTTTTCTTGTATTAAAGTAATAAAATATAAAAATCTTTTCATCTTTTCTAGAAACTTTAGCCGTTTTTATTCGGAGCGTGTAATGCCTGATATCGCCGATATTATCTATGATGTGTCACTCATCCAACGAAATAATATCAATATTGACAATCTATTAAATGTTTCACGCTGTCATGAAATAAATACATTGACTGAATCTCCGTTTCGTTTTAAAAAAATTTTTTGCCCATTTAATATAATATACCTTTAATGGTTTTTCAATTTTATCTAATATAAATTGTCATATTTGAAAAATTATTCATGTAGCAATACAATCTTGATTACATATATTAATATATTTAAAATGGCTTCAGGTTTTATTAGAGCGAGGCCTCTTTCGCCACTGTCATGAACCTCTTCATACATCCTGGGCATTTGACGTAACCTTCTATATGATCGTAGAATATTGTATGTACAATTTTACTATGTAAGAATATTACAGAAATAAAATATTTATGTATTTAAAATTTATGGGTCCGAACGAGCATTCATTTATGACATTCAGAATAAGTATTTCTTAATTGGATATAAACGGAGTATAAATTCCGCAACACAACTTCTATAAAGAGGTGAAAATATCTTGCTTACCTTAAGAGACGTATATTTTGTAATAGAATCATTATAATTTTACTATACAAATATACTTAGATAATATATATAAAATAAAACTAAATATAATATATATAATTTCTAGCCACTATAAAAATATTTAGATCGTTCATCAATTGTATATAAGAAAATAAATGACTTACTTTTACAAATAAGTGCCTACCAACCAACACAACAGATTTTCGCTTAACTTTTGAGATGTTCGCAACAAAAACATCGTCGGCAATGCCAATAGCCAACTGTACTCCTGACGTTGTCAACTAAAAATTACAGGGCATAGGAATCGTGTTCGTACTTGGACCCGCACCTTCCATTCAAAGCTTTGTGAGACTGCGGGCTGTTTTTTAGCTTAACTTGCACTCTTTGTTCCTGG
Organism: Dione juno; assembly: GCA_037127375.1. Taxonomy (NCBI): domain Eukaryota; kingdom Metazoa; phylum Arthropoda; class Insecta; order Lepidoptera; family Nymphalidae; genus Dione; species Dione juno. Next base: position 8,706,072 of record JAXRJS010000041.1, on the reverse strand, counting down.
CATAGTCGAATAGGATAAAAACGAACACTACGCCCGATACCAACACGGCATTTGTGGTTTTCCGCGTTTTATGTCAGATGGACTGCTGCTTGCTACGTTACACAACGTAGATGTACTTACAGAAATAGATTCTTGGATCAAGAGGTAAATTTAAGTCCGAATTTTCTCTAACTAATTTCATGATTATAAAAAAAATGTGTGTTCAATATATATAATTTCAAGAAAAATCTTACGATTCAGCATTATTAAATGATAGAACAAAAAACTTAAGCACAAAGCGTCAGTTTTGATTATTTCTTACACAATATTCAAATTACGACACGATAAAGTTATAATATTAATTCTATTATTTTAATTTTTACATCCACAATTTTTTACACCTTCGTGCTTTATACGCTGGCAGGATAGGCAGAGGTCAGACAGTAATTAACGAAATTAAATTTTTTGATTTAATTTCCCTGAATGAAGGTCGAACCTACGCCCATTGTTTTTACAGCCAGATGCTGTTTCACTGCACCAAGATGACTCTTAAATTTTATAAAATAAAAAATAATTATATTTGTCGCAATTAAACGTACGTGAGATACGTATCGTTATACGTTCGAGCATACAAATGTAAACAGGATGAACATTCAATGGATTTGTCTCTCAGTATTTGCTTTTGCACGCCATTTAAGACGAATGCAAATATCTTTAACTCTGAAGACGTTCAGGATTACTTTATAAATTTACTGAGGGATTACTAATATTATATTTTATATATGGGTATAAAATCGGATATAATTTGATTTAAAGTTAGTACATTTGGTATCAGATATCTTACACTAGTTAAAAAAATGAAGCATCAAAGATTTTTTTATTATTTTTCTAAGTTCAATTTCTAACTTTCAATACACGAACAGTGTGTAACGCGATATGAGCTTTAGCAAATGTACTAAAAATTGATTTATTATAAAATTAAAAATAACCAGCTAAAACATTCATTCATTTATTAAAACAAACATTTAAAAAAGAAGGTATGAAACGCTTTGTTAACAATCGTTTAAAATAACTTACGAGAACGTTAAAGGGTTGCTTCATTTACATAAATATTAGGTACAGTCTTAAACATAAACATTACACGCGATAAGGTTAATGCATGAAAATTTAATGTAACTGAGTAGGTATTTGTATTTCGTTAGTAAAAAAATCGTCAAGTGAAAGTTATTATTGCGTGTCATGGATTCCGTATCATTAATAAATATTATATTACTACTAGCTTATTTAAGTAACAAATACAAATATTTTAAAATCATATCAGCCTTAATATGGACATGAGCTTTTCCCAAGGAACTTCATACCGATAGATCGCTGAAAGCATTGTCTATTATATTTATAATATTTTTTTAATTAGGTAAATGTGAAAAATATTAACATAGATATATTTTGTATTTTTTTTATGTTTCTATGACTATATATGTTTAATAATTAGTAAATTTAAAGACATAAATCAATTTAATGACAAGTTTTCATACAAAAATATGCTGCGGAATCCCAAAAATGGAAAAAATTTACCGTTTCAAATATTACGACCATGTGTTTCGGACCGTTATGCCACACGACATTCGAACTATTTACATATTTAAATTTTGTAAATATTTATATTTTTCTATAGATTATAACTAGCTTATTATTATCATATTATCGCTTTATCAGCTTTATCCAAGAATATTTACTATCCGCTAAGAATTTTAATTACATAGTGGTTTAATTTATATAATAATTTGATTATAACTTACAAAGACTGGATGTTAAAAGAAGATACTCTAAATAGAAAGTAATAGGTTGAAGAGCCACGCTAGAAATGCACGCTGGAATTTAAAAATATCATTTTGTTGACAGACTTTAAGCTAATAATTTTATCTGGACGAGCTCATTTCCTCGCTAGCATTTAATTTACCTAAAGCTTGGTACATATTAAAATAATGAGGCGCGATATCATTCCACTGTCCCCAAAAAGTCTAATTAGTAATTAGAAGATTTGACACAAATTTACTTAAATATTCACAGGACATTTTGCAATTGTATAATTAACAGAGATTTACCCGGGGGCTTTTGCGTTACGTTGTACCACTGTGCAGGGAACAATCTTGTCCCGGCACGTTCCGTCAATAATTTTCTTTGAACATCAAAGATCTCGTCCGAGAACAAATCGAGATGCAGTAAACATCGGATAAAACGGCATGTCTATAAAATATCATTTCTAGCTAAGTTTTTGTTTCGCCATTGAATCCCGTTCTACAAGTGGGCAATAATTGAAAATGAAAACTCTTTTGCGCAAAGGCGGGATCGCGAGACACAAAATAAAGGCGCTCCAAATAGATTGAACGTATAAAATTTTCAGTTGAAATTCGCACGATGCGCCGCCGCGGGAGCTACTCTGTATCTTTTTACTTTGTAACCTTACTTTTTATTCCATTAGCGCGCATGTGAGCCCCTCTAGTCAAATATCATGGAATAATAAAAGCTGTTTAGTAATGATAATACGGAACGCAGCTCACACCAAGCTGCTCTATCTAACTGAATTAAAATTGTGAACCATGAATTTTGTGTATACGCCTATTGATGTGGCAAACCAGTTTAATTTCAAAAATATTATTAAAACAGAATCGATGTAGTATTTTAATAAAATATTTTAAAAAAGCAATCTAACGTTTACTCCATAACAGGGAAGAGGGAACCTTGAGGAACTTTGAGTAGCGGAACTTAATGCTTAACGCTTGGTATAAAATGAAAATATCTTAAATACAATCATTCCCTCTAGTGGAAATCGAATCCACAACCATAGCGTCTATATGCTATCCCACTGCGTGACGACGGCCTTAGGAAAAATACAGACTAGGATTATAATTTTTTATGAGGTAATAAATACTATGTTTAAGCGCTGTTAAGATGATTTCAAGTTCATCTCAGAACATAACTGCTACAATGGCGGGGTGGTGGCAAAACGTTTGTCAAATTCTCTAAAAATGACTCTAAAAATTTAAGAAAAAATCTGCAAGTATTTCAAATTGTGATCCTCTTTGGAGCTTTCTCCTTACCTTATATGCGCAATGTATAACGCTATTGCTCTAACACAAAACTTTTTATTTTCGTTTATACGAGTCAATCGCCCGCGAACATTTTTCAGGCAAACTTTAACAGTGGAGGCAATCGCTCCTGAAATTCGAAAATGAAATCGTTCCGAGCGTCGCCAAGATTTATCGATGGATGTTTGAATTTACTTTCAAACTTTCGAGGCATAAAACTTATGACACGTAATCGTATTTTCTAGTCAAGATTTTTTATATGCCACAAGCGTTTTTAGAAAAATTATATCTCTTTTATTGAATTGTGAATGGACCATCTGCCAGCGTCAGATACTAACCTAATGCTAGCAGATTGTCTATTTCAATTTAACCACAATATATTTCATAATAAACTGCTTCAATTTAACCCAGATATATTTGACTATTTTTTAAACATGACTTCGAACAAAGTCCAAATTTAAATGACTGAAAGTTGTATGACAACACTGACAGCAGGTACAATGGCCAGCAATCTAAACGAGTAACCTCATCGATAAATGAACGATCCAACACTATAATTTTTTTTTATTAGAACCATAAATTCCTGAAATTAGCGCTATAAACTGAACAAGTTCTTCAGGTCTATAATCTTAGTAAAGATAATGCAATTATATTGAGTATGATATATTGATATATTTGAATAAAACAATTAAAATCCAATATTATAAATCTATAAAAGCTTTATCAGAAGTAAAAAGAAACATTCTGTGCATATTTTTGTTTCAGTAACAACCGATAGCGCTGCTCGCATCGCAATAGCAAGGTGAGCACGTACCTGCGCGGTGACAGCGACTGATATATTTACGACAATCTTCCGCCCGCAGGTTTAAGAAACATCCCAACTTCCCGAATGCTTGTTCCGCGATACCAACTCGTTTTAATAATATTGTCTTTTTGTATCTGGTTTTAATAAATGTACTCTCTATACATGAATCAATTTTTACCTTGTTAATTATTATTATACTGACATTTTTTGAGTTTAAATACCAAAAAAATAATATTTTTAATTGTATCCTATAATATTGATTGTCTGCCTGCGTTTAGGCAAAGCGTGGCATTAGGTGTTACTAGACAATTGAAAAAAATTATGTCTAAAAAACATACTGACATATAATAACCGTTTATGTATTTAGGTCCGTCGTGGTGCAGCGTCACTTGCTTTACTCTAAATGAAACGCAAACTGGTGAATTTTCAATCTTGATAACAAAACAAGTCGCGGCGTTAAGGTGCATCAATAAACAACTTAACGGTGTCTTGAAAATAAAGGTAATTTTCTTCTACGTAAACTCTTATAGCGGGATACAGTGTGAAACTAAAAAGAAAACGTACATATTTATAAAAAAATACTGATAACACATAATATGGACAAATGAATTCAATTGAGTGCCACACGTCATTGGAGGGCTGCATATTCAAAGGGATGCGTCTTGAAAATTTCAATGAAAATCTGAAAACCAGCGTGTATTGAGTCGATATTTCATTTCATCTTATTCACACCGCGTCTAGACTTCGAATAGTGGGATTGCTTATATACTCTCCAATACATAAAACATGAGTTAGAAATATAAGTCCGAGCTTTCATTTTGTGTGAACCTCCAGTGAAATTAACAAGTTTTTATTGGCATTTCGCCAATCTACTAAGATTGTTAAAATAAAGAGGTGATTGTATAAATACAGCTAAATCTGGCGATGTCTATAGAATATTAAAAGTTATATAACCGGTCTAAATGCGCAAGTATATTGGCATGTAATATACTGGCTAAAATAATGTCAATTGAAACTCTCAATCAAAGTGGTTACGTATTGTTTAGTAAGTCAGTGACAAGTTACGAGTAGTAGAAGTTGAATAGCGCGTTTTGACGCTTGAATCAATCAGGCGTTGATATGTAATAGTATCTATTTGTACGCGTCCAGAATTGAAACAGTAATCCTTGGCAAGCCGCGAACGGCATGTCCGTATAAAATAATCCATGATCGAAAGCCCCTTGCATCCATGCACACGACTGTCGCACTTCTTCAATTACACTTGGTGTCAGTATTTATTATTTTGTTTTGTATCTAAAGTTAAACAGTATTTATTATATACATAACATGTATATGTGTAAAATATATTATTTATTAAATTTACGAATTAAGCTTATTGTATATTATGCTTAATATTAAATACAAATAAATGATCTACGATAAAAAGTCGCACAATAATCTCATAGTGAAATAAAACAGAGATATTCAAAAGAAAAATGTAAATAATACAAGCTTTACGTGTGCCGAAGCTCTGTAAAGTAAATCAATTGAAGAATTTTTATCTTCAGTATTCATTTAAAAAAATATATTGAAATCCAGATTTTACGGCGAAATACGCAATATGATGATAAATTTTACTGAAGGGAACATTCTCATTTAGAAAATTTCACCTAAATATACTACATAGCTAGCATGGTATTATTTCTATAGCTTTACGGGAATGTTAATATAATTTAAAAATATTTATCATAAAGAAAATTAAGGCAAAAAATTCCAGATTGAAAATGTTGTAATATGCCGAAATTAGTTACGCTCACGATCCACTTACGTTCCTAGATTCGGTGGTAAATTCAACCAAATAGGCAATAAGAGTAGCGGACTGCAACGCACTGTACACGGGCGGTCTTGTTAGACCGAACCAATCTGCGCCATAACGCTGCCCTAAAGCTATATACATATGGCTTGTTTTTTTATATATATCTGATAATAACCAAAGTGTGAGTAGTTGTGAGAGAAGAAACTATTTAGCATTCAATGCCGGGTGCCGGGACCACCGTGTCCATTAATATTTTCTTACTTCTCTGACAGTAAAAATCACTTGAAATATTCATTGTACATTTATTTGGTTTATTACTTACAAATCGTAGTTGTGTGACGGAATTGTAAGATCCAAATATATTTAAGTTATAACGCTTATAAAAAGCAATTTACAAGACTTAAAATGTTATCATAAATTTGAAAAAATGTCAACTTTGAAGCTAATACAACTTAATTTACAAAAGGGGTAGGAGTTGGTTCGTTACAAATATTTCAAAAAAACATTTTTTTACATCCCAAAATACTCAGTACACTCCAACATAAATATGCTACGTTAAATTATAAATAAATTCGTTAAATCATTATGTAGACGCAGCTTTCCCGGCAGAGTGCAGTGACGCACCAGAAACAGTATTGTTAGCTCGCCCGCCCTGATCGCTCCAACAACTTTAGCACTTATGAAGATTGCTCTACCATTGCCGGAATATAGTTTGATCTTTCAATGTATCTCGAATATGAGTAATCCTATTGATATATATCATTTGTATTTGGTAAAATTTGTCTAGAATATCTTAAGAATCTGATAGAAGCTGTATATTGTTTTATATTTAATTTATATTCGTTTTATTAATAAGCTTTTACTATCCTTAGTCATACTATATGTATTTCTATGCATTTAAGTAATAATTTAGTTCAGAGTAAAATACAATATCTAATGGAATTCTCATTGTATACAGTTTTATATAGATTTAATTGTACATAAACATATTTAATTATTGTTTTGCTAACTAAACTAGACTACACTGATTATTTTATTTTGTTTTTATATTACTAGTTGTTTATATTCTATTAAATAAGTTAATGCCTTGATAATTTAAATATTTGTTAATAATTTTAATAAAATTAAATTGAATATACTTTATTTCACACCAAATAAAATATTTAACAAAACATTTCAAATGGTTAGAAAATGACTAAAGTATCATCTTATATAAGAGACATTAATGTTATAGTGTCTAAAATAAATATTTTAAACAGTTTCAGGTCATAATTAACATAAGCACTAATAGTAACTACAAATGTGGATACGTACAGACATCCAAACATAAACAAAATTTTAATATAGTCAACGATGCCAGGAACGTTTTAGTAAGAAAATACAAAAATAAAAAAAATAGCTTACTCCAGACGGATAAAATAACACAGCACCAACGGGGCCCAATATACTGAGCAAATGGCACGCATACCATAGGTGGCACGCGACAGAATAATATTGTCGTCACGCGAGGAAGTGATATCCAAAAAATATCTTTTAACTCGCATTTTACAGTGGCAGTGTTCTAAATAATGTGTATATAAAATTAATGAAAATATTCATTTACTTAGATAATTGTCTATAGAACTATCTATGACATAATACTTAAAGAAAACATATAAAAACGCTTGGACGGTTTCCATAAGGCGCGGGTTCAAATCCCGCTGCGTTCAAATCTTCTATTGGAATCTATACTTAGTGTGACCTTTTAAAAACTATTATAATAAATTATGACATAATATAACTTCAAAATATTATATCTATAAGTTTTTTTTTTTATATGCACCTACCTACTTATATATAAAATATATTTTTTGAATTCATATTCCATACAACTCCAATTCACTGTGCAGATGTCGCTAAATCGTTCAATTTCAAATATGAATTGAAATATTTTTCTTCATAAACAAAATTAAAAATAGAAAATTATTATTTAGATATTTTATATTAAATACATCATGGTACCTACACTATACGTATGCTGTCATTTGTATAAGTTTGATATCTGTTAGTTTTAATGCATATACATTACAAAGACCATATAGAAAGTTCTAACATCTTGATAGTCAAAACTATCCTGCTCACAGCTAATTAGTACTAAAATTTCGTAAAACTTTAAAGATTATATTTAACATCATATATAACGCGATAGGACACGTAGCGGCGCTGCCTACCGTCATATCATAATAACGTGATAGCTTCATACGATGGCCGATTAATGAAGCCGGCTCCGGTACGTTGCCGTAATAGTTTTACGACTAACCCACCACCCTACGGCCCGTCTCGACTACTTGATTATGCATCGTACACTTCCCACCGATTATCGAACTAGTAATGAACGGTACCGCATACAAAATTTAGCAACTTTTTAGCGCAACGATTTCACTAATTTTATTCGTGAAGTTAATCGCTTATCCCGATAGCATTACGCTGTAGAGTATCTAAGCTTCGTTATAATATTAAGCTGATTTTTGTGTTAAAATCTCCGTTTAGACTTAAGCTATGCATATAGTTAAGATAACGACGTTCGGTTACATTTGTATTTTTTTTTCATACATTACACTGTTAATCGTGGTTCGAAGATGAGAAAGATGCAATACTACTACAGTATTGGAATAAAAAATAATATATTCCTAACTTCAAGTACTTACAATACAAAAATAGCTAAATCAATATTATAAAACATTAATTATAGTAGAAGGCAAGTACTTGCGGCACACTCTGTAAGTGCATAATTAATAGCGACATAGAAGAACTTTTTACGAAGTTGAAATAAACGTATTTTTAGTTAGATATCCGTGAGTTATTATTATTTCCTTTGTATGAATAACTAACGGAAATTAGTTACCTATCATTCTGTATGTACTTGGTACTCTGTTTTATTCTCATATTTATAAATATAATGTGATTTTAAACTGTGAACGTAAAATATTTCGGTTTTGATCTGAACTATTTATAATGTAAATTCCGTATAATGGTTTGTTTATTCAAAACAACTTGTGTAATACATTAAGTATCAAATCATTTAAAGATTAATGTTTTATATCTTTGAATTAGGTTAAAGAGTTCGAGTATTTATTAATACGTCATGTCAAATAGATAGGCACCGTCTACAGGGGTTGGGGGGACATCGACAATCCCTCTCATTTAACACCACTCCGCTCCTTAGTAGGTGTTTGCCGAAACGATTCTACGAAAGATCTTCCTTTTATGGTACTACTTACAGTCTCATAGTGATACGCGGTTTTATTTCGAACGGCTCATGTAATGGGGCGTACATTTTTCAGGCTACGAAAAGCGGACCCAGTAATCTTTGCATTTATACCGTGATCCTTTATTGATTTTAGATTTTTAGTGGAAAACGAAACGAATGAAACGAGTGTGAATGGAGACGCGTTCTTTGTAAGCCGATGTAAGCCTCGGCGATGATATAAACTTTCATTCAGCCGAGTATCATATCATACCCCAAAGTTGCATTCATCTCTATGATTTTTTTCTGTAATTTGCTAATATACGTTCCATCAGTTAAAACTCTTCCCATACTTTAAATGAATTAGAAAAATTTTACAATCTATAAATCAAATCATTTGCTCGGCCCTCTTACAGGAAACGGGCGTCTTAAGTTTTAAAACTTGGCCCATAAAATTATGATAAAGGGTTTTGTTTTTACGAGTAAAATAATTTACCCAAAGTCACTTCTAAACACTTAAGGCTTATAATTCAGCAAATAATGCTATTATTGCAGAAAATTGAAATGAGAAAATAATGTGATAAAGCAAAATGTTCGAATTAATTAATAACGCAGTTTCAGCAAGCAATAAAAACGAGACCAATTTGTTTTCGGTCTTGTATAAATTTATCGTTTATAACGATACACCCGAATATAACACATTTTTCTTGCGGAGACCCTCGCTCCCTTTAAGTCTAAAAGAAAAGAAGTAAAAGAATGGAGACCTACCATTAAAATAAATAAAAGGAAATAAAGCACCGACCGCAAATTATTTCACTTACCTACTTCTTTTTATAAAAATGCGAACGACGCATTAAATTTTAGGGAGAAAGGAAACTCCCTTGTAAGCAATATCGAGCAGGCAAATTTTTCAGATATTGCCTTCAGGTAGCGCACATTTATTATGTACCCGAATATATTACTCTTGATTCATTGACTTTGGATATTGATTTACTTTGCTTGCATAAGCTGTAGTTGGGTAAAGTCCACAAGTAACTACGGCCTTTGACTTGAAGAATTAGGGATAAAGTTCGTGCGTGCGGACACTTTCCACTGCACAACTTTATTGACTAAACAAGGCTTATTCGTGTGCGTTCACAAAATGGGCTCAATTCGATTGTGTTTATTTTATTTTTCTCGTTTTTGCTTTTATTTGATGGATAATTTTCCTATTTTTATATAACTAATAAAAAAAACTAACAACTTAGTAAAGAGTATTACAGTCTAAATATATCTAAATTTTATTTTATAAAATTCAACAATAATTGTATTAAGTTATAACTATTGATATTATTCTACGTAGGACGTGTCCTTACGTTTATAACATAAGCAATGAAGTAGTTGCTGTGTCACCTAATATCAATGTTTACGACGCAAACTTCTAAACTGTTATCACTTTCGAGAGGCCACAGTACATTTCGGCCTTACCAATGTCCACTTGATTTACTGTTACGATAAGGTTACCTAAAAAGTTTCCCCAGCCCAAGACGCGGAACGTTGTCGTAGAAGATTTAAAACCGAAAAACAACACAAAATATTATCCTTCCTTTTTTGTTTCCACAATATCTCTCGGTCTACCGGCTCGTCGCTATCAGTTCGGGTCGGTACGTGAATTATGTTGCTAACATTTATTTTAAGGATTTGAACCCCAAAAACGTGACGTTGATTGTAAGATGTAAATAAATTGTATTTAAATAATGGTTGTTCTTAGCAAAATTGGCTTGCTTACGTTTTAAATATAAATAAATAATTTTGGCTATCGACATATAACACTAGTAACCAGATAATTAAAAAAATATATTTCTTCAGTATTCTATTGCAATATAGTACTACAATAAATCTATAGTAATACATTATATATATACATATATATATATATATATATATATATATATATATATATATATATATATATATATATATATATATATATATATATATATATATATATATATATATATATATTATTCTTTAACTTGAAGACAACAACAGACAGACAAGACAGTATCTGCATAACCTTAAACGATTTAACTTAGACGATTAACACTTGCGAAACAGTTATATTTTTAAATAGAGTTCCTAGTATTGTTATATAAAGTTCAGCGTTGTTATTAACCAATCAGAATACATATCTCAGAATGGGTTAATATCGAACTAAATAATATGTCGCTAGGTTTCTCGCGCCTGCGTCGTAAAAACCCGAGGAATCGGAAAAAATCTGAAAAGAACTCATAATACCAAACGTCATATTCTTCTTAGATATTAAAGAAGAAAATGCTGAAAATAATATAAAAATAATATTTCTAAAACATAATAAATTACTTATTTACATAATAATCTAATTGCCGCATATTAGACAATAACTAGTAAGCCAAGCAATTTAATTACCGAAGCGTTAACATCAAACTGATTTCCGATTCCGATATACCAATAAGCATAAACAAAAGACGTTTACGTTACATTTCGCTGAGAAGCAGAGCACGTAATAGGTGCCTGCATTCAAATCATGCACAGTTGAGCCGCTTCAGTATCGGTACCGGGGATATTATTTCAGTGAGGGACGCGGGTAATATTAACTTGTAAAACCGTCGATTTACCTAAGAGACGGTGTTAACAGAGGAACTTTGTCTTGACATTCACAACTTATTTCTTATGAAGCTTTCACGTCGTTTGTTTAGAATTTGAAGGATAGTGGGTATTGCTAAAGTTTTCGTTTCATTAATATGGATTTACGTGTTTTTCTTAAATCTAATTTTCAAATGAAACTAAAAATCCTACTAACTATATAATTTATTAAAACTACAATAGTTTATTAAACAAAATAAAATATTGTGAGTACGAGTACATTTTGTTGTATGACGTTTTCGACGATAAATTGGAAATAATAATATTACTTTGTGCATTTATTAATCTACTTCCTGTAGTACGTCACTCGATCAGAATCCCGCCAGTATGGCACAAATTATCCAAACGATGCCCAAAGCACCATAGATATTGAAGGAATTTAGTTTAGCAACTTGTAAAGTTGATACCGAAATCTCCACTCATTCAACTCGTCCAAATGCTTAATTCAGTTGGAATTATTCCCAGTTCCATTGTTAAGTTACAAAATTTGAAGTCCGACATTTAACTGCTTACAATTCAAAGGTAACCGCAAATTTTGAAATGAGTATGCTTCTATAGAAACTTATTTGCAAACCGATAACTTTTAGCCAGAGTTGGCCAGTTCACGCCACCGTGGCTTACACAACCGCCGTTAACAAAACTATGTATAAAGGCATTCCTTTTTAGATTTCATTGTAAAATATCCCATATTGGGACGGGATCATTGTTGGTTTAAAAGTTTTGATCAAACAACGCAATATATCTTTAAACATTTGGGTAACCGGTCAGCCGTGGCTAATTAAAATCAATATTGAAAAACAAACACTAAGACATGATCAAGCTGGAATAGAAGGGACTATACATACTTCTGTTCCTGTGTTTTGTATTTCTTTTAATTATCTATCATCAATTTCTTTATATAGAAAATATATGTAATATATTTTAAGCATGTAATTGGTTATAATAAACAAATTTTCGTAATTTTATATTATTTTGGTAATAATTTGATTCATATTTAAACATTATTAAAGATAATATACATTTTCATAATATATAAATAAATAGATTAACTTCGTGGTATCAATAATAATAATAACTGAAATTTATACAAATTGAAAAATATTATCAAATATAGGTTAAGAATGAGTTCCAATGGTGGACACTTAAAAAATTAAAATTAAAAAAAGACACAAAAATTATTGTATCAAGTCGTGTTAGTAAAAGAATAACAAATTTTTAAATGGGAATGATAAATAGAAATACCGACATACCTCGACCGCCTCGTTGTGGGATCTTTCATAACCATAACCTCAGTGATTTCTCCGAATTTGTTAAAGTAGTCTCGAAGGCTTTCTGTAAAGAAATATGAACGGTTAGAGCATAATATTTCAATATATATATATATATATATATATATATATATATATATATATATATATATATATATATATATATATATATATATATATATATATATATATATATATATATATATATATATATATATATATATATATATATATATGTGTGTGTATATTAACAAAAATAAATGTGTAAATAGCTTTATACAATAGTTTTTACAATTCTGACTTAACATACTAAACTACTTAACTTAACTACAGACATACACACTGTATCCCGCATATAGTATGGTAGACAGAAGGAACCTAAGACACTATTTTTACCGCTTTGCGTCTTTAGAGACATTCAAGCCAAGCGCCTGGAAACGACTTGATATATCAAATGGTGGAGTCGATTTATAATCAGATGAAGACTGTTTCTACAAATATGAAAGTATAAATTTAACAATTCACAGGATTTCAATCCTTATGAGTAAAAGACACCGAGTACCTTTTACCACCTTTGATCGATTTGTAATATTCCATATGAATTATTCTTTTAACTTGCTATTTAAAAGCAATATGTTGACAAAAGGCTCCATGACACATATACTGAACACGTATACATTTAAAGGGTCACTGTGAAACCTTTTCTATTTTCACGTTTAAAAGGCAAAACCTTTTGATTTCTTAGCGGCAGTACTATGATGTATTTTCAATTTTTTTTTATTTAAACCTCACAAATATTTCATAATATGATTATGTTGTCCGCAGCAGATTTCTGCAGCTTGGCAGCGTAATGGATAATACAACTAAATGTCAATTTAGTATATGTACATTTATGTCAGGGTAGTTTCATGATATTATTTTGATATTTTTAACTAGCAACACTGAACAGAAATGCTTTCCAATATGATCGGTGTCAGAAAAAACGAGGTAATAACTGAAAACATAACGGCCTCTAAATTTTAAGCATTTGCGTTTCTTGTTAAAGCTGCCCGAGTGCTTGCCTCAAACATATGCAAGAAATATCCAAGTTGGGATTTGTGGTCGTATTACTCACTAATGGATAGGGTGGGGAAGTTCCCTTTAAAATAAATATGCTGATTTTATGTTGGCGTTTCAAGGCTTATTTTACATAATTTCCGGTCAGTAACTGATGCATTATTTTGATTAAATATGTCATTGACAAAACCGACAAATAAATGTAAATGTTAATAATTTGAAATTCTCATATTTCCATTAACTTAATTGAAATATTCTATGGAATTTTATTCCGTATTTTATATGCAATGAAATAAAATAAACTTTGTATCTTCAAATATTTGAAACTAGCGACTCTTCGTTCCTTTACACAGATAATTAATTTAGTACAACCATATTTTATGCTAATTTGAGCGGTCATTTTTAATGTATTAAATTTAGTATACAATTTATATTTAATCTCGCCTATTTTTTATAGTTTAACCTGCAATATATTTAAATATACAGAAAATTAACACGTCAGTATTCACATAGAGAAAACCTTAATTCGAGTATGTCGATGAGCAATGAGATAAATTGAACTTAGGTGATATTTTACAATACATTAAGTTCGAGGGTTTTCGATTAATACTAATTAAGAACAAACAGGACAATCACAAGAGGCTTATTGTGAGATACATTCCAATTTAAACTTGCCTTCAATTTGAGAGTGCGGCGCTTCTAAAACCAAATGTTGGGCTCTGCTTTTAAAGTCGATTTTCGACTTGTTTTGAACTGAACTTTTCTAATCTGACCAGACTCCGGCTTCTGTACCACACTTCGGAACAGTAATGAAAAGTAACGATTGCATGTCCACTTCACCATTAATCAGCTCTGCCGTGTATGAAGTAACCTAGTATTTTGCTATTTATTCTTCGATTAAAAATGGTTTAGTTCTTTATAATTGAATGAATTATTTCATATTTATATTTAAATAAATCATATTTTAACTTCATTCATCATGAGACGCAAGCGATATATGAATTTAAGCATAGAGTACCTATTATTTGCTTAACTGATTTATAGATATCTTACTTTATGTGAGAACTAAATATAGGATTTTTTTATTATGAAGAATATTATTTAGATGTATAACATAATATAATATAATATCGATAATGTGTAATATTAATTCTAATAACTTTTGCGTACTTTCGCGTAATTGTACATATTTTGATTTGATAATATTTCCTAACTATAATATAATCTCAATATAATTTATCAAAACACTCTGATATATATATATATACTAAAAAGTGACAAAATAATAAAAATACAGGTTTTACATAAGACATAGCCAACGACTAGTGTGACAGTAAAAATAATGAGACAAAAATTAACGCGTATCCATTGAGTTCGGTTATACGTTGGATTACGCCTACAAAGCAATAGTAAAGGACAAAGCGGATAGATTCGGTACAGTTGTTCAACAACCATAAAATTAGCATTTGGCTAGCGACTAGTATTTTCATCCAAATACGAAGTGGGTACCTGAATTATTTGACCGCTATCTCCAAAAAAATACTTTGTTTAATAAGTACGAGTAGAAAAAGGTGAAAGATTTCTTTGATCATGAAAATTATTTGTGTAACTACCTTCGGTTATTAATATTATATAAAAAAAAACGAAATTATCGATCGGGCAATTGTCTATATTGCCGTGGTTACTCAGTGTTTGACAATACAGGAGGTTTAACAATTCTTATCTAATCGTATCGTATGCTGTATGTATGGTCTCTTCAATATTTTTTTTATTTTTTTAGTACAATTTCAACCTTAGTATATCAATACTTTAGTAACACCACAAAAAAACAAAAGCAATTCAATTATGATAATTCTGCTTAATGTAATGTATGACTCATTTAAAAAATTAATATACTCTTTCAAGTTTTCATAAAATACTTATATGATTGCGTACTTATTTCAGTTGCAATTGGTTCAGAAGCGGCAAGTTTCAATTTAATGGTGATTGAGCATGACAAATGCTGCGTCGCCCTTCTCGCTTCGATATCGACTTATTACAAATTTAATACATGACTTCATTAAATTATTAAAATTAATAAATTTAATGTAACATTTTACGCAAATGAAAAATTCAGCCAACCGCATCTGCGTAAAGTGAAACAATATAATACAAGTAGTAAATATATTTATTATAGTAAGCACAACAATAAAGGGCAAAAACACACAAGGTATATTTACTTATTGAACTATTTGATGTAATCAATTACAAGTAGATGAGGTCATACCTAATTGAATTGCAATTAATCAAAATAATTCAAAGAACCGACTAAATCGAAAATGAAATAGAATAAAAACTAAGATATTTAGGATTTATTATATTATTTTTTTAATTTTCATATTTTAATGTATAACATAGAAATTTGTACATAACTCGATAAGATCGTATAGCTTAGTGAGTAGAGCGTGGGTTCGAGTTGTGATTACATTACATTTTCAAAAAGATTTTTACACAAAGAAAAAAAAGAAAGAAAGAAAGAAAGAAATTTGCAGAAAGCAATTCACTATTTAAATATACGCTGGTAGTGACGCTCTTAGTTTTGCGAATATTTGTTCTTCGACTGTAACTAATTTTGATATTATTTTGTGTGTCGGCTAAGCCTCAAGGAACAAATCCCCTTAATATTCCGGTAAATAAATTATATTATTTTTAAAAAGAGCCTATATGTTTCAAGTGCATTAAAGCTATAATTATTCCGAGGTCACTGTCCTAGGAATAGAGCATATATATTATTATTGTTGCTTTTTTTAAGTTATATAACAATTTATTATTTATTATAAAATAATAGACTAATACATTTAAATACTCACTCACATCTCTTAAGCAATTGTTCATCGAAGAATAATTATGGAAATTCTGAAACAACTTGGATTTCAAATGCTCTCTAATTGGCAGTTTTAATCTACTAACTTTTGTGCGAAATTCAGCAAAAGTAGGCACCAACTTGTCGTGGTCGGTGGTAAAACGAATCAAAACCATCTAACTCAGAATTTATAAATGTATTTCACCAAATTATGAGAATCGGAACGGTTATTTTAATTAATTAGCATTTCGTAACGCCATGGTGCAATAATTTTGTAAACAAGCGTCACTTTGTTATTCTTCTCAAATTAATTTTGAGAGTTGAAAAGATTAATTCATTTTTATTTATTAATTTTATCTACTATACAATTTTAAAATGATTGAAAAATATTGTAAATACGTTTAAAATGTATTTATCTTTCACTGTACTGAATTATAAGATAGAATGTTCCATTCTTCTTAAAACTAAGAGGAAGAGAATGGCTCCTAAAGTTTTCGCTGCGGGCGAACTATCGGTCACTTTGAAATTTTAAAACAAAAGATTTTATACATTGTCCATACATAGCTGAATAGAACCTTTTGCTACGGCAGTTGCTCAACCACCATAAAATTGGAAACTAGCCCGTCGAACTCGTTCGAAATAACGTGTGGCATCATAAAAAAAAACAATTGATAACATAAAATAATTCTCCAGTTATCAATAAAATTTAAAACGCATTTCATTTTCTCATCACCATCGAAATAAGTATTAGAACATACAACTATTTAATTAATTTAATCTTTATGCTTGTTGTATTTTGAAATAGAATATTTTTTTTATGAACAAAAAAATATTTCAATCAATTATATTCCCGCTCTGGTGAAGCGCGGTGTAAAGCTTAGCACACTGTAAATCGAATTCGTATAAATAGAGGAGAGTGAAATGTTCCAACACTATGTTCTCTTTGCCTTATCTGTGAAAAAAATCACATCAAAATATTGGACTTAAAAGGAAACCATCATGTTTAGTCTTAAAATGGATCCAGATAGTATTTACCGTAATTTATGTACTTTGTTGTAAAAATTGTAATATACAAGAAATCGTTATATGTTCTTAATTTAGAAGTAACTTATTCTAATTTCCAAATTATATTTAGTATGGACTATCCGTGCACATAGAACTAATTGGAGTCAGCTTACCGAAGTTTCAACAGAATTTACTATCTTCCACATGCTGAAATTCAAATTGCAACTCTATTCTGTGGGCATTAATAAAGTATTCAGTTGATGCCAGTAATATTTTAATAGGTGGACACTAATAGTGCTTTGTCAATATTGCAGTAGTAATACAGCAATCGATCTGCACGTACAAGAAGTCCCGCATCGCATATTTTATCTTTAACAATCCTGGCCTAACCGAACCAATTAGCGAAAACCTTTTACAATATAGTTCCGATGTTATAAATTTGGCACTTAGCCTGATGCAAATTTTTACTGTTGTCAGCAAATAAATGTGCTCTATGAAAAAAAAAGTAATAGTTACGTCGGCTGCACTAAATTGTCACAAAATAAAAATTTTCATTTAGACACCAATATCAACGGGACGATGCTTTTAAAAGTGTCGTCTCATCCTATTTTATTTCAATCACTTTTTTGTTATAGGTACGTTAAAGTCGGTAATTTCATTATGTGAAGCATAGTTCTAGAAATGCTTCCAAAAAAAATTGCTGATGGCAAAAAACTAATTGTTATGCCTAGACATTTAATTTTTTTTAGATGAAGCTACTGTATGAAAACAATTTATTTTAGTATTATTTATGTGTTTACTTGTATATGTAATATAAAAGGAATATTTACAAATATTTACTGGCTAAATCTTGAGATTGTATATATTAAAATATCAACAAACTAGACCGCGGTGGCATGTATCTATCTTTTAAAGGTACACACGTAAGGCCACAGTAACCATTTTGATCTTTTACATATTGCAAAAAAAATAATAGGATTATTTCAAGCAACGAAATATTTTTGTATAGGTATATAATTCAACACATTTATATATTATGCATTTACTGTAGATCATACTAACTCCTTACTGCATATCTTTTAAGTTATTGTCTCATCAGTTATATTATTTATAAGTTTTCAAAAACTTAAAATGAAGGAAAAACATCGCCATCGGCATACCTTCGAGAGAAGCCTTAGAACATTTAAACAACCTCTATGGAACACACACGTGTATTTGATATGTAAAAAAAATTGAGTCCATATTTGTAATGCGTATATAATACAAATAGTACTGAATTGATTTTAAACAGTAAAACATTTTAATACTTTACCACCGATTCACTAAAGTTAATGCCTCAGACCTAAGAAGAACCGGCGCAAGGAACTCAGCGGGATTTATTTTCTTAATTTACAATTTGCAATCATTCTTTAGTGCCAATAATACTTGCCGAATTGCCGATTTGATGCAATCGAGTTACAGACGCTGTAAGTTCAAGCCTATTTCCAGTATTAATAATATGTGAATCACCAATTTTGGAAAAACTTAACACATTACATTTACAAAAATATATTGTGCCGCAACTGTTAAGATTTTTGAACTTCTTAAATTTTTGCTTTAAAGAATTTATATCTCTATATTATATTAGTACGTTCATTTCGTTCGTAAAGAGAAATCTAAGAATTCAAGATACCTCTGATCGTATGTACAGTGGATTACATCAAAATGATTAACGTGACATGGCCTTTCTCAATTCATGGTATATGCAACCGAAAAAAACATTTTCAAACAGCTTCAACTTTATTATATTAGTATAGAAGTAATAGATTATTTTTATAGATATCTTAAAATATATATCATTCTACATCTGCATTTTCCATCCAATTCAGATTTTATTTACACAATTCAGTAAGCAACTTATCTAATCGTATCAGAGAACTGGATATATTTTACTATGTTTAAAATTCTCGTACTGAAATTTGAATCAAATATGCCTAGTATTACACTGATTTTTTTTTTGAGCTTCATGTACTATAAATCTTTTTTAGAAAGCATAAACAATAAAAAAAATAAAATCATTCCAAAAAATGCAAAGTGTCAAATGTTTGTAATATTTTGATGATGCTGTTAGTTTCTACATTCGTTTTCTATCATGTTTTGTTTTATTAATACTAAATATATTAATAACTATATAAATATATTTGGTTAGCGAACTCCTCAATAGTAATACTGCATACAAAGCCAGTTAACCGAAAACAAAAAACATAAAAAAATATTTACTGACTTAATGATACTTTTAGCGTTTATACACTACTTTAAAACGGTGTCCTGCCTATAAAATCGCGCCATTAAATGCGTATTGTGGTTGGCGAGGCGCCAAACACGTACAGGCACACGTCCGAATCTGCGAATCTCTCTCAAATGGATGATTTCGACGTATCAACACTGAATAATCATGGTCTAAACAAAGATTTAGTGGTAGATTGCGAGTATATAGTACTATCTATTACTATCAAGTATCTATACCTATAGTAGAAAATATAATAATAATATAACCTATATATTTATAAAAATGTGTTGTTATTATAGAAAGAATGAGCTATAGAAAGAAAAAAATCTTATTCGGGAAGTACTTTAAAATAATGATTCAAAGAACAAATTGTTCCCTCAATGCGCACAACAAGTGAAAGCAGGTCACACATCAAAGCGATCGCAAAAAGCATAATAAAAAAGAAACATTGTAAAAATCACGGCAACGTGTGAAGTGTCATCTGCCCGTCTCAGTGAAGTGGCGATCGCTTGTTTTTCCCACTTTTGATAGGCGCGAAGCGAAGTCTGGAGTGTCCTCGCCTCTGATTTTAGCAACCCCGCATCCCGTAGGCTCGCACCCGCCTGTTTTTTATGAGGTCAAGAGAGCCTCCACAAAAAACACGTTTCACGATAAATTACGCACTGACACATTCAGATTTGCCCATAACGTACACGATCGTAATATATTGGTTTTTTTTTACAATTTTATTCCGCGCGATATTTTTGTTTGCTTTCGCCCTTAATTATTGTGAAGCGTTTTTCATTTAATACCATTTTATTTATCTCGAACTGAACGAACAACTCTTGTAACAGATTGTTCGGTTTCATCGTGCCTGAATTGCTTATGCAACTTCGAGCTTCGTTATATTACAGGTAACGTACCAAGAATTGACAAACGCCAAACTTTACAAATATATTCCTGGCCACAGAAGATGATGGGTAATTTATTCTCAATAACTATCAAAACACTGCAGATGTCGTACAGTTTCAATTTAAGGGCATACAGCGTCGGAAGTTCTATCCGAGATGAACTTTGGGGAACTTTGTTCCTCCTGACATTGTCAACTAATCTTCTAACCGCCAGCGACGGAGCATGTGTACGGTCGACGACACAGACTTATATATATTACACGTACTATTATACACAAATGACGTCTTAACTTGCCAGTAAGATTGTCTACGGAGCCTAATAATTTTCATACATTCAACCACTATCTTCTACCACTCGTGAGAGTACAACGAGCGTCAAAACAATTGTTTATTATATTTATAATTCCAACAAACTTTATATATATAAAGGTTCTGTTTGTTACCACAAGAGAAGTAATTTATGAAACTATCAAGCGTAGACAAAATTATTAATTTGTTGTTACGTCGAGTCGCTGGAACTGTGTAACATTTTAGAGAATGATTGTGCTTGACGGTATTATATATTCTAAAAATATTATAATACAACTTTTAAACTTACCTTACAATATAAATCGTCAGTATAGCTCTAAATATTGCGTATTATATTAAAATTAGATATTTTTTTTTAAATCGAACGAACTGTAATATTTACTATAATTTAAAAATTGAATTATAATAATGAGAAATTGAAGTATATACACGAAGCAGATTTTTTTACTCTGCTGACTACCCAGTGCAGCGTGGGCATTCTATTATTATTATATTTATAATATTAATTAGTATAATTAGTTTCATACAAATATCCAAGAAGTTCATTCATTTGCAATCTTTTAAAAATTGTTAAAACAGTTTGAACTAATATACACGCAGTACATATATTATAAATAGCCTCCAAAAACCGCTTATATGTCACCACTATAATGTTATAATAAATTCAATGAATTTCAATTTCACGTATGCCAGACATACCTATTAATAATGTAATTTTATAGCATTTATGCTAATGGCAACTCTGTCCATATCATTTAACTTGACATTTGCGATGATTAAGGAGATTGTAGCGCGGGATAATATATTATCAGGTAATACGGTGTAATTGTCTTGATCTCTGTCAACAACCGTGGCTGTCTCACGTGAGATATGAGCTGGCAAGCGATACATTGCTAATTTTACACCAACCATTCATTTAGATATCGCAGTGTTGAATGGGAGCAGACAACATCGGTAGGAAGTAGGAGCCGCGGCACGCTGCATAAATTATGCTATAAATTGCATTTGAAAATAGAAATGCAATTAACCGCGAATATAAATTACGCCACCTATTATCAGCCGCTATTCATCCTGCCGAATTTTAGATGATACAACAGATCAAAACAACAAAAGACAAATTAGTTTCATTGTTTGTAATGCAAAATAATTATTTTGAACAGCCGAGAGTTTAACTTGTTGCTTTACTTAGAACTGTCTTTTAATATTTCACTGAGTTCCCGGACGCGGAATATTAATAAGTTGTGTGAGATTTCCATTTACTTGATTACTTTTTGGCAACCAGGCTCTCGTTATTTATATCTCAAATGGAAAGCGTTAAAACCTTTTCATTTGAAAGGCAATTTTTATTGATGATTCGCATATGCTGGGATTCATAAAAAATGTTTTTATCAAAATCACTATTAACTGACAATGCGACAGTACTTCAAAATGATGCCTATATAAAATAATAGAACAAAAGCCTGTCAAGCCTCTGATTTATTTAAGCGCTATATTTTTAAACATTCTAATAGTAAATAACATATATTGTATTTTGATTTGATTGCAAATGTTATTTTAATTACCATAATATGATTTAATTTTTTCTAAGAAACACTGGTATGAATCTTTTATACCATATATAAATACCAAATGAAATATTTCATTGCTACAAAAATAGCACCATATATGCCCTTACTTTCTGGTAAAATAAAAATCACATAAAAATGACACGATAATATCCAACTGCGAATCTATGGCTGATATATGCCACAGATACGAATTTTAAAAGACGCTTAAAGATTCATAAACATAAGCTTTCTACCTTCCAGTCGTAAAGTTGAGTGTAATGTGAATGAATATCGTATTACACACGCATTATACTATAACTTGAAGTGTTAGCAAGTCTTTCTACACCTGCTGACGGGTATAAACTGTTACACTTAGCTCATCCTGTCTATGGAAGTGTTTACGATGCGTAGGGGTTAGTAGAGAAGCTACTAACACTAGTATATGTTGTTTAAATTAGCGTAATGCACTTCATTCAGTTTTAAATGAGAATTAATTATATTAAGAATCAAAGTTCTAAATAATAGTTGCGATTATTATTCTATCTCATTGGTGTCGGTGTCATTAATCGGATTTTAATGTGTAAAAATCAACAGAGAAATTGGCCGAGTTAGATCTTGTTGTAGAATTTTATGTTCATAACATTTGTACTTTTACAGTAATCTGTGTAAACATTTTTCATTTTGCGTTACAGGGTAAATAATAAACGAATTTTATATATGAATGTATTTTATAAATTTTCATATAATTTTATTGCAAAGTCAAAAAAATAAACTCATTTTATATGATTAATAACCATGAAAAGCTGTAGCATCCCAAAGTGTATAACTTTTGTCTACAAAACTCTCTAGATATATTTCTAGATACTATTTAACTTTAAATGAAGAAGGAACAGCTCGTTCAAAAGCTGAACCGTCAGTTATTACATCGGTTTATTGCACAGTTCTAGAATCAACTGGTTCGAGTGACTTTAATTCATCGAAAGCGACGCCAGCTGCAATTACTTGAGTCTCTTGGATGACATCGCTGAGTTTTCGATCTGATGTTAGTTTACTATGGAAGTAGTATTAATAGATCTCGGCTATGAAGGTTGTTACTTTATTTTTTACTAGAAAAGTTTAATTTAGTTTTTAGTTGGCATACAAGTCAGTGTTTGTATATTGAAAGTTACAAAAACGTATACTTTCCTTCGCGTCATAAACGATGTCGTAGTGGCGCGCAGTGGGCTAATTTGCTTAACACGCTAATATCTCTGAAATGGGCCAGACCGGAGTGTCTTAACTCTAATTTCTGTATGCCACTATGCGTGGAAAAAAGCGTTTCACTAACAATTATCTTGGTAATAAGTAGTAATTCGTATTTAAAAAAGACTTAAATATTATACAGCCATAGTTGTATAGAGTGTTTATTGCAGTGCTCAAGAAAACTAATCTAAACGACATTAATTTACCGAACCGACGCTAGGATTACTCGAGACTGGAAGGAGAGTTACTGTTAGATCTTTGAGGAGTGTTAGTTTGGTACACAAAACGAGTATGTGATGTGTACATTTGTATATGTAAATATTATATAACGTAATCTCTATCCCAATCCTCGTCAAATTTGGTGCATTACTAACGTATTCCAAAGCAGATTTTTAGTATATTTTTCTATAATATTGTACATGTTGGAATATATTTCTTTTTCTTCCGAGTCGAAATTTAAAAATGTCTTTTAAAAATCTACTTTTAGACAATTTTTAAAACAATATGAATAAGAACTTTAAGAAACGTTATAGAAAATAAAATAGTAAAATTTTTATGTTTATGTAAGTAAAATAAAAAAATAGAGCTAGACAAATCTAGTGAGAGATCTTTATTTGTCAAACGCAGTCGACTAAAAGTTGCCTCGGAGATGTCGTAGTTTTTGATTGCGAATTAGCCTAAATAGGAAATTAGTAAGCGTTATATAACACATAAAAACAAAATAAATATTTTAGAATATAATATATTCATTTATAATGAAGGTAAGTACTTATAATATTAATATATTATTTATTCTTTTGCAATATACATGTATTACCAAAAATATCGCCCAATTTCGTATAATCTTTAATAACATCGAATCGAGGAAAAATTGTTTGTGTTCCTGGGAAAGATTCTCATTACTCAAATAATTGAAATTTAATGAATTCAAAATACAACATTATTACATACATATAGTAACAGTATTTTTTCTAAATGTTTGTTTTAGAATTACATGTTTTATAAAAATAGTAAATCAATAAATCGCCATAGACGCGATATGACTGGTAGTTATGTATTCAGTTTCCACCGGGGAATCTTAAATTTATATATATATATATATATATATATATATATATATATATATATATATATATATATATATATATATATATATATATATATATATATATATATATATATACATATATACATATATATATATATATATATATATATATATATATATATATATATATATATATATATATATATATATATATAGCTTTTTTAGGATAAAGTACTATATTATGTTCAGCAATTGAGCACACTGTGTCTTAATATGTTCTTAAAATGAACAACTGAGTAACGAACGATTCATTTGTTACTTGCTAAGACCACAAATAATGCTAGATGTGTAAAAATATTTAACAACTAAGTAATTGAAATGAAGTTTACCATTTGTTATTATTATTAAGTAACATTTACAATACATTCAAAGTCACTTAAGTGGGATATCATAATTTAATACAATAACGTTCAACAGTTAATAACAAAGCAATTGGCGGTGTTCGGTATCCATTTCAATTTAAGTGAAGGGCATGCAGAAACTTCTAACTTCGACTTGAGTATGAAACTCTATTCTTGCTATGTTGTCTATTAAATCTGTAAGACACACGTACTAACTTATAATTTCAAAATACTGGAATATTATTTAATTACGTTTGATGTATGATAGCTCGGTAAGCCACGCGTCATGTCACGCGGGGAACAGAATTTTAATTACGATAATTACTTATAATTTATAAATTATTCCATATTTCCTTATCTGTCTTGACTGTTGAAAATTTCTTTACTTGCTGCCATATTATTTCTTGTGATTTGAACATGTCCTTCATGTATATATATATATATATATATATATATATATATATATATATATATATATATATATATATATATATATATATACATGAAGGACATGTTCAAATCACAAGAAATATATATATATATATATATTACATTGTAACGTACACGTGTTTGTCTGTCTGTTCTAAGCTTACTATTTTGGTTTTCATTTTTATTAAATAATTATAAAGAAAGAAAACAATCTCAAATGTAAAAAATATTAAGTAATGAATATTGTTGCGGTGTAAAGTACATTATTACTTATTAGGTGCATAATGTTCCTACATGTTGAAAGTTTCCAACTTCAACTCTACGGGGATGCTTTGTTCGATAATGTCGTCAATAAATTGGCAGTAGAACTTCTGGTGTACCCACTCTATACTTCAGTTAGTAACTACGCACAGGAGTCACGAATACAGATAACTTAATGTTAAAAAAAAAACAAATATTCAAAAGACCATAATTTTTTTATGTGACCTTCATTTTATTTGACCTTTATTTTTGAAATAAAAGCTAACATACCAAGATGACATTTTTAATTTTACACACTTTTGTTCACCTATTGTACAAACTTAGTTAAAATATTATGTAATTTAAAAAAATATAATCTCTTATTTTAACAACATATTGGAATTATATAATGGAAAAGAGGAATATAAAGATGTTATAAAATACAAAAGTTAAAACAGATGGATATGTTATTTGAAACTTGGTTAATATTTAGTCACCCGTATACCCGTATACACGAGTTACAAATAGGCATATAAATACTATCTAAACATGAAGCAGAATATTTTTTCAGCTTAACACGTTATCCCGGTAAGATAATAAACTCAAGACTCTGTTTTCCACTTTTCTCTGGAACTCGTACATTGCGTGTTCAGTAGCCACACTCAATGCTGCATTTTGACTTATTAGGGTGGAAGAATAAAAAAAATGAAAATAACTCGCACTATACCATGACAGCGCCTTTTATTAACTACAAAAAAAATCACTAAGCACTACTGTCAAATCCATATAAACGAAATGGTTGGCAGAATCTGTATTTTGCTTAATATTTAGTTTTTAGGCTTATTTCATTGATGTGAAGCCTGCATAGATTTTTTTGTCCATTATACCCACATCACTTAGACAGCTGGAGACAATACACAAAAAGAAGAATTGTGTGTGTCTTCATCTATAATGCAAGGGAAACCTAATTGCGGACTTTAAAATTCACCAAATATGTTGATTTTCTCGCTAATATGTTATATTTTTTATTCATAATATATAATTATGAATTGAGGTCATCGTGGTGCAGTATCTGACTGTAAATTTCTACGGTCTGGTTTAACAACAAAGCGATATATTGAGTTTCACCACTCACCATGCAATGTCTCGTAAATTGAGTGGAAATTGGGGTACGGAGGTCTTAACATTATGTTACCTTAATAAAAAGCTAATATATGGACAGAGATTACAATTTCTTATGTTATAGTTATACCATCATATATGTATACCTATATACCACCGTGTGTATACGTAGGCAGTGCTTTCTGCATCTCTGAACGCAAATTCCAATACGCAATTCTTTACAAAAAAATATATTATTTAATCCTTATATTATTAGTTGAGGCCATTGCGGCCCAGTAGTACAATACAATGTAAACGCGATGTTTGACAGGTTCGATTTCCACTCATGGGAATAAATTATATATTTTCCTCGCTCTGGTTAATACAAAGTCTTAACACTAAGTTCCTTCTGGTTACGCAATTATATGCGGGAAAAAAGCGTGAAGCTATAATTTTTAAACAATAATTAATAATAAATATTTTTAATTATTGTTTAAAATTATTCTTTAAAAATTATAACACATAATATACGAGGCCATTGTAGCTCATAAGGGTAGTAGATATCGTGTTTGTAAGGTCGATTTCCACTTGAGGAAAGGGTTTATTTTAATTTCATCGCTCTGGTAACACAAAGTATAGCGTTAATTCCGACGCTTAATACGTAGGATTTTAGGACAGGAATCAGGAAAAGCGTATATGGAATCTCCAAGAGCGGAGATCATAGTATTTCAACATTAGGTTACCATTAGCCTTCTTTGACCCTGCTATATACTTGACAAAGTGTCAAGGTACAAGAAAAAAAATATATAATATATTATAAGTAATATATTTGAATTGTATTATTAAAGTAATATTTCAACAAATTTACACTAAAAATAAATCTCATATCCACAAAAGCAAACTCAATAAAATAAAAATTCAACCCATATTATAACATTGTTACGTAATAATATTTTACGAAAATCAAATATTTAACAAGTCCTCTATGGCGACGCGACGTAAAGCAATCTTGTCCAGGCTTTGAATGTAGAAATATAATTTCGATCGGACGGCAATCAGGGTCTGTTGAAGATGGCGCGTGAGGAGACTTTCTAAAATATTAAATATACTTGCAAACGCCCCGAAACCTCCATATTACAGGTAAGTAAATCCTAAACGAATTTATATTTTATGAGATAAAACGCATAGTTGAAAATATTTTAAAGCATTTTGTAATGGTGTAAATTTAAATATGAATAAAAATAAAATAAATAGATTTTCCATTTTTATTATTAAGTTGTATGGCTTAGTTTACTTGGAGAGAGTGAGACTGGAGTCAATACTCTTCTCTTCTCTAGTGGAATAACTTTCCACCCGCTTTAGAGGCATAATGTCCTATTCGACGAGGAAGAGAGTTCCTTAATATCAATAACGCGCTTTATATTGCCAGAATTTAATTGATTGGTACTGCTTAATTACATAACCGTATAATGAAAACGCTAATTTTAGACAAAATAAATTTATATATATACTTAGTTATCTTAATAAACATTTACTGATATTTACTGTACATTTACTGTATATTTTACTTGCGTATGTAATTTTACTTTATATTAAACCAGTGCCACCCATTCCTTATGGTGGCGTTACTGTAATCTCTTACGTCTGCCGGCTCATTGTTACAGCTCTTCTAAACAGCCCATCTTATTTTTTCAAGAAAGTCCTCCATTATTCAGGGTCAGGCTTCTAGCGTATATTAATATTAAGAAGATCCTTAAAGTTCATCAACCTCAGATTGTAAGGCTGAATATTCAATGTAACACTGTGGGGTTTATTATAATCTAGTTAAATACGCGCAAGCATCACATTCGTTGCTTTTTATACAACGATTTTAATATTTAAGTCAAAAATGAAAAATTAAAGTAAATATTATTTTTGTTATCTACTTTTATTTATTTACACAGTGAAACTTTTTAAAGGCTTACTTTAAATTTAATCCAAGCTGATAAATTAATGAATGAAATATAAGATTATTCTAGCCTCAACTAGGATAATTTTATATCTTTTAGATTAAATGAAGCCCCTAATAATGATAATACATAGTAATAAAATAATAAAATTGCCTTTATCAGATCTTGAATAGGAAAAGTTACATTTCACAACCTTAATAACTAAGATTTACAAACTGTTTTAAACTATTCTAGAATTTCCTGCTTTTTAATCTTTTGCAGATTTTTTAACTGTCGGCTCCTAATACTAACTAATAAGTAAATAAATACCTAGTAATATGTTAGTTTTGATCTTGTTTTACTAAGATTTGTTTTTTTAAGTTCCGTTTTTACTTAATTAAAAAATCCTTTTAATTAAATAGAAACGGAACGGATTCGGATTTTTTTTGAGACCAGTTCGAAGAAATACTTTTATTTTTAGCCATTGTTTTTAGCGATACAAATACAATGTTCAAATACCTGAATAATATAATAGTAAAATTAATATAACTTGAATGTTTTGTATTTACACAAAATATCTTAGATAATTATCATTGAAATTTTAAATTTCAATTTCGAAGCTTACAGCAATTGATGAGTTACCTGTAACAAATAAAAAAAACTTTGTTAGATAACAGTCTTCAGTGTAAGTAGAAAAAATACATATGTACATTTTTACTTTATAACTTTTCCAACTTAAATGTTCTAGTACGTACATAAAAAGTTATTATTTAATATATTCTAGTATGTATTTATTGCAAAATTTTAATATAAAATTAAAAGTTTCAAAGCTATATCTTTTTTATCGAGATCACTATACAGAGGTACAGTGGTAGGCACCCGCTTAGGTATGATAAAAAGCCTCGTGGGATTTTGGCACATAATACTCATAATAATCACGGGTTACGGCAGGAACCAGAGAACGAATCTTTTAAATTTATTGAATTATTTAACAATATATAATTTATAATATTAATTGTTACATTAAACAAGACTACCTATTGTATTGCATTTACGTATACAATTCGCTTTTCAAACATTTCGGACAATACGAGTTATATTCAGGCGAGAGTTTTGCTTCCATTTAAACTTGTAACTATTTAATTAGAAAACTGACGAAGTTTACATAGTTCCTTGAACTGTTAGTCTAAACTAATAAAGCTAATTATAATGAAGGTGATCTGTTCAAAAAATATTACTTAAAAGTGAGATATATTAATAATGTAAAATAAAGGGGATTTGAACATTATAATTCTATGGACAATCAATATTCTATGGAATTCTATGGAAAATCAAAATACTCTATAATAATATTTTATTGTTGAAAATTGATAAAAGGCAAATGTAAATTTTAATACACTTCATAAGATTTAAATATCATAATAACGGGTCGCAAAAATAGAACATTAAAAGTAATAGACAATATGAACAAATATTTATGGAAATAATGGTTGTCGTTAATTTTATATAACAAAATAATGTTATAGAATATTTTAGCTCGTAAGGTATCATCGCGGCGGCGAAATAGATCACTCCCTGTAGGGAAGCGTCAATCGAGCACTGATTTATGGAGGGTACCTCGCGTCGGCGTCTACTAAACTGTCCAGTTTTGCTTGTGTTGCAACGCGCGAGCCACCGACAAACAAGTCACTCACGTGCCGTCTCTTCCTCGTCGAATATGCGGACCCTAGTAAATGCCTTTATAAACGAAACCGTTTTAAATTCTGAATAGTCTACCGAAAACATCGACAGAACTTCCAGACATGACATGCGTGTTAACGAAATGTTGGCGCTTGGTCAATTTCAACGGAATTTTACATTTCAACAGAGTTTACTGTGAATTTTGTAACAAATTAAATTGTACCTACCCTAATGGATCCGTCCGGCAAAGTTCGACACTTTCAAGTCAAAACGTTACTAGTTTTCTTTTAATTAGTAAAACTCGTGAATACATAAAACAAAAATTCCTAACAAGGAAAATTGTTAATTTGCATGGGGTCGTTTACGCAAACTTTCAACGCAAACTTGACCTAAGAACTCAGAACACGGTTGGCAATAATTCCAGGATCCGAGAGCGCACTATTACAAAACTTTACAACCCGTTGTTGGCGTTCTATTGAAAACATCTTAATGCTATTCGTGTTTCTACACGGTGGACAATAAATTGTTTCACGAAATTATTACCGAGCGAACTACTCATCATGTAAACTTATTTAATCTGCAAATGCAAGCCTTTAAAATTACGACTTCTGTTACTTGGGGGTGAAATGTGCTTTTAAACGGCAGTACATCACCGTGGCTGAAATATCTGTTAGAAGTACTTTATAGTGCCAAGAGCGTTTAAATAAAATTAATACATGAACAATCTTTCGCATTTACGCCTGAGAAAATATTCGAATATAATTGAAACGTTTTAGGCGCATTGAAGAAGTTTTTAGTTCAATTTAACGGCAATCAGGACGGCCGTTGAAGACGGGGCGTGAGGCGAATACCTAAAATATTAAACGTGCCGGAATGACGGGATGCGGTAGGACAGCGAGCCACTAATTTGATATTTGCGTTATACATCAAAATAGATCATGTTCCTAGAAACCGTAAGTATTTGTGTAGGTAGTATTTTATGATACTGTTATCTTATAGGCCTGGTAAAAAATATTACAGTCTTAACTTATTATATGCTTATGAATGCACCTCGTTATAATGTGTTTTAACTAACAGGTAACTTTTAGAGAAGGGTGCTGTTTTAAAACAATAAATCAAAATGTCAAAAATAATTGTCAAATGGGAAAACATTTTAGTATAAAAATTGTATTCCCAAAAGTTAAATTCAAAAGTAAAATATTACATTTTTAATTTCATCCTCCGTTACAATTCGACGTCCGACTATCGAAACGCTATACATTCTATATCTAATGCTGACGTTCAATGCACTAGAATTTTTAAACGTTATCAGCATTTATTATTTGCAGTTTAAATTTTTGTGTATTCGAATCAAACAATTGTGTTTACGCCGCCACGTTGTTTGAACGCTGTAGTGACATCATCAATATGTGAAAATCTCATTCAACGAGCTTTAACATTGGGAATCGTGAAACATTCATGATTTGAACAGAACCGGCAAAAACCAAACAATTTCACGAATGAACGTGCCCTAGCATACAATAACGTTGATTTTTAAGGTCATTCTTTTTAATTGCTCTTTAGAAAAACCGTTCGATATTTTGAAGTTGAATTTTCCATTTTCATTTTCATTTTAGCGTTTTCATGGTCTTGGGCGTCTTCCCAATTTTTATTATTTGCTTCTAAAGTATATTGATTATTAAAAAATATATATTATAAAAATTATATTATAACATATTTAAAAAAAGTCTATTTGTTATTATAAGAGATGATTGCGTGTAAGACATTATCTTAAGGTAAGAAGTTATAAAAAAAACCATATAAAATAACCATGAAAGTACATTGAGAAAATACCTACACAAGTCAAGGAAAATATTTATTCACCTGAATTACCAGTAATTTCGTGTGAATAAGTTGCTTGTCTTCGAGCAATTGTCTTTCGTAGCTAAATAATTTAGTCGAACACTAGTCAAGAACCAATTCGATAGCATTCCAACCTTTAAATGTGTGGAGTATTCCGCGAACCCTCGGCTTAATCTGATGAAAAATTGATTTCGTAAAATTCGCTTATTCCATGCAATTTACCTTTGTTGCCCGATTTTGAATTTACCTTTGATCCTCTTTGAATATTTCCTTAAGTTAACGTTTCTTTTCTGTAGTCCTAGATGTCAAATATTTATTAAAATTTTGTTTAAATGATTACAAATTTTGTTATTATAACTGTTTATATACATATATATATATATATATATATATATATATATATATATATATATATATATATATATATATATATATATATATATATATATATATATATATATATATTGCTTTAGCTATACATATACTTAAAATACACATGGCAGGGTAGACAGAGGAAACCGTAGGAACCTAGTGTTAAGACACTCCGTTCCCCGCTTTCCGCCTTTCTATATTGAGTGTAGAGTGGCGAGAGCGAAGAAAACGAACATCATTAATTCTACCCCAGTGGGAATCGATCCCACAAACCCCTGCGCCACGACGGTGCTCAATATTATACGGTTAAATATCTTTTATATATTACTGAAATCAACAAATTGTTTCATAATGTAGTTTAACGCTGATAGGTATTTTTGCCGTTAGTTTTTTATAGGAAATACGTCGTAATATCTACATTATTAAATAAAATAAGTAATTAATAACCACTCCCGCTTTCTGTCCGAATTTGGGACATTGCGTGTTGAGTAACAAGACTCCACGCCGCACTTTGTCATGGCAGAGCAGAGTTAAGAAAATTATTAATTATCAACGGAGAATCGAGCTCACATCCATGGCTTTTATAGTCAAGTATAGTCAAGTATAAGAACAAAAGTAAATATTATATCTAATAACATCAAATACTATACAATAGATGTTTACGTAATACAACCTGACTTAATATAATTCATTTGTAGTAAGTATAACACCAATCATGGTTGGCTTCCGATGGCCCAAAATCGATGAACTATATTAATTCATTGTCTAAGTTTGCACAGACAGTGCTTTCTGGACTCGGAAGATTAATTTTCTTAGTTCAGATTGTTTCGTGACCCATTGTGCAAGATGGATGGTGATAATTGGATTTTCTCGACTATCGATGATTTAGGTGCTTAAACTTATCTGTGAGCTTAATTTATGCCTATTTTACATTCCTATTTATTTTCACCTGGCAATAGTTTTCTTGTTGTTTATTTATAGGGCTCTATAGCTCAAAAGACAAAAACGGAACCCTTTTTTCAAAACACAAAAATCGGAATTACTTTGTAGTCCTTATATCTGCCTGTCCGTCTATCAAGATACTTATTCTTAAGAATGCGAAGAGATGACAAGCCGAAATTAATATCAAATATTCAGATTTACAATCTCGTGTGCACGGAAAAGGCCAAACTTTTAAGTCAACACAATTGAATATGGCGGTTTATGCTCCCTTTGTGTCATATATTTGTATGAATGAATTTGTATGAATTTTACAGCGTAATCAAAATCTATAATCTTCAAATTGGGCAAGAAGTGAAATCTTACAATTTAGAAAAAATACCGAAAACTACAAAATTTTATATTTTATAGGTTTTACTTGTTGAGTTACAATCGTAAAATTGATATAAAACCCTAGTTGCACTTGTCCGACTCACATATGACTGGTGGTGTTTAAGCTTTGAAGTTTAACTAATACTTTATTAATTGAGATATATACAGTTAATTTAAAAAGATATTTACAAATTTTTAAACAAAATAACTTAATATTATTTGTTGC
This sequence comes from Dione juno, assembly GCA_037127375.1. NCBI lineage: Eukaryota > Metazoa > Arthropoda > Insecta > Lepidoptera > Nymphalidae > Dione > Dione juno. The sequence continues at coordinate 8,671,508 of JAXRJS010000041.1, read as the reverse complement.
ATACATAGTAATAATTTTAGATTTGTAAGTTAGGTGAACTTCGTTGAGATTTGATCTCAGTGTAACAGTCTTCCGGGTCAGGTGGATAGTAAAGGCAATAAAGGACTTGTTTTATGGGCGTCGTCGTCAAATCCAATGTCTTGTGATTTTCCGACGACATTTTCGAGCCATGCGTTCTCGTCAGAACTTAGAAAGTTTTTCAAGTGGAAAATGGAAGTTCCTTTATATTTAAAAAAAAATTAGAAAATAATTTTTTTTTTCATCAAATGCTTAATTTAAAAACAAATATTAAAAATACTTTAAATGATCCTAAACAGTTATTTTAAATTTTTGCAGTGACAAATTTAGAATAAATTTGATTGAAAACTGTTTTTTTTTAAATTTAAATATTATATTTGCAGCAATACAATATATTTTAAACGTATTAAGCTGTGAACAAAACTTAGCCAAACCATATGAACACATAAATGGCAGGAGAATATGACCGTAGCGCCACAAAATGTTATTTACTAAAGAAGTAGAAACTTAGAGGTAGTATATGTAAATGAATGTGTAAAAGGTAACAGGCTTTATAAAGTTTTTATTGCGAAAGTCGTGAGACTTGGCACCAATTTTGTTTTCATTATACATCTTTGATGTCATCTTTTTATATCTATATTATAAGCTACATTTATAAAGCGTTGCGTGAAAATGAGCTTGTGTGTATAACTTTGCATACGCTTAACTCTAATGATATCACAGTGTAAAAAGCTTACTTTTAATATCAATATTTGTCCGTAATATATGTCGTTATTGCTACGATAAGATATCTTAGGTAAATCATTATAAACTAATAGATTTATATTAAATTTCCAGTGAAGAATCACGTTACATCCGCCCCGCTGAGACTTTACCAACTTAAATTACAGTCCTGACATAGTATCCAGCCAGTCACATAGCAATGTCACAGTTTAATTATAATTATATGGTGCCACAAACACGTACGATGTTTCAATAAATAGGACGATTGATATTGATCTTTTCTAATTGTGTTAGACAGTCTTGCCTGACAGTCCCCTCATTAAATATTACTTAAAAGCGGCCATAAGTAACTTGTTTGTGAAAATGTACGCCTTTTTATTGGCTTTTGTTTTTTCCATTGAAAAATACATGTGAATGTTACATTGTAGCATAGGTTTTACATATGTAACTGACGTCTTAAATTCGTAGAGGTTATTATGTTTATTACTACTATTTATCTGCAGCTCTATTCGCGTGGTCAAGTGGTAATTACAAAAAAATGTAATAAATGAAATTTGTGTTACGTTGACATTATTAACGTGAATATAGTCTACATCGATAAATTGACTATCGAACCAGCAGTTTCAGAGATATTCAATCAAATATACTCAAGTTTACGATATGTTGATAGGTATAGATATATGATATCTACATATATCATAGTTACATCCTTTAAGCCGTAGTTTGACATTTATATTTTGCCTAAGTTGATAGTGAAAATCATAGTCTATTATAGTAAATATATTTTTAAAGAAATATGCCTTGACAGCGCATCATTTCGATAGCAAAAAATGTTGAGTGCTACCAAAATATTTACAGGGACTTTCAATAGTCTTTGTCCATTTAGTTTAATAGTGCGGCATTTTTATATTTTCTTGAATTTTTTTAACTATCATTGTATATTTTTTGTAACCTGTTATTGACGTAACTTTTTAATTCAGTTTGCACTTTTTTTCATAAAATTAATCATATACATATATGAGTATTTCTCTATATACATACGAAATATCAAAGTAAACCACAAGCCTAGTATCAGTTTCCCAATATTCAACCAATTCTCGAGACAATTCGCGTAGAGAGGCAGAACTCTTGTTACCAGAGCGAGAAATTAATCCATTATTTCTGGGAATATTTTGGGAATCGTATTCCTAACCGTCGTATTAACAGTCAAACGCAATGCCACTGCGCCTATGCCTGTGTGCATATCAATAAAAGTATTGCAATTTTCATTATTATAGAATAATTTGGTTTCATGTCATGCATTATTATTATATTCTGATCATATTTTTTTAGCTTCACATTTTGTGCAAGCCTGTAGGAGGGTAAGCAGAGAAAATCTAATGTTAAACATGCATTAAATGAATTCGAGATACTGCGTATGGAATGACAAGATCCAATGCACGAGACAAAGCACGTTTGTCTTACCAGAGTAGGGACATTATAGTAATGATCCTAAGTGGGACTCGAATTCACAACTGTCTATTTTGCAGCAAGATGCTGTCTTACTACGTTACATAACTTCAATACATTTCATAATATACAAGTTTCTTAAATTCTATAAGTAAGCTTTTATTGTTTGTTAAGAAGCTTATCTATACTTTACGAATCCGAGGATTTTGAATGGAAATTAGTCATACGTATACTTCGTCATAATATGCACGTCCGGAAATGCATTTGTCACTTAATATATTTATAGCGACGCGACACTGTATTATGTACAAACATAATTATTGGACAAACATAATTATCGCGTTACGTAAAACGTCAGGCCGTTGATTAGACAAATTTAGCGCGCATTGGTTAACTGGGGGAGTTAGCGACTCTCGGCCATATTATGGAAGCACCGCTAAGGGAACGATAATGAGAGGAAACTGTTAATTCTTTTGACGATTACGAAGCACAAACAATGAATTTCAAAATAACGACACCTTTTTGTGTTACATTGTCTTTAATTCTACCCAGAAATATAGTTTATTAAAAACTAAGATTTCAAGGCGCAGAATCGCGGCAACCATTAAAGTAACAAAAGATTGTCTTTTTAAACAATACAGTGAAAATAAAATAATTTATACAGGAAAGCTTAACTTCAAAAGAGTCTTTCACTCAAAAATAAAGCGTGTTGTAGTACCTAAACAAGGTGGAACATTGTTTTGCATAACAAAGAGAAAAAAAACACCTAAAGGAAAACATAAAGCCACACTTTATTCTCAGAATACTTATTCAAATGAGGCTGTCCCTTCTAAGTTTGTTTTCAATCAAAAACTCGCACAACTTTGTGCCGCTAAACTTTATAAATGAGACGATTATCCGCGACGCCGTTTGCGCGCGATAGTGAGCGTGTTTGCGGCCGCGAGGCGTTATGCTATGCTGTTAGACAAGGCACGGAGAACCTGGTGAAAACTACAATTATAAATATGTATCAATTTTTCAATAGGAATCTACTAATTGAAAAATCTATGCTATCTGTTAATTTTAATGTCATATACATAAATCTATAATTTAACACATGAAAGGATATAACAAAATTTTGCCGCAAGTACTGTAGATTTATTACAATTTATAAAAAAAAATTATAGAATAATGCATCATAACTAGGTTTCCAGTGCCATGACAATCAAAACTTTGTATAGCTTAATTTACATGCGCCTCTACAAAACTCCGTAGGTCCACCGTAGTCTGCGCTGCCCTGATAACCGGTGGTCACCTACGCTGCATGAAATGCACCGCTTTTTAACTCTCATCCCCCTCATACTGCTAACTTGATCCGGCTAAACCGCCCGCACTTTATTTATGACTTCGAACTTAACAACACCTCTGTAAAGTTTTTACGTGGAAAAAGAAAATTTAATAACGCACAGTATGAGCAACTAAGCTCACAAATTTATTCTTATATTATTAAAATAATGTATCATAAATTATATTTTAAAATAATATTTGCAATTTTTATGGTATAATATTTACATTTTGTTTAAATAAGAAACTTAAATAAAAATAGCCAAATGACAGAATAATTTTAAGTTTTATAGTGAAAAGCTAGTTTTATTAGTTGTACTTTAAACTAAAATCAGACGTACATTTTAAAATAAACTTTGTATAATTTTAATTATATGCATCCTAATTACTTTAAAATGACAGCAACATTTTCTAAGGCTCGCGTTTTCCAGCCATGTCGGAATAGGCAAAGGCCAAGAGAACAATTTCCAGAATTTAAGATAATTCAGCGAATTCAATGCTGTGCTTTATGTTATCAGAACGAGGAAGTGAAAATTGAACCAACCGCCTCACGAGTGGGATAAGACCCTCTGTCTGTCACTATATTATTCACATAACAACAATAAATAAATTATGACTGTAACTTTTTCAGTATGTTAATAAAGTAAATAAACAGGTTAATTTGTAAAACAGCGTCCGACAATACGTTCACATATTGTTCATTGCGCAACAGCTTTCATAACATGAAATGTGGTTATTCTTACGTAGATAATAATACAAACCTGAAAAGAACACAATACTACAGAGCAGAGTCTAGGGATAGTACGTCAAGATTAGCTCGAGGCTGCAGTCTGATTACACTGCCACGTGGAGAAAACTCCGAGCCTCCTCCGATTCTACGATGAGCATTTTGTAAATCCTATTTAAGAGATTTTTCCTACGCTCGGTCTTTCTCATTAAATCTGCGTCTACAGTTGCATATTAAATTGCGTATATATAAATAATATAATTTATGTATGAAACTAATAGCGATTGTCGTCGTAATATAATTGGAACTTGTCGTACTGTGTCTAATATACGAAGATTAATTTAAAGTTTAAAAAGTTTTAATGAAAGTCTGTAAAAGCCTACTACCTACCAAAAATTACAAGTGAAAAATAAGTAAGCTAGCTAGCCTTCAAATTGTGTTTATAGCACCGCGTACGTATGTTTAAAGTTTAAAAAAATATATACGTAAGGTTAACAAAACATGTTACTTACATGTCTTTTTTACAATATACAAATCAATGTACCTATATTATATTTCAGTAACATTGTACAGTAGTCCTTGTTTAATTCGTAACCGAATAGAGTTAGTATCGAATAAAAATAAATGGACTAAAAGTGGCCAATCGCCTGTTCAAAATGAATTGCAAACAATATTACATTTTGGAAACAATCTACGTTAAACCAAAAGGGAATGATGTGGCAGCTCTTTATATTGCAATTTTTGTGTCCAAACAAAACGAATTTGCCGCGCAATCAAAGCGGGAATCCGATTGATGACAGGGCGGAATAATTGTATCGTGAAATTGAAAATATCGCTGCTTGTATCTGTGTAACTCCTTACAAAAAACATTAAAACCGTAGCTATCAAACAATTTAAAACATGAATTATAAATCAACATTACAAATATGATAATATTATTAAGTATTAAGTAAATAAATACCTTTTTGAAAGATTACAAAAATTAAAGTATCCTTAAAGTAAAGTATCCACATTGAGAGTGCATATATAATCCATCTTAAGTGTAATAATCCGACATATTTTCACTGAGCAGTGTAAACCCACAGAAGGAGTGATTGGAGTGGCTCGAATGGCGTACCTATTCGGTCGATGGCGAAAATCTAAAATATTTTTTTTTGTTTCAATATAAAACAGAGATAAACACTAGATATATCATTACTCAAACCGACATCGGTATCCGTAGCCACGTGACGTATACTATAAAACTTTACCAATAAGCTATATTTCACAGTCAACTTCAATCTCAAATAGCAATATATTATGAAGCTATTTCCTATATAGGTATAAGTTAAAGAATTGGAGGAAACTTATCGGAGTAGCTTCTCGCATATTCATTCTTTCGGACGCGAAGCCTACGATTTAGTTGTAGGGTTGTCTGTTTAATATCACTACTGAAAGGTGTTACAAGTAATATTATATACAAAATATTCCTTACTATAGTTATTTTATGTGAATATTTTATTTTGATAAATGAAATATAATTTCGATAACAGTCTCGGTGATCCTGGAGAAGGATAGTTAATAAGTAGGAGGATATGTCTTAAGCGGTTGATGAAAGTGGACGAGGCGAAGTATACGAAGGTATATACGTGATATAAAATATTATTTTCTATATCATAATCTCCTTCTCTACATTTTCGTTGTTAATTTAAATTTAACAATGATTTCATAACGGTCACGTGGCGAGGTGCAGATCTTTTTACACTCAAATTTTAAAAACATATATAATATTATTTTAATTTTATACTTTTTACAGAAATATTACAATTAAGCTATTCAGCATTTTCTGCATATTGTAAACAATAGTATTCCGTGTAATACTATTGTTTACAATTTGCAGAAAATGTAATGTTATTGTTCTTTAACTCGTCGTAGTATTTATCATAATGAAGAAAAAAATATTCGAATGTTATAAAATACATAATTTTATTGAAGATTGAATTCAATATTAACATGATGGCGAAGCAAATACTTGTAAAAAGAAAATTAAATAAAAATCTATTATCAAAAAACATAAAATGAAAATAATATTTACAAAACAAAAATAATTGAAATTTTGCCTAATCACTACGCACTATATATTTTATTCGCGTAAATAATATAGCTACTGCTTCAATAGTCTCAGACAACCCTGACATAGATGGTAACATTTTCCAAGATGTTTGTGCGTCCCTGTTATATATGTATACTGAAACTTAGTTTTTCACAAAAATCAGTTTAAGAAAAAAAATCCGATGGATCTTTTTGTCACAAGTTGAATATCGATAACTTATATTTTACACGTGAACGATAAAGCACTACTCTGGATGATATAACCGTTTCATTGGAATTTCACAAAATTAATATTCATATAAGTTTAGTGAATATTTGTCATGTGGCTGTCTCACTTTGGGTGTAGATTAGTATGTGCCGTCACGAGCTCGGCTCACCTCAAACTAGGGATCAGTAGCAACTTGTAGTTTTTACTTTACTTTTTAGTATAACTGAAAATGTTTGTTTGAGAATGTTATGCTTGGAATTTTTATTCGGTGGTTATGTTATGAAAAGAGTATTTATTACAATGGTAGATATTTCTTTTTATTCTGAGTTTTAATTCTTTATGTATGTGTAATTTATATACATATATGTAATTGTGGTTTTTTTTTTTAAACATTGTCTCCTAATTATCATATAATTTCGAATACATATAAAAAAAGAGCACAGTATGGGACGATTAAGTTCATGAAATTTAATAACGTTAATGTTATGTACCAAATAACGTTTATTATTATCGATATTCAATAATATATAATATAATGATTAATATAATAATGTTTTATATAATAAATAAAATTAAATACTTATATTTACAGAGATAAATGCCTAATGCGTTAATAAAAAGCCCAGTACCCATAATCAGACCATTTAGCTGCTTATTCAACGCTGATATGAATTCATAATGAAATTTTGAATTTGAATAACGTGCGACAAAATCCATCGAAATACGTTGACAAAATTATGTCTATTACAGAAGCGATTGCACTGAACTAGAATATCAATAATTGAATGATATTATTCAGTGTCCCAATAAGTGCCCATGTTACTTTCACTAATTCAGGAGTACGGAATATTCAATATTACACATAAAATGTACTTATATCTGCTCGCGCTCGATATAGAACAATTTCTGAAATATATGTTTGCGACTAAGTACGTAGTATGTTAATGAATCATGATTCTATTGTAGCATATACGAGTAAGATGCAACAAGAAATGGAATTTGGAACTTCTTGTTTTTTGCTTTAATGAAATTACTTTGACGGTTTTGAATGCATATAAAATAGTTCTTTTATAAATATTACTGTTAATTTTTTTAAATTCTAATTGATGCAACTTTAATATCAAGGATTTATTTACATGGCATCAATAAGTATTTAAGCCTTTCAAGAGCGCGCCTTGAGGTAAAATTATAAAACGTGTCACATACCCATATGTAATTTCAAGGCAGCCGAAGCAATGCTTCTAGCTAATGTCAGGGAGATTCCTTGACACTAGTTAGTCAGACAAGTTCAAATTGAGGAAATATGTAAATATAGTCATTATTTAACTTCAAAAGAATTTAAATAACTTTTGACTTACTTTTAAAACTCTTCAAACACTTAGCTTGGCTTTTTATTAAATAAAAATGTTTATCTACTGCATTCTTAAGTGGGATTACTGTAACTATTATATGCTACTAATTCAGAAACATTTTTGAATTACTATCTAATTTCAAATAGGCTTTCATTGCTATTTAATTAAACATTTTTTTTTGTTTTAAGAGGATAATATAGAGGCGCTGGTAAAGCGTTGCGACGACTGCAATGATGGAATGCGATGGCGGTCATGGATTCAAATCACTTGTGAAATGCTTAAACATAAAATCAAGTTATACAAATTATATAATATAAAATAATTAGACTGTATACCGGATATATTTTTATCAACATGTAGATATATATAAAAATCTTCTGTAATATATTCATTAATATATTTTACAAGCGGCTTCACTATCTTGTTCAAACGATAATAATTGTGATATACATGACACATTATAAGTGCTCGAGGTAAATCTGACTGCAGGTAGAGTCATCCACATCGAAATAATGAACGTGATAGTAAAACCTGTAGTAACTTCATATATAATTTGATGATTTGAAAGTATTTTTTTTAACTAACAAGCAGTTCCTTAAATTCGCGATTGCATTAAGCGAACTCTTCAGCTTAATAATGTTGGTAAAAATATTTAAGAAAAGTGGAAGGCTGTTATTATATAATAAGCAATAACGTGCATTTTAATAATAATTATTCAGAAAATTCAATTCTTACTTAATTATTGTCAAATACATTTTTTTACAATTTTTTGTAATAATAATAATAATTCACAAAATAATGTTAAATAAAGACCAATATAGTACGATTAAATTAAATAACATATTTTTAATCACCATTAGACTAGATAGAAAACATTGACACACCTTTATTGGCCTGCTCGTATATACCTCACCTCACTTCTGACTAAACTAACCTACAAGATACGCAAACAAATCTAGGAAATCGATTTTCAATCACTAACAGCCAGAGGTATCGATATGAATGTTGCAAATGTATGTAAATCTGATGCAATTACAATAATATGGCACCTGCTAGTTTATCTATTCGACAAAATTCATATATTAATTTCGTAATTTTCTAAAAATCATTGCATATGTTTAAAACAGTTAATTTAATAACATGAAAACGTATTTTGTCAAACAGCATGAATATTGTAATTACGTATAATATAAATATGAATAAATTATAAATATGAGAGCATAATGCCGTAATATGATTATTGTTATGTTTAGCATCAAAATTAATAGCGTATATTTTGTTATATAATATGAGCATTGAACGAATAAAATGAAGTTAATGAAATAATATATAGTAACATATAGTAGAAGGATACATAGAGAATATAGTGTCAAGACTCTCCTACTTCTGCTAAACCTCTATTAAACATTGTGGTTTGAGTGGTGGAAATCAACACGACACTTTGCTTGGCAGAACAACTCGTGTGAGGTGTAAAACACACAAAACCCACGCCATAATGTAAAAGCCCATGAAGATTTATAATATGTTCATTGTTATATTTGTATTTCAGATATCTCAAAGGATTCATCTTTGTTTTGATCATACACTACCACGCTACATAGAATAGATATTTTAATCGATTATTATAATCGAAACTGTCTAGAACAGATATAAAATAATTCAGTATTGTATAATAATGTATCTATTATATTGTAATAATCAAGGAATAACATAGCAGGATATACCAATAAGTACAGAACATATACAAGCATATAAGCATATAAGCTTAGTTTTAATTGAATTAATTAGGCGAATTCACGTATTCTAAGGAATGTGAATTCAAACTCACTCAGATATTCAAAGTTTGCCCGTCACTTTTAGTGAAATGTGTGACGGCTAGCATAATCTGCAAGAAAATCGAGTTTCCTCGTAATCCAGTGGGACGGCCGTCTATTGTCTAACTCTTCAGTAACGTACTAGCGAGATTTTGTGGTACACTAGAAAGTGATTTAGATTTGTAAATTAAAAATGTTCACATTTAAAATTTTATTAACTAATTAATTAATTGAAAATGTATAGCTTATTTGAAAGATAGTTACAAATGTGGTAAAATGTCTTCACTTCTCGCAGCGCAAATACAAGAAACGTTGATAAAATTTATATTCTATATAAATATCATTAATATTACATGAAATTAGTCCACGAAAGCGATACTAAACCTCATAAGGTTACTAATGCCGTCAATAATCGAGTTTATACCGAGATCATACAGTAGGGGAAGTTCGCGTGGACGGGCAGCATCGTCAATAATTCATGCGGCAGGCACGTCGTGGCCGCCAGCCGTTCCTAATTGATTCCTGATGCGGCCCGTGAGCTGACCGCATCACTGCCTCCTTGTACTGCCCTCCTAGTACACGCGCGCTTCATTACGTACTTACAGTATCGAATGCGTTAAAAATTAGACTCCTATCGAATTATCCAATAAGCCTTCATATTTCACAATTGGATCATATTTATCTCGTTAAGTTCGAATCGCGGTCGTAATTGGAGGCACTTGTGTATAACTTTATATAAAGCGTTCTTTGCTTTGTTTTGTTTATTAAAAACTTGTTTAATGTAATAATAAAATGATTATAAAAATATGTTTATTGTATGTGTATTTATTAATATGGCATATACTATGTGAATGTTTATAAAAAGATTAAAATATATAATATAAAAAAATATATTATGAGGTCGTCGTAGCGCAGCGACATATTGTCTGACTGAACACGCGACGCTTGTGAGTTTGATTCCCATTGAGGAAGGAATTATTTTCGTTTTACTCACTCTGGTGATAAGTAAGAAACTCTGGTAACAAATAGCAACAATAGTCTTGAAAAGCAGAAAGCTGGTAACGGAGTGTCTTAAGACTTGACTCTCTCTGCTTTCCTGGTTACTTGCGAGATATAGCGTGAAGCTTAAATAGATATACATAAAATGGGATACGCTTAATAAAAAATGTACAAATAAATAAAATAATATTTTTATATTTAGCCACACATGATTTAAACATATTAAATAAAAAAATTGTAGACGAAATCAACGTATCAACGTACTTAATTACTTTTAACTCTCAAAGCAAAGTATTGAAAATTTATAACAAATAACAAGTACATAAAAAAGGCCACAACACGCCAAAGCAATGATCGACAGTCAAAATATAATACGTACTATATATAGTATATGTTACACCATCCACTTCAATGGATACGTGATGTATGTAAACAATAATCAAGTTTTGGGTATTTTTTTGTAGTAAAGCGCTGTGCAAAACAATGTTATAACTAAAGTGATACTCTTGGCTTCGATGCTGGATAAATTGAAATTCAATAGTGACAGCTAATTGTCATTCGGCACACATATATTAGAATAATCCTAACAGCGGTCTTATTAAAGGTGTGGTCCGGCTTCGAAAATTGCGGTTAGGATCGGGATATATTACATATTTGTATAGACCTACCTATATTTTAACAATAAAAATTGTATCATATAAATCTATCTATGTATAAAGTAGCTTTGTGCATATTTTAGAATTGTAAAGGAATATTTTAAATATAATCATTACCTAGTGAGGCTAGCGTGTTGTCTTACTACGACAACCAAACTTTTACAGGAATATCAACCTTATCAACCTTGTAAAATATACACAACTTTCGATTTAAATAAAAAAAAACTTATATGTTTTAAAATTTATTGATCAAGTCCGAGTCGCATTTACGCACCGAGGCTTTCGTACCAATTACATGATTGTTGTGATTGTAGTTCGAAGTGAATTACAATCTATAAAAATTGCAAACTTAAATTTGCAGACTTATACACTCATTTTATATGAAATAAACTACAGATATAAGTGTATAATTTGTTTTTATTTTATTACCTATTTCCAATCTTCGGATGTTTTCTTTTATGTGTATAGCAAATTCCTTCCTAATTTTTTCCGTGCTCCAAAGAACTGTAGGCTGGGGTATTTGACCTTAACTTCACCTCGTTAACGCGACCACGCATTATGGTAAAATGGTCTTCATAAACAGACTGACAATAAGAGATCCTATAAGAATTTATGGCCATGTACCCCAAAAATATGATTTTATTAAATTTCATCTCTAACAGATTAAACAACTCCAAAATAAAAAATTGTTACAAAAATATTAAATTTCATTACAAATTACTTCTGTACGTACTTTTCTTTTTAATAACGATTCATAACAATGAAATATCATATTACTCTGGATTTAGCCGAAGTGACGTTGAATTTAACTTAATATAAGTTACGTTTACGTTATTAGCGAGCGTACCAGGTAGTACGTGAAAACTTACACCTGACGTCGCAGCACAGTCGCCGTCATAGTCTCCCTGAGTGACATTAATGAGATGTGCGGGCTGTGGACAAATTGTTTATGCACCGCCCGCATACATATTTACTCGTAACGTCACGTTATTTTTAAAGTATGTACGTAAATATAAAATGTGGTTTAAAATGAAAGCAAGTGCTTTAGAAATCTGCTGCTAGTTGGCTGACTGATATAATTTATATATACATATAATAAATATGTATGTGATCGCTGTCTGTACATTGTCTATGTGTATGTGCGTTTGAGCATGCTTATTACAGAAACGGTTCAGTATGTTGACTCACATGCATTGTGGTCAACCTCACTATATATTTAGTGTTTATTTCATTTTAATCGGTTCATAAATAAAAAATTATATTAATTAAGCATTTTTTGTTCGGGCTATAAATATAAATATAGAGAGACAAAAAATCTTTATATACAAGTAATTAAAATTTTATATTAAGAAATCACTAGAAGTGCGCTGCAAACATACCAACGCAATCCAGTTATATAGCCGTGTCGCTAGTTATTAATATATTGCAAAGTGCCATAACTTCGATAATTGAATCAGTAAGCAAAACTTAAATTATTATATTATCCAATTCCATACATCAGCTAATATTTAAACAGTAGTTTGATAGCAAAGTAAACAGCGTTTATTGAATAAACTTGAGCACTGCGTTTAAACGAGAGAGCCCGCTAAGCCAATAAGTGAAAGACAGATGTCCGCACTGACCGGGCTAACTAATTCCAAGAATGTTCTTACTTCGCCATAATTTGTCTAGTTTGCCGAATGTGTAAGCAAATGAAATGGCCCAAGCATCTCAGAACTTATTAACTAAGTAGTTTCAAACGTCCAGCTGTACTATAGTCGAGTTAGTATTATTTTAAAGTGCAATAAATCCTGCGGCTGATTTTCCGCTTTGAAGCTCGACGTGTTACATTAATGTTTCTAATTAAGGAACGAATGACTGCACGTTATGAGTTTTACCTATAAATTATGGTGATAAAGTGTAGAAATATGTTTGTACTTTACTAAGTGTATTAGTTACAGTGACATATATTTACAATCACCTGTGTTGAAACATTTTTTGCTTTCTATTTTTACTATTCAATAATTTGAATATAAATTCATTAAATATTAAATTAAATTACATGCATTTAAAAAAATATATATTTGTTTTATTACTTCAGCATATTGAGACCACACTATAGCGCAGTGGCATAGCGTCTGACCATAAACGCGGTGAGGATTCAATCTCCACTCGGGGGTAGCACTAATCATATTTTATTTGGTAAAAAGACAAAGCGTGGCTTTGGCGTTTACAAATATCTCTAAAAATGGGTAGAGTTTCTTAATAACACACACTATGCCCTGATATATGTGCATAGCTAAAACTTAGAACAATTAAATAAAGAACAATTAAATTTAATTATTAAATTTAATTGTTGACTTGTTTCTTTGTACCCATTAAGAAGTAGCATAACAACGACAACAATACAATAAAATAATAAAAATATATCGAGGTCCAAATGTCTCCACAAGTGTCCATAGTAATGGAATGACTTTCAATTATCAATATATACAACAAGTATAATAAGTGGTGGTGATATATACCATGTATAATAATAATAAATTAGTTCTTACACTTTTATTTAGTCGTATTTAATAATAATAATGTATTGATATATGCTAGCTCTTATTTTAGAACATACAACACGCTAATAACGAAGGTAATCGGTATGAGATTAATTTAACACGGTTAACTACTTCCTCCACACTTTCAGTGCTGTGTTTCGAAGTAAGGTTAACATGATTACACATAATATTATACATAAATAATATGAATTCCCTTGAAACTGTATGTTTATCGCTAGAACTTTTTTGTTAACATTTTTAAATATAAAAAAAACTGTTTTATTTCAAGATACCAAGGCGTTTTTAGTTCTTGCAGAATCATTCACACGAAAATTTCACGTGTGCTCTGGTTTTGTAAAGGAATTTGTCCATAAAAACCGAAATGTTCTTTCCTTATATTATGTTACAATGTAGCTGCGTAAATGATCTCTCGCAGGGAATTTTTGCAGAATTTTCGGGCGGCTAAAGAGGGTCGGTGGCCAGCCCCGGCCGACTGGCGAATTCTAGCGATTGTAATGATATATGGAAGCGCATTATTTTCTTATCTTTTCTCCTTCTAACTCTACCACCCATACTTCATTCTCACCCGTATTATATCGTTTTACTTTTCATATCTCAGGATGGGCGCTCGGGGCCGCAACAATGCTATTAGTATTACGCAAATTTCTGGTAATATGTCATAGTCCGCGTAGCACGCGCTTCTACGTAATTTTTATTTTATAACAGCAATATAAATTATTTTTTGTTTGAACGCGTCTATAAGAAATTGTTTCTCGAATATAATATTGCCGAGATGATGTTATTGTAGCGCCCGAACGAGTGAAAAAATATTTTTCTTAGCATAAAGAAGACGTAATCTTTTAATTTATTTGATTCCGAAATCATTACGTAACTTAATTTATAACGAGGAAAATGTAAAGTGTTTGATAGGATTACAAAGTCATTTTGTTAACGTTTTTATTTTCGTGCTTTAACTTTTCTTCACTTTTTCCTTGAGGGGAGCGGGTGCTTGAAAGCCGACTAGAGCTTTGGAAAAATATTTTTAACTTTTCTAAAGTTTTTGATTAAGGGTTTTTGTATACTGGGGCCTAGTCGAGTCGGTAGTTTTCTAAACATGTTTGCGTGCTTGAGGTTGATTGGCGTATCTTCAGAGATTTCGAGCTAACATAAAACTTGTATATTTATTTGCTTTTGTATAATAAAATCAGCGTAACATGTACCTTGTTAAAAGTATTACGGTGTTATATGTGAAAAATATTATAATGATGCTATAATATATTTATATTTTATTTTTTATAATAAAAAAATAGTTTTATGTAGTTTTGTGGTTGTTTGTTCATAATTGTTCCTATATTATTACAAATCAAATGGCTAAGTGGAAATAGCTAAGTTGACAAACTTAAATTTGCTGACATATGTACTTATTTTAAGTACAAATATAGTTTTTTTTCCGTGAGGTATATACTATAAATTACCAATACTTCTCACTTCTTGGTCTTCATATTTCATAATTATAGGTCAACGGGAAGGTTAGATTCTCATTACGCTGCGACCTTCATACCATATATTGATTATTTTGATTCAGAGGTTTGATTTTTTCCTTGCCGTGTTGCTCCCAAGGGACTGTAGACTTGAGTATTTTATATTTATTTTAGCTTGATACATTCACACGGTCTTGAGAATAATAATTACGACAGACGGATGGAGAGGTAGACTGAAAGACTTAGATAGACATACAGACAGACAAAAAGGTTTTGTGATGCTTTTATTGTTGTTGCATTGCTTTCTTTTGAGGTAAGCAACTAAGAAGCTTTTATAACAAAGAATAAACAATTACGGATACTGATGTATTATTTTGTCATTTATTATTTAGATTATTCCTGATTTACTCATATTTTTTTCGTTTACAAAAAACCGTTGACGCAAGTGTTCGGAATCGTACGATTACAAGAGCCACCAATTTCCATAGCTTAAAATTCAAGAATACAATATTAGACCGCACAGATGTAAACAAGTCGACCTTGTAGCTCCCTGATTTGCGATCGTATGGATCTATATAGGTACCTATTGTTATATCTGAAAACCATAGAATACATTTATTTTTAAAATTGTATGGAAAAAAAATAAATTTTCTATAATTATTTATAGATACCATCGTGGCGCAACTTCAACTGTTATAAATATGATTTCCACACCAGGAAATGAATATTTTATTCCTTCGCTCTGTTAAGAAGTCTTATCGCGGCGTTGACGTCCGCCACTCTATGTCTGAAAAACTCAGCGTGCTGTAGAAAACGGGGATTTTTATCACTGTGTACCCTCTGTCTACCCTGTTATACTATGCTACTATGAAAAAGTGTGAAGGTATTGTTTTAAATACAA
Source organism: Dione juno (assembly GCA_037127375.1). Classification (NCBI taxonomy): domain Eukaryota; kingdom Metazoa; phylum Arthropoda; class Insecta; order Lepidoptera; family Nymphalidae; genus Dione; species Dione juno. Next base: position 8,655,241 of record JAXRJS010000041.1, on the reverse strand, counting down.
TATTATTGCTAATATCATGTATGAAATGCCTATACTTAAAAACAGATGTATACAGATAGTGGCACATACATATATCCTAATAAATTCCAATTATAATTATTTTACCGTATTTTTAAATGTTTTTAATAATACCTATACATATTTGTAAAATTAGTTCTCTTTGATTCACTTTTTTGGTCTTTAACAAATACTGTGTGTTATATGTGTTTTTAACGTATTCATTTGGTTAACGTGTACATTTTATGTAATTTAAATAAACACATAAAAAAATCATAAATAATAGATATAGATAGAAAGCCATTGAAGTGTCAAATGCATTTTCTAATAGTATTTTTATAATATACTACGACATAATTGTGAACGGAGGCAAACGTCTAGAAAATGTGTCGTTAGGTGATCAAAGCTTAATTGCATTAACCGCGCTTCGGCGACGGACGTCCGGTGATCTTGGACAACAAGGAAACTTGATTGAAATAAAAATTTACGCTACCTTTCACTCGCTTATCGGCTCTAAGAGATTATTTAAAATATAGCAGTAAAATAGTTTAGAAATTTAAAGTTATAACCATAATGTTGTATATTTCTGTAAATATTTTCAATATACAATTCTTTTGCTACTCGTATCTTACGAGGTCTGTAGAGTGAACTCTACGAGTATTATTAAAGTATTATAGTACTTTGTTTTAAAGTTGCAATAAAGAAACTGTTATGAGGTTATAATAATGAGTAGTTTTTTTGATCAATTTAGATTTTAGGCTGTTCTACTATAGCTTCATCTACTGTCACATGACGATGGAATTTTCAGAGGTTAAATTTGTGCTGGCCCTTTACTCGTTTATATATAAACGTTCAAGTGAATGTCCCGACCGCGTATCCAGGAAGCCACGATAGCAAATAAAATTGATATCGCTCCGCCGCGGGCGACCCGAGAAAAAGCATTTCGAAATAAATGACTTTTTAAATTTTATCGTTGCACACAGTTTCTCTATCAATTGTCGAGGCTCGTAACGTAACTGGATTTTGCGACGGGCATTTATTGTGTGCGACGTACAAGATCACGACTTTTATATCGCAAATGTTGATAAATAAGGTCGTATATATGTTTAAAATTGTATTGTTGGACAGCCGTATTGCCAATCAGTTCCTTCATTCTTGGAGTTGAGTGCGCTCGAACCATCATGCACTTTCAAATAGCGGTACCTGCATTGTTTTATAAAGTTCTTGTGGAGCATGATGAGGCATTGTTTTATCTTTCAAGTTCGAATAATTACATATTATTATGAACCTTTCATTAATTCAATGTAATGATCTTCAATTATGTTTTGATCAGACTTCGATTCAATTTCAGAGATCCTTGAATAGTGTGTTAATTCAAAACGACATTTAACCGAACACACTCGTATATTAGTTAAGTAAATTTATCTGTTCTTGAATCTCTAATCTCTATTAAATCTTTCATCTCAAAATTATTCCGTAATAGCTTTAACTGGTAACGCAATGTACCGTAGATATTTAGTAACTTAATTATTAAGCGTAGTTTCTGAGGTGTTAAAGGAACATGCCGTTATTACTGAGGCTGACATGTGCGAACCCGTTAAGAACTTTCATACACATGTTCAACATTAAATGTGCTACAAATTACGCAACAAGTGAAAAGGATCGGTTCAAAGATTACGCAACGTCGAACAGTTCCAGACAACAAAACGCAGTTTTGAATTCAATTTCATGAACCAGTGGCACGGCGAAACAAATAGATTTAGCGCAAAGTCTGTAAACGTTTTTGAAAGAATATTTTTTTATACAATTCATTATTTTTCTATATAATCCACAAGGTATTGTAACGCAGTAAGATATTTCGATAGTTCTATATTTTTAAGCCCCTATAGATTCTTTATATTGAATTATTGTACTTCTGTCCTTTTTTAGCTCTTATGTAATGTATATATATATATTTATGTTGTGCAATAAAGTATATTTGTATTTGTATTTGTACTACTGTATCGCTCGGCTCCATCCGCATGGACAACAAGATACCTACTAATTATTTATTTTCTGTTGCGATGGTCTCAAAAATTGATCGTTTTACGGCATGTTTATAAAAACACCTTAGTATGTTTTATTTTAGAAGACATGTTATTACCTTAAAAAAATCGATTGTAACCTTAAAAGATATACCTACATGTCTACGATTCCTCCCTGTATATATTTTTGCGTAATTATTTATACAGGCTTAACCAAGTTTATATCAAATAAATTTAATAATCTATCCTTGTTTTTGCAAAATTGTTTTAAGATACTCCTGTTGCTCGTGTGTTATTATAGTTTATATTTATGAAACATTTTTTTAAATCGGTTCACTAGTTAAGTTTCCTTCTGTTTGTTCAGTTATTGTAATTTAAATATAAATTTTTGCAATTGTTAAATTATATAAGTGTGTAGAATTTAGAGTTTCTATTGTTTATGATTCAAGAAATTTGTAACAATTATGTGTTTGTATAATGTACGAGTAGAATATATTATATTTTTTAAATTGTATCATACCTAATTACTTACATACGTTTTGCTCTAAACAAGTTATTTCCTCCAGGCCACCAGTAAAATAGGATATCAATTTAGTTGAGGAAAAAGAAAATCAATATAACATTTTTACTACACGTTTACAACGACTTTTGATAAAGTTCGTTGAAAAGTTTAAATTTTAACGCTTGTACGGAACATTCCATGCTATCTTCGTGTTTCATGCATCACTATATTCGATTGCTCTTAATTCCGTATCGAGGATGACCACTACACATGTTTGGCAAGGACAGATTGATTCCTTTATTAAAACTCGTTGAAATGAAAATGGAAAACAATTAAAAAGTAGATAGCTTAATTATAAAATTACTTTTTTATTATGTATTGAAATGGAATTATAAATGTATTATAATGTTATATGTATTATAATTATCAAGAGATAATGACAAAATAAATACATTTCAAACTATTGTTACAAGTTAAATAACATTAATATGATGAGGACTATCGTGGTGTAGTGGCATATGGTCTGCCTGTGAACGCGACGATTTGTGGGTTCGATACGTAATCGGGGAGAATGACATATTTTCATTTTCTTCGCTCTGGTAACAAGGCAAAAGCGCGGCGTTAAGTTCCGCCACTGAACAAGCAATGATTCGAAAGGCGGAAAGAAGGGAATCGAGTGCCACGATGATTGTGTGCTCGATTGTCATTATAGGTAAGATTTACCTTTAATATAGTCAAAGCTAGGTCGGGTCTCTAGGAGTGTGTCACTAAGATCTCTCTGCCTCCTTTACAATATATATATATATATATATATATATATATATATATATATATATATATATATATATATATATATATATATATACATATATATATATATATATATATATATATATTTATATATTTCATATATTTTTTTTCTGTTTTTATTTATTCTATATATATTAAAATATTATGAACATAAATAAGTCTTATATAAGTCTGTCTTTAAGCACATCCTTAAATAACACACCAATTGAGACTATCTTGCGGACCGTAAACGCAAGGTAGTGGATTCGATTCCAAATCGTATTCCTACACTGGTAAGGAAACGCGCGGTGTTAGAACTCGCTATTTAACAGACAATGTCCCAAATTGGTCGGAGTGTCCTGATACTAGATTTTTGCTTCTCGTCTCATACCATAGTATAAAAAGGTCAATTTTTTTACGTATACAAACAAAAAGAAATTATTTTAAAAATCCATTATTCCTTGGTCTCTATCTACTGAGTTCCTCGAAGACTATTATTAACAAATAGACGTAAGGTGTGTATGTTTTAGTTGGTGTGAAATTAATGTGCGACAATAATGATCGCACTATAAATTAGCTGTAGGAGCTCTTAGTCCATCACTTCTAATGTTAATTATAGCTTGTATAATACATGTCTTTTTTATTTAGCATACACGCTTAGTCAAAGCTGTTGTTATTAGCTTGATCTTGAGTAATCAATTGATTTATATTAAATCATATACATAATAAATTTATTAATAATTTTATATATAACGAATTTTGTATCATATATAATATAATTAAAATGTCGATAAAGCACAAATATCTGATAAAAATATACAACCGACCATTTTTACGTTTAATAAATGATTTCAAATAAACAAGATAGTTACACGATTGTATATCTTTTAGTTTAAAAATAAAAGTTAATAAACGTTATTTCCAGTGTACAATGACTAAGGTAAATAATAGCCGACCGGTACGCTTGAAGAGGGCACTTAATAAAATTACATGAGCGAATGACAGCGCGATATAATAATGGCATAGACAAATAACGGAATTAATAAAATGATTGATAGTTTTGAGCAGTGGTTATAAAACCGTAGGAAGGTCCGTTACAGTCAATATATTATCAGGCTCTTTTTGTCAGGTAGAAAAGATTTTTAACAGCTTTTTATATAATTATAAATGAGAACCTCTTTCCATTATTAATTTACCTACTTTTTGATAATGGTGTAGTGGTGTAGTTATATGGCAAAATAAATTATGTTTTGTTCTTCTTGTTCTCAGTTTAGGTTAGGTAGCTTACTTAAGCTTACTTAGGTAGTGTATATTGTTTCAACATTGTACATTATTCCACACTTTATGTTTATATATATATATATATATATATATATATATATATATATATATATATATATATATATATATAAAATTGACCTTTTTATACTATGGAAAGAGAAGAGAAGCAAAAATCTAGTATCAGGACAATCAATTTGGGACATTGTCTGTTAAAGAGCAAGTTCTAACACCGCGCGTGTTTCTTACCAGTGTAGGAATACGATTTGGAATCGAATCCACTACCTTGCGTTTACGGTCCGCAAGATAGTCTCATTTGGTGTGTTAGAAGATATATATATTTATATATATATATGTATGTATGTATATATATATATATATATATATATATATATATATATATATATATATATATATATATATATATATATATATATATATATATATATATATATATATATATATATATATATATATATATATATATATCTTTAAGCACATCCTTAAATAACACATATACTTACGAGATGACATTCCTTTTGTCTGTTGTTGATCAAATATCATAGGTTTTTAAGCGCAGTGCGACGCGTCGTGAGACTGCCATCCATTGCGGTCAATTTGGCGTAATGTAATCAATTGCCGAACCAATAAAATAAATCAGACGGGACAGTTTTAATTGATACCGTTCAGTATTAACTGTGAACATCCGAGTACTCTTGCTTCAAAGAAATATCCCCAGCAACCAGTTGCGCTGCAATGTACCAATTTTCTAATGGTAAATCAATAAATTTAATGAATTTGATACTGTACGTGCCTTTAGTTATAATTTTAATGTCGCTATTTATTTTTCTTTTAAGAAGTAAACTACTGGAGCAATTTATCGACATCGCTAACAAAGTTTTATATCGTCAGCACGTTCTATTGTACCAGATAGCAAGTTATACAATTTCGCATATTGTTCCCTTACGTTAAGACAGCTGCAAACGTAAGTATAAGAAATGTCGGAAAAATGAAATGAATGGTGAATTCGATAAACAAAGTTTGTATGATCAATACAAGCAACACATGTTTACATTAATCTACATGTCCGCTCATCTGTAATATTAATGTCATATTTGTAAGCGATTGGAAAATCTATAAATTATTCGCTTGAAAAAGAGATTTAAAACATGAGAGGTATTATATTTACAAATGATTCCTGATATGTGTCAGAAATGTATCACAGCGCTCTTCATGTCCAAACAACAGTTAAATAGGGTCGGAATTTTATTTTGTAACGTCATTCATATATATAAATTTAGGATAATACGTTTAAGTTATTACAATAATATGTTACTTTGACAATTGTGTGTAATAATACTATTGTGTGTCTGATATGTTTGGAATGCATATAGTTAATGTATAAATGTTTATTATACCTCGTACCTAAGTCTTATTTTTCATAGAAAGTGCTTGTATTCTACAATGGTAACTTGTAATGATTTTATACTAATATAATATGCACGTATTGTACGTATGTACATATGTGTTAGATATTTCAATTTTCTTTCGTTTTGAATCACTTTATTTGTATATGTTTATCATTTTATATGTATTATTTTATCTGGGCTCAAGGTTTACGCAAGCAAATATCGGCATTAAAAGTATCCACTCCACAACCTCCACAACCTCCTCTTTCCTCCAGTAAAAGGTCCCTTAATCAGTTCAGCTGTTCCTGAGAATGGTACAAACGATAAAACAGACAGACAGATAAAAATATTGTCTGTGTTTTAGTATCGTGTAATACTCTTTTGATAACCTAGATATTTTTAAATCAATACAAGTATATAGAAGATATTTGTATTATCATTTATAGTAATAATGACATTGAACGACGAGCCAACGTATATTTTAAATATTGGTGAATAATATTCAGTAAAGTAGTTTTTTATATAAATAATTATTGTAACTGTAGATTACTATCATCAAATACAACTAAAACCTAAAATAACAGATCACGTTAGCTATTTGATTTTAAAATTATAACGTAAATCAGCGCATCGGAAAACCAAACAGTTAATTAAACTGAATACCTTTAATCAAATTGGTTACAAATTACACCGGCAGCAAACAATAAAACGTACTAGCCTTTGAGTCTAGGAATGATTGAACGGGTGGGCCGATGCCGTTTGTTTATTTACATATCGACTCAATTAACGAATATACCGGTGCTCATTATCCATTCAAATCGCAATCGCAGCATTCCCACGTTAGTCGATTTTCCGCGAAAACTCAATGAAAACTTCATAACAGTGTTGACTTTACGCTCGGCAACGTATCGCGTAATGGCCTTTGTCGCTCACAAAAAGCGACTGATCCGACCCAGATCCGCTTTGTATAGCCCGTTTGCTTTAGTCAGTTGACAACATAATTATCGAGTACTGTTCGAGAGAATGGACTGGTCACTACACGGTATAGATGGTCGCCTTGATATAAAAAAATTTAGCAAGCTCTTTGATGCCACATACATACAAGTTAACGTTGCCGTAAGAGTAACGTGTGTTTTACAAAAACAATACTGTACAAGGTCGGATGTGAAACTACTTATAACTTGGTTGGAACCAAGTAGTGTAAATTAAAATTTTAAAGAAATTAGCCATATTCTTAGTATAATTGTAATAATTTTCGCCATAATTAAAACACCTCAGTAACAAAATGATAAGTGTTGATATCCATTATAAAAGTACGTAATCTTAAACAGGTCGGTGTGCCCCTTCTCTTCAGTTTCTCTTCAATGTGCTATTATTATGAAACTTATGAACAAGTAATTTATATGTTGCAGTTAACATAACGGGGATTAGTAATAAATAAGAAATCTAGTAATTAAGATTATGAAATTTAATCATATGTCAATCCAATTATGCCGCCATAATGCACTTGCAGGTTGCACCATGTAAATTCAACTATAAACACTAGATGGCGCTTCACTGAACAGTATACACGTCAACTATGAAATATTACCAACCACAGACTACTAATAGATGTCACTAGGTTAATATTAGATATTGTACCCATGCCTACACATGAAACGACGTCATTGTAGTTCAGATAGAACGTGTTTGATGAGTGTTAGTCGTAAATTCAAATCCCATTCAAGGGAAAAATATCTATTTTAGATATTTTCTTAATTTATTTAGACAAAGTGGATAGCGCGTCATCCCTAGCGGGGTAGTCAGACACTACGTTCCCTCTTTCCCTCGTTCACTGTCATTAACATGTTCATATGTGCCCTCCAGGGGGTTCTTTTAGGCTACATTCCTCCAGTATCATCGATACTTTGTTAGACATTAATAATAATAGAAAATTAACATTAGTTTCATAACAAACGATATTCATCTGCACATTTACTAACATGCAAAGTATTAAATAACTTCTTATAAAAAATAAATTTTATATTCTTTTTTTCTTTAGTTATTAAAATTGTCTATAGTTATAACAGAAACAAAAATAGCTATTCAATAAGTCAACGATTCATCTGTCACCGGTTGCCTCTTTCATCTCACGTTAGAATATTGTCAATCGTCACGTCTGTGGTTAATTTGGTCGCATCTAAGCCATAGTACCTCATGTGAAGTAGCTATATGAAGAACAGTATAATAGCAGCTATTAAAGAATATGTTCGTAAGAAAAGTATACGGTACTATAAAATTGTTATTATAAATACCCATTTGAAAGTTATTTGGATTCAGTATTAGAATTGCCACTATTATTGTTTCTTTTTTTAAATTTAAATTCTGTCATTAAGACTGAATTTAAATAAAGAAAAAAACAATATAATCTCCAGTACCTACGTTGCGTAATTTTTTTCGTCAAATGTTTTATACTTGCGTTAAAACATAAAATAGTTATGTTATTTATATTGACGCCTTCGTGGCTCAGTGAGACAGCATTTAACTGTACACACAACGTTTGAGGGTTCGATTATAATTACAATTAACCTCGCTTTTAGGACAAATGTCTTGAATGTGGACGAAATTCGGAGAACGGAATATCTTGACACTAGATTTTCTCTGCCTATCCTGCTCCTGTATATACAACGTGAACATGAAAATAAAATGACATGACAGTTTTATCAAATAAAAAGTGATATAAATGTATTATAATATTTAAGTGAAATAAATTACCTAAGCATTTAAATATTTGGAATTCAAAGACAATGAGACATTACATTTTACCCTCAAAATTAATTACAGAAATTTAAAATGTACCCACGCAACTATTCGAGTGAATGTTGATAGATGAAGTTCCATTAGAAAAATACCTCAATGAAAGCAACGGCAGAATTAATGACGCAGAACATCTCACGAGTCCTTTTTGTGTCAATATGACTGTTCTAGGAAAAGATATGGTTAGCTGGGCTTAGTTTTTAGAAAGTTTTGAATTTATAAATCGATTGTGTTTTATTACTCGGCCTTTTGCGTGGACCTTAATTGACATACTGGCATTGAGATACTGAAAAGCGTAAACTCACTTAACAATACAAAATAGAAAAGCCTGCGTCAATCCATATATGGAACCTCAATTTCAATTAATCTTTTAAATTACGTAAAATTACGTAATTTGAGTAATAAAAATGAGGATAAAATTTAAATCTTGAACACAATTCAAGGAGCAGTTGTTTCCGACAACGCACGTGACTCAGAAATGACTGCTTTAAAAATTTATGTGATGTTTTATTCCATTAGCAGTGTTGCATTTTTTAACTGCGAATTAAGATTTTAAAGCAATGACTCAATGTTTATCGCAGAAATTTTAAATACGAAAACGTATATATTTATTTATATAGAGCCAAAGACGAGTTGAATTACCTTTTTGTACCTTAATACTTTACTTGGACTTAATACTTGATCAATTATGAACTACATAAGTTTGTTTTATCTTGCAATTTGCTTGAGAAATTTTGCAAATTATTTATATATTTAGCCTATATAATATTGGAGTCATATGATAATATGTGGTCGATTATTTAGGTATTCACAGTAAATAATCGATTTATATGTTTAACAGATTGAATATGGACTGTAAGATTTATACTACGCGTAAAATTTATCAAAGATTTTATTAGCTGTATCATAAATATAATAATTCAATATAATGTAAGATATCATACATATTTTATATTTAGTACGTTATCAACGGCAATATAAAACTAAGAAAAATTTCACTTCTTATAAAAAATCTGCAAAAGATCAATGAAACAGCTTACTGTTCCGACCCACGATTGAGGCCGATAATTGTCAACAAAGTTTCTATCGCGTCCTCTCTAATCTTAATTGAAAATTCAATCATTTATTCGTTTGATAAAAGTCGTTAAGGTCCCTTAATGGTTCGCGTGCCTTTTACATCATTTTTACTTCATATTAAAACGGCTGGCTAATTTTCTCATCAGAGAAAGAAAGTTATTGGTGCAAAAGTAAGGGCTTTTTGTGAAATTCTTGACGCCTTATTGCCACTTCACTGACCAAATGACTTGTAATTCTAATATAAATGCAGAGGTGGCTCTTATATTATATTATATGTATTAAATTTAAAACTTAGCTTATATATTTTACATAAATTCTCCCTCTAACTCTAACTCGCATAATCCAGGATACAAATGTATTCACCTTAATAGACAAATTGAAATTGTTATGAAAAAATAACCGTATTTTTATAAATAATTCCTTGGAAAAAAGATCCCAGTACTAGCATTTATACCAAATGTCTATAACCATAGTAAATTTGCTCTGTTAATATAATAAAACATTTCCGGTCGCCTCTATATTTATCCAACGTCTAAATAAAATAACAACTACGCCTGTGGGGATAGAAGGTAAGAGAAAAAATGCATTTATACCAGGCTTATTGAGTTTCCAATAACGAGTGATAATGAAGTTGGTAATATTGTGGAAACCACGGTTCATCAGATATTCATAACGTTATAAGTTTCTTGAGGCTTTCCTTTCAATGTATTGAAAATAGTCGGTATCGAGAAACATACAAAAGTTTATACAATATATTATTCTATGTTTACTAATATAATAAAGGTTAAGTTTTTGTTTGGTTGAATGAGCTTATCTTAGGAACTGTGTTCAAAGTGGTTCCAATTTAAAAATCTTTTAAGCTATAAATAACATCACGTTAATCATTTCATTATAATCAGCTAGCAAAGCTAGCATTTTGATCTACTGATGAGCAGAATAAAATTTGAACAAATTTTGTTTAATAAGTTTTAAAATATATGTTTATATCTTATACATTAAGATACAACTACTGGAATGAGATTTGAACCCAGGTCCAATATATAAAGCGAAAAAAACCATAATAAAATAAAATCAAGTAAAGTTAGAGGAAAAAACAGTAATATATTAATACATGTTGCTTTGTATTACTTTGATTACACTAAAAGAATGAAGAAAATATTTCTGAGCACAATACCTATTTACTACGTACGTAGCTATTACCATTTGGGCAAAACGTTGCGCCCGTAATAGAAAACACGAGTCCGTAAATCTGAACGAAACAAAACACCGAAATACGGTGCACGAAAAAGCGAATGCTTTGCCTAAGCCGTATATTCTAGTCCAAGGACCCTATTTGCGGTGGACGAACGAACATGAGATCGATGGTCCGAATCGGTCACTGGCCACCGATAAAGCAACGTCACTTGCCTACGCCATCTGACCGAACGAATAAAAAGACCTATCGACCTAAATCTATTGTTTGTAGTGAAAAAGTTAAGTCAGCTTGTTATTGTTTCTACGTCAAAAGAGCTTTAAAAGCGAAGGTTTCAACATTTAAAGTTTTTGCTTTGAATTATTGGAACTTCATTAATTATTTTCGCACTTAACTTAGCAATTAAAATTTCAAAAGTATTATAGTAAAGTTTTCTTAAAGACGAGGAAGTTATAAAATGTTATGTAAAAGAGTATTAACATTGAGAAGAAAAAAAATTATTTCTATAAGTAAATAGAACAAAGTTTCGAATTACTTAATCAAATTTACACAGCTACTCCTGCTCCGTTTCCTCACATTTCATCAGGCGACCGCGATTTATTGAGCTATGGCTGCCCATAGCAAATGTACAGCTATTATATTCTTTCTTTAAGAAAACATATGTTACTAGATCTGACGTCATCTTACTTAATTGCTTAGGATGCCTGAGCAAAATACATTACAATATGCGAAATTGATCTTCGCCGTTTACCACGCTACGTTTGCGCAAAAAGGTAAGAATAGCGATGTGCCACTTGTCTCTCTTCGCATATCTTGCACATTCAACACTCTACCCAGAATTGTCTTAGGTTCTTTATGAATATCCCGTTTTATGCGAGATAAAGCGTGATGCTTATATAGTACAGTAAAAACATATATAAATGTCATAAGAAGAAAAAATACAGATAAATCTTATATGTAAGAGTATATATTTCTGTTATATTGAATCCCCATTTCCAATAATTTCACAAACTATAATGCCCTTCAAACTAAAAGATTTAGAAGACACTTACATACAATACTTTGAAATAAAATATATAACAATACTTACTTATTCATATACTATTATTATACTCTTAGGTAGACGAAGAAAATATTTAAAGAAAAAGACGTTAAAAATTTTTCTGTTTTTTATTCCTGAACTTCGCGCTGGCGTCGTTATACAAAAAGCAAAATATACAAACTGAGAATTGAACCCATTATTGCTCATGGGTCAATTTTATTCAATTGCTTTCTAATTGCATCACTATAACTGCTTCAATTAACTTTACCGTACGTGTAACAAAATAACTTTCAATCTAATAAGGATTTTGAATTTCACGTTTTTACAATGTTTTATGAAATTATTTTATCGAATTGGTTAATAGTCACAGGTAAACTCTATCCATGACCACAGATTACTGTAAAGTGATCGACATGTCGGATTATAAAAAAATCAGTACCAAAATTTATACGATTAATCCGGTAAAAGAGTATATAAAAATTCCAATCTGTATAATTTATTTTACAAACTAAAATACGACAAATATTGAATGTGAAAAACTTAAAATAAATGTACAAATAACACTATCAAGAAAGTCTAAAAAACGTCTACGAAAAATAAGATATTTTCTCAAATGTAGAACAATAAGTGCTATCGTGGTTTTCTAGCGGGTCTAAGAGCTTAAAGTTTGTGAGAATTTATTTCATTCTTATGGTACTATTATGCCGTTCCCAGCTACACAACATAAATAATAATGCGGACCGTTATAGTGTCATTACAGCGGGAACGGGCAGAGTGACGTTACAAGCTCCTCCTATCTCTCACGTACTCTGTACACTACAGGCTGAGTTGTGCGATGAACTAGCCATTCGTGATCTAATTTTGTATCAGTTCTATAAATGTGGACGAACATTTTATAAATACAGTTATTAATGTGATTTGTGTCATTTCATCATTTACACATACAGACTATATGTGTTTTGCAGTTCTAAATTATTATGTACCTCTCGCCTTCTCGTAACAGGTGATACTTTCGCTGACTTCGTTTACAACAGGTACTTTTGCCAGTTTAATATATTTTAACAATTATATAATTTGTATTCTTTTATTTTTAAAGTATAAGGAACGTATTCTTTAATATTTTCTAATTTTCCCGTATATTACCATAAGCAGACCTTCATAGTGCCATAAATCACATTATAATTACAATTCGTAGTTCAGGATGCCAAATCATAACATTTCGATACAATTTTACAAAAATATCAATCTTGGGACCGCCTCACGAAGACCGGTAACAAGTCTTTGCTAGCGCCCATTGAAGACGACATGAAAGCGGGGTCATTACATGAGACAAAGAGGAAAAGCCGCTGAAACTGCGCATAAATCGTACCGTGCTGTTTACCCACGTCGAGGCTCCCTAGGACGTCAAAGAAAACGCAGCCTAGTTACTGCGAGACAGTCTGAAAGAAACTGTTTTTAGTGTTCCGTATGATAGTTGCCGAAACGGAAGCTTTATAAACTATTATGATCTATGTAAGCTGTACGTCTGTGTTTGATAATCTTAAAATGTATTGTATTACATAAAAAAAAATACTAGATATTTATTATTTTCGTCCGATCAGATTAAAGTCGTGATTTAGTTAGGAGTAGAGTAGTAGTAACAACTACTATTCTTTATTTAAATTTTGTATAGTTATATCAAAAAAGAAAAAATTTCTTTTACGCCACTATATATATATATATATATATATATATATATATATATATATATATATATATATATATATATATATATATATATATATATATATATATATATATATATATATATATATATATATGAAAGGGAGTAATGAATATATAATATAAATGTATTCCCACCAAAATAGTCCTCACGCTGTAATCATGGTTTATATCAAGTAAATAATGTGTAATAAATAGCGTCTATTTGTCTGTAGCAGCCTGTAATACAAGACCTGCTAACAATTGAATAGGGCTGTAAATCACCGAGATACTGAGGCTAGACTGACCCCGCAACCATATGTAAATACCGCTGCCTTATTCTTTGGTCTAAGTTAAGTACAAACAGCCTTCAACAATGTATGAAAGAATGTGTGCTTATGCAATGTATTTGATATTAGCTTACTTAAATGTAAATTTGCTCGACGACGACGCTTAAATAGAAAAAGAAAATATTTTGTCATTTTATTAATAAGGTTTTGTTGTAAAATAAAACACTGGTCGTCTTTAAGTGATATTAATCTTTACAGCATTTATTTTAAGTGCCTAAAATTATGATTTCTCATGTCCACCAGATTATATAAATTTTTTTTAATAATACATTTGTTAGTTTATAGTAATATGATATATTTAGTAAATTTTAATAAATTAATAATACTACTATATTTATTGTTTTATGAATTTATTATTTAACTTCAATTAAGTTTAATAATAAATATAATACTTCTCGTTCCCACTTTCCGCACATACTATTATATCAGATGGAATAATAACAAAATAAGATATAGGTAATCAAATGTATATAAGCTGTATAGCTTAGGAACTCATCGGTTTAATTATATCAGATAGTTATTAATATGGCGTATGATACACGCCGGAGTACTCTTGGGCAAACGCCAATATGTTCTTTTTGTTCCACACACTTTGTACTTACCGTCCATATATGTACTCACCAGAAACGAGACACTGAATGTACAAGCTATCACAAATCAGTTCGCTTTGAGTCATCACGATTGTCAGTATTCTCCACATGGAGTCACAAGTGGCACTACCGATTTAAAATTGATTTCTAAATTATCTTTCTATTGTTCTTCGCATAATAGACAAGAGACGTCAAAAGAAAAGATTTTACGCTAAATATGAAGTGAACGAGCTAATTGTGTAGGTTTAACCTTTTGTTTGGCAATCTATATGTAACTACGGAAGTTAAACACGGTCATTACGCGTTTTGTTCAGCTATTCGGGTATGGTTGTTTTGTTTCTGAAACCGATAGTTAGGAAATCAGCGTGCGGTGGGATTTGCTTGGACTGTTACTGTTTACGTCTCTTAGTTATCTTCACGCTTTATAGCATAATCAATGTTATTCAACTTAGTTGTTTTATCTTTAAACCTTGTTAACATAAGTAAGCTAATTAAATAAATTAGACTCGCACACATAATGTGTGTGTACTCACTTTAAATATGTATATTTATGAATAATACAAACATTTATCACGCAATTAAATTAAATCTAGTCCAGGTAAACTATTATTGTTCTGTATAAATGCTTTTCCTACATGTTTTGCCTGCTTTTCGTACACCGCATCAAGGTAGGTCGGCAGGGTATATCAATATTTATAAAAATAAATTCCAATTGGGTAGGGTAGGTTCGATACTCAAGATATGTCGCAGGTTGAGTGAATGCGGACTAAATTGACTACCCCGAAACTCACAATAACGTGGTTTTATTAAAGGTTACCTTTGTTTATGAAAACAGTTACGTATGGTACTCTTTTTCATTTGTTTTATTTGTTGTCTTTTTCGGCTGGGTGTTGCCTAAGAATGATGATGTAATTTTTTTTTCTTCTCGCCATATCCCACATAGTAGTAATTTGCTAGGAAAGATAATCTACTGTCAACACTATCTATTTTCCACTTTCCGTCCGTATTCGAGACATTGCGTTAAGGTGAGATGCGGTACTCAACACCGCGCTTTGTCTTCAAGAGTCTAAAAACGAAAATAAGTAATTTACTTGAGTGGGAATTGATCCAACGACTATTGCATTTACAGACAGACACTACCCCACTGCGCCAAGATGGCCACGACAATTAATATTGCTACCGATAATTAGTAAATTCAAAAGTGTAGGCATAATTCACGTCCTTACACAATGTACCTTACATAATATATTGTATATGCATTTAAGTTCATATCTTCCCTCGGCTTATTGTATTCCTAATAGTACATTATAATAGTTCCTACTTATATATAATTACCTAATTAATATTTGTTTGTCTGATTTAAATGTTGTAATAGAAACATTGTGGAATAATCTATAATAAACTTAATTGACCCTACGTTTAAAGTATATAAGACCTTCGATTGATACAATTAATTTAAAAAGCTACAAAATCTACAAAAAATTTCTCGTACTCCATATAATTCCATTATAATCAGGTAAAATGTAAAACTGAATAAAAATATAAAACCTTAATGCAATTAGGAATTCGCTGCTGCAGCTATTTTAATATGAAGATCGTTTTATATTAAAAGAAATTCAAAGCGTAGTTCGTAAGGCATTTTAAAAACTTATAAAAGAAGCCAGTGTTAGAGCTTACAGGAAACTTGTACTATTCCGAGATGCAATAAATGGCGCGATCAGGAACTACTCGGAAAAGAACCAATTTTTATTACTATTCTATTGCACAATCCAGCCGTCATATAGAAGATGATGATTTGTTTATTATATAGTAAAATTTTTGAGTAATTTATATTGTGGTCATTTTATATCACAGATAAAAAATATATTTCTCTGTAATTTAATACGACAGAGAAAATTAATTTAGTTATTTTTAATTAGAACGTAATTTAGTTGTAAGTTCTTTGGTTTTTTCAGTTCTTTGAATAGATTTGATGTTAGTGGTTATGTTAGCAGAACCCGACTTTATAGTTTAACTTAACTCAAGACAGATATTATTTTAAAATAAATCAAAAACAAAATATTCTTTATTCAAATAGGCTATTACAAGCACTTTCAAATCGTCAATTAACATAAATGTCAGTATTGTCAGTCCTACTAGAAGCTACCACCAGCTCGGAGGGCAGTTCTGCTGAGAAGAGCTGGCTAGAAACTCAACAGTTGCTCTTTTTTTAATGTAAATTTACAATATATTTACAACTGTGGTTAGCCTTAACTTAGTTAGTACTTAAAATACACTACATCCGTATAAAATATTTTTGAAGTTCGTATCCGTATAATATTCTAATCAATTAGAATATTAAGTAATTTAAATGACTTTTAAATAAAATATAGTCAAACATTTATCACTACTTTAATATTACCAATATTAGGTATAATAAGAATTCCGAGAAATTTAATAATAAAAGCCTTAATATTGCTGGCTCTGTTACTAAAAATGTAATAAAATAAAAATAAAATCATAAATAAGTATTTTATACGAAGATTGTAGTACTTGTATGTGTAATATCAAAAGTTATAATAATATAAAAAATATGAAAATTAAAACTACATATTCTTCATCATTCAAATATACTGTAGTTCTATATTGGTTCGATGAGAACATATAAATAAGATGCGCTTCAACTAAGTGTTCCTTTTACTAGTAACTGGTATCGAACTTTATCGTACTTCCTAAGAATTTATAAAACGAAATAAAGGAAAATATTGTTTTCAACATGAACGATATTTTAAATTTATTAATGAAGTTTGT
Organism: Dione juno; assembly: GCA_037127375.1. NCBI lineage: Eukaryota > Metazoa > Arthropoda > Insecta > Lepidoptera > Nymphalidae > Dione > Dione juno. The sequence continues at coordinate 8,637,704 of JAXRJS010000041.1, read as the reverse complement.
GAGAAAGAATCGTTATGAAAAAGTTATGCTGCCGTTCGAAATTTTATAATGTTATAGAGAAACTTAAAGGTATACCTATACATGTCTACTTTAAGATACAATAAACATGAACAACAATCATGGAGCTAACTTTTATTATATAAAGGAGAAGTGTGGAATTTTTTTTATGTGATTCTAGCCGTAAAATATTGTCAATTCAAAATTCTTAAATTAAGTAATATTTTAAAACATTAATAATAAAATATCATGCTTGATAACTGTTTGCTGTACAATTCCTTGATCAACATAAATATTTACCAAGAGTGGCAATGCAATGTATATTTACGTCACGTATACATTTACTTTACCAAGATTATCTCTTAAAGAGTTGAATAATAACAATAATTTAAATTAACTATACATACTATACCTGAATACTTAGCTTAGCAAAGCTGAATAGCTCGTTTGCCTGAATTCATTAATCTCGGGAACTATTGGTTCCATTTGAAAAAATATTTCGAGAACTTACACTACGTATACTATGCAGTATATTCATCAAGGTAAGCTACTTATATTATATAACGTAATTTACCTCGAGTACAGAGAGATAACTCTTAGTTATTTCCATTTGACCGCGGGAGCAAAGTTGCAGGGCAAAACTAGATTAAACAAATATTATAAACTCATAATAGATAGACAAAATCCACAATTAGGTTTTAATACATTAAAAGTACAAAGTAAAAGGTATTCTTTCGAATCTCATAAAATTTGCCGTTCAGAGCCATAAGAAGCAGTCATAAAAACTTACAACAGCATTGAAGCTGCACGTTCTATATATTTAATTTTCAATTAAGCAGTAACACTATGTTCAAGTATTATTTTAAACATAGAACACTACAAAGAGTAGATTCTTGTCATTTATAGCAGTTGGTAGGCAATGACAACGTCAGTATTTCACGTGTATTGAAACTGTAATGCTTTAACATTTTATCTTCTTCGAAGATTCTAACCGCATACTTTAAAGATTTTCTTTAGCAAGCTTTTCCTAACTCGAGTGTTCTTGTTATATGAATAATATAAAAAAGCAAGAATACTTTAGTTAAATATATTGACTACTAGCTGGTGCCAGCCATTTCGTTTTGACTTTATGTGGCTTTTCCATACTAATTTAAGTTACCATCCGTTGTCATTGAAATTTAAACTCAAAATTCAATATCAACTTTTCTACGTCGAAACACTTCCAATTATGTTATTACATACGTAAAATGTATATAAGAAAATGTAAGTAATGATGACAACACTACTGATTTTTAGTTTGTCATATTCCAATTTCACTTTTATACTCCAAAATAAAAATCTTCATCAAGATATAAATGCTTATCAAGGTGCTATTGTTTTTTATTTCTATATAAGATGTTTATGTTATTTTTAATATATTTAATATATTTTTATTTACTCTCTTTCTTACATAACATGTAGTTAACAAGAAATGACAAGAAAAATATTTATTTACTTATTCGTTAAAATATTTATTTGATTATAATACGTTTGTTTTATTTTAATAATACATAAATAGAGGTATTTTTGACGGTATAGATAAAGCTCGGTGTCGATTTTCATACATACTAATAGAAAAAACCTTCTCGTATTTTTACTCTGTATTTAACTGACCAGAAAGTGACTGTATTTTGGCACCACATTCATCCTGTTATGACGATACATAAATATATTTATCTATATTTTAGTTGTAAGTCCTCCTTTATGTTCAAAATATTTAATTTTACTAAATATAAAATTGTACAGAAATAATTGTTATATTTTATTTCGAAATTATATTTATTTATATCAATTCCTTTGCAAATGTTCAACAAAGTTAGAGAACAAGGCTTTTTGTTAATTAAAATATGAAAGGTTGGATGAAAATTAAATAAGCACTAACTAATTGCATTTAAACGAAGGTTCATACTAGAGCTGCTTTGACGTTGTTGCGATCCTTTATAAGGTTGCTAATGTTAGTATATGGTCAATTTTACGTCGAAAGTGGCTTGTTGTAGGTCTTTATAAATATTTCAGCAAAAGATAGACGAGTACTACGTTGGGACATAAGGATTAAAATTAAAAAAGTTATAAATATCACAAGTTACTTGAAATTTGATAACATTACATGAATTTTACTCATTACATTTTCATGAAATCTAATCTTTAATAGATTAACAGTTATTGAGAATTTACTTCTCAAAATTTAATACATGATTATCAAGGACGAATAGAATTTAATTTCTTTACAAAATCGAATAAATTCCTATCATTGGAAATAGCCACTACAGTTTATCAATATGCATATAAAATATAAGTTAATTATAGAAAAATATGAATAACACAGTTCATAAAATATTATGAGAAATATCGTCGTTCAAACATCACTGCAAAAGCTTTGCTCAATTAGGACGACTTTAAAAGTAGTATCTGAAATTATTTCTTTACTTTGATTTCTTATGTCTGCATTTGTATTATTAATATGAAAATAAATTCTTATTTATTTTCCAAATTTCGTCAATATAGTATATCGTCAATTTAAATATATAAAAATATGCTTTTCTGATTATTAGACTAAATTGGCTAATGCGAAATCTTGCTAGCACACCATATTCTGCACATTATGTGATGTGCAATTACTTGCTAGAGCGGGTACATGAACATAACTCCTTCCTCCGAGTGCCATTGTGCCGTCTTTAGTGTTGCGATACATGAAGAGACTCAATGATAACTCATCAATATCTATATTTTTTACATTTCGAGTAATACATAATATCTAATATTCGGAATATCCCGAATCGATTAATTTTAAATTTAGATTTATTTTAATGTTTTAAGTGAGATTTGAACTAATAACCATAGTTTTCAGTCTGCCAGCCGCGCTACAATATAGTTAAAATCTTTTTTATAAAAATAAAAATGTAACTTTGAAAAACGTTTGGTGATTAAAACAGCTTTTTTCCTTTCCTTGCGAATAGTCGCGCTTTTTGTGCAACTAAAAAGCTTTATAATTATCACTTTGCTATATGCTAATTACAAATGTTGGTATTTGCTTTATGAAAGTTATTAGCAATTATGCACTGTACAGTTCTTACAAACAACACTTATAGCCCAGCACCTATTTATTTAAAAGCTCTTAAAATTATACATTTTAAGAGCTTAGGTTTAAGCTATAGTTTTTCCAATAACATTTTGTAATTTAGTACCTGCTTATTTGAAAGAATTACAGATATATTAATCTTGCCAGCTTTTAATTATGTTTTAATTATGTTGACTAAAAATATAACAAAACCTAATATGACTGCTTGCATAAAGCATAGACATAATTGTTTCACAAATAAAAAGGAATATACTATATACATACAGATTCACGCTTTATCCGTGGCGGTATAGCCAAAGCCATCAAATTAAAAATTATATTCTAGAAATTCAAATCACCAAATATCAGCCATTTTATTTTCAAGTCTATATCGAGAATGATAAATGAAATCTGATTAAAATAGATTCATACAATTTTTATATTTTTTTCGAGCAGGGAATTTACTTGTTACGTCAATTCTTATATATTTAATTCATACTGTTATAAAAGTCAAACATCAATAATCTATTATGAGACCGTTTTCTTTATAAAGATTAAGAAAAGTTTAGTAGTTATGTTTTTAATAAACACATTTGTCAATATATACATTTTGAAAAGATTAGCTCAATATTAATAAAAATTATGTTAATGAACGTTATGTAACTAGTAGTTATGTTTCTATTTCTGTTTATACGAGTACTTTTTTCGTTTATACTTTGTGATCACTGGGTTAAGTATGGGTGCATACCTCATTTCCACAAGGAAGAATCTAGCGACTAGTAAGAAGCTCAGTCTGTGTGAGACTGTATTGTAATAGATCAGCTGAATTACAAGAAATCATGTATATTAATATCATATTTATGATGACGCTTCTTTTCCAGCCAGGACAGACTTGCTAGTTATAATTATAAATTATGCTGTAATGTTATATAATATGTGTTACACGAATATTTTATGTGACATTTTAAATTCAAAAAAATCTTGTTTCCAACAAGAATATTTTGCGACAATCTGTTGAGTAGTACCCGAGATAAGACAAAGGAAAAACTCACAAAGATGCAACTCGTGAGATCGCTCTTATCTAAATAAGGCACACTTGGTTTAACTTAATCTCTGATTTGTCGTATAGAGATTTTACGTTCACTTTATTATGCCTGCTGCTTTTAAATAGACAAGATATTCTTGCTTAAACTGAGGCGTCTGCAATGTAATGGCGATTGTAATGTGTCTTTCTGTTACGATGCACCTGCTCACTTATTATTTATAAACTAAAGTTTAATGTTCGTCACATGCATGTAAATATTATTTTGGCGTACAATAATAATCTTGAACGTTTTAGTAATTGAAATGGTTTCATTAATAACAAAGGAATTCGCAAAATGATAGTGATTTTCGATATTGTACTTAACTAGGTGTAATAAGAAGTTATATAAATATCAAAATAACGAATCTTAGGCAGATATGTATCTTATTAAATTATATAATTTTGATGTCACAATAAGTGAATGAGTATTTACTTGTTAAGTATTTTTTTGGAAACTATATTTGAATATAACAAAATAAATATGATGAACAAGAAAGTATAAGCGCAACCTTATTTTTATGTTGAGAGGGCACGGAAGTAATTAGTACCGCTTTATCCAAGAGATCGTATTCAGTAGTATAATGAATGAAACGTCATCTGCGCCAAGCAAAGAATAACGTGACCTTAGGGCGTTTGATATATTTTATTATTGCATCACAAAACGTACAAGAAGGTTTTGTACATTAAAGTTGATAGACTTTTTATATTGCCATTCTTTTGTTTAGTGAAATTGTGACAGTGACATGGCGGTTGTCACCCAATTTCATTTGTTTACATGTATTTAAAATACTATAAAATACTATATTAGATATTTTTATATAGTTCTTATTCCTAATGTTTTATTTTATTATTAAAATAGATAATCTTGTAGAATTCAAAATGTATAAAAGTAAATTCACAATTAATATATATGTTTTTTAATAAGCACTCAATTGTCTACAAAATTTAAGTATTTATTTATTTTAGCTTCACATTTGTTACTAAAATTACAATAACTATAAATCTTTTGACAAAATTTATACTACGAAAGTTTTTTATGTAGATATTACTTTCATTAAATAAAAAAAATGGATTGGCATACATACATGTTAAAGTTTTTAACTATAGATGCCTATAGTTAAAAACTTATAGCTAATCCAATAACTTAATAAATTTGTAATTTTGTTCTTAGCTTTGCGCTGTATCCTGTACCTATATTTAATTAAGACTTTCCTTTCTCCATTTTCTGCTTAATTAACGAGACATTGTGTATTAGTGACTAAATTAAAAAAATAAGATAAAGAATTAAAAATATATGAATTCCTCCGAGAGGGAATTGAATCTACAAACGCCATGTTGACAATCGGTTCAATTTCCATTAACAAAAAATCTGGTATTAAACAAAAACATTTCAAAAACCTATAACAAAATATTTGTTAACTTAGCTGAATTTTTTACAGACAATAGCTTTTTAGAAACAAAAGACAATCCACTGATGCTATCTACATCTCTCTTGGCAGCTAAATTAAGCTGCAGCACAAAACGGTCAAGAGGAGAGCGGGAGTGTCTATCCAATTATAAAAATAGTGGGAAATCATCAGAAGTACCACCTACGCTTCTATACCAAGATTTAGGGAGCCACGGAGGAGGAAGGAATAGGCTTTACTGTCTCAAAATTTGTGGACAATTTATTTTTAGTTTTTTATTATACTATATTTATTTTAATATGGTGTTAGTTTCTAGATATTTTGTGTATACAGCAGTTATGCTCTCCCAGTAGTTGCAGTTTTTATAATTTTATTTAAACCAGTTTATCTAGCTTGTTTTCCGGTGAACTTTGTTCCACCTAAGTCCATGAATTAACAGATTAAAGATTTTTAAATTTATACAAAATTATTCCGTTATTTTTTTTAGGTTAATACATTCTAATAAAAAAAACTAAAAAAATTATTATTTTAATGAAGTACCAGCAAGACCTTTGCTTTTTTTGCCTTGTATGTTGGTGCATGATTTGCACTCTTCTATGAAACATCTGGCACAAGAATAATTAAAGCAGATGCAATGATGTAGCAATTGAAAAAATCATACATTTTTAAAATTTAGACCAATACATTCAAAGATTGGCCTTGTGAAGTCATAAAACCTCAAAAGACTTATCGGTTGGGATCATCGAAATCCTCGGAATGAGAACTTTCACACCCTTAAATTTACCTTTGGGTATTGTCTAATTAATCTCCAGCTTACTTATCACCAAAGCGTTGCTTAAGGTCTCGCAGCAACTTTCCACCGATGCGCTGTAGTGGCATGCGTGAGCGATCCTGCAGCTTATTATCGTATACGTAAGAGCTTATCATATAGGTAAAGAGGCTTTCCCTCTGGAGGAAAGGGATGATCTTCGTAAAATGTAAATTTCTTTTGGAAAATAAGCTCTTTAACCACAAATGAGTTTGACATCGAGAAAAAAAGATCTTGAAACCTGATTACTACCAAACTAACCTTTAGTCGTAAATTGTTTAAGGTAGTAAGGCAATGGTGGCTTTATCTCTGTTTGTAACACAGTTAACTTCTAAATTATACATTTTTATGTCTTTTTGTAGACGTTTTTATTAATATTTTAATATTACTATCCTATTCTAGAAGTTCAACACCTTCAAGTTAAAAACACAATATCTTAAAATCAGTCCAACCGTTCTTGAATTACAAATAGTAGAACTAACATGAGCTCCATAATAAAAGAGATCTATTAAAAAAATACAAACGCCTAATTTCATTTAATTTCATTCTAAGTGCATTTAGGTTTGGCAACATTAAGGAACATCATTATCTTTATGTAATAAAATTAAAATTGCATAAAATATACAATATTGTTTCCAGCCAAGCAAAACTAGAATGGCAACAAGATAACATTTTCGTAAAATGGCTATCAAAATAATTACAGAAACACTTTTTTTCTGTCAAATGCAAATTTCTAAACTAAACAATTAATGTTGCGAAAACATCGAATCAAAAACACGATAAACGAATGCAAATACAGTTATCTGACGGCTAGAGCCGACTCTCTCCAAAGCAAAATAACTCGTCATAAATATTGCCAAACCGCAACAGGATAGAATCGAATATGAGGGAGGTATAAAAAAAAAATATTAAAATTTCGAACGGTCGCAATCCCGGCTATCGCTATCAAAGCACGTCCAATCAAAACGAGACGTGACAATGAATCAAACCTTTCCGATTCCGTGAATAGCTCGCTAACTTATTGGTGGTTCTTTATTTGTTGATTGCTGTTTGACACCCGCGGGAGGGAATTCGGTCGGTATTTTTATTTAATTAACTTATAACGGCCGCCGCACGTTTGCGGGACGCGTGGGACGCGTGGGACGGGAGGCAAGGGTGTAATACAATGCTTACTAATTTACGCGCGGTTTCACTTGTTCAGTTTAAACTTTTTTGCGAGTGGCTCGTCCGTTAGAACACAGTTTTTAATTTTGCAAAATTCATTTCATTAAAAATTTTTCCGTCCAGACCGACTTACTTGGTACCAAAAAAGTCACTAAGTACCTTTAATTGAAAGTAGCTGCAGCGAACATAAATACGGGCCGAGTAGAATTCGCTTTGCAGAGCTGTGCGGGAGATAAGACGATAATAATTCTTCGCGAAATGTCACGAAAGTTCATAACTGATAAAAGTTTCGTCCCTTTCTTAAATTTTAATTTTCACGAGTAGCTCCTATCCGGGCCGATAACGGAACTAGCTGCCACAATGAGAAAACTCATTTTCAGTTTCAAATTTTACATTCCAATATTGAATATTGCTGTAATTAATAAATACCTAACGATTCGACATCATTCATTCATTAATTTTTAAATTCAAACAACAAGTAAATAATATTGGTTCGTGTTTTCTTATCAAACTTCAAATGAATTCACAACGTGTGCTTGCTTGCAAATATTATTTTACAGGACCAATAACCTCTCGCATACAAGATATTATGCGCGCGCCACGCAAGTTTGTAATTGAAAAAGTTCCCGTCGTTTTTAACGTAAAGCCTTTATTTGCTTTTCAATTTGTTTCACCGGTATCGAGCTGTGTATGTAATATCTAGGGTAAGTTTGTGTTTTAAATATTTTTAATTTTACTTAAACCCGCTTATTCGGCCGAGTGCTAGCTATAGCTTCTAAATATATGCAACTAGAAGCTATTTTAAATAAAAGTTACATTTAATAATTCTTCTAAGTAAAGCAGATAGCATCATAATATTTTAAAAACACTTAGTCCTATATTGAACTTTTATATTATAAAAATTTTGATATTAGATATGTAACTTGAAACCGAATTTCTATTAAAATATTTAAAAAAATAACTAAAAATATTGGTTCAGTTCGAGTCGGATTCGCAACTGTACAAATAGTGAAAACTTATAAAAAATGATGTGAAAACTTACCAACATAAATTTGCGGGCGTGTACACTAATTTTGTATGAAATTAGTTACAGATATAACTTTGTAATTTTTTTTCTGTTATATTCATACATATAAAGTACCAATATTTTTTCATAATTCTAGGACAACGAGCGGTACCCTATAGTTTTTGATAAGTAATAAAGCTTTATGATTTATGATTGCATAAATAAAGCGTAAGCTCGTATCTTTTGATTGCGTTGAAAGCAAAGAACTAATTAAAGTTCTAGTTTAGTTATTTCTTTTCTCCAATGGATTACATACATGATTTGATATTAATTTCACCTTGTTACTTTCATGTTTTCTTGAGAAAAATGGTCATGACAGGCGGATAGGCGGATAGACAAACAACAAAGTGATCGTAATAGTGTTCACCTGATATACGGAAAAAAAATAATATAAAAATAATATAAGAAATTTGGTAAAATGTTAATATTAAGTAAAATAATTTAAAATATCATATCATACTTGCCGCTTTAAGTGTGAAAACATCGCGTACCACAATTAGTGATTGTATATTGATAACAACGTTATAAAGGGCGTGTAATTACGAGTACAACGTTAGTTTTTATTAGCGGAATGCGGTTAGGGCAATCGCATGACATTGATATAGTAATACCATGAGTTAACAGTATCTGAGATAATCTTTTTAATATTTTTATATATTTAATAGACTTAATTAGTAATGCCGTATATTTATTCATATTATTATGAAGCATGAACTTTAAATGTAAACTTGAATTAGAATATTACTATCTTTTTCTCGTTTATTTTTACCCATTTATAAGACGTTTTTATGTACGCAATATATAATTTCTATATATGTATAATATATACAAATGTTATATGTTTATTTATGTATTTTTGTTCGATTCAATTCTTTAGTAGTATGGCAACCCTACACTAACAATAAACGCTACGAGTCGAGTGTAGGGAATGGGCTTACATGTGAAACAATAATGTATTTGAGTTGCCCTAATCGTGTGTAAATACGACAGGAACGAACGCGCTGTTAGTGCTTCAATAAGCTACATCCATAAATATTTTGTTGACTAGAACTGTTGGAACAATTCATCATGGCCCCGGTATACTGATTAACGTGGACTAGAATTAATCGGCTTCTCAATTGTACTGTTTACACAATTTGCAATCGTCATTTAATGTTATACGTCATATGACATTGTTGCATTTAAAAGATCTTATATAGATTATATGCACTTCGTAGTAGACATATATGTATGTTTGGTGTATTTACGTTAAATATCGGCCAATATGGCTATAAATTATATATATATATATATATATATATATATATATATATATATATACATACAAAATTTATACAATAGTACCTAAACTTAAAAACAAAAACAACAAGACTTAAACCGGTGATAGCTCTCGGAATATCTAATCAAATTCATATAAGAATTTTCAAATTTATTTATTTTCAATATAAAAATGTCAAACGTTTCAACTACTTACAGATACCCCATTGAGTTAAGTACAAGAGCGTACCTGAAATCCGCTTTCCTTCTTTAAAATTCAATTTTAGATAGCATCCTGTAAATCGGGACGTTATCGGTATACCTTATTCGTGTGCACTTGAAAGTAAAATAGCTGTGCAATCTTCCTATCGCTCGGTGGAAAGGTGGGAATCAGCGTTCGTCAGCGGAATCAGTAAAATACTCGTACATTGTGCAGCGGCCGAGCGGAACGCGCTGCGGCCATCCGCCGCGGAATGACATTCGTTTTCATCTGAACTGCGTCGCCCGCCAAACTTAATTGCTCTATTGTTAATTACGTAACGTTGAAACGTTCACCGCATTTTGTATTGTGACTAATTCGCATGAGACCGCTATTAATTATAAGTTTTAATATCGGCAGTTGCAGAGCCATTGCATTCAAAGCGGCCAAAGTCACTGCAATGCTTTGCGCTTTGTTAGCCTCATTGCAGAGAAATTAAACCTTTACATTTCAACTTTTAGTCAAAGTTTCGAAATCCTATCTAGTTTTTGTACTGTAATTTGAATATAAATTTAATGTTAGAATATTTTACCATATAAAATGATTTGTTTTATATTATTTCACTTTGAGTGAAATTCTTTCCGTTGCGTTGTGTTGGTAAATACTTTTATAACTTTTAAGCATGTTTGTTTTCAACAAAAATAGCTTAAGAATGTTTTAATACTTTCTTAATATTAAGGCGACTTCACAATAAATATATAAGACAATTAGTGGAGCCGTCGTGGCGCAACAGCACAGCGTCTGACTGTAAACGCGACGACTGTGGGGTCGCTTCTCACTCTGGTAGAATGAACTATTTTTAGTTTTATCGCTGGTAACTAGACTAAGCCCGGCGTTAAGTTCCACCGCCCAACAGGCAATGTCTCGAAAGGTGGAAAGCGGGAAACGGAGTCTGAACACTAGGTTCCCTCTGCCTACCCTAATATACCTATTAATGTTTGAAAACAAAATTTCATAATAGAAATTTGAACGTAACAGGATTGGAATTCACTCTACTCTAATAACGCACATATGTTATAGTTAAGTAAATTATAAGTTTTAATTACACAACTTTAAACGGCTGTTACTACTTTTGTAGCAAGTTTGTTATAGGACAACTTTTAGAAAGCATCGCCACCTAAGAATATTACAAAAAAATTACAATAGGAAAGACTGAATTTAATTTTTTCAAAAATATTTAACTCCACGGGGTAAAAAATGTAGCTTCATTGTCGACAACACAAGGAGGTACGGGTATCGAACTGCGTAACGGTCTATCGGGTAGTGTTTCCAGTTCGATATGATATGATACCTTCAAAAAACACATCTACCTCCTACTTAAAAGTCGGTAAAGCACCTGTAACACCAATTGTGTTACACGGGGTCGAGAGCGGTGGTGATCACTTATCATTAGGTGACCCAAATGCTAGTTTGCCTTGCCTCGCTTAAATTAATATAGTTTACGTCATTTCAGTACGGTTTCTTCAAAAATATCATAAAATAAAGTTTTAATTGGTTTACTGTTGTAATACTATTTAAATTGTAATTGGTATTGTGACCAATAAATTGAACATCTTCATTTTACACCAATTTAAAGGTGAATAAAGGCACGGAGCATATCGAAACAAATTCGTCTCAGTCAGACGTTGATTGAGAAATTACAAATGCAACGATTAGTTTAAAACATTTATCTTTGCGCGACAATCTGATTGGTCACAGCTAGAGCTCAACAGACTACTGTACTATTATTTATAAGCAGGCAATTATGTACAATCTCTCAATAGAACACGCAAGCGTCACACTTGCGTCACAGGCAGACGTCAGACCATGAAATTAATCTTTATGAATGACTGTACTTGTTAAAGGTAACTCAACCAGAATATGTGCGTAAATTCTATAACATATATATTAAATTTATTATAAACCTAAAATTAAGAATATTAGATTTATTATAAAGTCATTGTTGTATTGGCAGCTATCGCCGCCCCACTCTGTCTGTGAAAGCTGTTGTTTTGATAAGGTTTTTTTTAATAACGCAACGGTTGCTGTCATAGTGAGGGTGGAGTAAATTGATACATTAAAATACAAAGACCAAGAATATTTGGCTTTATTCAACTAAAAGGTTTGCTTTATAGTCTTTTATAATTCGAATGTTTGTTTGTGAATTTCCAATTCGAATGACAATGTTTTCTTTCTTAAATTATAGGACATTCACCCGCCTCTAATAAAACAATTTATATAAGAAAATCACCAAATTTTACAAAATATAATCATTAATATAGTTCAGAGGACTTATATATGTTCCTTATAAGATCGGGCCTTTTTATTGATTTAAATCTAATATAAATCACGGATACATGAGTGATGCCATTTTAACCATTATAATTTTTATTTAACAAAGATAAACCGAAAAAAATTTAATCGAATCGTCACAAATCCCAGACACTGAACCGAATTTCTCTCTCTGCAACTAGATGGGCTCGATGTGTTGAATCCATGTAATGCTAAGAATTTTTTCTCATATATTTACCATAGAGGTAGTATTATGATGGAGCCCGTAGGTGGCAGAAGATTCAATTCATTTCTTCAGGTAATTTATATTTTATATAGTTAAGATATCAGTAACTCATACTAAAGCTACGTATTAGAATTTGAATATATTTTTAATTAATTACATTACATACTTTTTATATATACCACTATATATATATATATATATATATATATATATATATATATATATATATATATATATATATATATATATATATATATGTATATGTATATATATATATATATACATATATATATATATATATATATATATATATATATATATATATATATATATATATATATATATATATATATATATATATACATATATATATATATATATATATATATATATACATATGTATATATATATATATATATATATATATATATATATATATACATACACAAATAATACCATCGATTGATATTAATTCTATAGGTATCTTATAAAGTATGGCCAGCAGAACTGTTGAGATATTCGTTTCTTATAATTCTCCTAAGTTTATTGTGATCAGGCCAAAATACATTCCAACCTTACTTACTTACCATACTTCTTACAGCACTATATGAAAAGCGAACCTATTACATATAATCGTACAATAAACAAATCTTAAGCCTCACCCTTAAATTATTTAACAAGGCTAATAGAAGTGTAGGGCGTGGATCAACAGAATAGCCTCCATCCATAAACATCTACTCATTTTCATTTTATTTAAAAACGTCTTTACCCAGATTATTTAACGTAACACTGATTTGTTTGAAGTATAAACCACGTTTTAATGAATCAGTAATATCGTTCTTAGTGAAATTTCAGCCTTATATGTGGAAAAATTATATGCTACATATACACAAAGTTGTTGGGACTAAACCACGGCATGTGCTCGTAATATAAGTTTGAACCCAGGACGGGGCGCTCCTTACACATTTATAAATGTATGATTTGCAATGAGTACTGTAGAAAATTTACGTCTCTCTTATCATCAAGCACATGATATAAAAAATTGCATTCTTCGTCAGTTTGGCTTTGAACCAAGATTCAACAAAAAAAAAAACCGTTTAAAAATAACATCTATAAAAAAAACTAGCATAAATTAAATTTCGTTTAATTTATGTGTACACTCGAGATAAGTTATGAAGTAACTATTAATAGAATGTATTTATCAAGTACAGACACAAAAAACGGCAATTAAAAATGTTGGCTGTTAAAGTTTTAATTTATAAAGTTGCCTGTAACAGCGCCTGTCCATTTTAGAGTGGGCTATTTTTAAAATTCCCAAATAGAATATTTAAAACATTTACTCGTTCATATACCAAACGCTCGCATTATAACGATCGTCGTATTGTGCGGGTTTACTACAATTCAAGTTTATTGAAGCTTATTTTTTAATAAAAGCAATGTATTATAGATTAAAACCTTTTTTAGAGATTAAGAAGAAAAGGTCGTGTATAATTGATTTAGATAACAATATACAGTTATAAGTTTAGTTGATTTTTGTCCGAATGAGTGTTTATGAGCTTAAATGTCATGTCTCTAGTTTTGGAGCAACTGTTCAGCACCTGTTTTTATATCCACATTCAGCCTTTATCCCAATATACCTTTACCTTGCGCCTAGCATGCTTATCTCTAATTGGACTAAGAATAAAAAATAAAATTATTATCACTGCTTTCTAACTATACTTCAATATTAAAATTACATTACACAAAATAAAATTTTAGGAATTAATACGAAATTGTAAAATATAAATGAAAATTTAACGTAATAATAATATTAGAGATAGTGTTTAAATAAAACAAAAATATCTATAAGCGATTACGTCTTTAATTTATATTAAAATTAAAACCAAATATTATAATATAAATTAATTTTAAAATAGTAGGATTCATAACAAGTCGCTAAGGACATATGTAAATTATTGTTATTTAAATTACAATATTTCACAAGCATATGCTTGTTAAGTAACGGTCCGTTTGTAATGAATTCAACGGCCTATTGGACTCTTTATTATGAGCTTACGTTTGTGTAGCGTTCTAAATATCAACGATTCAGCTGACAACTTACCATTTAGCGTCAATTTCAGAGAATACTATACATTAGTAGTAGATCCAAAATCAGGTCGAGGGAAATGTTTGTAATTTTTATAATTTTCATAAAATAAAAATTCTATTTTAAATAATTACTATTAACTATGCCTAGTAGAAATGCAATGCAAAGTTTACAAATATATACCAATAGGACAAAGGATATTTTATTACTTTTAAAGTGCTAATTCATACTAAGGATAGAAAAATACTTAAAGAAAGACATTTAAAAAAATTGACTCAGCGGGATTTGAACCCGCGCCTCATGGAAATTATCCTTGATCGATTATTGCACGTTAGTATAAAAAAATAAGAATTATAAATAAATATAAAATAAACAAATATCATTTTTTTATATATAGTATAGTAAAAGATAGTCATAAATCATTAATAAGAGACAACATAAGAGCTCATACCGGGATAACCTGGACCAGGAAGACCAGTCAACGAATTTTGTGCATACTCCTTGCAATGGGCGCAATTATGCTCAAGAAGAAGAAGAGAAGAAGATTTACCTGTAAAATCTTTTGTGAAATCCGAGTAGTGTTCACGCAATGAGGATTGAATACTAAATGCAGAATTGTAGGTCCATAGGCAGTTACAGTTTATAAAAGTTAACAAGCTTATATTTGCATATGCACCAATTTTGTATGAATTTAACTACAATAGTTGTCCTTTCATACAACTATAACTCTACATTTTACGGATTCTTTATATGTACTATAAGTTCTAACTTATTGCCAAATTACATAATTCCAGGTCAACGGGAACTTCACGATAGTAGGAAAGTTTGATTACGCGTCAAATTTTATATTTTAGAGCATATATTTGTAGTAAACAAATGATAAACTTAATTGTTATTAATTGCAAGTATAAACACAACGATAACTGTATTGATATTCATAAACTTGCGAGATCTAGCCTGAGTCTGAATATCGCGAGATTGCATTCCCTACCTCTAAGCGATCTTGAGAAAAATTATTGAAATTTTAATATACATTTATACATATATATTAAAATTATTATAAGCATATATCAATTAAGCTAATTATACAAAGAAAATCTTCTAGTAACGCGAAAAATATATATATTTTACATATACATTTATATCGTTACGAGAAGCTGAAACATTTTTAGAACTAAAGCAATAATAAACACGGTAGTAACATGGTTCGGTAATTTAGTTATATTGAGTGAGCCTAATTCCCAACAGGCGAAGCACCTACCATTCGTAGTTACTTATTTACAAAGCGCCGCTGAAATCGATGCGGCTTTATTATTTATTGCGTACACGATATACCAATTTCTTGGTAGATATTGGTAATAGTTCAAAGGGCGCGGCTTTTATTTATTTCATGAGGTTGTTTTCCAATGCGCTACGTTCGTGTCTACGTTTATTTATTTGGGCAATACTTTTTATTTCATTCAATCCTTTAATGGGAACGTATATTTTTGGAACTTACTTTCGTTGTTTAATATTTGAATGTAATGTTTTATAAAATAACATATAATTAATCATTGTAAAATAAGCCACATTAACCTTAAATTTGGCCTAACTTAACCTTAAATTAACATTAATATATATATATATATATATATATATATATATATATATATATATATATATATATATATATATATATATATATATATATATATATATATATATATATATATATATATATATATATATATATATATATATATGATTGTTATAATTCTATTAAGTTATATATATTTCTATTTTACCTTTGATAGTACATATTACTATATCTAAATTAAAACATGATTAAATTTAATTGAATGGCAATTCAATTTAAAAGTGTTACTAAAATGTAATATACATATTAAAATAGGTAATAAATAGATCTACGACGATAACTGTGTTGGTGAAAAAATATATTGTTATTATGAAAAAAATTAGATGTTACGAGAACCTAATAAACTAGTGACCTTACTTTAATTAACTTTTTAATATTATATTAATAAAATAAGAAAATATTGTATATGCATTCCAAATAAATTATGAATACATTAACTAAAACAAACTGCCAAAGAAAGATGTCTTATATTGCTAGGTAGAAAATACCTTCAAGTAACTTTACTTAATAAGTGAAACGATAAGATCTACTACTAATACTACTTACTGCTTAAGAATTTAATCCTTAGTAGACAGTAATTATTTATTGGCTCATAAAGGAGGGAACGGTATCTTTGTTTTCATGTTTAATCACAAAGCGCCGCTATCTTTTACCTGACGAAGCAATTTTAAGACTGCATCAAGTCTCCGATATTGCAAATACGTGCCCAAGATGCAAAACCACAGCAAAGGTAGATGGATGTCTCTTACGACATGCCATCATCATAAATAATGTACCAGGTCCCGCCGCACCTGAATTATTCAACGTTGACGGCCACTTTATTAAATTTGTTGTTTTATGAAAATATCTTTCCTCACAAATTAATAAAAAGGCAATATTATCATAAGGGAATTGAAAAATCAGGATGGTCTTAACTGTTGCTAAGATTATGTTGGTGACAATTTAGTAATTTTCAGCTCAGTAATGAAATCTTTTTTGAATTTCTTTATACATTTACTGTAGACACCTTTAAATTTATCAGAATTACCTCCGTTTTATTTTTAAACAAGAGATAGTACTTTTATTTGTTTTATTATTTTGAATTTGGTTTCAAATACAATGATTTCATTTTACATAGGTATAAACAAAAATACACCTCAACAGTCTAAGTTACTTATTTGAAAAATACTTATTCAGAAAATATACGTAGATATATAAAGACTGCTTTAATTAATAAAGCTAGAATACAATGAGTCATGTAAAATTTTTGGCAGAGCCGAGCTACTTACTGTGCTGTTTAATTGAATCCGCTTAAATAAAGTGATTAGGTTTCATAGTGCTTTGTTACTTAAGAAACTTAGCAATGCCAACAAATATATATACATATATATATATATATATATATATATATATATATATATATATATATATATATATATATATATATATATATATATATATATATATATATATATATATATATATATATATTGAATTCTGAATGTAAATAAACGTGAAGAGTTTATTTAGCTGAACGAGATAATCTCATAAAGTACTGTTTCTTTATAGCTGTTTTTTCTTCACAGTTCTGTATATACCAGGGCAGCATTGAGAACCTAGTGTTAAGACACTTCCCGTGTCCCATTTCCCGCCCTTTCAAGTAGAGTGGCGAAATTCAACGACGCCCTTTGTCTTGTTAACAAAAAAAATAAATAATTTATTGTCCACGAGTGGGAATCGAACCCACGATCGTAGCATTTCTTGTCAGATGTTCTGCTGCTCTATGTCGGAATGTATATATTATGTTAAGCAGTCCGTTAATCGAAAGATATAGGATGTCACTTTGATCGTTTCGATATAACTCATTGTAATTTGCAATTGAGCTGCGGTAAGAGTTATCATTTAAAATGTGTCAAGTGTCATACACAACTTTGATCAAGCGAACAAAGCCACAGGACATACGATAAATATTATTTTTAGACCGAAATTGTAAAATGTCAACAATAATAAAGTAAAAAGTGTTTGTAAAAGTAGACATTATTATTCATATAAATTACGCTTAATCAAATCATAAACATATTAATTTAGTTTAGAAAGTGTATAAATTGTATTTACAAGGACCATTATTCAAAAGTAATAAAAATAAAAGCACCACTTGACCTTGATTCCGAATTGTCCTTTATACTTTAATAAGTTACATGAGATAAAAAAATATTATTTGTATGCGGATAATAATAATTCAAGAAGTTTTTACTATAGAAATGATTACTAGATGCATCAAAACGTTCGCCAGATGGTAAGCTTCACGCCTGTCTGTAAGAAATACAATGTGGTTCCAAACGTCACAATGCAATATGATGTACGACAACATTCTCCAGCTATTACCCTGATATAAATAGAATAAAATGTATAATATGCAGTGAATTATCGCCAAATCAATACTCAAAATTTTATCAAGAAACACAGATAGAAATATACCCAAAGTATTAACTCTGGTACAAAAAAAAATCTGTAACTTTGCCATCATAACTATTTATTTAAGACTAAGTTAACATCTCGCACCCAAGTAATAGGTATCGGTACACATATGTATTTACTACGCAATTTACTATTCGAATGTTATAATTCTATTAAGTTAAATATATTACTTACGTATTTATTATGATTGAAATTTTAAAATATCATATTTTTCGCGTTTATATATTTTAACAGCTTCCGCGTGTTCAATGCATTAGTACTACTACGGTCAAATGGAAATAACTAAGGGCTGGATATGACACATGACACATTTGAATCGTTCGAGATAACAGGTACAGTGGATTTGAGCCAATGTACAACCACTGAGGATGCTCAAGACCGTGCAAAGTGGAGTCGATTAAGTAGGAAAGCAGACCCTGACAATAGGCCGGGATAACGCTTAGTAGAAGAAGAAGATAACAGGCACAGTGGATTATATATAAACAATTAACGTGACATAAGTCTATAATAGCCAATGTAAAAAGATCTTCTCAATTTGAACCTGATAATAGCACGTTCAACAACACAGGCTCTGTAACATGATATTAGTATATATAAATAAAGATAGTTGATCAAGATTAGAACACACTATGGTATATATACTCAATTGCGTAAACATAATCCTCGTTCTATTCAAAGGCAATAATACATTTCACCGCAAATATTTTTTGCAGTCTTCAGCAATATACGCTACGTAAAACTCATGGCCATATTTTTTTACAACGCCATCTATCCCGTTATTAATGAAACAAGTTAATACTAGCGGGGAGCCAAACGTCAGTTTACGGTGATGCAATTTGTGCATTGCATGTACTTGAGCGCTTGAGAAAATCTTTTTTCTATTTCTCATATATATAACAAAAAAACATATATCTTGCAATAATTCAATATTGAATTAAAATAAAATTCTTTGCGAGATATATGGCTCGTTTATTTTGAAAATGCAAAAAAAATATAGACAACTTAAAAATTTTCCAAATCTTCAAGCCATGGGATTTTTTTAGGATATTAAACATGAACTAGTAAAACGTTAAATCAATTTTTTTTAAATAGGCAATATATACCTTTTTCAAAATAAACGGTTTCAAAACAAAATACATACCTATAGATATTGTTACAAGCATAGTACTAACTACGTACAAGATACCATGTTTTATATTCTGTACTGTTAAAGTATAGCTAACTTAGAGACTTAGAGAGATAGATTTAATTTTCTATAAATAAAATGTAGGGATATGCCTTATTTTTATTTGAAACATTGACCATGCTACATTTTATTTTAAGAAATATACAAAAATGTAAAATCTATATATATGTTTCGATTACAGTCCGAAAACGTTTTACTCGGATATCTGACCATATGAACTAAGCCAACCTAATTAATATACACAAATCGTTTAATTTAAACAACAATTAGTCTTTTGTTTCTATTAAGGCTTAATGATATGATGTTTTAAATATAGGAAACGGAACAGCAAAACAGAGAAACTTTTATAAAAATAAACTACCCTTTTTAAACTCTCACATCTATAACACTATCTAAAACCTCATGTCATCGTCTGGTTTCCGTAATAGAAACATACGAGTATACATGCATAAGTGTGTAATATGGTACTAAGCTGAAGCATCTTACTTAATTTTGAAAAGTTAAGCAGCTTAAGGAACATGTGTAAGCAATGTCTATCTAGAAGTAAAATGTAAGACTAATTTAACGTAATGTTCTAGCAATATATACAGACCATGTGTCCGTAGTGTATGAAAATAGTAATACTGAAAAGCTTCAAAATTCTAATTTTGAAATCAAAATTATAATCTTACATCTTACGAAAAATATATAGAAATATATTTTTAAATTACTATTTTTATATAATCTTCACCCATTTCTTGACATCGCTAACATATTTAGTCTTAAAACTGATAAGATTTAAACTTAGTGTACCTACAATCACGATGACTGATCGTACTTATCAAATTTCTTGACACTGATTTGAATGATAGTGAAATACCTACTGTTTTGTAAATTTTTCACTCAAAGTAACTTACACTGATAATAAAAATAAGAAAAAAGTATTTATAAAATAAAATACTAGAATATTTTTATTTTATTACTGTTTTAATAAATATACAGCTACAAGAAATATATACATTTATTTATAATTGTATCCTTGACATACTTTGGATATGACTTTCCAACCCTAACTTTGCAAATATAAAATAAAACGAACATCTGTATATATATATATATATATATATATATATATATATATATATATATATATATATATATATGTATATATATATATATATATATATATATATATATATATATATATATATATATATATATATATATATATATATATATATATATATATATATATATATATATATATATATATATATATATATATATATTTCAGAGTAATGTGAAACGAAAATGTTTTAAATTCTATAATTGTTTATTGATGGAAAATATTTTAAAACAACTTTTCACAAGTTACATAAGAAAAATTACACAAGTTCTTTCCTTTACATATATCTTAAAACAATATTGCTCAAGTAACGGGCGCCATTTTGTCTTTATAATTAGAAACATTTATTTCATTACTAACTTTTACCAGCTATTATATTACATTTTTTTTATTCTAAATGCCTGAGGTAACTCTGAAAATATGTTTTTAACTCGAACAAATAACTGCCACTAAAGCAAATTTTTCAGCTTTACAGTATTAGTATAGGATTATTAGTATTATTTTTTCAATATTAAGTTTTATTCTAATATTAAGTTAACTCTACTTAAAATATTTACTAACACATTTTTGCATATATACGTCAGAGAACTCAAATAACTTAATGTAAACGTACACGTACGTAAAGAGAAACTTTTTATTTGTCAAAATAGTTGAAAAAATCAAAATAATTAATTAATAGGATAAAATTCACATCCATCGCGCTTACAGTCAGAACTTGTCCTATTGCGCCACTATGGCCTGAACAGAATAGAGTATAATTTATTTATATCGCTAAAAACAAAGCCAAAGCTTACTAATATATATATATATATATATATATATATATATATATATATATATATATATATATATATATATATATATATATATATATATTTATATATATATATATATATATATATATATTCATTTGCTTAATTAAAGTAATAACTATTCACATTCGGCAAATGGCGTCACAGCTTGCCTTGCACTGAGCTTATAAATTAGTTATGCGACCTAGTGCATAAATACACGGCCCTGATATGAAAAGATATGATTTGAGACGATTTATTTAAATATGTATTAAAATATTATATTTCAATGAATTACGCTTTATTTATGGCAAATATATTTATTTGTCTAGAATATTTATTTAATAAATAAAACTCTACATAACTATCAAAATATATTTACATATGAAGTAGACGTACCTTATAGCTGAAAGGTAAAATTACTAAATGTGCACAAATCTGAACCGGGATTTTTTTAAAGCTATTTTTAAAAAAGTTACCTTATTTTTATTATTATGATTATAAGAATCGTTAACATTATACATATATCTATATTCAATACCAAAATAACCAACATTATGTTAAGCTTGCTTACCGTATTAGTATTATGTGGTGTAGAAAAAAACAAACTTTTTCAAGGAGACAAAGCAGATTTAAAGTGAGCAAAGGAGGCAGGGAGCGTAGCATAGCCAATGCTCTATGTAAGTGCCTGTCAAAGATTTTTTAAGTGTCTTCGAACACTGAATAGCTGCACGGCCGCCACTTGCACACGAAGCCGTTCTCATGCTGAAGTGCAAGGATTTTTTACCCCTTTTGTCATACGTTTCGAAGCTAGAAGTTGTTTAAGAGCATGTATAGTCTTAAATGGAATTCTGAAAAAAACTTGCATACTTATTAAATAAATATCTTAATTAAAGTAAAATAAGTAAAATATTTTTACATTACATTTTGGATTCTTGACTAATCAATTATAGTTATAATACTAATAACCTATTTGAATAATTATATATTTTGTAAATTTTAAATTTAATTATCAACAGTATACCATTTACCATTTCAGCAGTTGTTAAATGCGAATTCACAGACACACAAAAGGGTACTCTTGTATTTCAAATCACAATTACTAAGATAGTGAATAAAATTTTCATATTTACACAAATTTACCATTCTCGACTATTATGACATAAATATCGCTTAAATATTTAAATAACCGTAAATTAGAAGTGATAAACTTGTGAATAGAATACTGTAATTACAAAAGTTATTAAAATAATTGTTTAATTTAACCTAACCCCCATTTGCGCTAACAGAATAAAACGGCAATTATAGAGTTTGCGTAAAGACACGATTCATTGTTTTAAATCTAATGTATAAAGATAGCGTAAACAAACGTAATTGCTAGCAAATTATTGTCACTGAACAAAGATACCACTATTGTCAATTCTATCTACATCTTGGATAAAAGTAAGGCGTAACAATGTATAAATTTCTCTTAGTAAATCGAAGAAGTTGTAAAACTAGGGCGCTCGGGTCGAGTCCTACAATCCCTTGTGAAGCACTTCTTGTCACTCTCGGCTTGCAATCATGCACTTCTTGACACCACTATACGATAGGCATGTATAAACTTGAAGATATCAAGATTGGCTACGCTTAGAAATAAATTATAAATGGTAAATCTGTTACTATTAACTAAATATATCTACCTTTTGCCCAAAACAGTACTTAATTATCTATTAAAATTCAGTATTATGGAAATAAAATAAATATTAAACATATATATAATACATATATTTAAATATAACAACTAAACATAAAAAAGACATTGCTACCATACAACGATGAGTTTTATTTTAATTTTATATTGACTAATGAGCTGTATTATAAAGAGAGAAATTATTTTTTAATAGTTTATACTCTCATATTTATGGTATATACCAAACCTATACAAAAAATATGGATTTTTAAATTTAAAACGCACTTACTATACAATCTAACGCTTGTAATCTTTCATACGTCACATAAATGTAAGCCTAGACAGAAAATGCATTTCTAGTATGTAGGTGGAAACTAAAGCTATTCATAAATCTGCAAATTATATCCAACGTTCAATACAGCGATCTCGGATGGCAATTAGACTAGCAGTTCGTGCAGACTGAAACGAATGGAACTCTTCAATCAACGAATCAAAATACAATCGCGAATGGTCGCCACTTGGCAGCGACAGCCCAACAAATTTATTACCCTAGGTAGTTTTCAAATTTTGATGCCTGTTGATCACTGTATGCTAAATAGTTTTATTTTTGATGGACAGTTCTTACTTTGTTATATATTGAATGTGGTAAGTGTCACTGCACTGGCTATTCTGTTCGTATATCGTGCTTTTTATGCTTATTACATATGCAAAAACAATAAATTTATGCTATATTTGATGTATATGTTTTTATTAATTTTATAATATGAGTAATCGCACGTATAAAAGTAATAACTTAGTTAAATTATATACTACGAGTATATATAACAGTTAAACTGTCTTAAGTTGAAAACTATACGAATTAAACACATACGAGTATACATCGCATAATTATCATCTAATGAATAACTAACAAGTAAACTAAGAATCTACGCGATTACTTAAACAAACTTTTGATTTATGTGGTAAAGTTTAATGATGCTTTAATTAGAGCCTTGCAAGATATCATAGCCTTTGTAAAACTACACTATAAGCATAAAACTTACGCGAAAACGATGTCGGGACTCACATCGTTTCCAACTCATTATGAGTTTTGCTTGCACTTAAACCTGGTTAAGGTGTAGCGTGATTAAGTCGAACAGACGTTGGCTCGGTTGCCAAAACCACTTCAGACAACGTCGAGTGCGCGTTGTATTAGAGTTTGGCAATAGTAATTTAAAAGCCAGCACTAACTTGCTTTGTGGTAACTGGCTTAAAAGTTTTTGTAATTCCATTAATGAACAGATTAAACACTAATTGTATGATGTTAAATTAATTTCTAACAGTATTTATTATCAACAATACTATTATTCTATGAATACTAAGGGCTGGATTGAAGGAAGGACAGGCAAACGTAAAATAACTAAAATATATAATACTTAAGGAACTATTTAATTTGTTTAATAAAATTAATATAGTTGGGATGAAAAACTGATGAAAGAAAACCTACTAAATAATTCTAAAAAAGAATTTCATTTATTCTCAATAATTTACATAAGTATTCCAGCAAACGTTGCTTAACATGCTTATATTTCCGTTCACATTAACACGATGCAAAACAGTAGAACGTAATTCAGTTTCAAATTTATAACGTGGTGTAACACAAATAAATTTGCCAAATAAAGCATTAGATGTATCAGATGTCACGCGATGGCGAAAAGCGGCCAACAAATCTCAAGGAACCGCTTGTCTCCGTATCTTTCGGCGATTTACCTGAAAATAAAAGACAATTGCGTTAATTTACGGCACTGGACACTCGCCAAGCATTTCAACCAGTCGTCTAAGTTGGTCGTGTTGCAAAATGAATGAAAGGAATCGACATTTTAAGCCCTATTCCTGATCGCTTATCAGATGAAGCTTAGGTGTGAATAGACTATATAAAACTCATTTATAAACTGTCATCGTGACGGCAGAGGCGTGCCAAGGCGTTTTCCAATAAGCTCATTTATCAAACGCCCCGACGTAATGAGACGCATCTTAACCATTCTCCATATACCCAAAACACTCCGAATTCATTATGATTATTTTAAACAAATGATATGTACTGTGTTTATGTACTTTTAGAAATTATTGTTATACAATTAGTCTATTCCAGTTCATTGCGATCGTAGCTTCAACTCTTGGTAGGGAAAAATATATTATACAAGTTGAGACTTTTTTAGTCTAGACTTTTTATATATATATATATATATATATATATATATATATATATATATATATATATATATATATATATATATATATATATATATATATATATATATATATATATATGCGTCTTCATGAATAGATAATCTTATATTTTTAGGATCGACAAAATAGCCCTCTCTAGTAACAAAAAATTCACTTCCCAATTTAACACTTTGAACAAAACTAATAAAGTATAATAACATAATAATAATGATTATTTATAATTAATTCTCTGAGTAGTATTAAACCTACAATAATCACATTCTGTTTGGGAAGAGCCAATTTTGCTACGACAAAGTTTCTTTTTATAAGATGACTCATATACAATAAAATATATAAAATTTAATACTTAATTTGTATTTGTCAAAACTACAAAATTCATAGGTACAGCAACTTGTTACGAAATCTAGTATAAATAAAGAAATACAAGCTTAATTTACTTCTACCTTTTGACATCTGTTAAAATTAGATATGACGTTGCAAACACTTTAATAGTGGCTTTAAATTACGTTGAATTAGCGATATTATAACATTTTTAGCTTTCAACTCGTTCGTTTTATTGTTTATCGAGGTCATTTTAACGAGGAGTTGAGCCACTAACATCTGTTATGAAAACACTAAGCGCAACAAGGCACGACGCTTTTACAGCCATTACAGTGAAATCGAGTGTGGAACAATAACATTTTCTAGAACACATTATGGTATATTTTAGCTTAAAAGCTAATTACTGTCAAGAAATTGAGTAACGATGGGTCGGACTTCAAATATCGTATAAAAAAATTGCGCAAACAGTTAATATAAAAAGTATAAAAAAATTGCGCAAACAGTTAAATGTATATTAATATTATAAAACTGAAAAGTTTATCTGGTTGAACGTGTTAACCTTAATTACTGGTTCGAAATAAATAATTATTTTTGTGATCAAAGTTTTTACTTATTGTAAAAACTTCTTGATGCTATGAATATATCTTAAAACACAATATGAAACTCAAAGTAACTCTAACACATGGCACGTGAGAGTTAATTTAAGACTAAAGTCAGTAGCTATTAGATTTAGACATTGGAAAATAACAGGAATTAACGGTCACATGATGACTGCGACGGCCAACTAGGCTATCGTCCGGTGACGCATGGACGAGAAAAACATATATATTTAAAGAAATCATAACAATATGCCGCCAGTTTTTTTTTTTTATAATATGTTGTTTAGTGTTATCATATAATATATTATAATAACTCAATCTAACTCAATTTCTTTCTTGTTTTTTTTTCACGCGTATTTTATGTATATTCTGTTAATAAAATACATATATGGATTTGAGACGTATATACGGGAATTTATTAATTTTAATTTATCTCATATATGTAAAATTACTCATATATGTAAAATTAAAAAGAAACACGTTACAATAAGCATATTAATGGAAAACTACATGACATTTAAAGTCTAATCTCATCATATATTATTCCAATACATCTACTATAAATTATCTTATAGACTGTAGTAATGTCAGTGAACATCAGTAGTAATTATATTATCGTTTATGTGATAAACATACGGTCACGCGGTGTGACGCGAGACGCGGGCGCGGCCAATGCGTGGACCTGACGTTGAGGATCGTGATGACGGTGATACAGAACCGTTGAATATAATAAATCATTCAAAAGATTAGATTATTAATATATTTAAAACATATATATGTATGTGTGTATTAGATTATTAATATATTTAAAACATATATATATTTAAAACGTATATAACGAGATGATATCTAAAATCATATATTTTTATAGAAATATCTCATAATTTATAAGATCTATAATAGAATCTGGAGATGATGTAAATACTTTATTTTGTGTTTAACAATAGATTTTGGTAATCATATTAGGATTTCTCGGTCATATGAGAAAATCTTCGTTAACATTTGGATCGTTCGTGCAATGCTGGATGGCTAATAGAGATATTGAGTACTTTATACATTTTACTCTACTTTAGATTTTTATAAGCAATAAATTGATTTAATAATAAAGTTTTTCAAAATAAATATTTGCCTTAAGGAAAATAATTTAATAATATAATATGTATATTACAAATTATAATTCTTTATAGATAAAGCCAAGTACACAAGTACGCTACAATAAAACCTACATAAGATGTTATATATATAAATTTTAAATCAATTGTGGAAAATTCAATTTAGAATAATTTATGAATCCACTTAACGAGTATTATACGGTTTTATACTTATAAATTATACATTACTTATATGGGCATTTGGTGTACACGAAATGTTAAACATCTAAATACACGCATACCTCAGAAAATTACTTGCACGTATTTAATTTAATAAGGTTTCTAAATGAAGAAGATTATGTAGAAAATCCTGTTAAACCCGGCCAAAACAATCGCGCACCGCTGGTTAAATGTGTACCTATATAATATTCAAATGAATACATAATTTTTTGAATGGTGTGAGCGATGATGATCGCTAGTTTCTTCATGTCTACTACAAAAATATAAGAGATAAGACGAGAAAAAGATATTTCAAAAAAATATTACATACGAGTATTTTTATAAAAGTTACGTGAAATAAAGCTTTCTTTGTTTATACCCAGAATTGCAAACGGATTAGTATTGTTTTAAATATTTAAATGCCCATAAAAGCTTTTATAAAAATAATTTATGCCCATATAGAGCTTCAAATAATGAATATTTATTTGGAGCTCTCATTTATCAAAAAAAGGGCATAGGAAGCCACTACAATTATCTTTGGAAAGGCAACAAAAAGAGATTGCGGTTTTATCCTATCATAATATAATATCCCCTAAACCCGTAACAAAGCATGTCATAATATCCCTGAAAATATATAATATTGTGTAAAGGTATTAGATATTGATATATTTAAGCTTTTAAATTGTATTGATAGCATTCAAAATGTATAATTTTATTGTTGTATCGCAATAATTTGTGCATAAAATAATAAAATATTACAAGATTTTATAACTCAAATCAATCAATCTGAAAGACGTAAATTAGTATCTAACTAGAATTTATGGATATAATGTTTTTAAAAAAGATATAAATAATAATAAAAGATATAAATAATCAGTGTGTTGTATATATTGTTTTCAATGTTGTATTGGCAATATTCAAAAATATGATAATCGCTAAAAATTGCGGTGTATATAAAAAAATAATAAAAGAATTTGTGTTGGTATAGAGAAAATAAAAATGTCAAAAATTGATGTCTTTAATATACCTGGTGGTGTACGTATTCCAATAACTGAGAACTTGAAAAGAATCAACTGACATTTAGTATGTACATAGATAGGTGTCGGAACAAAATATTGCATATAAAATAATAATAATTTTCATATACATACCTATATGCAATTCATTTTGCTAAAATGTTGTTAACAACATACACGATTCAAGCGAACGAAGCTTCGGACGTGATGCTTTTAAATAATAACTACAATAGAATAATAATTATTATTTTTAAAATGATTTTTTTTTATCGGAATAATCGTGAATATTTTGTATGGTACATTTTTTTAGAAATCTGTAGTTTCGAACGCTTTGCAGTAGTCAACGTGATCGCGGGTAGACTAAAGTCTACAGCATAGGGCTATTATTATAAGATAAAAAAAAAATATTTATAAGCTATACCATCGCGGTAGTAAAATCACATTATTATTGTCATTCACATGTATATATAGATAAACTGTAGGCCACTAAAGCCGTGGAGGCCTTCTATAGAAGATGTATTGCGTATTGTTCCTATTATTTATATGGTATTCATTATTAATAAAGTTTATATACAACCAACAAATGTTCGTTTGCAGAAATTATGCGAATACAATGTATTATGCAATAAAGGGCGCACACACTTGGAAAGGCAGAGGAGAAGTGAGTGTTGTTGTTGTTCTCCACATATTCATCATATAATAAACAATTAATAAAGTACAAAGTACACATATCAGAAGTGCAAATTATTTTTTAAATTTAGTTTATATTTATACTCATCTAAAGCTTTCGATTTCTGAGACTCAAAGGGATGGAAAAACGAACATATGTTAGGAATTTAATTAATTTAATAGTAATTAAAATAATAAAAATGTTGAAAAATAATACAAGTTAATAATGATTTATTAGTATTTTGTATTTATTAATGTTTTTTTAAGATTCACAAAAGGTAACCCGATAGTATTCGGTTATATGGGCACTTCGCCACTGTAAATACATCCATCGTTCGTGTCACATTGTTGTGTTTCATCTGTAATAATTTTACCTTTATGGGCACAAAGAAGTTTCACTTCAATAATATAACTAGACCAAATATATGTAAAAAAAAATCACAAGCATTTCATTATAGCATTCAAAATAAGACTTGAAGCTATGATGTAAACAAATATTTATATTTAAAAAGATTTCCTTTTGCAACGTAATTATAAGACAGATGCGGCAAAGAACATTTTCCTAAATAAAAAGGGACGGTTAAGATTTCTTTAAAAAATAGAAACTAGCTTACCGGACACGATGTAATTTTATAGTCGATAATTAAACAAAATTTAAATTAGTAGTAATATCGCAACAAAGTGGCCTGTTAGCGAGATTTACTGCCGTTTTAATGACCGCTTTTAACTTTGATGGTGGTTTGTTCCGATACTTAGCTCATATGAAAAAACTTCTTGAACTTCTCCTTTACCTTGTTACGAGTTAAAATATTTAATGGGCTACTTTCAACATGTCTTTATTTTAGGGTTTTTCCCTTACTGTTTTGAAATTAAAATTACTTTGTTTATAGATTACTTGAAACAAAGGTCAATATTAATGCTTTACATGTACATAGGTACGTATTTACCTTATCTTTTCTATAACATATATTAGAGAAATATATCTGCTGACCTATTAATAAATAAAGTTGACGAATATTGTTAATAATACCCGTTGCATCGTTAACATGTGCTGCCCACTTAGATCATTGCTTCCATATATTAATAAAATTTCTTGCTTAACGGCTATATATAATCCACTAGTATTTTTAAATGTAAAACGTGATCAATATTATTGATTACGGCTCTTTTTTTTTCTCTAGCAATAGAAGTAAAATTTCACAATAATATTTCATATTATGTAAACAAAAACACAATGATAGCTCGTTTTATAATTAAATCGTGATTTCCTGTCAATTACAAATAATTACTACGCAATTAAAAATAATTTTATAATACGTAGTGAAATAATTTTATATCTTACTTAAAGTAATGTCTTGAATATAGACTAACCCGTATTAAGTAACCTCCTCACAGCGGATGCAACAACCCTTCTTTAGCGCTTGTTCACCCTTCATTTTCTATGTGAATCCCTAAAAGACAATAGGTCTTCCGTTTATAAGAATACATTGTTATATAAGGTTCTAACCGCCTAAGTTTTAGGCGCATTTCCTAACACCGGCTTAAAGTACTATTGCTTTTAAAGTATCTACCTCTTTTGTATTACTTATCATGAAAAAAAATATTAGTATTTAAATTAGAATAATATACTATTGGTTGAAATTCGTAAATATTCACAATTTCGTTACAATTTGTTCATCAATGTCGGTTGTGGAGTAAAAATTTCACTACTTCCATAATAGAAGCGAATCCAGTGTGACTGTAATTTCTGCTAGTAAATTTATTCTATTCACGTTCAACGAGTCATTTCGTATATATTTGCTTTAAAAGTCACATCACTAAATATTTTTTAGAAATTTATACGATATAAAAAACTACAACTGAACTAGTAAATTTGTTAAATACATACGGAAGTAAGTTGACAGTTGATTGTTACTTTAACAAATGTAATTAAATAGTTAGTTTTATTTTAAATAAATAATTGCACTTGTAATGAATCCACTTGAGGCCGTCATAGCGCATCGGAATGTAAACCGGACGGTTGTGGGTTCGATTCCTACTCGGGGAACGAGTTATTTTCATTTTCTTCGCTCTGGTAACAAAACAAAGTGCGGCGTTGAGGTCTGCCACTCAACTCACCGTGTGGCACTGGTGACATTCAAAGGAGTGACTTAATTCTACGTTCAGGTTCAGGTGAAGCACAAAAAAAATCAGTCAACACGTATAGCCATGTATCGTTAGTTTAACCTAACACTCCAGGATGTTAAACTAGAAGAATTTAATATTAAATAAGTTCTGAATAAATAAAAATGTAGTTTAAAATTTGTACTTAAAACTTAGCACAAACAAGACTGTCTACCTTCTAGTATTCAAATATTCTTTGAATTATACTAAACACATAAAATAGAATCAATTTAAATATAACAGTATCTCTAAAGAATTTTGATTATTTTTTAAGCTATGAATGTGTTGACAAGAAACTCATTATTTTTTTTATTATAACGTATGCAGTTTTGTAATATTAATTTTCCATGCCATCATATTGAATACTAAATAAAGTACTCGGATAAATGAAATACGAGATAAGCCAAATTATAGCATATAAAATACTTTCATTCATGTAGACGTGAAATATTGGAAATGTTTATATTTATAATACATTACAGTGAAAAAGAGCTCTGCTTTTAAAATTGATGCAATCCTTTCATAACAAATATTGCCGGTCAGCTGAAATTTTGCATTTCAAAGTTTGTACAAGTGAAAAAGCGTTGTAAAATTTTATGTAGATTTAAAATTTCTATATGAATACGCTCGAAGGATAAGCCATAAAGTTGTCGGAGTCCGCGGGAAAAATTCACGAAACTACAGTGGGGCGAAATTCATAACGCGCTTAGCAGTTCGGATCACCTGTCTCGTTAAACTTCGGAATTTTTAAATTAAATTCTGAATACCAACGAGTCAACAAAGTTGAGAATTCTTAAAATTTGCTATTGTAATTAATCTATCGTTTTAATAAACACACAAAAGCCAACAAAGAAAGTGGAGTGGGCTTATATTCATAATAAATGGTAGGATGACGTTAAATCTTGTAATTAATGCAGGTGCGCGCTGCTGCTAAGGCGAGGACCGACAGCAATCACAATATCATATTCGTTTATCATTATACAAAATGCATATACATGCATGCATGCATGTATAATACACGCATTGATAAAGACAAGAATATTTTATAAAAGTCTCAAATTATATAAAATAGTTCCAAATAGCTACTACATAAATTGAATTAACATTAATTTATTACTTTCAAATAAATCCACTTAAGAAAATTGTATGTGTGAACGTAAAGTATTAGTTTTAACTGTTTGCGTGCCTTAACTCGCTCTCGTAGATCGAACGGGGAGGTAGAGTTTCAAACTCTATTAGAGTAGCTTAACAATTGAGTATAGTTATTATCTCTTGACTTAACTTTTAACAGGTTCGTATATTGAATATCATCTATTAACTAAAATTTTGATTCCATATTTGATAATGCAAACAGTTCTATATGCTATTTGAAGAATATAGTATAATTATTCTACAATGTAAATGTAGAATGATTGAAAAATAAGCAATTGTTGGTTAAGTACATTAACAAAGAATGCTTTTTGATTTAATTAGTCGGTAAAAAGTATCAGGTCAACATTTCTATAATTATAAGAAAATTGAATAACATATTTTTTCATATTCTTTACAAGTAAAACAATTTAATTTTAAAGTATAAAAGATGTATGGAAAACATAGTGGCTATTGACGTATACGGCCCTACATTTCGACGACGTCATCGTTGTAGGACATCAAACGCACTTCTGGACTCTGTTATTGATTTTCACCGCCCGGTAGGCGGGGCGAAAATTGTGCGAGAGGGAACACACGATTGCCCCCTCATTAAAACAGAAGAGAAGCCTGCATTTCTCTCGCTACCTATTCTAATTAAGGACGTACCTATTAACCAACTATTTTAAATGGCAAGGGCTTAAAAAATATTCGCAAAAGAAAAAAGATATACGTCACAGTTGAATCTTACGATAGTTTCAACAAAAAATCACTGTTGTTGGAAATGTTACATCAAAACCTACTAATTATATTGGCAAAATTGTACCTACGAAAGTAATATGAACACTAGAGCAACAAGTAGGGCGACGTCTATTAATTTTAATAGCATTAAAACTTGGTGCACGTAAACAATTATGTCAACTTTAATAACAAAGTTCGCATACAAAGTTTTTAATAGTGCAGTTAACTCTATAACAATAACTTAAATCAAGAAAAGCAAAGAAAAAAGGAATTAAAATAAAAACAAACACTGAATTTATATCCGAGAAAGTTATAAATTCATTTTGAAAGTTGATTCGTTAAACGGGCCACAGCTTCAACAGAACATAAAAACATCGCAAAATTTCTGCAAATATTATAGAAAAAAAAACATGTTTCAAAAAGGAAAGCTTTTAACATATGAAACGTATAAAAGTCTTTTTGAATGTGACCATTCAAGCTCTTAGTGAAATATTCGTGGCTTTTTCAAGAGCGTAAGCTTTAAAATTGCATGAAAGTATAGACGTCCTGGTGACATTTCGATAGAGTTCAAAGGGTCAGGGGTAGCGTAATCGGGGCGCAATCATGCCTTGAATAACAATGCTCCAGTTAGAACAGATGCGAATCTGAGCAACAACAGGCCAATGTTTCTATAGAACAGCCATTTCATAAATGCATATTCAAATATATAAAACAAAAAATGAATACTTTTGAAACATAATTTATTTTGTTATTTTGATTCGTCAAATTTCAATCTAAGTAGAATTTCATATTAAAAAATAACAAAATGAATTCTTCGTTGCAAAACAATCGCGTCTAATTTAAGAGTAAAATCTCGGTTAAAATTCGATTTAAGTTACTCCGCAACGAGGGCGATTCGTTAAAGATTTCCAAACTCTTACAGTTTTCAATTCGGTTTCGCTCGAACAATAATGATTTTAACTTGTGAAAAGCCGTCCATGAAAAATAAAAAGCATCCAGCACAATCATGGTTCTCAAGAGCACAAGCATAAATGAAGCCATTAATTATCCGCGATCTCAGTTATTTTTTTTTATTTCGCTTCGATGCCCACTTTGAGTTTGTGTTATAATTAACTAATATTAGTTAATTGAAAGAAAGTAAACGTAGTATAATATAGTTGTCATATGTATATAAAACGAATATTTTAATGTTATCGGTGCTTTAAATATTAAATATATAAAATACATATGTATAAAATTTGTAATTTAATGATAAAACGTAAATTATTATAATTCTATCTATATAAAAAAACTGTTTCTGATTCGAAAATTTTCCCGCCGATATGACAGTCATGGACGACCTTAATTCTATCAATATTTAAGTAAACGTTTTGATTTAATAGATACTTCAATACATTGGAGTTCTCAAGTAATTGATTATTTCAATATTTAAACTATTCTGTACTTGTATAAAATACTAATATAAAGATCTTTATTAAAACAGTTACAATTTAAGAAGGGTAATGCTATATATAGAGATTTATAGAAAGAAGTAAAGGTATAACCGTTTTTATTTTTAATATTAATAAAATAATATAGTGTTCCAGATGAGCTTCACACATGTGATCTTCACACATGCGATCTTCACACTTCCAGGTCATACTTGGTCTACTTAGAAAGCCTATTAGGCACTATTTTATGTATTTTAGTTAATATAAAGAATAACTTTATTTCTCACGGCTTAATGTATATATTTCCAGTATACAAAAGGTATGCGTATTTAAAATCTTATATAAGAAACAAATAATTGTTCTTATTTAAACAATTATCTCATAAAGACTTTCTTAAAATTTATTATATTTTATCATTAATGTGACTCTTAAGCCACAAAGGGATCATTCCATTTTATTTGCAGTTTAAATTAGCAAGATTTACCTTGCACTGATAACAAGCCAGAGGTATAATGTTTATTTAAAACTTTAATAGTAAAATCTTTCTTTTATGTCTTGTTGGAGAAGAAGTTGTGAGAAATTTAATTGCCAAGATTACATATAAAAGATATAAAATAGCGTTTAATATATTTTACTAATTATCATACCCAATTTATACACAGTGTAGTCTATATAAATACATAGATAATGTAATGTTTATAATATATTAGGTATATGAGTTATCAGATGTTCTTGCAAGGTCTATAGTGGCTCTTTCTCAAATTGTGGTACGTACTTGACCTTCAGTAACCAAATGTAACGAAAATATATCTCATACAAGTATATGAATGTGTGTAGACAGATATTCTGACAAGTGGGTTTCTTACCGCTTATTGTGTTTATTCAAATAAATATTATACTCGAAATGTGTGAAACTCATCATCTTACTAAGCCTCTAATAAAGAAGAAGATAATAGAGAACTAGAACATATCATACTTAATTGACATAATTAAATTATACTTAAACAAATTCACAAACTGCTGTTACTCTCTATAATTTTACACCAGAGTTAGAATTTTGCGTCTAGCACTGAGGCAAACTACTGGAAAAATTGACGGCTTGGCCGGAGCATTGTTTAAAGCAACAATAGGTGACCTCTGCGGAGTCATTAACCTTCCGTGTCAATCTACAATCAGAGAATAGCTCCAACGGTAACGACACTTTCGTTAGTACATTTCTACGTATTTAAATATCTCCTCAAGTATGACGCTTTATAAAAAATGTACGGACTGCTCGGTGGAAAATGATTATTATTCCTCTATATTAATTATATGTATATTCTATCGAATGAACTAAATTAAATTTATATTTTTACTCTACGAGCTATAATCTACAGCAAATCTTTGCACCGACTACCGATGTAAGCTCACAGCGTCTAGTTCTGTCATCTAATATGAAATATTAATTTTCTTGCTATCTGCTCAAAGGATTTAGCTTATTTTTCTCATATTTTAAAATATCATTCACACGTTTAAGATTATAAAATACTAAAATTGTATAAAAATTTAAACGTACCAGAAACTACTGGGATTTTAACGTTTTTATCACACCAGTCATAAGCTTCTCTGCGTTATTAATTTTAAGTTAATCTGATATATTCCCTGATTTTTTTGCTTCACAACTGCGTAGGCAGAGGGAATCTAGTGTTAGTACACTCCCTCCCCTTTCATTACATCATTTGGTACAATGTCTGACTGTACACGCGATTGTTTTAGGCTCGATCCATACTCGGAGAAAAGAAGAAGAATTGAGGTAATTTGCCTGGTCTGGCAGGGCAAAGTGCAACGTTGAGTTCCGGTACTCAACACGCAATGATTGCAATTCGGTCGGTAAGCGGAGAATAGTATGTGAAATACTAAATGTGAAACTGACATTTTTATAATATGCGTACATACATACATACATATATACTATCTCTCTCTACGCTTAACATGTTCACAAGACTTTAGCAAAACTTTTAATGTCCTCGTTAAGCGAAATTACCGATTTAAAACTAATTGCGGACGGTTTATACTAGTACAAGATGACACAACCTCTCAAAAGTTTTTAATTATAATGGAAACATATTTTGAATTTCTCGTATCTTAATCATAAAAGAATTATGTATGATAATTGAATAGATGTTTTTATTTTCTTAGTTCTATTCATGAACAATATTTTAATCTGCATGTAAAGATTTAAAGGATATAAAAATAATACTCCAGAAGAAGAATTTGAATTTCAGTTTTTGATTAATATTATTTTTTATATTATCTCCTATATCCAAAGTATGCTTAAATTTTGACGTTACCTTTTTAACAATGTTAAACTTGATTTGGCGAAAATTATAATAATACGACGACATGTCTACTTCCGTTGAGCTGAAACAACCTGTATTTATTACAGATATATTTTTCAATTTTACGCTGTATACAAAGAGAGCATAGTATTAAGACACTTCGTACCACACATTTCACCCGAATCCTAGAGACATCACACATTATGTTGCGCAAATCAACGCTGTACTTTGATAAACTGCTGTTACTACTTGTACTTATCCACTATCTAATCACATACTTGAATATCAAATTTAACAGTTAAAGTTCTTAATGCCTAAGATTTAACGGTTTACGACGAGACAGTTGTACGTATAGTATGAAGTGATAAGCGTCATTTAATCCTTATGATCGATCGACACGAAAGACGGTCAACAAAGTCCTCAGTTTATCCATCTTGTTTATCTATGTAATTAATTTATATTCTATATGGATTTTACATTCATGTCATATGATATGCAAGATGTGGAGTAATTAATGTAATTTAAGCTTTCATCTACATATTGAATTTTCTTAATATTTTTAGTTTGAAAGTAAAACGTAAAACGTCGCGTTCTGAATAGAATTAAGAGGCACAAAATGAAAATTAATGTAAAACAAATCTATTTACATTATTAAACATAACATATTATTAAAAATATTATAAATGGAACAACCGCTCTCAGTCCAAGAATTTCATAAGCATCCAAACATTCCTTCAAATTGTAAAAGATTGTGTTAAAATGTATACAACACGTAATGCAATAAATTTCTTGCTATAAATTCTTTCTTTACAAGAATAGAATATCGCTCGAGGTTAATTATTATAAATTTATGACTAACATTTATTGTTAATATCAGTCTATAATAAAACAATAATGACGAAGCAGTCGCGTTACCACTCTTCATCTCTTCTATTAAGATATAAATAGTGCTCCATTTTAGTTTTAAAATATCCAAATGAAAAATAAACCTTATCTAGAGCGTCCGGTTGCAAGTTGATAGACACTCTGACAGCCACATTACAAAAATAATTTTCGCTCCAATTTTTATTTTGACTGTATTTTGTAAGTTTTTATATCTTTTTAATGGATTTCAAGAATTTCGTATGAAAACATAATATGTGTGTTGATTCACATTTTAAAAGTTCACTGTATATGTTTAGTAAATTTATATTATATTTAAGCAGTCATAGAACATTTACGTCACTTGTGTATCTAACGGATAGCAGAGTGCTGTGAACTACACAACTACAATGTAAGTGCTTCGTGATCCACTCACAACTTTATAAGGAGATGTGAAAAGCCGTAGCGTTACTGTAAGTTATGTAGATATAGATTATAATATATTATATAAATATAAGAATATAGTAAGTGATACTTCAGAAAATGTTATTTATGTATGTATCTATCTACTGAGATTGTGTAATACGCATAGAATTTAATAAATTGTCCAAGGTGTCAATAAAAAAATGATTACAGTAAAATAAATTGAAATAAGAAGATTGTTTTCAATGATCGTAACTTGTGTGATTTATGAATCAAACTTTAATTCACATACAAACAACTTTGGCCCAAGACATTGTGTTCTAAGTTATATTAATTTATATTTATACGTATAACAAATAAATATAAGACGCTGTTACGTTACATGTCATACGATGAAATTATGTTCACGGTATCAAGCACAAATCCTGCACAGTACAATGTTAATATGAGTGAGATATCCGTGTCTTACTTGGCACATAAAACCTATGATAACAGACAGCCATCATATTGCTGTAAAAAAATTATCTACTTTAAGGAATTTATATCTGTATCTTTTGTGAAGGATATCACGAAATTATTTCATAAATGTACCACTGAATACTGTACTACCTTATATAAACTAATATACATAAATATTACTCCCAGTTTTTAAAACTTCTCTTTTTTTATTTGAATTTAGTTTTATTTTTTTATTTTATGTTTCTATTTTTATATATATATATATATATATATATATATATATATATATATATATATATATATATATATATATATATATATATATATATATATATATATATATATATATATATTTATATATTTATTTACTATATATATATATATATATATATATATATATATATATATATATATATATATATATATATATATATATATATATAGTAACAAAGCAATACTAAACGTATATGTTTGTCGTTTTAACCACTTATTTTACTCACTATAATAATATAAACTCATTCTCATTTGAACGTTACTGCTTAAAAGCACTGCAAATACTAAAAAAGATGACAAAATTATAAAGGCTCTATGTTTGCCGCAATTTTTTTTAACTTGTTACCATATATACCACGAAGAAAATAAATAATAAACCAAACTTATTAGTTTGCCCAATATTAAAACGATGCAATACATTTAGCCAACAGTATTCAACGGCACAATAAAGAGATCGGTGTCACGTGAACGGGCAACTGCACCGGAAGCCGTCACGTGGGTTGCCACATCCGACGTTATCCCAATACGGTGAATGTCATACCATCTATTGAACCGAATAAAATGAAATTTGATAATCGAACATTTAATTATTGTGACATGATTTCGTGTAGTGGATACACAAAGGATTACTATACATCATATATTAAAATAACATATGTATGTGTAAAATAAACAGAATTTCACTAATATTAATCCACTTAAATAAATTAGCCTGCAAATCCAATAAATGTTTGTCCATAATCCTTAATTACTCATTTACAATCCAGAAGGGTAAAGGATTCAGTTCTAATTTAATTAAGTAGTCGGATTACTGAGATGTTTTAAAACGAATGTACCTAAATGGTCATTATTTACATTCAATTTCTAAAATTTCTTCCAAAATCACAGCTCACGAAGAAAAATTATGCAATTGGTCTATCAAAAGCACTCTCCGAAATTTAAATTGTGATTTGGGGAAATACCGCCAGCTTGTTGCCTTATAATAAAATCCTTTGATGGGTAAAAGTCAAATTATTCAAATTTCCTCCACAGATTGCTAACACCGATACCACAAGAGTTCAAAGGCCAAAAAACAAGAATTATTAAGATTGAAGATTATTTATTTCAATATATTGTTCTATTATCTCGCGACAATCTCCTCGCTAAATAATTCGTATACTTACATCGTAATAGCTAAGTGGATATGAACACTTATGCAGGCTTTATCTATATAATAACATATTTTATATTTTCATTAACCTAAAGAGTTGTTGTATTATTAAAGTATGTTTATGTTTTACAATAATAAACTACATGCTTTGACTAAATAAAATGATAAAAAGATACAGTAGTAATATTTCTAAAACTACCCAATACTAATTAACAAGCCGCATAGAAATACTTCTCTTCTAGATAACTTTACTTACAAAAAACACATTTGAAAAAATACGATATAAAAAAAATGACTATAACAAAAGATATCGTTTGAGAAAAGCATCAGAATAAGGTCACTTATTACGCGCACAATGTCGCGCGAGTATATTGCTCACTTCGTTGCTTCATAGCAATGCACTGTTGAAGGCAGTACAATAAGGCGCATGTCGCACGTAAATACGATAATTCCCATATTTAATCCCGATTACGATCAAAACGGTGTGTGGTGCTATAAGATTTAATCTATCGTTAAATTGATGACTATACATTTGAACATTACGGCAATTGCTTTAATTTTGCGTCATTCACAACTTTGTTTTGTGTATGTGTTTGATCGGTATTATGTTTTAATTATATACATACAGACAGAGATATGTATAGAGTTATCTTTTAATTTAGGAATTTTTAAATTAATTAATTTAAAATGATTACTTAATGAATGCTTATTGTATTGTTTATTTCAAACTACAACTCGCGTTACAAGTTTTTTAACTGGTGAAATGATGTTAAATTTATTTATTGATAAAAAAAATGATGATATGTATGTTAAATTTGTTTATTGAAAAAAAATATTTCATTCATAATTATTTATTTTAATATTAAACCGAATGACTTAATTTTAATACCCTCTATATTAGCTTGACTTTATGCCATATCCCTGAGATAGCTTTCGGGATTGTAGGACGACGTTATTGCAACTATATGGCAGCAACAGCTTTGCCAGGACTTGGCATGTCGATACGTATAATTTGGGCCCAGTCTGAGCCACCTACAAGTTATCGGATTGTCATAATTTAATATTGCGCGTATCTATCGTATTTGTTGCCAGGATGCTTGATTGTACCGTAGCCAAATGTTTGATATAAATAGATCGAACGTTTCATCATATCATGTTAATCGAACTAAATGTATCCTGGACTCAATCATTATTCTTAATTTGTGTATATTTTATCTTAACGTATCTTACTAATTATGGAGAAGAGAGAATCATTTCATCATTCACATTGCTGCACTTTATTTTGCTTAATATTCCCCCGAATAGAAGATTTTTTAATAAGTAAGTAATTTAATTTAATTTATTAAGTTTCCATAGCTGTACAGTGGAAATAAATGGACCTTACTACATTTACATTATAAACATATTTAATATTAACTATTTTTATAAGCGTCTTATTTATTCCATATGAAAAACTACAATATTAAGCTTAAATATATTGCAAATCGTTCATACAGAGTGAGCCTTATAAATGCGGGTTTTAACAGTGGCTTCATTAGTCAAGTCTACTTTCAACATTAATAGAAGTATAATCCTGAAATAATATTGTATTTAGGTTATAGTTTAAACAGTTTTAAAGACGTTAGCTTTTATTTAAAGACGGACAAAAATAAAAAAATCTTATGATGTTGTTTCAAATTACATACCTACATCCTATATTTTGTTTCTTATTTTAGTACATGCGTTACAGGAAAAGTAAATTTTAAAGTATGAACCGTTGACAACTCTTTACAGATGATAACAGTTGTGTGTCATT
Organism: Dione juno; assembly: GCA_037127375.1. Classification (NCBI taxonomy): domain Eukaryota; kingdom Metazoa; phylum Arthropoda; class Insecta; order Lepidoptera; family Nymphalidae; genus Dione; species Dione juno. The sequence continues at coordinate 8,595,251 of JAXRJS010000041.1, read as the reverse complement.
AACGTTGTTAAATGGTTTTTTTGGACTAAATTATCTTTTGTGCATGTTGTATATTGAACATTATGTTAAGAAGTAGTTAAGAAAAGAACCAAAGAGTAATTCTAGTTTTGAAATCAATAACGAGTATATATACAATGTAAGTGTAGCTGAATTGTAAATTACTAATATTTTTTTTACTTTTCACGGAAAAAAAAAATTTTTTTTAGATTTACTCACAGGCTCCCTACCACGGTATTAGGTTAAAGCTATTGAGCAATACACCAAAATAAGCTTACAGAAACAAAATGGTTAATTTAGGCCTGACCAGGATTTATATCCACAACCATCAAGTGTAATTAGGCTCGTCTATTTCACATTAGTATTCTTCTACATTGAAAGCATACGCATAAACATAACTATATCCTACATTTTTCAATTTGATGGAATAAAATCAAGTATCGATTTTCTCTAACCTAATTCAAAGTACAAATTGCTTACGTGTTATACAAAAAATTATATATTTTTTGAAATGATTAATATTATATTTATATATTTTTTTAAGTCTAACAACTTAACAAAGTCAGAAGTGATATGACTCTACACTCTCTGCCCTCGCAAAGGAATAACTAAAGGAAATAAATGAAAAAGAAATTTTGAATAGTTATAGGACTTATGCGACATTAAAAGTGTATCGAAATGGTACGAAGAGGGAATTACAGACCTGATTATATGACTTGCTTTGAGCACGGCCGAGCATAAATAAGTCGTCTCCTAAGTTCTTAATTACCGACTTAGTGTGGTTTTGCTTTCTGTATAATTATTAAGTTTTCTTTTCTATATATGTATAAATTTAAACTCAAGAATTTTAATGAAATCTAATCAATTATATAGATACCTTGACACCGGATACATTTTACCCATTTGTTATTTATTGATATGGAAAAAGTTTGCTACACTAGTTAAATCAAACGTTACTATTTTGCATATATTTGCCTTTCACCAATCAAATGTGTGAATTGATAAACTATATAAATTAACATAGCTTGAGAAAGTATTATATCATATCATAAAACAAATACAATTGTTTTAATGGACAACCTCTCGTCTAGTACAAGATACGGCTTGTCGGAGACGTGACAAGAGCCCCGAGAAACGGGGTTTCCTCTTAGGGTGGGAGGGGAGGACCATTTGAATTATAGCCGTAGCACTTATCTCTGCATAATGACACTGAAGATCGGGTTACATGATCCAGTTATTACGGAAATTAGAATTGTACTCGACTGAGAGTAATTAAAATCTCGCATATTCACGTATGTTTGAAATGAATATATTAGATGCAATCTCTTCGTGTGAAGCTCTAATGATACTTATTAATTGTTGTGTTTTAGGGCTTCAGAAAGACAATAATGCAAGCATAGGATATTAAAGATCTGCCTATAATTTTGAATAAAAAGTTTACCTTAGTCGGCAGTATTTCCTATTTATGGTTTTTACCAATAAATATATGTACATATAAATACCATTGCACAATATTTTACTATTTGTCATTTTAGTATAATATTTTATTGCGTTAACAATAGTGTACAAATACACTGTTATTAACGCAACAGCTTGTAAGCAACTCCAAGGTGAAGTTTATAAATTGTGATTGTGTAATAGTGATTACAATTTTTTTATGTAATTTTTGCCTAATGTATGTCTTAAAAAACATTTTATCCTATACGATACAATAAAATATAATTCAATGCAATTCATTACGCCGCTAATAACATTAGGTACAGTATTAAAAAAAGTGTTGATTTTTAAATATATTACATAACATCTTACATTTACAATAAATTTGTCTAATTACAGTCAGCCTAAAATAAAAGTAACCAAAAACAAGTAATATGAAGGTCGCAACCTGTGGGGAGATCATGATTGACCTAACAACGTTGAACTAATCGTTCTAATAGGATGCTGCATGAAGTAAGCGAGAGGGAGGGTGGAATCAATTTAGGTGACGGAAATTGCTTCATTTAACGCTACTGGTGACAAAACAAATCTAACGAGCTATGTGGCCATTTCCTTTACGTCCTTCTGTGTAATTACTAATAGTTATTTATGATTTTCTTTATATTTACGAATGTACAAATTGATATGGATATGCCTTTTGTTTTTTTTTACTAAAGAATATTTAATTAAGCTTTAAGTAAATTAAAATATTTAATAAAAAGAACATCTATTTACGTGAATTATCGTCAGCAATAGCTATACTATTACTATTATTATTAACAACTTAACATTGATGCTAATATAAAATTGTAGAGCTTTCCAAAATAAATACAGGTAAATCAAAAATCAGGAGCCAGAGAGAAATAATAATATAACAAGCACGGACACTAGTCACGTTTCAAAGAGGCAAACGCTAGCAAATTATAAATATTTGTATTCCAAAAGTGCAAAGTTGACCTAGAGCACTCTATTTAATTGCACGGCAGTCTATTTCTAGTGTTAGACAGCATTATAAGAAAGGACTACTAATTTGTTGTTTTACCTTTTAAAATTATTACAAAAATTTGTAAAGTTTTCGACATTATATATATTTTAGTAAAATATTATTTATATTAACAACGCCGGTTTTTCACTTCTCTCACACTGTTTTCTGAAATTTAGTCCACAGCCATAAATAATAGAGTACTAATTTATATTTAAAAAAAAAAACAAAGTAATACTTTTATAAGGAGTTATATTAGATTTATGTTTATTAAATATTTATCTTTTTTGTTTTTAAAGTTTTTATTTTTTAATATTCAACCGCATTGGATTATTCTAATCAGATTTCGTCGGCTATAACGAGTTATACATTGAAAAATATTGGTAATTATATTATATACTTAGTATAAACAATCAATGTTTTTATAAAAAATTACATATTTCAAAAACTTATATGCAACATTTTGCAACAAGTCTATTATCAATTTCCAATTTTTTATGAAAATATTATCGAGATATCAGAAAAATCATATTATATGCCTAGATAGATTGTGTGATGTGAAGCCAAATGTCACCACTAATATTATCTAGCACAGATACTAGTGATATATAGTACAAATAACGATTGAACTAAAAAAAAACGTGTAAATATATATGTATACTATGCATATATTAAACAGGTCAGGCCATCTTTGACACACTAGGCACGCAAATTGGACTTCCAACGTTCATCTAATCATCCTCGATTAATTTATGTACTAAGAAATATGATATTTAATGTTGTGTTGGTTCTTTTTCATCATCTGCGTTCAATGATATAGGTAGATAAGTATTTTAATAATTTTTATAGTGGTAGTCCACACTAAGGATAGAAAATATACTTAAAAATCATATAAAAATTTGAACGCAGCGGTATTTGAACCCGCGCTTCATGGAAACCGTCCAAGCGCTCTGACCACTAAGCCATGCGTTCTTCCTCATGCTGCATCGAAATTCGTATACGCTTTATACAACTTATTAAGTTAACATCTCTGTAGGAAGATTTTTACAAATTTCCGCTAAGATTTCTCAGATAGAAGAGTCTTGACAAATAACTCCGTTCATCGTTGCGGGTGGTGGTGGAGGTGATGGAAACTAACGTCACATTTTTTTTCTATTTGCAATTAAAAATATATAAAAAATAATGTAAATATAGACAGATATATATTAGTTTCTTATGATCTATATCATTTCTATATATCAATAGTAATATTATTAATATCGATAATAAGAAAACAAAATAATTATAAGTTTAAAAGCATACGGACTAAGTGTCTGAAGTGTTATAATATATTTGTTTAAAAATTAAAGATAACGTCACATTTAGATTTTATATTATTATCAATATTTCATCGAGCTATGATTTAAATTGAAAATCATTACGTTCAAACAAACACGTATCAGTATCACGATAGCTTCTGTAATATATAATTTATTAGCTACATAAGGAAATGTTTCCAACTTTATAATATTGCCTTTCATGAAGTAGAATTCACACTTTATAAGCCACTAGCGTCTAGCCATGACTTCACTCAGGTAATCTAAACAACAGTTACAGTAACGACAACTACAAGCGTAACTTGAACATAAATAAGGAAAACTGTCTAAGTTAGAAACGTAAAGCGTTTTAATAATTTTCTATTGTTCAAAATACGAATAACAATAAGCTTACGCAGCTTCTGAATTAATTAAGAATGATGTGCTTCTACTTTTAAAAGTACACAGTGAAATTTAAAATGTTTTATTTATTCATACATATCATAATTTTTTTATTATTAATTTATTTCATTGTTTACCATTTTTGTTTTTCCACAATGAATTATTGAGGAAAAATACATATTACATTATTATTCTATACTTATATATTCATATGAAAATTAAAAATTCAGTTCGCATGAATATAATATGATATCAGTTAAGTAACAAATTACTCTGTATGAAACCCCATATTTTTGATGAAAGGATATTTAGAGTGCAACTCATTCACTTTGCATGGTTGAATGATCACTTGAGACGTTACAGAGATACTTAAGCACTTATTTTTTTATTTTTGTGTACTTAAAAATATGTTTAGTTGTTTTGTAGAGCCATTTATGTACTTAGGCAAGATATTTAGAAAATACTAAGTCCTTTCTACTTTGCGCCAATATTAAGTAGCACATACTGTGTTTGTAACTGATATGTGTTTTACCAGCTTCGTAGGAAATTATTATAAGTTCAGTAAGTATTAATTTTAAGTTAGTAAGTTAAGTTTTAGTAAGTTAAGTATTGATTGTCCTGTCAATAAAAATAATAGAAACTGTAATATGCACTTTTACAATTTCTATTTACGCATACTTTATCAATCGAACGTTCGTATAAAAAATATTATGTATATAATATAAAAATAATATTTTAAATAACACATAATCCACAGATACTGTTCGTAACAACATTTTTATCATGTGACGCGTTAATTCCTCTGAAAATTAGAAGATTATCCATTAATTTAATAAACATAATTATGTAAATATAATTATATATTTCATTTTTATAGAAAGGTAAATCTTATCTAATTTAGTTATATTTTTGGAGTATTTTATATATATTTTCCCAAATATAAATTCAGAGCAGGCACACCTCGGCTCAAACTAATATTTGATTACATACATGAATATTATGTACCTATATTATAATAGTGGTATATTAATGGTTGCAACTAGGTAGCCATTAATATAACACTGTTCAAAATGATTCAAAGCATTTCATTAGTGTATGGTATTGTGCACATTACTCGTATCAGCACTGATTTGTATCAATCAGTTGTATTATTTGCCTGAATTAGTCGAGTAGGAGTCATCAAAGAGCGTGTAACATTTCAGTTTATTTAATTTTCTCGTATTATTCTACGACTTATACGTACTTTGCTATCTCAATCTTGATTGAGATAGAATCTTATTATCAAATATTTCATATTTCATTGTAGATTTGTCTAAATTCCAATTACGTTATACTAATGAGCTATTTTAGTCATACTATAAAGTTAATATTTTTATTATGTCACGAAAATAGCTAATTTGTATTAAATCTATAACATTATTTCCGGGTTACACTTCATCAACGAACGCTGAAAATTTGAGCCGGTTTGATATTTATTTTAAGCTGGATTGCTAGAACAAAGTCATAGGGTGACATCTTAATCAATTATACCAGTTAATTTGCTCACCGTAACAGTTTTCATATCAATCTAAATAGTTAAATTACAACTGTACTTTAAACAATGGGCTTTGATCTAAACATTTGTAAGCTAATTTGAAATCCAATTGACGTGATACAAAAATAGAATGCGATAACAACTTTTTAATTATATACAAATCCGACCGCCCATCACACAACACGGGCCGTAGTAAGCTTAAACTTTTCTTAGTACAGTTTAAATTTGTACCAGTATAAACGTAATGTAAATTAAATTACCACATGGACCCACCGAGGAGATATAACATTTAAAAAACTGACAGTGACAGGCGAAATTAGATTACACATGTAAAGATAAAGTTCAAAACAAATGTGATGTTATTCCTGTCGCGACGCATCGATGCGCTTCGTTAGTAAGTTTGTAACGAGCCTTAAAGTTTCCTGTTAATAACAGGCAACGCTATTACGCAAATTGTTACTATTGCTGGCCAAAGTTAATTAAATTATCTTGTTCATTTCAAAATAAAACAAAGTAATATATATATATATATATATATATATATATATATATATATATATATATATATATATATATATATATATATATATGTATATATATATATATATATAGGTATGTACCTATATAAATATTATTTTGTCTGTATATATATATAGTTTTGTGTGTTATAGATTGTTTTGTCAGTATTTATCAGTTTAAAAAAAATTATAAAAGACTATGATAAATAGATATATGGGATTCCACAAGATAATAAAGTAATTTCCTGATATAGCAGCTAAAAATACATTATAAAAAATTTTATACACGAAATGTTTTTACAACTACTTCACTTAGTGACAATAATTATTTTTATTTTTCTCCACCTGCTTTCGAATTGATTCTGCATTAATTATCTTTTCGAGCTACCCAATTTTTTCATAAAAAAATATAAGAATTTATATATCTAATCTGTAGTAAAACGTTGTCATCCATCTCTAATAATGAAAGTTTTTTTTTAAGTAATAGTAATTCAAGAGCGAATACTTTTAAAGAAAAATTTAACTGCTCTACACGCAATGTGTGGAATTCGTTCAGAAAGTGTCTCAAAGACCCAAAATCCAAAGTTATCCATTGAATAAATTTAAAACAAAACAAGCGTACGTAAGACAATATATCAAAAATTATGTATAGCTACGACATGTGTATTTTGGCTTCTCCGTCCAGATTACTTTTGAACTGTCTTTATTTCTTTTTCCGCTATAGTTATTATTTCCTGAAACAAATGAGTTCTGTCTCATTTCATAGTTTGCTGGATACACATTATTTTTGATGAAAAGCCCACTTTTTTTCTATTGGCAACCTTCAAAAAGGCGTATAATATATTTGTATTTGTAAAAACAAAATTGGCACAAATTTACTTATGTCTACTCCGTATTTATTTTATTTACATATATTTCCATTATAAAAAATACTATAAGCAATTTTTTACATACAAACCAAAAATTCAACGTTAAAAAATATTTCATCATTCATTCAACTTAAAAGATAATTTTCTGTAATCTGTTTCTTTCTGGTATAGCCGTATTTTAATAAGAATAAAAAAATATATACTTTGTGGAAAAATCCAAAGACAAATGTTAATCATATTTGTATCGATTATAAAATTGATATTTATTATTATTGAACATATAAATGTTAACTTAGTAATCTATTTATAATATAATAAAAGAGTAAAAAATGAATGTTTGTTCACACACGTTTTCAATACTGCTAGACAGATTAAATCTGAGAATGAAGTAGGGTATTATTGATTTTAAAAACTGGAAAGCTTGATGTGAAATTATAATAGATCAGCTAGACTATAAGAAATAAAGAAATGGCACTTTAGTAGTAATAGTTCAACATTATAAGCATTTATTGATGATATCTATGACTCGTATAAGAATAGAAAGATTGGAATATCTCATGTCGAACTTAAGAGATTAGATGCTAAATACAAAAGTCATATATAGTTAGGTCCACGCGAACAAAGCTGCGGGCACTAACTAGTATTTCTATAAGTGAAATAGCTCAGTGGTATAATAACAAGAGCAAACTAAATCTACTTAACAAAATTGTGCTTAGAAAATGAGTTTAACTTAAAGCGGTAAATGCTACGATTAACATAATCTACTTTGCTTAACGAAAATTTGAATAATATAATGAACGATTTAATTCATAGTGACTGTGCTGACGAATTGTGTACGATTGTAATATTCCATGGTGATTAATTTTTTTTTAACTTTCTCACACTTTTATGTAGATGTGACGTTCTTAATTCGTTTTATATTTTTATAACTGTGTATATTAAATTTATTCACGAAAAAGGAATAGATGATTTTACTTAATGTATGTTAGGATTATGAACAATTTATCATATAAGCTTATTAATCATAATATTTTAAAATGTATTCTTTGAATTTATGTTTAAAAGTAAATTTATTATAATACAAAATAAAAATATTATGTTTTTTTGTAGTTATATAAAATTTAATTTTTTTTTTTTTGTAGTTATATTTAAATTTAGTTTATTATGTTGAATATAGTGGATGGAATAAGGCACCCCGGACGAAGGAAAAAGTTCGTAGCTGACTAACATCAGAGAATAGACCAGTATCGATCCGTGGAACAACTGTGACATTCATCTAGCATTGGACAGAGCAGAGTAGTTTGAGAAGCTAGTGGCCCACCAGTAATGGTCAGGATTGAAGAGAGACTCAAACTTCAAGGAAATATATATATATATATATATATATATATATATATATATATATATATATATATATATATATATATATATATATATATATATATATATATATATATATATATATATATATATATATATATATGTATGTTTAGTTTGTTTTTATAAACAAAGTCATTTATATTCTCTCATTAACTATTATATACAAATTATTAATATTCACTTATTTTAGTTTACTATTTTACGTTTAGTATTTAAGTAGAGCAAACGTACATTTGAAACTACATGAGACCTCTATATTTTTTTTAAATAGATTTTTATAAACATTCAACAATCTTGTAATCGTTTCAAAAATGTAGCCCCAACCAAGCAATGATAGTGAAGTCGCCAACTGGCAAGCAAGACCCCCGCTCGGGCCAAACAGACTCACCCATATCAATGAACTGGTTTAATTATATCCATTCATAATTGAGGAGCTTGCATTTAAAAGCCTTATAATTTAATTAGTAATCATTTGTGGCGTAAACAAGAAGAAAGTATAAAAAAAATACAGCAATAACTTTTAATACTAGCGAACCACACACGGCTTTGCCCACTTGAACTACAGCATTGCTTAGTAAATTGAATTGCGCTCGGGTTGATTTTTTTTATATAATGGAATATGGATATTTTTATTTACAAACAATATTTTTGAAAAATGTTTCAAAATTAAAGAAAAAAAGAAGAAAGAAGTCTACGAAAGAAAACCCCATTATAATATTATGTACATCAAAAGTTACAAAAGTCACAAGAGCGACTTTATTTTAAAATAAAATTTTCATATATATTCATATATATATATATATATATATATATATATATATATATATATATATATATATATATATATATATATATATATATATATATATATATATATATATATATATATATATATATATATATATAAACGAAGATTTAGATATTTTACAATATTCTCTTTGCTTATTCTTACAAAAAAAAATCTAAGCAAAGGACAATGACAATTATGAGACAACCTTATATGCAGACCTTAAATAGCAGTTAGCTGAATGTCGGACACAGATAAAAATGAACACAAATAATTATATATAAATTTCTATGAATTAGATGATTATCTATATACACATATATATATATATATATATATATATATATATATATATATATATATATATATATATATATATATATATATACATATATATATATATATATATATATATATATATATATATATATATATACATATATATATATATATATATATATATATATATATATATATATATATATATATATATATATATATATATATATATATATATATTTACTTTGAGCTATCACCAAACCAATTCCAATTTAGATTCACTTCACATCTATTACAGTTGTCACTAAAAAAATAAATTATCAGTTTTAATTTTTTCACGAAAACTGCATTGAACACCATGATAACCACCATTGAATATGGCAGTTCCAGATTTTAGACCATTGTTTCATTCATTTCCGACTATAGATTTGGGAACAAAATGAAAAATATTCGTTTTCAGTAATAAAAAAATTGTAATATTTATATTTAAGTACAATTAAATATACGAAATCGCCTTGTGGTAATTGACAACTTCAATTTGTTTTTTAGTGCCATAAATACTTTTGTGACAGTTTTATTTACATAATACCAGAAGTTTAAGTTGTTACTCAGCTACTATTTTAAAGATTTATTTTTAGATTATAATAACGATGGCGGTAACCATAATTTATTTGAGTCTGTACCCTAATATGGACCATTAAACCGACCTTCGTCCTAAATATCCTAATCCAGATGGTACTATAGAGCTTACTTATTAAGTTGTTTCAATAAGTACTAGGAGACTAGTTTAGTGTTATAACAAGGTTATGCTTTAAACATTATTTTCTGTTCTTTGAGACAAATCACGCTACTCGCTAATGTCACTTTGTATGGTATATTATATTATACGATAGTAAAAAATGACGATACTCAGTTGGACAGTGTTCAAAATAAATTGAGTTCAAATTCAGCTTTGAAAATTAGTTTTTAATATAATTTATAACACCACAGATAACTAAATTACTAATTTTATTAGGTATCATTCTAAAAATAATTGAACAAATTTAGTACTAAATCATTATAGACCCTCAAGTACCTCAAGTGATGGCTTATTTACGTCGAGAGCGGAATGCATTTCAATTATTGGTCATATGTGCCAGTAAATGTATACCGATAATACGCCATCATTAATTGTTGCTCACTCGATGAACTCTTTAATTGGTAATATCAATTTCAATGTAACATATACAGTTACTATTGTGATAACGTCAACATAATGAACAGAAAATTGTTGTTTGAGCAAAATAGCTATAGAAACGGCATTTCAAGGCAAGTGCTTCACACTATTTTCAGGGAAAGAAAGAAAATTCAGGAAATTCACGTACAAAATAAGGCGGGCAGCTTAATACTTACACGTCCTCAAGGCCGTAAAAGGCCCGTTTACATTTTTCATCGTGCTAATTTTATTTGACTCGCCCTGAATATATTATGCCCTATTATAACGCGGCCCCTCCACAAGCGTTTAAAGCTAACAATGAGAATTTTTTCCTGTTTAAATTGTTAACATAAAATTTTGGTTAAATGTTAAAAATCTGATATTATAGCCGTTTATTGCTCATTAGGGCCGCCATTGTTTAGTTATAAAATTTTCAGTATACCTACTTTATTAAACCTTACCTTTATTTTACTTTTAATACTACGTAATTCAATTTGATCAATAAATGTTTGTTATCATCGAAAATATTTTTCTATAGTTAAATTTAATTTGAAGAATAATTTAAAGAATAATACAATCAAAAGAATCATTTATCACAAAACAACACACTTAAGTGATGAATTTAAAAACAAACCAGAAGAGATCATAACTAACGTAGTTAATTATGAACAACCGAAATATAGTCACCACACCGACACCACATCCGTCATTTAAAAATATTCGTTTATAGAAGAAAAGTAGCTACATTCTTTAAACGAATAGCTACCTGAACTTCACTTCCTTTAAGTTTTTCCACTACCAAGAGCCAAGCTAACTTTAGCCATGTAAATACCGGGATTCGTGTTTCAAGATTAAATTTCACAATTTCTTAATAACTTACATTTCTTCCTCATTAACATCATGCGGAATTGAATCAAAAAACTTCTTGCAATTTATTGCATAATTCTACCTGGAACAAGAAAAAATATGTATTAGTGTTAGTTTGATAATAAATTTGAAATAAAAGACATTATAATTACTTTCTGGTATATCGTCATAGATTTAGATAGATTATATTATTGTAGGCCATCAATTATCTTGTATACGAGACATGGGTGCACGGAAAATCGTGTTTTATTGTTAAATGTTAATAAAACACGATTTTCAGAGCACCTTTACATGCCACCCCATACCCATCTTTATATGCAATATATATATAGATAATAATAAGAAAATGAAAACCCATATTTACATACACAATTATATATTTAAAAAAAAAGAAACTACACACAAAAGTCATAACAAGATTTCATACAAATGACGCTTTAAAAAGTACTTAATTTTCATCTATTGGTGTAATACGCAAAATTTATATGCATTTTTTATTATAATTTTAATTCTAAGTGTCAAACTTTAGTTTATTGTTTAGCGTCTAATACTCGTATCTCATATCATAAGTAACAAATAACAAGTCATAATATCATAACTAATAAATAACAAGTCGAAACAAGTAAACGAGTGCAAGCCGCGAAGCGTAAGAACGTGCAAAAGGTAAGGTAAAGGAAAGTAGTAAATCGAATAAGCGGTCGTTCAGTTGATCGATGCTGTACTTCATTTTAATTTAAACTATTAACCGTAGTCATGAAACCTCCTAATGAGCTATAAATTAAACCTTGTGATTTAAACACACCTCTACAAAAATTTATTTTTGATAAGATTGTATTTTATTTTAAAAAGATTCAACGAAATACCAGAAATTGTAAAACAAACCTGAAATATTCATCACAAAGTATATAAATCGTAAGTTAAACTCGTAATCAACAGTCAGAGTCACCCTTCAGACAGAAAAAGGCAGTTGGCCATTTCAGAAGTATTCGGCCGAAACAATCCAATAATAGCGCGATTCGATTGTTCCGCGTATAACCGACCCGGTTAGTCTACCTGTTTAATGCAAGCATCGTGTCATTTGTTTTAAATAACCTTCTACTTTTGACCTACAATGCACTGACAGTTCCGGAATAAGCCATCGACTCGGTGATATTTTGGGCTGAATACATTAATTCTTTATAGAAGTAGAGTGCAGTGTGAATTAATTATATGAAACTCTATTTACAGAAGTAACTGACACCTGACACAAGTCTATGCTTTTGCTGGTTTAAAGTTATATGAAGTTATTTTTATGATCAAAGGATTAGAAAAACATTAGAATAAATTGAATTTAGCGATATTTATAAATAAAATACAATACAATGCTATGAGAATTTATACAAGAATACTTTCATAGTAAGTTGTTTCTATTGAGTTTCATGCTCCGAGAAAGTACCTACAAGTAGAATAACATTTAATTAAATAAATATTCGAAGAACGTTTAAAAGTCTACTGCATTTTCGATGCACCGTTTTACTGAATTTATCGAAAGAAAACCATGGGAAATTTCAATTAAAAAAAAATTCAATTCATCAATTATAGAATTATATGTGCTATAGTAAAATAATAAGAGTAATAAATGACAGTAAAAAAAAATCAATTCATCAATTATAGAATTATATGTCCTATAGTAAAATAATAACAGTAATAAATGTCAAGATTAAATTTATTATGACAATTCCAAATCAAATCAGTATGCACAAATCAAAATAATTGGCCAGCGCTATGTACCTGTATAATACCTGTCGCATATCTAACTTCCGTTCCAAAGCTACCACACAATAGGTCCTAAATAACATTCGGGTACTAGGAAATTTACTCAAATCTACGGGAGACATTCAATTCCACAGAAGACATCCAAAACAATACAATTGCAAAATACGCTCTAGTAGTAATATATGCATATTAATTGAATGTGAAACAGTATTTAATATTTAACATAGCTCCGTGTTATTAATACTCGTATTTTTACACAATTGTAATAATATTTTAAAATTTGTTTAATAATAGATAATAGATAATTTACATTACCTTAAAATTCGAGATTGCATTCATTGATCGATTTATTCTTACTATTGATTTATATTCTAGAAAACCAACATTAAAATAATTAGAAAAATTATATGCATAAACAGCGTATATGGAATTCAAGTTGCGTTCAAGTAAAAACAGTTTCTAAACACTAAATCAAAAGGCTTCTTAAATAATGGAAATAATATTTCTAACAAAGCCTAGAGTATTACATTATATACATATGTATATTTCGACATAATATTTAGTTGCAAACAAGTACTCGAATGAACTTGAATCGAATGAATGCGTACGACGCTAGGTTAAATATGATACTAGGTTTAACTTGATATCTCAGTATTCGACCTGAATGCCACAACGCAAGAAGCAGAGAGCGTGCAGAGTGGCTGCAGACTACTACGATTGCCGGCTCAAATGCGGCATAAAGAGCGCGAGCTTAGGCACTATCGCCAAGTGCAGACGGCTTCACATTCACCATTCAAGTTTTTAAATGAGCCCTGCTTTTCTAAAAGAATTGGTCTCACATTGTTTCATTTAATACAACGTATTAAGCGTATTTTTAATCTTTTGTATTTTGTATTCAAATGTAATGAAAATATTTAGATAGTTAAAGTAAGTCTATTTTTATAATTACAACTTTAAATTGGCATTTTTAATGTCATTTTCAATAGCCGATCTCCGTTAGGCTACTTGATTGTTTAGTACGCAACGATTATACAGTTCCAGTCAGTGTGTGTCATGGTCGCTACAAAAATATTAAGTTTACTGTTACATAGGTACATACTAAGTTTTAAAAAATTAAATGGATTCCCAACATGCGCTTCACGCAGCATTTTTCAAATAGTTCTTTTATAACGTAAGCATGGTATTCTGTACTTTTTCTTTTTTTATATAACTTTTATACTCATATGTAACTAAATATATTTTTACCATCCGTTTTTCTACTTTAATGTGTTAATATTGTCCTACGACGAGATACTTCAAAACTACGCTATAGGACGGTCAATAACCTGTGTTCTTCCGTTTAAGTACTAATTTATAAAAATATTACCTTGAAATAATACCTTTTCACCTTTTTTTATAAAAAAATACGAGATGTCGTTTAAGGATTAGGGATTAAGTCATTTCTATGAATGTATAACGTACTGAATACTACTTATAGGTATTATATACATATATATCTTGTTTTAATATGACTATATAACTCCATTTAACTCTATTAAATATAATTTTATACATTTTATGAACGTATTATCAACAATTTTAATAAAGTGAAAAGTTTCTAGTTGATCATACTTAAATATGAGTGTGTAGAGATGAACTTCACTACACACTCATATTTAAGTATGATCAACTAGAAACTTTTCACTTCTTTCATCACTTCTTTCTTTACTTTTCGGAGAGTCATGGTATGTTGTGTTACGAAAGTACACAGAAAAGCCAATACCTACTTATAATTATACTTACACTTCTTTAGCTTTCCATTGTATTTTACACAAAGCAGGATAGACGAGAGGCTCTGGTGTCAAGACACTTCGTTCTCCGCTTTCCACTCATATTCGAAACAAAGCGTGTCGAGTGGCCTTGATCAGGCCTTCAAAATCAGGCCTTGTGTACTGCGCCTTACCAGCATGAGTTAGTGAGTGAAAATAATTAATTCCCCTGAAAGGGGATCGAACTCACAATTGCAATCACATCGCAAATAGCTGTTTCCATTGCACTGCAATGGACTCACATAATTACAATTAAAATTATTGGTGTAGTTTTCAAATTTCGATTGTAATATGTAAAAGCAAGGTATGGGTATAAATATGTATTTTTTTATTATCTACCAGTGTCCCAAGCCAAATTTTTAAATAGGGTTGTACCTGTAAACGATACGATACGACGAAGAAACGACAGTATACATAAAGATAACATGTTAGAAAACATAGTATATATGTATATATATATATATATATATATATATATATATATATATATATATATATATATATATATATATATATATATATATATATATATATATATATATATATATATATATATATATATATATGAGAGATATTACTTAAATGGCTATAAGAAGCTTATTATATCATAGTAATTATATTAAATTTCCTCGTTAGGAATAATTAATTCACAACGGTTGAGAGAAATCTGATAATATCCATTCAAGTTGGTAATTCATTTTTGCATAATTTTTAAATTATTTATATTATATTTTTACTTAAAGTACTTTTTTTAATACTATATGAATAGATTAACTAGTGGCATTAGCTTAATTATTCAAATCATAGTATATATATATATATATATATATATATATATATATATATATATATATATATATATATATATATATATATATATATATATATATATATATATATATATATATATATATGTTCATATTATATAGTATAAAGGAAATTCTAATAAAACGTTGAATTGTCCCGAATATTTATACAAAGTAGCACAATGTTATTAATTGATGAAATACCTACTAAAATATTTAAAAAAACTACCTCTCTTAAGCAACACGTACAGACACTAATTCCAATATACATTACAAACTTAGTTTTAAATCCTTATTTAAAACTTGGTTTGTTTGTCTTGAGAAGTAGGTTCTTTACTTTAGCGATAGCGTACAATTAAAACAAAAAAAAAAATATCGGTCAAGTGCGAGTAGTACTCAAGTACCGAGGGTTCCGTATCAGTTTCATGGTTGTAAGTCAGCGTAAACTACAAGTTATAAAAATTTAAGTCAAAATTTGCAGTCGTATGCACGTATGTATGTATGTATCGAACCCAGAATCATAATTTGCGGTCAAGCGCAGCCACGCCCACTGCGCCACGACGGTCTGTCTTAATCTAATTTAATTTATATAGTTTTATAACTGAAGTATATTCATTTCATTATTATTTAAATATTTAATCGTTCTATTAACAAGTTATTTTGTTAATAATCTTTAAAACGGAATAAAGTAATAGCTCTTTATTATAAGTAAATTGGTCAACCGACTGGTTTAAAAAACAGAAACTAATAACAAAACTAATTGTCATTTTACTCTACAATAATATTAATTTAAGTAATTTCCTTTTTAACACACTACAGCTGTCTAAACTCGAACACATGGATCCTTCTAATGACTATGCATGTCAGAACTAAAGTGACAAAGATAGACATCTTCATTGAATCATTATAACATGTGCTCGAACGTTGTTTCAAATACAAAATGAACATGTAAATAATAAATATTCTAAATATCGCTAATACTTGCCCAGATCTTTTTAATATATCTTTATTCTTTCACTTTTATATGATAATCTATCAAGAAATCTTAATTAGGATATGACGGATGAAAATTTAAAAATAATTAAGAGTATTCGAGTATGTATCGCTTATTATTGATTCAGAAGAAACCTTGATCTTTAATTCAAGTTAAAGTAAAAACAGGACTTTACTGGTGCGAATTAAAATCTCTTAGGACACAAGTTTATATTTTTAGGGTACTTACTATCTTTCTTCTCTCGATCTTTGCAAAATAAATGTACTTAATGTACTCATATAAAGGAATATGGGTTAAAAAAATACTTAAATAAAGAAAATTTTACGAAAATGTCTCTAATCTATAACAACAAGTTGCACGCACACGTACATATATTTTACTAAAGCATCGTTGAACTAACATAATAAAAAGAAATATTTTTTTTTTATTTTTTATTATTTTTACATATTATATGAAAATAAAGCATCATACACAAATCATTAATAGATTAAGAAGTAATTGTCTTCATTACCTACGTAAGTAAATGCTCTAACAATAGGTATTCACTTGCAGTACAGCCGGACCCACTAGCCTATTTTCTACTATAATATCTGTCAGACTGACTACCGGACAATACATAGCTCCTTTCTATTGAATACTCCAGCTAGCTTCATAGATATTTTCAAGAAAATGTAAGATTATTTTCTCCCCGGGGATTCCACTTAAACTATCTTAGAAACAGACTTTGCATAATTTTCTGAGCGAGCCTAAGACTCAAAACGAGGAGAAAAATATACAGCACTTGTATCTCAACGCGGGCATCTCATTTAAAACACGGTAGCTTACGTTTTAAAAGATGTTGTATAAACAACGTATGATATGTTTACAAAATGTCTTAGGCCGTCATCAAATGTGAAACCACATAATAACCGGCGGAAAGCAACGTTTCATGAGTTGAGAGCTGTTAAATAATAAATATACAAATCCAGAACAGGAATACACATCTACAAAATATTATTATAATATTATAGGAATAGAATAAAAATAAATGTGAAACATAGTAATGGACTATATTCTTGTAGCATATTATTTTGTCTTGCTTTCTTTAATTTTCTTTTAATTTGATCGTATATCTAGTCCTGATTAGATATCCTAAAGTAAGGTAGGCAATATCAAAAGCTAATTATTATTTCTAAAATAAAGTTCTTTGTAACTGTCTGGCGTTAGAAAGTAGGAAATTGTCCACATATATATGTATTTGCAATTTGAAGAACATGTTATATTGTCGATCTGTTTGTCTGTTGATCAGTCAATTGTTACATTAATGTATACAAATTTGTATACTCTGTTAAGAAATTAAGAGACTTACGTATATGTTGAATTATAAGAAAGTTATTATATTATATTTTTTTTTCTAAGATACTTTTTTTTCGATCAATATACTATACTTGGGATACAATATACATTTATTTATACCCAAGTTGAGATCTGACAAGTGAGCACTCCCTGAGATCTCACAACGCGCAAATAGTTCGGTGGCTGCCTGTTAACTTGTCATTTATCACCTCATTACCATATTCAGTCTCTAAGTGCACTGTAAGACGATGTAACGTTGCTTTTAAACTAAAATGGAGACGCGACGAATCTATTTTGAATACTGTTGAGAAAAGAGACTACAGAATTTTCAATTTCTACGTAAGATAAAATATTACTATTTTATAATATTATTTGTTAAAAAATATACAGCGATAAAAGATTTATATTTTTTTTACAGAAAAATGCAGAGGACTGACGAAATTACAGATTTTGCACACTATAAATTTAATCTTGTTTTATATTTGCAGTCCGTGTGAAAACAATTTGCGTTAACACATTTTTTTTATTAAATACTCGTAACACATGATTTACATGCCACATATCACATACAAAATTGTAAAATAACTTGTTACCACTGAAGGATTGCGTTATCGTGACAACTACAAAACAAACTAAATTGATAAGAAGTCTACAAATTATGAGTGTGTGATATTATCGCATTGCATAGGCTTAGAGAGGTTTGTGTGCGTGAGCTACGAAATTATTAAAGAGGTCAACGCTCCTTGATACGGGCGGGTACATACATATCTATGACAGTGATCGATTGTTTAGATCTTAGCTTATGCAAACAATTTCGATGGAACTGAAGTCAGAAAATCTGTGGTGAAGTGATTTACTCGTATAAGACGGATAGCAACGATAAACTAACAGTATATTTTCATCATCCATAACGTAACAGGTGAAATTTTTCACGGATAAGAAATAGATAATGTATTAGGGTTTGAACAGAAAACCGCTTTTTGGCTTTGTTGGTATTTATTCATCACTATGTAAGATACAGATTCGACGAGCGAACTTACATACATCACAATATGGCAATTCAGTACGAATTTAATGTTTTCAAAAAATATATGTAATTTAAATTTTTAGTAGAGGTAGAGGAATACCTTGATGAACACCATTAGAAGTCTAATTTAACTCCAACTAGAAGCTTTATCTTGATATAACAGTGTATGTCGACGTTAACGCTAAGTGGTAAAATATACAAAATAAGGAAATAACTCAAGGGCAGATACAAAATTAAAAAAATATATATAGTAATAAAAAAAATGTATCTATAGATTCGCGCTCCGAGGGTTCCGCACCAATTTTATGAGAACAACGAGAAGTAATACGAAAATATACAAACTTAAATTTGCGGGGCGTATACACTAAGCTTGTATGAAATTAGCTGCTGATATAAATTTGTAATGGTTTTTTTTATGATATACCTATAAATTTCCAATTATTTTCCTTCATCTGTACTATAAGTTTAACCCTTTGCAAAATTTTATGGTCCTAGGTTAAAAGGAAGACAAAGGATCATTTGATTGTGGATTACAATAATATTTAATAATTTCAGCTCAAGTCTATACGTAATCTTGAGAAAATGGTCTTGAACGACGGACAGATACACAGACGGACAACAAAGTGATAGTATAAGGGTACTCTTTTTTCCATTTTCTGATACCCTAAGAACAAGAGGAAACAACAAATATTATAACTTAATTTTGATCTTCACGCATTCTCTGCGTGCTGTAAGAATGATCTTTTTTCTTTATAGATATTACTTGTTGGGTCGGGAGCTCGGTCGGAGTTTAACAACATTAAATCATCTCTCTTATCTATTCTGAGTGTAAAGATTTTCTCTAGTTTAAAGCCACTTTAACCGTTAGCATAGAAATGAGGCCAAGATGTCCCATCATCATATAGCGCAGATGGAGACAGTCGTAAATATCAAATTTTAGGGCAAATCGAAAAGCTATTAAATATACGTTATGCTCGACACAAATCTGATGACATCGCACATCATGTCGATACACCTTAAAGTTAAACTCAATAACAAAATCGATTTACCCGCAAAATAGTTAACAACCGCAACGTATTGATGCGAGCGTGGGAATGTGATAAAGGGCGATTAAAAACCTCATTTTAGGTATACACTGTTGTAACTGTAAGGGCCTGTATAAAGGGGCCTGTCATCTTTTTTGGATTTATACGGTAACTCACCACCACACTTACATACAATGTTACGAAAATGTTAATGCTATCGGTAAATTACTATTTTGTTTTATTTATCGGCCAACGCTTAAAATTTAATTTACGTTCAACAGATCATAATATTCTTGTGTACTTTGTAAGTCATGTCATAATATATATCATAAAATTTGGGGATCAATTTCGAGAACGTCCAATTTAATTTTTTACATGAACTATTTGGAGACCTTTGGAGCTTACTATAGGTGTGATTTTTACCACATCTTCTAGTTTGGGTTACTTAGACCCTATTTAATCGAAGAGATCAATGTTCAATTAATTAAAACAATATTATTTATTATTAAAATAGAGAGCCCCTTAGAATTTTGGTTATGTGTTTGATCCCATTCTTGAATTTATTGTTAATATATAAAACTATTTTCATTACCCAGTTCCTTTGAAATAAATTATGACGTTGAGTTCAGCTATTCATCACGCAATGTCTTAAATTTAGACGAAATGTTCTTTCTCTACTTTCTAAAAGTGTTTTGACCCTGTGTTTTATCTGTCTACCCTCATATGCAAGAAAAACTGTGCTTTTGAAAAGCAGAGCTTTTGGATAGACGATTAACTCATTTTTTTTTTAAATAAATATATAAATAATAGGATGTCAAATGAATTACAAAAAAAAAATATTTACAAATTTGTTGCTTATAACAAAATAAACGTAACAATTTAACAATATTATTATGTCTAAGTTTCGAAGAACGTAGGATAGAGCATGACAGTCACGACCGAGCATTATGTAAACAATATGCTGGCACATATTAAGAAACATATTTGTTTATAATTCCCGTTTAATAACATGTAAGTCTGCGTTTCACTTTCATACACACAGACTGATAGTAATTTTATTTTCACAGTACTGATTTCTCGAAGAAATAAGACGAAAGGAATATTAATAGAAATAATAATAAAACTTTTATATGGTAATATTAGCGTCCAGTTCCGTTAGCATACTAACAAAGTAATACATTGTAAATAGCATATAAGAATTTCGACGTGGCGTGATGAAGAACATACGGCTGAGTGGTCAGAGTGCTTGGACGGTTGCCATTAGGCGCGGGTTCAAATCCCGCGGCGTTAAAATTTTTATATGTTTTGTGTAAATATTTTTCTATGCTAAGTATGGTTTAACACTTTTAAAATAATCAAAGTAGTATAAGCGCTTGTATATTTTAAGACATTTATTTAATAATCTAGTGACACGTTCATCATAAAGATATAATTTACTATATAACCAAAAATAAATTATATAACTTCATTTACCAAATGAAATTGCAAAATAATCTCGATACGACTCAGGTGTATACAAAACAACGGTACAAGCTGCCGTCCTAACAATGTTTCATAATATACATTTTATAACTAAGGCAACTAAATGAAAACGCTGATTTTGATCTCGTTTACAGTAGAGACATAAAATAAAAACCACACAGCATGTTGTACAAACATATTGTTTCGAGGATTGCCTGTTGAAACCGAAGTCCTGAACAAACACTCGAAAACACAGCATTACAGTTATTATCTCCACGCGTACGGTACCTAATCCTCTAGTAAGATCTTTTTACTTTACAACAAGGGTTCAATGTGTATTATCTTTAGTATAATATTTGAATTATGTTTCTTAAGCTGTGATACTGTTTGACATACTGGTTTTATATGTAAAAGTTGATTTCCGAGTCACGTAGGAAGTATATTAAACTGTAAGAACTGGCCAAGAAGTAATGTAATGTCGGCATCAAATAAGATAAGAAGTAATGTAAACTCAACACCGAATGTCTGGAATTGGAGCACAAAGTGGAGAACAAATTGTTTTGAATTCAAGTATTTTCTGCGTACCCTGTTATTTGAAGGATACAGCATGGAGCTAAAAAAAAGTATGTAATTACAAGTAAATAGAAACTAAGTCTAAGCGCTCTGACCGCTTAGCAATGCGTTCTTCATCAAGCTTTGTCGAAATTCTTATATAATTTGTACAATTTATTACATGTTAGCACCTCTTTAGGAAGATTTTTACAAATTTCCGCTTCCTAAAGATTATTGCAAAAAACAATCATTTGGCAAAAGAAAATGTTATTTTTATTTTGGGGATATATGGGCGGGATTTGAATATATTTATATTCAAATCCCGCTGCGTTCAAATATGTATATGTTTTCTTTAAGTACTTTTTTAGCCTTAGTCCACACTTAGTCCACATTAACACTTTAAAATTCATAAAAATATTACATATATTAGTTTATATTTAATATGATACCTAACAACACGAATACTTAATAGCTTTGCCACAAAACTTTACTATTTTAAGGTTAGAGGTGTAATGGAGATAAGACGTCCATTTTGTCTCAATCTAAGTGTATAAAGCGGTTGAAAGACCCGATCTCGAAGTTTAGTTTTAGATGTTTTAGTGACCTACACTAAAGGCTACCTTTTAAACCATATATGAAATAAAAATTGTTCTAAATTCACAAAAGATAAATTTTTGAGCAGTTGTCTGTAAACGCGACGGTTGTAGGCTTGATTGCCACTCGGAGAGAATGAATTATTTTAATATTCCTTGCTCTGGTAACAAGACAAAGAGCGGCATTCAGTTCCGCCAATGCCTCGAGAGCCGCAATGTCTCGAGAGGCGAAAAGCGGGGATCGGTATGATATATGCAGGATACAGCGTGCAAATAAAAAAAATAAGAGACGAGAAATATGTACAAGCCATAATTTATTTTTAAAATGTATTAAGGCAAAGATAATTAATTGAAATTAATGCTTGATAATTAAAAATGTTAAGTAGAAATATCCTTCTAAATAATATGTTTATTAAATATGAAAAATAGCATAGTGTTGATGTAATAGATACTACAGGAATAATACGATATAATACATATATTTTAAAGTCACCTATTATTTTCGTAGCGTTTCTTATTTAGAGACAAGTATTAAAATAAAGAGAAGTCCCAATGTGGAGTTCTACCACTCGACACGCAATGTCTCCAATTCGGTGGTATTGTGGGAAACGGAATGCCTTCTTACTGCATACGCCATATGTAAAAGACTTTTTTAAAGTTGCTACAATTTAGTAATATATTTCACTATCATCTTCTCCTTTGAAATAATTAAATAATGTTCATAATTCGAGTGATTAACATAATTAAAACAAGATATACAATTCTAAAGGTAAGATGTTCTGTTCTGTTCTACGGTAATGGCGTTTCGAGCCTGCCAGTTAAGCACAATTCACTTCGCCAATATCACGTTGTATGGAGAATACACGAAGGAAAATGTACGGTAAAAAGAAAAGATAAGATGTAACATTTACGTTAAAGCTAATTTAACGCTTCTGTCTTTAAATCAATGCGGCCAATCATTTGTTTATTGGAAAGTCGTGCGTAATTATAAATATGGATAATTTCTTGATATTCCCCTTCTATTATTGCTGCTTGTTGTTTTTCAATTAATTACAATGTTAAGGAACATGTTCATTTTCGCTACATCGCGTGTTGTGTTTCGGAACTGAGTGCCGCACTTTGTCTCGTTACCAGAGCGAATAAAGTTGAGTTAGTGAGAATCGAACCCGCAACTGTCGTGTGTAGCTACAGCACAATGCTAGTAGGCCACCACGTTTATCACAATTACCTATTTTAAGTGATTATTAAAATCACTTAAAATTATTAGCTAAAGTTACCGGATGCTCAATTGTTCTGTTTGCACTTGTTACATATCTACAGCAACAAGTAATACAGATTTTTTTATGATATAGCTAAACATTACTAATTTAGTTTGTATATAAAGGAAAATATGTGTGAAAACATAGTTTAGTTTTACTAACAAAAACGTGTGATATACACGTTTCGACGTATTTTACTTTTACTAAACAGTTATAGTCGTGACACAGTGTTTAGCACTAATACTAGCAAGTATACCGAGGTTCAATATTTGTAAAAAGCTCGAGTCGTGCCTCTCTAATCATCGACAATCTAACATTTGATACTTTACTGAACTTCGAAAGCAGAAGCGAAATAACGGAAACAAATTAACTGTTGCTTACTAAAGGATATCTTTATCGATTGCAAGCGATCACCACCCTTGAGTAGCAATAACAAAGCTCCATTTGGTGCAAAAAAATACAAATAAGCAAACAGGTCTTGTCGATTTCAATGCACATTGCATTCTATTGCAGCCACAACCGATCGTTCGCCGACATTTGACACGTTACATCGTCAGTAATATGTGCAACGAACGCAGCATACGACAAATAAGTACAAATATTGTTATTACTTTAAATATTTATTAACCAACAAAACTTATTAAGTTAATTAATAGCTTTGAATAAATTATTTTCTTATAAAAATTCAATAATACAATTAGCCAAGTCAGTAGAATAAGTAAAAAGAGTGAATGTTTCATTTAAACTTGTGATTATATATATATTATTTACAGCTCTGACATTTCTTTGAACGTCACACTTCACACCGTAGTCCACAGAGTAACTTGCTTACGAATATGAGATACAACTTGCGCTACTGGATATATGTCACATCCATGAAAATTTCTGCAAATTACAATAAATTTTAATAATTGTGTTTTACAATGGTAAATAAAGGTAGAATAAAAACGTTTCATTTTCTTCTATCCTTTTTTTTTCTTTTGTCTGTCAAGACCATGTTTATCAAGATCGCGTGGAGACATGAAGTTGAAATTAAAACCAAATATCCAAGTTTATAATGCCTTGGAGGTAAAAAAAATTAAACTTCTGTGAAGTGAACTCAATCAAAAGATTAAGACCTTCGTTTTCAAGCAATTTGTATAAAAATTACCGCGTAACCGAAATATAGGGTAGTTCCCTGCGACTAATAATTAAAAAATTTGACAAGTAGTTAGATTGAACATATATTATAGAAAAACCATTACAAAGTTACATCTGTAGTTAATTTCATAAGAAAAGAGTGCATACGACCGCCAATTTATGTGGTATATTATTGACCTAGACTTTTGAAATTTGAAAAAATAATGAGAACTTATTGTTTAGTTTATCACAGAAAAAAACTTTATAAACGTGTATCTGTACTTCATCTAATACAAAATAAATGCATATAACATTGAAAAAATATTTTATGATCGTATACTGACACTAACATTGGCATAAATTTTCAGCGCAATTTGAATTTGTTATAAGGTTAAGATAGGTCTATATCTCCAGACAGACAGCTATAGGTATATTTGTTCCTAGCAATATAGCCGTACACTACTTTTAAGTAAACATTGACTTTGTACCGTGATACAAAACAATAAAGACAATACTGAACTTTTGAAATACAATAAAATTTACAGAAATAAATATAACTCCTCTACAACTGAATCCTGTAACGCTATAAACCATCGATTTACTTGTCACGGGAGCGACAATTGAATGTGTGATAGTGCGGGGTCGTACCGAGGCGAGAGGCGCGGGCAGGGCTGAAAAGCCGCGGGGTGTCAAAACTAGGGAGAATCAGCCACCGGAGATTGCGTCCCAGCCTCCTGCGCAAGCTGTCTAACTCAATAATCTGCGTGAAAATAACAAACAAAACTTGCTTCCGACTCATTTTTATCTAAATATATCTACCTACACTACGGTCTGCGTTCTACGTTCCACTGCACACGTTTAGACGTAACAAAATTAGTTTTCAGTAAAATTCTATTTAATTTAGCCCGTAAAAATATACTTTGTTAGTTTGGTCGCATCACCAATTTGACTGTGACGAGGAACGTCCTGTTCAAACAAAAATATTTAAACTTAATTATCTCATGTGACCGTTTCGAGTGTCGTTCCAAAAAATATATAGAAGTATAGTGGGCACGTCGCTTCACACCACTTTTTCTTGATGGCGACATGTCAAAAACAAGCACGCATGAAACTAGACATCAATCAATGATTCTTACGTTATTTTAAGACAGTTACTAAGATTAAATATAATATGAATACATATATTATGCGTCGTTCAAAACTTTTTTATTTCTTTTCAGATAAATTATAAAAATATAGAACAGAAATTGGTAACATTATTTGAAAGTTATTAGGATTGCATGAGTATTTTCGATCTATCTTTTGTTATTATTATTAGCTTTTCTTGATCGGTACGCTATATATTTGTGTTAAATATTTTATTGAGGAAGCTGTCCTAGATTTGTCACTTGTTAATGCTATGCTAAATGTCGCTGCAATACAAACATGAGATTAGTATTCGTCACAGCACTAAGAAGTTTTGATTTATATGTTTTTAATAATTACATAAAGATTAATAATAATAGATATTACATTATTTTAAAGTTATTAATAAAATAAAATAACTATTAATTATAATTTATGTTTAAATAAAAATTAAACAAGTGCCTAAAAAGTAATAAGAACATAATTTAGTATGCTTTAATCAAGTATCCACGCATTAATCAATTTAATCGTTCATCTGTCTGAGTGATACTAACGCTCAATATTTATTAGACATAAGCCGCTATCTATGTTCTTTGTCTAACAATAAAGTTCATCATTATTGCTATCCTTTCTACAAAGATGGCAAACAATATCTTCTAAGGCCTGGATCTGCGCCAAAATTTGATTTTAATGACGGCTTATGCTCGCATATGTCAGCTTATCCCGTATCTTCTCTTTGCATTATTTCTATTGAATAGCTTTTATAGAGGATTGTACTGCAAAAAACACATGGCAACTGCCAATTAGCATTCTACATATATATTCGTTTTTTAAATTGTTTTTGGTTGGCTTAAACATAACTAAAGTACGGTACGGTAAGTCCGGTATTATATGTTTGGATACGTTATAACATTTGTGCACGTTTAGTAAACATGAATTATACCATTCATACATTATACCATTACTTTAGCGCAATGTTTTCCTTTAACTTTATAATATTATTATTAGAAGATAATTTTATTTACAATTGAAAATTCAAATAATAAATTTTCAATAAATAAAATATAATTATTTATATTCTTTCGCAACATTTCTATTTAAAATAGTCAATAGTTGAGCGAGTGTGACATGTATACAAATGACTATTTCATGTTGGGAAGTCAAGAAATCCAGCTGCGAGATAAAAGCTCTCGTAGCGCTAAGTCACAAAAGAATTCAGCAAATGTCATGATATTATTTCGAGTTCATAAAAACATGCATGTCTTTATTTTTGAATATGCTGTAAATATCCTGAACTATAACTCAACGTGCTCAAATCGCCGGCGGAATATTTATAAATACGGTAGCGAACACCGTAATGCGGCTCGACAGACAGTTGCTAAATTTCAATGTGTTCTACTTCGAATTCGTGCCTCAGTTTCTAGCGTGACAGAGAATAAACTTGACAGTTCCTCATTAGACAACTCAATTCCGAAAGATATATACACACAAATAATTCGATAGGTCTTTCTTTTTATTAGGTTAACACTTCGCTAAATTTGTATAATTAAAAGTATTTGTTTTTATGTTTTATTTAATATATAATAGAAATGGAGATATCGCTTACAAAGAATCAGTATATAACTATAAATATTTATATTTTCAGCAAGTATTTAAATCTTCCAGTGTACTGTACGTGATAAGAATAAATTATCGTAGCGCTCGGAACTAACAAAACCGAAAGAAACACAATAAAATAGCTTGAAATAGTGAACTCATGTCGTATTTATTCTAAGAGCTTTGAAAATACCCTAAATCCGACGTACATTGTAGACCATATTACAGTGAGCACTTGCATTTGTGCTCGCAATGGACTGCTCAGCCAAATTTTTAACTTATACGCATATGAAGCGAAGACAGTTTATGATCTCGTATCCTATTTTCTGAAAACGCCTTTGCGAATCCATATTGCCATCCATTTGGCTACAAGAGCTGCTTCCGGATTATTCGATTCGTGATGACTCACGAGCAACCATTACGGAATTTGTACGAATATAAACGAAAATGCTTTAAAATCAGACTATTTATGGATTTGATATTTGCTACGTCTCAGAACGCATTATTTATTTGTGAATACAATCAACACCTTTAAAATAATGTAAGCATAAATAATACATAGTTTCAGAAGGATCAGAGGACCGACCTATTAGCGTCAGTCCTTATGTGAAACAATTTTAAAACCGCCTTATAAGCCCTAAAATCTTTAGGGACGGTAATAAAGGCGAAAAAAATATTTATTGCGAGTAATATGTTCGTGAGAGCATGTTCGCGAACGTAATTGCGTTTCTAAGCGCTGTGACATCGTTCCGCGTCTTTATAGGGCAATTACTGCCGTTATCTGGCATTGATATTGCATCTAATTTATTCATGTTTCTCACATTTTAATAATACATGCCAGCTGCACTGACCCCAGTACCCATCGTTTCTTAAACTTTTCGCTTCTTACGAGTCGTTCCATTAACATAAAGCAACTATTATGTCTTGGCAAATCCGTATACTTTCAAAGAATTGCAAACTTAGCACACGAGTCTCCAAAAATTTTACAATTTCGATAAAATTGTCGCGAAATGAGAGCGACGTAGTCTAAGGTCGGACCATTATAATGTTTAACTCAATATTTAGAGATTTTAACGAGTTGAGGGAGTTAGCCCTTTAATTATGTCAATATTAGCATACTTTGTAAAGTAATCGTGGCTTATTAGTTTTTGTTTATTACCATTGATATTACTTGAGGAATATTATTATTAGGATTATTTCTGATTCCATTACATACGTTGGTATAATTAGGATACTCAGCAACTAATTTGAAAGTCAAACAAGTGCTTATTTATATTTGTTACGTACATCAAGTTTTAAGCGTTATTAAGCATTTATTTTGCGGAAGTAAAACATGGAGCGTTTTTAACAATGATTAAATATAAATTATAAAGAATTGATTTTTTTTTAGATGTAATAATCATTGCAGAAAACCTTGCTAAAATGTTAAAATCAAAGAAAAATATTATATTTATAGTTTGTAATTTGCTACTGTTTACTCATAAAATACAGCAGGACGTAACAAAAATATATTTGATAATAACCATTTTAGCATCTACTTGTATATGTTACAATATTTTAAATTTTTTAATAAAATTACATAGAAATAATCGTATTCCAGTAAAATTGTAAATACATAGTTCAAAATTGTAAGTAGCATAAATGTAGGTAACACTATAAATTTTAATGTACGTCAAACGTGATAATACCAAACCGTCACAAAATGTCAAGTTAGCAGACAGAGAGGTATTAATTTCAAATAAAGTGTAAAGCAATAATATTATGTCGCAACCCTTCATTAAATGTAAATTAAAGAATAAATAACCCAAGAACGATTACCTTTAAAAGGGTACGCGACATAAACGACGCGAGGGTTAAGTTCCAGTTCATAATACATGGATACCGAGAAATTATTACGTACAGTGTATGCTTTACCATTTGGTGTGTTTTATTTAAAAATTATCTATAAGCTCAGTTATCGGTTATCGTATTGGTCGTTAAAGCTCTAAAGTTATAAAATATTTTTATAAAAACGGTTATTCGATTTGTTTAAGCCTACGAGTATATCGTTATTTTTTTGGTTTTGTTTTTCACTTTATATTGCGCCAATGCACTTTTAAAATATCCGAGTTATAATAATTGTCGCCACTTACATTTATTTCTCTCAAATGAGCAAAAAAATATAACGGAGGGATATAGCATACAATTTTGAATATAACAAAAATTCCAATATATTTTTGAATAAAAAGAAATGTGTCGACCTGTTGCAGACATTTAATGCTATCTATATTCCCCTTATTGAAATTTGTATGTTGATAAGGCAATTGTTATCGCAACGACACGACATCCTGATTTTTTCCCCACAGATTTTTTAAACTCGAGTCAACAGATTCTTATCTGAGACTTGACTATTATCACAATGACGATGAACTCTATCGTCTTGAAGACGCCAGATATTTTTTAGGCGCTAGTGATATGGGTGTGTTGCAATTGTTGAGAAATACAAATAGAGATAACCAGATTTTCGCACTTTACGTCTCAGTTAATAATGTCTACTTTGTTGATTTGATCTAATATTTATAGTACGATGCCGTACATATTTAAATTGCAATTTAAATTTATAATTATTGTCTTACAAAGTTCTTTAGCAGAAATAATGTGACATATAAGAGTCATATTTTAGACATTAAAAAATTTATCCAAAGTTAGTCATAATGCTAATATAATGAATAACTATATGTCACAGCACAAACAAAAAACCTCGTTTTTATGAAACCACATGGACTTCATTTTCCGGCGGATTTCAGGACACTGGATATTAAGTAGTATCCTTAATTATTCATACTATATATAATTCATTTGATTGCTTGTACTATAATTTAGGCATTTGTAAAGAAATAGGTAATTACTTTCCTCAAGTAAACAGTTGAACAAACTTTGCAACTTAATCGGAATCACTGGCCACTTTACTGTACTCGTGTATTAGACTCGTGTATAAATCAGTCAGATTTGTAAATTTGAAACTATTAAATTTAAGCTGCCTCTACAGGGGAACACATACTATAGGAAGAACACTTTGCATACCTGAACTTACTCAATTGACCTAAATGGAGTAAATGTAAATCTTAATAAAATATTCTTATAAACTGCCATTTGCCAGCGGGTCCGCTGCGTGGTCAATCGGAAATAACTAAGACTTGTGTATGACACATGACACATTCAGCAGGTACAGTTAATTAGATCAAAACTATTCACGTTATGAAATATAGCTTACAATCTACGTTAATAATGGACCATCCATTTATAGAACACAATTCGATTCGAACGAGTAGTTCCCGAGTTAAATGTGAACAAAAAAAATCTCTTCAGCTTTATAAAATAAAATATAGAGGTTAGATGTTGGATAAAATTGATATATCGAAGGATCGAGTAAATGTCATTACAAGGCTTTATAATTATGTAGTTCCTCCGGGCCTGTCATTTTCAGTTATATCTCGTACTCAGATAACGAAGACGAATTGATATTAAGTATGACGCATAACAAATTATGCTGTCTTGTGTTAGATTCTGCGCAAGCATTCAAACATTAGTTAAGACTCAAGACGACTGAATTCTGTCACTAGAGACACTTTAAGTGTAGAAATAATGAGATGTTTTAAAGGAAGTAAAAAAATCTTACTTAAAGAGATTTTGTTATAAATTATATTTTTGTTATAAATTATATTTTTTATAGGACACATTTGTCTTAAATATCTAAAAAATCATCTTTAGTATTAATGCATACCCATTTCAGTATACATTTAGCTTCGCAGTTTTGCTAAAACTGAACTAGAAGTTAAAAGCATATGTTTGTTTTATATTTATTATAAGAATATAAGATACTTTTGTGTTACATGTGACATTTGAGCAAATTAACTTCTATATGACAAAAGCATTGTAGATTGAATATTAATTTGACATCACAGAATTTGAACGATATTGTTTGTAAACGTTGTTTATGCAAAAAAATGTATCTATGTATAATTAAAAAAATATTACTTACACATTGTATTATTAAGTTTCTCCTGTGCAGGATTCAAACCCACAACCATCGCTCAATAAAACATAGGTAATTAATGAGCTACAATAGCTTCAGTGTTCTTGAAGCGAAATAACAATTGTATGATTTAAAGCACTTATAGCATCTTCTATAATTTACTGCCAGATGGACGTCTACAATATACAAGTTAAGTACAGCTTTCCTGTCCTGCCGTCGTTTGTTTATTTGGGTATGTGGTTTTTAGCGGATTCTACTTGATTTTAACATGACATTAATCTGGTAAAGACTAGATTTTAGTCTGCAATAAAAGTAGATAAGAATTTGTTAAATACACCTACATAGCCGAATTAAATGATTTGATGTTATTAGGCGACAAAGAAAATACAATATAGTTTTAAAAATTTATTCGTTAGTTCTAAAAACTATTGAAACTATTGTTGTTGTTGATCGATGATAAATAGGTATATGTTTAATAGTCATTTGATCTTTACAGCTTCACATTGGATCTCCAATGTAGCAAGGTAGACAGAGAGAAGTTAACTGCCTAATTTGATAAATTGTGTTTTGTTTACAGGAAGTTTTCTTTGCAAATTATAAAGTATAACGTATATAGCATATTGATTTTCTTAAATTACGTTCAGAATTTCAAGTTTAAAATTTAAATAGTAATATCCTTTTACGAGGGTTATTACAGGGCAACGTGTACAGAACAAACTCGTGAAGTCGTCGGCTAGACTGGCCGCGGGTGCGTGTAGCATTTTGTTACACGTAATCGGATTACGCCGAGTGTCTGTCGGCGCGGGACGGGGACCATGTACTACATATAAAACATTTGTGACTTCTCGTATATTACGCATTGGTCTATTTTTTTGTATTTCTAGTAAAATGATATAAATATAATGAAATATTTAGTAAACCTGATAAGGGGATAAGAAACTCACTGCAATATAAATACTAAATGCATAGAGAAGACGATGGTAAAAGGATAGGCCTAAAATTTGAAGACTTCCATTACACGGATGAGTTGCCTTGCGCGTAGGCTCACTGCCTTAAACCCTTCCATATCTGCTGAGATTACATCGACGGCTTCCTTCAAAATTGACCAAAACCTTCGCTTTAATAAGAGCGATTAATTACCTGACATCGGCTTATATATATTAAAAACGAGACGTAGTAAGAAATAAAAAAATTTAAAAGGTGCAATAAATCTAAAATGTTATAAAAAGGTGTGAACTAAGTAAATTACAATATTAGAAGATACTTATCGTGCTCTTATCATAATCATGCATAGCGTGACATCGACCGTTAGACGCTCAACTATCTAATAAGCACTGGTCTAGGCTAGTGGCTAAGTCTCAAGCGGCTACTCTACGTGAATGCTTCCGGTGGTTCCCGGGAAAGATCTATTTATGCGTGATGTTCCGCACTGATTCAGTTCGTGTCAAGCAGCTGTGTTACAGGTCACGAGCGGTACAATCGTCTAAATATTTCTCTCCGGAATCACGTCGGGCAGACTGTGTAAAAATGGAGTGCCTCACTTACCAAACTTCGGAGGATGGCAACTAAGGTGCTCCACCACAATTACCGCTTGCGTAACCCTGGGAAAAATATTTTTCCGTGAATCTAACGTGTAAGTCATTACAGTAATTGTTCTTATAATATAGAGTACGACATATCAACACCAACAGTTACTCCGTGATAAAAAAAATTGCTCATGGTGTGTTTGATACCTTACAGCTAACATGCTTATTTCGCTAGAAATTAGTGAACATTGGGATTTATTTCCGTTTAAAGGGTATAACTATAAGAGGATTGTTAAACAGTTTAGTGACTTTTAACTAAAAGGAAAACTGCACTGGAAATATCTACTTGAATGTAAAAGTCAAAATAAATATTCTAAATACCGCTATTCGGTACCTACAATAAAATAAACTATGAGACTAATAAGTAACACTTTGTATGAATACATATTCTAACACACATCCCAAATCTCAATACCAGACATCTTGTTTTGAAACAAACAATAAATCTGGGGCAAAGTGACACAAACAGGAATTACTATAATACTCTAAAAATACGAAGTAAGTGAGTTGTATCATTTTGATTATTACCATAACTATTATCTAAAGAAGAATGTATCTGATTGACCTGCAAAAAATGTTAAAATATTAATATACATATTACTGCATCGATTATACTTGTTTTAGTACACCACATATTTAAAATAAATATTGAAATTAAAAGGAAAATTAACTTTTCAGTCCTATCCAACGTTGTTTTCTAAACGTATAAATATTTACGACAAGCTTATACCGTAGCATGTAAATCGTAAACTTTTTATCGCGTGCCGACATTTTCGTCTACAATTATTTAAAGACGAAAACGATTTAAGAGAAAACCATAATATTTTGCTTTAATAGCTGGCCGTAATCACCATATTTTTTGCCCATATTAATCATTGTTACTTTTTATGTAATATATGAGTTTAATCATCTAAATTAAGTACACGTACGGAATGCATGGAAAGGATAAATCTGAGGTAACTACTTTAATTAACTTTTGTGAACACAGAATGACCTAAACTGTATATAAAATCTATCATTAGACTCTTAGTTGGCGCTTAAGTATTATTATACATCGACTAATAAATTAATGTTTAGCAGATTTAAAAAATGTCCATTCAACATTTCGTTAACAAAAAACATTGCCAAACGTCCACATACAATAACATAAAAAAAAATACTTAATAACTTAATATAATTATAGAAATTGATAACATTTTGTAAAAAATTTGCTTATCACATGCCGCAGTATATGTTATCTTCACAATCTGACGAATTAATTACTACGCAATGCAGGAGATAACGCGGCCTATAGTACTGGTTGACGCGTGCAGATTGTTTAATGGGAATATTATATCACACGCGGGTAGATTTAAATACTGATAAAATACATACTTCTATCGGATATACATAGATACGTATATATGTAGGTATGCGTAGACGTGTTTTATGAATTTGTCAAAACAACACGTAATTTAATTACTTTGACTACGTTTAAAAATGATATATGTTTAAAGATTAACTAAATTACACAGACTTAGGTGTTTGTTGTAAAAATTTATATGCCATAGATTTTATGTATTCAATGCAAAAAAAACATATTGTAAAGCAAACAAACGAGTATTGTGAACTGACGCGGGTGCGGTGTCCGGCGCTGGACGTCGCTCATTGCGTCGCCAATTGAGATAATGCAGACTATTACCTACTGGTATATTCATAGGAAACTGGCTACTGACACAAAAATACAATAGAACATTAAAATATTTCATGAAGGATTTACCGTCAGTTACCTTGATTTCGAAACAAAATGAATAAACCAATAAATATCAATAAATAAATATTGATCAACTTTTATGAAAAAAAAACATCAAACTATGTTACGCGTACAAAAGAAATCCATTAACGGAAGGCCTACTAAGATTGAAAAGAACTTTTTGGCTAACATTTTATGTAATCTAAACTAACAGCAGAAATTCTTTAACTTGAAACGTATTCATATGACTTTCCTCTATTGCAGTTTGCAAATTATTATAGAAAATACACTATTACCATATAAATTAAGTGAACGCTAAACATGTGCTAATGTTTACCTGCTTTTGTAATATATTGCACCTTCATATGTTGTTTCATCTCCATATTATTTCATTATTACTCTAGGCATTGAGTACGTAGAAATTTATGTTTCACGAAATAATTTTGATAAATATTTATTACAATGTTATCTTAAACAATACAAAATATAATTATAGAATAATAAAATACTCGTCTATATAAATAAATAAAAAGAAAGAAATAACCAGCAAAAATAAAATAATATATTAAATAATAAATTCTCTCCATAATCGAGAAGATGTCAAGATCATTTCAAACGGACATTAAATTACGTGTAAATTAGCTTCGGTAAAAACATTTAATTACACTATAGTTGGTTTAATAGTATTTATATTAAAAAAAAAATCTTTTTAATAATGTTTCTTTTTTTGACGTATTGAAAGATTATGTAAACAAAAATATAAAATAAATGAAAATATTATTTATGGTCCGGGGAATTTCAAAAGAAAAGGAAATTGGGAAATCTTGATCTAATGGATATACTATGTGTACATGTCTTGTGTTTCGGTTAGAGAATTATTTAAAAAATAATTATTTTGTAAAATCACATTATACTCCTTAGGAGTTTAGGTTTTAATTAAGTGAAGTAGGTATACTTACAACAACGAACAATGTCTGTATTTAAACAACAGCAATAACAAACGCTTGTAAATATAAATTAAGTTACCAATCTCTACACTTATTACAAATCATTCAGCATTCCAAATATTAACCGTGAGATAATTTATTATACGGATATTTAAAATTTAACTATAAAATAAAACTCAACGAACCTAATTGTATTTCCACATTGTATAGAGCAGTTCTAAAGTTTGCTTTAAATATTTGAGCCGGAAAACTGAATTATACTATAAATTTTATAGCGATGAAACATTGTATTGCAAATGTAAACTCGACATTTAACTGTAACACTGTTTTCAAGAAATGCTTTTATTATTAATAAAATATTTGAAACGATTTTAAATCATTTAATATGTAAAAGGTGTGATTTGGAATTCAAAATACAGAGTTGAATACTGCGACTTTAATGATTTTATTAACAGAAAAGAAAATTAAGAACGAATAAATTTTTCACTTGCATTATTTTACCTAACTAACAAGACGCTTAAGAAGCGTATCAATACAAAATAATCAGAACTTATATTATTGTTTTCATTCGTGGGACAATTTTATATGATAAATATTGATAGTTACTTTGAAATATATAGCTACAAGATACTGTATATTTACAATAGGTACATTCTTACAAATGAACACTGAATAAAATTGTAACAAGCCTATCTACTTTAAAATTGTATAGTAGAAATTTTCCGATACAATATATGTAATTGCTTGGTTTTTTATACGTACATTGGATAATTCTATATAATTTTATTATCGCACTGTGCAATAAAATTCAATGTTCCATTTAGTAGCGCATGGGCCGATGATTTACACTCAAACTTTCGTCGTAACCGAGATTTACGGTGTCGCACAAACAGCTATTTTTGAACTACTTCGATTCTCTTCACACTTTAAATATAAACTCACAATACGTGCACGCGTATTGTTTAAGTATACCTTGCGATATTCCTACAAGTTTTAGTAATTTGTACATTTATAACTACATGACACTAATTACCATCAACCACTCCATTGTAAATACTAATAGCTATAATAAATTTTGTTAATAAAACTTATTGAAGATGCATGGTTCTTCATTAAATCTTAGACGGATTAAGGGTGGCATTAAACGTCACTTCGACAGCGTATAGAATTAGCTGGAAAACACAGTTAATTTTATTTTATTTCAGAGATGATTATGTAAGTTTGAAAGTACATAGATTATCAAAATAAAAACGTTTTACACTATAAATGAAATTATCATATAATAATATAAATGCTCGCCTACACTTTAGAATATAATATAAAGAATACATACTATAAAAGGTACCGGTACCTTTATCAATCAACTTCAATTCATAGGTATTTTTTGCTGTCACAGTGTTTGTTTTCGAAAATAAGATTTTTCAAGATAAAGTCACAACGTGTTCAGTGATTACACTATAAAAAATGTAATCAATGAAAATAAAATATAAAGAAATTATGAATGGAAGTATATAAAAGCTGTTGCATTAATAAATATTTTAAATAATTGCAACGTGAAATATAATTCAACAGAAGCAGCAGCCACTCAACAAATATTATTCAGATCGTGAATACAAAGATAATGCCCATCCATATCCATAAAACGAATGTCAATATTATAGCACGCAATGAGGAAAACTATTTGGCTTTTATTAACACAATCGAGCCAAACCTCAAAAAAGATTTTCTGCATTTATCCGAGTGTTATTCACATAAATGTTCTAAGGAAAAACAAACTTACTTGAAAAATAGGTCAAAGTACTCGTAGGTAACATTGCTCACAACATTGCTTGCATTATTAGAGTGAATTTTGTATGAGTTCGTTACACACTGTTACACGGATCGTACCTTTTCTCATTTGTTTTTTCGAAAATATTTTCTTAAAATATACATCTGACTTTATTTAATTTACTATAAATATACATATAATTATTGCTATGTTAAAATAAATAAATAAAATAAATAGCCTCACGCTTATACCTACCGCATATAGCAGGGTAGACAGAGGAAACCTAGCGTTAAGACACTGCCCACTAATAAATAAATAACTTAACTATTTGTGTAGCTCTATTAATAATTACACGCATAAAGTTGTTTATGCATATGAATGCTCTTACTTCAAGATCCTGGACTAATTTGTGTCATATATCATGCCAACATAACAAATATGCATCATTAAGGCTCATGTAAATCCTATACAATTGGCTAGGATTGGCACGAAATACACAGTAGAAATGTCATTCCAGAGTGAATGGACTCAACTTTTGTTTGTTTATTTCTGCATACGTCCGCATGCATGTGCCAATATAGCGTATTTAAAAAAATGTATTTAAACATTAGGTAAATATTTGCGATGAAACTAAAAGTACTATTTGAAAATGTTAATGTTATATACAAGAAACTTAAGTAAAATTCTAATTCATAAAAGATAAGTACTTGTTATGATTTAGCCAATAAAACTAAATAGCGATAAGCATATTGCATAGAATAGCAAAGTTCAATGACGGGACTAGTAACCATCTCGGGTATCAAGAGTCTAGCGGGATTAGAGCACCGGGCTATCACAGGCCAGCGGTGCAATGCGTGCGCGCTGCGCGAAGGTCGCTGTGCAATCGGCTTCACAACTCTTAGCTAGCTGTCATTCACTCGTGACAGAAATAGATATTGCCTACTGTCTCAAGCATAGCACGTCTTAAATTAAAATAACGTACCGCTTCAAAATTCTGCACGAAATATAGCTGAATGTCACACTCACGCGAAATTCCACTGTGCAATGCCGTGACAGATTATTTTGATGTTTATTTCGTATATTAAACCTACGCAAGTTTAATTTGAAAACGTCTTTCTTGCAATAGATTTAGTGATTATTAGTTCTTTGAGGTTCAACAGATAACGTTATTTTATTCAATTAAATTTTATACTAATTGATTTATACATTTTGACTACAGGCTTGCTGTAATAATAAAATATCCCAAATTTGATAATAAAATAGAAGTATATATTTATATATATTATATTCTTAAGAACGAAAATACGATGATGCTCGAATTCAACCAAAAAAAATATTATTAGTAATAATGAAAGAGACGCATGTTGCGTGAAATACCGAATTGTTGTTAACTAACACCATTTCATAGATCAAACCCGTACCAAGTGTCAATTAGTACGTACTTAATCATATAAGCCGCAAAAAGCATCCACTAATAGTTTTACGATGTTAATTTACGTTAGGCACGGTTTGAGTAAATGTGTTTATTTCACTACGTTTATGATCATATCGTCGTGGTTTAAGACACGTGTTTTGGCTCAATTCCAAAAACTTTCTCTTAAATCAGTGGTATGTTAAGAAAATTTGATTATTTGTAAACGTTTCTGGGATCTAAGTGAAATATATGACGTAGATTTTTAAAAAAATAATTTGATTTTACTATAGAATATGTGAGTACCATAAATATGTATCTGTTTCACAAATATTTTATTGGGAAAAAGTAACGTATTATAAAGTTGTATGTTTTCAAATATGATATAATATTAAAATGGTCACTTTATCTAAAGAAATTCTTTAAAAACCACACCTAAATAGTTAATTAATAACTTCATACGTAAATAATCTCATTTAAAAGATTAAAAAATAATAATATCTTCACGCTGAGTTCCGCACATAACAGGATAGGCAGAGGGAACCGTAGGAGCCGTAGGAACCTAGTGTTAAGACACAACGTTCTCCGCTTTCCGCCTTTAGAGGCACCGAGTTGAGTGGCGGAACTCTACGCCGCACTCTGCCTCGTTACCAGAGCGATGAAAATGATTCATTCTCCACGAGTGGGAAATCGAACCCACAACCCGTCGCGTTTACAGACAGACGGTGTGCCTCTGCGCCACGACGGCGACTTATTAAGTAGTATTATATTTTTTATATTATAATTTTTAATAAAAAGACATTTAAATAAACTGAATATTAAATCTTTTTATTAATTTGTCCTTTTTTCAAATTCAATTTATAATTTCAAATTAGCAATCATTATAAAGAATAATATGTACGTATCGCGAGACGTACTTTTAGCATGTTTATTGCCTGTTGACAAGCAACGTAAACGTCTACTTTAACAAGCTACGGGAATGTCATTAAATGTTCTTAGAAACTATTTTTAATAATAAATATGCAACTAATAGTTATATTTAGAATGAAGGCAAAGAGTAACTAAAATCGAGCCACAGTCAAAACCAAGAGAAAGAGAGAAAAGAGAGCATTTACATTTTCCGTCCACTCGAAATCATAACGTGCTATACTTCAATCGATTTTTTTTTATTTTGTGCATGAAAAGATCATTCAAAATGGAATTAAAATCCACAACAATCACCCACAGTCAAATATGTTTTAAATGTTTAAATGGAAATTTTTTATTTACGTAATGCTATAATCGTTTTGCTTTTGATATTTAAAAAAATTAAGACTACCTGCCGTTTCAAGCACTTGCTGCTTGCATGCTGCAAACATATCGACTTGCAACTTGCGTATTCCGGATAAAATATATGCAAAATATGTAAAATCTCAAAAAAACTGAAGCCCTTATAAGTTACGTCTAAAATATGACGAGTCGAGTCATACAACATTTTAATATAACCATTGCTATAATATATAAAAACCAACGACAATCAGTCTTCTACACATCTATCTGAACTAATATAAGAAATTGTATATTTTTATAGAATTAACCTAATTTATTCTCGTAAATTTTTAATATAATTATTGTATATTTAGTTAAAACGCGCCGTATCGAGAAATGAGAAATGATATAACTAGGTCACGTACGCAATATCAAACAAATTCAAATCGTACTTAATTATTATTTAACGGCAACTATTAACAGTGACAGCTATCACATATAATATATGTTGTCATATATTTGTCATACGCAATTTACCTAAACATAGCCGTACACAATTTCTGTACTAGAAAATAAATTGGAATTCTCAACTTCACAACCTCCACGTAGTATATCCTTCAACATTAACAATTGGCAAAGATTAGTAGAGTGCGTTAGTGCACATTGTGATGCATATTCTGATGAAACGAACGAAGGCCAAAGTAATAAACTGCTCACATAATACCAACGGTCAGCATTACATTTGCATGTGAATAATATTAATTACACTACCGTAGCGCAGTTTTGACATTTGTGATGTATTCGATGGTTATACATTCAAATTGGACACAAAATAACATTTATATTTATAAATATATTTTCTAGATCTGCGTAGAGCACTGCCACTCAATCATATCGATAAAAACTATTGCACAACAAATTAGAATTAATTAATATATAAGACTTAATATATAAGACGAAATAGCACAGAAGCGGCCTTATCATTATATGTAAGTGATATCTAACAGGCAACTTTTTATTTAATACAACTTATAGTAACATCTAAAATTAAAATAAATGCATTTTTATGTATGTTAGAAAATTTTATAAGCGTTAGTTATATAACTGCAGTGTTAATAACAGTTTTTAAACACTAGTTATATTGTTTATTGCATCACGTAAGAAACGACAAGAGAAAAAAGTTATTTTACTAGAGAACTCCTTTTTTAAGTGAAGAGATGCTAACATTGTTAGAAATATTGTCATACAAAATTATAACTACACGAATCACAAGCAACTTAAAACATATCTAGAAAAACTCTCCCGGAGGGGCTAGCCTGTAGTGGTTTAATGATATTTACATGACTTAATAACAATATGGCGCGAAATTTTAATATATGCGATGATTGTGGGTTCTATTCCCACTCGGGGCAACAAATCATTTTCAAAACACTATGTTTATTAGTGTTTATTTTCTCAATGTTATAATTCCCTAGCTGTGTCATATCAGTCTGTGTCAGATAATGTGTTGGTAACGTACGCCGTAGAGTAAATCGAATTTTATAATAACAAACGGCACTCATAAAAACGTGTTTCAGTGTTGCTAGAGATAATTACTTTCGCCTGCATCGAATTCAATAAACTTTTAATTAATATTGCGCGACATGTCAACGAGCCGATGAATATTACGATTATCAAATAAAATTCGTATTCCATTAATATGAAGGGCTCATAAATATTAAGTTTAAAGTAAAGAAAAAATTAATTACGTAAATTACTTTTAGCGCT
The DNA here is from genome assembly GCA_037127375.1 of Dione juno. Classification (NCBI taxonomy): domain Eukaryota; kingdom Metazoa; phylum Arthropoda; class Insecta; order Lepidoptera; family Nymphalidae; genus Dione; species Dione juno. The sequence goes on along the minus strand of JAXRJS010000041.1, from coordinate 8,552,741 downwards.
GTAATGATTTGAGTTGTTTATTATTTACTAGCAACTAACATTTGTATGTTTAAACGTCAATTTGATTACTTCGGCGTCATATAAGGACTTTTTATAGCGTACTAGCGACCAGTTTGCGGCTTGGCCCGCTTTATAGCGCCGCTCGATATACCTAAGCTTTTTTTTATATTTTCCGTTCAAATCACTTTTTCTATAAAAAATATTTTGCGCGGGAGATACTTGTGCGCGGTAAACGTGGTTACTCCGCGTAAATCCGGATCCCGTAGGAATTCGGGGATGAAATAGCCTATATATTGCTCCACAGCCTCCCATATCTTATACAGGGAGTTCCATAAGAATCAGTTCAGGTGTTCAGGAGATTAGCAAATTTTTTTTCAAAATATTGCGATATTGTTCCATCGGTTAACGCGTGATGTGAAGACTAAGGGAAATAGTGATTCATTTTTTCAAGGGAAATAGTGATTCCATGAGTCGGTGACTTCTTAAAGCACAGAAAAATTCAAACTTCTAAGTCAACGTAATCAAAAAATATAGCGTTTCTGCTTATTTTTTGCATTTTGTATAAAAATTGTTGCGTAATCAAAACCTACACCTACCTTCCCGTTGACCTACAGTTTTAAGATTCGGCAATAAGTTAGTACAATCAAAGAGAAAAATCCGAAATTGGAAATTTATAGACATATGCCAGAAAAAACCATTACAAACTTATACTGTAGTTCATTTCATACAAAATGAGTTTATATGACCGCAAATTTTAGTTTTGATCTAGACTTGTGAAAATTAACAAGAATATGCTTAGCACAGAAAGAAACCACTGGAAAGTTATACTTGTAGCTCGTTTCATAAAAAATCAGTGGATTTAAGTTTGTCAATTTTTATTACGTAGTATTTTCCTCACCCGAGAGCATTCTCCACTTATGCCTGGCATAAGTGGAAAATGCTCTCGGGTGTACTTTGTGACTCAAAGATGCCAATACAATTAAAAGGTAAAGTGTATAAAAGAGCAGTAAGACCAGCTATGTTGTATGGTGCAGAATGTTGGGCAGTCAAAAAACAGCATTGACAAAAAATGCACGTCCATGAGATGAAAATGCTTCGATGGGCTGCGGGAGTTACAAGACTTGATAAAATACGAAACGAGTATATCAGGGAAACTTTCAAAGTCGCACCTATAGTAGATAAGATGGTGGAAAGTCGACTGCGATGGTACGGGCATGTGATGAGAAAGGATGAATTTAGCGCCGTAAAAACTGCGCTGGCTATCCCAGACACAAAAAAGGGTAGAGAAAGACAGTCCACGTGGTGGACAACCGTTGCCAAAGATTTGGCGGGAGCAAACCTAGATATAGGGACAACCCAAGACCGTCTCACTTGGCGCCGGAATACAAGGAGGGCCGACCCCAAATAAAGGGAAAAGGCACGGAAGAAGAAGAAGTATTTTCTTCAGCGGAATACCTCCAATCATGGAATATGTATGGAACCCTCGGCGCGCGTGTAGTACCCACACTTGACAGATTTTTTTATAATGTATAACTTTAATAAAATCTATTATAAAACATATAACATGTTATCATACATTGTTATCTTAATATATTAATAGAATAACTTGAGTTTTTTATGATCTTAAAACTAAATTTTTACAAACAAAATAGCCAAGATATTAAAATTACACGAATGAATTGTTTTGAACGAATGAATTTACATGTAAGATCGTTGGTAATCTAATAACACAAATATTGCGTCGATATCTACGAATATAAATCACAAACAACAAGATATCAGTTATACTGATTCAGAATCAAGGTCAGAAAGTTAGAAGCGATGGCGATTCATAAATAAAATATAGAGGGACGGCCAGATGTGTTAACAAAAATATTTGCTTTAGATAAAAGCTGTATTTATAGAACGGTACCTAAATTAAAATATAAAAGAAAAGTTTTAAAAATATTAATAATGCTTTAGACTATTTGAAATTTTGATTCATAATGGTTGACAAAAGAAATGAAGGTCGAGCACAATTGCGTGCTATGGGAGATGCCAACGCCCAGCAGAGGACGAAGACAGGCTCATGGTGATGATTATAATTGGGAATTAAATCACTAAACAAAGGACATAGAAAAATTTGAATATTAGATTTTTTTATTTTAATAATCTATTTTAGTTCTTAGTATACATCGACAAAACGTTCTAATTCGCAGAGAACACTGTATAGTATTTTGTTCATTTAAAATAACTAAATAATTCAACTAATATATTTTTTTCTACGTCTGTTGGATTTGAACTGACATTCATCGCATTCAGCTAGTGTCCTGGAACAGTGCAGATGTGTCACATCTGGTTCCAGGATAATGTCTATTTAAAATATATGTTTTATGCCTACCTTGGCATAGATCATACATATAAAGTGGTTACATCATTAATTGTTTTTATGAGTATACTGTATTCTAATCATATAGTTCATCTTAAGTAGAAGTCAACATAATATTGGAAGGTGAGGCTTAAAAAGCCTCATTTAAAATTTATTAAACAATATAAAAATTGTATATATTCTACTATTCACACGATAAATGTTCTTTTTATAAGCAAGATAATATTTTTTTCTTTAATCCTCACGATAAACTCTATGGACATAAAACTAGAATACGTATTTTGGCTGAAATTCTATTTTTCTTTACACTGAATATGTATTCCGTGAATCTATCCAGCCAGCTGCGTCCTACAAAATCAATGAGTGCAGATTGGATTCCGAAGCAAAAGCACATTATTGGTTATAAAGTTATGCAATAACGTATGCACAGTACAGATATAGCAAAAAAAAAGGGCGTTCAATGCAATTTTGTTTCAATTCAATTTAATTTTTAAAATATTCATTTTTATCTAAAATTAAATATGTCGCTTCATAATACCCAACTTAACACCGTTCATTTTGATGGATGTATTCATTGATACAACGTAAAGAAATTGATCATTAAGAAATAGTAAAGTCAATATATGAAAATAACACATTATTATGTTACAATTTAATTTCAATTTTAATTAATTTTCACATCACAATAAATCGTATATAATAAATCAATCAATCAAAGTGATAACAGGATATTATAGTAAATCAAAATAGAATGAACTACTAATAAATGGGAGAACGTTGTGGGGGTTTGACTGTTGAATGCAATTGCGTCATATGAATTAGATCGATACGCTTATAAATTAAGATAACGTAGCAGAAATATTATCACAACAAAAGAAATACAAATTACAATATAATAGAAGGGAAAGATTTAAAATTCCTTTAAAAACAACTTTACTTCTAAAATTAAAAGTCAATATCTCATCTTCTAACAATGTAAATGAAATTAGAAAAATTGAAACAATAATTGTAAAAGAAAATAAATATTCACCAGTAAAAGTCAACAACTAATTTCCGTATTTTCTTTGCGGAGGAGACCCCTCGTCTTCCTCTGTGATTGAATCAGATTTCTTTATAATAACTCTTTAAAATAACTAGCGATATAAGAAAAATAATCTATTATATAATGTATGTGGAAATGACTCAGTGCAGGCATTTGCACAATGATTTATAAAAGAACTAGCTCGCTGGCGTGAGATGTACGTAATTAACATTTTTAAATAAATAACGATATGCTTTATTGTACTTGCATAGCAACATAAATCAACGACACAAAAATCGAATTAGATGTTGAGAAAAACGAACAAGAGAAGTAGCACTAACTGGCATTTATGATTTCAGACATTTTATATTTAATCCTAGCGAAGTTTATATTATTTGAGAATAAACGTCACTGGTGGCGTTACTAAAAACTAAAAAATATTCTCAGCTTTTAGTTTTCGCTTCACGCCGCCGTCAATTAGCATGTCGTTTGAAGATGCGCTGCTCTCTTTCATTGGAATTCAGAAATGGGACAAAAAGCCTGTGGAGCATGTCTGAAATGTACCCTATGTTTCACGTTTTAAAGTTGAATGTTAGTTATGGGGGCTGCGCCATGTGACATTTCACGGATGCGACAGCGGATCGGTAACGTGAAGTCGTGTGCGCGACATATGAGTAATGACAACAACGCACTGGCGTGTGTCGTCTGAGCCGAACGATCGCAGATATGCGTCTGGATGTATGGATTGAATGTTATGTAAGCGTGAAGGAAAATGAGAAATTATACAAATTATTTGTTGCGACATTAACAGCGAGTTAATGTTTCTTTTAATTTGCTGTAATAACATTCGACGTATTAATTAATTAATTTATCTACGACATGCGTAGGTAGGCAAGCATTGTAATTTTTCCACGGTGTAAATATTATGCAAGACTTATACTTATTGAATTTTATACAAATAAATAAAGATATTATATTATGAAATGCCTTAGCTCGTATTTTATTATGAATTTTAAGCGTATATTAAATATCTTTAGAGATTAAGCAGTGATATATCTGTTGTCATGTGTATGTACCTAAATGTGGTTAACCAAGTAACCTTTTTGCATTTCTTGCCTAACCGAACTAAAATAATCCGCCTACCACATCAAACACCGAGGAAATATCATAGAACATCCTTAACTGGAACGACAATAATAAATCAAAACCATTTGTAACCAGCTCATTTAGCTCAGCTCATTTAAGTATATATAATTAAATAATATTAAATTGTTTTTATTCCTTCATAAATCATTTCAATAATTTCGTCCGTCTGTTAGGTACTATATAACTTATCTATATGTAAAAATGAATCTAATTATCTTGGCTATTGTATCACGCGTGAACGGATAGAAATTTTGTTGTATTCATTATTGTTAGGAGAAGATAGTAACTTATTTTTGTAGTTCATTTCATACAAAAATAATTCATTTTGTATCATGAAAAATAATTCATTTTGTATCATGAAACTGGTACGGAACACTTGGTGCTCAAGTATCACTCGCACTTGACAAATATTTATTTAAATTGTCAAATTTTAAGTTGCAAACATACCTATCAGATAACACACATATATATATTAGGTATGTATGTAAAAGGAATCTAATGCTATAAAATCTAAACATATAAATAAAAATAAAGATTTTTTTTTTTAATATTGTCTGTCTGTCTATCTTTCTGTTTGTCCGGGCAAATCTACGAAAAAGCTGATTCGATGATTATGGGAATTTTACCGGAACATAGAGGAGGTCATGAAGACATAAAGGTTACTTTTCATCCCAAAATTCTCACGAGATCGGGATTTACGCGGGTAAAACCGCCTTTACCACGCGAGTACCTTCCGCCCAGATAAAATTTTGCATATAAGAAGATAATTTTTCATTATGTTATAGAAATATGTCATAGAAAAAGTATTCCGAAGGGACAAAATAGAAATATCAAGTTAATATGTACTGTACATACATATTATTGTAGAGTAAATCCGAGACCAAGTGGGGAGAGACGCGAACGAGTCGCAAATATATTTATATATTACAAGCACTTGTACCACATTGGTCTCATTTTTATTAATAATAGACACTAAAGAAAACTTTATAAAGAGTTGATGTTATTGTGTATAACACAATAACAAGAAGACACATGATGATATTTGTTTATAAATCAGAAGTCGTATAAATCTAAATAATTAAACTGCATACTTATTAAAAAGTAAGTATATTCATTGGGTACGGAGGATTAATAAAACGTTCGTAAATTAATATTCACGACATTATCGCACCAATTTCAGAGTGGAAATTAAATAACGACAATCCGTTCAATCTGCACCAGACGACTACTGCATTATTCAACGTATGCTAAATCTTGGGATTAATAATAGATGAAGGAAAAAGTGTATCCCTCAAAATTGGCGAAGAAATTCTATAGTGACCCTTTCAATGTTAAAGGACTTTCAGTTCTTTCGTCTCTGACACAAAATTCAATGATAGAACTTCTAGACTATTTCGTTCGAGCATTATTTTGGCCACAAAGGTTTTGATTAGAAGCAATGGCAAAGCTCTTTTACAAAAGCTACTTTTTTACTTACTAATCATAAACGAAATATTTTTTTAGTTCAGCTTTGTATACTTAAAATTAATTTTTAGATAAAGGATATTAGTAAGTAAACGTACATCATACTACATCATAGTATATCATAAAAAAATGTTATTATTTATATAAAATGAAGATGTTAAAGCTTTCCTTATTTATATTTTAAAGTTATCAATGCATTCTAAATGGTACATAACAAAATGTAATTTGTAATAACAACAAATATAACAAGTCGTTGCAAAAGATGCAATGCTCGTCGCCCGAACGCGATACCCGCAGACAATCGTTGTGGTAATAACCGTAACGAGTTCACCGTCGATCCCGTTCTCATCTGTATTGTGTCGGGTCCAGCCGACCACGCAATAACCTAAAGCTGCCGGTTTGCAAACAACTCACAAAGTAAATTCGTTTCCATTCAACCCAATCGTTATCTTTTTGATATATGTATGTCAAATGTTTTAACGTAACGAGAATTTCTCCTCGTAATCTTTTAAATAGATTGCACCTACATATATGATTGTAGATATGCTACGAGATGTATGATTAAGGAGTTTTTTATTTATTAGTTGAGGTAGTTCTATGCATGATACACTGAAACATTTTGTGAAAATAAACAATATTTAAATTGCAAGTTAAGCCAATTAAAAAAATAACTAAGTTTGTAAATCTTTGTCATTACTTTCAGCCTTTAAACTATATACCGGTGTTTGTTTCGTAGTCACATTTAACATATCCTATTATTGTTTAGCTTTAGTGCTGCACGAAGGATTCATATAGTACCTACGCAATTTGCCACGTTATTTCTGTTATACAAAAGTCGGACAGTGCGCATCTTTGAGTCGGCGTGTCAATGATATGTCAGGCGCGCGAAGTGGGCTAGATAATGTAGCTCAACCTTTTGTCTACCAACTAACTTGGTGTGAAACGACTTACGCTTGCATCGCTAAAATAATGACTTTGCCTTTACAAACAATGCTAGAATAACTAACTTTGTGGTCACAGAAAACCATTTTAGATAACAAAAATATTACCAATGAGTTGTTTTAAATAGACCAGCTACATCCTAAATATTGTAATAATTATTTTGTTTAAATTATTTTTTTTAATTTTATTAAATATTGTAATAATTAATTTAATTTACATTAAATTAAATTAATAAATTTCTATGTCACTCATAATATAACATAGTACAATTTCTCACAATAGTTCATCAAATTACGATTGGGTTGTACATTTATAAATAAAATCAGCTTTTTACTTAACAGCCGAAACTAAAAAGCCGAAACAACGAAAAGTTTAAGTTTAAGATTACATTACATGGGACAAAGCATTTTGAAATTTATCTTTATCATGATAACCAGGTGTCGTGATATTAATTTTAAAAGTTATCTTATCTTTAAACTGTACTAGTGTAGACGTCTTATACTAACAAACAGCGTCAGGAAGAAATAACTTGTAAAAACCAAGTGAGTGAAGATCTCCTAAAAATGTTTTATCACAATCGGATTCTAAATACTTTAAGTTTTGCTTTTATGTACCTATTTAATATTTTATGTAAGCCTCTAGTGACTTTTCTTCAAGCGATATTTGGGATCTTGCCACAAGTAGAATATTGTGAGAACATTGGCATCACAATGAGTAAAAAGCCTTCACAAAATTACTTACAGGTCACAAAAAGGAAGAGTTCACGAATTTAAAGTACATACAATAAAATTAAAGTAAGGAAGTATAAACTATTCTTAATCAATAAACAATTCAGAAAAATATTAAAAAAAAGAATAATTTTATATTGGTACTATTACAGATTGACGAACTCTATATCAATTATATTTTAGAATAATCATTGATATATCACCCTAGATATATCCAAAGAAGAACAAAGTTGGCATAGATATGGGGATCAAAGTGCAGCGTGGGCGAACGACCCAATACCACAAGCGGCACATCACTTGCGCACGCGCACCGGACCTTTACAAGAAGAAAACGCGCAAATAATTTAAATTACTTACTTTTAAATTTATCGTAAAAAAAGTAATTAAAAATTACTTTCATAAAATAAAATTAGAAAAAGAAATGTAAAGCATTCCTTATATTTATAAAATTAAATTTATTTATGAAGTGATAAATATTTAAAAAATAAAAAAATTAAAGTAAAGTCAGTTATCATAGGATTGGAATAAAACAATTTTCTTTTTAGTTTTCTATATTCTATATAGGTACATATGTTTCAATTACATTTAAGCCAATTGTTAAGATATAAGGCAAAGGGCCGGTGCCGCGCTCTACGGTATGTACTTGAAATTGAGGTTATGTTGTGGTACTGTTTAGGAAAAGTCATTTCAAGTTTGATCACAAATTCGTTCTAAAAGTTGAGTACAATAAGAGTGAATATCGCTTAAAGGATGTATAAGTCAAAGCAGCCTGAAAAGCTGCGCGCGCAACCGGCATGGCCGCCACGGTACACCTGACTGCCAATACACCTTGACATCTTAACTGAATTACTGCACCTATCAACATTAATAAGCATCCGATGCCTTAACTAGCCATAGTAGACATCTCTAGAATAAATGGTCACGTGAATAACATGCTTTCCACCGATAACGAAAAGTTTTCAACACGACCAATCAGCTGATTACCAAACTTTTGTCGATGTTTATATTCCGGAAACCCAACTTATCACTGAAAATGTGTCGAGTTTTGCGTAGTAGAGCACAAACGAGGCGATAATCTCTCGTAATCTAAGTAGGCGATCTGATATCGGTGAATGCATCGGATGCACTTCCGGCAGCGCGCACTGGGCACGGCCGGCGTTCGACTTGCGTACCTGGACTAGTCTGCCAACTGAGACCTCCGACGAACATCTTCCTGCAAGATAAACATGACGATTAGATCCTGAAACCGGAAGCGAACCGCACGCGGCTACTGAGAGCACACATACCCCGGATCGTTGGGCACTTCGGCGGGGCTATGGGCGACATCCTGACTCTGGGTTTCCATGGGTTTGAACGCCGGCGGCGTGGGGCGGGCCGGCGGACACACTACGACTACGATCGAGCAAAACGCGGCGGGGACGGCTCCCGGAGTCGCTTGCACTACCGACTACCGGCACGGCGGCACGAGACTGCCGCGACGGCGCACCCCTCCACGCAGCGGAGCGGCCGCCCGCCCCCGCCACCCCGCCGCCGCATCGATTCATTCATTTCGTACACAATTATTCATGGGCCGCGATGGACGTGCGCCGCCACCACGTGAGCGCGCGCCACGTGCTCGCCCCCCGCCGCGCGCACGCAGCTAACGGCCGCCCTCGAGCACGCCCACCGTTCACCCGCCGCGCACCCATAGTGGTCCGCCACCGGTAGCGCTGCCCACCCCCACACACCAGCTCGTTACTATTATCCACTCATATTTCGATAAATAAAAGTTTCGTAAAATTACTTTACCAATATTTCAGGTGTGATACCTAGAGCCATAAGTAATCAGTTAAAATCAAATAGCCCTACTGAAACTTTCAGGAATCATTCACATTTTTAAACATTTTGTTGGAAAATGATGCCAATACTTTATCAACAATATATATTAATACGATTATTTATCAATACGATATTTTAACCTCGTATTACTTTTAGTATTTAATAACGTATTGAATATGCTATATATATTGCATAAGTAATCTTAAAGGTTGTTGCAAATCTCTAAAATTTCTTAATGTTACGAAATAAATACGCGAAAACTAGTCACTACGACGCGCTACAATTGCATGCTACGCGGCGATCGCTTAATATCTGCCGGTGAACACGCGGCTTAATTTCTTTCAAAAAAACATTTCGCGATATATTCAAATATCACGGAATAAATAAATATTTAAACGTAAATACATTAAATACTCAAAATAAATATTTGAATCATAAACTGACCCCGTTTATAACAAATAAGTTACAAGTTATTTAATATATAGTTTTACAAGAAGACAATTATCCTTATATTTTGAATTAGCCCAAATCAATACAATATTATTCTTTATAGGCTTTTAGAATATATATATTAAAAAAATCTATATACATAAACGCATAAACCTATAATCATTGATTTAGTAAAATCTTATACGGAGCTGTTATAATCGTCTCTCATTGAAGTAAATGTGAAAATACATTAAGGGAAATACTTGCAAGAGCCGAAACATTTATTTGATAAACTAAAAAAATATTTAGAAACGTATTAATAATATTATAAAGCTGAGAAAAACTTCACATGAGTTTATTACATCCTTCCCTCACTGGTCTTACATTTCGATTTACCCAACATGACACTTTCCGCTAAGTCAACCGAAACGCAATAACTCCGGATTAGAAATCAGGGTACAAAATATAACCAACCAACCAAAGTATGATATGTCTGATAAATCTACAATATTTGCGGTAAAACATTTTACAAAGTAATATTGAATATTTTCTATTGAGACTTAAAAAACTGTTAGAATAATATCTATATAGTATAGAATAAAACGGCAACTAAATCGCACATTATTTGTTTTGCAAAAGAATCATTTAAAGTGACAAAAAAATTATAATAGAAGACGAATCAATTACTTTTAAAAAATTTTTGTCTGTATATCTGTTTGTAAACGCTAATTTTGATTTTCAAGTATTGGACATATATTTTTGTTATATAACTAATATACTATAAGGGTTAAATAGTGTATGATTTATTTTGAAGAGACCTGCCAGCTGCAAAAACAGCGTAGTCTATTAAAAGAAAAAAATAGATTATGCCTTAACAAAAGTTGATCAACGCTATTGGCATATTCATATACGTATAATAATTTCAGATCTGATCAAATACCGGCGCTAAATCCAACACTAACCTTTTGAATATTATTTCTACTCTATATTCCATTGAAATGTGAAACATAGGTGAGGGTGCTAACTATTTCCTGAAATAAAATAAATATACATTTGTCTAATATGTCGAAGGTAGCAGGTTCAAATAGTTTATAAAGCAAATGTTTATTATTTAACTATATAAACACGTGTACTAATGGCCGGAAAGATACGTCTAGTCTAGTCTCTAGTAATATGTAAATATTTTTTTATTGAATAATTAAAAGAATTTTAAATAACCAACTTTGGACTAAATATCTAATTACGATTAAAATAACATATACTTAAATATACCTAAATATATAACTACCTTCAAAATTATTTCCGAAACATTCGCTACAGCCGGAATCTTATCTAGTTGTACCGAAGTACACTCTACTATTATTGGATTACCTTTTGTTGCCCAAAATATGTAATGGCTCCAGACTGAATTCGAACCTAAATCGGATATAGGTCGAACATTAATCTACGTGCTTAAATAGATGCAGCTCCAACCTGCTATTTTGGTACGTGAGGTTAAAATATCGTATTGATTTATCTGTATTGTGTGGTCTTCCATTTATCTTTCGTCTGTTGTATTTCAATATGTTATATTCAAACTATTATTTTATACCTATTTATATTAATTAATTACTAAGAATCTTATATGATAGTTAGTGTTACAATGATAAGGATATTATAATTGAGTTATATAGAAGTAATTTTTTTATATTCGAGGCTGTCGTGACAGTGTCAGTGTGTAACTCCAAACGCGATGATTGTAAGTTCGATTCCCACTTGGAGGACGGAATTATTTTAATTTCTTTGTTGCCTCCCACTACAGCGGAAGATGGAGAACAGTGTCGTAGCACTAATTTATCCCTATGGCTATATACGGAGTACAAAATAGAAAAGATGATACAATTTTCGTACTAATCTCGACTATTCAACGTTATTTCTAGAGATAAGATCTAGCAGTGATTATTTTTATGACTTTGAAACGATTCTTCCAGTGTATTAAAAGAATACAATTAAAATTTAAGAATCCAGCTAACCCGAGTCGAATTTTTATTTGACAATATAGCTGGAGATCGGTATTTATTAATATTTGTTGAATTTACATGCAATTGCTGAATATACTGGTAATTCTTACAAAACATTAATAACCACACATCAATATGCATGGTAATAAATGTCTAGTAGCTACCGTCAATATGTTATAGATATTTGCAATTGCTTAATTTTAAACAGACAATTCGCAATATACCTAATTTGTACAATTCCCCAAAAAAAATTTTTTTTTAATTTTCTTTCAAACATGTGAACTAAATAAAACACTCATTAATAATCCCATTATCGCTAGCTGTTATAAACTTAAAAATAGAAAACTATAAAAATTCGTTACAAACACGTACATTACGATCCAACAGATATGAAAACAACAAATGTTCAACATTCATGAGGTATTATAGGGCTATATATAAAATGAAAACGTATTCGGCTAAAGCTTACAATTGTTAGTTCTTATGTTTCTATATAAAAAGATAATAATTTATCGTTAGTGTTTATAATTTTAAAACTTTTAATTAAATTCAATTGAAGGTTTTAAAATTGTTGATATGTAACGATAACGAACTTTTTTTAATTCTTGCATTTTTTAAATACATTTAAATTTATATATTAAGTACACTTAAAATATTCTTTTCAAAAAGTATATCAACTAAAAGTGTGAAATCCTCGAAATTTTGTTTTTTTTTATTATGTTCCGCTCTATGGCCAAAAGTATCATAAAAACAATTCCGTATAAAATAATCCATTCTACAGCAAAATTTAACGCCTAAACGCGTAATTGCTTTAATATAAGAAAACTATTGCGTTGCTAGTTTAAACTTAATTTATCAGTATTGTAATATTATTTCAAGACGAAGCAAATTATGGAACGAATTGTATCTAAACAATTACTAGTTGTATAAACTATAAAAGACTGTAATATCTAAGACTATAATGTCCATGACTATAAAATAATGTCAATGAATAAATGTTTTAATTAGTACCATTAGATAACTCAATTTAATACGAAAAAGCACTTGTCTCTCCCACCGTCCATAGCCACAACGCGTTTCCATAAAAGGATAGTAAAATATTCATAAACCTAACGGTCGGTCAAGTTTCTTAAAATAAGTTCAAAGTGTTGCTTTAGAAACTTTCAACTAATTACTTTATATAACTACATTATTGTATTGTTTCGCTCTATGATTACCGCGTTTAATATTTTTCCAGTACTTTTTTTCCATTTTTTATAGAACATTAACATACTCTCTACTATTTTCCAATACCAAAGTACAAAAGGAAATTAAAGATGATGAATGAAAAGGTGATGTTAAGTTACGTTAGCTTCATATGAAACCATTACAATAGTTAATACTATTTTATATAATGTATTAAGATTAGTTTTCTTTGAAATATTCTTTTTAAACATGGAAATTACTAGCTTTACTCTAATACAGCATGGTAGTATAATCTGTATAAATTATAACTAAAATTTACTATTACACTGATTACACTTATCTGTCACAAAACTAAACCACTTTTGACATAAAATGAATAATAATGTCTTAAATATATAAATTGTATATTACACATATTAATAATATAGTAATGAAAAAACATACATACATACACATACATACATAAATATATAATTAATAGTAAGAAATAATAGTAACACACGTTGATTCAATCATCTTATAATTTATTACACAGCCACAATATCTTATTACAATAACAAGTAGTCAATTAATTAATACGTAAATTAACTTATAAAACACACGAAACATATAAAATCATTCGAGCATAAATAATAACATACATAATATTATGTGCGTGAGAATCGTTATTATATAATTCAATTTCATATTTTAATATAGAGTTCTTTCATAAAAATGGTTAAAAGGGCCTAGTCGGTTAAGCATAAAGCTTATATGTACATATAAGTTATAGACTATAGCTAACTAATATATAATTAGCATATATTTTAACAAGTTTGATTTAATGGAATGGTATGCAAATGCCCTTTAAAATACTTTTAAAATGTCGGCATATTAGCAGGCTAGACAAAGAGAACCTTATGATAAGACACTCCATTCCCCGATGTCTCGAATCATTACGTGTTGAGGCCGAACTCAACGCAGCGTTTTGTCTCGTTACCAGAGCGGATGGAGCGAGCGAGCCACCCAGGTGGGAATCGAGCCCACAACCGTCGCAGTACATACAAATATGGTTAAAACTATTATTTAGAAGCCAGTTCAGTTTTAATGTTTAACAGACTCGACCCTTTGTGGCAAATAAAAAACTCAAAACTTATAATTATAATATGAAGTATATACACAGTAAATTAATTATAAAAAATATAATTGTTTCTTGGAAAATTAAACGTATACATAATTTATGCACCCCAAAGTGAAATGATACATTTATTATTAAAATAATCTAAATATGTACTGCTTCATATACAATAATTATAAATACAATATTTATTTTAATTATCAATTGTAAATGTTAAGTCAATATGAAATTTTAAATGACAATTTATTTTGGGCAAAAATGTGGTAACTGTTTAAAATAAATTTAGTACATTACACAACCCTTCGTCTGTATCGGATAAGTATGAAATATTAATATAAATTTGACTAATCTGTATATTGAATATGTATTAAACAGTAGACAATATATATATATATATATATATATATATATATATATATATATATATATATATATATATATATATATATATATATATATATATATATATATATATATATATATATATATATACATACATTGATAATATCATATCAATGCTGACTACTGTACCTATATATACGCAAAACACTTAATAAATAATAAAACAAATTATTCTAATACAAACGTTTAATACAAAAGAACTGATAATAATAAAAATAGTTCCCAAAATAGTAATTTAATTCTAATTATAAAGCCTTTAAAGAGTCACAACCATTTATGTTATAAGAACAAGTACAACAAACCGCACACCTTCACATTTCAAGCGCCCTAAACCTCCGTTTACAACAAGCGATGATACCAACGACAAAAGCTTCACTACCACAAACAATTTTGTTACATCATATACGACTAAAATCTACCATTTATCAATCAAATTACGTATATGATTTTAAAAATTTGTTTTAAAAAGTGAAATATTTTTAACTGTAATAAAGATCATACCTTTAAATCGTAATGACGCAATATGGAACGTAATAGTTTATCAGAGCAAATTTCAATCGATACAATTTTTTCATGTTTATTATATATTTGCAATATTCTCTGATATGGTAAGTCACCATGAAATGTGTCTATATGAGAATAGAGAGAAAAACGAAGTGGCCTTCCACTGTGATCTATTGTGCCTTAGCAATCAAGCACTGTGCTCTAAGATACTATATATATTTTAATAAATAGAATTAGCGCATGCTCATTAACATAAGTATATTTTTATGCGAACGAATTGAAAGCAAATATTTTAGTAAATTTTATTTACTAATATTATATTAATAAATTAAACAAATTTAGAGTACATAAATGGAATTAAAAGAATCAGATATCTCAGATAATCCAAATAAAATCACTATAGTCTTTCATATTCCTTAAATTTTTCTACATAATTATAATCGATTTGGAACTTAAAATAACGGCCATATTTATTTTTTTTAAAGTTAAATATTAAATGGCCGCTATATAGCCTCAATTTATAGAAATCGATGTTTTCATCATCTCAGACATCACGTGCGTTATAAATTGGAATGTTACAATAAAAAAGAGAATTACAAAAATAAGAAAGCAACATAATTTCGATATATTTTATAAAAAGCGTCAAGCCCATCATTAAAGACACAAAACATTTATGCCCTTTTCGTGGGTTTTCTGACATTATTCTAATAAAATATTTAAAGCTAAGCTGAGATCGCATAAAACTAATAAGTCAAAGCCATAATTAAAATCGAATAAATAAAAATTAAGCATCAATTGCACATAAAAAAGCTAAACATATAAATAAGCAGTCTTTTCGTCAAGTAATTTAAAGCGTAAAATTGCTAAAAGCAAAAATATTGCCACAAAAAGCAGTTAGGCGCTATGTAAACTTCAAGCCAACAATATATCCAACCAGCCAACATAAAAAGGTAATTTGACTTAAAAATTTAAACTGTAAATAAATAATGTATTATTAAGATTGGAATTGTTTATAATAGTTATAAATTATCACTTTAACACAAATATTTTAGTGACATAGTGGCAAAAAGTATGCACATTTAAATATGTGCATATTTTTTAACACCCGCCCACATAAAAGCAGAAATCGAATTGATTCGCATTAGAATTATTTCAAAACTAAATTAAAAATTAGTCAAATATCCTTAGTAAACGTAATAAAAAAGCAGTATAAACGCATTGCATATATTACAATAAATATATGCATAGTAAAATATATTTTCTATATTTAGAAACATATAAGCGTATAAAAACTTGAACGAATCAACACTCGAACCCCCGTCTCTTGGACGATTACCAAGAGGCCTAGGTTCGAATTCCGTTAGGTTTAAAAATTTTAAACATTTCTAAATTTTTTATTTCATTGTGTGTAAAATGTTAAAATATACGACTTATTACGAATGTCATATTACATTAAATAAAAATGTGTGACTGACAACCTTGAAGATTGAAAACATGCCAATAATCTATATTTACTTACTTGATAACGATTAATTATGCAATTATATTTAAATAGATGTGGGCCACTATGAACATTCATGAAGATCGAAAAACATATCTCGATCGATATATCGACTTTCGATTTTTCATCATTTAGTAAAGACAGTTAATTATAGACATATTCCTTTTAATAGAATATATGATCATCTAGTACCCTTATGTAAATAATTATTTATTAAGTTTCGATTATAATTACCCACTTCTATTCTAAAACAATTATATAGATATCATCATATTGTTTCCAAGATGTAAAATATAAATACGATATTTTACAGGAATAATGCATTGTATACAATATATGCTTAGAAATTATTGTGTAATCTTTAATATTTGCATAATAAACTTTTTAAATTTGACAGTAAAAAAAGAAGTAAATATATTTGGTTCTTACATATGATTCTTATTATGATTGTCATGTATTGTTGAAAAAATCAATTAAATTGATATCCTTTTTTGTGTATTAACCTATAATACTGTACTCACAGACATTTATTATTTACTTACACTTAAGCGCAACAATTCTTAAGCATAATAAACTAGTAAATCAGGTAACTTAAGAGGTAGATAAAATGATTCACTTGAAATTTTTTATCACTGGTAAATGCAATTAAATATCACTTTCATCACAATTTCAACCTTTTTTTAAATATACATAAAAAATACTTGTTAACATAATATTTATCTAAAAACTGGCCCAAAAATTTAAAAAAAATAATAAGATGTTTAACGAAAGACAACATATAAAGAGTTTTGACTAGGCGAAGCATTCTAAAAGAATATAAATATAAGAACCTGCCATGAAGTTATGTAAAATGTTAAATAAATTATTTAACATTTCAAATAAATATTATATTTTAAATATCATAAAGGGCATACTCAATTATCCGCATAAAATATAACATATTAAAACTTGCTCCGTATAGTCAATAATATCTATACACTCGATGAAATAAATATAATATCGATTATTAAAAAATCGATTATTTATTTTTAATCTGTGCATTTTCCGCGGTGGAAGCTAACAGTGCAGACAGAGTAGCGTGAGTGGCACTCAAATTTCCCGATGTGGGTATTAAATTTGGATTATTTATTATGCCATTTGAACCAGAACTGACTATAGTTACGTTAGGAGGCGGTGTTACGCCATTTGCAAAGCCAGTCGACAATACTTTTTGTGTGTTATGCATCATAAAGGATTTAGATCCCGTACTACCTAGTGTGAGAACTTTTTTCAGCATAACAGATGAATTACACGCATTGTCTATCATATCTTTTGTGGTAGAAATAGCGTCGTAATCAATATTTTTCTGTGAATGCGAAGGACGTACAGCCACATTGAAAGAGACGGCAGAAGGAGAGCGACTGATGAGATTTTTTGAAACTATAGCATTATGTAGGATGTTTCCTGTAGGAAATGATTTAGATGTTACATTGACATACTGAGGGGTAGCCATGATGGCGGTGGAAGTTCGCGTGCCGAAGCCGATGAAACTGGCCGTGCCCTGAGACATCACTGTGCTGATCGTGCCGGATTTTGTGTTAATCGGTATACTGTAACAAAAATATAATGATAAATTAGATCTTAACAATGGCTTTTATATATAATTCATAATGGATGCGGAACTTATCTTTTTCTATAGCTTCCATATTATTAAATAGTTTCTCAGAAATATTTCTTTTCTCTTAGAAGAGCTGTGATATATTGATTTGCCTCCTATTTTAACAGAAGTGATTTTCGAACTGCGCCTCTTGGATACCGTCCAAGCGCTCTATCCAATCGGGCTTTACGTTCTTAACGTTTAAATTATTAAACATTTGCGAAAACCATTTATCGCTAACGATAATATCTGCCTAAGTAGATTGTGTTCAAATCAAAATTAATTGTTACTAGCGCGAATAATTAGTGGATTAGGAACTTATATAAAGGAAATAATAAAAAACATGCGTTACCATTGCGTGCTCTCCATTACTCAGACAAAAAAATACATTATACATTTAATACCTAACATTTCAAGTCTAACTAAACTTACGGTCGATAAGCCGAATTTCTCCAAAAAAAAACTATAACAAAACTTGTATATGTGCCTACATAGGCATATATACAATTTTGGTTATAATTAGTATACGATACATATCGTACTCAACAATTTATCGTACTTAGTAATTTATATCTAGTACATCGTATGATGGAGGAACTAGTGTAGTGTGAACAACAGAACTCACCTCCGAATCATGTGCGAGTTGGACCCCGGGATGCTCTGTATGGTGACGGTCGCTTGCGGGCCGAGGCGCGCGGGCGGCGCGGGCGGCGGCGGCAGCGCCCGGCTGCTGTAGTAGTGCACGGTGCCGCCCAGGCGGGGCGCCAGGTGCGTCACCGGCACGCTGTGCACCATCCCGCTGGTGGTGGACGCCACGGTTATACACTTTGTTGTGTTGCTTGTGAACTGTGAATGTAAACAAATAAAATCAATTACAATTATAAATATAAATATTGACAATTATATCATTTCGTCGTGGTAACGGGTTTCGTGAGCGGGAACGGAGTATGTTTAAAGCAGGTTCTTACTGTATGTTGTAATGAAATGGAATTTATTAAAATTCCATTGTTCCATTCCATTGTTTTGATATACTTTCCAAATATATAAACTTTTTCATAATACGTCAAGTAGTCCCAAAAAACTGAGCACAAAGCGCTAAGGTTCTGCATACATATATATCCACATGTGTGCGTGACCTTTCTCCAGTGTGATTGACACTGTTCTTGAAGGTTTACGAGGTCTCCCTACCTCTCTTAAAACTTTCTCATCATATAAACATGTTTACTATTACTTCATCACTCGTCTTCTCAACACACCCAAACCACCTAAACACAATTTTTATCATTTCTACTATATCTCGACATATCTGACATTCTGAGTATCGAATATTGTAGATTGGAATAACTATACCACATATCCTATGAATGCATCTCAATATTATTAAAATTTCTTTCATTTGCAATTTTCAAATAATATAATATTTTATTACATTGTTAAAAACAAGTAACCCACTAAAGTCAATTTGGAATGGATGGGAAAATTTACTATATATTACTTTCCTCGCTCAGGTAACAAGACAATGCGCGGCCTTGAGTTACGCAATATCTCGAAAATTAGGCGGAAAGCGAGACACGGAGTTTCCGTTTCCGAAAACTATATGTGGGATATAGCGTAAAGGTACTTATTTATATCTTTAATTATCCTAAAGGTGGCTGGGATTAAGGCATCTAATATTATATAATACATTATAACGAAGAAAAAATGAAGCTTCAAGGACTAAATAAATATTTTTATTACAATAGATAGTCTATGAAATAAATATTATTGTTATACATTTACAAAAATATTTATAGTGCAGAAAACACGTATCTTACTCGTAACACGTATCTAAAAAGCCATAGGTTATCGATTCATTCGCTGTACGAAATTAATGAATTACGACTTTGTTGATTAAGAATTTGTCTCAAAGCGAAAATTTTGCACAGTTAAAGTGAATCTATCATAAGTTCCATACATACAGTGTGTAAGTAATTTTTTATATTTTTATTTTAAAAGCTATCACGAATATTCTTTTTTTGTATTCTTTAACTTAAACCATTGTGGCGCATGTAGACGTGATGGGTGTCCGTTCGATTGCCACTAGGATTAATAAGTAATTGTGATGTTTAGTTCCGCCTCCCAATACATAATCTCTCGAATTTAGAACGAAAGCGGAGAGCAGTGTCTCGACACTAATTTATCTCTGCTTAATGCGAAATAAAGCGTAAAGCACTTTATTTACTTAACAGAAAAAGTGGCGCAATTCTACGGCAAATTTTATTTTGTATTATAATGAAAGAAATAGATATAATTAAGACAATTGTACAATAGCATGTCGTTCTAAATTATCTATATTCTACTAAAATTAAAAATTATCATCATTTAGCATTAAAGATCAATATAATTATTAAAGATCAATATTCTAATTTATGTCTTTAGTCATATTTTAAAACCAGAATACAGCCTAGAATAATATAATTTAAGTAAATATTACTTACGTTGCTAGTATTGAGTGTTGTGCCCAAATCAAATTCATCACCAACTAGTGTGATGGTGTCAGGATTAGCTCCGGTTAAGTTCTCAATTGTTTTTCTAGCATCCGCATCACTTTCAATATTACCCAAGTTGCGACTCAAAAATTCTATATCAGATTCAAGTAAGCCATCAACTAAATGACTTTGATCATCATCTGCCTTGCAAAGATCAAAATCATCATTTTCCAGCTTAATATCCTCCACTTTGATTTCATCCATATCAATTTCATCTATGTTCTCAATCTTAACACTCACGCCCAAATCACATGCTTTTAAACCATCTACTTTAATTTCATCCAGATCTTCCATTTTGATTCCATCTACTTTTATGTCGTCCATATCTTCCACTTTTATATCTGCAAAATCCTCTTTATCCATTGACACTTCGGAAAAAGCTCGAGAATTATCCGTATTTGTCATATATTGACTTGCATTGAAGTTTGCTGAATC
This sequence comes from Dione juno, assembly GCA_037127375.1. Classification (NCBI taxonomy): domain Eukaryota; kingdom Metazoa; phylum Arthropoda; class Insecta; order Lepidoptera; family Nymphalidae; genus Dione; species Dione juno. The sequence goes on along the minus strand of JAXRJS010000041.1, from coordinate 8,531,517 downwards.
AAAATCGTCGTGTACTTCTAGTTTAATATCGTCAATTTTGAATTTCTCTTCTTGTGAATTGCTTGTTGATGGTTGAGGACTGTCAGCATTAGTAAGATCTCCGCTTAGTGCCCTTTTTAATGCATAAGCCTTAATTTTTCGTAGCATGAATGGTGGTACTTTAAATCCAGTCAGTTCACCTAATAATGGGAGAGAACTATGCTTGTAGGCATCACTTGTTGCAAGCTCTTCAATGTCTTCTAACACCTAAAAAGAATATAAGAAAAATATTTTATATATGAAAATAAGCAAAACATATCATATTTAATTTCAACAGCATATGCACCACAAATTCACAGCACATATGCATTCATATCATATAATACTTTAACCATACCAAAACAAAGAAATAATAAAAAGGGAAAAAGAAATGTCTTACTGATTAAAAATGAAATCTAATACATTACAATGACGACTTATCATATATAAAAAATATTACCATAATGTAAGTTTTGCCTCCAACAGCATTAGCAAGGTTATGATTAGCGATCCACTCCTTATCCGCACTATCTGCAGGATAGCGGAGTAATCCAGCGTGTCTTGTGTATAGCCGCCCGCGGGAGTTACCCAGTCCTAATACCTAGTACAAATAAATAATATTTTATTTTTAAACTATTATTTAAATTATTTTTTTTATATTTATATTATTTTATTTTTAATAATTATTTTAAATTATTTTTAATCAGAGAACATAGTATCAAGAATAGAGGAAATTTAAAAGAATTTGCTCCCCGAGTGGAGGCCGAAGCTACAGGCATCGCGTTAGTCAGACGCTGTCCCACTGCGCTACAATGGCGTCAATTATTACTATTTTTTATATAAACCATTCTATAGTCCAGTTAAAGAAAGTTCTGCTAAACGCGGGTTAAGGCGTGAAACTGCAAAATCAAAGCAATAGTAAAATCTCTCTGAGTGAGCTATTAATTCAATAACACGAAATTCTAATATTTTAATAATTCAGATATATTTTGTATTATTCTTAATATTAACAGACTCGAAATAATATCAAAGTGTTGCGAGATATAACATTGCAACAATTGAAAATATGAGTTGATGAAGAATGTGTCGCATTTATAAATTTTCTCAAGAACAGAGATTCTTCCATCTTCTTTTATGAATCTTTTAGTGCATATAAATAATTTTTAAGCTTAATTTGTAAACAAACATTGTTATTAAAAGTTTTGTAAAGGAATAGTTTAATCTAAACTGCAAAAAAAGAAGATAATTTCAGTATTTTATAAAAAATTAATTCATTTATATATTGCCTACCTTATGAGCATGAGACCCCATTATAAACATTGTGTTTTGTGTTAATCTTGAAGGGTTCCATTTTTCTGGATCAAGCAGACTCGGTGCGGGTGATGATGACCTGCTGTCACTGTCTTCTTGTTTAATCTTCTTCACTTTTATAAGATCTGTGTCGATTTCTGTTTCTTTTCTTTTGTTTAAAGAATTCTGTACAAAAAAAAATCATATTTAACCAAGAATTGTTTCAAATAAAGAAACAGTGCCTAAGTTGATTTCATTGAATAAAAAACATATATATATATATATATATATATATATATATATATATATATATATATATATATATATATATATATATATATATATATATATATATATATATATATATATATATATATATATATATATATATATATATATATATATATATATATATAATATATATATATATATATATATATATATATATATATATATATATATATAATATATATATATATATATATATATATATATATATATAGATATATATATATATATATATATATATATATATATATATATATATATATATATATATATATATATAATTTCTTTTTTATATAATGATTTGTCATATTCTAAATTATTTTTTTAAGTATTTACACTATTGATTACTAGATACAACTTAATATATATAAATTACGTGTTACATTGTTTGTCCGCGATGAACTTATATACTAGTGTCCTGATTTTAATTTTGCACACTGTGCAGTTTGATTCAATTTGACAGATAGGATAGTTTATATCTCAATTTATAGTCCCAATATTTTTTACAGTTAACTATTTGTGTTGATTATCTGACAAAGGGCTATAATTATATGTCATTCCATGTGATTCAACAGACGGCGGTGTTAGATAATTAATTAGTCGGCTGGATTGTGTGAATATCCAATAGATTATCCAATAGATATTTAAAGTACAAAAGTTCAATTTAATTCAATTGATTTGACAATAGCGTGCCCAGCATGCTAGTAGAGCACAGATGTTTTATATGAGTTTTATATAAGCTACAGTTTATTCACGTATCATACCACCTATAAGCTTTCGGTCTTTATTCGTTAATAATAATTTCACTGTATTGAATAGTTAACTAGAATATAAAATAAGTTAAGCCTTAGCCACAGCAAGGTGTGGCTGGGTCTACTCATTTATTACAATATTTAAATACCTTTTTGTTTGTGTTCTTACAAATAAATTTATGTTGAAGTAGAGTAGAAATCAAATTAAGTCTGCATATAAAAGTAACTAACTGTGCTTCATAAAATATGCAGTTATACTGCATTTTTACCCTAAAATAACTTCTTATAAAACTTTTAAGGGGCCGCTGTGGCACAGTGTCTGATTGTAAACATGAGGGTTGTGGGATTGATGATTGAAATCTATCACTCAAAATGTAATGTCTTGAAAATTGGGGAAATATAGTGTTTTAAAAAGAGATTCCTTTTGCTTGCTGCGCTATAAAGCAAGAAACTGAAGGAATAAACATTAATACTTACTGCATCTTTACTCAGTTTATTTTCTGTGTCTATATAACTTGATTCAAAGGTAGCTGGCACTACACGAGGAGGTGTAGAATATAGTAATCTAGTTGCATCTAGCATGGCACGGCAAACTGCACGGACCTTGAATTTTACATTTATAACTGTTATCAAATGTCTTTGGTATATTTTTATTCCTTTTCTTAGTTTGTAAGAAATTATAGGTATTATTAAATTTAAATAACAATACAGAGGCAATAAATATTAGTATTATTAGTATTGACATTAATTTGTTGAAGACATTCAAATAGACAAATAGTAATAAATAAAAAAATTGTACATACCTGATCTTCACTCACAGATTCATCTCCCAAATTAAGTCTGATATTGTTAACAGCAGGAACAAAGAATTTCTATAAAAAATGATTATATTAATTTATTTATTTATTATTAAATAATATTGTACATTTTGGCAAGAACAATTAAATGTATTAAAAAAATACATGAAATTTTAAAAATAATTCTTAAAAAAGTGAATGTTTGTGTTTATCATCTTTTATCAAATTTGTGTTATTCTAAAATTTAGCAGTTCTATTGAGTCCTTTAATTAAGATGTTTTTAGTGTGCCAGTTGAGCATAAATCATTTTGCACACTTTTTATTTATGTGAGATGTTTGATATAATGCAACACAATTAATAAAAGTTTGGTAAATTTATCTAAGCAATTAGATATTCATAACGGATTTTCATGACAGCTTTTTATATTTCAACTTTAATCATGCACTTATTTTCATATTTATAAGATTCTCATATTTTTTATGAAATTAATAAAATAAATACACTTACTTCTAAATATTTTTTGATTACTTGATCAATTTCTCGAGTGACTGCCGACTGTATAGTTTGACGTAACATATCTAGAGATTTATTGGCACTTGCTCGAAATTCAGCAATAGGTCTTGAATGCGGCTGCACTGGACCAGGTAAACTAAACCTTCTATGCATAGCAGCAAGAGTACTGATGGCTATTTGACGAGTAATAGGTTGTTTCTAAACAAAAATAAAGATGACGATGTTTATCAAAACTATGAATGAAAACATTACTTTCAATGCTATAAATAGTAAATAAATTAGAAATTTTACTTACTGTTTGCATGTTTACCGTGGTCCCGGTCCGAATATTAATTATTTTGGCTGGTGACTGAAAATTCCATGTACCGTTGGTATTCTCCAATACTGCTACGTTTTTATTTGTGTCTACACTACCATTATTCTTTTGAATCACCATTTCGATTCTAGTTGTCTTTCTATTTACATTAATAATTTTCTGATAGCATATTATAATGCACATATATTGAAAGTTCACAAATACAAATTGTAATAATTCGTGTTTGAAATGCTTAATTAATCAATTTAAAAATTCTTTTTACGCATTATATTTTAAACACTTTTGACCAAATAAAAATAATAAATATCAAAATAGCAGTTCTACTTGAGTCACATTAAATTTGAAAATATTAAATACACGGTTATTATATCTAAGTTTAATTGAAATACATATAATTTATATTTATAGCACTAATTTTATTAAGTATTAAAATAAAGTATTAAAAGGAGTATCGTAAAACAAAACGCAACCATACTCCCAAAGATTAGGGTTGCCAAATACATAAAATATTATGACGCTTTGATTATTGTGAATGACGCATGCATATTATTGTAAATTTGAAATTAAAAATCTATATAATATATAAATAATATATATCAAATATATACGTAGTAATTACTTCGAACAAAGACGAAGAACAAATACATGAATTTAAAATCTTTGTTTTATATAGATCTCTACATGGTGGACCATGTTGAGATCCAGTTAGAACTGGACAACTTATGACTTATAATTTCTCTAGTTTATTCATAAATTTAATATCGCCTTTTTAATATGGAACTTTTGAAACAATGTATTAAAACTTTTTGCAGAGGCCCTTGCTGTTGATATTGTAACTACTAAATTTGTATTGTATTGCTAAGGAAAGTATTAGATGTTTTCTTGAAACTACTTATTTTTTTTAAATTTTATTACTAACAAGTAGAAAAAGTAGATTTTTAAATTTGTACTTAGTATTATTTTCGTCAATTTCCACTTGGCAACTATGGTCAAATTTCAAACGTCACTTAAATTTCATTATAATTTATAGTGCACTGAATCGGTAGTGGTACATCTAAAATTTCCAAGGCTATTGATCTGAGCTTTGAGCTTTCGGCTTTCGTAAATTATATAAAAGCTCTTTGTATTAGCAAAAACTTAAATTAGATAAAATTTTAAAATAAGCTTGTTGGACATCGGTGCTACTTAACAGTAAGGACTTATTTTTACCACAATAGATATATAGAAAATAAATGAAGCAGTAGAAATCGATAAAAATAATCACTATTTATACCACCTATTGGCGTATTTCAACGAGACACCTATCTCTCGTAGATATCTGTTGAAAGTGCTTATTTCTTATATAATACAAATAATAGTCTTACATTAAAATTGACTAACAATTTCTAAAATCGAGTTTTATTATTCGCCGAGTACGAGTTGCCTACCACGTACTATCTCACTGGCCATTGGCTCCGAAACGATCGTGACGTTACGACGTTTCACATAACTGCTCAATTAAGTAGTAGTATAATATTTTGTAGTGAATTATATAGTATACTGGTAAGTTTTGACTAATTCCATATAGAAAATAATTTGAATTACTCGATAAATAATAATAAAGTTAACAGTTATTTTAGCTTAGTAGAGTTATTAGAGTATAATCATTTTATTTACATTTACATTTTCATTCCATCTCAAAAAATGAACTTTGTACAGGAAAAACGAGTTTTTGATAGATGGTTCACTGACAAAAATGTGTTGCTTAATACTATAATAATAGTTTTTATACTTTATTATACTTACATATTTATGAATTAGTTTTTGTTTCTTTTTATAATTACAATTCATTTGAGTTTTTCATGAGAACTATGCCATGTGAAAGAATAATTACAATTTGTTCTCAGTCTTATTAACTTTGCTATGCTTTAATCTCAACTTAGATAATACAAAGCCAATTATATCTTTAACTATGATGAAAAGTAAAACATAATAAATAATGTGTAAAGCAAAAATCGGAGTAACAAACACATACTTTGAAGTTATGTTATGTTTACTTAAAATTTTTTAATTTTATTTAATTTCTCTTTTTTCATATTTGCATATTTATTAAGGATACTATTTCCCATGCATACTATTTCCCAGGACAATTAATTAAAGCATAACATCAACAAAGTAGCTAACTTTGTACCCATATCTACTTATATATTCAATCTTTTGCTATAAAAATATACTATTTTATTAACATTTCAATTAGCAAGTACTAGTTATTTTATAATTGTGGTATTTAACACTTCATTAAGTAAATATGAACTAAGTAGAGTGATTGGTAGTCTTGCATAAGTTGTAAAAAATAATAGTATGCAAAATATTTTATGTAACATTGATAACAATTGTTTAAAATTACAGTTCATTAACTTTTACACTTGCTTTTATCTTTATGACAGCATATTGATGTATTATATTTTAAGCATTTGTGATTATATACCGAAAACATAATTCTTTAATCTTTGATAATTTTAATATATTTTTAGGATTTATCTCTAATGTTATATCAGTTTTATTTTTCTTTATTTTGTAACTTACAGTCTAGTATTATTATAAAATATTAAAAACTTAGTTAATAGCTAGCTAACTTAGTTCATTTTAGCTTCACCTGCCTACCCTGCTATGTGCAGGATACAGCATCCTGCACATAGCAGGGTAGGCAAAGGAAAATATAGGCAGAAGGAACCTACTGTTAAGACATTCCGTTGGTCACTTACCACCCTTTGAGGCATTGCGTGTTAAGTGGCGAAGCGAAGGCGAGAGAGAAGAAAATGAAAATAATTCATTCTCCCCAAGTGGAAATTAAACCCACAAACCTATTCCTATGCCTTTGCGATACGACAGTCCTCTAGTTAATAATATTGCCCATAATATTATTCTGTGTATATGCAAATGTAAATAAAATTTAAAGTATTGTGACTAAATTCACTTACCTTATTTAGATTCATTACAAGTCATGGTCTTACTACAAGGGTCACTTTTTGTTAATTTTAAATATATTAAACATGCTGTCAACAACACTTAACAAATAACCATTACAGTTTTGTGTTTGACATAAAAAAATTAAGTCTAGATCCACTTACCTAACTATATAAATGTGATAAAGTATATTATATTTATAAATTATAATAAATCTTGCTTTTGCAGGTTTCCATTCAAAATGTCGAAAATAAAGGCCGGACCTGTTGTTGACATCCTCGGTGATGAAATGACTAGAATTATTTGGGATTTAATCAAGGATAAATTAATTTTACCATTCTTGGATATTGAACTACATGTTTATGATTTGGGAATGGAAAATCGTGACAAAACTGATGACCAAGTAACTATTGATTGCGCAAATGCAATTAAAAAGTATAATGTCGGTATTAAATGTGCTACTATTACCCCTGATGAAAAACGAGTTGAAGAATTCAATTTGAAAAAAATGTGGAAAAGTCCTAATGGAACTATTCGTAACATTCTTGGTGGAACTGTTTTTAGGGAAGCCATTATCTGCAAAAATATTCCTCGATTGGTAACCGGATGGGATAAACCGATCATAATTGGCCGTCATGCGCACGCTGACCAGTACAAAGCGACAGATTTTGTAGTTCCTGGTGCTGGAAAATTGGAACTTATATTTACACCTCCATCTGGAGAACCAATTAGACACGTGGTAAACGAATACAAGGGTGCAGGTGTTGCTCTTGCTATGTTTAATACTGACGAATCTATTATTGATTTTGCACACTCATCCTTTAAATTTGCTTTGGATAGAAAATATCCTCTGTACCTCAGTACCAAAAATACCATTCTTAAAAAATATGATGGACGGTTTAAGGATATCTTCCAAGAAATTTACGAACAGGAATACAAGAGCCAATTTGAAAGTGCTGGTATTTGGTACGAACATAGGTTGATTGACGATATGGTTGCATACGCCATGAAATCTGAGGGTGGTTTTGTATGGGCTTGTAAGAACTACGATGGAGATGTGCAGTCTGACTCTGTCGCTCAAGGATACGGATCATTGGGTCTTATGACTTCAGTGTTGATTTGCCCTGATGGTAAAACTGTGGAAGCTGAAGCAGCTCACGGTACAGTCACAAGACACTATCGTTTCTACCAGCAAGGGAAGGAGACATCCACAAACCCTATCGCGTCTATCTTCGCTTGGACTAGGGGACTGCTGCATCGTGCTAAGTTAGATAGTAACGACGCGCTTAAGAACTTCGCTGAAACTCTTGAGAATGTCTGTATTAATACTATCGAATCTGGTATAATGACTAAGGATCTCGCTATTTGTATCAAGGGCATGAACAACGTTAAGAGATCTGATTACTATGAAACCTTCGAGTTTATTGACAAACTGGCTGAAAATCTGAAAAAGAGTTTAGGCCAGTGACTAAATAAGAAGAAAATGTGTAATCTTTAATGATTTTTCTATTTATATAAATCATTTTATAAACATTTAAGGGTGGTATAAGGATATATTAACGCATTTATTTAATTTTCAATAAATTATACAATTTTAACAAATATGCAATTTTATTTCAAATCCTTAAAAAGTAGTTCTTTCATTCTAACATCAATTATTATCTTGATACCACATACATTTATGATAAGCGATGATAACAAGTTGAGACTACAATATACAATGATCGCAATGTTTTGTACAGAGTAAATACAATTATATTATCAAGGTCATCAATACTCAAATAGATAAACTAAAAAAAATATAAACCTTTTTTTTATTATTCAACTATAGAAAGTAAGTAAGCCCCAATAAATATTTATCGCTTTTGCCTACTAACTTTGCTAAAAATTTTATACAACTAAACATTAAAAGGCGACTTTTCAATAAAACTGATCTCTTCCAGGCAACCTAATCGAAAAGATCTATTGAGAAATATATAGGATATATTTATGCCCATATAATTAATCTTAGAAATAAGAATATAAATACAAATGGTAAATTATTAAATAGAGTATGTGTACGTCAATGATTTTTAAAAATGTTTTAAAATTCTTATCTGTCCTTGAAACTTTATTAATGACGTCAGCATTGCTGACGTCATTAATGTCTCAATTTTCCATGACAAGTAAAACTCGCAAATATTTCGTATAGACCTTTATTTATTACAATAAAGACGTCTACTGTTTACGATTGCTTGAGTCCGAATGCCCCGTGTAACAATATTCACTCTTATTTATAATAGTACCCCCACTATGAGTTTCTACAAAATCTGGCTTTAATCAATTGCTTGTCTATAAAACTTTTAACAAATATTAATCATAATAATAATTTTAATTATATCAACTTATTTAGTTATATTAATAATCATTTTAATAAATAATTATACTTTAACATTCATTCAATTCACATACATTCATTCAATACTAATTTATTTATTTATAAATTGTCGTTACGCCGTTACGGCCGTTCTGATCGGCGGTGCGCGCTCTGCACCTGCCGTCTTTAAGCTCTCTTCCAGAAGAAGTTTGCGTTTTGTCTGTAATAAAATAATATTTCCCTTTTTCAAAATTGGTATCTGTGTACCTTCATACAGTTAATAATTAAGTGATTGTTTAAATTACATTTTAAAATGTAATTAGTTATGTGTGAATTATGGCGTACACTGTGATACTTTTGTACACTGTGGTACTTTTGTACACTGTGGTACTTTTGTACACTGTGGTACTTATGTACACTGTGGTACTTATGTACACTGTGGTACTTATGTACACTGTGGTACTTATGTACACTGTGGTACTTATGTACACTGTGGTACTTATGTACACTGTGGTACTTATGTACACTGTGGTACTTTTGTACACTGTGGTACTTTTGTACACTGTGGTACTTTTGTACACTGTGGTACTTTAGTGTAATTTGTGTGTTTGTTACGGCAGTGACTAATACAAATTCATAACTCACCGCTTAGTTTAAACATTTTGATCTTGGGTTTGTTGCTCATTAACGTTGGTTCTCGGAGTCGACGGTTCAGGGTCGTCGGTTGATTGTTCTTCTTCCGCCGTTACGGTTATCTGGTCTCCTGGTTGAGGTGCCCGACGAAGTTGATCATGAGCGACTTTCCTTGGTCGCCCCAAGCCCACGACTTTTTTTACTAGGTATCGATCATAATCCAATATTCTTAATATTTCGTATGGGTCACTGAACTTAACATCCAGTGATGTTTGATTGCGAGGATTATTTTTAACTAAAACATTATCACCCCGCTGGAAGTGACGGATTTTCGCTTTTCTGGAGTTAAAACGTTGTCTGTCTTGTTCAGCATTTTGCGACATCTTTTGTTGAACGTAGTTACCGAGTGCTTCAATATTTACAGTCTGCTCGTCAATGTTTACAAGACTGAGGAGCTCTGGAGGTACGCAATGCTTGCGCTGAGTAAGCAAGGTTAGTCGAGCTACGCCAGTCACACGGTGGGGAGTGCAGTTTATTGCTAACTGTATTTCCTCAAGATTTGTTTGCCATTCCTCTGTTTCATAATTTTTAATCATGATCAGAGTGTTTTTGAGCGTAGCCACAACACGTTCTACTTGACCATTTGCTCGGCTGATTCCTGGTGATATAGCATGGATCTCAATCCCCATACGGTCGTAGTAGATTTTGAATTCCCCTAGAAACTCTCGTCCACCGTCAACTATAATTTGTACTGGAGTACCGAATAGGCGAACAGTACTTTTCAAGGCGGCCAAAGTACTATGTGGATTCTTATTGGTTGCATAATAAAATAGCACGTACTTTGTAAAGGCGTCTATAGAGACAATTACATACTGTTGGAATTGGGTGCATTTGAGCTTGAATGGCACCAGATGCTCCTTTCGATGTTTCACAAACTACACAATTATCAACGAACTTTCGAACGATTGTACTCATCTTATCAAACCAGTAGTCGTCCTTAATTTTGTGTAACGTTTTCTCCCAACCAGGATGTTTCAGTGCAGTGTGAAACGAGTTAATTAAGCTCCACTGAAAAGATTTTGGCACAAATGTACAAAGCTTTTCATTATAGCTCATAATGTTTGGTCGCGTCTTTGTTCCACTTTCAGCCAATCGATATCTTTGGTCATCATATTTACTGTGAGATCTACAGGATTCTTGCTGAAGTAGTCAGCGTGTTGAAGTTGTTGACCTTTGCGGTATTCCACCTCAAAATTATAATTTTGTAAAAATGCCCACCAGCGATGGATTCTAGGCAGTAGATCCTTTTTGTGCTTGGACGCCTTCAACGCATTACAGTCTGTTACGACTGTAAATTTGCGTCCATAAAGATATTGCCTGAAGTGTTTTATAGCTCTAACTACGGCCAAGGTCTCTAATTCATAAGAGTGGTATCTACTTTCAGTTTCGGTAGTCCTCATGCTCATGAACGCAACTACATGTTGTCGTCCCGCGATGACTTGTACCAGGTCTGCCCCGAATCCCAGACTACTTGCATCGGTATATAATTGAATCGGCGCTTCCTCTTGAAAAAGTGTAAGTACTGGAGAAGATATTAAGCACTGAATAAACTTTTCTCTTGCTTCCTCATGACGTTCATTCCACTCCCATTTAGCTCCTGGTTTGGCTAATTCATAAAGTGGAACCATTATACGTGAGAAGTCCGGTATAAATTTTCTAAAGTAGCCAGCCAGACCACAAAATTGTCTTACTTGCCTGGGTGTTGTTGGTACAGGCGCTTTTACAAGAGCATCTTTTTTTTTTGGACTCGGACGGACTTGACCGTTAGATACCGAGTTGCCAAGATATTCAATTGAGCGCTTGAAAAAGCTGCATTTGTCAGCATTAATAGAGAAACCCGCATCTTGTAAGGCGATGAGAATCCGTTCAATGTTTGACAGCCCTTCTTCGATTTCTTCACATTTGCTTAACACATCGTCAACATAAACTTGAACTCCATTGCCTAGTAATGGACTCAAAGCTCTGCTGATACATCTTTGATAGACGGAACATGCGTTGCTTAATCCAAAAGGCATAGTCACATATTCAAATAAACCGTCTGGTGTCACAAAAGCTGTTTTTTCAATTGGCGACTCTGCAATTGGTATTTGATGAAAACCCGCGGCCATATCAAATGTTGTAAATAACTGTCCTTTGGCCAATTGATCGATCTGATCCGATATCAATGGCAATGGATAGTGGTCCCGTACGGTATTAGAGTTGAGCTCTCTGAAATCCACACACATTCGATCATCCCCATTCTTCTTTTTTACTAGAATAATGGGACTAGAATAGGGAGATTTGCTTTCACGTACAATGCCATGTTCCATTAACTCTTGAATAATGGCTCGTACCTTTTCTCGTTCGATTGGACTGAGCCTATATGGTCTTCGTTCTACACACTTATTTGGATTTTTCAAACGTATTTCCAGTTCACCAGTCTTGACACGAGTTGTTGGGTACCCTCTGATAAATAAGTGTTGATATTTGTTTAGTAGAGTGCGTAACCTTGCAATATCCATTACATTTGCAAGGTCACAGTCAATTTTTTCAAACATCGGGTTTTGACTTTGAACTTGTTTGGTATTCAGCTGGTGTGCTAAATTCGCTCCACCCGACGTAATCATCATAATAAGATTCGCATTATTTAAGAGGTTCATGCCCACTAGGATTTCTGTCGTCATCTCATAGTCTGCCACTATATGGAACAGAAGCTCTATGTTGATCTCATTTATAATAACAACCGCAACTAGAGTAGCTAATGAAAGTACCGGAAACTGTCCAATTTCTCTCACGTAATTTGTTGTTTGTAGTCTTTTCCCTGGTAATTGAGCTGCTATGGATTCTCGCACAAGTGAATAGTCAGCACCACTGTCAAATATTGCCTGAAAAGTCTTTGTACTGATTTTCACCTGAATCGGAGCTAGCTTAGATCCAGCAATGAGATTCACTTGAACTTGAAAAATGACTTCAATGAACGTTCACGCTTGAAGCATGTTTCAAAAGTGTGCCCAGGTATTTTGCAAAATGAACAGATTGTCTTGGTGATTTGGTTGGAGACTGCTTCCTTGTTTTTGTTAGTTTCAGTTTTTAAAATATTCAAAGGTTCATATTGAGATCTTGGTTCATTCGATTTATAGAAACATTCACTGGTAGTGTGATTGGATCTTCTACAAATACGGCACGGCGAAGTGGATGTTGTTGCATTCGAAAAACGTGGTCGCTTATTTGTAATGTTATTATTGGAATGCGGGTGAAGACGCTTCATAGTTTTTATTGATGATGCGACAGATATCAATTCTGGCACTGTTGTAGCCCTTGTATTCAGTAATTCAATCCTTAGTCTTTCGTCGTTTACGCATCCTATTACTGCCTCGACTGCATCTTCATTCGATAGTTTGTCCTTAGTGATCCTCCTCCACAAGACCCAAGCTCGTGATAAAAACTCTGAAACGTCTTTTGATGAGTCGTACACATGCTCTCTAAATCGCACTATGTCTCGAGAGTAACGGTTTTCTGGCTCGAATGTTGTGATTAGATTGTTGCGCATCTCAGCCCATGAGACAGTAGTGACCATCCAATCATCAATCCACATTTTTGGTCTTCCCTTTAAAAGGCTACCGACCTTCATTCGCACATCAAAGTCATTAAGTCTATAGGTTTCGATTGCTTTGTCGATGTGTTGACACCACTCACGTACTCCCACGTTAGTGTCAGGGTCAAATGCTGGAAGATAAATGACATTAATACGTACCTTGGCCTCTGCTGGTGTATTTAAACGTTCCGACATTTGCTGCATTATTTGCATCATTTGCATAATGAACTGTGGCGGTATACTATTCGTTGTTGCATTAAATAAGGCTGATTGTTCTTGTTGAATAGAAGCTCCAGAATTTCCTGTGTTATTTAAATCATGCAACCGTTCTTTTTGACTTAAAGCATCAGGTTGTTGAGCGGAAGTGGCGACACCCGATCCCACTTCTGATGACGAAGATCCATGTCCAGAGTTGTTTTAATAATAATGACGTCAGCATTGCTGACGAGCGACTGAGCGTCATTAATGTCACAATTTTCCATGACAAGTAAAACTCGCAAATATTTCGTATAGACCTTTATTTATTACAATAAAGACGTCTACTGTTTACGATTGCTTGAGTCCGATTGCCCCGTGTAACAATATTCACTCTTATTTATAATAGTACCCCCACTGTGAGTTTCTACAAAATCTGGCTTTAATCAATTGCTTGTCTATAAAACTTTTAACAAATATTAATCATAATAATAATTTTAATTATATCAACTTATTTAGTTATATTAATAATCATTTTAGCAAATAATTATACTTTAACATTCATTCAATTCACATACATTCATTCAATACTAATTTATTTATTTATAAATTGTCGTTACGCGCCGTTATATATATATATATATATATATATATATATATATATATATATATTATATATATATATAATATATATATATATATATATATATATATATATATATATATATATATATATATATATATATATATATATATATATATATATATATATATATATATATTATATATATATATATATATATATATATATATATATATATATTAAGTTATAGTAATAATTTTAGTGAACTGTAACAGTAGACGTAGCTCAATGGGACACGTCAACTGTTAACGAGAGTTCGATTTCCACCCAGCGGAATGAATTTATTTCGTTTTCCAACCCTGGCAAGCCTTGCTAAAAGGGAAAACATCTCGTTGTTACTTACCACGCATTGCTCGAATTCGGAGTGAAACTGGAGAACGGGGTATCTTAATACTAAGCCGGAAAAGGCATTAAGCTAAAAAAGTTGTAGTGCACAAATTCTATCATAACATTTTTTTTTCCCAACCTAGTAACGGTATCGGACTACAAAGACCACTACAGAAACGAATTCCTTGCATTAATTGCAGTCTTAAAAGTAATAAAACTAGTGAAACTTAGGACTTGTGAGGAAATAATGCTTATTTTCCACTATTGCGAGTATACTCGATTCCTGGAAAAATGCGGTAGAAGCCGCCATGATACTGTCGCTCCAGCCCAAAATCAGAGCCAACACAAAAGGTAATCTATATGGTGGCGTACAATGCTACAGCAGGCTTATTAAAGTTGAATGAAGAGATGGTCGTCTCTTCATTTAACTTCAACAAACAAGCAACCTCAAATCCAACACACCCAGTAATTATCCAATCGTAATCATCGCGAAGTGCTCCCAAATGATGCTAGAGGATAGAATACTTGTGAAAAGCTTCGATAGTATACTAGAACTCACATTGCCGGCGATATGGGAGGTGCCTAGGATACAGTGGATTTATGGTGTCCCTGGATGCGGTAACCTGGATCATATAACACTTTAGTATAGATAGCGATTATTATCACCAATACTGTAGAAGCAGCCAATTAGCTTCGAGAGAAGGTATGTACGTATAGAGAATTTAATGAAATCAAGACTCGCACTATGGCATCAATACTGGTTAATGGCGTAAAAAGTCGGTGACTCGGAAACGCCTAATTGTAAACGATGCCCTAATCAATTACTTTGGTGCTATAGTGACGTCAGTCAGAATTTCAGAAGTAAAAGAAATACTACTAATTGCAGATATAAACCAACTTTATTGACGGAGAGAATCTCAGCATGTTCTACCGAGGTCCATTAGCCCACAAATGTTCACAATAAACCAGTACCTATTGAGTAACCATAGAAGCCTCATGGGTGTCGCTAGATAGATAGATATCCTTCGGTATATATTCTCCTAAAAGATTAGTATATTCCTTCTAAATTCAAAACATCAGAGCTATGATAGGGAATTTTATTTTAGATATCATAGAACTGGCGTACCATGAGATTGAATAAACACTTTCTCCCTCACATTCGCTCAAGAAGAGAAGGAATCCTTAATCACTTAGAGATACGGGATGAATGAGGGGTCAAAGGTGCTAACGAACCACGAATCCCAGAATCTGACAGCAGCGACTGTTATAGTGATGAACATAAGGTCAGTGAAATTACAGTTTACTTAGTAGTAGTACAGATTGTATTATTATAAAAAATATTATATACCTAGTTATGTGTCTAGTTTTGAGTGTTGTCAAATGAAAAATACAACAAAATATTGAAAATACATGTAAAAATGTATAATAATAGGTACGGACTATGTTGTCTGTAGTGAATAATAAAAATATAGAAATAAAAAAGAAAACTTTATCACTTGAAATATTATTATGAAGTGATAAAGTTTGCTTGTCAAATTGCTTTATCTTTACGAAATCAAATTGACATACATCATCGAGATATCATTTCAACTTTTTTATTTAGGTACTTTCAATTACAAATAAAAACGGCAAAAAATTCGGTCGGAAATAATTTCGTTAAACAATTCAATATTATTCTTTATCCAATTGCTATTATTATTCTTTATCCAATGCACTTACATTAGTGATATGATCATTATATGTAGCATTTAGAGTTAGTTATCTATACTACAATAAAGCAGTAAAAAAGTTGTGTCTGTACATTGTGATGTAAAAATAAATATAGAATACGAATTGATGATTTTTGAAATTTTTGTCTGTTTGTACATTGAATTTGAATGAAACGATTTTGTTGTATATCTGTTAGGACAGGGCGAGGGAGGGAGATTTTAAGGACTACCATACCTGATGCAGAACCATAGTAGAGCGGCTAAATTATAAGAAATAATAAAATGCTGCCATAACAAATATGATGGACCGTGAAAAGTACTTCCCAATGATATATAACAATTAAAGATCTGACACCTGATGTAGAATCACAAAAGAACATCTAAACAATTAGAAACCAGAAGCATTTCGTTGAAATAAGATGAACACAAAATATTAACATTTGGATATTTAATAATATATATATATATATATATATATATATATATATATATATATATATATATATATATATATATATATATATATATATATATATATATATATATATACATATATATATATATATATATATATATATATATATATATATATATATATATATATATATATATATATATATATATATATATATATATATATATATATATATATATATATATATATATATATATATATATATATATATATATATATATATATATATATATATATATATATATATATATATATATATATATATATATATATATATATATTATTCGTCAATAATATGATGTTCAAATTTTATAGTTTAAGCTTGGCTTTTATTTTTAAATAAATTTATTTGTAGATGTTAAAATTTTACTTTGCTTCTAAGCTCACTTGAACAACAACAACTGAACACAACTTCAACACAAGTGAACTTATGATTCTGTTTCACGTTAAACTTTTTACCGCTAGGAAGGTAAATTTGAATATAATATTACACATGTTAAAAGTATTAATTATTAAAGACAGTATACAGGTATTTGAAATAAAAACATTGAGAGAGAGACATTAAAACTTTTATCTACGAACTAAACATAACTGAATTCCAAATCTCCATATGTGATTATTTTCCAAATAACACACTTATACAATAATAAAAAAATTATAAAATTTTAAAGAATCACTTTAACAAGACTTAGAATCTCACAAAACTTTTTCTTCTGTTGTTCCTTCTCGTGACTGCTGGTGAGTGCTGGTTACGTACCGGTATCATCCTGGAATTCCATCCTTATACAGATTAGATCTATTTAATTCTTTCACTGGCTTACTAGTCGAATGCAGTAATTATTCTTTTGTTACGGGAAAACAATTTAGGCCTTGTGATGAATCCATTTTACTAGATATCAATCCGCCTTCCTCCTTCGTAAGAAATTTTCCCCTTCTCCTTCGTAAGAAATCTTGCATGCCCAGAAGAATTAGTATGCTTATTTTTTAATTTGTCCAACAAAGTTCGATAAGGCACTTTATACATATTTGAACCCTTATATTTCGTCATTTCACTATTCAAAGCATGGCTTAAATTTTCGGTTCCATATCTTTTGTACGGCATTTTGTACTTTGCATATTCCTGGAAGATTAATGTTCTTTACGTATATTTCAATAAGCTAAGATAACTAATCTATTATATTATTAAATACAGAAAAGTATATAGGTATGTTTATTTTGTGTGTAAGCGATATGCGTCTTATGAACGATGAGATTTATTTGTCACGGTTTTTGGTGAAAAAAGGCAAATTCAGTCAATCTTGTCTCGTGTTACTGATTGTGAAAAACAAAAAAACTTAATTGACAAGGAAAATTGTATTGTTATAACTGATTTTGGATAATCTGAATATAGATTTAAAATATATACTTAGGTTACGTAAAGTCGTATTATATAAGAGCATAAGTGAATTAAAAAGTGAATTGAAAAGTGAATTTAGATCACAACGAACGGAAATAAATACATTTATCGTTATTACAGTGAAAAGTTTAATTATTATAAAAATATACATATAACCAAAACAATCTAACATTTCTCTTATTTGATTATAACACAAATAAATAGTAATTTGAATTGTATCTGTAAAGAATAAAATAAAATAAAACAAAACAGTCAAGTGTCCCGCCCTAAGGGTCCGTAAGGGTGCCTATTTCTTAATTGTATCCATTCATTTTGTATGAAATGAATTAATAATAATTATAGTTTTATTAATAATTGAATATCCATCGTAGAATGAGGAGTATTAATATTGAATGATTTCGTCATTTTCTTTCCTTAAATAAGTAAAAGCTAAAAAGCTTCACACTGTTTACTGCACAATAGCAGGGATAGCAGAGGGAACCTAGAGGTCCATTTTCAGCTTTCCCCCTATCGAGACATTCCGTGTTGAGTTGCAGAACTCAACACTGTGCTTTATATCACCTGAGCGAGGAAATCGAAAATAATTCATTATCTCCGTGTGGGAATCGAACCCAGAATCATTACGTTCAGAGTCAGTCGCTGTGCTCTTGCGCTGCGGTGGCCCTAAAGCAGAAGAAGAAATTTAATGAACTACATATGTAACACAATTGACTGTATGCCTTGGATATTTCAACTTCATACTTGAACACGATTTTGAGAAAAAGAGTCTTAACAGACTAACAAATAAACAAAGGATAACAAAGTGAATTATAGTATAATTAGAATGTTCATATAATAATAGAATTAGAATATTTATTTCTACATAAAAGCTTGCATCTTTTTAATATAAGAGCAAAGTGTACTTTTGAAGAAAGACGTTTCGATCTTAAAAAACTATGCAGGCGCAAAGCAATTTTAATATATATGGGACGCAGGTGCTCGTGCCCCAATGTGCATGAAGAGGGAAAGAAATCACAGATTGTTATTGGAGTATTTTGCCATTTATATAAAGCCTTTCACTGAGTAGGTCTTGGAATACTGTTTTTAAAAGTTTCAATTAAACCAAATTTCGGAAAGACGATTCTGGGATGGGCACAGTTCACCACACCACACTCACCACACGTGGGCTCGAAATGGTTCGTGTAAAATTACACACGGCACGTTTCAAGTTAACTTGGCTGGACACGAGGCCGTGTGTTTTGATTTTAAATATAATACGCTAGAACTCAATCCCTATAGTCACTTTAATAATTATAAGAATGTTGAATGTGCTATTATAAACACTGAGTAGGTAAGTTACCCTAAGAATGTTAATAATTCAGTTGGTGGTCTAGCTAGCTTCTAGTAGTAACTAAGTACGGATTAGAGTTCTTAATATTGATTATTATACAATCAACGAACCTTTATAGGATCACTTTGTTGTCCCTCTGTCTGTCTGCCAAAATCAAAAAAAATCAAGATATTCTTTATTCAAATAGGCTATTATAAGCACTTTCGAATCGTCAATTAACATAAGTGTCAGTATTGTCAGTCCTACTAAAAGCTACCACCAGCTCGAAGGGCAGTTCTAATGAAAAGAGCTGGCTCTCAAACTGAAACTCAACAGTTGCTCTTTTTAATGTAAATTTATAATATATTTAAAACTGTGGTTAGCCTCCCGAATGAGCATCAATCGTACTTAACTCCACACACTAGCATCCGTATAATGTTCTTGGAGTGAATGATATACTTTCCCTAATAATATGTTTTTAATCTTGACTTTAATAGTTCAAAGGGTATAGCTTGGGACATAAACGATTTATTTACCTTCTGGAGGCGAAAACTAGGTGTAATCAGCTTATTTTTAGTTTTATTTGTCTGTCAAGACCATTTTCTCGAAATCACATGGAGGAATAAAGGTCAATTTTATATCAAATATCTAAGTCGTTGACCTGTTGAAGCGCAGAATAAAGTTAAACTCCTTAGTCAACGCAATCAAAAGATATGAGCGTTTATGCATTCCGTATAAAAATCACCGCCTAATCAAAACCTACAGGGTACTTCCCGTTGACCTAGAGTTATGAAATTTGGCAATAAATTAGATCTTATAGTATAAGCAAGGGCGAAAATCCAAAAATTGGAAATTTATAGATATATCTCAGATAAAAAATTAAAACAATACAAACCTATGAACTACAGTCATTTCATACAAAATGAGTTAGTACGACTGCAAACTTTAGTTTGTTGAGTGTTAGCTGTATTTCATTGAACTAGAATTTATGAAATTTGACGGAAATTAAGAACTTAAAGTACCAAAAGGGGAAAATCTCAAAATTTATAATTTATATGCTTGACACACAAAGAAAACCAATTGAAACTTATATTTGTAGTTCGTTTCATACAAAATGAGTGAATACGACCGCAAATTTAAGTTTGTAAATTTTTATAAGAAAATTATGAAATAGGTACAGAACCCTCGGTGCGCAAGTATTACTCGCACTTGACCAGTATTTTTCATTATATTATATACTTTTTTGGAAATAAAATGTTTCTTTCCGTCTTCATTCACATGAGTTAAGGATAATTTCTTACTTAATATTTTTTTATTCCATACGATGATGTGATATTTTTTTAAATATCAGTCAGTTGTTGTTGTCTCTTAGTCTGGTATATTTATACGTCTGTATGTAAATTAATAAAATGAACAGAAAGCCAATTAATTTTGTTTAGTATTATGCCCGGTGCATAGTTATACGAGTAATTGTTATATACTTATTGCAATGTTTGCAAAGCGTTCGTTATAGGAATGAGGTGGTTCAGTAAAAAGGTTGCCTTCCTCTTTTTACGTTTTCAACTTGAATGGGGCGCTCAATGTGGGTATACTGCTATGCCCGAAGGCTGATTCTGTAAAGCCAAAATCTCCACGTATAGCTAGATAGATAGAAGATAAGTTTCCCAATTATATACGTATTAAAAATTAGTATATATACTGTTATATATTCTAAATAATAGGTAAATTAGTTTCTATGAGAAAAAATCGATCAAGTGCTTGTCGAACTTGTGCATTAGGCAGATATTCTAATTTAATAATTGGTCAAGGTCATCGTGAACTTAAAAAAAGTAGACAAACTTAAATTTGCGGGCGTGTACAATAGTTTTGTATGAAATTAACTACACAACAAGTTTGTAATGATTTTTTTTTAATCTTTATCTATACCGTAAGTTCTAACTTCTTGCGAATTTCAAACAGAATGCGTCAAAAACAAACCATAAATGCGTTGGCTTAGAATTTCTACGCTTCAAGAGACTTGGATATTCGAAATCAATTTCAGCTTGACGCGTTTACGTAATCTGAGAAAAATGGTCGTGACAAACTGACAGTACATATATACATACTAGACATATTAGTCAGAAGTGCAACAAAGTGATCCTATAACTGTACCGTATTTTCCTTTTGAATGTAGAAACTTAAAAAAAGATGAAGACCATCTTAGAGTTTAAATATTTGAATTCATTGAATATTGATTATGTGTTTAACTACAAATATTTATTTCGCATAAAACGTTTTGCAAACGCTTTAGCTTACTATTAGGTACCGGGGTCCTTGTGGGACAATCAAAAAATAACTTTTCTTAGTGAATTACCGGAGGCGGTTGACGCGGTTTCCCCTTCAAGAACGTCCCTCCCGCCATTTCTCCCTCCGTAGAGTGGGCCGTTCAGAGACGGTTCGCGAAGCTCTCACGGTGCTTACTCCTTCAGTTTAGCGGGCAAGCCGTCACAATACACTTGTGTATACCCGGCTCAAACGTTTGGCGGGAACAGCAATCGTGAAATACGTAAATATTGAATTTTAATAGGAAAATTTCTTGCAAAGTCTAGTGTTTTGCGTTGACAATGTACAATAAATTATGTTGCCTGCTTGTGCAGTCGATCATCGTAACAATTATTTTGGTAAGCTTTTTAGTAATTTATAAATGTATATTATATTTATAAATTTATAAACTTTTTATTTATTTTCTATTATTGGTAGAGGTATAGATTTTATGTGTATTCTATGCGGAATCTAATATATATTTTTCTTAATATTTTTATCATCAACTCATATAATATTTTAATTTTATAGTATATAATAGAATTTCCTAATAATATATAGTGTAAAAATTATAATTTTCACCAGTTTATATACAAACCTTTAACACATCACTCGCAAAATGATAAAATTTTTATTGTGACTTAAAAAGAAAAATGGTTGCATTATCTCAATTGAGTAAAGCTAAATATTATGCCTCCATAGCACAAAAATTAGACATTGAATGAATAAAATCCATACCACGATCTAACAAGGGCGGAGATGCACACAGCTCAGAGAACCGCTAGACTACCATATCAATTACTAGAGCCGCTCGGGTGCACCCAATTACTAGCTCTGCTTCACATGATTCGTATTTGTAACCGTAAGATTACTGGAAGAATCCTCGAGCACGCGAGCGAGCTCAAGGAGTTACTTGAAACGTACATTTAGAGCCCTTGTCGAATGTTTTTGTTTAGTAAACCGCTTGTTTAGAACTAAAATGTTTACGCTTTACTTATTTTTCATTAAAATGACAGTCACTATTACAGGCGGCAATCATTATCCAAAAATCCTTTAAAGTAAGGCAAATGTATAAGTAAATTATACACAAATATACAGTAAAAGCTATTAGAAAATTCTTTAAAAGAACAGGAAAAATAATTTTCGTAAATTTTCCTTCCACATTTAGAGATCAACTTCATGTTGTTTGTAACCTCGTGCCGGTATGATAGCTATTTTACATTTTGCTATGATATGTCTAGTAGGCTCGTCTTAACGGAATTTTGATTAAAGTTACATAAGAACTGCGCTTGAAGGATGATCCGAAGGCGTGGGAATAGGCATTCATTGAGGGAGTGTCGGAGGGTTCTCAATTACCTACGCGATCTGTTTTTATTGCGATGCTCTTTGATGCTGCTGACGCTATCTCCATTATATTAGTCTTCAATTGCTTAAGATCAGTTTTATGGAATTTTAAATATATCTTTTTCTGTTCAAGGTTCATACTCGCCGTTACTTAAACTAGTATTTTATTTTCTTAATTATATTATTTCATTTAAATACCAACGTTTAGCTAGGTTAAATTTATTTATTAATAAACTATAGAACCGACAACTTCTTTAGCGTGGACTTTACGATCCTTACTACATGGGATATATGAATATTTTTCTTCTTTTTTATAAACTATAAAAAGCTTATTTATCTCTTGATTACTTAAAGTTCAGAAAGAACTTTGATTTTTATATATCAAAATGTCAATGAAAAATTTACATATGCGCCACAATTTATGCTAAAGAGCCATTTTCTTATTTCATGTAGATTACCTTATTTTTGGTAGTTCTGCACCATGTGTTCCATATCTACTCCGTTAGGTCTACAAAGTTTCATTCAAATCCCTCCAGTAGACCCAACTATGTGCGTGTACAAACAGACAGACAGACAGTTTTTATTTGTATGTTTATTTTTTTGCATTTTGTACAAAATTTGCCACGCCATCAATACCTACAGGACTAAAATAATTTACCTCAAGCCCTGTTACAAACATTACAACAAAAACAATATACACAATATACACTGGCGCCATTTAGAGACAGTTTATTTTAGATTATATAGTTTATTTAGAGAATGAAATTTTTCTTAAAGAAAATATCTTAGCGAGATGTAGAAGAAATGTAAGCACCACTTCTAAAGCTAATTGACATAAGTCACTGTTTGAAAAATAAAAAAAAATGACCTACTAGCGAATCCAAACTAATTCTAAGCCTCACATTTAATACGATTTATGATAGTACTTACTACTTATGTATTTATCTCGTAATTCCCTAAACGTCAATGACCGAAACCAATTATATTGCATAATAGTAGATACTCATCATTGAGAAATACCTTTTTACTATTGAACAAATTAATTTTTTCTACCGTTTACCAATTACGATTCACTGGAGATAACGTCGGCGTCTATTAGTTTGTTTGTGATATGTGAATGGAGACTAATATAGTTAACTGTCAAACAACGCCGATGTAAAAACTGCAATTGTAATGAATAAACCTCAATTGTTGTGTAAGATCTATAAAATAAAGTTAGAATTAGAATATATAGTGCACTGGTGCTAAAAATATGTCCGTTTTTTAATCTTCTATATCATATTTGTGGTAGGCCATAAAAATCCAATCCTACGATAATTTAAGATAATTTTAATTTAGAAACATTTAGTGGCAAATATTTGCTGTGAAAGTGAAGGGATCTTCATGGCGTAAATCGTGACTATTTATTGATATCGATCTCGTACACTATTTTGGTAATGAAAGCTTGAAATCATTTATACAGACGTTTGCGTGACGATTTTTATTGTAACTGTAAATCGACGTATTTAGGTAGGCATAGTATATACGATAATACTTATAATAATAAATATCCATTTCATTGTTAATTTAGAAACACTTTTATATTGTTTACACATTTATATTGTGAGTATAATATAAAAATTTGAACCTCGTATATGAATAAATATAGCTTTAAAGGACGTGGCGCTTGCTTTTAATAGTCAATGACCACAATTTCCTATATAATATAGTTAGTTCCACATAATAAAACCATAAAAGGTATCTTGTTTATGTCCCACACAGTAAGAACATATTACAAGTATTTGGAATTCCATGTCAAATAGATAACGGCATATTTTTTTCGTAGCTACTCATTGGTATATCGCAAAACCCTTTTTTAAGTCTGATGATGATTTCATTTACTCACATGGAAAATTATACTGGAATCGCACAGTCACGATTAGCATGACTGCTTTTCACGATGATTGGGATTTCTTTTCAAATTGAGAATATCAATGTTTATACTCTGTAATAATATTAAAAAGCGGGAGAATGAATCTCGAATCTACAATTTACAAGTTTTAATGGAAAACATATTTTGATATAGGCTATTTATTATTACATCGATGTAACCCACTGTGTAGCGGCCAAAGTTACCTCGGTAACTAACAATATGTGATGTGTCACGAACACTTAGCTATTTTGTTTTCACCAAGGGGGCAAAGCCGCAGGCAAATTCTAGTGTAAAATATTCTCTTGCGCTATTTGTTGGACGAAATAGCTTATTGGAGTCAACCGGAGCATAAAAAGATTATTGAGTTAATATTGGTGACAAGAGTGTATTTGACATGTTATTAGGTCTCAGTCTAGTAAGCACAATATTGGGGAATATGAAGATTAGAAGATCATGTAGAAATTATATTATTATATCACTGCTTATGTTAACGCTACGCCATCATAACCTGTCTGCTTTCTCGCACTATTTATCTAACATTTTATTTTAATTTTTAGTGAAACAGATATAAAAGATATAAAAACTATCTTTAAATTATGTTTACGTCATAAAAAATACGTCATAATATATATAGTAGTGTATAAATACGTCATATTTAAAAGAGACATTATACAGAACGGAAAAATTCCATAGCATTTCATAATATAAACAAATGATGCAGTTAAGCAATATAGAGCAACATATTTCATATACCTTTTGCCTCTTTTCTAAAATATATTTTTCCTTTCTTAGTTTGAAATAACACTTTAAAAATAGAAAATAATTTAATTGGAAACTTGTCTATTGTCCCACGTACCGACGTGTATTGTGGCAAATTGAATACATTTAATATCTAACCACAGCGCCAATATGTTATTCTATTCAGTTAATCCATGTATCTTTATGGTGAGTCAATCCTGACGGTTAAAAGCATTAAATCAAGTCTTGGTATGCTGTTGAATTGGCTAGTCTTACCAGTACCGTTGCGTGGTCAAGTAGGTGTACCTGCGACCCTGTTTGCCCTATCGATCCATATATGCAACGACTTCTTCCAATCATCGATTTGTTCTATAATTTTAGTATAATTACTTATTAGGTAGTGTTTATATTAAAAGCTTCAAACTGTACCCCGCGGGGTAGGCAGAGGTACCGTTTCGCACTTTTTCGCCCAATTTTCAAGAATTCGTGTTGAGTAACGGAACTCTACGCCGCACTTAGTCTTGTTAAGAGAGCGAAGAAATCAAAATAATATTTTTTTCCCATTTTAAAATGGATATCATTTGATTAATAACTTTTTTTATCAAACTTAAATATAAACACATTATAAAAGCTTACAGTATTTGTATATTTTGTTCCATGTATCAATATTTACTATCCGGGAGAAACATAAACAAGTTACGTGTCTCTCAACCTTTAGTTAAGAGCAGAAACGTACAGATAGTCCAAACAAAAATACTAAATTCTTTATTACGTATACGATTTATAAACTATCTAATGTTATTAAATTAGACACGGGCAATACATGGGCCTACGCCACGTCGACCTACTCGTATATTTAGGTCGACGTGGCATAGGCCCATGTATAAAGATACAATATTTTCAAGAATATTATAGATTCAAAGCTCACTCTGAACTTATATTTAATAAATATTATGTTTCTTCTTTACTAATTTTCTTCTTCAGATCCTGCTTAATCAGCAATATATGAGAGATACGTATAATGTATAAGCAATATAGATAGCCATAATAAATTTGGTTATAGCTTTATTCAAAACTTTTACCTGCGATTTGTATATGATACTTAACATAAGACACATTTAATGTATACGTGCCGAGGTAATTCTGAACGCAGGTGAAGTGAGTTGGATCGAAACGATTAACGTAATGTAAAACTATACCCTTCTTCTATAAATATATTCGAACAATTAGTTGCTAAGATCAGCGAGTTCAGCAAACAAATTCTAATGAAAGAAAAATATTTTTAGAAAACGCAACACAAATTTGACAACAGTAACACAATTTTTCGTAGAGTGTAGATTACACTTTAAAAGTAATAACTTTACAATATGGCTATAGACCATAAATTACATATTTTACAAAGAAAGGGTAGGTATATAACGGTTTCTGTCAAAAGTCAAATCTCAATTAATTTGATTGAGACGCCGCTTGTGCCTTGCATGTTGTCCTACATGTACCTGTCATGAGATGATCCATTATTACGATGTTTAAATTAAAATAATAGTGAGTTGTTTGCCATTGGTAATTGGTACATCTACTTTTTGCTATCTTGAACGTTTAATTCAATTAAAAGCTTGACAGGCGACGTCAGCATTGCGCAGAAACTAGACAGCTTTCAAAAAAATGTTAATGCCAATATATCTTATCTATCTGAACATCTAATGTACGACCTACTTACTTCGAACAAGTGAAGAACTAATCAGAATGGCTGTCATTAATTAACACAGTTATTTCCTCACAAAAGAAAATATTAGATAGCTTTTAGGAATAACGGATAGTTTTGTTTACTTGCCAAATTCCGTTATCATATTCAGTGTTATTTCTGACAAGATTTGAAAGAGCATAAGAAATAAATGAGTGAATCTTAAGTATATAAATCTTATATATATATATATGTATATATATATATATATATATATATATATATATATATATATATATATATATATATATATATATATATATATATATATATATATATATATATATATATATATATATATATATATATATATAATATATATATATATATATATATATATATATATATATATATATATATATGTAATAGAGAAATAAATTTTATGGTTGACGATGATATTAAATCACTAGACGACTTCAACAAAAATTGTCATATCACGTAAAAATTTTCTCGAATTCAGAAATCAATGTTTGTTATGTTGCGGTGACCGGTGCCCCTTGCGAGGGTGGCACACCCCCTTTATAAATCACTGTCCAAAATACGAAGAGAATTTCTATAAGTTGGCAAATAATCCCGATAGAAGAGCATGCGTTCGTTTATAGGGACAATAGTTACACCCGACACTGACATTGCAAATTAATTATTTCAACAAATTAATCTCACTTCATTTCAGCAGCAAAT
Source organism: Dione juno (assembly GCA_037127375.1). NCBI lineage: Eukaryota > Metazoa > Arthropoda > Insecta > Lepidoptera > Nymphalidae > Dione > Dione juno. Next base: position 8,503,202 of record JAXRJS010000041.1, on the reverse strand, counting down.
AAAGTAAATACAAAAAAAATGTCTTATTAATTATATTTATCTTATATTATCTAAGTAATTATTTTTTTCATTTTGTATTGATTTTTATTATTACATTTTTTGAAGCAAATAATACAATTTGCATATTATTTTTAAATTGTATTACCTACTCATACCAAAACATCCGTATAAAGTAATAAATGTCATTCGTCATGATATAATATTGTGCACAATAGTATATGAGTTATGGAGAAAGCCTGGAAAGAGCACTACGTACTTTTATGCTTTTGGATACAAATGTTTAACACCTCTCATTTAAGATTTAAAACATAAATATAATTATTAAATACTGAAATGTATATTATAATCATTATAAATACTAATAAATTAACTATTTTTTTTATAATTTTAAACGACACATATCGTATAGTTTTCTATTAATTACAAAATCATCTGGACAGAATACGAAGAATGCATTAACAATAATACTCAATTATTGACTTTACATCAGGTCGTCACTCCTATTAGAAAGGAGATTAGTTTTCCAATGTTGGGGTGAGGAACCCCATTGAAACATTTCGATCATAATGTTGACCGGTTTAAGAATTGAAAAATATATACTATCTTTACATAATATTATAGGTTGCGACCCTCTAAATCCTCTATTGGAAAATATTATACCGAGGTTATTGGAGTAATCGGTCAGCTTAGTATGGCTTCTTATACATACGTGTAAAATTAATATTTTTTACTGTATATGTAATTTACTGTACTTATGTAATTTCCTGTACTCGTAGGTAACTAATCTGTTATTCAAAAAATACTTACTATTCTTTAATTACTTTAGTATATGTTATCAATAATACAAGATAATATATGTAGGTTAATATCTTTAACTATTGTTGTAATTGCGAAATCTATGTCATTGTTATTGAATTGCATATATATAGAAAAGAGGACTTGTATGAAACATTTTCTCATTTTTATTGTGAAAGTTTTAATCATTTGTCACAAAGGTTATATATATAACAAAGTCGTGCATGAGAAGTAGGCAGTGAAAGCCAATAAAGCTACATATTAAATGTTTGAAATAGCGACTTAATATGCTAATTCCAGCATTATCCAAGTTTGCAAATGTTTAAAATTAGATAAGCTAATAGGGGCTGTCTAGACAGCGCTGTACCCAGGCAAGACCCCTGGGTCGTGATATTGATACGATAATGACCTGACATTCAATAAGATTTCTGAAAAAACTAGATTCTTTTAATTAGTGAATTTTCGTGTTACCTTTGAAGTGTCGAAGTTATTATGCAATATTTTTTTATCGGTTCGTATTCTATAAGATACCATATCAAATATAAGATACCATATCGAAATACTTTTAAATAAGATACGGTCGATATATTTGGTAATATGTTGGTACAATAAGGGCCATTTTAAACTAATATCCGTATCTATTTCATGACTTTTTTTGCCTAAGCCTAATGCTGTTAGCCAATTTCATATTTATAGTCATTCGCTGAGAAAAATATTACTTATAGAAATTAAAAAAGTAAATTTTGTGGTAGTACCCAGGTGAATAATTCCTTGGATTTTTTTCAGTGTTAAGCACATAACTTATTATTAATTTTAAGATTTACCTCTTTATATATACTGAAAGTTCAAACATACAAAAGGTAAGAAAAATTTAATAACCCTCGGTCAATGAAGTAAAACTAATAAGAGGGGACAATCTTAAATTTGCGGTCGTATACACTCATTATTTTCATACAAAATTAAGCATAAACGCTAATATCTTTTGATTGCGTTGACGTAGAAGCTTAACTTTTATGACAATTTAAGCTTGATTCCTCCATGTAATTACGAGGAAATGGTCTTGACAGGCGGGTAGACAGACAGACAGATGGAAAAGTGATCCTATAAGGGTTCCGGTATTTCCTTTTTAGGTACGGAATCCTAAAAAGAAAGAAAATCATGTTGATTGCGAAAACAGTCTCCTCAATCGTTATCACAGCTTGGGAAAGCTATAATTTTCACAGCACGAGCCACTCATTTGTACCAAGACGAACTGAATAATATAAAAGAAAAGTAAATCACTGTAAATAATGGAAAGCAACCGCAGTTTGCGAGCACAATGTTAATTTCATAACGCAAATTGATTGTAATATAGTTTCATATTGCATTTCTTAAGTCAATAATAGTTTCGTATAGCTTTCTAGTACATGGATAGTTTAAGAGATGGGTCATCATTGTTTATGACAATATATTTACTTTATATTATTGTGAATTTAATATTTAGAAGATGTTTCAAATAATTTGATGATGATTACTCGTCGGATATAAAAAAGTATCAACTAAAATAAAAAAAAATTAAGGTTAATTCTATATAACCAATTATAATTCTTTTTTTAATAACAATCAAGTCTATTGATAATAGTGATGGTTTTTTCTGGGAACTCAAATGCCCACCTAACGGTCAGCCTGAACTTTGACACACTGAACTCAACAGTTCGCACCTTTCGTAACAATGCCAAACGCTGCGTTTTAACATGAATTATATTGTTCAGAGCTTACAAACTGAGTACCTACGTGTTTAATTGAGGTTTACATTCAACTGACAATAGACATCTGTTATAAGCATTTTTTCCCATCGCAGAATCAGTGACAATGACTTTAAAAATATCTCAGTCAAAATATCCCACAAGAACACGATCACTTTATTGCATTCGATACAGTTTTTGTGTACATATTGTTTTCTTTAGTATTCTATACCGGCTATTTCATAACCGCCATAGGAATTGGACTTAAATAAATTGCATTAGTTAATCTGTTAACGTTTTTGTAATAAAATATAGGTACATCCATGCTAGGTACACATTCAAAATTACTTTTAGCAATATCAAGAATATATCTATGTATATGTAAATAAATATGAAGATTGTTTTGAGAAAAATCTTTTAAACTCGTATAACATTTTAACGGTATGATTCTAATTTCGATAAGATCATCGGTCCGAAGATGAAATAATTAATACCTCATACAATTTTGTTACGGATATCGTATGTTATTAACAATTTCACAGATCTATCGTTTATCCTGTGAGAACAATGTGAGATAGTGAATGTTACGCTCCTTCTTATTTCGTTAAATACTAAAATAAACAGTGTACAGAAATAAATATTTAGGATAATAATAAATAACATATGTTTATTTTAAAATTTAAGAATAATTCAAAAAGTTAATAAATAAAAGGGCGCGTGTACGGTCAACGACTTATTACAAGCTCGCGGGATTCAAACGGATGCAATGATCGTCATCGTGAGTAACTTACTCAACACTTGATGCGTAGCTTAAAATTATGGTTATTAGTGATTATATGATAAAAATTTAAGTGTGTCACAACCTTTACAACAGCAGATTTATATACATCAAGTTCACTGAATCGTGGGCATTTTTATTCCTGCCGCATGATGTAAGTATGATATATGCAAATACAAGTCACAAATGAAAAAAAAACTACCGTTTAATGTATAACTGTGGTGCAAACGTTTTATTTCTATATACATTTCCAAGAAAAAATAACCATTGTGACATTATAAAAGAAATTATGTCATTATACTACTGTTACCGTACTTTTATTGTAAAAATTGCGCTCACTAAATTATGAATAAACAAATAAATTATTCGCGTATGTAACTCATGACCCATAAAGCTTTTAACACATTTAAAGCACCATACCATTTTGTAGATTTAATGACGTTTCTTTTTTATAAATTCTAAAAGGTACTACAGAGTCCTCACTTTGTTATTAATCGCTACTTACATTATATATTACTTGTGTGTTGTTAATTAGAAAAGGCAACACGTTTAGTAATATTAGTTAGTCGGGCTTACTTAAAATTTTAAATAGTCGTCTGTAACGTACAGTAGTGTAGATGTATTTGTAATGTATTTATGGTCTTATGCAATCGACGGCTCGAACCCTCGGGCGTTATGTTAATGACATTCCAACAGCGTTATATCTACACAACGATTGAAGTTCATTCAGTGTCTGTTAGCATATATAACTTTGTATTCTCGTGAAAATAGGTGACAATTATTAAAGAACAATGGAGAGCTTATAGTAAATGCTAGTAAAAATGTAAAATTAAATTCATAACATAGAAAACATTCAAATACAACACTTTCAGAAAATAAATTAAAAATTAATTGTATTTTAATATGTTAGAATTGCGAACTAATTGAAGACACGTGAAATGTATTGTTAAAAGTCACGGGCACTCACTAAAGTGTCAACAACATTCAAAACAATAATATTATGCTAGCTTCATTATTAAAGCTCGCGCGTTCGCACGCACATTGGTTTCCGGTCGCTCAGCAACAGGTTATCTAATCATACAAATATATATCTTAACACCACCAAATAAAATGCAATATTCATTCATTGCACATGGTATAAACATTGCGCGCATAGTAAAATATTTGAATAAGCTTACTCAGAATGGCTCTTAAGTTTTAATTGGCCAGCATTGCATACAAACTAAATCTTTACATTAGTTAGTCAATATTTTTTTTCGAATCTTCAATACCATTAAATATATTATTTAAAGTTCCTAGTATTGCGACGCATTTAATATTTACAATCAAATTTATTTTATTACTATGAAACAAAAATAAAAGCTTTCACCTACGGCGTCGCCTCCGTGGTCAATTGAAAATAACATCGAGCTTTGTATGACACATGAGCTTGACACATTCTAAGTGCCCAAGGTAATTCTTACTGCAAGTATAGTGGGCTATATCGAAACAAAAAATAATATAGCACGATAAACGGACTGTCCAACAGAAAAAAGTACTTCCTTGAACTAAACCAACTCTTAATAACCAACTCCATGCCAAGTACAACTAATAAACTCCACATATATATATACCTATAGTCTGTTTGCCTGTTACCTAACTATAAGAAACATAATGTATATAAGATATAACAAGGTTTTGAAGCATTAAATCTTAGTACATGATTCAACGCAGACAGTCTTCAGTAACTGTCAGTACAAAGATGGAATGAAGTGCGTAATTTATGCCACAGGTTTATTTATTACATCACTTTACTGTTCTCTTGTCATGTGTGAATAGATGCCACACGGGAGACTTTCTCAAGGTTAATAAAGATAGTGTAAAGTGTTTGTTGGGCTTAGTAATGCGGCTTTTTAAGAATTCATCATTGTGTCATGTTACTATACACGCGAATGTCCCTTTATCTAGATGATCTATTTCAACTTATACTACTAACTGCAGACAATTATTTAGCAATAGAATTTCATTTTATTAAGATATTTAATAGCATTTTATTCTTTGTCACAAAATATTTAATAAAATTATAATATTGTAAATATCTATGAGGTCAGAAACCACTAAATTTACTTTATGTTACGGATTATTCGTCGTCTTTAAAATTGATTAAAACTCTGCCTTCCCTGCAAAATGTAAGTGGTATAACAATATCAGCTTACTTATAGGTACGCATATACATATTTCCCTTTATGTCTATGTAAGAGTACCGGTTTGTTTAGCTATGCAATAATGGAAGAGGAAAAAATTTCGCGCAAGTTACGAGCTTATAATGATAGTACCACGGACGTATTGCGTTCAAACACTGCCGTCCACTTGAATGTAACGAACTTTTTGTCGCAAAAGCTTCAGTGACACTTGATACAGTCATATCCATCGTAGTATATCCTTTTCCGAGATCATGTTATAAGTCTAAGTTGCATGAGAATAACAGCAACATGTCACGCTCTCTTGGCCTCTTTAACGAGTATTTTCTGATTTTATATATCGTTTTCTTAGATAACATCGATCGTACGCTAATCGTATAACTACAAGATTAATACAACTACAATATTAACTACAAGTTACGTTGGTACTTTATTACTGACGTAGACGTATGACGTATAACAGAAGCGTATATATATATATATATATATATATATATATATATATATATATATATATATATATATATATATATATATATATATATATATACATATATATATATATATATATATATATATATATATATATATATATATATATATATATATATATATATATTAGTTTGCAAGTTTGGACTTATCTCTAACAGAGATTTCTTCCAGTCAACCTGCGGGAGTGGGTGAAGGTGGCAAAAATAGCTCTGTTCTTCGCATCGTGTGTGGAGGGACCTCGACCAGAGCGAGGAAATTAAAAAAAATATCCTTCGAGTACAGATTAAACACAGAACCATCGGGTTAACAGTCAGACGCTGTCCCATTGTGTCACGATGGCCTCATAAAGAATCTTATTTGATAAAAAGATATAAGAGATTTGGTTCATGAAAAAAAATCCAAACAGTATCACCATTAGAAAAAAATGACAAATTTTAAAATATTGTATAGGAAAATTGTCACAATAGACGATCTATTTTTGGAAAAGAAAGTTTTCCCTCGAGGTATCTTACAAATTTTTTACACCCTCTTACTTATTCACTATCTCACAACATTTTCTTCTATCAAAGACAGTTACAAAGGAAATTTACTCGTAAATTATGAAGCGGCATAACATGTCGGACCCTTCTTCCTTTCTGAATAATTTCGTGTTTCCGGAACTTGAATAACTTATAGATTCAGCATTATACTGTGTCGTTCTAAAATCAAATTTATCTTTTAGAACGAAATTAATATGAATTAAGAACGAATCTCTAGTATATACCTAAGTGTTATTTTTACTTATGTCTGTAAATGTGTTGTTTTTATTATATAGTGTTATTAAATTATCGTGATTTTAATCTTTGTTTAAAGACTGTGTATTTTTTATCTATTAATGCTTAATTAATATAGCAAGAATAAGATTATAAAAAAATGGGCACAGAGTAATATTTACTATTTGATACTTGATATTTATTATAATTGATTCGCTCGTCTATAGAATTTAAATACACGTATAGTGATCAATATATTTTTATGTATTGTGAGAATCTGAATAGATATTTTTTATAGCACTTTAACTTCTGACAAAATAATTATGATCTAATAGAGTGATACCTACGTATAACGGACATCCTTATAGACGCGAAGACACGTTAACTAAGACGGCAATTCTTAACAGACACATTTATGCAAAATAGAATTTGTATGTATATTTAAGTATACTGGATCAAATAATGGAATATATTAAATAATTTAAAGTCGGTTCGTCCGTAACTTTGAATATAAATTATTATTTTATAAACATATTCTGATTCCTTACTCCGTGCACATGTGATTGGTAAGATTTATCGATCTAGGTCACCACCAAAATCATATAAAAAAAATGTGTCCTCCTAACACAGAGGCCTCCACCACAATTTTCTTGTATCAATTCTATTTTGCTAATAAAGTATTTTTGTTTATTATTAATATATATATATATATATATATATATATATATATATATATATATATATATATATATATATATATATATATATATATATATATATATATATATATATATATAAATTCAAAATTAAATTATTATATGATTTATCATAAAATACATACTTCGCCGCATATTTAAGCGTTAATGGTATACGTATTGTGACTTGTGTATGATCATGCACTTAATGGCACTGACAGCCTATATTGAACCTGTCTCGAAACAGCTTAACCTATAATAACACTTTCTACACATAACACTACTGTAATCGAAATATTATTATTATTATAAATTTTAAGATAGATTTTATACGTTACTTTTTGCTTTTAGCATATTTATATGAATACAGAGTATGTGTATAAATTATGAAGATGAATGATTACGAATAAGAACTCACTTGTGATTTTAGAACTTTTAATAAGTATCGATAGTAGACAAACAATTTTGATTGAAAATAAATATTGTGTTTCTTTAAATTGTCTAAAATTATTAAATTATGCTGTAATTATGTACCTACTTATAAACAATTTTAAAACGACAGCAAAATATTGTAAATTATAGTTTTCAAAATTATTTACTTATTATGTTTCAAAGTAGAGCCTGTTCTTAGCGTTCACTCAACTCTAAGATTAATACCTCTTCATTATTGCCAGCCATTCGCAGGACAGAGGGAGCCGCGTCCCTCTGTTTATCTCAGCACGATTTTACGATCCTCTATACGATGTACTATTTACTAGTATAGGTACAACTTTTATGATTTTCCTAATATACATACATATGTGTAGGTATACTTATGAAACGAATATTATATATTTTCAAAAAATGTCTTTTGTATGTAATTCATTATATACAAACTATAAACCTAACATATGTATATATTACATAATATGTATCTATATATAAAATTATTTAATAATCCATCTTTATTATTATATTGAAAACTATTAGTATAATGTTATTAAGTACTAATAGAATATTAATGTGAAATATCGTTTGCAGGTAGGCATAGCAGAGGGGTCATCATTAGGATCAAGTTGCCGTTCTAATGGAGAGTGTAGTGTTTCAAACGCACGTTGCTATAGGGGCATTTGTGAATGTCAGCCGTACTATGCTCAGGTTGACAACTCCACTTGTCTGGAATGTAAGTATATTTCTGAAAAATGCTTGGTTAAATTTATAGTTTGTATATATTTTAATACATTTAAGTATAATGTAAAAATACAAAAAACAAAAAATAAATTACAACTGTCAACATAATAAATTACGTTTGTAAATTGTTGTTCAACGTTCAAGTAGACTTATCTTTTTAATTTACATTTGCGCTTTTAACAAATGCTTAATTGTATAAATAAATATAGTATACTTAATTATATAACAGGTATATCTGTAATGTCATTGACACGTGAATAATAAAAAAATACCTAATAGATTGCATATTACAATTGGTCTGCGGTAAAACTACAAATGCTTTCATTCAAACGACCAATAAACACCTAACGTCAATTACAGAAAATAACTATAGATGATCACTATATTTTTTTAAAATGCTTATTAATAATCAAATTTGTAATATAGTATCGTTACTATCTTATAACTCGTCGACTATCGAAATCTTTTCAAAAGATACAGCAACTGTATATGAATAGGTATAGGTATTCCTCTTAGACTTACATAAAGCCACTCATCTTAAAGTTTTATAGGCTATAAAATATTGTACAGTTTAAGCGATACATAGTTGAAATAAATAAACTTTTATTTAAGTACTCACAAGATTTTTGTTCGCACATCTCCCGCATATTGAGAAAACTTACCAACAGTAATATTTGTCTCTCTGTTGGTCACTTTTAGCTCATATATATTGTTTTTTACTTGCTGTGTGTTACAAGATGCGAGTAGGTAACGTATTAGAATATGATATGATATATGAATAAGTATAAGCACATATATAATCCTACATAGAAGATAAAACGAATACAACTATTCCGTCAAAAATAGTTCTTTTCAACATCACCATAGTACAGTACTATATGGTAGTCTATATATTTTTTTTTACTTTAAATCACAACAAGTCCTCCAGCTCCCAGGTTAAAGCACTTATCATTGGAAATGTTATAAACAAGATGAGTAGCTTTTTTATGGCAAAATTTTAAACGCAGTAAATTACTATTATACCGCTCGCGTACGAAGTTTTACTACATTTTAAAGTATTATATCAACTGCACGGTCCATGTTCTATAAAATAAGTTAAAATAGATGGGTAGCCAAGTGGCTCGTTATCTTACACTTGTTTTATTTTTTTCTCAAACCAAGAAGTCTTAAAGCAAATAGAGTAACATTTCATATCTATAAAACATGTATGTAGTTCGCTACATATTAGGTAAGACTTTTCATTTGAATTCTAATGACTCATCAAGGCCTTTTATGCCTGATATTTAACTTACGAGCACAAAATATGACTGTAAATAACGTAAAAATACAAACTATGTCCAATATTTGTATTGAAGAAATTTTGAATTAAAATTAAATATTAAAACATTAAAATATTTTTAAAGTATTTATTTAATTCGTTTATTTTTTTTATAATATTAGAGCAGAGATAACTATTTTAATTAATTTTATACAGTTTTTTGCGCGCTTACAATGAATTACAAATTACTAAATCATAATTACAAGTAATGTATTTTATTATTCAGCAGTGCGTAAAATAATTGTGCTGAGCATAAGATTTATCATGGCTAACATCTTAATTTCGACTTTTAGAACCTACCAGGTTACATCTAAACGGTACTTCCACTGCGCAAACAAGACGATAACAAATTATAAGTAGATTATTCATGATTTTTAGCGAAAATGAACACCGAACTTTGTCTGGCAAATATTTTAAAATGAATATCGGAAATATTTTTAAATGTAAACATTCCTATGAGTAGATTCCATTTTACTACGCTACGCTACATGTTGTTCATTATAATTTTATTGTTATATATTTATTTATTACCCGTAATTAAATAAAACCTGAGTAATAAGCATGTACATTATTATTTTATTTATTAATACTAAAATATCTTGTCAAATTGCTTCTTTAATCATTCTTATCAATCTTAGTTATTTAAAAAAAATTAAAACCTTTTTATTTACATAAAAAGTAAAAATAAAACCTATATAAATAAATAAGTTAATTTGTTCAAAAGGAAAACATTAAAATTCGAATTGAAATTACATAATAAATAAAATTATAAATATAAAGAATTAAATAACATTTTTTATTTCAAATAAATAATAAATTTTGTTATTTGAACACTTCTCACGCCGATCACGGGGCATGATGACTATAAATCTGTGTTACACATCAAGATTTAAAATTGCTTGAAGAGTGATTTACTTGTTACAACCAATTTACCAGTACGTGGTACCTAAAGAACCGCTAGATTTTTTAGTATAGTAAGTTATAAAATCTTTCTTAAACACTAGATTTTGCAAAGGTTTTTAATTATACTTTAACCTTTAAAATGATATCGTGGTGTATGTGTATAAAAACGGAAATTAAATATATGTAATGTTGTTTGCCTGGCTTTTCACATGGGCTTTTTTTTATGCTTTTCTTAACATATTAGAGTTCTTAATTTAGAATTAACAAATAAAGAACTCTCTCTATGCCTTGGCTCATATAATATATAATTTTGGTCGTAATTTACGACCTACGACTCTTATATATGGTGTAAAGTAAATAAAAAACTTAAACAAATGTTTATTTTTATCTTCATGAAACTATATGAGATTTGAGGTATAGACATGAGACGGTAAGAAGTAAGTCAATCATCGCCCAATTCTTTACGTTTCATACATTGCCAATTTGTTAAAAAATAACTAAAGTAACCGTTTTTTCACTATTCTATGATATAAACCGAACACCATGATCAGAAACGACCACAACTATATCACAAACATCGATAGTGAACAATGACAGAACTGCGTCACGACAGTAGCTACCCGTATGTCGCATGTTATTCAAGATTTATTTATGCTATATTTTCTCATATATCAGAAATCGCTAATATTAATGATAATCGAGTTGTAAGTTATGTTCAAATGTGATTAAATATTTGGATGTTTAATGAAAAGGTATTAACGCAATGATTTATAACGGCAAACTGGTAACGGTAAGTGTGATACTTAAATAATACTAGGAATGTTGCAAATGCATGATTTATTTTCGATTTATACAAAAATATGTAGAAAAACTAAAGCCGTCGTGGCGCAGCGGCACAGCGCCTGATTGTAAACGCGACGGTTGCGGGTTTGATTTACTTTCGAGGAGAATTAATTGTATACATTTTTCTCGCTCTGTTAATAAGAGCGGTGAACGAAGCACGGTACCCTGCTAAATACAGCTGCTGAAATGAAAAATAGACAATAAATGCAGTCTGGATTTATAAAAATGCCTCTACAACAACATATACATGGACAAAATTTGATTACGACCTGTCATCAAATTAGAGTAATTAGTACACATGAATTTTAAATATTTATATGAAAGTAAAGCTAGTTGCAAATAATGTACAAAATATTCATAATAAACTTCGAGACGAGACAAACGCGGTCACTAAGACGCTCTTTCAAATTAGGTCACAGATTAAATCTGACGATTGGAAATCGAAAAGCTGAGCGAATTACATTTTCACGCTTGTCAATCCGTGAATGATTTAATAGTCACAAATGCTCACGTTTGATGCCGCGCTATGATATTTTTATTTTTATATGTTAAGCTAAGTTTTACATTATTTTCTTACAATGCTTAAGATATTCTATATATATAAATATACCGTTGTGGCACAGAGGTACAGCGTCTGCCTGTAAACGCGACGGTCTGAGGGTACGATTCACACTGGGGGAGAATGAAATAATTTCATTTTCTTCGCTCTATTTATATATATATATATATATATATATATATATATATATATATATATATATATATATATATATATATATATATATATATATATATATATATATATATATATATATATAATGCTCAACGCTTTACGCATTTTTTAATTTCATATGTAACACATTTATAAAATATATTTCAATACGTATTTAACTAAACATATTTCAGTACCCCACAACACAGGGAATCCTAGTGTGGGTAAAGTGAAATTAATACGTTCATCATTGTACATTTGTTTGCATTTGTTCAATAGTTTTTACTAGAAACCGGAACATACATGTATGTATTATATTATACCAGTATATAATATATTAGTAGGATTTATCTATGTTTTTAATAAATATGCTGTTATATAAAACTACATATATATGTAATAGCCACTATTATCGATCAGAATAAATTAAGGACATATTAAAATTGTTTTATCGACGGAGCTATTCTGTTCAAAGACGCCGCTAGACCTTTTAATATAATTCGTTATGTGACAGTAAATTAGCTGCTAATCGTTTGAAAGTATTTGCTATGTACACATGCGGAAAGTTACACTAATACTATCATTATAACGAATCAATAGAAAACTGCTTTCATAATATTATAAATTACATCGTGTTGACACATGCGGACATTGATGCATAAGTGTAAATTAATTACAATTTGATTCGTATACTTTGTAGTTTTTAATAAGGATAATTATATTTGCTTACATTAAAATTATTGAGATTTTATATTACTTAAGTGTATTAATTCACGCGAAATATAAGTATTTATTAGTGCTATTAGACAAAGCTAAAAATGTATAACGTAAAACTGATTATATACGTGGTGAAATGGAAATAAGTGAGACGTGTGTATGACACATGTTACTGTTCAATGATAAAACATCCTAATTTCCCTGTTGCCGTCTTCGATAAATGTACTATCTTTTTAATTTTTAATTTAAACATGTAGTTCCTAAGGTTACCGCGTTCAACCAAACTTTTCAGTATTATAATATAAATATAGATAGTTGGTATAGATCATAAAATACCTATACAACTACCTACCTACCAACTTGACGTATTATGTCAAGTACCGTGAACTTGAAACATAAATAAAATAAGGTCACAATTATCCGCGAGTGTAGAGTCATGAGTCATGACCTCGTCATTCAATTCTGCTGTCCACCTTTATTCATGTACTCGTAACAATTGACTATTCTATTCACACCCACTTTTTACAAAGTTTATAACTAAGTATCTAGGTGTTTGATTTTTTCTAGAAGTAAATGGAATCATCTCCTATAACTGTAGATAACAATTAAGAGAAAAATAAATAAAATAAATTGCATAAAAATATCTTTATAAATACAAATAATTATTATTTCCCAAAAAAATGATTCCGTTCTGCATAATTGGATATTTTATGAGGACAATTTGTTTTTACTTTAGTGCAGGTAATAAATATTATAATATATTGATTGCAAGTTTATTAAAATTATGAATATTATAATAAAGACGACGACGAAATGTTAAGATCGATTTGAGTGGCGTGCCATTAGCACGCAGCAGTGGAAGTAGACTGGTCGAACTCTTTTACAAATCAAATAAGCTTATTAAATATTGTGATAGTTTAAGCAAATTTTATTACTTTTTGATTGATAATATTTCACTTGGAGCCGTCATGGCGCAGTCATCGTCTGAGTGTGCTTGTGGAGCAATTCACAATCGAGCATAAAATATTTTTATTTCTTAACTCGAATAATAAAATTATATGACCCTTGTGGCGCAGAGGTGTCTTCCTGTAAACACGAAGGTTTTTGGGTTCGATACCCACTCGGGGAGATTGAATTATTTCTATTTTCTTCGCTCCGGCAACAAGCGCGTCGTTGAGTTCTGCCGCTCAACACGTAATGCAACGAATAGCGGAAACTGGGGAATGGAGTGTCTTAACACTCGGTTCCTTCAACCTAGAGTTATCTCTGCCTACCCTGCAAAAAGCGGGATACAGCGTGAAGCTAAAAAAAATAATAATAAAATATAACAATAGATTGTCCACTGAAGATGTTTAAGGCCGAGCAAAGTGGAGTAAGCTTAGTCGGAAGGGAGACGCAGCCAGGACTAATGCCAGGTAGAAGAAGAATAAAGAAATAAAAAAGAAGAAGAATAAATTAGGGAACGGACTGTCTTCATACTAGTTTCCCTCTGCCTATTATTAGATACTAAATGCAGGATACAGAATGATGCATTTTTTTAACCTTATTATTTTTTTGTATATTTTCCTTTTTATAAAATTAAAACAGAACATTAATTCAAAAGGAAAAATATAGTCTTCATGAATATAAAAAAATATTACTACGATACAAATTTACATTTAGGTCATAAACTCAGCGTTTGCTTAAATGCAGTTATATTTAAAGTATACTAAATATTCATGTTAAAATAATGAAATATATGCATTTAACTTTGTTTCAAAAAACAAATTAATGTTTATTCTTTTATTTTCAGCAACTCTTCTTGGATCCGAATGCGTTGTATCCGAACAATGTACGTTGAAGGTAGCGTATAGCGCCTGTTTGGAAGGAGTTTGTCGGTGCTCTGACGGGCACTTGCAGTTTCGAAAACATACATGTTTATCTCGTGAGTATATTTAAACAATTATTACTCGCGATTATTCTTGACTCTGTAGCTTAAAAAATTTTTACGTTAAAGAAAGTTAAGAGTAATATAAAACCTACTTCAAGTTTTTAATTTTGAGGTACTCGTGTATTCGAACTAAAATTGACACGTTACGACTTACAATGTAACAAGCAATAGTTGGTCACAGATAAGTCGCCATGCAATTTAAGATGCGGACAGATGAAAGCTCCGATAACATGGATAGGTACATAACTAGGTGACCAATTACCATCGTAAAACTATTACAAATTGAAACTCCAAAACCACACACGTAATATTTTATTCTACTTAAATTTATCGTAATGAGAATCTTGCAAAAAAATAATATTCAATTTAAGATAATGTTTAATGTGCTTCGTAAAATGAAATAAGTAAAAAAAATAATTGAATTTCATTTTAATCTGTTAACTGATATTTTCTATAACAATTTTTTTTATTTTATTTCGTTACATTAACCCTATTTTTTATATATAATTGCTTAGTCTATTTCGGAATTCTTAATCCGATATCTGTAACAAGCTTTTTATTACCCATCTGTAATTAACAATAAAGAGTTGTTAAAATAATTTCCATAATTTATAACTGTGAGAAATATAAGCAATTGTTCTGTCAAATGAATGCGGCACCTTTCATAAGCATCACTTATTGACTATAATGCCTGTACTATGTGAGATTTGTTTCAAGGCGTCACTTTATGGACTGACATGGATTCATTATAGTATATCCATTGTGAAATGTACACTTCCGACTTAGAGTTTTTTAGTTATAATTGGAAAACAATATTAATTATACTGTCTCGCATCTGCTATGTAGGTATGGATTAAAAAAAAATTGTGACAGTAATTTCTTTGTTCTCCATTTTTCATAGGAAACATTATTTTTCAATATCTCCGTATGAGCTATTGCGCAACGATTGCGTTTATCATTCGTATCATGTATATTATACCAGTTTTATGGTATGGCGGATTAAATGTTGTTATTTTAATAAATTCACTATTTAATTTAGTAATAGATTCCACAAATAAATATTATTTTTTTATATTTAAATTTATATTTCAATCTTCAATTTAAATGTAAACAATGATAAACAAGTACAAATAACTTGAAACTAGGTCAGTTATTGCACTTATAGAGATCGCGTGACAAGAAATAAGCGCTTCGAAAATAACTTACACATTAGGTGTATATTATGTAGATTGTACGACTATTATTTTTTGTTTATTTTGCAATGTATATACTATATAAACCACAATATTAAAAATGTCTTTCATTGAAATGATATTGTGAAGCTGTCTTTGTGTAATTATGTATTATGTTAACTCGATGGTTGTGGATTCGATTCCCACTCGGGGGAGTGAAATATTTCATTTCCTCGCTCTGGTAACAAGAGAAAGCGCAATTTGCGAAAAGCTATTTAATTTATTTTATTTTTAACTATAGATCATATATTTTTGGTCTATACTTATTAATAATTATTACATTTACTATGCTCACTTATCAAATAGTAACGTTAATATTGTAATTTAATTATTCACAATAAAAAAAATATTATATATTATTAAATATCGTACATAAGTTACATACAAAAATCTTTATGAATAAGTAACTGAAATTTATGAAGCGGTATTGTTTCAAAGTATAATTTATTAGAGCGTATAGTGGCAAGTCGTTTATTCACTGTCAAGCAAATTGCTAATCATGGTTCATACTCTATAACATGCAAGCACAGTGATGTACTAATGATTTCACGGCTGACAAGTTCAGAGCGGTTATCAGCCCATATGTTTGATTTAACTGCAACCTATAATATAATAACTCTATAATTTCACAGCCGCGCCACCTGGTCATGTATGCTACAGTAATGAGCATTGTCGTTTATGGGACAAAGAAAGTCACTGCGAATTTGTAATACACAATCTGTTCGGAAGATGCGCTTGTAATACTTTCTTCAAACAATCTGGAGACAATTGCATTGCTCAAAAACAATCTTCATACGCTACAGAGCCTGTAATACTCGAGCAAGATGTAGCTACAGTAGATTCATCTAAGAAACCGTTATTGCAGAAGGAATTGCCAACTAAATTGCCTAAGATTCCAGTATCAAAATACAGTAAGCCTAATTTGTTACGAGATAAAGAAATTCAACCTAGCAATTTGCCCATGTTTACTAGTAACAATGACGTGCTTAGTACACAAGAGGACAGCCCATTAATGCAAGCTGTACTGAAGGCACCCACAATAGAGCCTAGTAAGCGTCTTCCGGTAACCAACAGGAAGAATGGAGATCCGAATGAATTAATTAGAGTTGACGAAATGACCGCTAACCTACACGCTAACGACCAACCTGTTTATAGAGTCGTGACTCAACCTACTATCGAAAATAAATCTAACAAGAAAAGCTCTTCTAAAGAGCAAAATACCAGCAAATCCAACAAAAGTAGTCATCAGAAAAAAACTTCTACTAAAGGTAAAAATTTATACTTTTTTTTTATTTATTTATAAGCCTATGCCTATCTATAATATATACTATACTTAATAACTCTACATATAAATTAAGCTATAAATATTGACAATAGTGGCAGATTCTATTTTAAATGGTATATATACTAAAGCAAAACAACCCATATTTCAGTTTCGGTTACTTTTTCATTTAACGAATTTAAGAGAACGTAGCGACCGTTCACTCTGTTTCTTTAAATGCTAAAAGATAAAAATATTCATTAAGTATATATATTCAGATAAAAACCGCGTCCGTGCGGACGTGTCATCTCAAGAGGGGCCAGCTTCGCTGGGTATGCCGTGTGCTGCAGATAACCAGTGTCTGGCTCTGGACCCTCATTCTCGTTGTGTTAACAAACGCTGCGACTGCGCCTATAGGAACAATTCTACTTCCGCTTGCTCTGCAAGGAACAGGGGATGCTTGCCGGGGACATTTCAGGTAAATTTAATAATATTTCTTAATATATTGTTATATATATTTATTTATTAAGTGTATCCAAAAAAATTATGTAATTATTCAGCAGAGCATGAACAAATGTAAAAAATGTTCAATTGACAAATGAATTCAACGGATACTGTATATGCCTTTGGGGTGAGAGGTTGTTTGTAAACCAATGTTACCATTTATCTCCAAATCTCTGGTCGGATTTCGACATTTAAAATTTCCATATAAATATAAATAAGCAATAAATTATCTACAAATTATTCACGTCACTATAAAACTAATTCAATTAATGGCAGCCCCGGACGGATTTTCTTGCGTTTCTTATAACCGTCGAGAGATGTTTCAAAACTTTTGAGTTTGTTTTTTACATCACACAAAATTTATTCTACTCTGCTCGTTACCTTGCCCACATTGTTCAAAGTAAAATTTAGTTACACATTGTACTATGTCGCACACATAGTAAAGAAAAAAAGCAGTAGAAATATTTTATGTTCCTTTAATAAAAAAATTATGTCTATAGTAAATAAATACACGTAAAATTCTTATATCTAATAAATTCTTTATGCTAATTTCAATAATTATATAAATAATATAATAAAATAACATGATATAAATAATAACATTCCAGTGTCGGTCAACCGGCTCGTGTATCAGCTGGTACTTTGTGTGCGACGGCCGCAAGGACTGTCCCGACGGCTCCGATGAGAAATGCCAAGGTACTGGTAAAGGTAACTATGCACTAACTCTTCCTTTCTATGTTGCACTTATAATATCCTTTTTGCTTGCTAAACAAATTGGAATCAGTTAGAAGATATATTTTGATAAATTATAATTATTATTATTGGTTAATGCTTATATTTGTTTTTGAAAGAATGCTGAAATAATTACAAAAAAATTGTATTTCATGAAAATAATAAAATTTTCGAAAGATATTTTTGTATATTTTGTTGATATTTTAATATTGTAATTCGGAAATTTCTCGTAAAAAAAAGTTCAAGCGACCAACTACCCTATTATTTATTTTTTAGTAAAATGAATTGCATTTGTTTATTATAAATTGTAGCCCACATGTTATTCTAATGTATAAGCTATATTAATGTAAAGTTACATCTAAATCCGTTCAGTAGTTTTTACGTGAAAGTGAGACAAACATCCATCTCCCAAACTTTTATATTAGTAGGATGTTATTTCTAATCCAAAAATAAATGTACAATAATATTTAAATTTATTGAAAACTAATATATATATATATATATATATATATATATATATATATATATATATATATATATATATATATATATAATAGCATTTACACATATACAACTGATTCCAATTTCGTAAATTTAAATATTTCCGTTCTAATGATCTATTCTTGCTTATTATCATTGATCTGTGACTAAAACATAATTATGGTAACGAGGTATCGGTTAGTTATAATTTTATAAGCTTGACTTAAATATTTTGCGATTGCTCTATAATTAAATAAGGCGTTAATATACTGGTACATATGTAAGCAATATGCATGTAACTAATGATACGAATATGTTAGCCTTTGTACCACATTTTTTTTTAAATGTGGTGCTGATGTACTTTTTTTTTATGATTTTCCGAAGATTACATCTACGAGATTACTTTGAACTTTTGTTCTTGTCAATGTTTTGAAAATTGGGCACATAGCGAGGAAGTATAAGTCATAATACTCCTTCCTCTACACAGAGCGCACAGGCGAGCGTTGTCCAATGCACGCGTTCCGATGCGGCGGGCCGGGTTCTCCGTGTGTGTCGCGCGCCTCCCGGTGTGACGGCACGCCGCAGTGCCCTGGCGGTGAAGACGAGAGGAACTGTCGTGCTACTAAGAAGAGAGGGTAAGAAATATTCATAAATAGATATGTTATTAAATTTGGAACAATTGTACTGATGATTAGATAAAGTGACATATGTATAATTATACTGTAATCACGCTTATCATTAAATCATTTTACCACCCATACCTCTAGCTTAATTAACATTTCAATGACTACTACTAGTTCATTAAACGTCAGTCAAATGGATCCTTATAAACTTACTTAATAGCCTAGAAAAATGTATGGTTGCTGATAGTCACTATTTTGTTCTATGCGATGAAAAAATACATTTTTTTTACCTACCTGCCCCAAGTGTCCTACATGCCAAATTTTAATTTTCAACGCTGTGTAATAATTTGTATAATTAATTAAAATTAAAAATAATTAAAACATATTGTGTAAGACGATATCGGGTAGATAAGAAAACCAAACCTATATTTATGAGGATGTTATTAGTAAGCGGATATAGGTACTTCATTTACTATAATGATACTTAAATTACTATTAATCAATCATTTCATATGGTAATACTATGGAGTAACATCATCTTCCAGTTCTACAGATGTAGTACAGTTCTATTTATAGATGAACTAGCATAAATTAACGTAGCATTCCATACACGTTTTCACCGATAGATTCATTAATAAAATAATAATATACAAAAAGAATGTGTCTGTACATTTAATATTTTTACGAAAATAATATTTATATATTTAGAATATTGCAAATTTTCATTAATTTGTAAATTTGTTGTCTCTTTGATTGCCTATGTCACTCATCTTCGGAACTACTACACTAGAGGATTTACCTAAATATTTTTTTTGTTGTATGAAACCTGGATATATGCCATAATTGATGTAAAGTTCCGGCACGAGTTACGAAGTCTTTATATGTACGACCAGGCGTTAAAGTTAGATACTTAAAAAAGCTAGATAAATAAAAATATCAAATTGGGACTATATAATAAGCGGTATGATTTTAGTTCTAAATTTTAATACGGAATTAAGTCCATGCAAACAAAGTTACGGGTGGTAATACTTGCAGGTAGGTAGGTATCGTGTCCTTGTCTACTGTTAATAATTTAGTACCAGAGCTGTTAATTATTTAATAAATATCTATTTATCTATAATCTTTTTCATATTTTTTTTTATGTTTAAGTAAAACTTCCTTTTTACCATTTAAATGACATTGTTGTAATTACGTTGTTATTTTAAATATTTAATAACGTTAAAGTACTTTATTTCACTCTACCTATCTATATAAAATTAAGATTCAGCATTTAACCCAGTTACTTTTCACGCATCTCTCGCATTTTAGTGACTGCCACTGCTCTACTTCCTGCCCATTCAGAAACATTACGTGCTGTATGGAACAAGTTTAACCGCTATAAATATAATTGTAAAAATGGTTGTAGACCAGTTTTATTTTAAAATTTTTGTTTTATCCTCGAAAACATTTATAGATACTACTTTTACTACTGCGTTTTCTCGCACATTTGAAATGTTCTTCCTGTTCCTTTAAACATATTTTGGAGAAATGTCTTGACTCCAATGGTTCTCTGTGTCATACCTACTATTTAAGAGAAGCGGAAAAATGGATAGGTTTTTTTTACCAAAGTCACGGTTAACTATATAATAAGCAAATCGATTGAATTCAAATAAGAGATATAATAAACAAATCCATTGAAAATAGGCTATAATTTGATTCCCCGCTCAACATGGTCCACTTTACTTAATTAACTCCATTAGAGGAAGCTCGTCCTTGATAAAAAGTGTAACAGTTTCTTAAAATTCCACTCAAAATGCTTCATTCAGCATTATAAAACTATTCACCTACCTGGTGTACGTTAAAAAATATTATTATATAGAAGTATTATTATATACCGGTATTTCAATCAATGAATATAATTTTATGATTTCTGAACTAATTTTAGTTTTCTGTTTGTAAAACTTCATGTCGCCGCCATTTAGAAATATTGTTTATTCCTATGAGTTAGCAATAAAAATCGATCCCCAAATTTGCCACCCTAAAGATCTGCCACCCTAGGCTGCGCATTCCTACTCAGATTGCTAATAAATCCGCAACTGCATTTATTGCATTTTGCCGTATAAGTGGACAAGACATAAAGATGACACTATGTTTTTTATTTTCTCTTAGACTTTTCCAATCTATAATTAGGATTTGGAAATTGATTCTTAACTTTCCTGTATTATCGTTACACATCGATCGCATTTGCGAATTAAGAAGCTTAGCTTCAAACAAATTTGAGTAATTCGTCTGCCTAACTTCATTATGTTCAGAGATTAATTACAGAACAAAAAAGCAAAAGTGGCAAGTTATTTATTGTTATTAGTAGAATAATCTAACAATTTCTAAACGATAACATCCCTTTGTAAACAGTAGAGACTAAATATTCAGAAATTCTTGCTATCACCAAGCTACAAACATTAATCAAGTACTGATACTCGTATAGTATAATAGTTCATAATTTCAGTTGTCCACGTCACACATTCCGCTGCGGCTCCGGCGAGTGCCTCCCCGAGTACGAGTTCTGCAACGCGATAATATCCTGCAAGGACGCGTCGGATGAGCCGTCGCATTTGTGTAACGAGCCCTCCAGGTAAATTGATTTTATAATTTTTGCGTCACGTACGTCTGTAGTCGTTGTAGTAAGTAATATTAGACACTTCATTCTCCACTTTCCTCTTATATTAGAGACAGCGGAACTAAAACTTGGGAATAAATATTATTTAATTGTAAACGTTCACTGGCAGTGCTCGAATCCACATTGGCGCTGGCCACAATTACCTTTAAAATATATTTATATATCATATTAATTTGACAATCATCACTTTCTGTAAATTTATATAGATTTAAATTCCATACCAATATCCAAGCTATTGCAAGCTTTACATGTTTCCCTGTATTGTAGGGTCAGGTCAGCAGAGAGAATCTAGTGTCAAGCTGTAGTTGGAAAGTGAGTGTATTAATAGTAGATCCCCCTGCTATACGGGAACCCGGGTGATCTATACGGAATGCAACGTGAAGTTAAATAATTACAAATATATTATGTGTGTATAGATGGCGCGCGGCGGAGTTCTGCCCGCTGCGGTGCGGCAACGGGCGCTGCCGCAGCACGGCCGTGGCGTGCTCGGGCCGCGACGGCTGCGGCGACAACAGTGACGAGATCGCGTGCAGCGTTTGTAGTTAGTACCTTAGTTGTTGCTTTACTATTTAAATATCTATAGATGTCTATTATTTCTGTATCTGTCTGTGAATATCAATATATAGAGGCCACCTTGACGCAGTTAACGCACCTAAATGCAGTTGATCGCGTTTGAGTAATGGCGTTGATTTCTGGTATTCAATAGCAACATGTCTCGAATTTTAATGCAAAAAAAAAATTATGGGGAAAAAAGAATTTCGGTCAAGTGTGAGCAGTCCCCGCGCACCGTGGGTTCCGTAGTAATTTCATGTTGATACTACTTATAAAAATAGATGAAGTTAAATTTGCGGCCGTATCCACTAAATGAAATGAACTAAAAAAATAAATGAAAGGTAAATGAACTACTAATAAGAGACGACAGATTTAAATTTGCGGTCGTATGCAATCGTTTTGTATTAAATGAAGCGGTTTTGCGCGGTTTTCTTTGTTTGCATTTGTAAAGTTGAGATCATAGTGTCGTTATTACTAGAATTATATAAAGTACGAGAATATTTCATTATCAGCTTGCGTTCTATTAAATACAAGATATGTCTATATAATAGCGCAGTACAATATAAATTACGAAACATAATATTACAATATACTAGTTACATTATACTGTCTGTCTGTATGTCTGTAACATTGTTCTCATGGACTTAATGACTTGTTTTAGACATTTAATCTCTTAGAATTTCAGATGTTCCGAATTCATGTTGCTATATATCATCGGAAATCGTTTTATTTCTTATAGTTTAACTGATCTATTTTGGTTGTATATCAAATGTTCTAGTGGCGCGTGGTTCTGAGGATGTGCGTATGTTGTTATGTAAACACATTGGGTTTTACTGTTTTCTTATATTATAGATAACATTATATTAATTTTATAGGTACGAGTACAATGTAAATCGGTAATATTGTCATACGTACTCAATGTTGTCGTGAATAAGTGACCTCAGTTATAGTAGGCCATTGTCAATCTAACACATCCTGCTGCAAAATCAGGATCGCTAATAAAATTATTTTATATACAAACACGTTATATTTATAATATGTGTGTATTTTTTGTTTCCCTGATCTAGTAAAACAGTGAAGTGGAGCATTTAGTTCAGTCGCGTAACTTGTATTGTCTCTAAAATAGTATATATTTAACAATGGTGTGAATTTACACATATATACGATTAGAAATATGCGATTATTTAGTTTTTTATTAGGTATACTTTTATCTGATTAGATCAAATACTAACAAAACGTATAGAATTAAATATACTTATTGTAAAGTTACGTGGATAAGTTTCTTATATATTTAAGGGGCATCTCACATATATTTCATACGCCTATTACTATTATAGTGCCAAATCTTAGGCATACGTATTGAGCATACTAGATATATAGTAACATTAAAGTAATGGATATATTATGTTTTTTAATTATCATTACCTATTGAAACTGATGAATAATCGATGTTGTATTAAAATGTTAAGGATTTTGCTTCAATCATTCGTATTTTGTTTTCTATACATTAAGTGCACATTAAACATGTCTAAGTTACATCTCATCGTCTGTCAATGAACTATTTAACTAAATATTGCTGTTTTTACTGCAGGATGTCCAGCGCCGCCACAACTTCCTTGAAGTCTTGACATACGGTGTAGTGACCAATAACACTGCATCTGGATCTCGTCTGACATCAGATAAATGAATAAGTCGAATTTTATTTATATTAGGAAATTATAGAAAACATTTGACATTTTTTTTAAATTTGTCGTACTCGAATAATAATAGAGTTTTAGAAAATACAATTAAAATTCAAAAATAATTACACTTTCCATTAGATAAGTACACCTATTATAGTCATATAAATTCGATTCGTATATATAATACGAATAATTTATAAATTATTTACGTTCTTTTTATAATTTGCACGCTTTTTTTCCTGCAATTTATTTAAAAGGGTACAATAAGAACTATCTGCCACGTATATAAGACTGAAAAATGATCAATTTTATTTTTTTTCATTACTTTAGTTACATGTATTCAATAATGCATTAGGTACCTAATTTGAATTTAGTAGGTAATAAGCAAATAAATTATAAAGGTAATTAGATGAGAATAATCTAAAGTACTAAATCAAATAAAAGATTAACCTTCTTCATATTGAGTTTAATTGTGTGAAACGTCACACAATTGATTTTTTTATTCATATATATATATATATATATATATATATATATATATATATATATATATATATATATATATATATATATATATATATACGTCATATACGTCATTTCTTGTTCTAATACCTGAAGCAAACAAACAGACAAAAACGAAATTCAGAAACAATAACACTGGAATGTATCGCTACGATTTTTTAAGACGTTTAAGTTATTCAAGTATTATAACTGTAGATAGAAGGCTTGCGGTTCAATATGTATAGAAAAGTTTCACTCGCAAGCTCGCTCGCACATGTAATGCATATGGCATTAAATGTAAATCGATTAAATATAGATTTTATCTATTAAATCTGCTATGCTACTTTTTTATATCATGTTTTATTCTCATATCATATATACATACCTTTATTTTCAACTTATGAAGTGTTTTAATTTTCATGACACATTCTATCTGAATATATAAAAATATATGTTTCTTTGCTTTTCAATAAATACCTATTAATTTGCTGAATTGAATATATGTAACTAAAATTTTAAACATTTAAGTATATTTAGATTCTATACTTCGTTTTTAATGGACATTAAGTTACTTAGACTTATAGTGTTCCGTGTCCTATGTAATTTAATTTTATATGTATACTAGTACTTTATTTTAAGTACGTGCTTTCCTGATTATTTCATGATTTTAATTTAGCAAACATTTGGATCTGAGATATAATTTTTAAATTGTTTTTTAAAGAACAAAATCTACTCAAGCAATTTTAGAAATTTCGTAATGAGATAAATGAAAAAAATGTGTTCAAACAAATTAATTCATTTATTTACCCAATATAATTTGATAAATATTGAACTTATAATATATTTAATACTAAAAGTTATCACAAATAAAATGTTTGAAGGACATAAATATATCCTTTAAGTTAAATATACAGATGCTCTCATTACATATATTATGTCTCAATTCAATTCACAATTCAGTCGTAAAATCGCGTCTTTAAAAAAACAGATTAGTCATTTAAGAACTCTTAGAATCTTTAAATCAATTTTGTTATTTTATGAACAAAAAGAATGTTTTCTGATTGCTTATTAATCTATTTCAATTTTACATTTTTAGAGTTCGCTCATATAGATTAAAATATTTCTTTCTTTATAATATCACAATAAATATAAGTATATGTAGTAATGAATATCTTTTACACATTTTTGAGGGTTTAATTTTTTTTATATATATATATATATATATGTATATATTATATTGTAAATATATTTACATTTAAATTATTTTAACGAACTTAAAAGTTATTAATACATATTTAATAACATATAAAATATTTATTCATAAGGTTTAATTTGTTAAAATTTGGATCTTAAAAATCAACTATTTTTAAGTTAATTGTGTATCCCAGTATTCTATTTAGAAGATTAAATGAAATTAGTTTTATTTGATTAATGAATATGAGTGTAATTTATTGTACAATATTGTGCTAATGTGCGTGAAAGTGTAAAATTATATTTATACAATAATAAAATAAATAAATAAATAAACATAAAAGGCTATTTAATTATTTACTACTTTTTGAATTAGAACTAAAAAAAATGTTCGCAGCAGCACAGCGTTTGACTATAAACGCGTTCTTTATTCGATCCCATTCCAGCGAATAAATTATTTTCACTTTGTCGCTCTTGTAAGATGACAAAGTGAGGTCTTGAGCTAATAATTAATTCAAATGACAAGATGGTAACTATTTAAGGAGGTATTGCCGCGGGTTCCGAACGCGGGAACGAGGCCCCAGGTTGGCACATATGTCGGGTAAATGAGAAATATACCTCCCGTGGACCAAAAGGCCCAAGAAGTATACTTCGTAATCAAATCCCTGCAAAGAGGAATATGTGAAGGCGGAGTCTATACAATACTGTGCGTTCAGGCTGAAGCACAAATAATGGTGGTGGAATAACCAAGAGACATCCGAAGCGGAAGGAGCCTACACTTAAATATAAAAGTACAGCAAGTACTTTGCATCATGAGACAACCGGTCGTAAAAACTTATAGTCAAACATTTCCTCGTTAATGTGTCCGTGGGTGCCCTGGCTATCCCGGACACAAAAAAGGGTCTCCCTCTACCTTACGTTACCTCACCCTACAAGACACGTATTGGACAATGGATGACAAAGATCTGGCGTGCGGAACACATTAGTAGGTACTAGATATATATTTATCGTCTCACTGTAAACTAAAGAAGGCTACAAATTTATATTTATTGTAATAAAACAACTTTACACGTTATATCTCGAAATTTGTTAATAACGGTATGTGTTACCTAATATATTTTTGTTGTAGGGTATGTCAATGTCAACAATTAAATAATTAAAAAATCTCTAAAAATTTCTAAATACACAAAAGAGTTATCATTAAAAATAAACTATTAGCTACAAACATTCTAGAAAATATAAAGCGAGAAGCAACGTTACTTTTACTAAAGCAGAAACAAAGAACAACAAAATAATTTAGACCCAATTTTACCAGCCATATCCGAAGTAGATTATGTATCAAAATTTAAATAGATCAGTAATATTACAACAAATAGTACAATTTATATTATTTTACTATATAATAAAAACTGTACTATTGTACATGTCAATACTACACCACAAGCCGCATGTTCTCCAAATATCAAGCGAACAAGAAGTTACAACATCCAACAAAGTAGATCTCAATACATTGAAAAACTTAAAAACGAACTCAAAATTACACTTACGTAATTTAGGGGAACCGATCCAAAGTATAGAGTGAAATTACCGCGGCTTTGCTTATTACTCAGCAAAGAAAAAACTTTATAAATTAGTTTATATATTTAATGATTATATTTTAGATAAGTAATGCTCTTTGGACTTAACGATAACTGAATTACATACACACTAGTATATTGTTGGGCCATTCTAATTTCTCGTAACTAAGGATATAAAATTAAAACAATAAAAAGGATATGAATTTATTTTATTTATTTATTTAGCTTCACGCTGTGTCCACATGTCCACATCGCAGGGTAGAGGGCAGAGGGAACCGTAGATTTAAGGGACCTAGTGTAAAGACACTCCATCCCCCACTTTCACAATCGAAGCTTTGCGTGTTGAGTGGCGGAACTCAACGCCGCGATTTGCCTTGTTGCTAGAGCGAAGAAAATAAAAATAGTTATATTTTCCCCGAGTGGGAATCGAACCCACAAGTCGTCGCGTTTATAGGCAGACACTGTACCTTCTGGTTAGGATAGAAAAAGATATTGGCACATTTAAAGCTGATGTAGGCAGATTACAATGATATATATAGAACAATAGATCCAGAAAATTAGAAAAATGGGAAAAAGTGAATGAAATTGAAGGTAATGGATAGAAAAAGAAGGACTCTAGCGGGCTTCTTAATAACTCTCAAGCGGGCTACAAATTGACACCTAGCACTACCATTACTCACTTAATGTACATCGACGACATAAAGCTTTCTGCTAAATCAAAGCAGAAGAAATTATTAAGTATAACTACATCTCTTAGTAATGACTTTTGGATTAGATAAATGCCGAGAATTACATTGATAGAGAGGAAAATTAAATAACACGCATAATATTTCAGGGGATGGTTTTCGATTTCCTTTAATGGAACAAAGAGATAATCATAAATATCTAGAAATTCAAGAGATTTAAAACAATGTTTCAAACGTGTAAATAAAACATGTAATAAACATATATAGTCAAAGAACCTTATTACTACATATGCTATTCTAGTATTGACATGCTCTTTTGGGAAAATTAAATGACCTTAAATATATACTCAAAGACCCAAACTTAAAGTCTGATCGATGTAGAAAATGTCGTAAGCAATCCGAAACCATACAGCAAATGTGCTGTGCAGTAATGACTTGCCTAGACTTAGTCCGATTACAGTCATCGTCATAATCAAGTTTGTACTATATAGCAAAAAAATTGCTATTAAACATAAATTAACAGAAGAAAAACAACTTCACCTATTGGAAAGTACCAAACACAAAATGTATTTTGATAGAGCTATATTTACAGATAAGACAATACATAATAATAGACCAGACACCTTTAATTGATAAAGAAAATAAAATAGTATACAAAATAGATATCGCATTCTAAATACACACATTTTACAAAAAACAAATTCGGAAAAATTACATAAATATACAGAGCTAAACGAAGAAATCATCAGAATCTGGAAAATGAACAAAGTACATATTGTGCCATTGGTGCTGTCAAGCACAGGTGTTATCCCGAAATATTTACACGAAACCCACAAAGTAATAGATTCGTCCGATAACACTTGCACGATGCAGAAATCAGCCATTTCAAACACCGATTTGAAAAAAATTTGCATTTTTCTTAAAATTAAATAAATTTAATACTATTAAATTTATTTTTTCTTTATGAAGTTATGTTTGTATATACGTGTGTATACAAACCTGATTGTGACTGCGGCTTATCTTACATTAGTCAAGCAAAGAGAAGTATCGGTGTTAGGGTACATCTAACATATCTCAGATGTCAAGAATGGGCGTGTATTAAAGTCTGCTGTGTATGACTACTCAATGAACTAACCCAATCATTTCATCAGGTTTGATAAAGCTGATGTACTTGCTAGGATAAACAATATATCCCAATTTTAATAAAGAAGGCGGTTTTATGTTTCTACCACATGGGACCGACTTATAAAAACTTTAAAGTACCAAGCCCACCAAACCAGAGGGTAGGATACAGTCAGCTCATTCTGCAGCAATCGAGGGGAATACGCGAGGCAACTCAGAAACCGTTGGCAGTTTGATATAAAAATTATATCAACTGACAGCCGAATGCCACCTCAATGTACCTGTGACCATAGATTACACAGTATTGATAGAGGGACTCGTGACCACGGGTTACTGCAAAGTGTTTTAACACTTAGAAGAAAATTACCGTAAAAAGTAAGACAAAAATAAATAATATAAGAAATAAGAATATATGCTATCGTTAATCTACGCATAGGTACGCTAAATGTATCCAAATTCTTGCAGTTGTAACTAATATGTTTAAAGGAACAGGCCCCAAGCAACTAACTCTTCACAGTACTTCAGTAGCAACTCAGTTATATTATGAATACCTACTATAAGTCGTAATATGTTTGGTAAAGACTTTGGGCATCGCGATGCGGTTGGCAAGTGACAGCTGTAAGTACATAGATTCAATGTTTACACAAGGTGGAATGTTTACAGTTTTAGTATTGTTTATTTCCCCGGTTTCCAAACAAAACATGTCAAAATTAGCTAAAAGTGGATTTTTTATAACAACGGGACATACGTGAAAATACGAATATATCTTATTATGAACTGTGGATATATTTATAAGTGTCGTTAGATTTATATTGATACAAGATTTTGGAGCATGCGCAAAACGTCCTTATGCGTCAGACATGACGTCACAGGTTTGTCTGGCGCTGTTCCCGGTGAGCACTTGAGGCATTATGTCCTTTGTTGAGCGAAAACATTTAACATATAACAAAATAAAGTATTATAACATTTCATAATTATCTGAGAATAGGTGAGTACACTTTGTTATAATTTGATTAAGTTTATGGAAGCTCTATCTTGGACTTTTAAAGTTGAAATTCTTTTAATTATTTTCTAAATATAATAAATGTTTTGGTAGATACGTATACAAAATAGTTAATAAGCGCTTATATAGATATAATATAGCTCGTGACTACTAATATTAATAGGTACATCATAATGGAATGGAAATGAGATACCTATTCAGTTATAAATATTTCTCACATATTCTGCTATTAGTTACCTACTACTGAGATAAAGCTTATTTCACACAATAAACATGTGAATAGTATATACATAAATGTTATTACTATCGACAATTTATTTATATCAATAAGATAAACATTATTCATGAATATTTACAAAATATCTAACAAACAATTCATTTTCTTTAAACGAACCACCGAAGAAAGCAGTCACGATTATTTACAACGTTTACCTATTCGTTATGGAGAATAACAATCAAAATTTGAAAATGGTTCGTAGCATTAAAATCTTTATCCAATTGTTAACTCCTATTTCAAGGTTAGTACCAAATTGAGGCATAGGCTAGTAATTGCGTCCTTAGTTTTTGTTCCATTGACCTACAAAGATCGTGGTTACTAATAATTCTATGATTTCATCTGTCAGTTAATATGTTATGTTTTAAGTTTTTAACATTAGCTCGACCTTAGTAACTTTAACGAAACATTGTTGTAAAAATAACGCACTTAAAAATATTTTAATTGTCATGTATATTTATATTATTTTTTTATAAAATTAACACAAAGTTAGAATCTTAGACATTAATCCATTTGTGATAAAATGTTACAGGTAGTAATAGATTAAAAAAGGCTTGTGCAATAAAAATATAATAAACATATAATTCAATGGTCATTATCTAATTATAAATCACTTTTACAATTGTTTCAGGTTAAAAAGGCTAATAAGAGTTATAGGCATGAAGTCCGTGAAAAACAGCTTCGGAGTGGCAACAGTTTTCATATGCTTCTTTATTTTATTAGTTTATCATCTTTACCATTTTTCTTTTACACAAAATTATTCTAATGCTGATTTTATTGTTGACCACGCACCATCTGTAAGCGATAAGAAGATTTATAATGCACATATGATACATATGCCCTTAAACGAGATATACAACGACGTGTCTGATAAAGACCAAGACTTTTCGATTGAATTCGAGGAATCTAAGCAAGGTTGTCACACTTAATAATTTTCAGTTACACTGAATAGCTAAAACAAAAATGGATTTCTCAAACTAAAGTTGTTGTCTGTGCTAATATTTTTAGGTGAAATGATCAATACGCCAGGATGTCGTATACCAGTTGCAATGGTTCGATATAAAAATAATGAAGATTGGAAAACGGGATCCTGTGGCGAAAGAGCAATATTTTTGGAACGAATTAATACAACAAAACTTCGTGTGTCTTTAAAAGACAAAATTATGAAAAAATATATGAAACAATCTTCAACATATAGCTGCTGTTACAATTTTTTTCAGAGATCATCAAGGCCTGGATATCAATATAGAAAACTTCGGTAACACAAATTCAATCAATCAATTTTTTATCATGTCCATTCTTAATTTTATTTATATAAGATTAGCGTGTTTACAGCTGGGATGCATTCGCAGATTTTCTAAATTATAATTTTCGTATTGTTATATTACAGGTTTACAAATTGCAAACAATTGCATAATGAAGAAATAATTGTCTTGAAAAGTGACTTCATCAACATTCGATGTTACCAAAATTTCAACAACAGATCATATCTTATATATGAAGATGTTTATGCATTTTGTAAAAAAAAGAATATCACTTATAAAAATATTAATGTAACAAAAAAACAAAAAGCAAAATACAATATTCTGATTATAGGAATGGATTCTATGTCCCTATCGCGTTTTGTGCAGACAATGACCAGAACCGTAACATTTTTGAAAAATAATTTTTGGCCTGGCTTTAGAGGTTATCATAAGGTATGTTCGTAAATAATGTACAATTAATATTTTTATATTACCTATAGCAAAGCAGTGAATCTGTACTTATCTGTACTATAATTGTATTTGTTGACATATATATAATGAGAATATTTGTTGTCTTACACAAGCAAAAATGTTTTTTTTATCGCAGGTAGGTGATAATACATTTCCAAATCTGATGGCTGCATTAATGGGTAAAAATCTATCAACAATTGCAAGTAAATGTTTGGGTAAGATGGATCAATGTAGTGATCTTCTTATTTGGAATATTTTTAAAAAATCAGGCTATGTAACAGCCTACGGAGAAGACTTTTTAAAACTACCCGACATGTTTAACAAGGACTATACTTTTCATCGACCTCCTGCTGATCACTATATGCGTACATTTTATCTTAAAGGAGAGCGAGAAGTAAATAATCATTCTTTACTTTGCAATGGAAAAGTTTCGTCTGGCCAACAACTACTTAATTATGCCTTAGATTTCGTTTTAACCTACAGAAGTGACGCTTTTTTTGGCTTCTTCTGGATGAATTCTTTCAGCCATAACATTAACAATCGACCTCAGGGTGCGGACAAACTTTTTGAAGATTTCTTTAACCGTCTTTCTTATACAGGAGCTCTAGAAAACACATTTATAATATTCTTAAGTGATCACGGCATTCGGTTTGGAGAATATCGCCTAAAAGTTGAATCTTATTATGATGATAGAATGCCGTTTCTTTTTTTATGGGTACCGAGATCATTTAAAATACATTATCCTGACAAGCTCCACGCTATTCTTACTAATCAGTTCAGACTCTTGACTCCATATGATTTGTTTAATACAATGCTTGAAATTCATGAACTCTCCGTCAATAATTATACACACGAAATTCAACGATCTGCGAAGCATCAAAGTATATTTAAGATCGTGAGCGGAAATCGCACATGCCAGGATGTTGGCATTCATGATAAGTGGTGTAGTTGTCACAAATTGTATCCCCTTGACACAGCAGATACGGAAGGAGCTAAGAGCGTGCACTTTGTTGCGACCTATATACAAAATACAGTAAAAAATATCAAAACTAAACGTTGCTGGAGTTGCATTAATCTAAATCTTAATAATGTGAGTAGAATTCATTTCTTTTACGATAACGATAAAATTAATTTGTATTATGTGGTTGCATTCTCTATGAAACCAAAGAATATTTTTTACGAAGCCACTGTGTTAAGTAAATATATGAATATGAAACTTGTGGGAACTGTTAATATCATTTCGCCTTATAAAGGTTTTGGTTATTGCACAGTTAAGAATGAGGATCGAATATTCTGTGTGTGCCAAAAAATAAACAACTGCCGCCTAAAAACAACAATATAGTTTAAATACTTTAAATTAATAAAATGTAAATATTAAACAAAACTTTTGAAATAAAGAATTTGTAAATATTTAATCAATCTGTGATATAACTACATTTGTAAGTTTGATAGCTAAGTATTGAATAAGTTGATATCATTGTTTCTAATAAGATTATTTCGTTTAAAATAATTTATTATAAATAAATGACTGAGTTAATATAAACAAATAAATATCTATTATTTATTTATTTACACCTTGTTTATTTGAAATATAATATATTTCAAATAAACAAGGTATTCACCCATATATTATATGGGTGTATACCTTTTATATGTTTTTGTTTCACCGTGACACCTTTATTGGCAAATATGGAGCGAAGTGACATCTTTGCCAATAAGGTAAACTTTTTAGACAGTTAAGATCGTCCTCGTCATGATCATATTGACATTGTGTTTTCTAAGCAGCATTGAAAATGGTTCTCATCACAATTTATAGAAGCGATCGTTCAGAAAGTGAACTATTCTGCGGTGGTATGTCCTTAACTTTAATATCAAATTTCAGTATATTACTATCCGAAATGCGTAATCCTAGTCTACAAAATGACGTTACTTTTTCCAAGTAGCATTCAGAATTTCGGGAGCGAGTTCGCTCTTGGATTATATTGATGTTGGTATGCTATTCTTTGCGAGAAGTTTTTAATAAAACGGGTATTCTTACGGTTGCGTCTCTATACGTCAAAAAGAATATTTTATTTGTACGTAAAAATATAAAGAATTACCTAAAGAACAGTGATAAGCACGGTATAAATACAAGGAGTAAAAATAAGCTTATTACACCTAGTTTTCGCCTTCAGAAGGTAAACAAATCGTTTATGTCCCAAGGTATACACATGTATAATAAAATTCCACATATACTTACAGACTTACTCTTCGAGCAATTTAAAGTCAAGATTAAAAACATATTATTAGGAAAAGTATACGGATTTCACTCCAAGAATATTATACGGATGTTAGTGTGTGGAGTAAAGTACTGTTGATGTTCATTCGGGAGGCTTACTACAGTTGTAAATTTATTGTAAATTTACATTAAAAAGAGCAATGGTTAAGTTTCTCGCCAGCTCTTCTCAGTAGAACTGCCCTCCGAGCTAGTGACAACTATGTTAATTGACGATTCGAAAGTGCTTGCAATAGCCTATTTGAATAAAGAATATTCTGATTTTGGTTTTGATTATATTGCCGACCACATCTTTGGCGATCTTGCGAAGAAATTGTGTCCTTGTACCGTTTTATATTGTAATACACAAAGTCTCGGCCCATATTACATTTCACGAAAAATTTGTGTTTTTCCGTCTTATGGATTGAACATTACGATCACATCTAATATTTTTGTTCCCTCACGAACATATTTATAGATGTGAATTTTAATAATAAACAATAAAATGTCTATATTCCAAAAAACATTGCTGCCAGTATCATTAAGTTTTTTTAAAAACCAAAGTTCGTCACAAACCTTATAACTAGAGTTATAACGAATACATACTTAGGACTACTTTTACTATTAAGCCCGCGTATCTAGGTTATACCAATATTATAATTGTATTGTATAATTCTCTTAAAGTTGTGTATTTTTTAAATTATATATTTCAGAAAACATACATATAATGGGAACGTATTCACTTATCAAGTCTACGACACGTTAGGGCCTTCGTGGCACTACGCGACTAACGCGACGGTTGTAGGTGCGATTTTCACTGGGCAGAATGTATTATTATAATTTTCCTCGATCTGCTAACTAGGCAAATAGCAACGTTGAGTTCTGCCACTCAATCTTCTTCTTTTAAAGATCTTTCGTGTGGCTTCTCTATAGCTCAAAAGTCTATAAATATTTCGACTGTTCCGTAATTTAGCAGTAGCCGTCATTAATTAACTTATTTTGCATGAAATAAACTACTAGTATAAGCTTGTAGTAGTTTCTTTTTTGTGATACACCTGTAAATTTCCAAATATCGGATCTTTTTCTTTCATATATAATTACTATAAGTTAAACGAATTCGTTAAGTTAAACGAATACGTTAATTCTAACTTTTGATCACGTTGACTTTATGTTTTCTGTACTCTAATGGACTATAAACATAAACATTTTATATTAATTTCAGCTAGATACCTCCACGCGATCTTGAAACGGTCTTGAAAGACAGATAGACGGACAACAAAATGATCCTTTAAAGAAATAAAAATAATAAAAGGAATAACATTAAAAAAAAT
Organism: Dione juno; assembly: GCA_037127375.1. Lineage (NCBI taxonomy): Eukaryota > Metazoa > Arthropoda > Insecta > Lepidoptera > Nymphalidae > Dione > Dione juno. Next base: position 8,466,817 of record JAXRJS010000041.1, on the reverse strand, counting down.
TAAATATACCTAATTTCACCGCTTTCATATAGGTAACTGAGAAATCTTAATGACTGTATATATAACAAAGGCGTAGGAGAATAAATATTATTCAGGATTTTATCAATATATTTCCTTTTATGAAGTTTACTTTGAGCTTTATTGATAAAAAATTAATTTTATAACATTTTTGGATAACATTACGAATATAAATTCCATATACTTATTTATTGTATTAAATGTATGTAATAAGATTAAGTATTTATGTACAGCTGAGAGATTGTTGTAGTATAATTGTATATCCTCAACTTATTTGGCATAGTAGGTGTAATTAAAAGTATATAAACCATAAATGACGGGTAAAAGCTTCAATTGATATTGTGTAGGTGTGTCGAATATAGATTTTCCTAGACTAATGCATGATATCATATAACGTTTCATAAATTTATCCCTACAGTTTACCATAGTGTATCAGTAGTAACGGACGTATTATTTTTAATGCCAGTACTTGTTTATCAAGTGTTCTATTTATGTAAAAAAAAATAATAACTTTAGTTATAAAATAATAAAATGTGATTTAATTTAAAATCGGTGGAATAAAGGTAAAGGTGTATTTGTATGGATTTTTTTTTGAGTGAAATAAAGAAATAACGTAATTTTTTTTTAATTTATAGTAGAAGCACATACGTGTAGGTGTTCATGTGCGAAAGGTAAGTTCTTATGTATAATGTAGTAGTAACATCAAATATATAAATAATTACACAAAAAATATTTTGAGCCATAAAAATTTATTTTTACTACATATACTTCTAATATCAACGTTTATAGTTAAAATAGTTCAAAACCATGAGGTACTCGTATGTACATATTTTGTACTTATTACTCAGCTACACATACAAACGCGTATAAGAATGTGTCAATAATTACTTACTAGCAACAATATTTTAAACGGTTTTTAGCGCAAAAGACAACAATACCCAAAATTATTAAATTAGTAATAATTGATTCACCTATTTGCATTATTTTTAGATATAAATAAATACCACTTACGACAACTTAATACTACAATTTTTTTAAAACTCAAATGAGAAGGGTTATATTTATCCATATTTATTACCTAAATTATGGATGGTTGGCGCCCTACGGGAAAAGCCTACGTTCACCAGTGGACGGCAATAGACCGAAAAAAAATACATTTTACCAAAAGGCTATAAAAATATTATAGATGTAGTCCAAAAAGTAATTTATGGTTAGGCATTGTTATGTTATAACTTGTGATATTTAGGCATAGCTACAGCTAAAATTGATATTATTAGATATGTACCTGCAGCGTAAAGCCATTGCCAAATTGATATAGCAAAGGATGGTGCCCTCCACGATAAATGTACTATCCAATACAAAATTATTTTTTTGATTTCTCCTAGTGGGGAATGAGACCTTAACCATCTCTACCACTAAGATACTACGTTAAGTAATTTATTTAAATTCTATTTAAATATAGTAATTATTAAATTTATAATCTTGTATAATAGTCATATTTTTTTTAAACATTTTAAGTCAGAAGATGAAAAACTCAAGAGGTAATTTCCTATTTTAAACAATAAAAAATAGCAAATTTTTGATTTTAAGGTAGGTAATACTAAACCGAATTGTACTTATATAAAACGTAACACAGCTAAACAACTCTATTGTCCTTATATATTAAATGCAATAAGAGCTCTTTTACATGCAAGTAAATTATCACTATATTACTATTATACTATGATAATTTATCGCATCCGTTCTGTGCTATGTCATAACAGATATCTATGAACAATGGTGGACATAATAAACAAAATAAACTACGGTATTTGAAAAATCCTTACGATAAATACAACAAGCCTACAAATGTACCTACATGAAAACTATAAAATTATGAATGTGAATGTATATAGGAAATAGGAATATAGGAATAGTATATAGGAATGTGCAATGGTCAGACAAGCCAAAGGGCTTAACACTATGAAGAAACTATGTATATATAAATAAATATTATCGTAAAATATATGTAGTGATTATATATATATATATATATATATATATATATATATATATATATATATATATATATATATATATATATATATATATATATATATATATATATATATATATATATATATATATATATATATATATTAATATATACAATCACTACATATATTTTACGTATTAAAACAAAACAACTTTTTCATGTAGCTCTCCACTCTCCACTTACGTACAGACATAGCGTTTTTAATGCTGCATTTTGTCTATGCACACTTAGGAGAACTAAACAAACTTTTCCAATCTCCAATCTTCATGTACCTACGTCTATTCCGTTACAACGACGACAATAGCTTCATGTTAATATATTTTTCTATAAATTCGTTCAAACTTTCTTTTTTCAGTATCCGAGGCCAAAGAAAAAATGTATCATGCTAAATATGTAAAGATATTAATTTTATCTACAATAACTATAAGCTTAGTTTATAATACTCGTCATATATTCCCAAAATTAAATACAAATAACCAAAACATGACAATAACTGGCCATAAGAACCTCTTCGAACCGTATAATGGTAATTTGATTTTTACTATTATATATACTATAGGTTATATATTTATTCACAATACTCTAGATTCTTATCTAATTATTTTCATATAAACAAACATTAATTCACAGATGGTGCCGACTACTTAATAAACACTCCTGGGTGTTTTATACCAAATTATTTAAAAACATATCAAATAAAGGAGACGCCACCTCTCAACAAAACATGTGGCAAACGAGCAGTGTTCATAAAAAAAATATCTAACGACATTATAAAATTTAATATTGATAATAAGGTTATGAGATATAATAGTAAGGGAAAACAATACAAGTGTTGTTATATGTTTGCTACTCCATCTATTATCTCGGGGAAGTTGGACTACACAGCATTGAGGTAAAATATAAACTATAATGCTTAGTGTCATTAAAAATATGATGCTTCCATTATAAATGTTTAATTGTTTTTATGAGTAAGAATATACCAGAATTAATTTAGTAAAAACCACTTTTTAATTTTCGTATTCAAGAGAAAAAAATGGTAAGAGATCGTTTAAGCTGCATGAAGCTCTTCTTAACAATTTATGGGATAAATTATGTTAATAATTAGTACTTATAGCTAGATCTTTATACACTAAGATAATTTACATGGGAATCACCGTGTCAACCTCTCATATAAAAATAAAATATATTAATTTGGACGAAAATGTTAATTTTACGATTCAATAAAAACTTTAAAAATATACTAAAATAATAATGAATAACGGTTGCCTATTTTACAAATTTTAATAGATGTACTTATTCTTAATGCTAATAGATTTTTGTAGATATTCACAATGTTTAGATTTTACAAACAATACAGAGGCGTTTCTAGAGCACGAAGTCATTATCGTTACTTGCTCGGTATTAAATAAGAAATTAGTTGTATATGAAGACGCCTATGTTATATTAAAAAAAATATCAATAAAAAACAATGAACCTAATGAAAAGGCAACATGGAACGTTTTGATATTGGGAATGGATACAATGTCGCGTGCACGGATTTATGCAAGCATGCCAAAGACAATATCTTATTTACTGCAAAACAATTGGTTAGATTATAGGGGGTACCAAAAGGTAAGGTAAGGTTTATACCTATTATTATTAATATAAAGATAAATTATACAATACATAATATACTTACGGTCACCATGTTTCAGGTGGGCTACAATACATTTCCAAATGTTTTGACATTATTGACTGGTAAGAACATTTCTACAATATACGCAGCGTGTTCATCGGGCATGGACAAGTGTAACGAGTTAATTATATGGTCAGTATTTCAAAAAGCTGGCTACGTAACAGCTACTGGAGAAGATTACTTAAGATTACCAGACACATTTGCTAAATATGGATATAAATCTTCTCCAACTGATCATTATCTAAGACCACTTTTTCTCACTGGTGAACATGCTAACGGCAACCTAGTCTGTACCAAAAAAGTGCCCTCAGCAAAGCACATGCTGGATTACGCTACGCAATTCACCAACGCATACAAACAAAATAATTTTTTTGGATTATTTTGGTCAAATTCTTACAGTCACAATATTGAAAATACACCTACGCTCATTGATAATGACATAGTGAGATTCTTTACAAAACTTAATGAAACAGGTGTTTTAAATAACACATTCATATTCTTTCTAAGCGACCATGGCTTAAGATATGGAAATATGAGGGTTCCATACGAATCATATTATGATGAGCGCTTGCCAATGCTATTTATATGGGTGCCTTATAATTTTAAAGAGTTACAAAAACAGGAATATAATAATTTTATTTTGAACCAAAATAGACTAGTTACTCCATATGACATACATCTCACTCTAAAAGAAATAATGTTAATTTCAACAGAGTCAGAACAATACAATAAACCAAACACCGATGCGTGTCCTAATTGTATGAGTATGTTCAACGAAATCAATCCCACGCGAAAATGCAATGACGTTAATGTTGACGAAAAGTGGTGTAGTTGCCATGAAATGAGAAGTCTACCTGTATCAGATGAAGACATACGTCGCAGTGTTGAACTTTCTGTGACAAGTTTACAGGACAAAATGAAGAGCACACCTACCACCTCTTGTATGAAATGTATTGAGTTAAAATTAAAAAAGATTTTACGGACGCACGTTTACCGGGACGAGTCTAGCAATAGTACTTACTTTGTTATAGCATTCGTCATGACCCCTGGTGACGTCGCTTTCGAAGCTACAGTAGTAAAATGGAATCATGAGCTTACTATTATACACCCGACTTATTCTATTACATCGTATAACACGAGAGGGAGCTGCGTTATCATACCGTATCATCGACAACACTGTGTCTGTATTAAAGTGAAAAATTGCAAAAATAAACAATGAAAATTAAAGTTACTTGTTTTATTACTATTCTCACTATAAACCATTATTTTGACAATATACATTCATAGGTATGGGTTACAGCACCGTCTTTCTATACATTTCATAAATTTAATATTCTTAATTATAAATATATATATTTAATCATTAAGTATTAAGCTATTTTATTTTCATTGTCACAGTTAAAAGTAATATATAAATTACAACACATACCAGTAGTTGTAGAAAGACATTTTAATTGACATTACATGTAAACTTAAATACCATTTTAGGGAATACACATAGGCACAGCCTAATTAAATTTATACTATAGTATATTACAAATTACAAAGATTCAACCCCACTTTGACTAGCAACAGTTGTTTAAACATTTCACTCACTGTACCTAGTTTCGTAATGTATACAATATCGTCCATAAAATATTATACCAGTAATTTTTATATTGACATAGATTATAGATATGACAAAATAGGCATACTAACAATTATTACAAATATAAAATTCAAAAGTGAAATAAATAATGGCATTATTATTGAACTAAAAAATAAATGCTTCAACTAATACTTTCATTAAAATATATAATTTAATTATTATTTAGTATCTGTAAGTTGTACTCTATGTTAACTTTGCAACCTTCTTGAGAACAAAAACCACACTAGTTATTCTAATGTAATCTTAAGACATAAAAATATCACCTATATAATTCTATCATAACATGTACATTTATGTGCATAGGAGGAAAGGAATTTTAAGATATTGTAAACATGACATTGTATTAACTGTAATGTGTGTACAGCTGATATATTTTAGAGTGCTGTAAGTTTAAGAATACAAAAATTTGCTTCTTTTTAGACCTTGTATTTAGAGATATCATTAGAACTTATTTATTAATATATACTTCTGTATTTATATCCAACAATAATTAAATTGTTAATATAGATTTTGGTTTTTCTATATTTATTTCTACATGAATGCACATATTGCAAATGACTATATAAAAATATAGGTAATTATCAATATACTTAATATATAATATTATTTTATTTTGTATATGAATTATTGAAGTTGTATTATTTTAATTTAAACAGAGCTTTAAACATATATGTATAGAATTTAAATAAAATAAAGCAATTTAAATTGGTTGATAAAATTATTTCAGTCTTATCTATGAAATTATACTATTATGATAGATTAATTTGTTTAAATTTTTGTCTATTGCAAAGCATTAGAAACAAAAGTACCATCTTTCTTGCTGTAACCTCAGGTAATTTTCTATGCTACTACAGATTTGGATATTAATTGTGTATGCGGGCCTCCAGGGTATATAACAAAAAGGGAAAGTTGTAACACAGATAAAGCACCACCTATGAAATTTGGTATCTGAAATTTATAAAACAATTTATATACAGATTAACAAACTCAGTCATAGTATTTTTTTCTCTTATCATTTTATGTTCACAGATAACAATGTGGAAAACAATATTTAATTATTTAATGATACCATATTGTATATACCATATTGATTATCTCATAAGATTATATGCAGAAAAAATACAAAACAATGTTTTATATGTTCATAATCATCAATCATTTTTAACATACTCACAGATAAATAAACATCTTCTTCAATTAAGCCATAGAAAAACCAAAGGCTGGACACAATAAGAGACATAAATATCATTGGAAATGGAAGACAATCTGTACTTTTGGTTTTAATTACATAAAACAGTTTACTCATAGGTGCTGCAATGGTCAAAAGTGTTAGAGAGCATGCAGAAAAACCTAAAAAAAAGTACATTTTTATAATAAGTTATCATATTAATGATAAATTTATATTTATATATTCAATAAAAAACACAAACCTAATCGACCTAAAAGAATTTCATTATCCACTTCAACAGACATATATCCAATAGTAAAAATATAAATAGCAAGTGATAACAGGAACTGCTTTAAAACTGAAGACTTTTTAAATGTGTAAAGATAAAATACAACTATGTATGAAATCATTAAAAATATACCAATAGTATTTACTAAAATTATTTTATTGTCTTGTTTCGTCAGTCCGTACAAAAGCCAGAGACCGCACCTGCAAAAATACAATAATTTAAATATCCGTAACATATTCATAATTACATATATAAATTACTTACGATATAAATCCACATATGAATGGCAGTGGAGAGGATTCTGCTGTCGTTCTATTATCCACATATTGTTTGCAAACCAGACTTAAATATAATATTAATTATTCATAAACATATTGTATTAAATATATAATAGCAATTTTTAGTATTATAATACATACGTGCCGGAGAGAAATTGTACAATAGTAGTTATAACGGCTAAGCTAGCTATAAATTCCTTCATATCTGATAACATTTTTATTGTTCTTGGAACAAATGTTAGTCAATATTTCAAATCCACGAATGTAAACACAGTTTGTTTAATACATCAATCAACGGAATATACGAACATCTCTCTAATCTTCTCCAACAACCAAGTGCCAACTACAAAATACGAACTACGGAAAAGAACATGACATTGACAACCTGAAAACTGATAATTGTTAATTTGGCACACTTGGCGGTCCATCAAAAGCATGGAAGGTAGAAGTAGTATCCCCATACAACACAAATTGTCTATCTGTAAACTGCAAATTTTTATATAATTATTATTGTAGCAAGTGGAAATGATATAAGTGTAACAGTTTTAAGTAGACTGTAGTGTGTTGGGTTTCAAATTTTAATATTTCTAGTGACTACTGTAGTAAAGAAATACGCAACTATTTACGTAGTAGTAACGAAGCATAAGTGTTTCTTTCCTTTTTTTAATTTTGGGTGCTATTTTTAAAATCGTTTTCAATTCAAATCGTTCAATCGTTTCAATTTGTTATTTTGCTTTACCTTAATTTGTTTAACCACCTTTATAGCAATCATTTACTCCTAGTGTACACCAAGTAAATTTAAAAAATATATTGCTGCAACTAATGATGACTTTCGTATGACAAATTTCGTAATGATATATTTGTAAGTTATTTTTTTTTAATGGTATGAAATTTGAAATATTAATATTAATTTATAACATTTAATAATTAAGAAATTTAAAACACCCTTGGTGTTTTAAATTTCAATATTAAATATTTTGTAAATATTTGTAACGTAGAATGCCGTTATCAGAATAGGAGGTAAACGACGATAAGAAATGTATAAAAAGCTTAAATAAATATAAGATATTTTGTTAATCTTGTCTATTCTTAAAAAGTCCTAACTACACAAAATAATCACTATTATGTTAATGATAGACGAGTACTTAAACAAATCACCAAAAGTGTGCACCGCGGTCCAGACCGACCGAGATTCAGAAGGCTGCGTTAAAAGAGGGGTAACACTCCAACTCTCATGAAGACAGATTGAAATACATAGCAGTGGCGAAAAAACTGTAGCCAGAGCCCATAGTGAAACTTACTTATCACAAATGTCTATGTATCAGAGATTCCGAGGGCACGTTATTTTGTAGTCACATCCTAGTTAGAGAAAAGACCTAAGAACTAAGAATATGCCTAGATATATCTGTCCCTGGAGTTAAACGGGTGGTTTAACAACGCGTCCAAGAAAGCGATGGCTGGAGCACATGAGAGCTATTAGATTGTCCACTGAGGATTTTAAAGATCGAGCAAAGTGAAGGGAAAAAAGGAAGGCAGACCCTAGCAAACAAAGCCGGGAAATATGCCAGACATAAGAAAAAGAATTCAGCTGGTCTAATATGGTCCTACATTCAAAATTTATTATAACAAAGATCCTGCCTTAACATAATATATATAAAAAAAAGTGTCATTCATATCCGTCCAATAGATCCCAAGATGTGCGTGTTAATTAACAAACAGACATTAGGCAGGCAAATTTTTTAAAAATCATAGCGTCATATTCTGTAAGTGTTTTTACATCACCCTGCATCATTTTTTCATAAAAATTTTCAATATACTGACATTATTTTTAAGGAATATACACTCTATAGACTAAAGTGATTGCTTATCTGTGACTGTGGGCTTGAGCCGATATTTAGCTAGCTCATTTTTATATGTCAAATTGTCAAATTAACGTTGTCTATTTACAAGTTACAGAATATGGAGTTACTTTAAAATGAAAAAGAACCTTCTAATATTTTTTTTGAAATGTAAATAAAAATTAATGTTATTATTAAGCAATTATGTAACTAAGCGATTACGAACAACTAGGTTTAATACGTAAAATATCTCTTATTACTCTAAAAATGAAGTCTTTCAAGCTAATTGTTCATCAGTCTAGCTTTAGCAGTAAGTAATATAAAAATAAATTAATTAAAATTATATATATATATATATATATATATATATATATATATATATATATATATATATATATATATATATATATATATATATATATATATATATATATATATATATATATATATATATATATATATATATATGTATATATATATATTTTTTACATCAATTTTAGCGGAAGACCTTATTATAAATCTTAAAGATTATCCAGGATTGAAAGAAAAAGATATAGTAGAAATTTATCATCCAGAAAATGACTATCCGCGACTTCTCTTGCAAGTTACAAAAGTTGATGCTCCAGGACGAGGAAGAGGTATTTAGGGATGGCATACATTTTCCTTATCTAACATTGACATGTTACTACATACATACTATCTTTTCCTTAGAAAACTTGATGTGTAGGTATTTCTTAAATATTAATATTATCTTATTAAATTTTACGATGCTTATTTATTATATTTTAGTAGTTCATATTAATAATTAATAACAAAAGTTTACAAAATAATATAGTCTACCTACACATCTACAAAAAATCATATTATTTAGTTTTTTCATTAAATTATATTTTTAAGCATTTTACACATTTGTTTGCATATGTTTGTATACATTTTTCATGTTTTACAGATACAATCAGTGTAGAACAAAGCATAGCTACTACCTTCCAACTACGAACTTTTGCTGATGTTTATGTCAATATTGTGAATGTGGCAGATGTATCTCTAGATTCTGTGGAACTTACATTTAAAGATCAATATTTAGGAAGATCTGAAATGTGGAGACTGAAGAATCATTTAGTAAGATTTATTTAACAAAATTGGAAAAAAAATATTGACAAAAAATATAATCAACTGATTAATTATAATTTGTTACTACTATATAATTTCTTATTATTATATATTGTGATATACCAATTAAAAATATATCATTTTTGATCTTTAGGTAAGTACTTGTGTATATCTTAACAAGAAGATTGAATATTGTGGTGGGGCAGTAAGATGTCAGGTTTATGAAATGTGGTCACAAGGTGATAGAGTGGCCTGTGGCGTAATTACAGAGGACACAAAAATTGTATTTAGGTCTTCCACATCTATGGTATATCTTTTCATACAAATGTCTTCTGAAATGTGGGATTTTGATATACATGGAGACTTGTACTTTGAAAAGGCAGTCAATGGTTTTCTGGCAGACCTTTTTGCTAAATGGAAGGTAAGTTATTAAAAAAATTATAAAATTTTGGTGTTAATGTACAACTCAAGTTGTTTATTCATATGTGTTGTTGATCTTTTAAAGCTAAATTATCTTTCATAATATTGTACAGAAAAATGGCAGCAACCATGAGGTGACAATTGTACTTTTCTCGAGAACATTCTACAAAGCAAAAACTTTAGAAGAATTTCCACAACATATGAAGGAATGTTTACAAAAAGATTATAGGGGAAGGTTTTACGAAGATTTTTACAGGTTTTTATTGTGTCATTTTATGCATGTATAAAGGAAGGGTTAGGTTTCTTACACATTTTTTATTATAATTTTATTCATAAATTTATGAAGTAACTGCCTAGTTTTAAATGTTGTAGATTCCATGTAAATAAAGCATATCTTATTGCATTATATATAAGTATATATAATGCAATAAGATATGCTTTATGCTTATATATATGCTTTATGTCAAAGTTATAATAAATAACAATATTTTAGGGTTAACATTACAGTAAAGTAAATTATTGTTTTATGTTTAATGTGTTCATAATGTTTCACTAAGTATTTAATTGTTTCTTTAATGCTTTACTTGGTTACCATTATATTTATATTAGAGTGGCAGTTCAAAATGAGAGATATGAAGATTGGTCAAATGTTCTATTGCAATTAAGAAGATTGTTTACTGATTACCAAAAAATTGTACTACAATACCACGAAAGACCAAACATGGAGATACCAACAGCTATCAATTCCACTGCTGCTCAAGGAAATTTTCTTGAAGTGTTAAATATGAGTTTGAATGGTATGTATAAATCTTGTAAAGTACTTTGAACAAAAATCGATTTTATATGTTACACAAGTAACGAATTTTACATAATAACAATTAAATATATGTTCATGTGGCACGGCGTCTGACTGTAAATACGATAGTTGTGAGTTCGGTTCTCATTCCGTAAAAAGAGTTTTTGAATTATTTAATTTCCTCGTTCTAGTAAAAAGACAGCACACCGAGACATTGCGTGTTGGGTAGCAGAGCTCAAGGCTCTGCTACCCAACACGCAATGTCTCGAAAATCAGGTGGGAGGTGGGGAATGGAGTGTCTTAACAGTTTTAGAGGGAAAAAGCGTGATTTTTTTATTATGTGTATAAACTAGCGACCTATTCGTGGTTTTGCCCGTTTAACCGATGTCTCGCATTTACTATAATATTATACCTATGCAAGTTATGTACATATAATTATTTTCTTGCTTTTGGATCACTTTGTCTATAAATATAATAATTTATATTAATAAAAATAAAAAATACTTTATCTGGGCGGAAGGTAACCGTGCGCGTTCATCGCGTAAAGCCTAGGTTGAGCTAATCCGGAGATTAGCCTCTAAAACAGAATGGCAGGACAGACGGATAAATGTTTGTTATGTGTTATCACAAACAAACACTTTAATTTTATAATATATAGATAGAAAAAAATATATATTTGATGGTTGAAATCTTGTGATAAAGTATTTTAAATAACAGAGCAATGTGCATCATTCATATTTCTGGTGAACATATTTTTACTTTCAGTGTTTGAAAAACATTACCTAGACAGATGTTTTGACCGTACTGGTCAACTGAGCGTGGTCATAACACCTGGAGTAGGAGTTTTTGAAGTTGATAGAGAACTAACAAATGTCACAAAACAAAGAATCATTGACAATGGTGTAGGAAGTGATCTTGTATGTGTCGGTGAACAACCGTTGCATGCTGTACCACTATTAAAATTCCATAATAAAGATAGCAATCTGAACTCCATAGATGATTACTCTATGCCGCATTGGATAAACTTGTCATTTTATTCAACAAACAAAAAGGTAGCTTACTCAAACTTTATACCAAGAATTAAATTGCCACCAAGAAAAAGTCAGGAGCCTTTGAAAAAAATGTATGAAGATGAATACAAGGGAAAATTATTGAAGGAGGATGATTATATGCACAATTCAATATTTGATTACGACGCGTACGATGCGCAAGTGTTTCAGCTACCACCGGCACATAGCACTTGGTGAGCTTTGAATTTAATTTTGGGTCTATAATGTTTCATTAAAATATAAACAGACAAATTCAGTACAGAGTTGACTTGCTGAGTAACTTTTTTAGTTTAAAGTTCTTATAATAACTTTTCAGTGTGCAAAGAATATCTCGTACGAAGAAAACCTCGATGGCCGGTTTGGAAAGTATTAATAGAAGAAGTCCTCCCGCTTTTGCCATACATCATAGAAAAATGTCAGATCCCGACATACATCATAGTCTCAGCTCCGATATACTAACAAGTTGTAGTAAGTTTAAGTTATTTGCAATTTAATGTATATAAGAATAGATAATAACAGTACAATTTTCATATGACACACTAGTCACTATTTTATGCATGGTTATTCATTGCTTAGTTCTTGTATTGTATAGTATACACCACTCTACACTTTCTATTCAAATTGAAGTGTAATATATATATATATATATATATATATATATATATATATATATATATGCGATTCAACTTGATATTTAAATATTCTCACTCCGATTAATGAAATTGTACATAGATTTTGTAGGTATCCTAAGACATATATACTATAGCTATTGCGCTACGCTTTATATAGAACTTCCTGGTGTGATATTTTCCCGATTTCAAGACATTGTACAGACAGACATTGCAAGACAGCGCTTTGTTTTTATCTACTTATATATAATTAAGAATGATTTTGTTACATTAAATTTATATATTTCCAGCTAAATATAACGGTAACGAAGCCTCCCATGATGCAACAGATTCACCCACGTCCATCAACCGCCTGTCCCCGCGTAGTTCAGTGTCGAACAAGCCCGTGATAAGGACCGGGAGGGCCCTCATCAACCCCTTCGACCCCTCACATGTTACGGTCAAACTAACTAGTAATAGACGACGTTGGACCCATATATTTCCTAAAGGTATGTAAAGATCACTTAATCTAAAAATGAATAAATTTATTTGTTTTATTGTGTTTAAAGATGTAAATATTGTAATATTTCACTGTGTGCGAGTTGCAATTTTACGTCAAACTTCTTACTAGTCCGCACATTAAGAAATCAGCCATGGCAAAGACATATCTGCTTTGTAACATGATAATATTTTTTAAATATTTTTTTGAGCTTTCATCAGAGACAGTTCTCAACATTGATATTAAGCTAAAACTCCATATTATAATTTTTAAATATTGTTCTTCTGCGTCAATAATATGGTGACATATACCCACATTGTTAATTTCAATTCATTTCCATTTTCAATTTTTGTAGTATGATTGATTAAAGTATTCTGGTTCTATTAACGAAAATATTATTATTATATATTTTCTTTCTGATCGTATTTTTTGCCACCAAGACGATGTGTTGACCGATGGCAAATTGGCGTGCCATTGTGTGTCATATGTGTTTGTAAAGAAAGTGCAGGGGCATTCATTTTACGACTAGAGGATCTACAATTCCTTCCTAACTTTACTGCATTTTCGTCGTCGAATATTACAATAACATTTTGAACATTACAATAATATTTTGTAAGAATGGTAATTAATCCAATACTGAGTTGACTTGCTAAGTATTTTTTTTAGGTTAAAGTTCTTTAATAACTTTCCAGTGTGCTCTTTGCACATATCTCGTACAAAGAATGTATGCTCTGGAAATATAAGCTTACCTGGCATTAAGAGTATGGTACAATAAAATGTATAGTACGTCACACAGTGCTAGCCAGTAACTAAGTTCCACCACTTAACACGCAATGCCTGAATGGTGGCAAAATTGTGAACGAAGTATTTTAATACTAGGCTATTTTATCATACGGTTCCCTCTGCCAACCCTGCTACGTGCAGAAGCTTTGCGTGCAGAAGCATGAAGATACAGCGAAAAGCTTTGTTTTTTATTTAAGTTTGAAATTCAGTGATGAATCTATCTTCTCATAAATATTTTTAGATATTAAACAACTCTAATATATAACTTTTTTTATCTACATTTAATATACAATTCTATAATATACATATAAGCTCGAAATACACATTGTTATTCCATATTAGGTCCAACGGGAGTTTTAATCCAACAGCACCACTACCAAGCGCGCCCCGCCGGCGAGCCTGCCTCGAGGACAGATCGCGACAATATCAATAAGGACAATGGCTCTATAAATAATAATCATTCTGTATATCAAGTGGATGGTAAGATTCTTTTGTTTATTCAATCAGTTTTTTCAGTATTTGTAATGGCTGCATATATATTTATACAGCTATTGTTTAAGACCTGTTTTACTATCAGGTTTTTAGTTTTGCTAAATTAAAATTATTATAATTAATACTTTACAATACATCTCTGTCCGATGGGTCAACTTCTAATTCATATTGATTAATATATGTAGTGTAGGTGATCTGGTTGCATGAACTTCGACGGAAATAAGAGATGAACGAGTCCTTATTTTTCGGTATTAACATGTTGTTGTTAAATTTTATACGTGATTAATGATTAATATAATAGAAAAATAATATAGATGTTTCTTCTCCCCATTTAACTACATCTTTCAAAAACTTTTCGGTCACTTACCATATATGGACCACTGGTTATATATTAAGCTGCAGCCGGAAAATTCGTCTTCGCAGGTAACATGATGAGTCGCAAGCGCATGATAAGCGCGTCGGGCGCGGCGCCCGCCACCAACAACGCGTCGCTGGCGCTGCTGTGGGGCGCCACCGGCGAGCAGGAGTGGACGCCCGCGCTCACCACGGGTACGTATTCTATAACTCATTTTATGGTGCATTCACTTGGTTGGCGAGGCGAGGCAAGCCTCCACAAGCTTCATATAATTTGGGACGCCGCGCTTACACCGTTGTGTTTGTGGATGCTTGCTGTGCCTTGCCAAGCGTGTAAATGCACCTATATACATATTAATTTTAAATTTTTCTTATATAAGTATATAATATTAAGTTTTAATATTTATGAATCGAGCCAGACTTTTTTATACTTCAAAGTTAACGATTTATAATTTTTTTATTTAAAGTAAAATTTAAACAAACTTTCTTTATATGTTTATACACAACTAAAAGATGTTTATTAAAGTGAAACCGCCCAACTCCCATTATATTATCCAAAAAATAAAACAAATAACATTATTTAGTGATAATAATATTATTTCATATGTATCACTTATACATTTATTTACATTATTCAGATACTGTATATTGTTAGTTTTATTTTTAATAATTAATTAATGTATTATACAATTGCAACAATTCGCCTCAACATCGTCATCCATATTTCATATTGTTAATAAATGCTATATCATTTCTAATGTTCCATGACACCGTCGCATTGCAACCGTCAATTTTGGATCGAATGCGGCCCAAAGCGAACCGAGCTATAGGTTTGATATTCCATTCATTGGATTTGCATCAAGTAGCAACCTGCAATACCTTTATATATAATTATGATTAATTAATATTGGTTCACTCTGTGGGTCTATTCCGTTACGCTTGGTAGATTTCTGTAGCAAATCCAATACGCTTTAGTGAACAAATTGGCCTTGTCACTAATAATTTGGCTAATTTGTTTCTCAGCAAAATGTCACAAGTTTCGTTTAATATTTTTTGTGTAATATTAATAATGTAGGTATATATTATTTTCATAATACGGAGTTTATTATTATTTCATAATTACGTGTTTGTTTATTGGCTTGTGGCTATTTTTTATATGAATATAGTTAACTTTAATATGTGCTTATAATCACGTGCTAATTTAATATTTTACATGAATGTTTAGTAATTTCTTTTATTATTTGGTAACCATAATAGTGCATGAAACTAATACTAACTCTAAGCCATAATGTATTAAACGACCGCTTTGGGCCTTATTTCGGCAGCATTCGATATATATTTTAATTAAAACAGCTTTATCGTTCCTTCTTAATTTCAAAAGCATTGGTTGATAATTTTACACATCGATCAATAATACATCATCTGCATTCCAATACATATTTTAGAGTAAGCCTATACTTTCCATGTATTGTATGCTCTATTTATTTTCTGTTGCAAAATTGTCATTATTGATTTAAAATTTAAATAAAAATAATTATTTTGTTTGATACGTTCAGGAGTGGATTGGAAATCATTAACAATACCGGCTTGTCTTCCAATAACAACCGACTATTTCCCCGATAAGAGATCTCTGCAAAACGACTATCTCGTATCGGACTACAACTTGTTGCCTGACGACGTGAATGCAGATTTTGCACAAAATAGAGCTATATATAAAGAGCCATTGACGACTACGGAGGTTTTTAAGGAATTGGTCTCTCAGAGATTGGCTCAGGTAAGAATAAGGGTCTATCTACACTATATTGCCGGTCATAATTGGTTCGTGGTCTGATAAAATCTTATCATGTTCAATAAGTATATTAGACCTCGACCTCGAGTCTAAGACGGACATGTAATTAACAATCAAATTTTAATTGATTATCAAACTAACAATAAAAATATTGAATAGCAAAAAAAATTGTAATATAATATTTGAAGTTTATAATGTAATGTTTTTTCCAAGTCTAATCTATATGATGTATTTATTTAATTATAATTAAAGATTAATTATAATTGAATACTATTTTTTAAATTCCCGGATAATTGAGTCTTACCTTTAATCACTTTTGATTGCATAAATATATTATACATATATAATTATAATAATAATGAATATTGCTATTTTTAATAATATCGAATACTTTTGTCAATTTAATTAATTTAAAATTTAATAAAAATATATTTTAATATATAAAATATATTTTTATTAAATTTTTAAATGAACACTAATTGCCTAGCGATTAATTTCCTTTACCACTATCAGTAAGTACATGTCATGACGACTTGACCAGGGTTCAGTCAAATATTCTTTAAAGGGATCGTTGCCAAAGTGTGATTGGATCGGAACTTGATCCTTAACGATAATTTATACTATAGCTACGCTCCCTTTGCGTCTCCTATGAGATTACTGTAAAACTAAGATCGGACCCAGAACAAACTGTGACGAGCATTATAGGTGTGGTCCTACCCTAATAATTTAATTAAATATTTTTATTCTGTACCTCTTGGAAATCTGATTGGCTAATTATTATAATTATTTATAATAATATATTAGTTCCGAATTATAAATACATATAAACATTTTATTACATAAATCACCTTACTGCAGATGCATAAATAATTGGTAATAATAGTATAAGAATAGAAAAATTCGCCGTAACTCGATGAGCACGTATGGCTGAGAGTTATAGATTTATACATTTTTAAAATCACAGGGCTTTCAATTAATCGTGGGTGTGAACGAAAGCGAAGTGATCGAGTCCCACTGCCCGGCGACGCACGCGCCGCCTCCCTCCAAAGTGGCGCCGCACAGCAGCACGCCGCACAACGCGCCCGCCAAGCGATACCTGCTGTCTATTGGCAGGATATTCCACAAGTTGACGCTCATCGGTTCTACCATTACGGTCACTAGGTATAGGCCGAGGTGAGATTTATTACATTTTTTTTCTACTGTTTAGTTTCTATAATTGTTGGTATGAATTGATTGATACAATATTGGCACGAGCGATAGTGACATTTAAGTGGGTGACAGTGGGTTATGTTGACACGATTAACGTGACGTAATAAAGACTTATATGGTTCCTGGATACCTGGATTATACGACATAAAAATATAAAATTCAATTTGAATGCCCTTGGATTAATTGGAGCTACTAAACATTACATTTTCTGTGCCTAATATCTGCATACGCTTAGTAAAATATAAATGTATAAAACATGTATTTCGATCAATGAATCATACATACATCCAAAAAAAAAATATATATATATATATATATATATATATATATATATATATATATATATATATATATATATATATATATATATATATGTATATGTATATATATATATATATATATATATATATATATATATATATATATATATGTATATATATATATATATATATATATATATATATATATATATATATATATGTATATATATATATATATATGTATATATATATATATATATATATATATATATATATATATATATAAATATTTTTTAATTGATTGTTTCAGGCATCCATATCCGCCTTTCAACATCCACTACAGGTATCGCTTCCACGCGCCCTACCACGACACGTACGAAGTGTCGTGGGTGTCCTTCACTACAGAAAAATTGGAAAATTACAATTGGAATTATATGGATCACTACATTTGTACGCGAGGAGACACTGATTTTTCTCTTGTTGAAGTAAATATTATACATTTATTTTTACTTGTAATAGATTAATATATATGCGCTTACATATATGAATTCAAATAAAGTAAACAAAACAAACAGTATCATTATAGTTATATTTTTTTTGTATTCATTAATTTATACAGGTAAAACCAAGTAAAAGAAATAAAATTATTACTTTTTGTGTAATTAGTACTATATTTTATATATTAAGGACTATCACGACGTACTAAAACAGCGGGTTATATCCCCACTAGGAAAAATATATTGTTTTCCTTATTTTAGCAAAAATTCCAGTGTTACCTCCACTAAAATTTAAGTTTTAACAAATTCGATCAGAAAGCGATGTAGAGTCGAGCGAGTAAGTCTTGATACAAAGTTCTCTTTGCCTAGCCTGCTATAAGCGAGATAAAGCGTGAAACTAAAAAAATGTATCATTCCAGGCACTGAAATACTGGCGATTTCGAACACTGCTGCTGCCGTTATCTAACCCGGCCACCAAAACGATTCTAGAAGACGACTCCACCCACTGCGACATATACCCGACGCCCACTCGCCAGGACCTCGACCATCTTACTGAAGGATTCCTTAAAATGACCGAGTCATATTTCAATAAAGTCAAAAGACCTAATAAGCAGAGGGTAAGTATATAGGTTAGAGAAAAATAAAAAATATGTAGTCGAAATTCATGTGTAAAGCTAATATAATACCCTAATAATGTAAATATAAACTCATTGAGTGCATCTAGTTTTAACAAGTAATTAGCATGAATTGCACTTGAATGTAAATTTTATTAATGTCACTGCATGATTGTGTGAGTAAATGCACATATAATAAGCATAAGCAGTAGTAATAATAGAGTATAAACAGACTTTAGTTCCTCTATTAACACACGATTAGCTCAAACACGAAATTTTTTGTCAAATTTTTAAAGATTACAGAATGGCATGGATATATGATTATATTAATTGCCTGATTTAGAAGAACATGACAAATTTATTCACAGCCTCACATGATATGTTGTCTGCACGTATGTATGTGTTTTATATTATTTTATATTATGGTTTATTTGCTCTCCCTTTCGATACATGTTCAATTTCTTGTTTGAGTGTTGCATGTTCGAATTAATGTACATTTTTTAAATTATTACATTGAAATATGTAACTTTAATTTTTACAAAAATAGGTAGATATTGAAAAAATAATTTTATGGAATTTGAATCTAACAAACACTAATACGCCTCGAGATTTTGGACTGTCAACTAGTACTTTGACTGTCCTGTAAAACAGAGGCAACAAAAATTAACTTCAGGCCTTCAACTTGTGCATTAAAAAAATTATAAAATGTAAACTTCTTAAACAAAATAATTAAAACAAAAAATATCTTAACGATTTTTGATTTTTTAAATAAAAAAACATAAAAGGGCTCAAAAAAAAAATCTTAGTCGAGTTCACAAGGGACAAAGGTCAGGGGTCAGGGATCCGGGGTCGCTTAGGTGAAGACTGCTGCAGGTGGCGGGCGGCGCGGCGGCGGAGGCGCTCACGCGGCGGCGCCACTCCACGTCCAACGTCGGTCGGCACGCGCAGGTATCCGAACTCGAGCCTTATTGTTATGAAACTAAGGTCGATATTCGTAGCTCTGGTCTAAAATAGATTGCTGTGTTTTGATGCCTTTTTTAAAAAGTTAGTAACTCTAAAATAAATTAAGACACTATATTATTGTATTGTACAAAAAATATTATAAAAACGTTTTTTCCATGATTTTAAAATAAATATTATATTTTATGATAAAACTACATAAAACAGCTATGCGCACGCATTATGCATATGAGAAAAATTATATATATATATATATATATATATATATATATATATATATATATATATATATATATATATATATATATATATATATATATATATATATATATATATATATATATATATATATATATATATATATATATATATATATATATATATATATATATATATATATATATATTATAAGAGTAAATTAAGTTAGTTACAGCTTTGTATACCAAGAAATAACTGTAATTTTATAGTACGCAGACCAGAGATGCAAGAGCTAGTAAGCTTAGGCGCGTTTGTTTTTTAATTACGATTAAAGCAGCACTTCGATAAACAGCTTCCTTTTATAGCCACGGTTATGAACCTTTTTTTAGCAGCAGATAGAAGATACCTGTTTGTTTTTCTTTGCCTGTCAAATTGAATTGCAGGTATGATTGTGCAAAATAAGTTTACACAGGCTCGATTGGATTCACATTTGTTAGGATTTATATTCCTGTTCTTCATAGATACACTATTTATATATTTGTATATCTTGTAAATATATTACTTTTAATAAGATATTATTGTTGTATAAAATACTTGATACTAACATCAACAGATTCGGTTGAACAAATAATTCCTGCGACTCATTTACACTGTCTTCTTGTTAGTCGTTAGTCTTGTGTTTACTGTTTCACCAGTGAGTATTTATGAACACGTAGAAACAAATTAGGTTTGTCTTATCAATATATTGTTACCAATAAAAAACTATGTAATTTTAATTGTTAATTTTAATCAGAATGTAGTTTGGAATTTAGATATATAGATTATTGAGTTTTATTTGAACTAATATTAAATAATAATTGTGAACGTCGATTTGAAATAATAATCAGTAATATCTCACTCAAGTATTCACTATGGTAGTAGATCACTTTGAGTGGAATCATTCGCATAATAACCGATGGCTTCCCATACCATAACGTCTAATTAATGTAGACTCAAATGTTCCGCGTACATACAGCACTGCTTATAAACTATACAACGCAATGCACGATATGCTGTTACACTGTATTTACGTTGGTTGGCTTCTTATGTTATTTAGTGATTGAGTTTTGCGAGTATCGAAAAAATAACTGTTTTTCAATTACTTTTGTTGGTTATTTCATATATGGATATTCAGTTTGTATGTCTGATGGGATTTTCGTTTAAGTTGAAGCTAAGAGTTTTTGAAAAACGGTTGTCTTTGTTAACAACGTCTCATTAGTTATGTGACCTGATGATGATGTTATACTTGTATTTTGTATTTCGATTTTATTTATCGGAAGTATACCCAATAATTTTTTACAATTTTTAATTTTTTACAATTAGTATATTGTTCTGTTTTATATTTCATAAGAGCAGGTATATATTTGTGTAATGCTCTATTATCTGTTGACCTAATCTGTCTTTAACCCTATTTAGTGATTTCAATGTACCCTATTTGATGAATCTGATGGGATTTTCGTTTAAAATAAAAGTTATTTTTGGTAAGATTGCAAAGGAATTTGAGAATTTAGCAACAAAGTTATTATTTCGTAGAAAGAGCGATATACAGTAGACAGACATTATTATATTTTATATTTAGGTATTCTCTTTTAAATACCTAATGCTTTGGGTATACTTTCGAAGTATGGATTTTCGTAGTATTGCGAATCATTTACGTAGTTTTGTAAAATGATCATGCGTGTAGCAGGGCGGGGTTTCCAGCTCTCCGTTCAGAGAGCGCGTCGGCAGCACGCGGCTTCCCGACCGTCCGCGGCTTCGGATCGAAGCCATGTCAGTACCGTTACACACCGACACTTTACAGGGATTCTAGGAAATATTACAAATATGGCTTTAAATACATTTTAATTATGATAAACGAGGCCTTGTACATTTGGTTTTTTTTTATATAAAAATAGTCTAGAGTTTGAGAGTCATATTTGATTAGATTACTTACTGATCCTGTTTTGCCTGGCCTCGAGTATTGTAACGAAAATGAAATCTTTTTAACAAAATTACGCTAGGGGGCTCTTACTATATGCTACTCAAATAGTTATAAGATATTATAAACAGAACTATTTGACATGCATGGCTTATTAGCTTTTATCGCCAGTATATTCAATACACACGCTTTAGCTATTGAATATTGGAAAAATCATCCTTATTTCAGCTGTCAGTAATAGGATTTTGGTTAGCTACTTTTCGGCATGGCGTGGCGCTTTCGTAGTGTTGTTTCACTTTTAGAGCTTGTAAATACTGTATACATACTGTCATTATCGCTTTCTTTCGGCACGCATACCTTTGCTTAGTGAAAAATCTTAGCAATATGTTTTACTCTTTTTTATCTTGATTTTCGTCAGCCTTTTATTTATTTAGCTTTATATTTAGCACTATATTTTCCGGTCATTTTTAAATTTCCAAAATATTTATATATTGAATCTTTTAGTTTTGATGTTTAAAATTAATTTAAATTTCTATATTTATTTTCCTAATAGCTTGTTTCGAATTATGTGTTAAAATGCTTGTTATCTTATCCTTACTGAATGTTTCATTGCAGCAAGTTTCACCTACTAAGTCACTAAATTCTAGCCAAGGGACCAAGTAAGTACGCTGTCGGCTTTCATCATTCATCTAACATAACCAAAAGTAACGGGGGCTCATAGTGTAAATAATATTGATTAATACCTACAATGTTGAAGATTAAATTCCTTCCTTCATTATATTAACGACCAATAACTGTCTGATCAATATTGTTCAACAATAAGCTCAGTTACTTTTATTTTCTTAACAATCTTATATTTTAGTATACATATATTTACTTTTCATTACCAATTTTCTTTGCTTGAGGTGCTTTTGTAACTTTTCGAATAATAAAACTACACTGATACACTCATATCCATTTTTCTCTGGATGTAATAAAAATAGCCTGATTTTTTAAAACATATATTTTCAGAAATGCAGCTAAGACCGTTTTAGAGAGGTCACAATCTCAATCTGGTGAATGCGATGATAGTTATGATGATGGGTAAGTAGTTATTTCAGGGTAAATATTTTAGTGTTAGACACCATTACAATATGGACTTGTTAAGATAACGTTGTCGATTATAGTCTAGGTAAGGATATTATAATATAGGTAATCTTTGGTATGATTTCCATTAGGAACATCCCTAATTGTACAGTACTATCCCTAATTGTACAGTATAGTAATATCCCTAATTGTACAGTACCGTTAGTAGTAAATTTAGTATAGAAAGAGTAATTACTAGATTGTCTACTATGTACTCTATGTATTGTACTCTTCTATGTCAGTATGTAATTATTTGGATTGTATACTGATCAAATTTGACAATTTGAATATTTTAAAGGGATGTTTGAAAAAATAATATATTTTTCTCTAACAGCAGCTAATTTTGAAGAACGGTCAAAATGTTCATTATTGTATACAGAAACTACCCATGTTCATATATAGTAAGGATGTTTTTCATTTCAGCGTCATAGAACCTAAATTGAAAGCAAACTCCACATTATTAGAGATCATAGAACGTATGCGTCACCCAAGTCTGGGAGTGGGCTTCCTTCAACAGACTGTCAGCTTGCCTTCACACACGTTTGTATCGATCTACGCCATACATTGGTTACAGGCTAACATGGAGAATATTACTTATGAAAGAGCAACGAATATAATGGAGGTATGAATGTTAATGAACATATATTTTCACTACATAATTTCACTTCATTTTATTCATAACTCAATATATAAAAGCTAATTTTTACTTAGCTAATTTTTTTGAGACAATGTAGGCATATATTTAGACGTTATTCTCGATTGCGTCACGATGGCGACTCTGTCCCTGACAACTTCTAAGATATGAATTTCAGCGATATGAAGTAAAAGGCAATTATGATCAACTGTAAATGTACAACGTATATAATGTATTTAATTAGATGTTGCTGTTTTATTTAAAATAGTTCAATACTTTTATAGTCTAAAATTTGAAAATAAGTAAAAAACGCTAATGAAATAAAGGCATATATTTCAAAATAAGATTGATGGTTAAGAACAAATCGAGCTGCTAGTAGGAATGCAATTAATATAATATTATAATTTACATTGATACTCATAATGGGCTTGAATTGTTTTTAGAAACTACTCCAAGAAAAAATGATTTGCCATGCATCTGGTGATACTTTAAAACGTTATATTGTTGGCTACTACATGTTCCATATACTCCCTCAGAAAAAAGAAAAAGGTTAGCAAATTTATGACGAATTATATTTATGTACATATAAATATTAAAATGAAAAAACAACACAAATTTCTTTCTGTACAGACACTTTAAAATAGAGAACTTAAATAAAAAACTAAGCTTACAACCAATAAACAAAATTACGACTTTAAACATATTACAGAAATGACAGATTACGTGAAGCCTTTAGGTGACCTACAAAGCTTCGAAAATGAATGGATGGAAGTTGAAGTATTAGGACCAAGATCGCCTTTATTGACTTCGGAAAATGCAATAGGAGCCATCGATATTTCTGGAAGTAGTCCTGTAACAGACGATTCGGGAATGCCAGCCTTCTTATGTGATAATATAGATCCTAATTATTTACAGCACGGAAGTGATGATTGTAAGTGTAATATAACACACATATAAATAAGCATATTAGATCTCATTTCCAACTGAAAATCAATAAAATCAGCATTTTTATCAGTAATAATTTACATTTAAATAAAATTAAAGTATATAGTATATAGAATTTCTTCATATCATTATTTTTACGAGGACATACTAGATACTAACTTGGCATGTAATACATATACAAGCTACTTCTCACTAAGGGCAAAGTGACCTTGAACCTACTCGGTTCTCATGAAAGGTTATATTATAAGGTTATTTGAAAATTACCTTTTGTTATATTTAATTCGAGTTGCCTGACTTTTAGGATTTAATAATTTTCCAAACATAGTACTAAGGTTATATCTATACAGTAAGGAAAAGTAACAAAAAAGGATTGATTTTTTTTTTAAGTATTTTAATTGTTATGTTTCAGTCCAGCTTACCATCAATAATTTTAGTTCATGAAATAAATTACTATGCGTAATTCAAATTGTGTTTTATAAACCACAATTTTATCAGTCGTTGGTGGTATTTTATTTTCTTTTGCATTGTTCTGCTTGAAAGAAAATAATCTGCAATATATTTTTTATTAATTAATAAGCTATTTAAAAATATTTAAGGTCTATATCGCAGGAACATAAAGTACTGCGAAATGAATCTTCATTATTTTTAAACTATTTACAGTGCCCTTATACAAAAACACGCATCTTGACATCGATGTAAATAACAAGAGTGACCGCATAGAGTGGGGCCACGCCCGCTACCAGGCCACCTTCAGGCCGGACCAGGCCTACGAGATGTGTATACAGTGGGCCATTGCTAGTGGGAATATTGTTGCGGAATTGGTATTTGCTTTTTAATATTATTTTCGCATCTTGCGGGATAGATTTTATGACTTAGCCACTTTCCAACTCGACACTTTCTTCTATTGTTTGAAAAAGATAATGTATAAATTACAGTTCACTCCAATTTATAAATATTACTTTGGTTTGAACTGTAACATGTATTTCTTCCAGCCAACCTGTGAAAGTGGGTGAAACCAGTAAGTAGCGAGATGACAGAAGAAATGCAATATAAAGATAAAAAATATATATAATTACATAAAAATAAAAATGACTTAAATAAAAATTCCAATTTTTTTTTAATCTAAATGAACTGTTAATTTTTTGTAGACGAAAGTCGTGTAACACATTGCTATTTCTTTATGTTTGCTTACCAGATAGTTGGTTGGGCTCGCAAAGCGCAAAGCTGTCGCCTACAAATGGTTCCAATACCGGCTGATCCCCTCGCCTTACCTTTCACAGTCAAGTCTGATCCCCTCAGAGGACCCATTTATGTACCACTCAATGAGGAACCACTGTTGAGAGGGAAAATGGCTTTGTTTGAAGGTAAGTTTTGTATATAGTTATATGTGAAATCAAAATTAACACTATTCATTTCGTATTTTTATGTTTAAATTATACCTATGTAACTACTCGTATTTTAATTGAACTATAGATGTTCTTATGGTGTCTATAAAATTCAATTGTGTACAAATACCATAACCATCGTAACCATGAACCTGATAATAACAAAAGAGTAACTATTTTTATTTGTTAACATTGATGTGCCACGTATTTTCTTAATAAATGAAGGCAGTAATATTTGTCTTTTGTTGTTGTTCTGTCAAAGGAAAATCGACTCGTCGCATACTCTTCGTCTTTTTACAAAATATGCATAAAATTAAGGGAATACACACCCCGCGCTAAAATATTCATACAATTAAGATACTTTTTAAGTTACATACTTTGAAAAAGGTTTAAAAGATATAAATGTCTTAAATTAAAGTACATACAAAATAAACATAGTCCCTACGTTTGTGATATCACACGGTTGAATATTTTGCTGAATTCGATAAGTAATTAGAACTGATTTTAACTAAGATATTGTACGAGCCATGCTTTAGCTTTCATTAAACTTGCTGTTCCAACATGAAATATATTAGTCACGTTATAAGCTTACCAAGAATTAGTTTAATGTAGGTCGACATCATTTTATGTATTTACTTGCTATAGGTACGCCTTGTTATCATGTTGCTTTAACTAACATTGTCCTTGGGACATTAAATACTTAATTCTAAAAACTAGAAATAATTCAACATTTAAGCAAGAATTCCGAGTAATTTATGAGGTTTAGGGTTCTTGACCTCTTGAATGAAAAAACGGAACCCTTATGGGATTCTTTAGCATCTTTTTTCTCAAAGACCGCGTGAAAGTATCTAACTGAAATTAATATCAAATATCCAATCCAATAGTTAGCTTAGCTAGCTAGTTAGAGCTAGTAACGAGAGATTTTAAGAGAGAACGAGCGTTTATTTTTTATGAGCGCAATTTGTATGAACTTCGCCGCGTTAATCATAACATATAGAATACTTACCGTTGACCTATAATTATGAAATTTGGCTATAATACAAAAATAGTGCTCGTAAATTTAAGTTTATTAATGTTTGTATGATATGGAAAATACTTATCACGCTTAGCAATTTTAATTAATATAACTATATTTTTCATAAAGATATTTAATTTAATTTAAGAAAATTAAGAACCCTAGATCTAAGCGCAATATTTTTATCAAACCAGGTTTTCCAGAAGAAACATGGCTCGAGCGCCTTTTCCTATTTCAAGAAGCCATAGTTGGTCGTTTCGGATTCATCAAATGTACGGTAGAAAGTACTTCCCACGCCGCGGGTGTGGGCGACCATCTGTACGTCCACGTCACTGGGAACATGTTCATATTGATACCAACCTCTGTGAAGGCGGAGCAGAGGGGGTTAAGGGCGAAGCCGGTTAATAAGCCTGTTAACGCCAGCAGGTATTTCTTTTTTTGTATGTTTTAACCTAAATATATTGATATTGACACCATCTTGGCATAATTGGGAAATGCAACTGTCAGCGTAACACCAGGTTTCCTCTATCCACCATGCTATATGTTATACGTGAATAAAAAGAAATGTTTTATGTATGAAAAATAATCATAAAATGACGATGGTGCCTTCATTTATTCTTAAGATAAGTTTTATTGTACTAGTTAAATTCCTCAGCGTATCTAAGAATTTTAATGTATAATGTAATAATGCATTATTATTGAGTTGAGTTTGTACTAGGTATGAATTGTGATATAGTAAAATATTTAAAATTAATTTATTTCCTCATGTATGCATTTTATTATTATTTTGCTTAATCGACAGTTAATCAAACACTACTCAGATTACTAAAATTAAAAGGTTTTTTCATATATATCATCAGAATGAGCACTTTATTCATTAATAAACACGAGATGAATAAGTGTTGAAAGCACATAATGTTTGTGTCCTGGTTACAATGCAATTGCAGTTACGCTGTTCTCAATTTACCGATGCGTAAAAAACGGAGTCACTATGTTGAGTCACTATGATTTACATGCGCCCTCATCGGAAACGACTGTTTTAATTATTGACTGACCGGACAAGACGGTAGGTACCGATTGTAATGATTCAGAGTAAAATGAACACCACCACCAAAAGCTGTGTCCAATAGAAATTGTTATTAGTTATATAGAAAGGGAATGTTAGATAACGTATATATACAATAGCATTAGGTAAGTAACACTTCTATGGCTGAAACTGTAGTAAATGAACAAAACCAACAAGTTACTTCGATCATTGTTTGATCTACACAGTATCTACTGGGTGACGTCATCTAACACTACGGAGTATCTAAAAAGTTACTCGTGTCATACTCATGTCAACAACAAAAAACCTTGGTGTAATTATTTGTGTCGAGGTATGTTTAAAATCTATTTAAAAAATACTGCAATGCAACATTGGTATTATATTCAAATCTTTGATACCACGACTATTTTTAAAAAATGTATTCCAATTTCGCTTGCATTATTATTCAACCAAAAATATATGAACTGCTGTGAAAAGTAAATTCGCTGATTTTCTTTTTGTTGTGTTAATTATTGTCAGGAGAAGATTCTTATGAAAAAAAATTTACGGGCTAATCTCCGGAACTGCTAAACCAACCAATTTTTATGGGACTTTCATAGGAAGATGGGGTAGTAATATGGCAAAACGTAAAGGATACTTTTACGCACGTTTACCGCACAGGAGAACCTTGCGGCTATATAAAACATTGCATATAAAATTATGATTTTTGATGATGACAAGCCTTTGCCGTGATGCTCTGCTTATAGTGAGACTTCAACAATGATTTTTATCCGAAGAAAAAAAAATTGTAGATGTCATCAATGTTTCCTGTTAAAGTCATTTTAGAAAGTGATAGTTAAAGGAGGTTGCTTTGTTTTAAATTTCAATTCGCGCACTCGCGCGAAAATGTGTACGACTTTCAATTTGTGTTTAAATACTACATTTTATTGAGAAATACAAACAAAGTAAGAAGCCGAATATGCGGCGCTCTTGGTCGACAACTATAATGGCCGGGTAGTCGGCTCACTAGTCGGTACATCACTTTTATATATGTATATATATATATATATATATATATATATATATATATATATATATATATATATATATATGTATATGTATATATATATATATATATATATATATATATATATATATATATATATATATATATACAAATACAAATATACTTTATTGCACAACATAAATATATATATACATTACATAAGAGCTAAAAAAGGACAGAAGTACAATAAGGCGGCCTTATCGCTAAAAGCGATCTCTTCCAGGCAACCTTTGGATGTTGGAGTTGTACAAACATGGGCGGTGCATTAAATATAACATATACATAAACATACAAATAAATACAAATAAATATAAATAAAATATGAATAAATAAATAATACAAGCGTACAAAAATACTCATATACATACATACATTCATAATATACATATAAATAAGTTCAATACATACACACTATACATACAAATCATTAAAAACAATTATTATAATAACACAAAGGCAAAATTACTGGCTTAAATAGTAATTTTTAAGTAATTTTTTAAAAATGTGCAGGCTTTTTGCACGTCTAATTTTAAAAGGTAAGGAATTCCATAGTTGGGCAGCTTTAATAGTAAAGGAATTAGAGAAAAAGGAAGAAGAATGAAGAGGAGTTTCAAGCAAGAAGTTACTGTTGGAGCGTAAGGAACGTGAGTGGGTGTCATGAAGAAACTTAAATTGTTTCTTCAAGTATGGAGGAGTAGAAGGATTAAACAGCACTGAATAGAGAAGATGAAGTATGTGAGTATTCCTGCGAAGGCGAATGGGGAGCCCCTTAAGCTTATTACGAAACTCGGAAATGTGTTCATATTTACGTACACCAAATATGAACCTGATGCAAAGATTTTGAAGCCGCTCAAGTTTATTCAAAAGCTCCTCTTTAATATCAAGATAACATATATCAGAATAATCAAGAATTGGTAAAAGGAGTGAGTTTGCCAGCACAATCTTGGTGGATATTGGTAGGAAATTGCGCAGTCTACGCAGGCACGAAGAAGCAGCATAAATTTTTTTGCTAACTTCTTCTACTTGTGGTTCCCAAGATAAATGCTGGTCCACAACCAACCCTAGATTCCTGACTGATTTACTAAATGGAATACAAGCTCCATTATATATATATATATATATATATATATATATATATATATATATATATATATATATATATATATATATATATATATATATATATATATATATATATATATATATATATATATATATATATATATATATATATATATATATATATATATATATATATATATATATATATATATATATATATATATATATATATATATATATATATATATATATATATATATATATATATATATATATACATATATATATATAAACATTTTTCATATTTTTAAGCTGCGAACGGATCACTAGTAGCTATATAATTTTTTTCCTATTATTTGGAGTTCATTGATCGTTCTATATCGAACACGACTGGTCGGTATCCGTCGCAGCCGTTCAACAAACTCTGAAAAGGTCTATCGCCTTCTCCAAAGTCATTAATAAAGTAAAAACGGGTCGACAACATAATTATTATACATATATACACGTCATGTATTAGTAAATATGAGTCAGTATTTTTTGATACATTATTTAGCAATCTATAAATGGCTTAGTCAAATATGTGTAAAAATTACCTAGGATATGTTAAGCCTTTAATAAATCGTAGTTTG
This sequence comes from Dione juno, assembly GCA_037127375.1. Classification (NCBI taxonomy): domain Eukaryota; kingdom Metazoa; phylum Arthropoda; class Insecta; order Lepidoptera; family Nymphalidae; genus Dione; species Dione juno. The sequence goes on along the minus strand of JAXRJS010000041.1, from coordinate 8,435,388 downwards.
CAAAAAAAATGTATTCTGATATCATCAAGGTTAAATTATTCAACGTGTGGACATTCGAACGTGTAACATTTAACCAGCGATCATATTTTCAACAACATTTTAGAATGTATTCAAATATTCATAGTAAGATGAAAATTACAAAATTGTTATCACTACTTATAAATGTAATATAAAAATATCTTGTTACAGATATCCTGTGCCGTTTGAAGCAGCGCCAAGTCCTCACGAAGGTTACATAACGCGACATGTCAGCGGGAAAAATAAAGATGATTACGATAATAGTCGACGGGTATTACTTATTTTATTTTAACAATATGTGTATTTACTCTGATAAAACACATTTGAGTCTTAAAATTTAATATATTATATTAATTATTATGTTTTTTGTAAGTTACCACTTTCATATCTCGGTTGATAAAACAATCAAACTAAATTGAATAGTTAATAAAGTAATTATAATTAGAAATTACGCAGTTAAAAATAAATATTTACTTTTGTTTGTTTGCAGATGGGTTTTCTATGGTCATGGAATCATATGCTATCAAAGAAATGGAAATGGTCTCAAACTCCAGCGACTGGAGATGAGGGTTTTCAGATGAGAATGTTACGCGATTTTAAACATTTCTGTGCAAATAACGAACAGAGGTTGAGTCAGTTCTGGGATCAATGCTGGGAAATTCGTGAGAAAGCAAAAGGAATAAAATGTTTTTAATATATATATTACATAATTTGTTAGTAAATATTATATGGAAAATTATGTTCTTTAATTTTTAAACCCTAATACAATACATTTTTCTTGATATTAAAAAGGTGATAGCTCTTAAATGAAATACAAAATTAACCGAAATTATTTATTGCTTAGATAAAATACAAAAATGTATGTTAAAAATATATGTCTTTCCATATTTATTAGAAAAGCCATAAAGAGATTCTTCCAATTCCATTTGATATTAGTTAATCAAATACACTATAATAATTTGTGTCTTTCCAAGGCACAACTTTTACACAGCAAATATCATAAAATATTCTTTTAGACATCACTTTCTACTATCTTTACCATAATCTAAAATCAGTCGGTACACTATCACATCAACCCACTATCAAATGGCAAATAAGAGATTAGGCTAGTTGTACAATGGCAACACAGCTATACAAAACTTATTCAAAATGGCAATGTAATGCATGCATCAGTTATCCTGCTTACCATTCTATTAATAAAAAAAAAATCTTTTATTGTTGCAGAAGGTTTACTTTACTAAGACTTAAACTTAATAATAATGTATAACAAATAGTTTCTTTCAAATGCACAAATATATCACTACACTTACAAACTGTATGAGTATTCATTTTAAAAGGTGTACCTTTTTTAAAATGATATGTGATATGGTTTAAATATGCTCAATATTTAACTCATTTAGATGTACAAAATAATATAAATTCTAATTGATGTTATCTTATACAATTTGCATATAGTAATTTCAAATCATATATAGTACTATAACACTAATACTATATATGATAATATATACATCAAAATATGTACTTAAAAATACATCTTTATATGGATACATTTATCAGTACTCTTTAGTGCTTGTTTAGAAATGGCAGTAGTTTAAGTACTTACTAGTTATAATTTTTACTAACTTATTATTTTATATTATAGTATATTGTGACCTTTACTACAATTATTTGAGCACAAAAATACAATAATAGCACATGATTATCCACAATTCTTAAATAATACAATTATACCATATGATATGGTAAAAATTATAATCATTATTTAGGAAATCATATAAATTTTAAATAAAATTTGCTTATTAGTGCATTTCAAATTGAAATTCATAAATATAACTTTTTAGCAATTGAAGCAAAAATACTGTGTCTACAAAATACAGTAAACACAAATTATTTTAGATAGAATCGAGATTAGAAATTGAGATTGCAATAAAATATTACACTAACAAGTATAACACTTAGTATTAAAAAGTAACAATTTAGATATTTTTGGTTGTTCATTGTTTCTTATTAAATACAAGTAATCTTGTAAGCATTGTATTAGTACAAGGCACTTGCTTCTGTTGGTGCATGGTTAACATATCTGGAGTATTTGATTCATAATCAAGTGCTACTTTTTGAGTTACAAAAGTTAACAAAGTCAGGATATCTCTTTCAGTACCTGAGTAACGTAGCTCCTCACAAAGAGCTTGCATAAACCAGGATCCTCGGGTTGTGTTTCTCCAGGAGTAATAACCGGGAACTGTTGAAAATACTATGAGGAAATCAGCATGAACTGGAATTCTATAGGATGAACTAGAGCCATCTGTTTCTGTCCTGCTAGATAGTGTTATTCCTCCATCCAATTTATCACCTTGACAAGCTTGAATGAAGAAAAGCTTTGGTTTTCCTGCTAGTGTAGGACATTTGTCGGCAGTAAAATAATACCAGAGTGTGTCAGGCTTATAATGCGTATCTTTTGCATACAGCATGCCCATCTCTCCATGGCTTAATACAGCCATGAGCAAACAATCATTTTCTGTATGATCCATTTCAGCCACTTGTTGCAAGTATCTATTAACGTCTTCAAATTTTAAATTATTTAATATTGTTACACGAAATCCCAAACTTTTTAACACTTTTGATAAATTGTCACAATCCACATTTGTTCCCGTGCGAGATTTCAAGTTATGAATATCAAAATGCTCATGGTTAAATATCACTGCAATACCACGATTTTTATGGTTCATATTATAATATGGTGCGTTTCTTTCCACAGGCATTTTAGCATAGTGACGAATAGAAGAAGATTCATGACTTCCCCATGCGTCGCCTTCATCACCACCGCCGTTTGGTCTTTGTTCTGTTTCACCATTGTCTTGCTCATTTACTTCAGACATGTCTCAAACTTTATAGTAAAACTTACTAAGTAAAAGCTTACAGTGCAATCGTATTATCGTTAATTTATAATTGTTCAGCACAACGAAGGAATGTACAAAACAAGTAAGAACTTTGGAATGTGGGTAATAAGAAGATTGAAAATCACCACGAAAAGCTTCAATCACAGTCCACAGATTAACTATAAAGTATAAAGCTCAAACATTGTAATTTACGGCATTAAATTGACTATGGGTGTGATAAGCACTGATATGATTTTTTTATTGATTTTACAAAATTTATCAAACAATTTAAATTAAAGAAAATTTTAAAATTATCTGTGCAAAATTACACATTTTTACGAACGTATAAAAAATCTACATAATTACTTTTTAATTATTTTAAATAATCAAACAACATATATTTCCAGTTAGACTAACAGCTAGACTAACAGTTAATACAGTTAATATTTTAAATTAAATTTGTCATAATTTATATTTATTATACATTGTTATAAAATTTAACAAGAACGTTTAAATTATTAAAAAGGCTTTATATATTTTTGTATTTTTTGTGTGGTAACTGAAATATAATAACATTATGGCGGCAATTTTCAAAGGAAATACTTTTGGTATATAAACTATAAATTGCCACATATATTTGCACCCTGATGCATTTGAATAGCAAATAATACTTATGATTCATAATATATATTATTAATTACCACCTAAGCTTAATTTCTTTTTCTCAATAAGATTATTATATTAATATTTTACGCAGTTCGCGTTACCATGGAAAACTAAAGTACAAACACTTGCAAGTATATAACATTATTGTACACTGTAACTTATACAAAAAATCTTTCTCAATCAACTAATTATGTCAATATTTAAAACAAAAAGTTGGTGGTCCAATGATAAAACTCAAAGTGAAGCTTATGATGACGGCATTCAAAATAGTTATTGTATTAAAGTAGACAAGTTTGATTCACACATCGACAGTGACTGTTTGATCGTTGGTCAAAGCTCGTTACTAAAAGTTTATAAACCCAACAGTGAAAATAAAAATTCACATCCTATTTTAGAATCACATTTAAGCGACATTATATTGCAAGTTGAGACGGGTAAATTTGCATTGTACGGTTCTTCAAATTACCTTCATTGAATTTGTTTACCTTATTAACAAATATTCTATTAATTACAATTGTTTATTTATAGAGATTCCGGTGATCGTCAAATATTAATATTGCATCCCAATAGTTACGATGTTTATTTTTTAAAACATACCGATGGTCATATAGATGTTGGTAAGTAAGTAGTCGGTACCTAGTATATATAACATTAAATGTTGTAAAGTTGTCTTATTCCTATTTCCTTCATATTTTGCTGTTTATTTACCTATATACTTTTCTACATATATACTTATATAAGTCGCGAGTTCAATCGGATAAAGCATAAATGGGCTTTAACTCCTTTTGCATCTTATAAAAAATGTATAAAATAATTTAGTAATAATAATAGTATATACAATACTATTATTATTACTAAATTATAGTATATACAATATCTCAGAGGGTGTCTAAGCCAATTATCTGTCCGATATTTGGTTTCCGGCATACGGGTACGCGACCAATCCATGTAAGTGGTGTCCCTCCCCTATATTCCAAGTCTTTCTGCCTCTTATTCCCTGTCCCTTCTTGGTTTCTCCCAGTAATGGGTTTGGAGGTCAGATGGCAATCGCTCCACAAAAAACCACTTCGCCACTCATATGGACCGATTGGTCTTAGTCGGAAGGCAGACCCTGGCAAAAGCCGGGACTAATGCCAGGAAGAAGAAGAAGAATAGTATATACAATAATTTAGTAAACATGAGCATCACCAAAAATAATATAGTATTTTTTTCAGGAGAACAAAATTCGCTTATATCTATTATAAAACATACATTCACTAGAAAAGCATTCAATGTTACTTGTGGTCCATTTGGATCCTCAAAAAGTAGAGATTTTATTTGTATTCAAGCTTTGGATGGCACATTAAGTTTCTTCGATCAAGATACTTTTCTATTTATGTGCCTCTTTGACGATATTATAATACCAGGGCCGATAAGCTATGTGGCCAATAGTGACTTGTTCGTGATTTGCAAATCAACATGGGTTATGGAAATATATAGGTACCTATGAATATCTGAGAAACACATTTTATTAATTATCCGACGTATGATGCAAGTTTTTTTAAGTATAAAATAAATATATCTGTAGTTAACATGTATTTGCAGTTATCAACAGCTGAGCGAATTTAGCGAGTTAAGTATCAGGCAAACCAAAAAGAACATCCCGCAATGGACTTACAACGCAGGAGAAGAAATTATATCTCTTCAAACCATACGAGTAGGTATATTTACTTATTGTACTTAATGGGTATATTATTTGTGTATTGTATTGGGTAAAAAATTAATATGCGCCACAGTTTACATTGAACTTATATAATATTAGTTAATTAATGTTGTTTGTATAAATTTTATTTTTTTAATTGTCATTCCAAAGAACAAATGATATATTATATTTAATATGTCCTTTTTTAAAAAAAATATTTTCAGTACGGTACAATTGAAGTAATAGTTTGACATTGATCACGAAACTATATCATTACGACATTAGCGGACGTGCACTCAATGAGATCAACACCAAAAGCCAACAGGGTTCATGTAAATGGCAAGAGATCTCCGTAGTCATTAATCAGCATGGGAGTCCCACCGGGGTTTATTACTGGTCCTTTCCTCTTTTTAATATAAATAAATAATTTAGCATATTTAGTAGGAAAGAGCCATGAGATAGTATTGTTTTAAATAAAAAGGACGATGTAAATAATGCTCTCTTGAAAATAGTACATTGGTTTAGTGCTAATAACTTACTAATGAATGGTATAATTATCCAAAATCGGTGATTTCGAATTGAATTCGTTAGTTTTTCATGGGACAGTTTACAATAGGATCCCAGAAAACTTCCGAAAATGTTCTATATATAACTTAAAATAATTGTGAAAAGATGTTTGTGTGTTTAAGGTTATTATCTAATGAATGATTTAAGATTTTATAAATGATAAGACACAAGTCTGTTTCAAATGTGTCATTGTCACTAATGAAAAATGAAAAATTACCAATTAAAAAGATATTTAATTGGATTAAAAAATATCATGCTGAGTTTCTTGCGCCGGTTCTCCTGAGGTCTGAGGTATTCATTTTAGTGATCCGTTGGTAAAGTAGGTATTTGACGTTCAAAAGTGAAGCTTGTATATTCTTATTTACAAAAAAAATTTAGTTCGACTTTGTAGTTTATTGTATACACCGTTGTTTCCAATTAAATAGATAATGAATAAAAAATATCTTAAATTGCAGACCAGTACCAGTTTTTCAACTATTATAGCGATGGGCGAGAGACATCTCTACTGTTTTCAAGATAACGGTTTGATGAAATACATGATCAAATTTAACTTTATGCCAATCTGCTTCCATGCATATTTAATTGGGTGGTACTACGGTATTATTCAGTCTATAATTACAAAACCAGATCTATTTATAATATCATTATTTTATTGCAAAATTCAAAATATTTTTCATTTATTTCAGAACCTAACTCAAGATTGCTTGTAATGGTAGTATCTGATGATTCCAAGTTAAATATATACGAAGGAACAACACTGTTATGGTCTTGCGATTTAATGCATAAAGCTATATCAATATCTCGATGTTACTTAAGCTCTTTGCCTGGAGGCGTTGTTACTCTGTCTACAGATGGTATTGTAAATGTATGTTATATCGGCACTGAACCAGATTTAAATGCAAACGGTTATACAATAAGCGATATCGCTGATCCAAACGAAATCCAAGCAGAATTAGACGTTGTAGAAGAATCATTGAAAAATGTTATGGAGGCTAAAGGAGGTTCGTTGTACATAATATTTGAATTATTTATAGTTTGACGCTATTTTATATATACATATAGCAGGGTAGACAGAGAGAATTTAGTGTTAAGATATTCTGTTCCCCATTTTGCTCGCAATACAACGCCGCGCTTTGTCTTGTTAATAGAGCAAGGAGAATGAGAATATTTCATTCTCCCCGAGCGAGAATCGAATCCACAACCGTCGCGTTTACAGTCAAATGCTGCGCCACATTTAAGGGAGATACTTAATAATAAATAATTACTGTACAATATTAGGTTAAAGCTTCGCAATATTTTTTTAAATTAATATAATAAATTTGATTCACATTTATGTTGTTTTCAGACTCAGTTGAAGATGAAACACAAATCGATCGTATAATGAAAATAAAAATTGACATTGGAAATTCTCTAAATAGGCCTATTTCTAATTATTCCGAAAGTAGTTATCGAGCAATCCAAACATGTCCGATAGTAATAACACTTGTGTTTGAAAATCCCAAATTAATTCAAAATGTACAAATTACTTTTTGTTCTGTTCCACCTATCGTCAGTTCCGAAACTACACTATGTTTAGACGATATAAATGGTACTGAGATATTAGAAAGTTTTATTCTTCTATTAGACGATTTCGATATATCAGATTTCGGGATAAACATAGGATTTACAATTGTACAAAACGATGGAAAAATAAAAATCTGTAATCGTAGAATAGTATTACCCATAAATTTTTATTGCGAGCCAGTCGAAGTTGTGATGGAAAATAACTATAAAATAGATATAAAGACAAATGGACCGATTGAAGATGTTTCTGAAATTTTTAGTGGTACGTATTATTTTTACATTTATAACTTATATTTTTAAAGGTCCGATTTGCACACAAGTTATTTGTAAAGGAAAATTTGTTTGTTACTTAATTTGGATACAACACAGGTTTTATAAAATAATTAATTAATTACAAATTTTAATTAAGGAATAATAACGAATTTTATTGTACTCGTAATAAATAATTTATTTATATGTTTTAAATAGTAATATTTATATAATTAATATTTAGCGGCCACGAAATTAGAGAAGGTTAAAGTGAAAAACAAACATTCAACATTTTAGTGTAATAGTAGTTCTTACGGATATCTTTAAGGAAGTAGACAGAAAAAGAAAAACTCGGTTACGTGTATTTCTTTTTACGTAACATAAATACATATTTCTTTGTACCGTGCTCAAATGTTATTGAAAGAAGAAAGATAGTGGCGCAGTGGGACGGCAAGCTGTGGTGCCCCGTGCCAGGTTCGGCCACTCAATATGTGGGAGTCAGGCAGGAACGGAACGTCTTGAGAGCGGAATGTCTTGACTCTGTGTTCCCTATATCTCAATACTTAAAGAAAACATATAATTTTTTTTATATGTTTTCTTTAAGTATTTTGTCTATCCTTAGTGTGGATTAACATTTTAAAAATAATTAAAATCCCTATATCTACCCTAATGTTAATGCTGGTAAAGTTTTGAAGATTATAATAAAGCTTTATGACAAAAAAATATTTCAGGTTAGGCTGTTTTTTTACATATTTACATATATAGAGGCCCTGGCCAATGGTTGTACGATTGAGTGGAGTGGCCCCTTATTTTCGGAATAAAAAGATTAATTTTAAATTACAAAATATGGAAAAATGCCACTGATACTGATAAAAATAAAGGTTTTCTTTTTTTATGAGAAATCATTGAGATGGCTCCTGTAGTAAATCAACTTCTAGGCTAAGTAGAGTTGGCATCGGTATATAATCGTCATCAAATTTAATATCATCAACATATTATGCTAAAAGATACTTTCTTATCCCATTTGAGGGCCCGCGGCTCCGCCTGCACTCCCATAAAATTCGCCCCTGGCGGAAGTTTTGAAAAAAAATAAAACAATCATGAATTAGGTTTTGTAAATATCTTATCTTATCTTGCAGATTTCACAAAAGATGAACTGAACAGATTCGTTGCTCAAAACGCTTTAACTTTAAAATATAGAACGTCGAATAAAATGATTACTGTAAAAATTTCTGAAAATATATGCTCTGTAGAAGCAAATGAATTCTCAGATATATCGCCAATATTAGGTTACCTGATAAAAACCTTAAAAGAATCTCAAATTAAACAAAGTGTTAGTAATTTTGATATTCATTTTGTTACAAATGGCGAACAAATAAAACAAATAATACATGCATTTTTGAAAAGTATAGAAGCCCATGCGAAAGAACGGATAAAATTAAAAGGACTGGAGGTATTTCATAATTTAACTAAACTTCATCAGAGCGAGCTACTTCATTTTTGGGTTATATCCATAGAAAGTATAAATTTCAAATAATAGCTTTTACCAGCGTCTTTGTCCGAGTGGCCAAATGGAACGCTGACAGTGGGTTATATGGAAATACTCAACGTGACGTAAGGCAAATATTAACTCAAAAATATTTTTTTTATTCGGACCATTATAATAGCGACTTCGAATAAACAAATTGTTCAGCTTAATAGTAATAATACAGATATGTAAACCTGCGCGGAAGCAATCTTTAAATAATTCTCATTCATAACTTCTAGGAAGAACTGAGTGTACTACATAGACAATTTACATTAGTACAAAAATGTCTGTTAGTTCAATATGGCTCGTTGCCGCCGGGAGACTGTGAGCCTTTGGAGTTCCTCATGTACGACACGCACGAACGCGTCAAAGTGGCGGCGTATGGCATTATACAGAGTAAACAAAATGTAATGAGGTAATATTTCGTATTATAAATATTGATGCTTTTATTTTTAGGGTTTTGTACCTCTAAAGGAATAAAGGGACCCCTAATAGGATCACATTGTTGTCCGTCTGTCAAGAGTATTATTCTTATAACCGCGTGAAGATATTGAGCTGATATTAATACCAAATATCCAAGTATATTCAAGTCCAAATGTCCCTCGGAGTACAGAAAAAATCAAACGTCTAAGTTAACGCTATTTAAAGATACAAACATATTTTATGCTTAGTTTTCGCCGCAATTTGTATGAAAATCGCCGCGTAATCAATAGAGTACATAGTTCCTGTTGACCTACAATTTTGAAATTTAGCATAGTCTTGTAGTAGAAATAAAGGAAATTGATCCGAAAATTGGAAATTGAGTTATATATACCATCACACCCGGTACGAGAGAGGGTGCACCCTCTGTGCACGAGCACTACTTGCACTTGACCAATATTTGTTATGTAAATGAATATTCTTTCTTCTATTTACCATTGAGCACTTTAATTTATTTACAAATATGCAGTTATTACATTGTATATTTTCAAGGGCTGGAAGTAATTTGAGAAAAAGCGGTTCCTTAATAATTTATTTACTAAAGCAAATTCTGGCGGATAATCTTAAATTAAAACTTATAGAAGAAATGTTGGCATTACATACGTTGGTTGGTCAATTTCAAGTAAGTATAGAATGTAGAGCTATTAAATAATATTAATGTATATTATTAAAAATTTGTTAAGATATTGTATTATGCAAATATTTTTAATGTTATCGAGGCACAATTTTGACCATTAATATAACTACCTAACTATTAATATAATAATACATAAAAAAGCTCATTTTTTTAGGAATGGGAAGAAGCTGTGGCACAAGGATTATCTTACATTCTAAACAAAATAGTCAATAAATCAGACAAAGATAAAGAAAAATTAGCACCTGTCATCGATCAAGACATACTTTCCCAGACGAATTTGAAAAAACTGTTGAAACAACTGCGCCTTTTGTTCGATAAAGTTTTCACCATTCAAAATGTTGAGGGACAAAAAGAAAAGATAACACGCATAGAGGAGTTTGTTGAAGTGATATAATTTATATAAGGCAGTAAGAAATTACAAATGCTTCGCACTTATCCATACAACATGCGTTATTTCATTAGTAACAAAGTCCTAATGTATGCATTTCTTCGCATCAAGGCTTAAAGCTTTTTGTGTACTATGGTTAATTATATTTAATAAATACACAACTTTATTATATAAAAATACAAAAACACATGTTTCATTTAAAATATTCTGCATTCTAGTATATTAATATTGACATTGTGAATATCATAGAAATGCAATAGCTAAATCTCTATGCTAGCTTTTAACTTTAAATTTAATTATGCTTTTAATAAAAGAATATTGCAAACCACTTTTTTCATAACCATGCATTTAATAAGAGAGGTATTACAAAATAATAATTTATTTAAAATGTCCATGGGTCAAGCTACATGTAGTAGGGTGTACAATGCCAGGTTTAGATACAACATATGTACTAATAGTAGTAAGACTTTGTCACGTCATTTCTTCTTAGCGTCTTTAAGACCGGCGCCAGCGTTGAACTTGAAGAAAATGATGTCACCATCCTCTACTACGTAGTTTCGACCTAAAATAAAGATATAGAAATAAGTAATCCAACAGAATATTATTTTATTACATTGACGTTAAAGAAAATTTCGTGTGCTAAAAAAATCATTTCAAATTTAGTTAAGTAGAGAGTGGAGCTCGAGCACATTTTAAAAGGGGCCTCTTAAATCTACACTTGGGTTAGAAGTCCCACCACGCCGCGCCCGGCACCCCGCGGTACACACATGGAATGCTTAGAAGTTTCTTCTCTAAAGTTTACCTTGTTGCCTGTATTTCCCGGCACTCTTGCAAGCCGCTTCCGATCCCTCTTCCTTGAAGTCCTTGTAGTGCATCACTTCCGCCATTATGAACCCTTTCTCAAAGTCCGTGTGGATTCTACCAGCAGCTTGAGGAGCCTTAGTTCCTTTCTGTTAATGTAAAAAAAAAATTACATATATTTTTTTTAATAAATATATTACGAATCAAATACAGAGGGGAGGTGTTCAAACAAGGGGATACGAAAGATTGTTTTTTTTTTTAAATTACGAGCAAGAAGGAAATTCCTCCGTTGTATTGAACTCATTTTTCGAAACAAAATAAAAATGACAGTACACACAATTGTGCCTAAGTTAAAGTGATCACAAGCAAAGATTGGAGTCCCCTTTGCTACATATAAAATGTTTTAACACACCAGAATAGTCCACGCCTTAACTTCATCCGGGCCAGCTGTGAAGAAGTACTCCAGCTGCAGTGCCTTATAGCCTTGAACTATAATTTTATCTAATGCACTGTAACAAATATTGTATAATATCATTATTACTATTGCATATTATTGGGATTGGGAGTGAAATTGGGTGAATTGAAGGTAAATTGCTTGCTATATGCGGATGATGTAGTGCTTATTGCATCCTCCGAATGCGAGTTGCAGGTATTAGTGACCATTCTGAAAGATGGGTGAGAAAATAGTAATAGTAAAGTATGTTAACTAGAGATGGAAGATACGAAATGGAAGTGGAAAGGCGTAGCTGCTGCCGGTAGCAGAATGAACGGTGTCTTAGCTGAATTGTTGAGTCAGCGAAACGTCAGTGTAGCTGCACGGTTGGCCGTACAAAATGCAGTTCTGGTGCGGACGATGTTACTCGTATATATCAGTGAAAAGTGGGTATTGCAGAAGAAGAATGAAAGTAAAATGAATGCTGTGAAGAGAAAAATCTCTTCAGAGGATATAAGGAGTCAATTTAACTGACCGAATTCGTAACGAAGAGATAAACAGAATAGTAAAAAATATATATGAAGCAAGAGTGAGTGGTAAGAGAGATCTTTGAAAACACAGTGTCGAAGATACTGGAGGTCACGTAAAAAGCATGAGGCGAAAGACATATGCAGGGACCGCAGTCTCTGGTGCTCCGTCCTCTGACTACCCCGCCAGGGATAAAGCGTGAAGATATGTATGTATGTAAATATATTATTATTTTAATATAAACAGACAGACACCACTTCCCTATCTAACAAATATATGCAACTCTATTCGCAAAGATTGTAGCTTCGATTTTCATACTGTGTGTATAAAAATCAAAGTGAGAATAATGTTATTCAAGAAACCTCTTGCAAAGGAGGTTACAGTACTAAATGCGGTAGATGAATAAAATAAAAGAAAAAAGATTACACACCTAGTGATGTTATTTTCTTTAAGGAATTGCTTTCTTTCTTCAGGCTCCATATCTAATAGTTTGCTTTCTAAAGCGCCCGAGAACGGTATCAGAGGAGCTCCAGGATCGTTTTTGTCGATCCATTCCTTTAGTTTGGGTAACCTGTAATATTATCACATATATTTAAAATCACAATGCAAAATAGTTATTACTAAACATTTTTTTTTAGCTTCACACTGTATTCCGCATGTTGCTCCGTTCCCTGCTACAAAACTTACAATTAACTATAGCTACATTCATTTAATAAGCTTTTTAGATGTTGGCGATTTTTATACATATTCCGTGAACGGAACGTCGAGTACCCATAAAATATACTATATCAAAATATACGCGATTAGTGCGGTGAAAGTTTCATTTTAAATACTTCCCTTTAGTTTAATAGTGTCCAATTAAATTGGAGGTAAACAATTCAATGTTACTGCCCTACACGTGTCAAGAGAGAATAGAAACATAAAGAAAAAAAAGCAGTACCATTTGTTCTTTTTCCTAATATAATCCTTTTCCGAGAGATTGACCAGATACAGCGCGGGCTTTGATGTCAAGAAAAGATATTTGTTAAGCACTTCTATCTGAAATATATAAATAGAATCAAATAATAAGTAATAATAAAAAGCTATTATAGATTTACATATAGAAAACCTGAAGTAAATAAAAAGGTATGTGTTCATCACATTCTAATTAAATATAAAAATATCCCTTCCATGAATGCCATCGTGGTGCTGTGGAGCAGGCGCAACCAGGGAAATATGACTATATACATTTCACCGCTCTGGTAAAACAAAGACCGGCGTTGAGTTCTATCATGAACTCAACTGATGCTGAATTAAATTAATACTTACATCAGCAGCGCTCCAATCACCAAATCTAATATGCTTTTTGTCTTCTCCTAGAATGGTTTTGATTTTAGCTAAAGCTTCCTGAAAAACACAAATACTTATACTCGTACATTATATTAAGAATCTCTTAGAATTTTTGGCGCCGCTTAGTATCATACGAATAAAAATAGGAATTCTAGAGGATGATTGTTAGGATGTGTGTTAAAAGCAAAGGTGGGCATTATTTGTTTATAATACGCATTCTATTAACAAAAAAATGTTTGTTAAAGGTACGATATACTTACATATTCGGGTTTCAGTTTTTTATCTCCTCCACGATTAACGACCCTGTCCAATTTTTCGATATTTTGCAGTAGTTGTTCTTCATCCTTGAGGCGCAGTTCCTCTCCAATGGTTTCCAAGTCACGGATGGGATCAACCTCACCGTCCACATGAATCACGCTTTCATCATCGAAAGCTCCTAAAATATAGTTAAATTGTCAATACATTTTACATTTTATTTGCTGTATAATAATTATTTGAAATATAAATCTAGGGAATTGTAACGCAGTAGTCTGTAGCACAACTTCCGACTGTTGTGGATTCCATCCTCACTCAAAGCAATAAATTACTTTAATTTGTTTGCTCTGGTAAAATAAAGTCCCAAAAGTCAAACACAAAGTATCAAGTTGAACAAAAAAATAAGTATATATATATTTATAACAGGTATCAACTATATTTAAAAGTGGCCTTTTGAGGCATTGCGTGTCGCATTTACAGGTAGACGCTGTGCCTTTGCTAAAAATAATTTTCATCAATTCATATGATATTTTTCTATCTTCATAAACGTTCCACATTTGGAGAATTAGGTAGAGGGTATAATAAATTAAATTGCCCGCTTATGTTAAATTTTGTATCGAACTGAACGCGATGGTTTTGTGTTATTGAAGGAAAGTAAAGTACAATTTTAAATATTTATATTTCTGTGTCAATGACAACAAAATATAAATGTATTTGCTTTGGGTGTACCAAAATGTACTTACTGCATAAGTTGAAGATAGCATCGCAAGCCTTTATATGCGACAAGAAAGCGTTGCCGAGGCCTTGACCTTCCGCTGCACCGCGCACTAGCCCCGCTATATCTACTACATTCAAAAATGCTGGTACTTTACTGAAACACATACGCCATAGTTATTTTATCTATGTCATGGAATATTATACACATGTTATTTCTGTATATTGTTGTTAGCAATAAAGAAAGCTTACATTTTAACCATTTAAAAAAGTGAACCGGTGGAAATGAATAGTATTCGCTATACATATTAATACAAAAAAGAAATGAAAATTTTGTAATATGTTATTGGAAATAAATATATTTTAATATTTTAGTTTTAATTTGAATTTTCTCTAGATTATGCGGTTGAAGCCGCGTGTGGGACACTAGTTAGATAATAACATATATTAATATTGATATAGTAACCTTAATTACCTCACTGGTTTATGGTACTCGCAGAGATAATCGAACCTCTCATCGGGGACTGGTACCCTACTTGCTGAAAAAAGTTTGCTTGTTAACTTTGTTGTGATATTAAAGAAATTTAAAATCATTACAGTCCTTGAAAATGTATATACGTACGTTACATCTTAAAAATTTGTTATTATTTTACAAAGAAAAGTCTTATGTATATTTAATTAATATATTTAAAATAAAATTAAAGTTACAGTGTATTTAAATATCTTAAATACAATTATTATTCAACTCAATTACTAAAACCTGCTTCAGTATATATAGTTGTGAGAACACTGTCACTTTTTCTAGTATTCCCTTCTAGTTGTTTATTTTTTTTACAACATTCAGGATAAAGTGCAAACGGATTGTCAATAGATCTTAAACGTAAGCTTATATCAGTTAATAGCTTACACCGAGCCTCAAACACTTTAAATATCTTTTTATAAACTAGAGCAATTTCTTTTTCGAAAACATTGTTATGAACTTTTAGAAATAAAGCTAGGTAAAGAAGCGAGGACAAACGTATACTTAAACCAGGATATTTGGGTCTCGCTGCATTTATTGCGCAACAAGCTTCAGTTATTATGTTTCCAATACTTTGTTCTAAATAACCTAGATGAGGTATTTCTTTTAATGTTAGTTTTGGAAACATACTCATTTCCTTGAAAACCTTTATGTCGTAGTACATGTGAGGCTTAGCTAAGAATTTAAGATGACATTTAGAACTGCAAAATAAATAAATTTTCTTTTTATATAAAGCCGCAAATTCATTAAGACCTTTAATAGTTTTTTGAGATGGCAAATTCTCCGCGTACGTTACAATACATGTACCGTTTTCGTAAACAATAGACATATCTACAAACATAACTGGTGCTGGAATTTCTGGGATAGTAACTTTATTAGTAGTAAATATTTCTTCAGGGTATTTTAACACTAAATCTATATGTTCAGAGCAAATCCAATAAAGAAGATCTTTATATTGAACAAGGCCTGTTTTATCAGGAGGGAACCCACTGTGTCGTAGTGTATTCTTTTTGAAACAGATGGGACAAAGATTTTTAAAGCAGGACATTTTCTGCTCAAATGTTTTATTATTTACAGCCATAAAGCCGACACGAACAATTTTCGATTTTTCATAAGTTAAGTAGTCATGAACTTTTGGAGTTAACTCTTCTATTACATTTACCGCATCAGCATAACATTGCCATTTCGAATTATTACCATTAATTTCGTACAAATTTTGCGTATCTTCATTGATCCAGTTTCTGACAAGTTTAGCATTTTTTTTCCAATTTAAAAATTTGAAATCTATAAGTGGACTACAATAAGGTGGTTTGATTTTAAGGATATCATTGTAAATTTCATTCTGTGAATTTCTTAGTACTGTTGGTTCAGTGCTTTTTAAATCGAAAATTACAAGTGGGAACAGACCATGCTTAGATAATTCGTAGATTTCAAATGGAGAATCAGGAATACCGTCTAAAACGATACCATTAGACATTGTTCGGTTATCCAGCATTGCTACAGTGACAACTGCTTTCATAACAAATTTGCTATCAATACAGTTTCCTTCATATAACAAGGAGGAAATTTTTAATCCCAGACGAGTCCACTTCATATTTTCTATTATATATCTAACAGCCATACCTCTAGATATACAAATTAGGCCATAATGTTTAGCCAGCTTGGAAGCCAATTCACTTTTGCCAGATTTTGGAGCTCCAATAACACTCATACTTAAAGGATAAGATATAAATAGTTTGATAATATTTTCTTTTATATATTCCAACGGATTTTGTCTAAATTTTCTAACATTATCTTTCGACGAGATGAAATAAATGTAAGCGCGGTGAATTATAGGAAATACGCTATTTTTAACTTTGCTTAAATTATATGGATTGTATATAGTACATGGATTTTCTTTAATGAAGACTGGACACATTCTGTTAAATTTACTTAACAAGAAGAATCCTTCTAATAAAAGTATTTCGGCTATATCGCAGCTTACAGTGAAAGTTTGTTCAAAAAACGATTCACCTCTATTTCGTAGCTTAGATAGTTTTTCTAATACTTTTCGTGTAAGTATATTTGTTCCTTTTCTTCCATTGAAAGATTCAATTTTAAGTTTTTGTTCATATACTATATCCTTCAAATTTTGAACATTATCGTCTTGTACTTGATAAATATTTTCTATCCTATTGTTTATTCTTTCAAGTGCATCTTCGGATTTTTCCCATTCCGTTAGATCCACTGGTTCTGGATGCTCTTGAATAACTTCATTGTAAATTGCAAATAAATTAGCGTCTACATTAGACGAACCTGTTGGATCAGCATCTATAATAGTGCTTTGTACTGATGGAGTTTTTAATGGATCTTCAAAGTTTATTACGACTCCATCTAATATTTCATGTATAATTAGATCAATAACAATTTTTCTTGTAATAAAATTCTTCCATGCGTTTCTTTCTTCTTCAAATGTTTGGTCTACTTTCCTTTTTGCTTCTTTTAATTGTAATTTCCATTTTTTATATAATTGAGGGGACAGTCTATTGATTGCTATTTCAGAATCACATTCTAGCTCTATTATTATATCAGGAATACAATTGTTACTTATCATATCTTCTACGTCAGAAGATAATTTAGGAAAACCATCAATTACAACACCAGTTTTACTGAAAGGGCTTTCAAACCAAAGTTTACTAATTAATAGCGCATTAAATGCAGATGGCAACGATGAACCTTGCTCAAAATAGTTTTTAATCATTTTCGTTATTTCTTTTTCTTTAAACAATATCTCTGACATGTCGCTTAAATTATTTTCCTCAGTCTGTAAGTCATCAACTTCTTCATCATCAGCTTCCACTGTATCAGTGAAATCGTTTTCATATTGCCAACCAACTCTTTTAAAATGTTTGGGAATTAGAATATCATTAATAAACTTATCAAAATCTATGTGAAATAAACCCAATTCTTTAGATATTATTTTAGATATGGTTGATTTACCACTACCAATGCTACCAATGACACAAATTCTCAAAGGTGGAATTATTTTTAAAGGTCTGTTGTAATATTGATACTTTGTGATATCGTCCTGTAGCAACTTAACATTATTTTCGTTACAAGAATAATAGTATTTATTAAAATATTTTGTAACGAATTCATTTTTGCCTTCCCATAAAACGCCATGATCATACAAAGCTACTGGACAGTAAATATTTGTTTCACCGAGATAGTGTGGATCGTTATAAGTCACGTCTTCATTAGATTCGCTCTCGTCTTCTCGTATTTCTGATGCATCTTCTTCCATTTCTGTTGGCTTACAATAACTTTTACGCATTTTTCGCAAAACTTCTTCTATAACATCTATATCGGTTTTATTTTCAAGCTCTACGTCTATCGTTGACTTAAAATTTCCTTCTATTTGTAATTTTACAACATCCCAATTTTCACGAAATTTTTCGACATTTTCAGACAATAACGCTAAAGCAGTTTCATCATTTGCCTCGGTTCCCATTGTTTCATCATTAAATAAAAGTTCAAATACTTCTGTAATCAATTGGTCAACAATTATTTGTATATCTAGTGATGAAGTGTTAGTGGGTGGTTTTCGCAATAACTTTACTTTTATCAAAGGATCTTTTGCTAAAGTAAACCTTTCTTGGTGATTTTTAACATACTTTTGTACGTTGTTATAATGTTGTAACAATTCAATATCAATTTCCCTATTTTCAATTAATGCTATAGCATAATCTGGCATATAACCGGACTCCGATAAGGATACCCAGAATTCAGGGTCTGAGCGAAACCCGTCTATAATAAACGTTCCATATGTGTCATTATCACTATTTAGCGAATTATTGTCTATATTTTGCAATATTGTAATTAGTTCAGATGTGAATTCAGATACAGTTGGTTCTATTTCTTTTTCTAATTCATTGGCGGCGATGTACGAAGCAATAGCGCGATCAACATCTTCGTCACCTAGTAGCGGAATAGCTGGTTTAGATAACTGTGTAGTTAAATCAGCTGGAGCGAATTCTAACAAGTTATTATTTTTTGCGATATTTTCACATGATTCTAAATCATTGATTGGTAAAAACTGAAGTTGACTTTTTAAAGATTTAAACTTTTTTAATAATGCTTTATCCTCAAATGGTTCATTTTCTAATTGTGCCAACTTCTTTTTGAGTAGAGGAATGTAAGCGGATAGAAGACTGGATACGGTACTAAGCCATGTATTTAATTTAGATATCCTTTCTAACTCATTATTTTGCCACTCATTTAAGCGCGCGTCCTCTAAATTTGATCTTATTTCAATTAAAATGTTTTTAGAGTAACTTAGATATTTTTTTTTGATTACTTCCTCTGCAAATGAATCGTAACAAATTATAGGTGCTTCAAATAACCACGACAAACATTGTGCTATCATAGTTTTTCCTGAATTTTGTGTACCCATAATAATAACGCGACATGTAGGTTCTAAATACTCTAATTTTAAAAATGGCCGGGGATTCCTACAGAAATCAACCATAGCTTGTAGAGATGAAAGTAAATAAACATGCTTAAAAAAAGTAACCGCAAATCTAGCATTTCCATGTATAGATCTTCTCTTCTTTAGTTCAACTGGGCATCTGTTATACCAAAATGATGCATATCTATTAAAACTAATCACTCCACTACGAAGAACATTCAATTGCTCAATTAATTTCCAAAGTTCTTCAAAATCTTCAGGGGCATCATCCAGGTATAAAGGTTCTGGTACAAGTACTTGATTATTAGACATTAGTAATAATCTCTCAAAACAAATATATGACATTTGCTGTACAGATACTCGACTGTCTAATTTAATCATGTTTTTTGAATTATAACTTTTTAATTTCTTTTCTATAAAGGGAGTAAGAAATGTTTTAAAATTGCATAGTTGTTGTGTTACTTTGGAAGAAAAATTGTGTGGTTGTTTACAATTATATTTTGGATTGAAAATATGAGTGTCATATGGTTTTACAAAATCTATCAATGTATAATGTGCAGGCCATTTAATTTCATTGTCTACATTACATTCAAATGGCTTTAAAATATTATAATTATTTGAATAATTAATATATATACAATCTCTTCTGGCAATAATATCCTTATGGGGACATGAAAGAGAAAAAATTATATCAGGTTTGAAATTGAATATGTCTTGAATTTGTCCTAGTAATATTACATTCAGGGTCTTATAATGTGATTTTGTGTGGAAAGTTAAACTTTTGCAAGTGTTCAGTAAAAATTTTGGTAGTTCAACAATCATTTCTTCTTCTTGATCAGCTACAGCTTCATTATCTTGTTCTTCTTCTACTTCTTCTTCTTCATCAGAGCTTTCTGGCTTGCTGCTCACTGATGAATGTGATGATGTATTTTTCTTTTTGGACTTTTTCTTTTTTAAAGATAATAGTAAATCATCAAGTATGTTTTTTGTTATGTTTAATGCTTCTTCCGACATTAAAGTATCATATAAATATAGATTTCTATCAACTGAAGTAACCAATGGTAGTCCACTTATGATAAATCCTCTATGCTCAACTGCTGGTGATTTCAATTTTTCCTTCATAATTGATAGTATGATATCAAATTTACAAACTTTATTATGTCTCATGTTAAACTCTATACAATTTCCACTTTCACTTTTTTGTTCTATTTCATCAATTAATACATTTTTTGGACATATATGGATACAATTAAGTTTTTTAGCTAAGGCTTCTCCTAGATTGTAGCAACCTGTTCCTTGTTTTCCTAATATCATATAAGTTTTAGGTTTTTGTTTTAAATAGGCCTCTTGTGCATCTACATCAGTCCAACAGTTGAAGAATTCTACATCATCAGGCAGAGGGATATTGGTATTGTTGATACCAAGTACAGTTGCTGCCAAAGGTTTGTAATCATCACACTTTTCATCATCATAGGTTTTGTCAAATATTTCATAATTTCCATTATACAAAATACCTTTATTGATTTCTATATCTTTTACATGATATTTATTTTTTATGTTTATATTATGTTTATAGATTTCAAATTTATCCATAATTAATAAATAAGAATGTTAAGTTTTATATATGACAGATGATCCTGTCTTGTATATAAATTTCATTTGTCAACACCTATCATTTACTTTTTATTTGCCTGGCATGTTTGATAACCAATAAAAAGTAAGAACTATATTTTTTTTAAGTATATTTTCATACTTAATAATTGATATTTAAAACAAATTTTTGATTTGTCTTACTATATTTCATAGTAAGACAAATCATATATTTGTATGTGTGGATAGTATTTTTCAGATGACAATAAACATAAAGTATCCAAAAAAAAAAACAACTCAGCATAGTTCTCTGCTGATTTTTTTTACTATGCTTAAACTGAATTATGAATGTCCTAATGACATCAACTAAAACAGAAAGCAGCTAGGAAAATAAAATATTTAAATTGATATGTTATGTGTTAATAATAGCTATTTAAGTATATTAAATTGGATACTTATTTTCATTGGGATCAATGGTGCAAAATGGGAAGTTCTCAGCAGCTGCCTGACTCTTGGTAAGTACATTGAAGAAAGTGGATTTGCCAACATTTGGTACTCCAACAATACCCACTTTTAAATTAGTACCCACTCTTCCAATAAGTGGCTTTTTCTCTGGCTCTTCCACTTTTTTAGGTGGCATTCTAAAATAAAGGTAGGTAAAATAAAACATTAGTAGTGATTAAATTGTTGAATAAAAATGTACTCCATTGGTAATAGTAAATAACGAAAATATATATTATTTTATTATTAAACTTCAAATAATTGTCAAGATTATATATAGCCTTATGTAGTCATTTATATTTTACATGTGGTTTCTTAATTAAAAAAAATTAAACAAATTCCTGAAATAACCTATTTTATTTTACTTACTTTTTTAAATATTAGGACTTAGAATCAAAGACAAAGAAGAAATTTTTACACTGCAAATGAAGTAATTTTTTTGGATAAAATAAATATTTATTCTCGAAATATCAAATAACATAAAATTACACGATGCCGTATCATACGGCGAACATAGTATAGTGATGTGCGATACGATTTTATATTTTAACGTGTCGATGCATACCATGTTATAAATAATTGTCACGGTCGCATAAAAACAAATCGATTTCTAACATTTTAGTCGATTATAAAACCATAAGATTCTAGTTAGATTCTATATTACATTTGAATTGAGATCCTTAGAATTAATAATATAATATCGAATAAGATATTTTAAATATTTTGAATCTTTTAAAATCGATATAATACATCCCTATTGCCGACAAGTGTCACCATTTCAATGCGATACGATATTATATTTTAACGTGTCGATGCATACCATGTTATAAATAATTGTCACGGTCGCATAAAAACAAATCGATTTCTAACATTTTAGTCGATTATAAAACCATAAGATTCTAGTTAGATTCTATATTACATTTGAGTTGAGATCCTTAGAATTAATAATATAATATCGAATAAGATATTTTAAATATTTTGAATCTTTTAAAATCGATATAATACATCCCTATTGCCGACAAGTGTCACCATTTCAATGACGTTTACACTTTACGTGTAGAAATACTACAAAATATAGATAAGAAATATACAAAACTAAATGTATATGGTCTACTTTTTGTAAATAATAGTTTAATCCTCTCTCCATAATTTTATAAGCTAAATATTCAGTTGTGGCGCAATTTAACGGCGTCTCGTCGTATAGTCTTGTTTGTTCGAACTTCGATCAACACTGCAGAATTAATCATTTTCATTTTCCCACTCGTGGCACACCAAGCCCAGTGCTGAATTCCGATATAAACCCAACTTATCGCACTGGATAAATTGCGGGGAAAGCGTTGAATGGAGTATCTTAACACTAGTTCCCTCGTCTACCCTCTAAATAGTGTAAAGCTGGAAAAAGGTACATCTGTTGATTCTCATCTCCTATCCATCTGTTCCAAGATTTGTCCATAGCATGATGATCCTTCCTTTTTAAGTTCCTTTTAGTGCATGTTGCACAGAATTTGCTAACATTTGTATTTAGTCCTTTATGTAAGTATATAAAATACACCAATATTTTAGTTTAGTTTATTGAGTAACAGCTTAAAAATGATTTATCCTACTTATTTGTAAATATATTCTAATTATTTGATTGTTGTGTTGTAGGTGATTACTGAATTATTTCTGGATCCTTTTCTAACTTGTAATCTATGATAGTGTAACTTTCTCTTTTTTCACCTATTTCAGTCCTCTTTTTGTTCTCCACACAACATGACATGATGACAAATAGACAAACTGTTATAACATCTTGATTGATATAAATGTTGATTTATTTTATATCATTTTATTGTTAAAAAATGTTTATTAACATGCCTGATTAGAAGTATGAAATAGTACAAAATTATTGCAATAAAGAACCTTCCAAGTATAAAAAAAAGATCTTGCTCTTTAACTATAGATTTAATAAATAAAAATAAAAATAAGCTACTATGTGGTTAATGCTGCCCATGGTGGTGACATCGGAGCAGGATTTTGTAGGTAAGACATAACTACAGCAGATATGGAAAGCATAAATGAGCTCACAATCTGAAAAATAATACATTCTTAAATTACAATTTATATAAAAACAGTATTTCTTATAAGAATATTCAGTTTTTAAAGCCACAAAAGTAAGCCACAAGTTTTACATATAAACTTTTTAACTTTTTTAAGCAAAAGTATTAATTAAGCAAAGGTATTTAGTATAACTACCTGTTTAGTGTCGTCTGATACTCTTGAATTTGCGAAACTTATACTTGAACAAAATACAGCCGTCCAGGCACACCATTTGAGGCGCATCATCAGACCACACATGGAAAATACCATACCTATAACATTAAAATATATGTAAAATTTGTTATCTAAATTCTATTAAAAGGTCCTTTACAATAACTTTTATGCATGCTTATTAATATTTACATTAAAGATTTCAGCCCTTACCAAGTATATTCATGTAATCTGTAGTTAGATCTTCAGCTGGGGCTGATGTTGGTGGTGGCGGCTTGTACTTTCTTTCACGGTCTGCACGTCTCGGATCAACTGATAATTGCATCTAAACAAACATTATATTTTTAAAAAGACACGAAATATTCTTAGACTTATTCGAAAGACAGTACCTTGACCTAGTCTTATCATATTTGACAGAATAGTTAGTCTTATAATTCTTCAACAAATATTTAATTGAATTAATATATAATGATCAAATATTTTGTCAGATTACCAGCATTGGCTGAATTGGTAGAAATATGCCAAGTTAATAGCATATTCCTAGCAAAATAAAATAGTTTAAGTAAGCTATTTATGCTGTGGGTAGTTTATTCAAGTATATAATAAAAAATAGATTTACTCCTAGCTGAAAAACTGATTTCTACCTTGGAAAATAAAATTTCAATAAAATATTATGTACCTTGAAAATAAAGTTTCTATTTAAAATTTTACTATGTCAAGAACTTGAACAAATACTAATATGTTGTCATTGTCAATTGACAATTTGACAAATCATACAGCATAGTATAAACAACCATTACACACGAAGTTTAATGTTCATTTTTCTATAATCTGTGATATACCATAGATTTTTTTATTTATAATATGTTAATAGTATTCTCGTCGTTACTTAAATGATGAAATGTGCTTAACTTAACGTATTTACAATACAGACACATACAATATATTACAGTAAAAACCCAGTAAAACATTGTGTTTCCTTGAAACCAGCGCAATCTAGAGGGGAAATACAAAATGTTTCACTAGTTGAACAATAAGGAATATAGATGTCATTTATATATCTTTACAGTAGCAAGTGGAACTATAATTTAATATTAATAATTAAATAAATAATAACAATAAACAACATAAAAAACACTTTTGAAATTTCATTTATCATTTTTTTAATATGTATGTAGTTTTAGAATTATAAATTGTAAAATTGATGAAACAATACTGGTTAATATATAACAAATCTTCCTATTAAAGTTTGATTAATATTTGGTATTTTGCTTTTATAATTTTGATAGATTAATAGTAAATTATTAATGATAAATGAACTACATTTATTGAAAAACATTTTATGTGGAACTTAGCATTTTCTACAGGTAACGCGGAAAAGTTAGCTTCATATGATGAAAAATTAAAATATTTTAAAATACCTTCTCTCGATAATCGTAGATTGCTCTTGGATATGCGTTTTATTCATAAAGTCCTAAAAAATAATTTTGACTGTCCTAAAATCATAAGTAGCTTAAACTTTAGAGTACCTCGTTGTGGCCCCCGATCCAAAATTACACCACTGTCTGTCCCATTTCGTCGTACTATACTTGGAGCTAACTCAACAATTCCTCGTTTGTGCAAGCTTTTATATAAGTACAGTATGGTTGCAGATGTTTTTTTAGGATTCTTTTAATAAATTTCGAAATTATATATTAACACATATGAAATAAGTGACAGTTTGTTAGTCATCTTTTAACACTGTTTGTGTGTATTTTTATAACTTGTATTGGCATATTAAAAACTATAAATATTATATATGACTTTTTTTTCTTTTTAAGGATATTAGTATTAAGTATACTATGTATGGCAATTACAATAACAATAGCATGTTGTGTTTACCTTTATATAGTTGTACAATTATTTCTAAACCTTGTTGCATGTATTAATTATAAGAGTATTATTGTAACAACTGCTGGTGAACCTTATATAAATAAATAAATAAAATAAAAAAAAAATTTAGGCTCATGATTATTATTTTAAATGAAGACGTACATGAATTCCTTTTTGTTTAATTTTCATTGTTTATATGTTGCCTTTTTGTAAAGCACTATTTTCACTACTACTAACAATATTTAGTACCCTGGTTTACATTAAAATACAGTTAACCTATCGTCTCCATGTTTGCTTTGGTAATAAATATTTAATTTCATGGTAATGAAAATTTTGTTTCTAATAGTATAAAAATATTTACACTGTTATTAAATTACAGAATTTCCAAATAATTGTCAATTACTAAGAGTAAATACAAATATAGTAGATAAATAAATGTTGGCTATGCTACATACCAGAAGCCAGTAGAAACTTACAGCGCTATCTATTACCACTTATTTCCTAATTAAAGCATCTATTTCATATTAGGTGTATTATCGCAAAAAAAAATTATTTAATAACAAGATTGTACTATATATACTATATATACTATCAATATATTTATCTTAAAACAAGGAAATCTTGTCACATTGCATTGCAAATATAGCAGTGCTCTAATTTCTAGAAAAGTAAACTAATATTTGACTACTTAAAAAAAGAAAAAAGAGAGTAGTGTGCTATTTATCATACAAATCACGTATTTTAGGTTTTTAAATAAATTTCGTCTCTATTTTAGCTTTTAATTTTTTAGTGAACATTCTATGTTGGCCACCAGACACTTTTTTCACACCATATAAATAAATGGAACATATGTAGGTATG
This sequence comes from Dione juno, assembly GCA_037127375.1. Classification (NCBI taxonomy): domain Eukaryota; kingdom Metazoa; phylum Arthropoda; class Insecta; order Lepidoptera; family Nymphalidae; genus Dione; species Dione juno. Next base: position 8,408,635 of record JAXRJS010000041.1, on the reverse strand, counting down.
AATGGAACTACTCATTTATATTATTTTTTTGGGAAAGCGAATTGCTGTAAACCCTTACCCCAATATTTAAGAGGTCGTTCCTACTTTAAAAAGTCGTTTTTCAGCTACCTACCTATATCAACATCAAGATATAATGACAAATCCTTGAATATATTATAATATCTTTCAAAATCTCTCTTTTGATATGATTACTATTAGCTTATCGTTTTATTTCTAGCCGTTTAGCCTGAGCTCAGAGCGAATGTAGCACCAAACAGTACGGTTCCTGCATTCTTCTTTCACCTCGTTTATCTCTGGATACATGCTTTCCAAAGGGTCCTTAGACGGATTCCTTGACGGATTCTGTATTCCCGCATTTTCTTCGAAGAAATTGTGCTTCCACAGCATCAATTTTTGTATCTTTTTGTCAATTTTTGTATGTTGAGGCTGCTTTTTTAGATGCTATCTATTTATCATAAATAATTGTACTTATATTTACTGGACCTTTCACCTACAGGCAGTAACTAGATTTTTACAGCAACGTCAAAAGAGTGCGAGAGCAAGTACCAAGGCGGTTAATCTAAAAATCAGATCGGGTGTAGATGTTAAAGAACTACGTAAATATTGATAATTTAACATATGACACGTTTAAAGTGTTGTAATATATTTTTAAGTATCCAATATAAGTCTTTTGAATGGTTAACGTTCAAATTAAATAAGAATAATACTAAAATAAGGACATAAGCATGAAATATTTGTATTTTTAATATCAAAGAACTGCCGTAATTAATTTAAGTTTACACTGCGTAAATGCTGTAGGTACTACCTACTAAGTGATACAGCGCTGAAATATTATGATAGTGAAATCAGTGTAAGTGGCATAGTACAGTTTTCGACGCTGTAAATAAATTCAAAATGGTCTGAGGACTACGTGATCGATGCTAAATGTTTCCTTATTACGAATATATTGTAAAAATATATATTTTAGATAAAATTAAAAAAATTACAGCAGTTACGCTTTTTTCAGCATCTATAGGATATAGAGAAATTAATGTATAATCTTTAAGAATGATGCAATTTATACAAATGGCTTAAAAACTGTCTAAAGCAACGAACTGTGTTGTAACATGTATTTACCAATAGTATATTTTTGGACCCTTCCAGTATTTGTATAGGTTGACTGGAAAAGATCACTCTAAGTTATAAGGCTACCTTTAAACATTTTAAATTTATAAATGCGTTGTACAGTGTATATAATTTTTTATGTTTTATATGATATGTTATGTATATTTAAAGAGGCTAAAAAAGTACACGAGCTAATTGCAATATATTAGAAGGGTAAACAAAATCTAATTATATAAAAATACATGATTTAAAAAAGAACATTTTATAATAATGAGGTACAAATCATTTGATTTATAATTATTATAGTAACATCGATAAGTAGATAATTTACAAGATTTTGATAAAATGCCATTTACCTTATAGTAATAAATATAAAATTAAATTAGCATTCGAAAACCAGTATTAAGTGTTCAAAACTCTAAAGAAAATCATCAAAAATCAAAAATCAAATCTCAAAAAAAAAATCATGTCATTAACAATACGATTAATAATTACGTTAAAATCGATATTATGTATTAATAATGTGTTCAAATTACGTCGATTACTCGCAAGCTAAAAGTACTTTTTTCAGGACTAGCCAAAGAATGGCCGGTATATGTAAAAAATAAATAGTGTAATCTATTTTTACTTTCCGTTGTAAAGTAATAAACTAGAAAAGACAGCTTACATATGGTACATTCGATATTTATTACAAAAATATGGCATATAAAATTATCGTTTAACTTTATATAAGTACATATATTTCTCATGCAAGAAACATTTTGTATCATATCATGCAACACAGGACGATGGGCGAGTATTCTGTGGCTTAAAACAGAATCCATCACTAGGTAGGGAACCTGAAACAAATGCGGAATATCCGTTTTCATCTGTTATACACACACTAACACTTCAGACGCTCAATTAAACGAAGATTTTTACGATCAGCTTATATTTCTTTTATATTAAAACAATGAGAGACATCAAACTTTAAGACATGGTTATCCTCATGGGCATCTGAATGCTAAGATAGGAAGTGACAACACAATATTTTAGAAGTGCATGGGAAAACACGTTGTAGGAGACCCGAATTAGAACGGGAGACTGTTTGCCGATTTTTGTCTTAACTTGACAGCTGAGCTTGATATAGTATTCTCCATATAACGTGACATTGGTGAAATGAGTTGTCCTCTCTTTTTCCATATAAAGTATGACCAAATTGACCATGTCACGCTAAGTGGCGTGACTCGCTACTTAATGAAAACAACGAGAGAGGTGCTGATACAGACAGCGACCATGAGCTTGTCGTTGGACAGATTCTACTGAAAGCAGCAGCATCTAAAAGATCCGCTCGTGGTAAAAGTGGACCCAGTATAGCTAAGCTCTACTGTCACGAGCGCAAACACATTTAATGCAGCTGTAGTAAAGACTGAAGATTTTGGACAGATTAATTTACCGATCATGTCCAATGTCTCGTTAATGGTTGGAATGCATGGTAAATTGTAACATGCTACTAAATCCTTGGCAGGAAACAAACAAAGGAAGAATAGATCGCTGCGCACAGATACAGGTAATCTGCTAACTACATTCGAGTACTTCCGTTTCAGATTAAAGACATTTATTCTCAATAAGACCTAAGCCACTTACTTGAGAACAATATTTGAGATAGAATAATTAAGTTGTCGTTGTCAATACATTGCAAAGAAGACAATATAACACAATAACAATTACGATTAAAACAAATGTTAAGATACTTATTTAACACATTGTTAGTAATGTTCATAAATGTATTTGGCTAGTTCAATTAAAAGGGTGTTAAATGAGTTGACACTTTTTATGTTCAAGGGAAGTTTTCTGTTATAAAATTGCGCTCCTTCAAAAGTGATAATTTTTCTACCATAGTTGGTTCTAGTCCTGGGCAGCACCAATAAACTACCTCGGCATTTGCGAACATTACGACTACTAGCATCTTGTGTTTTAATAAAGGATATTTTCGTATACCTATGAATACATATATTGTAAACGTACAGTTGGTGAATTGTCATAATTTTTGTGTCTTCGTAATTTTTTTTTGGTTGATGTTAAGCGCGAATACTTAAATATTAATTAAATAAGTTTGTTTTGAGCTATTTGTACATCCAATAATTTTATCTTCCCAGCACTGCCCCAGACTTCAACCAAATATAGTAAATGAGGTTTAACTAAAGTGTACTTTAACTAAAATGATGTAGCGCATTTTGCAACGGATACGTCTTACAATGTTACTCTAGTGATCCTAGCAGTGCCGAAACTTTTCCTATAATACGATTTACAGGTATGTGTGTCCCACAACAATGCGCTATCAATAAATATAATTAGTCCAAGGTATTTTTGACAAGTTTTTTGCTTGATTGATAGATTATTAACAGTTAGCGGTTTATGTGGTGTAATGGGCTTATTTATATCTTTAAAAACGATATGACATGTTTTAGAGATATTTATTGTTACAAGATTATATTGGAACCATGTATAGGTACAACCTATTTAAGTCCTCTTGAGCTTATACTATGATATTGTTTATAGATGCCCCTAAGTAGAATAAACAAGAGTGAGATATTCATTTAGGTCTATTTCAGTAATGTTATTTATATAAATTAAAAATAATAAGGAGCCTTAAATCAGGCCTTGCGGAACTACGTAATTTACATGAACTGCACTACTTTAATATTTACTATTACCTATGAATGTTCACCACTTGAAATTTGATGTTTAGATAATATTCAAACCTATTTAAGGCATTTCCTATGATTTTTAGCACTTACGAGCCAGAAGATGGATTAATATATAATATTAATATCACTATTTATTATTAATATTAGTTTCATAAACACATAATAAAATAGCTATAAAAACACTTATATCGTAAACACTAATAATAAAACTTAATATTGGTTTTCGAAAATGATTTTAAGCTAAATACCAATAAATAGCATTTTATCCAAAACAACTATAGGTATATGGAGAAAAGATTTTATTTCATGAAAAAGTGTCTTTTAGGACTTGATATAAAGATATTGTGTAGTACTACGTATTAATATATCACTTTACACAATAATATATCACTTAAACGCATCCTTGCTGGACACGAGTTTCTTCCGTTTCTTCTTGAATTGCATACTTAAAACATGAATGTAGAAAAAAGTTATCGTGTTCCTATCATAAAATCAATGAACCTTTTTTAACTAGGAGTAAATTAATAGGTAGGTTCTTCTTTAAATGTGTGTGATTGCTACTATCGATGAGATAGCATGTAGGTATATTAGATAGGTAAAAAGTTATAAAAAGTCAACGTTGTAAAATATATGAATAAAAATATGATTTCATAAAAACTACAGAACCGATCTTAAATAGTAATGCTCAACTTTACGTTATTATTATCAATTATCAACATTGGTATTCAATCCTAATTGTTTATATTAGGAGGCACATAGACGCGCTGCAGACATATTAGAACACGAACGCCATTCAGTTTAGTTAATGAATGACCGTAAGTTTAACCGGACAAAGCCACGGGCGTGTCGCTAGTAGGCAAAAAAAAATAATAACTGCTTAATTTATTTTTTTACATAATATTGTATGATGATATAAGTAAAGGTGTTAAAAAGTGTATATAAATCTGAATTGTTTGTATTAGTAATGTTTATATAGTATAGTAATATATAAGTATTAGGTACATGTCTGGATGCCTTACTAAATGTGATATATCTATATTGTTAACTATTTCCTACCCAATAAGGATACTGGGTAGTCACTTTCTACATCACGTCGCGTCGTCAAATATTTAAAATGAAGTTTTATAACAGATTAAAACTATTTTATGTTTTATATAGGTAGGCATACGTTTCATTTATACCAAGCGGTTACATTATTTATGAATTGTAAAAAAGGGAAATATTGGGAGGCTCTCGTATGAGACGCGGTTGTTTTCCATTGGCCAGTCAATGGCGTACGCCCATCGCCCTAGGCTTGCATGCAATGTCTTAAATATTTAAATGGGAAATAATTAATAATATAATGATTCTGACATTTCTGCTTTTGTAACATACCTAAATCTTTCCTCTTTGATTTTGGAAGTATAAAATATTAAACATTAAAATTGTATTGTTACTGTTATATATTTTACTTACAAATAAGTATGCGGGTCACAAGTACCTAACTGGTAAGTAGTTGCCTAAAAGAATCACCAAACTCAAATTTGGTTAGATAGTTCTAATATGGCTACTTTAGGTACGCACTACGTATGAATTATTCTTAAGTTTAAAATACTATCCTGATATTATCGAAAATTAACATTATTAGCAGTACCTACCTATGTTCAAAATATCTACTAAAAACGGTAACAATGATTTTAACAAAGCAATTAAAGTAATTTATAATAGAAAATAAAATAGTAAAAGATTGGTAAATGCTTAAAACTTCTTTTTTTATTTTAAATAGTTAAAAAAATTATTGCCCCTGATGCGTCTAACAAGTTTTAGGGTAAGAAATGGTAATAATATTTGTTTTCAAATATTAATATTTCTCTCTAGCTCTAGTAGAATGCAACTTAAAGATGGCTATAAAATATATAAACAAAGCGGTTATCCTTACACAATGGCGGTAATGCCATTCATTATTCCAGTGAAACTAATAACTGGACTTTTAAATACCTATAGACATTTTATCTCGATATAATCATGTAAATCTAGCTATAAATCATTACTTTAAGCTGAATTTACATGATTTGAGTAACTTTTTCATATTTCAAATGAAACATTTAAAGAAAAAAAAAATTCTAAGAAATGGAGCGGACCATATACTGTCTGTACTTTAATGTATTATAATAATAAACAATAAATTACTTTAAAAAGGTAGGTGGCACAATTTACAGATTTTACAATTTTTTTACTCTAAATGTGTCCATGTTTGGTTTCGTAGGAGGTGCAGCACGCAGTGCAAGTAATTAAAATGAAATTTAAATTTTAAACAACAAGGCAGAGACGAGACAGGTATGCTCATGACTCGGAAATCTCGTAATTCCGTAGTGGTTATTTTAAGTGTGAAACGTAGGTTTCAGATAGTTTTTTCATTAAAATGTGTTTATAGAGAGATAGATGCTTTGTTTTATTAGGTAGATACCTACTTCGGACCTAGATGTATATTATGTTATTTTTTCCAAATAATTATAATAGGTACTTATTTTCTCAATTATGCTGCGTCAATATCGAAATCCAATTTACTTACTTAAAATCGAAATAGAAATAATTTACAACATTGACTTACGTAGGTAGGTAAGTACCTACAAGGCAAGGTCCTTGTTTATGACAAACCAGATTTTAATAATGGCTGAAAAATATAGTGTAACGGAAAAATGAGTGCAATTATAGAAGCTTGAGTGAAGCGTATCGCGGGGGCTAGAGGAGGGTACAATTAACTAATATGGCGGATTAATTGTTAGTTTACTTGCGCTTGTTCTTTGCGCACCAGTACAATTATCGGTAGTTGTGACTTTTTTATTTATACATATAAAAATACACAACAATCGTGTACCTTAGTAAATTTTTAGTAGCAATTATATTGATGCTTTCCAATAATAATTGTATATCTCAGTAGATGTTAATAATTCCTTATTTTGTTGTTTATAAAAATTACACGAAACCGTTGAGTGCTGCAAATTTTTTGAATTATCTTATAGGTAGGTAGTTACTGATTGGAGGTGTATAGCAATCTGTCTCAAAATTGTTACATTTACCTCGGAAATTGTCAATAATTATCGGTGCTATATTTTTTTAAGTATGTAAATACATATATTATATTGGTATATCTACATTTAATCATTAATATTATAAAAATGATAAAACAGAGTTATTATAGGTACCAATACCTATTAAGGAATACCTATAGGTAAATAATTACATCATGATATATATAATTAAGGCATTATATTAAATAATTAATAGTGTTTTAACTTCACGCTGTATCCACACATGCACATAAGGGTAGGCAGAGGGAACTGTAGGTAGGTAGAAGGAACATAGTGTTAAGACACTTCGTTCTTTACTTTTCGCCTTTCAGGGCATTGCGTGTTGAGTGGCGAAACTCAACGCCACGCTTTTCAATGGTTACTAGAGTGAAGAAAATGAAAATAATTCATTCTCGAACACACAATCCGTCGCGTTTTACAGGCTTCTTATTACAAATATAATTTCCTTTTTAACATGACGTGAAATAATTAAAATAAGCGTTAGGTACGTAGTTTTAAGTTCTTGTTATTTTAATTTTTAAGCACAGTGATGCTCTAACATTTTGGGGTTACTTATGTGAGAAATCTATTTTCATGATTTCGTACCTCAAAAGAAAAAGCCATTAAAGGAATACTTTGTTGTCCATCTGTCTATTTGTATGCCCGTGTGTTAAAATCATTTATCTCGACATCACGTTAAGGTATTCACAAAATAAGGTTAAATATTCAATATCATTCATCTACATCTTAGATCTACATTATTTTGAAAGAAAAAATTTAAGTTTCTAAGTCAACGCAATCAAAGGATTACATATTTATGTTTCGTTTTGGTCGCATAGTGTATAAAATTAGCCGCGTTATCTAAGTCTCGGTATTTCCCATTAATCTAGAAGTTAAACTTTACAAGTGAAAGCTAATAATAAAAATATAGGAAACAAAAAGTTAATTGAAAATTTATAGATATATTAGAAAAAAAAATCATTACAAACTTACATTAGTACAGTTATTTTAAATAAAATCAACGTAATCTTATATTGTCAACTTTTGTAACTTGTACCTACCTACATCCCGTTGACATACAAACATGAAATGGGTACGGAATCCTTGGCAGACGAGTCTGACTCGTACGTCAAGTGCGAGTCAAAATGTTATTATTGATATAGCTCAAGAAAAAAATAAATATATATATAGGTAAAGATAGATTTTAAAAACCATACATAGGCATACATACATAGTAATTTATTAATAATATGACTATCAAATATCTATTGCTATACTATTATAATCTATAAGAGCACCAATTCATATTCTTCGATTAGTCTCACAAAAAGCGGCAATTTGTACTTATAATTTAGGAATCTGACTCAAACATGATGTTGCGAAATTAAGCCAAATTATGTGGCGAGTTTAATTTTATTAGCGATTTGACTTAATGTAGGTCATTACCGTCGTTCGTAAGGTATAAAACAATGCCTGGGTGTTATTTAGATAAGATATTTATTATTTAAATCGGCGGTGCGAGTGGGTACGAGCGTTAAGTATAGACATGGATTTGGTAATTCGGTAATCAATGGTTGCAACCATTGAGCAGTTCACGTTAGAGCAAGGTCATTGCTGGATTTAAACAAGATAATTTAACACGACTATCCGATGGTGGCGGAGGGACCGACCGTTAGACTGTATTGTTATTAGCATAATATTTTCATAATTACTTTGCCTGTAGGTTATTTTATGAACATGCGTTCAATTTGAAGCACCATCCATTGATAATTTTCCTTTACAAAGTTATACTCGTAACAAATATTCAATTTAATTTCATACACGTAAAAGACTATGTACCTACTATTTATTATATTACAAAATTGCATCATTTATTTTTAATGCAAACGGACATTCAAAGTTTGATTCGATTTACTCGATATAAATTTATTTATTACTTATATATTATTGATTATATATATATTTTTTTCTATCTATAGTCGGCTTCTTTACAGTCACACTCGGCACATCTCTTCTATTTGAAGCCGATCATTTATAAAGTTCTAGAAGAGTGTTCAATGTTCACGTACAATGATAATTAATGTACATGTACTGTACTCGCTATCAATACACCTCAATATTGCTAATTGCTATAGCTCGATAAGTTTAATCGCTGAACTTGAAAGGTCATTGCCAACTGTCGCAATTTTATTGTCTTTGAAGAATTTGATAAGAAAAGTTACAACAAATATATACGTTCTGGCTATAAAATAATCCATGTAAATAGGTATTTGGTATATTACTTCAGCTTAAAACTAATATAATAATATTTTAATAGTAGATTCAACGTCAAGCGTGCTAAAGTCTTCTAAAAATGTCAATATTTTTTTGGAAAATCAATGCCATGAGTGATATACGAGAGCGATATAAGCGAAAATGGTCATAATCGATAAGATATATTGATAATTTTTGGCAATACTACCAAAAATTTGCAACAAGAAATTTAATAAAGTATTAGGTAATGATGTCAAGTTATTACTGTTCTGCTTGCTCTGTTTATAGTGTTGTAATCTGTAAGCGGCTGTTCTTAAGGCTAAGAACATATCCAAAGAAAAAATGTATTATTGACGTCATCAATTTGTTCTTTTTTTAGTATATTTAGTAACTGATTATTGTAGGAAAAATTTGCTTTCTTTGACATTTCAAAATGTGTCTGCAGTCGAAGTTTGTATTTAAGTAGCACATTTATTTGTAAAATATAAATTAAGTAAGAATTAAGAAGAATACGATAATGGCCGAATAGTCGGCATATCTCTAATAAATAGTGAGTTACTTTTCAAAACGCATGTGTGTAACATATATTTTAATATAGGCATTCCTTAAGAAATTGAACCCACAACTATGGCATACGGTTAGACATATCGCAATTGGGCTTAGAGGACCGCAATATTGTCCATCTGCGCTACAATAACCGTTGTGAAACAAGAGTCTTTAAAAATGTGTCACGCGCTTACTTGTCGCGTATTAATCTTGGGGGGCGGAGTTCTTATTACTACAATGAGGTCCCGGAGAGCCAAAAGACTCCTAATTCCAGGGTGAAGGCTTGACTTCCGTTGCCTGCTGGTCGCCAAATTGCCAAAGAAAGGGTACCTCGCGCCGCTTTTGTCAACCGATTCGAATGAATAAAACATAGTTAACAACGTGTAGCCGATCGTTTCTTTGTCCCGTTGCGCACTCCTTAATTATGTGGAACAGTGAAAGGGTCATATTTTCTATTAAATTTATACAATACATGGTGTGTCTCACGTTATGATATTTAAATTTTTTAAGAAATTATATTTTGTTATATAATGGTAACTAAACTTAAGTTAAATAATCTACGTATCTACAGTTTATTTTCAATAGCAAAAAGAGATAAGAAGATTAATCACAAAAATACTTTCAATTAAAAATATTTTTGTGATCAATTAGATTAAAGCGGTTCAGCTAATTTTATTCTTCAAGAAAATAGTTTTGGGTCTAACTATTCTGCCTGCTGCTCTTTAATCAGCAGACGCATCAAAAATTACCCTAGTACCTAACATAACAAAAAATATTGGTATTTATTGAATTAAACTTTTTTTTAATAAATTCGAACCAGAGCAAAGATTTGAAAGTGATTCTTAGTTATAACCAAAGTGATTCTTAATTATAACTAAGGATCACTTTAAAATAATTTTTAAAATTTCAAATTACTTTGAAATATTATGTAATAATATTCATACAGAACATGTAAGTTTTACGAAAGTAAAAAGCTGAAGCATCCTGTAGGCATATGTGTAGCGGCAGGGCGAATGCAGCTATTGTACCCTCATGAGTGGATTACTATAATCATTGCACACGTAATGCGGTAAATGATAAGTTATGCTCTAGCTTTCAAAACATATGCTTTTGTAACTCATTCGTTCCAGTAGGTCACCCTCGTTTGTTTAACAACTTTTCTGTTCTGTCCTTTTCTGAACTTTTTTAAGCACTAGATAGGTAGAGCATAAAAAAGTTGTCCAGATATATACAGATATATCAATAACTTATAAAAAATGTGTTTTACTTAAACTTTGCATAATACGAACTTTTTATTTACTTACTAAAGTTTATTAAATCTTACATTGATAGCTATCCTTACCTATATACATACCTATCTACAAATTAATGACAATTTGACTATACAAAACCTTACATACTAACTTTTAAAATACACAAATATATACAAAAAATATATACGTGCTGTTTGCTTAGTAACCTAAAAACAGCCAAATTTTTTTTTAATATAGGTACTACTTGCACGAAACGTGAAATATGCGCTATTTTCTTTTTTAATTTCAAATGTTTTAGCAACCATTCATTTTGTAACAGTTAGGTAAGTAATAAGTAGGTATGTTAAACTCTTTTTTACATACATATACCTATGGGTAGGTACTAAAGGCATAAAATGTTATGTGTACGAGTATATGTCGATATAGGTGTAGATATACAGATCAATCGTTGAGGTTCGTCTCATTATGCAGAATCCATGAGGAGAAACCGCGGCCTGTCATTACGGCAAATGGAGGCAAATTGCGCACATCTAACGCACTGCCGATAATGCCAACTGCCGGTAAAAGCACGGTACGAATCGCTTCAGCATTAGCGTGTATGCTAATCAGGAGTCAGAGACTCACGCAAATGTATGTAGGTACATACGGATATCTTTACATAAAGCGTTTTTTCTTGAGTTCGTTTGCAATAAAATTGAACATAGATATATAGAACTATACAGTAGATACCTACATATATATATATATATATATATATATATATATATATATATATATATATATATATATATATATATATATATATATACATATATATATATATATATACGTAAGTATGTAAATATATAAATAAAGTGAATGTATATATATATGTATATATAATATATATAAAGATACGTATATATATATATATATATATATATATATATATATATATATATATATATATATATATATATATATGTATATATATATATATATATATATATATATATATATATATATATATATATATATATATATATATATATATACATGTATATATACGTAAGTATGTAAATATATAAATAAAGGAGTCAATCTAAAATATTAATTTAAATTAATTTAATTTGTATTACCTAATATATATTAATAAAGTTGGACACAACTAAAATAGTCACATTTCCATATAAAATTAACAAGTAAAATAATACCTTTGATATTGTCTAGATACCTTTAGGTATAATAATTATATTATAAGTAGCTATTAAGTAGGTACATCTCCTATACGTATGTAGGCTAACAAATATATTACTCGCATCAAGTGCCATGTTAATAATAGTAGGAATGACATGAGAAATGAAAATTATTTTTAATCACGACCAATTTGCATGCATGACGGGGGCGACTCCTAGCTAAAGCTAACCACTGGTCCATGTCTGACAGAGCATGACATTAATTAAATGCTTTGCGGCCATGCTTGTGACCGATAATAGTAACTGCCCACCTTATGTATAGGTACGTAATTGCTATATACTCTATATATGCTTTATAATTATGATACAATAGAGGCGTAATTTACTGTAAATTATCGTATAAAGCTTAAAATTTTGCGGAGGAATATTTATTTATACAGGTGTGTTATTTGTTAGTTTTTCAAACATGGCAAACAAACGTAATATAAAACATCCACTGACTCAAATGGAAATTTTGATAGCTGATAGATGAATCATGGGTAGGTATCATCATCATCATAGGTATGCCTACGTCAAATTCAAATGATATTATTTCCACACATTTTATTACATTATCACATAAAATTCTTGGACAGTACCCACCCTATCCAAGAACATTAAGCTTTCCTAATTGTGTTTATACTTTCTGTATAAAAAAAAATTAAATACCGTAGCCGTAACAAACGTTACTTTATTTATTGTTCTTGTTGTAAGTAAATATTGCTGTAAGTAACTGTAAAGTAACTGTAAGATTACCTCTTTGTTAGAAAATATATCGCATCATACCTAATAAGTTACACATTATCCAGATAGTCCGAATATATACGAAGTTGGTCCCTTTCACCCAATTTACAGTGTCCAGTTCCGCCTCTACCGTATAAGCCCATGAGACCACGAGGCCTGTCTATGTAGGTACAATGTAATCCGTTATATGTTTTCAATTGTTTTTGGGCTCCAATTTTGTGTGCGCTCAAGAGCCCCAACTTGTTCTAAGACTGGCACTGGTAGTAACTCAATTGAGATGGAAATGAAAAAATAGATTAAAATAATGGAACTATTACCAACCAAGTGTTACCTTTATTAAACACAATACAAGTAATTTAATTGAACGAAGTACCTGGGTACTACAAATTGTCATTTGTCATAAGGAACAATTAAATTATCTACTTTGTAATTTTAGACATTGTGTGCAAATTACGTGTAATTTTCTTCCATTTCTACGACAAATATTTTTATTTTTGCATCGTACCTGCCTACTTAAACTGCATGAAATGACAGGTTACAAAACGAATTGATAGGTACACGTTAATGTAAAATTAAATGCTGATTTATTAATTACGAGACAGTTTTAGTATAGTCGTAAAGTAAAAGAAGTAAAAGATATTCTTGTATGAAATTGAAAATAAGTTTACTATTTTTTTATGTTGCTGTATATTCCAAATTACATCCACATTATCATAATAAGGTTCCTTGCGTGTTCAATATAGCATATTTGCTATGTATTTAGGTATGGATGGGTACCTGCATAAACTATTAAATTTTCCTTATTTGAATATATAAAAAAATTGGAAACCCTTTCTTTGTAGACTGCACCTTGCGTGCATAGTAAATAGAGAAAAGAAATATCGTCGGTCCACAGTTTTATTCGGTTCGAACTGAATGATTATTTTGATTACGTTTAATTTGCATATGGGCGGCGAATTCTTCGCCGTAGGCTACCGCCGCCTGGCGTCGTTACGATCCCTGTACTTTTCTGTAATGTTTTCGCCATTTTCAACAAAATTCCACACAAATCATATAATCTCTGACATTATCATCGTTATTTCGAAGAGAAATCGGAGTCGTCCTATCATCATAATAGGTCGATCGATGCTCAAATTCTTGATAAGTACCTACAAGTAATCAACATAGAATTCTCCAGCGAGTTTAATAGCCCGATGTCTTCAATTATTGGTAATACCGGGTCTTTAAACGTTTTAAAGAAGCTGACTGGTGAGTTCGTGTGGAATAAAGTCGTTTAAATGTTTATAGTCTTTTCTATGTTGTTCTTATTTTATTACTTGACATAAAACTATAAGTACAATCTGAAAATTAAGAATTAGACGGTGGGCACAAGAAAAATGTAAAATATGCAAAATTTGTACATTAAGTACGATACGATCGCATGAGGGCTACTGTGCGGCGCACGCGCATTGGCGCCATGTGCTCCAATCGCTGGCCGGCGTCACGCCCACACTTCTAGAAACTTTATGCGTGTTCAAATTTATATTTATTTTTATTTACATAGAGTGTGTCCATTATAAAATCTTACCAAATTTTAGATTACCTTATAATCGTACGTGTCTGAACATAAAATCTGCCATGCTATTATAGAATTTAAAATATTAAATGAGCATACGTTCATATTATTTTAAAATAAGAAGTGGCTCAAACGTTGAAGACAATTGGAACTTCGCTGTCGGCGGTGGTTTGACTGATATTCGATACGGAATTGTCTACTTAATGACATAATCAAGCCTCGCGGCGTGACGGTCCATTCTGAAATTCTGATAACTGTGATAGAACTGGCAAAAAGGAGAGTCAGTGTTGCAAATCAATTCATTGCTCAGGGCATCGTCCAAGCGCACCTGACCGTTTTGAATACCGTTTGATATCGATTTTGTGTCATCTATACAGTTACGAATTCCAATTTAAGTGGATGGAGGTACCTATAAAGTTAAATATAAACGTAATTACAGTTCGCGGACATCGTAATTCACTCTGGGCTTAGGGAATACAATTCTTTTATTACGGATTATGAAGTTGACGACTAAAACTGCCTGCAAGCAATATTTACTAAAATAATACGTTGAGTTTGAAACTGTCAGAACTTTCATAAAATTATTTTCAGAAAAAACCCAACTAGGAAGTAATATTATCCGTCGGTTTAGAATATTAACCTTACCTATAGTTATAGGTAAGGTGGAATATGACATTTATTTTGGGTTAGTTACATATTGCCCAGTAGTGCGTCTAATAGGGTAAAAATTAATTAATAAAATAAATTAATCGAATATCGTCAAATGAGGTCGTAAGTCTTCTTATCTATATAGATTTAGATCTTCATATACCTATGTATTGTTTCATATGCCATGTAAAGTAAAGTTCTTACAAATCCATTCTTTTTTCATACAATTGAAACCAACGATGCATAAAAAATGCACTAGAGTTACCATCATGTGTCATAGACAGTAATAACATATACTTAATTTTTCTATGCATTTGACTATTTATTGTCCCAGCTAGCATTTTCTATGCATAATAGCCAGCCGAGATTACAGAGCTGTTATTTTTGATATCTGTTTCCGTGGGATTTGCAGCGGTAATGTATTAACAATGGATAACTAATGGTTGCTAGTCTTTAATATGACAGTTTTTAACCTAGTATTATGTAAGTTAATGCTATCTTGTCTACCTATAGTCTTTTCGAACTTCTCTAGATCTAGCCAAGAAATAAGTTTTTATACGAAATTCTTAGTTTTCAGTATTGACTTATTGAGTATACCTAAGCTGTTTGCCAATTTTGAAATATCGCTATAGGGGTGGCTAAATTTTTCATATCAAACGTGGGTAATATCTACCTACCTATTCAAAAAATTTATCAATAGTACGATTTCTATAAAGTTATTCCTCTAATAAAAATACAAATGGAAAAAAAAACACAATATATTTCTGCGTAAACATAGTAGGTATTGTAACAAAAAAAAAATTGCTATATGTAATAAAATTTTATAAACTTTAACTTATCTAATATATTTTTTCGTTTATTTTGCCGGGATGTTTCCATTTTTTGAAAGTATTATTTGCCGATATTAAGTGATGTAGGTATCCTTATCTTGTTTCTATGAAAGATCGCCATTTTTAAGATTGTTATCGACTATATCTCCTACAGATGAGTCGTTAGCCTGGCGTATGAACCTGCCAATCGTGTTTTCCCCGATCTGTGTAATAGGTACTTACCTAAATATAGTCGTTTACTTTTTTAATTTCTTCAACCAATGGGTATGATCAGCTACCATTATTCTTTGTCAACCAACATGCAATCACTCTAAAGCAAGCAGAAGGTAGAGAACGAAATAATTGTAAACTTTCTCTACATACATACGAAAATGACAGAATAACGATTCCAAGATGGTGTAAATGTAGAACCAGGTTGCAAAATCGAATATTCACTTCTTCTTTAAATTTTACAAGAAAAAATATATCAAATGTAATTTGAAATCCATTTATATGGAGGTTAATAGTTCAAGTGTCCACCTATACATACCTATATTGATGTGTAAAAATCCTGTACTAAAAAACAGGGTTTCGTTCTTTCTGAACTATTAAGTTGCCAAGAATATATTTAAATGAAAGATACAATCATGATAGGCAGCGAGTTGTTGTATAATAAGCCAAATGTCCTTATGAAACGATACCTTTTCATAATAATTATAGGCTATGTAGACCGCATCAAAGTAAATGCGACATTAAACTCTATTTTATTGCTCTAAATTGACACAAATTTGTCAAGAACAGCATTATTATTGACATAGTTTTCGATTCAAATGACCGAGACTCGATGATACTACCAACATTAAATTTAATAACGAGGTTTAGAAATCAGCTTTCTATGACAGCTGTCAGCAAGAATTGAGTATTATTAAAACTAATTTGACCAAACTCTTTAAGTTTCGTATTGACATGGTTCATATAAATATATATATGTAATATATTTAATTTCACGTTATTTTCTGCATATAGCAACGTAGACAGAGGGAACCTAGTAGTTTAGACACTTAGGGAAAGTGTCTAAACACTAGGTTCCCCCCTCTGTCTACTTTCCACTCAATTTTGAGACATAGCGTGTAGAGTGGCGGAACTCAACGCCACGCTTTGTCTTGTCACCAGAGCGAGGAAACTACCGTCCGCTGCACGACGACGGCCTAAAATATTTTTTTGTTATTTTGATTATTATTATTAATGAACCAAATTATTCTATTTAATTGTAACATGTATTTCGGCATTTTTTAAATGAATTTAGTTCAAGAAAACCTCTGAAGCCTGTTTAATTTGATAATTTATTTAGGACAAACCAGTTCGGGTAACAGTCAGCTAGTTCTGCAAGAATCTATTTCAGTATCAAAGGCAATTTAAGATTTAAAATTCGACAGTGCTATAATTAATTGTTATTTTATACTTATCCTATAAATATGAAAAAGTATTGCTTAATGTTAAATAAATTCAGGAGCTCTTAGATTATCACATCTTTTTAATAAAAATTTATCTTAATATTTTAAAACTAAGTTCATGCAAAGTAGAGATATGTTATATGTGGATATATGTATACCTAAGTAGTTAGTCTATGAGTACGGATTGTTTATAAGAAATTATGAAAGAATTAGAAATGAATAGGAAAAAACAATATTACTAGGCAATTGGCAGAATATACATATTGTAAAGTAGTTAGTATAGTGATTATATCTACATATATCAATGGTTACTTGTTAACTACTTTTCGTTTTTGGACAGATATAAAGTTGTCTATTATAAAGCTTTATAAAGCTCTTTTCTTTTCAATATAATCCTAATGAGAGAAGTACAACGATCACTTAAAATGTATCATGTGTCATATACAACTATTATTTTCATTTGACCATGCGGGCGAAGCCACACACATAAGCTAGTTTACTGTACACTGTATAAGTAAGCAAATACAAAATACTGAAATGTGGCTCCTATTTGTATTGTGTCTACTTGATACTAGATGGCGTTATAAGTTATACATTATTAGTTTTACGCTTTTATTCGTGTAGGAGGGTAGCGATAGAGAACGAAGACACTCGAATCTCCATTTTCAATACAAAATGCTAATTTTATGTATATTTTATTTTTATGGTATATTTGATCTATTTTATAGTTAGAAACTTCATTACTAAATGGTTGCTTTTTAAAAATTTATATTTGATATAACATGAACTATAAATATACATAATACTGACAGTATTAATATTAACAAAATGTATGGGTGAGACATTAACTGTAATATTTCTTACTATTACTATGAATTAAATCGTCGTCTAACTGTCGCTTTACATGCGATATATTCGTAATAGTGTAAACAGCATAAAAGATTAATTAACTCCATTTAATTAATGTTATAATAATATAAATAATACGTTTTAAAATGTTTTTAGTAGTTAATAAAAGGTACTTTATGGATGATGAATTGACAAATTCACGTGTAGATTTATTACAAGAAATAACTGTTGCATAAAATACTAAGTAAGGTGTATACCTATCATTATATGTTTATTACTTATTATAATACTTTATAAAGTAAAATTAATTGTTATTTTTATTGATATTATTCATAGAGCGCTGTCGTGTCGTTTGCGTAAGTCCTATACTGTGATAAAGTACAGTAAAGTAAGTAGTTGCGTAAAGTACGCAAAGATTGTGGGACGTGAGTACAAATTCAAAGTACAAAAGTGGTTTCTTCTAAAATATATACCTATATAAAATTGTATTTGTAACACCACAAGAACCTTTCTTGCTTTTCATGCGATTCGAAATCAATTGTAACAGTTTTTATTGACACACGTGCTGGTGGCAGCTGAGGGGGCGGTTAGGGCGGCGATGGCCCGCCTTGTAGATCGCTTACGCTTTGCGATAAACCCTTTAAGTATCAACTTAGTCACGCTCTTTACTTACGCAACGTAAGTAATATAATTGTTATTTATTTTAATATGGGTAATTTTATAAAATTAATTGTCATAAAAATAACGAATGGATATATATGTGGATGTTATTTTATTTCTTATATATATATATATATATATATATATATATATATATATATATATATATATATATATATATATATATATATATATATATATATATATATATATATATATATATATATATATATATATATATATATATATATATATATATTACATCTTTACGTCAAAAAGAAAATATTGTTATTCGCCCGTTTATTTACATTAGACATACATTATATTTAGCAAGTTGCAACCTACCTCTATAGGTATTGACTACTAAGAACATGGCAGGCACATCGAGTAAGAATCTATGTTTTAAATATTTTAAGGAGTAATCGATCTTTCGATATTAAATAGCGATTCGATTGGTAACATTACGTGTATCAGGCCCATCTGAGCTGATCCATGATGTCGTCGTGCGTCTATAAATATATAATGACAGATTATATATTTATAGACGCACGACGACATCATGGATCAGCTCAGATGGGGCTGATACACGTAATGTTTTAGTAATGAAGAATGAATATGAGTAATGAATGAATGAATTTTAGTAATGAAGTCCATTTCTAAATAACATAGAAACTCTAGATTTTTATTACTATACAGTAATAAAAATCTAGAGTTTCTATGTTATTTAGAAATGGAATTGATAATAAATATAAGACATTTAATTTAAAAACTTTAACAACGATAGATTAAAGAATGCACAATCGATCGTAAGATGCAACAATGTGTATGCACCGTCATCGTGTAATGTGCGATGTTCAATCGTTCCCGCAATAAAATCAAATTTTACAGCTCCATAAATAATGGTCAATATGTCGAACAGTATTGTCGATTCTGACAAATTGCCCTCTCGCTTGCCGCCGCATTGTTAGCTACTGCCGCGAGAACCTTTTGTCGTCGTTGGGTACAAAGCCGCGACATTACCCAATAACTATTGTCTGTATCATTTTCACCTAGCCAGGAATTTCATTATGACTCTCAGGTCACAAGAATGTTTCTATAATTTGATAAATGGCGATTTCTTTTTGATTTCTTTTATGTTCTTACAATGTATATGTATTCTGGTATAAAATATTGGTTTGCGATTTTGGTTTTCGCTACAATGTTGGTATAAAATGTTCTAGGAGTGAAAGAACAACATTGTCTACTTACAGAATTGTCTCAGGGACAGAAGAATTGTGCCTACTTTTTACCAAATTGTTAAAATTCACTGGATTACAGATATAAAAATAGTTCTTGCTATAATAGCTTATTTTAATCATTTTTTACAAAAAGAAATATTCATTTATATAAATTTTTGTATATGAAGGATTTTACCATATTTTTATTTATTTATATTATTGAAAAACTATTATAATGATGTAATCTATTACCCACTATTATAAGATAAGTCTTAGTTAGTACCTATAGTGTCTGATGTACATATCTTTACGTATACCTTTTTATCTCCAAGTTACTATTTTATCAGGTTAGTACTAATTTTTTATCAGGTTTTGACGATGACTTAATATCGTTTCAAGGGCATCTCTGCAAATACATAGAATGGTACAATTTCATAAAACAATTTGAGTATTATTTATTTTACGTTATTTAATTACACTAGTTAAAGAGGGTGTGAACCGTAACCCTGACACTCCCTCATAGATCGTAAGTATTTGCTTTAAAATCGAACTATACAATAACGTTATTGTGTCTATAGAAAAATAAATTACTGTGAAAATGGAATAAAAATCGCGTCCCCTTCTATTAAGTGATGATGTAGCGATCCATTGCTCGATATCCGATTTGAAACGCTACAGTCCTTCTGTGTGTATAAAGCTTGCAATTCAGTAAGCAAATTTAATTTTTACGTACAACAATTAAAGCTCTCATTCGATTTGCACGGTGCATATTGTAGAAACGATAAGGCTTGGTATATGTAGTAGACGTAACTTGAATGGTTTATAAAAAATACATAAATCAAAGTCAAAAAGGCATAGAGAATAGCCAGCGCGGCCGCGAGTGAATTTGTCACCAGCTGTTTGCCGATGCCGATGACTGACAAAGCTTTTTCATCTCATGTTCCCATCAATAATGAGGGTAATTTTGTCACATTAGTGAGAACTATTGTTATTTGCGAAATAATATTTTGTTGATGTATCTGATTGTAGTTGAGCTTTATTTGTAAAACTTTTATGTTTGTTGTTTTTTTTTTTCATGAACTAGTAGATCGCATTGATTTTATTTTGTAATCTCACTTTATTTAACTTAATTTGTATACGTACTATTAACTATAACTATTATTATTACTATAACTATTCTACACTAAAATAAGAATAATATTAAAGTGTGTCAATATTAACTTTTTTTATATTAAAATTTACTTTATGCATACATTTTTTTAATGCTCTTTAATTAAATTTAATTATAAATATGAATATAGTTATAATAAAGTTATAAATATAATATAATACTAATAGAGGTAGTGATTTGCGAGGAAATTTGATATTATTTCATAATCGTAAAAAATACAACGCAGGCAACGATTGCAAAGCGTTCGAAATCTCGGGTTTCGAAAAATAATGTCATTATACGCGATTAATCCGTTGAAATTGTTTCATTTAATAATTTATTTTATCATTTTTATGATAGGTATTGGTTTATTAGATATTAGATTGGATTTTTGTTATACTAAAATGTAGATAAAAAAAGTTTTCAAATGCTTATATATTAAGAGTTAGTAATAGTGTACACCACGGAAATACTTATTATAGATAAGTGCTACGGAAATCAGTTATACAAAAACTTTCAAACTAAGTTACTAAGTTTATAGTTTTAAAATTCAAATAATTTAAACACATGAAGTACAAACACTTAACATTGTGGTATTACAAATTCATTGAGACAGCATGTGGACGTTCGTCACTGGAGACTTGCGGTTACCGACAGCGCCATCTGCCGTCCTAATTACTTCCTACGTTTTCATACCCATACCCTCTACCCACCGCTGGTCTTTGTTAAGCCACGTTTAATGTTTTAAAGACCAATTATGTAATCAAGAAATAAGAAAGTACACCACACAAAGACCAAACGGGAAAGTTTTATTTCAATTCCCGTCAAAATCAAACTGCCGTAAAATTGCTAGTTTGGCGTCAACCGCAACGCAATATGGAAAATATAATAATTATATTAAGTATATATTAGTTACTATTATTTCAGTAATTCATTGTGTAGACAAATAATGTATAGTTCATTTAATATCATATAAGTTGCTAGCTAAAATTGTATTATTTAATATAACCAAGTATAACTCAATTGAGCATTGAGTGACGTACCTACTTACGTATGAAAACTGAAAAAATATTCAAGTATTATGTATTGAGTAATGACAACTCCCTCTAGATTTCTTAATACCAAAAAGGAAGAAAGAAAAAAGAATGGTATAAATATCATGTACCAACTTAGTGAGTTTGTAAGTAGGTACATATCTACTTAAACTCATACTTCACAACTACAATACGCCGGTTGTAATATATTGTTTATTGAAATAGTATAGAAAGATCTTAAATTTGAAATAAAAAACAACTACAGATGAGAAGCCATGTTAGATAATGCTACTTAGCGCTAGATGCCGCTAGCATTTGATAAGGTATATCGCCTTAAGAAATATGCTAAGATTAAAAAATTTAAAATTTTTTTATTGGTTGCCAACGGGGTGTATGGGTTGTATTATTATTGTGGGTTATAATTATATATATATATATATATATATATATATATATATATATATATATATATATATATATATATATATATATATATATATATATATATATATATATATATATATATATATATATATATATATATATATATATATATATATATATATATATATATAATTATTTGATAGATTATATAAAATATTTCAATATATATAGATCCCACGCAATTCTGGAAAACTATGTTTGATCATCGATCTTTATTTCGAAGACGTTATCAAATTAATATTTTGCTTGCTATTTTACTTAAAAGTATAAATGAAGAAAAAAACAGATTTTGAAATAAATAATAGATATGTTATGGCTAATGTGGGAACATTCGGGGCCAGGTAATTTAATTAGGAACATGCCGTATTTACTAACTAGCTTTATGGTATTGCGCTCAAACGTCAATTAAATCTGTTGTATAAGAAAACAAAAAATCGTCGTAATTAAATCAGAACACTTCAATTCCCTTGAAAACCTAAAATGAATGTCCAAACATTTATGCAACCGACGTGTTAGTCTCAGTTCAAGCGATCTAATTCAATTAATTTATTTTATCAAGCAATTAATAGAACAACGGTGAAGCGACCGAGCGTAGAAAACACAAACAAAATACGATTATTTATTATTTTCTCTTTGTGTCACCGACTATGGAATGAGGCTGGGCGGCGCCGCGGCACAATGGACCTCTATTATATTGATAAAACAATAAGCGAGCGGGCTTTATTAAAAAGACATTCAATTATTTATTTTATTCATATTTTATTCACACCAAACGAACTGGTTCGATAAAACAAAAGTGTTCAATACAGAGCCAACAGATAAATTACGATTTTTTACTAATCAATATTTTATAGTACATTATATCAATAGGTATGTCTTTTATATATATGTCTTTAAGTGGATATAAATTGCTATAAAGTATGTTTAAATCACTCAATAAATGATAACAATCAAAGGTATACTATTTCGATCGTTTCTCAGCTGCACTTTATTTCATGAAATTTGAACTCAGCTTAGCCGTAAAGTTGTGAAAAATAATACAGAGAAAGGCGTTACCACACGTAATATAGCTATTCACAGAATGTGCAAAGAATTTACGTCGTGCTCCATCTGTCGAGGGTTGATAAAGATATTTTTGCTAAATAGCGCCATAATTAGATACTTCCGTATCCGGGTGCGCGTGCGCAGACACGCCCACTGTAGTTAAGAATCTGTAAAATGTACACTATTGTCGACACTAGACGCTAACTTACAGAATAGCAAAAAATATATTGTAAAATTAATAACAGGTTAACAACCATGTTAATTGATAAAATAAATTACAAGTACAAAGTTTCATTTACGTTTTACAAAACGTTTTTTTCCATTAGAAGATATGTCATGATAAACGGTCCAATATTAATTGCACTGTTACTGGTATAATGAAAACGAACATAAATTACCTTATCATTTGTTACTACCTACTTAGCTTGTTATTTTTATTGAAAAATATAAGAAATTTGTTAATGTCTTTTTTTTCTTTAACTAGTCATCATCAATAAAATAGTGGAATGCTGGGTTCAGAGACAAGAATTCACATTACAGTTTAAAGGTCTCGCAAACTACCACGTTGCATAACTGAAAAGATTTATTATGGAAGGAATGTTAGTTTTTGCTTTGCCACACGACAATCATTAACAATACAAAAATAATTTAAGCTCTTTTATTAGTTGAAATATTAGGTGCCGGGCTAAAAAAGGACTACATACTAACTATTTAAGAAAACGTGTAAACAAAATAAATGGATCTCTAATCAAGCGTTTCTTGGATATTATCAACGTTTCTTCATAATATTTTCTTTTTCTTCCACTTGAACAGATGTTAAAATGATAGAAAATTGTTTTTATTTTATTTTGTACCATGTGTCTTTTCTAGTAACATGCAATGTCTCTTAATGCCTAGGTACGAAGTAGGTTCAAAGAAAGAGGAGGTTTGTTATTCAACAACTATATTTTTTATTTATCGATTACCCCGTCACTATTAAACCGATATAAAAAAATTCCGACTCTTTGAAAAAGTGTAATGTGCACTCTTTTAACTGTATATTTTCGAGGATACGATTGTATGTTTTTTCTGAAAGAATTTTAATTATTCTTATTCGTATGGTCCGTAATTAATTGCTTTATGGTACATAATGTTTCAGAGGTTCTATATAAATATTTGGCAACTGGTGTAGCTCTTTTGAAAAATTCAACAGAAAAAATATGTACTTATATAGTACATACATAAATGAGTTTGATTTGCCTAACTTATTTTGACGAATTTCAATTTCAAGAACATTAAGGCCATTAAGAACAACAGGCAATTAAGAACATTATGTAGCAGTGGACGAGAACAATTTGATGATGATAACACCTATTCTTAAGTTATTTTTTCCAACGATAACAAACTTAAGCTAAAAATAGATAGCAATATATAATAAAACAAATTTAAAATAAATAAATAAATTTAAAATAATAATGTAGTAAAGAAAATTAACAAGAAATTAACGGTAGTATTGATATTTATTTACACAAGTAGGTATATGTATATTGTAAACCTATTAACTATCTATATAAAATTCGTTATTTTGGAGTCGATGCGAGCCAAAGCAAAAATTAACTTAAAAGATAACCACTAAATACACCGATCCAAAGCTAATATAACTAATAAAAAAAACTTTGTCTAAATTGGCAGTTTAAGTTTGTAGATATACCTACACGTAGTTACATATGATTTTGAAGCCAATTTGTATTTATTATCAAATATTTTAAATTATATAATTTTATACAAATCAAATATAACAAAATGTTCTTTTTTAATACATTTATCTATTTTTAACATTTTGTGATGATTTTTCGTATTTTCATTATTGTTACAGCAACTAGCAAGGAAATGCAACAATATTCAGTACATCCGTCTGTTACCTTTGATTGGCAACCGTTGCCGACTTACCGACAAAGCTGACATTTGCATCACTTTGTCATTCACGACGTATGCCAACTACGGCAACCTCATTCTTATTCCGCACCCAATGTTGCTATGCTAATGAATTCGGTCGTTTCCCAATTTCTCTTATTGTACCTATTTGTAAATCTCTCTTAGACTCTTTATTATCTAACTTACGTCATTAAATTAATAATAATTTGTATAAAACAATATTTTTATAATGTTTATTTTTATATATAGGTATATATTTATTTGCCTCCGTTCATTTTGTGACTGTAATATTCTTTTTTAACATGAGCAAAGATCGCAAAAGGCATTAACAAAAGTATTAGTACAAAGCGGCGCGATTGCTTTCAAACATCAAAAAGAGCAAAATGAAGCAGAAACTAATAAAGTGACGCAATGGAGATTGCTTTAATGTTTAAACCCCAACGAGGGCTGATTGAAACGCTCCCCTCAACTCGCGTCAAATGAGCCCGCTCTTCATTTTAGTCAATAGATGCGCTAATTTGCATCGTCCTTTGACTAAATTACGGTTTAGAATTTGCTTAAGCATAATCACGTTGTGTCGTGTGGTATAACGATGTACCTAATAATGTATATTTCGATATTATCGTAATAGGTATCTATATTAATACATACATGTAGGTAAACATACTTATTTAATATGTATTTATACATTATACAATTTAAATGATATTCATAAAACTTTTAGTCGTTTGTAATAAAATAAATTTATATTATTCAATGTTTTTATATTATTAGTATCAAGTTATCGTAGAGAATAATAAATACCACACAGGTGTTTCAAATCTTATTCGTTGTTTACTATAAAATTTCATAGATAATTTGGCAGTCTTCAAGTTGGAGTTAAGTATTCGCAAGGGGACGCATCGGAGCCCCGGCCCCAGGGCAATTTGCTGTCATTATTTTATCACGTCACAAAAAGACGAGACGGATTTGCGTCGGCGTATTTACAAATTTTAAATTTGCCCAACAGTGTGTGCGAAAACACGACGCCCCACGCCTTTATTGGAGTCGTCTCGAATTTATTAGCCGGTATTTGTTTTCAACGCGCATGGGATATAGATAAATTGTTTGCTTTCCTCACAGCGCTTTGTCAAGTTGAACAGTACAGTATTTAGTCGTAGATTACATTACACTTCGTTTTTATGATTTGAATCTGTTTCAAACATTCTGGTTTATTTTTGTCTATAAATTTAATGGTGTACTTTTTGTATTGAATGACCTTAAATATACATATACCTACTTACTTAAACTAAAATTTCTTACTATAACTCTTTTCTAACAAGATTTTAAACAATGTTATGGTTGGTTAAAAAAAGTATACAAATATAATGTTGTAAAACAATTTACTCTTGAAAGCCAACAATGCATAACAACAGGAATAAAGGGTTGATTTCATTTCCGTGATTAGTGCCGCCAAGCAGCAGATTTATCACCTCTCAGAACGAGTGTCAAGTAGCGGCGGATATGCGTTATGACGGAGCATGCCACTAAATTATAACATTTTAGCTTGACAGCCCGTGTCACGCTCATATAGAGTATTTTAACGGAGATTTGCCCCAAGCGAACGTTGAAAGCTATAGATACTCTATTTCTTTAATTGAATAATATACTCATAATTTCAAGTTAGTCTTTTTAAGTTAATAATTACGTACGTACGTAATATGTATGTTGTTTTTATGTTTCTTTAATTATTTGTTTTGTAATGTTAGAAAAAATATATTATTACTCTTTATCTTTTGAATTAAAAATATTTATTAAATGTGATATATTTCAGTAAAACAGTAAAATAAGAATGACTAGTCAATACATTTTTGTTCTGCCTACAGCAATATGTCACTGTAACCAAGAAGATCGTAATATGAGCTACTGTTTATGAAGTACGCTAACAATTTCAATAAATGAGTTTTTAAAACAAGTTAATAGATAGATGAGTTTATTTAAAAATTCGAATGAACACTTTATGATATACAATTTAAAAAATGTAATACTATATAGGTACATGAAGTAACAGAGACCAAGAGTTATTCCGATAAATCCAAATGTGTTCTGGTTCTATATAAAAGAGTAAATTCTTAAAAAATGCGCATATTGTATCTTCCCTTTGTGTATTGAGGAATGGCAAATTAATGTGTGTTCGAAGAACTCGATATTACTTCTGAAGGGGGTCTAAAACATATGATTTACTGCGACTGAGTTGCTGTTAAAAAGTTGTAAACTGCCTGTGTTTCCGTTCTTTGCAACATTGTTATGACGTTTATTTTCACTATCTTTTTACCAATGTATTTGAATATGTTATTAGATGTAAATATATTTAAAAGATTTAAAGATTTTACTATATACATTCGTAAATATATTCTAGCAGCCCGCTTTTTTGCATTTAATATTTTAGAAACCCTGAACATCGAGCATTATGTGTTTATTTTTAACCTTTACGCTTTATCCCGCATTTAGAAAGGTAGTCAGAAAGAGCCTAGTGCCAAAACACACCGTTCTCCGCTTTTCGTGCATTACGGATTGGAATTTGAAAATAATTCATTAAGTGGAAATTGAATCCCCAATTATCACGTTTAAATTGAAACACTGTCCCACTGAATCACTGCATCTTTTATGAATGTAGGGTATATCTGCTTTATATTTTTAAAATAATTTCCATTGGTGTAGGTATACATTTTATTTAAATTAAAATAGTTTGCTTGCACTAAAATTTCATTAAAATTCTTGCGCCATTTTTATTTATAATTTTCTAAACTTTACTTGATAAAATAATTGGGAATAATTTTTATACTGTACAATTTATTTATTGCTTAGCCTAGCAATTTTTTTTATTATGATTACTTTGTAACTTATATTTATATAGTAGTCCATAATTATATATATTCCATTAATAAAAACGGTGGCCTATATTTATCAAAACTAATCAATGAAGGAAAATGTAAAGTAATTATTGTAAATTATTGCATATTTAAAGAACGGAAACTAATGAGTATTCTTCTAACCCGTTGTAATGAACGAAAAACGCTCTTCTTTTATGACTGTCTTCATTAGCAAAAATAGTCGGCAGTGCAATTTTGGCCAAAATGTCCATAGTTCCAAGAAACTCATCCACACGTGTTTGTCGGCTCCACACAACTAGGGCGCTAAAATTTACGATTCCTTATTAATCATACGCTTATATTGGTGTAATGTGATACTTCTTATTATGTTTGTAATTTATTATTTTAGGCTAGCTGGTTCCTTCACTTATTTTATATTATCTATACTTTATTATACTTAAAAGTCTGAAGAGTAAGTAAATCTGTTCTCTTTTTTGTTTTTTAAACTGTTACATTTACATTCAATATTGATGTCATTATATAGATTTTATTATGATAACAATATTAATATAAGGAATAAATGTATATCCTCTAGTTCAGCTTTCCATCCGTTGAGCTTTTATTTGTTTGAGCTATTTTTAGAAAATATTGTTTTTCATTCAGTTCACACAACATGAAAGAAAGAATTATGAATTATGATTGATTATATATAATTTCTAGGAGTTATATAGTAAAACTCTTGAATTTAAGTATTTAACTATCCGACAAGTGCTAGTTCCGCACTAGTTAAGCGTGCCAATTTCAGATTGTAGGTCAACGGAAAGTACCTAAAACTAATAAAAGCTGATAAGCTAAACTTTCATTTCATACAATGTATAAATGAGCGTATGCTCATTAGCTACGGCTCATTTTGTATAAAATGAAGTGCTTAAAAGCTTGTAATAGTTATTTTCCTGCGATAGGCTTACAAATAACCATTTTTAAGATTATTTTTTTTACTTGTACTGTGAGTCCTTTAAGTACTTCTTGCCAAATTTCATTATTCTAGGTTAACGGGAAATACCCTTAGGTTTTAAACACTTGGGGAATTTCATATAAAAAGAATAAAAAGCACCCTTGTATCTAACTTTTACATTGATTTGAAGCGCTATTTGATGTTAATATCAGTTTGATACTTCCACGGGATCTGGAGAAAAATAATCTTGGCAGACGGACAGTTGGCACATAGACAGATAGATGGATATACAAACAGATGGGCAACAAAGTTATCCAATATGGTTTCTTTTTTTTTCATTTGTGGTACGAGACTTCATCCGTATAATATATATAAATATTATACGGAATAAATTCATTTATTTATTTATTTAACTATTTATTAGGCAGCCAACATTACATAATTCGTGTACACTGTACAGGACATTTATAAAAAACATTGTTACATAGTATGTCTTAATTATAAGCTAACTTAACTTGTAAATGAAGATGCTTAATTAAAAAAATCCTTAACTAAAACGTTCATTACACTTAAACTAATCATACAAAACAAACTACTGTTAAACTAAAATAAATAAGAATTGTATGATGTTAAAGCTACATGAAAGTAATGTATACGATGTTTGAATAATAGTTCCTTTAAGAAATCACTCGAGGCCATCGTGGCGCAGCGTATGAGTGTAAATCTAATGGTCGTGGATTCACCCCCTCGAGGGTATTAGAGAAATTTCAGGCAAAGTAAATATAGCTCTGGCTTTTTTTGATAAATAAAAAATTGGCTTATTTTATAACTTTGGAAATTGAAACAAATATTTATATTAAAACCTTATTTAAAGTTTATATGGCTATCATTTGTATTCGTTGTAAGTCATCATCACCATTAATTTATCTTAAAATGCTCGGCAAATCCTGGCACAAAACTGTCAGGATTGGTCAAATCGACGATGACGTAGCATGCTTTTCAACATATATCCGCCTGCTAATGTTTTGGTAAGCTGGAAAATTATATTGATTGAAATATACAACATATTATTAATATGTTTGTGTATTAGTGTGCTATACTCGATGGAGATCCGTGAGAACTTATAATCATTCGGTTTAAACGGATACGATTTCTCTTCATAACAAATAATTTTATATTGCTTAACATAGCACTGACCTCTTTAAATTAATATATTTCACACATAAACACATAAACATATTTCATTCATTAATTTGCGCTGCGCGATGCTAACTTGAACGGAACTGCTCGTAGCAACAGGCGTTTGTTAAAAGCTAAGACAACGCGTCTGCTGGCTGACGAAAATTTAAGGCCAAGTTAGGACTATTCGTTTTTCACTTTGAACGTGTTTCTGCTACTTATTTTATGCATGATAAAGTGCGGCGTTGAATTCCGGGTCACAATGTTTCGAATTTGGGCATATGCGAAGCACGGGAAAATCTCAAATTAAAGTTATCACTGTGCAATCTGAAAGAGGCGAAATGTAACGTGAATAAAAAAAATCAAATAATAAGATCGATTATGGATGTAATATTAATATTTTTATTATTATCATGCACAAACAATACATAGTACCTATTTATTTTTATAACATAATATGTATTTAATAATAAGCGAATACAACGCACCTAATCTAGTTAAAAAATATATTACTAACACACCAAGTGTTTATATTTTGACTTGTTAGCTACATGTCATGTCAAGATAAATACATGTAATATATTCTACAAGTAAATTTAAACACCTGTAGTTTCTTCCTTGGTGTTCATTTTCCTTTTGATGTTCCGTTCCATTAATATAAAGTACGTGAAGGCAATAAGATGTTATATACTGGCATTCACGCCACATATAACAAAACTCAAAGCTAACATGAATCTTAAGGTAAGTAGGTACTTGAAACATTACAACGAAACGGAGCTTTACCATTTCAGTTTAACTGTTTAACACAACACCTGTTGAAGGAAACATAAATATTACATTGTTAAGACTTTCACGTTTTGTCTTTCTCAGATAACTCGTCGTTCTTGCCATATACCTACAAGTATAGATACAAGTAGGTAAATATTTTCATTTCAGATATTGTTATTCTATTTATATGTCTGTGTTTTATGTCTTACGACTGGGATAGCTATTAAATTATCGATAATAAAAAGTCTATGAGCATAAATGGCATTTATGTTTGTCGTCGTCGCCTTCTTTTGTTTGTTAATATAATACTGTGTAATATAGCTTGCTTTTTAATCTGAAAAAATCTGAAAAGTGATCGTGCATTGCAAAGAATATCAGAAAATAAAGATAAACTGTAAAATAATATACCAAGTAAGTACATATTAATAATACCCACGGAACAATCACAATTGTGTTACACATTGTATCCTGCTCGTTGCAGGACAGGCTGAGAGATTCTAGAGTCAAGAAACTTCATCCTACATTAATATTTAAAGAAAACATATAAAAATTTACACAAATCGCACATAAAAGAATTTCGACGCAGCTTGAAGAAGAACGCATGGATTAGCGCTTGGATGATTTGTATGAGGCGTAAGTTAAAATCCCGCTGCTTTTATGGCCTTTTATATATTTTCTTCAAGTATTTTTCTATTCTTAGTGTGGATTAACAGTTACCAGTAGTTAGTAACAATTATAAAAATATTGATCCTTCATTTTCCGTCGAAATTCGATACATTGCATGGTGAGTGGCAAAACTTTACGCCTTGCTGCGAATAGGATTCGAACCTACAACAATCGTATTTACAGTCAGATGCTGACTCTTACACTATGGCTTCTAAAATACTACAATCATAATGTCACTTGTAGTTCAATTCAAATCTAATTCATTTACTAAGCATGGTTAGAGACATAAGATGCTGTCATTCGTTTCGATATACTAATACTTATCCTAATTTAAGAAATACTAATATTTACCATTTAATCAAACCTGAGCATAAAAATCAATTTTTACTTGTTCAAATAAGTATGGAAGCGACGTCGCGTATGGAATATGAAACAGGCAATGGGAAGCTGAAGACACCCTCATATTCAATCAATTTACGAGTAATTCGCTTAGGGGTGATAAATCTGTGTTTAGTCATGGGGATTGAGATTTAACTTTATTACGAATCGTAGCGGCCTACTTAATTCGATTATGAAGGTCAACAATCATTTCATTTTGCTTGATCGCTGTTTCTGGCTCTGGTTTAATGTTACACATATTAAATTGAATTTCTGTTAATGAAGAGATATTAATCTTTCAATATGTGTATGGTTTTTATAGATTCACCCTGTAACGCTCATATAGCAGGGTACGCAGAGGGAACCGTAGGCTGAAGGAACCTAGTGCTAAGACACTCCGTTCCCCGCTTTCCGCTTTTCGAGGCATTGCGTGTTGAGTGGCAGAACTCAATGCCCAAGAGGCACACGCTGTGTGTTTGCGCTACAACAATCCTCACTACTTATACGTATGTAATTAATCATAAATTTATTAAGTAAACGTAAAATAAAACAATGTGTAGGTACATATTGATTATGTATTAAATGATCATGTCTCATAATAAACATAAATAATAAACTTATTTGCTTATAAGAAATAGTTTTCATCAGAAGTAGGCAAATGAAATAAAAAGTCGCTATCCAAGTGACAAAGTTGTCAATGACGGCAGGCGGCGGACCACCGTAGCGCGCGTCATTAATAAAGGAAGATTAAGCTAGAAACGACACGAGCGTCATAATGGAATCTGCGGCTTGCAGATGAGGTCTGTTTCACTTAGTTTTTTAAGCACGAGTAGATGCCCACCCGCGGGGCCGAGATACCCCCCCCCCTCCCATCCCTCCTCTTATCACTCTATATTTGTGGTTTCAATTCACTTTTTACACCGAATATCCTTTGCAACCTTTTATAAATTACACCATGGCGTCGTAAATCAACTTATAAAAAAATTATCATTTTTCTAAAGCTCACTTTTGAACAAATTACTAATATTATATATAATTTACATATAACATTAAACATGTGATTTTCTAATTGTATTTCCCATATAAGTTAATATTTTCTAGTTTCAAAATGAAATCTCTAACAAAATTAATAATTGAATAGTTGTTAACTTTAAATACTAAAATATTTAATAAAGAAATTTTGACATTTTTAGCCTCACACTTTATCCCATTTTTTCTTAATTTATTTTTTGTAATGTGTTATTATAGTATAGAACGTAATATAATCTTATGTACCTATCATTAAACAACGTATTCACGATTATGTATATTGCTAGAAAATAATTATATACTTAGGGTCCCAAAATAAAAATACAAATGTCCACGCGGAAAAATATTTAATAATTCAATTTTTATAAAATCATAGATATCAGGCATTTTAATCGCATAATTCTGTACATATAACAAATATAAATTTACATATAATTTTATGTTAATCAATACCATATTATTACAGATCAAAGTGAAAGATTTATATATCTAGGTTACAGAACAAGTTCGATTCCAGTCGTTAAACGTTGATTATAACAGATCTTCTAAATTAAACTAAATAGACAAAAAAAATCTCTTAACAAGACTTGTTTTTATTGCAAAAGGTCATTTATACAAGCTAATAATTTATGTAAATTTTGACATATTTAAAATATTATACAATTAATATCTCAATAAAATAAATAGACCGCTTGAAGTCATGCATGTTTAATTGTTAATTGAGTTTACCTGTACATATTATATAGCATTTTTTGTTTGTAAATCAATTAAAAATAGATAGAATAGACTGCCATTTAGAATGTTTATGTATCTAAACAATAAAGTTTCACACACCAAAGGTAGAATTTAATTAATGTTAAAAATTATAGTGTAAGGAAAACTTTGTACCTAATAGAATATAATATACGAAATATATATAACGTCTTTATTTTATTTATAGTTGTAATAAAGGTTATATAGATAATAACTAACTTTAAATAAAGCAAGATTTATATTTTTTGACTAAAATGTTTTGACTTACATATTTTTATTTCATTTTCGATCAATATCAATATGCTTACATTTATATCATTTAAACTGTGCCCGTAAAAATTAAAACAATGTACGGCATTATTTTTTTTAGTTTAAAAAAAACAATATTTGTAAAGACATAAATATAATGTTTAATTTTATTACAATAAGATCTGATGAGGTAATTATAATAGATATTTATACAATAAAAATAATTAGTGGAATAAGTTACAACTGTTATTTGGGACTAAGAGTGCGTTTCTACTTAATCTATTATATCATACATACATTACGTTAATAGATAATAATACTTTTTATTATTATCTTTACTGTACACTTTCAAGTTTCACCACAAATGCATCATACACTATCCTGAGACATTGTTAATATTACTGAGTCTTTTAAATACAATTTCACTTCAATATACATTGCTTGATATGTGCTATGTACAGACGAGGACGATGGCGGCGTCGTTTTCACGCGGCCGTCGGTATCACAAAAGCGCAGAAGCGTGATGCGGCACTGCTAGCGCCGCGCTCCCCCGTCACACCAGCGCCCCCGGCTTCACGTCTAAGTGATGCTCTGGCGACCGGCCGCCTCCGGTTTCTCCTTGACTGTTCTCCTCTGAATCTGAACAAGATTCAGAGCTTCCTTTTTTGCCACCATTATGTGTTTTTACGTGTTTTGCTAGATGATCTGAGCGCATAAATCGTTTGTTGCATACGGGGCATGCGAATCTTTTTTCTCCTGTGTGTGTCCTTAAGTGTCGTTGTAATTCATCGGAACGTGTAAATCGTTTTCCACAAAATAACCAATTGCATACAAACGGTCTCTCCCCAGTATGCCAACGTAAGTGGGCCTTAAGATGGGATGTTTTACCGTAAACCTTACCACATCCAGGTATATGACAACTGTGTATATTTTTTTTTCTAAGGTGTGCACCTGCAGGCCCTAAGCGTTCGGCCTCTTGGCAGTTGGGGCAATCACATGTGGCACGACCAGCGTATCTCCTCTGAGATCTGGGTGACGGTGCTTGAGCGGGTGGGGCAGGAGAGCCTGGAGTATGCAGTCCAAATGATCCTTGTGTAGGTAATACAGATTTATAAGCATCTTGTAAAAGATGTGGCGCAGGTGGAAGTAAATGGGCTCCTCCAGACAGAGAATGTGTAAGTTGAGAATAATCTTGTCCAGCATAATTAGCCATTTGTCCTCCAACATCCAGCCAACCACTATGTACATCCCACCAAGTGCTACCTACAGCACCAACTCCACTCATTTCTGCAGCTTTCAACGCACCGCTACTGCCGCCACCTCCCACATTAAATGGCCATGATTCATATGGATGTCTTGAGTACATTGACCCTAGACTGGCACTAGATTCACTTTTTCCTAGTAATTGATCTCCTGATGAAGGAAAATAAAGATCATTGCCGTAGGAAGGTGCAGCGGCGCATGAAGTTGGCGCACGTGCATATGGTGCACACGCAGTCGCCTGTGTACGTGGAGCTACACCGGCCCCAGGTGGGGAGTGTGCACCAGGGCTCTTTTTCCAAGGGTGGAATCCTTTACCAACAGCTGCATCAGCCAAAGGAGGTGGTGATTTACTCGAAAGTTTGTTGCACTGTGCAGCGAGCATCGCCAGAGGCGTGCCGCGAAGACTCGGGTGTTCCTGTAAAGATAAAAGAAAAAAATTAATAATTTCAAATGAATATTAGTTCCCCGTTTATTCAGGTTTAATTAAGAATTTACATTGGAACCGTGAGAATCAGGCGGACCTGATTTATAGTCTAATTTATATGAGAGCTAATATAGTGGTGTTCGAATAGAGCCCGAGGCCTTCAAAAACAATATAAATAAATTGTAGATAGGTAGCGTATTTACAATTAGGCAGAGCGGTGACAGCTCCGGTCGGGAGCTACTGCCCAACGCCGCAGGACGTCATCATTAAAAAACATTTTTCGTGAAGTTAACCTTTTAATGTCAAAGTAATTATTATAATATCAACATTACATTAACATTCAAGACTAATTCTCATAGCCTATATATTTAGTAAATCATTTATTATGTATTGTAAGTAAAAGTCACACACAATCCTTTCGTTGGTATTCATTTCGCATTCAATAAAACGAGAAAAGGGACATCCGACCGGATATTTCACCCTAGTATGAAACAAAAGCGTCATAAAAAAGTTTCATTGTACGCAATAATATAATCCGGGGATCACGAGTCGTCGGGCCAGGGTGCGGTGCCACGCCCATGACATTGTGATTGGCGCAGCTGTCGCCGCAATGTGCGCGCGGCCTTACAACAGCTTTTGCTCACATACTAGACTGAAATTAGATACTAGAAAACTCTTTTTAACAAAATATTCGTATCGTAATCGTAATAAATAAAAGTGGTAATTGATAAAAATTCTTTTATTTACTAGAACAATTTGCAACAGCATACTGTAGAAGTATCTATAATGTTATTCCTCAAAATTAAAGTATTATGTACCTTTATGTTAATTACCCAAAATAAATGGCGAATAAATGTATGGTGAAAGATTTATCTTGTTGAACATATTTTACAAACAAAATAAAATGCAGTAAATTCGTTACAAAATAGTTTCATAAAAAAAGTTATGTAGATAACTTCTTCGTTAATTCCTAAATTATGTAGGTATAGATATTGCCGAGATTCTGCAGCGCGTTGAATATGTTCGCCTCAGCGGGTATACCGGACTTGGTTGCGGTAATTCGTGTCAGAATAGCTTTGTTTTGGGCTCGATTGCGAGAAAGCAAGAATGAGATTCTCCAAGTAGTTGTTCAGTACCTGGATGTTGCATTCCTTAGGCATTGGTTGGTTCAACATCACAGTGAGAATCTTACATAACTAGCTTTTAAATATGTTTAATTATTATAATATTTATTGCTGTATATTTTGTTTGTTTTTAACTTATATGGATCGAATAGTCTGAAATAAAGATATATATTATTATTTCTAAAAAAAAAACGGTTGCAATAAATTACTTAAGAATGAATGTTACGAAAGAATGTATTGAAAAAAATATATTTATAGAATTAAGGTGTAGGTACTTAGGAACTTTACGTGCGAATAGGACACAAAATTATTGAGTATAATTTTATTTTAACTAATACTTAAATGAAACAAATACCTAAACAATTACTGAAATTTAAATTAGTTGTCCATTGGTAAAATTTTTGAAGTCTAACGTTAGTATAAAGTTAATATTATTATATCATTTACTGTTAAAATAACTTAGATTTTTATTTTCATAGGTATTCTGACTAAGCCTGTGAAGGTTTCGAACTATTGCTTATTTCTCCTAGATGTGGTTGCACAAGGTGCAGTGTTTAGAAATATTTTTTTATATTTACCTCCTCGAATATATACGATAAATAATCGCATATAGATATTTTTTTTAATTCTTTACTTGCCTCAAAAAACTAAGTAAGGATACGAAATAAAAATAATAAAGCAAGTTCAATTTAGTAATAGATAAACTAACAATTCTCCATTTAATGATCCAATATTATATTTAAAATCGATGTGAACAGTGAAGTCTGGAGTCATAATTACTTTAGGCATTATACTCCATTTGGGCGCCCAACGAATGATACAGATAATTGGTCGTCAACTGACTCAGCTAACCACAGATTGGATCAAAGCGTATAGGTTGCGCCGACACACCGGCGCCATCACATCAGAGACTTGATGGCCTTTTCCTTGTCAAAAATGACGAAGATCATTGTCATAAAAAATATGAGCCGGAATAAAACAAAATCACCTTACGTGAGCACGAAATTGTAGTATCGGAACAGGTAATTCGGTTGAGAGCGTAACACTTCTCACATTCACAAATATTTTATTATATAAAGCTTTTCGATTATATTGATTAAATTTATGTGTGTGTTTCACAATAAAATTTATTTCAAATGCTTTTGCATGATATTATAAGATAAATTTAATATGCTGTAGGTAAAAGTATATAATGGTAAAAGAAGGCAGTTATGTACACCTAAATGAATCTTACGATGTCATTAGAATAATAGATGTTTTGCCATACTTTATCAGTTAGATTTGTAGGTACCTAACTACCGGACGGTACCTGATCTGTATATGTCTTATGTCATAGGTATAGTTTTAATAGATACATAGTTTTAATACATTTTACATATACGCTTACAAATGTTAATCAAAAGTGTGCACACATGCACATAAAAATTAAGTGATATAAATTTTTTTCCCTAATAAATAGTTATCTTGAATTTTCACATTTATTTAAAATAAGAAAAATATCTATACTTGATCAATAAGAAAAATAACTAAACCTAATTATGAGGCTTGAAAGCTAGCCGGATGTATTAAATAGGCCAATAAATCGAATTACTAAATTGCGGGCAGGCTTCGCTATTAACTAGAAACGGGAGTTATTAACTTAATCAATGCGCACTTAATACATCCTTTACTGTGTTTGTGTACTTCTATAACCACGTAATAATAGTACGGTGGACCACAACGGAAAATATGTAAGTATAGTTGCACTTATTATACCTATAATTAATGCCTATATGATATTGCTTATAAAATTATTAATTGCTTTAGAGACAGTCTAGGAAGGCGAGCTATACGTTATAGGTTAGTAAACAATTATTTTCTTGTATACCAACTTTATACATGTTCCTACTGCCTAAACATATCGAACAAGCCTATAAGATATGGATTTTTGTAAAATGTAGTTACTGCTATTGGTTTAATCACATCATGATCAAAATATGCCCAACGTAAATTATGGTAATTATTATATACGAGTACTATTACAAATAACATTACTTAATTAATATGAGAAAACTAAGTCGTTATACAAAAGCATGCACGTTCAGATTGGATAATTTAAAATTATCCAACAAAATTATGATGAGACGAAATGAATATTCAGACGAAACGCTTAACTCGAAGTGTTATTAAGACGATCAGTCGTTATAAGGAAATTATATTTCGTAAAATGCATAAGCATACTTATGACCTAATATTTTTTTTAACAACACGCCATTAATATAATGAATTCTTTAATCGAAAACTGAGGTTCAATTTATTAGGTATTTGTTTAAGAAATTAATTCATAAAAAATGCTTATTAATAACTGTACATAGGTAGGTACCAAATGAAAACATTATATATATATATATATATATATATATATATATATATATATATATATATATATATATATATATATACACTCATTCTCCCTAAGTGGGAATACATGGGTCGTTGTGGCGTAGCGGCACAGCGTCTGCCTGTAAACGCGACAGTTGTGGTTTCGATTCCCACTTGGAGAGAATGAGTTATTTTTATTTTCATCGCTCTGGTAATACAGGTGTGGGGAACGGAGTGACTCAACCCTAGTTAGTATATATATAAATTAAAATTAAATGAGTAATTGAACATATCCCCTTCTAGTTAGGGATGTATGAATATACACTTATGTATAAATAAGAAAGTAAAGAAAGCAGAAAATATGATTTTTATTGTTACATTTTTGATGATATTTCTATGACAATAAATAAACTCTGCCCAGTCAAAACATGGTAATTGCAAAATCGATTCATAACAAATTTCACAAGGAGATTTGACTTAAAAATAGGTATATCGGGCCGTAGCCCTTGGCTGATTGTAGACAAGTATAAATATAAATATCGATTCACTATAGACAAAATTTCTCGATTATTTCTTAACAATATATCACGGATCGCCAACGGCGTCAGCAAACCAATGGCTTCCTATTGTTATTCTAATGCAAATAAATTATACTCACAATTTATTGCTTCAACAGGAAGAGAGATATGCAATATAATTAGCGTAAATTTTAAAGTATAATGTTTTATATTTTATCTAAATATAACCTTTCATGGTAGGTCTAGGTAGTCTAGTTTCGGTTTGTGAACAGATTCTAAATAATGGTCTAAAATTAATAATAATAGTACATAGAAATAATTATTAAATTAGAGGTAATTATTGAGTTTATTATGTTGTTAGTATCCAATTTTAAGTGTGACATCGAATTACGAAATAATTCAAAGCTCTAATAATAAATTGCCTAATTACGGACAATCAGCGAGGGGTTCTATCTCAGTCGCCAGGAATTCGATACTTGAGGGTGTATATTGATTTTACTATGGTACAATACAGTCCTATGGATAATTTGGAATTATCTACAGGACTACTTTATGACAACGTTAAAGGATGCATGTTTCAGCGCCGGCATACACGTTTTATTAAAATTAAGAAACACAGCAGTAGACATCGCAAACGACACTAATATGAGAAGGAAAAATTAAACTTGTTCTATTTAAATAGGTACGTATAAAACAAATATGATATTTTTTTCTATTATAAGACTATCTTGGTTGTCCAACAACTTATAGTGTTGTAAAACTGGCGGTAGTAACAGATTAAGTAAAAGATAATGATGGCGAGACATTATTTCCACATTAGCTGCCATCAAACGCAAGCGACCGAGTGTAAAACGCTGTCCTGTGGGTCATTCCACGTCATGAGCGAGATGCTCGTATTGATCGAATGAGTTTTAGTGGTTTCGATATTTACACAAACATATGAATATATTCCAAGAGACTTAATAAAAGCTGGTTTAATATATATCCTTCGATTTTTAATGAACTTTTAGACATGATTTTAGATTATTAAGCAAAAAACGGACTGACCGTGTTTTAAGTAAGTAAGAAATAAATAAATTATAAGTGAAAATTTGTTATACTAATAAAAACAAGCAGTATAAAAGAGCAAATAGCTTTTGCAAGTTTCGCTTGGCAAATGGCATATGAGTCAATATCAATCTCAATTTGGTCCGTTCATAATGTTTTTTATAAATAATAATATTTGAATCTATAAACAAAAAGTATTTTTGTAGCATATGACCACTAAATTAAGCACACATGCGCGTGAAAAGCGGACGTCACAAGCCGATAATTTCCATTTAAATAAATAATTTGGCGTGGTACAATTTTGGACAGCCATGTGGGTGCGTGAAGCGGTCTAATGACTATTATAACTAGCGCTGTTTCACGCCTTCATTCACCGTCGGCTTAATTGACGTTAAAGTAAAGCTTCAACAAAAAATGTCTATTACCTATAGAATAAACTATATTCTAACTTATAGCTACTCAAAATAAGTAAGAAAAAACGTAACGTAATGTTAAGATGAAGCTTTTTATGTCATAAACAAAATGAAAATATGTAATGTAATAAAAAAACATTTTACACGTATATTTTTAAATTAGTCAACTAATATACTACTTAAAAATAATATAATACTATAAATCAACAAAATACAATATTTTGCGTGACGGAATTTACTCCAAAATTTTGAAGTGTCGGCCGACCTTCGCCGCCAGAGTTCATATAATAGGAGCCAATTTGAAAAAAAACCAGTTTGAGTCCCAGTAAAAAACTAATAACTGATGTGGAAATATGGTATACCTTTCCATTGCCTTTGTTTGTGACATTATATCATTGTTTAACATTAAATAAAAAAGAAGAGAAGATGTACTCTACATACATATCTATGTTATTTTTAATTAATCCAAGAAGTACTGTTGTACGAAACACAAAGCTACTATTTATTAAAAATATTTTTTCCAACAAAGGCAACAAATAGGTATAGATCGCTCTATTGCAAAATTAACATAATAGGCCAGATAAGTTCAAGGTTACTTCGCGAAATGAATCTTAAAGCGTTGCGTGAGGTTCGACATCGCCTTCGGCCACGATCTGTAGCTCCGAGAAAACATCGTTAAACTCCATTTAAAGTCACGTATTTTTGGTAGCAAGATAATTCCAATAATTTTAAACGAAATTATAATAATTAGCACAATTTACTGAAGCAACAAACAAATAAAAGATTTTAATAGCATTACCAGACACTTAACTTAGGTTTAAACTTTTTTTTGGTATAGATGAATTTTCACTACGTCTAAAGTATCTCAATATACATATTATATTATATATATTCTTTATCGAAAAAAAAAACAAAATGAAATGTGATTACAATTATAGTAAAAATGTTTGCAAAGGTGGACTTATCTCTAACAGAGATTTCTTCCAGCCTATCAACTGGAAGTGGGTTAAAGCGAAAAAAAAAAAGCTGGGCTACAATATTTATTATACACTAACACATTTTAAGACAGCAAAAAAACATTACATAAATATATAAAAAAGTAGCTAAATTGCTTTTTTTTCTTAAATTTAATTTTTTATGCTCCCAAGACATTTTTAAAACAAGCAAATGTCATATCAATGAGACAAAATGGAGTTATTTAAAATGGCATTTCACGACATACCTTTTGTTAGTTAAAATAACACCATA
The DNA here is from genome assembly GCA_037127375.1 of Dione juno. Classification (NCBI taxonomy): domain Eukaryota; kingdom Metazoa; phylum Arthropoda; class Insecta; order Lepidoptera; family Nymphalidae; genus Dione; species Dione juno. The sequence goes on along the minus strand of JAXRJS010000041.1, from coordinate 8,365,776 downwards.
TGGACTTTTTTTTAGACGTCTTTCATACTTTTCAATAAAATAACAACACTGGTCTGCAAGCAATTGAAAATAATTATCAACACAAAAAGCCTTGCAAATTGACAAGAGTATTTTGAACAATTGGAAAAAGAAATATAGGTAGGTAGGTAGGTATGGTAGTGCAGTAAGTACATATATATGTATTGTCTTTCAGTTTTACAAATATCAGCTGTTCTGTAATATTTACTTAAGAATTATGTGTAATATAAATTAATATACCTACTGAAAATATATTGCAATGATTACCATTTTCAACTTAATTCAAATTCAATGTCAAAAGTCGAGGTATTATTATGATACAGTTCATGTTAACGCCGAAGCATTTACCAGGCCGAAAATAAGCTTACTATCTCTAATAATAGTAATAATTAGGCAAGTAATAAAATAAAATACTGTAATTTGCCGCCACGAACGGAGTGGAAAAGCGCAATCGACGCGCGAGTTATCTCTAACACTCCGTCATAGAGCAAGCTATTACAAGGCGTTGAGTGTTGAATCGTCACGTACTTACGCGTCGGCTGAAGAACAAAGCGGAAATATTGAACAATGAATGGCCGTAAAAAGTCATAATTCAATTTGCATCCCGCTAGAATAATGCGTTTCCGATAAGAAATAAACACAAGAACACTCCCCACCGGCAATGTTCCATGAGAACCGCTTTCGCCACATTTCACACTTCTTCGAATCGATTAAGCGAAGACTTTCCGTGACTCAACAAGATCAGCTTAATCTATATTTTGTGCAGCTTATACACAGCTAGCTATACTTTACATCGATGTAGATGTAGCAAACACGTTTATGCATATTTTATATGTATCGTTTGTATATCGGATATTGAACATGTCGACACCGTCAAGGCGCGTCTGCGAGGTGACTCGCATATTATTATGATAATGCGGGCGGAGTCGATGGTATCGCTCGCCGCTATCCACTCTCATAACACAATTGAATTAGCATAGCACAGTGTCGGCCACAGCGGGCGGTCTAAGCCACGCGACCGCCTAAGCGTATCACATTCGATTTTTCAAAAAAAAAAAATTCTATAAATACTGCAATCAAGATATTTTTTAAAAATAAATATTATTTAATAATTTTCCGTATGTAAAAACAAAGTTTCATTACAGATTATATGGGATAAATATAAGCTAGCGGTATACGGTGAGCTGAATGAAGTTAACACAACTATCACGTAGGTAGGCTACAGCACAGCTCTATAAAGGAAGTAGCAATTATATGTCTTGTAAACAGTAAGTTTAAATTTATTTTGCAATACTGAATCAGACGTTTTTAAATGTATGCTATCAATTAGTAATGGCCCCTCCAAAAGATCAACAATGTGAACATTATGCCCATCAATGGCAGGCGCGATTTGAAACCCTTAAGTGTACTGCAGAGTATTCATGGTTGTTTGTTTGCGTCGTGGAGGATATAAAATATCGCTCTCTATAGAGGGAGTTAATGTGGCATGCGTGCGTAATGTATAGTTGCCCGGACTTGAGATTTTTATACAAAAAAATAGTTTATAAGATAAACACAATACATACCGTTCTCCACTATTTAAAATTTTAGTAATTAAATATGCATGAAGCGTAATGTTTAGTAATTATTATTAATGTTTGATAATAAGCATTAATAATAATTAGTTTGATATCTTACAACCATGCCTAATTTAATTTTGGTACAAACGTTCAACGCATCACTTTTTCTTCTAAATGTTACAATACAAAAAGTTGTAAATTGTCTTACGGCCTGTTGAAGATGTCAAGGATGAGAATTAATTTATAAAGTTAAAACATCAACAATCAAAAGATTAATGGCATTAGTTAAAATCTACAAATCTAACACAATAACAAATTGCGAACGGAAAATTTACAGTTAAAAGCCGGATGCTACAGTTGATAGTTGCAATTTCCGATAGTACTTATAACATTCGTAATGGGACATGGACAATGGTTTTACAGTTCCGAGCTTTGTAGATACGCCTGATCCTTTTAATAAAATAGCACAGTTTACTTCAATATTGACATTAAAAATAAATAATAGCTTTATTTGTGATTTACACATTATATTAGTTTAAAAAAAGAATTATTTCTTGTTGTCACAATCTACTTCCCTCACTAGCTCTGCACTTTGCATTAGCTATTAAGCTTAACATTTATTTTAAGAAACATCCTTTTGTGGGCAGTAAGTACTAAGCCAAACCAGTTACGTGCGTTAGAAAATATTGATTAAACACGACACAACTCAAATTCAATTCAAAATATTCTTTATTCAAATAGACTTACAAGTACATTTGAATCGTCGAAAGAACATGTCACTACCACCTGTTCGGAAGGCAGTTTTGTTGGAAAAGAGCCGGCAACTCAACTCAACAGTTGCTCTTTTAAATATAAATCTTACATTTTTTTATCAAATCCAATGGTAGTAGTATCCTGTCTGAAATTTAAATGACATCAATTCCACACATTTTCATCATTTAAATATTCCTAAACAGTGTTAATATGCTTTACTCACAAGCACTGGTTTAACATTTTCTTTAAATTTCGGAAGCTGCAAATGTCATTATAGACACGTGTACTCAGACGCATAAATGATTTATTAGCTATTTGGAGGCGATAATTAGGCGTTACAAGCTTATCTTTATCTACGTACATAACGTATTTAATCTTAATATAAGTACATAATTTAATGTAATGTAATATAAAATAAAATTTTACAAATTATATATAATTTGTATGTATTTGAAATGTAACAAAGAGTATAGGAATAAAAATGTACCTATAAATATAAATGAATAAAAGTTTATCAAAAAAATCTTAGTCGATATCTAGATAGAGAGTCACAGTTAAATGAATTTAATATTGAAAATGTTACGGTATTATGATAAGCAGATTAGTTTGAATGACGCCGTGGAAGAAACGCGGCGGGCGGTGAGTCCGGGGGGCCTCGGCTTTCTTCTGTGACCAACGTGCCAATTGACGGTTGCCATAACACATTTAGTGACATTTGATATGATACAATAACATTTTTTTTTTTTACAAAAAATAGACTGCGAACAATTTATTTGCCTGAATCATTGCGCCATTCAGAATTCTTAGTACGATTAATCATCATTATTGAATGCATCATCATCATAATCGCGTTACAAGGATAACATATTCTACTAGAGATCTGCATTTACTACGCATGAAATTATAAATATTATATATGAATGTATCAACGAAGGTTTGTTCTTTCTGTTACAATTGGTACATAATTAATTTAATAATATGCATTTTATACTGCTTGTATTATATACTGCTTATATATTCACTTAAGACAACCAAACTATTATATACACTATTATAGACAACTATTATGTAATAAAGGTACAGTATTGTTAAAATATTTTGTCATTTTGTTAGCTAAAGTTTTCCAAAAGATGCCCTGTGCAAAATAATATATACGCTGTAAATTGTGCTTATGCTTTTTTTAAGTGAAGATACTTATAGGTATGTATTGAATTTAAGGGTCTAATTTAGTTTTTTTATAAATGAAAAAATATTAACTTCGTATAAAATAATATAGTAAAAATATTTTAATATTAGAATGAAGCTACAAATGGCTCCTTCACTTTTTATCGAGTAGTGGGTATTAATTAGAGGTGCATCATTGAAAATAACCTTCTCCGTTGTCGGAACATCACATATTGACAGGACGCGATGACGGCGCGGCGCCTCTGCTCTCATGACTTGCATTGTACCTTCATTATGGCTGCTTGCACCGCGCCACTAACAAGCCTGGCTAATGCAATGAGTTGCAAATTCATATTCACGCCTTCACATACAATTACCACCTTTCCAACCCTTAATCGAAGACCTATATTCCTAATGGCTTTATATTTTAAAATACATATAAGTACATACAGAAACCGACCACAACAATTTTGATGACATTAACGATCTCCAACTAATAGAGAACTAATAAAATGAATATCTAGTTAAATTTGCCAGGTGTTTCAAATTGCCAAGTTTGAGCTTATATAAAATTGTTAACATAAAGTAGATACTAAATTATAATTGAAAAATATATAAGCGTGTACCCCTATCGAATGATACGATAGTGTGAAATTGGCCTACGTTGTACTTACTTGCCCTTTACCTGTACCTACGTGGTATCTATGTTTACATGATAATATTATGAAAGGATAAAGCCGACTGTGTTTTTTGTAGATTATCTCTTATAAAAGAATTGTTCTCGTGTATCAACTTTGTTCTATAATATTTTAGTGCTATAGGTAATTAAGATTATAAATATACCTTGGCATAAACTTTTATTTCAATTTTTTTTAATATAATTTAGATATAAAACCAATAATTATTACAAGTGGTAGCTTATCTACAATTTAACGTATTCATCTGTTTTCATAAGTACTAAAGTCGTTGAACTGTTTCTAATAGTACAACAGTACTCGTACACAATAAATTCATCGATACTTGAGCAAGTCTATATTAACATGAGTAACTTGCTATATTAAAAGGTCATTTGTGGCGATAGCAGGAAGCCGAAGCCACTTTGTGGTCAAGCTGTTTGAATCGTTTATACGCTTCAAGTATTAAAACCGCAATAGACATGACGTCTTAAATTATACTGTGTCCATCCGATAGTCAATAGAACGACTTACATTATTTGATAAACGTACGCGATTATAATGCCTGTTTTACTGTAACACAAGTTATTATTGCATGACCACTTAGTTTCTATTGATACGAACCCATAATAAGCGAAGTCTTTCTTATGATAAATAATTTAATAATTATTTTTTGTTCGCGTTTTTGTTGCAAATAATTAGGCAAATTATCATGAAAGATAAAATATGAGTGAGGTATTCATATATAAGTGTGAACTTTAAAAATAATATTTTTATTAGCATATAAAGTATACCTAATTATTTATAATTATGTTGATACGTGCAATTTTAAAACATTCAATGACTTTTTTCTTTTCAAATTATACTAGACGTTGTAGATATTTTGTTTTCTAGCTCTTTTTAAGGGAATAATGTTCCCATCGTCATGTTGAATAAATAACTACAAAAATATAAATAGTAATTTACTATTATGTATTTAAAATTTGTAAAATATATTTCGCAAAGCTTTTGAGCTTTACATACCGAAGAAACTAGAGGTTAATTTAACAAATGTTTATTTATCATTTGATATTAATTCAACGACTACACAGATAAAGTATAAATATAGAAAACTATTTCTTAAATTGATTAATATATTAAATATAGAATTTTGCAAATACTCCAACGGTGTACTTATATGCGGATTTATCTACACTTTAGAGTTCATAGCATCCAAAAGTATTAAACTAAATTTGAACATCTCTCAATTTAATGCTAATATTCATCACAATTATTTAGGTCTCCAATAAATTTACTTTAAACACTTAACTTGACAGATTTGTACATCATTAATTTTTTCTATTTATGTTCACGTTTGCATTGTTAAATTTGTCACGCGAGAGACGTCCCGTTGACTGACGCTGGCATAAATAACTTACCAGACGATTTAATGAACGCGCACTAAAATTGATTAATTCTTTATATTATTATTAATTATTATTTTTTGGACTTAAATTATAATTGTTTTATTTGTTTATTTAGAAATAATGTTAACCTGTTCCTATTTTATTTTAATTTGTTATTTTCTAAGCTAAGAATTTTAGTTAAGATAACAGTAATGTAAGTTGATATCGACTTTTTCTAATATTATTTAATTTTTAAATAATCTTAATCTTTATATATAAAATATAGAAAAAATAAAGATCTCTTCATCATCATCTTCTTAATTTTATTTTAACAAAAGCGTTCCTACTTTAAATAAAAATGCAATGTAAATAATCGTTGCAAGTTAAATTGTAAAGTATTAAAAATATTTAGGTGATCTACGTTAATAATATTTTAGTACTAATCGGCAGAGGTTACTAAAATTAATTGCAGTTCAGTAGGTTTTTACCTACTGAACTGCAATATATAATAAATAAGGTAAATTTCCTATAAGTAGGTAGGTACTCCACCAGTCTAAAACTGTAACTGAAATGACGAGGGCACTTAACGGTCGGCCGGAATGTCGCTGTCGTAAATATATTTTGCCGACAGCTTCATTTAAATACCTTTTGTCAATGAACGGGTTAAACACGTCGCAACGCCGATAAAAAAGATATATGGAAGGGTTTCCGTCGCTACCGTCCCCGCTGTATAGATTTATTATTTTCATAATTGCTTCGTGAGACAAATATTTTAATTAGATAAATTTAAACAAGGTTTACTTTATCTGTAACGCCGTACTTAAGTAATTTTTACCAAAATATAAAAGGTTTCACCATGTGACATTGGCAAAGTGAATTGTCCTCAACTGACACGCTCGAAACGCTCAAACTAAAGGGATGTAGAATAAAAATATTAAACGATTTATAATGTAAAGTAATATATTCTATGCATTTTAATATCTTAAGAACATTAAGTGTGGTAATAATTATGTAAAAATCCATCTAAGAAATATACTTTGTTGCAGTAAGTTTTTCGTCAACTAACGTACTAGGTACCGTATGTCGTACTAGGACGAGTATCGATTAGGTATAATTTATAATATTTCTTAAATATTAAATATTAAAAGTAGGTCAACTAGTAGGATTATATCAGTTATATTCACCGCAATATAATGTTAACCATACTAATAGCACTCTATGTTGAATACACATCTCAAAATGTTCGTCTAAAATAAACACTTCAAATCTGTCTAATCGCCACTTAAAGTGTTTAATCCTACAAAAAGCATCATCACTATTTAGATTGACAGATCTCGGGTTCTTTTGTGTCATTTTAAGTTAATATAAAATGGCCAATAGGTAACTGTTCCACGGATTTGTCGATTTCCACTCTCAGGGATGACAATGCATCAAGCACCTTAATCCCGACAACAGCTATTTAGGGGCATTACAAATAAAAGTTTGTCGGTCGGTTCGGCTCAATGCCACAATGGCCATTGACGGGGCTCCACGCTGCGCGCCGTGAATGGGCTAACGCCAAAAAAATCTATTAGACACGCATAATGGATTTGATGTATCGATGTGTCCTCATCGATTTACGAATGTGATTCTTTATTGATTGTATACCGATTTTATTAGCACTTTTCAATGGAATTGTTTAAACAAATAAGTGTAAGATTAAGAAAATTAAATAGATATCAATACCTATAGATCCTGCAAGATTTGGTACATTAGAAATATTTTTGTTTGGTATTTACCTACAATTAATTTAAATTATATTTTTAAGTCTCTGAAGCTAAGCATAGCAACTACCTATATAAATAAATATAAATAAAGTAAACACCATATTAAGTCTATAAAAAAATATAGTTGTGTGAAGCAAAATGTGTTTCCTATCAATGTTCCGTAAGAATTAGGTAGATACTATATGTCTATTGTTTATTAGTCAATGTAAAATTATAGAATGTATATTGTTGAAATAGAAAGATTACTTTCAATTGTAAATCTTATTAGAACAATGCCTTATTGTTCTTCTCTTCGACGCTCTGTAAATCTATTAAGTATATATTTTCAAATAGAAATTTAGAAACATGGAGTTAAATATACAGTACACACGACATAAAAAAATACAATACTAATAAAATAATAGATAAAGTTACCTACTGCCCTTAGGTTAAGAGCGAGATACCTCAAAACAAGTATACCTAAAAATAAACCTCTGGGATTCTTTAGTAAGTACATAAATAATTGTATGAACTGGGAAATGAAAACTCAATGAGATTTTTTTTACTAGATTTTATAGAGTAAATTGCCAAGCAATAAAATAATTTTATTATATTAGAAGACTAAAGAAGATCCTTATTATTATATACTATTTACTAATCTGTAAATTACAAATATTTACATAAATGTTATATAGATACCAACCTATGTTATATAGATATGCTATGTTATATAAAGGCGCATAAAGGCGAATGAATATATTATTAAAGAGCTTAAAAACTATAGGTATACCAAGTTATTATTAGGTACCTACATCAAGAAAAAAAACAAAAAACATTTTTTTTATTAATAAAGTGCAAAAAAATATTAACCTACAGTTTTTTGCTCATGCATTTATTACCTATTAGAATAAAATACATAAAATTAAGGTTAAATAATTTATATATCCCACTGGAAAATATACAATTTATACGATAAAGAAAGTAACGGTTAGTTATTTGTACCGACGGTAAGTCTGATGGGAGGTTACAATAGATAGGTATCTCAATAACAAATAGGTTTTGAGAACTATGTGTCCTTCTATGATCTTAACATTATCTAGCTGGACTAAAACCTACATACCTATACAAACATAAATATTGCTTTTATTATTAATTCAATATTTATTTGATATCAAAATGTATTTATTATATAGTTGTCTTATCCGTATAGTATAGCTTAATATATTATAGTATTATATTAGTCGAATATAAAATATATAATAATAAAATAGGTATTAAAAATAAAATATATATAAAAATAAACAGTGCCAAGATTTTGTTTTTTTTCTTAAACTTCTAATAAATTTACCTATAGACTTTTAACTAGAGCAATATTATCTTATCGTTGTTATCAATTTATTTTTGCAGTATTATGGTATAATACCACAGTTTATAGTAGTTCGTTATTATTTATTTACACTTTGTAAGTTGAAAGGAAATTCTAAGCAGCTGTAAATTATTAAAAAAATAAACTTACAATTGATTTATTAGGAGGCGCCGGAAGCGGCGCGTACATGTCAGTTATCATTGTCCACTAAAGGCACATATCAATAAAGCACAGATAAAAGTTAGCACAAAAGTTAGAAATACGTATTATCACTTTTAGTTGTAACGGAGGCGCGTTTACATGACGTCTCGAATCGCGGCGCGCGAGCATACGTTTACGAGTGCGGGTGAGAGCACGACGTGGGGGGCGGGGTGGGCGTCTCTAACCAATCCCGGCCTCTTATTCGACTCCGCCCACGCCATGCCCCGCCTACAAACTCGCCACGTATATCGATCGCACGCGCGACTCCATTTTATTTCGGCACCCTCGATTTGCATAAACTTTTTTATTTGGAGTTTACGTTAAGACGGAACGTAATTATTGCTTACTGTCATCTTATGTACCCAAAGATGGTGTTATTTTTATTGTCTCTCCTTAATAACATTTTTAATAAATAAAAAACTTTGTACCTTAGTATCTCTAATGAAATATAATGGAATTGATAATTAAGACCACTATCTACATTGTGTCTAACACATATTGTATTTTTAATACATATTGTACTTTACTGTCGAACATTACATTAAAGTATTTAACTTTTTAACTAGTTTTATAAAATAGTTTTACTAGCCATTCTGAAACAATTAATTAATTCTCTAAATACGCTTTGCTCACCGAGTAGGTAAGTGTTTCAATAAAATAAAAGACTTAATGTAGAAATCTTGGAAATGTATTTAAGTCGAGTCTTAAGTAAGCGTTATCCAAATTTAGGGTAAATAAAACCAACCCTAAAAATATTTAAATAACAAAAAATGTTAGAATCATGAAAAGATATCTGTAAATAATAATTACGAGCGGTCCTATGACATACCTACTGAATTATTAGGCCAATTTCGCACCAATTAATAATAGAACAACTGAATTTAACGCATACTGCATTTATGTACCTAATTCAGTTGAGATAAAAGTATTTGCATTATAAAGTGACTAAAGGCGCCGACAAATATGTCAATGGTGATGGATGTCCTTGTGGTCAGGACGAACGCTACAGAAGAGGAAAACTATACCTACCTATGAAAATCGAGGTCCTGGTTGAGTGGTCCGTGTGACACACTTGTACAGTGACAACAAGACGGCTTATAGCAAATTTGTTATCATAATGGCTACACAATTGCAATTACTATTGTAATGTGAGCGATTGAGAGGACTTAGAAGAATGACCACGAAAAAAAGATAAACAAGTCAAAAGAACTGGTTAACTAATGAAATAATATATATTTTTAATGGAAAAACTTGGCAGCTTGCAAAATGTGAATATGATGTTTTGGCCTCTCTATAGGTATCTTTTAAATGTCTAGAGTAACAAAGTGCTAGCCGATTGTTACACAAAACTAATCGACAAATTAAACCAAATAATAATTCATGATGATATAAAACATTAAATAAAGAAAAAATTGGATGGCGCCCTTCGCACCCTAGAAATTTATCGTAGCGACCGCTAAATATATCCAACCGAAACGTCGTCGCTTTAAGAATAGCTTAAGCGGCTAATAGTTTTATGACACGCATATCCGGGAGATATTCCTGAATATATTTAAGCAATAACCTTTCTTATAACAAATGCATTAAGACGTATCATCCCGTTCATTACCTTACGAAAACGACAGTTTCGGAGCATTATACGACATTAGATAGGGGAGCCATCGAGTTCATAAAGTAGTAAAATTGTAGATAGGTGCACGAAGGGTGAAAGGATAAAAATGGGCGTGTCCGAGGATAACGAAATAAAACGCCCGGGGCTCGACCGTGCGAACTCCGCTTAACGAAATAAACATTTTAATTTGAACACGAAATTCACGCTGAGATGTAAAATTACAGCATGAGTGGGCGTCAAACTGAAGTATATCGAGTTATGAGAATATTTTGAGAGCAATTGCAATTATGCATATTAGTAACATGTTATGAATGGAAAAATTTCAATTCTTTTTATCAGTAGGTATTACGTCCTATAAAAAACTAAGTAAATTTAGTATAAGTAGGTATATATTTCAGTATACTTGGAATGTTACAGTTTGTAGTATATTTCGTTTGTTAGTAGATTTAAATACGCAATTATGAAATTAAAATTGTTATTTTTTATTATTGCTAATTATTATCAAAAATTATAGCTTAACATTAAAAGAAATAAATAAATTTTACCTGCTGTTTCATCATAAATATAACATGTTACATTATATATATGTTTAGAGTCAACAGATTATTCAATAAGCAAATCAATCTGTACACAGTTTATTGCAAACAGCTGATAGACTGGACGAACCGGCGTCAACACAAATGACCGGGTAAATCTGCGGAAGTGAGTGACGCCGGATCATATCACAGACTATCACATTTCGTCAACACCATATGTGCTTTGATTTGTCTATTTGCGAACGCGTCGTAAGTGGTCATTTAGTAAGGTACATTATCAAACAAAAATATGGACATATTTTAATCAGAATTTGGTATACAAATTTAGATTTGTATGTTTGTAGACAATGTGAAATCGTTGCCGTTTCATATAAAATATAAAAAAAAAACAAAATATTAAAATAATTTATTAATAGAATAAGCGCTATAGGTAGGTATTTATTAAAAGGTTGAGTTTGACTTGTACTGCTGCATCTGTGATCTAGATATAGAGTATGTTATAAAAATATAGAAAATATAAGCCTATAGGTGGTACTGTATTCATAATTCGTCAAAGAAACGTAAGTTTTGATATCATTATATACCTACTTACTAAACTTAAATTAAGAGTATCATATGTAAATAAGTCATAATTGCAGAAAAAAATTATAATTATTGTAACATAAAGTAATAATATATACGTATTAGGCAGCTCTTGTAGAATGTACAAAAATTTGAACTTAAAAAAGTTACTTCCTCTTATACCTTGAGAGCGATAGCTTTTCGTTCAATGCTTTAAAAGAGAGTATTGAAATATATTTTAAGTCAATCTTTTGTACCTATATTATTTTACATAGGTATTGTATAGATTGTAAGGTACTTATAGTATTTTAAGTATTGGGCTTTCCTAGTCAAAGTCGTCAAGAATACTGAGCACGCAACTTATATCTTCCACGGGGGGACACTACGTCTCCCTAAAGGTAGAAATTCTGAAGTGCCTACGCTTTAAAAGTTTAAGCACAAATAGCAGTTATTACAACTAACGGAAAGTCTATGTTCGTAGCAAAGTAAACTTAAGTCGTTTAACTTCCTGACAAGCAAATAGAACCTTTGTGGCGATTGAAATAAAGATAATACTGCCTTAGCTGCCGACTTATAAGGTAGATATACATTTGAGATACATAATAAACTACCTTACAAGCTCTCTAAGGAACTCCACTTGGCCCCCATGAATTTTCTTTACATTTGGTATGTGTCATGGATAGCCACTTCTAAGGATTTCCACTTATAGAACCGCCGTTATTTAAGTTGTATAAAGTTTCTGAAGGTTTTTTTCTATTTAATTTTTTCGAATGTGTGATACAGTTATAAAGATATGATAAATCCAATCCTCACAGTCGAATCGAATTTATGTCAGAAGGACTGGGGTCCGATCGTGTGTTGTGTCATTGTGTATATTTTCTTTAACCTCACTTCAGTAAGCAGAGAGCAAGAATAGTAAGAATATAAGTGAAGGTAGATAAAAGAATAAATATACGTTGTTTAAAGATCCAACTTTTTGTCATATATTATTTGCCTATACACCTAACTACTTTTGTAGACGCCTTTTTTCTTTGAATCAAAATTCGCACAATGACTACCTAGTTTCTATATAATTTTCTATTAGATTGACAAAATATATTTTTTTAGTTTTTCATTAATCATTACTTAATATATTATGTAATTGTAATCAAAACTTTATAAGCTATTCAAATAAAAATATCAATGAAAAATTATAATAAATCTATATTTTTAACCATTAAAATGAAGGTAGACATCAGGATTTATATTTTAAGCATGAATAGACACCCTGGCCACACGTGAATTCCAAAACTAGCCTGAGGCGCACTTGTAGGCTGTATTGGCATTGTATTTCAACACTTAATACATTTCAGAATGGCCCTACGAATTCAATAGGAAAGTTATTGAATGCTTTAACTATAACTCATGTTCTGTCCAAGCACAAATAAGTATATATATTTCTAAATACTTACCAAATATCTACAAAGACAGGAACTTATGTAATATTAAATAATTTATATTTATATAAATGTAAGTGCCCTATATATATATATATTTTAAATTCACTTACAATTAATTTACTACATATAAATTCATATTAATTTATGAAGCGCGACTAATCTGAAGAAAGCTACACTATATTTAAATAATACAAATGCAAGAAGTAAGCCCATCTACACTTAAAGTGAACATTCGCCATTTACTTAATGATAATGCAAGAAACATTTGCCTAAGGGTAAACATTTGGTACGTAAATGCTATGAAGCAAAGTTAATAATCGTATTTAAGAGCAACTAAAGGAGGTGAGATAAATTAATGATATGTGAAATTTTTGATTGACAGCTTCAGCACCTATTGGTAGCGGGTGGAAATATGTGCGTCTAAACGTTACCATACAGACAACCGGTGATATAAAAATTTATTTACATTATTTTATAAAAAGTGTAGTGTGAATAAAACTGATTTTAATCGCTTATAATTATTTTCAAATCGCCTTTCATAATCAAATATCTACATATCGGACATTACGAAAAGATAACTTTTTCCAATTATAATGACCGATAGACACAAAGATTGTAATAATAATGGTTATTTCTTCGCGGAAATATTTATTGTCTGTGGACATCACGTGGCAATTCCGTAACGAATGAATTACTGGCAACATGCTTACACTTCAGTACAATAGCCATTTCACAGTATCGATGGCCAATCAAAACAAATTACCGATTTCGTCGTCCGATATTCGTTCCGATATAATTTACCGAGTTCGTGCTCATTTTGTTAATTTTATCTGGCAAATAAGAGAAAACAGTTAATGCTACATAAAATTATCCTGTAATGCCCGCTACATCGAATCTTTGATATTACAACATTGTATAGAATTGTATGCAAAGTTTAAATATTTTGCTAGAGTGTCGAACAGAACACGCTCTCTACTATACTTACTTAAATTATGTATTGAAATCTGATTATTTGTATATTACTTTTCCTGGTCATTTACATACTAATGAATTATTTTTTTCCTTTTTCTCTCATCTCATCTATTCATGTAGTCAGTCATTTAGGCGTTATTATTTTACATACACACTTTATTTAACAGTAGATGACATCACCTATTTTATTAATTAACTGATCTTAATGTAATAATATTTAGTTATATTATTATATTTTTAATTTATACTTTAGTGAGTATCCAATTGTTACGCCAATAATAACTAAAAAGTGAATATTCCATTTGTAGTTTTAGTGTTCTCTGTGCAAGGCAAAGTAATTACGACTTTACAACTTTCAAAATAATACTATCGCAAAGTATGTTAATGAAGACTTATTATACTAAAAGATTGTTAGTAGGTACTAAAATTATTATTGCGCCAAAATTATAAGTTTAGTACTTACTAAGATCTTCATGTCCTTAGGATCCGCAGACACGGTGTCAATACTAACCTGAAAGGAGATAGGAAACCTTAAATAGCTTTTTCTTATCATATTGTAGTAGGGACTCATCTATACTATAAATATGATGGTTTAGGTGTGCCTATTTATAGACATTTAATTTCGTATTTATATTTTTATGATACAGTTAGAATTATAACTTAGTTCATATCTACTTACATGAATAAACACTAAACTTAATTAAGATGAAAAATTATATCAACGCATTATAAATATATCTATATTTGATAAGCCTACCTCTGTTTCATGGCACAAAAACAGAAACTAATTAGAGAGTCCCTAAAAAGCTATCATAATTCCGTGGGTACACGAGCGAATTTAATTTAGAAGGTTTTTAATTATGGCAGCGGACTCGGCCGGTTTCGGCGCCGAGCGGCGGCAGCCCTGTAATTATGGGCAGTAATTGCGAAGCCGAGGCCGAGGCAAAGACCATAGTCCCTGCGTCCATCTAGTTCTGTGTTGTGCCACTGAAATAAGGATGCAGCATTTTAATGACACTACGTATACTTTAAGTAAGAGCTGTCCGAAAGAATAAAGTTAATTTAACGAATTTATGCATAAGTTCCATAATTTTATAATTTAATAAGAATATATTTATTCAATGAAATGCAGTTGAGATCGGAAATGTTATGATAATATATTCAATATAATATCAACAATTGCAGAGGCAGGCAATTATTGTTATTGCGAAAAAAGTCACTTTACCATAATTAAGAAAGTTATGTTCTTACGAGTAAGTAGGTACATAAACGTTGGCTGTTATACTATTACCAGTAGGTACCAGTAGTAATGAAATATGCGCGTTATATCTCTAGGATATTATGAATGCTTAAACAATCATAAAATTAATTTCATTTCTATTTCTTCTATAATTTAAATGTAAATAATTGCATTACATAAAAGTGATAATGTATAACACATTAAAATAAAGTAGCTATTGCCAGTAATTTCTTATGGGGGAGTAGGAAAGTATGGGTAATTACACACTACCTACGCATGAACTTTTTCAACTTTTTATATTAGAATGCAACAGAATGAATAATAACTATAATAACTTAGTGACAGATGTTTATATTTTTATAAAAGACTTGATATTCAAAGTTTTGTATTGACTTCAGATATGTATTCAAAATTAAAATTTGATAAATATGTAATATTAAAATAATACAGCCATTTACTTAAATAAATACATATAAACATGTATAGTATAAACGTATATAGTAAGATCGTAATAGAGACAGCATCTGACTGTCATCGCGATGAGTGTGGGTTCGGTCCCTACTCGGGGGACTGATTACTATTTTTAAATTATATCGAAAAAGAGCGACATAGAGTTCTGACGAGTCTGAAGTCATGTCTTAAGAGTAGATTTCATCTGCCTTTTTAGCAGCGCGGGAAAAAGCGTGAAACTCCTTTTTTATAATATATAAAACCAGAAAGCGATATTTAATAATAAAAATAGGTTAAAAGGATTGCATTTAATTATGATGACTGGCTCGTCGTGCACCGGCAGTATATTTTAAGCCCACATTATGATAATTACACACTCACACACTTACCAAACGAGAAAAAAATCATCTACTGTTTGTGATCTGCCGTTGCTAATGCTTTACAATTAGATAAAGTATCAAATCTTTACCTAAATGACAGATTTTTTTTATATTAGGAACATTCAGGAAGATGCAGCGTATGACCGTAAACGTGATGATTGTTTGTGACCTCTGGTAGTAGTAAGTACTAATTTCTCTGTGTATAGTGCACGCGACTGGGTAAAGCTAAATAATTTGATTTGAGCAAAACAATAATAAATAAATACCCACACACTTTTTCATTTTATAATATACCTGTAGGTATAAGTTTAAGCTAGGAGCAGTTTCTATATAATAACCAACTTCTCACATTTTATGTAATTAGAAGTTCTAACTGAGAAATAACAATACTTGTATGATAAAATAAATTGTGGATAACTCGTTCTAGACTCTATGACTTGGGCTGAACAAAAATATTATTTTAAAAAAAATCCAATAAATTTTTGTAACGACTTTTGTGAACTCTAAATAATAAATGAAAATCTAATATATTTCACACACATTCATTCCGTAAGACAACAAAGGAGAATACAGAAATGGTCGACAATAAGGCGTCTAGTGTGACGACGCGGCGGGAGGTGTTTGTGCTGTAATCACTCATAATCATACCAATTAAATATTTTTATTCCCATTCGTTCCTTTGTTACCTTGCTTTGTTAAATTCTTGTGAACGTCTTTTATTCATACCTTCGTGTTTGGTTTCGCGTGAACTACCTAATTTACACTTTGCCCGATATAGGGCAATTAGTTTTTTTTAAATGAAATACGTATACATCAACCGTTGTTAATTGTTATAAATAATATATACATTATTAGAAGCTTATTATAATATTACCTTCGCAAATTAAGTTATTGGGATTGTAGTATGTTTTATTGTAATCAAGTTCCTGTAAATCTAAAAAATAATAACCAAAAGAGTAGCATTAGGATCTCTTTATCTTCTAATCTTTTATCACCTCATTGACTCTACTTTCCACCCATCTGGTGAGGTCGGAACCAATTTACATTAAAACGACGACGACGTATCTGATGAACATAATATTTAAATCACGTGTTACACCTATCTTATATTGTCAATTACAATCACAATACAATCATACTGTACACTCTATCTCAAAAAAATATTGACTTGGATACACAATTTGCATGTAATGACATTATTTAAACAATCTGACATTTTTTATAAAAGGCTTACATATTACAGTCATTAGTCACTGTAGTTGTAGATTACTTTTATCGATAAAAGTGTAGTCGATACGTCAAGTTGACAAGAATGAATAAATTATAATGGCATAACCTTAACATATTAAAGGAGGTTACAGAACAAAAATTACAGTAATTAGAAGAAGTTTCATTAATCAATTTTTAATATCAGCGATGTTGCTCTGATGAATAAATATGATACTTATTAAATACATTTCAAAACGAACAACATGTGGGACTCATGTATGCACTAGTTCTTGTTTAATAAGGAAAAAACTGTTAAAAATATTTCTATATTTTTGGTCTTCTCATTAAGTTTCCTAAAGGTTAACATGAATAACGAATATTATAAAATACCTACTATATATTTTCTCATATTAGTATACAATATACTAGAATAAGTATTAAAGAATGATAATTCCAAAAAAAAGACTAAGGCTTTTAAATTTTTTTATAATAATGTGTATCTGTACAAATATTTTACTGATAGTAGCGATTATTATTATTCCATTTACCTCGTTGAAATAATTATCGTTGACATTGTGAGGCGCAGGGTGCGAGACCCCGTGTTGTTGATAGTACGCACAGTTCATGGCAGCCCATAAATCCCTTACGTTAACATCACACGCGAATACGTATCATAAGCAAAATATCTTATTATCTCGTAATAAAGGAAGAAAAATCCTTAAGTATCGTAACGAATCGATGCCGCGGCTGAATCTCGCCTACTAATTGCAGGGTTCAGTGGTTGACTGAGCGCGGCCACGGTCTTGCTCATACACTCTCTGTTTCACTCGTACGTTGCGCTGTCCGTGTGTTTGTTTACGCGCGGGGCGGGTCGCGCAGGGCGGTTAGGGCGGACTCACGCGAAACTAATATAAAACGAAAACGCATTTATTCGTGTAATCAAGTTTTGAATAGATATTATTTGTTAATATCCAACTCGTAAAACTATTAAAGCTTAATGCAAATTGTCGAAATCTTGATATATAACAGAATACCTGTTTGTAATAAAGCTAGCAGTTAAATATCATAAACATATATAAATAATTGCTAATAGGTATATTTATAAATGTATAAATAAATAATCATAACTTTTGTAGGTACCTAGATTCATATATCTATTGAAAATTCCAGCTGTTCATTTTGATGAAATCAAGAGAAAAAGATTTAACGAGAGTAATATTTTTTTACATCTCAAATGTAATAAATGTTTCCGGTTTGTAATAAAGTATATATGAATCGTTACCCCAACGCCATTATAAAAATTGGTTCATTTTTTACGCACCCAATCTGTGTGGGGCGGATACGCCTCATATGACAGGATGCACTTTTCTCATTCTGATATCACGCGAATCTAGTCATAGGATACTTTACCAGATGTTTCTCTTCACGGACACATCACTACTACACCTAACAAATTATTAAATTATATAATATGTAAGTAAAATAAGTACATGGTTCTACATTATTTTATAATATTATCCACGACATGACGCTAATTTAATTTGAATAAAACAAAACGTCGATAAGAGCAACGTATCTAAATATATGATATATTTCTACAATTCGTTATTGCGGCAAAATTTATAGAGTTGGTGGGAATGTCTTTATTATTATGAATGCTATGTGTTTTTTGTAGTTTTCATATTCATTAACTACACACAGTTTTCAATTATTTCAACAACAATGCTTAGATGTCGTCGTGATAGACCATTTTGTGTAGAATATAGAATAACATGTGCAAATAACAGTGATTAGAACACGCGGGGCGCGGCGCGTGTGCGTAATTATTGTAATCTGCGCTCGCGCTAGCGTCGCCCCGTACTCTTCACATGCACTATTTCTATTATTGTCATTACTTCTTAAGTTCAAAGTACTAAAATAGTGCTTTCCGCTATGTATAAAACAGAAGTACTTCTTAAATGGCTTAATCTTTGATGCACTTATACAAAACCTCTATGTACCTACATACTAAAAAAACTGTATAGTAGGTAAATCGGCATCAACATTTTTTATTTCCGTATCTCAAAAATCCTTATAAAATCATTTTGTTGTACACCAAAATGTGACAATATGTGTGTGTCAGACTGTCTGTCTATCTGTCCGTCTGTCTGTTAAGACAATTTTTCTCAATACAGCGTGGTGGTATCAAGTACAAATGACAAAAAATACATATATACTCAGTTTTTTACTTTATTTTTAATTTTGGCACGAAGTAAGAACTAACAGTAGTTAAAACAAATACTACTTTTGTAGCTTGTACCTACCTATTTCTCATTGAACTACTGAAGTTGATACGGAACCTTGATGCGTTAGTCCCATTTTAAAATATATAGAAACATGTAGTGAAACTTTGTATGGTATAAGAATAAAAGTAATATTTATCATAAGTAGCATTGCGTAAAAAGATTTTTGGTATAAATAATATAGAGCACGCGCTGCGCGCACGCATCTGGAGTTGCCGCCCTCGTCCCGCCCATCACCAGGAACTGTAGGTTTCAAATAACATCCACAATGAACTATGTATACTGCTATTGTAACGTATTGTACTACTGTATCATTATATCAAAGTCCTATATAATTATAACATAATTTCTATTTAAACTTAAAAAATATTTTAATATTTCGGATACCTAAGGAGGTGTCTGGTGATAGTATAAATTTTATATAAACCATTAATAAAAATGAAACGGTTGGATAGATGTGTATATCTGAGTGAGTACTAGAAAACATGTAAGAAATGTTTAACTATATATGAAACATAACTACCTACCTATCCCTACCTATAAAATACTCTTCCATTGCTAAGTGATCGGGAGACAACGGACAGCAGGAATCACGCTGCGTGGAAACTTTGCTGAAGCTGAAATTTGGGTCCTTAGGGAGAGAATCACTAAGATTATATCCTAAAATTATTTTAATAGTTCACGCAAATGAAATTGCGTACTACAAGTTGTTTTTAATAAAAATGGAAATTCTTTCTACTTTGTTATTGCTTAAGGCATATAAATATGTGGTAAATACTTACATTTACTATTGCTGTGTACAACTTAAAAAATAGTCGAAGAGGTATGTATGTACCTACATATATATTATATTGATTAACATACGGGTTTATTAAATTCGATTCTACTACCATCGTATACTTATACAATATTCGATTTGTACTACACGCCAACTCAATGTTATAACAAAAATATATTTCATATGAATAAAAAGTATACTTGTTTAGGCATCATACGTCGGAACTAAAAGCTGAATAATTTTATCAGATGCAACAGTCGATTTTATCCAACCAAAGATAATCTCTTGTGATCTACCCATAATATTGTCGAAATTGCATTCTAAACACGTGTGATTTCTCTTTTTTGACATGCACATTGTAATACGTAGTCCGCTTAGCACTATTCATTGGGCCTTTCAATAGTTCTATAGGGGACATTTGACGACCGTTTCCTATGCAAAATTCTGCTTAATCCCGGTATAAAGGCGTACATGAGAATGCTTCCGTAGAGCGAACTGTAAATGCAAGTGTTGACACAATGAGTCCGCGATGTGATGTTCATTTGACAAAGATATTGAGACGTCAGTATGCACTTATACAATGTTTACGGACATAATAGGATTAGCAGTCCGCTTTAAATTGTTTGCTGATATTAAATATGATATTTAAGATTTCTTTTTATAACAAGTTATAAGAACTGTATTAGTGAATACCTGTGTTAAACGTTTTAAAGTATATGTGATTTTTGAATAGTAGAGATAAGTGTTTATAACTCTATACTTACATATGTATATATACTAAATTTACAAAATTTATGAGTACAATATATTTTTCAAATAATTGGGATATATTTAAAGTAGTATTACAACAAATAAATAAGAATTGGACATTTATTTAATTGAGACATGCAAACAATCGACTTTGGAAAGATAGCTCAGAGCATGAGTGGTGCATGATACCATAGCTAACATATAACTGTCGACGAGATGCGCCAAACAAAACAAACCAGCATGCTCGTGTGGTAATAGTGTTTTCACTCTGTAACGATAACTACATAATAGTCGAGAGCTTTTACGAGCTTTTGTGAGCTTGTCGAAACTCCTACTTGAGTTTTTTTGTCATGAATGCTGTCCTGCACTGTGCATTTTACAAGTCTGAATGTTATATTGAATACTTATTTGTCCATGAAGGCAGGATTCTATCTTTATATATCTAATTCTATCTTTATACTTTTAGTAGAATTTAAATTTTGTAGCTAATTGAATTAGATATATGCATAAACATATTAATAAGCATGTTATATATACAAAAAGCAAAATTTATCAACATCTATATAAAAAACAAAACACACTTAATATTGACTACGATAATAGCTAATGTGATTGAAATTGTAAATTAGTAATATGATTAATCAGGAGGATCTACGCTATTATTTCAATTTTGAAAGACGCATATCTAATATTTGGTTAATATCTTTTTGTTTTGCTTCCCAATCATTTCGTTACAGGAAAATGTGAGCAGTTATATGTCTACACACTTGTAGCCACACATATTATTATAGTAATCTTTACATTTTATTCAATCTATACTTGCATACCAATATTATAAAGCTGAAGAGCTTTATCTTTATTTGTTTGGACGGGCTCATTCTGAAAACTACCGGTTCGAATTGGAAAATTATTTATATATCGAATAGTTATTAAACAGTTATTCAGAAGGGTTATAGGCTATATATTACATCACGTTAATTACATTATGTAAACCACTGAACCTGCGGCCTCATATGTCACACTCAGCTTTACATGTACATAGTTCTATTTGATCACGGAGGTGAAGCCGCCAGTAAAAGCTAGTCTCTAGTATAGAAATAAATAAATAAATTATGTGGTGTTTTAAACTGAATCTCAAGGCATAGGTTTATAGAGTATACTAAATCGAATATATAGTACAAAATTTATTTCGAAACATAGTATCATTAAGTTATTCATCATTTTTTTCATTTAAGCCACTAATGTTATGGTTCTTTTTGTTCAATATTTTAGATTAAAAGGAAAGATGGCTGAAAGAGGTGAAGGGGTAGAGGGGATGCTTGATAGCCGTTATAAATCAAGATGCTATCTGCGCGTAATGCCTTCGCCGATACTAAAGGGTAAGTCGTTCTTTATAAGATTCAGTCGAAATTTAATTTGTAATATTGAAATTTCAAAAGTAATACATAATCGACAGTGCTCATTGTGAGATGACCAAAACGATAAATATGAGCATCCTTCTTTTCTCATATTTCTCGAATATTATATTTATGATTAATAAATACAATTTTAACTACTTTTTAATGGTTAATTATCAAGCTGTAGGGAAATTAATCTTCAAGCGGGTGTAATCTTAACATTTAGCAAGTTTCTCATATTTCTATTTCAAAGATATTATAAATTTTAAATAATGCCATTGTAAAAGCAATAATCAAATCTTACAAGGTATAATTATAGGCTACAATGTATAATTCCGAAGCTATTCATTAAAATTCAACTAAAGATGAAAACAACAGAGATCTGTAAGAATAACAAATCAAACGCAACTCGACGATGGCCAGAGGCGCCATAAATCAGACGCGCGCTTAGACCTCTTAGCTTTTCTAGATAGAGATTTATCCCGTAATAACATGTTGCTTTTCACTATATCAACTGCCGAATTATCCGGTAGAAACAATGATTAATAGTATAGCTGCCGGAGTAATGATGGGACGATGACTCGTTGCACGCTATACAATTGTATAGCAATTGCTCACCTAGCGTTGAACGTCTACTAAGTACAAGAAGATCCTACCTGATAAGCTTCCATAGCTAGTTTTCACGTACAAAAATCTATATAAGATTTATTTTACGTTTTTTCAATATTTAAAAAATGTGTAGTTACATTTATATATATTTATTAAAATATACAAATAAATCCTATGACTTTTCTAGGATTCTTCAATGTTACATAAGTTAGTGGTCAAAAATAGTATGTTGGTACATTTATAAAAATAGTAATTCTTTAATAAACACTAATAAATTATAAATTGGCATACTTACAATCACGATTCAATTGTATTTGCAGTGTAACTATTCAACTGACCTACAATTCACTTTAATTAAATGTTATCTTTAATTAAATTGCAGATGATAATTCATAAAAATAAACCATGATTGTAGTGCAGCTAGGAAGTCTTTATTAAGATTGCGACTGCAAAGAGGCGGACCTACTAACTTGTACGTGAATTTGAATAATCGCATTACAACCGAACATTATTGAACATTCAAATAATTTCAAGTGATCAATATTTTACTAAAGGTTCTGTTGTACAAAGGCAATTTATTATGTAAATTACTAAAAATCATTGTTTAATCTTTAATATACAATTATTTGCATATTAACAATTACATTTAAAATCAATGCAATGATAATATAAAATAAAATTGGTATTTTATTTTTAAATATCTCGTGTATTAAAAAATAAAAACCTACAAATACAATAACCTACAAACCAAGATTCAAGATTCTGCACATTCCAGAGTTTGCATACATCTCGCAGTTGATCGGCCATATTTCAACAGTAATGATAGCGAGCGAGCGTGATAATAATTGTTATTACTATGATCCACATCTGCTATTATTTTATAATTGAGGGCTTTTGGGTGAAACCCTACAATTATAAGAAGAGCCTCGAGCTACACCAAGCAACATGCAACGAACGCGTTTTTGCTCCGTCCAGCCGCGTCGTTGCCCAAATTAGTCTTCATATGTGTCTACTTCAATGTACAAATTTCAAACCTATATTAATATAATAAAAATATCTATTTATTATGTTTCATTTACATATCTAGTATCGTTACAAACTTTAAAAACTGTCAGTTCATGTCCTATTCTACAAGATATTTTTGAATTTTATTTATAAAAATCTACATCGGCTTAATCTTCTAACTTTTTTTATTATCTGCTAAAATCCAATACATTTATTCCGATCATTTGATTAGTCCCTACATTCATCGAATGAAAATCTATACGCAGCAATCTCACGGCTTGCTTGGAGAATTCATTATTTATTATGAATATTAGTCAATTTTTATTTAGTCAAAAAGCGGGGGGCTGGCGGCGGGGCGGTCTGCCTGCAATTAAGTAAGGCTACCCTGTAATTATGGACAGTAAATTTCTGGACGCGTTCTGACCGCGATGCGTATATTGTTCTAACTGGAGAACATATACAGATAAGTGTACTGCGATCCATTCTTATCTACTTAAAATGTTCTCTTATAGCTGTCATCGACATTAATATTGAAATGAATAGAGAAACGATTAGAGAATAGAGAATCACGTTGTTCGTTTATAAATATGAGTTCTAAGTTCAGTATTAGTTAAATTATTTGACACTGTTTTTTCATGAACAATTCGTAATGGTAAATATGATTACTGCCGCTTTAAAAACAATAATGATTTCTTGCATTTGTTTATAAATATTAATGAGTAAAATAATTTCAAAACGTCGGTTTATTAGTCGGTAAAGTTTCAGCTGGAATAGGGACGAGGCGATAAAAAGAGAAGTTAATTACATATTGGCTTTATCTTCATAAACATCTTGATGTAGTTTTTTATGAGCAACACAAATACCTTCTTTCTTATTACTTTCAACATAGTGCTCATAATAAAATCAAAAATTCGTTCTAACGTCCATTACGACTATAGCGTATAATTGAATTTTATTTAAGAACAATTCACAGCGACTCATTTTAACAGTTTTATTAAAACAGAGAGAAATTTTATGCATACGTTGAAAACATTTGAAATATGAACTTAATACTATGATCCGTTTTGGAGATTAGGTATAAGCAAACATAATAGGTATATCTATATATAAAATATATTATCGTTTAGTTGTAAACTTGTGTCTAATATTTTTTTTTTGGTTTGTTGTAATGTCAAATATGATATTTTTTCATTTACATAATATTACATGATATCCATAACAAGGTATAAAGGCTCGAACGTTTCGATCTCTGACCCTCATTCATTCACAATCAGAATGATGTCGTGACACGTAATGCTTGTCGTTGTTGTGTTCAGTCGTGATTTTGAGACACAATGGAATTCCCGCCATGATTCGCCAGAATGTCGACCATTCATACTCCTTGCACTATATAGAAGTGCCGTTCGACCAGCTCTACACTATTAAACATGCGTTGAAATTTTATAATAGCTTATTGCTTTGGAAAATTCTTGTTATAATCACTTTTTTCAATTATCGTGAAAGTTATATATCTTCCCTAAATAATTACTCATTAATTGATGGGTACATTTACTTATAGGTATCTAGAGCGGGTTCTATATAATATATCAATAATGCATATGAACAAAGCAAAATAAAATATGTTTGAATGGACAGATACATCTTATTGCCCTTTCTATAGTAAACTATTATACTATTTACTTAAATTAGTCATTAGTCAACAAATTATATTAATCAGTTATATTATTATTCTGATTTATTCTAACGTGTTTCAGTGAATTAAAGAGAGATAAATATAATGTAATATTAAATTAATTATCCAACGTCCGTAGAAAAAGGAAGGGCGACTTGCGACCATTATTTGCATACAATGAACGTGCGTGGGCGCATTCCCGAGCGCCTTCGGATTTTAAAAGTAAACTTTCATAATGTATATTCTCTTTTGGATATTCGTGCAAATACAAA
Source organism: Dione juno (assembly GCA_037127375.1). Classification (NCBI taxonomy): domain Eukaryota; kingdom Metazoa; phylum Arthropoda; class Insecta; order Lepidoptera; family Nymphalidae; genus Dione; species Dione juno. The sequence continues at coordinate 8,339,747 of JAXRJS010000041.1, read as the reverse complement.
TCATGTATATAAACCAATGAAATAGTCAAGTATCTACTACTATCTACTCTAACTCTAACTACTATATTCTCTACCATATAAAAAAGTTATATTGACATTAGCATGAATGAATTTATGGAGAACAATTTATAGATGGCCGTAAAAGGCAGAAACGAGGTCCTTTACTGTGCGGTTATACCTTCTACATCCCAAGCTCCGTATCATCCGAGGAAAATTAAGTTCACCTCTTAAATATCATTTGATATAAATATATTAGGTATATAAGACCATGCAATAATAATATTAATTAACTATTTAGTATAGAAAAAGGATCATTGACTCTCTTAGGTTATACCTAAAGAAAATAATGTCCAGTAAGAACTATTTAAGCGTAATTTTAATAGCGCTGTAGTTGCATGCGCAAGCGATCCTGCAGCGTCTAACCCAAGTGGAGACAGTCTGCTTGGTATATGAGTACCACTCGTCTGGAGGGCATCTTTGTCCTATCTTTATATATCTAATTCTATCTTTATATATCTAATTCTATCTTTATATATCTAATTCTATCTTTATACTTTTAGTAGAATTTAAATTTTGTAGCTAATTGAATTAGATATATGCATAAACATATTAATAAGCATGTTATATATACAAAAAGCAAAATTTATCAACATCTATATAAAAAACAAAACACACTTAATATTGACTACGATAATAGCTAATGTGATTGAAATTGTAAATTAGTAATATGATTAATCAGGAGGATCTACGCTATTATTTCAATTTTGAAAGACGCATATCTAATATTTGGTTAATATCTTTTTGTTTTGCTTCCCAATCATTTCGTTACAGGAAAATGTGAGCAGTTATATGTCTACACACTTGTAGCCACACATATTATTATAGTAATCTTTACATTTTATTCAATCTATACTTGCATACCAATATTATAAAGCTGAAGAGCTTTATCTTTATTTGTTTGGACGGGCTCATTCTGAAAACTACCGGTTCGAATTGGAAAATTATTTATATATCGAATAGTTATTAAACAGTTATTCAGAAGGGTTATAGGCTATATATTACATCACGTTAATTACATTATGTAAACCACTGAACCTGCGGCCTCATATGTCACACTCAGCTTTACATGTACATAGTTCTATTTGATCACGGAGGTGAAGCCGCCAGTAAAAGCTAGTCTCTAGTATAGAAATAAATAAATAAATTATGTGGTGTTTTAAACTGAATCTCAAGGCATAGGTTTATAGAGTATACTAAATCGAATATATAGTACAAAATTTATTTCGAAACATAGTATCATTAAGTTATTCATCATTTTTTTCATTTAAGCCACTAATGTTATGGTTCTTTTTGTTCAATATTTTAGATTAAAAGGAAAGATGGCTGAAAGAGGTGAAGGGGTAGAGGGGATGCTTGATAGCCGTTATAAATCAAGATGCTATCTGCGCGTAATGCCTTCGCCGATACTAAAGGGTAAGTCGTTCTTTATAAGATTCAGTCGAAATTTAATTTGTAATATTGAAATTTCAAAAGTAATACATAATCGACAGTGCTCATTGTGAGATGACCAAAACGATAAATATGAGCATCCTTCTTTTCTCATATTTCTCGAATATTATATTTATGATTAATAAATACAATTTTAACTACTTTTTAATGGTTAATTATCAAGCTGTAGGGAAATTAATCTTCAAGCGGGTGTAATCTTAACATTTAGCAAGTTTCTCATATTTCTATTTCAAAGATATTATAAATTTTAAATAATGCCATTGTAAAAGCAATAATCAAATCTTACAAGGTATAATTATAGGCTACAATGTATAATTCCGAAGCTATTCATTAAAATTCAACTAAAGATGAAAACAACAGAGATCTGTAAGAATAACAAATCAAACGCAACTCGACGATGGCCAGAGGCGCCATAAATCAGACGCGCGCTTAGACCTCTTAGCTTTTCTAGATAGAGATTTATCCCGTAATAACATGTTGCTTTTCACTATATCAACTGCCGAATTATCCGGTAGAAACAATGATTAATAGTATAGCTGCCGGAGTAATGATGGGACGATGACTCGTTGCACGCTATACAATTGTATAGCAATTGCTCACCTAGCGTTGAACGTCTACTAAGTACAAGAAGATCCTACCTGATAAGCTTCCATAGCTAGTTTTCACGTACAAAAATCTATATAAGATTTATTTTACGTTTTTTCAATATTTAAAAAATGTGTAGTTACATTTATATATATTTATTAAAATATACAAATAAATCCTATGACTTTTCTAGGATTCTTCAATGTTACATAAGTTAGTGGTCAAAAATAGTATGTTGGTACATTTATAAAAATAGTAATTCTTTAATAAACACTAATAAATTATAAATTGGCATACTTACAATCACGATTCAATTGTATTTGCAGTGTAACTATTCAACTGACCTACAATTCACTTTAATTAAATGTTATCTTTAATTAAATTGCAGATGATAATTCATAAAAATAAACCATGATTGTAGTGCAGCTAGGAAGTCTTTATTAAGATTGCGACTGCAAAGAGGCGGACCTACTAACTTGTACGTGAATTTGAATAATCGCATTACAACCGAACATTATTGAACATTCAAATAATTTCAAGTGATCAATATTTTACTAAAGGTTCTGTTGTACAAAGGCAATTTATTATGTAAATTACTAAAAATCATTGTTTAATCTTTAATATACAATTATTTGCATATTAACAATTACATTTAAAATCAATGCAATGATAATATAAAATAAAATTGGTATTTTATTTTTAAATATCTCGTGTATTAAAAAATAAAAACCTACAAATACAATAACCTACAAACCAAGATTCAAGATTCTGCACATTCCAGAGTTTGCATACATCTCGCAGTTGATCGGCCATATTTCAACAGTAATGATAGCGAGCGAGCGTGATAATAATTGTTATTACTATGATCCACATCTGCTATTATTTTATAATTGAGGGCTTTTGGGTGAAACCCTACAATTATAAGAAGAGCCTCGAGCTACACCAAGCAACATGCAACGAACGCGTTTTTGCTCCGTCCAGCCGCGTCGTTGCCCAAATTAGTCTTCATATGTGTCTACTTCAATGTACAAATTTCAAACCTATATTAATATAATAAAAATATCTATTTATTATGTTTCATTTACATATCTAGTATCGTTACAAACTTTAAAAACTGTCAGTTCATGTCCTATTCTACAAGATATTTTTGAATTTTATTTATAAAAATCTACATCGGCTTAATCTTCTAACTTTTTTTATTATCTGCTAAAATCCAATACATTTATTCCGATCATTTGATTAGTCCCTACATTCATCGAATGAAAATCTATACGCAGCAATCTCACGGCTTGCTTGGAGAATTCATTATTTATTATGAATATTAGTCAATTTTTATTTAGTCAAAAAGCGGGGGGCTGGCGGCGGGGCGGTCTGCCTGCAATTAAGTAAGGCTACCCTGTAATTATGGACAGTAAATTTCTGGACGCGTTCTGACCGCGATGCGTATATTGTTCTAACTGGAGAACATATACAGATAAGTGTACTGCGATCCATTCTTATCTACTTAAAATGTTCTCTTATAGCTGTCATCGACATTAATATTGAAATGAATAGAGAAACGATTAGAGAATAGAGAATCACGTTGTTCGTTTATAAATATGAGTTCTAAGTTCAGTATTAGTTAAATTATTTGACACTGTTTTTTCATGAACAATTCGTAATGGTAAATATGATTACTGCCGCTTTAAAAACAATAATGATTTCTTGCATTTGTTTATAAATATTAATGAGTAAAATAATTTCAAAACGTCGGTTTATTAGTCGGTAAAGTTTCAGCTGGAATAGGGACGAGGCGATAAAAAGAGAAGTTAATTACATATTGGCTTTATCTTCATAAACATCTTGATGTAGTTTTTTATGAGCAACACAAATACCTTCTTTCTTATTACTTTCAACATAGTGCTCATAATAAAATCAAAAATTCGTTCTAACGTCCATTACGACTATAGCGTATAATTGAATTTTATTTAAGAACAATTCACAGCGACTCATTTTAACAGTTTTATTAAAACAGAGAGAAATTTTATGCATACGTTGAAAACATTTGAAATATGAATTTAATACTATGATCCGTTTTGGAGATTAGGTATAAGCAAACATAATAGGTATATCTATATATAAAATATATTATCGTTTAGTTGTAAACTTGTGTCTAATATTTTTTTTTTGGTTTGTTGTAATGTCAAATATGATATTTTTTCATTTACATAATATTACATGATATCCATAACAAGGTATAAAGGCTCGAACGTTTCGATCTCTGACCCTCATTCATTCACAATCAGAATGATGTCGTGACACGTAATGCTTGTCGTTGTTGTGTTCAGTCGTGATTTTGAGACACAATGGAATTCCCGCCATGACTCGCCAGAATGTCGACCATTCATACTCCTTGCACTATATAGAAGTGCCGTTCGACCAGCTCTACACTATTAAACATGCGTTGAAATTTTATAATAGCTTATTGCTTTGGAAAATTCTTGTTATAATCACTTTTTTCAATTATCGTGAAAGTTATATATCTTCCCTAAATAATTACTCATTAATTGATGGGTACATTTACTTATAGGTATCTAGAGCGGGTTCTATATAATATATCAATAATGCATATGAACAAAGCAAAATAAAATATGTTTGAATGGACAGATACATCTTATTGCCCTTTCTATAGTAAACTATTATACTATTTACTTAAATTAGTCATTAGTCAACAAATTATATTAATCAGTTATATTATTATTCTGATTTATTCTAACGTGTTTCAGTGAATTAAAGAGAGATAAATATAATGTAATATTAAATTAATTATCCAACGTCCGTAGAAAAAGGAAGGGCGACTTGCGACCATTATTTGCATACAATGAACGTGCGTGGGCGCATTCCCGAGCGCCTTCGGATTTTAAAAGTAAACTTTCATAATGTATATTCTCTTTTGGATATTCGTGCAAATACAAATCATGTATATAAACCAATGAAATAGTCAAGTATCTACTACTATCTACTCTAACTCTAACTACTATATTCTCTACCATATAAAAAAGTTATATTGACATTAGCATGAATGAATTTATGGAGAACAATTTATAGATGGCCGTAAAAGGCAGAAACGAGGTCCTTTACTGTGCGGTTATACCTTCTACATCCCAAGCTCCGTATCATCCGAGGAAAATTAAGTTCACCTCTTAAATATCATTTGATATAAATATATTAGGTATATAAGACCATGCAATAATAATATTAATTAACTATTTAGTATAGAAAAAGGATCATTGACTCTCTTAGGTTATACCTAAAGAAAATAATGTCCAGTAAGAACTATTTAAGCGTAATTTTAATAGCGCTGTAGTTGCATGCGCAAGCGATCCTGCAGCGTCTAACCCAAGTGGAGACAGTCTGCTTGGTATATGAGTACCACTCGTCTGGAGGGCATCTTTGTCCTACATATGGATGGTCTGCTAAAATGATCGCCGGGAAACCAGCGAGAAATAAAAATAAGTAGTCCATTGTACATAAAAGTAGAAAGACACAACTGATTGTTAAGATATTGTGTTCTTAATATTATGTCCATTTAAAATAAAATCGTGAACTTTTTATTTTTGCTACAATAGAATAACATAACAGACAGATTTGAAACGTACAACAAAATCACACCACACACAAATTGAAATACTGGTAGGCGTGATCAGTATGGCATGTTTATTTCAATCGGTAATTTTTCAGCGTATGTACCGCAATGCAGTCGCCACGAGATTTATCACATCGGCTCACCCTCGCAGTGGATCCGAATCAAGCCGTGATTAATGGACTGATCTATTTGTTGCCCCATCGACTGTTACGAAACTCTAAAGTGAGTTGTCTTCCGATATATTTGTTTAATTATAAAATGAAATTTAAATAGTAATCTCGAAATAAAAATAAAATTTCCAAACGCTTTAATGTGATTAACTATGTCATCTAAGATCACTTTTTTTTATATGTGATTATTTTGCATACATATCTCAGCTGAACTTGTTCAACAAAAACAAATATTTCCTTCAAAATTCACATTAAAATAAACATTCTTAGTTATTGTAGTGTATGAAGCCAACAGTATTAAGCTAAATATCGTAAGGGAGGCCGTAATTTCCCATAACACTCGAGTTCCCATCGCAGGGGTACGACGCGACGGCGCGCTGACCGCATTACGAGCGCGACAACGCAGGGTGCACCCCCGGGGACCATTTATCAAATGATCATTTGATTTTCTTGTGTTTGATCACTGAGCACATTAGAATTTGCAACAGCATCAAGTGAAAACAGAGATGTACAAATATAATATTTTTATTTATATTTTTTAATGTATAAAAATAAGCTATTGAAACGTTATCTTAGAATTATCTTGCTTACATGTGATAAGATTTTGGATTCCACTAAGAGATATGTAACTTTTTTGGCTTCACACTTTAGCTTGAATTTAGTTGTGTTTAACCGAGTGTGGCGGTTGTTTCGTCACCCAACGTGCCATGTCCTTAAGTATATTGTGTACTCGTACCTATGGATCTAGATTTTCTAAGATTTTTTTTTTTAAATCCACTAGGTGCATTACAAAATCTAGATTTTGTAACAGCATTAAGCATTTAGAAACAAATGCATGAAAGTGAACAAAAATCGAAAAGAAAAATTTATAGTAAAGGAACTCTTCGTACTAATCCACGTTCGTCTCTGCACCCTCTCCCTCTACGAGGATACCTCTTATAAAATACGATCTGTTTTGATTGTGGCCTGGGGCACAAATCAATTAGGTCCCTCGAGCCCCCCGCAGCGATGCGCCCGCGACATCCGAACCAGTGGCGCATTTTATGACACGTTGCTCAACGGCTCGCCTGATTAACATTCACAAACTTTATTAGAACCAATTCACGCAGATCTTTTATTGTAGTACGCTATTGATTAGTTGGTTTATTATAATGATCAATCGTAAAAGGCAATAAAATATCCGACCACCATGATACGCAATTAATGTCTAGTTTAGATAAATTGGTTTAAATAAGCTTTTGGTTTTTTGTATGCATTAATTAGTGTAGCTATGATCGCTATAGAATTATTCTAAAGATTTTTGAAAATTATATTTGTACATGTAACACAAAATATTAAAAAATTTTTCATTAAATTAATTATTAAAATTACCTTAGGTACACCTATCTTGAACGGAAAACTTAATTTTTCTACCTTTTGGTTAAAAACAAACTGTTCAATAATTTAAGTTCATTGATTGTTTGTTGACTATCAGTTTCCAATTAATCTTCGTTTTAATATAAAATCTAATAGAAAATAATGACGTAATAGAGGCCGCCGGCGACAGGGTCGTTTCCCACGCCGCTACGGATAATTTTAAGTCTTTTTTTACCACAAAATAAATTAAGTTTCGGTAATCAGGCGCCGCTCGATTTCTGACCCGCTCCTTCGCAATATTTCTAAAATGCTATTACAAATACATTTATATTACAGCCACAAAAAATCTTTCGAGCAATTTTCGCCACATAATGAGGCCATTACGGAGAATTTTGTTTTACCAACATAATAGCACCGCCTTTTATTCAGGCGATCCTGTCTGCAAGGACTCGCTTTAAAGAGACAATATTATTTCTGAGTTGATGAGATTTTAGTGTGCTAAAATTTTAAAACTAAATTGCTGTCATTATATATTTAAAGACGCGGATTAAATCTACTTTAATCGAATAAGTCAGTGACCTGAAGAAACGACAGTGATTATATTTTAATGAAGTTTCATATACCATTAAAACGTTTTGCCGCTTTATATATTAAAATATTAAAACGATAATTCAAAAAAATATAAGTATAGAAAGGCTATATTAAATGGTACATCTAAAATATACCAAAACAAAAATGTTTGTGTATAAAATTGTAGAACAGAGGTAATTAGGTAGGAAGTAAAAGATAGTTTGCTGCAATGAGGCTCACGCACAGTATGCTGCCGCGCAGTCAGCTGTAATAGCGCTCGTGGAGCAGCCATTATGCCGTCACCGAGCGCACCCGAGAGCTCCCGAGCATCCTAGATCACGATTCAGTGTCATTTGTTACATCAACTTTGTAGAATTAAAGATTTGGTAAAATACGCAATATATCGATTAATATAGAATAAAGTTGTTAAAAACTAAGGCAACTTTGCGATTTATTGTGAGTTCAAACGCATTTTAATGAACTACCTCCATAGATAAAGAAATGTGAGTGATGAAATTAATGATATTAAATAAGATTTTTACTTTCTTTTTATATAATACAGATCTTTTCGTGTTCGATTGCAAGTTTCATTTTGGACGATGTCCTGCGAATGTTAGCTCCCGACTTCATCCTTATAATTGGCGATTTTGTGCAATTTATGGCTATTCACTCAATTTACGAGCAGCGGACAAGTGGGCGACTCTATACTTGGTTGGCAGCGAAATTGATTCAGGGTTTCAATTAAAATTTTATATCTCGCAAATTACTTGTCATTATTCTACATTAAATTGCCAAACCGTCATCTGCTATTTCTCATTCCACGTGTAATTGTTGTATAATTTTTGTGCATAAAATAATATATTAAAACAGAATGAAAAAAGAATGTGTTTCTTCAAATAAGTCATATACTTAAGTTTAATAGATATTAGAAAATGGAAATGCCATTTTGTGAAATTTGTTATTTCTACGCTTAAAATTTTAAGGTATTAACATCTCGAAAAATTGTGTACGTTATGCATATGTCCGTATTATATCAATGTATGCGTATAAATATGGATCATATCGAGTAATTCATTGAGGTTCATAAAATAAAGTTGAAACATTTATGTAATTACATTTAATAATGTTAATATATTCCTTTAGTAAAATGTTTAAAAATAGGATAAGATAAGTGATCTTTATGACTATAAATGCACACGCAAGCTAAATAAATATTACATTTATAATGCACCTCGATGATCAAGTCATACAACTTCAACCAGGTAGATATTTTAAGTGAACGATAAAATTTAAGTTACTATGTAATTTTTTTTGCAATGTTCAATTAAACAATAAATGTAATAATCTATTTTTTTACGGAAATCATTTTTGAAGATAAGGATTACTATAAATAATGTAAAAGATTTCGTAGTGTGGTCGAAATAGTCCACCAGCAGATATCCGCTATGACACAGCTGATATTTATGTCGCGCGGCTCCGCCTACAGTCGCGGCTCCATTCAACTTGTTTGTATTTATTTCGTGCCTATTTATTTGTATTTGCCTGTGCCTTTGAATAATGTATGAACTGTATGTTTCCGCCGTGCGTAGGCAGCGTGACGCCATACTCAGCTTTTAGATTTTTTTTTACAAAGTTATTTCTGTGTTAGAGACATTTCTTAGCTGTCAATATTTCATACATGCAATTTGAACCTTTGAATTTGAAATAAATTTTAGTTACGCAGATATTTTAATGAACAACCAGTAATTCTGTATATTAAATCGTGCAAAATTAAACAACGTTGACGCGTATATTAATTATTACCGGTTTCATTTATTCCCGTGTGGCATTTGGTTGGTAAATCACGGCAATCGGGCGTATCGAACAAATCGGCCCGCCCCGTATCGAGTGTTGCGTCAACCCGCCCGCGGTGATGTCACGCGGTATTTGCTATTTATTAATAAAGCACTATCAATGTAACGGTAACAAATGAGAAATAATGTATTATGCTTTATTATAAACCTTCTATTAAATATTTAATATTCATAGGATGCTTAGTTACATGGTAATTATAGTTATTGTACGATGCATTTGTACCTATACTTGTACTAAACAAGCAATCAGAAGAATATAAATTTAAGAACGGAATATCTTGAGGACAGATAATAATAATAATACGTATCTGTTTACGTACAATATAAAAAAATCTAATATCCTAATTGCTCGTAGGTAGAGACGTGTTACCACAATTTTGGGTCACCCGATGAAATGAAAAAGTAATTCATGTATTGCGTGTTGATAACTTCTCCTAAAATATATTCAAATGATTTCGTGACGTATAAAATATAAATGTGTAATAGAAATATGTACATATGTACATAAAATGACACATAAAATCCCATCTGTCACTTGGCGGGTAAGTAAACTTGTTTCTTACTGCACTTAAGTAATGCGTTAAAGTAAAATGGTAGAAACATTTGCTTTGAAGCAAAAAGGCTCACTTGTCACCATTCGTCACAGTCAAGGATCGTCGTGAGATATCATAAATCACACTTATGTTTACTTTACATCCGATTAAACTTATACTCGTTACAAATAGCTATCAGACTTATGTTATAAATTTAATTTTTTTCATCGTAAGTATAATCATATTTTGTATATGTTCTCATCAGCAGCTTTATTTTACATTTGTTACTCAACACGTCTGATGAAATCGTAATTGATAATTTTATTTCTTTACTTTTATTGTCTTTAAAGGTACAAATTACAGATTCTTTCGAAATATAAATAATATAAAAATTGTTATTTATTTGCCATAAAATGTTAGTGTTGAAGATTTTCAAGAGTGCGAACGGTAGATATTATTATATTCATATTTTGCCGCATATATTTACGTAAATAAACCAAATAGTAATATTTATAATGACGAATATGCATGTTATTCTTTATTAAATCAATTTTCGATAAAATATTTTATGTTAGCCCCAAGCTGCTTTCACGTAGCAATGAATGGCCTATTACCTACAATATCCCAGACAAGACAATGAACTTTAAGACCAACTGACAAGATAATAACCGCAACAAAAAGCAACACGTGCTCGCATGATCTTACCCATCAACGGTCTCTTGGCCTGATTTCGATTCAACGTTCTCCGCCAATAAAGAATTCTTTATGATTTGTTGTGTTCGTGTTAAAAATTTTTATGTAATTCTAATTTTATCAAAATCTAAAGGAATATATAACATATTTAATACTAAAACCATATTTAAAAATAAATTTACTATTACTAACATGTATTTAGTGATAAGTTTTTAGCTAAGTACAACGTTTGGCAATTTTTCTGAAATTTAATGTTAGGTACATTTACTGTTTCTAAGTCGTAACCGTAGAAACAGGGTGTTCATTGGCATCGTACCTCTGAAGTTTATACGTTCATTAAGTGCCCCTAGCTTATTTATACCCCAACTGTCTATTGTTCGCTCTAGGGGAGTTCGCTTAGGTAGCACTTTGTCTCTAGCTGAATTTGCACTTTTGTAGAGAAATTGCTCGTTTGTCATTAACGTCCGAATGCATTGCATTACAAAGAATTCATTGGGTTTTAATTTTATATAAAATCATACTAAGTTATAAATTTGTGTCAAGTTCTAAACTATATATTTCAAAAAAAATAAATTAAAACACGTCCAAGTATGAGAACCGAAAGTGACAACACAAAGAAAAGCAGCAAGTGACCATTTTTTACGGTTTATTTGACGACATTTCAGTGTGTATCTGTCACGAATATATGATTAACGCTCCATGCCGTCCACATTCTTCGTCAGCGGTCGTCTGTTACAAGTTCATCCCATTTAAATTTAGCGCGGCGCGTGCCGTACGCGGGTTGCTGCGGGAGTGCGAGGTGCGGGCGCGGGCCGCAGCTTTATGGGCGGTACCAAGTACCATCACTCAAGTGACGAAAATTGACGGAAAATGGGCGGACACCGTTTGGCCGCGACGTCATCAATTACTGCGTCCCGACGGTCACCGTGCGCTTCGGTTCCAGAAACGCATACCTAATATCTTCACCAAAGACATTATTAGTATACCACATTTAGCCTAACATGATCTTATTGTGTGATCTTACTATAAATAGACGTTATAAAAACACGAGATATATGTACTCACGTAATAAGCAAATAGTAGCGAGGCGCACGCTCGCTAGCAATCTTGAACGATGGCTAGAACAAGCATTATTGAGATGCAATCTAGAAGCAATCGATCGTCTCATAATTCGCCCTACTACATTTGAAAGATTGCAACTACACATCAGATCAAACTATTAAGTTTGTTTCCAAGACAATTAATTAAGTAGTAGATAGTGAAAAGTCATTTCGTACAAATATTAAATTAAATTAGAGCGTATTTTGGCTCTAACAGCTTTAACTGTTTGGTATTGGATTCTAGAATAGGGAAAATAAATAATTTATGTAATATGTCTATCAAAATATGTTTAGCTTACATTCCTTCTCTCAAAAAGACACAAACGGAACAAGCCACAGAACATTGCAAAAGCTCGACGATCGATTTTGAAAATTACCCATACTTAGCATGTATCTCACTCGTCCGGATTGTGCTTTTTAAAGTGGTAACTCAACCACAGGCTACATGATATTCCAGTAGCTTTTACCGAGTAACGGCAGGCGAAGGCGACGGACATAAATTGCCGGAGGAGCTGCCAGTTGCACTACGCAAATTGTAGTGCGTCGGTCGATCGATTGTTCGAGCGAGCATCTCACAAAGCTCTCCAAAAGCCACGACTTAGCTGTCTTAACTGATTGCACTTTCTTTTACAACTGACTTTAACGTTTCTAATCAATTATTAATGCTACTATAAATAATGGTTTATAGATACACACAAACAAGAATTTTATATATATCAATTAAAAACATTGTACCTATATGCATACTTATATTAGAAAAATTACTACCACTATTAAGTATAACCGTTCTGTTGCCCTTGATATCGGGGCCTAGCGGTGATTCGAGAATAATTTATATGGTAAGGTAATGCATTTATATTGACTGCATTTGCAGTCACGTCTGAGACATTTGATCGTATAACAAGAGTGTATTTGAGGAGTGGGCCGGTAATGTGGCGTAATTGCGCAAGCATTATCGGGTGACCCCATATTTGTGGTCGAATGGTGCAAGTAGCCTGCGGCAAAACCCCTCACTAAGATAGAAACCAAGCCGCTTTTGCATTAAATTCGATTAATTTAAATATTTTATCGCTAGCATTAACATTTCTTAGTACAAGAAAAGAAAATCCATCAATTTAATTCGAAATAATATTTTTTACTAATGAAATGAAATTGATCATATAAACAGATGTATTGAAGGAACTCAACAAGACTCTTTGGTTCACAAAAGTAAGATAATTAAAATAAATTTAAATATTGCCATTTAACCATCACCTTGGCTTCTAGACTGTCTCTTCCAATGGCCTGAAGAAATAAGTTTAACATATAAATTAACACGATGAAATATAAGATATACATACCTACATAAATGCATTTAAGTAAGACGCAATAGTGCAATCATATGTTTTCCATTCATGTTTGCCCAATGCCCAAACTTAGGCATATTTGCAAAAGGGATATATAAAGTCACAGTATTTTTTATTTTAGTTGTTAACAGTATAAAATAACATGTCCTGACTGACTGAATGACTGATTCATCATCGCCGAGCGCAAACTATCAAGTAGGCTAGTTATTGGTAAGTATGTTAGTGGGAATTAAGAAAAGATTTTAAAAAATTCCACCACTTAGGGGTCAAAATAGGGGATGTTAATATGTATGAAAGTTCTTCAGTTTGAAAGTAAAATAAACAAAGTTTTATATTTCGAATATTGACCTAAAACAGATAAATCAGGAAATTTGGAAATTTTACTTAATAAGGTATGAAGGTTTGTATGAGACTTGAATTATTTTTGATCTGAGGAACTACACCTTGTATTTAGGCTAGCTAAATTTTAGTTACCTAATAAGGGATAAAATAGGGGCTGAATATTTACGTTGTTTAGAGATTTTTAATTAACATAATATGTATTTTAAAGTAATTACATGTATGTATTTACATATAATTAACCTCTTCATATATTTTAATTATGAAATAGTAATAAAAGTCATGTTATTTATATATACAAGCTTCATTATTTCTAATTGTATAAATAAAATGTATTTCAAAAGGATAACGTGATGTCGCAAACTGTAGCCGACAGTACAGACAGAGCGGATCTTTGAAGTCTCAATTAGTAACACGAGCAAGTAATTGTGGCGAAAATTAATTTGCGCTCGACTTGCAGGGGAATGTTTGAGGTCATCGACAAAGAAAAACGTACTTTTAAATTCAATAATTATTACCATTAAGGTATTGTGGGTGTGTGGTATTTTTATATAATCCTTTGTTTTATTGATATTATTATTTCTCTAAATATTTTCTACTCAGTATAAACACTTACATGAATGATGAAACACGAAAACCTACGAATTATTCGTTTGGGATAGTCATAAATTTGTTATAGAATACGATTCAATTTATGAACATTTTAGTGTTAATGTATTGGTTTGTACACGCACATCTTTGGAACTACTGGATGAATTTCATTTTTTTTGTTGTAAAGATATAAGATCTGTATACTGTCTGACTATAAGTTAACTAAAAATATAGTAGTTCACCTAAACTAAAATAATTACGTCTGCCGTCTAAGACAAAGTTATTCAAAAATATTACATTATAATAAATAACAAACTGCTACATTCCTTAAATAGTATAAAAAAAAATGAAATATGTGTTAAAATATATATTTTTTCGTCTGCCTGTATACGCTAAGGTTTGTGGGTTCGATTCCCTTTCGAGGAGAATAAATAATATTCATTTTCTTCGCTCTGGCAACAAGACAAAGTATAGCATTGAGTTCCACTCAATATGCAATGCCTCGAAAGGCGGAAAGTAGGGAACGGAGTGTCTTAACACTAGGTTTCTTATACCTACGATTACTTTTGCCTTCTGTGCTATATGCCGGATACAACGTGATAAGTATAAAAAACCTTTTTTTAATCATGTATGTAAAATATAACAACAATAAGTGCCTGATACACGTTAGCCCTAGTTTAATTTAGTTTACGTTCCCTATCACCTAGCAACTGTTAATTCAAATAATTATTTTCTTATAGTAAAGTTTTTTGCAAAACAAACTTTTAAAGAACCTTAAAACAGGAAGTGAATCGACATTAGGGCGTATAATATATTTCACACTTAAAAAAGAGACCACAATAAAGTAATTCCGGTTCATTACCTAATGCAGTCCGGAAGGGAAACATTACTCGCTCATCAGTATGACCGCAAACTCCCCATTTTACGTTTCAAATATAAAAAATAAACTTTACTAATGAAACAATTTTTGCAAAAGATATTTTTCAATAAGTCTTAATACCTATATATTTTGTTTCTAAAATGTATAAGACTCAGCCTACACAGATATTGATTGATGATGAAACATGCTAGATTCCTAACTACTTACAATTAAATAATCTCCAGTTTACCTATATTGGCAATATTGCTTATTTTTTTTGTTTTTTTTCTTGTTTTGTGAGTTTATTGATGTTAGGCCTATTGGCCTTGACAGCGACACCAGTTGGGGAGGGAACAGGGTACTCTGTCCCTGAGAAGTAGCAAGCACTGGACGCAGCTGGAGAAACTGCGTCTTCAGATCGCGGCTACTTTGCTAAGATTAGGGAACATCCCCCAGCCCTCTCGTCGGCCGCAAGCCGAGGCTCGAGTCCCGCAGGGGACGCCCTTGCCGCCGACGTTTCCTCTCAAGCAGACACGATAATGCTTGCGACTTCTCAGGGACAGAGAGAGCCAATATTGCCCACTCCACCTTTGTTTATTATACATATAAGAAAAAAATCATAGACAAAACGCGTAGGTTCTTAATGAAAATGTGTATATAGACGAATAATAGTATTTACCTCTTGTCTTAAGCTCTTTGGTCACTCCCACATTTAAAAAGTAGTTAACTAGTATAATTAGTGGCCAATTAAAATCCCAACATGTTCCAGTAAAGCTTATATGAAGTGCTATTCAATAAAATATGTATGCTTATTAATTAAATTTTCCAACTGTTAGAATTTCCACGTTTTCAAGTCTTGAATTTTAAATACGTACCGGTACTATAATCAAAAACTAATAATACTGAATAAATGGGGCAAAGGACATAATAACACCGATGGATTTAATTACAAGCACTTATCAAGAAAAAGGTGTTCGTTTTCACGCGTAGGACGCGATAGCATTGAAGATCTTGTAATTTTAATTGCAATTCAATTTAATTAATGGTCTAGCTTCCTTAATAATACCGGGAAAAGTTGACGCTTCGTTCAGCAATAAGAAATTGACTGTCATAGGTGTTGTTCTATTTATAACAGTACCGTAGACATGGATATTGTTAGGTAAAATGGAGCTAGTCAATAATAATATCCACTTTTAAGTATTTAAAAAATATTTTTAAATTAGCAGGCCATATATGTGTTCTATAAATCATAAAATACAGGTTATAATTAAAATCACGAAGCAGTAAGATTTGGGAAGCTAGTCTGTAATTAATTTCTCCGTTTCGTTAGATGAATCGCCGATGATTAGATGCGAGAAGGATGCCGTGACCGCGTGGACGCAGATGTTTAACTTATAATTACCGACTCTCAAAATTAATGATCTTTTCACGACTGGAAAAATTAAAAATATTACAATAAATTGTGATTACTAAAAATGTTATAATTGTGCGTTATTAGCATATAGCGTATGTATGTATATACGTTAAAGCATATGATCGTTTGTATGCAAAGCTATTTAATGATTAACAGTTAAAAGCGATTTTCTGTCATTTTCATTTACATAATGTATTTTACTTTAGAATTACTTTGTATCTAGGATATTATACAAATTTATGATTCTATACATATTCATTATTTTCAATAAATACTTATATTAGTGTATGAGTGATATGTGTAGTGCGAGAACCTATGCAAAAAAATCAGAAGTACTAACAATATTTCACTTATATTCTACTCTTTTTGGCATTAATCTTAAACGCCATTCATAAATCAAAGTGAATCGTTATAAAATTGTTTTTTCGCGCGTCCTTATGAAAGCGATTATATGAAAATTATAATAATTGTGCACAGCATAATTACGTGATTTAATGTAAGGCCGTCGATATATAGCGGTCAATTTGGATTTATGTAAAATATAATGCAATAAATTTACATTTTATAACTCGTGGCCGGCATCGGCGATATCTCTGTTTAGGATCAAAGCCTTATCTGACCAATTACTTTGAAAATTCTGTTACTTGGCACAACACAACCTACTATGAATAAAAAGCGGTTGATACTTGTATACAAATGTATGCAATAATCTTTTGTAAAGTATTATCACATAAGTACTGAAGTAATTTGTACGAATGTGTTTTCTATATAATGAATATGTATTCTTTGATATTGTCATTTATTTTTGTTTAACTAAAAAATAAAAAAATTATAAAAGCATATTACAAATTCATTGTAGCAGTAGTGTGCATTAATGAAATTGTCCTTATTATATATATATATATATATATATATATATATATATATATATATATATATATATATATATATATATATATATATATATATATATATATATGTGTGTGTGTATGTGTGTGTATATAATTGACTAAGTTCAATCAATAATCTAATACCTAATCACTTCACGTCATATAATTCATCAGTTTTAAGCAATCCATAATAACACAATTACGTCTAAGGGATTTAATTTCATATATACAAGAAAACACGTTCTATATAACCAGTATGTTATTACACAATTACTATAAGCATTATATACCAATCAAATTGTTTTTGACGTTATTTTTCCTACATGTTTTTATCATTAACCATGAAGCTAGTCACGTTTATTCAAATCTTATGCAATCTTGACATAGATCCCTGGATAGTGAAGTAGAATAGTCTGAGTATGATAATGGTTAATTCTTGACATATTTTATGTAATGCGGGCCTGAGGCAAGCCGACCGACACTAGGTCTAATAAATTTATAGACCTTCATTTTAATGTTGATCGGCGTTCGAAATTATAATCGTCACGCTCGGGGCGCGGCGCGTGAGCCGACTTCTCTGGTACTAGGGTTACCAGTGTTCTCAATATCTTCTACGAATCATCTCTAATTACTTAATAAGACTTACTTATTAATCTATGAATCGAAATTGTAGTTAAACGAAAAAATATCGGTCAAGTGCGAATAGTAGTCACACACCAAGGGTTCCGTTCTTGTTTCATAATTGTAGGTATTCCGCTGACGAAATTTTTAATTTTTTTATTGTTATAACGGCATCGGAAATACATAATTTGTGAAAATTTCAGCTTTTCCAGCTGTTACGGCTTATGAGATACTGAATGGCGACAGACAGCGGAGGCTTAGTAATAGATTTCCCGTTTTTACCTTTTAGGTACGGAATCCTAAAAATTATGTCTGGAGGTGTTCCCCAATAAACCTAAATTTTATCAAATAAAATATTATGAAGTATACTAGTATAAGTAGTATAAGCGTTCTGAAAGTAGAACGCCTTCAAAAGACAGTAAACAAATCAACAACGATAGTACAACATTATTAACGCCAAACGACAAAAAAAATGTGCATAACGGAAACGTCTACGAGTTTAATGACGCGGAACTTTCGGGGAGATAAAACTCATGTTTACTCACTCATGAGTTATTTCACGAAGATCCTATACATTACGGCAAATTTAGGTTAGGTTAGCAAAATAGAAAGAAATGAAGCCATCGTGGTACAGCACCACAGCATCTGGTAACTCTGCGTTAAATTACGCCACTTAACACGTATTGTAATCTTATTAGGTGACCTTCTATATACGGGACAGAGTGAAACTAAAAAAAATAATGTCTACATACAAAAAATGTGTTTGGAGACATGCAAATAAAATACTATGCCTACATATGTTGAAGGTTATATATATGTAAATAAATAAAAAAAACTATATAAATATTATAACTTGGTGAAATCCCTAACTGTATCCTTGATAGATATAGGTCAATTTAAATACATAAGAAATGATTTTATAATAAATTTAAATATTTGGATATATACAATCTAGGAGTTCAAAACAAAAGATGCCTTGATAAGATGGTACCACCGTCAATGACAGTTTTATAAATACCACCCAAGATGTCACCGTTTTGTCCGATGTCTTTCTACATCTTTCTTTCTTTTTATATCTTTTTGTAATCATTTTGTACTCATTTAAGCATAATATGGTTTCATATTTGGAATGAAGAAAATATGAAGTCATACATCAACGTCAGTTGGCTAAGACTCAAAAGTTTCCATTAACTTTGTCACGTGCACCAATACGTTGACAGACACAAAAAGCAAACTGCTATTTTATGGAAATAATCCCATTTATCCAGCCAAATAAAATATACCGGACGACAAAGCGACTTGTCCCGGAAATGAAACACTCCAAATGGTAGGGAACATCTTTTTTATTTGCTTTCACATTAGTTTTGCAACAAAATTCACCCTAACAGTTTATTTTTTTTACTTTTTAATCTTTATTTGCTATAAATTATATGAAAGATTTTCGTATTATACTTTTTTTTAATGTAATAGGTTCATTTTCAGTGTTCTATGGATTCCAAAATCAAGAGAAACGCAAACCTAGAAACACTCCCACATCAGCTCTACCGAGTTCACAATTAAAAAAGTAAGACAAATATATATATATATATATATATATATATATATATATATATATATATATATATATATATATATATATATATATATATATATATATATATATATATATATATATGAAAATAGTTCAATGGCACATAGCAATTAAACTAAACTCTTTTATCTCTATAACTAATACGTATAAGTTATCAAAACAACCGTGAGTTGGTACAGAATGAATAAAAAAAATGTAAAAATCGTATCTTATATAGTATGCATGTTGCATAGTATTGCAGATAAAATACAATATCTACAAGTAAAGCCAAAATCTCCAAGCTTCACTCACAGTATTTATGTCGGTTGCATTCTGGTTTGATGCACTTGACGTCAATTAACCGTTCCAGTAA
This sequence comes from Dione juno, assembly GCA_037127375.1. Taxonomy (NCBI): domain Eukaryota; kingdom Metazoa; phylum Arthropoda; class Insecta; order Lepidoptera; family Nymphalidae; genus Dione; species Dione juno. The sequence continues at coordinate 8,319,750 of JAXRJS010000041.1, read as the reverse complement.
CCAAGTTTTCACCACATGTTTAATTAATCATTCTTTTATTTATTTTATTCTAATAAATAATATTACAGGAGTCGTTGCAAGTCGACATTACCATGAATGCTTACTATCTTTCTATTGGTCACCATTCAAGTTCGTATAACATATATTCTTTTTTGAACCGGTTTTGTCATTTTATAAGGTTCTCTTAACGGATACGTTAGTAATAAGATTGTATTTAATATGTTTTGTTACATTATGAGCTAATTTTAATTATTTACCTGTCCAGTTAAGTTGGCATTGGCAAAATTAATAACCTTTTACACTTATTTTGACGACCAACAACATTCTACCTACCTATAGTTTAAATATTCATAGATTTAACAATACGTCACTTTGAAAAACAATATATGATATAAATAGTAAATACGAATATATATTAATATTTATGTACTCAATATTTATACATACTTAGTACTTACACTAGAAGCAGATATTAAAGACGTAAGGCAGTATGCGCACGCACTCACTACTCGTATTTACGCTATTAATGCAAAATAACAGCAATTTAGGCGATGCGGACGTTTGGCGTGTTCTGTGCTCAACCGCCGGCCGCTGGACGCGACGGAAGCCTGTCACAGGCGCAATTACAGTACCGAGAATCGGCATTAGTTCAAGCTGAACTATTTATGTAAAATAAGAGTAACCTCACGTACGGGGAAACGACGATTGCACGCATCGCTTATTAAGCACTTTAGAGCAATTTGTGGAGAAAAAGTCGGCCGAGACGAGGCACAATATCGCGTGGTCAATTAAAATATTGCTTCAACAAGTAGTTCAACGGTATTCCGTACGTGGCAAGTTACTGGACTCGACTTAATTGCTCGTATCCTGCTATCTAAATAATTACATAAGGATATCGATCTATCGTTACTGTCAATAACTTGCGTGTCGATTTTCAAGCTTTTCTAGAATACACTAAAGAAATATTTTCCAGCGTTAATATTACAACTCATTTTCTAGAGAAAAGTTCATCGTACTTATGGATATAAAGAGCTTGTTAAAGTAGCAATTACTATTACCACAAGGTTTTCACTGTTTGCATACATTAAATATAAGCTACTTAATTAGGTATCATACATACTATCTATGTATAGTACATACTGTTGAAATACAACGGACAGTAAACAGAAGACATTTTCGAGGACTTCTTGTATATACATTCCACAGTAAGAATTCGAAATATGAATATCATAGTTGAAGGAAAACGAGAGCCTCTGACCACTAAGCCATATGTTAGACAGCTTCTAAAAGGGGCAAGTTTAAATCCCGCTACCTTGAACTTCAGGATCTGTAAAACGTATTAGGTACAGACACACCACAGTAAGTTTTACTTATTGACTTATTATGACAGAGGCAGTAAAATAAGTGAGCATATATAATATATTATATATATAATATAATCGCAGTTTTAATAAGTAAATTAAAATATATATTTTTTTCAAAATATAAATCTTTATTACGCTTACGCTTACTTATTATGACTATATTTTTCATGTAATTATTAAAATAATATTTAGTTCATATAATAATTATGTTTTGTTTTCTTAAAAATATATTTTTGTTTTAATATTTAATTTTATTAAGTTATCTAAAATTATCACAGGTTACATAGTAGTAAATATGCAACTTCATTATATTTAAATAAGAATACTCAACTGATGAACGATATCCGTATTACCAAAGGAAAGGTTATTGTTTAAAAGCCAGTCATTCTGGTAGCCATCATTACTAAACAAATATTCTTCTATTCCATTACACCTGAAACACGAAGAGCATCGTGACTTGTAAAATGCAAGGCTGCCCTGCACCTACGCATCTTGTGGTCACCGGTCGGTCGGCTGTATAGTTACAACGATTGTAAATTTTTAAAACAGTAGTAAAGTATTAACGATCTAAAAAGTGTTCTTGTTCATTTTATTTTGTATAAGAAGTATACTAACGAACATAAGAGTATATTATATGTTTACTGACAGTTATACTTTATAAAATTTGTGTCCTGCTCAACTCACTTAAGAATGGAAATAAACAAAGACAACTTGAGATAACTTTAACTTCTATCATCCAACACGCATTGATAGAAACTGTACGTTTCTATAAATTTTAGCTATGCATGTCATAAATTTTAGCTATGCATATTTACTAAAATATAAGAGTAATCAATTTAATAAAACTACTCTGGACAAGACGCTAGCAGACGTTAGTTCATTTCAACGTGATCTAATTGTGCTGTCCAATGTACATCAATCACTTGGTCGACATAACAACGAAAACACTGTTAGTTTTGCCGCCGATTTATTAATTACATTCTCACAAAAACTCACACACGATGCCGAAACGCATAAATTTCTTCCTTTTTCACCGCACAAAGAAGTCGGGCGCTCTACAATACAACACTAAACAGATTAGCCGCGCCCGACACGGCCGTCGCCGCATAATTTTTGGCGCCAGTAGTCCTGCCTCTAGATTAAACTAATATGAAAAGGAAATTGAGTATAAAATGGACGAAGGTTCTATGTGTCATTAAGAATTGGTTACGGACCTTGAACGCCTCTCCAAATTTTATTTATTTGATTTCACTTAATTGAATTAGTATTTCAGTAGTTTTTACGAGCTGTTAGTAATGTTCGGAACTAACTTTAACGGGCAATTTTTAGATAATAACAATAACATTTACCTCACAAATATTACTAAGTGTTAATAAATTTTCGATACAGGTGATTTTGGAAGTTAACTGATTTCACGGGAAATCGGATAGAGGTTATGCAATAAATTGTACCGTAATATGTTATATTGGAACGATATTTATGTATCTACGTATTTATAAAATAAGTATAGCTCATTGATTGGAAAAGTCATGAATAAACCAAAGTTACTTTGCTGAAACGGTTGAGGTTATGACTCCTCAGGGACCACTCTAGTCAGGAGGACCTATGAATAGTAATAAAGGTTAGAGCTCGAGGGACCGGCTAGAGCCGCTTATGGTGCGTGCCAAATCGACAATATCCCAATGTCCGCTGTGACTAATAGCGTTTTATAAACTACTATTCTGGGCGAGATTTGATCTCAGAATTGGTATGGTAAGAAGTGGTATTAGTATACAAAATGTGAATGGAGTTAAAAATGACTACTTATATGTGATTTATTAATTTTAACAACTCTATATCTTTAGGTATTTAGGTTATTTGATGACCAACTTTTATTTACTTAGATTAAGAATATTACAGAAAATTTTAGTTCAGGTATAATATAAGGCTTTTGACAGATTGTTCGTCATATGATAGTTGTAAGGAGTAAAGGGGCATTTGTGTGAGGTAGGAAGTGAGGGCGCGCTGGACTCACATTCATGAGCAGGTCCGGTGAGGAAGAGCCCTTGCCACTCATGGCGCTGGGGCTGGCGCATGTCACACACTCACAGCACTCGCGAGGCGCGGCGCAGGCGGCGCGGGCGGTCTGCGTGCGCCGAGCGACCGCGACTGCCGCACTCCGGCCCCCACCGCACCACGAGCCCCCACCGCTACCGGCTGCCTCATTTCTCACTATAATTTGCGTGCTGCTCGTTTTTTACCATCATTACTCCCTCGTTTTGTTTTACGTATTATCGAGTGCATCCCGCTCGCACCGGCCGCCATGCGCGCCGAGCGCCGCCCAGATAATAGCTACGTGCAATTACGTCGCGACCGCGCTAACGTCACAGTCGCTCTAATCTTGACAGTCGCGATACCTGGCGACATCTAGTGACGAGAAGTCATAACTAAATTATAACAATATTTTAGGCTCATTTCATTAAAATAGTAGTAATAAATATACTTCACCTTACTAACTTTCGAAACGAAATAATATTCTCTTTTCAAAGTTTTCTTAAACCCTTAAGGTCTAAAGCATGATTACTGTAATCCTGCAGAATTGTACTATTATTAAGTTATAAGTCGTACAAAATTCTAAGTAACCCTTTACATATTAATATTTTATATTTATGTACATGATTATAGTTCAACTTCAAAAGCTGCGCCTAATTTTATATCGACTACGATGAAGCGTAGCAATGTGTAGCCAACTCGTAGACCATATACTTTTACATATTTGCTTCGTTTGATTTTGATGACAGACACCTTTTTTTTCTTGTGAGGTTAATGCTGTTAGCTCTATTGGCCACGACAGCGACAACGGTTGGGGAGGGAATGTTGAGAAGAGTCTCTGTCCCTGAGAAATAGCAAGCACTATCGTGTCTGCTTGAGAAGAAACGTCGGCGGCAAGGGTATCCTCTGCGGGGTTCAAGCCTCAGCTTGCGGCCGACGAGAGGGCTGGGAGATGATCCCTGTTCTTAACAAACCAGCCGCGACCTGAAGACATGACCGGACACACTTAGACTAATCTAAATGAACCTAGCAGTCCGTAACTGCTGGAAACGCAAACGCGCGATCGTGCCGTCAAGTATGCTGGACTTCGTCGTCGTTTCCGTCAGAAATTCTAAGTCGTCCGTAAGAAATTCTTTATAAAAAATAATTTTAAAATTATAAATGTAAGTTCTTTTCCTAATTGAAAATGAAAAAATATATATTTTGCCGCTTAGTACTGTTCCTATTTTGAAAAGTACATATACCTACATCGTTGTAAAATCAGTCATCGTTAAATATACCTACTCGTATAATAAACTTACCGTCTGGTGGTAAGCTTGAATTTATATATATTTTACTAGTATAGAAAATGTTACATAAGAGCACCAATAGTGAAACATTATCAGCGTTCTAAATATTATAGACCTTTTTAAATGTCTTGTTTTTTTAAATGTCTTGTCTTAAAATTTTTTTAAATGTCTTGTCTTAAATAACGCATTTAATCACGCTACTTTGCGTTTATGTACATTTGCAACAGCTAATATTTTTTTAATTACATCTATCGATTATTCGGTGTTATAATATTGATTGTACAGGAAATGAATAGATATAAAGAGTAAATGTAATTTAATTAAATAATTTAAAATTCCTTTTTATCATACAACTAGTAAAATATTTTAAAAAGGGTAAAAGTACATCTAAGATACGTACGTTTTTCATGCTTTAACTATATAGAAAATGGTTTTATTTGTATTTTATTATGGACGTGCAATATACGTCTACTATGAGGTTGGAGGTATACTTGGCTTATCCTTACTTTCTGGGGCACCTTTATGACTTTGATTATTTTTAATTTTATTTACAGCGTTTCATGAATTGTAGTTTATAAAATAGTGTATTAAAGTACTTTGCGGGAGAAAATAAAAATATTTAGTTTAACGAGATTTTAAATATATATTGTCTTTATATATTTATGAGAACTTAAAAAAGTTATTTAAAAAAGAATAAGTTATCCTACTTAAATACAGGCACATATGTTATACTGAGTGAAATTTTATATTTATTATATTTAAATAATAATATGTACCTATTATGATATAATACTGTTGTTTTTTTTAATAATTTATAATTTACTTTTTATGCATTTTATTTTCATGTGAGGAAATTAAAAAAGAATACATTAATACACATTTATCCACTGCGTTAAACATAAAAAGAAAACAATTGTAAAATTAAATATTTTTATTAAGTTTATACACACAACGGTTAAGGCACATCACATTTCAAAATCAATGGTAACTTAACGTTAAGATTACCTATCAATAATAATATTATAAACCTATGGAAGTTATCATTAAATTAATTTTATACTACTGCACACACTTTATTGTCCGATAGCTACTGGTGGTTGCAGATTGTAATGTCCTTGAAACACTGCATAGTTGTCCTTTGTAGCGCATTGGTACGCGGCAAGTGGAGCAGGATACTGTTGATAAAATCTCGGATCCCTTGCCGGTGTTCGGGCATATAGAGCTTCTTGACGAACTTCTGGACACCACGCGTTTCCATACATCACGCTGCCACTTCCAAACATTGTACTACTGTTGTAACTTGCGGGCGTGTTGTGTATCATACTAGGGGCCACAGTTGCATAATTTAATAATTGCTTGGGCGCAGCATTTGCAATTGGCACTGTCCCGTAATTGGAACTTCCCACTGTCACAGAAGAAGGTGGAACTGAAACAACTTCAGTTGTCGTCGGAGGTGTGATAGGTTGGTTTTCAGTGGGTTTCGGAGAATCTGGTTTATCGTCTTCTTTGGTTTTCTTACTTTTTCTTGAAACGTTAGAATGAGTCTTGACGTGTTTCGCTAAATGATCCGACCGCATAAAGCGTTTGGCGCATAGTTGACACGCAAAGCGCTTTTCACCAGTATGTGTGCGGAGATGCCGCTGTAATTCATCAGATCTCGTGAAACGCTTCCCACAAAATAACCAATTACACACAAAGGGGCGCTCTCCTGTGTGCCACCGAAGGTGAGCTTTTAAATGTGATGTTTTCCCATACACTTTGCCGCAACCAGGAACGTGGCAGACATGCTCTCGTTTTGAGCCATCTTTTCCATAATTTGGTCCAAATCCAGCGGCTTCAGTTAAGCAGTTAGGGCAGCGACACTTTGCACAACGACGCTGAAGTTCTCTTGCATCTTCCGTTGTAGTAGTCGGTGGCCAGTATGATGGGTATTGTGGATAAGGAGGTATTTCCCGCCATGTGGTGCCACACCAAGCACCTGAAGAAGCACTACTACATGACGATAAATCAGATGCTGGCGATATCGCATCACTTCGCCCGTAACCACATCCGTAACCACTCATCATCATCTGCAACAAGCAAAAATATTTTAAAATATTACACTTTTCTTAGTACAGTTTCCTTCGTCAAAAATGTTATTCTAAATTTTTTTTATGGAACCTCACTTATTATTTTAAAGTTATGGTTAATTGTTCAATTCTACTTCAACCAGTATAATTTAAACGTGTCAAATAATAGCGGAGGGCGTAGGCGGGCGGACAGACCTGTTGCGCGGGCGGATCCACGTATTGCATTTCCGGCGACGGTGGTGACAACGTAGCAAAGAACGTTCAACTGTATAATTACAGGGCGGCACACCGCTCGCGCCAAGATGTTTTTAATAACTGGCTTGGGATAAACGTAACGAGCGGTTGTCACCTCGCCCCGCGCCCCTCATCCCCGATCGTTTCGGCCTGCGCACGCGCACCCCAGCCTCTGCTCCCCCCGACACAGCCTCCGCCACACCCCACCTCGCCCGTAAATTATGAGCTTACAACATTGCTAAGCTTCTAGTGACAGGAAAAACAACATATTGCTTATTAATAAACATAAATACAAATATGTACATTATAGAAATTGTGTATAGAAAAATATAAAATCTATGTTTTTTATCTATTTTAGAATACTAAATTAAAATATCTTAACGAATATAATAATGTATTTTATATTATTGCATACGATCTTTTACACGTTTAGTTCTCAAATTAATTACAACAAAAGCAATTGTTTTGGACGCCTACTTGCAGTTAAGATAATTTAAAGTAACATTTCCCACGCCTTAAACTGATCTCGAATCAATACACATCTAGCAACAAACAAAATAGTTATTATATTTCGGTTCGTATCTCAGACGCTTAATGTTTTTAATTTTTTCTCTATTTCGGTCAGCAGATCGCGGCGGACACATGATTTATGCATATTCGAGCGAAGCCAAACCTTTAATTACACGTTGTTAAAATATAGCAGTTTGTTAAAACGTTTGCTTTGCTTTTGTTTTAAAACAAAAGCAAAGCAAAAGCGGTCTCTTAGAAATCAACGTTTTCCTTTCTCCAATCTAAATCTTATATTATTATGAGGCTTGTGAGAATTTTCATATATATTTATTGTCAAAATTTCGAAAAAATATTTACGACTATATGAGTAACTTATAGCTCAGTTTTTAATTAATTAGTTCCTAATATAAGTACTTTCTTTGTGTGTATAAGTAAGTATTTATTATAGTGAAATTGTATAAAGTATATTTATAAACAACACGCTTAGTTATAGCGCTAGATCTAAGTAACAATTAACAAATAAAAAGAAATGTTGAGATAATAGTTTCTTATGATTAGTATTAATTAAAAGTATTATAATTAATATTGATGATAACAAAACAAAATAAAGTTAACAAAGGTACGGACCAAGAGTCTGTAGTGTTGAAATAAAAAAGAACATTATACATTATACAGTACATTATATTAAACGTCTCCAAAAATAATATAATTTGTTAAACAGTGTATGAAATTTAGACATAAATTTACTTATTTGCATATGATATTAAATCGATTAATATATTGGTAATACTTTTACTACTTAAACTTAATTACTTAATTTTGGAAGTATGAAATTTTGACTTTTAATCTACATTAAACATTTAAATTTGTATAAAATGTAAAAACAAGATAGTAAGTAAATATACTTATTAACTTGTCTATTTCAAGTTTTGAGTTATATTGTTAACAAAAGCACATTACATTTTCCCAGAAACAAGTGGCTACCGTACGGTTCGTCAAGTTTTACACCTCACGGTTACAATTACAAATGCAATAACCTGTTGACATATTTACGACAGTATAGAACAATAGCACCAAAACAAGTTAAAGTTGCACATTCCAAAAATTCAGCGCTATTCCATCTCTACAGTGAGAATATTCTTAAAATAGCTAAATTAGCTACAGCGCTTTAAAATGTTAACGACAAATATGTAAAAAAAGGCTGGGGTGCTACTGTCCTGCGCCACGAGAGCTCGTAGTTGACAATAGCCCCATGCAGTGGACAATGGAAGCTACTAATGCGCTATGATCGTTCTCCTCGCGCCATAAATCTTAAGGGCTACTGTACATTTCTGAACAGTTGTATCTAAAAAATACTGTGCCTAAAAGAACAAAACTGAAAGGTCGGCTTACTTCTATAGATGACGATGATGAATATCTACAGATGATAGACGACTTGCTATCATCACTTTTATGTATTTGAATTTGATTTGAAGGTTACTTATTCACTTGGTTTTACACAGATTTTTTGTGAAATAAAAAAATTATAAATTCAGCTACAGTAACTATATAACTATATACTTACCAACAGGAATCTATAATGTAACGAATATAAGCCAACAAGGTATTGTTATTGTGTTAAGCAATTTCTATGACCTACCTATGTCACTTTGTTCCTTTATAGTCCGGATATCGAAAATTTTATGATACAGCTCATTAATATTTTCAAAATAACAAGAAACAGCATAATTTCCTTTTAAATCTCGGATATTTTACACTAATTACTGGTTTCATATAACGGGGGCGGGTAATTGGTTCTATCGCACGTTGTCCTTCACTTCCTGTCTTTTGGCGGACTTTCTATACAGCTTTGTGGCCACTTGTACAAAGTACCGACATGTTGGTGTCATATTGCATCTTTTGTAAGGCGCACCCACGCTTCATTCCGATGCTTAATATCTAAAGTGAAGTAGTAGTAAAAAGTTTAAAGTGCTATTGCATTTGCTTACTGTAATAGAGCTATATTGTGTAAGCTATATAAAATAAAAACTAATTTACTAGATTCCAGAAATTATCATCTAACCTATAACATAATAAAACAGGTAAAAGTAAGTATTTGTATTTGTACATCTGATGTGGAAATGTAAGAGACCAACTAAACTTTATATTAATAACATGAAAATTAATAGCAGAAACTATAAATAAAATGTAAATGACGTCTAAGCATGAGTTGTTTAGCAGCATTAAAACTTTTCTATGAAATATAAAAATGTAAGTTTCGGAATATCTGATGCTTGAGATTAAATTCTTATTAAATACTAAAGTTATAAACTCCACTTTACCGAAATCGCGGGAACTAAGTAGGTTTTAATAAACGTATAAATATAAATGGTCCTGTCCTGGTCCAATCATTTTATTTTATTAATTTTCTAATAAAATAAAATGATTGGACCAGCTTTTCATCCATAGTTGTTTATACACTAATAAACCTATCTAATATTCTTATATATCACTTTTCCGCAACTACCTATTGTAAAACGATACTTTCAACGTGATACAAAATAAGTTGTACTTTATAAGACTTTAATTTCGTATAACATTTGAATTGCTATTGTAATAAAGCGGACACTGATGTTATCTGATCGGAACTTCCTTCAGCCTCGCATAAACTATAAAGGAGTAAAGTTGCTATTCTATTGTCAATGTGTAACGAGATCACTGTACCTGTCGCTTTACAAAGCGCAGGTTCTCACCATACGATGTGCCTTTGTCAGTTCAAAAAATGATGATCTTATTGAACAATCACTGCAAAAAATTCATTTTTTTACATAAAAGTTTTATATCTTGACAAACCTACAGCTGGTATAATTCACACGTTTTATATTTATTTTTTACTAAAAATGATTTTTCTCCTTATAAAGCTGTCATGTACTTATTTGTATTAAAGGCTAGCGACTCACATTCATTTCACATGGGCTGATGAGTATAGTTGTAATTTACATCATTCGTACAAGTAAATTAAGCAACAAATCAGCTATTCCACACGCAATGTCTCGGAATTTACGCAAGTAATGTGTTGTCTTAAACCGAGGTTTCCTCTGTCTACTCTGCTCTATGAGTGCTAAATTGTAAAGATATTTTTTTTTTAATTTTCGTTCAATAATATGAAAATCATCATTATTTGACTCTTCTTATGTATTGAGTAAGTAATATTAATCTATGACGATTATTCGTTGTACTCATGAGACGTTACCTCAGACACTAGTAAATTTTTTGAATCTATAACACGAAATAAAATTTTACATATAAGAAGAAATATATTAAATGTAGCTAAACTTTACGAGTTATTATGCAAAAAATGAAATGTAGGCAAAGAAATTCTGCGGAACGTAGACACCCTGTGGCGCAGCGGCGGCATGTTAAGGGCGCTCTTTCTACAGAGTGACAGCCGAAACTGCTCTAAGAGAGAAAAAATGATCCCAAGTAGTTTATTTAACACAACAAGCCGCTTTGGACAGAAAATGATATTATGAATTGTTAATGACATATTCACGCAGTCGTTAACGTTAATCTTTTCTAATTGTATAGTGTTTCATTAATAATATTATTAATTTCCTTTACTTTGTCTATGGTCCACACATAAATAAATTGCAAAATTATCTTCAGTTAATTAAGAATATATATAATAGAGTATATACAAATATTGCATCTGCTTTGTGTATTTTTATGGTGAAACATTAAGCAAAAAAGAAAGTGCGATTTATGAAATATATTGATAGCGTCATTAAGGTATTGACGCCATTATGGCGCAGTTGGTAAGGCTGATTATACACGCGAACACATTTATGTATTTGACCCACATTCGCAAGGTATTTAAAGGTGCTTAAATGTATTTTTTTCATTCTATTATTATTTTAATTTTTTTTGATTTATAATATAATACATACATACATATCTTCACGCTTTATCCCTAGCGGAGTAGTCGGAAAAAAAACGGAGCGCTAAACCCTGCGGTCTTTACATACCTCTTTCGCCTCGTCCACTGTCATTAACCTCTTCATACATGCCCTCCGGGGTGCCCTCACGCGGTTTACGCGACCTTCCCCTAGTATCCACTGTTTTTCGAAGGTCAACCGAGGTCTCCCCTTACCTCTCTTACCATTCACTTTTGCTTCATATATATTTTTTTGCATTCTTTCATCACCCATTCTCTCGACGTGCTCAAACCACCTGAGCACATTCTTCTTCATTCTTACTATGATATTCTCGCTGATACCAACCATTCTGTGTATCTCTTCGTTGCAGATTCGGTCAGTTAAGACTCCGCATATCCTCCAAAGAGATCAATTCTCCACAGCATTCATCTTTCTTTCATTCTTCTTCTGCAATACCCACGTTTCACTGTCATATAACAGCGTCGGCACCAGAACTGCATTGTGTACGGCTAAACGTGCAGCTACACTGACGTTTCGCCGTCTCAACAATGCAGCTAAGACACCGTTCATTCTGTTACCGGCAGCAATACGCTTTTCCTCGTCCATTTCGTATCTTTTATCTCTACTTAACATACTTCCCAGATACTTCCCAGATATATATAATATAATTCTTCAACTAATTAATAATTAGGCGTTAAAGAAGGGCACGCAAAGGAAATCCGAAGGGGATTTCCTTTGCGTGCCCTTCTTCTTTTCCTAGAAGAGATAAACAGCTGCGAAGGGTCGTGTAGATCGCCATACAAGTCATGAAGGTTCTAGGTGCATCAGGAAGAAGTAGAAATTTTCTGAATGCTACGGTAGGCAAGCCTCATAAGTATGGTGTAATTCACTAGTAGTCACAAAGAGAAAAATTATAGATAAAGTCAAGTAAATTATATATATATATATATATATATATATATATATATATATATATATATATATATATATATATATATATATATATATATATATATATATATATATACATATATCTTAAATAATAAGCAAGTATGTTAGATAACATATTATATTGATTAATATTATATTTAAGACGTGTTAGGTATACAAGTATATAACCACATCATAATATTGCCGATTTCCTGATAAGATCAATTATATCTTCTCTTTGGTCTGAAATAAAATTGCAAATTACTCATGTATATCTCTGTATACGACTTACACTTGGACTATCAATGTTTACGTTTACGTATCAATGTTTTTTGCATTCAAACTTGACCTAGTGAATTAGAATTCAGAATTAAATGCATAAGGTAAAAATAGCCCTATGACTATATAGATAACATACCTAGATGATGAAATTGAAATAATGAAAGCTTGGTATGTGTTAATCTAATAAAAGACCAAACTATCAGTAAAGCTACTGAATAATTCGATGACCGACTTACGAACGACATCGACGTTCGGTGCCCTCCTCAAAAAGGCTGTCCATAAAATATTTATAAACATTAGAATATATTGTATATAAGCTCATTATAGCCATATAAAGTTACTGTAATTTATCTCAATTACTTTTAGCCTCCAGAGAATCAATTAAATTTAAGAAGTCTAACCTAACATGAACAAAAATGTCCCATTTCCTGATCTTGATTTATTTCGCTTGAAGTAGAGTTAATCAATCAAATAATATAAAAAAAAAACGTTTGTCAATTAATCAATATTTAGGTACCTATGGAACTGATGCTTTTATAGATAATTTATTCAAAAATTATTAGACTTCCTTTACCTCGGTGAATTGTCATTACAATTCACCATCGATAGTTTCATAAAATAAAATAATAGTGAGCGTATTGATCTTCGTACAGGTACCGACTTCTTAATTCCATTGAAACCTGTGTTCATGATATTATCGAACATGTCACGAAATGGTCAGGTCATGATGTGCTTTGACCAAATTTATGATAGCATAAAGTTTTAAGATCGACAAACAATTACTCGCGTTACTACTTCTTGAAAATATCGATCATGTCCGTTCGTATAAAAAATCATGTTCATCATCATGTTGACCGAATCGTGTAAAAAATCCAGTGACGTAGCGTGCCTTGGAGGGGCCCTATATCAAAATTAGTCGGGGGGCCAAATGCAGGCTAATGATTTTTCACAAAGGATACAACAATGTTTGCATCAAGACAAAATAAATATGTATTGATTATCACTTCCTCCTAGAAGTTAAGCTCGTCAAAAATTCTTTACTTAAGCTTTTTTATTCAAATTGATTTATTATATTATCAATAGGTAGAAGACATTTTAGTTTTTCTAAAATTTCGGCTTCTATAGAAAATATTTACAGACCTAGAGCATCATACCTGTCACATCGAAGGCCTTTGGTAATATTTCATCAGATTCATTTTGACAAATTTTAAGTAGGCATATATGAATTATGATAGAAAGAAAAACATAGCTTGGTCTTTGTTAGCTATTGAAACAGGTCCTTGTGGTTAAAATGGACCCATTTAAAAATGATTCTTCTTTCACATTCAATTGGACTGTCACTAAAATTTTCTCTATCTGACTAAACGAAATGAACTTCTTCAGTCTTCTTAGAATCATCGACAAGGCCTTCTTCTATTTCCGGATAGATATTTATTGGAGGAAGCTTCAGAATCTAAAAATATATTTCAAAATGTAACATCAAAACAAATTTCTTATTATTACTTGCTACAATAAATCACTCACAAAAGGTGATTTGTTGAAAAATTAAAAAAAAAACATTGGGAAGTTCTATTATAGTCCCTTTTCTGTTTACTTTTTCTTTTCATAACTCCACTAGCATAATCTGTATTCAATTAACTCATTATTTTCACAGATGAAATGAATTAACCCATACTTATTAAAAGAACAAGATTGTATTGTATTACAATGTAATAACGATTAACCGGAACCGGAATGAAATAAAACGCGTAAACAACGCTCTACGTGGTTTGTCATATTACATTGGTTATTGCGAGATACTCTGTTCTTTTTGACTTTTGTGATTTCTCAAGTGAAAATTATTTTTTTTCTCAAAATTTTTACATACAACCGTTAGGGGCATCCGTAGCTAGGAAGCCCCGTATCATTGACATGAATGACACAAAGGTAGCTACGCCCCTGAAAAAAAACCTTTCTTGCATGTCAACATGGTAGCCGTTAGCAATAAAGTTAAAAATGATGATTGTGTACTAAATGAAGAGAAAATTATTTGTGTATTCATAGTCAAAATCGCATGTGACCCCCTATATTATGTTTACTTTTTAAAGGTTATTCTATTACTTTTTAGACCATCTTAATTATTACTTCATTTTAAGTTTATACGATACACGGAAGCGACCGACCGCGTAAAGGAAGTCTAATAAATTTTGAATAAATTATCTATAAAAGCATCAGTTCCATAGGTACCTAAATATAGATTAATTGAGAAACGTTTTTTTTTTTATATTATTTGATTGATTAACTCTACTTCAAGCGAAATAAATCAAGATCAGGAAATGTGACATTTTTGTTCATGTTAGGTTAGACTTCTTAAATTTAATTGATTCTCTGGAGGCTAAAAGTAATTGAGATAAATTACAGTAACTTTATATGGCTATAATGAGCTTATATACAATATATTCTAATGTTTATAAATATTTTATGGACAGCCTTTTTGAGGAGGGCACCGAACGTCGATGTCGTTCGTAAGTCGGTCGTCGAAGTATTCAGTAGCTTTACTGATAGTTTGGTCTTTTATTAGATTAACACATGCCAAGCTTTCATTATTTCAATTTCATCATCTAGGTATGTTATCTATATAGTCATAGGGCTATTTTTTACCTTATGCATTTAATTCTGAATTCTAATTCACTAGGTCAAGTTTGAATGCAAAAAACATTGATACGTAAACGTAAACATTGATAGTCCAAGTGTAAGTCGTATACAGAGATATACATGAGTAATTTGCAATTTTATTTCAGACCAAAGAGAAGATATAATTGATCTTATCAGGAAATCGGCAATATTATGATGTGGTTATATACTTGTATACCTAACACCTCTTAAATATAATATTAATCAATATAATATGTTATCTATCATACTTGCTTATTATTTAAGATGTATGTATATATACACTTGACTTTATCTATAATTTTTCTCTTTGTGACTACTAGTGAATTACACCATACTTATGAGGCTTGCCTACCGTAGCATTCAGAAAATTTCTACTTCTTCCTGATGCACCTAGAACCTTCATGACTTGTATGGCGATCTACACGACCCTTCGCAGCTGTTTATCTCTTCTAGGAAAAGAAGAAGGGCACGCAAAGGAAATCCCCTTCGGATTTCCTTTGCGTGCCCTTCTTTAACGCCTAATTATTAATTAGTTGAAGAATTATATTATATATATCTGGGAAGTATCTGGGAAGTATGTTAAGTAGAGATAAAAGATATGAAATAGACGTGGAAAAGCGTATTGCTACCGGTAACAGAATGAACGGTGTCTTAGCTGCATTGTTGAGACGGCGAAACGTCAGTGTAGCTGCACGTTTAGCCGTACACAATGCAGTTCTGGTGCCGACGCTGTTATATGACAGTGAAACGTGGGTATTGCAGAAGAAGAATGAAAGAAAGATGAATGCTGTGGAGAATTGATCTCTTTGGAGGATATGCGGAGTCAGCTTAACTGACCGAATCTGCAACGAAGAGATACACAGAATGGTTGGTATCAGCGAGAATATCATAGTAAGAATGAAGAAGAATGTGCTCAGGTGGTTTGAGCACGTCGAGAGAATGGGTGATGAAAGAATGCTAAAAAATATATATGAAGTAAAAGTGAATGGTAAGAGAGGTAAGGGGAGACCTCGGTTGACCTTCGAAAAACAGTGGATAATAGAGGAAGGTCGCGTAAATTGAATTGTCATTACAATTCACCATCGATAGTTTCATAAAATAAAATAATAGTGAGCGTATTCGTACAGGTACCGTACAGGTACCGACTTCTTAATTCCATTGAAACCTGTGTTCATGATATTATCGAACATGTCACGAAATGGTCAGGTCATGATGTGCTTTGACCAAATTTATGATAACATAACGTGAGAAATGAATTATTGTACTTTCCTCGCTTTGATAACAAAATAAAGTGCTACGTTAAATTTCGCCACTCAACACATAACGAAAATTCGGCGGAAAATAGGAAACGGAGTGTATTAACACTAGGTTATGAGCGATACAGCTTGTTAGCTGTTAATATATCTTATATTGATGATTAAACAATCAGTAGGTTTTCTTCAGCAAAACTACTATCGACTAGAAGTAGTAGTTTTTTTTAATTTTCATATAGAATACAATTTCACAAAATAGCTAAATGAACTATTTAAGTTTGATTGTGAGCTATCTTGTGCAGGTATTTGCAGGCTTAATTTGAATTAAACCACTAAAAACGTCTCAATAAAAAAACTACTTAAATTGAGAAAGAAATCTGATTGTACCCTTAATTATATTTGAAAAGATACCTGCAAGATTCTAATTAGGTTCCCAACATGAATAAGATTGTGCTAATATTTTAGTAAATATTATTTAGGGGCACGCCATAGGTAATGGCTTAGTATGATAACATCAGATCGTAAATGCGATAGTTGGCGGTTCGATCCTCACTCTAGGAATTATTTATTTTAATTTCCTTGGTCTACTGCAGAAAACAGAAAACGGAGTACACACAGTTTTACACTAAGTTCTCTGTGCTTAACGTTTTAAGTATTACTTACCCGTTATCCGCGAATTGATCAACGTTTAAACTTAAAACAATGTTAGGTACAAATAACTTTACATAATATGTATTATATTATAAGCATCGACGTATCAAGAGAAATTTTCGAGGATTGGTTTGACCTCCGCCAGTTTAATGACGTCTATATGGCTTAATGACAATGTCACGCGAAAAGTGAAGTAATTCTAAAACCAAAGGAGAATATTGCCAAATTTTCTTGACTATACTTACATCCCTGATTTTTTGCTACTAAAAAGTTTAGGGTGGCAACATAGGATTGGCATTGCCCACCTGACCCCCTGTCAACGATACCTACTAGCTCATGTATTAAAAATAGTGATATGAATTGACCCACTCGCGGCATCGCCATCCCGCTTAAATGAACTAAATCGCGTTCGTTTTAAAACCGTACGATGTCACATTGCAGTTTTTCGACTCACTCGGATTTAAATCTTTTTTAATCACTCTTGTCTATTATTATAAAATCGTGATGAATGTATGTTGTTTGTATGTTTCTTGCATGCAAATTCGATGGTTTTATTATATTTATTTTAGATATTTTATAACCTGTAAGTAGATTGTTTTCTAGTTTATTAGTTAAATTACAACGTGAAAACACAATATCCACTGCCTACAATTGAAATTTATAATCCAAAACTACCAATACTTTATTTTTTATGTAGATACACCGGCATTCTATAACTAGAGACTCAGACAAATGAGAAAATCAAAATCAAAATATTCTTTATTCAATTAGGAAATTTTGAATCGTCAATTTAGATTAAAGTTTCAGTAGTGTTAGTCGTACAAGAATTTATTATTTGAATCTTTTAAAAAATAGGCATGTTAAGTAAAAAGAGTTATTTATTCGACAAAATCTATTATATAATAGAGCTTCCCTTGCGAGCAATCTTAATTTAAACCGCCAGCATTCCAGTATGCCAGTTCCAGTTAAGTCACTTCATTTTTCATCTCACTTAGTAGCAAAACAAGTAGGTACAAGTTTTTTTATAGTAATTTTATAATAAGAAAAATTTATTAACTTTTCTCCAGTCCAGCTAGGTGGCACAATAATAATTACAAATCATTGATGATGTATTCTCTCTCTCGACCCCCGAGGGGGGAGAGGAAAACGGCTTCAGGGCAGTGCCCTCTTGCCGTTAGGCTCTTCCGCCGCCCATGAATATGGGCGGGTCCTTGGGTTGGGCGTTTGGCCCGAGGTAAAATGTCCTTAAGAGGGACAAGATTTAGAAGGACTGGACGAAAGGAGTGAGCTATGCGCTACCCGGACGGTCAGCCCGGCCGAATGAGACCCTCGGGTGATCCCGGGAAGGCTCAGCCTAGGCGACCAGCGACCATGGTAGCAGCTCAGGAATCAGAAGGAGGGGGAAGGATGTCTCGAGGTAGTCTTCGGGCGTCCGGCGGACGGGAGTGCCACGGAGCGATGTCTCGGATGTGAGGGTGATCCGAGGCGTCGGCTCCGTGGTAGACGCGGGCAGCTAGCTGGGTGATGTGACTCTCTAGGCTTTCGATACGGAGGTCGCGCTGAATGGTAGCGTTCCTCACGTATCTAGGAGCCTGGACGACTCGTCGGAGAGCCACATTTTGCACCGTCTCAAGGACCTTCCGAAGACTAGGTCTCGTGAGGGAGTACCAAGCTGGGGACGCGTACGTCAGATGGGGTCTGACGTACGTTTTGTACAACCCCAGCCTGGTGCGGAGGGGAAGGCGGGATCGGAATAAGGGACGCAGCAGGGCCAGTGCAGCTCGCGCTGCGTTCCTGGCTTTGGCTACCTGGGCCGACATGGAAAGTTTCCTTTCTATGGAGACGCCCAGGTAGGTGACTTGGCGGGACCATTTGACCTGTTCACCCTGGAGAACAAGCGGAGGAGGCAGCTTGTGGAGCCCAAACACAATCGCTTGGGTCTTGGCCACGTTAATCGTGAGCCTCCACTCCGCAAACCAGTCCGGTAGCAGGTCGAGGGCACGCTGGAGTTTGAGAGCCGCGTGGGTGAGGTTCAGGGACTTAGCCAGGAACGCAATGTCATCGGCATAGAGGGCCAGTGTGACATTGTCGTGAACTGCGATGTTATTGGTGTACATGGAATACAGGGTAGGAGAGATGGTACTATCCTGGGGTACCCCTGCTGCGATGGGATGGCTGCTGGATAGAGCGTGGTCCACTCTAACCCGGAAGGTTCTGCCGCGGAGGAATTCGGCCAGAACCCTCACCAGGTGATGGGGAGTGCCCGCCCGGATCACTTTGTGGAGCAATCCGGGGTGCCACACCCTGTCGAACGCCTTCGACACGTCCAGGAAGATCGCTGCTGCCTTCTCCTTCCTGTTCATGGCGGCCGCTGCGAAGTGGAGGACGCGTGCTAATTGCAAAGTGGTCGAATGACCACTGCGAAATCCAAACTGCTCGGGGCGCGGTTGGAAGTGGCCTCCAAGAGAGGGAGCAGTAGTCTCTCGAACAGCTTGGATGAGGCGTTCAGCAGGGTAATGGGTCGGTAGCCGTCGGGGCGCCTTCGGTCCTTCCCTGGCTTCGGAATCATCACTACCAGGCCTTCCTTCCATGCCCGGGGGAAATATCCCAGCCGTAGGATGGCGTTGAAAAGCCTGGTGAGTGATGATATGGTCCGCATGGGGAGATTCTGTAGTGCCAGGTTAGGCACACCATCTATCCCCGGAGCTTTTCTAGGCTTGAGCCGCGCGATCGCCTTCTTCACGCTCGACGGGGAAAAGAAGGGCGGAGGAGGACTCGGGCTAGGGGGGTCCGATAGGAAGGCGGTGACCGCTTGCTCCAGCTGTGCGTGGTGCTCCGGTAGCAAGCTGGGATTGGGTGCGAACTGACTCTCAAGGTGGTCTGCCAGGATTTCGGCCCTTCCTTGAGAGTCGTAGCACAGCGTGCCATCGGGTTTGAAGAGAGGTCGGATGGGGGGCGGCTTCTTGGTAAGCTGCCGGCACAGCTTCGTGAGAGACGCTTCGTCCTCAGTAGCGTCACGAATCCTCGCGTCCCAACTCTCGGCATTGGACTCCGCGAGCGATGCGCGAATACGCTCCACCAAGACGTTGAGTTTCGTCTTGGTGGCGGGCTCGCGGGTCTGTTGCCACTCACTGCGCGTCTTCCTCTTACGCGCAATGAGGTCAGCAATGTGCCGTGGAGTTGGGGGAAGTCTTAACAAATCATTCGATTTATATTTATTATAGCGACATCTAGCGACAAGTAGATAATATAGTCGTTTATGATAGAATGCCATCTATTGGTACGTAGCCTAATTTTCATACATTATGCTTTATAAATAAATTAATATAAAAAAAAAATTATGATGCGGTTGTTATTTAATTATTCTAACAAATTTTAATACAATTTAAATGACAAAAGGGATGGGCTTTTTTAGATAGAAATAGGAAGTTTGTTTCAGAGGGATGCAGCGTACACAGAAAAGGAATTATATTATTTAACCCACTTGTCAATATACAATTGTACACTTTGTCAATTGTACATATGACCAATCCAAATCAAAATTATTATTTGGATTGGTTTGAATTATGGGAAGTGAATATTGTTTCTTTGTGGCGTGGACATAATAATATGATAACATTTTACCTATACCGTGCAATATTTTTTAATAAATTGCTATTACTATATAGACTATAATATATCCACTGACCCGTAAATCCTCAAATGACAGTTATGTTATATTGTCAATGCTATGTACAAAAAAATAGAAAAACGGCGCGAAAAAGGAAAATATATTTTCTTTGGAATTACATATCGAGACAATATGAAAAGTATATATTTTTGGGATCTTTGATAACTAAGCTAATAGAAAATGTATTATCTTTGGCAAAAAAAGATCAAACTATTTGGAAAATTCGAAGCTGAAAAAGTGTAACGTGAATATTCCTAATATTCTTTAAAAATGATGTATTTTAAAGAAATAAAAATCTTGAATTCAAATTCTTAATAGTTTATATACGACAACATGAGTTACTTAACAATAACTAATCATAAAAATATGTACCTTGGTACATTTTTTTCAAACCACAAGCTTATCAAAGATGGACAATTTTTTGACGACCCGTAACGGAGCAAAAAAATTGTTTACTTTACACGTCAACACACTCATGTTTCGAGGCTCAAGAGGCTATAAATTTTAAATACATTTATAGATTGGTCTTTGTTCTCAACAAAAAAATAGTTTATGTTCTATAAATATTTAGTGAAATATAAATAAACCCGCATCAATCATACACATAGAAATATAGATAGAGCCAAATATAGAGGGTCTCAAACTTTGTGTTTTTATCAAAGTGTCCATGGTTTGTTCTTGATATAAATTTAAATTCGTAAACATTATGATATGAGCTTCTAAAATTATATAAAAAAAACAGTTGTCTTCATACAAAAAAATTTCAGCATTCAACAACTAAAACATCCAATTTTACTACAAAAAGTATCAAGTACAGCTCCAAAAGTATGGATTAAAACTATGTCGACATTTTTTGCTTATTTTAGTCATGAAAATAAAAAAAAATATTTCGTACTTTTAACTTTATATAACTGCCAAAAAAGAAAGTAATGTATATAAATATAAAAAAAATATAAAAAGTAAAAGAAAATAAAAAA
The DNA here is from genome assembly GCA_037127375.1 of Dione juno. NCBI lineage: Eukaryota > Metazoa > Arthropoda > Insecta > Lepidoptera > Nymphalidae > Dione > Dione juno. Next base: position 8,297,921 of record JAXRJS010000041.1, on the reverse strand, counting down.
AAATAAATTATGCCAAGATTAACACATTTCAATAAAAAAATTAAAGGTATGTAGAAGTAACGGAAGAGAAAAAGAACAAGGATTAAAAAAAAACATTAAATTAAATTGAAAAATGCCAAGAAATTATTTAGGACCTTTGAACATGAATGTGTTAAATTTAAGGAAAAATACATAAAACAATAGAGGAAACATGTTATAATATATATAAAAATAAAATGATGAAGGAAGAAACTAAAGAGCCCTGTTTTTTTAAAACTACACTAATATATGAAGGTGTTGGAGTAGTTTCAAAAAACAGGGCAAACAGGTTTCTCGCAACCGACACAGAACGTGTGCGGGTGCACACGTTTTTGTTTACATACAGAGCACACCCGGCGCAAGCGAAATCTGAAATCTGAAATGCAGGTGAGGTCCAGTGCGGTTGCGAGGGAAGGACGAGGTGTGGATAAGGAATGTTTCAATAAAATTGATCTTACTAATGCTAGTCTAAAATCTCTATGGCTATATGGAGCAGGAGAAGAAGAAGATGAATGCTTATATATTATATAGGAATTTAACACACTAACATTCAAAAGTCTCTTAAATAATTTTTTGTACCAAATCCTTGTTCTTTTTCTCTCTATAGGGTACATGGCAAGCATCTGATCTTTTTTATCCACCCCACCCATCATAGTATTGTTTTGTTTTTGAGCTCGTCCTCCCCTACGTCCCCTTCCTCTAATTGCTTCTCCACCATCTGTACCCTCCACTCCCGCCTACCTCTTAACCCACCCCTCTCTGTAACCCATTCTCTACCTCCACGATTGCGGGCACCTCTCCCACGACAGGCGGCACGTGATCGTAAAAGCCTTCTACTGAAAAAAAAACAGCCAAATATTACATAAATAAGTATTAAGCAGTCAAAAAATATAAATCTCACAAATTCAAGTTTAAAATTAGAAGTTAGGAATTACTTTAAAAAAGAAGAATCCCTTATCTATATTCTCCAACTGGGTTGACATATGGCGGCAAAATGATTTCATTTGTATCTGTCAAGCAACCTATACAAAATGTTTTTTATGTTTTACTAAATATCTAATTCAAATAATGCTAATTAAATGCATGTAACGTGTGCAGTAAAATATATTTAAGTCACTACTATAAACATTTACCAGACACAAGAATGATTTTATTATAAACAAAGCGAAAATCTACGAACAACGTGACGTCAACATGGCGAAATATGTACGACGAATGTAAAAATTAAGTAGAATTTTTTATCTATTTGGGTTGTTTATAAATTAAAAAATGTTCATTACTTACCTTTCCATTTTACACCAAAAAATTAACTATGAATAATTTGTGCTTCTGCAATTTTTACGTTAACAACCTGCCGACTGAGAACCGCAAATGTCCACAGATATTAAGCTGTTAAAAAAATTCCAATTTTCATTTTTTATAAAAGAGACCGGCTTTGCTGTTGAATTATTATGGTTCCTTGTTTTACGCTCTATATTCAATTATAATACGAATTTTAACGGTATTGTCGTTTAAGAGTAATTTCAATTTTAAAAACAATAACAAAAAAATAAAGTTAAAAACCTTCTGAAGGTTTGTGATAGTTGTCAACATGTAAAAATAAAACCTTCAGAAGGTTTGTGGACAGATGAGTTAATATTATTAATACAATATTATTCGATTAAGTGTTTAACAGGTTTTCCAAATATTTTAGTTTTTTTTTGTTTATATCCAACGCAGTGTTCTGTCTACTAAAGCTTAATTAAATAGTTTTAACATCAAGTATTTCAGATCCTTAATTTTGTATTTATATCAAAAGATTAATGACAAATGTTCAAGCTGAAGATGTAGTTTCGTATTCTATTAGTTTTTTTTGATATAATCCCACATTAAAAATATCAATGTAGGTACAGACACGATATTTTATTGTTTTATTATTGCAAACAGCAATCATGTGAATGGAGTGATAATAATTTTATATACTTTTTGGCTTTGAGTAACTTCATGCCGTGCTTTAGCTAACTAAGATGGAATAACACATTTTAAATTTCTTTTCCGAATGGAATTACGTTTAATAAAAGAATCATCACGTTTAATTATTCACATTCCAACTGCAGCATGCTATATTTTCTTAAAATATTCTTAGTAAAGGAACTTAGAAAAATGAACACTAAACATTTTTTTCTTTAAGGACAAAAAAACAACAGTTCACTGGACTAAACATTTATTACACAGTAGAACACTTCACAAAACATACATTTTGTACATATCTTAATGTTGTAAATAAGGAAGTAATAACATACATACAAAATATGTAAAATTTTAACGTTTTACATTAAGAATGCCATAAAAAGTGAAAACTGTATTTAAAAATGCTACTTTATATATATATATATATATATATATATATATATATATATATATATATATATATATATATATATATATATATATATATATATATATATATATATATATATATATATATATATATATATATATATATATATATATATATATATATATATATATATATATATATATATATATATATATATATATATATATATATATATATATATATATATATATATATATATATATATATATATATATATATATATATATATATATATATATATATATATATATATATATATATTAATACGTTCGAACCCCATTTCAGAATAATTAATTATTTTTATTTCCTCGCTCTGGTAGATTAGGTGTGGAATTGAGTGCAATCACTTATTACTTTGCTGTGCTTAATTTTACTTTGCATTGGATTATGCGTGAAGATTTTTTTTAATAAATATATTGTTAATATACAGACACAAGCATGTAATTCAAATTGTAATTTAATAATTTATCTATTTCACATTCAAAAATACGAAAGTTACAGATAATAATAAGTTATATGTAATGCTTATTAATAATTTAAAACTTATATATGTATCATATGTTATATAATTATTTTACTTCAAGAGGGGTTTGCGGAAGGCGAAAAATAATTTACTGTACATTTTATTTAAAACATTGCATGTTTAAATCACAAGTAATATTAGTAACAATATTTTAGTTGAGCAATGCAAGTGGAAATAAATACATATTAAATGAAAATTTTGGTGAATTTCAATCAGTTAAAATCTATATTGTAGTAACAGAGCAGCACCTAAAACAATAAGGCCTTAGATTTATTAGCAACTTGTTTTCCTTTTAGATTCTAAAAATGAAAATTTATATAAGCATTTAATATTATATTGATATTTTTAACATTGTGCAATAAACAATTTTAAAGATAAATGGAAAACGTAAAAGAGGTTGTTTATTTTCAAGTTTATATAAGATTAAGACTAATATTACGACTTGGCACAATCGGTACGGTAAGTTGAATATAATTTGCAGAGGTGGATTTCAGGCAGGCTGGTAGCCGGCTACTATAAAACTGCCAGTTTGGCGTGCTCCAACAGTGGCGGCAAAAATTAAGACTTTAAAATCCGCTAATGATAATATATTTCCAATTTATGACATTTTATAAAAAAAATTGTTTTCTTAAATTAAGGAAGATATTTTAAAACAATAATTTAAATTATTCTCTTAAGTTTATTCTAAGATTTAATAAGACAGTATATTTTGCAACTTCAATTTGTATTGACATTTCATACAGTCTTATAAGAAGAGTTATCCACAATTTTAATTTTTAACTGACAACTTATATTTCATAGAATTTAAGTGAATAATAAATGACTATAATGAATATACTTACATAAAAATGAAATTTAGTCACAGTAATCATTATTATTACATAATATAGCTTTAACAGTCAATTAGTAAAAATGGCCATAATTATTTTTATGTTACATACTAAAAAATGCTCAAGTTACACACATGAAAAATATGTGAACATTAGATTATAGTTTTTATCAAAACATTAACCACTCCCCCCAAAAAATTAATTAAGTATCTAAAGAATGCTAACTAAACACAACGAAAAACGAAAAAATATGACAAAAAACACAGTAACGGCATCTGAATTTGAACGTGACGTTCAAGTCTTATGTAACGCCAATACAAAGCATTACAGGGTGGAGATCCTAACAAAGTAAAAGTACTCAACATTTACTTTTTAATTAAAAATAAATAGAAAGCTCGCTCAAATTATTAGTCCTTTTTCTTATTTTTAGTCAAAAATAGTTACGCTTACGGGGACAGAAAAATATTACGGCACCTTACGTGCGAGGTGGAGGTCAAAAATCTTAAAAATTGTGCATCGCAATACTTGAAATTTACCTCAAGTAGTTAGTAATGTCGCCATGACACATTCGAATGATGATTAAAATCTATAAATGCTATTTTGTTAGTTATTAATATATTATTATTTTTTATTTCATATTTAAACAATCAAGTATACTTTACAATTTGATAAAAAGCAAACTATATTACCATTTGATGAATGAAGATGATTTGATATCTGAATTTATTTTACAATACAGCTTAAGATCATGAGTTGGTAAATAATTTTAGTTATAAATAAAAATATAACAACACATTATTTTAATATTAACTACGCAATACATAAATAAAAATGGTAAATATTACATATTTTGTTAACACAATAATGGCTCTGATTTGATTCTTAATAATAATGATAAATTGATTTGAAAATTATATATATAAAAGGAAAGATGACAGTGTAATTAACATTCAAATTAAATATAAAAATTTCTTATAATAAATGTTTTTTCTTTACTATAATTTATAATATAATATGTACATTTTAAAATATACTACACTAATGTTCATCTAAAAAAAAATTTGATTGAATGTTGACACACATCACAAAAGAAAGAAATATGAATTTACTACCAAACAGCACTTTATATATAAAATAAATATATTAAAAATAATTTTAATAATAAATTTTAATTATTTTCGAAAACAAAAAGAAATGAGAAAAGAAAGGAAATGAAATGAGATAAAAAATTCAGATACTGTTATGTATATAATTGACTGTTAAAAACTTTATAACTCGTCTCTGAGAAGTGTGTATCTGTTTTTCGAAGGAGCAAGTTTCTTAAATGTGGACTCTGGAGGAGTGGTCACCTTTATATCATTAGACATTACTTGAGGTGACTCTGGTCCGTAATGGAACTCTCTGGAAATTAAGAAAATAAAAGTTAATTACAATTAATGTAAACTGTTTAGTTAAATATTTATTCACTGAATATAGCAGTTGTAGAAGTCAATGCAATCTATACATACCTAATAACTGTATAGTATATATAATAAAAACTGATCCCTAGTATGTACATGGCAGATGTATAAAAAAATAATTTATACATGTAATTGAAACCAAAACAACCAAACCAATCATTTTTTTTAATTATTTGTTTGTTTGTCTGTGTGTTTGTGCACACTAATTTCAGGACCGGCTCTTAATGAAAATTCTATGGTAAGCCTCCTTTAGCATTTACTGATAGCATAATTTCAATTGGCTTATCAATAAAAAAAAATTGTAACAATTTAATGTAATTCAATTGACAAAATTTGCTTCTTAGTAACTGTTCTACTGAATTGGCTAAAAATATCAAAGATACTCGATATTTAAAATTAAGTATATTTATTGATAAGAATTTCTCATTTAAAACAATCAAAAACCTTTATGGAAATTACAATAATGTTATGTTATGTTATGATACAATAAAAATATTAAAATCCTTATATTCGAAGTCCCTAAAAGTATACTGCAAAGACTATAACACTATTACACTGTATACTATTACATTGCTAAATGCCTCCAATATTTCTTTTTTTATTCATATATCTTCCATGTCCACACAGTGAACAGTTACATTTTTATTATATGTACATATATAGTTTGTGTGTGAAAGTAAACTGAATAAAAAACTATATAAAAACCAAAAAATTGTATAAAAACCAAATAATGTATGAAATAATGTTTTAAGTGAAACAAATTCTTGTATTGTGTGAAATAGAACAAGGTTTGATTACATAAGTCATTGAAACTGTTGTAAGTAAAATACTGAACCATAAAATATTTTAATTGAGTTGATAAATATAATTAATTACAGCTGTACTAAAACACATACAGCTTGATAGAAAGAAAGAAAGAAAGAGTGATAAATTCAATATTTATATTCATAGAAAACTATTCTTTCGTTAATAAGTGATATATCATATAGCATTTGTATTTAATAAAAAAAAAGTTTGAATTTTAGTATGTAAAATTTAATTTAATTTAACATGATATATGTATCTATTCAAATAAGTACTGTTATTCAAATTCAAACAGGTAATTTAACATGTTACATTTTAATCAATCTTTGTAATATACATATTGTTTCCTTTTTGATATTTGGTATACAGAATTTGAAACCAGTTAAACTTTTCATTAATTATTTCTATAGTAAAACAATAAGATTTAGTTATAAATCAGAAAGTTACTATTATTTCTAATATGGCAAACAAAAACATCTTTAAATATACAATAAATTGTATCAAAATTAAATAAATTAATTATGAATTAGAAAATGAGTGCTCTTATGAGCTAACAGGACAAACAAATGTTATAGAACATAATGAATATTCTTTTTTTCTTAAAATATTCAATTCAAGAAGAGCTAAAATATCCATTGCAGGCATTTAAAAATACAATGCAAATATGAACAACAAGTTAAGCAAACCATGTTATTTATCTAAAAATAATATATTTTTAGAAACAAACAAAACTCTCACAAATATTTTTTTCTGAAATAAACAAAAATGTTCATTACCTGTGTAATTTTCCTGAGTATAGATCTTGAAGGAATTCTTTCAATTTGCCAGGAATCTCCATATCACTATAGTTCGGGAATAAGTACATGTGTCTAAAAGAGTCAATTGCTATCAATGGCAGGTCAGATACTGATTTCCCAAGATGATGTAGTGGATGCTCAAAGCGAACTCCATCAGCAGTCAGGAAGTTAATTTTTTCTGAAATAATAATACAATTATAATAAGTTGCTTTTTAAGGGAAAATTAAGATAAAAATAGTAATAGGTAAGCATTGAAAATTTCATATCATTAAATACTAATAAGTCTTACTTATTAAATTTAAAAATATGCATATAACAAAAAAACATATATGTGTATAAGAAATAGTTACGTTTGTCATCTTCCAATTCCTGTGAAATGATTTCCTTAAATCTTTTAATACTGTGATTATCAGTAGGTTTATGGAATAAAATCAGGAATGGCAGTCCTTCTTCTGTGAGCTCTTCAGCATTTTCAAATGTTATTTCCCTTACAAGTGGTATGCACTTCTCTTGCACCCAGGAGTAAAGTTGATCAAAGTTAAGTAAAGAGCCTTTGTAAGTTTCATCAGGATCAGTAGATGTTTTCCTATCAGCTCTAAATACAACAATTGGCTGGCCTATATACAAAATATCACATGGTTTAAATTGTTACAATTTTTAATATCTATATTCAATATTATTATAATAAAACATTTATACATTAATTACTTTATATAGTTTATTCCGTAGTTCCATTATTTGGATATCAAAGAATCACTGGTAATTGTTATAATAGACTGTTGTTATTAAAAACTGTAGTCAGCAGTGTAAAAAATTAGCACACCATCAGCAGCTTGCTGGTTGTGTGTTGTGTGTGTTTACTTGGGGAAATTTGTTATTAAAATTTGCTCTGTAAAAACACATAGTGATGTGAACTACCACTGTTCAGGGAAATTGTACATTTGTCATCCTTTATTATGAATATGGATATATACAATATAAAAATTACCTGGAGGATGCATTTGTTGGGAAGCATCACCAAAGCCTGCGTGAAATATACATTCATCTTTTAAGCTTGCTGCTACTTTTCTAAGAACTTCATATTCAGGCTGGTCTCGTCTATCCATGTAACCAATTATGTGTCTCTTTTCTTCACTCAAATCATGTAATTCCTTGAGTGAACCAAATATGACAATAGGATCAATTAGCTGCTTTTTAATAAACTCAGCAAATGCTTCAACGGAGCGTTGCCCTAAAACAGTAATTTCAAAATGTTTAACCATTATGCCAAAGATTATCACCAAAAGGTACTTTATATGAAAATATATAGAAAATATGTGTAGATCCAAAAAAATATAAATGTTTATGAAAATATTGAAATCGATTTTTATTTCATACCTCTATACTCTTTTTTAGCTGGTAATCCATTTCGAAATAATTTTAAAGTAGGATACTTAGATATGTGGAATCTAGTTGCTATAGCACCCTCTTTATCGCAATCAACTTTACCCATTACCACTTTACCAGGGTCATACCCGGCTTTTGATACTTCGTCGGCCGCATCATCAAATATAGGCATCAGCATGTTACTGAATCTACACCATTCAGCATAAAAGTTAATGAACACAATTTCATTGGAAGCTGCAAAGAAAATAATATATTATAAGTCATATTTATTATATATAAATATATTTAATTTAATAAATAATAAAAGTTACAAACTTACCAAGAACCATGTCTAAATTACTCTGTGTAATTTGAACAGCTCCACTATCGGTAGGATTGTAAAAACTGTGACAGAACTAAAACAAAACAAATTGGAACGTTTTATGTGGCAATTAATTGATTCATAATATACCATAAAATAAACACATTACGTGCAAGTTGACAAATTACTATATCTTACCAAAATCCCTAGACATGCTAAAAACTTGTAATTCAACATGTTTCTAAAAACGTGTAAAAATATGAAATTTAACAAAATGTTTTGATTATCATCAATCTACACTACGCTTCTTTTAGCACGAATAAACTATTTATGCCAGACTTATTTCGACTTGGGATGCTTCGCCGAATTAAGACTTCGTTGAAACTTGAAGTGTCCTCTGTCTACAGTCGTCACTCCACCGCCGACGACACGTAACCACAGAATAGAAAAGAATACTTTATGTTACAGACTACATTTTTAAAGGCTTAAAATTTAATAACAGAAATTAAAAAAACTACATCTTTGGGAATATTTGACATTACAAGATTTTTAATAAACAAATTGGATAATAAACAATGGATATTCATATTTATAAAAGAAAAAAACAAATTTACCAATATTATATGTTTATAGGTCTTTAGTTATTTCTACTATATTTTTTTAAATAGTTTTTTTTTTATATTTTAAATAAAACTTGATAGTTGGAAATTGGCAGAATGTTTAAAATCGGAGGCCGAAAACGAATACTGTGCGATGTCGTGATAGTGTGTACAAACCCCGCTATCGCTAACTCTAATAATCTTAACATATTTGTCTATTGCCCCCGACTCCGGTTCCGATTCCGATAAACTCTCATAAACTCTGATTCCAACTTTGGTTCCGATACACCACCTCCGTAATATTTTTACTTAAAATACTGTCAATAAAGAGCTTAGCATGATAATTATTTTTTATAAACACATGCTTTTTCGATAGTTTCTATTTATTTTTTGTATATATATCCTTTAAAGTAAAGTAAAGGCTTATGTTTATATATACCACCTTAATTTAAGTAGGAACAACAAGTAAGATAATATATATATATATATATATATATATATATATATATATATATATATATATATATATATATATATATATATTAATATCTGTATGTGCGTGCACCGAGGCATCTGCGCACTGAAGTTGACGTTGCACGGGTTGAAGGTCACGTGAGGAGTTCTGGTTGACCTGTAAATATCTGAGAGGTGGGCTGGGGAGTGCGTACCAAGCGGGGGCCGCATACGTGGGGATGTTGCCTCACGTAGCTCTTGTGTAGTGCCAGCTTGGTACAGAGGAAGCCTTGAAGTGAGGATCGGCCGCAGCAGGTTGAGGGCAATCTATGTTGAGTTCCGAGCCTTGTGGAACTGTGGCGTCATCTGCAGCTTACGGTCAATGATGACGCCCAGGTAGGTGGCGATGGTCTGCCATGGTATCTTGTTATCTTCGAAGATCAGCGGAGGAGGGAGTTGTAGACAGCCCCCTAACAGGATAGCCTGGGTTTTGGTCACTATCAGCTTCAACCTCCACTCCGCCAACCACTCTGGAAGAAGGCCCAGAGCTCTGTAGCTTCTTGGCTGCACTAATCTCGGTGTACGAGCATTCAATTTATAGTGTGTATATGTCGAGATTATCTTCTTTTGACATCGCGGGACATCGTCTGCATATATTCATATTAAGCTCCTCTCATAAAAACTTGATTGAATTTAGATTCGAGCTATCAGACACCACAAACATACTATTTAAAATTACTTATACTTTAAAAGTACGTATTACCAATTTAAAATTATATATATTTTGAATTATGTTTTGGTTTATCTTGTTGTATAATTAATCAAATTCCATGTAAATATAAACAGGAAGAAATAGAATTTTCCTAAAGTATTTGTTTGTTTTATTTCTTTATCATGGTTCCTTAGATTTTGACCAAATCTCCAGTTCCACAGCGTGAGTACAGTCTTACAGTCTGACATCATTTATTCTGCGGCGCTTCGTCGAACGTTTTCATTTTTTGCGTTTTGTGCCATAAGTAACGAGATTGGATTGGATAAAATCTTCTTCTGCCAATTTTCATGTATAAGCGCCCATTGCAGCGGCTGCACAAAATTAAAGAAGTTCTTTAATTTTGTGGCCATAACAGGTACGGCATCATCTTTTTACTATATACAGGTTCCTTCTGGTTGAGATTTATTAACTTCAGTGCCTACACCTAAACCTAAAATGATTATCTAGGCCTTCATTTCACTTGCTAGTACCAACAACACAGCCCTTAGCCTTCCACAGCGTGAACAAACTTAGTAACTGGCTTGTATCTGGTAATACATATATAGCTATAGCCAAAGTCCTGGTAAGCATCAATTGTGAGCTACGTGAATTCGGATTTACTATCATTATGTAAAACAACGAAGATGGATAGCATTACGCATATTATATATTAATATCTCGCGCTTAATATTCATGTTATAAACTAAAACAACATGTTTAAGAAAGTAAAGTTTTCAGGATCAATATTTTTTATCTATTTATTTTTAGTTCGTTTCAGTCAACAGACAAGTGTAAGTAAGTACTTAGTTATCAGCAGCTATTACCGTGATTCAAAATAAAAAATTGGAGGTCTCAGTCACATTGCTCGCACATATTCAGCCACCCATTAGTAATCACCCACCACAAGCGTTACTGTGAATACTTTTTCAGTGCAGTAGGATTGTTTGATCCTCATCGTAACAAACGTTTCGGGGGATAAAGCTGGCAAGTTACTCTATTGAAAGCACAATTTATAAAACTTTTATGATGACAAGTTTTTTTAAATCCTACAATTGTTACTGTGTGTATAATTGTTTTTATTTTAAGCTAATGTTAACATCTTACTAAATTTATTTAGGCGCTGGCCAAAATTAAATTTGCTATTTATTTATTAGGTCCTTACATATGAAATTGGCGTTCGGTATGGAAGGAACAAAAAGTCAAATATTTTGTAATACAATATATTTATTTAATCAAACTATGAACCGTTGTTATCCATGCACTATTGCCATCTCATAGGTAATTCTTTGATCCTTTTACAAAAAACACCATTCGGACGGTAATCAATAAAATCTTTGAAGGCGGTTTAGATTGCCCCATTGGATATTTCCCCTGCAAAAAGACATCCAAATTTCGTAAAAAATGGTAATTTATTGGAGCAAGATCCGGGGGTGGATGTCTTAAGCATTCGAATTTATGCTCTTCTAATTTAGTAGCCATCTGTTGTGCAGTGTGTCGTCTAACGTTGTCGTGAAGCAGCAGTGGCGTAGAGCGGTTGACCAGCCTCGGTTGTTTAGCACTTAACTTTTCCAGCATGGATTGAAACCATATAATTTTATATTAATACAATTAGAAACCATTGGTTTCCAATTGTTGCAACGAAAACGTTGGAACCATTAACGCACTGTGTTTTCTTTTGCGACACGACCGCCATACACATCATTAGCTCTTCGAGCCGTTTCTGCAGCATCCGCTGAAAGTCGTACTCGTAAATAACGCGATATTTCAAGTTTTCCATTTTGTAAGCTTAATGACGCAAACAGAGAAAACAAAAATAAACAAATGAATGACGGTTAATGAAACAAATACATGTGTAAATAGCTGTATAAATTTGAATTTGGAATTCCTAACCAAAGAGGAGAAATTTATGATCAAAGTAGCTGGCTACTTTGCTGGCTTGGTGTGTTGTCATACTGGTGACAACACACCAATTTCATATGTGAAGGACCTTATGTTGATTTTTATTCTTTTTTATATGTTTATTACGCATTCCTTTTGGACTACATTTCAAATGGAATGTAATACCCTTTCACCTTGATAGGACTCGGCCAGTCTTGTTGTTTTTGACGGAAACTCAGATTGCTAGCGGGATTTGAATTTCAATTTTTACAAGTTTTCTTTAAGTATTTTTCTTTCCTTAGTCCATACTAACTACTACTAACATACTAACTAACACTGTAAAAGTAATAAAAGTAAAGATAATTATAATTAAGTGAGTTGTGCACTATCGCAAATAGTAGGTATACTTACTGGTTTTCTGCTAATAACTATGTGTTGAATACTAAAAAAGTATATTGAATTTATAATGCCTAACGTAACGAGACGGAAACTTAACTGGCTTCAATAAGAAAATTTTATATTTTACTGATTCGATGATGATTAATGTCCTATGTAATTTTACTTTGGGGCAACGCTATCAACAGCGTGGTTTATATGTCAGAAATATTTAATAAAGCGAGTATTCTTACGGATACATTACAGTAAATCTATAATAATATTTTGCTTGTTCGTAAAAGTATTCAAAATCATTTAAAGAACAGTGATAGACACGCAATAAATACAAGAAATAAAAAGAAGCTGATATGTAGGCAAGGTACATATCAGCTTCTTTTTATTAGGTTTACCTTTGAGAATACAGTGTCGAATATGCTTGAGAAAGGTCACGTAAAAAGCATGAGTTAAAAAGTTAATGACAGTGGAGAAGGCGTTTAGTGCTCCGTCTCTGGCTACTCCGCTGGGGATAAAGAGTGTAGTGAGTACTCGTTTGTATTACGTATGTATACAGTACTCGTTTGTATTACGTACGTATACATATATACTGAAATTCCACAATGGATTTTAGATCTACTTAAATAATTTAAATTCTAAGTTAAAAACATATTATTACGTAAAACGTATTATTATATACATGAATTTTATAATGATATTTGTCCTTGGAATAAATACTGTTGATGCTCCCTCGTGAAGTCTATGACTATTGTATATCCTTTGTTAAATTATATTTAAAAAGAGCAACTGTCGAGTTTCGCGCTCTTCTCAGCAGAACTTGTTTACCTAACCGGTGGTAGCTGGCAACTGTAGGACTGACACTACTGATACCTCAATGTAAATTGACGATTCAAAAGTACTTGTAGTGGCCTAGTTGAATACAAAATATTTTGAAATTTTATTTAGGGGTCCACAGATCGACTGCCTGGTACGAATGTATGGTAAGGTAAGATATGGTGCACGGCACGTCTGGCACTATAAGTCATTATACTCAACTTATCCCTGGAGGCAGATTTGCTTCTAGTGTCTTTTGTTGAGCCGTAAATGTCGATGAATAAAGGGATGATTGAATGATTGAGTGAAAGGAGTTTGGTTCAATGCAACCCCCAAGAGACGCATGTTTGAAGCGACTGCTAATATCGCAATAATCTGAAAAGCCAGGACAATTTATCCTCTCAGAAACTGGGTGTCATCGACAGAGTTTGGCGTTGAACAGGGCCCAGTTTGGGCATAGTTTAGTACTGTTCATATCTGTGGGTTGGTTCACCCCAGTATTTGTACTTGAAACATTTGAGCACATACTACGCAGACCCAATAATCTGTGAAAGGCTAGATACCGGCGGCAGTGTATCCGGGTCGATACAACATGAGAACTTACAAAAGGCGCATCTTTCTCAATAAATGTAAATTTCATAAACTATCAAAATCTCTTAAACTCTAATTCCTTTACTATTAAAAACAATCTTAACGATTACTATTTATGCCAGTAGTTTTGGCATTGGCTTATTATTTATTTTATATTTAATTAAGATCTAGAAGTAAGTATTATTTTCAATTTTCTTATATGTATGTATGTATAAATATATATTTATTGTATTTTAATTAATATATATTTCATTTATTATTATGTATATGATTTATTTAACATACTGCCCATCCTTATACAACTCCAACATCCAAAGATGCATGGAAGACATTGCTTTAAGCGATAAGGTTGCCTTATACTTCTTTTGTTTTTTTTGGTTCCATGTTATGTTTTTGTGCAATAAACTGTATTTGTTTTGTATTGTAAATAATATTAAGCGTGTACTTTAATTATTTTGACAATATATTACTCATTGTGATTTATGGTATACCTATATCAGGATCATTCAAATTTTTTTGATATACACACAAGTGATCTTAATTAATGAAGTAAAACAAATTTATAAACTTCTTTTTTTGTTCTTCTTGACTTTTTGTTTCCAAGAAATTTGTAGCAAAATGTACTTGCATACTTAAATGCATACAATGCAATTTAAAACACATGCGTAGAAGACAAAAGAGATTATCATTGTACCAGAACAATTATGAGAAATGTATAAGGATTACTTTTTTTTATCTTTACACTGTTTCACGGAAATAATAGGGTAGGCAGAGGGAACCTGGTGTGAAAATATTCTTTTCGACACTTTTCGTTTTTCGAGGCATCGCATGTTGAGTGGCGGAACTCATCGCCACGCTGTATCTTGTTCCCAAAGTAACGAAAATTAAAATAATTAGCTTTCCCTGAGTAGGAATTGAACCCAAAAGTATCAAGTTTACAGTCAATTGCTGTACTTCTGCTCCACAATAACCTCGATCCTGGTATAAGGATTTTGGTTTTAATTAATCTGTTATTGTATTTACCCTAACTAATAAACCACAATAATGTGCAAACCAAGTATGTGCCACAATGTATAAGAAATGCATTAGATAAAACATATTGCAATTTTAATATGCATTAAAAAGTTTCAGATTTGACTGATATAGGGTGTTACAGCTAAACATTGATAGAACACTGGACATGGACTGTAAATAACAGCAATATTTGTAAAAAGAAATTTAATCAAATTGTATATTTGGACGGACTCTTGAGATGTGTATACAATAATTATTTTTTATATTGTACAAATTATAATAAGTTATGATTAAGAATAAAGTGATATTAATATAACTTACATTTAGTAAAGGTATAAAATGAACATTATACATAAAGAGATTCACAAAATACTTTGTAAATAGTGTAACTTAATTAACACTTAAACTCATACCAATCTTAATATTAGTAATAATGACGGTAATCATTTCATGTTATAATATAGTCAGCAGCATTGTAACTCCTAATAGAAGTCCAGTAATGGTATGTGTGACACTGCCACTCTGCAATTAAAATGTTTTGTCAATAATGTTATAGCTACAAGTAGAGAAAAAATTGGAATTCAGAGACAAAATATACATTATACAAAATAAAAAAAATAACATTATATTTAGTAATAGTATAGTCATATAGTACAATATCAATCCAATGATTAATTGCTCTAAATTCATCAACTCCTCATTACAAATACTTAAACTATTTACTATTTGATCAAATAAGACAAAACAAAATGTAATGAAAATTTTAACATATTCCACTATTGTTGCAAGGTAGTAGTTTGCCAATAATTGACTTACAATTATATAATAATTACATCTGTCCCCTTGGCAGCAATCAGAGCAAACCCAGTCTTGATACCAAATATGTGTACACAGTGGCATATAGCGCTGTCTAGTTACTGCACATTCTGTCTTATTAGAACATCTTTTGGATATATAATACTGTTTCTTAGCTCCTTGTGACCAGTATGGAGTAGATCCCCACTTAATTTCAGTAAGACAAACATCTTGATTATATTCACAAGTCTTTATAGTTTTGATACATTTTTCGTTGTTATCTTCTTGCGAATCACATACATAGCATTCTAGACATTTCACTGCAATGAACACATAATATTGATAAAATTAATTACAATATATTTATTTATTTCGAAAATTATAACTGCCCCGGTTCTAATTAATACCTCGTATTATATATAAAAGTAAGAAAATTACAAAAATCTCTACTTTTCTGTGAGCAATCATATTAAATGCAAAAATGAAAAATTAATAAATATTGTGTATTTTGTGTTGAATTTCGTTTCGGGTGTGGCTAATATGAAACGGCAGACAAACAAATCCAACAACAATTTCAAAATGAAGCTGAACTTCACGCTTCAATTACACAGAAAATAAATATAATTTATAATTATTATAAATTGTTAAACTTTTTTCTTCCTATTTTATGAATCGAATTTTTATACTTGACAATACAAAAGTATTACAAAATTTAATATTTTTACAATATATCAAATTTTTTTACAACATTACTGCAATTTAAAACAACATACATACATGTTCGTACGTACAATAAATATAATTTATAATTATTATAAATTGTTAAACTTTTTTCTTCCTATTTTATGAATCGAATTTTTATACTTGACAATACAAAAGTATTACAAAATTTAATATTTTTACAATATATCAAATTTTTTTACAACATTACTGCAATTTAAAACAACATACATACATGTTCAAATACAAATTGAGATGTGATATATGCTAAAAAAATTATAATTCTCATTTGTATTTTTAAATAATAAAATATTACTACAGTAATCCACTAATGATTACTCGCATTTATGAATCTTACAAAGTTTCATCAATGTGGATAGTTAAGCAATTATTGAAACTGTAGCGTGTGTAAAGGTTCCTACTCAAGGTAATAATTAATATCAATATCATAGTCCACGTAGTGTTAATTTTATATCTGTACTACAAAACACATCTGTACTGTCAGCGACATATGTCAATAATTTATGTTAATATTGTTTTTTGAAATTAAATTTCTAGTGAAATGTGATGAATTTCACTATCCCAAAATTTTTTATCCAATAAATTAAAGTGGTTATTCAATTGAAAATTTCAAGGAACTTTTACATACATGGAAGGGATCTTGTGGAAATGGACAAATTATTGGAATGGTTAGTAAAAAGTGAAAGTAAAAAAAAAAATAGATTATCCTTAATTTATGTAGTCCTTAATATACTTTTCAGGTTGGCAAACGAGATGGTTCGTACTAGACAATGGCATATTATCCTACTATAAATCGCAAGAAGAAGCAAATCAGGGGTGCAAAGGTTCCGTGAAAGTATCTGTTTGCCAAATAAATGGTAATATATTGTTTTATAGATTTTATAATAATTGGTCACTATTTTTTTTGTAACTAAAATTAATAACTATGATTGTTGTAACTTACAGTCAATAATATTGACAACACTCGACTAGATTTAGTAATACCTGGACAACAACACATGTATCTAAGAGCACCATCTCCTCAAGACAGACAAAAATGGCTTGTAGCATTAGGAACTGCTAAAGCTTGTGTTGATGGAAATGTTGATTTAAAAGGTTTGTACTATTAAAATAATATTTTTTACATCTTGTCTAAGTAATATAGACATCTAACTAATTGTGTAATAGTAATCCTGGCCTGACTTTTATAATATATGCTTTTATTTTTAGCTCTTGGTAATGAAGATTCCATAAGTCATAAAAAATCTGAATTACATTTGTACTGTGATTTATTAATGCAACAAGTCCATGCTATGAAGAGTGCAGCAACAGCAGAAGGAGGTCCTGAGATTCAGGTAAAAAATATATTATCAATGACCAATATATGTACTATCCATAAACCAGCGGTTAAATGGGAAAAGTTCAGGTACCTTGGATCCATTATGCACGAGTAAGTAAAAGGAAATAAGATAAATAATAAGTGAAGGAGGTAAACTTTTCATCTTAAATACTAGTTAACTGCGATTCTCATTGCAATGTGGTGCTAGCCAATGCCTAAGAAAAACAACAACCAATATTAACTCATTACTTGGAGAATCTCATTCTTGCTTTTATTACATACAAGCTTATGCAAAACACTTTTTATTGTTTAATTTTTATAGTTCTGAATGGACTTACAACAAAGTTTATATAGAAAAGCATCATCAAGTAGACAAATATTTAATTATATAGAACTAACATATATATTTATTATCTTTAATTATGTTGATATGGTGTTGCCATGCAACCATGCAGTGTTGGGTTAGAATTAAACTCCCCCCATATCTACTTGTGGGTGTCGTAAGAGACGACTAAGGGACTAATTAAGAGCAGAAGGGCAGCAGCATCCCCTTTTTATTTTATATTATATTAACATGAACTGCGCTGATGATACCTGCCCAGCGCGGCGAGTATGGTCTTTTACAACCCATGAGTTTGCCAAGTGTTAATCGGCAGACCCGATCATGGCGGCAGTCGAGGTAGTGGGGGGTCAGGGGGTGCTATGAATCTATGGGTTATGGCAGGCTACCACAAATCTACTCTACTACTACTACTACTCGACTCTATTTGGTACAATGGACACTCGATGAGACAGACGAACCTTGCCAAACTGGAAATAGAGCTAAATCACATCAACTAGTATATGGGATTATCTGAAGTCTGAAGCGATGCCATATCGATTGGAGAGTTGTTTCTGCTGCTGCAATGACTATATATCCCCGAAACTGTTCCGTATCGTTCGAAGGCATCTTCAAAACTCTGGATTGGACGGGCTTCAGAATTGATATAAACAGCGAGTATATCACGCACCTCAGATTCGCCGACGATATCGTAATCATGGCAGAGTCACTGGGACAGTTAGCTGGGATGCTGCAATTTCTGAGTGTCTTCGCGGCAGCGTGGCGCTCTAGGTATCAATCTAGGCAAGACTAAGGTCATGTTCAATGAGCACGGTATACTATACTGGGTCCGATATACATTGACGAAGGGTCTTCTCGAAGTTCTTCGTAAATATATCTTAGATAGATCCTACCTACCTATCTACCTACGGCAAATTATTCAGCTTGATGAGAGCGTTTAGCAAGCTCCGTCAAATCTCATCGTCTCTACCGCAATGTCTTAAGAGTGTCAAAGTCTTCAACGGGTTTAGCTAATAATATAAATAAAAAATATTAATAATACTTTCCAAGGACATTAAAATAATTACAAAATATTTTATTTTCAGAAAATTGAAGATGCTTCAAGTCTTGTAACTGCAACTTGTGATACATTTATAAGAACTTTGGAAGATATCATGAAACTTGCCAATAATCCTGGAGTTAACCCTAACATCTATGAAATGCCAGTTCCTAACTTAGCTGCTAACTCTAACAAACTTTCTTATTCTAATAAAACCCTTAAAATTAATATCAGCA
Source organism: Dione juno (assembly GCA_037127375.1). Lineage (NCBI taxonomy): Eukaryota > Metazoa > Arthropoda > Insecta > Lepidoptera > Nymphalidae > Dione > Dione juno. The sequence goes on along the minus strand of JAXRJS010000041.1, from coordinate 8,278,464 downwards.
GATCTTTGTCTCAGGAAAACAGATGAATTACAAATAGTTTTACTTAACCTTATGTTTATTGTATTAAAATTTTTTATATTCTACATAATATATGGCTTGTAAATAGTGATTGAAAAAATTTACAATGATGTATGTGATTGGGTTGACATGTTTGTAATTAAGTCACATATTTGAATATTTTTGTTATTTATTGATTTCTAATCTTACTGCTAAATGTTTGTTTTCTGTGATAAATTGAAAATCTTATATATTAAAATACCATTATTTATTTTATTTAGTATTAATCATTTGTACATTCATTTGCACATTCTGAAGTACTTGATCTGTTATTTAAGTAATTTAGGTTTGATATTTGTACTTAATTGTATATTAAAAAAATGTAACTAGTACATTGTTGACTACATTCCTAGATTTATTATAAATAGTCATTCCATTTTCAGTATTTTTACTTTTGTGTAAAATAAAAGTATATATTAAAAATGAAATATTTTATTATTGCTAACTACATAAATAACATCACAATGTCACCATAAGGGTTCTCCAAATCGTTTAACTGTTTTTTCTTGTGCATCTAGCTCCATACCAACTTTTTTCCTCATATAGAAAATAGTGCAATCTCTATTTGTGCATAGCACTTCTTCATGTAAACTGCCCTGACATCTTTGACATTCTGTCCAAAGTCTTGAGAATTTTTCTTGAAGTTTTCTTACTTTAAATATTTCTGTTATGTAAAGATGACCTTCTTTTTCTAAGCAATGATTACACAAAGCTTTCTTAGTATCATTAGGCATGACTGTTTTACATCCAATACATTTTTCTTTTTTCTTTGTGAAAGCAGCTAAAGCACCAACTTTTGATGTAACCATAGATTTAGTTCTTGTATGCTCTCCTTTGAGAAGTAGTGATTCTGCTTTTTCTCCAAGTATAGGTTCAAATATTCTTAAAAGGGGTTTTGATAATTGATTTTCAAGGTAGTAATTGAAATCAATTGGTACACTGTTTTCTAAAACATAAATGGGATCCTCTGCTTTCATGTAAGCAGGTGTATTTTTTGCAGCACAACACAGCACATAAGGGACCCTGTCACCAAGTTTTGGGGCTGTACCAGCATCACGTTTTTTCATTTTATTTGCTAATTCAACATGAGCTTGTTTGGCTGCATAATCATTCTTAGTTAACTCCTTAGTAACAACAAGTTGAGATATATCTATGCGATTACAAAGCAGATCAGCTATTATTTGCTTAGCATAATTTACTGCCCCATCAGGATCTCTGTTTATAAGTAATTTTTGCAAACAAGTGCTCATCATGTTAGACACAAGAGGACAGTTATCCCGTCTCACAGTTTCTATGCCTTTACAATCCATTTTATCATATTTTTCTGGCCTTGTAAAGTAAAGGCCTGCATATCTCTTTTTATTAATTAGTAAATATGGATAGTACACCTTTTCAAATTCAAGCTTAATAGGCTTCACAAATTTAGATGAAACAAACTCAGCTGCCTCCCTGCCTAATTCCATACTCTCTTCTAAAGTTTTAACACCAAATTTAACCATCACAGAATCAGTATCACCATAAATAACAATAGCATCTTCTTTATAACCATTTGCTTTAGTAAACTTTTTTTCAACTTCCAATTTGGTAAATTCTATCATTGTTCTTCCATAAGCTGTGACACTGCCAGAAATTTCTAAACAAGGAAGTTTACCTACTTGGGCACCGGTAAATCCATAAACAGAATTAGCACTCATTTTCAAAGCTAATTGTCTTCCATCTAATACAGATCGTTTTAAGGGATCCTTTTCATCTTTAAGGTCAGCTTTTGCTTTTTTCCTAGCTGATAATAGAGATTCTAAAATTTCAGGTAGTAATCCTTTCCTTATATTTGATTTTACAAACATATTTTTGGAGGGTGTTATTGTCACATCTTCAGAATTTACTTTAGGCTCTTGTAAATTCGGAGGCACTAATGTTGTATAGCATAAATTATGAGCCATCATGATACTTGGGTATAGGGATGCAAAATCTAAAGTTGATATAGGATCTGCATAATATCCTTTTTTTGGTTCAATGACTGTAGCTCCTTCAAATTGATCATCTGAACCTTGTCCATGATACACAGGCATCACATATCCTGATTCTTTGGCTTTACGTAATAATTGACTAACAACTTTTATTTGTTGACCTCTAGTCAGTAAGCACAGTAAAGGTACACCTGTCACTCTAGCCATTTCCATGTAATTTATAATACACATCAATTTATTTAAAAGTTTTAATGGTAAATATGCATCTTTTAAGCAGTACATTGCTAATCTTCTCCTAGTTTGCTCATTTTCATTTTGTAAATCAGTAATAATGCTGTGGTGAACATCTTCTTTTTGCTCTTGAAGGAAATGATAACTAACAGCATTTAAAGTATAAGATCTTAATTTATAATCTCTAACAAGTACAAGTAACAAATCAAAGGGCACTCTGCCTTCAAAATTTATGCTTTTATTTTCTCTTCTTCCCATTTGCTTTGATTGTAGAATTGTATCTTTAATGACAGATCGAATATTTCTGATTCTACCCAAAAAATCAAAATTTTCAACTTTTAAATGTTTTGCTCGATTTATAAGATATGGCCAGTCAAAATTATTTATGTTATAGCCTGTTATAATATCGGGGTCAACCTCACGAAAGAAGTCAGACCATTTACTTAACATTTCTTGTTCGGTTTGAAAACTCATTACTTGTGATCCTACTATAGGTGCACATGTATTAAGTGTAAAGACATTTCTTAAATAAGGTTCAGGTTCACCTTGCCTAATGACCATTGTTGCAATTTGAATCACAGGATCCTTATCTGGTTCTGGAAAAACTCCTTTTCTGCCAGCACATTCAATGTCAAAACTTAATATTCTAAATGGAGCAACTTTTAACCATTCCCCTTCAGGTTGATGTGCTATAAAAGCGTTCCAAGCAATATCAACTTCTATTTGGCATCTAGTTTCTGGTTTTAAAGTATTTTGTCTCGATCTCATAGTCCACTTTCCTATAGGAAGTTCAATCCAACTACAGCCCACAACAGATGTATCAACCATAAATCTTATGTCGAAATCAATATTTGTTTCATAAAAAGATGGATCTGCTAAGCCAAATGAAGGTGGCTGTCTTTCAATAAGTCTTTTGGCAGGTGCAATAAGTTTTGGTAATGCAACTGATATTCTTGCAAGAGTACTTTCATTATCACCTTTATAATACATCAATGATTTAGCTTTAACCAATTTTACTTCTAAAACAGTTTCCCTTAAGTTATCTTTATTGGATCGCAAATCTTCTAATATAGCTTTATTAAGGTTAGTTTTGAGTTCATAACACAATGATTCATTAAAGTTTAATGGTACACTAACAAAAAAATAAGGAGTAAATCCATGAACATGACAGCAAACAGAATTTCCATTGATATTAACACCATACATCCGCATTATTGGGACTGGACCTAATTGAGACCCAGGCATTCCTGGTAATGGTTGACCATTATAGTGATCAATATCAATCTGTTGGAAATTTAATGAATTTTTACTAGGTTCTAAATCAGGAACACTAGGACGTGACCATTTCATGTCTGTAGTCTGATTCTCTGGCCCTTCGCCGAAAGTTTGACATACTTCAAACTCGCATTCCAATCCAGCCAGTTGATCTTCAAAACTACTAGGTACATCATTGTCGTCATCATCATCGTTAGATTTAAACTTTTTCGATGGAGGGCCACGAAATTGTTTTTTGTTATTCATTTTGTAAAATATAGTCACTTTTTACTTATTTACTTAAAAACTAAACACAGCGTTGTTTTCCCGCCAAACGTTACAGAAAACGTATTTTAATAATGTTGAAGTTAGAACGTTAGTCAATACTTTACAAATCTTTTCTGCAATTGATTTTAATTGTAAACGAGAAGAGACAGAGAATCTGAGCCCGTTTTTTATTAATTATTAAGAAGTTTATAAGTGATTAATTTGTTTGCTCTGGTTTGTAATTTTTGAGTTTTGAGTTTTGACAGTTGAGCCGAACCTCGATACTCGATAGTACGAAATGTGAGCAGTTAAAAAATCGATTAATGATTACACAAATGTCGAATTTTTATTTCGATTAATAGATTTTTATTACATGTTTAGTACCTATTTAATAAAACTTAAAACTTACATGTCGCTTTTATCATACCAAATTCAAAGGAATGAGGACCGTCATTTAGTTAATAGGTTACGCGAGGTAAATGCGATACAAAGCCCTCAGCTTTCATTGCCTGGGCAAGAGCCCAGAAAGTTTTGTCAATATTTCTGGAGGCCTTTTACAAAGTATTTTGTTGCGACCAGAGGTTGATATTAACTGCGGAAAGGACAGTATATATAGATTAGAATAAGTCCAGCATGATCTTCTAATCTAATCGAGGTGGCTTGCAGTATAGTGGAGAAATGGATAGAGTAGATTCTCTCACTTTATTTTATTAAAAGGTATTTTACTTTCGTAAATTGTTGATGTATTGCTTAATATATGTATAAGTTGTATCGATTTTATTAGAACTCTTAGTTTATATTATTTTAGACGAAACGCATGTAGATCCTGTTGTTTGATTGGAAACAGGATGTTTTGGGAGTACTTTAGTATCATCCGTTCCAGTAGCTTCACTAACAGGTTTTTCCCTTTTATCGGGTATAGAAGCTGTCCGTAGTCTTAGGCGACTTTTACTTGTTGTCCTTTTCAGGGTCACTCATGTTAGCAACATCTTAATATTATGGCGTTAGAATGGCAACTCTATGGCGAAAGACGAAGAGTTGTCAATTTAAGATACTATTCCGGGATGTCAATTTAAGATAGTATATTTAAATGGATAAAATGTTTATGATATGTACTGTCTATACGATTTCCTTCCTCTTAATTTACCGGGCTCTGTTTACGTTAAATTAAATTAAAATTGCTTTATTTCCCAGAACATAAAATCAAAAATCAAAATGAAAATATTCTTTATTCAATTAACATAAGTTTTAGTATTGTCAGTCCTTCAAGAAGCTACCACCAGCTCGGAGGGCAGTTCTGCTGAAAAGAGCTGGCGAGAAACAGTTGCTCTTTTTAATGTAAATTTACAATATATTTACAACTGTGGTTAGCTTCCCGAATGAGCATCAACAGTACTTAATTCCACACACTAACATCCATATAATATTCTTGGAGTCAATAATATACTTTCCCTAATAATATGTTTTTAATCTTGACTATAAATTGCTCGAAGGATTAGTTTGTAAATATTTGTAGAATTTTACACACATGTGGGACATAAACGATTTATTTACCTTCTGAAGGCGAAAACTAGGTATGATCAGCTTATTTTTAGTCCTCGTATTTATACCGTGCTTATCACTGTTTTTTTAGGTAATTGTTAATATTTTTACGTGCAAACAAAATATTATTGTAGATGTATAGTGACGCAACCGTAAGAATTCCCGCTTTATTAAAAATTTTACGCATAGAATCCCGAGCTCTCATGCTATAAATGGCCCGCACTGCTCTTTTTTGAATCATACAAATCATACAAATATTTATATAGAGAGACGATCCCAAAAACTAATAATTATACCTGTGTTGGGATGTATCGCTCTTAGCCTAAGGCCAATAACAATATTGGGACTTTGTACAATACCAATAGAAAGTTTTACAACATTATTCATAATATTTATACACATCCATTTCCCACCATAATCTTCCGGGTAGAAGAAGAAGAATTTCACATTTCACTTTATGGAATATACATGACAATCCATTTGAAAATTTGATATTTCACCTCAGCTGAAAAGCTTATATAAAATTCTAGAAATTTTACAATAATAAAAAAAAACACGTAATGAAGCTGAATGATGTAACTACTGCTGAAAAATGATTTGAAAACTAAATTTAACGTCGCCTGGCTTTATTATTGGATCCACGATATAACCAACATTTTTTTGGGACAGTAGATCATGTCGCCATTATGTTTAAAATCATATTAGAATAATTGAAAAATCCTATGATTGATGACGAAGCGATAGAAGCGAAAATGGTCTCAGGGTACCTCCATCGATATAGGCGTATACAATATTGCATAAAGCAAAATTATAAAATATTCATAATGAATACAAGTCTTTACTGTCCTGCTAGTTCTGTTTACAGTGTTTATAAAGGAGTAGAACATGAATTCAGGATGATTGTTAAAGAAAAATTTGCACAACTTTTAAATAAATAAAAATATCTATAAGCAATTAAAGCTTTTATTTACGTAATCAATTTTATTGAGAAATACAAACATAGTAAATATATATTTATTGTAACTATTTATTTATTCATAACACAGGCCGACATGGTTTTTGCCGACGTGTGTGGTGATTTAACGATAGCAAAGCATCAACGACATATAACAGAGTTTATGAAGAAAGCTTATCACGCTTGCTTCGGTGTAAAGCTTGGTGATCAGGACAAACCAAAGTGTGCTTTCAGTGTGTCGAGCTACTGAGAAAATGGACAAAAGGTACACGCAGCTCTTTACCTTTTGGTATTCCTATGGTATGGAGGGAACAATAAAACCATGGAGACGACTGTTACTTTTGCTTTTGGGATGTAAAGGTTTACACTTTGAAAAACAAACCTACAATTCAGTATACTAATTTACCGTCTGCTAAATGACCTGTACCTCATGGAACAGGAATTCTGATTCCTCCACCTTTTCTTCCCACCATCCAACTGCAATCATCAGATGAAAGTTCAAACGGAAGAACCAATGAAGATGAATTCAATCCTGATATAGGCCTCAATAGTTTATCCAAGCTGAATTAAATGACTTTGTGAGAGATTTGGGTCTATCAAAGGATGCTGCACAAATTCTAAGATCACGACTGAAAGACTCTTATCGGCTGAAAGACTGAAAGACTCCTATTGGCTCCAGGAACCACATTTTCGTGGTACAGGCGTCGTGAAAAAGAGTTTGCGGAATAGTTCTCTCAAGAGGGTTCACTGATGTATTGTAATATTACTCCTGAAGTAGTCACGAAACTGGGAGCTGATAATTACGATTCCACATCATGGAGGTTTTTTATTGATTTTTCTAAGAGAAGTCTGAAGGGTGTCTTGTTGCACAATGGTTATATCTATGGCTCGATGCCTGTTGCTCACTCTGTGCATCTCAAAGAAACGTACGACGTTGGCAACTCTGTGAAGACCTCAAAATAATATCTATGCTTTTGGGTCAGCAGTCTGGATTTACAAAGTATTCATGTTTTTTGTGCGAGTGGCACAGTCGAGCACGAAATTTACATTATATTAAGAAAGAATGGCCACTCAGAGAAAGACTTGTACCGGGTCAAAAAATGTGCAGCGTGATGCATTAGTTGACCCAAATTAGGTTCTTTTACCTCCCCTTCACACAAAGTTAGGACTGATGAAGCAGTTTGTCAAAGCTGTAAATAAACAAAGTAACTGTTTTAAATACTTATGCGACAAATTTACTACACTTTCAATTTTTGTAGGCCCCCAAATTCGAAATTTAAAATCGGACAGATTGTCCCAGAGAAGCATGGAGTTCATTCGTAGAAGTCATAGATGATTTCCTTGGAAATAACAAGTCTCCAAATTATAAAGAAATTGTAGCTAAGATGGTCCAAAATTATAAAAAACTGGGATGCAATATGAGCGTTAAACTTCATTTTCTGGATTCCCATGTTGACTATTTTCCCGAAAAGCTTGGAGCTGTCAGCGAGGAATAGGGAGAGAGGTTCCATCAAGACATAAAGGAGATGGAGAGACGTTACCAAGGAAGATGGGATATTGGAATGATGGCTGATTACTGCTGGACCTTGAAGGGCGACTCAGTCACAAAAATTCACAAAAAGAAAACCACAAATTGCAGTTTTCAGGGAAAAAGAGAACGATTTCATTCAAAAAAACCAACGTATGTCTAACGTAGTTTATTTTTATTATGACCAGCTCAATTTTGCAGTGTTATTTTCATTTAAATATATATTCAATAAATATTATCTAACTATTTTTTGGCAGTTTCTATGAAAAATTTGAAACACATTTTTCATAAAAACCTGACGTGCTAGAAAAAAACTAAGCAAAGATTCGTGATCAGGACACCCCATTTACACATAGGACACAAAACTCGAAACACTTTTTTGTGATAAAGAAAATGTAGGCCTGTGTAATTTATGTACCTAACATATATTTCATGTGGATATACTATATATCTATGTAACTTAAGTGGCCGGATAGTCGGCATAACGGACCAAGTCACCGACTAGTTTACTAGAAGTTTCAATAATGAATGGTGGTTAACGAAAGTAATATGACATAAAGTCCACACAAACGAAATTGTGGGCAGGAACAAATTTTAAATAAAGGTTTAATTATTTTTCTCTTCATTTGTTTTATCTTCTTGAGGTGTCACTACTACCGTATTTGGACTGAGCTCACATGGAATTCTATAAAAATAAAATGCATAATGATATGTACGACTGATATCTGCCTTATTATTATTATTTAAAAAAAATCATGCTTGGACTTGCCTGAAAGAATTTCAATGAAGAGATATAATAAAATGGTCGTGTGCCTGGTATTTTACGTAGTCATATGTGCACTAACAACTACCTAACGAAACATTGCTGAATATTTTTGTCAGGCAGGCAGGAAGTCGTGTTTATCATCGTGTTTGTATGTTTATTAAATTATATTATATATATTATATATCTTTATAGTTATTTATGTACGTTAGTTTGTTTATATAGTACGTTAATTATTAAAGTCAAAGTCGAGTTGTACACCAACCTCTATCCATGCATTTTTTAGAAAGAGTCCCCTAGATCTCTACCAACTATGGTTAAATGGCCGCGTTTACACTAAAATTGTATGTGTTTTCTTAACATAACAACTACTTGTTACCTATCTACGTAGTATCTAATCAAAAACTAATGCAAGGATTGAGAAAATAATTTCTTATGAATTATGATCAATAGGTATCTATTAATTCTATATATCAACAGTAATACAATTAATATTGATAAGAAGAAAACAAAATAATTAAAAGTTAAAAAGGGTACGGACCAAGTATCTATTCTCTATATATTTCTCTATATCTATATATTTCAGTAAAAAATAGAAAAGTGTATATCTGACAAAAAAAAGTATTTATCATTTATGTATACAGTATATATCTGAGTCTACTATTATGTTGATTATGTATAGTCATGTATTTTTATGAGTTATGTATGAGTTATGTATTTTTATTTTAATGGGTTCACTTACAGCTTTACATCCTCTAGTTGTAATCATAATAGAGAGTTACAAATAGCACATGCCGACGATTGTATACGAAAATTATATAATCAAATACAAATCGTTCAAGTAACGGCTGCCTAGCTGCTTAGTCTATCACACAGATGATATAGAGTTTGTTAACTTCCGCCTCTAAATTTAAATATCTTAATGATCGAACGACAGGTACAGTATAGTATATCACTAGTTGTTGATTGTGATTGAATATTTATGCGACAAAATACGTATACAATTCGTATTTTCATAAAACTGCAAGAACCAGAGCCATGTCAGCGTCCTAGAACTTGAGATAATGATGAAATCTATAAAGAAATTACAGTTTGATTAGCATGTGTATTTATTTAATATGATTTATTAATATAATATATATTTATTTTAGTAATTATTTAATAATATGCCGTATCAATTTACGAAATACACAACACTTTTTCCATAACACTGTTACCTTTGATTTATTTATAACTTAATCTTTTATTATTTAAAAATGAATAAATGTACTTATTTTTATATAATGACAAATCTCAGTTCTCACTTGCGGTTTTTGTCAGAAGCTCGACATGGATATTATATAGGCGCCAGTCTGGCTAAATATGTGTCATATACTTATAACTAATTACATTATTAATAGAAAATGTTTCACATCTTAATCATGTTTACATATATTTAACTAATAAAATCACTTTAAAATGTACCTACTATAATATATAATTATGCATGTACCAAGTGATTCCAAAAATAAAAGGTTCCAAAAACGTAGTGTTTTTGTAGATGAATCATGGTGACATTGGTTTGCTAGTCATTTTGTTTTCAATTTGAAAATTGTTTTGTCAAAATTCTTTTTGATTACTTGTAAATCAGTTGACACAGTATCAGACAGTATGCCCGTTACTGTGGATCATCGGTTACGATTGGCTCCTGCGCTGTCGTCTTCCTCCTGGGATGAGTGTCATCTGTGACGCGAATGACACTTTGGTCACAGGAGGCGGCAAGCTTTGTTGAAACCAGCACGCGTCTTGTTATTAGTTGCATCGAAGCGCTGGGTCTGAGGGTCTCTATGCCTAAGACTGAGGCCCTCCATTTTCATTAAAATTTTTATGTTTTTTTAAAAGTTTTGCATTTTCTAAACATTTTTTTTTAAATCTCAAAATGTTAAATATGACGCAGAAATCACGATGGCGACATTGAGGCGACATTATATATTTTCAGAAATATTTTATCTTATGATGACTGCTGCCTGTGGTATACTAGTCATTTCCCGCCTACATTTTTTTATATAAATAGAATCTTCTTTAAAATTTCGAGCTTGGTTAAATAGCCTTTGTGCTGTTTGAGAATAATAATAATAATAATTGTGTCTCCACGCAAGCTTTCCAAAGGACCGGATTCGTTTGTACCCGAGAATTTCTATAAGAGAAACAAAATAATAATAAGTGTTGGAGATTGGCGAATCCGCGTAACTCAGACGTCTAGAAGGGAATTCTAATCAATCCCTAGTCTCTGGAAGGAAGTGTTGAATCTGCAAAAATCTATAACGTTAAAATCTCACGAGTTCCTCGTTATGGAGAAACTAGTGCACATTTTTAACATCACTGATGTTGCACCCCAGGCATGGGGGGGGGGGAGTCACTGTACATCAAACATTTAATTATTTGAGACTATTAAAGTACCAATAACCAATCTATCCAAGCTCAATTCCATAGTACCAGTCCTACGCCTTATCCGATTGTCATCTTTGGGCATTTTTATTGTTGATATTGATATCTCAGAGATAATGAAAGCTGATACCCCACAGCAAAACATTTTTATATTCTCTACGTGTTGAACCTGTGTTTCTCTCCAAGCTTTCAAAAAGGTCGGGTTTATATGAACCATAATAATAATAACCCTAAAAGCCAATCTTACTTATCCGTTGTACACCCTGCCACTAACAAGTGGTGCTAGATCTACTATCTAATGCTGTCTCAAAGAAGGCTCGAAACATTATTCAAAACATTGCTCAACAGAGGCAGAGGCAGAACATTATTTACAGAACTGTAGTATTTTGGTTTACGTGCAAGCGTATTTTACATACCAAGAGCGGCGCTTAGAAACTGTGCAACTCTTATAGTGATGCTAATGATAGTAGTCAACTAACTATCTGGAAGAGCCAAGAATATTTTCTCAGAACATTTTAATATCATTAGACCAGAAAAGAGCCAAGAATCTTTTCTGGTCTAATGATATTAATGCGTAGAGAAGGTAGTAGTGATAAGTAGTCAGAGTACGCGATATAATATTAGAAAATAAAAACCTGTTAGGTATTATATTCAACTTAGTACTAGACCAGAACTTGCAATAAATAATAATACTAATTTATAATTGAACATCGCGGTCTTCGCTCCAGGACTTGTTTACCCTAGGGTAAACAAGTCCTGGAGCGAAGACCGCGACTCAGCAAGCGTAGTGTAGGTTGTTCTCCAGCTAGATGGGATGACGACAAACGCTAAGTAGGTGACAGAGGTAAAATACGAAGAGCCGAAGATCAAGCTCAGTCGCATGCCATTGTCTATGTCCATCAGTACTACGAGGATAGGCTGATGATGATGAATATAATACGAAATACGATTTTTAGGAGAAAATAATGACCCGAGCAACTATAGACCGATACCTGTATTGCCAGCTGACGAGCCATTTTACCAAGAATAAAATGTTTCATAATACGTGATCTACAGTACGGTTCATAATGGTAGACCTACGGTAGATTCAAAGGTCATTCAAAGGACACATGTCACATTTTTCAATGTTAGAAGACAGTATCGACGAAGTTCTATGCTTAGTCCATTACGAATCAGTGTTTTATGGACGTATTTCTGAAAAAAATATAATATTCAAAAGATATGTAACGTAATTTTAATTTAACGTTCTCTTTCATAAACGTCCTTACATAAAATATATTATTTTACGACATACAATAAAATCAATATTGCAATATGCTACTTTTGTTCTAGAATAATTTTATAATAAATTATATTATATTGTTATACATATACATAGATTATATTTGACATTAATCAGTCAGATTATGATTTTTTTTCAGTTTTACTCTTTATCCGGCACATAAGGGTAGAGAGGGAGAACCTAGTATAAAGACATGCCGTGTCAGTGACGGAACTCCATGTAAATCAATGGTATATAATCATTTCCTCAGTCTCTCTAAGTTTAAATGTAAGTGAGTACAATTAAAATTAAATTGGCAATCATAATTAAATAATATTTTAATCATATCACATATATTATTTACATATGCATTGTGCTTTCCTTTTTAATGTTGATGTTGTTGTGGTTCGTTGACTCAATACCTACTAACTAAAATATCTGGGAAGTATAAGAAGCTTAATGAGTCATTACTTTCTCACAGTCACAACAGCTGGGCACGACAGTAATTCATTATTGTTATTTGGTTAATAAAAAATATTTTGACAAAAATACAATTTTGGTAACGTTATATATCAGTCACATTATACAAATAAACTGATACTTTCAAATTTATAAACTAGCTTCTAACTGCAGCTTAAACATCGTAGTACACGGAAATATAGTAATTTCTATATATATTCTAGCCATTCTAGATAAATGGACTATCGTAAAAAAAAAATTTCAAGCTAGTGGTTCCTAAGATTAGCGCGTACCTAATATAGATTATGTAAACTAAAAAGGCTAGATATTTTAATTTAATTAAAAAGAAATCGTCTTAGATGACGTCCTTTCTCAGTATCGATAATTGAATAAAGTCATTCATTATTAAAGTATATAATAAAATTGAATACACAAACGGTTCGATTGTGTTGTTTTACGAGTTCGACCAGCTGCATTACTGCTATCTTTATTAGTTGCAATGACCACAGATGGAAGATAAAAGTACTCATTGACCCGAGTAAAGTCATAGGGGAGAAATGTCCGGTCAAAGAATGTCACTAAAACTCTACCATAAACATGCTTAAATTAATAACATCGGTTTGAATACATTCATTAAAGTCATAAGTTCAAACACCGTTGTACTAAGTGATAAAGTTAAGTAAAGCGAAACAATACGCATAACAACACACATATTGAAATTAATTAAGACGATTATGGAAGCCTCACATGATTTAGTTTAGTTATCAATAAATATGAAAAAATCTCGCATGAATATATTGATTCACGTCCTGTCGACGGATTTGCTTGAAAATGTACACACGTTTTAGGATCCCATGAGACTATAATAATTATAATCATATCAATATCATAGCATAATCGTGACTATGCCCTTGCCAAGATGACCAATACAACCAAACTTTTAAGCGTGTTTACTTATTTCGTTCAAAGTATTTTACGATTAGTACATATTGAACGTAGCATAATAGAGATTTCTTGAATAACGATCACCCTTGCTCAATGAGCTATTTACCACACATATTGCGGATGTGAAATCCTGCCATGTTCATGTCTTTCTATTTTTAGTATGTAAATATAAATTTTTAACATTACAAAAAAGAACTATTGTTTTTTAACTATTTCAGGACGAAGTTATCCATAAAAGGAACTTCGATGTAGGTGAGTGAGTCAGTTGCAATGCGCTTATCTTATCTAGAGAATGTGTCATCCCTATTGAACTCTGCAGGTTGCCACTTAGAGTGACACTACAAAGCAAAGGAAAATAAATTTTGTTACTCAAAATGAATACAAATTATCTGACTCGCTTTGTGTCTTAAACGGTTACGGCTGCGTCAAAGTGAATGTTTAAGTCATTAATCGTATTATTTTAAGAAATGTTTTTATTTAACAAAATTTTAATTTGTCATCGTATAACGGTAAATATAAGCATCAGTATCCTTTCATCAATCTTTTATGATTATTTTTATCAATATTGATATTACTTTGTTGTTTAACATTCTTTCAGACAGAAAAAAAATAATCTTAATAAGCTTATTGTGTATTAATAATGTGCCTAATAAGTATTAATATTGAAGCAAGAAGAAATAAAACGTGACGTTGAGTTACGCCACTCAACTTGAATGCCTGCATATTGGACGGAAAGTGGGTAAACCTTTATATTTGATTATATATAAGATAACTGTAAAAATATCAGTCAAGTAGGAGTCGAATTCATGCACCGAAGTCAACTACTTAAGAAAATTGGTAAACTAAAATCTTAGTCTGTCGTATTGTACGTACGTACGTATCGTACTGCACAAAATGCCATTAGTACAAATATAAGTTTGTAATGATTTTTATACATCTATCAATTTTCTTTTTTCGTAATATGTATTGTAAGTTTTCTTTTTCCCTATTTATGTTATATTCCCCTATTTCATAAGGTTTTGATAACGCGACGACTTTTATAGAATATACGGAATAAAATAAGCAACAAAAATAAAACCTTTTTTTATATTTTATTGCGATTGCGTGAACTCAGAAGTTAAATTATGTCACGAATTATTCCAAATTACCGTGGAATGCCCATCTAGTAATACTTGCAGATAAAATCGGCCTGCCGCGTTCGTAATTAAAAAAGTTAGGCAAATTATGGACGTTGATACTGCCCGACTCATTTATTTTAGCTACTTTAACAGCACTCTGTCTTATGGATTGCTATTATAGGGTAGTGCTGTAAAAATAAATTCTATATTTATTTTCCAAAAAAGAGCCACGAGATAAATTTATAATCTAAAAGATTCTCCGCGAGATGTTTTAAAGAAACGGACATTCTAACAGTTGCTTCACAATATTAATATTGTAATATTTTGTTCCTCAGACAACATATTGAATGGTACAATAAATATAATGACAGACATATAAAAAGTAAATAAAGCATTTGTGGATCTGAGTATATAATGCGTCTTTAATGAATTTCCGCAATCTTCTCTAAATTTGCCCCAGCATAAATTTAAAGAAAATCTTAAAACAGTGCTACTGTACTAATAACTGAATAAATAATAGTAAATACTGTACTAATACTGTTCATGAATATTTAAATGATAAAAATGAGTGGAATTGATGTCATTTGAATATTGATATTTAAGAGATCAACTGTTGTGTTTCTTGCCTGTTCTTTTCAGCAGAACTGCCTTGCGAACCGGTGGTTGCGACATGGTCATTCGACGATTCAAAAGTGCTTACAAAAGTCTAGCTGAATATAAAATATTTTGAATTTGAATTTGTCTGTGCTTCAAGAGACAGTAGACCTGGATATTTGATGCTTATTAGATCGTTTTACCTCGCGTTCTTGAGTGTCTTGAGAGACAGACAGATAGACAGACGGACAATAATGTGATCCTATAAAAGCTAGTATTTTTTGAGGTACGATACTCCAAAAATAAAACTTCTTACAAGCTGCGAATATTTCGTCGTTATTCATAACGGTCGTAAAATTTTATAATTTCAGTAACAACGGGTGGTAAGTAGAAGTATGTTAAGTATCATAAAATCCATGCACAGAAAGTTGCTAGTGCCAGCTAATATTAGGTTTACTGTAACTTTTCAGGAACAAAAACATTTTTGTTTTTTTATTTATTTACAATAACTAAAGATTGCCGTAAACCATATTTAATGTTTTATAATTAAACTATATAATCTCTTTAATAATAAACTAAGAGAAGAAGCGTATGAACTTAAATTGTATGAGACAAATCTGTAAGAGGTTAGAAAAGATTGCGTCAACTGGCGCCACTAGCAGATGAGTTCTAACAGCATCATTGGTAATCGTCGTACTGTGAAACTAAAGATCAGAGGTCGATACATAAAGGGAATCCTCCATTATCCTTGATACGAGAAAATTATAGTAACTACGCTTGAGAAGAATTATAAAGTGTTGCCGATGTAATAATATTATAATACGTTAATGAATCACATAATAATATTAAGAAAGATATCCATTATCCATATAGTAAAATGTATTTTTTAAGGGTCACGCATGCGCATTTCAACAATAACAGACATACGATAAGAATAAAAAATAAGTACAAGCTTGTAACGCCTAATTGTCGCCTCCAAAAAGTAAACTATTTCTTTATGGGTCTGAGTAATACGCATCTATAATAAAATTCCATAATCTATCCTAAATTTGCCACTATAAGATATCATAATATAGAAATTTGAAAGAAAATATGAAAATAATGCTAGTAAGTAAAGCCAATTATACTCCAGAAATATTTCAATGATAAAAATTAATTGGGATTTTTTGTAATATGAATTTCATGCATGATAGCTACCATTGTATTTAATTATAAAATTGTAACATTGATATTCAAAAACGCAACTGTCGAGTTTCTTGCCGGCTATTCTCAACAGTACTGCCACCCGAACCGGATGTAGCTTTACGTTCATTCGGCGATTCGGATTTAAAAGTGCTTGTAAAAGTCTATTTGAACAAAGAATATTATGAATTTCAAATAAATATATATAAAATATATATTTAAAAATAATTTCAAATTCAAATTTTAAGCATATTATAAAGAAAATATAATATGTTATAAGTACATAATAGCTAATGCTACAATATTACATGTTATGTCAATTATAAATCTAAACAGTGCCAAAGGTTCCGATAAGCTACTGTATCTTTTGATAGCTTTTGGGTAATTTGCCGGATGTGGCGAGATAATAGTGTAAATTATGCTAAATGTTATAAGAATTAGTTTGTTGTAACGTTTAGATGTGCTATTTACATTAACAAATGTAAATTAGTATTATGAATGATAAGAAAGGCAGGTCACAATTTTTGTATACTTAGTTGAGTATTCGGAAGTATATGAGAAAATGATGGATACAATTGTAATTCAATAATAATTTAACAATTTGAATTACATGTTAATAAGACTTTTAAAAAAACGTGGTGTGTCCGTGTGTAGTACATGAATACGTCTCTTGTAGCGGAAAATATTTTGTATTAAATATTGGAAAATATTGTTATTTATGCACGTCATAACCATGTTTCGGCGATATGGGGTCTTCTGGGTTTCCATGTTTTGATTATGTTCCCAATGGTTGGGTTTATTAGCACTATTCGATTGCTCTTGAGAAGCCCTATCCAGCCGTAATTGGATTTGGTTTTTCTACGAGTAGGTATAGGGCCGAAATTTTCTATTTTTCATATTTTAATTTTTATTTTAACATCTTAATATATTTACAGCCACAAATAGTTCGTGACGTAAATTGTAAGGTTTTGATTTTCCGCGCGCAATTTGCCATAGTCTTCACTTAGCGTGTAAATTCTTTGATGCTTTAGACATCTCTATCTTTACCAAACTTTATTCTGCGTGATTTGGTAATTCAAGTATTTTTAAAGACGTTTTAACATCAAAACGAATCTACAGGAAGCAACTGATATTCAACTGATTTCTTATCAAGTCACCAAGCAGTGACAGAAAACAATGTGACATATCTACTAACATTTGCCCTCTGTATCATTTGTTCATTCAATTAATAATTATTAAACACAATTAACACTTAAATTTGTATGGTGCCTAATTTAGCTACGTGGGTTGATTATAAATAGTATTAGAATAATAATTTTAGGTATATATTTCTATAAAAGAAATGAAGAAATTAAAACTAAAGAAGTTGGAAATCTCGGCAAAAATATTAAAACATCTCGGGAAATCTAGAATTTTTATTAGCTAATTTCTAGAACGAATAGGATCTTGAAATTCAAAAAAAGAGTTCGGGCAGTGTAGGCGAGTGAATACATTAACATGTAATTTCAAGGAGCCCCTACACTTGCACTGCTCTGGGCTCCTCTTCTAGCAACGCGCTGGGGCGGCAACCGCACGGCAAGCTCTAAAATATTAAGTAGTTTCTTCTCTTTATCGTAAAATTTTAATATTGATAGATTTCAATTACATGTTAAATATATTTACATATAAAACATACATAATAATAGTAGCAATAAATTTATAGGTATATAAGTATATAGTACCATTAAATTTATTATTATTTTTAAATTTTACTTATAAATACTATGCACCTAGTTTTTCACATATTTATTTGCAAATAGTATTTTATAGATTCCATGTGGAAATTTCAAATGGTTCAGTATAACGGAATATAATCGCAATCATAATATATAAATGTATATAATTTTTTAAAGTTACTTTACTAGCATATTTACTTATCCGACTCTTGCGATTTTAATGATGTGATCAATATTCATTGTGAATAGCTGCCAACAGTTTGACATATATTTCCATTGAAATCAAATAATTATTAAAAAAATAAGTAAGTATAAAAAACATTTAACATGAATTGCTCATAATTTTATGAGCATATTAAATGTTTTCTATAATGGATCCACACAGGATTACCAGATAAGGATAATATTGCTGAAGAGTATAATGAATATGCGTGGGCGCGATCGTGCGTCAATTTACTTTGGGAATTGTCGTCATTGCTCACATAAGTATATATATACATGTACACCTATATGAGAAAGGATATAGAATATAAATATTTAGATTAAATACGTGTATTAGCTTCACGCTGTATCCCGCACATGATAGAGTTAGTAGAGAGAACCTACAACCGTTCTGTTTACAGTTGGGCATTGCCACGTACGTTGTTTACGTAGCTTGGAGAAAATATTTATAAATATAGAATGCATTTGAATTAGTTGACGAGTTAAAAAGAAACCAATATTCACATTTTTAAATTAAAACTTGCACTTGGCCCGTATCTAATAAATTTAAATTATTCAATTCAAATCGAAATAGAATCTTAAGATACATCTTGGGACAAAATGTTTATAAAAGCTATTACCAGTCGTAATATTATTGAAGGATTAAATTAGTTAGTAAATAGACGTATTTTATAGGATAGGGGTGCGGCGGCACAATTACTGTAAATGCGACTGTTGTGTATTCGATTATGAATATCAGTCATATTAAATCAGCGCGTAATAAAAATCGCGCTTTGTCTTGTTAGAGTTCCGCCACTCAACACACAATGTCTCCAAAATGCGAAAAACTGAGAACGAAGTATCTTAACATTAGGTTGCCTCTGCCTACCCATATATACGCTGTATCCCGTATATATTTGTCATATATACGGGAATCCAATTTCATACATGTTCTCTAGTCAACCAATGACCAGTAAAGTTTAAGTACTACAATATTTTAATTTTAAAACAAAAGGTACCTTATGAAGAGAAAACATGATACCAAACAATTAAAGCGTATCAAGGCTTCGCTTCAATTGTAGGCAGACTGACAAGATCGCGGGGTTAATAAGACCAATCAGCCCTTCATTTCGGAGCGTTGATTACATATTTGACATGAATTAATATATAAATATTTTTACATGATCATTTTGGAATTAAATTAACAAATCTTAATGACATAAAAATGTAATTATACAAATGTGAAAATATTACTCATCAATAAATCTAAAAATTAAATGTCATTTTCACACTCGTGTGGTGTAAAGGTACGTAAAAACCAAGATATTTTACAGGTCACTGTTTATTGTTCGCAACATGGCAGAAGTGACTCCGTGACACGATTTAATATGCGCAGTGATATTTGACATTATTTTACGCTGGTTTAGTTCCATTCGACTTAATAGATAATACGTTAGGTGTTTGGACTTTTACAAAAGTATGTAATACAACTACATCAATTGTCAAATTTATAATATTTATCCTTATTTTTAGTATTATCAAAATGAATAAATAAGTTCTTAGACCGGGTGATTAACAGAAACATAATATACTGGTAACAGTGGTGAAAACACTAAGAAGATTTTTTATCTGTCCCTCTGTCTGTATATCTCTTGGTGATAGTTTAGTTGGATTTTGAGTCAGTGATAGAAAATTTACTTGATCAAATTGAATTAATTTTGACATGATAATAGCTTAAAGCTTGAAACATTATAAAGAATAATTTTATCCCTCGTATTTAAAGCAGTTTTCTTTGTGGTCATTAATAATTTTAAGACTCAAAATAATAACATAACTACCACAAAATAACCACAATTGCTACACTAAAATAGTACCTAATGTGTTGATATCGTGTGATTGTAATGATATCTGGTACAGAGGCAGAAGAAAAGATACAATGGTTAAATATTAAAATGTATGTATAAATAACTTATAGGGACAACAAACAAAACGAAATAAAAAATAAATCTACATGAACGGAGCCGTGGGCACTTTAAGTATAACATAAAAACTAGAAATAATTATTTAGAGTGGGCTTTACATACAATAACAACATTCTCTTCAAATATTTTATCTTTTATTTATTAGCTATTTTTCAAAGAAAAACGTTACTGTTAGTGATACATAGCAGGTAGGTACATACAAGAAGTATGTACCTACCCGAACTGCCTGAAAAACACGGTCAACGAGTATAAGAGTTGTATGTGTGTAGTTAAGGTATATATTATTGAGCGATTAGATTGTTCATTATTTTTTTACCAGTCTGAAAGCCTTATTATGTATGTAATAAAAAATCTTATATAAGTATGACACCATAATTACAGATACATTGGCATTTCCGATGGCATTATGGCATAACCGTAATTCTCGGTGCATGGTTTAGATATATCTTTTTATTAACAAGGTCTGCACAATCTTTTCTCTTTTTCCTCAGCATTTTATTTTCATCAAACAATTTTACATAAAATAGCAATTGTAATACTTGTAACATTGTTGTAAAATATATATATTTAGAATTAAAAAAAACTCAATATATTAGCAATACATCGAATAAAAAAAATCAAGTCCTTAATTCGGATGAGTTGAAGTCGGACTGTTTTAAAGTAAGTAGGAACACAATTTAGCAAATTTAAGGAACTTATTATGAATACGTATAATTGATAAAAGACAATAATTATGAACAATAAATAATATTGTTCAATCGTTATTATTAATCAAGGCCAAGCTAAAATGAGGTCGGACATATTAAGGGATTAACGACTCTTCATAGCTGGCGCCATTTTGTCGCGAAGCCTTCGTCGTTATATCAGAAATAAAGTATATATAACAAAATGAATGAATAAAACAGAGGGACGCCCACACGTTCCGCACACAATGAAACAAAAGCCTAAAAGTGCGGTGTATACTTCAGCCCCATTATGGCATAATCGCAATAAAGAGAAACGTCACTTCAAGAGATAATAAATTGTGCATTTATATCCGGAAATTAAGTAAACACGTAATAAAATGCCCATGTTTATGGACAAAGAGATAATGATCCACCAGAGTGATTTACTGTGAACTTGATAAGCATTCAGCAATAGTTGTAATAATGTGATATATTTATATCTGTAGTGAGTATTTCTATTTGGAACTTACCTAGATTGATTTAAATATTTACGCTAATATAGTTAAGATTTTATTATAACAACGAGTTCATTAATAATTAATGGTAGTCATCGTATGTTGGTAAAGTTAACCTGTATTCAACACTGAAGTAGAAATCGGTGACACTATGTGTTCTATTTTTGTGAGTGGTAACTGCAGCTAGGAATCAATTTTATATACTGCGTTTATTATTAAAATATTTTCTTTATTTCATATTTCTATATTTGTTTTTATGTAAAAATTAATGCCACGTTCAACATGATTATAATCGTGAGGATTTTGGGTTCGATGCACTGCACTTCGATGCATTTTTCTATTCTAGTAAAGTAGTAAAGTATAGCGATGAGGTCCACTAGTTAACACGCAGTGCCTCAAATTTGGATGGAAGGATACGACGTGTCTTGATACTACGTTATTTCTGCATACCCTGTTACATTCAATGTCAAAGTAAAACTGAAGAAAACATGAAATATTTTGCATCTTTTTTGAATTAAAAATCAAATATAGTTTATTGTCAAGATCAAATATATATATATATATATATATATATATATATATATATATATATATATATATATATATATATATATATAAAGTAAAAGTTGAAATCAAGCGTGAAAAAAGTTTACACCCCTGGACGTTGAAGTATCAATAAATATAGTTTATTTCATCCGTTATACTATCATTAGTTACTCAGTATTTAGTTTAAAGTATGTGCAAGATAATTGGGTACTTATAGAATTGTTTATGGGTCGCGCGGGCTTCGCGAACGCACACGTTCGGACTATTAGAACAGCGTTAACTCAAGAGCTATTTTACCAAAAAAACAATAGTGTTTTCTCTGGCATGAAAGTCGGCATAATATATCAATGCGGCGTACCTTGTAGTTTGTACATATGAAATTTGTGTCCGCATTCCAGCGAAGCCTGACCGTTGCGTGATTTTTTATTGGACTATTTCTATTTCTTGAACATTAATAATAAAGTTATAACATAACATAAAACGATCCAAAAAGAGAGTGGAAAAATTGCAGTGCAAGGTAACAAAGAACAAAAAAAAGTAACTATAAATAAATATTATCAATATGTAAATTACAATTTGTAAGATAAATAAATACTCGTATATATACACATACATATACATACATGCAAATATGAATACACCACATTCGAAGATAATATTTTTTTTATTTTACTACTATGAAAAAACAGATTAACCATAAATTTACATAAGTATCGGTCAATAACTTTCTGCATTGAGTTATAGTTAGTTAGATATTATTAATATGTGAACTACAATACGTAAGATAACTAAAACGTTAACGTAAATAAATATTCGGATATATATACACATACATGCAAATATTAAGAAATATAATAAAATACAATATATATACATAAATAATTACTGTTTAAAGTTAATAAATGTTACTTTATCTACCTATTACTTTCTTTTCTTTTTCCTGTTTCTAATATATACCTGTTTTAAAACTGATACCAGTTGACGAAAGCAGTGGCAATGCTAGAATGTTATTGCGGTTTATTTTAACTTGTAATTTATAATTTAGGTCAGGTCTACAGACAGAATATACACTAGTCTATATATTGCAATACGTTATGATAACCTCGATATTTAGATACTTAATCTGCCTGGAATTTTCCATTTTACGTTCAATATTAGGAACAATTTGCCAGTGATCATTGATACTTCGGATAACGAGTCAGTGAGATCCTAATTGCATGTCTACGATGGATGGCAAGGGCCTTGACATCCTATATTAAGTGTCTACATCAGAAATTACTTAGCGCCATGTTTAAACGTAAAATTTTCATGAATAACTTTTTATATTCATCTGTACATATTCTTGTATTTAGCACATATTTTTTGTATATTCGGAAGATGATAACTTTAACGTTATTTTTATACAAAATATAATAAAAGTTACATTGCAACAATTCATGTTCAATATATTTTCGTACTAACATTTAGTACTATTATGTAATCTACTTATAACTTTACAATTCGTTGCTTACTATTCGATTACTTTCATCTTTCATTCTTACGAAGATTGATAAATTTGCGTAATAAATGCGCAAGTATCTAGATGTTTGCGCTGCCAAGACATACCTACCTGTACTGGTAGGTACTGTTTATTCAAACTCCTGTCATCGCGCCTGCAAGTCTCTGGCTAATATAGCAACGGCTCACGCGCACGCTTACTCACCATTATTAAGCATTTTGTATGTAAAACACATGCTAAATTGTTATACCCACAATAACGAAGGCGCTTATGTATTCTACCTAAATCGCGGACCAGACAATCTGTAAGTCGTTTGCTTGTAAGTTGTAAGTGACATCAACGTTCAATTTTTGAAATTGTTAATACGAGTATGTTAGCTCAGCAATATGTATGCTCAGCGATTTTTCTATCTATATTATAATAAAACAGTAAAAAAATTGTGAACATTGAATATTTTTACGAAAAAATTATGCAAGGCGATATAAAAACACTAACAGAATATGAATATATTTTTTGATTTTTTTTCTGTCTGGTTGTTTGTTGGTTAAGCATTAAGTCCAACTAAACTACATGAAATACTGCAATGGCCCCTTAACAAAAGTTACTTATCGTGATGGATATTTTCCATCGACATTTTGATATTTCAAGGATGTGGAACATTTATTATACACCTCTTATACCAAGATAGCTTTTTTTTTTTATAGATAGCTTATACCAAGCTAAACTAAAAAAAAGAAAAAGTTCTTTAATATAAATTATTGAGCGTAATGAGCAGTTTTCATTGTAAGGTAAAAATTTACCATGTGGAATACAATCTCATGAATTTTAGTGAAAAAAGGAAGTCCGGCAAGGACATGAACGCCAATGAAGTTATAATACCAATCTTTGATTTTATCGGATCTTTTTCGTTGTTTTCATATTATTTATAAATATAAGATATTACTATATTAAAAGCAATTATAAATAATTAAACAAATATGAGTATGATTACTGAATAGATTTATTTATCTGTGTCATAATAATATGACCATAAATAAGGAAGGGCCTTAATACACAACGTAACTAGTCTACGTATTGTTTGACAAATGGTTGCCTCTAATTTTGATTGCATTAATTGAAACACGTTTATTTTAAACGTCAAAATTTGATCTTAAAATGTCATAGCTATAGTTCAGTCTTAATAATGCCTAAGTATATTGTCGTAGTAGCCGATTAAAGTAAGTAAACACGTTTGTGTAAAATTACTTAATAAATCTTATGTTATTCGATCGACAAATGTCTTGTTCTGTGATCTGGTGATGTATTAGCATAAACGGCCTTTATGAGATGCCGACGGGCCTGGCGCCGTGTCGCGCCGGTCACATTAGATTGAACACGGGAAATTACATACTTCGACAAGATACTTGCAAATAAATAATTATTTACTTGATAATTGTTATCGTTTATGTACAAGATAGGTAAATTGTACATTGTTAAGTTTTAAATATTACATAAGTTCAATAAAATAAGAATAACAGATTATTCAATTTGAAATAAAAAAAAATCTTATGGCGTTATAAAGTTAAATTGTTCTTAGCCAAAAGAAAGAAAATAAAATAACGGTCAGGTGCGAGTAGTATAAATATATAATTTGTAAAAATTTCAGTTTTCTAGCTATCACAGAAATACAGGCGGACAGATAGAGGCGGAGGACAGACAGAGGCGGAGGTAGTAACAAGTTCCGGTTTTTACCTTTTAGGTAGGGAACCCTAACAAGTAATTCTTTCTGTTTATGAAGTTGGATTTCTTTGTTTCAATATAAAGAACAATTTAATAATTTGGATATGTTTGAACTCTAGACAGAGTCTTCTATCATATTTTTATTTTAATAATAATTTTGAAGCAAATTAATACTGATATTAATAATACATATTATTTTTAATACATATACATGTATTATTAATACGTACATTATACAGTGCATATGCTATAAAACGGGTACGTTAATTTAATATATTTTTAAGTTGCTTGTAGTATTTGACTCAATTGCACGATGCGGTAAAAATAAGACGATTTACTGAAGTAGGTACGTATTGTCAATTTATAATTAAGATCATGGTCGCCTGTTTGCTGTTTTATTGGTATGGGAAAAGTAACTAAATATGGAATATCATATAATTTTTTTTATCAAAAATAATAATATTGTAAGTCGTTATTACAAGTTAAATTATTTTGACAACTGAGTTGCTATTAATATGAATAAAAAAATGCTTTTATACCTTATTAAATAATATAACACAACTAAATATATATACTTAGACACTTTTGTATCCAAACATTGAATAGTCCATTTTCCCATATTCCAAAATGGTCTCAATAATATATATTGGACGAATATATATTCGTACACTATTATATGAAAAAAGTATTAAAAACTTTTTTCACATCGATTAAACAAAACACGGGGACTGTGGTCGTTCGAATGACAAAGGGAAACCTGCACGCCAGTAACATAATGAAATCAAATATTATAGAATATAATAAGCTTTACGAGCGTTGCCTGTGATATCGAACTATGTCGGAAAAAAGTATCTGGACCTGCAGTTAGGTAGACACCAGACTCTCGAGAAAGTAAAGGCTGGATGACGTGTGCAGGATTAGAGAGCCTACTCCAGTCATGCAACTTCACATGTCATAATCAAATATCTTGTAAAGTGGAGTAGGGCGAGTCGGGAAGCTGATCATAGCAACAAATTTAATCCGAAAATAATAGACGAAGAGAATAACTTATAAAATGAAGAATATCTATTTGAAAGTTAAAAATTGACAATTAAATAACGTATATATTGTTTGACTGTGTATAACGTACCTAACAAAAGCTAGTGCTATTTATTGTTAACTATATATAAAATAGCATAAATATCATCAGAAACGTTGGCCGCACTATTCTATATTGCAATGTAATGATTGCCTCATTCTGCGCTCTGTCTCATAGAAATGGTTCTCAAGTTATAATAAATCGTCACAAAATGAATAAACTAAGTGGCCTGCCAAATACTTATTTGTCCTATTTGGCAAAAGCTCAATGTTTAATATTTTATGCTATAGAGTTAATGGTATAAGGAGTTGCTTAAATTAACTAATATATAGACTAAATAGTAAAGAGAATATACAAAACATTGGAAACCATTTCACAATAACATTTGTTGACAAAATAAATATGAATATTTGTTTTCATATAAAAATAGTAAAATTATAAACTGATTTATTAGCTTGGCTCCTCAGTCTAACCCTGACTCAAATCCCTACTAAAGCTATTGCAATCATTTCCTAATACGTAAAATCAATACCTATTCCATTATTATATTATATTATATATAATAAAAAAATTAAATATATCTATGGAATTATTAAATACTAATTAATAATATTATAGTATAATAAAAACAGTAGATAAACATATAAATATAATAACTGAGTAATAGATATAGAATACATCAAATAAATTGACCGTTGAAAAAAGTAAAAAACATTACTATATATCCTTTAATTGAGTTAAAATAGATAACTTTTTACTATTATGTTGGTTTCACGTACCTATATGTGAAGTAAGAAATAAATGACAGAAGCCGCTCTCGTCGTGTTTGCCACTGTCAACGATTAGACAGATTTGGATTAAATTTTGTTTGTATTTTTTAATGGATATATATATGGCTTGGAAACAGTAAGACCTAATAGGTGGCACTGCAGTCGATGTTTACTGTAAAATACCAAATAAACAATACTGATTTAGTATTGTATTGTAGAAATAAGGCATTAACTTAAGTTATTCAGCTTCAAAGCATATTGACATATGTATAAAGCTTAAAGGTTAGATACGTCTAATTGAGCTTTAATATGTAAACTAGCTATACATTTGAAAATGGTGCTTTAGCGAAAGGTATTCGTTTAATGTGTACCTATTTATTACTAAATAAAATATATTATTTTTATGTAGTACATATGCATACGTTGGTAGGCAGACGGAGGAAACTTAATGTTAACATACTTCGTTCTTAGCTTTCCGACATTGGGTCTCAAATGCAGAACACACGGTTAGTTCGCTCCCTTATTATCAGAACAAAGAAAAAAAATATTTCATTTCCCCTATGGGGGAATTGAACCTACAAATTTCGCGTATTCAGTCAAGCGCTGTGTCACTGCGTCACGACTACATGTATAAAGTATAAAGTTTATGATTAATTTTTATTAAAGTACGAGTAAGATGTCTATTGTCTTTATCAGTCCACGACCTCCACAATATACATTCCCGAGAGCAATTCTAATAAAGTAGTCTAACATTATCACGAATTATTATATTTACGAGTGTCAAAAGTGTATTTGATAATGAGACCTAAAAGATAGCGAGTAGTTGTGTGGTCTTTGTAATTCAACGAAAAGCGTGTGGAGATGGCGAAAGACTTGTGGCAAGTGACGGTGTCGAAGTGCAGGCTGGTTTGAGAGTTAAGATAGTGGTGCTAGGAA
Organism: Dione juno; assembly: GCA_037127375.1. NCBI lineage: Eukaryota > Metazoa > Arthropoda > Insecta > Lepidoptera > Nymphalidae > Dione > Dione juno. The sequence goes on along the minus strand of JAXRJS010000041.1, from coordinate 8,250,289 downwards.
CAGGTCCGACGCACGCGCGGGGCAGAGTCGTGCGGCGGCCGGCAGCGGAGACCCATCGGCCACGGCTCACCACTCAGTGCACGCGCTGCCTTGCCGCCGCCAGCCTGCGTGGTTTCACCACAACTCGATACGTACGTCGATATTGTATACTATCGATATTCACTCAAACATCTATTTTGTTTAACTTAAAATTGCTATTTATTATAGAAGCCCGTAATATTATACGTGCGTTACGAGTACCCCTTTATTGTTTATAGTCCTCGTATGAGCCATTTTCGTTCAACTTAACGGGCTTTTCCAAGTGTACTGAAAGTGAAGTGCATATTTGAATGTCATAACTGAAGTGACACGCCAAAGTGATCTGTGAGGTAAATATGTTATTTGATCTTATAGGCAAAATAAATTTTATTTATTCATTTATTTGTTTTTATGTGGAAGCATGTCGGTAAATTTATTAGAAAGTTGTAAGTATGCAACCAATAAGCTTACTTCTCGTACACGTCGGTGTTTATGAGTAGTACCTACTTATTTAACTTGATGTAACTTCGTAACGATGAAGTAAGTAAATAACGTCTGACTCCACAAACTTAACTACGTACTGACTTATAAGGTAAAATCACTCGTACATACATAACAGTTTATCAAAAATTCGAGGAAGCGTTGGCCGAATATTTACTAATTGATTCGGCATATTTTATCCTAATGCGCGTAAATAGTGTGTATATTATTCATAATTATATTATCTTGGTCCGTGGTGCGAATATCGTTCTCGCGCGATTTGCCAATAAACCTGTCAGTTGTTAAATAATTTCGATGTTATTTTAATAAATATGATAAAATTTAAGACTTGCAAAAATATTTAGTTATATATGTGTATCATATTATTATTTTTATTTATATATTAAATTTGTAAATTGATAAAATTATTCTTTATCATAATCAGCTTAAATAAAGGATATTATGTTCGAGAAAATTTGGTACCTAGTACCAAACGAGAGTTCATTGAGTGTCAATGAACATTAACAATTGATATATTGCAAGCTGCATAGGTAAGTAAATTACTGAGTATGATTCATCATCTGATCCTAGTAAACACTCGTAGCAAACGTGGGGCTTATCAATCATTCACAGTATTAAAGTATACTAAAAAGAAATAAAACGGTGCTTTTAAAGCTAAATTAAGATTAATTGAGATAAGTATTAAAAATTACAAAAAAATAGTGAGTTTCATGTATTCCAAAAAAATTGTTTTATCTATTATTATCAAAGCGGTCCGATAGGATCTGGCACGATCATTAAATTGTTATTAATACTTACCTTATATAAAATTATATAGTGTTTATACGTGTAATTTATGAAGTAAATGTTTTAAGAATTTATTGTTACATTTAAATATGATTAAATTAAATATTATATTTAATGTCAAATTACCAGATGAGACGAAAACCAAGTAGTCGCTCAACCTAACAAAGCTAAAAAATTGCTCTAAAAATAATTTAAAGTCGCATCAAATAATATATTTAAATATAAAGAATTGAAAATATAAATGCATCTTGAGCATTCCGAAATAAAAAAAATGATATGGATATTGTCGTTGGTCTTAACAACGGAAGTCGTAATTTTCTTTTTATATTGTAAAGAAACTTAATAGGTAGACGTTACATAGAAATATGCACTTCATGCATAAACATATAATTTTTAATCTTCAGATAATTGCTCTTAATAAGCTAGATATCACTTAAAGAAAAACATAAAAATTTGAACGCAGCGGCCGCTAATAAAAATTTGTAAAAGTATTTTATTTAGTGTAGTGTATGTCTATTTATGAACCAATTGAAATAAAACACACTCGAAATGCTAAGTGAAGGTTATGCCGTTGCTGAAATTATAGTGTAACAAACATAGGGAAACAGCCAAATATCATTGTTTTGGGTTCTAATACAAAATGCTCCCAATAATCGTTTTTTTATTTATATTTATCTATATACACTAATATATTATTTTCATATTATACAAAGACGAAAACCTATTTAAACGGAAACATATATATATATATATATATATATATATATATATATATATATATATATATATATATATATATATATATATATATATATATATATATATATATATATATATATATATATATATATATATATATATATATATATTTTATAAATATATATTATTAACAAATGATTAAGATTGGGCAGGAGGAGATAAGTTCATGTAAAATTCTTGTTTTATATACATAGTTAGTTGGAATAAATTCAAAATTTGTCGTCAATAATTCGGAATATTTCATGAGTCAATCATATGATCAAATGCTATCAATGAGTTTGACGCACCTAATATTGTGAAATAGCGATTAAGGTGTTTTTTAGAAGTTTTCCTGATATTGCAAAATAAAAAATTTAATTTTAAATTAACAATACATATCCTCGTATAAAGAGATAAATTCACTTGTACAAGATTACATTTGAGGCCATTTGTGGCGGAATGTGACTATGATTGTAGACGAAATTCTTGTTGGTTCGATTTATCTATTTACTAATCATAGTTAATTTCAATTATTTTCGTTTTCCTGTATAATGTGTGGCGTTGAGTGACAATTCAATACATAATGTCACAGAGGAAACTGGAATGGGAGCCGAAAGTGGTAGCGGAGTGTCCAACTGATAGATTCTGTCTAGCAACCCTGCTAAGTTCGGGAGATGCGTGTAGCTAAATGACTAATTAATATGCAACCATTATTTTATTAGTAATATATATTTTTCTAATCCTCTGGTATGTATTCGTGTTATATCCATAAGGACTGTGTTATAATACACGTATACCTTTATCTATAGATTTTTAATTGCTGTTTATTCATTTTAAAGATCAGAAATACGAAATTGCAGAGTCTCGAGAGTAGAGTAGGTAATAAAGCTTGTTACGTACAAATAAATATTTTGATTCAGAAGTCGATCTATAGACTGTACGTTAAAGAAAAGAGATGGTTTAAAAATTTAAAAAAATGTGTGATCAAATAAGTATATACATATATTATAAATTATAATATCGTGACATTAAAATGTTGAAAATCATATTGTTTAAAAATTAATAGGAATTAGAATTGAAACCAAAAGAGAGAATATCATTTATATCAATTATTCGTATTTGTTCACATTCTAGAACATAATGTAAAATACTTGTTTTAATGTCTACTATAATATATTATTATCTTACAAGTGGCTCATATTTCAATTTCTTTACTATATTACTTATTACGTAAAAGTATTAAGTTGACTATTGTACATTGCATTGATTTTAAATATAATTTAGTTAAAATATATTGGACGAAGGATATTGTACTATTAAAGAACTAATGTAAGTGCGTATTTAGTTTGATGCTTAATATTCATCGTTTTCAGCGAAAGATTATGAGTCAGAGCAGTTATCCAAACAGAGCCCTTACTCATATAAAATATTCGTAATACACCTATCGTATCTCTACGTCTGAACTATATTTAGAATTATTTCAAGATCCTACACTTTAGTCAGTAAAATAGCTGCAGAAATAACATTTTAAGTCGAATTCAGACTTGCCTATAGTTTGTCAAAGTACCATAATCAATCAATCAACTATGATATATGAATTTCATTACAACATAATAATATCAATTATTATTATCATATTGTCGCAAATTACATTCAATTAATAAACAAATGCTTTATTTTCATATTCGCTAGTATTTTAGCTACTGTTCATTATCTTAACTTTGGGTATTACACAGTATTAAAAAATATATTATATATTTTTAAATACTAAAATTTTATGTACTGAATTCTTCAAAATACTGAAAAAACAAGTAGCTTAATTTTAAAATTTGTGCTAGTTTTCAGCAAGCTTCTCTACTTGCCTGCATTCGGTTAATATTTTGTTAAAAAGTTTATAGCTGAGTAACTCACGACACAAAGCTTGTTTAAACTGAATTATGTTATAACATGGTTAATTAAATTGTACGTATACCTTTATAACTGGTATTTTTTTTAATCAAATAAGGATTTTATTTGATGGAGTAAGTATGTATGTATGTACAGATGCTGTATCATAAAAATATATGTAAATGTAATATGTTACTTAATATAATACACAAAGATACTATCGTTTGTAAAATGATCATCGAGCATTGAGTTTGAACTGTTAAAGTGTTACTCCAATTATTTAATTTTATTTTTTTAAGTAGCATGCAAACATGAATTAATAAGGCATATTCCATACTTTATTCTATATAATTATTTCTACATCTATATTTCAAAAAAAACGACTTGTTTGTTTTCTTTGTTAATATCTTAAACATGATTGCCCTTGTATGGGCAATATTAAGTACGTTATGACATCTCATACAGACCATACGGTTCCAAATAATGATAATTTAAAAAGGATATTAAATAAGGAAGTATTATATCAATAAATTAGCTGAAGCCTTTTACGTAAATTCAGTTTAAACAAAACATTTAAATATTTCTACCCGGAATATTTGAGTTGTTTAACGTACTATTTTGAAATATTGACTGCTTGCTACAACAGCTTATCTATTTAGTCGTCATTATTGTATAGATAAATTATATAGATATACATACATATTATGACGTACATACGACTATCTTCTTATCTGGAAAGGCAATTATTTGAAAAAATAGGATTGTATTGTCTACATATTTAAGGGAATGCTTGTTTTCTTACTATATCTGATATCTCAATTGGCTTGTTATCTACACATTCCAATATTATTACGCATTTATACAATAGTAGTCATCAATATCAATCAATCATTATGTAATTTATAAAAGACAATAAGATTTTATATAACTAATACAAAAACTTGAAGTATTGACAAATGAATAGTGGCAGTTTAAGAAATAAGAGCAGTATTTGACAATATGAGATGGTGACCTACTTTTAAACTATATATTAACAAGATGACGACATATTGATCATTGTTCACTACGTTTGCCTATTTTATTAATATTTTTAGCAGTTATTTAATTTTTTTATTATTGAATATTTAAAAATGGTGAAGTCCTGAATAATGAATATAAAAAAAATTTTTTTTAGGTTTAGTACTACTATAATATAAGAATAAAGATATTTTAATTAAAGCCTACAAACTTTGAATTAAGCATCAGTGGTGTTAACTGGTGTTAACTAATACAAAAACTTGAAGTATTGACAAATGAATAGTGCCAGTTTAAGAAATAAGAGCAGTATTTGACAATATGAGATGGTGACCTACTTTTAAACTATATATTAACAAGATGACGACATATTGATCATTGTTCACTACGTTTGCCTATTTTATTAATATTTTTAGCAGTTATTTAATTTTTTTATTATTGAATATTTAAAAATGGTGAAGTCCTGAATAAATGAATATAAAAAAAAATTTTTTTAGGTTTAGTACTACTATAATATAAGAATAAAGATATTTTAATTAAAGCCTACAAACTTTGAATTAAGCATCAGTGGTGTTAATATGAAAAAAATTCGATAAATCTAATTAGCTCATATACTAATTAGGATTGTTTTATCTAAGTTATATTTATCGTTTTCTGTCACTCACAGTGGAATATTTATATGGCAATGTACCTACTGTTATTATTTTAAGCACGGTTCAATATCATTTTATTATTATCATCCGTTGCCGCTGTTTTAGTGCTGAGAAATAACAACAGCACACATCAATATAATTATAAAATTATTTTACTTCAAATACACAATTAAACTACTGAATGGCTCCTAATGTGGCTTCCATCCCATAAACAATTGTAACACATAAATACTATATAATTTATTTTAATTTAGTTATAATTTACAGTTTGCTTGTAATATTATAATTTTTTAACACATCAGTAACAGAACGTATTTGGCTAACATTATGCATTAGGTAATGTTCCCGAGTTCTAAATAATTATAGTGTAAGAAATCTAAATATCTATGAAATAAAATGTATGCGTTAATCCACTGTTTAATATATTCTGGTCATAATTTAAAAATGAATTAATAAAGTGGCATAAACATTTTACATTCGCATTATCTAATTATTTATTTTATTTTTATTTTTAATTTTATTTCTGTACCACATAACAAAATATACAAAAAAATATAAGAATAGAACAAGAAATTGACTTACCTCTAAAAGGAATCTCTTCCAGAAACCCTTGAATGTCAGAAAAAAATGTTAATTAAAGAGATTCAGGTATATTATCTATATTTTTGAATATTAAATTATTAATGAATACTACATATAAAATAAACATTATGTAAATAAATATCATCATACATATATACAAAATACATAATAAAAATATACATATAAAAAGGCATCTAATATAAACGTAATTATTTAGGTACTTGAACATACATAGTTAAGTAAGAGGTATTTTATTTAGAGTAGGTTTAGCTACTATTGAGAATCATAAGATCAAAAATACTAATGTTTTTATATTTTGCAACTTTGCTTAGTATACAACTATGCATCAATAAGACAGTCTTGATAATTAATTTAAAAGCTAAAAAGGTTTTGTAAAACTTTTTTTAAATACGTTACAGCAAATTAAATATTAGTTTCTATTTTAAAGCTAAATATTTAATTTTAAGTCTTTTATTTTATATAAGTATTTTATTTAAGTAACAAATTTAAAGTAACTATTTTTTTACTGTAATATGAAAATGGTAATTATTAGCCGCGTGTTTATACTGCAAGATGTGAAGTTATTTAACATGCAAGCTATTCATACTGAGATCTCCACTTCCGAGAATAATGACTCGAGTATTGTGAATTGCTGAGACATAAATCCATTCATTTCGTTTTAATTATACCCTACGACCCTGTTATCAAGCAAACCTCAAACATGTTGGCAACTATTGAAACACGACACTGTCGCTACTTTGCATGGATATTATAAATATTTTTATTAATTAATAATGTATTCAGTAAAATATGATTAATTTTAAAATTTTTGATGAAAAAAATGTTGTAATATTTTGGTATTACATACCTATTTTAATAAGTATGTATAAAAAATTACCAAAATATCATTATTATCTTATTATTAAATTATGAGTTCATTGTTCATTGTTCAAATATGAGACGATTGTTGTCGTCTACTATTCATTGCAATGCCTCATAATGAGGAAAAAACTAAATATTATATACGAGTGTACAGTATGATCAAATGAAAAAACTCTTGATTTTGACTTGTTGGCGACAATCAGGCTGCGTGGGCACTATCGGCTCGGCGAGGTCGCGCCGCTCACCCTGCTATCGTGACCACGCTTCGTGCGCCTCATTTAATCTATTAATAATTCATCTTATGTTAACTGCTAAAAATAAAAAGAAAACGATAAAAAAATTGCAAACAAAGTAAATTATGTAATTGTAGGAACATACCCTTTTTAAATGTTTACATGCCTTTTAACATATATAGGATTGGGTAGCATAGGATGTATTTCATTATACCGACGATGTGCTGATGATGTTAACACCATTTATAATAATTATTATATTAAATTACATTATAATATTATAATAATTAGATTAAACTAGAACTATCTCGGGTTATAAAATTATACATATATTTCCTGTAAATACATGATTTGCTATCATTCTGTAAAATAGTTTTCCGTAATTCGTATTATCTATCCTTGAGCAGCAGTATACGTTGTTGCCATACTCTTCATCCTATTTAAAGAGATGTCATTTTAATATATTGCAAGGACAATGACCTATGGAATTTTAGGCATCTCATTTATCCTTATGGCTCCTTACCTCTAAAGTAAAAACGGAAACCTTATAGAATCACTTTGTTGTCCGTCTGTCTGTCCATTTTCTCAAAATTACGTGGAGATGTCAAGTTGAAATTAATATCAGATATCCAGGTCTATGGTGCCTTGAAATACAGAAAAAGTCGAACTTCTTCTTCTTTTAAGTCAACGTAATCAAAAGAATGCTACGCCAACCACCAACCTAGAGTTATAAAATTTGGCAATAAGTTAGAACTTACAGTGCAAATAAAGATAACAAGAAAGAAAAAAAAATTACAAACATATGTATATGAAATGAATCGTACAAAATAAGTGCATGTGACCGCAAATTTAAGTTTATCGACTCTTATAAGTTGTACTTCATTGACCTAGATATTATATGAAATTTGATAAGAAGTGAGAAGTTACAGTATAAATAAAGAAAAAATTTGAAAATTGATAATTTATTAATTTAACAGAGAAAGAAACCATTACAAATTTTAACAAATTTTAAATAAAATACTTTGAATGGATTCATCGCGTATATTGATTTCCACGTTATTTTTGGAAGCCCGCAGTTTAACACTTTGCAGTAGTCCGTGGTCACGGGTAGAGTAAGATAGCATTCTTCTGTCACTTGATACAATTATTGTATCAAACTGCCGCCAACGGTTTCCAAGTTGCTTCGCGTATCTACTGCCCTGGATTTCTGCAGAATGAGCTGTATTTTACCCTCTAAGTTTTTTTATGTTCGGGTGATTGCAATAAAGCTTGCAACTCTACTTTATTGAAACTGGGATATTTTTGTATTTAAAATGTGTAAAAGTCAGTCATATGAAAGATTTAACCATTAATAAATCTGTAGTTAATTTCATACTAAATGAGTTCATACAACCGCAAAGTTTGTCAATTTTTATAAGTTGTATTTTCCGCTGACCTACAATCACGAAATTGATACGGAACCCTCGGTGTTGAGTGCTATTCGCACTTGATCGACATATTTTTCTTTGTTTCACTTGCCATATTTAATTTGTTTATACTTTATGGGGTTAGTGACAAATTTTTATTGTTCTGCTTATTAAATGAACCAAAATATGAAATCATTCTTACTTATATAAATATATAACCGCATGTTGTGTGTTAATGTCCATGGAATGCATTTTTTCTTTATGTAGAGTTCATTAAGACGTATTGTATTACGTGCGCTTAATATTATATGATAGGTACAAAACATGTTGATTTTATTGGTAAAACAATTACTATTGTTGTTGAGATTATACCTGATCGTTTTTATCTAAATGTATATGTCTAAATCATTAAAGACCTCCTAAATTAAATAAACAAAAATTCTTTCTCTCATTTCATTATTATATAATTCGTATATTTAGTGAATTATTTGTACTAAATTACCTAATAATTGTAAAGAAAATACATTTAAAAACAATTCTTTAAAAATATATTTCAAATTACTAATATTCAAGCTCAATCTTGCATAGTTATACAAAATATAAATTTGGCTTAAATAAAACAATACTATTTATAGCGATATATATTCAGAATATTCTAGAACTTGTAGCAGTTAGTACAGATTCTATATAATAATATTTTATCAATATAAATTTATGAGTGCTAAATTATTAAGCATCATATCTATTTGTATGTATTTATTAAAAGATATTAAGTTACCTAACCTAACACTTACAACCAGCTTTCTTAAAATGTATGTCGAAAGTTAGCATTTACCTTATTTCTAAATGTAAATAAAGAATGAGCATTGCACAATTATAGCCAATTCCACAAATTTTGTATTTGTATTAATTTATTGTTTCTAACTATCGGCTTAATATTCTTAGATAAATTTCTTATCACGCATATAAAAGGAAAGACAAAGACTTAGTTTTCCGCGCATCGCCTAAATTCGAGACATGACAGTGTCGAACGGCGGAGTCTTAACGCCGCCTTTCTCTTATTAGAGTGTGTTAATTATTAAACAAATGATTCCCCCAGATGAAGATAGAACCCACAACTATCGCATTTAATGTCAAAAATTGTCCCATAGCGCTACGATTGCCTCAGCTGTGCAACTGCATTCGTTGTATATTTCAGTATCTAAATATTGATATTTTCAAAAGATTCATAAAATAACATACAGTTTAATAGGTTTCATTGTTTTTTGATTAGAAAGGCGTAACATGTTTTTATTATTTAAGTGTATATGAGTACAAAAACATGCTAGACTCTATGGGTGCATTTTCAGTATGCAGCTGTTGTTTGAATGACAATTCATGTTGTAAGGTTACGGAGTCAAGATCAACTTGTGCGGGATAAATTATTATATTGTATATCACGCAAACGGTCTTTTTAACAAAGATAAGCGGAAATGACGAAGCTTCAGAAAATAATCTCGTTTGTCAAATGTCGTCGTCTTTGAGAAATATTTTTGTAATACTTATATGATTTTTAAATTTATTTTGGCATCAGATATTGTTTATTAGGGATTAGGGAACTCATTACATTTAAACATTTCAACACGAAAAGTAACTTGAATTCAAAATCTAATAAAGTAAAAACTAGAAATATATAAAATAAGGCATTTTTTGTCAATAGAAATTATGTATTATTACTACATTTTACATTTGATAATAAGACAAAGGAGAAGCTAAAAAGCATCGCGTAGAGTTCAACATAAAAATTGGGCGGGAAGTGGAGAGTTAAGTTACTAAGTTTCCACTGCTTACCCTGCTAGATGCGGGAAAAAGAGTGAAGCTATTCATATATTTTTTAAGCAATTTGTGTCATTCAGAGACATTGCATTTGAAGATAATTTTCTCATGTTTGTGAAGTCTTAATGGACATGTTATGTTTCGGGATGTTAATTTGATTAGCTGGTGCCAGCCGACTGTAATTTACAGTACTCATTGTTTAACACTCTTTAATTTTTGCTCTTATCCAGGTTTATTAAAAATTAACATGAAGTATGCAATGTACGATTTTATTTGTAGGTATTTAATTTATACATGCAATAGTATAAGCGTTTAAAAAAAGTTCAAATAGAAATGACTAAGAGTTTCTCTTGACAAGTGACACATTCTAAGTGTAGCGAACTAATTCTGACTGCAGGTAGGTAACCTTCCTCGCTAAACTGATTATTCAATACAAAATATTATTTCAGTTTAAAACAGTAGTTCCTGAGAATAACGCGTTGAACAAAATAATCTAGTAAGCTTTACAATATCATTATAGAATTATAGAAGAGATGTAACTACATTTATTTTAATAATTATTATTTTGATATATTAACACTAATGTAATATTTTTAAGCTCACATAAAAAATACCAAAACATAATTAATGTTTAGTAGAAACAATGTACACTTAGATTGCTTAGTTCCAAATATAGCAGAACTAACAAAAGGCAATTACAAGTTTTCCTTCAATATTTGTTCAAGATAATTCATTAAACAGTGGCGTAGGTTAATCGTTGTGTTAACGAGGCCCTGATATCTCCATAAGCAAGATTTATTTAGATATCATTTGGCTACTAGTAGTAAATTTGTTTCTGAATATTTGTTACAAAGGCCTCATTCATTTGAAATATGATTTGTAACGTAACAATATAACTAGAAAATAGGATACTTAATAAATTATATACATGGAATTTACGTTGTGTTATATGATAAATGTGCTTGAAATATTCGAATGCACTAGATGTTTCATGTGCCATACAATTTTGTGTTTATTTATAGGTCTTTACAGAAAGACAGACTTACTTCATATATTAATTACTGCTATTTAATTAGCTATTATTAATACTAACTACTCATACATGAAAAATAAATTTCAGTTATTTAAATAGTGACATGGAAATACATCCTGAAATGATCTCGCCCTTGCAGATCGTCGAACTTGTCGAGAAAAAACCCGATCTTGTTTCGCCGCTCGTGTACAGTTAGTTGGAGCATTAAGTAATCGGAGTCGAGAGCATCGAGATAATGTTGCGTACGCGTGAAATATATACGAGCGTTTTTATTGCGACCGCGTTCCGCTGTGACTGGTATGCGCGTGTCGCTATGAACACTTCGACAAGTGGTTTGCCTTACGGCGACCTTGCGTTACGTCCGCTGTCTCCACTCCTCTCGACCCCCGGTGCTTCTGTGAAAGTGGGTGATGATTAATGCTGAACAAGCCGGCCAGCTTCTCTAAGAACCCTACAGAAATATGCAACTTTCTAAATCAGTATTTTTCAATTCGGGATACATATGTAGATGACGGGCAATAAAATTTTTAACAGTTATTCCATATCGTTATCGCTAGCCCGGCAGGTTTACACTTGGATAATCTGTTTACACTTATAAATCCAATAAACGCCTCTCAGCCACCTGCAATTGCTAGAGTTCACACATATTTTAGAATTTAATATTATTCAATTATGTTTAACATTAAAATACGTTCGAAAGTGTGTTTTATAAAAAATATAAATAGCTTATAACAATATTTATTATTGGCATTAATATAAACTTTCTTTCATACATTTATTTATGGTAATCATGCAACAAATTTTATAAACAAATAATCAATTTAAAAAAAGAGATCGAGGTCAAGCACATTACATAGATATCGTAAAAAAGTTATTAAAACAAATTAAAAAGAATTAACTGAGTCATAAATATACTGTTCAAAGTATGACCATTTGCAGGATATGTATATTAATTAATAATGTGACTAATTTCTGTATGTACATTATTTCAAAACTTTACAACCAGTATAACAAAAGAAGTTTTGTAAAATTCGTAATAAAGTATTTAGACTCAAAGCACCAAAACTTTTACACTACACTACACTTACTTACACTTACACTTACTTATTAAAAGTGATTATTAACTGCCTTATAATTTCTATTAGCACTGAAGTTTTGTTAATTATGAACTCACGATACCACGATACCCACGATACCTGTCATGTAGGAAAAGTAATTGTACGTGTATATAAAAGTAGACTCTCATTAACGCACATATATATATATATATATATACATATATATATATATATATATATATATATATATATATATATATATATATATATATATATATATATATATATATATAACTTTAAAGTTTATAGGTATCCAAAGATATAGGTTTTAATTTAACTCGTTAATAAATAATAACAACACATATACACACAAACTATTGCTGCATGTTAATTGTGATTCATAAGTATTTATAGATCAAGAAAAATTGCATTGCATTTAGGACACAGTGCCAGAACTCAACGTCGAGCTTTGTCTTGTTCCGAGCTCCGAGTGGGAATCGAACCTAAAACTGACGCGGTTACAGTCAGATGATGTGCCAGTGTGCCACAACGGCTTCAATCTACGGCTACAGCCCATTTACCTACTCTTTATTAATCAAATTGTGTTATTTCAAATGTCAAATGAGTTCATTTTTTATTACTCATATTATTTACTTAATCCTCATAATCGAAAATAGGGTCTGTTAAGAGTTTATGAAAGATTAGTACGATATATTCGAGCCGAATGAACCTAAGATTTATGTAGTCCAAATCTTTAGGTACGTATATGATATGAAATAATTTTATTTTTTGTATTTATAATAAAATAAAATTATTTTAATCGAAAAAATAAGTTTTTTTTTGCAAAAGTAATTAATAACTTCAGCAAATTATTTAATTTTATAAACTTTATATTTATAGTCAACTTAGACAATTTTTGCATGAAACAAGTTGTTTTCGTAGTTTTTATCAACAGCCACTTTTTTAAATTAAATTAATACTATCAAATTTGAATCAAAACAACCAGTGTAGAAAAAACCTAAAATATTTCAAAACAAAGTAAACCGTCTTTTTAAGATATTATATAAGAATAAGAAAAATAACGTAATATACATATTATAAAGATGAAATAATATGTAATATATTATACAATATAAAAAACGAGATATTAAATATGTAAAATAAAAGCCCTCAGATGACACAGATCATAAATTCATAAATACCTATTTATTGCTAAAGCGAATATTTTGTCATGTAATTAATTTTTGCAATTGCTGAATACGTTCTCGGAAGTTTAGCTCGGTGGGCGCTAAAGTTCCCATGGTCAAACAAAGCGAATTATTCTAAATGCTTACCACTGCCTTCCCAGAGACCAGCATGGTGGTCTTTTGTTAGTTTGTTTTTAGTATTTTTCTTATAATTGTGCGAGATTGTCTTGTATTTTGAAGAAATCGTATAATGGCAGTTAGTATCAAATATTATTTGTTAATAATTTAATTATATATATATATATATATATATATATATATATATATATATATATAATCTAATAAAAGTTGCCATTTATAAATGTAAGCAAGTGAATCAAGTGAAAGACATTTACCATGTATTATATCATTTTATATACCTTCATAAATTTAATTTTAATAAAATTGTTAAGTGCATAAATTGTACATTGTGCAGAATTTTTGACTGAAATTATTATGAAAATTTTTAAGTACATTTACATTTACAAAAAAATGCTTGTATCCAGATATTTATAAAATCTATATTATATTTTAATTAGAAATCACTACCGTAAATAGAGATTTTTTTGAACCAATGAAACTATTATAGCTTAAACACACGTACAATACGCTTATAGGTACACTACGATGTGTAGCATACTTATTATATAAAATATAATGTATGGGGATGGACTATAAAATCATTATAAAAAGCCTTTTCGATTCGATAAAAAATATTTAAAAGTCAATTTAATAATAATTATAAAATGTTAAGAGATTGTACATATTAAATATATAAATTGCAAATATATATTTAAATAAGTAAATTATTATGATCATTTAACAAAAAGTTTATTATTATTTATTAATTATATTAAATACGCAAGTGATATAATTAACTACGTAGATGTTGGCAGCCCTTAGGAATGTAGTAGAGGTAACCGATAATATACTACGCATTATTATTTTTCTCTTTTTATGCCACAGTAGTTTTTATAAATACTATTGTATAGCATTTTTAATGACAATTAACTGATTGACATGTGAGAGAAATAATTTACAATTCTTGATACCGGATGTGACTACCGTCTTCAATTTACGATGCACCTCATGTTTTATTTTATAAAAAATAATTTGCACTTGTTAGAGCCATAATAATGTTTAATGTTCAACAAGAAAGCATTTAAAAGATCGTGACAGTACTATTTTATGAAATACTTTCCAGTATATTTTTTGCAGATCGAAAGAATTTTATTAAACGACTTCAAAAAAGGACAAGGTTTTTTTTCATTTCGCAGTCGCATGTGAACAGACTTGAAGTTTTGTTTTTGTTTGAAAGAAAGTACTAATCTCACCTATCATGATATTGCTGAGCTTTTGATTACATAGGAGACACAAATATTTAATAATTGGAAGTTAGAGATTATTTTTAGAGACGTTAAACAGTCGTAGTGTAATATTGGATTATTCACGTGAAGAGATGATGGACGGAATAATTCCTCAAATCCTAAGTTTTGCATGCCCATATTATCATGTATAGGTACCATATAAAAATAAATAAATTAACTAAATAAAAATGTATAAACTCATTACATAGAGTGCCAATTATTGATGTTAAACCTGATATGGATAAGTTTAATTTCAAACGACTTTAAAAAGGAAGCTTTTATGTTGATATAGTATAGATGTTTTTTTAAATACAACTCTAACAACTACGAATGGATTTTGATTCATTTTGGCACCAAACCACACCAAAAGTCCCATATAAGTGTTTAAATAAATATATGGGATATGTTGGTATTATCTACTTATATAAAATTTGAATTTCTGTCCTATATTTAGTTCTATGTAAGCATAGAGGCATTATAATATTTGCCCACGGTGCCAGCCGAAGCAAAAATAAAGTGAATAAAAAACCACTAAATACACCGAAGAAGCTTTTCTTGCAGCTATTGAAATTTATATTAAATATTTCTACTTTTATGTTTGTGTAAGCTGGTGTAATTTTGAAGTCGTATATATATAATTTTAAATTATTACAGTACTTTTAAATTGTATTTTAACAGTCACTTTTGGTAATATATTAAGAAAGAAAATTCAAAGAATTGAACTAAATAAATGGTGAGTAGATAATTCTGTTAGTCCGAAGCTGAGACTCTTCCAGGCCGTTTTATTAACTAGCAATAAAATCCACATTTACACACCGTTAACTACAGTGCTTATATTATATTCTTACGATATTCAATAATGAAATATACACGTAACGATAAAAATGTATATAAACTTTGTATGATACAATATGTACGTAATACGGTGGTATAATGTAATATTTGTGCAATATTTGTACCCAACAAAAACGTAATGAATTAATCGAGGAATGCCATCTAATAATATTTTGAGGAGGATCAGAAAACGAAATAAATACAAGTGACAATGTCTTATGAGACAAGTAACACTAGAATTTATATAATATATGAAGAACTTACCATTCCAGTGCCGCAAGTGTCGAATAGCTTTTGTAATATTCAAATTTAATTGCATTATATTAATGTCCATCAAGGATGAAATGCAGAAGAACATTTAAATTTCCAAGTGCTGATAACTTGTTATTCACGTTTTTATCCAATGTGGATACATTTTAGATCATTCTTGGTGTTTGGCTTAGGAGTTTTTAGGTAAATCCTATTTAACTTTTAATTGTTTGCATATAAAATTTTTCCATTAGTTATAATGTTTAATAATAAAATATGTAGATAGATACGTTCAAATATTTAAGGTCAATGTTCGCGTGAAATAATATGAAAAAGCCTAAGGACGTTCTACAATGGAATTTATACAGTAAGCAGATAATTTAACAAAAGTGTATGTAAATATAGTAGGTACAGTAAAACTATAGCAAAATATTTATAACTATAATATATAATTAATCGACGTCGTTGTGACTGTTTAAATTTTGTAAAGATATCGCTTTTATCTTATTACTTGATTTGAGGTTTTAAACACTGATTTAGGTACTTTAGCCACAAATTTTAGGTTTTTTTATATAAATATTAATTGTATATATGAATTGGATTCGTCTCAGAATATATGCTTTAATATATGTTTAATTATCTCATAAATAAATATAACGTTGAAACTTTGGGTACAAATATGAAAAGGTCTACGACTAGTCTTCTACTATTTGTTTAACTTTTAAATTAATTCTATATTTGTCAGCAAACACAGCATTTCTATACTTATTAGATATAGACAATAAATATATATTTACTCATTTATACTTCTATATAGTTTATATTATCATGGGTTTGGGTTTTCTTAGTTATGTTATTAATCTATGTATAATGAATGTCCTTTAAATAAATATTTTTTGACAAAAAAACTTATAGTACAAGAAAAAAACGAAAAAGGACGTCTGATATTGGATTCGATTCGTATCAATTTTGGAAAAATTTTGGAATGGAAGGAACGTATCAATTTTTACTCAGCAAGTTTTCTTGTAACGTTTAAACTAGGAAAGCGTTTCCAGTTTAAAACTGAATTTTTGTATCTTGTACGTCGGGTTTATTCATAATTAAACAGTACAATCATTTAGAATTTGGTTAGGTAGGGAGCTCGAACAGTGGAGGTCTACAAGTCCCAGGCACTGCTCTGAGCTTCCACCCTACAACGCGTTGCTACGCAGTTTCTTTCCATACAAATTGTATTAATAATATCTAAATAAAATGTTTTTAAAACAACTAAAACATAGATACATATATATACACTAGAATCAAAATAGAATAAGTAGCACGAACTTTTTTATAAGTTTTTTAATTAAACATCAATAGTAATGTTATAGATAACTGCTATTAGTACAAATATATTGTAAGTAGAATTTCTACTTGCCATACTGACTTTCGCATCCTGTTCGATCAATCACCGTGCTGTATCTAGGGCAGCTTGTAAAAACTCGTGCTAAATAAACTACTTATCACTCGATAATTTAAAGTACAATGACTCGTTCACATCGTGACATCACAAAAATCACAATTAGTTAGCAAGTTTTTGCGCTTCTCTCCTAGGATGTTTGGCAAAATCAGTAGAAAAGAATCGTCTAAAGAATCTTAAATAGTATTTTGCCAATTTGCCACTCCTTATATGGCCAATGACTGAAAAAAACATCTGATGAAATGCCAAGCACATTACATCTCTACTAATAATTTTGAATTATCCATTCTAATAATCACCATTTTAAAATTTTACTGTCATATTATAAATATATTTTCGTCATAACAATATTAATACACAAAATAAAAACAAAGATATGTAAAAAATTCGTATTCTACAGCTACAGCTTCAATTGAGATTTGCGTTAGCCACTTAATTTACGTATTTGTTACACGAAATACAGCAGCTTACAATCATTCATTATAATATAAATAAACAGATGAAGAATAATGTAAGCCAGTGTTCCATTTCGATCTGCAAGGGTGTTTTGGCATTCCTTGAGCATGCGTGGCGTGAGTGTGGTCATGAGATAATAGAGAAGGCGTTTATTCGAGTTACGTTGTGTGACGTTGCAGGTGCGCACGAGCCGCGTGGCGCGAGGGTGTGATGCGAGGGCTGCGCAGCGGCGAGTAGCCGCGACAATGCCCGGCCCGCGCACCGCACATGCCGCCTGTCTCCTGCTCTCCATGCTTGCCATGGTGTCCGACGCGGTTGTGGCTGATGGTTCCATTCAAGGCGTTATCAGTTAGTATATTTTTTATCTACTAATACCTCATTAGATATGTAAAGCCAAAAATGCAACATTATATAATTTTGTTGTATTTTTTTTCTTACTATATGTTTAATAATCACGTACAGATATGTTATAGCACATAATCCAGACGCAACAGGAAGTATCTAAGTGCATACGCTGTGATTTTAAATTCAATCCCCAGTCACTGGAATGTTTGTACTTTAATTATTCATATTTCACTAATTTAATAAGAGAAAAGACCACCATAAAACGTAAACTTTTTTTGAGTACATGCATTAAATACATGGTCTGATTAGCACATTCGTATGTGTTTTGAAAACTAAAATTTTATGAAGCATGTTACCAATATGATATGATTATTTAATTATTTAATATTAAAACTTTTGTTTAAATCTGATTTTACATTGCTAGTAGTCACTAGTTCTATGAATGTGACATAAAAACAGATAAAAATCTATCCACGAGAGGAAATATAAAGAGTTCCATTAACTAACCGGCTTTATAAAAAATACCATCTGCGCTTTTCAATCAGGAACGCTAACTAGTGGGCACGTGTACTGCATTACTATTATTTATATCTCCGTCGACGTTTAATTGAAACAACTCTAGTGGCAATGTAAATCTAACTGCGACTTGTAGAGCGTTAATTGTACAGATATCGCTTTGATAGCATTTTGTAAGCAACACCACGTTCTATTTCATTTCCAATGCAAAATGTCAGTGCAATACTTCAATTTATTATTTGATTCCAGAGATCCAGAATGTGATATGAGACACGCAATATTAAGATTGTATTTAAATTTCGACTATGTTAATAGTCCAGATAAACGGATTGCTTTCGCTTTTAGAGTGTTTATTGTTGTAAATGTCAATAAAAAAGCAAATTCTTCTTACTTTTCATAGACACAGTCTAAAATAGTTTTTTAGACCAATTTAAAGTAGGTATATTTATATAATAATTCTATTTAATTTTTCAACTTATAAAAGTGAAATTAAATAATTACAGACTTGAAATATTTCAAGCAAAATGAAAAATATTTTTAGTCTTAAATAATATTAGTCTACTATCTCTGTCTTCCTTCTATTTTATATTCCACTTGACGATACTTTCCGTCCATTTATAGACATCACGGCTGATGTAATTAGTTTAGTGGATTTTTTTGGTCACTCTGCGGCTATGGACTAAGATTAATAAAGTCTAATATGAATTATTAAATGGCATTTATTTAGGATCAGATAAAATAATCGACAAGTGGTTATTATATATTGCAACTAGTATTTCATACTGCAATTGTTCTCATTAAATTCTAATTCACATAGATATGTATATTAAAAAAATATATTTCAGTATATTATTTCCTTATTTTAATGAATTTATTATTATTCCACAAAGAGCTGCTTAATTAATATACTATTTCATGGAATCGATATGATAATAATAGTGTCTATGTAAATAAATACTAATATGCATTTATTTATAATGAGAAGGAAAAGAAACAAATTATACTTTGCTTATTATTTACCTGCTGCTTGTTAAATCATATCAGGCAAAACGTCATTAAAAGTGTATGTACGTGTAATATTCGTTTTAACAGATTTAATAAAATACGAATATAACAATAAACGAATTCTATATACGCCGCACAACAATATTTTCTTTCTTACAATATAAAAAATATAATGTGGGGATTTATTAAAGAGGAAATATTAGTTATATTGATATACATAACATAAAATTAACAATTTTACTACTCAAAGCTGTGAAATCAGGGAAAATAATATAAATGAATTAGTTTTAATTGTACAAGATAAAAATTGTACAAGTAAATAAAAATCAATTATAAAAAACATGTGAAATACGTACGTATGTATGTATTTACTTTATTTTTTATTGCGTTAGTTTAATTTGATTTTAGTACATTAAGTATTAGTATTTGTCAGGAAATAAATTAAATAAAATTTTCACACTGTAATTCAAACTAAGTGGGTTGTAGACGAATGGATTTTGACAGCATGTTCGTAATGTTTTCTTTGTAATATGAATAATCTGTATAGATACAATTCAAAGTAGTTTACGTTTATTTTGAGCTGTTATAATTGACATGTGTTGATTTAATTTTTTATTCTTATACTAGCAACCCACCCACGGCTTCACTCATTACTTATTTAGTAAATTGTTTTGTATTTGTTTTAATTTTTTTAAGATATATATTACGTTTTTTACGATACGGTTGTTTAACAATATGTCATCCAATCCATTCCTTTGAAATTTATGTGTGTAAATTAGCATTTTTTATGCAATATTTTTAATGCATTGCTAAAGTTAATGTACCTATAGATAATAAGTAGGTAGATATCATGTGAGAGCAGACTCTTTTTCAATTTGTCACTTAAAATACACTGCTCACAATCCATTCCAACATAATTTCATCTTTTATTTTTGTATGTGCATTGTCATTTTTAGCTAGTCCCCAATATACTATACTTTTATGTTTTTTAATGTTGCCAATGTTTAAAATAATATTTATACTACATAAAAGACATTGTTTGAACTTTTTAAAATTATATTATTTAAGTTCCTTTATGAGAATCCTACGTAGTTTGAATGTGTCATTTATTAATTTTTCCAAAGGAAACTATATTAGCACTAGGATGCAAACTATGCTATATGTTAGTTCTCTAAACTTAAATTATTTATTAAATTATTGATTAATCTATTACCATGGCCATATCTTAATAATTAAGTAGTTATAAAATCAAAGTATTTACTAGAACTGCAACGAATACCAGATGCAAACTCATTTAATATGACGATATGTGAAGTCTTTGGACAGATATAAAATTTTCTCACATGATCATTTTTTTTCATTATATTATGGTAGCATTTGATTCGTATATCATCCCAAAGAAATTGAAAACAACCTTCTTTACTTAAAAGAATTTCCATATATTTAAAAGCTTCCAGGAAAACTTTGTAAAGCTTGAAAGCTTTTTTAAAGCGATATGCATTAAGTATAATGTTAATTTATTACGTATTAAGTTCTTATCTTTTCTGTACTGAATTATGATGGATAAAAGTTTCTTTTCGAGATGTTCTCAGAATCCGTTAAGGGCGACCAGACTCGTGTTTTATAATACAGCATAATCGATAATATGTTACATTGTTACTTACGGGAACTCATGATTAAGATTGCGTTTTGTAAACGAAAAATAAATATTAAATATAAATGTTGCACCGTATTTAAAATATTAGAATAAGTATTTCTTAATAGTACATTTTCAGAGGAAATTATAGAGATAAATTATAGTGCCTTATATGTGCTCAATAAAGAAGCTTCTATTTCCTTGATTCGTTACTATTTGTTGAATTTATTCAAATAATCGCCAACCTTGAGATCCGCCTGTTGCTAAGAGTTACGGCTCTTATAAAATGTAAATAAAACTTGATCAAGTAACAAAAATACATCTTTTGATGAATGTTACTGATTAGACAATTGATAATTTTTATTAATTATAAGCACTAACGTCATAGCATAATACATGCAAAATATATATATATATATATATATATATATATATATATATATATATATATATATATATATATATATATATATATATATATATATATATATGATTTTCATATTAAATGTAAATTCATTAATAATACTCGACATAATATTTCGTATATTTATCGTCTGCGGGATCGCAGTGTTTGAGTCGAGCACACATTAATTACCAAAATATTTACGTACAACTTAGTAACCGGTGGCGCCGATTCGGTACGTTATAAGAATGCGGATCTGAGGCTTCATCAAGGTAAATCGAACGGCTGCGACAGCCGGCACCAGCCATCATATGGCCACCATCCGCCAATATAAAGCGTAGATCTTATTCGACGTAATGAGAGATTCACTTTAAAACTTATGTCAACATTTCAACGTAACTAGTTTTTTATTTGACCGTTAAATTCCTTACTACTTAATAAGATTGCTTAGTTTTCCTTGCATTGAAATTTAAGTAATTTAGTTAAGTTAACGTATTTTAGAGTTTACTAATAGCTGACTTAAAAAACGTAGAATTACATTATGTCTTGCATTATTATCTCAAATATTTTAAATATCAGAATTACGCAATATTTATTTGTAATATGGATACTTCTATATAATTTGAGATTATATCCGGCAATATAGTATTCGTCATCTCTTATTAACATAATTAACCAAATTCATATCAATTTATTACTAAGATGAAGTATTTTTGCTTAGCCATTTTTTTTGAATAAGTAATTTTTTTGTAAACATGAGACAACAATTTTTTTTTTAAATAATGTGAGTTGATATCTAGTAAATTTTATCTATTATAAATTTATCAAACTAGACATTCTGTAATATAATATAATATATTATAAATTTCGGCCACTAAGCATCTTTAATTCTGGAGGAAGTATCTTGATTCTCTCTTCTTACGTTGCTATGCGGGATAGAACGTGAAGTTGTACTAAAAGCATGTGGTTTTATTAAATCTTTTAGTTATCTCATTTTATTATGAAAGTAATATATACTTTTTTTTATAGAAGGTCAACGAGCACCCTGTTCGAACGAAGGCGAAACTGTTCGACTCCAGGACGAAAGATTAGAACAAGATTGGAGCAGTTGCTTTCGTTGTATTTGTAAGGTATGAATTATTTTTCAACATAATAATATATACATGTTATTTTCAAATATGTTATGCAGTATTTTTTTTTATTGTTGTTGTATATAATTTATTGATATTATACTCTATATTCATTTAATTACTAAGGGACAAATTTAATTGTACAGATCGTTTAATGAATATAAAATTACACGTTCCGAACAGGGGTTACTGAACAAAGAACTATCTATATAACTATAGCTATATATATAACTATAACTATATAACATATTTGTTAATTTGTTATAAAGTTATAAAATAATATTAGTTAATAAGCAGTATAAAGCCAAAGTATCACTAATGAGCACGATGTCTTGTCTTGTCTTGTCTCTAATGTCCACTTAATATTTAACAGTTTTAATTATAATATGGAGATACCTGACTAACCATGGATAATAGATATAAAAAATATTATTTCAATACAAATTATTTCTCTAGTCCTAAGCTGAACAGAAACTGTACAGTATAATTTGTATAGTAATTAGCTGAGAATCTGAATTACTCTGCGATACATCCACATATTTCTCTCGCTTGGGCTTAGATCTACAAATTTAAATCTAGTAAAAAGAAACATATAGAAATGTTTTTATTACTTATGAAAATAAGTATTTTCACTTATTTTGATGAAAGAATTTACCTTTTTGAAGCAACCCGTATAGATTACTGTAAAATATTGTTTTTGTGTGTTCTTATAAAATATTAAGATATATGAATACAAAATTAACAAATTACACGTGTTCACATTTGTGAAAATGTTTCGAATAAAATTAAATTGCAACAGTACGTACATATTAAATTATGTATGGCATCATTTGGCAAATACATTACATCAGTATCTATTAGATTGAGTTCTAAAGCGGTGGAGATAAGCTTTTCTGTGTAAGTTGTTCTCGTAGCATAAAAAGCGCTATTGTAAGTAGTCGTTGCTGATAATTGTCTTTCAAGTTTTCAAGTTAACGAGCGTTTGTATGCCTACAGTTCGTCAGCTGTCACAAAATAAATTTATCACAGTCCTAGCAGTGAATAGTAATGCTAACTCACACGTGCGACACGCTCACATTGAGACAATAAGTAGTAATTTGATTAGTGACCTTCTCAGTTTCTAAGAAAAAAACTATAATACTACTAGGTAGTAGGTATATATATTCGAAATATTCTATTTAAGATCATGCAAAATATATATATACTTTTTGCCAGTTTCGCCACTCAACACACAATATCTCGAAAATTGGGCTTAAAATGGGGAGCACTAGGTTCCCTCCTTTCTCATCCAATTTTAGTTACATTTATTTGCCTTGTCTATTTAAGTAATAAATTAACTTTATATTGCACCTATATTTTTTATTGTTTACCTCAATTGACTTACTTAACATTTTGACAATTTAACTAGGTTGTATAACTATTCGCCTCTAAAATGTTGAGACCGTATGGGTACCTTTTGTACCGTACGTAGTAAGTTTGCTTTTCTGATATTTAAAACAAATTCAATTCACAGAATTTATCCCTATATAATATAATAATTCAAAATGTTTTTGTACAAAAAATTAAGCCAACTTCAAAATAGTACCAAGCTATACTCGTATGTACAAAGTCAAAAACAAACTGAAAAGTAGAAAGATTAATTTTAATTACTTTAGAATAAATAAATGAAATATACTACTACTAATTGGTTAAAACTAAACTTATTGATTTTTTTAATCTTTGATATACAAGTTAATATGGGCAAGCAAGAATTTGGAATTGAGAAACTATACCTGCCATTATTACCTTATGTGAATAACCTTATAGTACACAATTAGACTTCTTTACGTCCTTTTAATTGAAGAATTTCTCTTATAACTCCTAATTATTGCAGAATTGTGGTTCCTGTCGTCATCAGCTTATTAATATTGTCATAGATGATTACAACACGCAAATATATGGTATTTTTAGCAATTTCATTAAACACCTATAAAATGATTCGCTCGATTTTCGTAGTATTCCATCATCAGCCCATGATCTGGTGAGAATGTGACCACCTCAGAAGTATTCTCTTTCAAATAAAGAATTACTCAAATCAGTTTACAAATGACTAAGATAACGAGAGACATAGATAAACAAATATATACATATCGAACACCTCCTCATTTTTTGAAGTCTGTTAAAAACTAAAATGCTTCCTATAATTAATACCATACTTTTTTGAAGTAACAATCGTGTCGTATTTGTAATGTGTTTTAATACGCGCCGTGGTTGTGAATTCAACCCTGAATGGAAATTAACGACTTTTATATATATATATATATATATATATATATATATATATATATATATATATATATATATATATATATATATATATATATATATATATATAAAATTGGTTTACTTGGTTTGGTTGTGCGAAGAGTGGAGTGAAGAGTCTTAGCACAAGATTCTCGCTGTTAGCTTGATAAAATATGAATATTCGTTGGAAATTAAATAAAAAAAAACACTTACGAGTAGCAATAACGGGACCCAATTGCGGATGTGAAAGCAAGACATAAACATGACAAAATAATAGATATAGTATTATTAGTGATTGTTTTGCTATGAACGGTATTATTACAGGCTGGCGTAGTTGACACGTTGCTACTTTAAGTGCATAGTAAATGATAAAGAGTGCAAGGCACGTACGGCACTTGGGTACGCTAGATGAAGGTACAAGAATGATCGGACGTACGATTAAGGATACTTCCTACACGAAAGTTAATTGAAGCTATTACTTATTATGCTGTAATAACAGTAAATTTTAAATATTTTATTTGAAATTAATATCATAATGATACAAATTTTCTTTAAAAATTATACACGATTGATATGCTAGTTTATAAAACATATATAATAATAACATTAACTCTGCATAGTTGGCAGAGACACGACATCAGTATGAATGTAAGTAAGGTTGTACACCTTGGTACGTATATGTGTGTGGTATTTCCCAGTCGATCTCACCTCGTCGGATGACTTGCGCGGAATTCGAAAGCCCATAGCGAGATTTATCGCTTATTCTTTATTAAAATATACATTTGCTTGCCTAATGGGCTTTTTTTGTCGCGTGCCACAAAACGTCAACGGGATACTATCCCGACTTATCATTTTGCATTTTGAAGAAAAACAATGTCTCGACGAACTTAATGCTTGTGAAAATTTTTTATTGAATGTTCCATTAGTGCTATAGAGTACTATTGATATAGCCATAGATATTGACCGGAAGGTACTATTAGCTTTGTACGCAACGCAGTAGATGCTGATAATATCTCGCAGCTCCCGCGCACCGCTTATTTTAATGAATCATTTCAATTATTATTAAAATGTTGAATGAACTTACTGTACAATGGGTTTTTATTTTATTTTAAGATTTTAGGAACCATGTTTCAAATATAGCTGAGCTCTTATAATAAGATTTGATACAATGTAACTAATTTAAAATAGTGCAAGATTTATTAGTGTATTTTTGTACATAAATAAATACTTTTTGTGTAAAAATATTTTTACTCAATTTCGGACATCTCAATATTCTGATATTTTCTTATAATAATTTACCAAAACATTAAACATCAATTAACAAGATATAACTTATAAATGACCGGTTACTATACCGGTATGTAAATATTAGAGTATTAATGTTAAAATGAAAAACATATATTTTAGTACATAAGATGCATAAATTTGTGCGGTTAATCTTAAATTTGTGTGTGGAACCAACCTACCAAATTAGATGGATAGCAACGTACATGATAACAGTAAGTACTTGTATAGTCGATGTGCGATGTCGGCGCAAGTCCATACGTGAAAGTGGGTGAGTGGAGAGCGCGAGCGGCGCGGGCGCAGGTGCCGGCAAGGCCTTGCCGCGAGCGCGCGCGCGGTATGCGGTCGCACCGGTTCTTCTAGCAACGTGTATTTTTTACACGCCACATATGAAAGATATTGTTGTTATGTTTTGCTGTGATGCAAAATTCTAATTCCAAATGTATATATAAAAAAACATGAAAAAAAATATTTGAATGATTTTAATATATTGTGAAACTATTTAAAAATAATTGATTCCATGACGCGTAGGATGTGAAGTACCATAAAGTCTTAAAGTTTTTTGTCCGCCTGGTAACTGAAAATTTAAATGCGGATATTGGTCTTGTCGTTGTTATACTTATTTCGCCTTAAGTGTTCCCAATTAACACTATAATATATTTTTACATATTGGTCAATTCAATCAGCCTTAAATTAAATTGTAGTGATATATAGATTATCGAGTGCTCTGGTTCAAATTTTTTTACAATACTAGTCACGATTTTTTGCATTAAATCTCTATTACCAAACTAGTTGGTGCGCGTAAATTCGTTTGCTTAATGTTGTTACCGACACATTATTCCGACTACCGATACTTTTCAAGAGTTAAGATACCCTGAGATTATAATATTACTTTTACATATTATATACGAGACCTCATTTACATTTATTAAAATACATTTAAAATAACAAAAATATATTTAAAATATATAAAAGCTCTTCTGATTTTCGGACATGGGTCCAGGCCACGGTCGCTATGGTTGAAGAGTGAGGATCCTCCTTATAATAAGCACTGTGTTAAGCAATACTGCTTTTTGCATTGAGTTTTTATATACATATATTATGAGGCATGGTCCAGGGTCCAGTGCGGTTTCCTTCAGGAAACTCGCTGGAAGGGCAATAAGTCTCGTAACATCGGGCAGGGTTACCGCTTTATATACACTGGGTCACCTACGGGCAAAAACGGTGTAGCGGTAGCGCTTTCTGAAGAGCTTCAGAATGGGCTTCTTGAATTTGACCGTCACTGCGACCGCTTGATGCGGATAAAGGTACTGATAGAGGGCGTAATAACAAACTTAATCAGTGCTTATGCTCCCCAGGCGGGTTGTAGCGCGGCTGAAAAGGAGACTTTCTGGGAGCAGTGTGAAGAGGTCCTATACCATCGCTATACCGTCTACCGAAGTAATCTTAGTTGGGGGGGACTTAAACGGTCACGTGGGTAGGGTTGCTGAGGTGTATGAACGTGTTCACGGGGGTTTTGGATATGGTCTTCGCAATGCAGAGGGAGAAAATATTCTAAGAACCTGCATTGCGTCTGATCTGGCCATCGTGAACACTTTCTTCCAGAAGAAACCTCAGCACCTTATAACGTATAAGAACGGGTCCCACTCAACTCAAATTGATTATTTGCTGACGGATTATAGACGGTGTCATATAGGCAGGGTGACCAACTGTAAGGTCATTCCCGGCGAAAGCCTGACGGCCCAACATCGCCTCCTTGTCATGGACTATAATGTTACCCCGAAAAAGAAAGTAGATGAGAAACGCAAGCCTAGGATTAAATGGTGGTTGTTGAATGGGCAGATGCAGACAGACTTCTTGGCAGAGGTGGAGAGTCAAAATCTACTGACTAACACCGAGACCGCTCAGACTGCATGGGATCGAGCTCATTCAGCAATCATTGCGGCGGGCAAGCGAGTTCTTGGTGTTACTAAGGGTGGGCGTGTCATCGACAGGGAGACATGGAGGTGGAATGACCAGGTGCAGGGGGTGATTCGGGAAAAGAAGGCTGCGTTTAAAGAATGGCAGCATTCCAACTCTCCTGAAGACAGACTTGAGTACATAGCAGCGAAACGGGCCAGCAAAAGAGCTGTAGTCAGAGCCCGCAGAGAAAGTTTGTCGCCATTGTACGATAAACTTGAAACTGTGGAGGGGCAGAAGCTCATATACAAACTGGCTCGTGCTTGAGATAAAGCGACGCAGGATATTACAAAATGTCTTTGCGTCAGAGATTCTCGGGGCACGTTGCTTTGTAGTCATGCCTCTGTGAAGGAGAGATGGAGAAGCTACTTTAAGGAGCTGCTGAACACTCAGCAGTCTTGTAGTCTTCCTCTTGAATTATCTCCTAACCTCGGACTTGTTGCTTCAATAACCCGTGACGAAACTCGTAATTGCCTTCGACGCATGAAGAACGGAAAAGCGGTAGGACCTGACGACATCCCAATCGAGGCGTGGAAATCATTGGGCTCTCTTGGTGTGCTTATACTTACTGACCTGTTTAACCGTATCTTGAATACTGGAAAGATGCCACATCAGTGGCGGCAGAGCTTTATTATCCCTATTTACAAAGGAAGGGGCAGTGTTCAAGATTGCGGTAGTTATAGGGGCATTAAGATTATGAGCCACACCATGAAGCTCTTCGAGCGCATAATCGGCCTTAGGCTCCGCCAAGAATGTACTGTCTCTGAGTCTCAGTATGGGTTTCAACCAGAATCAGACACTATGGACGCCATTTTTGCCCTCAGAACTTTGATGGAGGCTTACAGGGAAAAAAGGAGAGCTCTGCATGTGGCCTTTTTGGACTTGCAGAAGGCCTTTGATTGTGTGCCACGTCAGTGTATCTGGTGGGCATTGCGATCCAAGGGGATCCCTGAAGCCTATATTGAGGTTATCAGAGATATGTACAACGACTCCGCTTCAGTGGTTAGGACCGCTGTTGGCGACACCAAGCCCTTCCCGATTACAGTAGGGGTTCACCAGGGCTCAGCTCTTAGTCCGTTCTTATTCAATGTAGTGCTGGATACTGTCTCGGCTCACGTCCAATGCCAGCCCCCGTGGCTGATGATGTATGCCGATGACATAGTACTCATCGACGAGAACCGACTGTTGCTGGAGCGTAAAGTGAACGCCTGGAAGGGTGCGCTTGAGAACGGTGGTCTCAAACTGAATGTGTCGAAGACCGAGTACATGGCTTGCGGGAACCCGGACTCGAGCACCATCCATATCGGGCCTGAGCCAGCCGTTAAGTCGGAGAAGTTCAAGTACCTTGGAGCCGTTATGCATGAGTCTGGAGGCATCGACCACGACATCCATGCCCGTATAAACGCTGCCTGGGCCAAATGGCGGGAGGTCACTGGTGTAGTTTGCGATAGCAGAATACCTCCCAAGCTCAAGGGACTGATATACAAGAGCATTATCCGACCGGTACTTTAATACGGCAGCGAATGTTGGCCAACATTATCTCGGCACACTCAGGAGCTTCACGTCACGGAGATGAAGATGCTGAGATGGATGTGTGGCGTTACGCGGTCCGACCGCATACGCAACACATTCATTCGAGGTAGTCTTGGGGTCCGTGACGTAGCGGATAAGCTCCAAGAGCGTCGCCTGAGATGGTATGGCCATGTTATGCGCCGATCTGAGAACTATGTCGGAAGGAAATGCATTGACATGTCTGTCCCTGGAGTTAGACCACCCGGACGCCCAAGGAAGCGATGGCTGGATGTCGTGACACAAGACATGAGAGCCAATAGATTGTCCACTGAGGATGTTAAAGACCGTGCAAAGTGGAGAAGGCTTAGTCGGAAGGCAGACCCTGGCAAAAGCCGGGACTAATGCCAAGAAGAAGAAGAAGAAGAAGATTATGAGGCATGACAGTTTCAATCATGCTGAATAAAATTTCCGACACGCCATTTCTGTCTTTGCTATATCGTGGCCGATTTCTTAGTTCGCCATCAGGCCTTTCACATCTATATTTTTGTACATTAAAATAAAACGCTAGTCATTTTAAATGGCTTTTGGTGAGGCGCCATTTTCTTGTCTCGTAGACTTCCACATAAGATGTTCCAAAAAATGTATGGCCGAATTGGTGACAGTAAAATTAGAAGTGATTACCAACGTCTTGAATAAGGATGGAACCTAGAACCGTCGCATCGCATCGCACATTTTACATTAAAACGTTAGCCCACTCCGCTATATTGACCGTAATATTCTATTATTTTTACATAAACTGCTATAATAATATAATATAATCAACTACTAAGTTTCGCTAAAGTGCCATCTACTTATTCCTTAGAGTCCAATAAAATTGGCTATCACACTGAACAACTTCTGCTTAGAAGTTGCTTAAGATTTTTTGCGATAAAATATTTATTGTAGAGACAATTTTTCTCTTTTTTTAGTTAGTATAGATTCTGTTAGAAAAATTATGTAATTAAAATATTAGAATATTATCTGTTATTCAAATTATATACCAAGAAAACAATAAGTCCCTTAGGTAAATACAAATCAAAATTCTTTGCTAATCTTCTAGCGCTTGTCCCCCAGCAGTCTGTGCCTCGATCAAATTTATTATGTAAATTCCGAGATAAAGTACCTTTTAAAACGAATATTATGTTAACGTCTACGATTTATTCATCACATCGTGATCGTGACTTTTTCGCAGGTGACACGTAAATAACGATAATTATAACACTATTAAAAACCTCTATATGTACATGTATGCTACTTATATAACAGTGGTATTACACACACATATAAAATAACAAAAATAGTATTATTCAAGAATAATGTGTATAATAGTTTCATTAATTTTATTAAATTATAATGCTGTACCTAAATCTATGGTGAGGATAGCTATAACTATAATATAATTGATTATATTGTGTTTCGGAAGTGACGAATTTGGGTCGTAGTTATGACGCGGGATGTGGTATATTTGCTGATATACTGAATGATAATTAATTAATATTTTAATAAATTTCAGGAATTATTTGTTCTATCGTGATTTTATGAAGTAGTACATTTTAAATAAATAATAAATCAGCGCATAATGAACCTGGCATTCATTTTTGAGATTTGTACAGATATAAAAAAAAATTATATAATATCGCTAAGCTGATCGAAGTGAAGCTTTTAAAGAATTTATATTTATTTTTTTTCACTATTTATTTTACTTATATTTTATAAAAAGAGATTCCTATTATGTAAACCACCATTCTGCTTAGCGAATTAGATATATACATGCTGCATAATCTATACTTATGACAAAAAAAAATTATAAACATTGAAATATAACCACAGAGTATGTCTTTATTTGAGTATATCGAAATATCGAGTGTGTTTTGTAATTAATAACTAAAATAATATAAAAAAATTATACTACTCCAATACAAAACAAAGATTAATTCTTTTGATGTAAAAAATACTTTGCTGGACTTACGTATTTTCTTTTTGGTATAGGTACGTATTATTTATTATCTAATCACTTTAGTCCTTATGTCATTGCACTTTGTTGCCATGTTATTATTTGCATGTTTATAATAAAAAGGTAGGCATGTAATCATGTATCGACAATTATACCTATATGTAAGTACGATGATATGCATTTTATTTGAAGCCATCGTGGTACAGAGTTTGACTGTATACTTGGGTTACATGGTTAGTTGGTTGAAGTTCAGCTACTCATTACACATTATCTCGTATTCAGGCGGTAAGAGCGTAGTGTTTTGGCAGTAGGTTCTTTCTAAGAAGAAAGAACTTATTATCTAGACACTGCTATGTTATGTGTATGGAGTAAGAAGTGAAGCTAAAAATATACTGCTTTTGTCTGCAGCATTGTATAGTTATTTATACTAAGGATAGAACATTCAATAAAGTAAATGTTAAAGTCAATTATTTATACCTTTGTATAGACCTTTTACTGTTTTATTCATTACATAATGGAACGAAAGAATAATTTTAAGTACAATACTGCCTTTCATATTTTATTTCATACGTCATAATAGCGCAATACATTACACATACAAAATAATACATTTTTAAAATGTCAATATTTTTGAATTCTAATATAGCTACTTTATATACAGTATTTATAGAATTAATATCTAAATTTATAAATATTTAAATATAATCGAAATTATAATAAATGCCTACGTGTAGGTACCTATTATAATTTTATATTATCTTTTCCTCGATTTGTATAAATAAAGTGCGATGTAGAGCTTGGCCTCTCAATATTTATTTTTATTGTTTTTATATAGGATATATAAACATTACCTATGACCATATGACGATATATGTGAGTATATAATAAATATATGTATAACGACATATAAAATATTTTATTTCAATATTTTAACACGCAACGTAAAACACTAATTCCATGTATAGAACATAATTATAATATTTTAAAGATTAGATGGTGTTTTGTAAAATTTACATAATTACGGTGAACTTGGCACATAATTGCGGATAATGAATTTAGGCTATGTTTGAAAAAAAAAATCTTTCCGAAATTTAGTACTATCGATCAGTAAAACGGTTATCTTACGACAAATCAATCTGACATATACATCGTTGTAGTTATTACGAGTACATAATGAAAATTCCATAGACAGTAAGACAAGCTGATAACATTCAATAAGTATATATTTTATATTGTTTAACATAACGTTTATGACTCACGTCAACTAATTACTTCCCTAGCAAAGCTAACCTAGCAAAGTATCTAGTTATTTCTTTTTTAATCTTTTATAACATATTAATTACGCAGTACAGTACATCCAGTATCTTTTTAATCTGAAAATACATTGTACTTAAGGAAATGATGGATGGATACAAAATTGAATTTTGAATTATAATCCGTAGTTTTGGAAGATTTTAACAACGAAATCGAAATTGAAAATTAGATTTAGCAGTACTTTCTTTCCTTTTTTTTCTTCTGTAAATTTCATTACCAAGTAACATTAGTGAGGGTTAAATCTTAGGATAAGTAAGTTCTTTGAATTTTAGTATGAAAGCAAAGCTTACTTTGTTAGATAAGCATATTAGGAATAATATGATAAGATCCTTTATAAATCTTATTGAAATAAAATATTATTTTTATTTATAAAAGACTTTTCTTCATTAGGCATCCTTTAGTTTTTATTTTCATTTTTATATATTATTTCTTGGAACATTACATTGACGACGTCACTAACAACTTTTCATTACTTTAACCAAGTTTCTAGAGCGGTTCTTTGAAGTGAAAATCTATTAGAAGAATATTTACGTATTCTAAAAATAATTGTTCTTAAATCTGTCGACTACTCATTATTTATTATAATGTACCGCACATAAAACAGAGCAGATAACTTACACTCATTTATTAAAATAGAAACAGAGGTGTGTCTGTAAAAGCTTATAAGCTATAAAAGATACTTTAGTCTACCATATTAATTGAAATGCAATAAATGTTGTAAAAATCTACAGACTATAACATTAATTATCAAGCCACCTAATTATAGTATGTTTTGATCAGTTTAAATTATATATTTGAAAAAATGAATTTATATTTTTTTACAATAAATCGCTACTTAATGTTTTATAGTTATTAATTTTGTATTGTATTCGTTTTATTAACAAGATATTTTGCGCTCAGTATATAGTATACAAAGAGTCAAGCTGTTCAAATCTTTAAAATAATTGATATTAAAATTATTGGATCATATAGAATTTTTAGAGTATACTGACAATTACAAAAGAAAAACTGAATAATATGATAATTACTCAATTTCACTATAGTATAACACTCACACACATTAAATTATTAAATTCAATTTTATTCAAAAGAAGAATACATGATTCATTTTTTGAACTTCAAAAACTTTACCACCGGTTCACTAAAGTTAATGCTTCAGACCTGAGAAGTAATATTAGCCTATTCAAAGATCATCATGAAATTTTATACTCATATTTTTAAGAAAATAGTCAAGGACAATAAGTTATAAAGATGTTATGACTATAAAAATAATTCAACGCCATCTGGCGCTCCAATAGCGTATAATTGTTTTTTTTTTAATTATAAATAAATATGGAACTGGCGCTTTAGCTAGGCTTAAGCTTTATTTCAGCATAGCGGGCTTTTCAAGCAATTCGTAATCTGTTATTCAAGCCAACTGTATGAGATATGGTTATGGCTTCTTAAATAATATTTTTCACTGCTTGCATATAATAATATAGCTGGAAATACCTGATACCTTTTCGTGGCAGCAGCAATTACATATTAGACTCAATTTTCTGTGCTGAAACAACAAACATATGAGTGATAAATGTACCTAATAATAATTTGATCCGGACCAACGACGTTGATGGAAAACTAAGAACTTACAGTCTGTGTATTTACTATTATGATTTAAAACGACATATATTTAAAATTTTATATTGTTAAAATATTAAGTGAAAATTCTCTATTTTTTACTCTACACAAAAATAATTTAGACCGAGTGTGATTATAACACAAGATTATTGTTATTGAACGTGACATTTATTATTAGATGATAAGAAATTCATTAATAATTATCTGTTATATGAAGCAGTAAAAATGGCGAACGGACTTTTTTTAAATAAATATTTCTTTGCCTTCCCTTTTATACGCGGAAAATATAAGGCTAAAAAATGTTTAAATATAAAAACAATTCATTACAAACAATCCAGAAAAATATTTACAAAGGAGACTATCAATTATTAATCTGACACAGACTAGTAACGCTCTCAATTCAGACTTGGCATGCGAACTTATGGAGGTCAGATTATAGCGTCCGTTTATGGTGTGTTTTAGGACTGTCGTCATATCGTCACGTACTATGTTCGTTACTGACTACAGTCGAGGCTATTACAACCCAGGGCCATGAACACATACTAATTAGGACACGATGTTTGGTGTTAAAAGATTTGATTTACCTAAAGATTTATGTAAATATTCATTGATAATATTGAAACTGGCCAACCAAAAGCGATATTGGCAACTAAATTTGTCAATAGATAAATATTATTACATTACTAGGACAGTGATACAACGTATGTGAATGAGCATATAATATATTACAAATTGGTATGACTTCTAAAGCATCTTTTGTAAATGAAATAATGTTTATAAGCAAGCTTTATAGCTTTTAGCTATTTATGTTATTCTATTTATGCTAGTATAGATAGATAAAAATAAAAATTATAACATACTCATATGTAAAACTAGATTAATTTATATATTTGCACATTATGTAACGCTCAAAAAATTCAACACCATATCCAAATATAAATATTCAGTAATAAAAAAACAAAGTACCTAGTCGTAAATGTTAAATTTATTGTTTTTATTCGTTTTGCATAACTACCTATTTGAATATAATACATTCAGTATTATGTTCGTATTGTTTGACAGTAAAAGTTCGCTTAATTTTACTACATACCTAGTAACCACGTTAAAAATTAATTTCGTGCTGAAAAATTCAAATAGTCCTTTCCCACTACAATATATACAGTTAGAATAAAATATTCATTATTTAATATTTTCTACATTATTTGTTTCAGAACGGCTTTGTAGAATGTCGGAAAGGTGCAGAAGAATGCAGTTTGATGGATGACTGCGCGGTGATCATGCCTCGTGAAGGATGCTGTGCTCGCTGTAAAGGATGCTGGTATAATGGTACAGAGTACCTATCTCATACTGAATGGAACGAAGATGGGCGACTGCTGCGCTGTGAGGCTGGCGTTGTTACTATATCACGACCAGAATGCTACGCACCGTGTGACAGACCAAAACATCAAAGGCATACGCACTACAATTGTCCTGTTTGTGAAGGTTAGCATTTTAGTACATTATTTTACATTGGCAAATATAGGAAGACAAAGAGTACCTAATAATAAACAAGACACTTCAAACTCGACTCTCTGCCCGAATTCTACACATTAATCAACGCCAACGTTTATTAATTAAAATTTTAAAAGTCCAGGTGAAAATTCGCATAAACTTATCTTTGTACCTTTCTTCTTAAATCTAGCTATTATTTTTTCCTTTCGTAGTTTTCTTAATATCATTTAATAATTTATTAAATCTATGATCCAGAGTAATGTTATCGAAGTATAAGAAGTAAATAAATATTATCGCTTTAAAGGAATGCATTCCCTATTTCACGCTGAGGTTTCTCACCATGAATACCCAGATATGTTGTGTTCGACGATTATAATTGCCGAGCGGCGCTGGCGCAGCCTTGTCTCGGAGTGCGCCCACCCAGATGCCCGCTCTGCAAAAAAAACCTATAATCTGATTCAAAAACAAACACACGCCGACATGCGAACTTAATAAAACTAAAAATCAAGCAATTTACGTCCGCTTCTAAACTTTAACAAGTTTATTAATTCTAAATTGAATAATGGTAATTTTCGTGATGACGGTACAAAATGGCTTTGAAAATGGCCGACGCATTCCAACCTATCGTTTTATTGCCAGTATATTTTATTCATTACCCATGGGCTGGTCGAGAATATTCGTAGGATCCTCGGACCTTAGTTCTGTTTAATTATATATGACATTATTTTGTGTTTTTAAACTGAGCACTTAAGACTGCATACTGTTTGTATTGCTTGTTTATAATTAAGCTCAAGCACTCGCATGTCTGTTGTAAGAGTGTATGAGTGCTTATAATACATTCAAAAGTATTTAATGTCCTTGCCACGTCTTGTGTTTACGATTATCCTAAGATGAACGTTTGTTCCGAGGTGGCCACAATTCGCCCACACGCCGAGGTTGACAATGGCATAACACACAAGACGTTGCGCAGTAGCATAGAGTATCTGTAGACAATGGATAACTCGGCCATAATAATTCGTCCCTCTCAACTCCATACATATTGCTTCGACGACTATTAAGGCAAGGAACTGATTTATTGATTTATTTTATAATAAAAAACTGAACTGTTTTTTTTTACATATACTTACACTGTTATGGATAAATCATTTATCATTTTCATATTGTGCTATTAGGAATAATATCAAATTTAAATCTATTTTTATTATATATATATATATATATATATATATATATATATATATATATATATATATATATATATATATATATATATATATATATATATATATATATATATATATATATATATATATATATATATATATATATATATATATATATATATATATATTAGTTTTCAGTTCACCTATATGTGTCCTACTCCATGTTTTAAAAAACGTAGAATTATTTGAACGTAGTGGGATTGGAACCCACGAAACGGTCGAAGCGCTTTCTATTCATACGTACTCATCATTATCATAACTTAACTATATTTTGTGATTATTGTACATAATTATATTAAGTTGGACCACCCATAATTTATTTGCTCATCTGATACGAATACACCCAACTAAGAAGTTCGTATAACAAAGAATACTTTTGTTTTAAACAGAATGAGATCTTATTATGTTCACGGGGGTTCGTTAAAATTATGTATCTATATATTCATATGTATATACACAAAGGTATCTGTAATGGCTGGAAAGTCTCCCACGGCGTTTGCATCTCTATTATTGACCATAAATCAAAAAGTTAACAACCTACTTAAAAGGTAGAGGCGGGTGGGTTTTTGTCTGTTGCTCAAAGCAGCCGACGTCTGTGTGGCTGCGGGAACGTCGAGGTGTGCCCTGTGTTTGTTTGTTTTACGATCCCAACGGTGCATTAGGCTTTTTGCTTCTTTTATATCTTATTTCTTTTCAATTACAGCCTTATCAGGCGCAGAAGTTTATTTTTTTATTTGGGACGGAGCGAAATGGCGTCTATTTACATTGTTGGTCTTTGAATCATATATGATGAAGATATATAACGTGTATTTTTTATATAATTATATAATATATAATAATATTTTAAATAATAATAATTCTTTAAATAAATTATATTATTATTGAATATAGTATTGAAGTAGTCCCTTATAAAATATTCATCAATGTATGATGTGTAAATTATTTAATAGACAGGGGAAAATAAAATATGAAAAAATCAAAGATGGTGCAAAGATATTTGTTATCTTGTGTAATGAAACAAATACCATTCCATTTAGTCATCGACACATAAAAACTCTGAGCAAAACTTTTTGTGTTTTGTGTCATTGTTGGAAATTCTAAAGCTTCACAAACCATTTTCAATATAAACAAAAGCTTACTCATCTAAATTCTTAAAACGTTTCAAGTGCTATCGTTGTTATTGGCCATGTCTGCGACGACGGCCCGAGAAATTAAAATAATTAGCTTGTGATACACACATGTTGTGTGTAATGAATATTTTATGGATGTTACGTAACTAAACTTTGAAAAGTGCTGAGTGAATCTTCTTTTATATTTTTTACAGTCTACATACAAAATACCACTATTGGAATGCGTTATATAACTCACCAATTGTCGTTTAATTCATGGCTGTATATTGTGTCCAATTACCTATAGAAAATTTAAAATTACAATCGCGTACAATGTCAGACAAAAAATGTTCAATGATCGATTCATTCATGATTTCGGTAAGTCAGTCCATTTACAAGTCATATCAATAAGAACCAATCAGTTTACTTTTTATTTTCAAAAAAACCAGACGACATATTGTTGCAATGAATAAATACGTTATTTACTTTTTACATTATTATTATTTTTTTTTCATAACTTAATATAAGTTTATTGTATATACATATAAATAAAATTTAACTGTCTGTATAAAATTTAACATATAAAGTTTAACATATAAATAAAATTTAACTGTCTGTTTGTGATATCAAAATAACTGAGTTTTCTGAGTGCATGCTATTTACACGTTACTAAAACATATAACAATATTTTTAAAATTTTTGTCCGTCTGTCTGCCTTCTCTTTTGTCCAGGCCAAACTCTGGAACAGCTGAACTGATTTTATTTAAATTTTACTAGAATATAGAAGAGGCTGTGGCGCAATACTTAGGCTATTTAATCCCGAAATACTCGCGAGATCGAGATTTACGCGGGGAGAACGTTTTTTACCAATACTGAAAACGCACACGAGTACTATAAAATAATGCATATGAAATGTTTTATAGACAAAGTGATTCGAAAGGAAAATATAAAAAAATATAAGAACAACACCGAAAACATCGACCAAGAGAGAAAAATTGCGAGCAGGTCGCTAGTCTATCTATATTATACAAAAAGCAGTAAAAAAATTGTGTCTATACATTGAATATATTTACGAAAAAATGATACGAATACGAATCTATGTTTTTAAAATTCGTGTCTGTCTGTTTGTCTGCTTGTACACGCGTATCGTTTGATCTACTGGACAGATTTCAATAAAAAACTTTTTGTTATATAGCTGTTAGCTCAGGACAGGAGCTAGGCTATAATACGACAGGCTAGGATAAGCTAGGCTAGGATAAGACAGGTATATACAATAGATAAGCTAAACTATAATAAACAAGAAAATGGCTCTTTAATACAATTTGTTGGGCGTAATGAGCATTTTGCCTTAACATATGAAAATTCAAGAACCGGTACATCTCATACAAAACCATAATGTGCAATAAAATAAGTATATTAAAAAGTAAATGGCGCCTTAACAAAAGTCGTCCAGCATGATGTAGATTTTTCATCGTCAATTTGATACATAAAACCCAAGAATCTGGAACACTTAATGTAAAATCACAATAGATAAGCCAAACTATAAAAAATCAGAAGAGAAATGCGTAAATGAAAATCTGATGGCATGTATCATAAAGTCAACCCTAACGAAGTCATAAGACATATCAAGACATATACAAGTAACTAAATATAAATTAATAGCTAAATAAAGGATCTTACTATAATAATATGATAGTGTCACAAAAATATTCAAAATTATAAGTAGTAGATGTTTCAATACGTTTAATAAAAAACGAGCTTAAAAAACAATGCAATAATATAAACCAGCGTTCGAAACGAACTAAGGAGAATATTAAGTTATGTATTTACAGAAGAAAAACGAGGAGAACTTGCTTTTATTATAAAACTCATATTTTGGTTGTTTAATATACTTTAAGATAGGTATTTTTTTGGTTTAAATATATATTATCTTTAAAATAGATTAAATCGTGCTGTGTCTGTAAACTATAAAGAGTGTTAAGAGAAAATAAGAGTATAAATAAATGTATTTATAATTATGTATAGATATCAAGCTGTTTAACTACAAGGAGGCGAGGGCTCTTCGTGTGCGGCCTATTTTCTCCTTCCTTTTACTCATTCATTAATTGCTGATTGATTCATCGTCCGATTCTTAGAAATTATATTTATATTACATCCTTTTCTGTAGTCGTTCAGCTTCTTTTGTTAGTTATATTTCACAAAATTTTAAACGAATAATAATTATTTAAGCAATTTTAACAATCAATGACATTCCGACTATAACTTTAGATTCCCGTGTAAAAATTATAAGCATGTGACTGTAAGACATGAAGACTTGCTCTTCTTGAAGACTCTTCATGTCTAACAGTCACATGCTTATAATTTTAAAAAATAAAAAATAATTTTATAAAATAAAAAAAAACATATACATATATATATATATATATATATATATATATATATATATATATATATATATATATATATATATATATATATATATATATATATATATATATATATATATATATATATATATATATATATATATATATATATATATATATATATATATATATATATATATATATATATTAATATTTCGATTATTTTGTGTTTTTAGAGTGTGTCATCAATGGTCAGCGAGTCCGGGAGGGCCGCGACGTGCGTGTTCCAGAGGAGCCATGTTTGTCCTGTCGATGCGTGCACGGTGCCCTGTCCTGTACTAAGCGAGCGTGTCCCGTGCTGCCCTGCGTAAAGTCCCAACAGTATACGCCGCCCGGTGAATGTTGCCCACGTTGCACTCATCCTACTGCAGACAAAATACTTCCAAGTAAGTTTTATGGCCATTGTGCATAATAAATTATTATTTTATGTGAAGAATTATAATGTGGGATCATTTAAAGATATACAATATTTAGTTTATGATTTTTATTTTATTTCACCACTAAAATATGCTTATTTTTCAAGTTTCAGGATTTTCGTCACCGAAACCTTGTATAATTGGAAAAGAATATCATGCTCATCTTAGTCCGTTTCAAGTGGACCCATGCACAGATTGTAAATGTATGAACGGTACTGCTGTTTGCACGAGACACACGTGCCCGGTGCTAACATGTGGAGCCCGGGCTTTACCTCCTCTTCCTGGTAAATGTTGTCCTGACTGTCCGCAAATAGAAGAAGCCAAAGCTGCTTGCGTAATCGCAGGGAAAACTTACCAGGTACATAAATGTAAAATATGATACAAAAAATAATAATCACAAATTAATTGTTTATAATTGTTAATGTTTTATGAACATTTTTCAGGACGGAGAAACTTGGCAGTTGGATGCCTGCAAATCCTGTGAGTGTCATGGAGGTGAACCGAGATGTGCAATGGAACGCTGCCCGGTGTTAAGCTGTCCACCTGATCAAACGCTTCGACAGTTACCTGGCCAATGTTGTCCGAAGTGTGTAGACATTGACGGAATATGTACAGTTTTTGGTGACCCACACTATAAAACGTTCGATGGAAAATTTTATAGTTTTCAAGGATCTTGCAAATATCAATTAGTATCGGATTGTAAAAATCATACGTTTTCAATAAGAATATCAAATGATGCAAGAAACACTTCCCACTCATCATGGACACGTACTGCTACACTGCGCATTGGTGCTGTCAAAATTAATATGGGAAAAAGGATGCGAATTAAAGTAAATGGACAAAGAATTAGCCTCCCTCATAAAATTGCTGGAGTAGCTGAAATAAGTAGAAGTAATGGATCTGTTATACTAAATTCTGATATAGGCGTACAAATGTTATGGGATGGTGATGGATTTTTGGAGGTGACCGTGTCTAGCGCATATAAGGGCAAGCTTTGTGGACTGTGTGGCAATTTTAACTCGGTTGCTAGGGATGATATGAGGTCACGTGATGGCAAACTTTTAAGTGATACCTGGAGATTCGGATCTTCATGGCGAGTAGGCGGGCATCACGCTTGTACCCGAAGACAAGAGCGTCCCGGCGGGATATCTCGATGTAGGCAGTCAAAATTGCCGAAAGTACGACGATTGTGTCGAGCTTTTGACCGTCATGATGCATTTGCAAAATGTGGTGCTAAAGTGAATCCACACAATTATAAAGAAGCGTGTCTTCTCGATGCGTGCAGTTGTTCAGGCTATCGATGTCATTGTGCTGCATACAGGGCGTATGCAAGGGAATGTACTCGAGTCGGAGCAGAGCCACTTAACTGGGCTCATGCTGCTTGGTGCGAGGGTGCACCTCCACCTTGGCTTCATCGTGACAGGAAAGGATTATCGCGGGGAGCCAAAGCAAAAACAGATGATTTGTTTAGGTTTAGCGGTATACCTCAAAGAAATAATAGTCGTTCCCGACCACCACCTCCAATTCTTCATTAATTTTTGCGGTAACATAAATACTAGTCAGTCCTGCCAGTGTTAAGCTTTGAGGTAAGGAT
Organism: Dione juno; assembly: GCA_037127375.1. Classification (NCBI taxonomy): domain Eukaryota; kingdom Metazoa; phylum Arthropoda; class Insecta; order Lepidoptera; family Nymphalidae; genus Dione; species Dione juno. Next base: position 8,206,839 of record JAXRJS010000041.1, on the reverse strand, counting down.
CTGATTTAGTAATTTCTTCTTAGTATATTACATGTAAAAGTAAATACCAGAATTTATAATTTAGTTGAATATTATCTTTATAATATATATATATATATATATATATATATATATATATATATATATATATATATATATATATATATATATATATATATATATATATATATATATATATATATATATATATATATATATATATATATATATATATATATATATATATATATATATAACAAATACTTTATATATTAGTACGGAAACAGTAGTAGAAATTGGCTAAATGTGTTTATATATTTTATTTTATTTTTTACAGTACGTAAGTGGGACAAGTCCATTCTGGCCTGCGTGTGGGTTGTGCTATGGCGTAACTAATTTAGGAATGAAGATCTATTTACATAAACAGTATTCATAAATCTACTTATAGTTAGGTTATCAAGTCCTGTTATAATGTTATACAAATTGTAGACCACCTGTAGCATACTAATACCTCGCAAATGACCAGCATCTGCATATTATATAAATAAAATATATTTAACCATTCCTATGCAATGTTTTATGGATGAGATTTGTATGATTGAGTACAGCTACTACTACCGATAGAGTGAGTAATTTACAATTCTATATTATACGTTAACATGTTCACGCGTGTAGCTTGCAAGCATATAATGTACTTCTTTTGACGTCAAGGTGGTCTTGAAGCTCATGACTCTAATAGATTATTATTGACCAAAACCTGTACAATTATGAAAGTTGACAAGTCAACACCTGGCATGACTTATGTAAGTGTGAAAGGCGATATCAATCAATGGCCTGTACTTGGCATATATTTGAGCGAGCTAAAAGCATGTGGAGCACTATCGTTATCGTTATATATATATATATATATATATATATATATATATATATATATATATATATATATATATATATATATATATATATATATATATATATATAATATTAATTCTAAAAATGCATACAATAAGTGTGATAATTATTTTTGAATATGACTTCAAACCGAGACGTTTGGTTAATATAGTTCAAATTGAGATCTCATGTGTAGATAGCTGTTTATCAAATATTAGATCTAACCAAAGCCAAGAAGCTAACGAGATTATAAGAATCTTGTGTATATACTTTGAAATGAAGTCTAATTCAATATTATCTCATAGAAAGGTACTCGTTGAAAACCTAAACGAAAGGTACACGGTAGGACGTGCGAGCTTCTTATCCTAAAATTACGAACCAATAATTTATAACTGTACATATTTAAATATTCCATTAAACGTAATACAAGTATGTTATGATTGTTTTGTAATTAATGTAAACCTAAATATAAGATTCGATTTAAAACTTAGTTTTAAAACGCGTTACCAATGAATGAATTTTATTTTTGACATTGATTTTAACGTCAGAACAGAGTGCTAGCATATTCAAGTATGTATATGCTTTGTGCCTTTCGATCAACAATAGAACTCGATGTAACTTTCCAAATTGACAAAATCAAGCTAATGCGTTAAAAACTAATGAAAACACAGAATATAAACGTTATTTGTGCCATTGTTACTAACAGCAGTGTATATTTTAAGATGAATGTTATATATTATAAAATTTATTACAATAAAAACATAATTTTCTGTCGACGACTTCTATAAATATTTCTGCTTTAAAAATAAAAATGTAAGACGGGCTTGCTGCTTACTGTATATTCAGTCGTTATGTGTGTGCTGTCGCTGCAAATGTGATAACTAGTAAAATTGTCAATGTATCTACTATAGATAACATGAATTAGATGAGATAAAATATAAACCAAGAGCATGTAAAATACATACAAGAAATCTATTAACTTATTTTGTGCGCGTACCTAATTCTGAAAATACTTAAGAAATCGATTTTCTCGTTGATTTTATCAAACAATTCACAATTCATGTCAGATAGCCAAAATGATATCTACAAAATATGATTCGACATATTTTTGTAACTTGATATGTTTCTTTTTTTTTACACAATAATAATTTTTGTTTGCATTCCCGTTATTTTAATATCTTTATATTATTTAATAATAGTCTACGTTTTATGTAGGCTTGATAAGTAAGTTATTTTTTTGAAATTGAGTTATTATTATTAGATAAAGCAGTCGCCATACTAATGATGTATTTTACGTTTTTTTAATATAATAATAAATAAATGTTGCATTATTTTCACATTTAGACAAACTTTATGTTTGTAAATTAATGTAATTGCTCTCTTCTGTCATTTAAATAAGATATATAATTAGACATACATATGTATATACGTGACTACTTAAATTGTTTTTAGACGCATAGGTCTGTATATTTGATGTAACTCCAAAACAAAAATTTAGCAATGCTATAGAAATTGACATACAGTATGTTTAAATATAATATTTAAAATTGTATTATTTCATTATTATTTAGTCGATAAAGTTATAAAAGCCATTTATGAATATTTTATGTAACTTCCTAAGATTAAAGTCTTAAATACATACAAACATATATACTAGCTATATAATTTGCGACGCTTGGTATGTATGTCAACATGGAAATTATGTGACGGTTAAAAAAATTACATAATAAATAAATAATACTCATAAGTATTTTTATTACATCTCAAATAATTAAAATATAAAAATATCATGCAACTTTTCAAATGAAATTTTATTATTAACAGCAGAAAGATATTTTTAATAGGCCCATTACTTAACTGGCGTGATGCCAAGCTTCTGTATTTAATGCCATCAAAATTATCTAGGACAATTTGGCGTCCGGTTTAAAAACAGTAAATTCATTATTTTTATCTCAGAGAATCTCTACAATAATATCTTTGGTATAGGAATTTATTAAGATTTTCTATCTCGTTTTTACAATACTTAACTTTTCAAATGTTTTGAAATAGTGTATTTTTAGAAATCAAACGCATACCATAGTATAGTAAAAGTTTATTAATAAAGTAGATTTAAGCAAATCTCAGCCATACACGTCAGTTGAACGAGAACATGGGATAATTTTGTACGGTGCATACATAATACTTTGCGCAAATGGTTTTATAAAATTAACATCAATTCCAAGTCTCGAAATGTTGAAGTACCAAATGTATGAAATACATTTAACTTAAAATTAAAACATATCGAAGTGTAAAAAAATGATATTATTAGAAGATTACATTTATTCTCCAGTCATCATCTCCATAAATTCTGAAACAACAAAAATCATTGAGTAAAAAAATATATATATATTTTATAGAAAATATATTAATATTTAATTAAAAAAAATATATTTATGTTACCATCGAAGTCAACTGTTCCACTGCCGTCAGTGTCAATTTCTTGTATGAGACCGTCAAGTTCTTCGTCCGTTAGCTGCTCGTCCAACTCCCTCAGGATCTCGCGCAAACTCGACGTGGGAATGTAGCCGTTGCCTAAACAAAATTATGATACTTAGTTTTTTCCATATGTTGTTCGTTTATACTTACATATGTATCTTATTTTCTTCAAATTATCTAACAATATTTACAAATAATTTATTACTTTTTAATTTATGTATAAGATTAATTTATATAGACTATAAGGTATATTAAACATATCCTCACCTTCTTTGTCATATAATCTGAAAGCTTCCCGGAGTTCCTTCTGCATAGCCTCGGCGTCTTCTTCGACGATAAATTTGGCAGCGAGTGTTACAAACTCGGGAAATTCTAAACGACCAGATTCTGAAATATTATATTTATATGAGCGTAATCGTACAAATAAAATTATTATTGTTTTAACAGTAGACTAATCATTCTTAGCAATGATTAAGATGATGCTGAAGTTTAAGATTTAATTATGAAATTTATAATGAAATACAAAATATTATTTTTAATTTCATGACAATAGATTTTATATATACATTTTATAATATTAAACGTGATACGTACTATCAGCGTCAACTTCTTCGATAAGTTCTTCAAGGATCTTTTTGTTGAAGGGCTGTCCCATCATCCTAAGGATGTCAGCAACAAAGTCACAGGGAATACTGCCTGAGCGGTTGTGGTCGAAGCCATCAAACGCTTTGCGTAGAACTGCAATAAAACACAACAGTTCTTTAATTGACTTGATAACGAAACTTGCACAATTAAAATTAAGATTATTATGTACTATACCCTCGACGTTGAGTGACATGGCACAAGTAAGATGTAAAAAATTCTGAAGAAATGTTTTATTAATGAATATTTTAAATGCTGAATTCTAAAGGTACCCTATCCCCGTGGTTCGCTGGTAATTAGAACAGTCGTACTGAGCGATAGACCGGCTGCGGTAAGTTTAGGACAGCAGTTCAATGCTCTTAGATGTAGTGCTAATAAGTTGTGCAATGCAGCTATTTCGGTTCAGCAGTATGGTGCATTGCCGGTACCTAGCGCGTCGAGTCGAGAAACGCACGCATATATAGGCCATTAAATATTTTAGTGGAATCGTTACACATAACTGGAAATATAAGCTTTTATATTTCCAGTTATTTTGAGTTTTCTATAATAAACACCTATCCAGAAAAAAATTATGCAAATATATCTAAATATTATGTATCCAACTAATCTATTAGATAATCGTATATATGTATATACTTCAGTATCGTTAATAAGTTGTTGTAAATTCGACGTGTTGTACTAAAATTTAAAAATATATCGAAACCAATTGATTTATTGGTAACTTAGTGATTAGACTTTCTAGGTACATCAAGTTATTTTTATTAAAAAATATACGACATAGTAAAGTCACCATACAAAGATACTAGCAACATAAATAATTTGTAATTGTAACAAGCATATAATAATTTCGACGTAGCTTGACGAGAACGTATGGCTAAGTGGTCAGAGCGCTTGGAATATTTCCAAGAGGCGCGGGTTGGAATTTCGTTACGTTTAGATTTTTATACGTTTTCTAAAATCATAATAAATATATTTCGAGATACACACCTAACTATTTATGTACGTGTTCTTACACGCTTCATAGGTATATAAGAAACGTTTTCCGTCTACAATTGGATGTGTGTATTTGATGTTATTTAGATGTATTTTAATTTTAACAACTGGTATATACATACAAAAGATAGATCTAAGAAATCTATGGTCTTTTCATATATATTTATATGTTATATGGAACAGAATTTAGCATATCATAACCTATGAAGGTTACATGACAGCCTGTTATATGCGCTGGCAACTGACGGCTGTAATAAAATTTCATAGTAATTTACCTTCTTGTGCCATATTTCGGAATGCGTCAGTATTTTATAAAATAGTATCAAAGAGTACATTACAAAAATAAAACGTTTCGAATTTATAACTATACAGATGAAAGATGAATCGATGAAATCATTTTTTAAATTGTAACGTTTGACTCATTGAACTTATGACGTCATGTATTTAAATTTAGATAATCCTTGTCTTAGCTTCACACGTTTTCCTGCACAGCAGAGGAAACCTAGTAAGAAGACACACCATTCTGCCTACATCTTTCGCCGAGAAATGAATGTAAAGCATTTTCCCCGATTGGGGATGTAATTCCAAACCATCGCTTTTACAGCCAAACGTCACTGCGCCACGGTGGCCTCATTATAAAAATTATACTACATATTTATAGTACAAAAGTTTTGATTATTTATAATATTAAATATTATATATTTGTTGCAATATAAACAGGCCTAATTATGTTGTAAACATAATTGTAAAAATAAATAGTGTACGATAAAACTACGCCATTTGCCTCTAAAGCTTTGCTTATGTGTATATATGTTTATAAAACAGTACTATTCTCTTCTCATATACATACTCTGAAGATCGAATATTCAAATCATGCCTATATCAAACGAACACAAACATTTTTAATTCACAAAATACCTGACTCGACCCGCTTAGAGTGGGAGTATAGAAATTAAAACTTAATAATTAAGACAAAAGTTTTTTGTCTTCTCAGTCCAATGGATTCACATAAAAAATATGGTAAAGTAATGTGCTTAATAAAAAACTTAAATTAAGTTAATAGTGAATAATACACTCAATACATATACGAGTAAGTAAGTGTAAGTATGCATGATACCCAAGAGCATCGCTTGTAAAAGTTTGCAGCTGTTCCACGATATTTTGGCAACAAAAAAGTTTTAAAACATATTTTTTTATATTCACCAACGCCAGGTTGTTAATTTTAATCATCAAAATGTCTTGGCAGTTGTCTCAAAGTCCCATACGCTTTATTGCTTTTTTTCTAGATTTTAGCCGTTTATTAATTATATCTACCCACGATCTCGCCATGGTCTTCCAAAATGAGGACAAACTGCGTCTGTTACATTTTCCAAAATTACTCTTTATGACGTAAATATTATTGCTGTTTTTACAGTTATCTATATTATTTTTCAAATCAACGATTTAAAATTGGGCATTTTTCATACGCATGCCGTCCAAATATAAGAGATCGTTTACGACACTAGAAGAGACGAAAAAATAATGTTTTGTCTAGTTTACTTCAAATATATGCCTCTGCTTACACAGAATATAATAAAGAAATAACATATGTATACTATATTATGTACTGTACATTCAAATATTAAACACTTCTTATTTAATATATTGCAAGCATACTTATACAAGTAATGATATATATGTATTTCTTCCTTTACTTGCTTTAATAGTAAGATTAAGATTCTGGCACGCTCAAAACGCTATAACTAAAGAGAAAAAGCAGAAGATTAAAATTATTAAAAATAAATTAAAATTAATAAAAAGAAATGAGGATCATAAATAATAGTTTTTATTATTTAACTCAATGCTTATAAATTATGTCCCACAAAGTAAACAATGCATATCTCTCGAAAGATTAACAGTATTGATTTAAACAATGACGATGGGACGCTATCCGACTTCCACGGCACATTGGCACGAATCCAAGCATGTTACCACAGTGTTTTGCGTCCGCCCAAACTTGCCCCATGTTTTTGATAATAACATTAGCTAATACTTGGATCTATTATGGATCTATGTAAATTAATGTTGAAATACGTGCTAGTAATAGTTATATCATGTAACAAATGTGGTAACTGAAAAAATAATTGCATCAACGATTTTATATATAAGTATTTTTTTATTTTATTTATGTAAACTTATTTTTTTGAATTTGAACCGTAATTACTCAAAAATTATATTTTATAGGAAAATAACTAATTATGACTAAATATCCTGTTTATTATTTGACGGATTGACAGTTGTGTTTGCGTCGTGAGCGGTATTAAATTACACAGTTTTTCAGAGATCATGTCAAGAGAAATTTACTGAACTACTACAATTTAGATATGTCTAGAAGGAATATAAACTGCATGTACCTAGTAGCATCATATTTATCCTCAAGCAAGACAGCTATTAATCCATATTTTACAAGACACGCCTTTATCACGTAGTTGTTTAAAAAAACTATTTCTATAGCATTAATTAAGCCCACACATAATTTTAGTGAAATCATAAATTTATAACATAGCGCCTGTGCCAGTTAAATTTATTCAGGCTTCTTTTGTATTCTTGGCATAATTTCAAATGTGATTGGGTATTTTTTTTGTTTTAATGCTTTACAATCTAGATCGAAATTTATATATTTTGTTTATAAAGATACATTTGATTTGTTATTATATTACAGATTTATTAACTCACCGGCAATTTGTTCTGGTGGGAGCTCATCAGCCTGAAACATATGAAAATAAACATGAGAATTACAAATTACTCAAGTTCTAATATTAATGTATCAATAATTTAGCAGAATTTTCACGTTATTCATAATTTTCATATCTTTTAAATCTTTTGGTGTAGACTACCTAGCAACAAATTACGTACGTACCATCGTCATACCGTTAATGTACCGTTAACAAATAAAAATTTACACATAAAGATTTTATTTATAAATAAAACAATTTCGATGATATTTTCTATATAACCCAAAAATATTAGGCCAGGATTAGAAGTTTAATTAAATTGTTAAATTGTCCCTATAGGCTACAAAAATATTTCCTTAGAAATCCTTCTCTGTTTTAAAAATATATAAAAATATATTGAGATTTAACTATATGTAATTCCGAGGAGATATTAAAAATTATATTTAGGGCCAGAATAATTTGCAATAACAAAAACATTAAGTGAATGGTCGAAATTATTAATCATTCATAGTTTATATAAAAAATAGGCTGTCAATACTTCGAAAGATAATATGGACAAGCACTTGAGTATTTCAAATTTAAAAGTATTATATTTTAATAATATTTTAACAATTTAATAGTATTCTATTGATAGTCTTGCTTTTAAATTCGAAATAAGTTATTGCACTTTGTTTTTGCCTATAATGCGTATGACACAAATTAACTATATAAGCTTCATGTAAATCAATTTGGCAGAGGTATTACCTAATTAAAATGTTCTATTTAATAATTATAATATATAGGCATTGTTTATATATTTTTTCAACGTAATATACGCTTTTTTTAATTATAAACCATCAAACAAAATATCCGTAGGATAATTTTCAAAGCAAATTTTGGTAGACGCACGAATTTGTAGAGCGTAATAAATATTTTACGTGCAATTGAAACTAAAATAGTATCAATGGTCTTACGTCGGTCAGTTCTATAATAATATATATGTATGTAGATACGGTAACCTAATATCAAGTATTATTAACGTTTCGAACTATTATTTAATTATTTTTATATAATAGGTGATGAATAAAAATAATAATATATGTAAATAATAATTTAAAATAATAATAATACATTCATTGAATATTTAAATAAGAGAATGTAGTGAAGGTAAATAAAATCAGTAATGAACAGAGAGTAGCAATGAACGTTGCTAGACAGTACCTACGTGTTGGTAGCTACGGTGAACTCCTACCTTCTATCTATGCTTAGAAAAATAAATTAAAAATATTATCATTAAACGCTTGTATGAGATTCGTTCGTATACTTCGAAATGGGTGTTCGAGAGGTTTTTTTTGGTTAAAAGTTTTCAAATTTTATTATATTTTTAAAGATTTTTTACTATGAAAATTGTGCGGCATGCTTTTCCTTTTTTTTAAAAATAAAAAAAATATACTATACTAAAATGTGTACTATATTTAAATATTTTCAAACCTACGATATTATAGGAATCAATTCTAAAGTTGTTAATAAATTGCTATACTACTAAGCTAAACCTCGTAAATTAAATTATTATATTATTTGGTTTGGTTGGAACTGCATTTGAAATAAATTAAAAATTATCATAATTAGCAAAATAGCATCTTAATTAACGATTAATATAAATGCCCGTACGCAGCTAGGTAGTTATTGACAGCGCAAGGTGAAGATCATATCACCTAAATGAAAATAGGAGAACTAGATATTTAATGTTTATATAAAAAAATAATATCAAAAATTTGAATCTTGTACCCAATATATATCAATTGAATACTACCAAAGTATAAATTTCATGAGAGAATTTTTTGACTATGTTTCTCTGTTTATATAAAATATTATGTATGTAATCTTTTGTCCGAATTATAATTATAAATTGAATTTACAAAAAAATCGGAATTCCAAAAAGAGTTCTTTTTCGGTAATTCTAAAAATCAACCTACCCAGTCTTCAGTATCCAGAACCATGTTAGATGTCACTAGTTAGCACTGTGAGACGCACAACACGACTGACTGCGGTTCTGCTGATTCCAGCCTCCAGGGTTATTTCTGCTGCTTTACGAGTTTGGCTTTTCGTATACTTTCACATTAAATAAGACGAGGTGCGGGGTAAAAGGGGAAGCGACGGCCGTTTCGGCAAGTCTTCCCTGGTTTCCTGCGTTTGCATCGACCAATAGCGTGAGCCTCAAACGGTAGGATGCTAACGTATTTTTAGTCAGAAACGTGGTCAAGAAAAACGTAAACAAGCGATCGGCTTGTAAATGTTACGCTCTGTCCGCCTTGCCCTCGGCAGTCGGTACCAGCAGTTGCTATATCATTAAACAAGAATAATGTAGGTTTTCGAGCCGTTTGCTGTGTAGCCGCTTAATATTTATACAAGAGTTATTAAGAATTTTACGTATGTATGTTTATGCGAGTATTTTCTTTGAAAGTAAACATAATTTAAACTGTTCTTATGTATTAATAAATAAATGTGTGGTTCAACTGTTTTATACATTTTTGAATTAAATTTATTGAGTATGTAAGTTGAATATGGTATGGTAGATGTAGTAGTAATTAATGTCAAGTGTTGGCAGTAGATACTCATTTGTTTACATTTATCATGGACCCTGTAGAATGGAAAAGTGATTATCAATCGCATGCCACTTAGTTATTATAATATAAATTTTTGTTCCTTTTCGGTTTCGTGATTGTTATAGATACATCTATAACAATCACGAAACCAGTTTTCAATAAAATATTTTCAATATATATTTTTTCGAGTACCCTGGCTAGATTTGACAGTTTTGCAAATTGAATATATTTAAAGAACAACTTAGGTGGCTATCAATAACGTTTAAGCTCTACAAGACCTACACTACGCTAGTAACATACATAAGGTGCAACAAGCATACATATAAAAAATTCCACGTGGTTTGATGAGAACGTATGGTTTAGTGGTCAGACTGCTTGGGTGGTTTCCACGAAGCGCGGGTTCGTTTATATGTGTTCTAAAAATATTTTACTTAGCTACGATCTGATTAAACTTTATAACATAGTGTAGAGAGCAAAATATATATGTGTATAATAGACTAAAATAAATTTATTACCTTTTTCACAACATCAAGCCAGTATAAAAATTATCTCATTAGTTAAAAGCTTATAATGTGCAGTTTTTTGTTATGTAACGTAAACGAGAAGAGTGTAAGTGTGCCTTTGAGCTATAACTACAACTAAATACAAATTTAAGAACATCTTATAGTGTGCTGGTAAAATACGGTGCTGCTGGTATGATGAACTTTGGAAACCTTGGAACTTTGTCATCATTCTAATGTTGTGACGACATGATGTATGAAAATAATTTGGACAATAATGTATATTTATCTATATTCAAAAGATATTCATATTAAATAAGTCTTTCTGATATGCAGATAAGTCATTATAAATCTAATATAGCGGAACAACGACGATGGCGCACTATTTATTTTTTTGTAACAACGCCAAATAAAAGGACTCGCTGACAATACATATGCGAATTAATAATAAATAAAAATAACCTTTTATTTAAATACGCCCAAAGCAAAAAAAATCCTTCAAAATCTGTGGTTCAAATATTTTTTTTAATTAGGTAGTTCAAGTAGGCTTTAAAACATTACGTTAATCGTTTCGATGTAACCTAGGTAGTACTGTCTCTGCGGTCATGGGCGTAGGAGTTCCAAGGGCCGTGCCCATTCTAGAAGCGTCTGGTGCTCACCCTAGAATTTTTATATGAAAGTTTATCTAGTTGCTTTTTTAGAAGTAACTAAAATTATACCTTATATGCAATATTAAAAGATTGATGTGATTATTTATAATATTATTAATAATATTGAAATTTCGCATGATGTTTTGTCGTTAAACCGTGTACATGTCGTTTTTGACTCACTGGGACCAGGCACACCCCGAAAATGTCTCTAATTACGCCAGCCTCCCTGCGGTATATATATATATATATATATATATATATATATATATATATATATATATATATATATATATATATATATATATATATATATATATATATATATATATATATATATATATATATATATATATAAATATTAAATAATATTTTATTTTATTGCGTTTTTTGGACAGATATTCTTTTTTTATTTACAGTTCATATATAGCTAATAGTGTTTTATAACAACATTTATTATCTCCCAATCACGATGCACTTTACTTGTCTGGCAGCAAGTGACGATGATTAATGGTAATGAGCTTTGGTTGGTCATTGACTACACTGTACTGGGACGAATATTGCTGTATATATTTGTATACATTTAATTATATCAAAAATATTTTTATGCGATAAGTGATACATTTTTAAGCGACATTGAGCTGAAATTAATATCAAATATCCAGGTCCAAAGTCCCAAAGTAAAAACGGAGCGTTAATGCTACATTTTTGCCTCATCTTGTATGAAATATACCCCGTATTCAACACCTAAGTAGGGTAATTATCCGGTGACCTAAAATTATAAAATTTGGCAACGTGTTTGAGCTTACAGTACAAATAAAGGTATTGTTAGTTCTAACTCCTTGCCAAATTCGTACAAATAACCAAAAGTACCTACATGTAATTTGTAAATTTATAGGTATATCTCAGTAAAAAAAACAACATTTATAGTATAAGAGGTCACGGAAATAATCGTAACAATCGTGAAAATGTGTTGAAGAGTAGTCCTTTTATGTGATTGATGTCGGTCTGCCTGCTCTCAATGTTTGCGACTACAAGTTATAGAGATTACAAGAGACGTCATAATTGTGAAAAAAAGATCACAGAAATGGGTTGTTTACCACTTAATTTACGGGTTACTTAAAGTATGGTGTCTCTACAAATCCCTACATGATCCTCAGTTGATAACCGAGATGGAGATTGCAGTTACGGTAGTGGCTGGAAAGCAAACTTTTGAAGCAGTATCTAGAGGGAGACAAAGACATCCATCCGTATATAAACAGAATAAAAAAAACATCAAATTCATTCAAATGGCTCACCCATTTAATATAAAAAATATAATGGCGGCCGAGGATGTAAACACCTGGAGCTTATGGTGGGGAAGCTCCGAGGAGGATGAAAGATGGAGGGACTATAGTGCATTCCTTAATGACATGGGTCTCCTGAACGCTGGAGATACGCCAAAATTCAAAACGTCCAGAAACGGCAGGATGTGCTCGAGCGTCATAGGTGTAACAACGTGCAGCTTATCAATGTTGCGCAAATATAAGAGAAATAAAAGCGGAGGCTAGGAATATACGACGTTTTTGGTTATAAGCACATTTGAGTACTGCCGGCAATAAACGTGCCGACTAATTGGCGAAAAATGCAGCACTCACGAGTACTGTGCCGAGCTATGATTATAACAAAATTCCTCTGTAACATATCAAAAGTTCAATAAGGAAAGGATCTGTCAGCATATGACAAGGCAGATACGAAATATCCCATACGGAAGCAGGGCCCAAAAAGTTCCTCACGGTTATAGGAGTAGCTTATAAAATCATTATGTTAACGCAATTTATTCCGCTAGAAGTTCAAATGTTGATGGGTCATAGTATAAAAGATTTTTTATTTAGATCTTTGAAGGTATGCACAGACTGAAGTGAAAAATTCTTCAGAATACAAATGTAATAACGATTGCGGAAACAGTACGTGACACACACTACTGAAGTGCCGCAGATTCGATGACAACCTATTCGAACTATAAGTAAAATTTAACACACAAGTGGCAGTGGCAGTCAAATTCACTAGGATGTCTGCAAAAACTCCCTCTATGTAACAACTAGGGAAATTCGCCCGACGTAGCTTTGCAGGGCTATTCAGCCCAGTATCACTGCGACCATTGCTGATCTATTGTTATCTCCGCACACTACAGTTCACAGTCAAAATTGATTTCTGCAAAAATTTGCAGTATTGTCTTTACTGTGAGAGTCTTCACCTCTTCCGAATACATTTGATGTTTCCCCAGGATGGTATAACGCCGTTGCATAAGTGGTGGGCATTCAGTGAGAATATGGAGAGGTGTTTCTTCAGCCTCATTGCATATTATATACATCCTTGTGCTGCTGATGCCTAAATTGTGCACAGTAATGTGATAATGTGTAATTGTGAACAGACACGTTCAGCCACAGTGACCAGTCAGCACCCTCACCAACGTACGAAGAAATGCTTACTTACCTTCCAGCGGAGAAATTCTATACGGGATAATAGGCATAAAGAGGCAAAAGCCGCCATATATAATCAGAGGCAACCTAAGATATACTTATACAGTGGCCTACAATGCTACAGCTGGCTTTGTGGAGTTAAATGAAGAGTAGACCAGACAAACAGGCAACAAATTCATATTCATGTAGTTATCGCCAAGGTCACGCCGGTTATGCTGGAGGATAGTATACCTGAGAAAGTAAAAATAAGGTTTAAAATTTGTTTCTATTTGTGATAGACTTGCACGTGACGTGGTTCTCCTTTTGAGTCTGCTGCTACGATAAAATTTTAATACATTTTCTAAAAATACTTTTCTGTCCTAAATGTGGAATAACACTTTAAAAATTTTGAAAATAATTATTATTTACTTTATCTAAATATGGGATATATAAATAATAGTTACATAAAAATATTCATTGCTACATTTAAAAGAAAATTATATTTAAACCTTTTGAATGATTTGCGCTACATTATGAGTGCTCGAGCCAGACAAATCATGATAACGTAAATCAATCTTATTTATAAGAACATCACCCGTCAAGACAAGTTATTTCCAGCTTCTGTTATGTTTAGTTCATAACGCTCGATCAAATATTAAATCATTGTGGTGGATAATGTGAATGATAAATATTCATTGATTTATGAGCAGAGTACCTACCTACACTACATATTTCTTACTCACTGTACGTCGTAATACTTATGTCCAAGTATTCTTGTAAGTTTATGTAAAAAAATCACTTACTATATATTGAAATACATAAAATAAACCTTTTTGTCAAAAATATATAATATTAAGAATCATTGTTTTATATATACACACATTCTTATGTTCCTCAAATATAGAATTGATCATGAGTACAAACTTTAGTTTTCGAGTAAATTAAACAAAATATTTAAATTTGTTTTATGAGTTCTAATGTACTGACATTACAAATGTAAATTAAAAATGCGCAATGTAATTAGCTCGTAATCCAAGTAACTGATTTTCTATTTCACGATCTCCGCCCACATTCTGTCTCGTTTGTTTACAGAATTGCACGCCTGGGAAATAATATGTTTTAACGTGAAATAAATGCTTTTATCCCGATGCTGTAGCCCAGTTTTGTTGTTTGCGATTCGGAGCTTTATCTCGTATAGTTGCTTGCTATATTATAGAGTAAAAATAGATGATAGACAACGAAGTATTAACATATCCCGTTGAAGCTGTTTCATATTATTGCGTGTTCTTTTTACGGCCTAGTTAATAATCAACGTTTTTAGAATATAGATACGCTTTGGTGATCATCAAAAGTTGTAGAAATAGTATGAAAAAGTTGTCGAAGGTTTGAATAAGACTAGGTAATAAGGCACTGAGCCGTGCTACTTAAGGACGCGGGAAATAAATTTAGCTAAGAATAATTATGCAGAAATTTTGGTTTTGATAAATAAATGTTTAAAAAATCTAAATAATTGTACTTCGCAACCTTCTTCTTTCAACCTTTATTATCATGCTAGCGCTATAATATTTGCCTTGCCATAATATTTGTATATTTGCTTTGCCCGAATATTTGTATTTAGTATCCGGCCAAATTATCACCCTCTTCTTTCTTACATTGATATAAAATTAAGTTCATGTCAATAACATTATTTTTTACGGTTGCTGTGTTACTTCCCGTTGCTCTCTGTTGACATTAAGGCTTATAGCTGACATGAACTTTGTTCTCTGATTTCCACCTGTATTCGATATATTGTGTGTTGCAGACGTCGATATTGACGGTTTCTATAACCAGAGTGGGGAAATAACAAAAAATATAATAATGCTCCTGAAAAGAGATTAAACTCATAACGCTATCCCGCTACGCCATGTGTCAAATATCAATAAACTGAACAATTTTTGCTTAAGCGTCATTTCCTTATGTCTTTTTAGATTATTTGATCTGCTATTGTCAGATGTTCTAAATCTTTAATTTATATTATTTTTATCATGAGAAAATTTTATAACCCTGAACATCTTTGTCTAATGTGGTAAATCGCTCATTCTTACAAGTTACCGGGAATATTATAGTTCTACATCTGGCGTTGAAGTTTTAAAATTAATTATAGTTTAAATACTGTTCAGGCCACATAGCTGTATATATATTATGGTATGCGTGCAAACAGATACACAGACAGATAAAATTTAAAATATTACAATTTTTTGAAAATGTTTATTTTTATAATGTACATCATATACTTCTTTTACTGTTTTATAGATTAGTAGTATTTTGGATGTTGTATTGTTGATCTAAGTTTATGGCATAATCGTTTATAATTTTTTTAAATATTATGGCATATTTTATTTATCGATATTTAATGAACTGTCGATACAAAAGCTTTCAGTTTTGTTATCTGGGCTTTGTAAACTGTTTAATGTCAGGGTAGGTTGACATTTGACACATAAGCGTTGTGTGCTAATCTGTGGTCATTATATTTTTTGTTTATTTGCAAAGAACGGTTTTAAGTTTTATTATTTCTAAAACATTAAGAACTTAAATGTAATAAAATAAAACTATATAAGAGTATCGAATTATGCTAATTATGATATGAAAAATGGATAACTATATTGTACTTTCATTTGTTGGTGAGGGATCATTTGGTCGTGTGTTCAAAGCCAAACATAAACACACCAATGCATTCGTTGCTCTAAAAGTTATACGCAAGGTGTGATGATTTGTTTTTTTTTAATAGATCAGCGTTTTAATAATGTATATGAATTACACTGCACTTACATTTCTTTCTCTCTTATTTTAGAAAGGACGTTCTTCTAAAGACCTTAAGAGTTTAAGACAAGAATGTGATATACAGAGGCAGTTAAATCATCCGAATATAATTCGCATGATTGATAGTTTTGAAACAGAATCAGAACTAGTTGTTGTAACTGAATATGCTGAAAAAGAGCTACATAGTATACTTGCAAAAGAAGGATGTTTAAGTGAAGAACAAGTTAAAAACATAACATGGGACTTAGTGTCTGCATTATACTATCTACATTCTCATAGAGTTCTGCATAGGTACATTATAAAAAATATATCTTTTTGACTGGTTTAATTATTTTTAGCCTACCTTTTGAGAAGCAATGTTAAATAATGTGAAATATTAATTTTAGGGACTTAAAACCTCAGAATGTATTATTGGACAACACTGGCAAAGCAAAGTTGTGTGATTTTGGACTTGCCCGCATTATGACAAATGCTACTCATATTCTTACTTCTATAAAAGGCACTCCATTGTATATGGCTCCTGAATTAATTGATGAAAAGCCATATGATCATCAGGTAATTTGTTATGTATTAAAGTAAGAAAATAAAATACTTATTTAAATAAATAATAAATATAAGGCACACAAACTAGGCTTGCTTTAAAATATATTTATGATGTGTTAACTTTTTTAATAATTAAATTATAAAAATTACAATAATAAATGAGTATGTTGTAGTTATTTGTTTGTTTTTTACAGGCTGATTTATGGTCACTTGGGTGTATTGTATATGAACTCATGGCAGGACAACCACCATTCTGTACTATGTCTATTTGGCAACTTGTTCGAATGATTAGACATAAACCAGTGCAGTGGCCTAGTTTTATTAGTGCAGATGCTAGATCATTTTTACAAGTAAGTTATTTTGTATGATGAAGCATGGTATATATGGAAATTATTAAAAAAAAATTCCTCTTAAACTCATCATTTCTGTTACATTGCAACTGTAACCATTTTTATGTTTATATTATTTCTGTTTTATTATTGCTTAAGTTTTTTTGAAATCGTTTGGCTTGTTTTTATAAATATTGCCTAAATTGAATGTTATCAATTTTATTAGATTTTTCCCACACAACTAATGTGCGTGGAAACACAATAAAAAGCTATTTCCTATAAAACGCAATATATCAAGAAGAATGCAACACATTTTTTAGTCAATAACTTTAAGTAAAATCAAATTGCAGTTCAGTTCATGTTTATGTGTATAAGTTAGATTCATTTAATAAGTGTACTCATCATAACTTATTAAAATATATGATATAATTTAACTTAAAGGAATACATTACAGACTTTATAATAAAATTATGATTAATAGTGTCAAAACTATATTAATTTCAGGGTCTACTCCATAAAGATCCAATAAAGAGAATGAGTTGGACACAGATTTTGGAACATCCATTTGTAGCAGATCATGTTTTAATTCTTCCAGAGGATAAGCAAAGTGACTCGCCATTTACTAAACCTTTGACCTGCAGTCAGCAAGAAGCAAAGCTATTACAGACTGAAAAAATCAATAAAAGTACAAAGTTAGTGATTATTACACATATGTTATTGTAAATTATTTTAAAGAATATATTGTGCAGAATTCGAAAATTGTTATATAGGAATCGAAAATTATTATATGTACATTCATAACATATTCTTGAGTATAATTTAATAATTATATGAACTTCCATATAAAATAGGTTAAGTATATTTTTGTATGCTTCAATTACCTTGCCTTTAGATTAATGTTGGAGATGGATTTGTTTGACTTTAACTTTGATGAATTGGGATGTTATTAAAACACCTATGGCTCTAGGAAAAAGAAAACATGCAATGGATATAGTTGATTGTGATATAAAACAGAAGATTTCTGAAACTGACATCCTTTTCAGGTGTGTTCTATTTAGGTTAATAATTTTGAAAACATGCTGTTGATTGAATTGAAATTTTTTTATTTGTTTGTTCTAATAACATAATTTTCCAGTGTCCACAACTTGCCTTCAAGTGGTAGTGAAGACATTAACACTATTATAGTTTTATATGAATGTGATAAAAATGTAATTGTAGATAAAAAAATAAAACTGCTGTTAGAAGCTGTGAAATCTGCACACATTAAAAATAAAAAAAATGCATTACATCAAAAGTGGCATGTCCCAAACAGTGAAGATACTGTAGATGTAAAAACTTTAAACTATAATCTTAAAAATGTTTCAATGCTAAGATCACAGATGGTTACCAATCATAAAATTGATGTGCTAAGGAAAAAGATACATTCCACAACTAGTATCAGATATAGAAAATCAATGCCAGAGACTTGGCAGAAAAATATAATAATCAAAAATTATCTAAGAAAACACAAATTTCGAAGTATTCCTGAATGTCGATGTGAATGTCTGAAAAAGAAAATAACTGAACATGCAGCTCATAATATTCTTCAGAAATTTAATAATTTAAAAAGCCATACCGAACAAAATTTGTACCTACAAGGCTGTTTGCTAGAAGTAACGCCACTGAGAAGTCGCTGCAGAAAATTGTCAGGTAAACCAAAGCATCGAAGGGTTTTTAATATTTTGTGAATACGCGTAACAAAACAATAGAAGTGTGCCAAAAAGCGTTTACTAATATTCATGGCATTAAAAAAAATAGACTTCAGTGTAAAGTACAACAGCGTGAGAAAGACATTCAAGATGGTAGAGGCCGCCACAATAACCACCGAGCTTATAGTCATGAAACATTTACTGAAGTCCGCTGCTTTTTGGAAAATCTTAACACATCATCATCAGTAGCAGAACTACACCGAATGTTTATAATAAATAATCCAAATAGCTTAATTAGTTATGAGAAGTTTCGGCAGATATTTAAAACTGAATTTTAATTAATCCTTTGCACCATCTTCTGAAGAAAATGTCGAGCTTTCTTTATTAATCAAAGTATGATATGTACATATATACATGTATAACTTCATACATACATATTTATGATGTTATACATGAATATCACATAAGGGTTCAGGATAAACATATAAACTAATTATATTTTTTTATAAATTTACATTGTAAAGTGTAAAATGTTTAGTAAATTAATAATACATCGTTATATTAATAACAATATCAAATAAATTTAATATCTATTTCTTCACTGTAAGATAAAATTAATGATGATTAATGAACATAGATCTCTATTATTTCTGACATAAGTAAAATGTTTCTTATAATATAGTTAATATATTATAGTACATTAAACTATGGATACTGTAATTTGGTTTTATTTCATGTGATTAGCAGTTTGAAGTATATTTATAAATTGTACATAAATCATTGGTACTACATATAAACCGGAATACAATCGTAACTAAAACCACTATTCTTAATTCCTATATATTTTTTCATCAGTTATATTACAAATGTATAAAATATCTTTAAATTTAATTTAAATATCGATTACACATTATAAAATAATTAAATATTTTTCTAAATACCGACTATTACTCAACACAATACCAACATCGAATTATTTTTAATAGTATACATAATTTCTTTTTGTTAACAGAAGTACGATGGCAGTAGGCGAGATTAAAGCTGAGAATAGAGAGCATGATGTCAGAAATATCCGTGGAGTTATGCAAGCTATAGAATGCATTCCTATGTCGGATGATGATAGTGTTCGAGCGACGAGTGCCTTTAGTGTACGAGATAGTCTCAAAACTGATGACGAAGACCAGTCTCAACCTATTACAGCAGCAAATGCTAAACTTTTACGCCATGAGTTCAATGTTATGAATAACTCTAATCTTGTTGTCTGCAACCTTGAAAGGAATATGGCACAATTAATGGCGGCCAATCAAAAACATGATTACAAAATACATAAAATTGACGAAGAAAAACATGAAACCCTAAAAGAAACTTCAATAGAGGTGCCAGTTGTTATTAAAGAAGAAAACCAAAAGTCCAAAGTGACAGAAACTGCCTCTCAAAGTTTAGAAAATCCCAAGAGCTCTACAAAATGTAGCAGCGAAGTCAGTTCTGGCCTCAGTAAGAGCGTCCCGCCGTCTTATAAGCAGAAGCTTTTACAATTTTCTAGAGATAAATTAAGATTTGGGAGTGGCAGTAATAGACTGACCAGGAGTATAAAAAGATCCTTTCATTTTAGCAGGAGTATAGACAAAAACAAGGATATGCAAAGAAGAACTAGTGAACCGACCTTAGAGATACCTTGCGTAGTCCAAAAGAAAGAAGAACCCAAGTACTGCAAAGAAGATAAAGATGAAGATGTTGAGAAATCAGAAATTATTCACGACACAGCTAATGATAATGAAGTTGCTAATAATGATTGCGTTATGAATATAGATGAAAAACTTGAAGGTAACAAGCCAACACACTCATTTACCTTCTAAAATTCAATATGATCAAAAGATATTTTAATATTAAACGTAATTTCCATACAGTATATAGCTAAACGAGTAAATATATTAAACTGAGGTAGATAGATATTAAGCAAACATATTATTTATATATGGATAGTAACAGTCAACCTGTGACCAAAATGTATTTTTAAATACTAATATATAGGTGACTAATCCTGTCAAAATAGTTACGTTTAAAATGAGTAAAATTGCGAAAACCAATGATATTATAACATTATAAAAATTTTGGTACAGACAGTCCATAGTTAACCTTAATACTTTATATAAAAAATGCTTAAAGTATGTTGCAGTCTAGAACAAAAATATTTGAATAAAACATGAAAATCGTTATATTATTTGAACTCCATAAACTTCTTTTATTAAATTTTTCAGTTAAGGCGCCTTCAATTATAGAATTGGAAGAATGGGAAGCGTTCCTAAATTCTAACATTACTGAGGTCATGGAAGGTGACGTTGAATCATTAACGCAGTTAAATATGGTCAGTTTTTATTCTATAAAAAACTTTTAAAGTGTAGTGCATTTGTTTATAAATGAAAAAGTTGCTTTTGGCTTACATACTTCTTACATATGTTTTGGTTAGTTATTGATAGGAGCTCAGTCAGACGAGGTTAGCGTTAAATGCACATTTCAAAGAGGACCCTTATGGGCTCGGTGAATCCATGGAATACATACTAGTTTCTTCTCTTACATAGAATTTGCTAATATATAATAAGAATTAATTGCTCATTAATATAGAAATGTGATTATGAAATAAAACAGAATAGATATGTCAATCGTGACGTAACTATTGTTTTATTTACAAGTTGTGGCAAAGGCGTTCATAGAGACTGCTCGATATTGAGCTTCGCGTTTATTTTCACTCCAGATCAATAACAACTACATAGAATATATTTAATAATATAATAGTTTTATCATTAAAATAACAACTAATGCTCAGGTAAGCATGGTAGTGGGCGTCGTGGGCGTGGCCGCCCGCAGCGACCGCGGGGCGCGCGTGTGCGGTGCTGTGGCGGCGCTGCTCGCGCTTCCCGTGCTGTCGCACTCTCTGCCTAGACACACTCTTCTTAATATACAAGATGTATGTCGTCTCTCTATACACTAACTATGAGTGTGCAGACGTGAATAGGTGATTTAGAAAACATACAAGCTTGATTTGTGTCGCGATATTATCCTATCGATTTGATATTTTTTTCTAAAAACAATCCTAATGTTAATTATGATTTAATATATACATATGCAAGTCGATTTATTAACCTATTCACGCCTGGTACAAATTTACAAAGTTATTATTCCATATTTTACCCGCAAAATAAAAGTAAACTAATTAAAAGTTGCCGCTTGTGTATAATAATTATTATAATGAATCTTAGAATAGGGTTATTGTTATCAATTTCATTATTTAGGTGCGTATACCTTAATGACTGTACACATGTGGCTTCAAAATCCCTAAATTATATTGATCAGGGAAAACCTCAGGAGGTAGATCATTCCATAGCTTGCATGTACGCGGAAAAAAAGATCTAGACGCACGCATGTTGGATGCAAAAAATTGCATCCAAATGGTGGTAAAAAGATGGAATTTCAATTTCAATCACCAAATTAAATAATTTATATGAACATTCCCCGTTGTACAATCGGTAGAATACCGACAAAGAACCAACGTCTCTCCGTACACTTAATGTTTCTAAGCCGTTTGTGAGTTAGGGATTATCGACGATTCGAACTGCCCTCCGCTGATTTGAGTCAAGTGGTTGTAATTGATACTAACGATCTAATTAAAGATTTAAAATTTCATTTAATGAAAATTTTCATATTTGTCAATTAGTAGCCTAATTGACAAATATGAAAATTTTCATTACATTTTCAAACAGCGGCAATGGCTGGACTTCCCTTGTACAATCAGACACACCCAATTGCGTCACGATGGTGTAGTGAAATGGGATAAAACTAGTTATAAATATTCCTCCAAATTAGTAATTTAGAACATCGGAACTCGTTAAACTTAAAATTATAAAAAAACAACTATTGTAGTTTTTTTTTCCATCTGCCGCGCTTAGATTGTAGTTAGATATTGTAACTTAATATTTCTTCTTAAAAAAATCATACACTTTTCATACTAAATGTACACTAAAGTCCAATTAATAGACTTCAACGAAACAAAATCTTGTTAAATTTATATAAGATCTTTTATAGGGACAACATTTACACTAATTAATGTATCAGAAATATTTTGCGTATTGATAAATTGATTGAATTATGTAACCAGGTGTATCTCGAGGCGAAAGTTGTTTATAATTTCGTAGCGGCAATACACACACTCATGAAAGACAGGAACCATACGGACGAAGGCTCAGAAGACAGGTAACAATGCTCTTACATATATTTATTGTTTGTTCTTTTTGTGTTGAAATTAACAATATAAACATACCTATGTCTAAAGTTGTATATTTTTTGGTTTTAATACAGTGTGTAATAATTATATACAGTGTCTGACTCTTATTGCGATGATTTTGGGTTCGATTCCCACCTATTAGATAAACTTTTTTAATTTTCCTGCTCTGGTAAGACAAAGCATGACGTTGAGTTTTGCCATTCAACACGCGATTTCTCGAGCGGAAAGCGGAGAAAAGAATGTAATTGACACAAGATTTTCTCTGTTAAAGTTCTTATATTGTATATCCATTTGAACATACTTCATATATGTTATGTTAATGTTGACGTAAATTTCACTGTTATTTCATATTTCCTTGTAAGAGTGCAAGGTGTAGGCCGCATGGTGGAGGTGTGCGCGTGGCTGTGCGTCCGCTCGTGCCGCGCGGTGCGACAGTGCGCCACTGCAGTCACCGCGTACGACGCCTGTCCTGTGTTCACACACCTTTTGAGCTCTTGTGAGTTTTTGTTATAAATAAATGAACCACTCTCTGTTTATACGAGACGGTATTTGGTTAAACTATTTAAAATGTTTGGTATATTGATTGAACCAACTTCTGGATTATATAGCGTTACATTCCTTCACTTTAACTTTGATAAATGAGATGGAACATAAGTGATTGTTCTTATGAATATATCTAAACTTTAATGGTTGGCTTTGAAATCATATATTTTATGTTACAGCTTTAACACCCAGAATAGCGTTAAACGTAGTGGGTATCCTCATTACGGTGCTACAAGATCTGCCGGAACACGCTGACGTAGTTGAAAAAATACTATTCGACGATGAAAACTTCAACTTTCTTAAGCTTTTAGAACAGTCTAGTGACGCCTTAAGAATGAGAGTATGTATTCTTATCAGTTTACTTTGCACGTTTTCGTGCACAGCGTTTTCAGCTGCGATGGAGTCGAAATGGACGAAGAAAGAGAATGAAAGACTGGAAGCTCTACACAGCCATTGTAACGTCACTTTGAATAGGGCGGCGCGTCTAGCCACTAAAGAGCTTAGTAACATGCCGTTTTATTTGAGCTAAAGGGAGAAACTGAATATTTGTCAATGACAATGACTCGTTTTTAGAATATAACCACTGTCAGATTCCTTTGTAGTTAATATTAAAATGATTTTTCTTTTCTTAGTATGGATAACACTAAAAATTTTAATGTCAGATTTTTCAATTTTCACGTTTTAGTTATAATATAATAACATTATAAATTTATATTTACATTGTCATCGAAAAGTGATACATTACATTATAACGCTGCGTAAGAACAGATGTTCTTCCTCCTTCTCCTCCTTCCGGATTTATAAACTTCCTACAGCAGTAAAGATTTACTGCTGTAGGAAGTTTATAAATCCGTTGCTTACTATTAGTGTGTAGTAATATTATAAAGAGAAAGTATCTATGTATTGTATTTTATAGATCTGGAGAAAGTATCTATATACTATCCTTTACACTTGAATCTAACCATAAAATGTGATATTTAAATATTTATATAATATAAAACAGTTAAAAGGAAAATATGCAATAATTATTATCTAAAAGTTGTTAAAACTAATAAGTGAATTTGTTATTCTTTTAAAAACACATCTTAGTGTAGCTATTAAGCGTATTACTCTTATTCAGCTAATTTCAAAGCTTAAACTTTTAATAAGTAAATAGTGAGAACCTAATGTAAATTCTCTGTTCTCCATATACCATCCGTTTGTAGATGCTGTTTACTGAGTACAGTATACATCGTCGCAGTATACACTGTCAATTGTACTGCGGCATTGGGGGGCATCCAAATATTACGTAACGCAATTTGGGGGGAAAATATCTTGTAAACATTACGAGTTTATGACGCGTTAAAGCATTTTAAAGGGGGGTCGAGTAATGCGTTACGCAACATTGTTTTGTTAATTTAAATAAAAGCCAGTATCGAATTAAAATCTCGCTAATGGCTAACCCTTATCGTTTCTACGTACAGCGTACGTTATTCGCGGTAAGAACTCATCTCATTTAATTTCATGTTAAATTAAATCACAGGCTCTAGTGTACTGTGCTGACAGTAGGTGTTTTTTTAATTAATTCACTTGTTTTACCTTTTACTTGATGTTACCTAATTTTTAGAGAGGAGACGTGGGGAGGGGGATTGGTGATACAGGAAAACGTTACAATGAAAGCCTTACATGGGTTGATGGGTCAAAAATCATCAAAAATATACTATACATATATAATACATTAATAACTATTTTTAGTTAGATAAACAACCAATACATGGAGCCTGTGATTTAATTTAACATGAAATTAAATGAGTGGACATTTAATCACATACTACAATATGTGTGTTGGAAACTTTGCTTTTATTCCATTTGAGTCACGAATATAAAAGATGTCATATGTCGAAATTATTTTTCGCAGAATTTTTTGTGATTATAATTAATTAGCATTACAAAAGTTTTTCCACATTAGTGTTAGCATGTTGAATCACAATTTATATTATGACATGCATACCATTACCATAAATTGTGCAACATGTTCGAAAGTTTTTTTTGTTATCTATACTAATATATCAATGATCTCCGAGAAAATAAATTAACTATGAACAGGTGTTTCTTATTTTTGTCTCATATCGGTCAAAGTATTCTGATATAATAGTGAACTAACGGCTAACGACAAATTCTAAAAAGTGAAAAGACCCGTCTCAATAATTTAAAACTAAACGTAAACGTTACTGATTAAAGTATTGCACTTATGTTAGTATCTATAAATTAGATACCCATACAACGGTCAATGAACTCGGTTGCACTATTAAACTGGTGGCAATTCGAACATACAGCCTGCAATGACGTCATTCAACGAGGTAAAGCAGAGGGAGTGGTAACTACTTTGTCAACTTACTGTGGCTATATAACTAGCGGTCCTACAAACGATTTCATTATTTACATAAATATATACATTCCATGTCAATGATTTTATTAATTTACAAATGCTACTATATCTAAAAATTTACTTATTTTTATTTTTATATTTATTGTATTACGAATCTTTACAATGTCTAACTCTGTCAAAACAGTGTATGTGCATTGTATTTAAAAGAAAACTGTGTGCCATATTGTATCGTATCTATAATAAATTAATTGTAATTACTGCATTGTTATTTTATTTTTTTAACATTTCTTGTTTCTTAACGAACAAGTAGTGACCACAAAGTATGCATACGTCGTGTTTGTAAACATTTAAAACGACGAAATCAACGCGAATTAGCCAATCCATATGCCACTGATACAAACATTTCAAAATCTCAGGATCAATGACCGCTGAATGGTGTACGGCGATTACAAAATATGATAACGTAATTTCGGGTTAAACCACGACAAGTGCGATAATGCTAGTATTGCATCTTGTGCAATCAATCGGGCTTTATTTATTTACTATAACTGTTGTGGCATTACGTTTGCATCAAGATCAAGAACCTACCTAAATGGCAGGCTCGTTCAATTTGTTGTTTATTTTAAATGTGAGCGTTGCACTTTATGGTAGTTAGTAGAGTTACATAAGGCGGGTGATCGGCCGGCCTCGCGCCGGTCGCAGCGTGCATTCACCGCCTATAATATCCATATTCAAATTGTCCAATGCGTATATAATATATTATCGCCACTCCTACACTAAGTGGTCACTACGTGGGTAAATAGCTAAATCCGCATACTCACAGATTCGTTTGGCAGTTGCAATGCAAGAATTTAAATGATGAAGATATTTCAAAATATTATCTTATATATATAAATTTATGAATTTGTTTATTACAATGGTTGATGTTATGTGGCGTGACTAACTAAATTAAGTATTATAATGAAATAAGCCACTAAGAAGAAGTTAAATTTGTTTTTTGTGATTAAGTTACCTTTACATCTGGTTTTATACTATAATGATGCAGATCATTAGGTTGGAACATAAACAACCTCAAGGTTTTTCAAGGTAGTATACTTCGTCATTGACAAAGCCTTCTCTAAGAGTAAGGTTAAATAGGAACCTTAATAATAGTAGGTACCTATACTTAATGCGCTCGTTAGTACTGTGTAAATGCTATGTCATTTGATAAACGTATAATTTGAAATATAACTTTGAAATCATAATAAGATTGAAGCAAAACATTAAATATATAAAAAAACTTACGCACATGCTAAGAATCTAGTGCTACGAGAATAAATGATTTTAAATAATCTAGCTAAGGAACTTGTAGCTAGAATTTAAAAATGTTGTGTTAGATCGTATCCGTTCCGTATATCCGTTAGTCTAAGATACATCGCATTAATCGTTTTGATTGAACTCACTGACCCTGTTGTCAGAGCTATCTCGGGCTACCACTTAGCTCACGGAGGAGAAAACACAGGTAAAAGATAGTTACACATAAAACTACTTGTAATATTTATCCAAACACTTTTAATATTACCTAGTATATATAGCCCACACGTTCGTTAGCGTGGACTATGATCATTCCTACCCGATTTTAATTATTTTGGCTTATCAATTATGATTCTACACCAGGTGTTTCAAATCCTTGATTTTATGTATCAAATGCTGAATAACTTTAGTTAAGTCAACTTTTCCTTATTTCGTATAACTGGATGGACATTATGGCTTATAATGAGATGTTCCAGATCTTGGATTTAATATGTGAATGAAAAATGCTCATCACCCGCACAACTTTTACTAAAAAGCCTTTTCTTATTTCTTGAAGTAAGCAAATAATGTAAATTAATCTATTGTAATTCTACATCAGATGTCTTTTGAGATCTTTGATTTTGTACCAATATAAAACACTTATCATGTTCAATTTTTTTGTTATGACAACATTTAATTATTTATTATAATTCAGCTGGACTGCTTTCCTTCTCCATCAAGTCTTTGAATTAAATTTAAGCTTAGATCTTGCTCAGATCTAATAGCTATATCACAGAAAAGTTTCATTCACATCCATCCAGTAGACGCAAAGATGCGTGTGCGTGTACAAACAAACAAACAGACAGATAATATTTATTATTACATATATCCATAGATATTTATTAAATAGTACTTGGATATTATCTCCTAAAATATCTGTAACACTTGTTTAATTCCTCAAAATAAATCTGTACGTAGAGATTTATATGTATTACTAATAAATTATCTTTAGATTATCTGTTAGTAATTTGTGAATATAAAATTTATTTTCATCACGTTATCAAGTTATACCATTATTATTAAAGTTCGTCAAGTTAACAAATGTGGAAATTTTCCAACCAAATCCTGTACAATTCCAATCTAGATAGTAATAACGTTCTAATAAATAATTTGATATAACGTAGGAAAATTTAGTGACGCATTGGAAATACACCCAGAAATTATTGGGGCCACTTATTGCGCATTATGCAATTTCCAGTTTCCTTATAACATCACTCAATTTGATAATGTTTCGACAATTACCCTTACTATATTTTATATATTCAGTTATACCTAATGCTGCTTGACTAGAGTTTGTGTTTATTGATATATTTGCACTTGTGACATGTTAATGTCATAAATTTTTTTTAATGATTTTACACACTTAATAACGATTCAATTGGTTCATTCACATTTTAATCTGTGGAAAATAAAATAAAGTCCTCACTTTTACGAAGCCTTAAATGGCTTTTCCTGTATAGGTACTGCGTAATGTTTTCTTATATACTTAAAATAATTTCTGGTTTTTTTTAGCAATATATTAAAAGGAGGCTATTACTAGTAATTAAAATTAAGTTCACAACATGTTTCACATTTCTGCTATGTAATTTATATATTATAATTTATAAAAATAAGAATGGCGTGTGAGATCAGATACAATATAACATGAATGAGCACGCACGTATAATATAGAAATGGACCTAATCAAAATGTATTCATCGTAATGGACACTTCATATAAAATATCTAAGTATATCTGGAAGGACTTCTGTGAATTGAAATATTTTGCGTCTATGACAGATGACAGCGGAAGTCAAATGGGAACCCTACGACAATGTAACATGAGGTACACTCGACACATGTAGTTTCAACATAAATAAAAATATTTTTAATATAAATAAGAATATTTCAACATAAATAAGAATATAGTACTTGTAGCTGAAGTCCATGACACTTCACATTGACGTCAAAAGCTAGACACAATTTACACTTAAATTAAAATAAAAAAAAATCTTCTGTATATCATCTTGTATATCTTTTGGGTACACGAAAATCTTCTGTATATCATCTTGTATATCTAGTGGTTACACGATTTTACGGGCAGTTCAAATACTTTTACTAATACATGATTCAAGTTGGGGCAAGAGTCTAAGAGAGAGTTAACTTAGATTTAGAGACGTCAGGTGATTGGATTTATATTTCGAATCATTGCTTATAAAGTAGCGGATCTTAACACCGCAGTTTACCAAAACAGTGCTGGACTAACACTACTTAAAAGTGTTGGGCATAGAACCCGTACTCATCATGTATACCAATCACAATACTAATCAGGCATTGTCGCATTGCGCCTCGATGACCTCAAAAT
This sequence comes from Dione juno, assembly GCA_037127375.1. Lineage (NCBI taxonomy): Eukaryota > Metazoa > Arthropoda > Insecta > Lepidoptera > Nymphalidae > Dione > Dione juno. The sequence goes on along the minus strand of JAXRJS010000041.1, from coordinate 8,176,748 downwards.
TAAACAAAATTAAAAAAATTACCGTTATTCTTACAAAATGATGAAACGTTTTGCTTAATTTAAAATTTGTTTAAATAAATATAGGTACGTTTCCCAACTAAGAACACTTACGTAAGTACCTACAAACTTACAAAGTAAATATGAGAGTAATGACTGTATATAACAAAGAAATATTAAGCATACACAATAACGTACAAAAATGTCCTTGTGTCCGAATTTTATCTTTAGATTTCGTATCTAGGCTCGCGATTGCGGTAGTTTCAAACGATAGTGAATAGATTTTGATAATCTCACGTGCAAGCTGAGCACGTTGATATTTGCGCGTTTGCAGTGGGTTCATTGACCCACGTATTCACTGTACCATTGGGTCATGAGTATTTTGACAACGCAGCGCGGAAATTATCTAATCGGCACGCGGTCGCGAGGACGTGGGGCCAACGACACGGGGACCGTTCGCAGCGGCTCTTTAAGCGAGTCAACGAAAGTGAAATGTGAAATGAGTACACTACCGATATTGTCGAGGCGGACAAAATTATTCAGAGGACAGTGGGTGTGATTGCTAAGCCATCAATTGAGCAGCTGTTGCCTTCTAACTTTCCCATTTTAAATATTGAATTCGATATCATTATATTTTTTTTTAGCTTCACGCTGTAGCTCGCTCATAGCAGGGTAGGCAGAGGAAACTTTCAACCTAGTGCTAGGACAGTCCATTCCCCGTTATAAATAAACGTAATTTTACTCATGCATGTTTTTATCTAACGCGGAACAGGCACTAAATTTATATTTTTGAAGGAAGTTACGTGTTAAAGATTAAAATAATGTTTTAACATAAAATATGAAAAATCAAGATAATACGGTATTTACGTATGTACCTGCCCTACCACAATATATTATTATTTTTATAAAATCGTTTTTTTTCTGGAGCGGACAAGGACCGAACATTGACGTTCTCTGAATAATACAAAGGTCGTCGACCGCTCAATATTGTACCAAGATTGTATATCATATTGGATTCATACACTTGGTAACCCACATATTGATATAGGCGCGGTAAAACTTTGGGTTGAACCCAAAGTATATTACAACGCTGTAATAATTAATATATATATATTTTTTAACACGATTACTCTATATTAAATTAAGATAAAGTTTTACATTTCTAATATTGATGTGAACCTTTGTGACGCAATTCAAACTCTTTTACAAAAACTATTAGATACGGTGGTTAATAGAAATTTAATAGTAATTTAGCTTGGTAGAAATTTAACGTTATATTCAACCAATTCACGCACAGCGCCTCTGACAGAGGCGGAAGAAAAATAACTAAATGACTCATTATTAGATAAAGAAAGTGTATTTTGAAATCAACGAGAACTCTCACATAATACATTTTATTCTAATTTGCCTTATAGACATAATGGATACGCATATCTTTATGGGTCTGGAATGTTACTATAAAATAATTGCTAATATTTAAAAAAATCATTTTTATTATGTATAGTAACAGTGAATCGAAGTTTCATTTTTTTAATGTTTTCGCATCTCACGCACATTATACACACGTATAGATACCTATACGTTGTGCGTACGTTGTACGTGTTACACAAAAAAGGTCTCATTTAAAAGTGTTCAGCTGTGGCGTCATCAATCATCAAGAGTCTATTGTTACCCAAGGTTATTTTTCGTATTGGAGGTCTTTAACGAAATTTGGTTATCAAATAAAGAAAAATCTCGTTACGATTGATCGTTTTTTATATTAAATGTACGCATAAAATCTTTATTCTGATCTTCCTTGAATGAATGTTTATAATGAAAAGTCATTGAAATCCTTTTAATTATTTCATTGTATTTACGGAAAATATTATATAACTTCTATTTTATCAAAATATTATTTTATCAAAATATTATTTTTTTTTAAATTTTAACTCTTATGTCATAATACAATTTTTATAAGGCCGATGACCCTCACATTAATCAATACTAGCGCACTTAAGTTGCAAATGTGTGCTAAAATTGCTATAAAAATTTACGTGAATATGTCGGCGAGCTCACAGAAACATGAACCGTAGAATATTACTATTCTGAATAGAACACTTTAAGCATACAGACTCGAAAATAATATACACGTGGTTGTTGTGCTGAGGAAAACAAATTAATCAATCGGTTGTAAACGACCGTCCTTGCTGGAACGATGAACCCGGAACGCTTAGTCCGTTATTGATAATACTAGATATTATTTGAGTACTCTTACGTAAGTCCTTGATAAAGTGACCTTCGCGGTCAATGCCTCATTGAATGAAGTTAATGACATATATCTAGTTTGAAATGCTAGAGACACGTTTGTTTAAGATCATTGCACTATTACGTAAAAAACCTTGAAGTACATACGTTTTATTTACATTTTTTTATTTTATTTATTAATATCAATAATGATTTTAACCCTATTATATTTTTTTCATATTAAATTAATTACATATTAAATTACATATTAATTTTTACATATTAAATGAAATTAATGTTTCGATACATTATGGCGGCTAGAAAGCTAAAATTTCGCTCAGGATTAAGCTTTCACCTGGCGCGTAAACTTTTATGATATGCTACGCCTTTTAAGAAATGTTAATTTTAATTTAAATGTATTATATATATATATATATATATATATATATATATATATATATATATATATATATATATATATTGCTAATACTATGTATGTAAGTATATTACAAAATTTGCCACCATCCACATCGGGCCTGAGCCAGCTGTTAAGTCGGAGAAGTTTGGATCCGTTATGAATGAGTCTGGAGGCATCGACCACGACATCCATGCTCGTATAAATGCTGCCTGGACCGAACGGCGGGAGGCCACAGGCCACAGGTGGTCTGCATTATCAGAAGCTGCCCAAGCTCAAGGAACTGATATACAAAAGCATGCTCCGACCAGTTCTTTTATATGACAGCGAATGTTGGCTCTATCTCGGCAAACTCAGGAGCTTCACGTCACGGAGATGAAGATGCTGAGGTGGATGTGTGGCAGAACTCGGGCTGACCGCATACGCAACACATTCATTCGAAGTAGTCTTGAGCTCCAAGAGCGTCGTCTGAGGTGGTATGGCCACGTTTTGCGCCGGCCTAAGAACTACGTCGGAAGAAAATGCCTTGATATGTCTGTCTCTGAAATAAGAACCCCCGGACGGCCAAGGAAGCGATGGTTGGACGTCATGATGCAGGACATGAGAGCCAATGGACTAACCACTGAGGATGCTCAAGACCGTAAAAAGTGGAGTCGACTAAGTAGGAAAGCAGACTCTGGCAATAGGCCGGGATAATGCTAAGTAGATAGAGAAGATTTGCCTCAGTTTATATTCAAAACATATATATTATATGTTATGTGTCGCCTGGGTTCCTTAAACTAATACGCAATACTTGTATCTTCTTAATAAAATTGCACTAAATGAAGACAAGAAAAGGGTCAATGACGATGGCTTTAACATCTATATTCTTATATAATACTGAAGAGTTAAGTTTGAAGCGATAATTTTAGGAATTACTGATTCGTATAAAAATAAATATGGGATAGTATTCATTTATCGAGGAATGATATAGGCTATATTATAGCACATATATTATTTCTATGTAACCCACTATGCCTGTGGTTAAAATTACCTAGGGCAGTTAGAGTGTGTCATATTTCCCAACCCTTAATTATTCCTATACGATTAGAGGTGTAGCCGTAAGTAAAACATAGTTTATTCTATTACCTAATGGAAAATTTCACTGAAAAATGAATATAATTCTTACAAATTTAATTTGTACCTAAACATTTTAAATTTATTAAAGATAATTTTAATGTCGTAAACACATTACGCATTATGTTTTTAATATTCATGTTCATCAAGGTCCTCGATTTGTGGGACCAAACGCGGATGTTTTGATAGCTTCCGGTATTGTTAATCAATTGAAAAGGTTATATAAGCACAGTAAAATATATATGAATTCGTATTACACTCCGAATTATTTTGAGAATTGTATTACTATGTCATGGTGAGATTAGAACCTTAAATATTTAATTTTAAAATTAAACTTTAATATTCCATTTTAAAGAATAAAGGTTTCTGAAAAGAAAAACTGTTTATCATACTTAACAACTTTGCATTTAGCCAAGACGGCTTCCTTGTAGTTTATCACGGCTTTTACGATGCTATATATTTTTGCAGATGCATTATATATTTTTTTATAGTTTGGCGGAACTATTATAGCTCTACAATAGATATTGCAGATATTGAATTAAATGAAGTCAATGGAAAAAGATTAACAATCTTTTTCAAGAATTTATATTAAATCATATCCATATCAGGTGTGCCAAAGTCAATATTCTTTATAGCCTGCCAAAGCTTAATAGCTAATAGCAGTAAGAAACTTGTTTAAATAAATGATTTATTATTGTTATTATTTATTATTGTTATTTATTATTATTATTAAATTAAAATATATTAAAATATTTCTCTCATTTTACAGGGGATCTGTTTTCTAATGCGGACTTTTGGTCAAACATTAGAAAAATGTATAAATTATAATTAAATGTATATGTTATAATGATAAAAATTTTCTAACAATACGGCATGTGTTCAGAATGACTGCTTTTTGTAATTGGATATATATCAAAGGGTGAAGGTCAAGTTGCTTGAGTGAAGAGTGTAAAGTGATTGGTATAATTCCTGTAGATGAAAGTAAGATTGGAATTGTTTTCACTGTGTTCGCTTGCCATTGTGATTTGAGGTCAATAGATAAATCTATGTATGAACAATGCATGCTACCTGGTCATGACGATGCTTATAATCCGTCTGTGCAATAGATTTACAAGCTCCTGTTATGTGTTGTATCGTTTCGCTAGCCCCATGACAGTGTCTACATAGGTCTATTTGGGTGTCACGAATGATGTGTTTTCTATAATTACGGGTTTCTACTATTTGATCTTGTATGGCTAACATAAATCTCTCCATTTCTGGAAATAGTTCGCCTTTCTTTAACCATGCGTTCGACGCAATTTTGTCGACGATTGGGTTAAGAAGATCATCACGGTGTCTTCCGTGAAGGGATTTGGTTTGCCATACATTCAGTTTCTGTTCTAATGTTATAATTTTTTTCTCTTTCCCCTTCATGTTTAGGTATAGTTAATCTTTGAATGCAAGAACGTGGATGATGCTTTCTAAATTTAGTCATAAGTGTATTGATTGTTCGTTGTAAACTTTGTAAATTAGACTGTGACCAACGTATGATGCCAAAAGAATAGGTGAGTATTGGGACTACAAATGTATTTATTGCTTTTATAGTGTTTCGAGAATTAAGATTTGTATTAAGAATTGAAGTTAATCTTTGTTTAAATTTTTTACTGATTTCAATTTTAGTTTGTTTTTGATGTATTTGTCTAGTTTGTTGATATCCTAAATATCTGTATCCAATATCATTGTCAATTTCCCCAATTTCTTCTCCTGTTTGTAGCTCACATGCATTATGTTCTATTCACCCACGCCGTACTGATTATATTTTACATTTATCTATCCCTAATTCCATTTTAATATCTAAAGAAAAAGTTTGTGTAATATCTGCTAACTTTTTTATACCTTGAAAATTTGATGAAAAAAGCTTAATATCGTCCATATAGATTAAATGTGATAACGTGTAGTGTATCTCTATTTTTGATATTATATCCTTTTTCACTTTTATTGAGCATATGAGATAATGGGTTTATTGATAGGCAAAACCAAAGAGGACTCAAAGAGTCCCCCTGGAATATGCCTCTACGTATAGGAATCGGGTCGGTTTCTGTCACGTGACCTTTATTATTTATTTTTAATTTCGTAGTCCAATTTTGCATATTAAATTTCAGAAAATCTATTATGGCTGGATTTATTTTATACAAATTTAATATATGCAAAAGCCAATAATGTGGCACATAATCGAATGCCTTCTTGTATTCTATGTACATAGTGTAAATATTTTTCTTTTTTGTACGCGCTTCCTTGGAAGCTACTAAATTATGATTAGTTGTTCTTTACATCCTTGACTATGTCTTCAGCATCCTTTTTGCTGTTCAGCTAATATACTATTAGTATCGATATGTTTATAAATCAGTTCTGCAATACATGATGTAATAATTTTGTATATAGTTTGTAAACAAGTTATTGGTCTGTATTTAGCTGGATTTCGGCTGTCAGTTGGATCCTTAGAAAGCATATATGTTATTCCCTGAGTCAAAAATTGTGGCATTGTGTTAGGTGATTTTATAAAGGTATTGATATGTTTAAGTTAGTGTACGTGCAAACTGGAAAGTTTTTTATACCAGTAATTATGGATTCGATCTGACCCAGTAGCCTTCCAATTGTGTGTTTTATTGATAATAAGTTTTAACAAATTATCATCTATTGTATTAAACTCCATCAGAGGTATTCGCTCACATAAGCGATTCTGTTCGTCTATCCAATTATTTTATGTATGTTCAACTGGCACTGACCAAATTAAAGACCAGAAATTGTGAAGTTCTGATGCAGTAGGCGACTCAATGTTTTTTTCCTTTATCATTTGTATTTTGAGCATTATTACTATTTAGCATTATAACTTCACTTAAGTTTTTATAAAACAGTTTTTCGTTACCAGTAAATTGCTTATTGTGCTCTTTTCTCCGTCCTGTTTGTGTGTATCTACGTAATCGGTTTGCTAATGCGCTAAGTTTTTGTTTGAGCGTATCCAAAAATTCTGTAAGTTGTAAATTTTCTGTTTCATGCTGCGTATGTATTTTGTAGTTCAGTTTTATTTTATTGATATGTAATTGTAAGTTGTGATTTCAATTTCCATATATGTATTCTGTAATTCTACCAATTTTAACTCTAAGGTCTTTAATTCTATCTTCTAATCTTATTTGCCATTTTGGAGCATTTTGTTTTCTTAATATTCGCTCTTGATCTGGTTTTATTTTAGTACCATTGTGGATTGCTGCCGTAAATGCTGAGCAATATAAAAGTGTATGTAGCATATCAAAATCAATATCAGTTTGTAAGTGTTTTGGTAATATTGTAAAATTTATAAAGTCAACTATTGCACGGAATTTTTTACTACATTTTTTTTCCTGAACATAATAGCTCTTCGTTGGTCGGATATTCTTTGTTTAGAAACTTGCATATTTGGGAATTTTTCGATGAATTTTACGTGTAATGGTGTAATATAAGCGTTGATATTTGTGGTTTCTAATGATGTGAGAATGAAATACGTGCGTACGATGAATATGTTCATTTCAACTGACCATTTTTTCCGAGTGCGCGTGCTAACTGTGGCGGGCGCAGGCATATCGTCCATATAAGGACCTGCACAACGTCCACAGTGGAATGGATTGACGAAGCAGATGATGATGATGTTGATGGAATGTAAAGTGATGACGTAGGTGAGTGACAAAATGTAGGATGTAGCGATGATGATGAATATGATAATAATTCGGCTGTAACATATTCTTCGACTGGAGTCCGCCTGTTCAACCCCTCGTCGCCAATGGTTCGCATGCTGATACACCCAGCATTGGCTCCAGGTGCGCACCGGCGACCCCCAGGAAGCGGCCGTAAATTATACACTCTTTTTTCCATTTTGTTCATAAAAAGGGGTTTGGGAACTATTAGTTAGGAAGGGTTAGTCCAGATTTTATTGAAATTTGTAAATAGTGTCTAATAACCGAATTATCACAATACCGAATTATTAATTATTACAAGGTCACTTGGCAAGATGTTATTGCTTTATGTTTGTATCTCCTCCCCGTAAGCCCCACCACCGCGACAAGGTCAATTCCCGTGGGGAGTTATTATTATTATTATTATAGCTATACAATTAAATTATGACTAATGATTAAGAAAATGATAACTTCCTCCAGTAGTTCCAAAGATATGCGTGTACAAACAGATCGACAAAAATTTATAATCATAGATTCGTGTTCTATTATAAACTTTTTCAATACCTAAATGATTAAATATTTAATATGTAATATCAGGACATTCCGTTCTACACATTTCGGCCGAGATAGGAAACGTTGCGCCTTGAGTGGCGAGATTAATCGCCGCAATTTGACCATTAATAATAAAAAAATATATACTCTATAGTAGTCAGCTGCAAAGAAGGGAGCGATTATATCATGGTCCCTTATTGTGTACTATAAATAAAAAGGAGCGTGTAGAGAGATCTGTTGAGAGCGGAGCTTTATATAAATATAATTATAATAGTTGTGAATGAATAATCTTTACATAGCATCGACCTTGTAATTTTTAAAAATTCAAAGGGCAGAAAGGAGGCATTGGATGTTATTTAATCAACTTGACCCTAACTGACAAGTTCAAGGATTTAAGGAGTCGTATGATTTAAGTTAATAATATAAATTATATTACATTATATTATAATCTCACAGGAATATTTAGACCATACGAGACAAGTAATTTTGTTAAGTTATCTAAATTCACCCGCTTTGAACTCTGAGTGATCCGAAAATAACAATTAGTAGTAATAGATAATATTTATTTATATTTGTAAGTTATCATACTAAAGTTTTGCGATAAATTATAAAATATAAATTAAATAATTGTTTAGAGGCAATTAGCCATCTTGTAAATAAACACGTTTAAAGCTAAATGAATGTAAAGATGCATATCACGTAGTAATTAGAATTCTTAAGGGCACTTCTCATATAAACACTGCTTGTGCAGTGGTTTGTTGCTTGTCATAAATAAATTTGTAATCAAAGATCAAATATACCCATATTACCTATTTGTTGATCATGATAATAATCTTCGTAACTTCCTTAACAGAATTTTTAAGTGCTAATTAGACCGTACCTTAAGCTTGCCACGTGTAAGTCAACGTGCGAGCCAGAACGCCAAGGTTGTAAGGGATGAATAGACTATGCTATGCTCCCTGCGCTCGCGCATGATTGACGTCAATTCATTTCGACCTCGAAATTCCGTTAACATAAACATAATTCATTTACCCACCTATTCTAATTTTATGCCCCACTGCACACTTGATATTATTTTACGTTTGTCACTGAATGAGGCCACATAATTATTATTTTTATTAAATCTATACTACAATAAAACAGTAAAACAATTTTGTCTGTACATTGAATATTATTACGAAGAAATTATGCAGGGCAATGTAAAAACACTAATATACGAGTCTATGATTCTCTTTAGTACAAGTTCTTGAGCGTGATAAGCATTTTTCAATGAAATTTCTGGAACATCTCATGAAGAAACATTATGTCCAGCTAAACTACATGAAATTCAGAAATGGCGTCATAACAAAAACCATTTAACGTTATGGATATCTTCCATTGACATTTTGATATATAATATCAAGGATCTGGAACACCTGATTTAGAACCAATATAGATGAGCTAAACTAAAAAACAAGAAAAAGTATCCTTAGCAATAATTATGAAGCGTAATGAGCAGTTTTCGTTGTTATGTAAAAATCTAACGAGTGAAATACATCTCATGAGTCACAATGAAAAAATATAGCAGTCCGTAGGGTGGCAAGGATCATAAAGGACAGGTCAACGAAGTTGCGGGCGTCCACTAGTAAAAAATCAATTAGAATTACATTATAGTAGGTATACGCGTATAAATAATTAAGTTCATACATATTTTAAATAAGAATTCCCCAAAAAATAAATAACATAAACAAATATTGATCAAATTTACATAAATAACACCAAAGCTATACAGTATCACAATTTCGATTTTTTATATTAAATATTCATAGCTTTCAACTTCCCAAATCCTACAAAATATGTTTGTTTAAATGTAAGACATTTTTTAAAATTAAATGTAGGAATAATTTGTCTTTTCTCTCTTGCATTAATGGAGTTACAATGATTCCAGTAGAATGAACATTTTCTGCTGTTTTTAACAAGCGGAATTTATTTTACATATAAAATTTACCTACACTATTATGTAAATAATTATGAAGAGTTACTTCACAAAAGATAACATTCAATCAACTTAGAATAGAATAAATAGGTCACGGTATATCATTCAAATGTCTGTTTCCATATGCAAGTGATCTTTTAAAATTTCACATTGTTTGTGGAAACATATTTAGGCATTTGTTTCATTTCAATTAAAATTTTTATATAGCTTTTCTATTTATCGTTCTCTTTCTCTATTGACAACCGTAAACCTCAACACTGTATTTAATACTTTATCTAACCTTCCTTCCGAAATAATTTAGCGGTGGGCATTGCTTGTAAAAATCAAATATCTACGTAAAACCTAATTAAATATAATATGTACTACAAAAATGTTACGTATAATTAATATAAAATTATTAATAAAATATATTTGGCTTATATTTAAATATTTGTCCAAGTTTGTAGGCTTATAAATTAAACTCATAATTCATATATGATTAGAATTTTATTATAATTTATTGTAATTATATTGTTAACGTTGTAAGCTTATTTAAGATTTACTTGATATTAGTCGTTAAATATTACGTAATGATCATTATTTATGCGGAACCTTATAGAGAACATTTTCTTTCAATGAAAAAAAAAATACTTAATAATTTAGTCACGTTACTAATGTTGAAGTGTGGATATAATATATGTATATTGTATACAGCTTTATGTGTGTTGAATAGATTATCACAGTTAGCCAAACAAAAGTACCTATTATTTAAAATATAGCTTTCATATTATGTATGTAGGTAATGAGATGAAAATTTAATTTATCAATGAAATAAATTGATGTTTTTAATTAAATTGATTTATTCTAATTATTACATTTATAAAGGTAAACTACATAGCAATATGTAGGTATTTTATATAATTACATTATATTTATTTATACACGTTTATAACTAGTGATTATAACTGTGGTCAAATGGTAGTACTTTGTCTTTATTTTTAGTTAGGGCGTTTCGAGCGTCCCAGTGTAGCACAATTCACTTCGCCAATGTCACGTTGAATCGAGAACACACAAAGGAGATTGTACAGTAAACAAGAGATAGCATTAAATAAAAGAAGAATTCAGGATAAAATGGACCTACGAGTTGTATTTGACACATGACAGATTCTGAGTGCTAAGAGTAACTTTGTTAAAATCCAAATGATCAGTTTAATGTACAGCTATAGCCTTCCTAAATGAATGAGCTATCTAGATTAGTACCTGTGCCTTTAATTATTTTTAAAATATTATCAATTTATCATATAAGAGTAATATATTGCTTAATTAAAATAAATGTAACACAAGAATCTGTACATTTAAATTAATTGAAATATAGTAGACTACATGAAAAATAATATTATGAAAGCGTGCAAAATGAAATGACGATAGTGACCTTACGCACCGTTGGTTTCGCAAGGGCCATTACGTTACACAACTTATCAATGTTCTTAGTTCGTCATTGTAATTGGACAATTTTTAACTCGAGCATTTCTATTCATGGTGTGTATAATGTATTCTATGCGGTAATCATTGGACCCTTCGTAACTTTTCGGTGTCAAATTTAGAAACTGAGACACCACCGAGCCTCGTGAATCCAAACGTAGTTTGTATGGCGAAATGATTTATGTATTTAAGTTGCCACATACACTATCCTCTCGAATATTTAATTCAGGGCCGTTTAATTCAAAAATTTTGCATTTTATATTGCAAATTATTGCTTGGAAACATAAGTTTTAAAATGTTGTATGCAAATATAACAAAAGGTTGGCCTCGATCATATATATATATATATATATATATATATATATATATATATATATATATATATATATATATATATATATATATATATATAATATCTAAAAATAATATTGATATGCGCTTTACATTAAACATGAAAGAGCTTAGTTAAAACGTCTGTAAATTGCAGCAAGCGTGCAAGGCGACCCCGGCATTGAGAACTTGATAAGGAAAATGGAATAAATCTCTGCAACTATTATGCATTTAGCGTTTTGATTACGTAACTATAGATAGCTGCTGCTCTATCTTTAATAATCTGCCAACCATAATTTGAGTATAAATTATCATTTTGTCGAATTCATTCTACAGACATATAGACTGCACTTTAAGGAACATAAAACAAATGAAAATAGTGGTTAAAGAAAAACGAAAAGTTTAAATTTTAAAGTTATAAATAAGTATGTAGTACATATGCAACTATATATGGTGGTAATAGCTAGCTGGCTAGTCACCTAAATTAATAGATGACTATTTATTTTATTCTAATGAAGTTATAAAAGAGCTTCACAAAGAGCATAATGCTAGTATTTTAATGTAAAATATCATAAAATAGATACATATATTATAATTAAAGAAAATATTTAAAATGTTATATATTTCAAATAATAGAAGTAGTGTAACGGTTTTCATAAAATAAATCTAGATAACAGTTGTCTATGTCAAGGTTAGCAAGTGAAAGCATAATAATAATGGTTTTTATATTTTTGATACTTCAGTATATTTAAAAAAAATGAAGAATTTAATAATATTGTTGAGAATAGTTTAATAAAGCTCGACTAATGCAAATAGTAATCACAATTTTTGTAATAAAATTTCTACAGGCGTCTTTACTACTATGTATTCGTAAATCATATCGCAAATAATTTATGGATTCAATGAAGTGTTAAATATCACATTTGAGACCATATTTTCTCTTTTAAAATCATTGTGGAAATCTTAACAAACTTAAGTGAACATGACGTTACATCATTTAAAAAATATGTTTCCGTAAAATAAAAAAAATATATATTGAATATTTAAACCATTGTTGGACAACTCAACGCGAACGTGTCAATAAACTAATTCCGCTACCTTTGTAACCTACACGCACTTAAATCATGCTTATATTAATATAGAATTTTAAACATTATAATATACATTGTAAGAATATCTTACTACTTATTGCATCGCCTAATCGGATGGCACAGATAATATATTATATATACATATACCTAAAGGTATAATTAATTATTAATATGGGTCATCTCTTACGCCTTACAAGGCTTAGTATCAAGTAACATTTGGAAAACCGCGACGTAATTTATTAATACAATGTATAAGAAAAAAATATATGAATTAGTAAATAGAATAGGTATAAAGCAGTACCAAGTAATAAACTACACAGTCTGCCATAAATACTGTTACAATAAATAAAATATATAACTTTCCATATGTAAATATGTTATTTCATCTTTGCACCAGCAAGAAAAGTTTTAAATTAAATAAATGAAAAGTGAGTTTAAGTATTTATGAAATACATTTTGTAGCGACATTGAAAATGGCTCTCTGAAAACGTAAATTAACTTATTATTTATGTAGATAATTAGCCTTAAGAGAATTCTGTAGAAGAATATGAAATAAATTAAGCTTCACTGATTTTAGCTATTATTAAAAATCCTAATATCCACCTTATTGAACTTTAATATTAACACAATTATAGGTACATACATACATTGATGCCTTTAATTTTTATTTTATTACAGAGCACTTAGCGGCATGGCCACGACCTTTAATGTTCTGTATTCATTTCTATCAATAGAACAATTCTAATGACAAACAATTACGTCCTTTTGGTTGTCAACATTCTGACGATATGCACTTAGGTTAAAAGATGGCCGTAGTTATTATGTTTATGTATACAACTCACAATGAGGTCAATGGCGGATGTTTGTCAATATTAAGATGCCTTTATCCGGCCTATAAGGTATATATCTTTCTTTCACAGGTGCAAATAATATGATTTATACAAATATTAAACAATATAAAAAATAACATTATATAAACATATTTTTAGGTCTAAAAGGTCAGAACGAAATGCCGAACATTTCCCTCTTCCTACCTTGCGGTAAAAGCATGATCCAATTTTTTCAGCTTACTTATTTATAAACGGTCATTATTTATATTTCAGAGCATTTGGTTGAATTTGGTTTCCATTATGCTCCAAGAAATAGCGTTTGTCACTGGTATAATATGTACAAATGGGTATAAAAATATACAAAATCGTGCTGATTTAATTGATGACATTAGTTTTAAAAATATTACAATTTATAGGAAAGGAAATTTAGCCATTCTGATGCCTGTTCCAGAATGATACGGAGAGTGTTGATCGGGTCCGTACATGAGCGGTTCGAACGTAAACCAGCCTGCTCCTTGCGAAGAAGAGGGGATCCACGGCCCTCGACAGTCTGTCTAAGATGATCTTACAGAATATTTTTGAAGAAACAGGGAGCTCTTCGGCAATCCAGATCATTTTAATAGGAGACGTCAGAACACTGACTGCAAAAGATAAGTCGGCTTGCAGCATTTCCGCAGTTATCAGATCGATTCCTGGTGCTTTGCCTAACTTCAAAGATCTGACCGCCTTCGCAACTTAGGAGGATGTCGGCGGGTTTGTGTTAATTTCAAGAAGCCGGACTGGTGGGGAACTGGCTTGCAGTGTATCGGGCGTCGTTGTAGCTGACAAACGGAAGACCTCTTCAAAGTGTTGGTGCCAGCGTATTAGCTGCCCTTCTGTCGTCACAATAAGCTGCCCGTCCTTCGACTTCAACGGCTTCTTCTTCGACTTTCTGTTACCTGCCAAGGTTTTAGTAGCATTGTACAACTCCCTCAAGTTACCGGTGTTTGCAGCTTGTTTAGCACGATTGGCAATACCGTCAGGCCACTGTCTCCTATCTTTGCGGGTAGTGCGATAGATTTGTTTACGTTTTTGACGGTACTGAGTGTTAAGTTCGGCTTGCATGGCATCGTTGTGGGTCTCAAGCAGTCTAAGGTAAGGCTATTAAATATATTTTAACTTCCATGCAACTTTGATGAGCTTTTAGCTTAGCTTAGATTGTATAATAGCTAATAAAAATAGTAGAATAAAATGAAACATAATTAAATTATATTTTTCTGATACGTGATTAATTAAAGACTATGAATAATTCATTCAGAAGATAAATAAGTATTGCACGGGCACTGTCCAGGATCAATTACTTGAAATTAGCATGAGTAGATATTAACTGGGGCTGGGCGTGGGACGCTTCGAGTTCGATCCCCATTCGGGCATATGAATATATTTTAATTTACCCGCTATGGTGGAGAAGGTGTGGCGTTGAGTTACGCCACTATAAACGAAAATAGAGTGTTTTAAAACAAGGTTCCCTCTGTTTACTCTGCTTTTGTGGTTGAAATTGAGTTCATCAAATGTGGCTTCTAGGTTCTATTGGAGGTAAAACGTAAAAAGTACCAATATATTATATTGAGGGACTTTAGGCCATCGTGGCGCGGAGAGACAATGTATGGTTTTAAGCATTAAGGTTCAGTGATCGATCTATCATGGGAATTAATTATTTTCATTTCTCTTCTTGGTAAAATGCGGCGAATGCCGCCATTTCTTAGGCGATGTCGTGGAATAGGGCGCAAAGTAAAGAACATAGTGTTCACACCAGGTTCTCTCTGCGCATATGCGTTATTAAGCGAGAAGGCAAATAATATCAGATAATTTATGAAAAAATGGTATGTAATATGAATATATGATTTTAAGACTTTAAGTCCTTATGTACACATTTTTCTTTGAGAGTAAGTACTTGGAGGAATTCCAATGATGATGTCTACTTATTGAGCTCTTACAATAGTAAATTATCCTTGTCCATTTACATGTATATTATAAGTATTCTATGAATGTATATTTATATCTGTATATATAAATAGATATAATATGTGTGTGTATAGTTATATGCATAATATAAACATTTTATATATATATGTATTTAATATATTATTATACTTATTATTTATTATTGTTTATGTTTTTTTTACACATGTAATGATAATATTTTGATTCTATCAAAAGAAAACATTATTTTCTCTTTTTTTCGCCTATCTTATTATCATCTCTCTCCTCATCTGTTTTTGTTTGTATACAAAATAAAAAAATATTGAATTCTTTTTTTGTAAGCCCTGGCCTTATTGATATTATTACTGAAACTTCCGTAACGTTACATACAAATAAGGAAATCGTGCTTTAGCAAAAGTTCTTCAGCCTGATGGACACTCTTTGTTGACACTTATAAACCAAGGACAAATTATTCAATATATATATATATATATATATATATATATATATATATATATATATATATATATATATATATATATATATATATATATATATTATAAACCATATATCATATATAATCATAACCAATATATCATAATTTATTATAAACAAAATAGTGATTTATTATAAAAAAAAAATATTAAAGTGTTGTCTTTTATGTGAATATTTTAATAAATCTTGTTTCTATCGACGTTCCGCCATGATTAGATCGCTAATCATTTATTTATAAACGTACGCAAGGTACCGCCATCAGTATTAAATGTGCCTCCGCATATATATTAATATGACCAAGCACGTGCATGCCCACGTGATGTAGAACAAAAGTATGTTGTACTATGTTGTTTGACTTTGCTTTATGTGATAAACATCGTAAAAATATCACGTACAAACAAGAAAAAATCACTTTCTCTCGTTCGGCTAATTTGAATTGAAGTATTTACGATAAAAATAAATCACAATAGAAGCGCCATCGTAGCGTTTAGGCAATGATTATTTTGTGGAAACCGGAAAATCAATTTGACTCTCAATAATATATTGTATCGCTGTATTTATATTACATAGATGTTTATTATGCATACATAATAATAATTGTAATATAAACAATACACTTTTTCTTTGTATTATTTGACTTTTGTTGGTTATTAAAGATAATCAAAAAAAATGTAGATTTGTAAAATTAATAAATAATTACTTATAATATAATATTTATCTACTAAAATGTATTTATCATAATATCTATTTTAATTGATTGACATGTTTCATCTTATTTCAAATAGATGCCACAATTATAAATAAAAAAAAACATATTGCTAATCAGAAAACGTCTATGCATCAGTTGCTACAGTAGAAATAAATGCACTAGATTGCGCAACCGCATGACGTCAGAAGGATAATAGTATTCGCCTTGACCTTAGGCTAATGTCAGTATGGCGCCGGCCGGTGTCTGCGCGCGCCGGTTATGCAACATATTCGCTAATGACACTCACGGGAAATGCAATGTACATTACATGTTATTGGTACCAGCAGATATTAATGCCGACCAAGTATAATTGCAATAGACGCGTGTTTGTTCGAAACTATGCCTTGAAGCGAATTCAAATTCAAATCTTATTTCAGCGAAATATATAAAAATAAACTGTAGTATTTACCAAAATATACTAAAAATCGTCTCAAATTAAGAGGAAATGCAGCACGTAATAAAATACTGTATTAGAAGAAGGAAGGAAGAAGATTGAATAATCAAAAAAAACACTGGACAAATTAATAATAATTAATTAATATTGATTTGATATAAAAACATTTAAAAATATCATTAGTAAATTATAAAATTAATTGTTACAATTTAGTATCTTTATTGCTATAACTACGTAAACGAATTTAATACGAATTAAAATAAAGTATTTCAATGTTTGAGTTGCCTTAGATATATGTAATATACATATATACAAATTATATACCTATATGTTGATACCTATTCTCACACTTTTCGTGGATGACATAATTATATCTTATAAAGAGTAAATAATAAAATAAATCATGAATAAAATCGATAAAATCATTTAAGTAAATTAATTAATCTAAAGTAAATAAAAACTACGTAGTATATTAATAAAGATGTCAAGGTGACCGGGCATCTCGACTAGGAAGCTCATGTATCATTATTCATTAAACGTTGACAACTGTAAATTATATAAATCGCTCTTATATTGCTGTTTACTACTCGATGTTTGTTCCAGTGGCAATCGTTTAAAAATATAATACCTAAGATTTCAATCTCTTATCTGTCCTGCTATATTGCGGACACACATGTTACATTTATGTGGACTTTAAAATATAGATCCTCATATAGATTGTATGGTAGAATACAACTTGAAAATGGCCATTAAAGATAGATGCGGTGAAAGATAGACGAAGCGGTGAAACCCATCATCCCCACTTGCCTATCCGCAAAAAATATTTTTTATTTTAATTATGTTAAATTAAGTAATATAATTATGTTAATTACTAAGTAGTAGTTGTTGTTGTTTATTAACTAGTTGGCAACTTTTACAAATAACTAAAATCTTAAGGATAGAAATATTATCATGTAGTCATGACTATATGATAATATTTCTATCCTTTTAAGTCTGAGGGATGTCAAAGAAACGAAAAAATATATATTTGATATTGTAATTAATGCAAGGATGCAAGGGAGTACAAACTCATCTCAGTGCTCCCAGTCAATCTCAACTGCACGTTGTGCATCCTGCGGAATAGCGAACGAGGCTCTGGCGACCGATTCATGGCGGTATAACCATCCTATTTAGACGTAGTTAAATATAGATCGATAGTAGTAGGGATTCAGGAGTTCTGGCCCACCCATCTGGTCCCCAAGGGGAACTCCTGCATCCTATCATACTACCAAAAACGGGTGACGTCGGCCATCGCAGCCTAAAAAAAAAAAAAAAAGTTTGGTATCATTTTGGGGGTTTCCGGGGACGCCCAATCGATTGCTGCTATCCGTTTTGTGATATCTCTTCACGATCCTGACATACGTTTTTTGGTTTTGGTTCTCTTAATTAGCTTAATCGCTAATTAAGCTTAATTAGCTTAATTACTTTATTTGTGTCAACTTCGAAATCGCAAGGTAGCGCTAATGAGTCACACTCCTTATCGCACCCGATGGTTCTAGCTAATAAAAACAACAACATGTCTTACTTTACGTTTATTCAAAATATTGTTTAAACAAAATATATAGCAATATATCATTCATTACAGTGTCGTTTATATTAAATAATTTGGTAAAATCCAGCATGCTCCTACCCTGAAATTTATAGTACAAATACACTAAGCAGTATTCGCCACATACTGAAGTCCAATCATCTTGTATTCTTTTGACATTGAAATCCCATAGTCTACAATTCCTGTTCAGGAAAGTTCTATGATATAAAGTATTGTCCAACTTTGTTATTGTCTATGTGAATGGCTACCCAATGTGAACCAGGTTGCGTATCTGAATCCAGATTACTTATTAAGAACGTAGGCGTTTGGGTACGAAAGGGCAATCTGTTCGCTGCGTACACATTATTTTGTAGAGACCAATGAATTTTAAATAAGCATTCCCTGATCTCAATGGTGTTCATGTTTCTAACTTGTGCTATCTTGTTTCTAACTTGTGCTATCTTGTTTCTAACTTGTGCTATCTTGTGAAGATTACTCTTGTTAATGCTCTGTGGTAATTTCAGAGATGACTATTTAAAGGGACTTTTCAATAAAATAAATGCATGTTATAATATAATATTTTTATTTATGAAATAAACACATTTATTCTTACGTTAGTACATTACAACTAGCGCATAATATTTATCCTATGTTAACTACTATAGTCTACGATAACATTGCGGTTCTTATCTATTTCAATAACATTATCGAACTCGGCATACACAATACAGTTTATAGTTTGAGATAGAGATGATTCAAAACGAACTTCTAATCTTACACTTCCATTCCTTATCAAATTCCAATGACTTGATGAGTTAGCTGATAAATCAGGAGTTAAGTCAAAAGCTAGTAAACAGTAACCTTTAGCATACTGTTCCCTAGATATCCCATTGCCTTCGTTAAGAAAATGTATACCCGTTCCTGAGAATAACGTATGATAGGCTGTAGTGAAGATATTATTCTCGAACGATGGTTGTAATGCTTTCGAAGGTATTTGCTGACCATCGATATACAAACAAAATGAACTCATATCATAATTCTCAAAATTAAAGGGATTTTTAATCAGACTACCATTAAACGCTGCGTTATTAACAAAGCCAACAATGCATCGTTTAGGAACCCGCCCTAGAAAAATATTATCCAGTGTTTTTCCCTGAACTCCTGATGGTATGGTTAAAACTTTAACTTTAGCTCGAGTGATAGGGTATTTACCTGTAGTAGAGGCTAAAACTTTTTGGTATGCGAGTAAAACTATTGGATTGATTCGAGCTCTACGGACAATGAGAGTAGCATCTACAATGCATACTTTTAACTTTAAATCATTCGAAGAAGCCATTAATATGATTAATATTGTCATAGTTTGTTGCTGGTATATGACTTTTATAGTAAGCTGTGGAAGGTTGACGTTCATTTGGCATCATCATCATTTTTTTTATGTAAACAACATTTTCATGTTCTTGAACAGTGAACATTGTACATGGATATTGGAACTCAACAACACCAACACACCACTCCCTTTCGAGTATTATGGGTTTTGGTAATTTAGTTGAAGAGAGGGTTGTTTTGTTATCTGGAAAGTACTCCATAGAACTAATGCTAAGTAATGTTAAATAAAAATTTTCTTTTATCATAATTGTCTTAAAGTGGAAGCCAAAATCCAAGTATTAAATTTATCTGGATAACCTTCCCACTTCACTAACACTTTCTTTCTGTTACCGGAGAAGCGAGAACCGATAATTTTATCTATTTTATAGTTTGAAGTGGGGTTATAAATTACTTTTTGAAGTTCTCTTTCATAAAAAGTTCCCACAATTGTCTCATTTTGTAAATCTTTCAATGTATAAACCACCCACTGTGACCTATCTATAACTGAAGATATAATGAAAATTTCATTGCTCCAATTAGATTCGTAATCTTTTTGAAATACATGCTTATATTTTGTGATTGTCACATGATCACCAATATGAAACTTTGGTATTGGAGTATCAGGTGAATTTTTCATATTTCTACCCCTGTCATATAAATTATTCCAAACAGTCATTATATTACTTGGATTCACTTCACTTGGACACATGAATGAATAAACCACCCACGGTGACCTATCTATAACTGAAGATATAATGAAAACTTCATTGCTCCAATTAGATTCGTAACCTTTTTGAAATACATATTGGAATACTGGAATACTGGAATGATAACCATGATTATAAGCATGCATTAGGTCTTGTAAAAAATCTATGTATTGATATGTATTTTTATGTGTAAAATATCTCCACATTTTCATTTTAAGTGTTCTCTGAAATCTTTCTACAATACTTGCTTTGATATCAGGATTATTTGTAGTGTAATAATTAATATTTTTACTTTTAAAGTATCTCTGTACATCTTTTGAAACAAATTCTGTACCTTTGTCAGATTGTATGTGAGTTGGAGTAGTATTAGCTTCATTGAATATGCTTTCAAAACACTTTTTAATAGTTTCAGAATTTTTATTTTTCAAAGGTCTAGCAAAAGCATACTTGGAAAACACATCAATTACACAAAGTATGTAGTTATAACCATTATTGGACTTGGAATAAGTTCTCATGTCACTCAAGTCTGCCTGTCAGAGTTCGTTAAGATTAGATAAAATATATTTATTCCTAGGAAATTTTCTATGAACTGGTTTATGTAGTGTATATGCTTCTTATGCCTGTAACCATTTTTTCATATTACCTTTCATTTACCTTTCATTGCTTTTACTAATTAGTTGATACTACCAAAACCAGCAGGATGTGCAGGATCATAATATATTTCATTTATTTCTAGTAAGGGTTCCATTTCTCCCAGTCAAGTTTGTTACGCAGCTTCTTTATATATTTAGTAGTTGATGATGCAGAAATTTCATCATCTGTTGAATTTTCTTTGCTGTGCTTCACTGCTTTTTTATTAGTGGGTGTAGTAAATTCTTCATCTGTCGTATGTCCTCCAAGATCATTAAATTTTAGTTTATTTATAAAAGCACTTCTTTTCGAATTCCCTATGTAAGTAAGTGGTATTTTAATATCTTTTAATGCTTTTGCAAAATTCTCCCAACCTATTGGTTCGTTTCTCTTAAGTGGTCTAAGTAAATCATTTACCAAATCAACAATATTACTCCCTGGAATTTTTTCGTTATCTATAACTACTGTACCATCATCTTCCCAACTAATTTTGCTTTTAGTTGATGAAATTAAATTCAATAATAATTCACCTTTCTTGGTATATGATTTGGGTATTAAACTGAGAATTTGATTGGTACTGAGACTACTATAGAGGACTTCCGTAAGATGTAGTACTTTCTTTCGTATTTTTCTTCTTCATCCGAAGTCTGAGCAACAACTGGACCTTGGGTATCAGTATTTTTATTTTTATAAGAAGTATTACCTTTCACGCTGACGTCGGATAATTCTATATTTTTTGAAATTATTGGTATTTCAAATGGTTGCCGTTCTTTCTCAACTAAGTGTAGGTATCTAGTTAAAATTTGTAAGTATAATATAGATTTTTTCCTGTCATCCATATTTGCATTCAATACATTTATCATTTCTGTTTCTAATCTGGCTATCGGATTATCAACATTGCTGTGCTGATTTAACTTCTCTATCAGACTAGGTTCAATGAGTAACATTTTTTTAGCATGTTCCATTTTACTAAACAAGAGAACCAAGTAATGCACTTAAAATTGAACCCAATATTATTGGTAAAAATGCACCACCCTTTTGTACTAAAATACTTTAATTTATTTATACCTTTGCGTACTAATTTGCAAAGAACAGATTTATATTTTTTTAATTTTTTCTTATTATTTTCTTCCAGCGGCACTTTGCCTTGCAAAACGTTATGAACGCATTCGCAAATGCAATTTATTTCATCTTCATCACAAGATTTTAGAAGAGCTATTTTATATTTTGGTTTAAGTGTATGTAGCGCACTCAATAAATCTTTATGCGTTTTGAGACTACGTGACATTATTTGTAAATGACGGGAGTTTGTTGGTTCTTAGCATATTTAAACCCCTTTGTTGGAACTTATACAGCACAATGTCCATCAGAGGGGAAAATATTTGTCTTAATACGACATATATCACTAGTGTCTTGTTTCAGATCAATCATCAAATAACCGTGTGCTTCTTTGGTTGCATCTCTGTAGGCATCTTCTATGAACTTTGAGTTTTCTGGTGAAACTTGACGTGCCAAATATCGAATTTGCGTTTTATCTCGAGGATTTTTGAAATAAATGATATAACTGGAATTCAGTGAAATATCTCTCTGTCCTTTACCTTGATGAAATAAGTTCTGTGTTATGTAAAATACACTTAAGTTTCTATGATGACTGCCTTTAGTAAATATATCAACAATTCGTCCATCGGATTCTCTCATAAGATCATCAATAATTATGAGATTTGCATCTTTACCATCAAACATAGTAAGATCTGGAATACCTTGACACTAGTTTACGTTTTGTAAGTTATACAATGGTTGCATTTCATCATAACACCACGTTATTTGTTTGAAAGTAGTGTTGCAAATATTACTAGCATATTTTGTAAACGTTGTAACAAAATTTGATTTTCCATAGCCACTTGGTCCTGCAACTATTGCAGTAAATGGATGAACAAAGTGAAACATTCTGGTTCGTGTTATCACTAAGGGGTTTGGTAAGTAATTAAATAATTTCTATAG
This sequence comes from Dione juno, assembly GCA_037127375.1. Classification (NCBI taxonomy): domain Eukaryota; kingdom Metazoa; phylum Arthropoda; class Insecta; order Lepidoptera; family Nymphalidae; genus Dione; species Dione juno. The sequence goes on along the minus strand of JAXRJS010000041.1, from coordinate 8,153,203 downwards.
TAGGTAGTCAATATATTTATTTCAATAAAAATAATTGATAAAAGTAATAAAGTATATAAAGTTGATAGTAGCTTAAACTAGTTACTAAAATAAACACTTATATTAAATTGAATTGAAGTTTACATCAACACTAGAATGGAGAAAAAATACAATAGTTGTAGGAAACTACTTAAACTATATTTACATTATTGAATTAAAGTATACACACAAAGGAACCACTTACATAACATAATTTACATCTAAGTGCATCAATTTTACATAGATTCTTGCAACTTATAATGACCCCATGCTAACGTGTCAACATTATTGGGCAAGATATGTCGTTTAGTGTCGTTACATGACAAAGATATTTTGCTAATCTGCTGCGTAAATATAGTATGTTTTATTGATCTAAACCTATACATTGTGCTATATTCAATGCTTCTATTCATAAGACATGACTTGTAGTTTTTCATTGACATCCTTTGAGTGATACATTTATTAACGCCTTTGGCTTTTGCAGTTAATTTTGTTTTAGTTTGTATTGCATATATTATACAAACAAACAATTATACAAACTCTTTTACTATTTCACCGTTATTTTCATCTTTGAAAAATCCTAACTTCTTTTTGTTTATTCGGGGATAGCCATGGATATTATTTGTAGGGTAACTAGAAGTATCAAATAGTGATGGTATATCAGGCTTGATGTCTTCATAAAAATTTTCGGTAAAAATTTGGTATATGAAACTATCGGTATCAGTGTACATTAATTTAACTTTGTTGTCAAATTTTTTTAATATGTATTCATAATGAAAATCATACATGAGAATTTACGATATATCCAAAATTGAGAAACCTAAGTAGATGGGTTTATCATAAGTAACTTTTGTTTTATTAAGCTGTACGGCTACCAAATTTTCAGAAAAAACTGAAATGTTTCTGAATTCAGGTTTAGCTATCAGATCTTGAACACCCAAAGATTTACCTCGATTTTCCCAGTGGGTAAGTAGCTTGACATTTACTGGTTTTTCAACATTCTCCATAGTTTTTCCAAACACTGAATTATTCATAAGTTTAAAAAAATCTTTCTTTCTTCGAAGACGAACAAAATCTTCTTTAGCAGAAAATTGGTTTTTTAGTTCATACAAATTATCATCTTTAAGATTTTTAGCTAGTTGATCAAGGCTGCATGGTAAAAATTTGAAAGAATCTACAAATCTTAAACAAATTTTTTGATTATTAACTGTTAAATGTTTTGTAAATGATATATATTTTTCTTTATTTTGAGGAATAATGTCAACTTCCCCTTCAAAAGAATTAAGAGCATGCACAATAAAATGCGCATCGTAATTACTTAAATTATGCACAAAAACTGGAATATAACGAGGGGCACGAAATTTTTTTTCGCATATTTCATGTGCAACACCTCTGAAGTCACCGGTTTGCCAATAAAAATCTAGGAATCTTTCACCATTTAAATTGGTTAGACAAATGTGACAAATTGTTGCATTAGTTATATTATCGCTATCTGCAGTTGAAAGAGACTTTGGAGTTTTCTGAAAACAATTTTTTCTACTTATTATTTTTAAATCATCATACAATTTATTGATGAATACGCTAGCGCAGTCAGGACCACTGTATGTTTCATACTTAGACAAACTAACATCGTATGCACATTTGATGTAGTACCCGAAACTATAAGGCTCATGTTTTTGAACATTAATAGTGTATGGTTTTGATGGGCCTTTAGCACATGTTTGTATGGGGTTTAAAAATGCTTCAAAATCGGCGTATACTACAAAAGGGATTCTAAGGGTTTTTTCAAATTTATCGAATTGCAATATATCATTGGATACCGGCTGTCCAAACCAATTCTTCGAAGTTTTCTCACTATTGGGCAAAATAGTTTTAATATGAGAACAGTCATGCTGTGGATGACTAGTTAATCTATCTACAGTGGTAAAGCGCAGCAAACATCCATCACACATATAAACTGCGCCATTAGTATTAGACAACTGTTTACTCACTAATCGTGAGAGACTTTTAATGTAGCAGTAGTGACCATTATTTCCATTTTGTAAATATAATAAGTTGACATGTCTGCTTTTTCGTGATTTTGTGAAGTAAAGCGGACCTACAATGGAATGCTTTTGGGACTTGGTAACTCTAATCCAAAAACATTAATACTGATGTTATTTTGTTTTTCGATTTTAGATATGTCTGTTAACTTAATCGGGAACGATACACCATCAAATTTAAGTTTATTTACATGAGCACTGTAAGATGTCGGTCTTTCTGTATGTTTTTTTACAGGATATAGTGCTGAAAGTAATGCCCATTTGAAACATAAACACGTGTCACGTAAAGTTGTTACAAAAATTTGCTTGAGAAAGTATAAAATTGTTTGTTTGAAAATCAAATGAATTAGAAATATTTTTGGTCTGTTTCTTTTGTTATGCTATAAATAGCCTTAATGATTTCATCAAAAATTTTGTTTTTCTCGGAGGTATAATATTTTATTCTCATTTTAGTATTTTTCCAATGATCGGAAGCAGGTAGTTTTGCGATTTCGCTAAGATCATAAATTTCTTTTTTGATTAAGTGCGATGCATTAAAGGCATCATCTTTGTTTGTTGTAATAAAAGCCACCCCTCCATTTGACGATTTCGATACTGATGAAGATTGTTTTTTCTTCTTCTTATTTTTAGAAAAGTCAAAAAACTCGTCAAGGTTTTCTGTTTCTTCACGTTTCCTTTTGAGTGTTTTGGGTTCTATTTCCAAATTATTGTCGTTAGTATCTTCATCCGACAGTTGAGGTTGGAAGTAATATTGTTTGTATGTATTTTCTTCGAAGATTGAATTCTGTAATATAAATTACAATTGCTATGAGAAATATAATAATAAGTTTAAATTTACAAAGTATTCGATAAGTAGATAGATACATAAACTCTTTATTAAAAAAAACATAAATAATATTTTGAAAAATCATGATTATAAATAAGCAAAAATAATATAAATAATGAAAAAAATATTATAAAAAAAGTCACGGTCATTCTAGTGCTGATAGATATTATTCTCACTTCAGACCTCACAATTCAACGTCCACTTAATACTGAGTGTATTTTGTTTGTAATTTGTATTGATTTTATAAGAAGAAACACAACATTAAGTAATGGTTTTGGTAAATAAAACATTAAACTTTGTTTGTAATTTGTATTGCTTTTATAAGAAGAAACACTACATTAAGTAATGGTTTTGGTAAATAAAACATTAAGCTATCTTTGAGGACCGGGCAAATTCCATGCAGTTAAGATATCGTGTTTACATATACCATTAAGATAGCCGCCGTCAACTATGGCTTCTTCGAATGATTTAAAGTTAAAAGTATGCATTGTAGATGCTACTCTCATTGTCCGTAGAGCTCGAATCAATCCAACAGTTTTACTCGCACACCAAAAAGTTTTAGCCTCTACTACAGGTAAATACCCTATCACTCGAGCTGAAGTTAAAGTTTATACCATCAGGAGTTCAGGGAAAAACACTGGATAATATTTTTCTAGGGCAGGTTCCTAAACGATGCATTGTTGGCTTTGTTAATAACGCAGCGTTTAATGGAAGTCTGATTAAAAATCTTTATCTTTATCTTTAATATTGAGAATTATGATATGAGTTCATTTTGTTTGTATACCGATGGTCAGCAAATACCTTCGAAAGCATTACAACCATCGTTCGAGAATAATATCTTCACTACAGCCTATCATACGTTATTCTCAGGAACGGGTATACATTTTCTTAACGAAGGCAATGGGATATCTAGGGAACAGTATGCTAAAGGTTACTGTTTACTAGCTTTTGACTTAACTCCTGATTTATCAGCTAACTCATCAAGTCATTGGAATTTGATAAGGAATGGAAGTGTAAAATTAGAAGTTCGTTTTGAATCATCTCTATCTCAAACTATAAACTGTAATGTGTATGCCGAGTTCGATAATGTTATTGAAATAGATAAGAACCGCAATGTTATCGTAGACTATAGTAGTTAACATAGGATAAATATTATGCGCTAGTTGTAATGTACTAACGTAAGAATAAATGTGTTTATTTCATAAATAAAAATATTATATTATAACATGCATTTATTTTATTGAAAAGTCCCTTTAAATAGTCATCTCTGAAATTACCACAGAGCATTAACAAGAGTAATCTTCACAAGATAGCACAAGTTAGAAACAAGATAGCACAAGTTAGAAATATGAACACCATTGAGATCAGGGAATGCTTATTTAAAATTCATTGGTCTCTACAAAATAATGTGTACGCAGCGAACAGATTGCCCTTTCGTACCCAAACGCCTACGTTCTTAATAAGTAATCTGGATTCAGATACGCAACCTGGTTCACATTGGGTAGCCATTCACATAGACAATAACAAAGTTGGACAATACTTTATATCATAGAACTTTCCTGAACAGGAATTGTAGACTATGGGATTTCAATGTCAAAAGAATACAAGATGATTGGACTTCAGTATGTGGCGAATACTGCTTAGTGTATTTGTACTATAAATTTCAGGGTAGGAGCATGCTGGATTTTACCAAATTATTTAATATAAACGACACTGTAATGAATGATATATTGCTATATATTTTGTTTAAACAATATTTTGAATAAACGTAAAGTAAGACATGTTGTTGTTTTTATTAGCTAGAATCATCGGGTGCGATAAGGAGTGTGACTCATTAGCGCTACCTTGCGATTTCGAAGTTGACACAAATAAAGTAATTAAGCTAATTAAGCTTAATTAGCGATTAAGCTAATTAAGAGAACCAAAACCAAAAAACGTATGTCAGGATCGTGAAGAGATATCACAAAACGTATAGCAGCAATCGATTGGGCGTCCCCGGAAACCCCCAAAATGATACCAAACTTTTTTTTTTTTTTTTTAGGCTGCGATGGCCGACGTCACCCGTTTTTGGTAGTATGATATCGATGATAGGCAGCAGCGTCACCGGTACAAAAAACTACGTCCTCCGATCACCAACAAGCATGCCCAGCGTGGTGGTTACGGGCAACATCCTCAATGGCACAGTATAACTACACGCAACGGCCCCCATTCCCGGTCGTCCCGCTATTCCTGGCAAAGGCGGCGGTTATGGTTACGGCGGGGCAGGGGGTGCTAAGAATCCTCGGGCTACGATAGGTCGCCAACGCCAATTGACTCTGGCTACGTATAACGGACACGGCTTGACGAACATCTAGCGCAGCTGGAAGTAGAGCTGACCAAAATAAAACACGCACATCTTGGGGTTATGTGAAATCCGACGAGAGGGGGAGGATACCATAACATTAGAGTCAGGCCATACATACACAAACTTTATACCTCAGAGACGTCCTGTCCCAGGTCTTCGAGAGATCTGCTTTATCCCGCCACTTCTCAGAGGACTTACGAGAAGTGAGCCAAGACGAAATTTTGATGGTCTTGGGGCAGCTTAAAAATGGAAAAGCACCCGGAGAGGACAGCATAACTACGGAGCTACTTAAGGCTGGCGGAAAACCTGTACTTGTATTTCTCCGAAGTATATTCAATTCCGTCTTGTTTTCGGGGAGAACTCCAAAGGCGTGTAACGAAAGTATTGTGATCTTGTTTATCAAAAAGGGAGACAAGATCCTTTTGAAAAACTACCGACCTATTTTCCTCTTGTGCCATTTTTATAAGCTGTTTTCTAGGGTCATCATGAATCGTCTTGTGCGTATACTTGACGAATTCCAGCCCGCTGAGCAAGCTGGATTTCGTAGAAGGTACGGTACCATATTCACATGGTACGGCAGATTATACAGAAGACCGAAGAATATAATCTGCCCTTGTGTTTATCGTTTGTGGATTATGAGAAAGCTGTACTTCCATAATATCTTTCCAGAAACGAGTTTATTATCGATGACATCATCTGACTGCATCGGTTGGTTTGCCAGCATTCCCAAATCCTAGAACGTAAAGACTTTAATTACATTTAAAATGGGTTTTTATTTTTGGCCGCTCTGTATTCATTTACGTTATTGCTTCGTCGTTTAACAAGACTTGCAACAGAGTTATTAAAAAATTAAAATTTAAATGAAGAAGTATGAAAAAAAATGTTCTAAAATATGTAATAAAAATATTATATGTGATTATTACTAGTAAAAATATATTTATTCTAAACCATTTCATTTATTCTTCTATTCTATATACTTTATTTACTGTGGTAATTATTGTGATTCATGTTAATAAATTTTACTTAAAATAATCTTTAAAAAAATATTTTATATTTACAACAACTGTGCTGTGTACTCACACAGCACAGTTGTTGGAAATATCAGAATATGCTTACTATTAATATTTCTTATATTACTCATGACTAATTTTATATGTGTACCAACGTCATAATACTTATTTACACGGATTTGCCAAATGTTTACGCAATTAACGCGAAAATCCTCTCTATCGGTTGTTTTGCAAACATTTTTTCCACCGATAGTACAATAAAGCAAAACTTTGAAAATACGTGAATTATAAAGTGATAAATTTTCTTTTGTGGCTTATATTATCATTTTTAATTATCTTAAAGTCGTTCCGAACTCACTAACAAGTGAGGTGACGCTCGAATTCGTCATTACTCTTGGTACTGTAACAAGTTTAGCTGTGATCAGGCGGGTCAAGGTCTCCATATGTACCGTAAAAAGAAGTTTGGCGCCTCAAACACATTCTCAAGATTAAATGAATCGATTATTATACCACATTACCTACTAATATATTCATAATACAGTGCAACACATATGTACGATTACAACCGAAAATATAAAAAGAAATAAATAAATAATTATATTATTAAATTTGATATAGGTCAAATTATATACAAGTGATTTAAAAATCAACATTTTGGAATCATTGTAACTATATGTATATATTCGACCATTATTCTACCGGATGCTGAATACCGGATAATAACAACAATTTTATTATTATTATATATATATAAACTTTTCATTAAAAAACTATTTGAGTAAATAATGAGTATTTAGTCCGAATTCCGATAATTTACAAAAAATATGTGTTGGAATTTTTTTATCACCAAAATTGAGGGCGGCGCCTTCCCAGCCTTGACCCGCGTGTTGCGCAATTCTGGCTCCTGAGCATCGCACTGCCGAATACCAAGGTTGACTAGCCGCCTATCCTTGCCAAAACAAACCTCATTACGAATTTTATTCGTACACACAATTCGTTTTTCGTTTCGTTTGCAGTCTACCAAAACTTTGTGGCTTGCATAATATTTAAAAGTTTACGTATCGAAGGCTCGTAGCGCAATGTCCTGTTAAATTTGCTACGAAGACATAATTGTATATACATATATTGATTATATTGTGTTATTATGTATATATAAATAGCTACTATCCAATTACTAAAGTGCCAAACGTTATAACTTGCACGCGTACCTCATATTTCACATAAAATGCATGTTGCCATTTAATATATATATATATATATATATATATATATATATATATATATATATATATATATATATATATATATATATATATATATATATATATATATATATATATATATATATATATATATATATATATATATATATATATATATATATATTTATATATATATATATATATATATATATATATATATATATATATATATATATGTATATATATATATATATATATATATATATATATATATATATATATATATATATAAAATACAACAATAAACTTGTTGTGTCAAACAAAATGCACTAACATTACATAGTAAAACATGAAGTCAAGCGAGTTACGGCGATAAATTTGATTAAAATCGATTGTGTAAGATCGGATATACTACTTGACCTTACCGCAGTGCCGTCCTTATAATAGAATAGTTAGATATATGTTGTGTATTATGTTCATACAAACGTACTGTTATTAAAAACTACCGAATAAACTTGTGATATATTTTTTATGTTTTCAAACAAACTAAGGAAAACAATAATTTTATATCATTACTTTATTATACATGAATTCATAATATTTTCATTTTAGGCAGACAAATCTCCTTAAAAATATATATATACAAAAAGATTAATAAATAACTCATTCCCACGAGTGAGAATCGAGACGACGAAGAAGACAGTGCAACAAGTGCATTAGCCCACTAATTCAGGCATGTCAAGTTTTATAGGTTATAGTTGAATTAACATGAAATTTGGAAACTTGTAGCATTTATAAAGGATAGAATCCGAAAAATGCTTATTTATAAGTTTATCACAAAAAAATCCGTCACGGCCTATATAAGTTACTATTCTAAATGGTCTTTTCAATTTTGCGCCTAAACCTTGAAGAATCTTTTTATATCCTTAAGAACCTTTTTATATCTATATACAGATAAATATAAATAATAATAATTGATACATTTTGGATCTGTTATCTTTTCATTAATTTACATTATCAGATTCAAATGATGCTAAAAAATATCGATATATAGATATGCAAAAGCATAAGTATATATTTCTTTCATATTGTATAATAAACGTCGGCTGTAATGGTTGCGTAACCTCGTGATTAGTTGCGCTGCTCGCTTCAGTGTCGATCCCCGGCCAAGGATATGTGTCAGTTCAAAATATAGATCACTTTAAACAAACATTCTTGATGTGTGTGTTATTCGAAAACTAATACAAGCTAATTTAATATTTAAAGTTTGTTAAAAATTTCCATAAAGGATTTAGAAAGGTAGTGTAACGGCGTCTGCCAGCAATAAATTATCTTACCATTTCCTCGCTCTAAGACAGAGAGCGACGTTGGTTGCCATACCTTAGCACACAATGCGCGCAAAGCGGAGAATGTGCACACACTTAGGTGCAAAGCGGTGAACGGAGTGTCTTGACATTAGACTGTCTCTGCCTGGTATTTAATCTAGTGTTACCAAATATTCCAAATAAAGATACCCTGTCTCCGAATATATACATCGTAAAATTGAAAAAAAATAAGATTTCATATTGAAGTGTTCACAATATTAAAATAAAAATAAGTTAACGAATGAATAAGTTTTATATTTCTAGAGTTCAATGATTTTATTCGGTTCAATAGCATAATGCAACAATACATTTACTTCTAATGTAATTGCTTCTGCATAACTTCTTCTTTTCCTTATACGTCTTCGTAAACGTGTGTCTAATATGAGATTTTACGCAAACAATTTAAACAATATATTCATTAAATAAAAGAACACAGTATACAATCGTTTATAATCTCAAAATCTTCGTCAATTCCATTTTTCATTTATCAATTTCGTACTGAGAGATTTCATACAAAACATTTATTATAATAGTTTTATTACAAAGGATCTTAGCTTATCTTGTATATTTCTAATAGGAGAACTTATGAAGAATATTGTTCTATCCTATCCTAATAGAAACGGACACATCCATCCATCACACATAATATGCCCGTGTACATAGCCTCTATGAAAGCTCAGCACTGTTGTTTGCTTATGTTATATAATTATCTCCACTACTATTCAATATTTACACATACACACGTCGTGTGTATAGTTATAGATGATTAGACTGACGATGTAAAAAATACCATCTTTTGCTACTTTCATCATACGCGCCTTACGACCATTACGGAACACCTTGTGTAGAAAGAAAGAAAAGAGGCATATTTTGAGACATATCTCCGTTATCTATATATATTTATATTTATTTTCAGGTGGAATTTGTACTAGAGAACTGTTGAGCTACAAATCTCCAAGCAGGAAGAATAACCATGACTGCTCTGCTCAGGAACATATGAAGAACAAGCCATATTAACTATAATTAAATATTCGTAATAACACCTCAAAACACAATCACAATCATACCACCCAGCAATAACAGACGATGAAGAAAAAATATATAGTATGTGCAAATACTGATAAAATATTTTACAAAAGGAGTATTTTTGTAATCTGTTTAATTATAACAAAGTAATTAGGCAATACTTAATGTAGGTACAAGTTGAACGTCTCACAACGTCATTGTTATTTCTTAACTAAATATACTTTATTTACAATTACCACAACCTTTGAGCCTAGGGCCAATTTCGACCTTTAATTCTTATTTAATTGATTACTCTATCACGTGACCTTCACATGAACAGATACTAAATCGAATTATTTAAAATATTAAATTATAATCACAATCATAGTATGACCTTGAGTAGTATTTTACTATAAGCATACATATACATTCTTTTATATTATGAATACATTATAATATTATATTTGAGTATGACATCTGTTGAGATCGTATATTATATGTATGTAAATGCTTAAAATATATATATTAGAGTAAAAATTATTATGATAAAAATCATTATGATGGTCATAACCATGAACTCATTGGCCTGTTAAGTGTCTATTAAACTTTGTTTAGAGTTTCTAGAAATAAATATTTAAAAAATCTTGCCATAGTGTGCTAAGCACACTGCATTTCGTTGCTGTTATGCTACGAACTATTTACTAATTACAGAGATATTTGGCATATATGTATATGAGCCTGAACAAAATTAATATAACCTAGCAATATCTAAATGTTACATAAATACATATATATATATATATATATATATATATATATATATATATATATATATATATATATATATATATATATATATATATATATATATATATATATATATATATATAAATTATATATATATATATATATATATATATATATATATATATATATATATATATATATATATATATATATATATAAATTATATATGTATATATATATTTAGTACAATAAAAATAATATATATAAAATAAATTCGCATACATAATAGAATATCACCCTACAATTTGTATACCTATCATATGATGTGAATGATCAGTTATATTAACCAAACTATAATATATAACATCTAAACTAAACTATGAGCAGTTATATTTATAAAAAATACTGTGTTTTCTAGTAAACCAGTCATTTAATAAAAAACAAATGTATATATAAGGTTATTGATCTTTCATTCATATAAACAAATAGAGAAAAATATAAATTTTGCGGTGGCATTATATAATAAAATTTAAAACTAATTTTATGTCCACAAGCTGGCAATAACTGGCAATAATTTTATGTCAACAAAATCGCATTTCCAGTTGAATCATTGAACACATTGGACATAGATATAAGAGAATCACGTTTCAATATTGCGTAAAAATCATTGTTTTGCGAAACTTGAACCCGAGCTACTTACGATCATATCCTGTGAAATAGTAAAAATGAACATGTTAACATAATGTTTACAACAAACTTAGGTGCAATGAATTAATATTTCTCCGAATAAAAATATTTTAATAATTTATCCTTGTATAAAAAACTTCAATCACAACATAATATCATGTCATGCTTAATTATGTAGTTATAGTCATCTGGAAAGACGGGACATAAAACGATTTTAGGAAAATATTACGTTTACCTCAATGTAATGAGAAATTTCCCATTAATTCAATAATCCATATATTATAATATATACAAATATATTATCAAAAATACATACTATAAATTGTTGCATACTATAATTTACTCTTTGCGTCGTACAGAAAGTAAACAGTTATTTGGTTTAGGTACAATTTCGACTCGCGACTTTTGTAATTTTAATAGCTTTATAAAATAGTGCATTGTAACGGTAGCAATATACATTTAAGCGTTCTTAGTAATTAATTGTTTGTCACGTATCTTCTTTTGTTGATAAATTTCACGTCGAATATTACTCATTACATTATATATTATACGCACGAGTACATAGGTCACAATCATTTAGATAAAATTTACTCCATTCTCCATTCAGTTAAGCAGCCAAAACAAACCAGTTTTTACAAATATATAAATTGACGCTGGATGGAACGCATTTTAGATAAATAAATCTTTTTTTAAAAACAAGAATATTTTATCAAGGCAAACATGGAGATATTTAATATTTTAGAAAGATTAATATGATTAATATTATTATTATATGTACATCTTAAAATTATGTGATTAAAATTATACACAGGTATCATTTATATAAATCATTTCAAAATATTGATTTACAAAAATTTTGTAAACATACTTTAGTTCAATTTCGTATTACTAACAATATCATAGTACAGTCACAAGATAAACATTTCGAGGTGCAAAATAAATATCTCATATTATATAACATGTAGGAGAGGTCTGTGCATTGGATATAAACCAAAAAAACTTCTTTATACGGTTAATACAAGCCAATAATATAATTTGTAGAAATTTTTGTCTGTCTGTCTGTTTTTTTACTTTCACAAATAACTACTGGACGGATTTTAATATTTTTTTTATTATATAACTATTTGTCCCCGACAACATGTATGTCATAATTTATTTTGAAGGTACCTGCTCTGATACCCTAGCAGGCAACTGATCTATAAGAGATATCAATATAACAAATTAGGAAAAGTTAGTCAACATAATGAGCATTTTCTGTTGACATAAAAAATTAAGGGTAGAATGTGGAACCTGACAGCCCCATGAAATTTTAAGGTATAAATGACCACCAATTATAACATTTTGTACACCGTGATGAGCACTTTCTAATGACGTTCAAAATTTTTGAGGTCATAAACACTCCAGGATCTCGAACGATTGTAAAAAAAGATGACCTATAGCCTCAATTTCTTTAATTTGAGAAATTAATCTATTAGTTTCAAGAATGTTGACATTTATATAAATGGTTTAAAAACTGCCAAAAACAAATAACTGTAACTAAAAACTAAAAAAAGTACACTAGCGAATTGCAATATTACAGTATAATAATGAAGAAATTAATCCACTAAAACACGAAATGATATAGAATTTTTTTTTGTATTCTTATAATGAACATGATAAATCCTCATCCAAATGAATTATTTATTAATTTAGGTTATTTATGCAGAAGTAAATTAAATTAGTCATTCAATATTTTGATGATTTTTAAAGTGTTAATCCACACTCACGATAGAAAAAATACTTAAATAAAACATATACTACTGTAGGGAGATTTTTACAAATCTCCGCTACCCAAAGATTATTGCAAAGAACAATCATTTGGCAAGAGAGAATGCTATATTTATTAAATATTTTGATGATTTTTAGAGTGTCTGTCACTCTAAGGATAGAAAAATACTTAAAGAAAACATATATTAGTTATTAAATCGGTACATTTAGCTTTTTATAGTTTTAAAATCATGATAACATAAATTACAACATCAATCTTAGACATTTCTGATCAAAGTTGTATTATAAATATTAAGTATATTTATAATTCAAAAAAGAGCCGTGCGGGCTATTTACAGCATGAGAGCTCGGGATTCCTTGCGAGAAGTTTTTAATAAAGCGGGTATTCTTACGGTTGCGTCACAATACATCTACAATAATATTTTTTTGTACGTAAAAATATTAACAATTACCTAAAGAACAGTGAGAAGCACGATATAAATACAAGGACTAAAAATAAGCTGATTACACCTAGTTTTCGCCTTCAGAAGGTAAATAAATCGTTTTTGACCCAAGGTATACCTTGGGACAAAAACGTATATACGCATATAATAAAATTCCACAAATAATTACAAACTTACCCTTCGAGCAATTTAAAGTCAAGATTAAAAACATACTATTAGGGAAAGTATATTATTCACTCCAAGAATATTATACGGATGTTAGTGTGTGGAGTTAAGTACTATTGATGCTCATTCGGGAGGCTAACAACAGTTGTAAATATATTGTAAATTTACATTAAAAAAGAGCAACTGTTGAGTTTCTGGCCAACTCTTCTCAGCAGAACTGCCCTCCGACCTGGTGGTAGCTTCTTGAAGGACTGACAATACTGACACTTATGTTAATTGAAGATTTGAAAGTGCTTGCAACCTTATACTGCAACCAATATATTGCAACCTAACCTTATTAGCCTATTTGAATAAAGAATATTTTGATTTTGATTTTGAAGTATCAACATAGCTTGTATTTTTTTATCAAAACAATTAAAGATTTCTTATAGAAATTTCGACACTGGAAGTAATCATGTAGTTCAGGTCGCCAGTTTCATTACAAAGTAATAAGAATATAATATAATGTATTATATTATATTCTGTGTAGAGCGAGAACTTCAAAATTATTTTTTGATTTTTATTAGTTTATCTCAATATCTTGAATAATTACTCGCTCTATAATTACTATAATAAGATTAAAATTTAGCTAGTTTCATCACTTTTGGTAAGTTGTAAATATGATTAATTTATAAAAAAAAATTACAATACCTGAAGTCAGATAGTAACAGAATGCCCCGGCTTGGTGTTAGTTGTTACAAGGTTAGGGCTGTTACATTATGTACTGAGGTAACAATGTGTAAAAAAAACAGTATGTGTGATTAAGAACATAGTTAGCTAGTAAACAGTATTATCTACTAAAAACTACTTCTTGCTAAATAAATATGTGTATTTCAATAGTAGACACTACACTGCTAGTTACTGCTAGTTATAGTTACTCTAACATTTTCTTCAGAATTAACTTAACTAATCCTAATTAAATTGGTTAAATTTTTGATAGCAAAAACTTAAATGCACAAAGTACATATATGTATAGGTACTAACGTCGAAAACAATAGCCACAAAAAGAAAAAATTAAGCCACTCTTCACTATTACCAAAATATATTGATATATTTTTGCGACACGGCTCGAAGACATGTGTTTGTTATTGGCAAATTAGATGGTACACCTAGAAATCGATCACATAATCAACGGTCTGACGCCGTCTAATATAAGTAATTCATGAAAGTTGCTCGTCAGCTCGTCCACCAGGGCTTAACAGAGCTGGCACGATCCTTAGCTATGAAGAAGAGAAAATAAGAAAAACGTATCAGATCTAGTTTCTCACAATATAATTCTAGTATTTTCTTTCACCATACATTCAAAATATTAGTCCCTGTTAACAGACAGACATTAAAAACGATAGCGAAACCTAAAAAATATAAACGTGTTTAACAATAGGGATAATAAATCAATTTGTAAGAACAAAAAAATATGTACCTATGCATAGTAAAAATAAAACCAGCTAATTTAGTAGTAGTTGAATGAATCAAAATTATCAACTTTATCAACAAGGTGACCTGCCTTAAATGCCGTCGAAATTATCTGTAAGGTGCCCCCTACTAGTAATGATATAAGGACATAGGACATTTAAATATTTGTGTATATTGTACAAATATTTTCTTCTGTATAAATCGACAAATTGGTGGACCTAGATTTTTTAAAATTTATATTTGATTGTTATGGAATTTAAGGCGATCTGTATGTATACGTAAATGTAACAGGTTGTTAAATAAAATGAAAAAAAAATATATGGTTATTTAACTTAAATGCTTTGGGCTTAGCTTAGGGCGTGTAGTATAGAAGCTTGGTTCTACATGAGATCATTACATGTTATGAAGATGAGATGTGATGTAGATCTTCTTACAAGTCATCAGATTTAACATTATTCTATGTTGGTGATATAAAGTCGAACTAAATGTTATTATTTAATTATTCTTTATATAACCTCTATAAAGGTAATAAACAAAAAACATATTATATACACATACATACATAAGTACATATTTAATATGTTTATTAAATAAATAACTTATTTATTTAACGTCCTATATGTAATAAAATTATCTTTTAAGATTTTGTAAAATTTTTAGAGCATCAACTATAGAAATTTAGGTTATCGCTTCGCCGGCGAATTGCGACGTTAGATTAGACATGACGTCACAGGTCGTTAGGATTTGTGAAACTGTTGCAGAATTTGTCACTATTTGATAATTAATTATACAAACATATTAATGCACGCAATAATATTATACTGATTATAGTAAATATGTTTTAGCAATACATTTTTAGATTATTCTAACATTAAAATAATAATAAATTATTATGTGTTACAAAGTAGTACCTGGTGTTGGAACACAACTGTGAAATATAAATCTACATATAAACAGAATTTTATCATTTAATAATAAAGAATTATCCATTAAATGTGATTTATTCTGTACATTGTATTTTACCCCTTGAGTGAGGTACCCTTGAGTGGTAAATGTTAAAAAAATGTTTTATTTACTAAATATCCAGTCACCTTTTATGTTTTCCATTTCATATTTACTAATACATTCAACTTTAAAGGATAACTGTTAAGGATAGAGATGGAATAAGACGTGTGAAGTGTTAAGACATTGATACCTATAACTATACATATGCCTATTTGTTATAAAACAGTGTTCAGGCTTCAGGTATTGCAATAGCTCACATATAAATTAAAATTTATCGACTATAAAAATAAAATATAACCTTACATAAGTCTTAAATAGTCGTAATCGTAAATCATAATATAATCAAATAACTTCTTTAAATTTAGCCAGTTAAAACTTATTTAAAACTATTTTAATTAATAATTATTAAATTTTGACAAACATGTCGGCTATTAAACAATTTTATACTTTAACTACAATGCATATTCGAATTTTCAATGTTTTTTCGCTAGGTACTTCTATATTCACAAAAAATATCGTTTTTCTATCGATTTACAATCGTCTTTGCATAAATAACGTACGAGTATTATTACCACAACTTAACTATTTTACTTCATTTATTATCTCATTCCTATCTCCGTTCGAAATGGAGACTTTTTCGCCCTTGGAATTTAAAATGTCTAGACATTTCCTTTTCACAAAACAGAAGAAAACATTCAAAATATTCTAAACAATGGGTCGTAAATTCCTTGTCAAATTCGTAGACCAGACGAATTATTTGGCGGACATGTTTTTAGAAGGCAAGGTAGGAGGAAGGCATAGGGTTTCGGTCATTAAACCTTCTACTCTTGTTGCTTCAAGAGTTCCGCAGTTAAAATATCAAACGAACATATTTTTTTATTGCGTAGATTTAATAAAATTACATTATTTAATTAATTTATTATTATTTATAAAAAATTAAAATTATATTATATAATAAAATTACATTACAAATTTAGGTACAGAGTATTCATTCATTTTACTAGGAAATTTTCTATGATACATTTAATAATAATAATAAAATAAACATATTTTCCAGGTACTTAAGTCAACAGGATAACATATTTTGTAACAGTTTATAAATTATTCTTTGATTTTTAATGTGTGATTCCCCTAGAAGAGAATAGTCATATGGAATTGCGTAAGGAGCTTCGATAGCCTTTGCTTATGTAAATAATATTTTGCTCAGGTCAATAACCTATTGCCATATAGTGTGACTATTGATATTTGAAAACTATTATCACACTTGCAGCTGCATCTTAATTTAATTATAAGGTTCACAACTGCGAACTAGGCATAACATATGTATCTATGTCATATATCCTAGATCTACAATTAAAAAATGAGCGTTTTATCATATACCTACATATAACCTTCAAACTTATAAATACACACACATACACACACACACACACACATTCCTTATATAATGTAAAATTGACATCAACAGAGGGCATCACAATAAAAATCAAAAATATCATATTATAGACATTCCTTTCTATTGTGTGCTAAGTCTGTTCTAAGAAATAAACCTAACTATAGACTATATATATATATATACAATATTAGTAAACGATATGGTTTGTTTTTAACGAGACTTGCTTTAAGTGTGGTTCTTCATAACTTTTGAAACGATAAATGTCATTACGCAATTTATTCTGTACAATTTATTTATCCCTTGAGATATGGTAACGATGTGAATGTTAAAAAATATCTTATGAACGAGCACTTCCCTGATAAAAACAAATGAACAGCAAAATATTTAATATAATTCATAATATTAATTACGAAATATTTACGTTGTTTTCCCACATTTTACTACTTGATTTAGCAATACACATTATGTTCATTGGCATTCACGTAACGCGATCAACGTTTTGGGTTACATTGTAATCCTGGGAAGAGATTATGGTTTCGACATGCCTACGTCGGACGACAACATTTCCACGTAACGTCATTCGAAACCTCTGAACTGGCAGTAACATCGAAACATTGCTTATCATTTCTAATTACAAGAAATTATTTATGCATTTTTTAATCATAGTATTGGTGATGATAGGAAATTAAATTTGACATTTTAGCCATTGAATCATATAATAAGTAGTTTCAGATTAAGTTTTGAACCTATCACTGAATTCTTTGTTGTTTTTGGAGAAGTATAAATGCATCAATCACAGTAACTATAACGTTCTAAACTTACTTCGTCAAAGAGACGAGAGATCAAGATGACGACAAAAAGCTTTTACTTATTTGATCCTTATATCCAAATATATCTTTGGATATGTAATGTAATAAAAGAGTATATTGACAGTCTGTATGCAAAACTTTTTTATTTGCAATTTACCTTATGCCAATTAACTTGTATCAATTACACGACTAATTTTTTTTACTTCATTATATTTAAATAGTTAATACGTCCATATGTCTTCATAGTCATAGGTTTTGTACGTACCTCTTATCTTTTGGGAATTTGAATTTTTATGATATACCTATTGTTAATATCTGCCTAATTTTATTTGACTGATCATCATAGGGATCTTTTGGGGACGCCCACGTTCAGTCGTGGGCGTCGTAAGGCTAAAACAGTGACGGCGACGACGATTTTATATTCACTTACTTAATTAAGACTTAAGAGCTAATAATAAAGCAATCATATGCATTTCAATTTAAGTTTTTTTAATTTTCAATTTAAATTTTTTACCGAATATTATTATGTATTCAAACGTTGCTAATATTTGGTATAGCCCAAGAAGGTTATATTATTTAAATAAATGTATGTTCTCCAATAACAATACGTCAACAACGTCGTGTTGAAGAATAACTGATACCTATAAAAACTACAAGAATTATTATCGCAACTGGTGATTTATCTTTTTGTACTTGTTGTAAGCGGAATAATCGAAGTAAACGTTGAAATTACGTAGCAAATATATATTCGAATATCTTTTATATTATAGGTATCGACGCGTATTATCTTAGTATCTGCAAAGAACTGACGTATATATTTAGTACACAATGCAACTTAGCAAAGTGGTTGCAACCCTACACCCAAGCACATTTCTTAATGACAAGAAAAGGGAGAATAAGGTAACATTATGTATGAAAAATAAAACAAAGCATAATCTTTTAACGTGTTACTATTTGTATACTACCGATAAGACTTATTTATATATTTGAATTTTGACCGTAGTTAATGATATTGACCGTAGTTATGGATTGATAGGACAATCTAATACAGGCATATAGAATTATATATATTAAGTAAGATAGTACAATAGGCGGCCTTATCGCTAAATGAGCGATCCCTTCCAGGAAACCTTTGGGTAGAAGAGAGAGTACGTCATACAGTTAAATGGGAAAGGGTGTTCTGAATTTATGAATACATCGTTCATTTGAAGATACATGTACGTCTAAAAATATATATAATATAAATAAATTTAAAAAAAAAACAAAAGAAATGAAACAATAAAAAAGTAGGTATATATGTTTGTACTATACCTATTCCTAATCGTCACAATTAGTAAAAATATTTATTAATATCTACTAAACTACAATAAACTATGTACAATACCGTGTCATTTTTTTTTTATTTAGCGCTTGTGAATTTCTGTTTCACAATACGAACAAATCACAATCATTTAAATTTTATTCAAGATAAATTATAATAGATAAACAATATTTCAATGGATAACACATCCAGCTTTAATTCTCTCTTATAAATATAAGATTTTAACTTGTTATGCTTGTCAAAGTAATAAGCAACTTTATTAACATGTCATGGCATGATATGATGTCAACTGTGGTGCTGAGTGTCGGTAGACGATGTACATATATTAACAACTATTAATGGCGGTGACTAAAAAACCCTAAGAAGGCGCCATTTGGTTAGATTGTGTTAGATTTGACATTAATATGCCTAAGCTATGTCTAAGCTCGACAAATGAAGGCGACTCAATTGACACTCTAAGCAAAAATTATATAGTTATAATCAATCGCATATTGTACGCATTATTGATTTAATATGTTTTCGCGACGGCGACGAATATTTAATGTTTAATCACATTAAAGAATCATTAATTAAAATTATTTTTATTATTAATTGCAAAATATGCACACAGGGCATGCGCTCATTGATTGTAGGGCCCGGGTTATCTCAAGTTATCGTCCCACGCTCGTTTGAGGTAGTGCAAAAATTGTGTCACCCACTTTTTGTATATTGAAGGTCACTGATAGCGATTTTTTTAGATTTATATCGATCAAATTTAAATTACTAATAATATACATTAGGGCACATGTCATGGACAAGACGATAAAAAACGTCCGCGACATAATTTAAAAATTAAACAGAAAACAATAGTGATGATCTCTATTATGAAAAAGTATAAATAATCCAGAATATTTTTAAACATTTTATACAAGTTGTCGTATACGATAAATTTTAACCAACCGGTGAAGCCGAGATATGATTCATAGTCAATTTGAATCTCTTAAACATTTTTGCACATTGCGTGAAAATGCGTTTATTATTTAATTCGTCATCGATTTGTAATATAGGGTCAAAGAAAACGTGATTGGTTGGTGAAGAAGACAATATGCATAATTTGTAATTTTTAGATTTACTTATTCAGACACATTGCCTAGCCAGGTATATGAGGCAGCTGGGGAAATATAGCCAATTTGAAGAAAATATATCATTTTACTTTATTTTATAGCAAAGAAAATTTTGCTTTAAATCATTTTTGATATAATCTTAATAATAATAATAATAATGAGTTTGTGCAAGCGTTTCTAGCTTAAATAATACAGTTACATGATGCACAATAAGTCAATAAGGTGTTAGATTTCTTAGTTTTTTATTATGTATGTAAGTATTTCTTTATTATTATTATTATTTGACAACATTAGTCTACAAAATGTAATCGAAGTATTACATAGTTGATATAATAAACATGATTTTGAAAAATGTATCTAAAATGAAGTATATTTTTAAAGTTACGAACAAATATGGTTCCCTTTAAATATTTTAATTGATATATATTGTATTTATGTTGTCCTTACTTTTTGAAAAAAAAAAGGAATATGTGTTTTAGTAAGTAGTAATTGAATACTTTTATTCATTGAAACTCAAATTATATATTATCAAAGAAATTAGGTAAATATATTATATGATTTTTTCGAAATAATATATTTATTCACTTATATCTTATACGATTTATCCCCTACCTCCTGCAAATTGTTTGTTTAACTTCTCAAACTCGACGATTCGGCGACGAATACAAGTGATGATGAATTGGTTTTCGCAATCGAGATCACGTACTGATGTAGTTCTATAACTAAAAGTGGGACACTCACGCGTTTTGACTAATTTCACTTTTTATTGTAGGCAGCGAGCGCACTATTTCACACACTTACGCCTAGTAACAATAAAACATATTGTAAAATTTGCATATTTATTTTTCTCATGAATATCGTATTATCTGAGAACGAACGAATCGAACGAATTTAAAATATATCTACAATTTTCATAAATTTTTTGGATAAATATTTTATATTTTGTAAAATATATGAGTTAAATAAACAGCAAGTAACAATATGGATAATTATATAAAGCTATTGTAATCTCTTATCTTCTTAATAATTTTTAATATTTAATATAGAAAAAAATATTAAGAATTGTGTCAATTTTGTGACCATTCGCCCTTTCAGTCCTTGAAAGTTGTCTATTACCATCTTCATCGGATACCACCCCAGCATTATGAAAAATTCTTAAATGCTGAAGAAACTTTTTTAGAGTCGTTTATTTCCATATGTCACATATGTTTATCCTGCCATAAGTTTTTTAAAAAAATAAAACATTGCTACAAATATAATATATTTAAGTCTTTAATATGGAATAGTTTTAGGATAACGTTGATTTAAATATATTGGGATTTTCCTAATACGTAAATAAGTAAATAGACTAATTTGTTTCTACTCGTTATCCGCTTTAAAATGCATTATATATTTATGTCAAGGTGTCATTAAATGAGGATAAGCAGAGTACCTTCATACATCAATACAAAGAATAGCGTTCAATGAATGATACAGTTTTATAAATGTATATATAATGATAAATTAAAAGGCTAACAGTTTCAGGAACATTAGGGATAAAAAGATAGCTATGAATAATACTGGCCTACTTTCGTAGAGCCCTCATCCAGGTCAAGGTACTTTGAAGTTCTATTGTCACTTTACAAATATCACCAGTTAAGTTTGCCTCGTGGCTTTTCAGGAGAACGGAAAGCTATAGCTATAAGAAGTAATAAAATATACTAAGGAAACTTTTTTTTACTACAAAAACCAATTATTATGAAAAATAATTCTTTATTATTAAGGGTAGTAGTTATTTGGTAAATTTAAAAAATATATATTTTACTGCTGCCGTCATCGTAATATACTTTTATGATTCTTTCTAAAATTATGATTTTTCTTGTTTTCTATGTAAATATATTTTTACCATAACAATATCATGTAAAATATAAATAGCCAATACCACACTTAATTTAATCAACGCGAATTTTATGATTTTGGGTTAAAACTTCGATATTTTGACAAGCACACATAATTACTATAATAAATATGCTTTAGCGAAATTCCTCTTAAATAGAGTATCTTTTTCTTGTAACGCATATATTCGAATCTCTAAATATTTCAATTTATTTATAGAATAAAATTATTAGTATTTGTGTTGTCCTTACTATTTGAAAGCGATGAATAAAGATGTCTTTTGGTAAAACGTTATTAAAGACTTTTGAATATAATGTTCTAACGCCCTAATTAATAGTATACAACGTAGTATCTACTGTTAAGATATATCGAAAGGGACGGTCGTTGCTCTTTTAGCCGTGTGCTCGAGTGCTTACACTGCGCAAAAGGTAAACTTAATCTATGTACTTAGAAAGATAAAATACTTTCTTATTAATTAATAAGTTTATCAAGTTTTTGTGTTCCATAAGCTTTTGGATAACATACGGTTTTTTTTTACATTTAGTCAATATCTATGGGCATTCATTCCTTCAATGCCAGTAAATATGATATGAGTAAGTAATAAAGAGTGAGTAAGAATACAATACACTAAGAATATAATGTGATATTTGAAACGGCACTAAAACTTTTAGTTTAGTTGTAAAAATAGAAATATGCTATACAAGTATGCAATATTTTATGTATTGTTCGATCAATACAAACATATTTATAAATTAAATAATGAACTTAATTAAAAAATAATTTACTTATATAAATGTTATGCGCGATATTTGTGTCGCTTAGAGGTCGAGCCGCATAGAACTTCGCCCAAGGCTTTTCGACGTACGTAAGTCGTCGACCCTCCATCACCTTGCTTCGCACTAACTTACGCAATTCGTTAATCTTATCATCTGCATGCACACCCATGCGACCTCGATGGCCTCTCTAACCCCTAGCCAAAATTAAAGCCTGTTCATAAATTGACATCAATACTCATCTTTGAATCTTTAATGAAGAATCTACTTTTACTCGTTATCTCTTATTGCACAGTTAAATAGTGTATTTTTTTAAGTATTTGTATTCAAATAGATTATTCTTAAATGTTTGACATTTATTTAGAAGTGCGTCTACGGCGCGAGCGCTACGCTTCGTAGCAAGCTACCCAACGGAAAAGCCGCGGAGAGAGGAGTGCCGGTGGGACGAACCTGCGCGCGCGCTACCCGCGCGTATTTATTCGCAAGGCCACGCCAGCGCCGCGCCAGTGCGCAGACGACAGTCGCACGCGGTATACGACTAAAGTGTTTAGGGCACCGCGTTGTCACGATTAATACTCCGCGTATTAATATTATGTTTGGTCGATTCACTGCAAATATATTTTTTATTGTAACGGACATATAAAAAAAATCAAAATGATAACAATGTTAACAAACTCTAAGTTGTTGTGGGGTCTGTGGCAAGTGGTGAGCTACTGTTCTTCGCGTACATCGTTGCCGTTGCTGTTAACCGTTGGCGTAACATTTTTGGCTATGCGACTGATAAATTTAGTGCGCGAGATCCAAAAGCTGCCACCAGGACCGTGGAGCCCACCTGTTGTTGGTTATCTTCCCTTCCTCGGAGTTCGCCATAAAACATTTTTGGAGCTTGCCAGAAGTTATGGTGCTCTATTTTCTGCACGTCTTGGAAATCAATTAACGGTGGTGATGAGTGACTATAAACTGATTCGAGAGGCTTTTCGCCGAGAAGAGTTTACTGGACGACCCAGTACACCGTTGATGCACATTTTGGATGGTCTCGGTAATTATATTATATTATATTAGTATAATATATTTTTGTATATTTAACGAGATGTTGCGACCAATAAATGTAAATGTGTACAAACCATACAAAGTTTCCTAATAGATTATGTTTTCTTAAATTATAATACTCGCAAATTACATTTTTGAATCACTAACAGTGACTTTACAAAAATGTAAAGTACTTGCAGTCTACAAGCGCCGCCCATGCAATTAGTCTTAAACTCCTCCCTATTGTACAGGTATCATCAATAGTGAGGGCCGCCTCTGGAAAAGCCAGCGTCGATTCTTACACGAGAAACTGCGTGAATTTGGCATGACTTATATGGGCAATGGAAAAAAAGTCATGGAAGCTCGAATTAAGGTAAACATTAAATAATTCAATAAATATAAATAGATTTAAAAATATATATATTTTTAATTATAAAATGATCACCTAATTGTATATTTACTTACCAGTGTGAAGTTCATGAGCTGATCGCCAACTTACAACGAACTGAAAGTGAAGCAATAGATCCAAATCCGCTACTTGCCCTAGGCGTATCTAATGTGATCTGCGGTATCACCATGTCGGTACGCTTTAGTCATGGAGACGCACGATTTGCAAGGCTTAATCACTTAATAGAGGAGGGTATGAAACTTTTTGGACAAATTCACTACGGAGAATATATTCCGCTATACAATGTAAGTAAGATTTATTATTTTAACTTTTTTTGACCATGTAAAACTAAAAAAGTATTTTATTGCCTTCCCATATCCACAAATTAAATTCTTATTTTTCTTTGTAGTATCTTCCTGGAAAAGCCCTTGTACAAGAAAAGGTTGCGAAAAATCGTGAAGAAATGTTTGCCTTTTATCAAACTTTAATTGATGAACATCGAGAAACTCTGGATATCAATAATGCTAGAGACCTTATTGACGTTTATTTAATTGAAATTGAAAAAGCCAAAATGGAAGGAAGAGACGGTGATCTTTTTGATGGAAGAGATCACGGTAAATATATAAGCTTTTAAAACAAAAAAGTACATAGATACAAAGTCTATGTAATCTTGAACTATAAAAAATATATATGAACTCTTTATATAATTTTTGTTAATTTTTCAGAGTTGCAACTTAAACAAATCTTAGGAGATTTGTTTTCTGCCGGTATGGAAACAATAAAATCATCACTCTTATGGATGATTGTATTTATGTTAAGAAACCCAGATGTAAAAAGACGAGTGCAAGAGGAATTAGATACAGTGGTCGGGCGGGAGCGGCTACCGACTATTGAGGATATGCCTAATTTACCATATACCGAAACAACTATTCTAGAGACACTGCGAATGTCTAGCATTGTGCCTCTCGCTACAGCACATTGCCCTACAAAGTAAGAAGTACTCTAAACATAATAATATATTTTAAATTTCAAGTAAATATTAGATGTTAACTGTTTATTTTATTTGCAGAGATGTCCATATCAATGGCTACAGGATTCCTGCGGGCTCACAAGTCGTTCCTCTAATTAACTGCGTTCATATGGATCCAAATCTCTGGGAAGAACCTAATAAATTCAATCCGAGCAGATTTATAGACGAAACTGGAAAAATCAAACGACCTGAATTTTTTATGCCTTTTGGCGTGGGTCGTCGTATGTGCCTTGGTGATGTCTTGGCGCGCTTCGAAATGTTTATGTTCTTTGCCACTGTGATGCATCAGTTCGATTTACAAACAGAATCAGGCGCAGCACCGCCTTCTCTGGAAGGCACTGTAGGAGCAACGATCGCTCCACAGCTGTTTCGTGTAAAGTTCGTCCCGCGTGCACCGCCCGCTCCGCCTGTAGTTATCCTGCATGACCACCCACACCTCCGACATGTCGGTGCGCACTAGGCGTGCCCTTAATTCTGCCACAACATACCCACCAGTATTCCATGATCACTCGTTTTAGAGCGCATCGATGACAATTTTAATTAAGTTTATTAGTAAGTGACGACATCACTCCGTGTGTGTCTAGGCTGTGCATAAAGTGTTCAATTAAGTAGTAAACCGAACTTTAAATAGGTATACTGTAATTCCCATCGTTGAGATTATAAATTGTTATTTTAACTTCAGTATTATGTTTAGATTGATGATCTTTGAGATCGACCTGAATCAGATGATACATCGAAATAACAGTTTCTTAATAGAAATGTGGTTAATTCAGTAATGTCTTAAACTCTAGTTTCCTATACCAAAATATGTATGTTAGAATCGTTATTTATTAATAGGTATCACTGAAGAGTGTTTCCGTTGAGTGTGATCTCAGGTTAAATGTGTTACGTGTGCCTATAATAGTATTTTCCGTAAGATTTGTGCTTGTGTTCATTTATTATTTACAACTCTAGTAACATATGTACCTTTCATATGTGCTATACTAAGTAACATTCCACGATAGAATAGAAACCAACAACTAGTCTAAGAGCGGTAACATTTGTCGCTGTAAGTATAACATCTTAAATTTATAATATAAAATAATTGATTTAATAATGTTTTTGTATGTAAAACAATGTTTGTTAGCAACAAAGTTGCCTAAATAGAACTTGGTATTTAGTATATTACCAATATTTACCTTAGCTTTGTAAACAATGCATTACATTTACTTTATATCTAAGTAATTATAATAAATGATAATCATTAATTTAACTTGTTTTTCAATAGTACCTACTAGTCGTATTAAAAAAAAACCTATATATTGAAAGTATTGAGATAAAAAAGTAATTAAGTAAATTTAAATTAAAAACAAAAATATTTGAAAATATGATATTTTTACTAAAAAGAAATCACTAATGAAAATAAAATCAGATTCCAAGACAAATACGAAAATCAACAATTCATTCCCAAAACCCTTTGGTTATACCAAAACCTCAATAAAAACTGTCTGTATATATATAATGAAGCTTTTGATCATCAAATCCATACTAAAGCTTTTCACAAATAAACGACGCCGCCGGTGCTGATAATGTCACTCCTACCGTTCCTTGCATCTCTTTTTCTGTAGGAGGCTTGGAAGCTAAACGTATTCGAAATGATCGCAGAAGACGTACTATTAGCCCTGCAGATAACATACGAGATAGTTCATCACCAGGACACATTCGTTTCCCTGAAATAGAATTTAAATAATGCTGTTAATATAGCGGTGAATATAAATTAGAAATATAAAGAATCAATGAATTTATTTCATTTCCATATTATAAGGTATGTTTTATTCGTAAATTACCAGTTTGAAAAGGGATGAACTCTTGAGGTTTCAGTAAATTTCCTTCTTGGTCGAGAAACCGGGATGGTTTAAAATCCTCGGGATCATCCCAATTGTTAGGATTCATATGAATTGCCCATTGTAATGGTACAACCATAGTGTTTTTCGGAATGTGATAGTTTCCTAAATATGTATCCTAAAAATAGATAACATTACATTTTTTAACTTATATCTCGTTTTAACCAATTTCGTGTAATAATAATTGATAAAACTTGGCAGCCATAATTGATCATGTAAAAGAAGAAGAAGAAGTATCAATAGTACAAAGAGACTCACTTTTAAGCTTCCGTGAGGTATTCCTACTGGTACAATTGAACGAATACGTTGTGTTTCACATATCGTAGCCATAACATACGGTAATTTTATGCTATCAATCTGACATTCCTCTGGATAAACGGATAAAATTTCTCTTCTTACTTTTTCCTAAAAAAAAGACATGGGGCATCACTCATATTATTATTAATAATTACATTTAAAATGAGAGTGAGAGAGTGAGAGTGAGAATAAGAGTTACATGTGTAACTCCTACACATTTTGAAGTTAAAATTACCTGTTCCTCTTGGTAAATAGCTATAAATAGTAAATACCATGAAAGAGTTGTTGCGGTTGTATCTAGACCAGCTCCAAACATGTCAGCCAAAAGATAATGCATTTGTTCATCTCTCATAAAATGAACATTTTCTTCACTATTGTCAAATCTTTTTTTTTGTTCCAGTAAAAAATTATCTAAAATACATTCCTCTTTTGATGGAATTAGGATGCTTGGATCAAAATAATGGAATGTTGCGCCAGAATCGTGTTTACTATATTTAATACATTTAATAAAACCCTCAGGATGATTGTTAAATGATTCAGCGTGTTCTGAATACGCAGCACCTCTTGGGGTTTCTAGGCCAAGCATCTTTCTACGCCTAGCTATAATACTAGCATAGAGCCTATGAGTTTGAGCTTGCCCTCGGATCAAAAGTTGCGTTGTATTTCGAATAGAAGGTGAAAAAAATCTAAAACAAAATTAAATAACAGTTTACAAGGTTATTTCTTAAAAGTCTTTTATATATATATATATATATATATATATATATATATATATATATATATATATATATATATATATATTATAAAATTTTATACCTAGACTTCAAAATACAAAATGAACACTTACCGTATGAATGGCAAAAAATTTACAACTCCTGCTACTCCCATTTCATGACAACCCTCCTCTTGAATATTTCTGAACCATTGCCATGTTTTATCTTGAGGTGGAAATTTAAATCCAAATATTATGTCATTAACAACATTTCCCAAGGAATTGGTAATCAAATTAGACAAATTTACCGCCACTCCAACGCTTTCATTTAAGTTCTAAAATAAAAAAATCAAGTGATCTAATTACCCAAACGAAGCAGATACGTAGAATAGGCGATAAATATATAATATTATAAAAACCAAATCTATTCATACTTAAGTAGCCGTATAAACATTTGTCAGTGCCATCGTAAGGTGTGTCGAATATAAAAACAACTTTTTATCTATCTTACCTTCAATAAAAACAATACATTATATCCAAGAGGTACGTCATTTGTTGCGTACATAAATATAATTAAGCTTGAAGTTAACAAATTTGCATAAATCCATGCTTTAATTTTACTTATCGTCCACCTTTTTTAGATAAGGTACAATATATCATTATTTATTGCAGTATTTCTTTTCAACTTTGATGCACATTTCATTGTTTAGACAATAATGTATGGAGAAAATTATATGTAGATGATGTGAAGAAGAAGAACAAGAGATTTAGTAGATGCATTTCCTCCTGATTTGGTTTATTTCTCCGCCAACCAGCTTATACTAAACTAAACAGTCTTTGAACCAACAAAAGTCGTATTGAACTACGTCTACGTCGTCTGATGACTACGTCGTATATTCGCCATGACAATTTCAAGTTTATAGAATACAAATAAATATATTAATATGCAATAGTGAAATATTATCCTGATCACTGTATATGATCACTGAACTAAATATTTTTATACCTCTAACAATTCTATGGCTCCAGCAGCAATCCGCTCTTCTAATTTATCTCGAGCCACACTATGCTTACTCATTCCAAAACTTTTAAGCCATAAGGTTATAAGCTTACGTTGGTCTTTCCACAGTTCACCTTCCGCGCATATGATACCTGATAAAGTAAAATATTATTTTGTGTTGTATAGACTTCGCTATGCAGTGATATAAAGTCAAATCAAAAAAAAATTCACCATTTCCTTTCATAATACCATGTGTCAAATACAATGGTGCTCGTCCTGAAAATACATCCTTTGCAAAAGCTTCTCGTACTAGCTTGTGATCAGATAGTACAACAGTGTAGACACTTCCCATATTAATGCCATATATAGGACCATATTGCTTCGAAAGATTTGTTAGCGTCAGGTGTGGATGATCTCGGTTGATAAATGGTAAGTATCCAACAATAGGTAAGCCCCAAGGACCAGGTGGAAGTTGTTTCCATTGTTTAATTTTTTTAAAAATCCATAATCCCAATACAAATGTAACAATCCATATAAAAATAAAATCCATGTCTACAAGAGAAAATATAATTTTACAGGTAATTAATGAATAAAGCTAAATAATTAGACATAAATTGAACGTATATAATCTATTATTAGACTTAGAAATAAAAATATATTGAAATTATATGCTGTATGCTTTTACCATATATATGTTGATAATTTGTACTTAAAGGGTCCTACTAAATATCCTCTTTCTATGTGTAACAATTTAGGCGTGAGTTCAGTGACCTAAATTTTCAATTTAGTAACCACAGATATTAGCCACAAATTGAGTGTTAGGATATTTAAAAATGATATTGAAATATAATATGTAACTAATATAGCTATAAAAATTAGTTGAAGTTGATTAAACATTCATTTTAGAAATACGAAAACAAAATTTTTGTGTGCAAAAGACCAACCGAACCAAGGAGACTAAAGACTTTTAAAAAAACACAATTAAGCGCAAAATCATGTTTTTTAAAAGTATATAATGTTTTCGAAACGCTATAGAACATCAATTGACAAATATAAATAAGACATAGTAGTATTATAACATATTAGAATGATGTCATAATTTAGTATTTATTTAGTTTGTTAAAGCACTTATTATAGTTTAAAAAAAATTATCATATCGAATTTTATCAGGATTAGTATCAACAGTTCGATTACATTTGATCTATACAATGTTCAATGTCATTGAGTCAACCTTTCAAATCTGTTCTCAGTGAACAACATTCAATGCTGCCAACTTAAAATATTGTATACGCACGTGAATATGACGCATAGCTTGGTATGCATTCTATTTATGTATCGGCCGCTTCAAGTTGGAATGAAGTTATATAGAAAATATATATAAATAGACTAACCTTAGATGTGTCAGTGTGATAAATAATTTTCCAAAAATAAACTCGTTGAAATAGACGTAACCGAGTCTCACGTGGCTGACGATTAACAACTGACCGAACGCGTCGAAAACAAGCGATAAATGATAAACTTTGTATTCATAAGAATGTTAATAAAATCTTCTAGAACTTTACGCTCCCGTAGGATATTAAATATTTATACCTTACCTTACCGTATACCTTATCTTCCTATAATCTGGATCTTTTTATATCTAATGCTTTTCAGCCTTTTTTTTATTTATTAAAAAAATACACTAACGATATACATGTACATAAAATGTACATATAACTGAAAAAATGATTAAATATATACCTAGTACGTAGATTTAAATAATTGGAAGGTTTCATGGCGTTGATTAAAGTTTCATAAACAGCAGGAGAATCGAGAAAAATACAAATGGTTGGTTTGAATTTTGAATACTATTATACTTGGGGCGAATACATAATATAAGAGTTTCATGATCAACACGAATTCGTTCAGTGGAATATTTTAAATACTTTTATGTTCGTATGATTATTGAAACTTTCGATATTACTATAATCTTTAGTGTGTTTCGTCTAATCTGTATTATGAAAAATGTAATATAGAAATGAAAAAGTTCACGCGTACTCCGATAGTACATCGTTTTTTCCTATTGAACGTCTCAGTTCGTCGCTTCGGCACTCTATATATACATATACGTATATTGGTTTTCCTAATCATGGACATGGAGCGTCACATGAATGACCACGATATCACAAATACAATATACGAAAGGTAGTACCGCCTTAGCAAAAGTTATTCAATGAGGCGGGCAGTTTTAATTGACGAATACGAATCAAATTGAAGCCATCATAGGGTATTGGGACAGCGTTTGGCTATCATTGCCATAATTAATTGACTGAGTTCAATCTTTACCTACTCATGGGCATAAGAATACTAAAATTATTCTACTATTTTTCATACGTTCAAAAGTAAAATAATAAAATGTCAGTTCAATGCGACTCGAACCGACGCATTGAGTGCTCCGTACCAATTGTACTTACAATCAATTGGTACGTAGGGCCACAGTCTTTTGGAGTATAGAAAAAAAAACTAACATCAATATCCAGACATTTAATGTTAGTTTTACTGTGTTACCTCCAAGCATTCTTGTGAAAAATAGTCTTGATCGACGAACAGACAGACAGACGGACGAGCAGCAAAGTATATATGATCTTCCGTTTCTTTTGAGATACGTAGCCAATACGTAGCCTAATAGTCAAAGGTTTTCTAATTCTGTATCAGTAAATCCTTCTTTATGTTGTATATGTTCAAATGTTATGTATCTTTATCGGTTCCTTATAAAGAAACACTTTTAAAAATTAGCTTGGTAAATTTTATGGCGCAATTATGGTATTATTTACGCAATTATTTATTTACCTACACTAAAAAGTTGAATAATTAAACAATAGTAATGTATGTGTATTATTTGAAGGTTAATTAACTTTCTTCTTCTTCTTTCTAAGATAGACTACATTACCAAGTGTTTTCTTAAAATTTCGTAGATGGAGGACCTTAAGCATCTTCACTCGTTTGATCTACACGACAATTTATTTTAAGCTAAATTACGATCATTTTTAAATATTTGAAAATGAAAAAAGAAATTTGAAAAAAAAATATTTGAAAATTTGAAGTATTTTTTGGGTCTATGTCATAGTGGATAAACGTTAGCGTTTCTGGAGTTACACCCTCCGGATGCCCCAGGAAGTGATGGCTGGATATCGTAATGCAGGATATGAGAGTCAATGGACTATCTACTGAGGATGTTGAAAATATCCGGCATACGAATAACGGCAAGAAAAACCGGGACTAGTAAAGCACGCAGAACAAGAAGTTTTGTAATGTACACACGATGTGTGAACAGAATCTGGTCCAGCTTTTCACATCTCACAATTGGAATTTATATTCAAACTCCATTCTAACGCCATTTTTTATACTGCCAATGTTTCAAATAATATATATATAACACTAAAAAAATATATTATTTGAACTATTTTTGAAAACGTATAAAAATTTGAACATAACGGGATTTGAACCGCGCCTCTCGAAAACCGTGCAAGCGCTCTGAGTATAAACCATACGTTCTCATCAAAGCCCAAATATTATATTAACTTTTGGTACAACACATTTATGTTGCAAGCTTCTATTGAATAGTTATCAGTAATTTTTCTTTATCAATTCAAACTGTATTAAATACCAGGATCTAAATAGTTTATTTTGTTGGTTCAGATTTTAAGTTACTTCCATTGCACAGTCCGGCACGCACGGCGGAGGTAGTCCATTAGGATTTCCTCCGTTAAAAAAAAAGAAAGATTCTAAGTTACTGCCATCGAAAAATAAATTAATTCCAAATGTCCAGTAGTGTTCATTGATTTGCAGACAAATTAACAGACAGACAGACAAAAATTCTGCGGAGTGGTTTTATAGCCTCTGCTATCTTTATATTAATTGATTCGATTGATTTTTCAACTTTCTTTTTATTATAAAAATATAAATAATATTATATTAAATTGAAAATAGTGTCGAATTAAGTTTAAGTATTAATTACAGTAAGAATATGAGGTATTATTAACAAATCAAATAATTCCAACATAAACATTATAGATATACTATGTACTATAATATCTACGTTGGTTTGCTTTACTTGGTTTTAATTTGCGATAGTTATAGATCGAATAACATCCATAAAAATAAGCACCTTGTTTTTATTACTGCTTAATTCTATAAAGTGTATAAATAATATTGATACATAATATATTATGTATTATACAATGTACTTATAAAAGCAATAAAATAAGTATCAAAAGGCTAAAAGGTAATTAGATTTAAATCAATAAATTCAAAAGTATAAGATAAGTTTGACAGCGTGAGACGGACGGCGAGGTCTTGCAATGAGCAGGCGCAGGCGTGAGCACAAGCTGCTCGAAGTGTGAAGGCCGGTCAGCGGCCGATCTACTGTTATCGGACCAGTCATAATGATCCACTATTAGCGTATATATAACTATACGCTAATATATGTATGCGTAACCACGTGCCACAACTGTCATTGATCACTACCTCTATAATAAGAAGTCTGTCTTTCAATGATCAAAGTTTATTAGTGTAAATTGAAAAAAAACATTCGCATAAAGATATCCTTACAAAGCCACATATTCATATATGGACATTGTTATTTCAAACAATATCAAGCATTTTGGAATAAAAATATAGGCTTCAAATGTTTTTTCTACATTCTGGCTGGTGATCTACCAAGTGAAAGAGCCATCATCCATGATCCGTCATCATAATAATCAGTGAAAGATCTTAGTCCATGTGATTTGTATGAATAAAATCATCCGTAGCATATTCGTAATAGTAGTATTATATTGTACATTTTGTTGCTAATGGTGACATGTTTAAGAAAGATTAATATCCAAGGATTGAGCTTTGTTGCCTCAGTCTTGGAGGTCCAAAGCACACGAAGACTATACTTTTTGCTATTTTCATTCAACCTCCGTACAGTTATTCAGGGACCAGTGTTACTGACACAATGCAAGGTTAACGTGAGGTAGACGCCCGCGTAACTTGCCTCCGAACATTAAAAAAGTATATTTACGCATAATCGATTCGAAGGTATCAAACAGGCCATGCTGCAGGTCATTTTTTTATTACAAGTCTATATGCTATCAAAATAAGATTTTAAATATTTAACTGTTTCCTACTTGTTATTAAAATACTTGTTTATCCTCATGCAGTAACATTTTGTCCAATCTTTTCCCTATACCGAACACAGCAAAGAATGTGACGGGCGAGTAGAGATCCTTGAAAGTCCTCATTTATTTAGAACAATTTGTTGTGGTAAGAATATTTTCCAATATTCTTTAAAATCTTAATAATAGTAAGGAAGATCCATAATAAACTTAAGGAGCCACCTCTAATTAACTAATTAAAATAAATTACTCTTTAGCAATATTATGACCGACTAGCTATTGTTACTTACTATTAAATAAATATTGAAATATTTTCCTTATCAGTAAAAGTTCAATTACACAATTTTTTATATTTTTATACAAATCTTTGATCATATATATATACAAAAAAAATGCTTATTTTATTATTACTTGGTCATAAACATGTGTAACGATCTTGAATGATTATTGAAGTTAATGTATGCTGGTAATTATTGACCTGTCTTGTCAATAAGCAAATCGAGGCGGACCACAATCGGATGTAGCCTCAGACCTCTTTACTTTCGATCGCACATAAAGTTTAAGTTACCGGCCGCCGACATCGGTCATCCACTTTACCTTAGGCCACTGAACGAACTAGATTATTTTATTCCTTTTTCATACTTTCCAGTCTAGAATGCTCGCGTCCCGTGTATACGTTTTCCTTCTTTTATTTTTAGTTACAATAAAAAAGTTAATCCATGCAACGATTGCAATATATTTTAGAATAGTACTAATCCCAAAGGGGAGAAAAAAAATGAAAATATTAATCAATAATTTATTTATTATTTATCAAGTTTTTCATTTCAGCCTAACAAACAGTTATTTTGGTATAAACAAAAAAAATATGTAATACCTTTCTGTGGATCTAAAATGAACATTGTAAAACACATGCTTTAATAAGACTGAATATCTTTAATGGTTTTCAATTATATCTTTGGACAATTTAAGTGAAAAAAATGTTGTTTATATAAGGGACATAAATAGTTTCTACTTAAAAGCTTATTTCAAAACGTTTTCTTCAGAACACACAAACATAGCAAAATAATTATTTGCAAGAGGAGGGAATTACATACATATGTCGGCATAGTATTTATTCTTTAGCTTTAAAAAAATGTTAAGTCGGTATTAATCAAAAGTACATTTTATAGTATAGCATTTTACAGTAGTAACTATTGTGTTAGTATATTAATTACCTGTAAGCATCTATCAAATATCTAAGAAGCTATATCATCGGCTACGTTGTGAGCATAAATAGTCAAGTATTGAGGTCAAATCTTGTGGACTACTTATACACGCACGAAGAGTTGTGACGCCCTAATGTTGTTTATATAACAAATAAATGATAGCGATTAAAATAATCTTTAACTATTTTAATATTTAAATATAAATATTTTAAGCTATAATTGAGGTTTAATTATTTTGAAATGTATAAAATATGAATACAGCAAGCACGTTTGAGTTACGTTTGTTTAAAAATATACATGTTTTGAATAAAACTAGTTCTTATACCTAAATATAAAGCTCTTTAAAAAGTTGTAAATAAAACACGATCTTTTATCGACGTTGGTAACTTGTTGGAAAATATCGCGCAACGTATTGTCATGACATTTTAAAAATATTATCTTTAAAACTAAACTAACCGTGGACTGAGCACTGACAAAGCCTTGTCACATATCAAGGTTAACGGTACAATTCATTTTGTTTTATTTTATGAGAACAAGAATGTTGCAGTGTAATATTCCATTGCTATAGGTATTAAGGATTTTCTGAACTCATAAATTCACTTTATCATACTAAAGACGCTGAGGTAAAGCACCTTAAGAGCGTATACTCAATTAATTATATATATATAACTTTCTATTGACATTTTTTATGTTGACTTTGAAATTTCACACCTTGAAATTAAAATTGCACACTAAATGTGATTTTTGTTTGTTTTTTTTTATTATTTACGAAAAATAAGACTAAATATATTTTAAGCTATCTTACTTAGATGAAGATTTTCTTTCTACATTTGTGTGGTTAAAGTTACAGAAGACGGCGGTGGCGGCGGCGACGCCATGTTTACAAACAAAGAGATCAACGCACGCCAAGTAGGTTAGCACAGCAGTGCCCGCGTGCGCCCGCGCCGAGCCGGGCCGAGCCGGGCCGTATTGCGCGGGTCGTGGTCTCGTAGTTCGACTGCTTCCAAAACTACTAATAACTACTTATCTATAATATTTCCACTGTAATACATGGACAAAGTAAACTACAAGCGATTATTTGCAAAACGTAAAACGTTAATCACACTAGTTAACAAAAAATACCAATATTTTTTTAAAGAGTTTGCTAAAATCTAATTAAATAATTTGCTTCATTTTGATACAAATATGACTATATTAAAATTAAAATTTTATGTCTTAGCTTAGATATACTACGATATACGATGACAATGTATATAATATAGGTAAGTCAATTTTGGTGAATTCTAATTGTAATATAATACGTTGGTGAAATCGATACAACGACCGCGTGGCTGCCACCGGTGCGCCGCGGCGGAAGAAAGTTCCTACCGATTTGCATAGTGTTCAACTAACGATGAGCGATAATCCCGCGCTTGTGACTCTCAGCGATGTCCTACTTAGCCACGTTTAATGGTTTATTGTGACGGGCCCATTTCCATGGGTGCACGACCACGAATCGCCGGACCCGCGACTGACACACTTAGCTCGAACCGAAAGTTTCTCCAATAGAGAAACTTACAATATCTAATAGCACCGACATCCGTCTATGCAGATTTCCAGAGCAAGCCTTCATAGAATACGGTGACCTAAATAGGAAGATTACAAAGCGAATAACCAGATAGCAAAGCAATACATTTTGTATGTCAACATTTTGCATGGCATAAAGTCTTATAATACATTGTTAAGAACTCGTGGATTTGAAATATACGAGTATAAAACAATTAAAATGTTAATAGATGCATAACTGAGTCATCTCGTTTTCATCGCAAATGGCAGACAGCAAGAAAAACTTGCACTGACATTACGTTAGAAAGCGGAGATATAATTCACAATGAAGCCTAGAAAGTGTACATAGGAAGAAAGTGAAGAAGTATGGAAAAAAGTGCAATACAAGTACAACCACTTGTAATTTACTTGAAGTGTGGGAGTACAATATTCGCTCCAAAATCGAAGTTTCCAGTCGGATGGCAATCACTTTTCCCCCTAAGAAGAGTTAGATTGCAGCGCTCGCTTGCACACTTTTCCCGATGTACCACATGTTATTCAAGTCTCTTTTATATAGTTGCGCTCAATTTTACTTTCTTTTCCATTCACTCTTGTTCTTTATCTCTACGTTATTGATATTGGTAATAACTTTTATAGTATTCGATCGTTACTTAAAATTTCATTTTCACATATTATCAAATCAACAGGATTTAATCTTTACTAATATCTAATTATTATTTTAAAAATCAAATGGGTACAACAGTGTTTTAATTTTAAGTTTTGCTAGTCTATGCATTAAAAAAGTAAGAAGCGTGATGGTAAAAAATATATTTTTTATAAATTTATTAAACCTAGTTTACTTATGCAGTATTTAAATTACATTTATAAACACATTTAACACATCACAAGAAAATAATCCTAAACAATATCTATACCGACGTAATATTAGACATCAAAATTTGTAATACTTATTTATTATTTATGATCCTAAAATTATCTCAAAATTAACCTGTTATTCGATTCATTCAACTGCTTTACATATGACTCATTTGTTTTAAATTATAGTAATATTATAATAAGATAAAAACAAAGCTATTTCATTTAGATTTGAAAGTGAAAATTAAGAATAACATTATCGTTTACTACAGTAAATGTGCAGAGATGGTAGAGCCACGCATGTATACTAAATACAACTACGAGTACATTATTGTATGTATACAAGCATCGCATGCTTTAGAGATAATTTATTTCTGCCAGATGCTACTTCCATTAAATACCAATAAGTACTTATAAGTAGATGTTAAAAAATTCAACTTGTATTATTTGATATTTTAATGACTGTTTCATATGTGTCAGTTCCGTTAAATAGTTCGAATGGCCACATGCAACCAGTTATACCAGAGAGAAAATACAAATATTGACGATTTAACACGACATCTAAACATGTGAACAATACAAGGCTTGATAATTGAATATTGATTAAATTATAGTTTATATTGATTTATTTTTTTTATAAAACTTCTACAAGAAGTAAACAAAAATGTAAAGCGCTGTGTAGAGGCCTTATGCGTAACCAGGGGACAAAGCAAGCCAATGGGAAAGTCGTCGCTAAGTGGCGATGTTGAGAGAAAGAGTGTAAAGGAGAAAGATGAGCATTTCACCGCGCAGGGTCAACGTGCTCGCTATACTGTCGCTGATTGTGGCCCAATTGCAGTATGTGGGTCTAGGCCGGCGTTCGTCGACCTGCGTGACACACTTAGCGGCGCCTGCACACTATCACAGTGCTTTCACGCCCCACGCTCGGGGGTGGGGAGCGATACTATCGCAGAAAGCTAAGAAAATGTGCAGTGCATGGGCGGGATCACGTTTCATAAACAAACACCTTTCTTTGCAACAAACAACACCTCAACGTACGCTAATATTACTTTCTTGTTAGTAATCAGTCAGCTTTTATATGAATGAAAATGGAATGTAAATTGAATAAAATATATAAATTTGGTCACGAGCTGTTATTGTTTTTGGGCACCGCTGCATAATGAAACGTATCATCATTTATATAATTAGAACATAAATATGCACATATGTTTTTTATTGTCATTTAGGTATCTCCATTTTATAATGATTCAATTGCTTGTTGATTTCGACTTCCTTTTATAGCAAGACACGGTGATAATTTAGACCTCGTCAGTATGTTTATGATTATATCACTTAATCACATCGTCTTCTTAGGTTTTTGTTCGATAGGTTGTAAGCTTGGGACGGTACAATAATAATACCTACGTATATAACAATGTTTAATTGTCATTGACAAATTAGACTGTCAATTATTCATACTTAAATATATTTTAAAGGTTTAAATACAGATTATATTAGAATTGATGTGAATTTTATCGTAAGAATATATTTATAGTTTTTAAGTTCTTGTTTACATTATATTCACACTATTACGGATATTCTAATCTAAATTTCTTTTTTAGTTTAAATTATCCTTATAAAAGTAATTAATTAAGCTTGATCAAGATCTATCGAGTAGTATCTAATATTAAGAAGAAAAATTTAATATAATACGCTTAAGTAGAGAAAGCGA
Source organism: Dione juno (assembly GCA_037127375.1). NCBI lineage: Eukaryota > Metazoa > Arthropoda > Insecta > Lepidoptera > Nymphalidae > Dione > Dione juno. Next base: position 8,113,056 of record JAXRJS010000041.1, on the reverse strand, counting down.
AGTGCATGTTTAAAAGTGTGGGTATTTCAGTAAAGGAATAAAATACATCAGTAGATACTCGTACATACATACTTACTATATGTATTTGTACCTTACATGCAAAATTTTTGCCTTGCAGTTTTTTCGGTACTAGTGGTAACGATGGGCAATACCACCTTATTAAGTACAGTGGGCCAAGCATTGAAACTAATGCATTGCTAGGAGATAAGTGCCACTCGTTAGCTTGGGGAGAACAAGGTCAGATGATCTAGAGCAAGGTCATAGCGGGCACTCTTGGAGTGATAGCATGACCTCTGAATTCTTTATCGACTGATCACAAGTTGCACACTTACATGACTTTATCGGCAAAGAGAATTGAACTTGTGTGCGCACCTACGTACTCTAAATATATCTATAGAGTGTGTAATACGATTTATTTATAGACCTTCACTATAAAGATTCATTTCATATTCATGTGAATAATCTATAGTCAATAACTTTTGTTTTTGCAGGCCGCCGGGCGCAGAGGCCGTCTGCCTGTGAACGCAACAATTTGTGGGTTCGATTCCTACTTGGGGAAAATTAAATATTTTCATTTTCTTCGCTCTGGCAACAAGGCAAAAGCGCGCGCGAGCCTGGAAAGGCGGAAAGCGGGGAACGGAGTGCTTTCACCTTTACCTTACTTTTATACTTCAAAAATAATAATATACTTAAAACAATTAAAAATAATTTTAATATTCTGTCGCGTAATCTTTAAAATTAACCAGTGATATCTAAATTCAAGTGAAGTATTTTTATATTAGTATCAGATATTAAATAAAACATGTCAAAAGTAAATAAATGAATGCTAGAGAAAATAATATTATTTTATATACATAATAGAAATTAGATGTGCATGCAACCATATAAAGTGTTAAATTAAGATAAATTGTCTTGCTATATTTAATTTACCGTGCTATATACGTTGCTGACAATATGCAACAAATAATGAAATTAAATTTACTATTCTAACACATTTGTCATTGAAAATATGACCGTGTTGTTAAATTGCTATACACAACAGTATAATTTAAAGAAAAATTATACAGACGTGGATTAAGCGCGATCGATGAAACGAAGGTTTAGCTGCGCTGTACGTGTTATTACTTACATACGAGTAGAGTGAAGACAAAAATAAACTGTCAAGATAATTGATGGCTGCATTCGCAACACGCTCACAATTAAATGAGGAGGACCAAATAAGAGCAGGTGCTTAACTGATATATTTCATGGAAACGCGAGAGCGTTCTGAGAACCAGTTGTACTCACATCCTGAGACAACGCAGTGAATCTGCTTGAGCCTGACGTCATGCAGGATATTAAAATGAATGGGCGAATTATCCGGGATGCTTATGTAGCAAACGATATTTTTAAATACTTTTCCTGCAATACTCTTTTTGTTTTAACTTGTAATGTATATATACAATTGTATTCGTACATATGTATGTACATATGTAGCTAGACGCAAATTGGTTTGATTTACTAAATTTATACTATAATTAAGCCTTGAATTCTCATTGTTTAATCAAATCAAGATCATTTTAACTTGTGTGCTCACTAACAAGAACAAAAGTATTCACTTTAAGAAGAAGAGTAATAAAATGGAAAATTATTCAGAAATTAATAACTTAATAACAACAGGACATGTTTAAGACAGAAAGTTTAATATAAAATAGAAAAATAACTTACTACTAGTGACTTAGATGTCTTATGTGTATTGCTATTTATAGGACACAAGTAAAGTATAGGGAAACCCTTTGCGTCATTCTAAAGAATTTTTAAACGACAGCGATTCACATTCATTCATCCCCTATGGTACCGACATTGGCAGTGAGTCACATTTTATTTATTCATTATATACGATGCATAAGGTGCGTCGTACAACCGCATAGCAACCATATTATTTCTGGAGCTCAGACTACTAAGAAACACTTAAAAACTTGTTATATGTATTTTTATCGTTTAATTCTATTATTACATTTATATTCCAATAGCTGCTTTTCGTTTACTTTAAAATAATTGTTGAAGAATTTAAAACACCGCATAAAAATGCAAGAGTGACTGTTAAAATTTGCCTGAATGTCATATTGTTTTTTCATTTGCTGTTCAGAGGAGCCTATTTCTGTGTACAGAAAAATAGCTGGATTTATTGAATACTAATTTCTGCCTGCGACTTCGTTCTATCTTCGTTGTATCGAATTTATGATCTTTCTCAGCCTGCTCTTATACTGAGTGTACGTTTACAAAATTAGTACTGACGATGAACAACTTTTCTTAAGTACTATTTTGTTATTTTATATGCTCTACAGTTTCAAACGTCCCATGATATTCAAGATTTTGGTTTTTTATATGTCAATTAACTTAGACGTTATATCCTTATTTCATGTAGGTTAGCTGGACACCTATAGTGTCCCAGCTATCAAAATCAATTATAGCCTATGTCCTGGCAAGCCTTATTAGCTATTCAATAACAAGTTCCGAAGATGTGTATGTACAAAGAAGCAATCAGAAAGACACCAAGCGAGGGCTGACGCTTTGGAATTTTTTTTTTGATATGCGTTATCAATATCAGAATATGTATATCGTATTCAAAACCAAGAATATCAATATTCTTGTTTCGTGATTCTGATGTTATTTAAGTAAGATCGAATGAATCTCAATGTTTTATATATAATGGTTTTTACGCTTTAATCAGTATAAAACGTAAGGTAACCTCATCATAACAATTAACTAAAATTATTAGGGATTTGAGGATTGAAATTATAATATAATTCCTTTGAAATCATTATATTAATAAATTAAAATTACCAGGCCAATAGACCAGTCAATATTTAATTATTTGGCAATTTTCACTATTTGTTATCCATAGATTGAACAAGATTCAAGAAGATGGTAGAGAGGGAAGGGATATATAATAAAATATGATGCTATTCTTTCAAGACTATAAAACCTTTTACAACGCTTAGGCCTTTTTATTCTGAAACACTTTTTACATTTAGTTGTATTTAAAGTATAATACGAACAACAAATTAATTAAAACTTGCATAAAAATTGTAAATATCAACGTACGATGCAATGCTATTCATTTCGCTGTTTTCTTTTCACTCGACTTTGTTCTTAATTTTTCGCACGTTTTAGAGACATTGCGTGTTCACGTAGCCAAAAAAAATTTGATATATAAACAATGTCGCGAGTAGAAATCGAACCCAACACCACTACATGTAATACAATACAAGCAGACATTCAAAACTGTACCACGATGACGTCAGTACATATTGGTATTATAGAAAGTCTACGACAACTTAACAAGGTTAGATTATTTATAAAATTTACAAATTATATGTGTATTGAGGCAAAAGTAGTATAATGTTTACAATAGAACATTTAATTAACTATTAAATGATGTGGTGTGGTTACATTAATCCCTATATTGAATATCCTGACCAGGACAGGCTCGTTGAAACAAGTATTTGGAAAGCATGAGTTAAAACGTCGATGGACGATACAACTTTGTGCTCGTGGAAATTGTGCCGCAATGCACGTCTCCGAGTAAAAGTACTTTCTTCTAGCCGCTTTCAGAAAGTATTGAAGAAGTATTTTCCTATAGTAACCTCATGCGAAGTGACATAAGGCGTTTGCCTGTTTGTGCACTATAATTAGAACTCTCTGTCGTGTTATAGTGGTTCTCAGAAGCGCAATCAATATTGCCGCGCCTCTGCAAACCGTGAGAATTGCTGTCAGACGTCGAGATGAACTCGTAAATGCAAAGTTTTAAACAATGGAATCTTAATTTTGTATATCGAAAATCTTTAAACGTTTCTCATTGAATCTTATTTCAAATCGTGCCTTTGAATAATAGTTAGATCAAGGCTTTTTGTAATGATATTATTAAACAGCATACACAAATTGTTAATTTTTATTAATTGTTTGTTCGTTACCTATTATTCTTATTTTCCATGGAATATTTTGAACCATGTTAAAAATTGTAGCTTTTTAATTGAAGCGTACTTATTAAGGTAAACTAACGTACTGGGTAGCGATTTTGTTTTATATTATGCAAAAAAGATAAAGAAATGATAATGTCAAATTTCAGGCAAAATTTTACAGAAAAAATGTATTTGTATATGTGGATAAATTAAAGCATGATTTTATATTTCGGTGTACATTTCAACTGTATATGGTGAACTCAAATGAACATACCTGAAGAAACACAAAGACTGTGTGAAATAAAAGTTTTCATGTTGACGTCATCCAATGAATATCTCCAGGTAGTATTATTAGTACGTTTAAACTTATTTTAAGCTTGAAGGAATAATATTAGGTATTTGTTAAAGTACATCAACAAATATTGAAATAATTTTGTAAACAGCAAAGTAACCTCAAGATGCCTCATATTTGGTCCATATTATAACATCAAATGTATATATTTATGTATATATAGAGTGTAAGTAGTAAATTTAAAAATGTTTATTACATTCATCAAAATTAAGCAACAATCGAATAAATATAGCAATAATGAACGTACAAAACACGTCAAGTGGCGACTCGAGCACGCTGCGCACGCAGCGCTGGCGCATACTTACGCGATGGTTGTTTCGTGCGCAGACTCTCGACTCCGCGGCGAATTTCGCCGCTCTCGCCCACTGATCTACATTTCACCTCCAATATGGGTCAATAACTGCCCACGCTCAGCCCCTCCGAGCACGGCCATTCACCTCGCCACTCCAAATCATTGTTCGCCAAATGTAAAGCGTAGCTCGAGGTCGACGACCTCTGCGATGGTACGGACTACGGACTGCGGCTGCTGTCAAAGCGATATTCTTCTTCTAAGAACGACACTTGATACTAACTGAGGACAGCGCTAATAAAAACATCCTCTGGACATACGTTACTACTAGGTACTCATATTGGTAAGTTTATATAAATGATAACGAATTAGTGCTTTGGTGTATTTTTCACAAGCCACAATGGCATATATATGAATTCTGTATACGTGTATGGTTAGGAATAATATTTTCATAATATAATATAAAGTAGGAATATGACAAATTGAAAGTGAAATACATAAATTGCAAAGCGAAGACTCATTTGGTGTAGTATTAATCGTACAAATTGATAATTTTTAATTATTAACTTTTATAAGTATTCTCCATATAATTCGATCGATCAATTTCGGGTCGATTAATTTACATCCAAATGCAGAATACTGAATTGAGCTCATCTAGAATTTGCAAACTTTAATTATGTCTTTATTTTCCTATAACATAAACTAAAACTCACTAGAGAGACAAAACTCGTTTTGGCCCACTCGTATAAAAAATTAGAGAGATATTAGTGCTTGACCGGTTTGCAACAAATTTCGCTGATGACCTATTGAATTGACTCTATCTATTGACTTCTGTTTAACATTTCAGATTCTAGCGTTCGGAACAATTACTCGTTTAAATATTTTTGATTTGTTATATTGTATATTTGATCCCTCACTTTAAACAGTAAGTACACCAAAGTCAAATGAACAAAGTCAAAAATATATGTAATACAACATACAACAATTCCAGTAATATGAATAGTTTCAAAGACTGAAGGGAAATCACTTAAAAACACTTAAAAGAGATTCAAAGCTTACCCCTCCCAATAATATATAATAATAAATAAAACGTAGGTACAAAGTTAACCAAATATTTAACTGAAGGAAAGTGGCGCGCAGAACGGGCGTGTGCGCCGCATCACGTGAAGTGTCACGTTGAACTCTTACATAAGGACTTAATGTGCTTTCGAAAATATAATTGAACATTTTGGACATTTCTTTTTCGTACAAAGCCTTTTGTCCTTTCACATAGCATACATACACTTATTAAAATAAAACATCACGTTTATCTACTAATAAATTCTGTATGTACAATGTCGTATATTATGTATGTACATATATACATAATATATGATTTATGATGATATGATATATGATTTTCTCACTATTTGGTAAGTATTTATTGCCCTAAAATTCGTCTTTTAAAATACAGCGAACTGCAATAGTACAACACGTAGTGACGGAATCGCCGTCAAAGAAGAAACACTTAAACGAGTTCGGAGGCGATGACTTTTCATGACCGTGTCCTCCTTAGAACATACCACTTAATCTCACTAAATTTCTCTTGTGTCATGCATCATCACAAATAAAGTTCATATTATGGCCTAGTATCATTGGACTATTGGACTATTAAATCTGTCCAAGCTTTTATTTATAGACAAAGGAATATAAATTTATACGGAATAATTTATATTTAAATTATTATTAATTTATTTATATTTAAATTATTCGAATACATATGTTTATTGATTATCTTAATAGGTATGCATAAAACGAAATACATGCATAATTAAATAGGTACCTGAAATAAATAAAAAACTTAATTATTTTAAAAATATATATTTTATTAATATTTTTATTATTCTCTACAGAAAGATAGTCCGTATCTTTTGTTACAAATTTTTTTAGTTTTTTAGTATATATTTTTTAATTTTTTTTTGGTTGACATCATTCAATACTAGACTTACATGACAATATAATTATGTCTATCTAGTTTTTTTTTCTATTTGCCAACTAGTTTTTAATAGTACAATCGAAATAACTACTGAGTAATTTACTTAATTCTAATATGTAATTTAACACAATTCTATTATGGCTTATCATTAATTGATTACACAAAATTGGTACACAACCACTATGGGTTGAAGGTAAATTTTGGGTTATCAGACTCAGGATGTGGATGGAGTTACCGCCAACGTTGGACAACGTGACCGCTCTAGTGCCATCTTCAAGTTGTATTCAACAATACCTTTTGTTTTATTATTCTTCTTGCTTGAGGGATCAGTCTTTTGATTACATCATCCTCACCACCGGTGTGGCAGGAGCATCCGTCGATGTCACGTGTTATTGCTACAAGTGCGCACGAGATGCGGTCATGTAGCTGCAATTTTTCTGACTTCTTGATTACCACTATAACAGTCACTGTGGTCAGTCCTTGGGATTCGTGGATTGTCAGCACCTTCGACTACACATTCATCTCGTATCCCTGGGTGATTAGGGATTCCTTCTCCTGTTGAGTGAATGTGGAGTGGAGAGTGTCTTTTAGGCTGGACCGATAGTGACGGCTGCCAGAATCTCGGGAGTAGAAGAAATACTACTAATTGGTGATATTAACTAACTTCTCTATATTGACCGAGATAATCTTTTCGACAAGTTCTACCGTAGTCTTTTTGTCCCATGGACATCGCTTATGCCTTACAAATGATATACTACATTACTGATATACTTACTACTACTATACTTACTATTTTACTATGAATATATTTGTCTAAGAAATTAGCACACTCCCCCCAAATTGAAAACATCAGGGCTGTGCCAGTACCACGAACTTAAAATTTGTATATTAAGTATCAATGTCATAAAATTTTCATGACTAATTTAATTATATTTTATAATAAATAATTAGATCTGACATAAAAATAAAATAGTTAAATATTGTTTATTTCCTAAGTTGTTATTGTATCGTTGTCTATTTTAGACATGTGAGAGATTAAATATAAAAAAGAAATAGCTTCTTATTTTTATACTTTCGAAACCATTCCATATAGAGGTATAAAAATGTCTCACTTAGAATGTACCGAAAAAGAACATCACTCTACGATTAGAAGCAAGTATCTAGAACAATGGGTAATTTAAGATAAATAAGATAAATGATATCTAAATCAATATATATATATATATATATATATATATATATATATATATATATATATATATATATATATATATATATATATATATATATATATATATATATTGATTTAGATATAAATTACGTTATAGCTGCTGGGTGATCAACATAAAAATTGCTAGATTTCGATGTAATTTCTTTTTCTGGAATATTTCCGAATGGAAATCGACATTTATGAAAATCATCGAGAAGAAAGAATTAAAATTATTGAAAAAAAAACCAGGAATTTCTTTTAAAATTGAATTTATTTATTTTATTTGACTGATCAATGGGGTTTACGTATTTTGAACGGTTCGCTACCACGTGTGCCATATATCTTAAATCTTAATACATTACTTTCGCAACACATCATAGCTAAAAAAATATTTACTTTTAAATAAACTGCTTTACAACAGCTTTCGTAACTCTAATCGGCTCCTTTTAATTTAGTTATTTTTAGATAACACGACGAAATAATTATGTAAGACACAAATAAAAAAAATATCTACTCGCTTTTAAGTTATACGTTAGTAGGATTTCATTGGATATATTTACTTTACTTTGTTTTACTTTATTACTTATGTTACTAGATTTATTTTAATCTATCTAATATGGCATGGTCATATTGTCGTCAGAACAGATCATTTTGTTGTGTTTAAAACATAATGAAGACTATGAAATGTGACAAGGAAGTCCTCGAAAATTAACTTTTAAATATCAGTACTAGTTATTATTAGAAAACCGTATTAATAACGAATCTTAGTCTTAAATATTCTTATTTTACAGTAAAGTTTAAAACAGGTTATAATTTCATAAGTTTCAATAAATAATAAATAGTTTTATTGACATTTCTTTAAGGCGATTTTATATTTAGAAACGAAATAAAATACTTTTCTGTTTTAACACACAAATTTATACTGAAAATAACACCGAGAAAACGATATTTTTATTGAGTATTCGAAATTAAATTACAATAACAAAAATAATCACAAAAAGTGGTTCACATTAATAAATAGATTTAATAAACTTCCGAATTTTAACTTTAACTTTCCAGTAGATTAATTCCATTTTTACTCAGGAAAGTTCTCAACTTCCACGTGAAAGTATTATCATTTCTCTTTTCTCTACGTATAAGTAAATAAGAAATTTGATTTAAGCGCCTTCATTTTGCCTTCTCATTTAACACAGTAGTCCGTTAAATAAATATATTAATTCGTTTGCTTACAATATATAAATACATAGTAATAATATATTAATACATACAGTACAAGATATCACATTATTTTATAAAAAAATACTGATAATGACGACGAGATCATGATATTATTTATGTTATAATCAATAGTAGATTTTAATAGTTAAGAGTTATGACATTATAATAAAATAAAACGATTGTTTGACAAACGCATGTATTGTGTTTAATGTGGATGGTATAGCAGACTCGTACGCATGCTGAATGGGCATGCAAGGCGGGTGCGTCCAGCATTACGGAGCTAAATGTCGCGCATACGGCCTCCGCACTCACAAACGGCCTTTGCAGTTCAATGCGGTCGACGACCCGCTCGGGGTCGATGACCAAGTCCACATTTAGTTTTCACTTTCGTTTACTAAGGATAACAGTAACATACCTATGTAGAGTACTTTTACGTCACTTTCATACTCAACAAATTCGTTAATAGGCAGTATCAATTTGCAGTTCCTACACAACGGTTCGTCAATAATCAATTATTTATAGATAAATAATAGTAACAAAATATATTTCATAAGTTTGGAGTTATGAAATTGTTGGAATTTAAAAGAGAATTGGACACTAAAGAAGCAGGTTATCATAATTACAAATGTAAGCAACCACCAGATTACAAACGAATATTAATCGGATACGTTCGAGTCGTGCGTCCTTAGCAGAGGTTGTTGCTCCAAAGATTGTCTATTTCGCAATTCGACCGGTCAACTAGTGTCCTTTTGCTACATTTTTGGTACAATTAAGTAACTTAACGAGTAGTGGGGAAGAAGATGAGAAGGTGTGGTGCGTGGGGTTGTGGGTTGGACGATGGTTGCGCAAGCGCGGTCGTCGACTTGGTTATATCAGCATTTTACGTAAGAATCACCTCGCAACGCTCTCGGACAGGCGCCAATTGTAGCCCCGCGATCATTTTGCACTTCTCGCATACTATTTGCGGACTTGGGTCACTTATTTACTTTTCGACAAATAATAGTAGTTATTATTAAAATCAGATTTAATTGTTGCACAGTTGACTCAAAGCAGATGTCACTATAAAATAAAATAAATTACATTTTTTTTTGAATTAAGCAAAGTTAATATGCGTAAACATAAATAGCAGTAAAAGAAAAATATGATGGGCTTATTGTTTTATATATAGAATAAATTTCACAAGGTTGCTTTTGACCTTTAATAAATTGATAGAGGTCACTTAGAAATCGTCCGCCGTTTCTTATTATGAATAGATCTGCCCTTAAGGAATAATTAATTAATTAAACTACCTGAAGAGGAGAAGGGGCTGACGCGGTTGCATCAGCGTACGGAGAACGGCCGGGCTCAACACACAAGGTTGCAGAGGTTCAATGCTCTAGAAATACGAGACCCGACCCCGAGCATTCGCACACTAGCGCTGCCACCACTACGTGCCTGCCCGCGTACTACGTTGTGAATATGCCGCGGTGCATGCTTGCGCCCTACGCTTCTGTGCGTAGACGATGCGACTACGTCGCGTAGACCATGCTGAATTTGCTTGCTTTCAATACTAATTTTTACTAACTAACTTTAATTTATAATAACATGAGCAGTATGGTGAGGCTAACCGCACAAAGACATTTATTAACTGACTTGCTAGTAACAGTAAGTAAATAAATATAATTATTATATTAAAATATTGTAGTCGAATCCACTCCTGTTTTACAAAGCACAGTTTTGAGCTGTAACTGAACGTCCATTAACAGTTACGTAGTCCTAATAAACTAGGCCTTCTAAATTATGACAGTTTTGTTTCAACGGTACATACACGCACAGGCTTGCCACGTAACCTTCAAAAGAGAGAACGTAGTGCCGTAAGCACGTCCAATGTGCCAACTCTTTTATATAGTCGTTTCGCAATTTTTATAAATTATTTTGCCTTCGACCTTTGTAAGCTGCCCAATTCAGCCCGATTGGTATTCCCGTGGCGCCGACGAACACTTTTCGTAATCCTGCCTCGGCGCAACAAGCAAATGTAACGTGAGAATCATATAATCAAGTTTCATTCCCACATTTAGGTTACTATTTTTAAATAACTGATAGATGTTTTAAATCACATATTTGCTGACATTTTATTAAGACTATCATAACCAGCAGACAAAATAATACTTAGAGAAATAAAAAATATACATCTGACCAGAATTTTGAAGTATATTTTTCTCAAATACAAGTCTTTACATATTCAAATACATTTATGATTTTGATGTAATGAGAACCTATTCAAATTAGAGGAATATTATTCTTTTTAGCACTACTTTATATATTAATAATAAAAGTATTTCAAAATTACTTCATTTGCTTATGATTATAATCTACTGAATTAAAGAGGAAAGTAGGTAATTACACAATTTCTTTTCTTGTTTATTGTTTTCTTTTTTAGTGGATTCAACCGTTATTCGTTGACAATATCTCCGTTCACTTCTTCGTTTATTCTGATTACAAGTCGTAGAAAGCGTTAAAGTGCTTATACAACACTGTAACAACCTACGTGAGCAACAACCTTTGGGTCTAAATGACAAGTACGGTCGCTTTAAATATTCCTGAAAAATGAAATGTCACTGATCCGAGATCGTAAAGTGTTACAAAGTGTTGCAGACGATTGATTAAGTACACTTGTCAATACTTACAGGTGCACTTCATCAATTGTCATACATACGTAGGTTTGCTATTATAAACAACAGTGCAACATCTTTCAAATTAAAAATAAAATTATTACACGTATATGTTATGGTTTTGCCTAATAGAAAATCATTATAATTGATGTCGGTTCGTGTTCATTATTAAGTGTTCACCACATAACAACACACGCTTCAAGAATTGTACAGAGTTCGCTATTGCCGATTTGTATACCTGATCAAAAGAACGTCTACACAGCCTTTCACGAGCTTATTTTGGCAGGACCCCCTTCTCACCTCACTCGTCGCGGCCCGCCTCGCCTCAACATCAAGAGAAAGTAGCTAGCCTACGCAATTCTAGGGTCAACAACCGAACTCGAAAATGCTTACTTCTGACAAAAAGTGACACATTAAACTGCGTGTGCACTTCACATTCAGTATGTGTGGTCAGTTTCTTGAACGGATGTTGAATGGTCGTTGTGATTAGGTCAGGTAGTGAACAAGTATCTATTGTTACTATTAGTTGATGTAGGCATACATTCATATAGGTACTTATGGTTTCTATACATGGGTGCAATTCTGAACTGTAGCAATAGATATTAGGCTCAACTTTCAAAAAAATTTTATAATAATTATATCTAAATGGGGTTATTTTTGTTGTTCGAAATGAAATTGTAATTTTACATTTCATAAACAAAACTTGTGTATCATATACATGAGTAAACACGTCTTGAGTCATGTAACATAACAGAGGGCACTAAGCGCAAAAGTGCCTTCACTAAAAAAAGTAACCGTATTAAAAATATAACAGAATAGTGTTCCACTACTCTACAAAGAGCATAGCAACGGATCAGCCTCGAGGCTGTATCGAATTATTATAATATTAAGTAGATTGGAATAGCTTTAACTTCGCGTTAATACATTACTTGTATTGAATACTTTGTACATAGTTCGTCATAAAATACATTCTGACAGTTTTATAATTGACCTCCACACTTAGTATCTAAAAATATGTTCAAAATATGTCTAGTCTTCATGTACTTATTTTAATATATATATATATATATATATATATATATATATATATATATATATATATATATATATGTATATATATATATATATATATATATATATATATATATATATATATATATATATATATATATATATATATATATATATATATATATATATATATATATATATATATATATATATATATATATATATATATATATATATATATATATATATATATATATATATATATATATATATATATATATATATATATATATATATATATATATATATATATATATATATATATATATATATATATATATATATATATATATATATATATATATATATATATATATATATATATATATACACACAAGGTATATCAATTCCTAGCTGGCTAAGATTAAAAATAGCCCTATTAATCGGTTGCTGCATTGAGTTTTCGAACCTTTAAGATATGAAGTTTATTGTACCTGATAACATTATGAACTAAATACCCATATGGTTATTATAGAAATGGATTTTTTTGTAAATATTAGTATATACTAAAAATTCATATAAGATTAATATTCTTCTGAAATGCAAATTGCTAAGGTTTCAGCTTAAGTAATAATAAAAATTATTTTTAACATAAAAAATATATAGATAACAATTCGACTTGCTAAATGCAATCTTAAATAACAACTCGTATCGCACATGAAGCACCTATCAGACTTCGTGCTAGGAACCGCCTGCGACGTCGCACGTGCCTCGCACTCTGCCATGGAAAATCACAGAAAACAAGGACACGGTGCAATGGTTCATTCAACCGGACGTTATTATTCAACAAGCGCACTGTGATGAAACTACGCAGATCTTCATTATTATTAACAAAGCCCAGCGTTTCGAAATTGGATACGTAAGCAGTTAACAGCGACGAGCCCTAAGCTATAACCAAAATATACATATAAAAAATGGTATGTCCTTTTTTCTATTCTTTTGATATAGATTATTAAATAAGATAAATATTTAAACATACATTTATAATTCTTTGTTAGTAAAAATTTACAAGAAAATTGTATGTAGTCTGAATAAAGAATGCATTGCCATAAATAAATTACGTTCTACCTCAAGTCTAGGTCAAATGCATCGCATAATCAATAATAAAGTCAAGTGAAATAACGTTTAGGAAATTACGCTGAGATTGTTTTTATAAATCAATAATTAACTGCAAGAACATTACCTACTAGTTATCACCCGCAACTTCGTTTGTGAGAGCTTTATAGGCCTATCCATTGTTTTGCATTTAAATTTGGGTACTTTTACAGAAATGTAAAATATAAAACGATACCGTCCGTATTACGTGGAGATATTTTCAGCTTTTGTTATTATTATCCATCACGCTGTGTTCAGCTAAACTGCTGATATTTTAGTTCTGTATCAAATATTCTGATCTTTGAGATTATGGAGTATCTTCTACAAGGGTACTCTTTCGTTCTACTTCAGAAAATATTTTATTTATAACAATTCTTCTAATCATCATCACAGTTTTCGTTGCAGTTAACCATTCAGTATATTCTGTCTATATAAAGTCATAAATATATCGATCATGTTTTAACAACGACCTTGTCCTAGTTTCAAATAATTATGATACATATTTATCTTTATTTTATAGATCAGCTGATTAAATAAATCATTATTAATTCTAAAATAAAATATTGACGTTACTAGCTAATAGGTAATAATTATACTATATTATATTTTAAATTTAATAAAAATCGGTCAATACTTTGAAGAAAAGTCAGATAAAATCCTATAGAATTTTCAAATATATAAATAGAAAATTAAATAAGCTAAAAAAAAGTATAATATGTATTTATACATACATACATAGCATGGGAACACTAAACGCTACGGTTTTTACTTTATACCCCGGCTACCCTTTTATATTTCTTATTTCTGTGGCATTCTTACTGTGGCATCCTCGCTAGCACCTGCCATTCAGTGTTTCTTAACATTGCGGCTAAACTAATTTCACATATCCTCCGAAGAGATTGCATCTCGACTGCAATCATCTTTCTTTCATTCTTCTTTTGTAATACCGACGTTTTGCTGATGTATAACAGCGTTGATACCAGCACTGTATTACATACGGCCAAATGTACAGCTTCGCTGACGTTTCGTGTCTTCAATACAGTCAAAGCACCCGGCAGTATAAGCCAATGCCTGCAATTCTTATTCTGGTGCCGCAATGAGTATTACATTATTCTGGTCTCCTACTTTTACTTCCATATTACTGTAAAGTGATATTCCTTGGAAATAGCTATTCAAATAAAATTTGAAAAACTAAACTAACCTAACGTAACCTTGTTTAATACCCGATTGAATGACAAACCAAGGTGACTTGCCAGATTCTACTCGCACACAGAAGTGATTTTATAGCCTGTTTAGCCTTTGAAAAGACTGCGAATACTGTGAAAAGCCATTTCCAAGTTCACAGAAGCACACAATACTTTTTGGTTTACAACCAAAAAAATTCTGTAGTCATGCAGAGGGAGAAGATCTGATCAACAAAGACAAAGGCATAAGGACTTCGCCTTATCAATCGTCTGGAACCTCTTGCGTTTTCCAGCATACGTTGCATATAAGCTAAAAAAAGTTCAAGATACTGTCTGTATACGTTGAACCTAGTTGTTGCTAGAATAATAGGTTTGTTTGAACGAACAAAGTTCAAGTATGGGCATTCCAGACTCGTTAATATTACACAATACCATATTGGCCTAGCATGTGCACGTATCTCTTCGCGTTGTTCCGACTTATACGTTCAGTTCACAAGTTACTATATTTTCATTCCCTCTTACCCTATTTCACCTTTTTCTGTATAACATATAAGTATTAAAAAAAATATTACTTACGTATTCATAATATAATTAGAAACAAAGTGTTATATCGCTTTACGAAAATATGAAAAATACGTTAGATAATTAAACTAGTTTAAATAATGGGCAATCATCAATTAGGTATATACCACCGTCTTATCAAAACCCAATAGAAAACTCCGTTGAACAAAAATTAGCAAAAGATTTTGGACAGGTCAAGTAAAAAAAAATAGCAATATACGTTGATACGTTGTACTTGTTTACTTTGCAGTGACTATATCAACTTGGACCTTTACTTGATCGATAAAACTTTAAGCGTAATATACTATGAACAACAAATAGATCGATAGCCAAAGATTTCGCCTAATATAACATCATGATTGCATAAATATCACGATGGATCCCACGATGACAAGTGGATATGAGGAACATCTCTACTGATGGATCCCACAGTACCACCTGCTCGGGGGGTTGAATTACATTCTGCATGCGGGTGGTCTACGCTAGTCTGCTGCGAAAAAGATGCTATTTCTTAGTATAACGTAGCTATTAGGAACATTACAGACGAATTCAATTTAAGCTTTAGAGCGATATCTATACAGAAACAACTACATGTAAGCCCAATATTTTGTTAAACATGACAAAGACAAGAATGACGTCAATTTAAATAATTTTATTTAATAATTGGTAATAACAATAATATACGTACGTACATGCTTAAAAACAAGATCCATTATAATTTTAGTGTTTTTTATTACTAATTAATCTCTAAATTTATTACAACTCTCTTTACTAAGATATGTAAATATTTATAATTTGTATCTTAACACTTCTAAATTCCTATACAATATACATATTATCTTTAAAATAAAACTGGAATAGCATAAAATGTTGTTTTAGTTGGTATCAACGCCGTGTGAATATTGTTTCTATTGTAAGTAATAGTTTCAGTATTATACGCTATAACAGTACGATAACGAGTACAATACCTGTCTTTACTGACAGAATCATTTTATATCATATACCTACTTACTTCGGATTTGTGTACTTACAAGATATCATTATTTTGACTCTGATTTCACTTAATTTTGATAAGAATAAGCTTTGCCTATTATTATAATATATAAATAACCCTTATAGCGCAGAGAAATCTAAGCACCACAAGTCTAAATTTATCCATTAGTATGCATACCGAAGCGACAAACGAAGCCAAATCCGAGCAGCTGCGTGATGGTGTAACCGCGTGAGCGAGGTAGTAATGGACCGGGTTCGTTCGCCGATAAAAGCGAAAGTGCTGCGTTCACTGGGACAACGACCGGCTCCTGCGAACAGCCCTGTCCACTTCCTGCCTGCGACTCATCATCATGCTGAGTGCCGAATGCTGATACGTCATTCATTCGTACCAGCGTACATGACCTAACTGCCGCAACGTGCACTCAGTCACACAACTAACTTTGATTTAACATAGCCGCGGCAAATAATTTACTGATGTAAAGAATGTATGTACTTCTTCCTTTCCTTTACATAATTTATTGTGTGTACTTTATCCATATTCTAGAGATTTATAGACAAATTAACAAACACTGCTTGTAACTAATGTAGGACTTAAATATGCAATTAAGATATTCAAAAAGAATTTTAGAGAGTCATTTTTCACAAAAGACTGAACTATAATATTTTATTACATTTTCATAGGAAGTTAATTATCATATCAGAATAAATCTGACACTTATTGCCTTGATCTTCTTACTTTGCGTATTAATAGTTAATATTATTGCCATCACATGTCAGGTGCTGGAGATGAGGCATTACGGAAGAGATATCTTTGGCACCCGTAGCCCTGGCCAGTGAGGATATCATTGACGCAGAATTTGTCAAAGATCTTATCACATAATTCTCACTCGGGCAGTGTACAGGTAAAAGGGTTTACTCACGATAGAATAATATTGTTCAAGTGCAAGCTTGACTCGCACGGTCCGAGGGTTCCGTAGCAATTTTATGATCGTATGTCAACAAGAAGTACTTATAAGCTATAAAAATTGACAAGCTTAAATGTACGGGCATATATGCACTCAACTCACTCAAATATACGGTTGTAACGTTTTTCCTTAGTGCGTACTGTAAACTCTTACTTATTGAGAGGATCAATGAAAATATTATATAATTTAACGGGAAGTACTCTATATTTGTGTTTGATAACGCGGCGTACTTCATAAAATATGCGGCAAAAACCAAGCACGATAGTTCGTATCTTAAGATTACGTTGACATAGAAGTTTAATTTTCATCGTGCTCCAAGGAACAGTAGACAACAAGGATTCTATAAGGATTTTTTCCTTACTTTTGAGATTTTGATTTTGAAGTTAAAAAGGAAACACCGTCGGTATAAAATCTACGAATGGTCTAAAGTCGTAGTTGAGGGCGGTTTGAAAGTATCAGGTGTTACGTCAGAATTCATTTACTCCTGGGCTTTTAGTTTGAGCAGTCGGTGGACTTGATGTTCCGGAATTATTCTGCAAGCTGTTTTAAATAGTCAAATACTAAACCAAAAAGTAGGTGAGTTGACACAGTCTGTTTTAAATCTTCTTAGTATAAGAAATCGTTTTATTTTCCTTTCAAATAAAAATTAACAAGCAAAATTACTAATAATCCGATAAATCCGCTGTGAAATAAAATGGAAGTTAAAACTTTCGAAATCAATATAACACGCATCAAAATACAAACACGTTATTGAAATAAAAGCATTTAAAAAAACGTTTGTTAAGTACTTACTTTTCACATTTCTTACTAAGAGCTCAAAAGGACGCGATCGCACACCACGCCACGGAAGTAGAAGTGAGGGGCCAGCGGACGTTGGTTAGATGATATGCACGTTTACTACTTGTTAACGATTTTTATTTCCGCATAACAACACTGATTGTTTTAAATCACCTCTGTTCCAAAACCCATATCTTGTAATGCTACCATGGCTCAAAAAGAATTTTCTTTAGAAAAGAAGAAAACATTTATTAATATGTGTAAATACATATATAAAATAAAATTGTGTTACTCGTGTTATTTTGTATTTATCTAAGTATATCTGAAATAGCAAAAGGGAGACTTAGCAAAACTTACAAAGAATTCTAATCATTATATATATACTTATTACGAGATTATACCTACTAACAAAATAAATGATTTAGTTTAGCTGAAAATCTTAACAGCATAACGACTTAAATTGAATAACGGTCAGTACCGGGCAATATGGTTCGCCGGGTCAGCTCGTTTATATTAAACTAAATTTTTATTTTATTAAATGTTTTTCCTAGATAAAACAACATTAAATCAGTAGTTCCCAAGATTAACGCATTTAGCCAAATGAAACTTAGCTTTTTGCTTTTAATGTTAGTGAAAAAGTTAGTGAAAATGTTTTTATTTTAATAAACTATAATCCCAAAAAATTATACATATATGACAGTTTAATATGAGTATCTATATGTAGGTAAGTATGTTGATATTTTCCAGAACTTCAGGTTAAAGATCATGTAGCCTCATACATCTCATATATATTAAAATGATATTTCTTATAAAAAAATATGAGAACATACTTAGAATATTTGAGTTTAAAAATACATTAGTCGTATATGTTTGCTCATATGTATATATATTGCGAGATATATTCTGTAAATTAAGTTTTGAATTTTTTGGAAAAATAGTAGTTAGTGTAATATTTATTTTACAAATGTTAAAATTACAAGATTTAACTCAATTATTAATAAATTTAATAATGATTAATTATTGACTGTTATGTTTAAACATAGGAGCTTCTCATAGGGAAGTGGGACTGCGTGTGACTGTAAACACTATGTTTGTGAATCCGATCCTCACTCTGGGAATGGATATGATAAGACGAAGTGCATTGAGATATGTTACACGTAGTGCCTAATATCTTATTTTTAATCTTAATTGTATAGAAATATTTGATGACGTATTCTAGAACACAAAAAATAGGGGCCAATTTTAGTGTTATTGTTTTATTGTTCAATTGTGCGAGTGATAATTATTAATTGCTAAGCGATAATTAATAAGCTTTTTATTATAAAACGACTATCTGTTGATAGTTTTAAATAGAGAAGAAGAAATTGTGGTACATATACAATACATCATCGCTTTGGTGGTGAAAAGAGCCACAATTTTATCAAAGTAGATGTTAAGATTTGGCTTGGCACTCTTGCTCACTAAAGCAACGATGCCTTTTTCCTTATAATGTCGATAATTCTCACTGGTGCATGCTAACTTAGCCTAACTTAGCTTAGCTTATAAAATTATCATGAATCGTACATTGAGATAGGCTATTCTGTCAACTGTGGCAAATATGCAAATAGATAGTGTAAGCATTACATACATACAACAGGATGCTAAGTACTAATTATTAAACGATTACCTATTTATTGCTCAATATAATAAATTTGGTCAATTAATGAAATACGGCCAAACAAAGGTTTAATTATTTGTAAAATTTTATTTCAATTTTATTGCTTGCCTTAGCCGATAAGATTTTGTATACCAAATGGATAAATATGCGTATCCACTATAATTATTTGCAAGGCGCAGAAGAAAATTTTGAACAGATAGATATATTTAAAAATTTTACTTAAAATATATTATTTTAAAAGTTATTAATGTAACCCTAACGAAATATTATAATTATGTTACTAAATCTTTATACGAGTATACGACAAAATATAAAAATAGCATAATAACAAAGCAAATTAAGCCTCAATTGTTTTAGGTAGTTAATCAATATTATGAAAGATACATCGTTTAGATCTGACGCATTCACGTGTATATTTGCTGCATCACATTGTTCAAATTACCCTCTTGGCGCCGGAGACAGCAAGTCTATACCTCCGGCGGGCGTCGCAATCGTTACAAAGCGCGTCGGTCTGCATCGCCTGACATGCGCACATTGGCTATCTGCTCAATCGGTTCAGAGAGAAGTGAGGAGAACCGACGCTGCACTACGACGAGTAGCCACCGATCCGCCGCCGCACCACCCGCACCGCAGTCCTCCCGTCGCGCCGGTTCTGTGCGCTCCACACTAACCGCATCATGGTGAGTCATTGCTCAGTGCGAAACTATTCATTTATCACGGTCTCTAGTGCAAAAAATAAATGAACAACAGCGATAATAAGCGCTGTTAACCTTTAAATGAGAACGTAAATTTTCGTCTATACGTAACCACCTCTGAGTGAGCGCAAAGTATCGCTTAACCTAATTATATGATGAGAGTGTTATTTCATAACATCGAGAAGCCTATATTGCATCGAATAGTAACAAGGTCAATCAACAAATGCCTGTGCGGGTTAAATTTTAAAAGTGAAGTATTTATATAATAATTTCAGGTAATGGACAACCGACAGAATGAAGAAAATAAAAACGACCAAAACTCAGATATATTTATCACCAATTTTCAAAATGGTGAGACAGTTAACTATTCCTTGGTTCTCATTAAAGGCTTAATACCATCTGGAATATGTGTAAACAAAGAAAAAATCAAATGCACAGTTTCTAACAATGGAAATAAACATGAATCATATTGGGATATCTATAATAAAGAGTTCAAAATAATAATCGATCTTAAACGGGGTGAAAATGTTATCGATTTTGTTTATAACAACCATCAAAAAAAATCTTTTCTATTAGATTATCAACCGAGAAAAACGAATCTTAGAGTTACGCCTGTATATATAATCTGTCAAGGGCATGATGGATGCTTTCAAAGTCCCCCTGAAATTGAAAATTCCATAGAAAACGCTTGTTCTCGCATATCTATTGGAGCAAAATTAATCCAAAGTGTAACAGCGGAGAAACTTTTTGAAAGTGGATTTGGGAGGAAAACATTTCAACTTGAACATGAAGTTAATCAGAAAAAACCTGAATGTATTGTATTTCGGAGTAATTTGAATGTAAATAAGGCTAGAAAAATGAGGCAAGGTGAACTATGGACTCATTTTGGCAGGGAGCTGATGCTCTCTGATCTAGGAAGTAATGAACGAAAATATCTTGCTTTCATTTCCTGTACACGATTTAAGGGTACGGACATAGATAAACCTATGACACATGAGGAAGTTGTTTCTCTGACTGAAGCTTATGCAGCGTTAGGTGGAGGAGGCTTGGCATTATTTGGTACTGCTTGTTTGTATACCTGGCCTATATCGGTGGAAGACATAGTGCCTCGATTTTTAGATGCTACACCAGTGAATTCACGTCGCTTTATGGATGATAGTGGTTACAGAGGAACTCTAGGTGGATGTTACGCTACTACATTAGGTTCTGTGTTTCATGAACTTGGTCACACTTTTGATCTCGGTCATACTAAAGATGGTATAATGGGAAGAGGCTTTGATAATCTTGATCGCGTATTTATTGTAGGGGATAAGAGATCATCCTTAGTAAAAGATAATATGAATAATTACAATGGAAAACCAGTACAACATTCAACTGTGTCGCTTCAACGTAATATAAACGTGACTATGAACGTAGCAGAGCCATTAAGAGTGTTAGGTCCTAGAAGTAAAACAACTTTAGGTAACTTCGCATCCATGTCAAAATCGGATATCGTAAGGCGAAGTCCAAATGTAACCCCTATAACAAGACCATCTAGTGTTTATTCAACAATATCAAATAAACTTACAGACTCCAAAAAAACCCTAAACAAGAGTAACAATAATGATTTTATTTATTGGACAAGGAACTGTGCTGTTCTTTTATCGTATCATCGTTGGTTTAATAATGAATATGGCAGAGAAAGACAGGCCATTACAAGATACTTAAAATTTGATAAAAATAAAATGATGATAATATCCACTGCTGGAATACGTATTGTTGAAGTAAGAGATGAATCTAATGGTATGGTTTTAGATTCGTATGAATTTACAAATCCTCTACCAGAAAAGAGATTTCTAGTGCCGTTTACGTTCTCGCCTAAAAGTAAAATGCTAACTATTGTGGTAGAAGACGATTTGGGAAACGTTTTAAAGCAAACATTTTCTTATTGAGATTCTGATATGGTAATAAAACAGTGTCGGTACAAACAAAAAATCTCTAAGAGATATAAAACGTAAATGTGCTAAGTGACAAAACAATGGGAGTTTAAACATAGTTTATATTTTTTAATATTATTATTTTCAAGTATATTTAGTAAAGACTGATTTGTTTGCTAATTTAAAAATTGTAGTTAATTTTATATCCAATAAGATATCTACGTATATTATTTATTTCAATTTAAAACTATGTCTAGCTTATATATTTTTTAAGATATTGAAGCTTAGTATATAAAATAATAAGATTATAGCATAAATTTAATATCTATTTCTTTTTTGTCGAATTAAGTTAAACGTGACAATTAATTTACTGCGATTTATGATTTATGACTTAAAAAAACACACTCTTTGTACTTTATATACTATTTCAATTTCAAGTTTTTGTTCCTTAAAAATATAAATAAAATTATAAAGTGATATATAATAATTTCAATATACATTTTTTGTACTTTTGAATATTATGTTTTTTGGTTTGTGAATTTAATAACATTTCATGATAACAATTATATTATAGTTATTAGTATTGCTGGTTTACCTTAATGATATTTGAAATACTTAAAAACATACAAAACAAGTAGTAAAAATGTTTTATAAAGTCAATTTCATAATTTGTTATTATTCTGAGACAGATCATAATTAGTTACCAGTTTAACGTTATTAATAAAAATCATTATAAATAAATATTTAATGAATATTTTCTATTGATGTTACGTATGCAGTCGGGAGTCGTATTAATATATAGCAGCTATTAATAAATTATATAATATGTTTACTGTCTAAACTAGAATAAGCAAACTGTCAATGATATGCTCATTGCTCATTTCAGTTTATCAATAGAGAATGACATTTTGAAAATGTCATTTTGTTAAAAATTAGCTTCTTCTTAATAAGAGGATATGTTTTAATAATTTTTTCTATAAATTTGACATTGAAATGTTATAAATTGATGGCAAATTAAAATCATGACAAGAAAACATACAAATTTTCAGGTAATTTTATTAAATAGTCTATCATGTTTTGCAAATGATAAAAATGTAATGACTATTGAGACGATAAGCATTGATAAGGCTACATGCTTAGATCATGTAATTGCTGCTTTGTATGTAAGCAGCTTTTAGTAATTGAGGCTTTAAAATGGAAAATACTTCCGAAAGAAATGAACAAAGCTTTAGATTTGAAGATGTCACACCTTTTCCTGATAATGATGATGGAAAAATAAATTTATTTGAATTTTTAGAGGCTACTACTGATTTAATTAAGCTGATTGGTAAGTAGACAAAATCTACTTCAATTAACTAAGTATTATTTTTGGAAATACAAAATTTAACTCTTGTTTACAGATCATCTTGGAAAAATGTTTGCTCCAGTTAAATATGATATGGAAGGCAATATTGAGGTAAACATTCAATAATTCCAAAAGACCATCGTATAATCTAATTTAATATGATTTCTTACACTACAGTGTGATTAAGTAAATTTTAAGTCATTTATTATTGTACTTTTATTGAATGGTAAAATACTATGGCTATTTTGTTTTCTTTTTCAGAAAATAAAGAAGACATATAATTATAATGAATATTCCTGTTTACTTGAATTAATGAGTGAAGAACACTCCAAAGGAGAAACACATGCTATTGAGGGAGTTTTGTGGCTTAACAGGTAATTCTTAATGATAATTATTATTATTTAAGAATTCATTTCTTGGTCCTTCAATTTATAGTAATATTAAAAAATTTATGTCATTTAAAAATTTTATGTGATTAACATTTTCAATAATTTATATTAAATACTTAAATGTTAATTATAAATAAGCCTATATAATAAAAATTCAATATATTTAATTTCTTAGTTATAATTTAACTTATAATGTAAAGATGGTAATATAATTTTCAGAGCTTTGTTGTTTTTTGAATTGGTTTTTCAACAAATTGAATTGTGCCTGAACAAAAATGAACATGAATCTAGCATAAAAAAATGTTCATAGTGGCATATGAAGGATCAGTCAAAAATACCATAACTGGATTACTCAACAGCTGTTTACAGTAAGTAATTGACAAATAACAAGAGATTATTTCAAATAAAGAATCTATACACAAATATTTATATAATAGCAGATTCAATGAATCATAAATAATTAAAAGTTAACCATATAGTTTGACAATTTTGAATGTGGCTGTTGCTATACATGATTTCTTTTTTTTATTTTTACAAATAAAGAACATTATTTGTTAAATAATATCAATATATTTACTTATATTTTTATTTGTGAGGTGAGATATATGGTGTTGGCTTAAGCTTTATAATTAATGTTGTAATGTTTATGTTACAGTTTATTTGCAAAATGTCACCAACACTTCCACAAATAATTAAATCCTGTGGAATGGAAAATGACCTTGACACATTTAAGTCAACTCTGTCAAGGTTTAATACAACATTACATTCAGTAAGATGCCAAATAGACAGCTTTTTTGTAAATCATAGCTTATTTTTAAATAACTAAATTAATAGCATTTTATACATTATTTAAATGTTGTAGGTATCAACTGTTATCAATATTTTTTAGATATGGCTTATATTTCAACATATGATTGAATAAGTTACTTTTTCTTACAATAAATTTAGAATGTTAGCCTTATGATTGATAGTTGTATTCACTTAAGGTGAGGTATCTTGACTGTAAATTTAATGTTTTATATATGTACTTAAAATATCATAATAATTATATGTATATGAGAAATAGTTTCTAAAATTATACAAAATTAATTTGTTTCCCAAACAAGTACCTTTCTAACTTATTTAAAGATGTACCAGGTCATATTTAATTTATTTTATAATTTCTTTATTCTAATTTAGCACAAAATTTTAATATTATATTAATTTTAGTGATTTTGATTTTAAATGTAGACTTTTGAGTATTGATTACTTCTGAAAGCAAGGATTTATAATTTTTCTTTACATTTTAAACCACACTAGTGATAAAAATTATTTTTAAATTTATTTATAAAAATGTATAAATATTTATATATTTATATATTTTCTAAAAATAGTTTTCTATTGAGCATTCTAGTAGTCAGATTAGAACATCAAAAATATATAAATTAAGAATATGTAGTACATACTTTATTCCAAAGTAATAAAAAATGTTTCATTTGTAATTAGCATAAGTGAGAATTGGCAATAGTAACTATAAGTGGTGCTGTCAATATTTTTTCTCTTGGGTCCTGTGCTCCTGTCCTATAGTAAAATTGTATTTAAATTATTTTATATTAATATTTATAGTTAATAAAGATACCAAAGTGCTTTTAAATTATTTAATTTACAAAATTACAGATAAAGTATTTTTGTAATCATAAATAATAACCATAATTTTATAACAAGCGATAATTATTAATACAATATAATTTGATCGAAATCAATAAATCTGTATTAAATATTACATAAATATTTATTTTACCAATGTGAGAAGCTTTAAAATAAAGTATTAAACTTAATATATTTTTTATTTGTAACCTCGTAATCCACACTTCCAACCCCACTTTCTTTCTAATATAAACTTTTGTAATCTATTATAGTCTTATAGTATGTAATATAGTATTTTTTTTTGTTTCACCATATATGTAATAAATAAATTATCAAATTTATTTAAATCTCCTTAGGAATTTTTGATTGATTGATGAAAATATGTCAACAGGATACAAAAATCATTTAAAAATTAGGGCCACCATGGAGCAGAAAATTAGTGTTAGTCACTTAAAGGAACTCTCGCGTCTGGAATTCGAACGCAAAGCGAAGAACAGTGTCTTATGTTTGACAGTATGTTTAGTAAAGTAACTAGTCTAATATAAAAAATAAAACTATTTTTCTCTAGTCGGGACGCACAATCTTTGATGCCGAACAAAATACGTATCTTTTTGGTAGGCACTACATAACACATAAAGGGAATAAAAATGTATTAACTTTAATGAGTGGCTAGACACTAGTCTAGACTGAATCTGATGATTAACTTTCCTTTAAATTGTAATTATTTTGTTATTTCCACTTAACTTTTGTTTTTGTATTTTGTGTTTTGTTAATTGTTTTCTATACACGTACCTAATTAGTAATAATTTCATAAATCAGCAAGAGGACTTCAAAATCATCAGTTCGTGTCTCATTTTTGGTATGAAAATTACATACCTGTGTTAAAAAATAGAATTTAGAGGCGATTATGGTAAGAACATAAACATGTTGTAATTAACGTATAAGAATTTCAATATAGCGTATCTTATGGCTTATTGGTCTTAATAAAATCGGCTAAGCCTAGTATTGTAATTGTTTTTAGCTTCACACTGTATGCCGCATATAGCAGGGTAAGCAGAGGGAACGCATATAGAAGGGTGCTAGATGGCGGAGCTCAAAACTGCGCTTTCTCTTATTACCAGAACAAGTAAAATGGAAATAATTCATTCTCCCTCCCCAGCGGGAATCAAACCCACAACCATAGTGTAGAGGCAGACACTGTGCTGCTGTGCCATAAGGTGTGTTTTCTGAAGAACGTACCGCAAAATATTATGTTGTTAAAATTAAGGAATGGCGTCAGATAATCAGAAAAGCAGCTATCAAAATGAATTCTAAGAAAGTTGTACTACAAAATAGGATGTTTTTAAGATTTTAGAGTTCAGTTTATACAATGATTCATTTGTTGAATTTTCACTAACACTGTAAATATTTATTATTGTAAACATTTGTCAGTTAACACTTTACTCTCAATTTTTTTTTATAAAATGAAAATGTATGCTAAGGTTCAACTTAATATTTATTATTTATTTGATGACACAAATATGTACTTTTTGCTTCTGAAGATGCATGTTTTAAAGCTATGAAGCTGTATATAACCTCAACAACGGTTACACTCCATAAACTTAGGTGTAATATAATTTCAGTGGGCGTACTTTCTAAATTTGAGTTAAATAAGAAAAAGCTAACGAGAGGCATCTGCATCAATATCGTAAGCATCAAAAAACCGGCTAATTCTGGTACCTGAAAATAAGAAAGGCATTTTTAACATGATCTTTAATTTACTAAAATATATAATATATATTTATATATATTCTTACCCGACATAATATGTTTCCATACTGGCCTAGGTAAAGTCTTATAGCCTCTATCACAGTCAATAAGATAAATACTGTTATCGATAAATATTTTGAAAGATGTCCAAGATTTCCAAACTGTTAAAATTTATAAAGCGTATTTTTAATATTTTTCTATATTATTTATAATAAGCTTAATAGTTAAGTTACTTTTTAATAGTTACCTTAATATATAAGAAAACACTAGTAACAATTACCCAAGTTATATACAAATATACGTTAAAATATAAACATTTTTGTAATTGTAGCATTATTTTATATCCCATTATATATTATAATTGTAACAAATAAAACAATCGCTATATAATCGTCTAATTATTATGAAAGTAATAATTAAACCAGTTGTCATAGCAATTTAACCCAAAATATCATATTTTATTTATATACAAGTAATAATTTTATTTAATTTAAAATTTAATTTAAAATTTCACATTGCATTTTAATCAAAATATGTGTTTAAACTTAATGCCTGCATGCATGACTATTGAGTTTGATCGTTGGAAAACTTGTAATTTTATCCAATCGTTTAGAGTAAAGATCACAAATTGCGTATATTTTAACGACATTAAAAATAAAAATCTCAATTTTTTTCCATATTGTGACGTGTCTGATATAATTATAGTGGATTGTATTTTTTTAATTGGCCCCATTTTGCGACGACAGACGCAAAAAGTCGTTTGTAATTTATAATTGAGCATGTTGCATCTTTATGAATTTGACGTTGACGTATCACAAAAAAATTACAATTGATAATGACAGTTCCCTAACCTTAATAATTTTTAAACAAAGCCAGGAAATAAAATAGATTGATATTAAGGATAAATAATTTAACAATGTTTCCAAGGACGATTACACTTTCAATAGGTATATCTTCAATTTATTATATACAAATGATTTATGGAAATAAATATAATGATATATAATTGTTTTCATAGGGTTATTGCGACCAGAGAAGCTGCAATTAACATTAAGCTCAGGAATAAAGTATTTTGCTCCGCCTAAAAATTATGAGGGTAATATTGTTATAATAATTTTATTCAATTATCAAATTTATTGTGTCATTTTGAAATATTTAAATTGCACTTACTATTTATTAATATTATAGATATTGAAATACCCGAACGCCCACGACTTAGAATATTTGATAAAGTGCCTCTCTACCCTGCAAACTTGAAGCCACCTAAAATGCAAAAACGGCTGAGATATATGAGGGGACCAGAAACTCTACATAACACTTTACAGCTTAAGCAGTATGGTGTAGTAGTAAGTTAGAATTTAAAAAAACAGTGTAAAAACTTGTATTTTTATACTTTTTTTTTTGATTTATTTTAGTATAATTTTTAATACATAACTATAGTTTATCTTCATATAAAATAAAATTAGGCTACAGGTGGTGGAAGAATGCGACATGAACACTTTGAAATGGCTCGTCTTCAAGTTGCTAGAAGAATAGATATGAAGAGGATGTTTGCTATTTGGAGGGTTGATCCACCATGGCAACCTATTACTAAGAAAGGTCAAGGACAGCGTATGGGTGGAGGAAAAGGAGCCATTGACCATTATGTCACACCTATAAAATCAGGCAGAATTATATTTGAAGTTGGTGGAAAATGTGAATATGCAGAGGTATTTTTGTTTTTTCATACTTGTCTATATTAACATTTTTCAAAGTTAAACATCACAACCATTTTGGTGGAAACTTCATATATTTTAGCGATGAGGTTTGAACTGCCTATTATAAGTGCTAGAGATTTTTTGGGGCTTATTTTCAATTTTAAAGGCTTACTGGGTGAATGTCACCTTATATGTTAACCAGTGTAGTTGTCATGCCCTGGCCTAAAACCAGATTATAAAAGATTTTCGGGTTGTTGTTTATCAAGTATTTTATAAGTTGATGATTTATGGGGGTTCAAGGACTTTCGTAAATAGAATAGAATGATAAAATGAAAATTGGTTGGTAATCAGACATGAACGAAGGACGGTTTATAGGCATTGGTGTTAATTGAGCCTCCTTGCTACCGAAAATCTAATAGTACAAGTCCATTATAAATAGATACACTATCAATATTATATCCTGTATGTTACTTGCCAGGTAAATTGAGACCATTGCACTAGTCAATATTGATCTTGACACTCATTTTACTGTTTATATATTTAAAGGAATTTATTTATGAATGAATGTTTAACTGTGTATTTCTTGTTTAGTCTTGTATTACAATTATATATATATTTGTATTTAATAACTGGTAATTACAGGTACGTGATTTATTAAGAATAGTTGCTGAGAGATTACCGTTCCAGGCAGAACCAGTATCATATGAAATTATGCAGAAAAAAGCAGAAAATGAAAAATGGAAAGAGGAAAATAATCAAAATAAATATACATTAAAGTATATAATACAAAATAATATGGGCGGTTGTCACAGGTTCCTATCTAAATATGATCATAGATGGTGTGGAAAGTATGTTTAATTATATGCTAGTTATTTATTGTAAGTTAGACAACTTTTATGTTACACAGAATAAAAGTACATAAAATTAGTAATAAATTTAAAAATAAAAATATTGTTTTTTTTTAAATTTTATTTCATTTAAATGTTTCATGACACTTTTCATTTCAGTTCGACAGACTTCATTTCACGTTTCATTTCAGTTTGACAGATTTCAGTTTGTTTCAGACATGTTTCATTTCAGTTTCATGACACCATGTAACATTTGTAGAAGTTATATTATTTTTACATTATAAATATCACTCCAGTGCGGGCAGTATTCGCGCACTGAGGGTTTCGTACCTATTTCATGATTATACATATTCCTCTAAGCAAAATACTACTTATAAAAATTTACAAACTTATATTTGCAGTCTCTAGTTTGTAATGATTTTTTCTGTTTGAACTTATATAGTCAAATTCAATGAAGTATTGTATACTATACTTGTATTACAAATTTATACTGTATGTAATTCATTTGATACAAAATGCCGCAAAATACCACAAATTTAACTTAAAGTATCAAATGAACCAAATACAGTATAAATTTGTAATGATTTTTTCTTGGACCTCTATTTGTACTATAGGTTCTCTAATTTTAATTACTCTAGGTCACCGGAAAGTACCCTATAGATTTTGATTACGCGGCGATTTTCATACAAAATGCAAAAAAATTAAGCATAACTAACTTACATTAGTAACAAACAATTTAGTAAGTTACGTTTGTTACCGTGATATAGTTATTTGAAATTATTACTTTTCACAAATCAGAATTGATTAAGTAATACAATTTAAAGGAAAGCTTTTCAATAAAACTCCAACACATTTAATAAGATTTTATTATATTTGACATTTTATGAAAGGATTTTCGTGACAAGCCTCGGTTTGCATACATGTCTAAATTCTGTAGCATTAATTATAATAAAGTCCTCTTTTCATATAATAGGGCAAAACACAACAAAAACAATGACATTAACAAATACTACTGCATCGGGTACCTATGTAACTCGTCTAATCTAACGACAAAAGCAACACTCTATTTTAATTTTACGGAATATCATTTATTAAGTACCTATTACAACATTGCTATACACGGAGTAACAAGTTTACAGTAATTTCAAGCCCGATAGTAAAGATTTAATACATTTAAAACATAGCGACATTCCATAGAACTTTTTACTGCTCTTAATTTCTAATAAATATGTTGACGAACACTCTTCCTATTTTATGATAAACAAAATCACATTAATACAATTACGAGATGAAAAAATTACTATTCAGTGTATATTTGTAACAGACATGAAGTACATTCATAATAATTGAGTGCAACTACTCCGTCGACAGCATATTAAGCGACTACTACATTATCACTATAGTATATTTGCCACTCATTCCACATAAGTAACTATAAATTATATAACGTCATAACAATATTTACAAAGCCTAAACACCTAACTTATGAGTAACTGCAATGTACACCTTCAATAAATTATTAATAGTGTATAGTTTACATAATATAGTACAATACAAGCGCTACATTTTATATGATATGGCTTTTAATTTATAAAATCGACTGCGTTAAATGAATCCGAGCAGTCGCTTATCACATTAATTATTCTTCTGACGAATAATTCTGTATACACTCTCAGCTTTGCACTTTTTAGCACATGTTTAAAAAGTAAAATGCAT
The DNA here is from genome assembly GCA_037127375.1 of Dione juno. Taxonomy (NCBI): domain Eukaryota; kingdom Metazoa; phylum Arthropoda; class Insecta; order Lepidoptera; family Nymphalidae; genus Dione; species Dione juno. The sequence continues at coordinate 8,081,133 of JAXRJS010000041.1, read as the reverse complement.
TTTATATCAATAGGCCGAAGTAAATAGAACATTTATTTGATATATCATACGTCAAATTATCTATGTTGGGTTAATACGGCAGTAAGGTATAAGGAACATTACAGAAAATAAATATATTAACAGTCTGAATTATCTATAAATGTATCATATTTATACATTTGAGCAAATAAAATTAGCCCATTATTAAAATATTTGACTAGTTCCGTCTTATCCTATGTAATATCAAAATATGGAATATACCTAAACACTGGCATTATGCAATCTTAAAATCTATAGACCTTTCTTTATTTAAAAAATCGAGAAACGAAACGGACGACTCGACATGGCTACTATACGATCCACAAACACTGTATTTTCTTATTAATTTTAAATGTAACTTTAATTCATCTTGTACATGTTTGCTTGTGATATAGATATTGGCTAAGCTAAGACATAAGTATATATGTATAAGTGAGGTAGCGTTTTTTACTGTCTCTAGTGGAAAATATTTACATATCTAGGACAAATGCAAATGTAATATATTAATTGGAATAACAACGTGTTGAAAATTAAATAAATATCGTATGCTTATAAGTAAGTTTCATATCGCATTTATGAATCGACTACATCGTGAATAGAATAAGTACGTCAATTTACACATAAAATTAACGCGCGTAATTCATTATCTACAACAATATATGTATTGATTGACATAATATGAGTATTATAGACTACGTGTCACACGTTGGCCCACGGCAGTGTTGACCATGGGCCGCGTTGGCCGTTGGCCGTGTTGTGCAACTTTTGTAGATGACTAGAATATGTACGTTTAACGCTAAATAGGTATAAAAGTCACATCGTTTATATTTATTTGTTTAACGATCACTGCAAGGATCCACTTTTAGACACATATTGTGTGAGGATAATACTTTGACTTATTTATTCGTAAGACTCGCTCAGGTGCTCCAACAAAAATTTCAATTGACATTTCATGAAATTATTTTTGTGCGCGATGGAGTCGCACAACATTTTGGTTGGTGCAACATTGGCGTCGTGTACGTTCTCGTAAATATGTCCATCGTAATGTTTGGAGATTGAGTTACTACGAGTGTCAAGAGTACTATCCTCGAACCCGGCCACCCCGGTTGAATCGGTGGGTGCATTGAATACGTCGATTGGAGCTTTGGTGATATGCTGATAATTAAACGTAGACAATATCTGCCGGATCTTTGCAATGATCTGCTCTACTCAGGCGTTCGATTCCTGCGAAAAATTTCAAAATAGACATCAGTCAGATTTTTGTTGCGAATTCTATTACGTATAGGTAATGTAAGTCATCTATGAACTAGTGAGAGATTTAGCTGACTAGCCGACTACTGAATGACAAATAAATGAATGGTCAAAAAACGCGAAAGTGAGACGTGTATAATGTTGAAAGGCCTTGCATATAAATATTATAAATAGTTACTACTACGACTAAATCCAAGAAGTAAATCGAGGACACTCTTACCTACGTCGAACTATTATTAATACTGCACGTTTTATATATCTTATAATAGTCGTATAAAACGTATCTATATAAAATACTATGCTAGTTTTCTTATTAAATGCATCAAAATTCAGGCTCTATTCATAAGAGAGTAAGTACATCGAAATACAAGGGATATGATATAAGTTTCCGTGGCCGGTGCTCGAGCGGTATCGATGCAAGCGTCAGCAACGTCTACACTAGAAGCATGGTGGGACGGTGGTGGCGATTATACCTTGAGGTTGTGGAAATAGTGCATGATCTGATCGTAGTCCATGTGCAGATCGTCGATGCCCAGCGTTTCCACCGGCGCGTCGTCGCCGCGCGAGTACATCGGGTTGCCCACTATCGTAGCGCGCTTCACCTCTGGAGAATTGCCTCCTAATATCAAACACATTATCGACTAATGTATCATTAAAAGTTAATTTGTTTTTTTTCATTAAACTTTTAATTAATAATTGCTGTATCAAATATATAAAAGTTACGTTGTTATATATGTACCTTTAGTTTGAGCAGTTGGTTCAACAAAGTCACCTTTAGCACTTAAATCCTTATTCTTAGGCTTATGTCGCATTTGTACTTCAGGTAAGCCTGAAAATTTATAATATTTTTGACGTGCATACTTTACAATTGTTACTATACGGGGCACACCAAAAACCTGATGGTAAACACACACTTGGGGGATACGCTTTTGCGTTGTAATTTTGAATCTATTCTCCAGATATAAATTTAAATTATGCCACTGGATAGCATCATCAAATCAAAGAAAACATTACAATAACTAAAAGCATTTTGTGATATTTTCTCGTATAGAGATTTCCATTTATCATAACTCTTGACTCGGAAAAGTCTTGAAATACCTTCGTTCAGGTTTCAATTGTGACTATGAAGTATATATACAATAAAAATATGAAAAATATATAATATAGGCCTATACACGTCGGATAACTAAATCCAATACAGATCTCGTATAAGGTTGAAAAGAGCTTCTAAAAATTACCAATCCAATGGTAATAATAAACCCAATCAATGGAAACATGTGCCATCATAATTATCAAGTACATAAATAATAATACTACCCGTTGCAAGACGTATTTACGTACAACACATGGTCGTATTCATGGCACAGCCCGTCGCATGTTTGTTTTATGCTGAATAACAAAAAATATTTAATTTGTCAAATAAATATAATTACCGATTCCAGAATCGTGCATATAATCGGGGCTTTCCGGTTTCACAAATGTGCGTCGTGAATCGTCCGTTCCTCTATTAAGACCTACGATTTCTCTATAATCTTTATTTTCCATAATTAAAGGGGCGTCATTATCGAATTCAAACAATCTAGCGCAATCGTCCTTGTTAGTAAGCTTTTCCACGGGGTTGTCGTCAAATTCCTTTCGTAATTGCAGGGGGAAAGAGTCGTGTTTGTATTGGTCTTTGATATCTCGGCTTGACATGTAAGGAGCTTCCATTTTGTTTAAATCAATAATTCTGAAAAAAGAGTAATTTTTAAAGTACTACGTTTGTACCTATATGAAATAATGTAACCGTTTACTTATTAAAGGCTCGATATCAATTATATCAAAAGTTGGGTTATGCCATCTGTATTTAATTTGTTTACTTTGTACTCGTCCTTGTAAATTAATTAATTTTAAATAAATATGAAATCAACAGTCTATCCTTCTGTTATAATATTTTTATTTGCAAGACTATTAGCTATATATACCGATCTGAGCGTCGGCCATTTTCTGGAGATCGTTTGGAATCATGGTCACGGTCATATTTTTTGTGATGATTTCTTGAATGACTTCGCCGAGCGGGTGGCATGACGGTGTCTGACAAAATCTGAAAACCCAAAAAAATATTATAACTTCAAAATAACAAATACCTTTTTAAATTAAAATCAATACATATTACAAAATTATCCCTTAATTTTTTTTAAAACCAAAATTAATTGTTCTATTATGAGATAAAAATAAATACTCTACTCAGACAGTCAATTTCATACGTACTTTATTGGAATTTCGAGGTGGTGGTGGGGCTTGAGATTGTGGTGTTCCAGAGTTCCTATGGGGTGGTACGGGCGGGCGATAGTCGTCTTCGTTGCTGATATCCATCCTGAAGTGCAAATGCTTAATTAAACTACGGTATTAGGGACGGAATTTCATTTTGTATTTCAATGTTAAAATGGCACTTCTGAAGATGTAACTAATGATGACAATGATAATCTTACTGCCAATGACCGTCTCCGGAGTCTTGGCGAGTGTGTCTCGAAGGTTTCTTGCAGTAAGTTGTGGTGTCTATTACTCGTTCGCCTTTCTCGTTTTGCGAAGGTAACTCGATTGAATTAGGATTGTCGAAGCTCGTGACCATAACGTTCCCATTTTCGAGAATAGCATCGTCTGGATCCACGTAGTTATAATTGAGTGGGTTCGCAGTGATCCTCATCTCTTGATTGTTGTTTCCTTTGTCTATAGGCTGAGTTGAGTTTCTATTAGCATTAGCTGGCTGACGGTTACCGTTTCGTTCAATTGTGGCTCGGCCTGAAATTAAGATATTGCTCCTTTTAACTCTATCCAAAGTAATTTAAAATAATATAATATCATAAATTACTATACGTTGTTATGCCTAAATAAAGCACGATATTTTTATTTTTATGTTATCACTAGTCCACACATATGCCTACAACTTAGTTAGCGTGCGACTTTATGACTCAGGTGAATCAGAATCACATGTTACAGATCCTTGATTTTTATATAACAAAATGTCAATGAGATATGTACATCACGCTAAACAGCTTTTGGTAAGGCTCCATTATCTTATTTCATATGGTTTAGCTGAATGTTAAGGTTCATCATAAGTTGTTTCAGACCTTTTCATATGTCAATTGAAATCCTCATCACGCAAAATTTTTTGCTTAAGAGCAATTTTCTTATAGTTTAGCTAATCTATTGTAGTTCTACATTTTACACAAAACGCTTAAATTTACAGAAAAGTATCTACCTAGCCAAACCCAATCATGAGCATTAGTGGTAGATTCCCTAGATGGCTTTTCTCTGGCGAGGCCCAGAGTAGTGCCAACAAGTCCCGCAACTTGCAGCCTCCCGCCTTCCGCTACCGCTGCCATGGACCGCGTCCCTCCTGTATTATTTTCTACATTCGTCGGCTTTAATCGGTAAGCGTAAACTACGCATGATACAACGAATACCTGAAAGATTTTTAAAAAAAACATTAGCTTATTGTATTATAATGTAAGCAACAATAAGCAGATAGGGATTATTATCAAGATATTCATATTGAGAGGTTATTTGTAAAATGATAATAATAAGAAAATATCTTGCTTACTCACCATAATGGCAAAACAAAATGCTCCTAGAAGGACGAACATTCCTGAAACGAAATAATATGTTATCGGTATTTTTTTTAATAATGTTCATATATATAAGAAAGAAGTTTAGTACACGAATCATAGTAGCTATATAGCATCAGACTGTAAACATGGGAAATTATAACTTATAGTTAAATTATTATATATGCAATATTACGAATTCTGGTTAACATAGAAACGAAAGATCATAGCGTCTTGACTCTAGGTCAATACTCTCTTTGCTTAACCTGCTATGCGGAAGAAACGTGAAACTGAAAAAAAGGGAAAGAAAATTCATACCAATTTCAACTTGTGACATATTATTCTGTGGCGGATGCCTTGGATGTAGCGCTGAATTGCTCCGGAAAATAGAGCCGTATTGTTGAGCTTGCACTGTTGGTTCGTGATTATTTTCATCTTTGAACGGGGAGAAACCTAGAAATTATTTTAAATAATATTTTATCATTTTATTTATAAGTGTATATAAATTAATAACTAGGATTATGAGTTCGACCCACAACTAATATAGATAATATAGATAAAATATTTACGAAATAAACATAAGCTTTCTCTCTGAATATATTTATATATTTAGTTACTTATTATCACTTATTACTTTACCTTTAAGAACATCGCTAAGATCTGACATGCCCGTCCGAACACCTCCTCGAGCCATAATATCGTCGTTTTGAGGAGTATCAGGTCTTTGAGGAGTATCACCTCCACTAAAGTCCACATCGACGCTGGCCGCAGCACTCGCGAGGGCCCCTGGTATATTTTTTATATTTGCAGGTGTTTTAGCATCGCCCTTGCCAGGTAATGCCACACGACGGAGAGGACCAGATCGACATTGTTCAGGTGTTAATAAAGTAACCCGAAGAAGTTCGCCGCTTCCTAAAATCGTGTTAGGTAATTTATCATCAGACTATATATTATTCTATGTGTGTTTGTTAACCTAGTTAAAGTTATTAAAAAAAACAGTTGTTGAAATAAATACATTTCATTACATGTACTATAATAAACATTTTGGTGTTTGTTTTTTTAAATTAAGTGAATTTTAAAGTGAACTCGTTTAAAATATATTAATATAATATCTTAAAATTTATTTAAAATTTAATTATATAAAGTGTATAACATAATTCTATCAATTTCTGATTATTTTTAATGTAGTATAATATAACTTTCTTTAATTTCTAAAAATTTTAAATGCGATATGGTTAACATTTCTTTTTTAATGGACGTAATATTTTTTTTATTATTTTACCTTCACCAACAGCAATAACCCTGGGATGACGGGATGCCAACATTGGAGCAAACGCAACTACTTCAGCATCTAAGCTTTCTACCAGCAAATAATAATCTGAGACGGCAACATCTCGTAATGCTGTGTGACTTCCATCAGAGAATTCAATATCTATATCCAACAGACCTTCCTGAAAATAGAAGAAACTACTTAGCATTCCATGTCATGTCATTCATCGTTACCCGCACGCTGGGCCCATCGCTTTGTCGTGCCGTCTTCAAAGTATGTCCTAAAAATGAATTGATGATAGTTCTAGATAGGATCCTTCAGCAAACTATAGAGATGTTATATCGCTGTCATACTCCTGGCTCATACTTATCTTTTATATCATTAATAAAGCCTCAATTTAGACCTTCGTAATTTGACCTTTACATGACTGAACCTTTATTTTAAGACCATCTTAAGTTCACAAGTCACTTTGAGTAATGCGGTAATATTCTGGATAAATGTTCACGAAAGCTTTTACGTAAATATTACCATAAAAAACCATTCAAACCGGTTCACTAAAGTTAATGAATCAGACCTAAGAAGAACCGGCGCAAGTAACTAGCTTTATTACCGCTATTATTAAAATAATATTATATTTAAGGTACAAGGAATTATTTATACTTTAAATTAATATATTTTATATAACGATATATAACGAACGATACTATTATTATAATATTTGGTTGAGCTTGCTAATTTCAGGAACTACTGGAATGAATTTATCAAAGAAGGCTATTGAAAATTTAGCTTGTAAATTACTGTATCTGCAAACAAAACTACACCGGGCACTTGAATGTGTCTTTATATGTAATTACAAATCTTAGTTATTTCCATTGGACGACGCAAAGTTACAGGTAAAAGCGAGCTACCTTTATTTGTGTATCGAATGAAATATGTATTTTTGTACAAAATTTATTATAGAGCTTATCTTTTTTGATTATATAGAGATAATAGGAAAAAAAGAATACTGTACCTGATATTGGGCCGTCAGGCGTCTAGTAACAGTGGTTTCAGAAACATATCCGTTTTCGATTGCCGTATCAGGGGAAATATTTAGTTGTAGACCAGAAATAACGCGCACCAGCAGGCGAGAGATGGAAACTTTGTCGTTCACAACACGCACTTCACGAAGGCCGATCACTCGTCCTTGTAATAAATATAAAAACTTAAGTATATATCAAAATTATATACATAAAAAATGGTATAATGATGTATAATAAATATCAAAGCTGTTGTTTGCAAAAGAAACAACTTTCACAATTGTGCTATTATTTTTTTAAATAACAATTTTTATTAATTTATAAAATACCATGGATGTTAAAGAATAATCATTTATATTTTGTTTACATATGTATAATAATATAATGCGTTTTTGATAATGTTATTAATTATTTAATATAATTTATACTATGAATAATGATTCATTGTATTCAGACTGATAACTGTGACCGCGACCTTAGACTCTACACAGTAAATATTTAATATAAGTGAATATATCTATTACCTCCTCAGCAAATGAAATGTATCAGTAACATATGAATAAATAAGTCTTTGAACTAAGTTCATACACCTTATATGTTTTATAAAAATAATAAAAAAAAAGTCAATGAATTATCAAATAGATAAATATTAAACAACATCATTCTTAAGAATGGCTAAAAATGGCCAATGGACGGTAACCATTGAAATTTTAATATCTAATTTCACTGTTATGAGACATTTGAAGAATTTTAAAACGATATTCATAGGGCCCTATAAATATTACATATTCCAATATGTTTTTAAATATAAGTACTACAAATTATGAAGGTACTTTCACACTTACCGGTAATAGGAGACAGAACTTGAACTTCAGTACGACCGGTGCTTCGACCTTGTAATATTCGATCGCGTAAAGATGCTATACGCGGATCCGATACGCGCATTAGAGACAACACTAGCTCAGTCACTTTCAACCAAGTGCGTCGCGAAACGAAATACGATACCCGACCAGAGTCATGGTCCTTAGCGAGAAAACGCGCATATACCTGTACAAGAAATAATATCACTAATTACCTTAATATTTAGACAGGAATTAATATTATGTTATTATTTTAACGAGGCCGACGTGGCGCAGCGGCACAGTGTCTGACTGCAAATGTAACGATTAAGGATTCGATTCTCACTCGTGGAAATAAATTATTTTCATTTCTTCGCTCAGTTAGCCACACAAATTGTAGCGTTGAGATCCCCCACTCAAAGCGAACAGGGTGTCTTAACTCTAGAACTACCGTAAAAAAGTTTAAAATGTAATATATATATATATATATATATATATATATATATATATATATATATATATATATATATATATATATATATATATATATATATATATATATATATATATATATATATAATTGATAATTTTTTATGGTTAAACACTTCACTTCAATGACAATTGAGATTTTAGGACTATACTATTATTACTAGCCTATGCTGATATATATATATATATATATATATATATATATATATATATATATATATATATATATATATATATATATATATATATATATATATCAGCATAGGCTAGTAATAATAGTATAGTCCTAAAATCTCAATTGTCATTGAAGTGAAGTGTTTAACCATAAAAAATTATCAAATAATACGTACTTCGTTAGTGTTAACCATAGTTAGTGCCAAAATCGAATTTCGACGAGTGTATTAAAAATTACATAACTTAACTACGTACTTTCTATTCTATATATGTAAAAGTATATATATCTAGTAAATATAAATTTTTGTTTTAATACGGAAGGAAAGTCAACTACTTATAGATAAAAGAAACCTGCAGTGCATTTTTGGGTATGAGAGATATGGGTCTGTAATTTCCGATATCGTCTTTTGGACCTTTCTTGTGAAGGAGTATTATATGGGACTCTGCCCATTGGCTAGGGATGATACCGGTATGTAGAATATCGTTAAAGATTTTTCTTAGTAGCGGGCTTAGTTCTGTGATTGTCCCTCTCATAAGTTCGTTTGTGATCCTGTCAGGGCCGGGGGCTTTGTCCATTTTTTGGCTTTTTATAGCTTTTTCTACTTCCGATACTAATATTTCTGGTATGTCTTCATTATCTACAGTTTGTTTGTATCCACTATTGTGTGTGTCAGAGCTTGAATGATTTGAGTATACTGACCGATAATAATTTGTTGCTATATTTTGGATTGAACTTCGAGTAGTAGCTGGCTGTTCTTTTTCTTTGTCTCTCAACTTTGGTATCCATTCCTTTCCTTTTTCACGAAGTTCCTTTAGGGCTTTCTTCGTGCCTCCAGTTTACTGATGTGATTTTCTAATATTCTGTTTCTCCTGATTTTTCTGTCTTTCCTCATATTCTCTCGAATCTGTTTGCTAAGGTTGGATATATTTTCTTGGTTCTCCTTTTTATCCTTTTTTGATAACAAGATCTTTCTATCTTCAATTAGTTTTAACGTTCTCTCACTTAAAAAGTTTTCTTTACTCTTCATTGTTTGTTTTGTTGTCTGTATTTTAAGTTTATTCTCAATTTTCTTATATTTTTCATTTAGATCCATATCTGAATTTATGGCTTCCATCAGGTCTTCCATGGTGCTGTCTGTGTCCCTTTGTATGTTAATTGTTTGCATATTGTCCATATGATGTCTAGGAGTTTTTGGACATCTATCATTAAGACAGCTGCGTACCATGCGATGGTTTGTGTTGAAATTTAGTTTCTGTATTATTTTCGTATCACTAAATACCCTGGCTTTGTTGGTTATTATGTAGTCGATTTCGTTTCTGAACTTTCCGTCTGGAGATATCCATGTCCATTTATGCTTGGGTTTTTTACGAAACATGGAATTTAGAAGTGTTAAATTCTGCTCAAGAAGGAACTCTACTAGTTTTTCTCCATTTTTACTTCTCTTGCCTCTTCCGTATTTCCCTATTATATGTTCTTCTCCAGGTAATTGGACGCCCACTTGGGCATTGAAATCTCCCATGAGTGCGAGATTGTTTCGGAATATCTTTCAGTAGCTTCACGTAATTTGTCGTAAAATTTGTCGATCTCTGTTTTTGTTGCTTGCTCTGTCGGCGAGTAGACTTGGATAATTGTCCATTTTTTCCTGTACTTTGGTAAATTAATGTGAATCACAGCTATCCTGTCCGATATTCCTTCAAAACCGATTATCTGGCTTTTTAATTTCGTCTTTACCAGGAATCCAACCCCTCTGTGTCCAGCGATTTCGCCTTTATAGTACATAATATAGTTGTTTCGTTCTTCTATTCCTTCTCCTATTCTCCTCATCTCGCTTATGCCCAAGATATCCCACTTGAGGTTTTCGATAGCTAACTCAAGCTCATGCAAACTTTCCGATGTTCTCAAGGTTCGTGTGTTTAGTGTACATATATATAGACTGCTTCGTTTTTGTTTCTCTTTTTGGGTATTTGATTTTGTTGGCTGATGTGTTGGAGGGTGGTGGTCACCTTCCCCCACGGTGACCGGCCGGATTGGGGGACAACACGTTGGAGTTTTTCTTATGTCTATGTTTGTTGTTGCATCTGTTTGTTGTTTCCGGTCCGAGGAGGCCTTTACTCGTTTTTTTGCATTTCCGGCATCGAGGCGGATCTTTCTCGCGTTACAAATGTAAGTATGCTTGGCTTAAGTACTTCTTTATTTGTATTTGGGGGCTGGGTTGCAATTTTTCTATTCTTCGTATTTGTCTTTTTCTGAGATGGAGTGGGAGTGGTTGGGGATCCTGTTGGTGTTTCTCTCTTCCTCTTTTCGCGGTTAGAGTTCGTTGGTTTTTTAACTATTAGCTTATCATATTTTATGAACGCTATATTTCCATTTTTTCTTTCTGCATAAGTACATACTATATAAGTACATACAAAATAATAATAAAAAATGCACTGCAGGTTTCTTTTATCTATAAGTAGTTGACTTTCCTTCCGTATTAAAACAAAAATTTATATTTACTAGATATATATACTTTTACATATATAGAATAGAAAGTACGTAGTTAAGTTATGTAATTTTTAATACACTCGTCGAAATTCGATTTTGGCACTAACTATGGTTAACACTAACGAAGTACGTATTATTTGATAATTTTTTATGGTTAAACACTTCACTTCAATGACAATTGAGATTTTAGGACTATACTATTATTACTAGCCTATGCTGATATATATATATATATATATATATATATATATATATATATATATATATATATATATATATATATATATATATATATATATATATATATCAGCATAGGCTAGTAATAATAGTATAGTCCTAAAATCTCAATTGTCATTGAAGTGAAGTGTTTAACCATAAAAAATTATCAAATAATACGTACTTCGTTAGTGTTAACCATAGTTAGTGCCAAAATCGAATTTCGACGAGTGTATTAAAAATTACATAACTTAACTACGTACTTTCTATTCTATATATGTAAAAGTATATATATCTAGTAAATATAAATTTTTGTTTTAATACGGAAGGAAAGTCAACTACTTATAGATAAAAGAAACCTGCAGTGCATTTTTTATTATTATTTTGTATGTACTTATATAGTATGTACTTATGCAGAAAGAAAAAATGGAAATATAGCGTTCATAAAATATGATAAGCTAATAGTTAAAAACCAACGAACTCTAACCGCGAAAAGAGGAAGAGAGAAACACCAACAGGATCCCCAACCACTCCCACTCCATCTCAGAAAAAGACAAATACGAAGAATAGAAAAATTGCAACCCAGCCCCCAAATACAAATAAAGAAGTACTTAAGCCAAGCATACTTACATTTGTAACGCGAGAAAGATCCGCCTCGATGCCGGAAATGCAAAAAAACGAGTAAAGGCCTCCTCGGACCGGAAACAACAAACAGATGCAACAACAAACATAGACATAAGAAAAACTCCAACGTGTTGTCCCCCAATCCGGCCGGTCACCGTGGGGGAAGGTGACCACCACCCTCCAACACATCAGCCAACAAAATCAAATACCCAAAAAGAGAAACAAAAACGAAGCAGTCTATATATATGTACACTAAACACACGAACCTTGAGAACATCGGAAAGTTTGCATGAGCTTGAGTTAGCTATCGAAAACCTCAAGTGGGATATCTTGGGCATAAGCGAGATGAGGAGAATAGGAGAAGGAATAGAAGAACGAAACAACGATATTATGTACTATAAAGGCGAAATCGCTGGACACAGAGGGGTTGGATTCCTGGTAAAGACGAAATTAAAAAGCCAGATAATCGGTTTTGAAGGAATATCGGACAGGATAGCTGTGATTCACATTAATTTACCAAAGTACAGGAAAAAATGGACAATTATCCAAGTCTACTCGCCGACAGAGCAAGCAACAAAAACAGAGATCGACAAATTTTACGACAAATTACGTGAAGCTACTGAAAGATATTCCGAAAACAATCTCGCACTCATGGGAGATTTCAATGCCCAAGTGGGCGTCCAATTACCTGGAGAAGAACATATAATAGGGAAATACGGAAGAGGCAAGAGAAGTAAAAATGGAGAAAAACTAGTAGAGTTCCTTCTTGAGCAGAATTTAACACTTCTAAATTCCATGTTTCGTAAAAAACCCAAGCATAAATGGACATGGATATCTCCAGACGGAAAGTTCAGAAACGAAATCGACTACATAATAACCAACAAAGCCAGGGTATTTAGTGATACGAAAATAATACAGAAACTAAATTTCAACACAAACCATCGCATGGTACGCAGCTGTCTTAATGATAGATGTCCAAAAACTCCTAGACATCATATGGACAATATGCAAACAATTAACATACAAAGGGACACAGACAGCACCATGGAAGACCTGATGGAAGCCATAAATTCAGATATGGATCTAAATGAAAAATATAAGAAAATTGAGAATAAACTTAAAATACAGACAACAAAACAAACAATGAAGAGTAAAGAAAACTTTTTAAGTGAGAGAACGTTAAAACTAATTGAAGATAGAAAGATCTTGTTATCAAAAAAGGATAAAAAGGAGAACCAAGAAAATATATCCAACCTTAGCAAACAGATTCGAGAGAATATGAGGAAAGACAGAAAAATCAGGAGAAACAGAATATTAGAAAATCACATCAGTAAAACTGGAGGCACGAAGAAAGCCCTAAAGGAACTTCGTGAAAAAGGAAAGGAATGGATACCAAAGTTGAGAGACAAAGAAAAAGAACAGCCAGCTACTACTCGAAGTTCAATCCAAAATATAGCAACAAATTATTATCGGTCAGTATACTCAAATCATTCAAGCTCTGACACACACAATAGTGGATACAAACAAACTGTAGATAATGAAGACATACCAGAAATATTAGTATCGGAAGTAGAAAAAGCTATAAAAAGCCAAAAAATGGACAAAGCCCCCGGCCCTGACAGGATCACAAACGAACTTATGAGAGGGACAATCACAGAACTAAGCCCGCTACTAAGAAAAATCTTTAACGATATTCTACATACCGGTATCATCCCTAGCCAATGGGCAGAGTCCCATATAATACTCCTTCACAAGAAAGGTCCAAAAGACGATATCGGAAATTACAGACCCATATCTCTCATCTCGAATGTATACAAAGTTTTCGCCAAAATAATTCTGGACAGAATATCAGGTACACTCGACGAAAATCAGCCTGTGGAACAAGCGGGTTTCAGGAAAGATTTCAGTACAATAGACCACATTCACACTATCAAACAGCTTATAGAAAAATATAATGAATACAAAAAAAATATTTACATTGCCTTCATAGACTACGCCAAGGCTTTTGATAGCCTCAGACATGATGTCGTATGGCAAAGCCTAAGAGCGCAGGGCATCCAGTACACCTACATCAACATCATCAAAATATTTATAGTGAAAGTATAGGTAGGATACGACTGGAATCGACAGGAGATGCTTTTGCAATAAAAAGAGGTGTCAGGCAAGGTGACCCACTTTCACCAAAGCTGTTCACAGCAGTGTTAGAACAGATGTTCAAGAAGTTAGATTGGGAGCATCTAGGTCTAAACATAAATGGATCACGATTGAATCATCTTAGATTTGCGGATGACCTGGTCCTATTGGAGGAAGATCCAAAACTACTGGAGTCCATGATACAAACTCTAGCAGACAAAAGTAGAGAAGTAGGCCTAGAGATAAACTCCAGCAAAACTAAGATGATGACTAATTCATTTCCCAGAGACATCACAGTAAATGGACAGAAACTGGAATATGTAGAGGAATATGTATATCTTGGTCAGATAATATCACCTAATGACCAGATGTCGAAAGAAATAGAGAAAAGAATTGCAACAGGGTGGAAAACATACTGGGCTTTGAAAGAAATTACAAAAAGCAAGGAAATATCCATTAAAATCAAGAAGAAGACCTTTGATACCTGTATTCTACCTGCCATTACATATGGTTGCGAAACCTGGGCTTTGACAAAACTCCATAGGGAAAAACTTGCAAGATGTCAAAGAAGTATGGAGAGAAGCATGTTAGGATTAAAACTTAAAGATAAAGTAAGAAATGCAGACATCAGGCACAAAACGAAATTAACTGATATCCTGGTCCGTATTGATCAACTTAAATGGAGGTGGACTGGACATATGCTTAGATGTAAAAAGGAGAAATGGAGCAAACAGGTGACAATCTGGTACCCGAGGGATGGCAGTAGGGGTCGAGGTCGTAAAAAGAGAAGATGGGAGGACGACCTGAAAATCACTTTAGGTCCCCTCTGGACAAGAGTGGCGACTGACAGAAAGCAGTGGAAAGAGTTGGAGGAGGCCTTTGCCATAAGGCACACCGAACTGAGAGACTTTTTGTAGTGAAATGTAAATTTTAGTTTTAAATACTTTGTTTTAAAAATGTAAAATGTCAAAAAGTTCGGAAATAAAGGCTATTATTATTATATTATTATTATTATGTACTTATATGTTTGTGTTGCTAGTATAGTATGACAATATCCCATCACATCATCAATTATCAAAATTTATTATTTTTATAGAGCTGTTTATATCGATATAACGAATGCAATACCAGTGCTCACATAGTTTGTAATAACTTTTTGCCAATTGGCAAACGTCCAAAAGCATCTCAGTAGAAACCTTTATTAATTAATGATTAACTTCAGCGGCTAAAAGAACAAAAATATCAGTAAATTGTAAAGGAACTGCAGTTTGCTTTCTTGGTTCAATTAGTACCAATTACTGTGTTCTTATTTCTCTTTGAAGGCAATTTAAATGTAAAAGGAAACGTATATTTTATTATTATACTACAATTTATTTTACATGCTGTGTTTAGTGGCAGATTTAATTTTAAAGTAAAAACAACAGTACCCGTTGTAAGCACTAGATAAGTAATTGTAGCATTGGTCAAGTAAATGCTTTTTGTTTGAAATTTTGTTATCGCATTTAAAGGCAGTCACAAAGAAAGTAATCTGTACAAACCTCGACGTTGCTTTGTTGGTATCTCAGCCTGCAAGAGCGCTGATCCGTCAGAGTGTTGGGGGCGTCGGGCCTCGTGCCCCACCCTCGAGATGACAAAGAACGTCGTAATCTGTCTTTAGCGTTCGCTTCGTCTGATACTTTCCAGCCTTATAAAAGAACATATATAGGTCAATACAAACAAAATAGAAAATAATTCTCATGAACAAAGAGTTCAAGCATACAATAGGAAGATAGGTAGGTATATATTCACTATTTCCTTTTTCACCATTTTTCTCTATGTAATTACGTAATTTCTAATTTAGTTTTTTTTTGTAATAATTATTGATTTCTTTTTTTAATGTTTTAACTTAGCTAGTTTAAATAAATAATTACGACAATTTTCTATATTAATATTATTTTTTCATAATTTTGGGTCAATATAATATCAAATATAAACATAATGTAAATAATTGGACATTCCTTTGCCTAAAAGAGAATCTAGATAAATACATCTGATACGAGCATTTGATCCATTAATCAAGAGAGGCTTAATATACATACGGTTTCCTACTTAAGATATTATTTCGAAGTAGACGGATCATATAACAAGTTCAAATAACGGGAAATAGTTAACTGTATTTAATCATAAAATACCTTTGATTTGTGAGAGTCGGTTGTCATCGACATCTATTTCAAGGGGGTATTCTGGCATCCACACTGTGAATCTTGCCAAACCAGTGTAAGTGCCGTACTTCACTATAACAGAAGCATTCGAAGAGCCACGTATTTCCGATCCGTCCACGTAGACGGAACTGCACGACGAAGATACCTAAATTTATTTAAAACAGTAGTTATGGCTCAGTAATATCATAATAATAAACCGCTGTCTGCTTATTGTAATAACAATATTTTGTGATTAAACAGTTAAATAATGTTAATTTACAAGCCCTTTGTTTTTACTCCAATTTTATAGTAATAGTCATGGATATTGCTGTTATTATCCAAGGAGTATTCCTAAAAGAGCTTTAAATTTACCGAAAATACTTTTAATTTAAAATAACACCGAAAGCTCGCGTGTTTTACTGAATACTTCCCCCAGGTGGTTTGGTGGTTTTTACTAAAAGTATTTTTAAGCGTTACGTTATTGTTATTTAATTCTGTTAATTTTAAATAAACTTTACTACAAATGAATAAGAATGAAATTTTTTTCGTACAATTTTTTTAAATATAATAAAAAATTACTTACTATATTTGAATAATTCCCTATATAATCAATCATAATTTTTGTTATATGTAAATTTTTACTTGGCCCTGACAGTTAAATTCTTGATAGATAAACCACTTATTATTACATATCAAACTTTTTAGGAAAAAAAGTATTTACGAGCATAACGAGGCCTTCGAATTTTATATAAAAAACATTTACATTTTGAATTGTAAGAGCCTTTCAAAATTTACCTTTAAAACACTCTCATCTTCTGAATGGCAAGAGCTTTGTAACGTGACGTCAGCCACCTGACCGGCTTGAGATACAATTAACACTTTCATGGCCTGAGAAACTTGTCTTCCTGTGAGCACAGCTGTATTCAGGACTTCCCAATTCTAAATAGATTAACAAATACATTTTAAACTTATTTCTTATAATAACTTCATATACGAAATAAACTTGAAGATTTTATTTTATATACATATAATTTAGTATGACATCAGATGTCTCGAATGGCAAATAACAATTGTACTCAATTGGTAGATAATTATTCTCAATGAATATGTTGATACAACGAGAACTCTTAACACTATAACAACAAAGATACAATTAATAACGGCAATATTAAAGGCAGCGCTTATTATGAGCACGCAATAAAACCAGTTACTGGTATATTAGTCTACTGCTCAGAAATGTGGAGTCTTCATCAATCATCAAACCAATATGAAATAACGGTCTACCTCAAGTGCCTTTGGAGTTCGTATTATTTTAACTTCTTAACATTTTGTCTAAAGCCATATGTTATTAACTGGTGACGCTTAGCTTAACATTTCAAGGATTAGAATAAACCATTCCCCTTAACAAGTTTCACGTTCTATTTTTGTATAAAATGAACGTATTATAGTAAAATACACGTATAATTGTTTTATTATCATATGTCTTAAACTATTGTAAATTATTGAACTTATATATTTATGTAATAAATACAAAATATTTATATTAAACTATAATTATATTATGAGAAATTTATTTATATTATAAATAGACAGTAGTATCTAGGTATTATATTATAAATAGACGGTAGTATCGGTAGTAGTAATAAAATATTTGTAGTACTTTTAAAAAGATCATCGGGTACCTTTGAAATTGGAAGCACAGCTTGAATATCATCTTTTTCAATATCAAGTCTGGTGTTGACTCTGTGTTCGTGAGGCGTCTCTTCAGTAGTAGATATAGAACTGGGAGTCGAAGATACTTTAGCTGACCAGCTAATACGTGCCGTCCCACGTCCAGATTCTCCTTCTGATCCTTCGGCATCTCCATCTCCTTCTGCTCCAACTTCTACGAGCCATGTGAGGACTTCTTCCCAACCTAGGCCACCAGCTCCAGTGTTCTCTTGCGCATCCCTAAATGGTAAACTAAATTAAATAACAAATTTTGAAAACTATATTTAAAATATCTTTTCTATTTCGAAGAAATATAATCGTATACTCAAAAACAAAGGTAGGTATATTTTTTCATTGAAAAGGTTCTTGGCTACATCCTTGACCTAGTTATGTAAGCGTGAAGAGATGTATTTAAAAGACCTCTTTTTTTATAAAAGCAATTATGAATTTAAGAATAAAGAGTCCCTTGAAATTTGAACCATTATAAAAAAAATTCCATAAAATGGCAGCCCATTGCGCCCATTAACAATTTTGACACCTAGCCAGAACAACTTGACCAACACTAACTGTAAAATTCAAAACGTTAAGTTTCATTTTAGACGTACCGACATCCCGGCTCTATGCCAATTTACTACTCAGCATAAGAGCAACGCGGCTTTATAAACTAAAATATGTAGAAATTATACTTTTAAATGCTAAAAGTTATTTTTAAGTTCATTATTTACAAAAGTATGTAAGCTTATAGTTTTAAGCGGTTAAGTTATTACAATTAATAACAGATTTTTGAAATACTGAGAGAAATAGACTTATGATATTCTATAAGTTGTGTAAAGATAATTATATCAATTAGCAATGGATATAGTAAGTGTCGTACTTATAATATCGTAATGTTAACATAATATATACGTAATATGCATACATATAATATTTATGTGGGCTTTATCTATCTATTGGCACCGTGTGTGTGTATATATATATGTGTGTGTGTGTGTGTGTGTGTAACCAGTACTAATTGTGTTTGGTTAGTATGTTAGATATTTATTTGTATTTCTGTGGGTTAAACTTACGTATTCAAGCTGTCATCGTCTCTTAAAGGTTGCTCCAAGCGGGTTGCGGTGACCGTTGCTGCACGCGGTTTTACTTCAGCTGTGACAGCCCAATGTGAACTTGCGGATGTTACACTTACTAGCCTTAATCCAGATTTCACCTTCATTCTATTGAAACACAAAATATTTTAAAATATCCTCAAATATATCCTAAAAATGAATCTACTTAATGTAAGTTTTATGTTAAACTAACGTGGTTATAAATTTTCGTTTAGAGCGAGCGGTATTCCCGAGCGATCCTACGCCTCATAACTCAAAAGTAGGAACAGATATATTTGCTGAAGTTTTGAAGCAGGTGCTATTAAGCTATGGGTACTTTAAACATAATGCTTTTCTATATTTTAAATTGTTTTCAAATATAAGCAAATTAATATAGGAAAATTAAATGTTAGAACTTAATTACTGCATAGTAAGGAAAAGAAACATCTAAAAAATAACTTTTAAAATTTTAATTTAATAATAGCCTAAACGATTCACGAGTCGTAGATTAATTCGTAATTATATTTGTAAAATTTGCTTTTAATTCTCATTCTGCCATCACTAACGAGTGCGAGGATTTCACAGTTGCCAGTAATGGCTAGTAAAATGTCATAAATGTTCAAAATACATTTTTGTAATATTTATGTACGCATTTTACACTAGGCATTTTATTACGACACAAGCGATTTTTTTTTTTTAAATTTAAAACTATTCCAAACTCCTTTTTTTATCCGTGTTTTTAAACGAATTTAGTTTACGAGTTTACGAGTGTTTTAGGAATTTTGAAAAGTCTGTACTAAAATTACGTGAAACATTCCGGATAAAATACTCATGTATGTATCATTTTTTTTACCCCCTTCATTTTTTAAACAAACATGAATTATACTAAATATTTTAAATTGTACAAAACTACTTAAAACGAAAGATTGATCATCCAATTTTTTTATTATGTTTTATATGTTTATTTACATATTTTGAATTTTAACTATATGCGGATACTAAATACCTCATGATGATGATGGTGTCAAATATTTACTCATTTACAACTTTCAGATTTTTTAAATTAAATATAAAGAGTAATAAGTTAAAGATATTTTTTTATAAATATTAATGTAATATTTAATTTTGTGCAATTGTTCTTATAATAAAAAAATAAAACTCATTTACTTAGAAATGTGATTTTACAATATAATATTTAAATTTTTTTAACTTAGTTTCAGCATTGTTTTAGTATAAAATAAGTTAAGTAGATATGTTGTTTCGTTAATATTTTGGTAACAACAATAACCATATGTATACTGACCTTATAACTACGTGTCCAATTGAATGACCAGTGTCACGACGAACAACGAAGGGTAAGTGCAAGCGGAAGTGAGGATATAACGGTGCTCTCGGTAACAATAGTGCTGTATCACCAGCTCGCGCTTCTCTGTAACCAGCACGAGCTCCAGCTAGAGTCACTGTACCCAAGGGCCAGGCCGGCTGAACAGAAACCTTGCCACAAATCCCTTCACCTGTGTCTCCATTGCTTGCTTCCGCTGCACTATATGCTAATTTCATAGTTTTTGGTGGACGTTTTCCTTTGCCATCCACTGGCCACCATGCAGCAGGGACGGTAAGTTCCGCTAGGCAAGCGCCTTCTTCGCCTTCGGGACCACATGTTGCTGTTAAAGTTTTTGTTCCAAGACTCGCGTGTAAAGTTATGCAAATATGACGTGGTCTTGCTGCTGCTCGTCGCGCACCTCCTTCGCCACCGGTATGAAAAAGTACCCTCAAAACTGGCGCGTCTTTGGGTAGCTCACGAAACACAAGGTGCGCTGATACATCAAGCCTGTGAGCTGTGGCATCTTGCAACTCAACTAAAGTCGCGTTTCTTCTGGGTGGTTCAAGCGGATCCGGCACAGCGTACCGGGCTGGTACTGTTTGCTTCGTAGAAAAAGGGCCATACGTAGCCCGCACTGAAGCTGGGGAAGAACCTTGTAATACTGTGAACCTATCGAGGGAGAGGAGAGCCCCTGGCAGAGCAGCACCCATAGGTTCAGGTGGTGGACCAGCTCCATTCCATCTCGCAGTGTGCTTCAGAAAAAATCCACTGTCTTTATTTTCGAAATGGACTTCCACAGCAAACACTATTCCTGGAACAAAATTTTTTAATGTGAATAAAAATATTTTTTACCTTTTTATAATATAATACTAATTTTATTTTATTCACGTCAACTTAAGAATCCTCGAAACAAGTAAGTAAAATGATTTCCTTACTTATTTATAACTACTTCATATAATATATATACCACGAAATATATGAAAGATAAACACTAACTCAATTAGTAGCGCAGCTAGAAATTTTCTCCCACAAATGCAACGCCAGACAAGCGTTAGACATGATCCTATCATTTGCCTCGGTTATTGCCAGATTTATGCGATTTCTACACACAAATATTGCATAGATTTTTATACATATAGACGAAATTTTATCTTACTATATGTATATATTAAGCACAATCAATAAATAAGCATACCATCTTTAATTTTAAAATTAAGCAAAGGAATATAGTTGCCTAGTGTAGAATTTCCCAAGTACAGCAGTAAGCTACTTAATTTACACAGAAACGACTCCTCTGAGCACACGACATGTAGGCGGAATACAGCAAGATAATAAAAAGCTCCAGCACGTGACGTACGTAGAACAAAGAACACTTGCACAGGTTTCAATCTCCCCTGTAGATATGATACCTTTATATTACTCTGTTGAAGAAAATACTTCAAGTAAGTACCTACACGTTTCATTATCCTTTTTCTTTTTTTTTTGGCTATTTAGTTTTTGTATTATATGATTTTATTCCTTCTTATTTTTTTTATTAAAACAAGAAAGCTATGTATAAAAATACTATGTGTACCCTATATTAACAGTGTACATATTGACGTCAGCCGACGGGTCGAAAGGCGAAATATCTACGGTGATAAATGAACAAATGTTTATCTGTTAATAGCTCCAATACATTCGAATGCTCCCCTTATTAAATCAATATTAACCATGAAATGGTTCATCGTCGATTAATGTCCATAAAAGCTTTCAACAAAATGAAATAATTTAATAGAATGCGACATATGTACATATTGTAAAAATAAAAACGTAATTTTTACGTTGATTCAATGCGGGTGGAGTACGTCTCCAAAGGTCAAATACATAAAGACGGTGGGTACTTATTGGGTAGAGGCCACGCCTGCCCATCAAGGATTAGTCGTGCGACAGTTATTATATCGAATTCTCTCTACTCATGTCGCGTCACCCCCTTGTTTGCATGTTATCGAACGGTCAGAAAGCAAAGTTAATTTGCCATTTAGTACTTTATCATAACGTCTAAACTTATTATTACTTCAAATACGTCTTGTTTACAATATGTTTCATCTAAATCTTACATTTTTATCTGCCAGGCAATAGCTGTAAAAGCATTACGAATACAACAATACGAGTATTGTTTACGTAATGAAATAAATATTGACCTTTATTTTGATTGTTATTGTTTTTGAGATTTACGTTAAAATTATAACAGCAGAATATTCATTAAACGTTACTGAATTAAGCTTTAAAATTGTATAAAAAAGCAATAAAAGGAAGAAATTGAGGTAAAAAAATGGAGCGTAAAAAGTAATCGTGTGCTCCCCGTGTCGTGTTTGGTACTTGCTACGGGTAGCTTAAATAAATTGTTAGCCTTTTTCAATGTGAAAGTGAGTTAGTATTTTGAAATAATGATTTTCACTTAATAAAACATTTTGTACTGCAAGTATTCTCATGTATATATATATATATATATATATATATATATATATATATATATATATATATATATATATATATACATGTGAATTCTTGTAGTATATAATATAACTTCCGCCCGCGGCTTCGCCCGCCTGAACGGCACTAATATTTATTTATTCGCCCGCTTGAACTGCATTATTATTTATTTTATTGTGAAGTGAATTGCATTCGTTTATCACAAATTGTATACAATATCGTTTCGAATTAATTTATTGTAATATTTTTCTGTCCCTTTTGTTTAAGAAGCGTAAAAACAAGATAGCTCCATCATTCCAGTATGTCAAGTTGGAAAAGCGAAAAAATCGTGTAGCCATTGATTTTTCCGCACACCTCACGTATATATACTTAAATAATGACATACACTTAACAATATAAAATTATACTATCACTACCATAATATATTATTATTTTATATTTTTCGGTTATAAGTATATTATAAGTAGGTATTTTTTAATACATATACCTAAGTGGACAAAGATATGCCACCAGCGTGACTCTCGAATCTCACTTTAGACGTTAACCTCTCGTGCACTCAACTTAAGGACACTTCTGTGAAGTTTCTTTACGCAATATATTTCTAGTAGTTGATTTATACATAGCCACTTAATATTATGTTGGCTACATTATAATACAAGTACCTACCTACCTGTGACAAGTTACGGTATAAATATATAAATATAATAGTATAGTTTACACAAAAATATTTGAATTTTTCTGATGAAAATGTAGTAAAAGGATGTAACGTTAAAAATTCCACCATTTCTTTAAGAACAGTCTAGCCTATCGTATTTTATATTCAAATCCGGGCTGATTTAAATTATAACTATAGATTTTAGCCTAGAAATCTTCTAAGAAATGTTAATTCTATCAATGAGATAAAAGCTGAACGCTTATTATGATGATTCATTACTATTTCTTTAGAATAAAACGCCCCCGCACATTCCCACCTTATACATCTGACAAATCCAAGTTAGAATACCATGAGATCGTACAACGCTCGATGCGTTCGCTTTCCTTTGCATTGTTAATACATGCGTAGGTCTTGTCCAAGTTTATTCGCCGCAAGTGCATATGTACATAACGGTATACCTTTATCTACTGTTTGACGACAAAGATTTACTACCGTGCTGCTGTTTATACATGATGTGTTACATTCTTGTATGTGATGTGACCACGAGATGATAATTACGAAAATTTGAATAAAGCAACAACATTGGTTACATAAAGCGTACAATGGAATGAATGATTCTCGAGTATAAGGACATTTCATTGCGGCGAAAATTTCTAGCAGATTGTTAGTGCCCCTAATTAGTCGGGAAGGTGAAGGGTGATTGTGTGGCGACAAGTACTCCTTCCGCCTTGCGAATTGTCGTGCTCAACAATATCTTGTCTCGCTCATCTAAATGCAAATGGAGT
This sequence comes from Dione juno, assembly GCA_037127375.1. Lineage (NCBI taxonomy): Eukaryota > Metazoa > Arthropoda > Insecta > Lepidoptera > Nymphalidae > Dione > Dione juno. The sequence continues at coordinate 8,056,817 of JAXRJS010000041.1, read as the reverse complement.
AGAACGGCCCTTGATCTTTGTATTCGCACCCCTCATTTGTCTTGTTGCGGTATATGGATTTGCGAAATATACTCACTTGATTTATAGTCATGAATATTTTATAAATGTAAAAAGTAAGGGTAATATAAAAAGTTATATATATTTATTATAAATATGCTAAACGATAAAATGAGTCTGAATAATAATATTATTATAAAAATTGTGTAATTGAGAATAAAATGGGACACTAGAAATATAGATACACGAAGTCATATTATGATAAATACTACTACAATACAAAAAAATATAATGTTATAATTTAATTTAGAGTCTGTCATTGTTATAAGAATATTTGTTTTTCATTTACGCGCCAATCCTTGTAAAACATTTTTGTAATATTAAAATAAAGTGGATAATAAAGGGAACCGAATTTTCAAACTCTCCCTCCGGTTGGTATTAATTAAATGCTGATTTTATGTATCGCTCTGTTGATAGATACAATGAAATTTTATCTGTTTTATGATAGAATAGTTCTGTTTCTCCACGAAATATTCATACGAAAAAGGTAATCATTTTTACTACTGAAAAATGTTTTAAAAAGCTAGATGACTGAGTTTATGCTCAAAGCTCTATAGAAGCTTCCCAGCTTCCAGTTTTAGTCCCCAGAGTACAACGTGAAAGTTTTCAGACTTTAGTTATGGCAATCGTGAGGTGTTAACTATCAAAGAGTGATAGTGATTGAGTCATATTATTTGAAAAAGATGTCAAAACATAAATATATTAAGATATTATTGGTAGATTAAGATACTGCTAATACCATAATACGAATAGCAATAGGTAATATAAGTTTTGTGTATTAAAAATAACAAATATCGGTAAGGGCAACCAGTAGGTTCACGCTGTATCCTTCATAATAGCAGGGTAAGGTAATACGAAGGGAACCTACTTCTAAGAAACTCTGTTCCCCACTTTCGGCCTCAAAAGAAATATTTACAAATCCTATATTTTAATATATTTTAATTATTAATCCTATATTTTAATTTATTAACCTATCTGAAAATAATATAATACACATTATAAATACATTATAAAAGACTATTTAACAATATTGATAATATGTTTTCGATCATATATCAATGAAAAATTGAAATTTTTTTTTATTTAAATGTATGTAGAATAGGAGTGCTAAAGTAAGCTAACGAACTTCAATTTCATTTGCATATTCCTGCCAACAAAGGTGTTGATCGGTTTCACTGTCCCCTTGTCCTATCTAATCCTGGTTTCATCGCTTTAGAAAATAACTTTCTCATGGTAAATTAATTTTGTAGATTTCCCAAGCTTTTTAAAGGCTTCTTTTATGATCGAAACGTACATGAACTATACGTTTTATAACGAATATGAATTAAATAAGATAAGCATATTAATAAGAAATACTTAATAAGATATGTATAATATATTACCTAGCCTGGACGTAAATAGGCCTTTTTAGGGTTCTATATTTCAAAAGAAAAATTAAAAGGATCACTCTGTTTTTAGTCTGTCTATACGTCTGTGAAATCAAAGCCAAGTCGGTAGTTCCTTGAAGCACAGAAAAAATCTAACTTCTATGTCAACGCAATCTTATGCTATTGCACCTAGTAATTGAAGTCTGAATAAAAAAAATTTACTAAACAAATTAAAAGTTCTCCATTTCACAATTGAGTTTATAATTTTTTAACAATTAAAATTGTATAGTAAAATAACATATTTCGGATCATTAACTTGATATAGACACCGCACCGCCACCGCATAGGCATGAATATCGATATTTCATAATATATGTACATGAATATGGAATATATTGACTATATCACGTTGTATATTTCCACAAGGTATATAAGAAAATTACTCGTAAAACTTTACATCAGTTATTTGGCTTTCATGAGTATTATTGGATATTCGAACGAAGAAGGAACGGATTCGGACGAAGAAAAATTTACATCAATGTAAGATCGAATGTCGATCAAGATTGGACTTTGACTAAGGTCAGACCTAACTTAGGTTTGACTTGGCAAACCAATGCTTTGGCCCATAGTTATGGGCCAAAGAATTGGTTTGCCAGCCAGTTTAGTAGATATATGTAACTGTTATAGTTATAACAGTTACATATATCTACTAAGGAGTCTTAATATAAATTGGACATTATATTTTGTGAAATTAACAAAAAATCTTCTAAGAAAAATAAATAACAATAAAGGATATTACCGTGACCAATTGCAGTAAGTAACGTGGAACCCTGCAGAGCACGCGCCGCAATCCCAGCAGGGAATCATACACGAATGTAACTAGACAACACAGCCCGTAAATATGCAACTTTAATATATATGAATTTAGAGTTGCTTATAGTACTAAATAAATTCATATACCTGTCGCCCATTGTACATTTACAAAACAACAAAGCAGGTTACTTCGAATAAGGACATGATAATTCAAAAACGTTTACCCGCGATAACATGACGATGTATAAAAGGGTTACTAAGTTATTCAAATGAATATACATTGTTCATGTAAGGCCGATGTAAGCCGTGATAAACATTAGGAACTAATGAAAAAATCGATACAATAAAATATATATAAATAAAACATAAATGTTTTAAGGAATAAATACACCTTATTAGGGTAGTAACGCGTATTTATTTACGAGGTCTTATAAAGAATATTTATACCATTCATTCAATTAATTCGTTAACTTTAAGTATGTTACATAAAAATAATACTATTCAAAACCCAAACCAATATATAATCGAACAAACATCTTAACAATGTCAGATTAAATGTGACTCATTTCTAAATAATGCAAATGTTATGTAGCAAAAAAATTAAAATGGAATGGCCTTTGTAAAAGCACATGGTGATTGTATGTTTAATAATAGAAATACGAACCGTCTGTTTCACACGAGAGACGAAAAAGATAGGAAATGAAAAGCGACAAAAGCATTGCGGCTGGCTCCATCAGCAAGGTTGCTGATATGCTCGTTACGTGGTTGAAGTGCTGCAGAACCTTTACAAATGCATGTGTTACACTCTTGCTTTCAGACTTAGTAAACATAGTTCCAACTCTAACAGTTTATTTGGTTTTAAAATTGCTTATACGAAAATTTAGAAGACCGATTTCAGTAAAACAACTTTAGCACCCAATTTATCAAGTATGAAAATTGAGTACAATTCTCGTTTATACTACAGTCTCCCTAAACTACCTCCCTACGTAATATTTATATTTCTGAAATAAATAATATCTTTTATTTTTTAATAATATACTATTTTTTTACCCCATTTGATAAAAATAATTTTTTACCCCAATTTACCCCATTAAAAAGTGAGAAACTACTGCTACTAAATTTTTTATATAAAAAATTGTAATTGGTTGAATCATTTTTTTTCATTAATAAAACATATTATTTTCAAGCAGCAACTCCGAACCTCTTGATTGCTGGAGCAGTAATTTAATTAAGCCGAGAACGTATTACAGATGCCGATGAGGTAAATGGGAACATCGCTTTGCTATTTCAACCGTACTCTTGAGAATTTGCTTTTATTCATTCAAAAGAATACTGCAGCCACTTCCTTTGGATGATATAATGCACTAACCACTTTAATCATTTCTAGAAATTTATCACGATTCTATGTATTTCTATGTGTTAAACTTGTCATACTTAACTAAAATAGTTATTTACATTTGAAATATATACCTTTCTAGGATATAGTAAAAGAGCCTTGTAAGGTAGGGAAGAGGAGGAGGAGCTTTCTCTACCTACCTTGCAAAAGTTTTTATGATTCTGTAACTCAAAAGAAAAATATAGAATTCTTATAGGATAACTTTATTGTCCCTCTGTTTGTCAAGAACATTTTTCTCAAGATAACGTAGAGGTGTCAAGTTCAAATTACTTTTAAATAGACTGGTGGACTATGGAAGTCTTCCTGGTCCAGGTTGTCTGGACCAGTGAACAAACTGTGTAGGACAATATAGGAGAGGCATATGCCTTGCAGAGCACGGAAGAAAAAAATAATAAAAAAGTCAACGTTACTTAAAATTACGAACGTTTATGCTTTGTTTATGCTGTATTTGATATGAATCAAAAGCTGTAGGGAGAATGAAACTTCTCGATGACCTAGAACGATGAAATTTGGCAAGGAGTTAAAACTTTCAGTACTTATAAAAGTAAAACTTTAAAAAAGCACCATTACAAACTTGCATCTGTATTTGATTTTATATAATATTAGTATGCAACGTCCAACCGCAAATTTAAGTATGTCAACATTTTAAATTGTTCTTCTCGTTGATCTACAATTATCAAAATGGTACGGAAACTTCGGTGGGCGAGTTCAATTCAACAGTTTAAATTTCGATAATAGCTACATTTAGCTAATAAAACTTTGATTTGATAATTTTGTTATTATTAATCCATTGCACATAACACTATTACTAGCATGGAGATGAATAACGTCGCATTACATCTATTATCTATAGCTTCAGACTATATTGGTCATGCTAAAAGCCGCCGCCATCGGCACCGGACCAATTAACAGCATTTATAGCTACAAAGTCATTATTTACTATGTATGTGTAGGCACGATCACGTAACGCAAGGCTTACTTATGTAAACATATAGCTGGCAATTTGCACTAGCAATTTAATGATCAAATATTGGTAAGCTTCTCGAAAATACAATTTTCAGTGGAATCCACTATGAACTTTCATATTGTGGTTTTTGTGATTGATGTTTATGTAATTAGCCTAATATGTACATATAATATATTTATTTAAGCATTTTTTTATTGAAATAGCAATTAATTGATGTCTTTTTTTTTATAAGCTAACCATAAATCGGTTAAACACTTATTAATATACTACAAACGACCAAGAATCTAGATAGTGTGCGTATTGATTTATTTTTTTATATATTAAATCAACGGCTTACCTGTATTAACGATGTAGCGTGTGAACTTACAGGCGCCGGTGCGAGATATTCATCTTATTTACATAACCGGACGTGTCCACAATAAAATGGAAATGACCCCGCGTTTATGGGCGGCTGACTTGGTGCAGGCGTTAAAACGCGAGCTCGTCAATATTGGCTCGATTTACAGTCGGTATTCAATCTCGTGGCACAACCATCCAATACTAGACGTGTGGTATCCATTCAAATCAAAAACACGAATTAGTTTTTCAATGAACACATATCGTTCAATGTTTAACAAACGAATAATAATAACAAATAAGAAATAAAAATTCTTGTCAATGTATAGATAGGTGTACCTATATGAAAATGTTTTATATACCTACAGTGTATACATCACATTGATTGGATAAAAATCTAGTAGCAAATAAAAATAAAAGAAGTCAAGTTTCCGCTGTTCATTAATTATTTTTCTACAGATAAATGACTTCTGAGGACGCCATGCCACGCTCCCCGAAAACTTGAAACTTGGCGACATATCGCTCGCCTGCCTGTCTCAATTCCCTACTCTTGAATTATGCACGAGTATGCTTTTAACTTTTTATTCAATTCACGAATGTTAGATAAATTTAAGACTTCAATTTCGTTTTAAATTCTTCGAATACTTACAACAAAATTATTTATATATTTCTATTCTATAAAGTGTAATTTTATATGTAGCCAGCGAAAATACGGTGTCAGTATTGTAGATGGTGCAGCGATATGTAAGTCTGAATGACATTCACTTCCCGGGGGCGCACAATGACTATGCGGCGGATCGAACTCAATTTCACGCGTGATTTGTACACTTTTATTTCATTTCCACTCGTAACGGGTAAGCTGTCAGAAAAGGCCCGAAACTTATACAACATTTACACTTAAATTAAATGTAGAAATAGAAAACGTACTAGTCACTCGACATTCCGATTAGGACTTATTTTTATATTTTTTTATTGTATGTATTGTTTAAATTTCCTTAAAGATGTTATGGAAGACATATGGATAATATCCAAGACTAAAATAGATCTATGAACTAGTTTTTAGTTTGTTAGTTAGTAGTTTGTTAGTTGGATTGCGCCCACTGAGTGCTCTCACTAAGTCCACTGAGTGCTGAGATATGGAATGAGGCTACCGGACGTCCGTAATCACATAATGCACTGGACGCGACAACTGTGTGATCGGTTGACGACGTCGAGAGGTGCACTGATTTCACCATCACGAGGAAATAATAAGCCAGTTTCTTCGTTATTGAATACACATAGAAAACAACACATACCTATTGAAAATTTCCGATTCACTTATAATTATTACTAAATACAGTTTATCATTTTGTAATAAAAAAGATAAAAATACCTTTGCTATTTAATTGTTTACCTACGACTTTTATGTTAAAATAATTTAGCTAAACAAACGAGTAACAAATGAAAATATGACTGAAATTATAAATGTTAAAAAATAAATTTGTACTATACTTAATGAAACCTTAAAACATTTATTTATCAGTGGGTAGTAACTAGGTATACGTATGCATAAAGAGAATTGCAAAATAAAATATCAGAGTGAATATTTATTGCAAGCACTTCTGATACTTTAATCCTCGTGTTCCATATATATACGCGTTTCAATTTAAGACAGGACTTTCATGTGAGCAATGCTATGCCGTAATGGCGAAATGTTACGTGACAAGCAATGTTTCGGGTAACATCTTGCGACTTAAGTAAAGTCGAGACGACAAGTTGATATATGAAGTTGCTTTAGTAGGGTGAACGTGAAAACAAGACCTAGTAAACACGTAAAAAGCGAAATTTTTCCATTTTCGCCCGTATGAATAGCACATCAAGGCTTTTACTTAAGCACGGCCAATGGATCTGATAACATTCTTGTACAGGCACAGTAAATTATTGTTATCGTCCGGCATAAGACTCGCATCTTTATTCACTGTACGAACCTACTTCACTTCTATTAATTGTACATACAGTTAATTAAGCAAGATATGAGTTTTCCGTACTAGTAGACTTTTTATATGAGGGCAATATGTTTTATTTCAAACACATTTCGTAAAAAATGTACATAAGGTCATATCTGATGTGACTACATATTTAAATTAAAAAATATGACATAAAATATAAACACTGTCAATATAAGTAAATACATATTACTTAAGATGGACATAGAAGTGGCTCGCAAAAGATATATTTAAGCACCCAAGTAGGGACAGATAGCCATAATCTTTCGAAAAGACAACAGGCTGTTATTTCTTCAGATAACATTAAGTATCACAGCCGATTTAAATTTGGTAAAAATTGGGTACATATTGATACAACACTAGAAGTAGCTTCATGTTCTTTACATTGTGTAAAAACTTGCACTTATTTTTATATAATCTAATATTAAGTTTTAAACAAAAAAATATTGTTATATATAAATATATATACATTATGTTGACATGATAGAGGATTTTTATTCTTATACGGGTATTTAAAATTTAATAGTAGAGAAATGTTACGGTAGAGTAAAATATAATAATAATTATTATACATTAGGTATTATAAATTAACACAAAGAAAGATATTGGCCACATTATTTAAACAACTATGCCAAAAACAAAAATTTTGCGCTAATATAATGTCATCGAAGAGGTTTATATGGAATAGAATCATTAATCTATTTCAGCACTGCAACATTTAAGTGAACTTTAACTGCGACCTACTTTGACTTTGTTTCTCATTTGAAAAGTAGGTTGATTCCAAATCGGTCAATCAATTGCGTGACTCCATAATAGTATGAAATGAATTTTGTATTATGGAAAATGTTAAATGTATAAAAGTCGGCTTGCACGAAATCTTGCTATTTGTACATGTTTAATCATTTTAATGTCGTATTCGTTGCATTCAAAAGGTATAGCAAGGTTTACAGGAAGATCCTTGTCTGTAATCATTATGCAAATGGAAGGCTCGGACGGTAAACGCATTTAGCCAACCTGGCGAAGCTCGTTGTAGGGCGAGTTTCTATTGTTATCCGTGTCTATTTTAGATACAACTTTGTTCGATAAATTAGCAATACTTTATCTTAGGTGTTAAAAATGGGTGAACACGATGGTACATCTTCATGTTTAATATAAATTTGCAAATAAAATTTATAGTTTCAAATACAATTCAATGTTAAGAAATCATATTCTGTGATAAAAATAGGCCTCAAGTAGAAAATTTTGGGATACTGATGATAAAATGACTACCTGGTGCACAGTATTTCGTGGCATAAGACTCGCATCTTTATTCACTTTAAGAACCTACTTCACTTCTATTAATTGTACGTGGTGATATTTTTAAGTCCCAAAGTAGAGGCAGATAGCCATAAACATTAAAAAAGACAACAACAGGCTGTTAATGTAAAACTAAGAACTACTTGATCGTTATATAATAATTGTAATAAAAACGTATAAAACGCTCAAAATATCAAATGTTTTATCTCTATGGATATAATATACCACTTGTAACTTCGTTGATATCCAATTTTCGTGTAAGAACGTGACTAAATGTATTTTTAGGGTCTCACAGCGGCGTTCCCCCATCTTAACATAGTGATAGCAATGGAAGCAACATTTTGAACAGCTTTGATGATATCGCGCTAACGTGTCTCGCCATAATCGATATTGCAGCGGAATTGGAGCGTCTGTCGTTTCTATTTTTGTTATACGTACTATATTTGTTTAATTAAATTGGAAAATGTTCTGAATTATTACTAGCACGTCTTTCTCTTTATGACAAAATGTCGATATATGAAAATAAAAAAGGATAAATGGATATTGTACGTATTACTGAGTAAAATCGATGATTCTTTTAATGTCGTCATGTATTATTATGTAATGTAAAGACGATGTTGTAATAATATAGTATAAAGTTCAATATAATTCATAATGTTTTTTAATAATAATGTGTATACATCATTTTTTGAAGTAGCGTATGGAATGAAATATCTACCTATATATATTTCAAAGGGATCAATTGAGCCGTAATATGCTACCTACGCTCCGTCCTGAATGGTTCTATCATATTCAAAGTACACTTCCTTATGTAAAGGATATCCGAAATCCTTATAAAGATAATAACAAAGTATCCAAAGGTAAATTATATTTATATTGTAAGTTATATTTTCTGCGCAATAGAAACACAAGTATTAACTATCTATTAAGAAAATGAATATAAAACCTAATTACTTTCTGGAGTTGAGTTTTAATCATATCAGCTGATTTAATTCAATTTATAATAATTATATTGCGCTTGGAATTTAATTCGAAGCAACTATCGTGCTCTGTAACTAATGTATCAACTGCGGTATCAGTTCAACATCGCCCTAGCTGGTGGATTTCCTCATTTAATATGGTATGTCCCCAAACGGCCAGAAAGTGGAGTATAAAAAATTGTGTTTTAAAGTTGAACCAACAGAAACATGAAATAGTTTAAGCTACACATGATGCTTTACATCATGTACAATTTAACTTTGGTATAAAAAGGAACTGTGAACGTGACTCTATCCAATTTAAAGGCTTAAAATTCTTTATAAGCGACTTTAATTCAATCACGCTGAATTGTACCAATTTATAAAATTGTTTTACATAATATGCCTGTAATGTCTACTTGCATGTAAATGTATAATTTGATGTCGATTTATAAAGATAAACCTTTATTGTTGTTTGGTATTTAATGATGAATTTAATTTAAAGCTAATATCATATCTCGTAAACCCTATTATTAAAAATTATTCAAATTGAATAAAGAAGTTAAGCCCACATAGTATAAGAAAGGTACCTGTATATCTTAGTTCTTGGAAAACACAAATTGTATTATATTTTAGAAAGTATAAGCTTTATCGTTTAATTAAAATACAGCTCCTTTTTTTCGTTTCAGCTTAATGCTGTAAAGTGGCGTAGAAAATCTAATTCTATAATATCCGCTCGAACTCGATCATAATGTGCTTTGCTCAGTAGCTACGAAATGAAAGTAATACATTCCTCCGAGTGGGGTTCAAACCCACACCATCACTTTTAGAATCAACCATAGTGTCAGAGTCAGTGCGCCACGATGGCTTCAAATATAAAATAACTGCTAATACGTTTAACAACTTTTGCAATAAACTAAGTTCATAAGAACTACATTTTCCCTCGATTTGAATTTTGTCATCGTATCTACGTCTAATAGAAGTTTATGGGAAACTTTAATTGGAAAATGTTCCTCATTCCTAAAGATCAACTTGTTTTTGAAGTTATTACCTAGTTACTATGGTGGAAAGTCTACAGAGTTATGGAATTAACTAATTAAGTTTATGAAAATTATAAATTTGATATTGACACCTTCCTGACGCAGTTGGGATGAACAAGAACGCGATGTTACTTGGTTCAAATCCCATTTTTTTAAATAATCACCGTTTGGTAATTATATAAAATTTTAGCTATATTTCGATTCTCAAACACTATATATATATATATATATATATATATATATATATATATATATATATATATATATATATATATATATATATATATATATATATATATATATATATATATATATATATATATATATATATATTTTTTTTTTTTATTTATTTATTTATTTATTTTTTTATTTAAATTAAATGATTGGGTAGTCACAGTCAGCGCTGGTTTTATTGAAAGCCAACTATTAAGAAGTCGTTTTAATAATTAGTCGTTAGACAAAACAAGAGAACACGGTGTGTCCTGTAACTCGTCATAAAATATAACATGACAAACTGTAAATTATTTTTAAATATAATTTTTAATACTTTGAAAAATTTTGTAAAAAGGCCAGGGTTTCTCGGGGGCGTCGCGCCAGAGACAAGTGAATGCCGTGGACAACGGGTTGTTGGGCCGTTCATTATAGCTTCTCCCCCCCCCCCTCCCCGTCATATTCAGTCTGTTGTTTTGCTTAATGAAATACGCGGAATTTGGCCCCAAGGGACGGTGAGGGGAGAGGGGACTGTTGATGAACGTCGTAAAAATTGACAAAGTCCCAAGGGCAAACTTCTTTGCACTGTGACGGTGTTTGGGTTTGGAAAATCCTGCTATAGGCCACAACGATAAAAACGTTTAACCATTACAATATATGACCCAAGGCTATATTTTAATATTTTGTGGAATACGAGGAAAATGTTTCATGCTTTATACATTAAAAATGGGTAAAGCACTACAAAAATTGTGTCAAACACTATCTAAATGCGTGGTACATTGATGGAAGTAATTTACTTCTACAATCCAAATGCACCACGGTGGAAGTAATTTACTTCTGCGCAAACAGCCGATGAAGATTTGGATAAGAATTCATCAAAATTATGACAGTGAATTGATTTTTTTGGATTAGTATTTTGGATGATTGATATCAACAAAAACAGTTATATTTTACTATAATAAGTACACATAAACACTGGGTATCAATTATTATATATAAAAGTGACAATGTTGAAAACGTATTGTGTTTTTTAATGTATGTAAATTTATATATTTTTATACTTTTTGTAAAATTATAACACATTGTTAAGGCTAATAAGTTAATTTTTCAAATTTAAAAGATACAATAAATACTCTTTGATTATTTAGCTTTATATTGATGAATTTTCAAACTCAGCGTTTGGCATGCATAGCATTGGCATGCATATGTAGTACGTACTAAATGTTAAATAAAGATAAAAATATCTCAAAAAGCTCATATAATATGGTTTTGGCACGTACATATCTTCAACGTAGGTGAGTACCTATTGCGAGCACTTGACCCTCTTCGTTAAGTGTAAAGTTCGTTGAAAATGGCTCTTAATGTAGCAAGATTATGCTTCCCAAAGTGATATTTTACAATAACTATTTTCTTACTTTGTCTTGATTACACTAATTTCAATTTCGATATATAGGTACATATTCGTTTTTAAATCTTATTTTCATTCATTCATTCAAATAACTGTCATTATAGTATTTGTGGCACAGCTTCTGACTGTAAGTTATGCGTTCGATTCCCACTCAGATGAGCATTATTGCAGTAACTCATATGCTTACATTTATGCTGCTTTTATGGTTCGGTGTCACTATAGAATAAAACGAAACCCTAATAGGATCAGTTTGATGTCCGTTACTCTGTCTGTCTGTCCGTGGAGGTGAAATGGTGAAACTAACATCAAATATCCAGGTCTACAGGTCTTTTGGATCATATAAAACAATAAACTTCGAAATCAACAAAAGATAAGATACTCAAAACCTATATATACTTTCCATTGACTTGGAATTATGAAATTTAAGAAGAAGGGTGTGAGAACTTATAGTACATAAACCTAAAGGAAAAATCCAAAAACTGGATATTTTTAGGCATATCACGAAAAAAAACCTTACAAGCCTTTTCATGTTTATCTTTTTTGTGTTTATTTTAATTATTCATTTTTTAATGTGTTTCCAATTGTATGTACAGGTTTAACTTATAAAGCTGAATTGAATGCAATAATTCACACCTTATACAAAGAGACAGTTGTATAATTTTCAAATTTCTATTCATATTTAGTATTGTTTGAACGGAGAGAAAACCTTACTACCTATTTTCTTGAATCATATCTTACCACGGCGGTAATAAAGTCTACAATATTAGCATAAAACTATATTCTAGACCGTGTATGTTCAGTTTTAGAAAATCTAGGCTTAGAACAGAACACTTCGTTCACCATTTTACGCCCAATTTCGAGAAATCCATAAATATCTACAGTCCAACACGATGGCGTGACATAAAAAGGCTATCGTAATTAAGATTCCTCTTATTAAAATCTTTTTCAAATATCTTAAAAAGATTTAAGGGTTTCAGGGAAGGAAATTTCGAGGCTTATCACGAAGTTTAATTAGAAATGTCTACCAGAATTGATAGGTTGAACTTTTAAAGTTAAGACACTTTGCTTTAGAAACATTAGAACCTTTTAAATATTGTTTATTACATAATACAGTTGTAGGTAACTTCTCCTCAACGAGGAGAATTGTATCATTTTGTTAAACTGCATATCAGTTTTATATAATTATGTGACTGTTTTGTTTATATGTGAATTTTTATAAATTTGTTAACTATATATTTTTAAATCAGAGTATTTGCACTACAAAGACATTGTGCAGGATTGTACAAATTAATTTATATCTACATCTAATCGAATCGAAAATGTATTGATGATTAATGTTATTGAAAATGATAAAATTGAAAGTGACAAAGGATATTAGAGGTCATAATAATATAGACTCACCTTGTACCCGTTGTAGTGTCCTACTGTGGAATATACCTTTTAGTACGTCGTATTTGTGTTTATTTTACATAATAATAATAATAATCTCACAACGAGAAGAAAAATTAACTATGCTAGATCAATTCAATTGTTATTGTAACGAAGCGACGGTAGATTCTATAACGAATTCAATAACAAGCCTCGTTAAACATCTCAAGCTATTGCTTAACTGTGGGATCAAGTTTGAAAGGTTAGATCTATATAGATCTAAGGATCGTTTATGCACTAAAGGGTATCATTAGACATTAGATGTAGACCTTGCCACCTATGTTGTTCACTCTTATTATCGTTTAAAAAATATTTTAACATTCTTTGTTTTTTATGTAATAAAGTTTATTTTAAAATTAAAATCATGTTATTTCTGTAAGAGGCATTTGCCGTGATGAAAATAATTGGAAAAGGGAATAATTTTCAATTAAGCCAATCAACTTTCTAAAATCAATTAGGAGGTGTTTGTCTACTCCATTACCTAATTGAAGTGAACACAATGAAATCACCATTCACATTCGAAGCAAAGGGGAATAATAGGCCATTGTTATGCGTTCAAAATAAAACATATTTTTAACATTCTAACAATTTTACGTGCACTGTGCGTATACATTTTATAAAATAGGTTATAATTATTACTATTATTGTTCAAATTAATCAGCAAAATGTACAATAATATTATAAAATATTTTTGTATATATATGAACTTGAGAACTATAAGATTTTTTTCACAAAACGCTAAACTTCTAAGATTGCCTTACGTAATGATATTTATAAAGTAAGTCTTAGTATATTTTTAGTGAGTAGGAGAGAATAAGTTAATGGTGACAACTGCTTATTAATAATATGTGTAGTCTGAATAGTAGGTCAAGCCTCGCGTGACGATATTGTGTGTACCGTACACCTACAACTGATCGATAAGATAATATAAACTAAGAATAAAACAAATATTTTTGAAATGAAACTTTTTTGTGGGCATGAGGGAAAAATTTATACGGATGAAACGCAATAATGTGACACGAACGATGTTGGACGTGTACATATTACATGATTACCTTTTGTAGGTCTTATAAATATATTAAGAATTACTAAATAACAATTCATTATGAACTAAAACCAAAACATTCCAAATATTAAATTTTTATTACAATACTAAATTCCTAACATGTCTTCCTTTTTCCCTCTCTATAGATCTCGGAAAACTAAAGCTTTAGTATAAAATATATAAACAAGATTAAAAAATTGCCAAAATTAGCAAAGAAGTTTAACTGTGCATTGTGCGCGCGCAATTTTTTTTTAATAATTTAAAAGTGCATCGTGATAATATGCATAAGCGAAACTACAATAATTTACAGTTTATTATTATAATCAACAATTTTAAATGGTCATTCATAGTCGTGTTTTGAGTTATGTTGTTCCTTTAAATGTAATCCCTCTTTGTATTCCCATTAAAATGCACAGCCCTGTCTTTTATTTTAACATAATATCATCTGTATTCGCACTACACTTGCTTATCAAATAAGGCATACATTATGTGACATGTTCAACATTTTTCCATGTTACGCCTTGAGTCATAAACTATTTATATACAATTGTACACTAACGTAAAATTATAGTCATAATTTTAAATGTTTACAAAAATATTACCTACATGTGAAAAATGATTGTATAATATAACTGTACAAAGTACTTGTAACTGTATCTAAGAATACAATGAAATACAGAATTTAAGAAATTACTGAAATTCATACAAAATGCGAAAAATTTAAACATGTACGCTTGTATCATTTGATTGCGTTGACTTCAACGTTTGATTTTTTCAATTCTCCAAGGGACTATAGAATTCGTTGATTCTTCCACATGATTTGGAGAAAATGGTCTTGATTTGATTAAGACCCACAATAGATTAGCAAGTATAAAAAACGATCCTTTGTAAAAGTTGTTGGGCGTAATGAGCATTTTTCGTTGTTATATGAATAAACTGAACATGGACAGATTTAAATAAAACTTTATTATTGTGTAGATATTAGGCATAGGGAGGACATTAGGGTGGACCTGATGTAGAGCCATAAAAGACCAGCAAAACCTGTTTAACGTGATGAGCAACTTATGTCATAAAAAATATGAAGTCTGGAACTTCTGAAACTTTAGAAAATTATGCTCAGTGTGCTCATTACGTGTATTTTGTAGGCTACTTCACAACCGGCTAGTCAGTCAAAATCATAGTCGGCGTATCTAGTAGTTTATAAACAAATGTCTTAAGTATTTTATTTTAACTCTAAGAGATGAGATGCTAAGTAAAAATGTCATAAAGTCCACGCGAACATGTGGGCACCAAATACTTTAAAATAAATACAATATGCAATTATATATTAAAATTTGAAATATACATTTTACATGTTTTTATAAAAAAAACTTTTGGCTAAATTTATAGAAATAGAGCGTAATAGACCATTACTACTTTAAAAAATAATCTTGTCATAAATATTAAAGTGTTTATTTGTTTGAAAGCACTAAAAACCACACATTGCTCATTGCGTGATATGATTGTGTATACTAGCGCTCGACCCAGAATCCTTACCATAAACATATCCACGCGGATGCCAGAACACTTCATAATCAATTTGCTAAGCATATGTATTAAGTGTTGAAATTCAAATATTTATCTTTAATTCCCAGGCGTAAGCGCATCGACCATTGACCTGCACCCGACAACCGTCAGTGAGAATGAATCTACTTTCTGTACAATGTTGAGCGCAGACAAGCTTCAAGACTGGTTTCAGTTATCTCGTGTTTGCCTTAATGTCACAAAACAATTTTAAGAAATACGAACGTGACAATATGACATTTAAATTTGAAACCTAATTAAGTTTGTCGTTTATTATCATTTTAATAAAACTTTTAACACAAAAAAAGACACAAAATATGTTTCTGCAATTCCAAATATAAATACGATAATCTAAATGAAAATTTATAATTCTAAGAATATATACATATCTATATATTCAAATTTATTAACAAGTCTCACGTCTAGAATGCATGTTATAAGTTTAGAAACACGTTCAAATAATACACTATCGCTTAAGATTTAATACTTTCATAAATCAAAAAAAAATAATTAAGATTTCTAGGGATGACCCTAGAACTATTAATTTTTATTAACAAATTTAATAAAATGAATCATGTGTATATGTGATATGTGTATAATGTGACATATTTTTTTAATATACCTAATAGTAATATATAATCTACTAACTTTGTCTTAATTCTAAGAAGATTCATGTAATCAACGCCCGATACTCTCGAACGCGCTGACACCTTGTACACGTACCAATGTTATACATGTTAGCCATCAGAATGAGGAAGTCGTACATTAATTTAATGACTTCGTAAGTAATAATAGTTATCCATAGCTATAATTAATTATTCTGGACCTCATGAAGAATATTGAAATTTATCAAATAAAAAGGCTTTAATCATTTTTGTATTCAACCAATTTTAATTCTTATGACGTAATACTTAGATGTGAATGTAGAGTGATTGCTAGATATATCATATAGGTAAGAATTGCGTGACAAAGAAAACATGACATAAATGAAGCCGAAACTGTATTATGTTCACGAGTATCTCATAACGAAATTTACCGAAGACAAATATTTATTTAACGGAAGGACAAAAAAATAATGCGACCTTAATAATCCACTTTTGCACGTTTGTATACCTCTCTATATTGTCATCTATGATAATAGTAATAGACTGGCTCTAAGCCATTTCTTCGCATAGGAAAGTTCTAAAGGAAATCAATTGAACAATATATTTTCTTTAAAATGCTTTTATAGTAATAAAATTGTTAGGTATTTCATTTACATAATTGTTTCGTTCTTATTATCATTTTTATGAAAATAATAATGAATACCTTTTATACGAGCTATCTAAATATGTAATTTGTTATTTAAACACGTAGAGCCAATTTTCCCGGCCTGTTGTAATATACAAAGCAAATAAAAATATATATGTAAATATATTCTGGGTAATCATGACATTAATTAAGTAATAATAATTTGATATCATAAATGAGTACTGTACGTTTATATACTTACCAACTTAGACCTAGAACACTTCACAAAGCTTATAAATGCATAGTAGCTGAACATTTTTGTTTCACAAAATAAAACATAACAAGTAAACTCAACATGCGAGGACGTAATCTACCTCTTTCGTTAAAACTACTCCAAACTAAAACTCGTGTAAAACTCTCCGAACGTAGACAAAGAGAGCGGGCACTTTGTGTTAGTAGCGCGGAACAATTTCGTACTGCTTTCAGCTTAGTTTGAGAAAGAGTAATGAACTCTAAAATATTTTTAATTATTTATTACAAAATAATATGCTAACTTAAACATTGTTAATATTCTCTACGATGTATCCCGCGGAGTAGGCAGAGTGAACCTAGAGGACACTTAATTCTCCGTTTTCCAACCGGATTTTTATATCTATATACATTATACATAATTATAATATGTTATATACAAACATACAGTTGAATGCGAATTGAAGTTCCTTATGAATAAAACTAAGAATAAATGTCATAACAAGCGTAAATAAACTTGGACCAGCCGATATATTAATGAATGGCTTCATTATTTTAATTGGTGGTATATTTATACGTATATTAAAAGCTTTACTAAAATAATGTATAATTGTGAAAGCTGCAAATTAATATGCAAATGTTACACTACTCTGGGTTAACAACTGTGTATAAATTGTAAAAATTATGCTTTTTTAAATATCAATCATAACTTATATTTTAGTTTTGGTCAATACATAATCAGTAATAATTACTAAATACAATCGTTTTCCATCAGGAGCTCGCGACGGGTCAGCGATTCGCGACCACGAGTCAATTTAATTAAATGTCAACGCAGCCAATGCACTTGCAACCAATGCAAATACCATTAGATTTTCTTTTTTATTAATTTAATATGAAAAATTTAAGAAATTATTATTTAATTCTAATATTTTAAAGTTACAATAATATATATGTGTTAATATACAAGAATCGTTGGGATTTCCCTTAAATGTCATTATTTTTGTAACTTTTTTGACTAAAAACTCGAAAGCCAACTATAGGTTATATGTATATAAGCTTTATACATTTTATTTTTCTAAATTTTTCTTTGTAAAACCATTAGACATGAGAAAATTTATAGCTTACCGATATTTTACATAGGAATTTAAATTATACAAGCGCCAGTAAGTCCGAAACGTATCGAGCTGTTCGTCAGAAGCCATTTACATAACAGTATTAACATTATTTCTCATTCTATATTATGTTGTGTGTGATAGTATATTATAGAATTATGGCTATATTAAAGGGATATTGTATATTAAATAGTACTGTAGACATGTTGGAAATATCTTATTTGGCAGTTGCCATGTGTATATAATCTGTTCTGTATGTAGGTATGTAATAATAATAGATTAAAAAGAATTATAATTTATATTATTATGTTGCTATTAAAGTTTCGGAAGTGGTGGAATAAAGTAGCTCGAATAGATAGACATCTCGAATCAGGCTTGGGCTTTTGAAGTTTTGAATTATAAAGGTTAATGTAAAAATCCTCCACTTTCCCAATAATGTCCGATTTCAAGGCGACAATTTTTCCAGTAATAGTGGTCAGCCTCATCAGATAGTTTCCACCCAGGCTTCATACGAAGATTTTTATGTTCTTTTATTGAACCTAGTCACTACGGAGATGCCCCTAGATATTCGTCTCTTGTCTGCTATTATGAAGTCTATCTCATTTCGTGTCACAGCGTCACGGCTTTGCAACGTCCATTTTATTTTGGTTGTGTTTCAAAGAAAGAGTTCATTAAGAACTCTTTCTCCAGGAAATTGAAGAGCATTTGACTTAAGTACTCTATGAAGTATGAATAAAATATACACTTTATGTGGGTAACGGCCAAGCCGTCCAAAACTACCGTCAACCAACCAAGTAATGCCACTTGGTTGGTTGACGGTAGTTTATGATTTGTTCTGTATAAATAGCGGTGGTAGCTTTATAATAATTAAATTGTTTATATCATAAACCTCTTTTATTGTAATTATATGATACGATACCTTCTATTCCTTACTATTATTATAATTTAATATTAGATTCATACATTCTACCCTAACTCCTTTTTATAATCTAACATGTGCATCCTATTTATCATTTATAAGGCATAAATTTCAAATCGTGTTTCACACACAACAGTAATATTAATATAAAATATTTGAATAAAGTCGTAAATTATTCGAACAATTTTCTTCCATTTACTCTGGAGTTAATGAACTTAGCAATAATAAAATTAAAACACAAGCCAAATGACGTAGAATTACCGTCAAAATGCGGAAATTAGTAGACTACGAGTAAATGCCTTTAGTTTAAGCTCTCAATGTCATCAAGGTCTATTGTATTAGGGGCGACTGTAATAATGTTAAAACCCAATTACCAAGCACTCGACCAATTTATTTGGCTTTTATTACATTTATATTTTGAGGCTGAAAATTGTAAAAGAAATATTATTATCGTTTTAATCTTTAGTAATATAAATCTATTGGAATATTTCTAACAAAATATTGTTAAGCTCTAGCTCTGTGTAAATATATGGAAACGACATACAAAGGATGTAATCGCAATATATCAATCTTGTATACTATCATAAATAAAACATGGAAATATGCCAAAGGAAAGCTCTAAGGCAGCCATTTTGACCCTAATATCGTCGAAAACAAATACAGCTTGTAAAATTTAGCTGAATAATAAAACAGTGCTTCAGTTTTATAGTAGATCTTTGAGGTATATCATTTTTGAGGTTTTATTTGAAGTCCCATATGCGGAATATTGGAGCTTAATATGAAAGTAATAACATAGCTAAACTAGTATAGAAGAAAAAACAATATATTAAAAAAGGAAGGAGAGGCCATCGTGGCGCAGCGGGGTAGCGTCTGATTGTAAGCGCTATGGGTATGGTTTCGGTATCGCCACTGAGGAGAAGGAATTGTTTTTATTTTTCGCTCTGGTAGACAAAGCGCGGCGTTGAGTTCCGCAACTTAAAAAGCAATGTCTAGAAAATTGGACAGAATGTGGAAAAAAAACAATCTATTTGATCATAAGTTTCATTTTTTTAGTTTATTTTGTTTCTAGTTTAGGAAATAGACTTTATAAAAATATATTCAACAGCATAGTAGTTCAAACAATTTGACACATAATATTTACAATCACGTTACTGAAATTACATATAATATAGCAATCTCATTATGTAAACTGGCTAAATTGGATCTGTAATGAATTACATAGCAGTAATTCAGCAAAACGGCCGATGCAAAATGGCTTAAATCAACATTAGCGTTAATTAACTGCTATTAGGGAGGTTGTGTATCCTAAACCGCTCCACAGATATCAGCTTTGCCTGATTGGACTTAGATTAAAGGAGTTATTTAATCACACTTAATATCACGCCTCGTTATGAGCCCATAAAGAGAATTAGATTCACTCATTGATTTTGCCAATAAATATTAAATCTTTAGAAATAATTACAATTATGATAATTTTAACTTATTTATGTATCTATCGAAGAAGACACAAACACATCACTTCATACGGATTATAAATATATTCAAATACCGTATATATATTTCCAATGTACTGTTACTTGATCCCACGCATTGTAAATTACACATTATGGCTCCATTTTGTTTTAACTGAATATTTCAATTCAATATAACTATTTATATTTCTTTATACTATACCACTCAAAAAATCTATGATTGAATTATGAATTGACGAAATAGTTGACCACATCATGAACAAAACAAATCATTTCACTGTACGATCTAGTCGAAAGGCAAAATAGCCGTACTTCATGAAATGGCCGCCATAATTATACCAAACCATAAAATGTTTACATTAGTTGACTATGGCAAACTACTATGGCGCAGTGAGACGGCGTCTGGGCATTGGGTTGAAAAAATGCTTTAACACTAGGTTCTCACTGCCTACCGCTATTCGGAAGAAGCATCACGCTACCAACTGTACCTACACGACATACATAAATCACCCGAAACGATAATGGAAATATACCAACTCACTTTAACTTCTACAGTTTGACTTTTTACAATTTACTGTCGCTCATCGTAGGTGTCTAATTTATGTTAAAACTTTAATGTCACTTCAAACTTTTGACCTAATCAAATGCAAAATTTTACAGAAAGTACTGGTAAACTTTAGCTGCAAACAGCGTCACAGAAAATCTACTGCGCAAGAAAAGCACAAAGTTTACAAAATAACTGTGAAGAAAGGGAATGGATTTCTACATGCAAAACATTTTACAAAGTTAAAGTGACGAAGAGTACATTATAACATATAGTTATACTTTCAACAAATATTTAGACATTTAAAGATTTTATAATTTTTTTTTGTTCTCATTTTAAGATCTGACTCACTGGGTGACTATGTTGCTCTGGTTAGTAGTTACAAATAAACTTAAAAGTATATTAGTTATACACTTGTATACTATTTACGCTTACTTATATTAAGCTTAACTATACTATATAACAATTTGGCCATATTGGATGTAGGATTTGAGAGATATATATTACAGCTTCCAATCGAGTTGTCTGCAATTTCCGAAATCAAAGGTTCACTACGGGTACATTCCATTAAAATATATTTTTCCTTGGATCTTTTGTTAAAGGATTCTTGCAAAGATTTTTTACATTTTTCTTTAATATAATAAAGACAGTCCGTAAAGAAAGGCAACACATTAAGTACTTTTCCATCTTTACAGGCTTCTTTGGCATATTTATCAACCTTCTAATTACCAGTTATACCAATATGAGAAGGAATCCATTGCAGTACGACATTTTTATAAAATTTAAGAGCAATTATTTCACTAGCGGTGTTCAACAGAGAGCATATGGCAGAGCCATTCGTTCATAATTAAAAACTTTAGCACCTAAGAATGTATCATATTATGTATATACATATTAGATTCCACTACTTAATATCAGAGCACGTAAGCCAGAGACAAGCCCAGTTCTACAAAGCTCTGTACCTACTACATAACGCTTATGATAGAAATATTGCATAGTCGAAGTCACAACCGTCGCGGGTCCGTCAGACATATCTCAATTGAGTCACAATTGTGTTTTCATGTAGTCTAAATAAATTGTACGAATTTTTATTTACTTTGATGAATACAAGTTAGTACAATCACTGTAATAGTCGACATATATATATATATATATATATATATATATATATATATATATATATATATATATATATATATATATATATATATATATATATGTATATATATATATATATATATATATATATATATATATATATATATATATATATATATATATATATATATATATATATATATATATATATATAAATATATATGTATATATATATATATATATATATATATATATATATATATATATATATATATATATATATATATATATATATATATATATATATATATTGTTTTTTTTTTTCATTTATTAATAAATTACGTAAATCAAAATTAATTCATGCTGTACCATAAAATACGTCGTGGCGCAGAGGAACAGCCTCATTCCTGCAAACGCTCGAAACTACTAGAGGAAAAATTTAATATTTTAATTTACTTTGCTTTGGCAACAAGGCAAAAATCGTGGCGTTGAGTTCTGCCACTCTTACTCAAGCAATGCCTCGAGGGCGGAAACCCACTTTCCGCCGAACGGAATGTCTTGACTGTGCTACTCGTGTCATTTTGTTGATGTAATATAGTATAGCACCTATGACTTAGTTTCTATTACAAAATAAACATAGATAATATATTTAGTTACTATTGTACGATTACGTCATTTTGTTGCAATCATACAAAAGAAGCCATAAAATATAAATAAAAAAGATACCGAGTCATTTATGTGCAATTTAACAACTTTAATAAAATACCCACATCAATCATTCTTGAAGAAATATAGCTTTTACTTTTTTATAGTTTAATTTCATTTATATGAATAAATCTATAATTTCTTTTAGAATCGCATCGAATAATAAACGATATATTTTTAATCAGTGTGCGTGTACTTGCCATTTATATATAGGTTATACATTTGTCTTGGTTCGATTAAAACTTAGCAAGATCTTAGGTAGTACCTAAAAGGAATGTAACAGAGTTTATATGGTGCTTCAGTAGTATAAGTTTTATATGCAGCTCTTCTTTGTAACACGTCTCGCCGGCATCAAAAATGTGAATGGCTAGACGACGCGGCACCATATTTTGCCGTACCGCTTCGTTATCCAAACGAGTTTTACGTCATTCTTTAAACTCTACATATTTATACTGACGCTTTATTAGAATTTTCATGTATCTACCCTCTTGCGAACGATAATTTTCGCTTAATTATGGTCTAGTAAAAAGTTCACCAATTAGTCTGATTAGTTTATGATGGCTTATGCATTACATAAGAGAGAAATTTAGGAAGGAATTATATTTGTATATAAGAAATATATTCTTTTCTTATTTATTCAATGGTATATATAATGGAAATTATACAATGCCCACGCACCAAGAGCTGATTTAATCTATGATTCTACTACAGCAGTCGTAAAATAAAACCCTATGATTATACTAAACAAAAGACCAACGTCGTATAATGTATGAGGGAAAATTTTTGTATAGAAATAACAATAATAAATTAAAATAACGACTATTTACATCTTAATTACTTAACTACACTGTAAATGTTAAATTTTAAATCATCATTTACTATATAAGTTTATAATAAGTATATTATTTATATTATTCTTTAGAAGAAATTAAAAATGATATAAAATGTACGTTAAAGAATTTTTTTTCTAGCTCGTTTGCAGAGAATAAAGTGAGTATCTTCAGCACGGTCGGGTCGCTATTAATGGCGCTCCGCTTTGCGGGAACAATCCTAGGTAGTGGTCACAATGGCCGCCATTAGAGTTAATCGTCGAACGTTTAACCGACAAAAGAAACTATTTAATTCTAAGGCACGCGTACCTACGTTTCCTTCTTGTTCGAAGCGCTTTATAGTGATTTCGTGCAAACTAACAATTGTTGAGCTAAGAAGCCAAGTTAATGTCTTCTGTGAAAAATACATTTGCTACAGTAAGCAGTTCTCATTTTTAATTGAAGAGTTTTGTCTATACATAAATAATAACATTTTCTAGTAATGAATTAACACAACTCATCACTTATGAGGATTTAAAAGGAAAAAATACTAAAACTCAATAATACCGAAAACTCGAAAATTATACAACTTATGAATATTTATAATAATATTATGCAAAAACGTAGTTTATGGATGGGAAATATCAGACATTTCAATAAATAATTGCAACGAGTGAGTCAACGTAAAATAACCCTAATATAAAGCTAGAGGATATGTGAAATTTCTGGATGTACCTACACGAGATGGTTAGGATCTCGTTTCCATACATACCGTAACTCTACACAGAATGCAATATGTTGGACACCATAGGGTGGATAATAAACAACGGAATCTTATTATTAAGAAAAAATACGTTATGGATTAATTTAGCTTGGACTCAGATCAATTAGTACTAAACAAACTTTACATAGGTATCTAATACTAATAGTTAATAGCGTTAATATTTATAAACTAAAAAGAAGTATATATTTAAAGCTTGTCATTTATAAAATACAATTTAAATACATGAAACTCCGCCATATTCGATGTCAGTAACCACAAACAGTAAATCAAAACCTGTATGGGATAAATGCTGTTATTTTTCGTTGTAGCTTTTATACATTAGCAAGCGTCGCGAAAAATGTGAAGAGTATTTACGTGAACAATGGTTAGAAGCGAAGCACCGAACAACAGCAAAGATTAATGGACTCAAAATTGCATCGCTGCTAAATGCAATAAAGCTGGCAGACGCAACAGCAAGCTGTTTTATTACTTAGACATGTGACTTCGCCCTGTGACCTGATTTTATTGCGAAGAAATTAACTGCAACTGAATGTTTTCACAGCTTCGTTGTATCAGAGATTGCTACACTTTTAACTAAAAACTGAACTATTTAACTACGATGCTGTCGTCTACCAGTTGTAACACGCATGTAAATATGAAAGATAGTAAATAAAAAATATATCCTGTTTGTATAGAAAATATATGATAATTGCTCGTAAAACAAAATTTTTTAAAGAATGTTCTCCTTTTTTAGTCTCATGAAAAGAAATGCACCTTATCTTTCTTTTCATTAGCGTAAAAAAATGGTGTTGATAAATAATATGTAACCTTGTTGTTTTTGTAATTTTAGTACTTACATGAACATGAAGCATACATGGTGTAATTAATAATATGCAATGTTGAGATATACGAGGGGCGTTCAATGTATTCTCGGTATGGATATGACTTCTCGTCTTATTACATTCGTAATTAGACTAAATTTTTCATTAAATACACTATCTGAGAGCATAATTATAAAATTTTACACATTTCTAATGATTTGTTTACTGGTTTCCTTAGTTAATGACAAGTGAAATGACTCGACCCGACTATGTTAAAGAAAATTACGTGCGGAGATTAAATTCCTTATTAATGTTAAAAAACATTCATAAAGAAATGAAAGCCGTTTATCAAGAATCTGCACCTTCATTATCTACTATTCTCAAGTGAATTTACGGGGAAAAGGGACAGCGAGAGCATGGAAGTCGACCCTCGCATGGGCGGCCCGATTACTACCTCTACGGATGAAAATGTCAAAAAAGTTGAGAAAACTGTACATGATGATGTCGATGAAGGTAAAAATAATAGCGCAGATGACTAACATTTCTATCAGTACTATAAACACTATTCTTCATGACTACCTTAACCTTTCAAAAGTGAGTGCAAGGTGGGTCCCGCGAATGCTCGCATCCACAGTCACAGGTGCGAGTCGAGTGTTATAGGGAATTTTGGATCTCTGTATTGAAAATCCTTTGAGTATTTTCGAAAAAATTATTACTAGAAATTAAACATGGATTCATCACTATAATTTTGAATGTAAACAAAAGTCCATGCAATAGCACAGGAAGGCACAGACCCTCCAAAGACACTCACTAAAGTCACTCTATCTGCCGGAAAAGTCATAGCAACGGTATTTTGGTACTCAAAAGAATTTTGCTAATTGAATATAAAAATAAAGGTGAGACCGTAAACGCAAAGTCTTACGCTTCAGCTTTGCGTAATTTAAGGGAAGCGATTAAAGAAATAAGACGGGGTAAATGGGCTGCCGCTGGTGTGTTGTTTCTCCATGACGACGCCGTGGTACACGCGGCACGTGCTTTCAAGGTTGCTGTTCGCTTGAAGGTGGCTGGTGGAAAGTTGTGGCTTTGAAGAGATCAACCACACACCATATAATCCAGACTTAGCAAATAGAGATGAAAAAAGAATAGGAAACTATTGGTCAATGATGAATAGCTAAAGGTGGCATATGAGTATTTTTCAGGATTTTTATCCAGGGCATTGACAAGTTAACATCACGAGGTAACAAATCAAATAGAGGGCATTATGAAAAAATAAAAATATTTTTGACTTTTAGGGATATTAAAACAAATATCCCTAAAAGTCATAACTTTAAACTTAACAAATACTTCGAACATGCTAACAAACTGACCAGGAATAGGTTTAGAGTTAATGTACCTATATGCGGTTGAAGTATTAAAAGTAAATAAATATAAATCTCTCTATGGTTTGCCTAAAGATGTCTAGAACTATTACTAATTCATTTCTAGAACGTACTTCAAAGGCGGCACTAATAGAATCATTTCAAATTTGCTTAGGTAGTGGAAGGAGCTCGGACAGTGGAGGTGAGTGTTAATGCATTTTAAAGGAGCCCCTTTAAACCTACACTTGGGTCGCAAGTCCCAAGTTCTGCTCTGAGCTCCTCTTCTGCATTTTCTTTATAAAACGTTTTTAATGTTATTATATTATTATATTTTATCGTTATTAACCCTTAGAGTTGACGTGTAACTTTTATGACTTTAATCTTCGAAAGTCGTTATCGTAGATTTTTTATTAATATTTTTGCTATGGTAAGTTACAAAGATATTTCTATTTATATTTAAAACAAATAAAAACATGAACAAGCACATTCATAGCCAACGTCCTGATAAGATTATTATTGTGATAACATTGACAGAAAAGTCTCAATAAATGTAAATGAAAAGCGAAGAACCGTAAAACAGATATTGGATATTGATTAATTCTTGCAATTCTAATATGAGCATGTCCATTCCTAAAATAAAGTTTCTTAAATTTGCTGTAACTTGAATAAAACACAGGCATAAAATATTGGTAACGTTTGGCACTCTATTCTTTCTAGCTATACCGTTATAGGCAAAGCGTGAAGCAAGCGTTTTATGAAAGAAATAAACTATTTGGGTTACATTATCATCAAATATATATATATATATATATATATATATATATATATATATATATATATATATATATATATATATATATATTTGATGATAATGTAACCCAAATAGTTTATTTCTTATTTATATTCTTGTTTATTTCTTATTTTATATATATATATATTTGATGATAATGTAACCCAAATAGTTTATTTCTTTCATAAAACGCTTGCTTCACGCTTTGCCTATAACGGTATAGCTAGAAAGAATAGAAATATATATATATATATATATATATATTAGAAATATATATATATATATATATATATATATATATATATATATATATATATATATATATATAATAAAAAAAACCTATGAAGTCTATTTCTTTACGTCCTTTTATAATAATAGAATTAGTAAGTGGTCCTTGGATCTCAAAGAAGTAATAGATGTAAGATAAGGAAAACGAGGGAAGAGCGGCTTAAAACAAGTAACTCTCGAGAGAATAGTTTTTTCCGATGTAAGGAAAACTTCCTTGTGACCCAGAATGGAAATAGTTGCTATACTTTTTCAATTTAATTAAATCAAATAATATGATTAGATATACCTAAGTACGTAAGATTGCAAATATATTGTACAATAATAGCTTTCATAGTTTATATTATTCACATTCAGGCCGTCGTGGCTCAGCGGCACTGCATCTCTGCATCACTAAGGAGAATGAGTTATTTTAATTTCCTCGCTGTAGAAAGAAGAGAAAATACGTCGATGAGTTCCGCTAATCAATCAATACACAATACTTCAAAAATTGGACACAAAATTGGGAACAGAGTGTTTTAACACTTAGTTTCCTCTACATGTCCTACCCTACTTATCTAGAGAATAGTGTAAAGATATGATGACCTTTTGTTTTTTATAATTTACTAATTTAATGTATTTCTCGTATATATATAGTTGGGTATGTAGAGAGTGTGTAGCATTCTAGTGTATAATGTGCATTACTGACTTGTCCACTGTGCTTATATGTATTTTGAATCATTTCCCGCTAGCAAATTCCTCGTGGGATAATAAACTAAAGTACTTATCTGATAATTAGTAAGATTTGAACTTATAACCGCCAACAAGTCACATACGTCTTGCGTCACCTAAAGATCAGGGATCAACGTTATGTCATTAGCCTAGCATTAAAGGTAAAAATGTTATTGATTATAATATCCATGTTAAATTTTTATCTTAGCCTGACCTTATTATCACTGTCAGCAAAAAATACAATCGTGAACTGGTTAATATCGATTCGATCGAACAATTTATTTATAAATGCATGTTTGTAATGTTTGTTGGTCAAAAACATTAATTGATATGAATTAGTTATTTAACCGTTTATTTCAGTATAATATTGTGAATAATTAACGTCAACAATACAATAAAGTACTTCAAAAGTCATTCTATTATATCAAGGCCAATGTATGTAATAATTATATGCATAGCAGTATTTTATGAACAACAAGGAATCAAGAAAAAAGAATTTGTAATGACTTTGGGGAGTCTATAACTAAATAAATAGTTGAGGGTGGAAGCATCGCCCCTAATTCCTCTAGGTCGCAGATGTCCATATACGGGTTTACGAGATATTGCGTCACTTTGACCGTTTTCAATTACTCTTTTTACATGGATTCTATAGAAGATTTGACTAAGCATAAAAAATGTAAGTTTAGACACTTTTATATAATTTTTTATAATAATATGATAAAATATGCTCTATAGTTATATAACAACGTACTTTAGCTATTATTACGTTACTTAAAAGTACGTTTTCGTACTTTTACTTAAGCGTTTTTTTGTTTAAGCGTTTAATTAACGCTATAAATATACTGACAGAGTTATGTGTAGGTAGATTTTTAGAAGTACCAAAAACGTGAATTGTTCGTTATTCGTTAAGTTATAAAGTTCTTATCGATTTATAGCAACTTCGTGTCATAAAATCTGGAAAAAATAAAGTACAAAAGACAGTGTTTGTTATGTGGGGTGAAGTTGGGATAATCCCCCCGCAGAGTGGCGCCGGCCGGGGCGACAATATGGCTCAAATACCGATACGTCTCTGCAACCTTTCACAAACTTACTTTATATTTGTAATTGCATTTTAGTTTATTATTAAGCTCTACATATTAAGAAAAGGAAATGATTTTACAAAATAATTGTCCTATTTCTTTAAATTGTAATGGTTAAGCAATAATTCATTATTTTTTAACGACATACCAACATTTGTTCCTAAATCATATTGCAATATTTTAATTTCTAACTATGTAATAATTTAGGTATTGGAACTTTGTAACATTTAGGTCAATTATTGTAATAAATTATTTGAATAAATGCTTCATCTCCCTAAGATTATAAACATTTTATTTAAGTAAAGAGAACATTATAGACAGATTTTTCTATTTACATACATATATTCTATGCAATTAGAATACATAGGAAAAACTGTAAATGTCTATATACAAGGTAATCTATCGAACCCTAAATGAGCTTCGTGTTTCATTTGAGATTTGTATCAGGTTGCCACTGAGCTACCCGTATTATGTGGCTTCGTGCAATTTATAGTGATGTCGGTTAGTTTTATCAAAGAAGATATATTTAATGAAAATAGTTAAAGTTGAAATACAAACAATCAAGATACGCAGGCTTATATGACATAACAGAGAATAAGTGCTCTTCGGACACCAATAATGTAGTGTTTTATATATATATATATATATATATATATATATATATATATATATATATATATATATATATATATATGTATATATGTATATATATATATATATATATATATATATATATATATATATATATATATATATGTATGTTTATGTGTGCATACAAAATGTACTACTTATTTATCTATAATAATATAATAATAATATATTACTGCATCCTATTTTTTAAATACTATCAAAACAGAGTAGTTACCTAGGTAGAGTGGAAAACGTTAGAGCAATTAATTATAATATATTTATTTTGTATCACATATAAAATATATACAATACTATTAGGTATGTTATTATAGCAAATTCTGACTTTTTGTGACCTTTTTTAATTTACAACACAATTGTTAGTACACTTCGGCACAAACTAGGAGTTAAAATTCTATTCGTGTCACTTTTGACACCATCATTAAAAATTTTCACGTGCGACATTGTGTTTACAGCTAAAGCCAATATAAGTGGCGCTTAAAATTGCGAAGGATCAATAGGTCGACCTTAAAATAAATGGAACAATAGACGCGGCGGTATCAGTGCAACCGCTTAAAATGCTTTTCATGTTCGGACGCGTCCGCCGCCGATCCGCCCGGAAGTAACACATGGATATATAATCACATACCTACATTATCTCTTCTAGGTTTATTTAGAAATGTATGAAGAATAATGGTCCCGGAGCATTATAAACTTCACTTGTAAACAGCAGAGAGTATACACATTTGACTTAACATCTTAGATAACGCGAAATTAAATTTTCTTTGAGTGTAAAGCGGTTTATAATTGGATCTTTGTACTTGTACTTAATTCGTAAGCAAAATATGTTCCCTTATTACGTATATTGCATCGATATATAAATAAAGTTTGATATATAAATAAAGTTTGATATATAAATTAAGTTTCATTTCTCAATAATTCTGTCTAAATAAATTAAAGCAAAAAAATATTATTATTAGTATTAAATATTATTGGATTTATTATGATTATAAATTATAAATAAGGGTTTGACAAAAAAAAACCCATTTGATAAAATATCATTAGATAAAGACCATAAATCTTGCGAGTTAACAAATGCACTTACGTTTTATAGCCTTTTGATATCAGAACGACCCCAAAATATTATACTGACTAAGCAAATTGATACACTAATGCATCTCCCTATTCCCTATACATGACGATGTCCCACATGTTACATTAAAACACGTTTCCTACACTTAGCTAAATGTGTCTAGCGCATTGCGATTTGTGAAATTATATCGGTATTAGGCTTAAAGAAATTGAAACATCACGTTTTGTAATGAAATACTTCTTTGTAATAGTATATTCCAGAAAAATCTAGGTGACATTATAATAATTATCATAATAATTAATTAAAATAATAACAAAAAAAATATTTGTCACAATTTCTTAATGTCAACAAAATAATAAAAGTGGATGAAGTTAAAAATAATTTAAGGATATAATGTCAAATTGTTTATTTCTTATTTGTTTAGCACGTACAGTATGTACTACTATTTCAAAGAATATTGATATATTGCTGGGCACTGATTTACTGGGTTAAAAAGGTTTAATTCAAAATATTTTAAGCATTTGAAAAGATCTATAAATGTAATACCTGTCAAAGTTCTTATGATAATAGTTAATTTACTTGTTTACTCTTGAGTTTATAATTGGTTTTAATCAATGAGCTTGCTCGTATAACTTCACCATAAGCATATCAAAACTATTGGAAGCTGATGATTTTAATTGCTTAAATAAAAGAACGTAATGAACGTGGGACTGCACACTACAAAAGTACAAAAAAACCATGCGTCATGAAATGGTCCTCCGACCACATGAGATGAGATTAAGGATTTAAGGAGTATTATAACTGTAGAAATTAATTAGAATGTAAGCGGTACGGAGCTGGGGGACATTTGTTAAACAGGAAGTTCAATTGCATTCTAGCAATTAAGGCATCTAAGCGCACATGGTGACTTCATAAATCTTATGTCAGATGAAGCGGACCGAGTTTCATAAATTTGACGGGTATATATGTCAAAACATAGGGATTTGGGCGCTGTCTCTCGCGCCAAGCGGCCCCGACGCCACGCGAGATAATGAAAAAAAGATTTATGATCAAAAGTAATCAAATTTTATTATATTCCATATCAACCCCTATACAATACTTTTATTAATTTTAGTTTGCCGTGGCAGTCCAGGCGCAATTATTTTTTAGGTCAAGCACACATGATTTTCTCATATTTTCGTTTCAATAGCTTTAGAAAAAATAAAAACATAAAATACATTATTTATTTTTTTATTTTTTCTTTTGTTTATTAAAATATACGTCAGAAGAAGAGAAAGTATAATTTATCAAAGTTTCTTTTGCAAAGAGGTCGTGCTCGAAAGTCATATTTCCATAAAGTTTCTGCGCAGAATGTTGTGTGTAATAATGTCGACTGAAATACAACCGATTCCAACACATCGTGGAAACACTCCACCTCCCCATTCCACCTAGTTCCATCCTTCGCCTCTCTGACCCAATTACACATAATGTATTTACGTCACATTTTAAAGCTTTAACATCTCCTAACGTCTTAATATTTCTACGTACAAGCTGTCTAACAGTTCTGTCTTGAGACTTTTCTGTGTTAAAAATTATAAATGTAATATGGTTAATTATCTCGAATTATTGTATTTATACTTTAACAGATTTACTCATTTAAATCAATATCAACGTAATGAAAGCAGATAAATAGCACAAATGTTGGTCTACATCAATAAGAACGTATTACATAATATTTCTTGACAGAACAAAGGTTTTAATTTAAAAACTATATTATTTGTGTAGGCTGTTTTCGTATGCTTAACAAAAACAATCTCTAAATGACCCTTTATCATTATAGAACTTTTGACAATAGGGACTAGAGTATCGCAAAAAGAGCTCCCGCACAGCGTAAAGTGCAATGGCTTGAATTAGTTATTCAGTTGATTATAGTCCCCCTCTAGCTACTCTATCATTATCGTTTTACTGAGCGCACGTGTCGCCTTTTGCGAGGCAACCCTTAGGCCGTCAAGGTCAATAAATATAATCTAAACGGTCTTTTGTCCCTCATACTTGACATTTCTGTGTCTTTGAATTAAGAAATGAATATCAAAAATAAAGTTTATAACCTAATATCATATTAAAATAATTACCTTTCAGTATTCTTATTTACTTTAGTTGTTGTTGCTGTATATCGACGCAATATTTAATAGAAGGTATGTGAAGATTTACGCTTCAGGTCATTAGTTTGGTCGTTAGAGTCCTTAGCGTAACTTAACAACTAACCTGAATAATTAATTACATATATTACTAACTAAGTATCGCTTTTTTTGTCTCTGGGATGCAAATGTCTCCAACGGCCGAAAGGTAATGTGGGACTAAAATCTTCTGTGAAATAGAGGTTTCTAGCCTAAACTAACTACTACTACGAAGCCTCCATGGAAAGTCGATTACGGCCCAACAACGCCAACGATGTCGCAGGTTTCTTCTGCGATGCCTACAGTTTCGATGACTCGCAGGAGGTCGCTCTGACATTTCCGCAGTACCTCTTTTATGCTAAGGGGAGTAGGAGATTTGTGTGCCGCCTTCTCTTACTCTCTGGTCTCCAACGACGGAGTGGGTCCGCATGACCGCACAATGTAAGGTATCCTACCCTACACACTACAGCTATGATATCGCGACATTGTGTAACTCAAGCGGGGTATTCGGCCAGGGTGTGATAAGCCGAGTCCACGACATTATCACACTCGTGACACACGGGCGTCCTCTCCCTAGCAATCTGATGCAGGAATTTGGCAAACTAATAGTGCCTCTTCAACTGCTGCATATCTCTGAACGTCGATACTCCGAATCCTGTTTTTAGCCAGTGTTCTAGGTGAAGATGAACAGCCTGTACCGTCGCTAACTCTGCCACCGCTAAGAGAGTAGCTCACTCACGCCACCGTACGGTATCCCCGAATTGCTCCCACTGACCCGCTACGCTATTCGCAATTCCAACTAACTAACCTAACCTAACCTAACATCTAATGGATGCTTGTGGAATGACAGTGAAACCTGTGTAAAGCTGAAACTGACCTAGTGACTAGTACTTACCTACTATTATAAATTATAATACGATGGCGATTATATGATGCAATGTGAACGTGATAATATTAATTATTATTCCTCATATTTAATAGATGTAAGTTATTTGTTCTTTTATTGTTTTTACATATATTAAATATAATACAGTTTGATCATAAAATAATAATTTTGTTAGTATCTTCAGTAACCTATGAGTTAAGGGCACCAGTTGGTAAATAGCCTGCAGAAAATTATATATAATTATAAAGAATGCTTTCATTTACAGAGTATATTGTTCATATATTATTATTGTCTTTATTAAGTCTTTAGTAAGTAAATTATCAGCTTAACGCTTTATCCCCCATATGACAGGGTAGGCTGGAAGAATCTAGTGTCACTGTGTGTTTTCTTGACCTTACTTCCTCATAGGAAAATTTGTTCAAACAAGTTGATCGACCTAACAACATTTGCGACTTTCTTTGACCTTTTTCACCGTCAAGTTCTCGAAACTTAACCTGCGTGCCTTTCAAGGTATCCTCTAGGATTTTGACTTCAGAAAAAATATAAACTTAACGTCACTGTGGAATAGATAAGTAGTGACTACTACTTACTACACTTCAGTCTATGTTACACGTCGTGTACCATATTTGTGTGTGTGTTTTTTATATTATACATACTACTATATACAATATATAATTAATATTGATCATAGGAAACTATAATCTCCATCTTTTTTATAATTGTTACTCTTTCTCGAGGTCCTCGAGACACATCCTAACCGAGATTTGCATAATTACACTTTTCCCAATATATACTTACTTAATTACACATATTATACATGCGCATACATGTACATGCTTATTTGTTTGCGAGGTTCCTTTTTCATTATTTACAGTAATTAATAATAAGCTATTTATTAAATGAACCATGAAATAAAGAAACCCCCTTCTACTCTATTATGATTTGATTTCCTACAACTAGATATTTCTAATTGTTTTTCACATATACCTTTTTAACCTACTATACCAATAACCAATAACCTATGTGTCTCATTTTGAAATGTGTTATAATAAAATATCAGTCTAGTGCGAGCAGTACTTGCACACCGA
Organism: Dione juno; assembly: GCA_037127375.1. Lineage (NCBI taxonomy): Eukaryota > Metazoa > Arthropoda > Insecta > Lepidoptera > Nymphalidae > Dione > Dione juno. The sequence goes on along the minus strand of JAXRJS010000041.1, from coordinate 8,021,155 downwards.
GCGTTCCATACCAATTTTATGATTGTAGGTATTCCGCTGAGGAAAAGACATATAAAAATTTAATTTTTTTTCTGTGCTTTAAGAGCATTTCAGCTTGATTCTTACAGGTGATTAGGAGAAGATGGTCTTGGCAGACAGACGGACAGACAGACAGACAGACAGTTGGACAACAAATTAATCCTACATATATGGGTTCAGCTTTTCTCACTGAACCCTAAAAAAAATAATTTTGTTTACTATTTTTACTTTAAACGTTATATGCTTAGATCAACGAGTTATTACGCTTATAATGTTTATTTTTCCTTCTTCTATCTTTTTTACAACTAGTGACCCGCTCGCGGCTTCGCCGCTTAAGTAAACTGAATTGCGTTCATTTCGATATGCTACACGAAATTACACTGTACATATTCAATAAACAGGTATTTACTTTAGTATCATTTTTCTTTCTATTTAAAAGTAGACTAAGTTACTCCCTGTTACAGTAGCTACCTGTCAGTGAAACTCCCGTCAAAATCGGTCCAGCCATTTCAGAGATCAGACGGAACAAACAGACAGACAGACAAAAATTGTAAAAATGCTATTTTGCATATATATATATATATATATATATATATATATATATATATATATATATATATATATATATATATATATATATATATATATATATATATATATATATATATATATATATATATATATATATATATATATATATATATATATATATATATATATATATATATATATATATATGCATATGCATGTAGTAAAAAGCAGTTGTTTTAATATTACAAACAGACACATTTTATTTATTCGTATAGATGATAATGGCCAAAAGTCTAACATTAAAAATATTTAACAAAAATATTTAATGGGTAATCATAAAATTAGAATTAAATATTAAAACGTAGCGTCGTGACGTAGCGTAACGTCATTTTGAAATAACTGTGTTTATTCAAGTGCATATTGCTATTTACACGTTACTATAACACTAAACATATATTTAAATGTTTTGTCTGTGTTTCTTTTCGGCCGGGCTGGTATTTCGAATCGATTTTATAAAACTTTTATTGGAAGATAAAGGAAGTTGTGGAGCACAATATAGGCTCCTTTTTATCCCCAAATTCACACGGGCTCGGGATTTTGGTACTAGTTTAAGGCGTGCGAGTTCCTTCCATCCAAATAAAGTGATAATTTTAATTTATGTACATATTTTTTCATAAACAAAGTGATATGAACGGAAATATACATATTAAATTAAAGTAAATCTGAGAACATCGATCAAGTGGGCGAAGCCGTATAATATATTTAATTTATTTTTATTATTTGTATTTTAATTTTAATTATTGCTGTTAGACTAATGTTTCCCTGTTCCTATTCTATTCTAGAGTTCACATAAGCAAAATAATTGCGAATAAAGCTAAAATATAAAGTTATACAGCTGCAACATATGTGTGCAATCAAAGGACAGAATTTTGGAAGAAACGTCCATAAAAAAGTATAATAAAAGTGAAATGAAATTTCTCTTACATTAATGAAGTTTTGTGTAATGTACACAAGAAATGAGGAAACTCGTGTAATACATAACACAATCCGGATTGTTTCGGACTCTTGGGAAAAATTAAATAAGATTTATTATTTGCACCTGGGAAATCTCTTTCATTTCGTGGTTTATTTACCTAAGATTTTTACAAATATTTTGATTCTTTTTAAAGTCAACTACATCCCTTTGAGACACTAAATTAAATTAATTAAGTAATTTTGTATATATTTATTAAATATGTGATTATTTAAATTATTGTTGAGTGTCATGAATATGACAAATTAATATAATAAATAACACGAGAATAAATGAGACACTGTTATATCATTAATAATATAAATATTACATTATTAATAGGATGTTTCGATTTTAAAAGTAAGTAATTTATAACAGGATAGATGATCTTTAGCTTTGCTCAAAAAAGAAAAATGTGGGTTAGATCCATAAATTTTACTCAATTATCGGCACTGCTGTGGTGGGCAATAAATAAATAGGTTATCTTTAGAGATAGCAGTAACCAAACCGTCTAACGTCACAGATTGTGAATGGGTGAGCTAAATTAAAACAGTAGAAACGTTTTAAGCCATCGCTTTTGATCTCTTAATAGTTAATTATTGAGGCATAAAATTAAAAATATTGTCCTTGTAAATTCAGTACATGTTCTTGAAAATTAATCAATTAATTTTTTACGACTATATGTTTAATCTATTCAACACTACGACTTAGAAGTCAAATAAATAGATTTATCAATTATAATTATTACTAATTTAATAATTAGTATTATTATTATAATTAATTAGATTTAGAAAAGATAGAAATATTTAGTATAATACACTCGAAATAATCACTATAGTGGAAATTATAATTTTTTTTTATTATTATTTGCCAGATTAAAAAATATTTGAATGTAATTTAAAGTCATATAATTATTTTAGTTGTCTCCTTCTACATCACATAACATGCGCTGGCGCAATCATACGAGTATCAACACATACTACAGCAGAGATGAAAGTCGGCGCCTTTGCTACTTATCGCTTCCCTGCAGCCATTCTGTAAGATTGCTGTCAGCACCCCAAAATAGAATAACTGATGAAAAACAACAAGAATTCCTTAAATACCAAAGCCGCATTCGAAAATAATGTTACATATTATTCTATAAGTCTTTTCAGTTTATGTTATTACTTAGCAATGATTAAATTCTTATATATAGTAAATAGGATAAGTAACATTTTTTATATAAGATCTATAATTAAAAGTGCCATTGGATATTTTCTATATCAAAATATCCGGTAGATAATAATATCCAATATGTAAGATGAACTAAGTAAATACATAACTTTATGGGCCTTTGGATAAAATTCCGACAACAATCCGATGGGAATTTAACGGATTGGTACGGAAACATTAGGACTTGTCGCTTTATGGACCCAATATTAATCTAATATAATTTTAATTGACTTTGATAAGGATAGAAGGATTTTCAATACATTTACATTAAAGGTAGGTTTACCTATTAAATGTACCCGTGATCACAGACTACTGTCAAGTATTCGAAACGTCAGTTTTCCAAAAAATATCAAAATATATGCAATTAATCCGGTAAAGAAGATCAATTTGACAATAGTTTAAAGGAAAACTAAACACTATAGATTTTGTTATAGAAATCTCACTCTGAGGAATGTTTATCACTAACATGTTTATGGCTAAGCGTTGGATTCTGCCAACAATCACGAACTCGGTTTAAAAGAACAACAAGATATAATAAGTTTATCTACTTATGTATATTTGATAAATTAACATATTCTTTCTATCCTATTTTAGAAGTTAACATTATGCCTTAAAATATTTTACACACTCAATTTTCAAAATAAAAATAAGTAACATTCTTTTGTGTGAGCAAAATAAAAAAGTTTAGAGGCCAGGTGCGTGCAGCATCCGCTTGTTAGGTGTAGAAAAAGTGGCAGTTGCAAACCGAAAAGATTCTCGTCCTAATATTTCTCTTGTAATCAAATTTTAAAACATATATTATACAAAATGAATTTAAATAGATATCATATGTAAATATTTGATTTTTTTTCAAGTTTCGTGAGCTTCGTTGGCTGAAAGGAAAACGATGTCAAAATATAAAATTGATTGATGAGAATTCTAAGCAAGAGGGAAAATTTCTCCAACTTTTCTTAGAAAAACTCTGTGCCTCATCAAACTGTTAGAAACAGGGTTTCGTCGACAGATCGCTACACGAGGAAAGTTTTATCAAAGGCTATTACTGATATATTGAAAATCCAAAGTTTAGTAAATTGTATGTGTAATGTGTTAAAAATTAATTTTTACATTATGCTTGAAAAAGGACCGACTTTGTCACACAGAATGTATTAAAGAAATCAAATAATCATTTGATTGTCAAATTGTTGATGCCATACTGTTTTATTTTTTAATTTATTTTGTATTTGTATTTTTTTATATCCTCGTCCCGGGTTTTTACTCAAAGCGGTCCGACAATCGAGTGTTCCTTATTCTTACCTGCATTCAACACCTGTCGCTGGACACATTGTGCCAGTTTTCGTATAGATTAGTAAGAGATTTGCTGTTAGAAAGAATTAGGTACCTAATACGTTAAGTTACGTGCTCACGTAGATGGATATCTATAATATGTAAAATAAACTTGATTCTGCTATCTGATCAATATGACCAAAACTGATACTAATGACCAAGTGTCATCTGGGCGCAATAACTCTATAATGGTTGGAACGGATGGAAGATGAATAAATAAGTAATTTTAATTCTTTCTGCCCCTCCCTAAAAGTATAAGAATCGCGTGAAGTCATTAAAATGCGTAAAAATAATCGATATTTTTTATAGATTTATATAACGAAATATCCACATTTTAAATTTAGATTTGTATAAAAATCAACTTAAATGTGTACTTTTACAAATTATTTCAATTTTATTTCTTCACTTCTTTAAGTAAAGTATCATTAGGGGAAAGAAATCTTTTAAATAATTATATTCTCGCTTCTCCTACATCTTATAAATTTCATATTAAACAGTACACGCTTCGATACAATTAAGACAATTTAAGCGACTCTGATTCTGAGGAATATACGAGTACACTAACTAAATTACAGGTTTGTAATAACACAGATGCTGCGTGTATTCACACATTGATATATCTATCTACTTGTGACATAATAAAGCATAGTGAAAATTTCTTAATGATTAAATATTTAGTTATAGGAACTCGATTCTTTTAATCAATAGTTATTATTTATCTCTGGATATCAATATGTTTAAATTATTGTAGTCAAAATAAGCATTAACCACAAAAGTAACACTATTTCAGAAAATCCTTAGTTAAAGCTTTTTCTAATAATCTGAAAATTTTATTCACCATTAATTTTATAGAGGCCTTACCTGTCAATAACAGCACAATTAGCCGCCGCATCTTGAAATCGTCTTTAGTAGAGTCGTGCTAGTTACTGGTTCGAAACCTATAAAAGTGGCAAAACCATCGTATCGTCAGATTAACTCGTTCAGGCTAATGTTTACGCGACTCAGCTGACGTCCTCGCCTTATGTTCGCTATGAAGCACACACTTGCACACTGCGGGACCCGCACGCTGCAGTGTCAACGGCCACAAGCTTACGAGAAAAACTAGACACTTGGCGAAAGCTATCTTCCCACAAGAGCTCAATGTACACCGCGTACCGTAGCGGAATAATTTATTCATTCATGTTTAGAGATATTCTGTCCGAAAGCTAGCTGACAGATAAGTTCTGTGATGAAAACATTACACATGGCTCGAGCGGCTGCGAAAGCTTCGTCGCGCGCGATCACAGCGCACGGCGGCTGACTCGCGAGTTGCGTGAGTGGGCCGGCGGAGCCGGGGGCCAGGGACGGGGCCACGCCTGCGCGCCTCACCCGGCGCGCCCCGCACCGCGCTACCTACTAGTATTGACCGACGACGCCTCCTTCCACATCGAACATCCTTAACTACGTACTAAGAATTCTCCTTTGAACATTCCCCTTATACCTTCTCACTGATCTAGATATACGTACTGAGCAAATTTTATGCAATTTTCAAAAAATCTAGAGCATTGTAAAATTAGAATTTTAAATATACTTATTAATTTTTTCTTGATCATTATCTGTTAATGATACAAATTCGATTCAATATTAACAGAAACATTTATTCAGTACTTATGTAAGTATTACAATGTGACATCGCGTCGTGACGTTAAAAATATAAGCTATAATTTATTTCAAAAAAAATATTAGTTATTTGCTTGACCTATACGCACTGTACTTTTGCTATAAGTTGTGTGCAAAGCACTTTTGCGTAACAATATTTGCAGGAGTCTCGATGCGGGTATACTTGGACTGGTGCCTGTGAACTGCGCATCTAATGACGTCATCCGAAGCCCATTCCAAGTAGACTTGGCCGTATAATACGAGACGATCCTTAATCAAAATCTTACATTAACATACATAACTTAACGACTAATAATGTGACCTATTTCAGAAAAGGGGCTTAGTATATTTTGCCAACTTTTTTGTACAAATAAATATATGTAATGTATTAAATGTGATTGATGATGAGAAGTTGACGTTTTTAGCAAAAAGTAATTTGTCACTACATATTATGCAGAGATATTATATCACTCCATCTATAAATTTTAGTTTTAACAAGTTTATCGGAAAAATTTTCGCAATCAATTTTGTAGATGGCGTGGATATAAGTATATAATAACAATATTTGTTTGCATATATTGCGTAAGCAAAGAAAACCTAGTGTTAAGAAACTCCGTTCTCCACTTTCCCTAAAATACGAGACGTAGCACGTTCAGTGTGGGATCCCAACGTCGCACTTTGTCTTAGCAGTGAGGGGGAATGAAAATATTGAACCGGGTGAAAATTGAACCCATAACCATCTTGTTTATACTAATACGCTGTCCCATAATATTACATACTTTTGAAATACGATATATCATGCAAATCGTTTAACTGCTTATTAAATATTCAATTATGCTCAAATGGCTAAATTATGATATAATTTTTTTTTGCTTACATATTGTATTGTATTTTTGTACATATCAATATGTCCAATGACTTAATTTTTTTATATTTCACATGAGAAAGTGAAATTTTATAAGATTTAGATATTTCATTATTTTTATTTTAGCTTCACACTGTATACCGCACATAGCAGGCTAGGTAGAAGGAACCGTTAACGTTAAGACACTCCGTTCACCGCTTATCGCATTTCGATGCATTGCATGTCGAGTGGCGGAACTCAACGCCGCGCTTTTGCCTTGTTGTCAGAGCGAAGAAAATAAAAATATTTCTTTCTCCTCGAGTGAGAATCGAACCCACAAGCCGTCGTGTTTACATGGAGACCAATGTGACACGACGGTCCTTTTTTTTTAATCTAATGAAATTAAAAAGTACAATAAAAAGTGGAGTGTTATTTTTATAATAAAAGAAAGGCAAAATAAGAGGTACCTATACGTGATAGAATAGATATTTCATGTATCCCACAATGCTTTCGGAGATATACAATACATTTCATATGTTGCTTGTTAGTTGTAGGATATACCTAAGTCTTCGAATATATTTACTTATTGCTGAAGCGTGTAGTCTCTGTTATATATAAAAGTATTTATTCATTTTTTTGTTATACTCATCGTTCAATTATTGACTACATTTATACAAATATGCAAATATATATAGAAATGCTTACGTAGATAAAACGTGCGTGCTTCACTGTAGCTTGTAGAATTATGATTTAAATAAATTAAATATCGAAAATTAGAGCACAACTATACTAAACGTTTTTAACATTTCTGGTAAAGTGAAGAAAATTTGACAGCAATTTACATTAATTTATTATTTTTTTAAAAAAATATTGATTATTTTCCTATATAGTTTGGTCATAAATATTGTTATATAGAAAAATATCATTTTTATATTGTACGTACTGTTATTACTATTACAGTGTGTTAGTTTAGTACATTAATATAAAACCACTAAAAATATATAGAGCTTATTCGAAATAGTTTCCATTGGCTTTAATACAGTGCTTTAAATGTTAACATTTAAAGCACTGTATTGAAGCCAATGGAAACCATTTCGAATACCAGGCCAGTTAGCAGCACGAAATTTTTCTATGGGAAAATTCTTCACTACCATTGTTCAATTTTTCTGTGACCTCCCTTTGTGTACCACTTCAGTAGTTTTTAGATTATATCATTCCTTTATTCTTAAATTATCAGTAAAAAAATCACCGTGTTTATAGGCTGCAAGCCCTAAGTTATCTTTTAAAATACGCGACATGGTTCTAAGTGCTATATTCGTCTCCGGAGATAAAATATTTTGCTTTCGGACAGGATTTCTTCGAATTTTTTCCCTAAGTGCATTAATCACCTTTCACGTGCGAACACTTCGTGAACGGCCATATCTTTTTCACAAGCAGAGAAGATTTCATTGTAACCTATCAATAGCCCGGTACACAAACAATTGACTAATAAGTACTATATGATATAAAAATTATATTTGTCTCCATACCTACTTTATGTAATGCAATCCCAGTGATTCTGTTTACTTTACAATATATTGGCGCTAAACTAAAAATTACAGATTCCACATTCAAAATTAATATTTTGTTTAAAATAAACATTTTAATAGTATTTATGGCTTATGCGACCAAATTAATAGCGAAAGCCGATTTTTGTCCGAGAAATTATGTGACGACATAAAAAATCGGTTATTTTCTCATTTTGAAAGGAGTCTAGATTGCAATTTATTAAGTTGTTACGATTTAGCAAAGAATTAATTTTAAAGAGCGGAAGGAAATTACTGGCCAGTTAGAAAGCGTCACTACGGCTGAAAATAAACACACGACATAAAATCTGTTGAAAAACGCGAAATTTTGCGGGTGATCCACTAGTTGATAGGTTAAACTACAAGCAATATATTACACATATAATATTGAAGTAAAAAAATATTTCGAAAGTTAAAATGTTATTCGTTTGTAATGAAATAAAAGATATGCTACACAGTGTTGCTAGTGCTATTTAACGCAAGAAGTTAAAAGTAAGTAGTTCAAATCTATACTCGTTAATGATATTAATAAAATAAATTCCGGAGCAGAGAATATTCGTTTAATTGGCGCCTACTATCAACTATATATTCACAGAGGTTCCATGGACGTCGCACAGTGGAGCAAGAAACCCTCATTTGTGCTATCAAATCAACTAGACCAATTAGAACTTCAAAAGTGGATTCTATGTTATCAGAAACGTATTCACTTTTAAAAATAAAGTAATGTCGGTGAAATTTATATTATTTTAAAAACACATTATTATTTCGACAAAATAATATTGTACCTACGCCTCACGCGAAAGCTAAGATTATATCACATAAACTATAAAGCATCTTCAGCTCTTCAGCTTCTACTTGCAGCTTTAAATCTTTCTGATAAGGGACGCTTAAAACATTTTTGAAAACTTTTGAATCTTACACTTGACCTTCAGTTATAATTCATACTAAGTATTTTTTTATTCACTTCTACTCACTTTTGCCCATCCTGATTTATATTGAGACTTAATCGCACTCATTTTTTTCACATATTCAGCGCCACTAGTCCGTTTTTCAGTTCAATAAATAAATGTATGTATAACGCTAAACTATTCATCCCAGAACTATTCATTATGCTTATGCAATTTGTCAACAACAACAACTTATTAGAAATTTCTAAATTAAAATATATAAAAATGACCTCAATGCCTATAAAGTAAAAAATATTCAATATTTACAAATAGCAACGATACCTTAATATTGCTTTGAAACTAAACAAATCATCGATTGTTTATAAAATTTCACTTAATTTGACAATGATACTTTATTTGTCTCAGCTAAAATATATTTACGCATTGAAGTAACACAAATGACTAAAATATCGTTACATACACGAGGTTAAAGTTTCCATATATACATAGCACCAAAAACACTTCATAAATAAATAGCACTAAAGCTTATCGACAATACATAGTATATTTATTTCACTTCTATAGCAAACAGAGTTCGGCACTGAGTGTCAAATGATACCATAATAGTCTAATTAGGTGATAGAGGCTACTCAGAAATCCCTTGCGAGCTTTTGAATTTTCGGTACATTTTGAGGGTGGCAGTTCCCCCGTTGAGTCGCCTAGATAGATAGATGTGCCTAGTTGTATATAGGTATATCTCCTACCAAGGTACACCTCCTTTGCAGCCAAACCTCATACTCTATAAAAATGTAATGAGGCATCACTTACAAAGAAAGAAAGAAAAAAATTATATATATATATATATATATATATATATATATATATATATATATATATATATATATATATATATATATATATATATATATATATATATATTTCTCAAAAAACTATTATGAAATTCAAACATATATGTAATGTATATAATTAGGATATGTGTGATAATGATAAACAAACAACAAATTATCCTACACAGTTATAATTATTTTTATTAAACAATAATTAATAGTAATAAAAAATGTTGATTAGTATTTTAAGCCCCTGCACTTTGATATTCTAGCTTGCGCTTGGCCCAAGCTTGAGTAAATTGTTTTCTTATTTCAAATGCTATCACAGCTGCTGCCATTCCAGTATTTAAGCTATCAACTCCTCTTTGTAGTGGGATATTTAATCTTAAGCCATTCTTTTGTGCTGCTAGTCTGAAAATAATGAATGCTACCTGTTGTTACACCAATTTAATGAGATAATAAATTAAGGACTGACAACAATTACTAAAATATTTTGTTAGAAAACTAGTTTTCACTAAATAGAGAAAATATCCACAAACTAATATTAATGTACCTAAATAAAAATTGAAAACTAGATCAATTGAACATTGACAGAAATTACATATCTATTAATAATCATTAATCATGCATTATCTACAAGTTTAATTTAAGTAAAAAATTACAAATAAAAAGATATGTAAAATCATTCATTTTTGTTTACCTGTAGCTATTTTCACTGATTCCTTCAGTTTCCCCACCTATTACAAGAGTCACATGCTTAAAGTCAGCAAAATCTACACTATAATAAGGCATTACTGACAGAGCACTATTCAGATCATTTTCATTTTCTTCAAACACCTTTGTATTGCTATCTGCTATGAAAACAGATGTATTTGGTTCCAGTATGCTGGGTATATCAGCCCAGTCTACAGATGTATGAATTGACTGCCTGAAGTGAGCACCAGATGCACTTCTTATTACTTTAGGATCCCACAAATCAACACAACCTGTCATTATATTGGAAAATATATTATAATTTTAACATTTTAATATTAAATTTAATTAGAAACATACATATTTTTAAATGAGATTTATTTATTTTCCAGAAAGCAAAATATATTCATAAATTTTTATCATTAAGTTATAATTTTTTTTTGACGTAGGTTTATTAAAGGAAAATAAATAAAACTTGATGTACCTTTACTAAGAATAACTTTTTCACACCCAACGCCAACTGCTGCTCTTAATATAGCACCTAAATTTCCAGGTGTTCGGACATTGTCACAAATAAACTGGAGTGGTATTGGTCTAGAGTACCTTTTAACATTTTCATGAGTAGGTGTCTCAAATACTCCTATAAATTATCCATAATTAGTTTATTAACACAAACATTACACTTTAATATTATACAAATTGTAATGTATCTATAAAATAATCACCTAATATACCAGAAGAGGTCTCCACATCAGACCATAATTCAATCTCTTTATAAGGTATTTTATAAAATTTAACACCAGATTTCGGTAGAAAAGGCCTTAAATTGTGCAAATCTTCAATTTGACTAAAAATTACATATTTTAAAATACAATTTGCTTCCAAGCCATCAACAATTAGCCTCCAGCCTTCAACAAGCATTTGTCCAGAGCGTAATCTTTCTTTCTTAGATTTAAGTCTAACAAGAAGTGAACTAAAACATAATAAAATATAATAAATAAAAATGTGCTTGCTTAATTTCCCTTATACAATTAACTATTAGGTGCGTATACTGTATACCTAATTCTTCCATCGTTTTCTTTCAGTTTTTCATAGATAATTTCGCCGTTATCATCGAAAACCTTACATTGATTAAGGTAAAATTTCTGTTGTTGTAATTTTTTTGCTTTATTTTGTTTTATTTCACTTGATACTACTTTATGGTTATGAATTTTACCATCTTCTTGATCGAGGTTTTCTCGTTTTGATTTAATGTTATTATCTTTAGTCTTTCGATGAATATCGGATCTTAAATCGATTATTTTTTCTTCTTTTAACCTTACATTTGCATCAGGTTCAATAGGTAATAGAACTTTTGCAGGTTTCCTATGCATCCATCCTCTGTATAACCTAACAGACGAAATTTGCGGGTGGCGAATTAGTGTACGAGTTAGTAAACAAATACTTGAAGACATTATGAAAACAAAGTACACTTAATACAAGTAGTTATATAATTATTTTCTTCCAATTTAATAAAAGAACTCCATTAAATCATGTCAGTTCTGTTCTAGATCAGCATGACGTTTCGAGCGATAAAATCATGTCTTTAAGTTTTGAATTTTGACATTGGTCATTGGTGCTAAGTTAAATTGATAAATAATACGGAATGTAGACCTAAGAAGTACCAACTTAGTATGTTAAGAAGTGTCCACTCGAAGGGATCAAATATGGTAGCGCACAAATTGATTTTAAAACAGCATCATAATTATATTAAGCAATTAAGCCAAAAGTAAAAAAAAAAACGAATTAATAATTTATGCTTCGTTATAATTATGTAAGTAGTAGAGATTTTGAATATTGTATATTTTTAACTACATAAATCACGAGAAAAATTTAATTCTTCAATCCAGCTTACTTGACTTCTGAAATACATATCATTTCCACTTACTACACTAGCGCTACAGAAACTAACAAAAAATAAATGAATACTAAGATGTAAAGTCAGAATACTAAAATACAAAATATCTGTTATACCATACGAATTAAATTGAAAATAACTATTATTTATTTTTCAATTTATCCCATTTGTTGAGCCGGCGCGACACAGTATCTTGACATGAAACGAAAATTGACTAACCTTACTATATGTGGTAGATGTGTGAAGTACAAAAGACGTTAAATGGATTAAGGTATTTTAATAATTTTGTCTACTGAGAGGACAATAACTAATTAAGAAGTCATCAAATCATTTTATCCAAATTTTAATTCGTAGTTCTAGGCTCTATATTAGTTTTCTGGATTTTACAAAGCTCCTATAATATAGTTATTGCTGGAAGGAGACTATTATTTTAATATACATTCTATGCTTATTTAGAATGAAATCCAGTTGAGGTTGATGCAATAATAAAATAATTTGTAATGTTTAAAAGGTCAAATACAAAGTTATACAAAGAATATATTGTTTATGTTAATTATCTATTACTATGTTTTTACATAGCGCGTATTCATACAAGAAGTTTATCAAATATACACTATAAACGCGTTTTGTTTGATTTGGTTTTATAATTGTAATTTTTAATCAATAGATTATTTATCTGTGGTTTTATATTGACAACTGGAAAATTACCAGAAATCGACCAATTGTAACGTGGTACGAAAACAGCTCTTGTTAGCTACATATCTGTGGTCATCAGCTGAAAATTATCGTGTTTATGCGTAGTTGTAGTACATACTCGTGTTTATTTTTATAACGTTAGAAAAGGTTGGCAAAATGGCTACAGGGATCGCTCCGCGTGATGAAGAATCATCTCTTACTAGGGCTGATTTAGAGGCAATACAAGACGCAATGAAGAGCAAGAAATTTCGAGACTTACTTACCGAGTATTGCGATGAAGTACGTGACCCGGCGAATCAAGCAATCTATCAGAAAGAGATGACCCAACTAGAAAAGGAACGTGGCTATGATGTTACTTTTATTAATCCAAAGGGAAGTTATGTTATTAAAACAAGCGTCGCAGGCGATAGAAAAGCTTTTATAAATATTTGCAGCAATGAGAATGTGGACAAGCCGTCTTGTTGTGTCCAAGAGCAAAATGGGCAAAAAGGAATGAATTGGCAACTGCCGTATACTATAGTTCCTCCACGAGAAGATTTTGATAACAAAAAAGAAAGATGTGTTATTTACGATGTTGTTTTCCATCCCGATACATTGCGCATGGCAGAGGTTAACAAACGGTTTCGTGAACTAGTAAACAAAACGGCATTTGATGGATTGCAGAAAACATATAATATTCAACTTGATAGCAATAATTATCGGTGTCCTAAATCAAATTATAAAGGAATGATTGTTCCAGCTGTTATTAGAAAAGAAGATCCAAATTTTAAACCTTTAAATGATGATGAAACTCAGGAAATATCTCCTGAAGTTTTGGAAAAGTTATATCCTCAGCATACATACACAAATTCTGATAAACCTATTGCAGAAAATTGTGTTAAAAAAGAACAACACAGAAAAAAGGCTAAAAATAGTAAAAACGAGTATACTCATTCATCGCATGATATGTATACAGTGCCTAAATATGTAATAAAACAACAACATAATGTAGACCTCCAAGATTTTACTTATGATAAGCATAGTAAACAATATTCTGCAACCCCATCACACATAACTATTGAAATCAACTTACCACTTTTGTCTTCAACTAAAGATTGCAACTTAGATGTCCAAGAAAGAAATCTTGAGCTGATTTCTGAGAATCCAGCAAAGTATAAACTTAACCTTAATCTACCCTATGCTGTTGATGAACAGAATGGGAATGCCACATTTGATTTATCAAGACATCTATTAATTGTTAAGTTACCTGTTCTGCGAAAGACACCAATAACTGAAAAATCTTCTTTATTAAGAAGAGATAGTGGTCTTGAGAGTGAGGACAGTTCCAATAGTGAAGAAGAATCTAAAGGGAAACTCATAGAAGAAGTGAGCATAAATCTGAAAAAAAAGAATTCTTTAAAGAAAGAAGAGAATATAGAATTAAATGAATTTTTACTACCCTCCATTGGTTACACATTCCCATCATATACACATAATGCATTAGATGAAATTATTGCTTTCACTTTTCATGTTAAAAATACTGATCCTGATTCTATTAAAGTCAAAAATGATGGAAACAAAGTATTCATTAAGTTCTCTTCTATAGGCTCAGGATTTGTTCCTGTACACTATGCCGCTTTAATTTTATTTGATGATGGAATTAAGTTTGATAATGCAGTTGGAGAGGCTTGGGATAATAATGTAATTTTACAATTGGAAGTGGCTGGAAAAGATTGTCCTGAGAAATTTCAAATAGGATTAAGCTTAGAAGACTTGAAAAATGAATACTTTGATGTGACCCCACTAAAAATAGGTGTAAAAGATGATTTTCATGAAAACAAACCATATATTCAAGAAAATTCTTCACCCTCAGTGGAAATAACTAACTTAGGAAGAGAAACAAATATTGTTGTATCTTCATCAAACCAAAATGATGACATGGAAGATGAAGAAGAATTTGAAAAAGAAATTGTTTGGACGGAATCCAATCCAACTGAAAATGGAGCTAAAAGTATTTTACGTAAACCTATTAGAATGATGAGAAGTTTCTCTGAATCAAGTACTGGAGATATTGCTTCTTCTATGGATTATATTAGTTCAGATTGCATTCCAGAAGAATCAAGTTTAAAGAAGACAGTTCGTTTTAGTGATGTCATTGCTAAACAATTTTATAGGTAAGAAAGAGTATTAGTACTTTCATATTCCTTTTAAGCAATTAGAATTTTTATTTATTGAAAATTAACATATGATCCAAAATCTATATCAAGTTCATACTGATATTTGAAGCTTATGCTTAAAAAAAATATTTTTTTCTTTTAATTAATTATTAATTTAGAATTTAACTCCTTAAATTTAATCTAATCCAAATATCTGAGTTAAATTTTAAAATACTAGGATGTTTTTGTTATAAAAACTTCTGTTACTCAAATTTTATGCTTCTCTTTATTAGTATCTGATAATATAACCATATCACCTGTCATACGTCTGTTGGACCCCAGAATAAAATGATTCATGATTATAATTCTTTTTTATTATTATTATTTAAAAATCTGTTGTGAAATATAAATACATGTGAAAGATCAACATTCTATGTTGTTTATTGGCAAGTAATTGATAGTCTATTTCTTTAAGCTTACAAAGTAATATTGGTAATTTGAAATAGAAATTTATCTATATATCATCAATTATATATAATTGCAAAACATAGATTTGATTCCATTTAAAGCAAAATGGTTCTTTTCATTTGTAAACCAAGGTTTTTTTGTGTATATGCATCTCCAGCAGTTTTAACAAACAGCTGACTATTTTAGTAATGCTATGGCATGAAAAGAATTAAATGCCTATTTGTATATCAAGTTGCAAATTTCATTTATTACACGACGTTCCATGTGCAGCATAGTCATTTGTAAACCAATTTTCTTCATAAAACTGCATTTAATTTTGCCTTGCATGCTAAACTTTATCGTGAGCATAAACAACCACAAGTGGTTGAGTGGATAGGTCAGTGATTGACGATTCTTTCTTTCAGAATAATTTTTCTCTTTCTTTTCTTTCTCGGTCTTCACTGAACATTAGACATCCTCAGATGTACACCACTTACGAAAGGTCATGGATCATTGTGGGTTAAAAGATTGTACTAACCACCTACTATAGTTAGTTCTTTTTAAACATATTTTATCTTCCAACACATGATCTAGTACAACATACGAGATTCCACATCCCTGCACAGTATGAACTTGTCATCTGGCAGATCTTGTTCTAACAAGTTCCCGTTATTGAATTACATAACCACCAACATAGGTCCGACCATGGCGATAGTTTTTTTACTCATCTAAGACAATCGCGAGTACACACCAATCTCGTCGAATGACTTCGTGACTCAAGGATGCATGGAAAAGGTACGAGAACGCACAACTTCATACGAAAAGCCTTCATGCAAAAATATTCATGATCATTAACTCGTCGAGATCTGTGAGACGTATGGTAGGTGGCTAAGGGTTAATGAGTGTAGCATTGTATAAATTTGTATTCAACAATAATCATAGTAAATATTGAATTCAACTTCGTTACAGATATAATTCATCAATAGAAGGCCAAAAAAGGAAAAATCAAAGGAAAAAGAGTAAGAAACGTAACCTGGAAAGGCGTAAAAGTGAAAGTGAAGCTGAAGAAGAATGTACAAATTCAGTCCAGGTAAATAAATTAATGTCCATCGATGGACATACAATTTTATATTATTTAAGCGTTATTTGTATCAAAAATTGCTTTATCAAGCATAAGTACCAAACAAAAACGTAATATAATGATAAATGTTGATAAATATGCTGAATTTTTCATCTTATGAAAGCAAAAATTGTCAGTGCACTTAATATGATATCCTGTGTTATCATTAGCAACTTCCTCTCAGAAATCATACGAAGTATACAGTATATAGTAATAAAATTTCACATTTGCATATTACAAATTATTTTTGATTCTTGTTTATATCTTTTTTAAGCTATTTATTATGGTACTGTAATATTTTTGTAGCATCAAAGTGTTAATTATTGGTTAGAGATTTGATATTATAGCTTTCGTAACTTCAAAAACATGAGATATCAGTATCTAGTACTTTAGTTTTATTTAATGATATGAATTGTTTTTAAATATAACTTCACCAATAAATAAAATAGTCCACTGCCTAAACGTGACGTTATACGCAAACTGCGCCACTATTGCGTCAGTACTACTAGCATTATATATACATGATAAATTATATAACTACAGATATCTCTTAATTTTACAGATTTCGAAATCAAGATCAATGAAAGAAAGACATGATAGCGGAGTTGTAGATACGTCAGATGCGGAGGAGTTCAAGAACACATCAGATTATGAATTACAATATGACACTGATGAGAATGCAAATATAAACAACTCAAATGCAGATAAAGATTCTGCCAATATAATTGATAGCAACGGTAACACTACTGAAAATCAGCCATATTGGAAATCCAACCCAGCACAGTCCAAAACTAATTTTACCCAAAAGAAACATAAAACCACTTCGTTCAACATAAAACACAATACTGATCTTTACAACCCTGATAACTTAAACAAAGGGCAATATTTAGAAGTTAAATTTAAGAATGATCTCATATTTGATCTTGATATGTGAGGTTTGCTATTCACATTATAATGTATGGATAAGTTTTCTCCTGCAAGTTTCAGTTCATTATAACTAGTTTTATTGTTTAGATTTTAGAAGATTACCAGTGATTTTGGTTATATATAACCAATTGTATTTGAGTGTGGACACTTGTTTTGTTTTTTGAAACTTTCCATAATTTTGTTGTTTATGTTCCTTAGTACAGCAACAATGTATTTGAATATGCGAGTTTAAGGCAGTTTTGACGAGCATTGTTGTCTTATATGTCAATTATCATGTTTTTGTGTGGAATAAATTAGTTTTGTATGAAATTATAAAATCAAATAGTTTATGCTCATGTTAGATATATATTTGGGTAGTGAGCTCTTATGGTACAAATTAGATCTAGAGATACATAATTAAGTCTGACACAATAAAATTGATAATAAATATGCACATTTTTACACAATTATCTACTTTTAACCAAAATGTCACTTATAAATAAAATAAGATAATAAGATTCAAGAATTAAGATTTTTTTATATATGCCGCGTTTCTGTATATTATTATTTGTCATTTAAAATTTAAATATCATAATGAAATATGATAATTGATGATATGTTGTATGATTTGGCGTCATTGTAAGAAAGCGGTATAATAACTAAGCTGCCATTAATCTTGCATTTATATTTATGTCCTTAGTTGGTATGAAGTGTGTTTAGGTAATATAGTTGTTATGAAAATCGAAAGTTTAATATAAAATATTGTGATGTTTCGAATAATAATTTAATAGAAGAGTAATATTATTTATTCGTGTTTTCTTTATGTACCCTAAATTAGAACAAATTCATTATATTAAATATTTTTTTATAACTAACATTGTCATATTATGTAGTCATGTAATTATATAATTTAGTAAAAAAATAACTAGAAATTTGGTTTAGTTCATAATGATTAAAGACTGGTAATGTAAAATACATGCATGCACTCACAGGATCTCCTATTTACGGAAATCCTTGTATTCGCTGGGTGCGAAGTAGGAGGTGGGAGAACACGAATCAATCGCAGCGCGCACCGCGGCTAAAACGGAAACTGTCGGACGAAATGTCACTTTTTACTATGCCATATTTAACTGAAAATACACAAAAACTGCGTTATTAATGTTATCACAGTTATAAAAGATCGTCTGCAATATGTATGAAATGCGTTATTCGATTATATTTGTTTATTAATTTTCCGTAAAGTCAGCCATTAAAAAAATCTCGTGTATATTACCTGAAATTTACTGAAAAAAAAAGAACAACAGTATTAACGGCACCTTAGGTTTTCATAATCGAATAAAATCTCAGTAAATTACGCTATTTCAATAAAATTATTGTTTGTTTACTTACTGTTCGTGCTAAATGCTAACCATTTCATATTTCAATGTCTGACCTAATTGTAACCGCTACTTGGCGCTACCATCGTGTACCTAGCGAATAAATATTCTTCGTGAAATCTTGCAATATTATGTAATGTTTAACCTTTTTCAACTAAACTGGAGAAACGTCTACGTTATAAATTGTATATGTAAATATCGCTAGTACAAATTGAGTAAAGTAAAACCATAGCTTCTACACGTACATTGTCATGTAGCAAATACCGCACGACTCTCGTGAGAAGAAGCACGACGTTGTGCCCTGGGCTACCAGGTGCCAACACGAAATTAGGCAGAAAGATGAGCATGGACCGTTCTGATATAGTTGTGGAAATGGTGTGGATAAATTGTACATAAATTCTTTTAAATCGATACAACTGGTTCGAATTAAGAAATTCTGTGTATTGTATAGTCCATTTATAGATGCTATAGGATCAATTAGCAACAGATTATGCTATTTATTAAATATTTTTTATTATTATCAAAATATTATTCTACGCTAAGGAAGGACACACTTTATTACTTAAGCACATTTTAGTGATGTCATCCGAAAAATTCCTTTAGATAATTCATTCACGAATCACGACTTCTTGTTACTATTATAATTTATTAACATTGATCTCTCTCCTATAATTAACCAATACATGTGAACAAAATATAAATACTTGATTATATTATGAGCTTTAAAATATTGTCTTAAGAAGTGAACTAATTACTCTTTCTAATAATGATTTATTTTACGATAACACATTAATTGATGATTAATTTTACGATAACACATTCTTTGATAATATATATTTACTATCTTCATTTATCTGTAAGTAAACAGTATGTAGATCTCTAAGTGTCTACTGTTTTTTTAATATTCTGATTTCTAGAATCATCTTAATTATGTTTATATTGAATGAAATTATGAATATTAAAAGTTGTTTCAAGCTAATCTTTACCTTACATCTATATAGCGTCGTCTACATACATATTAGATTAAATATTATTTCATACCTTTAGATCTATATGAATTTAACTGTAAAATATAGTAAACTAAAATACTACTTACTTGCTTTTCTCGCTGCAATATTATGTTAGCCATTACCTACGAAAGTAATATTCAAGTACCGATTCATTACTTAGAGAAACTCATTTATTACTTTCATTCATGCAATAGGGCCCTGAACGAGACGATTCTGAAAGGAATAACTGCATAGAAATCTGGTATGCTCCACCAGATTTCTTTGCTGTAATATGTTTATTTAAATGTTGGCTGAGGTGGGTCTGGTCACTCTGATGTGGCCACAGGTCATGTATAATTACATAATGACGGATGTATAATGGATGTATAATTACATAAAATTTATCAAAGTTATCAATAAGATTCTTATGCTTAAAAAATATTGTTGCGTAGAGTGATAATTCAAAATATTTAAGATTATTTACTTTAAGGCCATTGTGGCGTAGCGTCTGACTGAAAACACAACCGTTGTGGGTTCGATTCGGGGAGACTGAATTATTTTCATTTCCTCGCGCTGGTAACAAGACAAAATATGGCGTTGACCTACGCTACTCAATGTTTCGAGGATGTGTCTTAACACCAGATCCCCTCTGCCTACCCTGCAATATGTGGAAGACAGCGTGAAGCAAAAAAAAACTATATATGTAAATTTAAAAATTATAAATATCTTAAAAAAAAATCACAGATACCCCTAAATAAAAACGATATACGACATCTTTATATATACATATAATAAATCTGTATAGAAGTCGTTTCTGTACATGGAAATAAGAAAATGCCAGGGTGTTAAAGGATAACTAAAAGTCTCCATTTCCAGCATTTTTGGAATTTTCGTCTGTTTGTCTAGTTTTGCAAGCATCACATAAAAAGTACAAAAACAATGTGTGTTAATAACATAAATATTAATTACATAAAAATTGTACTTATGTAGTGCCATTTAGTTCTTGTTTCTTTGGAATCTTTTAACTCTTTCAAACGATATAAGAATATATTTGAACTGTTCCACCACTTTATATGTGAGAAAATATTATACACATACAACGCCATCTACTAATTACAAATAGTACTAACTAGTCTTGATAACGAACAAAACATATTATTGAGTTATTTATTTTTTTACGTCAGTAAGGAATAATAGTAATCGTTTTAATATTTACTAATTAGAAAAACATTATATTCAATTAATTGTATTTAATTTATTATTTTTATTTAATTCTATAAGTGTTCCATAACATAAAAAAAAAATACTGTGTCCAAAGGGCTACAGTCCAACTTCGCTATGCATATGACGCCCTTTTCTGAATTGCACTGTCCAGATATTCGACTTTTGACCAAAGAATGACCACTCATAGTTGGATGTGGATGTCTAGGAAATTCTAATTACATACTAAGATTGTAAAACGCGTAAATAATAAAGAATACTGGATTAAAATGAAATATTCCATCTAATGAGGAAGGCTATATGCCACCTTGTCCCACGTTATGAGTAAGTACTGAGGGTCATACCACACATATCAATTCGAAAACGGAACGGAACGAACGCCGTTGATACTTGATAGCTAGGCGGCACACCACATAAGGTCAGTTAATATCTGAACGCGGAGTGTAGCACACGGTTAAGTCCTGATACCTGATAGATCGATATTTCTTTAATAAATTTATTTGTAAATTATTTAACCAACAAAAAAAATGGAAACATCATTTATTTTACTTTATTTAAGTTACATTATACATGTTTATTGGTTTAACCCACTTTCACAGGTTGGCTGGAAGAAATCTCTTCTAGAGATGAGTCCAGATTCTTATATGTTTTTACTTTAACATAATTTTGATTGCAATAAAGAATTCTATTATGCTTTTTCTCTATTCCTTGTTTATTTATTTACTTAATATATAATGACATACCCCTTTGATTCAAAGAAATTTAAATTATTAGAATAGAAGAATACTGAGTGGCTCGAGTTACCGCCCGTTTCCGAGTTAATATGTATGGCCCTTAATCGTAATAGAATAATAATAAAAAATATAGCAAACACGGGAGAGCTTTAGAGATTACGGTACGGGCCCTGTGTAAACAATTTCAGTTACGCAAAACTCATGTATGATGAAATTTTTTCTTTGAAACAGTTCTCAACTCGGCGCCAAACAACAACAAATCGGCGCCAAAGAAGAATAAAATTATGGCGACTGTTTTTTGGGATGCACGCGGGATAATAAGGGAAGAACAATTAATGAGGAATATTATGCCAACTTATTGGACCGATTCAATGACGATTTGAAAAAAAACCGATTTGGCCAAGAAAAAGGTTTTTTTCCACAAAGACAATGCAAGGGTACACACATGTGCAGTTGCCATGGCAAAAATCCATGAATTGGGCTATAAATTGCTCCCTTATCCGCCCTATTCTCCAGATTTGGCTCCGAGCGACTACTTCTTGTTCCCAAACATGAAGATTTGACTCCAATGATAAAGTCATCACGCAAACAAAGGCCTATTTTGAGGACCTCGACAAATAATTTTTTTGGAAGAGATAAAAAAATTGGAGAAGCGTTGGACAAAGTGTATAGAGCTCAAGGGAGACTACGTTAAAAAATAAAATTATTTTTTTATCTAAAAATCTGTGTTTTATTCCAAAAGTCACGGACTTATTGACCCGCCCTCGTAATCACTGCTTATTACATAACGTTTAAGTTAATATCTGAAAGTTATCAGCGATTTAAAATGCAGGAGAGATCAGTAAAAGATGCATCAATATGAATAAAAACAACTAACTGTACCGTAATAACTATTTACCAATACCAACTAATCGAAAAAAAGACACGAGCTATTTGTAATATTAGTTATAAATTACGAATGCAGAAAACAGTGATCGTATCCTTATAATGACCTTGATAAAACTTTATCCGAACGAATTATTTAATCATTAAATTAGATATGAAACTTTGTACATACATTTCAATTTCTAGGGTTTTGATATCATAAGTATAATAAATAACAGTTATCGCTATACTTCAAGCCGTTCTATAGAATAACACGTGAAAATAATCTAATACTGTTCGCTAGGTGCACGATGGTAGCGCCACCTAGCGGTTACAATTAGGTCGGACATTGAAATATCAAATGGTTTTCATTTAGTATGAAGAGTAAGTAAACAAACAATAATTTTATTGAAATAGCGTAATTTACTGAGATTTTATTCGATTATGTAAACCTAAGGTGTCGTTAATACTGTTGATCTTCTTTATTTTCAGTCTAAAATGCCACAATCAGTAAATTTCAGGTAATATACACGAGTTTTTTTTTATGGCTAACTTTACGGAAAATAAATAAACAATTATAATCGAATAACGCATTTCATACATATTGCAGACGATCTTTTATAACTGTGATGACATTAATAATGCAGAGTTTTTGTGTATTACAAATATGTAAATTTCTTAAGTAAAAAGTGATATTTTGTCCGACAGAGTTTCTGTATTAGCCACAGTGCGCGCTGCGATCGATTTGTGTTCTCCCACCTCCTATTACGCACCCAGCGAATATACATATAAAAATAACAATATGCGCAGGCAGTTGCATTATAATATCAGGTAGCAACATAGGTCTCTTTTGTCCCCTGGACGGGGTACAGGATGTGCACGGCGACTTTCCATTGCGATCGGTCTTGGGCTGCACGCTTGATTTCATTCCACGTCTTGTCGATGTTCTTCGTGTCTAGGGCGGCCACGCTTGCGCTTTCCTTCTGAATTCCAGTCCAGTCTGTCTACGGACGTGTTCACAATCCCTCCTGAACGTGTGTACAACCCAGTTCTATTTGCAGCGCTTGATCTGTTGATCAATCAGTGTTTCGTGGCATCATTCTAAAAATTGGAGATTTTCTCGGGCCAGTATATGACGAGAATTTGGCAAAGGCAAGGGTTAACGAAGACCTGGAGTTGGTGTAAGATAATAATAAAATAATATATATACTATTTAATATTTATATCGAAAAGAGAATAATTATTCAGCATGAAATATAGAAATTAAACTAAATATGAGAAGAAATTACTAAGAATTCTATTGATTCACCGCGCAGTTGTAATTCATCATGTTGTAAGGTGAGAAGCTAGCAAATTATACAAAGATTTCTGTTATAGCTCTCGCTCCTACTTCTACTACGTACAAATTGATTCTAGGTTTATTCCTGATTAGTTCGTAAGTAAGTTATTAAATACTTGTTTACTTAAAAATAATGGTTTTTAGGGACACTTTATCTCGTGGAACTGTCAGTTCTACCGGTAGGTATTACACAACCTGAGATTTCTAGAGCAGAAGAAGATATATAGTCTGAATGGCGAAATATTAACGTGAAATACACTCATAGATTTTATACTGTTTCGCATACGTGTCCATCATGGATGGCCCAATCAGAATGTTAAAAATTTGTGTGAATTCTTTAGACGAGCCTTCATTTACAAATTCTATAGATCGTTTGTTCGTTGTTGTGTTCTCTCTGCCCTTGCCACTGAAATATTGATTTCAAATTTCTAATAATTTGTCATGACGCCGCGAATATTGACCATTGTCTGCCACATACAAACAAGTGCGTAGCTGTTTTTACTGCCTCCATAAGGATGACGAAACATATTTCTGTCATTATACCCATCTCACCTTATTCCTGTTATCTAGGAAATTTAGATGGCACTCATTAAGATAGAATAATGCTGGAAACCAATATAAATAAACCAAAGATAAATGCGGCCAAATAACGTATTTACTTCGTGCATACAAATAAAATTTTAACACTTACACTTACAAGTAAAATCTCAGGAGAGACTTGATAACATTTTAAGTAATTGCTGAAAAGATTTACAGGTTTAATCACATGTTCTAGAGACACTTAGCTCTTAAAATTTACAGGTACGTGAACAAACAGTGAAATGCTTGTCACAAGCAAGTATGCTTGTGTTTTAAGTATACAACAATTCGTTTTAGCATCGAAATTAATGTCATGTTTGCTGTTTATTAATATTTATATTTTATCCATCATATCTATATCATAATAGTGTACGTATGTACTTATGTGTTAAAGGAAAAATAAACTCTCGAACTTATTATTACGTATATTGTCACTAATTTAATAATTAAATACTTAACCAGAAATAAAGAAAACAATTTTATAAATATATACGTATATAATGTGCAATTTAACACATAAAAAAACCTTAAAATATAAGAGTAAATTCAATAATTGCAAAGTAGATTTACTACTTTAAATGTTTTGTTAGTATGTTGTATTATTATTCTGTTAAATATATACATAACAAAATATATTACCTACATAATATATTTTTATTAGTACCAAGGGCATTAGAAGAATTACGCTTTTATTGAATTTTATAACTCCTTTGAAAGCCTTACCCTGTTAATACCTACTGGGTTTCAATGAATATTATTTTGTAAGTAGAAGAATATTATTGTAATTTAGTTCACTATAATGCATTTCAATTGTATAGGCCTGTTTCCTTACAAGATTACTTTTCTGATTGAAAATGAAAATAATCGGGAGGAATGCTCTCCAGTGGGAATCGAACCCATAAACCGTCGCGATTACAGGCAGACGCTGTGCCTCTGCCACGACGGTCATTAACTTCATTATTACTTATCTTATTATGAAGTTATTCATACTTAGTTAATAATTGCAGTATAAAAAAAGCAATGTTTTTCCGGAACTTATTTTAATATAAATATAAAATCAAACATTTCGGTACCAACCACGAAATAATTAAATAATTATAGTGATAGAACGAAAGCTCATTGATATGTACACGAATTAATATTAATTGCAACGAAGAATCATTGATACTTAATCCAACTTTTCTATTTTTCTCCATGATGACACACACACACATGATGAATTTAGGTCACACTATTATATCTAAAGCTGAATTTCAGTCGAGCTACGTTTATATTTGCGTTACAAGAGTTAATTCATGAAATGCATAGTGCAATACGCTTTGGAAAGTCAAAGGAAATTAAAAAGCTGGTGGTTCTGAACAGAAAAGGTTGATGCGAAGACGTCAATAGTTGCTCCGCTTAGATGCTGACTCTGGAGACGATAACGAGGATGTAAATTGGCGTATAGGGAGTCGGGGCCTCGGGGCCGAGGGGCGAGGAGGTGGCCCGGGTAACCTGTGGCGTATCTGTTGCGCCGCCCGCCCGGCCGCCGCTCCCGGCCGCAGGCAGTCTGTCTCCCCGCGCCGGCACCGGCGCCGCTCGCGAATATCGCGCGTACTTCCGCAGTAAACCACGTGTTAAAAAACCTTTGTGTTAAAAGACCGTAATGTTCACGAAAAGTTCGTATGTTGGATGAATTGAGTTTCCCTCGATCTATCATTTTACTAACACAGACTCGTTAAGGTAATTGATTTAATGAAATGTTTTGTATTTTTGGTTGATCAATTCAAATTGAGAATATGTTTTGGGTTTTTACAATAATTTAATTTACAAATAAATACTATGTCAAATAATATATCGTGGCCTACAATTATTAGGAAATATAAAAAAGATATGTAATAATAGGAATATTTAATAAAATGTTTATAATAATATGTTATATATTTAAAAAAAAAACATTGTTTTGTTTATTTAAAAAACATATAAATAATTTTATACATTTTTAAAAGCTTATAGATTATGTTATATTGTATTTCTCAACTCTAAATATATTAATATTGAAATTTTCGGGAAATTTTCGGGGAATTTTCGGAAATTTTCGGGATCCGACGTCGGATTTATATAATATATGCGTGTCATGTATTCATATTATATAATAATAGATTTAGAACAAAGATTACTTAATTTATTGTAAAAAAAATATCTTTCATAATAATTTTTACTTCATCAAGACCAAGTCACTCAGTAACAAAATTTTTCAACATGAGTTACATTATTTTTCATATATTACATTACCGTCATTTAAATGCCAACACGAATCTCAAAAATCGGTTATCCAAACAAAATTTTGAAGGAATATTCTATGATACACGTCTTCAAGAGATTATTTCCGCTTGAGATTGTTATCGCGTGTTATGAATACATAGCAAACAAACATATAGACGACTGTATGAGACAATACTTAAGCTTCTGAAGCGAAACACTCTGAAGGATACTTCGTTTCACGCTAATTTACAATTGCAGTGAGTTAACCACTCGGAATAATATCCGCTGAACTTATCTGATATATTCTGTCCATTATCTTTATCTGCTATCTCACATCGATACAGATATACGTATTATTTTGTACAATACGTTGTGTCCATGTCATATAACCCTGAAAGTATCCAAAAAATATTTTTCCCTACAGTCCCTTTGGCGGAGTAAATTTAAGATATTCCAACGTATAGAACGAAAATTATATAATATTTTATGCCACAAGCGTTTTTTAATATGTAATGCGTAACAGACTAAGTGCAGTTAGTGATTTTACGGCAGCTCGCAACAGGGGTCCGATGGCTGGCCGGGCCGCTAGATCGATCCCTGGCGCACGTCGCGCACCCATTAGATGCATCTCATGTGTGCAACTGAGATTATGGCTGCTATTATTTTGAATAGCCAGGATTCTCTTCGTTTCGTTCCGAATAAACATTGATCGATTCGCTCATAGAACACTAGCACGTGCAGAATTCTTTACTGATATTATTATATACATTTTACAATACATTATAAATCTAAATATTTAAAAAAGTTGTTGAAATAGTCGTCACCATAAATATAAATATTTTTGTATCTGGAATTACTTCAATGTAGCACAACATATGGACTAAACTTTTATTTATTGACTTACTTTTATTTATTGACTTTATAATTACGAAGACGACTTCGTTATTGCGGATATAAATATATTTATCTTTTTTTTTTTAAATCGCTATAATTTTCGTATTAACAATAATTACTTGTCATAATCAATGACAGTTTTTCTTTATTTATTTAATCTTCATTTGCTCTGCTTTCTTCATTTAGGCGCTTTAAATTATTGTACTTTCTGTTCTTTCAATTAACAGAAATATACTTAGTACTTAGTGTTAATAATTTTATAACACTTCAAAATAAAAAAAATGTAAATCGTTTTATTTCCCAAATATAAGGCCAAATTTTCTTATCAAGAGAAATTTGAATATATGGAAACTGTCAGCACATGTTTCTATCAAATATATAACTTGAATTTAGAAAGTGTTATACATTTTTGACTAAGCAAAGTGGGCAGAGGGCAGTGTCCAGATTTGTGTCGTACGCGTTTTTACAGTGGATCGTTCACTGTCCAAGCAACGAAACTATGGAATACCTTACCACGTACTATAAGGCAGTCTAAAACCTTAATGTATTTAAATATTAAAGTAGTAAAGTAATTCTACCTTAAAATGAAGAATATACTTTGTATATAATAAATATTATATATATTTATTATATACAAAGTATATTCTATATAACTCTATGTACCTGTGCGTATATTTCTATTATATATGTTTATTCTATGTATTTTATACGATAGTATTTGTGTGTATATATATTTATGTTGTAATTTGAAATAGGTATTTATAATGTATTTCATTTATTGTTTTAAAAATGCGCCATACCCGCTTTTCTTAATAGATCCTTTTGATCGGGGTTGCCTGGAAGAATGAAATAGAGATTTTATATGTTTATAGTATGTTAAAATTTCTTTCTATTGCCTAGAATGCCTGCATTATTAAAATTATACAAACAATCAGTACGGTTGTGGTCATCATTTATTTATTCACATTTTGTTATTTACTTAACATAAATACTTACAATAGGTGTCCTACCTGTGGCAAAACAAAATCTTTTCTAAAGCTTGTGATAATGGAAATTATTTACCACAGGGTCAACGGTTGAGTTTTACGGTCGTTAAAGGTCTATTTTTAACTGCATACGTTTACGTTACAAAAGTAGTATATATGTATGTTGTTTCTAACCCGCTTTGTTTGATTTTTAATTTGTTCATACTAAAATGCAAGAGTGTAAATATCATAGACCACATAATGTTCTGTTATGAGTAACTACGCACCAAACTATCAGAATCGTTCCTTATATTTTTATATATTTTTTTTATACATTCATTTTTTCAGTTCTCTTCCGCAGAGTAGCCAGAGAGATTTTTTTAAGATTCACGCTTATAACAGGGTAGGTAGAGAGATTTTAGCGTCAAAACTGTTCTCCGCGTTCAGTTCTGATTCGAGACATTATGTGTTGAGCGGCGAAACTCAACGCTGCCTTTTGTCATGCCAGAGAAAACAAAAGAAAATAACACAGTTCACCGACTGAAGATTGAACCCGCAGCAAGTGAGTTTACAGCCACAGTCCCACTGCACCACGATTATCTAATCCATCGACTGATACTATACTATATAAATTATGTGTATGAATTATGAAACAGCAGATTTACAATTACTTAGTAGCAATCGCATTGGGCACGTGTAATGGACAAGATAATCTATGTCCGCGTAGAGAGCGCTACACGTTACACAAAGGACTACTAGTTAATTAGTTCGTTTGATAGTGTTGAGCAATACCTACCTGCTATAAGCTGATATAACAGGTAGGTATTGCTGGACGTGAAAAGCTTTTTCACGGTGTTACGTAGGTAGCGATACTTAATTTACTTTTTGTCTACTATTTTTATCCAATACTTTTACAACCAACGACTCTTTTGATAAAATAGTAAAAGAACTCGAATCTTACGTGTTATATCAGTGACGAAATATACAATTAAGTAAGTAAATGTAGTAATATTTGATAATCACTTTTAGTTAATGTTATTTTATAAATGTAGTAATAAATGTTTGGGATTATAAATGTAGGTACTTACTTATATAACATTATTACACACCTCGAGACTGTATTGGTCCAAAAGTACAGCGTCTGCCTGTAAACGCGACGGTTTTGAGTTCCATTCCTACGCGGGGGAATGAGTTATTTTAATTTCCTCCCTCTGATAACAAAACAAAGCGCGGCTTTGAGTTTCACTACTGAACAAGCAATATCACGAAAATTAGGTGGAAAGCGGGGAACAAAGTGTCTTAACACTAGGTCCCAATTAAAAAATATTTTTACTCGCAGTGTATCTTCGTCTATGTACATGTTTATTTTTCTTATTATATATTTATAGTATGATATATAAAATATGTATATATATGTTTATACACTTAATATATATATATATATATATATATATATATATATATATATATATATATATATATATATATATATATATATATATATATGTATATATCGATCATATCATCATCATATTATATTTATATTAGTTTAAAGTCTCACCCGCTGTTTGCCACTTGCCACTTAGCTTTGCTGGATAAGGTCTCTTATAGAAATCAATTCACCTTTGTAAACTAAATTTCTTTACTTATGTTAGTGCAATAAATAATATTATTATTTAATATTAACATAAATATTAATACATTAATAACTTAAAAAAATATTTTAAAGTGGTTACAACTTATATTTAAACTTATATAACAAACTTATATTTAAACTTATATTTATTATACTTGTATTTAGGTATATAATGTAATGAATAGGAGTAGATATTATATTAACTTCTAATAGAATAGTAACCCGTAATAGAATAGTATAACTTGTGACGCAAAAAGTGACGCCTTCACGGTACTATTTGAAGTACCTATATAATTGTGAATTTGATCTCGGAGAAAGATGATTCATCTATTTGGTCTGGTACAACAAATTACTCATAACCCTGGAACAACAGTTAAAAATTAAGCCTTAATGTATGGAAGTTTTTTTTTAAATCCAGCTTCTTAATAATCTGTTAAATTTTACTGTAAACATTTAGTAAAAAAATATGAAAATATTTTATGATTATTTCAATTTCTGTTGTGGTAAAATTTATATATCTACGTTTTTGTAAGTGAGTTACTACCGGTATTTATTACAAGATATCTGGTGTTAAAATTGAAATAAACCGATGAAATTATGTCCATGACTTTTTAAGTGTTTATTTGTTCTTTGAGAAATTATCCATTAGCCATAATATGCAAAAAAGAATTAAGCAACATCAAAGTATTATGATATTACATATTTGAAATGAATTTAATATAACTGTAAACTTATACATTGCATACTTATTTATGGCTTATTCTATTGTCCTGTAGGCTTTCCTGTCCCTTTGTAAAACATACAGCTTAAATTTATGTTTTATTAAAGTCCCGCTAAGTTCTCTAGAATATAATATTATTTAGTGGCATAAACCTATTATGCGGGTTAGAAGGGGGAATTCCGTAGCACGTTATAATCTCGCTACCCTAGATTGAAATAAATGAGGTTATAAAATAACGCTTCATGAAATAATGTTCTGGAATGATCTTTGCTTTGGATTTATATTACATAAATTTATTTTACATAACTGCTTGTAGTTCGTCTTCCCTATAGGCGCCATCTTGGGAAATTTGAAAATATAAATTATATCAATTCACTCGCAATTATTGTGGGTTCAATTCCTTCCCGTCTTTTTTATGTAATATAATTATAGCGTAGAAGGGGCCTGCATACTGAGCGTTGTACGGTTTGTGCTCCTTATAAGAAAGCCCAATATCCATCAGTTTTCCACTAACTGACCTTGAGCCTTCTTCTGAGACACATAGTTAGCGGCGACATGTCGCTCCCGTATGGTATGGTATCATTATTGGTAACAAATACTTGCCGAAGACTTTCGTCTTTAGATGCACGGAGGTAATTTGGACGCGAAGACTGTCCTTATCTTCCCAAATGTTGAAAATATGGGCTGACCTCGATGAGATGTCTCTTACTTACTGTAAATATATAGTAGGTATATGTAATGGTCAATTTTGAGGACAAAACATGGACTTAAAATATTATTTTTGCTATATCCATGTTTAGCTTACGAGCTGCTATTTAAAAACAGTCTTAGCCAGTACACAACTACTACATTATTAAAACGAACATTTTGGGAAAAAGTCTAAAAGTGGAGATCGAAATGTCGTATCAAGTGATATTTGACCCTAACAAATGCGGGAAAATTTTAAAATAAAAACGTTGCAAATCAAAATATGATAGAACACACAAAATGATGAAAAACTGTATATTATAATATTGCATATCAAATAAGGAAACAAGTATGATTGTAAAATCATTTTTTTATAACAAGATTAATAATTTTCCTACCAAAATCTTTTCGGGGTTTCACTAAAAACCATTTACTTAGTATAAAGTTTAAATAAGTAGTAAGCTATTTTTTTTATAAAGTGTTGGTCATAAGTAGAGGAGGATTTATATATATATATATATATATATATATATATATATATATATATATATATATATATATATATATATATATATATATATATATATATATATATATATATACATACTACTTCCTAATTTAGCTCAGAGGGTGTCTAGCCAATTATCTGTCCAATATTTGGTTTCCGGCACACGGGTACGCGACCCCGGGACCTCGAGCCACCACTTTCATAACCCGATCCAATCCATGTAAGTGGTGTCCCTCCCCTATATTCCAAGTCTTTCTGCCTCTTATTCCCTTTCCTTTCTTGGTTTCTCCCAGTAATGGGTTTGGAGGTCAGATGGCAATCGCTCCACTAAAAACCACTTCGCCACTCATATGGACCGATTTAACAAAAAGCTGGGTATGGCTAGGGCGTCGCCGTTAAACGACGCGCAGGCACATCGCCCTACACCTGCGATAAGTGGGCAAGAGCTACCGTGTCAAGTACGGGCACGGCTAACGACGTCAGTACCCAGACGGAAACTCCGCTTTGCAACATGGAATATTGGCTCTCTAACCGGACGATGCAGAGAACTCGCAGATGTACTCATGAGACGTTGGGTCCAGTGTGCTTTCCTTCAGGAAACTCGCTGGAAGGGCAATAAGTCTCGTAACATCGGGCAGGGTTACCGCCTTATATACACTGGGTCACCTACGGGCAAAAACGGTGTAGCGGTAGCGCTTTCTGAAAAGCTTCAGAATGGGCTTCTTGAAGTTGACCGTCGCTGCGACCGCTTGATGCGGGTAAAGGTACTGATCGAGAAGTCGGAGAAGTTCAGGTACCTTGGAGCCGTTATGCATGAGTCTGGAGGCATCGACCACGACATCCATGCCCGTATAAACGCTGCCTGGGCCAAATGGCGGGAGGTCACTGGTGTAGTCTGCGATAGCAGAATACCGCCCAAGCTCAAGGGACTGATATACAAGAGCATTATTCGACCTGTTTTTATATACGGCAGCGAATGTTGGCCAACATTATCTCGGGGTAGTCTTGGGGTCCGTGACGTAGCGGATAAGCTCCAAGAGCGTCGCCTGAGATGGTATGGCCATGTTATGCGCCGATCTGAGAACTATGTCGGAAGGAAGTGCCTTGACATGTCTGTCCCTGGAGTTAGACCACCCGGACGCCCAAGGAAGCGATGGCTGGATGTCGTGACACAAGACATGAGAGCCAATAGATTGTCCACTGAGGATGTTAAAGACCGTGCAAAGTGGAGTAGGCTTAGTCGGAAGGCAGACCCTGGCAAAAGCCGGGACTAATGCCAGGAAGAAGAAGAAGAAGGAGACTACTTCCTAATTTAAAACTACGTGCCGTAAGAGCTACAATTACATATTATATTAAACAATATTTTATTTTTTATTTAAGTATTTAGAGAGGGTGTTGAGTTATTAATTTGAATAATATGTTAATTAGTTTAGTATTTAAACTTATTAAAATGTGGAATGAAATAATCGAATTTTGTTCATTATAAAATATTTATAATCTTAGTCATTATCTCCAGCCCAGTTCAGGCAGTGATTGTTCTCATTTCACATTTTTTATAACCAATTAATGAAGAATGAGGCAAGGAAAGCGGCGGTGTTTTCCAGATTTTGGCAAACAGCCAGAACACGTCGACCAGTAGCTAATTGATTCAACTCGTTTCAAAGTATGCACGGTTTCATATAATTTGTATCAAAAATTTACACAAACAAAGATGTTAGTGATATTTTAGGCGCTCTAAAACTATTGATATTGAAAATAAATTCTATCTAATCTACTGTTTTAAAAAAAAAAATCTAACTAAACATTTAAGCGTTTGTATTTACTTAGTTCCATATATAGTGTTATCTATATTCATTTATTTAACATGTCTTCTACAATGTGTAAAATGTCTTAATGTCTTACAACAGATAAGTTATTTAAATGTAGGTACTAGGTATTTTAACATATATGTTATCTACCACATATCATATATAATTATAAACGAAGTAATCCCATATCTGATGAAATTATATAGCTCTGTAGGTAATATATAACTATATATAGGTAATATAGAACTAAGTAATGACAATCTTGCCTCGTGATTAACTGTAACGGAAAATAATTGCTATAATATGAATTAAAATATAACAGATGTATAGGGTCCATTATTTTTTTGCATTCTTAGAAATAAAAGGGAAATTTGATGGAATATCAAATAAGAAATATTGAAATACTTACTTATTACATTTTTATCTACGAATTTTCAATTAAATTTCACAAATATTTCATACAAACTTTTTCATTGTGCAAAAAATATGTTACGTATCTTCTTCATACTGGCATGCCTCAAGAGGTTTTGCACTAACTATTCAAAAAAAAAACTTAAAAAAAATTTAATAAAAACTAACCACAAGATTAATAATTTCAATTCCACCATAAACGTCGGTATATCCTCACTACCCTTTCAATAACAATAACACATTTTTATTGTTGCGCATGTTCCGCTCCCTTGCTATTAAGATACTCAGAAAAGTAAGGAACCGACATCTTAGACATAGCATGTGGC
This sequence comes from Dione juno, assembly GCA_037127375.1. Lineage (NCBI taxonomy): Eukaryota > Metazoa > Arthropoda > Insecta > Lepidoptera > Nymphalidae > Dione > Dione juno. The sequence goes on along the minus strand of JAXRJS010000041.1, from coordinate 7,986,081 downwards.
ATGATCCCAGCTTTGCGCTTTATTTAACTAAATTGTAAATATATTTTTTATATAAATTCCCATTTTTACATATATATCACAAAGTAAATAAAACATCCATTCATTTCCCCTTAGTTCCTCTTTTAACGTAAATAAAAAATGCCTAAAATAAAACATCATTAATTCAATTTGCAATTGTGTCACGCATTGTTATCCCTTTTAATAGCTTTCGGAAAAATACGGCGAAAACCCTTTTATATTTTGGACCATCGCCAAACCGCCACGGCACTTTTACCGTAATGTCAGTAATCACAGTTCGACATTTTTAGGGTAATTCGTTTTTTCACCTGAGTCCTAAAAATGGTATCTATTATTTACATTTTTAGAAGGTTAAACTAATACGTAAACATAATGGCGTGTATGGTTAGTATTGAGGCAATCATTTCGAATCCGTGAACCGTTATAAATGCGCTTACATTTTAATGTAACACATATGTTGCTTTGAAACTTGTTATAAAAGTTATAAATATCAGTATTCGATAACATAGACATATTTAATAATAGACATAATTTTTAAATATACAACAAATAAGTTGTTAAATATACCTATATACTCATTAATTTTTATTAACAATTAAACCTTATTAATTATTAAGGCTTAATTGTTTTTTTTCAGTAAAATCTTTCAATAAAAATTTTATATTTCTAAAAAGTTAAGATAAGTCATCAGTTGGAAAGTGTGACTGTGGGCTCGCTCCTCGTTCTGAGAATTGTTTATTTTTTTTCCCACACTTATAGTATCTACTTATCTAATAAGAGGAGTGTGATCACAGTATGCTTGTGTCGTTGGTCCCAATAAATGTGAGAGATGCGTGAATCGATTTTTTGTAGTTGAATATACAATACCAAAATCGATAATATTTTGGTGAAGTTTGTAATCACATTGTGACTGTTGATGTAAATTGAATTTTCAGCATGATACTAAATCATAACAAGAGTTGTCTAATATTTGCAAAAAAATTCAAAGTCATAATTTCAGTGTCAACCATTATTTAAAATGGCCAGCACTTTTATTAATTGACTATTTCCTTGATGAGACTGCAATTAATGGCCAGTGTTACGCTAATTTAATGGGTTAGACAGGAAAAGCGATCTGTTACTTTTTATATTGCTCAAGTTGCAAGGGATACTTTAAAATTCACATAATTTAACTACCCATCCTACAGTTTATATTTGGACCCTAGTGAGTTGTATCTTATACAAATTTAAAAAGACATTACGAGGATTAACTAGTGTTGTGTTGACTCTAGTACTACTAAATAAATTATAGTAGCAAAATAATTAGCAGTAGTAGTGTGTTCATTCTCTCACCACAAATAAAATATACAAAAACAAAGAAACATACAAAAAAAAAAAGAATGTACGACAGGCGCCCTTATCGCTATAAGCGATCTCTGCCAGGCAACCTTAAGGTGTAGGAATATTCCAAAACGATAGGCGGTGTACTTGCTTGGTATTAATATATATACATAGACATACATAAACTCATCTTATTCTTCTTCTACTTAGCATTATCCCGGCCTATTGCCAGGGTCTGCTTTCCTACTTTATCTACTCCACTTTACACATATCTAAGTAAATACATAAATACATACAAAATTTATAATAAACATACATAAAACATTATAAATATGTCCATACACAAAATAAATATTTTCTTATAACACATTATTTGTATATATACATTATGTATATATACATAAAACGAGCATGTCATTAAATAAACTAATAAGAAAAAGAAATTAAAAAAGAAATGTTTTCAATGTTTTAAAAGCAAACATATGTAACAAAGAAGTGTATGGCAGATTTTGAGAGGATTTGTAACAATATGGAAGCGTAAGTAAGAAATTTTAGCTCTATATTAAAAAAAAATGTTTTTGAGAAGTTGTTGTTGAAATCTTTTTGTTTATGCTTTTTCCATTAGGGAATTAGTAATATTTTAGTCTTGTTAAATAGGTCCTCTGGAGATCACTTCTAGTTTAAAAGGAAATGAGCGGGCAGGCGTATTTATTAGAATGACTAAAAGTAAAGAGTATATTTCTGTAGGCAAATTAAATTCAACACCATGTTTTGATTTTTTCACAGGCAGAAATACATATAAAAATAAACATAATAGTATGAATGTAACATATTTACCTATATAATATCTCTATCAGAATAATATAGAAGGGTTAAATGGTTATTAAGACTGCTTTAAAAAAATTTTTGTCTATACCCAATTAATTATAAAATACAGAGTTATATGTAGGTATATTATATATACATAAATGCTATCTGGGAATTCCGGGATAAAAGTAGACTATATTTTGTTGTTGTGTTTTAGTATTGTGTAAATAAACAATTGTAAAAACACACAATTTTATTTATATGTATAGATTTAAAACCTTTTTTTGTCGTTTTTATGTGTATTTTGGTGTCACTATCACGGGATGATACTGGGGGACTGTGGAGCAACGTAAGGACAACTTTTTATTCTGGAGTTCATGCAGGATAGAGATTTGCGCGGGAATTGAATTTGCATTTACATCACGCGAGTATCGCCCATATAGATACGAAATAATCAAACATGCTTGAAGTATGTAATAAAAGTAATGCCAAAAGCTTTGAAGTACAATATTTTTTGTGAATAACAGTAAAGATAACCGGACTGAAATAACCAACCAATTTTCCCTAAATACACTTAAATCATACTAAATGTATTATTGTAAAGCTTAAGCGGGCGAAGCCGTGGGCAGGCCGCTAGTAGACGAACATAAAGTAATACTAAAGTGCTAAACCGTTTACGATAACATTTTCATTAATACAAAATCGTCTAATGCTAAACATTTTTGTTTTTAATAGTATTTGAATAGTAGCATCTTTGAAAGAATCATTAATTTCATTTAATCTGTATTATTTTCGTTGGTACGACATGGTGTTGAGAGAGGTGCTACAAGAATATAAATCACCTCTTACTAGCTAAGTGCTTCTATTTGATATAAAATCAATACAAGTATTTTAAAGGACTTCACGAATGAGACTTCAAAAAATAGAATAGAAAAAATATTTTCTTATAAATGCAGAGGATTTCAGTTATATCATTACTAGTGTATCGCTCGCGGCTCCGCCCGTGTACATAACACGATAACCACTCCTTTGTTAATGTTTGTTTGTATACTAAAACATAGAAAATATTTTCAAAATTGTCTGTCTTTCTTTCCATGTTTTCTATTGAACATTTTATGGAAGATACATGAGGCATGTTTACCGCGCGAGAGTGAAGGTACTCTCGCGCGGTAAACATGCCTCATGTATCTTCCATAAAATGTTCAATAGAAAACATGCCTAGATAAAATATTGCATAAAAAGTAATTTATATATATATATAAATCTTGAATACTTTTCTTAGGCGAACTGATTGGAAAAGAAAAACAAAAATACTTATATGAACAATACATGCATAATTATACATAATTCCCTAATTATACATAAAAGCCTTCCTTATGGAACACTCGTCATATAATCATCATATATATATAATCGTCATATATATATATATATATATATATATATATATATATATATATATATATATATATATATATAAATTACCTACAAATTTTCTAATTTCCGATTATTCTTTGCTATTGCTTTCTGTAGGTACTGTAACTAACTCTTCAAGAACATTTTCAAATTCTAGGTCAACGGGAGCTTCACCAACACAGGTTTTGATTATACGGCTAATTTCACATACAACTTGCGGCAAAAAGAAGAAGTATACACTTTGTTTTTATTATGTTGACCTAGAGGTTTTATTTTTGCTTTGCTTCAAGGGGCTATATGAAATGTAAATAATTCATTTTCATACGCCTTTGTAAGGACAAAGCAACTAGCAAGGGCTAAGGCAAGAAACTATTTCCAGCGAGTGTTTACTAATTTCTAATCTATTTTATGTTAAATTATAAGCATTTACTCCAGTTACATAAATTAATCTTTAAACGCCGGAATTACCGACCTGTATCACTATGGTATCTATCAAAAATATTTTACTATTAAGTACAATCTAAAATAAAAAATATAGAACTTAAAACTTATAGACTTACAGGACAAAGTTTATTTTATAAATCGACATTTTACTTATAATAAAATGTTACCTCGATAATTTTCGCAAATACTGTGAAAAATTCCTTTTTTACCAAATTACTTTGATTTTATTTTTTATTCACTATATCCTCGCTCTGTTCGCATAAAAGTTGGTAGCAATAAAATCACGTTCTTTATAAAACACTACTGACGTAGCGCGCGTATTTACTGTTTGGGCTTTGCACTAGGAAGCACTGTTTGAATTTTCAGTTGTATTAACACTCTCGTGATAGCCGGAACTTTATCACGCTTCAATTCAATATGGCTATTAAAAAAAATCATTACATTTATAGCATCAATTAAAAAAAAAATGGTATATTAGCATTATTAAAATTTAAAGAGAAGCTAGACACCGTCTCGAAATTAATGTATTGAACACATAATATTTATTTGGGAGTACATAAGAGGATCTTGTAATATGTAATTTACATTTTTTCTTAAAAAACCATTCTAACATAAACTTTATGCAAGAATACAATTTCTTATTATAAAGCAAAGTAATAAATAAATTATAGGAAGCTATACTTAAGATATATTACGTAAGCGCTTTATTTACATAGTGAATATAAAGCACTTACGAAATCTTGAATTAAAATTCCACAGTTAAATCTAAGACAATGAACGTAAACTCATAAATTTAAGAATGTTCCTCTACTAAGTAGCCATTTCAAGGGACTATGTTAATATATATACCTATCTATTCCTTACAATCTTAACGCGGAAAATTATTTGGATTAGATTGAAATTCTTAAAGTATTTTCATTAACGTCTAATTGAATTTATATTGGTAAAATAGAAAATATTTGATTTACATACTTACATAGATACATAGTTTCACGCTTTATTCCTAGCGTGGTAGTCAGAGAATGAAGACAATTCAACAAGACAACAACAACAAACAAGACATTCGTCTAGGTTCTCTTTGCCCTTGTGTGAATAATTAAAAAATAATGTTCTTATTACATTAACTTATTTTAGTTGATATAACAACTTGTTAAGTAAGGAAGATGTTTTGTCATTTTATTATTTTTTTAAATGTTATACAACACTAAGGAAAGAAAAATATTTTTAGAAAAACATAAAAAATGTTATATAATTGGATTTGGACCCCAGCTTCTTGTGCGGTTTCCAAAAGGCGCAGGTTCACATCCCTACCTACCTACGTTAAAAAATGTATATCTTTCTAAAAGTATTTGTTACATTACTATAATAGAGTTTAAAAAAAAATCTAAAACTTTATATTTACTGTCCCAGGATAGTGATATTTACACAGGAAAATTGAATGTACGGCATTTCACTTTAAATTCGAATCTTCTTCGCTTTTCGAAAGCTTATCGCTTTATCCCACATAGCTGGATTGGTAGAGTGTGTGTTGAGTGACGGAACTTAACGCCTGTTTGTCTTACTGGAGCAGGGAAATCAAAATATTTAATTCAGCCGAGTTGCGATCGAATTCTCACACTTCGCGTTTATTATCTTTAATATCTATTAAATATGATAACAATATTTATTTGAAGCTCTAGATTTACATTTGACATTTTACAATCTCTTGTAACAACATAACTACTTGTAATTAAATATATTCATGTTAAAATTGAATGTATACTATAATTACATTGAGTTGTCATATAGTGTGCTATTTTTGTTATCATCTTTATTACTTTTACTTAAAAAACGTACAAATTGTTAGTACATTATTAATTGGTTACATTTGTTTTACAAGCTTTTAGACGTTGCTTTTTTCTATAATAATAATATACATTTAAAAAGTTTATTTGGTTTAATGCGGTAATCTCAGAAACTAATGGTTAGATTTTTTATTATATTAAAGTTAGTTTTACCAACCTATGTTACATCACGTCCATCGTTTCGATGTAACCACCTGTACCTGTTACCTCGGACACATAGAACGTGACGTGATGTGTAACAACTTTTTCCTTTTATAGTTTTCTTAGTTATTTTCATTTGAGAAAATTGGGGATGAAGCCGCAGTTAAAAGCCTGTATAGTCATGAAATTCTACTAAGAAGTGATTTAACTCATAACTACATAATTCTCCTTAATCTTGTTTCCCAGATCCTTTTTAACTCTTGCTAAGGTAAAGATGGATCATATTTTTATTACTGACTTATTATTTTAAGCTCATGGTTATAACTTACACTATTCGTACAGTACGAATTATTTTAACGTTACTAACTTATATGGTCATATAACGTAGAAACATATTTTTTTAATTGTGCAGCTGGCAACGTATTGACCGATTATTTCGATGCAACCTTGAAATTAACTGAAATAGCAATGTGAACACACGGCTATGTACTAAATGTTCACTTTATGTAAATTACTATACAACTATGAGCTACATGCATAAAATTAAATGCATAGATGCTAAAATTGTGAATATTTTTGCATCACAATTCACAGTATTTATTCTTGTAAATGTTATTGTATACATTTCTTTTGGATTTTTGTCTTAGTTATTCTTTAAATGTGTATAATAGATTTGTATTGGTATATTTTATAAAAATTGTAAAAACACATACCTATTCTTTTCGATATCTACCTTTAACCTTTTTCTAACATTTGTGACGTGAAATAAAACAACATACACGAAATGTCTGTAGCAGTTCAAAAATCATATAATAAATAATTCCGTGTTAGATGTGGAATCGTGGGTGAGGGCTTCTAAACTCATTCAAATGAATATTCCACGTTTTAGGAACATACATGTTACATAAATTAATTTAGCTACTTTCACAAATGTAATAAAATAAAAGCACTAAATAAAAATATAATACCCTTAGTTTTATAACCCTTGTCATAAAACGTAATGTTCTGTTTTCGTAAATAGTAAAATTCAGTTTACCTTCCGTTTCCGTAAGAATTTTAGAAACTGCTTCGTATTTCTCTGCACTTGCCAGGGGACGACAGCATGCCTTCTATAAATATTTTGGTAAAGATTTTAAAAGCTTTTTATATTAGTCAGCCTATCAGAATTTTTGTTTAAATATTATTCTTCACATATCATTTATGTTTTCGGAGGAAAGTAGTAGCGAAGATGTCACAGTGAGAATGAAGTAGAACGTGCTCAGGTGGTTTGGGCACGTTGAGAGAATAAGTGATGAAAGAATAGTAAACGAGATATATTAAACATAATCGATTATATATAAAATCGATTATATATATATATATATATATATATATATAAAAACATCGATTGAATTTCGATAACAAAATGTCAAACATATTGGAGGTTGCTCATGTGAAAAGCAGGAGAGCATTTTGTATGAAGAAAGTTTTTGACAGTCGACGAGGCGTAGAGACCGTAGCGTTTGGCGCTCCGTTCTCTCTGGCTACCCCGCTAGAGGAATAGCGTCAACCTATGTATATTATTATCGTTACGTTTATTTTGTAGTTTCGGGGAAGGACAAACTCAGAGACATTGCTTCCTGAGTGATAAAACCAAAACCTCATCTTGTATGTTTAGACCGGAGAAAGCCGTATAATAATATATAATATGAAGGATCCGCTACATTCTGGCACAAACGCGACGTCCTAATCAAATTAAAAATATTAATATTCCCATGATAAATTCCTTTTTATTTATTTTTGTTTTTTCCTAATTTGGTCCAAATACTACTCAAAGCGTAAAACGTACAGTCATAAGCTATAAAACTCTCACATTATGTAAGTTGGATTTGACATCAATGTCAAACTACGATACGAATACTTCAAACTACATAAAATATACACATATATTTGGACTGTATTCTATAAAATACAAATTCCGGTCAAGTGACATTGAGGATCCTTCTGCGAGTTGGCAATTTTAATTTGGTGTAATGGATACTTAAGTTTTATGGAACACTTACAATTTTAAATAAAAGGTATTATTAAGGCATATAATTTAGTACTTCAAAATGTTTTGAATTTAAAATAAAAAAATCATGTTTTGTGTCGATGTGCTAGTTATTTCTAACTCTATAATGATATTCAAATAAATTAATTTCTATTCTATATAATAAATATCTTCTATATAATAAATATCTTCTATTTAAAGTTTTATCTTTTGCATTATCTCGTAACATACTATTATCTTTTAAAGGATTTTTCAGATTCATATAAAAGGAAAATAATAAATTCGTATAAAAATGACAAGGAAAATTAACGCACATTAATTTGAACCCGCGTTTCTTGGAACTCGTCCAAGCGCTCCAAATATTTGTGCACTTGTTTCTTTGTTTGTTGTTACTATATCTATAGGGAGACTTATACAATACTCCACTATCCAAAAATCATATGAAAGTTTGATCATTGTACGAACCAAATGTACATAATTAATCTAATTATATATAAAGTAAAAACATACTTTATACCAGACTAAAATGGAATGGTTATGTTTATTACCTCATATATTACGAGCCAATGAACAGATAGAGATACATGTAATTGAGATATTGTTAGATACGTCTCGATGAACCAAATATTCTCAGATGAATGACCTATATTAATACCTATATATTTCCAATTTTCAGATTTGTTTCTTTGTTTGTACTATAATATATTTTGCCAAATTTAATTCTTCTAAGCGAATTACAAAATGCGGCAAAATAAAGCACAAATGCTCGTACTTTTTGATTATGTTGATCTAGATGATTGATTGTTTCTATATTCTAAGGTATATACATAGGTAAGGTATGTATGTATATATACATATATATATACATATATATATATATATATATATATATATATATATATATATATATATATATATATATATATATATATATATATATATATATATATATATATATAATTTCTTATTTTCAATTTTATTAAATTTATTTTTATTTAATTTTTTTTTTTAATGATTTATTATCAATTATTATAAATTCGGCAATATTAATGAAAATAGGTTCTGTTCCTTTCCATTTCTGATTTCCTAATATTATAGAAGGATTTCTTGATTTAACAGTTTTATTTTAATAACTTGACAAAAAATTTCCTTATATATATAACTTTTATATATATATAGGTTTGGACTTGGATATTTAGTTGTTTCAGCTCAACGCGATCTTGAGCAGAACGGTCTTGACAAACATACAGACAGATAGACAGACAGACGGACAGCAAAGTGATACTTTACTACAATCTACTTAACATTCTCTTTTAAGGTATGGTACCTGAGAAATAATTTTCAATAAAAAGAAAAATCAGATACTGTCCATAAGCCTAACCTAAACTGGTACAAGAACAGTAGATTAAATATTTTTATAAGAATGATACTACTACACTCGGGGAAATAAATTATTCTTATTTCCTCCAACTCGGCCACAATGACATGCAATATCTCCAAAATATCTGCATCCATAATTTTGCGGTAAGGGAGGGACGGAGTTTCATACCACTAGGCTGGGCTAAGCTAGCTTGTATCCCGCATATAGCAGGGTACCGGATGTATATCACGCACATTTCATCACCCTCTGACACACGGAGACCTCTTCCACAATTTTTGTAGTGTGAATTCTGTTTTGCTAGTAAAGTATTTTTATTTTTTATTCATTTTATTATATGCAGCGTGAAACTAAAAAAATATAACAGTTTATGTTGACACGAGGCATGATTCCATCACGTAAATTGATTCCCGCTAGGTCGCAGATAAACTGAGGTAGTAGAATTCTAAAATCGATGTTTCCCTCAAAAGGATAACGTCGGTCGGTAGCTTATACTCGATCGTAACAGCTTTGTGTTTCGGTATTCAAGGGGTGTGGATTCGAGTCCTGCTTCGATCAAATTGGCTAGGAGTGAGATATACATATAGTCCCTTGGAGCACAGTAAAAATCAATCTTCTGAATAAACGTAAAAGATTTTTATAGCAATTTGTATGAAATTCGCCCTTTAAACAAAACCTGTAGATTCTTGTACTTCCTGCTGACGGAGTTACAACTATATATTTGTTTGTCAACTTTTGTAAATTGTATAATAACGTTGACCTAAAATCATGAAATTAGTACGGAACGTGCTAATCCAACTCGCACTTGACTAATTTTTTAAAACGTTTTCATTTTTCTAAACTGTCTCCAATTCTATACTAGAGTAGAGGCAAATGCAGATGGTGATGATTATGATGATGATAAGAGTGATACATCTCTAACTATAGTCTGTATTAAATGACACACGTTAAATTGAAGAGGAAATAAACAAAAATAATAATTCAAGCAACATTAAATTTCCGAAAGTAATCTGTTATTTCCTCAACTGATTTTAAACACGAAGACTGATGCGCACGCAACTGTTGGTTAAATAAAAATTGAAGTCTACATTTCCGTCCTATAACCCGAAGTGACAACGTGACAAGATAAAATATATTTTTGTTTTCATTTCATTCCTGCAACAAGATAGAAATTTTTAATTTTTTTTTAATGTATTATTCTGCGCAAATTATATTATAAATTTGAATATTGTGTCGTACTTTTCTGTACACCGTACACATCGATGGTACAGCATTTACGTCGAAATTTATATAAATTCTCAAAAACATAGGTTTTATTTACATATTTGTAGTGGACATATTTCTTAACAACAGTAAAAAAACTTGCAATGCATTAATTGTTGTTTAAATAAGCTAGCGGATCTCATTGAAAGATATTTTTAATTCTAGTGCAATAGATATAATATACATATGATTCCACGCATATATGTATTAAACAATATACAGGTGTTTAAAATTGGTTAAAATTTTTAATAATTGGATCAAAATTATTTTCATACAAAATTTTGAGGAAATATCAATTGCAAATTACGTCTCGTGACAAATTTTCAGACGGCTTCGTGTTACATGATTAAATGGACTCATCAAATGGACACCTCAAAGAATACAGAAACTCGGCTAATATTTTGAGGACTGTAAAATTTCAGAGTATGTTTACATTTTGACTATCGATGTCATAACTTATTATGGTAAAGCATAAATCTGTTCTGATATCTTTCCTTACCTTATCCTTATCTTTCCATACCTTTCTTGTATGATCTTGCATATATAAAGCCAAACAGAGTAGGGGGCGAATATTTTAAAATAAATATTCTTTGTTTATTGTATAATACACTTTTTATAAGTAAATTAATTTAACTTGGAATGATTCTGCCATTTTATTAAACAATAACACAAATTTAATTTAGACGTAGTAATAAGTAAATCTGCCAATCCTCCCTTAATCAAAAATAAAACTTTTCTTTTCATCTTTGAATCCGTGCTTATTCTGAAACGAAGTTTCTAACCGTGAATCGAACAAGATATAATTAAGGTATTGACTTCTATTATTATTTGTTCAGTAGAAAGTCCTTTTCACTTTCGTTATTCACTTTGACTCAACTTTAGTGGATAGGTCAAACAAAGATCTTTCACAGTTCGTAAAGTGAGTTATCAAAAAAGTTTTTGCGATAGGTAGGTTTGCATAATAGGTAGGTTTACATGCATTAATCATAATATTTCTTATATGACGATTGAAAATGTTTTAATGTTCAAATATGACCATTTCGCTGCGTTTGAGGCCGTCGTAGCGCAGCGGCACAGCGTCTGATTGTAAACATGATATTTGTGGGTTGATTCCCATACGGGGTAAATAATTATTTGTTTTCTTCTCTAGATCTGAGAAAAGTTGAGACAAAACGCGGCGTTGAGTTCCGCTATTCAACATGTCTCGAAAATTGGGCAGAAACTGTGTGAGGGTAAAAGCGTAATGCTATTTATTTTTTTATTTTCGCTATTTTAAAAATTGTGCGAGAATTATTGCCATTTAGGTATTTTGCCTCATTTTCATTTATAAAATTACTTAACCTGATTATAAAAAAAACATTCAAATCTTCCTTACAGAATTACTCAAACCATAAAAATATTATAAATTTGGCTTATGAATAACAAAGCAATCATTCTAAGACGCTTTATTTGCTACACTTTTAGTTATTTTTAACATCAGTTTCTGTTAAAAATTCATTTTATTTATTAAGTATTGAAAAACACACACGAAAGATGCACATAATAGAAAGTAAAGACACACAACAATTACGATTAATTGGAATTTATTACTTTATAATTTTATTGATTAATTTATATTTTATTAATTTTCGTCGGTTGTTTTGTACTCTCACCAGGATAAAAAATGCAACTATTGCAAATGTCAAGATGCCACTATCTTCGTCTTAAGAAAGACTTTGTGTGGATTTGTTGAAATCAGCTGCTTTGTGGACTGTCGACAAACGATGTGTGTCCACAAGACATTTTCCATTTGCGCCACGATAGCGTCGAAAATTAAACGAATTAAGGAATTAACGTTGAAATTACAATTATTAAAATTATGAGGCTGTCGTGGCGCTGTCTAATGCCCGCCCGGAAATGAATTACAATTATTTCTCTCCTCTGATACACAAAACTGGGCTGAGTTCCTCTACTCAACTCAAAATCAAATCAAGTGGGAACAAATTGGGCAGAAAGTGAGGAACGGAATATCTTAACACTAGGTTTCTTCTGCCTATGCTATATAAGTTATTTATTTCGTGTTCTTTATGGAAATGGTCTTGACAGACGGAAAGACGGAGAATCAACACAGTGATCCTTTAAAGGTTCTGTTTCTTCCTTTTGATATACGGAACTGTAAAAATTAAATTTAATGCAGAAAATATGAAATCTTTAAATTATCGGTCATTACATTAAGAGCTTAGGATCTTACTGGGAATATTATTCATCATTAGGTACGTCAAACTTATTCAAGAACAGAACAATTTAAAATCGCAATCAATTTATAACTTTTATTAATGTGTTAAATTTAATCAAGTTTTATTTAATTATTTAATTAGCGTTTAAATTTTTCACGATAGCGTTTTTAATAAAAAACTAAGCTGTCAAGAAATATTTTTTGAGATTCAGAAATTAATTGATTACTCATAAAAATGTCGATTTCTTAACATTGAATATTGTTTTAAATTGGTTCCGGCATTTGGTTGATACAACAATCCAGCCACGACAAGTCCCCGTCATGTTAGCCGAATTAAGTATAATAAATATATAGTTAATAAATATATAGTTAATTTGAAAAGAAAGAACAAATTGGATATTTTCTCATACGTCAATTTTTCATTATATGTGAAAAGTGTTTTATGGTTAACGAAAAGACAGATATCAAAGAAATATATTCTGAACGTTTAATTCTTAGCCGGTGTATAATGAGGTGACTTTTGAACTTCACATCATCTCTTCAACTTCATTGAGGTCTGCTTAATAATTGATAATGAAACTATTTCAGTAGGAAATCATTCATTTCATTTACATGAAGGTATCCTGTGATAAACTCTATCGAACGCATTACTAAAATCCATTTAGACAGCATTAACCTGCGTACCTGCATTGACTGCATTACTATTATCTCATTATGATATGTACCTAACTAAGGTAATAGGTTAATACCTGTAGCCGGAAAAGAAAAAACCAATGTTGCTCATTTTGTAACAATTTATCTTGTGTGACATTTTAAGGCAAGATAAATTAGTGCTTCGAATGGTTTAGCAAGTAATATTGACTGGAATAGGCGTATAATTTGAAATATTTTCTTTCCTATTACTTTTGTGAATGGCAACTTTCCATGTAAACGGGAATGTACCTGTCGATAAACTCCGTTTATAATAAAAAACAATGGGAATCATACACAAAGCACATTAGAAATGTAATATGGTGGAAATCCTTCGGGCCTGATCCTCTTGTAATTGTTAAGTCTCTTCAAGTATTCTAAAAAGATTTTGGGTTTTGTTGGTTTTGGTTGAAGATGGTACATAAGAAGTGTAAATGAAATTACAAGAGAGATAAAAGGCAAATAAATTGCATATACTGGAACCGTCAGATTCATTGAGGCATCTACATAGCTGTTTTTATCTTTTAAATAGGAAAATAAATAAATTAACGAATAAAAAGAAGTAAATTAAAAATTAAAATTAAAATTATTTATAGTATTATATAATAAATAAATATAATAACGTTATCTCATTTTTATTTCAACATAGAGCAAAAACACTTGCTCCCTTTCCAATTTGAATTAACGTAAATTACTTTAAAAAGAATGTATGGTTTAGCGACATTGTTATTTAAATAAACAACATTATTAAAAAAGTAAGGCAAACGACAGCCGTTGCCCGACTAGTTTATTTTATCTATTTTCATAGCATCCTGTCTTATGAAATGCTACTTTGGGACAGCGCTGTCGATATCAATTTAATATATATTCTTCAAAAAATAGCCGTGCCTTGAATTTATATAACCTTAGAGTTAGAAAATCTCTGCGAAATGTTTTGAATAAAGAAATATCCTTTAAGTTGCTTCACAATATGTTAATTCCGTTGGTCCGTCTGTGGTACAAACAGTAACGTCATAGGATAGGAACGAGAAATAAAGATAAGCTTGTAAAGCGTATTTATCGCCTCCAAAAACTATATAAACCTTTTAGGTGTCTGAGTGTCTGAGTCTACAATAAATTTTGTACTCTATTCTAGATTTAAAGAAAAAGTAAAAACAATACCTACTAGTAAGTAAAACCTATTACACTGTTCAGGAATATTTCAACGATTAAATGCGATTAATGTCATTTGAATTTCATATAGGTGAGCTACCATGGTATTTAATAACAAAATTGAACAATTGATATTTAAAAGAGTAAATGTTTAGTTTCTTGCCAGCTTCTCTACTATAGCAGGACTGTGGTAACGACATGTTCTTTAGACGATTCATAAAGTTATTTTCAACAAAAGATTGAAGTAAAATTAAAACCGAGTTCAAAATTATAGCACACAATAGTGTAATTAAATATATAGTAATTAAAATATTATTTCTACTTTTTAGTTCTGGCTTAATATAAGCCAGAACTAAAAAGTAGAAATAATATTTTAATTAATTTAAAATAAAGAATAACTATAACGCAAAGCGCGGCGTTACAAGAAAGAGGAATTGTAACTTCCATCATCACAATCTGAATAATCCATTAGTATACAATTAGACCTCTTTACGTCTCCTTACGTCATTAGATACATACGCCTTACGCATTACGCCTGGTGTTAAATTATTATACCAATAATAGCAAATGTATTAAACACATAGGTGTCTAATTTGTGAAGGTTTTCCTTTTTCAATTTTCCAAGATTTCCATCATTAGATCCTGAAATAGTGGCATTAGAACCACCTAGAAAGTCACGCTCTTCCAAACAAAAATAATTATTAAAATCTATTCACGAGTGATTGAGAAATCGGGAAAACATTGAAAAAATGTAGACACCGAACATAGAACTCCATTTTTGAAGTAAATTTATATTATAATGGATTATTATTTAATATGTTCCTCTTTTACCAATTCTCGGGTTCAAACGAACCCGGTCCTTTGGAAGGCTTGCGCGGGGACACAAGACTAATATGTAGAGACCCCTTCGAGAATATAAAACATTTTACTGTGACGCATCACCAGGGATCCGTCTCTGACCATAGGTAATTACCCAGGGATGGTCGCCGGATAGTGCGTAGGAACTATGCAAAATATGAAAACCTAAACTGGGACTATGGAATGGAATTTGGATAAACTTGGAAATTGGAAACTGGGCTATTGGATGAGACTACGGAACGTCCGCCTTTTCAACAGTCTCATATTGAAAATTTGACGGACAGTGACTCCTCTCACTAGATGGGCCCCACAAAGCGCGCAACATTAGTGTGGTTAGCTAAGGATGTCAAGATGTGTGCACCAATTTCACCATCACGAGGAGCTCGTGAGCTGGTTGCCCCGTTATTATGCAAATTGAGCACTTCCACCCTTTCTAGCACATAGCTAAGCTAAGCTAAGCATAGATAAGCCAGAGGCGGGGGATAAATTACAATTCTTCTCTGGAGGTCTCAGGTCCGTGGGGTCGCCATTACCCAACAGCTCGCCATAAGCTGCCCTACGGCCTATTTATTATCATTATTAAATTTTTTTTAAATTTAATTTGTGTGCTACAGAACTATTCTTAATCTACATACATATCTACTTACATCTACTAGATATTGTGTACAGTGATAAGTCCTGGTTACTTTGTTTTATTATTTGGAGCAGAGTCTCGGTGAATTTGGCAACAAGCATGTGAATGGCTGCCTTGAGACTATGCTTCACGATTTCCCCGGGTGTCGCCCCCGTCGCATAGGCAATGAAGCTCGTGACAGCTACGGTAGGTAGGAGTAGGAGACACAGGTGTTCTTGTGTTTGGCGACTGCGACGACCGAATGAAGGGCGCTGTCATGGACGCGGACATTTATATTTGTCATACATATTGTTTAGTACAATTTTGCTACTACAATTGTTTACATTAGATAGATAAAAACCTAGATGATTATTTTTATTGCGTACATAAAATAAAACTTACAAATAAAAAAAAACTAAAATACAATTAACACAGCATGCAAAAGCTCACTGTCACTTTATCACTAGTACTGATCTCTTACAGGTAGCCTTATATATAAATATACAAAAGAATAGGATCTTCGTAGTGCATAAAAAATATACTAAAGAAAAAAAAAGGAAAGGAGAATATATATGTATAGATATGATATAAATAAATAAACTGGTGGTAATGTTTTTGACGATCAAAAAATGAATAATGTATTCTTACTTTGAATAAAATTATAAGTTTCTATGAATTTGAATAAACATTATAATAAATATGACATACTTTACATGTATATTTATAAAATAAACAAACATATATTAGATCATTTGATTTACTACACAAATATAAATAAACAATAAATACACAGATATTGGAGACGTACACGAGTATCGAACGCTCCTTAGGGTAGTGAGGAGTTTTGAGGTGGAAAAGAATAGAATAGAGTGTGCATAGGATATGGAAATATCGACGATGCCGGACTGTCAACCACTAAAGCTTATCATATGTGGATATATGATAATTTCTTTTCACATCAAATATAATATATCTAGATTTTGTAAACGCTCCAGTTTGTCTAGGTACAATAGTACATTTTTGTTTTTAATGGAAGATTTTTTTTTATTTTTTAAACAGCAACCATTTCAGTAAATATTTTACGACTAATACTCGAAATATGTGGCTTTTAATTCTTAATTTAATGTAGAACTACTCTTAATACATTGTGTCCAATACAATTCAAGTCGAAGTTTCCAATAAGGCAGTCATTTTCAATTATGTATTGAAATGTTTGTTTATAAATTTATTAGTTGGAGGTGGAAAGTATATAGTATATTTTTTTTCTCTACAATATATTCACGTATGTCTTACCTACCCCTGATAATGTGACTGGTGGTAGTTAGCTTAGTTAACGTCAAGTCAAACCATATCACTGATGGCAGTCGATTGTAAACAGTTTAGCTGAGCAAACAACAAGAAAAAAAAAACCAATATTAACGAAAAGATCTTCACTTTGACTTTGATGAACTACTTCATTACACCGGCTAGAAAATAGTTTGTGAACCAACTCCCCCTCCCCCTTCCAACATATATCTACAGTGCTATGAAAAGTTGTGCTTTCGCAATCTCATCTATAAATCGAGAAGCGACTATCGAATAGTTCAGTATATATCAACAATATGACTTCTAAGTTTTTAACTAATAGTAATACCACCTCATCGTAATCAGTATATACTACATTACATATAAAATCATGACTTTTGATCCTCAGAACTCTTAACATTTTGTAACTATACACTCAAATTATCAGATGGGCAAGAACACTATTTAATTGAGTTTCTTGACTTCGAACATAAATGTATTCTATCATACACTCTATTGTACCAGTCTCTATTTGACGCTTAAAGACTCGAACCTACTTAATCCCGACGAACTTAAAACCTTTTTCTTTAGCAACCCACCGATATACTGCATGAAGTTTCTTATTAATTGAAGACAAATGTTCTAGTATCGTTTAATATCTTAAATCGGGTTTAGGTTTTCAATGGTTTTAGTCATAAATGTATCTCTAAATGTAGGAGTAACAAATTTATTATTAACTAAAAAAGACTTATTATCGTCTTAATATTCTTTAGCCACACGAGTGCAATGGTGAATCTCATTTTATTTTAGACTGCAGGACATCAACTGGAAAAACCGCATGGCTGTCATATTAAATTAATATCGGCTTATGGACTAGAATTCAGGTCTTACTAATTGCTTACTGTTTACTATTTTACTAATTGTGTGATGAATATTCATCACTCATCTGAAAAGTTGTGTAAAATATGGATGCGTACACAAGTTTGTATTTGCTTATAAATCTCTAATCTAAAATAAATTAAAAGTGCTCTAAATTTTATTCGTAATGAATATATGTACGTGAACATATAAAATATTGTAATACAACAATAATTGTTCCAAATACATTATAGTAAAATTTACATTTATAAATCGGTTTTAATTATAATTATTATAGCATAATATCGTTGAGCGTAAAATCCGTAAAGTAGAGTTTTTACAATCCATACATTTCTATTTTAATAATCGGCACGGGAAACGCTTTAATGTACCAAAGACCCTAATTAAAAAAGTTATTGCAAAACTTCAGTATACTGACTATCGTGAATATATAATAGTACGATCTACAGACAAAATATTTAGATTAACAGTGCAATATATTTGCTACAAAAATATACAATATGTGTAAAAATGGGTATGTGTAAAAACAGGTAGGTAGGTACATATCTATTTAAATAAATGTACACGGTCGTTAGGTTATTTTTTTTCATATAACTTTGTCATTGTTAGAAATTATATTCGAAATATATTCATAAATGGAGTTAAAATGGAAATTAAGCCGCTAAACGGTGCAAAGTGGTTCGCCGCACAGTAGATTACATTTTGTTGCATGTAGTTTCAAAAATAACTGTTCAACATGCAGATGCTGAGAGTCATATTTCAGATGAATTACAAAATCATCTGAATTGTAAAGCGACACTAAGGTAAAAGCTTTCCGTGCTAAAAAAAAAAATGGCGTTATGCTTATATAATATGTGAACTAAATTTCAAAAGATTTTTCCAAGCTTAATAATTACGTAAACAAATAAGATAAGATGAACTATACTACAGCAAAAGATTTCATTAGCGAAATTTACGACGACCTAATCAAATCAATTTTTATATCGCAATAAGAGTAATATGTTATATGACGCTCAATAATGATAAGTGGAATGTCGCGTAAGATATTGTTGGGAAATTGAAAGAGTTTGAGTATCAATAGATTTTTGTTATTTAAGTTACCTTTAAAAATAGGTTATCTATTTATTTATCAATGTTAATAATGCAACGTTATTTTGACATACTATATCCGGATCCGGTGACAGTATAGAATATAGAAAACCTAATAGTATAAACTCGATGTCCTAGCCAGGATCACCTCAGTTACGAAAGCTATAGTGTATACTGTATATAGTAGATATACTGTTATTATTATAGGTTAAACGAAGTTAACATAAGTAAGAAAAAAAACAAATAATAAATCTATTTTTTTTTCACTAAGATGTTGCCATTCTATTAACTTAAGGTTAAGGTGTTCGATGTGTACATTATTTTTTATATATGTCCCTCGATTTCTTGGCCATTTGTGAACCGATTCGAATAATCTTTTTTATTTGAAAGAGTTACTGGCTTACGAGGTGGTCACCATCGAGGAAAACTTTCACATTTTATAGGTATTTGATAAAACTTGTAATAAAAATCATATATTTCCTTCAAGTCATTATATATGATAATATTAATGAGCTGATTATGACGGGAGACGTAACTTTTCATTTATAAGATTTTTAGTAGTTATGAGAAAAAATCTGCAAAAATATTATAGGGTCGTTTACAAGTTTCATTTTTATCGAATTTAAAAAGGAGGAGGTGCTCATGTCGTTTCCAATATGTTTTTTTATATGCTTATTACGCTGTTACTCCTTCAACTACGTATGGATTTTTATTAAACTGGTCTCTTAATAATATTATATATGATATGGGTTGTTTTGGTTTGATCAATTTATGTATGATTTAAAGTTTTGTTTCTATATGTTTGTAAGTAATTCTAAGAGATAAGAGATAAGCTAGCATGTGCCAATTAAAGCAAGAAATATATAGATAACTACTAAATATATCGAACAAAAGTAAATTAAGTAATTTAAAAATGATACCCAAACTGTCAACGACTAAATAATAATGGATTGTAAATACCTGACAAGTATTAAGTAAGTTTTCATTCAGCAAATTTCATACAAAATATGTCAAAAATAAAGTATATCTTTTGATTGCGTTGCTTCAGATTTTAATTTTTTATCCAAAGGATTTGGAGACGTGGATATTCGATGTTAATTTCACCTAATTACATGCGTTCATGTGTAAAGGACAGACAGACAGACAGTCGTACAACAAAATGGCCCTATATAAAAAAACTTACGTATTGATCAGAGCTTAATGTGCATTATTTTAACGAAATATAAAGTATCTACGTAGTACTTTTTGAAAAAATTACTCCTGGCATAAATAATCGCGAGCGTTAAAATTCAACTCAATCGGTTAGAAAGTTAACAGTGTGAAACAACGCAAAGTGAATTCGCCTAAAAGCCGTCCACAAAGAACTGAATTGAATTGGAATCTCTATAAAGTTGATTTACCCTTCTGATTCAAAAAGTGTTTTAAAAAACATGATTCTACATTTACATTCTAAAAACTGAGTTTTTATATAGAACTAAATGGACTGAAACTGAATTTAAATGGAAAGCGGAGAACGGAGTGTTTTGACACTAAGTTCTAATTGCATACCCTGGTACGTATGGGATATAGCTTGAGATATAAAAATAGTTCAATATATATGTAATTGACCCTAAATAACAAAATTTTGATAATTATAAATGTATTATTTTTAAGTATTAGCAACAGTGTAGAGAATTATACTAATTCCTACTGTAAAACTTTTATTTCAGTTTATTTAAGGAGTATTTGCTTTGAATATAATAAGATATAACACTTATATCGAAAAGCTGCTATTTTCGTTCTATTTATATCTAGATTCCGGATTCCACGACTATAACAGTACACAAATAAGATTCATTCATTATCTGTAATCTTTAACAAGACTTCATTCTTGGTGTTATTAGCTCTATTAATGTGTGCTTTGTTTTTGGGGTACTTCAAAAGGAAAAACGAAACCGTTATAGGATGACTTTGTTGTCCGTCTGTCTGTCTGTCTATATATCTGTCTGTCAGCCTGTCAAGAACATCTCCCCAAAATCACTTAGAGGAATCAAGCTAAAATTAATATCAAATATCTAAAAAAACGAGTGAATATGACCGTAAATTTAAGTCAATTGACCTATAATCATGAAATGGCACGGAACCCTCAGTGCGCGAGTACTACTCGCACTTTACTGATATTATTTTATAGTCTTGTTTACCTATAAAGCAGTTTATTGTGTGATATCCTTATTTTCACGTCAACATACAAACAAAAAATGTGCCGATATAAATCACAATGTTGTGTGGGGGTAGAAATCGCAAGCCAGCATATTTTTTATTTTTAATAACAATTTGTATATAAAAATAACTTTTAACTAAAAAAACAATTATAAACTAAATGCGAAGAAGTGAATGCATTGGAAGTAATTAAAATAATTAAAAGATATTTACCGTATTTTGACATGATATATAATTGTTAGATTTATATATTCTTATATATTCAGTCCTACTTTATACCTACTGCGAGATAGACTTCCGCATCGAGTCTTCTGTACACTAGTAGAATCACTTCAAATTAGGATAAATAGAGAGAATAGCTCGGTCAGTGGAGGTGAGCGTTATTGCCCATTTCAGACGCTACTTAAATCTACAATTGGGTTCACAAAACCCAGACATTACTCTGAACTCCTCACCCTACATTACGATGATACTTAGTAGTTTCGTCCCATTTCTTTCTAAATTTCATGATTCTAGGTCAATAGAAAGTAATCAGTAGTTTTAATTATTGATTTTGCTGCGAATGTCAAAATATATACATATACACAAACTGACGGATAACATAGTGATCCTATAAGGTTTTCGGTATTTTTAAGGCATGGTGCCCTTAAAAACGTGGTTATAACTTATTTGCCACTCGTAACAATTGATGTTGTTTGGCAGGCCTGAGATTGAAATGCTAAAATTAATAGGAGCTCATAATATACAAGTATTTCATACATTTCGGTTTTTTGTTAAGTATGTGTATGTTTGTAACGTTACTTATAAATCTGCTTATATAGAATCAAAAGCATTTAAAATAACCTAAGAATTCTTGTTATTGCTTTGACAGCTTAATATCCTTGCTTATGGCTTCATATGATAGGTTTATGCGTAGCTTTATTGCTACCTATCTACTTGCGAGTGCACCTACTCGTTGTTGTGAAAAGAATATGACCAGCGATGGGGCACCTCTAAAACCTATTAATTCATATTTATTACCCACGCATTTATGAAACATCAAAAGTTTACGAGAAGGTAGAAAGGCTGCAGGCATATTCTAACGTCTTTCTTTATGAGTCACCTTAAATAAAGATTTAATTACACAGGAAGATTTATAGAGACAGCTAATGAAAATGAGGATGCGGCTATAAGTCTTTAATTACAATTTTTATGAAACATAGTAAATTATAATCTATTAATTAAGCTTTAGCATATAAAGATATTGAGACATCGTTTATTTCAAAACACATTTTTTTATTTATAATCTGAAAATTTAAAATTATCCAGTTCAACACTTTTTGACCTACATCTGTACTTACGAAGAAAAATACACTCGTTTCAGCCTTCATAATGTAACAATAGTGGAGCATTTCTTTTCTCGCGTTCTAAACAAAAAATCTTCATACAAAATCCATGGCACAGCAAAAATACGGATAAAAAACCTGTGTTGTGCTTGTGTTTAAACCACACATAAGAAATGGGCATAATTTTAATATAAACGTTCCCCCGAATTGGCAATAAAATTTATTATGTACACTAACTACATATTTTATCCTGCATATAGCAGGTTAGAAGACTTAGTGGTGAAACACTTTGACACCACTTTAATTTATTCAATTTCTCACTTTGTCTTATCTGAACGGGAAAATAACAATTATTTATTTATACTAGCGGAGATCGAATTCAGAACCATTTTGTTTAGAATATTAAATGTCAAATTCTAAATGCATCGTGTACTTTTATACTTCTGCTTAAAATTGAATATGACGAAGATCCATGTCCAGAGTTGTTGTTAAAAATAATGACGTCAGCATTGCTGGCGTCATTAATGTCACAATTTTCCATTACAAGTAAAACTCGCAAATATTTCGTATAGACCTTTATTTATTACAATAAAGACGTCTACTGTTTACGATTGCTTGAGTCCGAATGCCCCGTGTAACAATATTCACTCTTATTTATAATAGTACCCCCACTATGAGTTTCTACAAAATCTGGCTTTAGTCAATTGCTTGTCTATAAATCTTTTAACAAATATTAATCATAATAATAATTTTAATTATATCAACTTATTTAGTTATATTAATAATCATTTTAGCAAATAATTATAATTTAACATTCATTCAATTCACATACATTCATTCAATAATAATTTATTTATTTATAAATTGTCGTCACGCCGTTATATATATAATAATACTTTTCTTTTATAAATGACGATATATGTCGTTTACAATAATTGTGAAATGTAGAACAATTGAAATTTAGACTAAAATATACGGTCCAAGAGTCCAAGTGTTAATATGTAAATCACAATTCGAAAGTTTAAGTTGTTACTGTAGTACTTTTACTATTAGCGTATGGCCTTTCGAGATATTTGCTTAGGATTTCAAGTGATGTTTTTATTGCAGGTGGGGGGCGGAGAGCGCGAGGCGCGCGGCGTGGGGTGATGCCGGTGCGCAAGGGGCTGCTCGCGCCCCAGAACACCTTCCTCGATACTATCGCAACACGCTTCGATGGCACACGTGAGTGGGATTATCTCTAAAAGACGTAAAAAGAATGCTTGATTTGTTTATAACGATCAATTTAACAGTAGAGCTGTTTGTGGATGTCTCGTATATTTGCGGGGTAGCTAGTGATTACCCACACTATATTCTATATTATCATCACCCATTTTTAATATAGTGAATAAGAAGCTGATAAGACTTATGTGTGTCGTGATTTAAAATAATTGGGACATCTTTTCACTATGTACTTATAGAAGAAAACTGTCATATACTCGTAGTATGCTCTCTTATAGGTATGCTTATGATAATAATGATAGCCGTAAGTGAAAACTATTATTCTAAATGTCAGTAATGTGAAATATATGACAATAACTTTAGAAATATAATATGTAGTAGGTATTCAAAATTGCTTTTAAAACTGGATTCTGAGACGAGACTTGATTTCTGAGAGAATAACGATAAGCACTAAAGAAAAATAAATTAAAATGAACTCCTCAACGTGAGCGAGTCCGAGTATTGATTTGAAATGGAAGTAATAGGGCTTATTACAGATCTAATATCACTCAAGACATCTGTGAGCATTATAATTGACTGACCTACAAGTTGGAGAACTATTCTATTCTTTGAGCAATGAAATTATTTTCTAAAGAAAAGGAAATATAAAAGGATATTTAGTAGTTTTAGAAAAATAATTTTTTTTTGAAGTTATGTCAATAAAATACTATTTAAAAATATTATTTTCTTTGATCTTCACATATTATCTCCTGTGGATAGAGACGCTATAGAAGAAAACTAATTTATTTTCTATTTCTCACCGTATTAATTATATAAAAGACTTTATTTATATAATTTTATATATTATACTTACTTTTATATATAATTTTATTTCATCGTTTTTAAAAAAGGTTTCTATAATTAGTAAATATATATATATATATATATATATATATATATATATATATATATATATATATATATATATATATATCAATTTATAATTATATTGTGTTTTATAATAAATAAGTATTCATATAATGTAAAGGGTTCCCAGGATGTAGGGATGACTGCAAATTTGGCGTCTTTTTGTCCTGGGACGTTTTGCCGCCGTGGCTTTTTCGTGTTTATTATCCGATAACCTTGCCACTAATAGTCTATGCCTTTGTCACTTTTGTTTGGGGAGTATTGTTGTTTGATGTTCATTTCGCCATAGAGAAGATGACAACTGAGCAACGTTGGATACATTGCTACGTTGTGAGTTTTATGAAAACACTGAAAGTCCCACGGTAACCGTTTATTAATTATATGTGATACTCGAACATAACGCCATCACCAAGCTTTAGTCCACAGTTTGTAAATTAATTCTTACAGTTTGTAAATTAATTAATTAATAATAACGCACGACGTATGGTGTGGATTAACTTAATTGGTGTGCTCCGAGCAGGAAAATTGATCAGCCTATACTTTCTTGAAAATGATTAAGGAGCTACCGTTACCATACCGTTATCGTATTAGAAAAATATGCTTTCTGATTGGTGTTTCCCAGAACATTGATTTTTTATGATAATGCAAAATGTTTATATTAAATCATTTTCGTTATGTCATATTTTTATTTCCTATACAATAAAAAAATGGCATTCAAAGTGCAAACACATTTTTTTAATTTTTTTTATTTTATATAGTTATTTATGAAATTGCATCCCAACTGTAGAAAACGGAAGGCGTATCAAGCAGAGAAAACTCAGGTAAAAATATCCTATGAAGTAACCAAAAACATTGATAAGCAGTAAAAATATATAGGTAATATTGGGAAATGTAATTTTAAAAACATATTCATCGAAAATCATGTTTGTAGTTGTTTGTCAACAATGATTTTCAATGCATACTTGCAAAAAAGGAAAATCGTGTTTTCCATTTTATGAAATTCATTGCTTTTCAAATCAACGACTGCATTATTTTTTCTAATATTGAGCGATTGTTTTTGGTCTATTATGTCAGAGCTGTTCGTTCATTTATTTGAAAGTTATTATTCATTCACTTATTAAGTAATTAAATAATGTAAATTTAATAGTGTCGTATAATATTTAATTTCAATTTATAGCAATACTTTCTGATATTAGCGAATTCGACCAAATAAACTCTCCAGTTTCATAATATTAGTAATAATCTTGTATAGATAAGATTGATTGAGTTTTCGCTGGATCTTCTCAGCAGAACCTGACTTCCGAGCCGGTAGTAGCTTCCTGTAGGATGGACACTACTGATACTTCAATGTAAATTGACGATTTAAAAATGCTTGTAATGGCCTAATTAAATAAAAAATGTTATCAAAACATTTTTGGGTTTTGTGATATATTTTTGTCATATTTTGCCTACTGCTTTCTCTACTTCTATTAAAGTTATATATCTCATTATACTCTATTATAACCCTGTATATGTATATAAATTACATTTATAAACATATACTAATAACCCTGTTATAAGTAATTCGACATACTCCCATAAAGGGGATATAGATGATGTCCTTGCAAACTAATTTAGTCTTATAATACCTTAGGCGCAAATGCACCCGTCCTGAGATTTCAGATACTAGATTCAGGTATCCATCGAGATCAGGTCTACAATAATCACTGGTATCAGATAGAGCTCTTTTGGTAGAGCCAGTGATTGTAGAAGCTATTGTCATACAGATACATGAATTGGTAGTTTCGTTGAATGTTATTTGATTTTAGTATGGTTTCTCGCCCAAAAGGATCTAAACACAACTTTCACTGTCTACTTTCAAAGTGGTGCCAATATGTGTATGTAACTGAAACACATAATAAAATAGAATAAAAATCTTGGTCTCGTCAAAAATTTTAATTTGTTTAAAAACATTGACATAAAAACCTAAATCTTAACCAGTCAAAGTTATGCTTATCCAACTACATTCGTATTATGCTGTTTTGAAACTGATTTACGTATTAAACGTTCTAAAATAGACACGTTTCAGTAACATGTAAAACACAGGATGCTGTATTTATTAGTGTATAAAATAATATATTTAAAGTACATATTGATTTAGCTTAAAGATAACACTGCAGGGGATCACACATTAGCGATATAGTAGATGACGCTATAATTGCAGATACGTGGTGGGTTTGATCCCCACTAGAGATATTGATATATTTTATTAAATTTCCTGTCCCATGGTCTGAGATTAAGTATCTATTCGGAAAAAAAATTTGCCTATATTTTATAAGCACATGTTATGATTGGCGAAAGAGACGTGTTATAATTTCACCCTGCAGCGTACCATGAGAGAAGCCCATTGTCCAGCAGTGTGTAGATACAGGCTGATGATAATTAATTGAATTAAAATTAATTATTAATTTTATAAATTAATATAAATTTACCTAGATATACATTATACATATCTAAAATAGATACTATATATATGGAAAATGGATACGAAACGAGTATTGCTCCGGTAACAGAATAAACGATACCTTAGCTGCATTGATGAGATGGCAAATCTTCAGCATAGCTGCACATTTAACTGAACATGGGCAAAATGTTGGAGTTACAGAAAAATAATAAAAGAAAAATGAATGCTGTGATGCGCGGAGTCGTTTTAACTGACCGAATCCGCAATAAAATAAAGGGAGTGCTTCAAAATTGTATGAACAAAATTTTAATTTAGGAATTCTTGCAACACTTTGTCTTTTTTTAATCCTCATTACTTCAGTTTGAATTATATCTAGATGAACAAAATTTGGTGAATATGATGTCAATTTTTTTTGTATGTGAGGAGAATATTGCTGTTAGCTCTATTGGCTTTACAGTGACACTGGGTGAGTATGGAAGAGGATACTCAGTCCGTAAGAAAAGTCAGCACCATGGGGCTGCTTGTGAGTTGTTGGCTGCAAGGGCGTCTCCTGTGGGTCTCGCGGCTTGCGGCTCTCGAGCGTGCTGGGAATATATGAATGAAAATAATTCGTTTCTTCGAGTGGGGTTCGAACTATAGCTATGCTATAACCATCACAATAGCAGTCTGACACATTCCCAATGAGCCACCATGGTCTCTAATATGATTTCAATAGCAGACTTATTAAATACTATTAGATGCCTATTAGATATCAACTTGTTTACCGATTTCTATATACCTATTAACAAACAGCAATCAAAAATTTCCAACAACTTTCACTAAGTATACTTTCTCTTATATTTTATACTTTAGTTTAACTATTGTTGTTCTACATTAGGTGTTCAAGACCTTGATTTTTTTATGTAGGGATAACGGATAATATTTATCATTTCGATCATTTTTATTATAGGAACATATCATTATTTCTTATAGTTCAGCTCCTATAGCAGCATTAGGACTTATACATCAGGTGTATCTTCAAAATCAATTATAACTTAAATCCTGCCCAGATCAGCTACACAACAAAAATTTGTTTCTTTTATGAACATCAAAATTCATAAGTTATTTCCAAATGTCCTAGAAAACAGAAATTTGTTATGTGAGATAGTGTAGCATATATACAAAATTATCGCTTTAACTACGGGACGGAAGCTTGTATGAGAGTTCCGCTCTTGGGTATATCCATCCATACACGACATTTTCTTTCCATTGCGAGAGAACGCTTCTAACGATAAGATAGCCTTTTGTGTGTCTTATTTCTTTTTATCCTTATATAATGCTTTTGTGCAGTCGAATGTTTTCAATTCTATATACATATATATTTCTATATACATATATATACATACATTTTATCTAAGGTAAAGATTATTATGAAGTAAAGGTTTGTAAACATATCATGAAAGGCGTAGCACCAATCGCTTTAAAACGCAAACTCATGGACGTGTGCATTCTTCTCGTCCTCACATTTGGTGGCCAATCTTGGTCTTTGACCAATTCGCAGAGTTTCGCCTTCAGGATGTGTCAGAGAGGAATGAAGCGCAGAATGCTAGGCTTTAAATTCGTCGACCGCGTCAGAAATTCGACACTACGTTCCAGAACTCTTATTGCTGACGTCTCCCAAAAAGCTACAAAATTGGAACGCGACTGACTGTGAAAAATGGAAAGGAGGTAGAGAGGCCTCTGCCATGCAGTAGGACAGTACAGGCTTATAATAAAATATATGAGGGCTTGTATATATAGTTATGGTGTGTAAAGTCTTTACATAAAATCTAATATATTTTGAACCATCATATTGGCATTTTAGGTGAAAACTTTTTCGTTGACCAAATAGGTTATTTTTTTGTTTGAGCTGCCCCATAAAAAATTCTGATATACTCGTATGTATTTATCAAATACCATTCATAGTAATTATAGATATATTTTCAAAAGAGAATAATTAATGAATATTGAAAGTTACTTCTTGCACTTGCAAATAGATACAGTTATTACAAGAAAGAATAATAGCATCATTAAAATTGACTTCTAATTAAAATTATTAAGTTCAATCGAGATACCTCAATGGAAAGGTGTTTCAAGTTAACACATATTCAAAGGAAATTATCTTATAAATATTCTTAGCTAACTTGAAGCGGGATCAATAAATAAATATATCTTTATAAATGAAAGTTTATTCTCGAGTATAAAATAATGAATAAAGTATAAACAAATTAAAATTATAACCCCTGATTAACAACAAACATTGTTTTATTTAAGAACATTCTTTTTAAGTTTCACGGCACTTCTATACAACAACTGTTCTACCTATGTGGCTACAGTTCTGATATAGACTTGTATGAAATTATGCAATGACACGCGCACGTCCCACCCAATACTACGAAGTAGACAAGCCTGAGACGTGCAGCGTAATAAAACAAAATGAATACGTTAAACATCTTAGGGAAATGCATCATCTCATTGAAGTAATTTGATTGCATGTATCAAACGCAATCGGCGCCAGTTTCAATTAACGGCCTGTTATTTTGATGCTACCGGCGCAATGACCGTACCGTCTGGATTTAGCATTTACTAACATTCACCAAAGAGCAATTCTAACCACGCTTAGTATTTAGTTTTTGACAACACTAGGTTTATGTTAGTACCCACCCAGTGGTTAACGTTAATACCCAGTTAGATAAACAATAAATTAGTGACGCTTCATACTTTGTCCTGCATATAGCAGGATGGACATGGAGGGTCAGGTATAATAGTCTCTTACGATCAATATATACAAATAATATTGATCGTAAGAAACTATAATATATATATATATATATATATATATATATATATATATATATATATATATATATATATATATATATATATATATATATATATATATATAATCGTTACTTATGACAAAACGAGTTTTCCATAATCACACTTTACTTGCTTAATTATTTTTATATAAAAAGTTTATTCTTAGCCTAGTGTCGAGACACTCCGTTCTCCAAAAGAACACTTTATAATTCACTCTCCAGACTTGTACAATCATCGCTTCGTTCAATTCCACTGCACCACGATGGCATACTTGGACAAAATTTTAAGCTTACAATAAATAATATATACTTTTTTCATGCATATTTATAAAAGCATAGCCCAAGTGTTTAATCTGCATGCTAGCCTGTTATGATTATGGTACATAATATTTGTAACTCGTATTGATTGAAATTGTCAATATAGTAAAGTGCTGCGAGCGTTTGATTTAAAAGTGACAACAACATTTCGTAGCAGGTCTATATTTTACAGCTATATTTATAAAATCTGAAATTGAACGGCAAATTTATAAGCACCTTTTAAATAGAGAAGGGTATATAAGTGTTCTTCGGTAATCAAATGCATTAAGATATTGCGTTAAATTTTAAAAAAGTATTTCTTTTTAAATGATTATATTTTATATGTTTTCTAAAAAGTATTTTTATGTCTTTAGTAGGAATAATTTAGTAGGAATAGTATTTATTAATAACAATTATTAAAAACTATCTCTTCTAAGCTACTAAATCATTTTAGTTTTATATAAGAATATTATGGTTTTAGCATTATTTAAACGTAAGAGTGATGTGCATATTGAATAAATAATGACATAAAGAATCGATATTACCTGAGAACGACGAAGTTTATTCGAGCTTACATCACTCACACTTTAGACCTACTGCAGAAAATGTTACGACCGTATATTATTATTTTAGTTTTTCTCTAGTTTTCTCTATCACAGTACTGAATGTATACAAATTTCAATGTAACAATATACGTATTCTATTCACAGCGCTACTCCTCTTAGATTAACAGGTAGATATATAAAATATATTTACGGTACGATCAAATTGATATTGGAAATTTGCATAAAAATCATACTTGTTTTGGCATTTTTGTTGTGGTAAATTAAAATTTCCCCCCTATAACAGAACTGAAAGAATAGAACAGAGTGTGATAACACAAAATTTTCTCCGCTTACATCTCACAAGATGGCCATATATATAAACCTATGTTATATCTAATTTAAACGTTAGTTCAGGCTGTCGCTTCGTAGCGCAGCGCTACATCGTCTGACTGTAGACGCGACGATTGAGGATTCGATTCCCATTCAGAGAAATTAATCATTTTTATATCCTCGCTCTGGAAGACAGACAAAGAGCGGCGTTGAGACCGACACTTGACACGCAATGTCTCGAAAACGGAGTGTTTCAACATAAGGTTCCCGTACCCTGCTGTATGCGGGATATAGCGTGAAAATATTTTCAAATTCAAATTGAAATAATTTTATTTAAAATAAGAATACAAGATTCATTTTTTGAACGTCAAAAGCATTACCACCGGTTCACTGAAGTTAATGCCTCAGACCTGTTAAGAAACGGCGGAAGAAACTCAGCGGGACTTTTTTTATACGGTCATTGGAATTTTA
Source organism: Dione juno (assembly GCA_037127375.1). Classification (NCBI taxonomy): domain Eukaryota; kingdom Metazoa; phylum Arthropoda; class Insecta; order Lepidoptera; family Nymphalidae; genus Dione; species Dione juno. Next base: position 7,954,070 of record JAXRJS010000041.1, on the reverse strand, counting down.
CAATTATTGATTTTTGACTGACTGAAATAGACTGGAGCGAGCATTTCATTCCCAAGGAGTGTTGTCATTTAAAAAATCATTAATTAATTAATAAACTTTTAACACACAAACGGCTATTAACAATTCTTTAAAATTGTGTTAAAAGATTTTATTATAAAAGTAAGATTACATTGATTAAAAAATTGAATATTTTAAATAAATTAAAATATTCGAAGATTTCACTTAAAGTTACTTAAAAAATTTAATCACGTCAGACTATCATTTATACAAACACATCAAACTGAATGAATACACTTTATTCCACAGAGTGCGGACATTATTTGAGCACTCTCGAAAATTTATTGTTTTTAGGAAATAAGAATTTTTCAGTTCATGGACTCAACTGCACTTTTATTTTATGGTTATAAGGTCTGAATAACAAATAATTTAATGTAGTTGAAGCAAGCAAGTACATGCGGTTGTGGTTTCGAATCCCAGTTAGGGTCAAAGTGGAGAATGTAGATTGTAGTGTATTAACACTAGATGTCTTGAGTCAGACATAATATCTCACGGACTTCGCAGTTGCAAAACTGACAAAAGCGCCTTCTTTATACATACATTTATTATTGAATATAAAACTTCAAGCAGATTCTGACGATATGAATATTTTTAAACACTGCAAAGTTATTCCTTTTATTAATGCAATTAGATATTTAACATTAAAAGAAAATTAATTCTATTGTAATTTACATAAATAAATATCTCATAATATTAAAATAAATATCTCACTATGACGCAAAATTGATCAGTTACTTTGTCTGCAAATTATAGACAAGTATGGTAGTGCAACAGGGCATACAAAATTACTCACTTAATAAATAATCTAGATTATAATTTAAAAATAAAAATTACTAAGAAATAAATTATATAATAAATAATATTATGTAAACGCACAACAGTAAAGGATAGGACGAATAGTTTTTGTAGTGTCACATTATTATTAAATAATAATATGTGATAACAAATTATAAAAAAGGGATGTAAAATAAAAAAAAATATTTAAACAATATATCTACTTTAAAAATGTTAATTATTAACTTCTAAGATAATAATACTATAGATATTATTAATTATTATCGTGTTACTCTGACACTCTGATTTAAAATAATTGCAATCAAATTTAGCATGAATGTCTCATTATTATTTTTTCATTTTATTACCTAATGTAAAAATATGAATAATTTGAGTAGTGTCGATACCTCTCAAATTAATCAGTCCATTAACAGTTTATAAAAACACAACTGTGATGTATGTGTATTTATTATTATACTAGCTGTCAACTTCGTCTAAGTGGGAAAGTAAATGGAAGTTTCAACCAATTCAATAAAATTGGTTTTTTGTAGCAGTGTCGTTTCGTAATAGATATAACTTTTTAATTTATAAACCGATTAAAATAAAACAATCAACTTAATATTTTAGGAAATAGTTGGTTTTGAAAAATTCAATTATAATAAATATAATTCATAATTTTATGTATATTTCAACTCTGTTATAATTTTTTTTATTCCATATTCTTTTATATAAATACATATCAATTTGCTATTTCCGTGAATTTTCGTTTACTCTAATTTTAGTAAACTAAATTTGGTATGTGTAATGCGGCCCTTTGAAAATATAATTTGCAGTCCATGAACTGTCGTACAGATTTATGGAGCAGATGTTCAAAAGAACATCAAAAAGTTTGTTCGAGCAGTAAAATAAACACTGGAAAACGAACGAAATACATTATTTATCGTCAAACTAATGAAAAACATACTTTTAATAGAAGTATACATAAATTGTAGCACAAAGTGCACATCTGTCACATCATCGTAAGACGTTAAGAGATCTTGATTTTTCTTTGAAAGGCAAAATTCTTCGTGACATGATTTATAAGTAAAAAGTACCTACATATTTGACACTGAAAATATACTGTACTTATTTGGCAAAGTGAGGACGCTCATTTCTCATAGCATATAACGTAAGGCACATTTCGTTTAGTTAAAAGCTTTGTATTTTGAATATTACTGGTTATTACAAAAAATTGTTTTAATCAATTTTAAAATTATTACTGTTGATTGGCGAAGTTTTCGAATAGTTTGCCAGCATTTTGCGGTCTGTTAATGAAAATTAGTTTGGGATATTTGCTAAACAGTTCGAAGGTACTGAAGTTCTAAACAAGCAACTTAACAGCAAATATATGACTTTATATATTTGAATATATTATGTATTAATTCTTTTAGATTGAATATATTTATTTTGAACCTTTTCCTCCTTGTGATAAGCTAGTAGTAAGCAGAAAGCATTTTGACGGAAAACACAAAGGCGATTCTTTTGGCGAAAGCTTAGGAAATTAAATGAAAACAAGAATTAAAAGAAAGTTATGTCATATTCATATTTTTAAACATTATTTCGATAAATGTATAATAAAGCAATTATCCAGAAAATTTAATATATCTGTATAATCTGATGTGGATATAAAAAAAAAATACTCATAAAATTCAAAATGCAGCAATCAGAACGACGAGATAGTACCGCACTCACGATATTAAATTTGGCTATTAAAATATTTCTTATCCATTGTTTATAATGGTTACTTAAAGCAGTGTATAAACTTAAAAAATATATATATTTCCTGCAGTATCCTGCATATAGTAGGATTGAACAGAAACAGAACATTGCACAGAAAACCTAGAGTGACCCGCTTCTCCGCTGTTTGTTCGAATTCGACATTTTGCGTGCTGAGTGGCGGAACTCAGCTCAACTCAACGGACTTTTAAGCTCCGCCACTCAGTAAAAGTAACAGTACAGTTTTTTCCTGAAGTGGGAATCAAACTTATGTTTACAGTCAGGAACGTCTGTCCCATTGCGAGATGGGATGGCCGCTTTATTTATAGTATATAATTTTTATAAATATAAAAAATGTGTACACGCAATACTTTATTCACTGCTTTCCTTAAATAAGTTTAATAATTTTAACAGCAAACTGACGATATTTTTTCACTCGTTGTTACGTCAATTCAGAAATAAGATTGAATATGGGCTCAAATTTCAGTAAAATGGAACGCTATAGGTGAACGAACTCTCGCCATGACACCTGCTCTCATTAATTTTGTCTTTCACTGGTAGAATTTTTTGCGATATCATGAAAAAAAACATAAGAAATGATGATGTCTTTAAGATAAATTATTATATTAATCAACACAAATTAATAGTGATGTCTGAAGTTTATGCATATTTAATAAATAACATTGATAATGCTCATATAGATATATACATAGTTACTGTCAAATTAATTACAATTGAATATTTTAGTAATATAATTAGTGGCGCTCTCCACTGTATTTACGTACTTATTTACTTTAAGTTACGTTATATATTTCTGAAGTACAGAGATGAATATTTTGTGTTAAATACAGTGGGCGGCTAAAGAAGATGAAGCAAAGCAACTAAGAGTAATCAAAACTTACCCTCAACTCTGCTACTATTGCGTTACTGAAATTGCTTCATAGGTTTTATTTTATAAATATTCCTCGTATATTGTATAATAATAAGGAAATGCGAAAATAAAATATCTGGAATTTCGCAAGAAAGAGGAAACCGGAATATTGTAGAACCTGCTTCTCTCTGCCGGGTAGGCAGAGGTAGTATATTTAGGTCAAAACGTGTGTTAAAATCTTAGAATAGTTATACGTTTAAGGATATCAAACTGTAACTGAAATAAAACAATAAGTTTATAACAGTTGTCGGATAGAACACGATTGTTTCGAACTATTACGTTTCATTCTCTAATTGAATTTCCATTTAGTATCGACTACCTCAATATCAAATATAAAATGAATGTCTTTAAGCAATATAACGCCCGTGAAGAGGTATTTTAATATTATCTTGGCTGTGCCTGCCAATACCAGAGATATGGAGACAGATTAAATAATGCGTGTTTGTAAGTTACAAAGTTTTTTCTTAAAAACGAGAATGTAGCATTTCAAATAAATAAACATATTTAATAAAATCTTTTTTTTTTCACAATTTATCAACACTACGTCTAAAGCACGGACTTTTTTGAGATGTTCAAACAACATTTGAGTCTTAAAATTTACTTTAGTAAACATATAAATTGTTTATCGTTGTGTAAATCGCCATGTCTTCTTCTTTTACCTGGCATTTATCTCATTTATTACCAGGGTTTGCCTTCCTACTTAAATTGTAGAGGAGTTTATTTATTTTATACGCTGTATACGTAATACGTTAGTTTAGAATAGTTTTATTTCGAACGAAAATAAAATAGAAGAATGGCAATTATCGGAAATAACGTACAAAATGCGCCACTTTTTATTGCTGTGATTTATCACTGTAGTTACCTACTGTATTATTTTAGACTTTTCAACATTGGTTATTGGCATACGAAATCTATTAAATATTACTACATTAAAACCTTAACAAAAATCTCATCCAAAGTCTTATTTATATTAAAATACTAGCTACTACAGCTAGGGTGATCACATTGAAATAACAAAGATGCATTTCACAGTTGATGTTGACACGGATCGCAAATGAAAGGATTTGTCCCTTAAGGATCACAAGCACAAGAAGCGTGAGGCCAGCAAAAAAATTACACATCATAACCAGTAACTTTCAGGGCTTAAATCAGGAAAAAAGTTTGTCTTCGACCCTTTAAAAAAATATACAAGTTTTATTTATTCTCCACTATTTTCAACAAATAACGCTTTTGTAAGTTGTCGTTTTCTATCTGTATACTGTATACTATTCTTTTTTAATTTAAATATTATACCTTATTTTATTTAATCTTGATAGATTTCCAGTAGTGTAGTAAATAATAATAATAATAACTAACAAAAAATATCTAAGTCATTTTCAAACATAAAATGGAAGATACCAGATTGAGACCACCAGCCACACAATTATAATACAATGTGTTTAACTCTTTTAAAGTAAGAGTTACGCACTACGGGACATGCATTATTCATGCTGATAAAACTAACTTGTGTGGGTCGACTGGTCCTTTCAGCATTTTAACTCAAGTCTTTTGATAAATGAAGACGGTTCAGCCGACCGAAACGAAAACGCTGAGTGATTACACAGTTTTACGTGTATACCCTCATTAGTTTTAGTTCACCTCGGTATTGTTTTACTTGACGCTTATATTTATAACACAACCTTAAGGTTTTAATGGCAGAGATTAATTCTAGATGTCGCCGAAGCGCAGTGGGTTGTGGTCCCCAATTGAGAAATTCATAAAAAAAAATTCCGCCTTGGTAACCACCAAACATGCAATATATCGAATTTGGACGGAAAGATAGGAACGGAGTCTATTAAGTATATGGATTATATTATAAGCGACTATGAATGATTAGGTACAGTGTATTGCACTGAGTTTATTCGCAATATTACTAAGAAAGAAGAAAAATAGGTCCTTCCTTCTTCTTCTTCTGCCTTCAGGGCCTGCTTTCCTACTTAATCGACTCCACTTTCCACGATCTTGAGCATCCTCAGTGGTTAGTCCATTGACTCTCATGTCCTATGTTACGACATCCAGCCATCGCTTCCTTGGGCGTCCGGGGGGTCTTAATCCAGGGATAGACATATCAAGGCATTTTCTTCCGACGTAGTTCTTAGGTCGGCGCAAAACGTGGCCATCCGCTACGTCACAGACCCCAAGACTACCTCGAATAAATGTGTTGCGTATGCGGTTAGCCCGAGTAACGGCACACATCCACCTCAGCATCTTCATCTCCGTGACTTGAAGCTCTTGTAAATGAGCCCCTTGACTTTGGACGGTATTCTGCAATTGCAGACCACACCAGTGACCTCCCGCCATTTGGCCCAAGCAGCGCTAACGCGGGCGTGGACATCGTAGTCGATGCCTCCAGACTCTTGCATAATGGATCCAAGGTCCGTCCATCATTGCCATATTATATATCTATTTAGGTTTGATGTTATGAAAATCGAAACTTAACAATAATACAGTAACACCAAATTAGAAAATTTAACAGTTCAAAACAACACGATTATGAACGCAGACTTATTGTTTAAAACCTTAATTAAAAACAATCTACATAAATATAAGGAAACACATAACGAGCGATACGCTTGCGACTCTTCGAGCAATAAATTTATTACCAATTATGTTCTTATAAAATGATAAATTCTCGTTTTTCTTCTAATATTAAATGCATATAAACATTTATTTTGAATCACTATATCTATTAGAAGGTCTCTGTCATGAGGTATCTGTAAAGGTGCAAAGTAAATGTAAAGATGTTCAGATTTCATGGAATATTATTCCGTTTAGATTTAACGACGCGACGTTCTATGTATATATTTTATATTTAAAAGACGATACTATGTTTACCTTCATCAACTTAAAATATAAAATACCGAGGTACTGCTATTTCAGTAAGAGCTTTCACGGTCTACTTTCCGTCAGGGCCAGCTAGATGGATGGCACCTGCAGTGTCTTATCAAAAATTCATGTAAACTATAGTCAGTTAGCAGCAACTAAACAAACGATCTTTAGTAAAAGCTATTGAAACATTACAGTCGTGAAATGTCAAGAAATAAAATATTGTTACAAGATATTAAAAAAAAACTAATTCTCTTCAACTACTAAGCCTAATTAATTCGGTCTATTTTCCTTATTAGGTTCCTCTATTGACTTCGTATATAATTGTTTCTTTATATGCTTTAACTAGATTGTAATAACGATTAATTATTTTCAAAACTAGACATTTATAGATACCCTGCGTGTACATCAAACCCGGTATATATTTTTTGAGGCTGACAGAGAGAATTTAGTGGTAGAACAGTAGATTCTTTGTTTTTTGCCCGAATTCGGAACATACCATGATGGGTGCTGGAACTCAACACTGCGCTTTTCCTCATCAGAACGGTGAAATATACATCATCCCTTCCAGTCATCCTCCCACAGCCATCGTGTTGTATAGTCACTGGGCCACCGCGCAACAAACGCCTTAACCCTTATATATTGCCATTTGTAACACAATTATTCTGCAATAATTACTACGACGAACAAGGACTGTTAATCTGTAATCTTCAATTGATTATGTAGATTAACTTCGTCATCGCTATACGTCTATGAACTTCACTAGTGTACGTTGGGTCGCCGTAACCCTCATAATTAGTAGAACGTCTTGCTCACTCAACTCATCTCGAATAATTACTTATTTAGAATTACTAATTTAGAATATGTATTGACGTTTGTAACATTTAAAAATGTTAACGTTAACATAGAATTAAGATTTCAGTATATTTTTAATCAACATAGTTTCAATTATTAATACAGATGGCTGCTTGATAAACATAAAAACAGGAGTCTATTTCCAACAATTTTTACCCCAAATAGCATATAAAGATTTTTTTCTAAATATCATATTTGTGCAACAAAATAGTATGAATAATGTATTTCGTATGCATGTATGTTCGATTTAATCACGTAACTGGAAGCAGCCTCAATGTCGTAATTTAATTTACTTTTTTAGAAACATTGAAATTGATTGATATTTTCTCGGAAATAATTTAGTCCAATTATTTTTAAAATGTTCGCACTTTATTAACTTTTAATTGATACTAAATAAATGTTATTCTAACTACAATATTTTTATATAATATGTAATGAAACTCCTATAGACTAAACTTTATGGATCAAATAAAGAAATATATAAGTATATAATTTATAAAATTTGCTTATATTAAGATTCGTAAATATTTCATAACTAAACCCTTTTAACTAAAAAAAAATAAAGCAGACATAACAATTGAAAAGTAAGTACTGTAGAATCCCTGTACACTTTAAACTAAATTCCCATTAGCTCCGCTAGGAAAAGACTCCCAGTCTATTTCTTTAAAAAATATGTTGTCCGTTTACCATACTTTTGTAAAATCATTTAATTATGATCTATGTTATTTATCGTATAGTAAAACAGGGAGTTAAGTAACATTAATTTGGATTCAATTGGATTCCGCTATATATAACCAACTGCTTCTATAAAAAAATTTTAATTACACCCGATATTCAATATTCTAGGAGAGAGAGAGAGGAGGAGGAGGAGATTCTTCTATTCTATTTTTAAGATTTTGCTTGTGTAGGTTGTGCAATGTGCAAGCATATACAAAAAATGTAATAATAGTATAGAACATAAGGGATCGCCTTTATGAAATATTCCATCAGGTGAAGCTTGTGAGAGAGCAATTTAAACTTGCTCGGAGCCTCAAACTGTAACTCGAACATTAACATCTACGAACAAAAGCTAGATTGGGTTATGAAATTCAATTAGCCAGTAATTTAACGTTATATTCTGTTAAAACAACACGCATATATCGTTTAAGGGATCCGTATTTAGCTTAATTTGGCGAAATAATTGTATTAAATTATAGTGCTATATTATACAGCTGTTCTGGTTTCACTAATTATATTAATATACCTACTTGTACAGTGTATATATATATATATATATATATATATATATATATATATATATATATATATATATATATATATATATATATATATATATATATATATATATATATATATATATATATATATATATATATATATATATATATATATATATATATATATATATATATATATATATATATATATATATATATATATATATATATATATATATATATATATATATATATATATATATATATATATATATATATATATATATATGTATATATATGTATATATATATTTTTTATAACTACAATATAACTTATGGCGTAATATAACATTTAACATGGTGCTATAATTTACCAGATTGAGCAGGAAATTACTTTTTTAAATATAAGTCCATTTCTACTTACTTAATTGATCCACAAAATGAGCAACTGGTGCGAAACTAACCTCAAGTAGTCAAAGTCAACTTATTAAGATTTGGCACAGTAATTTACGTTTAAACATTTTAAAATGTCTGTTTAATGACAAATTTACAAATGGCTAGCTTTAAATTACTAAAAACAATTTTCAGAAATTGACTTCGTATATGTTCAATGTTTCTTAGAAAAAGTATGTAGATAAAATTTGAACATAACGTAATATTGACATACCGTTCTACTACAAATAACCAAATTCTATTCTTCTACACAGAATAATTAATTAATTCAATGGAATACCATTAATTCATAATGAGAAACGGTACCAGTGCATAATATTATATCTACAAAATATCTGTCTAATTTTTTTTACTTTGATTACAGATAGCAACTTTGTCCTGGGCAACGCGCAAGTACCAGCGTACCCTATCGTGTACTGCTCTGATGGGTTCTGTGAGCTGACGGGCTGGGCTCGGGCGCACATTATGCAAAAAGGATGCGCCTGTAAATTCCTACACGGGCCGGACACGAGAGAAGAGCACCGCCATGAAATTGACATAGCCCTTGATTCCAAACACGAACTAAAACTGGAACTCATATTTTACAAAAAGAATGGTAAGTTTAGAATTATTATTTCATAGTCTTGAAACTGGAAAAGTTGGTAGTAACTTTTCAAATATTTGTTCTAAATTTCCACTTAAACTTTTATGCAAACATCCGCTTGAGTTGAAACCTACTTTAAATCGGTAGCTAGAGTCGATGCGATACTTTCTTCAAACTCAGAGTTGCAAGTTCGTTGCAAAACGAATATATACGTGTAGTGGTAGTAGTTTAGTGGAATTATTCAAATGTCAATTATCAATCTTTGAATTAAATATGTAATTCAAAGACTGATAATATTGCATGATTTATTAATGTTTTTTTTATAAATAATGACATAATAATATATATACAAATCATATGCATATCTAAAACGCTACAAATATAAGTGGAAATGCTTATATATTATATAGATAGTATAAATTACCAATGCCGATCGATATGATTGAAAATCCGTGTTTCATCAACCTTCAGCTGCAAATAATAAGCAATATGTCTAAAACTATGTAATTCTACGCTCCGGGCGCCTAGATAATGTAGTCAAATAAAAAAAAATTATATTAAATTTACAATTTTTACATAAAATGTGTTTAAAAATATATTGATTTTTAAAAAGAATATTTAATAAATGATATTTTCTTAATAAACTCGTTTCTTAAAAAACTTCAAAATAAGAAACGTAACATAATAAAAGTTTGTTTACAATGGCGGGCTTATCTCTAAAAGAAATCTCTTCCAGCCAACCAGTAATACATAAAAATTACATAAATTACAAATTATATACTTGTAAATACAATAAATACATATAAACGAATTATAAAATTAATAAACGAAAAGACGATGACGAGACGAAAGACCATGAATTAAAACTGTAAGCTGTAAAGTATAAATCTATAGAGAATATAAAAGAATATTTTATTCTTAAACCCCGCGGTGCTTACAACGACACTGCCACTGCGCCAGCAGTGGCAGTGTCGTTGTAAATGCGGTTGTGGGTTCTATACCAACTCAGGGAAATTTATTATTTTACATTATTTTCACTCAACACGCAATGTCTCGAAAATCGAGCGCAAGCCTCTGAGTCTGAGAGTCAAAACAGTGAATTTCCTCTGCTTTCCCTGCTACATTGCGAGAAAAAGCTCGAAGCTCTTTTTTCAAAATAAATAAATAGACACATAGAAAATAATGTTTGAAAATAAGCTGATTTTATTTTATTCTATTTAAAGATTGATTCTAACGTTGTAACATTCGCCTGCGGCTGAACACTATTCGGTTGAGGCGATAATTAAATACTACCACGCGACCGCGTGCATAGAGCCTAGTAGTAGGTCATTTTATATTGATACTAATAATATACATAGGTACTGCGTTAAAGTACGGAATCACTTGTCACTCCGTTTTGTCTTTCTAAAAAATGTGCGAAAATATTTGGTACGGCCTAAACACCATAACTAAAGAACAGAAGTAATTTATTTTATTAAGGAACTATAATAATTTATTTTATTTATTTATTAGGATGTTAAAATTAAAAACATGATTTAATTAAAAGCTTTGCCGTATATTCATAAACAATGGCTTTTATAATTTTGCAGTAAGTCGTTCAAACCACAATCGTAAACAAAAACCAATATAGGGTTTACGATACCATTAAACAAAATTAAATTGCTTCAAGTACCTATCTATTTAGTCGTCTGTTGTCACAATACATTTACAGAACAACGTAGACGTATTAATTAAACTATTATTTTGTATGCTATATGTATATGTATTCTTAAAAAATTTTCTCTTCCTGAAAACCCTCTTAGAGAATACAAAATATTTTATGTGCCACATCATTCATCTCTTAGCAACCACAGGTAATTAATTGCCAAGAGATACTCCCCGGATTTTTGGTTGGAAAGCGATTGTTTAGTTGAACGCGTTAATTTCAAGAAATACTTATTCAATTTCAAGAAATCTTCATTTGCGTTGTTTAGTCCATTTATAGAATATAGAGCTATTGTTTAACACATTTAACCTGCTGGTTCATATATAAATCGTAATTATTTTCATTTGACCATGGTGAAACAATTGTAAGTTCTAACAAGCTAGTGTAGATATATAATAATAAAATAAAAACATTATGAAGACAATTTTAACGAATTTTTTTCAGTGCTTGCATTTATTAAAAATGAAGTGATTTAAGCAAGTAGATGTTACTCAATAACAAAGCACTACCTATAAGCACAGCCAACTAGAAACACCTATTTACTAGGTTATTTATAGAGGTAATAGCACTACTAAAACCAGAATAGCTTCGCACTCATTCAGGATCAATAAATATTTTACACATCACATACTGTAAATTATTACTTCGTAGCTTACTTGATTCAAATAAGAATATAGAGACGTCAGCTTATTCTAATCATTGCCACCACGATTAATAAAATTTTATTAAACGTAGTTTTTTTTCTTTCAAGGTCGCAGAATCCATAAAGTTGTTTATAATTTAATATTATAAGTAATTATTAGTACATAAAGGAGATATAGATACGGTTTTTCATTAGTAAGTCTCTGCTAGCAGATTGATTATCTAGATATCAAAATACATTTTTCATTTTAAAACTAAAATCAATGTTAAAATTTACTAGCATACTAGGCTACGCTTCAATTACTTAAAATATAAATGTAGCAAAAAAGATGACTGATGAGATTTTTGATTAAAAATTTGGATAATAAAAATAAAGGTATAACAAATATAAATATTCACAACGTAAAATTAGGATTTAATAGGACATACCGAATAACAACAAGTCAATACAATAGGTAAGAGATGGCGGAACTAAAAAAAAACAAAAGAAACTTTGCACAATTTTAATATCAGCTCCTGATTGAACTGCCATGATTTTGATATTTTATTTGAAAACAATATAAAACCTTTGAGGACATTCTTATTTTATCATCCAAACCAAAAATATTTCAGTTCTGTAGACGCCTAAACTAATAATTTTTAATCTATCAATGGCTTATACTTAATTTGTATACGACAGAAATTGATGTGACTTACATATATCGAAAGTGGCATCAATAGGATCATCTAAATTTTTTTTCAAGATATAGAGTAGATATTGGACAATACAGGCGAAAATTATAAGAACCCTTTAAACATACATAAATTCACTTGAGACACGTGGTGAATTCATGATATGCTTATGTTATGTCGCCTTGTCATAAGCGTGTACTATAAAAAATGGTAATACGCAAAAATAAACCGCTATCAATTAATACTACTCTATACTTTATGATAAATCAATATAAAATGTATAATCAAATTTATATATAAAAGGAAAATAAAGCAATGAAATTACAAGCAAAATATTACATATAAATACAATGGAAATTGCAGCATCAGCATTATTTTTTCATTATAATTTAAAAGTTGTTAAATTTAAACTAAGATATTCTTGAATTGGTACTACTTACTATTAAAGTAAATAATTAATAATATAAACTATTAGTCCAGTCATCATCGGAAAAACAATTACTCAATGGGGCCGTCCTGGCGCCGCGGCACAGCGTCTGACGATACGCCACGGATGTGAATTAGATTTCCACTCGGGGATAATGAATTATTTTCTTTTTCTTCGCTCTGGTAACAAGGTAAAGCGAGTCATAGAGTTCCACTGCCAAATACGAAATTTTCGAAATGTGGAAATCGGGAAACATGTATGTGACTGCTTATGTGCTATGTGCAGAAGAAACCTAGTATTAAGCGTGAAACTCAAAAAAAATAAATCTCAGAGAGAGATAGTCAGTGATCATTCGTAGTTAGTTTGCAGCATCAATAACAACTGTTTAAAACCAACATTTGAATAGTCACCATTTAAGTTATTTTTGTAAAACAATGTATTAGTTAAAAACATAGAAATAAAATTATTATTTACATTAAAAAAGAAAATGCCTGACATGTGCCCTTTTTAAAATATTCATTGTCAGTTCCATCTAATAAATTCAGAAATCGGGACATCGAAGCAAATTGACACCAAAATAGACGGATTGACAGACTTTGAGTAATGATGTGAGTCGTGATTGCCCAGAACCTCTCTTCATCTGTTTATTGTTTAGTTTATTAAGACATTTAAGATCTTTTTTATTATGATTTAATTATAAGCCTACATAACATGTGAAATTTATAATTTTAACAGGCACTCCGTTTTGGTGTTTGCTCGATATCGTTCCAATTAAAAATGAAAAACGAGAAGTGGTTTTGTTTCTCGCCTCATTCAAGGATATCACCAACACCAAGATGGCCGCCATGAACACTAATGAGGAGTTCGACAGCGGTAAGTGATTCTAAACGGTAATATTGAAATAAATGTAAAGAAAAATGTTATTTGAATAAAAACCTTTTAATGCTCTCCTTTGAGACCGTTCTGTACTTTTGAGATTTTCATCAGTGTTATAATTGTAATAACGTGTACTGAGCTACGAGCTCTAGTGCCATAGGTTTTATAACCATATAGCCCCCATAGACCCCAGTTCGTGGTAGCGAGTTACGCGCATCATGGCACGGTAAAGTTTGTTTACAGCGTTTTCTGGAATGTCATAGAATAACCTATTCAATGTTTCTAATTAATTATGGCAATGATGCCAAGTAGTATGTACAACTTGGTAGTTTGTTGTAGTTTTAGTAGAAATATGTCGTTGCTATATTTGTAGGTAGGTAAATTTACCTTTTTAGATCAAAACAACATGTAGACTTTTATTTCTAATACACTTCTATGGTTAATTATTCAGAATTATAGAAATTATTATTATGCAACTGTCGAGAAAATCAATATCGTGATCAAATCTCACAAGATTATTATCTGTTTTTAAAATTACAAGTAGATTATTTATTCCTAGTTTATTTCAAAATTACATAAATATTAAATATACTAATCTCGAAAATATATTTATCTGTAAATAAGATTAAATTGTTTCTTGTAGGCGGTTGATAACTTTAAATTAATAATGTCACCATGTGCAAAACATTTTATGGTGCAATCACTCTGTAGTATGATATTATTCTTAACAATTTGAAATTACGATTTTACGCATTAGATACGTTAATCGCAATCAAGTCCATTCACACATCCCTATGTAGAATCTCTTATACTACATTTATTATTCACTATCCAAAGACACGAACCAGTTAAAGATATAAACGCATATTAACTTTTATTATTGACTACAAATCTAGAGTGTTTTTTTAGAAATTTTCTTTTGCATGACTTTTTTATATTAAATTTATCAATTTTGCAGGTTTCTTTGTAAATATACTCTTATGTAAGCAATTTCTATTTTGCCCGTTCTCAATGTACTTTAGTAGAATATTCGAAAGGACTTTGTTGTAATAATTATATAATAGGATTTATTTTGTATACGTTTGTTCAAAATTATATTTGAAAACAATTATTAATTACTTTTTAATTTTTAATATCATTTAATTTTGCTTAAAATGTGTTTCTTTAGCATTATAATGAAGTGGCAGCAATTCTCTAATAAATAAGATATCTGCAAACTGTTCTAAAAATATAATTGATTAGTAGTCTCTTTTTTTATATTAAATTTGTTGGCCCTTCGTTTATTTCTCATTTTTCTGAATTAATACTGCAAGATTTTCTATTACTTGTAAAAGAGCAAAATTTTCCTAATAAATAATATTCTCATTTTCGTTTTCATTGAAGCTTACCATTCACATTTCTTATTTTGAATATTCATTACATATATCCTCGCATGTCCATTGAACGACTTCTTTAGAAAGTCTCTTAATACCCTTAATACCTTTAAGAAAATCTTGTACGGTATATTTTTTTCATTAGTGAAACGATTTATAATTATTATAAATGGGCGCTGACATACGCTATGCTTTTATTAAAATAGAAACTTCGTATACATCAACATTCTCATTAGGCTCACGTAACATCCAGAACACGTAATATTCAAAACAGCATTTAAAAACGGTACCTACTACAATAAACCTAATCTATTATTTCAACATCGTTTGTGAATTCGTTCAGTGCAAAAGCATCGCGTATGAAAGCTCTGTAGAGATCATTTACTAGTAACAGGGTGGTTTGTGCGTACAGGAGCCGCGGTGCGGCCTTCAGCTGGCGTGGTCACTCTAGCGTTATCCCCATTTGTACCCGCAGCGGCACTTTTGGGCGCCCGGTTCCGAGCTGAATCTAGTTGCCTACTTCCAGACCCGAATGGCAATCTTGATCCTGAAGCGCCATCGCCCGCCAACATGGGCAGGCGGCGCTCCAGGGCAGTACTTTACCAGCTTTCGGGACATTACAAGCCAGATAAAATGAAAAGTAAACTTAAACTCAACAATGTTAGTAAGGTAATCGTATTAGGCTGATGAATAAATTACTTTTGGTATCACTGACGTAGCAACTTGTAATATCTTTTTGCCACAATACTAAAATTTGGCCAAATTGTACATAATTACAACGAATTTGTCGTTTTAGAACCTATTACACTCATCCGACCCTCCGCTGCCTGAATACAAAACATCAGCTATAAAAAAATCAAGATTTATTATCTCACATTATGGTGTTTTTAAAACCTTCTGGGACTGGCTTATTCTTATAGCCACATTTTACGTTGCTGTCGTGGTGCCTTACAACGCAAGTTTCGTTGACGAAGGCCATCCAAGAATTAGTGTTACAAGTGATGTCGTTGTAGAGGCGTTATTTATTATAGGTAGGTCACATAAGCAAGTCGCAAAACCGACATACTATTATATTACAGTAATCAACATTTTTTTTTATTTTTCTTCCATTTATTTTTTGTAGATATTGTACTTAACTTCCGAACCACATTCGTAAGTAAAAAAGGGGAAGTAGTATCGGATTCTAAAGCAATAGCTCTTAATTACATCCGGAGCTGGTTTGTCGTGGATCTTCTGGCCGCGCTTCCATTTGACCTACTTTATGCGTCTGATGTGTACAGCGGGGCGGTAAGTAACTTTAATATATTAAATTATATATTTTACCTCAAAAATTTAATTTATAATACTTTATAACCATACAATAAAGTGAATACTAAAGTTAATAAATTGAAAGTAAACATTGTGGGTTCGATACCTACTAAATTATTTTCAGTTACATGTCCTGATAATATAAAGCGCGCGCGATCGGTAGATATCGGAATACGGACTATCTTGAAACTAGGTTCTCTCTGTCAGCTATGTCAAATGTTAATTTTAAGTAAAATGTATTTTTAATATAGAACATATCATATAAACATTTTCTTCCATTTTAATCTTAATAGGAATCGACGCACGGGAATGTTCACCTCGTTAAACTAACTCGCTTGTTGCGCCTTGCTCGCTTACTCCAAAAGATGGACAGATATTCACAATATTCCGCACTCATACTGACTCTTTTGATGTTGTCCTTTACTCTGGTAGCACATTGGCTAGCTTGTATATGGTTTATTATAGCGGAAAAGGAAATACAACACCATAGAAATGAAAGCTGGGATTTGGGTGAGATTTATATTATTTTAATAAATTAACTCACACGAACTGTAGATAATTAATATCAAAGAGTTTACCCCAATTACAATAAGAAACAAATGCTTATTTAATAGCTAAGCATTTCTCAATAATTTTCATATCTTATCATTATAAGTAAGGACTACTCTAAGACAACAAAGAAAATATCAGAAGCTTTATACATTGCATAAAGAAAAATGCCCCCAGTACGGAAATACTTTTCAACAAAGATGCTGCTGTCGTTTTTGTAAACGCTCTTTAAAGTAACCTAATGTTTACTATTATGAACTACTCTCCCTTTTTACTGAAATTGCTTAGTAACATTGAATATAAGTTATATTTTATATTTACCTAACTTCGCTTTAACTGTATGTACTGTCAAATTCTTTAGATAGAAACTAGAATAATACAAAAATATAAATTCTAAATTCTAAATGAAAAATTTGAAGAAAGCTTAACAAAATAAATACAAAGCAAAGTAGGAAAGACATCCAAATGTCTTTTAAATCACATTATTGATTTGGAATGAATGTCATGAAATGCTAAGTAAGCGTAGTCAAATCAATGGACCCAAAACTGATTGCTTTGAGATGGATCAATAGTTGAGCGAACCAATTGAAGGTGCCAAGAATATTCGTGAAAATAATGTATAGAGAACGGTGAATTATTATATATATGCCATTTAATAAATGTGTGTATGTATAAAGTGGTATCTAATATGTTTGAAAAATAAAATTATATTTCTAATAAATTAAGAAAAGAAACGACATCAACAAGATCAAGAACATTTAAGAATATTTTATATACTATAGTTAACCGGCATTAGTCTTTAGTTTGATTAATTTAGTACGAAATAGAAAAACACAAGCTCTCTCGAACTCTGTCCCTGTAATTGCTATACATAAAGACGAATACCAAAATGCTTATTTTCTGTTTTTTGTTTTCGTTATAAAAAATTCAACTAATATATATATATATATATATATATATATATATATATATATATATATATATATATATATATATATATATATATATATATATATATATATATATATACATATATATATATATATATATATATATATATATATATATATATACATATATATATATATATATATATATATATATATATATATATATATATATATATATATATATATATATATATATATTAGTTGAATTTTTTATAACGAAAACAAAAAACAGAAAATAAGCATTTTGGTATATATATATAATTTTTTTTGTTTTAGGATGGATAAATAATTTAGCGGAACGTCTAAAAGTTCCAATTGTTAACATTTCTCATAGCGAAAGCTACGTCACGGCGCTCTATTTTACGTGCTCTTCTCTTACTAGTGTGGGATTTGGGAACGTATCTGCGAACACTTTGCCAGAGAAGATTTTCAGTATTCTTACAATGCTTGTTGGAGGTAAGATTACCCTAGTATTATATGTATGTATAATGTTCATAGTTGGTATATATATAGATAGTAGTGTCCTCAATTAAAGACGATTCAAATGTTACATATTAATGTTATGTGTACCATTATTATTTACAAGTAAATGTTTATGACGATTTCCAACATTAGAATACATGTACATATACAATCTGTCTTAATCAGTCGACAAGACTAACAGTAACGTTATTTCATAAAATTATATTAATTTATTATTAAACATAATATTACTTGAATAAAACATTAGTATTTTCCTTTAGTTCACACATGAATATTTGAATTATTTGCCAACAATACAATGAAAAATAACATCCATTACAATCATATCGAGTCAAAATTAATATTATTGTTTTAATGAGCTAATATTACACCGCTCATTTTGATACTCGTACTAGTAGTGTTTTATTGTTTCTAGAACCTACATAGAACATTGTTGCTAAAATTTTATTTTTACCAAAACCTAGTATATAATAATAAAAAAAATATATATTAACACAAATTTCGGCATATTATATTCTAAAGGAAACTTTTAAACTCACAGCTTTAATGCACGCTGTGGTGTTCGGAAACGTGACAGCAATTATACAAAGAATGTACTCTCGCCGATCAATGTATCAAAGCAAGTGGAGAGATCTAAAGGACTTCCTGTCCCTTAACCAAGTTCCGAAAGAGCTCAAACAACGCATGCAAGACTACTTTCAAACAATGTGGTCGCTCAATCATGGTATCGATATACACGAGGTTTGTTCCTATATATTCTTAGCATCATTTTTTTAATACTTTATGTTAAAAAATATGTATAAAGATAATTTAAAATTTAATTTAAATTACGAAACGCAAATACGAAATAACGTACTACACGATTTTTGATAATTTAACTTTATTAATTGGCACAACT
The DNA here is from genome assembly GCA_037127375.1 of Dione juno. NCBI lineage: Eukaryota > Metazoa > Arthropoda > Insecta > Lepidoptera > Nymphalidae > Dione > Dione juno. The sequence continues at coordinate 7,934,698 of JAXRJS010000041.1, read as the reverse complement.
ATCGTTTTATATATTGTATTTTCATAGGTTATTCTCAAAATATATCCTAGATTATACTCGATACTGAGAGTACACGTTTTATATCATTGTAGACTCTCAAAGAATTCCCAGAGGAGCTGAGAGGGGATGTTTCGTTACATTTGCATCGGGAGATATTATCGCTACCGATATTCGAGGCAGCGTCACAAGGCTGCTTGAAACTATTATCACTGCATATTCGTAACAATTTTTGTGCTCCAGGAGAGTTTCTCGTGCACAAAGGAGACGCTCTTACCTATATTTATTATATTTGCAACGGATCTATGGAAGTCATGCAGAATGACATGGTTGTTGCTATACTTGGTAGGTAATGATTTTTTATATAGAAACGTTCGTACTGAAATATTTTTTGTATTAAGGTACAACATTAACTATTAAATTAAAAAACCTGTTTTTAGGTAAAGGCGACCTAGTGGGATGTGATATGAATACCCACTTACAGGCTTATAATGGAACTGGCACGTCCCAGTCGAACAATCCTGACGTGGTCGTTAAATCGAGTAGTGACGTCAAGGTCAGTCCAGGTTTAATCGTCATTGGGTTGCTGTGATTATAGTCTTGCTTACGTTTATGAGAATTATTATAAAAACTTCAGAACAATTCGATTGTGTTATCAATCAATCTATAATGATGTATCATAGAATAAGGGATTATTAAAACTCAAACACAAATCACAAATTTATGTCCTTACATTAAGAAATTTTATCATTTTTAGTATTTAGATTTACCTATAATATGAGACAATGCCTAATTAAAATATTAAGATTTATAGGAGAAAAAATGCTAAAGATTACAAAGAAATATTTAAGTATATAAAATTACCATTACGCAGTAAAAGATATGCTGGATTGAACGAAATAGCTTTCTTACTCATGATATATCATAAGTGAAACTATACGTTTCACTTATGATATAGCAAGTATCTTCTTGACCAATCTGAACAGGCAGTGAACAACGTTAGTTTCCACCTAACAACACGCTGTCGATGAATAGACCTAAACCTGTTCTTAAACATTAATCATCTAAGGTTTGTACTGAGTAAAATATACAAGGCAGAAAGAATATGTGGAAAAGGTCAAATTGATTTTCTTGATATCGGTCAGTAATTGGCTGTTAAGTTGAGTACGTATGAAATACAAAATACAAATACTTATAACATTAAGTAGGTATATAATAGAGAAATCATTATATGTTTTATTTTCTATATCTAAATTATTTTTGTATTCACAGGCTCTAACATATTGTGATTTAAAATGTATAAATATGGTGGGACTTGCCGAAGTATTACGCTTGTATCCAGAATATCAGCAAGAATTCATTCATGATATTCAACATGATCTAACATATAACCTTCGAGAAGGGTACGAGGCAGAACAGGAATCCGAGGGGAATGGACATCCATCACTCACTTTACCATCTATATCAGAAGATGATGAAAATGCAGCAGAAGAAAATGCATTATCACCAAAAAAGCCTCTTTTATCAAACAGTCCACGTCACGCAAAATTTAGGTAATAATAACAGCAAATGGTATTGGAATTATAAATTGATTCACATTTTTAAATCTTTATGAATGAAATATAATTTACGTATTTTTAGATCGGATGGACAACAACGTCTCACGCATAGAGAGTTACGTGAGAGAATTGAAAGACAGCGTTCTGTAGCAACGCCTAAGATTACGCGAGCCGATTCTTTGGAAGGGCTAAATTTAGAAATGCATAACACTCGTTCATCTGTTGATAGGCTCGACACACAAGTATCCAGTTTACATCATGATGTTGCAGCTCTCAGTATGGAGGTAAGTCAACTTATAAATATTCATTATAATTTTTTGTATTTTTTTTTATGAATTTAATATATATTTTGGTTATGTCGTAAAAAGATTAGAAAACTATTTTTGATGGATAACTATTCTGGATAAGAAAGTAAGATTCTACCATTTCTACTGTAAAATATTAGAAAATGAAGTTTTCTGTCTAAAAGTTAATAATAAGCGATTAATGACTTAAAATAGTTTTATATGATAAACAAAATTGCAATCTCGTAAACCATGAAATCTATAATTATTGTTAAAGTTTAACAGTTCGAATACTTTTTATTCTAAGGTTCGAAATGCTATTCAAGCGTTACAAGAAATGACTGGACCAGTGTGGCACGCCGCCCATTCGAATCCAAATCTACAGTGGAATGCCCCCCCTAATCAATTAGCTCGAAGCTGTAGTCATCCGCCCGACGTTTTCTGCTGGGATCAGGTAACTTAATTACTAACGCCCAAACGTACTGTTTAGTGTTTATAGTTAACCTAGATCGGCTAAAATTATTTAATATCAATACGATACTATACATAATAACCACATGCTCCGCTATTATAATACGCTTAAATTTATTTTAGTACTCATAATGTTGAATGTTGTGTATGCATTTTCTGCAGCAAGAACGCCCACTTAGTCCTGAACGACCAAAAATAAACCGGAGTACGCAAACGGAGCCGTTCCTTCACTGTGTTACACAATACATCTTGGAACACCCGGCGACAGTCATGCTTCTATTAGGTTTAGATCCGATGGCAAGTATGGGTCCTGTCATTCCACCAACGGTCGACTACTACGACCCTCGAAGCCGACGGCCTAGTGGACTGGAACAAATCATTGAATCTGAAAACGGGAGTCGAACACCGTCCAGCACAACTAGCGAAAGAGCGGAACCAGCGAGAAGCCCTAGTGGGAGCGCCACAGAACTTGAGCAATCGCCGCAAGTAAAAAGATTAGTAGATAAAGATAAATATCCAAATTTAAAAAGAAATAGATACTCCGCCAGCGATCTCAGTGAAGTGACCGAGAGGTTGCTACCTGCTAAAACACAACCAAGCTCTTACAGTCTTAAAAGTAATATTAACAGTTAGATGATTATATTTTTAATGTAAGTTCTCATGAGGAATGCCTTACGAGGACTCTTGAATATTATTATTTTATTTCGACAAGTTTAAGTATATGGCAAACTAAAGATAATTGTTATTAACTGTCTTACATCTTCGTATGCCTAAATCATAATTTGTACATATCAAAATATTTTATATAATTTATTATTAGATAAATATGAATTAGTCTTTTATCTAGTCACTGTTTAGAATTTAAGAGAGATATATTCGCACTTAAATAGAAATATGTTAATTTTTATTCTAATTGTTTATATATCGAATGTCGACCACTATATATAATTCTTCGACTAAAATAAAGAATCGAACATATTTTTAGATTATGTATACTCTGTATAAATGTTCTAATTTGGATTCAATATCATGATTGATGAATGTGCCAAATTTTTAAATACGTTTTTACTAATATAATAAAAATATTAAATACTTAAATATCCATCTCACTGTCTTGCCATCTAAAGTTTTTAAAAACACTTACGTATAACTAACATTAAAGATGGCGTCAATTGATTATGAAAATACAGATTATATTTGTTATTATAGATAATTTAAAAATAAGTGAAATATCCTTTGAATTATTTTTTTATAGAAAAGTACTATTGCATTAATAAAAAAGTGTAAAATTTCTTTAAAAGGGTTAAGTGAAATCATTTTCTCTTTCAAGACATTTATACGATGTACCTACTCTCATTAAAATCACACAATGTATGATTATATTTATAAAATAAAATAAAGCCAAATTTGTTATTATATCGTAAGATATTGATTAAAGTGGTATTAAGACACAATTTAATATTACGTTGTATTTACTAGTACTTTTTATTTATTAGTAGGACATACTAATAGAAACCTAAAAATATATATATAAGAACATTTTTTTAAATATTGAAGTAAAATTGGCACAATTATGTTAAATATTGAACTGTTTCAAAACTAATATTCCACAATTTCATTGTTCATCGCTGAACCAAGAGACGGCGCAAGTCAATTTTTTTATCATCTATATGTGTAGATAATAGTAGGGATCTAATATAACTTGTAGACAAATCTTATGACTATGATCTCAAATTTGAATTAAATTTCACCAGTTCTATTTTACCATAGGGTAAACACGATAATGCCCAGCGCACACGATAGGCCTCAATACTTGTAAACTGTGTCCAGAATTCTCGTGTATATTGTGTCACTCACATGTCCTAAGCCGGCACTGAATTTCATTCAATTTGCTATAAGCACTTAACCATGCTGGCTTAATGTGCCATGTTAATGTAAAAACATCATAAAGATTTTCTTTGTTATGTTTGGTTTGTATGTCGCAAATAATTAATAAATTCTATTCCATGGGTAGGTAATATATTTAATTAAGCTAACGTATAAATAAGTATCTAGAGATGTATGAAAATTGTGTAAAATAATAACAAAAGAATATCTCGTTACATATGAGTGTCTAAAAATATTTTAAATAAAAAACCAGAAAAGAACCTATGATTATTAACTTGTAATATTCTTGTTTATTAACTATGTCTAACATGTACTCGTACATGGTACACGACAAAGAAATATAAAATATAAAGCATTACAAACGTAATATATAAAGTGAATAAATCTATATCAAAGTTCAGAAAGTAACGCATAACTCACTCAAATAAATAAGCTTACTTCCATTTCCAATACTGTGTAGTACAATTTACTTTCGAATAGGTTTACCCATAGAACTATCGAATTCACTTTACTGTATATTGTTGTGAAATATTGCATGTGTATTTCTTGTAAAGGATAAAAGTGAACGCTATGATAATAATTCTTAATAAAAGTACGGAGACGCTTACTAGAATAAATGAATTACTCTTAATTGAGATCTATGAATGTGATATAGGGAAATGTTACATGTGCAGTGCCTAAATTCTAATTTTTTTACATAATCCTTGAATTTTATCATTATCTTAAAATCAGTGGATACACACATTATGTGTGAGTTTCTAAGAATATTTTTTGTACATTGATGTTAATATTGATCTTTTTCTTGTAGTACAAAATTAGGATTCGTAATGTTAAATAAAGACAATTTGATGTTGGAAATAAATGTATTTTATTGTTTTATTTACATAACCTAAACTATGTCGATAAAAAAATAAAAAATGTAGACAGTCAGTAATATTTTATAAATAGGTATATAAAAATAATATTAAAGAAGAATGTTTCTACGAAATCATTTTTAGATAATCTAATATAAAAATAGTCCTAAATTAGTTGATTTAGAATCAAAAATAAGCTTATATTAATTATATTTGCTAATCTTATGCGATAAGATTACTTTTATACATCTATAACTTATTATAATAAATGAAATACAAACAATATTTTTGGAATAGGTACAGTAAACTTGCTAACAAGCAACACACTACTCAGAGTCAACCAAGACAGGCGTGAAATGCAATTTTCCTGAAATTCAACGACCGAAAGGGTTCCCTCGTTCACTAAATAACAGTAGTAAATGTAAAGCATTTTTTTCTTAACATGGAGCAATATTCGTTCGATACTACCAAACAACTAGTGCCATGGTTGCCAGTGCAATCTATTCCATCAACGTATGTACATATTTATTCAATATACCTACTTTTAAATAATCTCGCATATATTTCGTTAGAAAGTTAATCATTTACAAGCACTATAGCACTATTTACCATCAAGACTAAATCAACAATATAACTGAGTGATAGATAATTCAAACTGTTTCAGAACAACGTCCAAACAATATACAAATATGTTACAGATACGTGATTGAATAACAGTGTTTGTACAAATTGTATTATTTTGAAATGAGTTCAAGCGTCAGTACGACATATCGTTAATTTGTATGAAAATAATTATTATTATCAGCTGCAATTTAAGTGTTGTATCGGTACTGAAAGTTAATTAAATACAGAGTGGCGGAACTCAATGCTGAAACTATTTTATTTAATCAAACTGACGCTACAACAATACAATAAATGAATTTTCCTACTACAAAGAAGAGAGAAGATACCTAGTTCATTAACACGCTTCTCTCTGACCCAACGACGTCAATTTTGGTTATAATAATAAACATGTTTACAGTTTAGTATAAGAAATATGTACATATGTATACATTTTATATACTTCTAAATTCTGATTAATATAGGTAGTACAAAATTTCTAGCTTAATATCATAAGCAGGTGGACAATAATAAAAAATTAAAGATATACTCTATGTACCTATGCCAGTTAAAATATCGTTAGGGATGTTGTTTAAACGTATCACGTTCAGTATCCTTAATAGTTTTAACTTTTATCTTAAAATGTAGTAAGCCCTAATAATGCTTGGATTTATTTAATCCTATTTTAACTTTATTAAATTAAAATAATGTTAATAAAAAATCTTATAGTAACATTCTTTAAAAATGTAGTATAAAAATGAGTAGTAGATAGATAGATAGATAGTAATAAAAATATTAATATTGAATATAACATTTATGTATATTTAATAATTCGTAGGCATACACACTATCATATAAGCAGACGGGCTTTCGTACACAACTTCAAACAAACTTACTCATGAAACAACATGATGGGTAAAAAGTAATTCACTAAACCTTATACTCGTATACATATATACGAAAACTCGTTAAGAAAGTTGTCAAATTTGTTGGATAACACATTCTAATATGTTAATCCAAATAACTCTAACTCTAAGCACTTGTAATTGTAAATATCGATGTATAAGGAAAAAATCTGGCTGCGTCGCTGAAATTACATTGTGCCATCAATCTTTGTAGTCTAACCGCCGACGGGCTGAAATGTTATTAACACCCACACGGAGCCTGCGAAACAAACGACAGCATCATTCCCTAATGTGCTCGCTTCCTTTCTTTTATGTGTCTTCAATTCAACAACCTTACAGAAATTTTGTTCTTTTTTATGACCTTTCTTTTATATGGCTACATAAAATATGATTTTGTATATGAGAAAATATCATAATATACATGTTGTAGATTTGACGTTTTTTTTAACTTTAATAGTAAAAGCCACTATTTCAATAGATCACACGGTATTTTTGTTTATAATAAACAATATATAAATATTATTGTAAAAAATTCATTTCCGTCTCTATTGTACCGATAGATTTTAACCATTAATCAATACCAATAACTGGTAGTTTGTTTTAGCTTCGCCCTGTGCCCCGCATATAGCGGGGTTGGAAGAGGAAACCTAGTGTTTAGACACTCCGTTCCCTGTCTCTCCCTTATGATACATTGCGTGTTGAGTAGCGGAACTGAACGCGGCGTTACGCATGTTACCCGAGTGAGGAAGGTGAAAATAATTCATTACCCCCCGAGTGGGAATTGAACCTAACACCCTCGCCTTTACACCTTTACCTTTCAAACGCTGTGCTGCTGTGCTACCGCCGCCCAGACTGTGAGTTCAAATGCCACAAAAGTAAATATTATATTATAATAAAATTGCTTCTTTGGTCCCTTTAGATGGGACATAATGTCTTTAAAAATTTTCTAGGCACTTACTGCCTACATCATAATACACAAGAGATAAAAGTAAGCAAGAGGCACAAAGGCTATCTACCATAACAACATTGCAACTTATAATTTCGGATGACAGTTAAATTAATTTTTTTTACATTTATATAGGTTTGTATTTATGTAAAGGGGTATTTCAGTTGATAAAATACAAATATTCAAATATAGCTGACTGAGTAACTTAACAAGTATACATGACTACGAACGGTATACGTACACCCTACATTTACACTGCAACTTGTTTAACGCTACAAACCAATGACCCGGGCTTTAAGGCTTCCCTTTAATAATTATTGAAGTGAAAACGACTTCTTGGCCCGCACGAATGGATTAACTTTATCCCCTTCCGTTTACATTTCCCCGCTATCTAGATCACCTTATGGAAAAACTGATCTAGACTATGAAACAAATATAAAATATAGATTTTTGTACAAATATGATATATTAATTGATAATTTCGATGGATTTTCACAATTCATTATCTCCATCACATCATTTATACATAGTTCATATACATAGTTGTTGCTAAGTATAGCAAAACTGTAAATTTTATAAATACGTAAATTTAAGCTAGCTCTTGTAACTGGCTACATAAAGCGAGTTAAATATGTATGAAAGGTTAACGCTTCAATCAATTTTCAATCTCCACGATTACTGAAACTGATCAATTTAACAGAAAACAATTTCATTACTGTGCATTCCATGTTTTTAAATGACGATATCGGTGTATGAAATATTAAAGTTATCCCAAATATTTTAAATGTTTATTTTATAAATTATTGAAACAAAACTATGAGCACAAAGGTGAATAAGATCTAGAGGTGCCTAATAGATAATTTTGTACGTATACCAACTAAACTTGGACGATTTTAGTTAGTAGCTTTTACCTGCTACGGTCTGAGGTTTCATCCCCATGGTTAAACGGAAATAACTAAGATATATATTTTGACACATGGCATATGACACAATGTCATTGTTCTAGGTAACTCTGATCGCAGCTACAGTAGGTACGACTTACGTCATATATAGCTTATAAATTTCATCGGAAAAATTCCATTATTACAAAAATCAATTCCAACCAGTTTTCTGAAGATAGCGCGTTCAGCCCAACAAACTCAGCTTTACAATATTAGTATTGAATGTTTTAGCCTTTAAAGGCTCAAGTCCTTACTCAGCATAAATAAATGTTGACGTTTACTTGTCGCGTTTATTTCTAATTTGTGAATTTGGAGGAGCTTATAGATTTTTCTTAAAACTGTACTTTTGTAGATATTTCAATACCTATAAAGTCAAATGGAACTTTATGAAATGTAGTTCGAACACAAATTTACTGTATAAGAATGAACTAAAATCACCTTCGAATAAACGTTCTCAGCGTGTGATTTCCGCAAGAAGGTAATAAAACGAGCACAGATTGAATATCGATCGAACCCAATGGGATAAAAGGTTCTTGGCTGAAATAATATTATTATTAATGCAGCAAACCTAAAGGTCAAACAATAGCGTTTGAAGGACAACCATGTAATTTATTTAGAGTACTTACATTTCTTGTTCATTTTTCAGTGCAAAACAAATAACAAAAAAATATATATATATAGAAATCCCTATTAAAATAACAAAAATCATCATAGAATGTTTGTATAACGTCATCGGGTGTTACACATCCGTCATCGTCATACGTCGTCCGTCGTTTTATATGGAACAATTGAAACATTTTATATGGGGAATTTTTAAACATTAAAACTTATGTAGAAGTACCGGATAATATTACACAAGTTCCAACCAACGAGAATTTATATACAAGAAAAACTATTTCTTGTACTTTGCATCAAAATATCACGAAATCACAACACTTGAAATAGTTTCTTTCGCTTTCTTTATTAAAATGCATGAAGCAGTATTACCGCCTCCGGTATTAATCCTTACGTACTAATGGAATTTTTATGTCGCCGTCAACAGTTTTTAGAAACATTATTCAATGTGAGAAATATTTGCACCAAATTAAGTACTTAATATCGATTATATTTTATAAATTTTAAAATTCTTATCTATACTTACAAGGTATTATGACTCTTTCATTTTCATTACACATTAAATCGATAGGTATAGATAACAATAAACTTCTTTGAAAAATATTATAGGACGTAAAAGCTAAAATTGCGTCAGCACAATCTCTCCTTATACCAATTCTTGAGTACGCTGATTCATGTTATCTTTATTTAAAAGAGGCTACAAAGTCTTGCTCTAAGCTTCATCTCAAAAGCTTCATCTTTGGTCTAAGAAAGTATGACCATGTCTCTGACTTTCTTGAAAACCTCTAGAGGCTACAATCCGTCTTCGCAGGAATACTCATAGTCTTCACCTCCTTTTCTGTGTACTATTCATTAACGATCCATTAACCCACCTATCTAAAAGAAAGATTTCTTGAAGATTCTCAGATCAAAATTTTACTTTAAAAAGTCCTTCCCACTCTTCTTCCTTATACAGCATATCGTTCACAATTACAGCTTCTCGTTTACGGAATGATTTACCTCTGCATATCAGACTTTTAAGCGACTTTTAAGAATAAATTTTCATGCCCTCTGAATGTCTTTTATGTTTTACATTTCTGCGTATATATATATACATATATATATATATATATATATATATATATATATATATATATATATATATATATATATATATATATATACATTAACGCAACATCGCAACACATCCATTCGAGGTAGTCTTGGAGTCCGTGACGTAGCGGATAAGCTCCAAGAGCGTCGTCTGAGATGGTATGGCCACGTTTTGCGCCGGCCTAAGAACTACGTCGGAAGAAAATGCCTTGATATGTCATCATGAGTGTACAATAAAGAATATTATTATTATTATTATTAAAAACACTAACAAAATATGAATCTGTGATTTAAAATTTTTTTATGTGCCCATCTGTTTAAACACGCACATCTTTTTTTATTGTACATGAATTTTTTTATTGTACATATAGCTGTTAGGTCTGGGCATCAGGATGATTGATTTTAAAGACTAGCACACCTGACATTAAAAGATTGAACCAGCCTAAACTATAAGAAAAAACGAATGCTGAATAACAAAAAAAAAATGGGTATCGTAAGCATTTTCTATTGACATATAAAAATCAAGGATCTAGAAGACATGACGTAGAACCACAAGAGAACAGCTAAACTATAAGAGATAAGAAAATGGCTCTGTGTGCTCAGTTTTTGAGCGTGATGAACATTTTATGAAGAAGCATAATGACCAAATAAACTATATGGAGTAAGGAAATATCTCCTCAACAAAACTCAACTCAACTAATAATAATAAACTCTTTACGCACAAAAAAAATAGAAGAGAAAGAAAGAATAAAAGAAATTATAAAAGTAAGTAAAAAGAAGATAAACAAAAAAATATTTTGTACAACAAGCGGCCGCGATTTTTTTCAGGCAACTTTAAGGCGTTGAAAATTGTAAACGGAAAGTGGATATGGTGTGAACAATATTATAAAATAATAGATATACAACAATAAACTACATATACTATAATATATTTATGGATATATTTATAATTAAATATAAATCAAAATCTACCAACATATACACACATAAACATACATACATACATACTTGCTATGCTTGCTAAAGATAAAAAATTGTCACATTTACAAAGTTATGCTAAAGACTAAAAATGTAAGAAAGTTTTTTTAAACGATTCTTAAAAACAAGAAACGTTTTAGAGTTTTTAATATTAAAATTTGTTCAATGTGATGAACATTTTGCATTAATATGATTAAAATATTTTTTTCTTAAATAGATAAAATCAAGGATCTGGAACATCAATAGATAAGCTAAAGTATAAAAATAAAAAAGGAGCTTTAGTAAAAGTTGTTCAAAGTGAGAGCATTTATCGTTGTCCTATCTCATGAAGCCCCACCCGGTAAAGTGATTATATTTAAGTTCGCTCTGGTGGACAAACCACGATGTTCGATGTAAACATTTTAAAACATCTCGAAAAATTTTTACTAATAAATAACTTATACTTAATAAATAACTTATTATTATGTTATTCGCTAATACATTATAATATTTCTGGCAATTGTAACGTGAAAAAAATTGTGTAATGAGTATTGTGAAATATGAAAGTGAAAAGGCAAAATCTTATTATATGGAACGGTAAAATAATAAAAATAATTGAATGTGAAGGCGGAATTAGATTTAACCCGATTTTCGATAACAATACATCGGTAAACAGAGGTCGGGTTGCAATGATCTTTAAATCCAAGCTAACTAAGTTGCAAATATCTACCACAAACCTATAAAAAGGTACATCCCATGTTTTATTTTGTTCTATTTAACGTACGTATAAAATATTTGTACAGCAAAGAGAATCTAGAACACTCCACTTACGGCATTCTGCCGAATCAGAGACACTGTGTGTTGAATGGCGTAATTGACGTAATGCCAACCCAGAAAATAAAAAAAAATCACAAATGGGGATGAAACTCACATTTACCGCGTTTATAGTGAGAGGCTGTCTCAATGTCTTAATAACCGTACCTACGTACCGATAAATTCAATCACACGTAAAATATAATTAAAATGACTAGATAACTTTTAACAAAGAAAAAACAAACTAAAAAATGCCTACATTTGAATTTTATTAAAATGCTGCTTGTATTGTTACTATCTATGTACACGCTTATATTATGAGAATAGAGTATTGCTACAGTGAAGGAATCTAGGCAGGATCAATTTGTAGCTTCTTAAGTTTTTAATATCCATGATTTATGTTGAATCTGAGACTAATTCAATGTCTATTACAATGTTTTACAAATTGGTACAAATTACCTACATTGAATTAAACAGGTTTATTTCATTCTGCATCTAATGTTTGGAAATTAAAATTAGAGATAAAAAGTACTGCAAAAATTTACCCAAACGAGAGGAAAATTGTCAATTTCCTTAGCGGTAATTATTTAATACTCAAGCTCTCTGCCGCAATAATAAGCAAAACATGTACATTATCAAATTACAGCCACATTAAAGAAAAATATTGAGCTTTCTACATTTAATCGTATTTCTATAAACAAATAGGGGTGAATTGAAAATATGTGAAATATAAAAAAAACGTTAATTATACAAAGCTTACCGCTCAGCTGGCTCTATGTCGCTCGATCCACAGCCATTTGTATAAATAGTCGTAATGAAAATCTCATCGGCCGTGGATGTGTTCGGATCAGACAAAATCTCGTATGGTAAATACCAAAGTAATAATATTTGGGCTTAATTTAATATTTATAAAAGTATTAATCAATAATCTTTGTGTATTCCAGTATAAATGAAAAACCTAAAGGCATCACTTGTCTGCGTTTGCTTGTCTGCATCCATTTTGATAGGAAAGTGTCAATACGACAGGAAAGTGATAAAACGTAGGGCTTTTGTTTTTTGTATTTATTGAGTGTGTAAGCTTATCTTAGGGGAAGAGAAAGTTAAGTATAATTCAGTGTATCTGCGTATAGTTGTTGTTATGTTAGAATACTAATAAACACAATTCCAGGACTAAAAAAACTGATGTAAATTTTCATATATTTTATATAGTTAATATTATTACCTTATCGAGGACACTTTTTTACATAAAGCATAAGGTCCCAATCTAAGAAAAGAGTAGGGGACTAATAATAACACACGAGCAAATAAAAGTAAAGGTTATGTACGATTGAGGTATGATGCGAACAAGTTTGCTGCTATTAAAAGGAAAAAAAACAGCAATATTTATTACATCAAGATTTACAGGAAAGCTTAAAATAGAGAAAATTGAATGATGACCTGAAATGACTGACCATGAAAAGTGCGCTGCCGGAAATAATACCGAACTCAATCTAGTAAATACTACAAGAAGAATAGTCTGCTAAAACGTATTTTGTCGTTGCCCTTTGTGCCTTCAGCACTGCAAGTATCGCCCACCAATGGGTTCAGAGCTAAGAAATTCAAGATAAGGTCGAAAGAGTAATAATAACCGAGAGAGAAATAAAAATATAAAATTAAAAAAAAATTGCACACTTCATTAAGTTATATAGTTCTTTCACATGACAATAGTATATATATTTTAAAATCTTTGGCCGAGTGACGACTTGTGACCGACTTTGGACGACAAAATTCAAATTAAAAAACAAAAAGATTGTAATCACTTAATGGCCAATATTTAAATATTAATATTTTTTTTATCACGTATTGTCTCGCCAGCAGGTTAGATGACTTCCAATTTCCCGAACAAGCTGGTTTCCGGAAAGGCTATACCACCATAGGCCACATTCATCCACTGCGGCAAATCATACAGAGGATAATTTTATAGAAGTGTATAATTTTCGACTTTGCTTGGCATTTGTGGATTATGAGAAAGCTTTTGATTTGATCATGATCCAGGTCAGTGCTGCAGTCTTTCCAATATTGCCAAGTAGACTGGTATATCGAAGTTAAATCTTCGATCTAAACAATATACGGTATACGGTATGTATATAAAAACACCACTATGTCAGGCTGATTACAGAAACAGCTCTAATCCGACTACAGTGAGGTGTGAGACAGGGAGATGTTATGTCTCAGAAACGGTTCTCTGCAGCGCTGGAGGATATTTTATAGCTTCTGGATTGGAAAGGATACATTCACGGCGAATACCTTACACATCTTAATTTTACCGATGATGTAGTGCTCAAAGAGCTCAATGGTGTTTTCCAAAGAGCAGGTCTTACTAAACACATGGAAAAATAGCGAATAATAGGAATAGCGACGAGAACCGCTAGCCATTGGGTCGGAAAGGAGTGGCAGCGACGAATTAAACAGCGCTCGGTGGGCAGTTAACCTACTAGGTGGACCATGATCTGGTCATGACCGGAAGCCAATGGATGCGGCTAGTGCGTGGATCCTTGAAGTAAGCCTATTTCCAGCAATGGACGTAATAAAGGCTGATGTGACGATGATGATGACAATAAGAAGATCCCAGATGCAAAGATCGGTTCGAAATAGTGTTCCGAGTTCCCGGTAGCCTCCTGTATGAATATTTTATTATTAGATTTTTTAAAAACAATTAAGAATAACGCTATATGTGGTACATAGCTTTATTTTCTTAATTGAAATCTCCAAATAAATAAAAAAACAACAAGCTGTAGGTACACAAGTTACTAATATTAGAACATTGGCATACTATATTCACATAGCTACATAGCTAAATTGTTTATTTATAAAAATTGGACGAATAACACAAAATAGTCCACATTTTTGAGATCAGCAGGAAGAATTTAATTTAGAGATAATAAAAATAAATACGATGAGTCAATTATTACTTTTAAACAAAAAAAGATGCCATTGTGGCGCGGTGGTGCAGTGACTGACTAACTGTAAATTCGATAGTTGTCGGTTCGATCACCACAAATGGATGATGAAATATTTGAACTCTCCTTCGTTGATAGCACAAAGAGATGGAGAATGAAATATTTGAACTCTCCTTCGTTGATAGCACAAAGAGATCCGCTACTCAACACACAATGTCTCGATTTTGAGCGGCCAGTCGAATGTCAAAAAAATTCCGTCACTTATTCCCACAAATTTGGCTTGTTAACTACATACATAAGAATATTTTACATTTTTAAATATGATTACAGCAGAGAAATTTAAAAAAATAATAAAATATTTATTCCAACGGGTGAGACCCGTAGATAAATGAGATAGACGCCTGTCTACTATTGCTTCACAATTTGCATAAATAAATATATTTTTCGTCCGACAACGTATTTAATTTTATAATAAAACAGTGACAGGCATATAATAGAATCGAGTAATAAAAATAAGCCGAATAATAATAAATGTAACACCAATGTATACTTCGCGCCAGTAATAAAATTTCACATTCTATTCCAAAGTAGCGATAATTTAAAGAAAATGTAAAAACAATACTAGTAAGTAAAGCCTATTACAATGTTCAGGACTATTAAAATTAAATTAATTTGGTTTTCATACAGCTTCCATTGTATTAATTCATAAGCTTTTAACATTAATATTTAAAAGAGCAACTATTGAGTTTTTTGACGGCTTTTCTCAGCTGCAGCTTAAATTGGAATTTGAATACCCGCATAACAGGAAACGCAGAGGGAATCTAGTGTAAAGACATTTCGTGTATACAAAATCACAGTAATCCGTAATCACAGCATATATTTATGAGCATTTTGACTAATCATCAAGCGATATGCATAATAATTCATCGAATTAACTTCTTGGTAGTATCCTCACCTAAAGTTAAAACAGTAGAATTTTTGTAAGTAAAGAAACTCACCTTCGTATATCTAGCATATTCAAAGAGGGGTAAGATAGATCAATAAAAATCAGTAGTGCTGACTACCTTTGTCCAGAATTCTTCAAATAAATAGCTAACTTAACCTAACATTTTAGTCAATAGACTCCCTGGTTTCTTATATTTAGGAGTGAAATTATTATATTTTTCCATACCAAAATAGGGAATTATAAAATAAAGTTAAACTATATAACAAAAAAATAAATTTTAAGATAAAAGTAATACAACAAGAACATAACAAAAATAAAAACAGCAAATTATAACAGAAATCAAACACATTTAACACATATTAATAAATAAATGCATTACTTTGCATTTCTGATCGAATACAGGTTCCTCTATAATATCTGCCCCAAATTGAAAATAATAATCACACACACATGACTTCCTTTTATATTATATAGATATTTAATATTCACAATACTCACAATGCTCACTTTATATGGTATGGTCAGTGTTATAGTAGTTTTTAGATTTGATATAGGCACATCTATGATCCAGGAACCACAATACCACAAAATTTTATTGAATCGTTCCAACATTGGGAAATATATATTTTAGTATTCTATTCTATTATATTACTACAAGGTTATTTTCCCCTGTAGAGTACATTTTGTATTCTGTATGTAGTATGATAATCATCCTACTAACATTATAAATGTCATAGTTTATAAGGATGGCTGTTTAGTCCGGTTTCACGTAAAAAGTTCTGAACGAATTTAAAGGCCGTAATATAGCTTACCTATACTTATGCATTATTATATATACTTATAACATATAGGCTATAATTTATAATTAACGAATGCAATTCACTTTACTAAAAAATAAATAATACTTATGAAAAACAATCGATTACTTATAACTAAAGCCACTAATTCTTTTTTTTTTGTTATAACTTTTTAAGGCATTGCGTGTTGAGTGGCGGAACTCAACGCCGCGCTTTTGCCTTGTTGCCAGAGCGAAGAAAACTAAAATAATTCGTTCTCGCCGAGTAGGAATGGAATAACAAACCGTTCAGTTTACAGGCAGACGCTGTACCTCTGCGCCACGAAGCGACCTCTTTGGTGGTCGGTACTTATGTACTTTGTTATATAATATAGAGAAATTTAAATGTTATAAACATTTAGAATTGTAGACAAATAATATTTATATGTCATAATAATAAATTACAACCCTTATAAAAATATCTAAAGAAAAACATGAAATTATACAAAATGGTTTCAAATTATACAATTAAAATGAAATTATAAGAATAAATGAAATTATAATTAAAAGGAAATTATACAAAATTCAAATGGTTTCGTTCGTAAAATCCTTGAATTAACGATAGACCCAGCTACGAAGCTATTTTGACCTAAATAAATACTAAAAACTAATCTATAATCAACCACAAACCACAACCACCAACCAAGGCGTAAGCATTGAGCATAGCAAGCATTTCCGTTATCACCTCATCCTGTCATATGAAAAAACTATTAAATAGACTTTTGAAAATAACTATTACTAGATACTAAATATTTGAAAGATACAAAACAATTCATGATCATTTTTGGTAGAGTTAAATGTAAATAATAATTTCTTCCACTACTGAAATCTTGCTTAAAATTGGTGTATTAAATATTAACTCGTCAATTTTCTTGTCTTGTCTTTTATCACAAACAATTGACATCATAGTGCATAGGTATTGTGTCTGACTGTAAACTCGATTAGATTTTTTTCGATCTTTACTTGGGGGGATTATTATTAATAGTATATTTAAATTATTTACCCCATTTATCAAGCAATGCCTCGAACTTGAGCGGAACGTGGAGAAAGGACTAGATTCTGGCCTACTATGCAGGAATACGCACGCACGTGAGTTTGGACTCTGCACGAAATACGTACAAAAAGATAAATCCCAAATGTGCCGCGACAGAGGATCATCGTGAATAATTTCCGCAACAGAGCGTCGAATCTCAAAGGGTTTCGCACATCATCGCCTACGTATTCTTGTATATATGTACTATGCTTAAAAGAACAAGATAAAAAAGAACATTAGTATACCTACACAAACGACGCGCCACAAATCAATGCCTGAATCAACGTATAAAAAAAATAAAATGAAATCTCGATCATTTAACAGAAGTAAGATTTATAGTCCCATACAAGAAAATATCAAACTCGGATCTATATCATGTTGATAATTCCCGTGCTATTCTATTTCGATATTAAAAATTCATTTTACCTACTTATTTATTTGTGTTTTACTTTAGTTTTTACTAATAATACTGAATATCTATTTTAGCATGCGTGTCCAGTATCTTATTGGGTAGGTTAGTCCCCCACATCCTGCTCCTGATAAGTTTTGATACAACATGTGTTAATTGGTTGAATTGCGTTTCGCATTGGCAGATCAAAAAAGAGAAATTAATTAAATACCTATAAATATTCCCTAGATTGAGAAACGAACCCTCAACTATTACGTGCACAGTCAGACTGCGCCACGACGCTTCGAATAAATTGATCCAAGCAAACCAAATTCGTTCAATCTTACTAGTTTAATAATATTTTTACGTTTTATTCGAACACTTTGAAATGAAAAAATGATAGTATAATAATTATGACGTGGCTGGATACGTGAACCGTAAGTAGGTCAAATCTTGGCAAGGTCCAAATTTTTTGTGTAAGTAATCAACAGTGCTTGAATTAGTTTAAAGTTAAAGAGGATTTTTAAGCAACATATTTGTTAAATTCTGACAAATGTATAAAGTAGTGGGGTTCAAAATACAAAAAATGCCTCGAGAAACTCAAATCAGTGCCTTGGACTCTCGACCCAAGTATGACGCCTCTTTAAAATGCTCATATACGCTTCGCATCCGCGGTCCTCCTCCTCACATTTTAAATAAATTTCGAACATACAAGTATCATAATGTTCGAAAGATCAAGCTTAGAAATGTAATTTTATGACTACAATTTCGTATAGTTGAAATTGGCCATAAGCTCAATCAAATCAAATCTATGTGAAAAACATAGATTATGTTCCATAAACATCATATAATTTTTTGTTATTGCTAATTATTTTAATCAACATCATTTGTAGATTATAAAATGAAAGTATAGCACGCAGATGTTATCAAAAACGTAAAGGAACATGAAACAAATTGTAGCTGCTACTATGATTTATTACATTTATACATTCTTTAAATCAGAACGTCAAAACAGATCTAAGATATTTTCAATTAAGATAAACATTTGTACAACATCACACATCTATCACAATATTATACTATTTACATATAACTTGTCTATGACATGCAGAGTTTTAACAACATTGAATAACAATATGTAGAGCCATAATTTCATCTATAGCTAATATAATTGGATTACTTTTAAATATTACATTACGACAATATAAACTATGTAGATACATGTTATGAGATAATTTTGTGTCTTATACCATAAACTAAAGAGAACATTGTCATCAATGTTTATATGATTAATTAAATTATTAATAAGCCTTTATATACAAAAAAGTTATAGAAAAGAAAATATTATAGAATATAAAAAAAACCAAGACTTCACTATTTTCTTTTTAATAAAAAGAAATGCAATGCATGCATTATTCATGCATTTCTTGATTTTTACAGAATATATGTTCAATAATCTAATCAAACAAAGAACTGAATTGTATTCCTCTACAACAATTGTAACATTAAGAAACATTAATACACAATGCACAGTTGAAATTTATTTAAACAATTATCAAGCCAGTGATCTATTTTTACAGTATCATAAAGAGAAATTAAAAACAATAGATACTTAAAAGTAAAAAGTAAGTAAAACTATTACTTTACTTGTAAAAGCCAATATACTATTTGCTTAATTAGATGCAGCATTTATTTTAGAAAATCAAGTTAAGAATTAAACGATTTATACTTTCAAATTAAATTTTAATATCTAATTCAATTCTGTGAAAATTAAATAATATGTATAATAAATTATTGAATTTAAAAAATAAACAATAAGTATAAGTTGACTGATAAGGGTTTTTAGTCAACAAACATAACAAAGGCTACAATTACACTGATAACATTACAACACATTCAAAGTACATATCTACTTTGAAATAAAGTAAGTAACATACAAATCATATGGCAGTACCAAAAGCAAAAATAAGGCATAAAAATTAATTAAAGAAAGTAATGGTGTGATGAATATTTAATCAATTAAGTAATTTATGTAAGTATTGTGCATTGCACACAATTATTTTATTATTATTCACTTATATTAGGTGAATTAAAACTGAACCCAGTTTTGTTGGTTGGCTGGAGTGGTAGGTTTAACTTGTTGGTTTGGAGCACTGAAAGCAATGAAAAAAATAGAGACAGTATTAACAAGATATTATACGCTAAAATTTATAAATTTTACCTTAAGATAATATTTAATTTTAATTTTAGTTTTAGTGTTTAATAATTGCCCTGATAAACGATATACTGAAAACTAAAAAAAAAAAAACAAAACAAATTGGAACTTCCAGACAACCTTGGGGTGTTGGAGTTGTATAAAGATGTGTGGTGCATTAAATAGAACACATATATAAGTATACATGAAATATATTACATACATAAAATATTACCAAATAAATACAATCAACACATATTTAATAATAATATTATTGTATACATACAAATTTACATATATACACATGTATATATGTATATATATGTATGTATATATATATATGTATATATATATATATATATATATATATATATATATATATATATATATATATATATATATATATATATATATATATATATATATATATATATATATATATATATACAAATATGTATATATATGGTATACATTTATTATGTAAACATGCTGTTAGATCATTGTACATTATGTTCAAAATTTTAAATTAATTACCTAGCAGAATTAAAATCACCCCATTCTGTACTTGGCACAGCTGGTGTGATTGGTGTTGGAATATGTTGGGGTGATGGAGGCGGAGGCAGCTTTGACCCCCCTGGGGGTGGTGGGAGCAATCCCCCAACATTGGTCCCACCAGCTCTCCGAGGCCTGCTACCTTCGCTACCATCCTTTTTCTGAAAATTTAATTTATGTATATCTTTTCTGTCCATGATTCTACTAAAATTTAAAGCAAATTTCATTGTATAAGTATTGTTTTTTTTATAGTAAAGTATTGGCTACCTACAATCTGCAGCACTTTTAGACAACTACTTACAGTTATTTTCATATTTATTTTGATAGTTTCTCCTTCTTTAAAACTCAAGTCCAGTTGTTGTTGCTGTCCTTGTTCACCTTCTTGTTCCTTTCGCAGCCACTTAAAATGATCTTGCAGGGCTACATTTAAATCAAATGAATCTGATCTATCTCCAAATCCCAAACCAATATAAGCACTTCTTCCTGCAACAAGCATAAATTTTAAATTTTTTTTAGTCTATGATAGATAAATTAATATTAATTAGATAAATTAATATTCATATTAAGTCATAGTAATGAACAAACCAAAATGTATGTCTAAATTTTATCAATTATATTAATTACTTAATAGTTACCATTATCATCCTGTATTCTGACTACAAAATATCTTGAGCTATCGGTAACAGACTCCAGTGCTACTCCTGGATATTTATCGATGGGACATTTCGCAAAAAGCTCTCCACTAGTTTTGTCTTCCAATTTCATAATCAACTCATCACCTTTAGCAACGAGACGCATACGCCCCGTCCATTGTGGCTCTTGAAGATTCCAGTCAGCCGCCCTATAAAAAGATTTATATATAGAAGCTACTTACAGCTGTTAAATTTAATAAAGATTTTTTACCTGTATCCTCGATTAGTTGTTTTAGGGGGTATTTTAAAAACAAATACTTCATTTTTAACAAGTATCACACTTTCGTAAGCTTCCATTGTATACACTTATATCTCCATACAAGTCATTAATTTTTTAAAATATGAGTATACAAATGTAAGAACTCAGAGATGTTTAAATAGTCTTATGCAAATGCAAAGCACGAACTTAGAAATATCAACACATAAAACGTAAATCTAAGCGAGATAAAACACTTCAATTGACATGACGTGTTGAAGTGACGTGACTGTAGTTTGAAATATAAAACAGACTCTCAAACAACCGACAAAAACGTCCAATAGATATCATAAAAGATCAAATAAGAAGTTAATTTGTGGTAAAATATTTAACCATTATTCAATATCAATATGTCTATAATTGATTCTTTAAGTCCCAGCCTTAACTGTTAATAATCAAATATATGTCGTTTTGTAAATTGTAGTGCATCATAATTTATGAAATAATTTTAATAAAAGTTCATAATAGATCATTTTTTTTCAATACCTTAAACATCCCTTCTTATGCATTCTGAACCTCTATTTTCTATTTAGATTTTAGACAAGCAAAACTTCGTTTTTTGATAGATAACATATATGGTTCCAACTTCAATGGTCTAAACTTCTGTAATTGAGATTAATTCGCGAATTCTTGTTACACTACATTCCACCTGACATTAATAGATTGTTTAGTATTTAAAAGTGACACGCCTAAAAAGTAAAAACTATTATAATAATAAATACTAAATAGTAATAACAAGGAAGTAGAAAGTGTCTAAACTATTGCTTTAAATTATTGCTTTCTTTTTGTGATTCTATCGTGAATGATTAGACAATTGCAATTAGCGTATTAATTAATAGCAACAACATTGACTTTTTTTATTCGATTATTATTTGTTATCCGTCTAGATTGTCTAAAGTTAACTTATTTGACTAAGTTGATTAATTTGAAGTTATAAACGTCTTTTGGGAATAATAATGGCTTATAATGTAAGTATTTTTTAATATTTTTATGTTTTATAAAACTATAATAATAATTTAAGTCAAAATCAATTTAAAGGTTAATTAAAGTGTTTATTTATTGAAATATATCGTCATAATTGTCTCACTTAAAGGTATTTAAAATTAGAATTTATACTACATATAAATAATTTTCAGTTTTTTTTTAATTTGCTATATGTCTATTTGTTTTCTTAAAATAATAAAATCATTATATTACACACATACCAAATTTTGTGTATACAAATGAAACTTTTGGTGTAAAACAAATAAGCATTTTATTGTAGAAAAAGTACATACCCTGAAATATTTATATTTTGTTAAATACATGTACAGTAGTTGATGTCTTGATTATCTTAAATACTTTTATTTGATTTTATGAACATGGATTATTTTTTTTTATATATATATATATATATATATATATATATATATATATATATATATATATATATATATATATATATATATATATATATATATATATATATATATATATATATACATATATATATATATATATATATATATATATATATATATATATATATACATATATATATATATATATATACATATATATATATATACATATATATATATATATACATATATATATATATATATATATACATATATACATATATATACATATATATATATATATATATATATATATATATATATATATATATATATATAATATATATATATATATATATATATATATATATATATATATATATATATATATATATATATATATATATATATATATATATAGCATATGCTGAGATCCAAAAACATTTAGGCAATCTCTTTTGAAACTTTCAAAGAAAGACTTAAAATGTACCAGGAAATGGTAACATGGTCTTAAAACTACAAACAGAAATGGAAATAGAAGCTATGCTAAGCTATATTTAAATAATGACAATTTCTAAAATGGGTATCCATTTAATTTTCATAGAACATGAGATTCTAATGTTTCTTTAACAATTGGCAGAAGTTAGTACAATAAACTACTAATGTTAAAACTATATCAAATGATAACTCTTACTGTCTACTTTTAAAAAATAACATCAAGATTTTTATAATAAATTATTATAAATAAAATGCTTAAAATGTAGTCCAAATTATGCTACTTCTCTCTCACTAATAAAAAGCACTAATCTCAGGAACTGTCAGTTGAATTGAATTGAATCGAAAAAGTATATTGTGTTAGATAGTTCAATTATCAATGTGATTGTACCTCTGTACCTTCTGTAATATTTATATAGGGCCCTCAGAATGCGTTATTAATAGTACAATTCTCTTAGCTATTTGCACCACATAGGCCATGCTGCAATTAAAATCTAATATTTTATATAACTGTGATTACTAAATCAATAAATATTACTAGGTACATACACCTATTTAAATAAATATTGACATAATTTGTATATTAGTAAAATATGTTTTATAGCAAAACAAAAATTAGTTAAAATTATAATCATTCAAATTATCACTAAAATTATCGTTATCCATTAGATTTGCTGTGTGGAAATGTCGCAGAAGCTTGTGTGTTCAACAATGCCTGGGACTTATGACCCAAATTTATGTTTAAAATTTAACTAACTTTGAAACCTTCGACTCCACTGCGCGAAGTTCTCTCTCTACTTAATGAAGTTTATAATTAATTTAAAATAATTCTAATTTAAGTATTATCTAGGAAATAGCTGATACAAGGCAAATGTCATAATGCACAATTTTTAATAATGTGTAAATTACCGTTGTGGCGCAGAGGCACAGCATCTGTTTCGATTTCTCCTTGGGGAGAACGAACGCTCTAGTAACATGACAAAGCGCGACATTGATTTCCACTAAAATGCAATGTATCGAAAAGCCGGAAAGCGGGAACTGAGTGTCTTTACACTAGGTACCCTTTGCCTACCCTGGTATGTACGAGATAAAGTGTAAAGCTAAAAACTAAAAAATAAATGTGTTTTAGAACTAAAAATGTTTAAGTAAATTTTCATATAAAGCAATAGAATGGGTAGCAAAATGACTCTCTGTGTGATCATGCTGACATTCTTAACTGTGGATGTGGTGTCAACATTGGAATAATGTAACATTAGTGACGTCATAATTATTAGGGAAGGGATGGTGGTGTTCAATATTACGAAATTAAGATTAATTACATCATGAAGTTCTTTGAGCACATGCTCAATCTATCTCTTGAGTGTCAATATGAATTTCAGCCACGACCTGGTATTATGGACGCCATTGTAGCTTTCAGAAGCTTGATGATGATTTGATTTGAGACATGAAGGGAAAAGGGTGACTTCTAAATGTGAATTTTTTAGACCTGCATAAAGACTTTGACTGTGTGCCTCGTCAGTGTATCTGTCGGGTATTATGATCCAAAAGGATCCCTGAAAGTGCCCCGATGATCCTCTGTGCCTAGCTGGTACGGAAATCTGCCTGCCTTAGCGCTGGCAATATAATACGATGGAGTGTATAATAGATTTATATAACTATTACAAGGAGACAAGACAAGGAGGTGACAATCGTATGGATTACAGGGTTATAGTGTCACTCAGGACGAGGGCACAGTGGTCTCGCTGTCGCCCGCGCCTCTCGCTTTCGTCCCGGTGCCGCGCTCGCTGCTTAAGACGCGCAAGCCCATGTAATCTCACCCATTACCTCGGGTACAGTGTCCTTAATACGCTCCCCACGTTGAAGACATATTTTCAAGGTTTGATACGACATATAATCGATTAGTAAATCGATTCTAAAGATGTTGTTTTAGGGATAAACTTCTGAAAAGCGCATACCGCCGATCAATCTGAAATTTGGTAGACTAACGTATTTTAACCTCCTGATCACCAATGAAACACACACACATACACCCTTTGAGGGGAAGGATAAAAAAATAGTGAAACCGAACGAAAAGAGGTTCTTCGTTTCCTCCGTTTTTCTTATTCAAAATGGCGTTCGCGCCAATTTTCGTTATGATATTCGCGCTGTTTGAAAGTACACCCTTGTTTGTAAGTGCAATAAGTGCAATTCTTCGTAGTCTAGAAAAGTTAGTCTTATATTATATTTATTAATTTAAGAAATGAAAAAGAAAAAGAAATAAAAATAAGATGTATACCTTACTCAATCGTGTCTGCCGATGAAAACTGAAACTTAGTTGCTCAAAGCATTTTTATTTGTAATTTGGCCTTCATAATTAACCCAGAATAATCTACAAAAGTATCAAGACACAAAATTCTATTTCAGCTATCGAGCTCATTAGTGATAACAATTCGATGTGTTATGACAGTTAATAATGAAACAAAATATAAATTAATTGATACGCTAACGCTAATGTCTTTTAAATATTAAATTTAATGAATTAAATAAGTAAATATACTCTCTTGAGGAGCGAGTGAATGTATGTGTGTATTTACTTTTACATATTCCATGTATATTGGTGTGATGATATAGAAGTAAAGAAGAATTTATGCACCACAGAGAAGCCATATGTGCGTATTTTGTATTAAAAAGACTAAGCGTCTAACTAAAGAAAATCCTTCCTTTATCTCGGGAAGACGATGCAATGTTTTTTTCTGAATGGAAACGTTTTGAGAGAAACTAGTGCTATCGTTAACTTACATATTGAATTGTGCTTAGTATTTTAATTGTCTTTTATAGTAGTTCGAGGTACAAGTCAACCTGGTTTCAAAAAGAGTGGGTTCTTTCCGCCCCAAATTAATACTATTTGTTCCAATCGATTTAAAATATTTCTGCACTACACTGAAATATCTATTCGAGATGGAATATGTAAGTAACGATGGATCGGCTAAACAAAGATCTGAAGATGTATGTCATTTAAATCAATATAGGAACTGCTAGGCTATGGCTAGGTATTGTTATGCAATCAATACCTACCATATTGTCACCAAGTCTATTAAGAACTAAGATTCTCTTACTTTGAGAACTCTATTAACTATTAAGAAGTTTATAGTGTATACCAGGCATCTTTGTTTTATTTGAAATTACATTAAGTTTTAGCTTATCACAGAGGCCCTGATTATAAAGTTATCAGCATTCCGCTGTCAGGCATGATTCTGGTTTCAAATTCGAAGACTAACCAATTCTGTGGAAAGTAAACCAATAGGAATTTTAGAAGAGTTAGTCGAAACAGCTACATCCTGTGAATGAGACGCGCAAGCTATGCTCACGCATTACCCTTAACGGACATTGTACATTTAACGTTGTATTTACTATCTCGACTCTCGTCCAGGACCAGCTCAGTAGTTAATAATATATGCCGACATAGCACTCATTGACGAGAGCCGACTAACGCTGGATCATAAAGTGGACGTCTGGAAGGATATATGGACGCATGAGAATGCTCGTCTTTAACTAAACGTGTTAAAAACCGAGTACATCGCTCGCTGAAGCCCAGACTCAAGCACTAACTGTATAGTTCCTGAACAAACCGCTTAATCAAGATTAGTCCATTATCCATCAGTCGGAAGGCATTAGCCATGGTATCCAGGCCCGGATAGGCGCTTCCTGGGCCAAATTGCGGCAGGTCACTGTGTCTATGTGGTCTGTGAAAGCAGAATTCCGCCTAAATCTTAGTTTTTTATGAAGCTTATTCATTTACAGTTTAACCATTACTCTAGTCTTAGGGCTAACATTTAAACTTAACATTAATTTAAAATTGTGTACGATACAATATATAATGTAAGAGACTTGCCATTAAATCTAACATTAAACATGAAGTAAAGCATTACAGAAAATAATCTAGATCAAATTTTAAATACCATCTACAATCGTACCTC
The DNA here is from genome assembly GCA_037127375.1 of Dione juno. Classification (NCBI taxonomy): domain Eukaryota; kingdom Metazoa; phylum Arthropoda; class Insecta; order Lepidoptera; family Nymphalidae; genus Dione; species Dione juno. The sequence goes on along the minus strand of JAXRJS010000041.1, from coordinate 7,907,151 downwards.
TTCAAGTTCGTCTTAGATAATTATACATTTTATATTTAAAATGATATTTTTTATCATACTAATAATGTTTGAACAACATTAAACTAAAGTAAAAGATTTATTTATAAATAATTATATAATATTTTTCGAATTGATGTTTTTATCACTTCAATTATTAAATTCAATCAAGATTTGAGCATATTGACTGGTATCTAAAGCAATCTTATTCTATTCGACTTCCACCAATGAACGAACTAAAGATTGATCAAAGAAAATGGCGGCCGAGTCTATAGCTGTAAATAATAAGCAAAAATATTTTTGTAATCTTCTATGTTATGAATGACAAAATGTAGTGAATTGTAAAAGTGAATTTAAGTAAATCAGACTTAACAAAAACTGTGTGCGTGTGTTTGTCTATCAAATATGTAAGAATGAAGACGCAAATCGATTATGTTAAATGAGCTCTGCATCTGCACCAATGCTTAAAAATGGGAAACTTCCTATTATTCACGACTACGGCAGTTGTATTTTTTATAGGAATATCGTTGCAGAGTGAAAATAATGAATGTCCTCAAAAATGTGACTGCTTAGAGCAATATGTAGACTGTTCAAAGAAAAATTTGGTGTCAGTGCCAAGAATTCCAAAGTGGGTGGAACAATTAGATTTAAGTTACAATAAACTGAGTAAAGATGTGAGTGACAGCTTCAAAGATTTATCACTATTAAAAATTTTAAAGTTAGACAAAAATGTATTGATTCACATTCCTAACTTAATACATCACAATAAATTGCAAGAAGTCAGTCTTAACAGAAACAACATTAACGCTATAAATACAGGACATTTTCCTATCAATAATACAATCAAATCGCTGAGCCTAAATAGTAATCACATCAAAGTAATTGAAGAAGGAGCCCTTAATAATTTAACAAATTTATTAATATTGAAACTGAATAGAAATGAATTGTCATCTCTACCAAATCAATTATTTATGCACCAGTCTTATTTAAAAATACTAGAATTAAATCACAACAATCTACATAATTTGAATGGTCTTCTTTTTCAAGGCTTATCTAGTTTAACAACATTAAAAATCAAGTATAACAATATAGAAAATATTATGGATGGAGCATTTTTTGGCTTTAAATCTGTAAATCTTTTGCAGTTAGACCATAATAAAATAAAAAATATATCCAAAGGTTGGATGTATGGACTGGAATCTTTAACAGTTCTCTCATTGTCTAACAACTTAATCTCTCAAAATATAGATTCTGGTAGCTGGGAACTATGTACCAATTTAGAAGACTTAGATTTATCTCACAATTATCTGATTGAAGTAGAAAGTAGAACATTTCAACATTTGACTAACTTACATATTCTTAATTTGAGTAATAATAATATATCTTCCATATCACAAGAAGCATTCGGTCATATGGTTCAATTACACACATTGAATTTAAATAACAATAAAATATCTTGGACTGTGGAAGATATGTCTGGGCCATTTTCGAAATTGCGTAACCTTGTGGTATTTAATTTATCAGCAAATCACATTAAATCCATCAGTTCTAGAGCATTTGAAGGTCTCTCTAATGTAACTGAATTAGATTTGAGGGCAAATAACATAACTTCAATACAGCAACATGCTTTTGATTCTCTGATAAAAATAAGAAAACTATATTTGAATTCTTCATCTTTGTTATGTGACTGCAATTTATTGTGGATGGTCAAATGGATAAGAGATAAAGTAGGGCACAAGTTTGTCACAGCAACATGTGCCTATCCTTCTGAAATAAGAGGTGTGACTATTTCAAAGCTTAAAGAAGATAACTGTGGAGACTCACCAAAACCGAAAATTATAGAGCATCCTAAATCGCATTTGGCTATAAAAAATAGATCAGCAAATCTAGTTTGTTCTGCCACTTCTAATCCCTTCAGCAACATGACATTTTTGTGGCGCAAAAATAATGGTAATGTTAGTAATCCAACAGTATATGAGAATGTAACAATTAATGAAAGTGGTAAACAACATGCTACCTCTGTATTAGTTATACCAGATGTATCTCATTCAGATTTTGGCAAATATCAATGTGTTGTTAGCAATAAGTTTGGTACAACTTATTCAACAAAAGCTAAAATTAATATAGTAACATTTCCTCGCTTTATACAAACACCCACTAATGTGACTGTTAAGACTGGAGAGACAGTCACATTAAACTGTGCAGCAACAGGTGATCCTCCTCCAGAAATATCATGGAAAAAAGATGGTGGAAATGACTTTCCAGCTGCAAGAGAGAGACGCATGAATGTTATGCCTACTGACCACTTATTTTTTATTGTGAATGCAAAAACCACAGACATGGGAATATATAGCTGTGCTGCAAAAAATCCTGCAGGAACTATTATATCTAATGCAACTTTAAATGTGTTACAAGAACCTTCATTTACTAGAGTTCTTGAAAATAAAGAAGTCACTAGTGGAGAACCAGTTGTTTTACAATGCATGATAACAGGTTCTCCTAAGCCAGAATTGAAATGGTTAAAAGATGGAAATCCAATCATACATTCAGAACGTCATTACTTTACAGCTGATGATCAGTTATTAGTTATAATAGGAGCTGAAGCTAGTGATGCAGGTCAATATGAGTGTGTTATTACTAATGAATTAGGCACCAAAAAAGAAATGATAGAACTCAAAGTATTGCCGCCTGTTGCAATACTAGTTAAAGAAGAAGATATGACCGGAATCATCATAATAACTGTTGTATGTTGTGCTGTAGGGACTTCAATAATATGGGTGGTAATTATTTATCACACCCGCAGACGCATGGCTGCTCCTGTACGTAATTATCCTTCTGAAAGTGTAAAAATGACTCAAGTTGTTCACAGTGATAGTGACTCGCCCCATATTTTCCCAGACAATTTATCTGAACATTCATCATGTAAAGATAGTGGAACAGGTGACTCTGCAAAACAAACAAGTTTTGATGGTGTGCCCACAGACAGAAGTGAGCAAGTTCATTTTGAAACAGCACCTTGTCAAAGCTATTCTCCAGTGCCAGAAGCTCATAAGCTTCTTCCCTCATCATTTAAACCCTCTATACAAGTGTGTGTGAATACATGTGTCACACCTGCTACATATAGTTTTTCTAGTCACAGTAGTAATGTTTAAGTCATTGAACACAGTTGTATCTGATAAGAACAAAATACTATTGTTAACATTGCATTTCGCTAACTAAATCCTCTTATACTGGAGTAACCTTAACATGATGTATGCTGTATGCATTTTACTTTTCTTTGAGTTAGTGAAAGAGCTATGTTTAAGAACAATGTTTACTTGATTGCTAAGTACAAAAATAACAAACTTGCCAGTATTGGTTTGATGTAAAAGACTGAATGTCATTTATGGGTATGGTCATTGTTAATTTCTATTGTTTCTAGGCAGTAACTATTTACTTTAATTTATACTATATATATACAGTTTGAATATTAAATAAGTATCACTGTTAATTTAGTTGTATGAGAACTTTGGCGCTCATGAATCCTATAATCACTTAACTGACTAAAGTATGTTAAAATTTATCACAACAATTAGTCAAATACTAATAAAACTAACGAAGAAACAATAATTTATAGACTTCATTAATATTATTAAGTAGTTAAAAATAAGCTATATAATCTATGAATAATTAAGTTGTAAGGTTCAGTGGTGGAATATGAGGAGTGAGATTAAAAATAATGGGCACAAAGTTTGTGTTGATTCAAATGTCATGCGAAATATGTTTATAATTTGCTACCAAAAAAAGTTGGACAATAAGCAGCTTTTATTATATCATAGCTTTTTATTTGTATTGTTTTTTAAATTTGTAAATACAATGTCTCTTTAGGGTTATTTTTTATTATATTATAATTTCTAAAATAAAATAATTATTTATAGTAGCAATTAAAATGGTTTCACCTATATAAATATTAGTATTTCAAAGTATAAGTTAGTTATACACATACAAAACACTTGTTGAAACTTCCATTATGTTTTATGTAATATTTTGATTACTGCAGTCTTTCATATTCCCTACAAAGGTCAGGATTACAGTTCATAAAAACATACAAGTTGACAAGGATATAAATTATAGGAACATACTTACATAACTAACTTAAAGAAACATTATAAACAAAATGTATTTTCAACATTTAAAGAAAAATATTATAAACATAATACAAATGACAATTTGCACTCCTATCATAATGAGTAATGGTATATAATTTTACAATACGCTCTATTATTTTCAGCAACTCTATTAAATATTACATCATAATTATGCTATAGTAATTATTTATTAAGTGAATATTTGTATGGTATAAGGATAATTTTTTAAAGTGATCTATATATTGTACTATAATAAATAGGTATATATATATAATGTATTAAACCTCTAGTTGAATGCATAAAGCATTTAGATATAGCATTAATATGTTTAGCTTTCCACAAATGGGTACAGGAAGCTTACTCAAATAGACTGGATTGTGCCTATGTATCTATCTACCTACCAATTAATTACAGCACTCATTATGTTTCTATAAAACGATAATGATAAACTTAAACCTTTATATTAGAATATATTGAAAAATATGGTTAAGAGATATATTTGTGTTAATTTAACATTAATATTATTATATGTATATGAAAAAAGGCAAGCTATTATTTTAAATACTGTATTAGCTTAATAAGGTTTTCGTTTACATTTTACTCAGGTCTAACACGTGCTGGTTGGTCTGTTTGTTTGTAACATTTATATCTATTTACATAAGGTATTCTAATAGTTCAAAAAATACTGATATGTTAAATAATTGAGTTACTTTTTAAATAAGTACTACAGTTAGATTTTTTCCATTAATGAGATGAGTTAATGATAATAACATGAAATTGTTGTATTTCTTGATTCATTCTTGCTGTCCGCCTAAAAAAAAATAGTTTATATTTATTTTGCAACAATTTTTCATTTATAAATTTTAATAAAACTACTAACAATATACATACTTACAAATTTTTAAGTGTTTTCTATTTGTATTTTTCTTTCCTTAGTGTGGAAATAATAAAAACTAATAATATTTACGCTTGAAATCTATAAAACGTTATCTTTCTAAATAAACCCTAAATATTTTAATCATGACATTGCTGAAACCTGTTATAAGCTTTTACAAAAAAATTGTAAACGTAAATAAATGGCCATATACGAGTATAATAAGACAAATATGTATTTGTATCCTAAGTGGAGCGTACAGAACGCCTTACCTTCATGTACTGCTTTCGTCCTATTTTTGCCGCTATTACGACTGTTTTGTATTGTTTTTATGCTACAGTGTATATAATAACTACTTATTTATATTTTATAGAATAAAGTGGTTTTAAATATTAAATCTTGTTGTTTAAATACATTAAGTACCTTTCGGGTTTTAATAATTTTTACTAACTTATTTATTGCCTTTGTAATGTATAAGTTTAAAACACTGTACATAAATCTTCTCTGTACTAACATAAAAATAGCAATTAAAGGCACAATTGCAAGAAATATTAACGTCCTTTTCTATTTTTTACACAATAGCCAGGATATCAGGGTGGATACGGCGCAGGCGGGCAACCAAACCAGCTGGAGATTGGTCATGGTCCCTATCCATCGGTAGGCCCGGGCGGCATGGTGTCACCTCAAGTGCAACAATGGTTCCGCGCAGTAGACAAGGATCAGTCTGGCTTTATAACTGCGCTTGAGCTGAAAGCAGCGCTAGTAAACGGTCAAGGACAAACATTTTCAGAAACCGCCTGCAATCTAATGATTGGTCAGTTTTAAATTTAAATAGGCTTATCAACGCGCCGAAGTAGAACAGCTACACCAGTGGCTATAAACATTATGGTTCTAGATCCTATATTCTTGCAAAGGAATACATTATTCTCATTAACCTGCTCTAATAAGACAAAGCGCGGAGTGCATGTCTCGAATTAATAGAGAACGTCATGATACTAGGTTCTCTTTTAACTACTTTTAGAAATTAGTAAATATTTGATAATACTTAGAATTCATTAGAAGTTTAAGAAGAGACAATAAGGAAATAGACAATACGAGTGGCGATTGAAGCGAGGCTTATGAGGCGGCAGGTAGTTCAAATGTTACTATGACCGATAATTTATAACATTTTAGAGCTTATTTAAACTATTATTAAAGAATAGTAAATTGAACATGACAAGATTAGTAGGTATTTAAATAAATCTGTCTCCTGTATTTGATTATTATATTTTAAGAAGAAATATTCACAACGAAGTCACTATAAAGAATTAGATGATAAAAGATACACTTTGTTTGTTAACAGGCATGTTCGACAAAGACCGCTCGGGCCACATTAATTTAGAGGAATTTGATAAGCTTTATACGTATATTAATCAGTGGCTTGCCGTATTTAAAACTTATGACACTGATCAGTCTGGGAATATCGAAGAACAGGAACTATCTAAAGGTATTTAAAATTTATATCTTATTTAACTTTACTGTCAAAAGGTACCGCCGCACCTGCCTATCCTGCTAATATTAAATCACCCCGTTCTTCACATTCCCCCAACTTTCGATACATTACGTGTTCAGTAGCGGAATTCATCGCCGCGCTTTGTCTTCTTACCAGAACGAGTCAATTATATAGTTCATTCTCCCGAGTGAGAACCGAATCCACAAACGTCGAGCTAGTGAACTTTTTTTAAGTCTCAATACAAAGGAGCTACATTTCCAAATTTCCGTTTACTATGTTCAATATTAATTTGGTTATGATAATATTTATGTGATAGAAGGGTATTTAAATGATTATGTATGTTTATAACCTACTACTCACCGACATAGAATCACTCCACATGTTGTTACGTTGAGTATGTTCCTCTTGAGTATGTTATTTTAGTTGCTTATATTTGCTTAAGATTTAAAAAAATGTGATATAATATCAGTAAGTTCTCTTTTTATTATGAGCCACAACTTTCGTTAGGATGTTTTAAATACATCACACATTTTAACATCTTACAATAGGTAACAATATATATTATTTTACAGCATTTTCACAAATGGGATTCAGATTTTCGCCAGATTTTGTCAAATTGTTAACCAAAAGATGTGATCCCAAAGATGGTAAAGTATCTGTTGACAACTTTATAGTGCTTTGTGTGCAAGTGCAAAGATTTACTGAAGCATTCCGAGTAAGAGACACTCAACAAAATGGAACAGTTACTATTGGCTTTGAAGATTTTCTCAATGTAGCTCTCAGTTGCTCTATATAAATGTGATTATTCTTTGGTGCTTCATATAAATCCAGCCTGCATAAGATGAATGCGCTTTTATGATATAACAAGTTAACTTGATAATTGAATGACAAACAAATACATAAGTGTCACATTTGCATTTCTAGTAAAATTTAAGCATATTTTGTCGGGAAGATCTGATTTATTGTATCTATTGTGAAATATTTAAATGCTTAAAGTAAAATATTTATTCTAATATTTTAATAAAATAATACACACAGTTATTATATATTTTTATTTACACTTCTCATCAAAAATCTACAGATACACCTGAAACAAAATAAAAATATTTGTAAATAAATTTAATTGCTAAATAAAGTTCTTTTTTTGTTTATGTGTTAAATATAAAATATATTACTCAAGGAAAAGTTGCCAAACTATATGATTTAAAACTAGGAAAAATTAATGTTATTCTGAAAAGCATTTACCAGTAAAACAAAAGTTAATTTTTTTCTAAGCTAACAATTATTTATAAAACATTAAAGATTAACTTACTAGCTTCGTTTTTCCGTCTCATTGCCTCAGATTTTTCTAACCCAAAAACAACTTCTTGAAAAACTTTCACTGCGGTTCTCATATTATTTTGATGTTGGACATTATCAGCAGAACTATCATCCAAAAGAGTATAAATTGTAGGAACCTCCTCTAATTTTAGTGTTTTAGCAGTTTCAGGTCTAAAAGCAATAGATACTTTTCCAGTTTTTGGATGTATGCTAAATGGTGATTTTAGTAAGTGGTTAAACCCTTTTGTTACATTGACATCAAGCCTTGGATAGCAATATTGTATTTTTATTTCTTGTATTAGATATTTTATTTTCCTTATTCCATTACCATTCTGTAAAATGTGATTAAAATTGTGTTATATATATCATATAGTTCATAAGATTTAAAATTGTAGATTAGTAGATACAACAGCATTGACATACATCTGATAAAATTATAATTAATTTGATTAAGTGTAGGTAATTGAAAAGTTGAGTAAACACACATTATAAAGTTCAAACTTTGATTGTAATAATTTTTCAAATAGTTACTTCTTTGCAAAACTGATTGTATGTGTCAACAAATGCTTTCCATCTCTCCAAGGATGACACTGGCATTCTTTCAAAGTTGTCTTGAACATGTTTTCTTAGTGTTTCATCAGTTATCATTTTATAAAAGCCTTTTAAACTTTCTGGTGTTGATAAGAAACTTTGGTCTTGCAAGATTTGTTCAAAATATGTGTCAATTACATCTAAAGCTCTCCTAAAATATAATTAGGTTATATTTATATATCCCGTATAAAATACATTAAATATAGATGGAAAAATAATTATATATTATATAAATTTAAGCAAACCTGATACTGGAATGTAAATTATCATTTCCTAAATGCACTTTCTTATTTTGATTTTCACCACCCATTATGAGGCAAAGATAGTCTGCAACAGCTGCTCTTCCTGGGCTATCCAGTGTTTTTGCTTCATAGTCTGACACCCAGCAATGAACTCCACGTCTCCCAGAGAAGACCCATAAAATATTTTGAAAACCAAAATCCTCTGAAATAAAATAATATATTATTAAAATATATATTTATAGCATACATTATATCTTGAAATAAATACTTTTTTACTGATATTACCTTTTAATGCTAACTGTATAATTTCACATGCTACCACCATAAACTTCCAACATTTATCACATACATTTGCTTCTTGACAACATGTCCGCACTTCATCATAGTCTGTAAGATCAATATCGAACACCAGTTCTCTGGCAAGTACAACAGCATCATGACGGCCAATAGATGGTCTGAAGTTATTGTAAAATCTTATAAATTTATTCTACTAAGCTGACTGAAAGTTGCTAAGTGTGATATCTTACTTTGTATTATAAACTGCACCAATATCAAGTTTATGAGGACATTTCTTTTGTAGCAGAGTTTGAAATTCTTTTTGATTACTTATCGATAAATATCGCAAATATACGTCATCTGCTAAAGTAAACGACAACTCTCTGTTCGAAAGGGGCTGAGGGTAACTTCCACAAGAAAGCCATCGGCAAAATACGTTTTGTGGAAATAGTCTGGTGTAGTACACTGGCAGCATATCAGGTAAAACATTTTCATCATAATGGCCAACCTGTGCATTATATAAAAAGTACAAGAAATTTTGTTTATAAATATTGAATTCAAATTATGTTTAGGTATATTACCATTTCTATTTTTTAATTAACTTGTAACCTTAACACTCTCAAAGTGTTTTTCATAAATTGTCACTTTGAAAAAGTTATGATTGAATTTTAAAAGTTTATGTATTTTCTTGAAAAACCGTCACTATTAACTACAAAAGAGTATTTCTAATAAATTGACTAAAACTGAAATGACAATAATTTTAGCGCCTATAACAAGGCACAGATGATCCACTAGATCTACAGATTATATTAGATAAATATCTAAAAAGAAGAAACAATATGTTATTATTCTACAAGACATCGGTGATATTTAATGATCGGTGATAAAAATATGAAAATATTTTTTACTGTTAAAATTTATCAATATTTTTTAACTATACAACCAAACCTAACACTTACTTATATTTAACAGAAATATTAATGTTTTCTAATCATAGGTGTGCGACACAGAATTCATTTACACTAGTGCGAATTGTGTGTGCACAATGTACATTTTTGCATTAATGAAACTAAATAAAGCGATTTATGTTCACATCTGGCCTCCATGAATGTATTTAAACGATGTACTTGAAGAGAAGATGTGAAATTGTGTTGAAAATTATAATAAATATAATCTATTCTATAAGAAACAAACGTTGATCCGAAAACATTTTTGTTTTAAGTGAAATATTAAAAATCGATATGAATACTTGAATTTGATTTTTCCAATCCAACAAAAAAGTCGCCTACGTATCTATGCAATGCTAAGATTAAGTTAAAAAACAAACCGTTAATACACCAATTCGATTCTTTTTACTATTTATAGGGTTTCGAGCGTCCTAGTTGAGTTCATATTATCACTTCGCCAATGTCACGTTAGAAATATCGATCACTGCACTTGGATGTTAATATTTTATTACTACCCACATACTTAGAAGACAGACTCATAGTAAAAATGTATATGAAATTCAAGTAATGGAAATTAATTTAAAAACTGCTTTTAAAATTTTTGTTAAGATTTCAATAGGTGAGAAATCATTCGTGGCACGTTATTTATATACATTTAAATTACAATTATTTTAATATAGTTTTTTTGACCGAGTTATTTTCATATTGATATAAAGTACACGATATGATTCAGTAGTTGTTTTTTTTTTCAGAACCTTGCTTTCCAGTATATATTTTAATTTCAAATTTAGTTCAAAATGAAGCTAACAAAATCATTCACCATTTATTGCATAATCCTGTTTTTGGAATCCTGTTATTTGCAGTGATAATAATAATATTGATAATGATATTAATGAAATCATTAATGGTCCTAGCTGGAACCGTATGTATTACTGTTGTTATTATCATGTTTGAAGGTATGAACTTTGACGATATTATAAATATTATTAAAATATATTCCTATGAATATTTCTTATAATTAATTAATCTTGTGATCAGTGTTTTATTCTAGTTTTATGTTAGAATCCTATAGTCAACTTTGATAACAAAATTATTAAGTTTAACTTGACTTCTTTCTTGAATAACTTGAAATACTAACTAACTTACTGAAATCTGTATTTATTTTTGTTTCAGGTTTAATAGTAATGAGCTTAGGAGTTTTGGCGTTTATAATTTTTTTGATGTCATTAATTGTATATTTAATATTAAATAGATAGCAAATTTATCTATTGCCGCTTAATTATTAATTAGGCAACTAATTTATATTTTTATAAACATATAAAACTATTGAATTAGTTTAATATTAATATTGAAAAAATAAAACTATTTTGTCTTTATTTATCTCTTATAATAGATGTAATGAAGAAAAGTTGAAATGAATGAGAAAACTCATAATAAAACTGAGATAGTTTAATTTAAGGGCATACATTGCAACATTTTATTACTTAGATAAAGACCACAGAATACATTTACACAAGTGACGTGATAAAGACCACTTGTAAATAGCAAATTATTGTCGCTAGTGTAGCAATTGAAAATAATATGAATTTATCAGTTTTAGGCAGAGGGAAGAAGGTTAAAAATTTTTATATATTTCGTGACTGTTGTAATTAAAAAAAATATGCAGTATTTGACATTTTAAATCTCAATGTTTTTCGTAAACAGTTGAGATTTTGTAACGTAATTAATTATATCTGTCTTTCCTGTTTTATTTGGTTTTTTAAAATTGTTCCACTCTTCGGTTTATCGGTTCATCGATATATATTTTTTTATACCAATTATAATTATGGATAAACGGAGAAAAGACATTTCGTACTAAATAAATAAATCATAATTAATTTATTTGAGAATTTTCTATCCTTGTAAAATAATTAACAAGAAAAAAATGTGCTGAATTGAAGTTGTTGCAAGTCATGAAAATTGTTTTTCGTCTAAATATGATTCTGACCTAACGAGACTGTAGAGTTCTCAACATCTGTCTTATCTATGCTGTAGAGTGTAGACTGTACCCTAATAATATGTCTAAAGATTTTCAATCTATGTGCTTCGAATTCACTTTAGTCTGAAATAATTTTTCATCAACATTAAAAATGAATATATTTTAAGCTTAAAAGTGATATAAATCAGATTCTATTATTTTATTGTGATTGTGTTACAATGGACTTTTTCAAACAAGGTCAGGGTTCCTAGCAGTATCGATGATGTAAAAATGAGTGTAAGTCCTTTTTATTTTACTAAATGCTAATGTTAATAAAATATAATTATTAAATTAAATTAATTATTAGACTTTATTTAGCAATATCGATGGAAAATACGAATGGATATTATATTTAACAACTATATATTTTACAGAATAATTTTCTTATCGATAATTTTATGTCTCAAAGTATTTACCTAGGTGTAAATAATTGTTGAATAAAATGATCCTGAAATAGCAATTAGTCTATCAATAGAATATATCGCTTAGGTTTCCCTAATGTTTCATATGTAAATGTGTCTTGTGCAGGTCAAGAAACTTTTTAACAAGCAATCAACACCTTATAATTAAGAAAGTAAGTACCCATAGTCGTCTCAAAGCTTTATTTCCTTAAAAATGCAATTTTTGAATCTTTGTTAAGTGTAAATTAATACTTGCAATATTACTTTTAATTAAAAATTTATATATATTTGCTTACTATGCATTTTATATTTATTTACCATATTGTTTATAATGTATTAACATGAATGTTAATGGTATGTACAAAAAATAATAAAATACCATCGACATGCAGTTAGGAGTAGGTATTAATATAATTCATATTAGGAAAAAAGGATTTTATATAGAATTAATACAATTAATTTATATTTTTTACCATTTTAAGGCTCATATGCCTAATATATTAAATATAATAATAATAAAATATATAATTTTTATTTTTTACACAATATATAAATAATTGTGATAAATAGTATTAACAACTTTAAAGTTGGTTATTTTACTTTATAGTTAATGTTATACTTGCAAATATAAGATTCTATTAATAAAGATATGGTTTATAAAAACCACATTTTCCGAATAGTTATGTTTAAATGAAGGTGCATATAATAATTATGAAACTTAAAACCAATATGTGATGAAGAAAGAAGTTCCTGTAATAAATTAATTAAAGTATATGAACATATTTCAATGAATTATATTATAATAATATTTAAAGGTATAAGTATTTAGTTTACAGTTTTGAAAAAATGTATGTAATTTGTTACTAATAGCTTCACCAATTCCAAATTTTGTATGGCAAGGGTGCTACAAAATAACTGTTTTATTGAATTGGCTGAACCTTCAAATTTACTTTCACACATAGACAAAATTACTGGTGCTAGCTATCTTTGAATATGTTCTCAAAATGACCTCTAAGAAAATATTTATTTGTTTCTTTTTTGTCTACTGATAGACAAAAAAGAAACAAATAAATTTAGATTAAATTTAATAGTTTTTATAAGACTTGAAAATACTATTAATTTTAATGAAATATTTAATGTGAACGGTCAATTAATATTTTATGTCTTAATTCCCATTTCTTAGCATCAAGAACAGGGAGAGCAATTTATAACTTGTCCCTTAGATATAAGCTTTGATAAACCAACAATGCCCAATCGATTGAAAGTTTTAGATTTTGTTTCACTATCTAATTGATTGTCTATCTAATTGATCAAATGCATGGCGTGGCTTTGTAGGGCATTCCGTCAAGCTGGCGGCCCTCCAGGATGCGGCTCGCGCGCCCTCGCTAGCTCCTCGCGCTACGCGTCACGTCGCTACTATTACAGGTTAGTATCATACACAATATCTTTGTCAAAACATAAGATACTAGTCAATTGCCTTTGAGTCCCTCGTAGTAGACTGGAATGGCTACAATTGTAAACGAGATGATTGTGGGTTTGGTCCCCACTCCATTAAAAGAATTATTTTCATTTCCTTGCTCTAGTCTGATTGCGACAGGTTTTTTCGGGTTACGCTTAAAAATGCAGCGAAAATCGCGCCATATGAACGATAGACCAAGTATCACAGGGCAAAAAATTATGTTATTAGTTAAGCAATGTACATTAGCAAAATTAATATTGACTTGTTTGTCGGAAAATGTTATTGGGGACATTGAGATAAAAGATTTAAATCTGCTTATGACTGCGAATGTCTGCGTCATTCGTCCCAGACATATTTTTATTAGGTATATGTATATAAAAATATTGCTCTAGACTCATGAGGCGTCGCGGGTACAGATTGTTATTTAAAAACATTTCATTAATCATTAAACATCTATTGTTGTATGTGTATGTAATTTAACTCTTAAGTGCTTCGTTATATTGTATACTTTTAGATCAATAATCGGTCTTGATCCTTAAAAATGCTTAATTTAAATAAAAATCGTTATACCACTTGTTTTGTTGTGTAAAACACAGTTATGTTAGATGTTGATGACACACAAAATATGTAGTATTTAAAAAATATCTGCTTGTCGTTCTTGATTTTACGTTCAAATAGCTTTAAAGGTCGCTCAGAGGCGGTGATGTTAACCATACATCAGCGACCTCTTTGTTATTTCAAAGTGTAGGACATTGCAATAAAAAATATATTATAAAAAAGAAGGTAGACGGTTTTAATAAAAGGTAAAAAGATGTCTTATATAATACGAGTTTTCCGTTTTTAATTGATGGAGTATATTGTATTTTCATGTAAGGTCAAAAATTAACGAGTTAAAATAGTGTGCTTGACGTGCTGTCAAGCACAAAGTTCAATACGCGCATGTTGCGCAGGTTTCGCTCACTGTCACGTAACAAACTTGCATTGAATATCGTTATATAACGATCAGACGTTCCGGCCATGTAACCTTTAAAGTTTTAAACAAGATCGTTCATTTTGATATTGTTTTTAAAATACTTATTTTTACTCAAACGCAACCTGTTGTAATGATCAATCATTGTACAATTGACGATAATTTTATGGCTATGAAACTGCCTGCCATGGCCCTTTTTCCTTTCAATGAGTTGTTTGAGTCGTGAGTCATACTATTTAACTGGTATAGTTGGTTTCATGTCTACGTCATTTCTAAATTGATTAATTTAGTAATTCTGCTTTTTCGGTTGTCATAGAATGTTAATTGTAATATGAATATTACAAAACAACAATATATTAGAATGCTTACATGTATTATTGTAGTGGAATTCTCCCTTTATCAGTTTGATTTATTATAGTATTAATTAAAATAGCAAAATTGGACGTGGAAACGTGAAATTCACTAACATAAGACGTAGTTGATCATATCACTCATATGCATATTATTAATTAGAAAAGCTATGTATCAGGCGTTTGGTCTCAACAATTATAATACATAATTATATAAATGATTCTTACTTTTGAGCTAGAGTTATATTTATCAGAACAACGCGAAGCAGACAATAAGTTTAACTCATTCTTGCAATTTACACATGTTAATGACTGCATTGTTTTTATTTAAACATCGATACACAAAATAATGAATGGAC
The DNA here is from genome assembly GCA_037127375.1 of Dione juno. Lineage (NCBI taxonomy): Eukaryota > Metazoa > Arthropoda > Insecta > Lepidoptera > Nymphalidae > Dione > Dione juno. The sequence continues at coordinate 7,891,729 of JAXRJS010000041.1, read as the reverse complement.
AGTAAAATAATACATACATAATGTAAATATTTACTAAAGTTGTTACGTAATGTCAGCAATTATAAATAATCTATACTAACAAATCTTTTTGTGGATATTATATTTTAGTCTCTCCTAATTCACAAATGTAAATTTAATTAATTAATTTACCCATTCAACTCTGTAGAGTTAATGAGAAAGAAAATTTAGTTTATTACCATCTTTTGACAGTTTAAAACTGTTTTATTAATAAAAAATATCTACTTCAAGGGGAAAAACGTACACGAAATAGTACTAATAATTTTCTATTCACTTTTAAATAAATTATATGAATTAGCTTTCGTAAACATTGTAAGTTTTTCAGTACAACATACACAAACAATGAAGGCTTATGCATAGGGCTTATGAATGGGGGAAAGCATACAATTTTGCGTTTGGCAAGATGCCAGTTGTTATTCTGGGCGGGCGGGCGCGAGCGCAGATCCAGTCACACGCCGCGGTCTTGCCGACAACTATCGGTACACGCTTCACGTCCGCGTTAACCTTATTTCTTATCTGTATGTCTTCTGTAAATTAAATTATATGTTTAGTTTATATTTGAGAGCACCTACTGTTGTACATGTTTTAGCATATAATGCTTACCCGACACATAATATGAGAATAATAATAAGTAATGAAATGTGAATATAAATTATATAAATGTAAATATCCAATTTTGCAAACATTGAAGACGTAATTATGAAAGGTATTGAAATAAATTTTCATGTTTCCGATATATATAATATCACTTACGTAATTGTTACGGTTGTGATAATAATTTGTCTTAATATTATCAGCAGTAATGAAATGTGAATATAAATTATATAAATGTAAATATCCAATTTTGCAAACATTGAAGACGTAATTATGAAAGGTATTGAAATAAATTTTCATGTTTCCGATATATATAATATCACTTACGTAATTGTTACGGTTGTGATAATAATTTGTCTTAATATTATCAGCCGAGTGTGTTTGAAATCAAAATATAACGCGAATATTAATAAAATATGAAAAGTATGTGATTAAAAACACGATTACAGATATTTATCACGATATCATAAACGATGACTAAGTAATGTTATAAAATAATTGATTGTTTTGAAAAACTCAAATTTAATATATAACGTTGTAATATTGTTTTATATTTGCTTTTCTTAGTAAGAACACGTACCTACATAGAGTTACATAGAGAATATAATCTTGTTATACAAGGCACAAGTTTCTTGAAATAGAGATTATATAACAAAAGTACCGTCATTCCTTCTTTACACTATCTACTCTTGTTGTGTTTTAAAACTAACTAGTAAACATTTTTTTATTTAAAATGTAATAATTTATAACGTTTTGTTTAACACAATGATTTCAAAGTTTAACTTGTAAATTGTAAAGATATTATAGAAAGATTATATATATCCTTTTATTACGCTATATCGTAATAAAAGGACTGCAGTTCAGAGGTGACCTATGTATGGAATCGATGCCAACATATTGACGACATCCTTATTTTTATTAACGTTTTTGAGTGCGACGACCGTGCCGCCTTCACGAGCGATCTATGCGTGTGGCCTCGGTACCATTTCTACTTGGCTTTGTTTGCTAATGTATAATTATAATCTTTCTATTTCTGTTATGATCGCTATAGAAGTTATAATAATTGATCAATAGGCATTTTTACTCAAGTATGATATAACTTTTCATCCCCAATTATTTATTAATTTTCAGTTTTAATGACACTGAAATATTATTAATTATATAATTTTCCATTTGTGAAAACATTATATATTTATAAACATAATGATTAGTATCATAACAGTGATGTAATTTATCTTAACGCAATGTCAGTGAATTTTTATTTTAATTTTAAATATCAATCAGTATCTGTTCGTTTTGTCGTCGACTGTAATCATTATCGTCTGTTATGACGTTTATCCAATGCCATTATCTACTATCTAGATTATACACAAACGATCATTAGGGGAAGCAGTGGCAAGTGCACGTACACATAAATAATATTTGAATTTAAATTCTCCGTTTCTGGATCCTTATTGTTACGTTTTTAATTGGAAGTTTAAGTTTTATGTGTCACGATATTATAATGAGTGAGAGGCGATCTCGCCCGCGACCAAGGCGGCGCAATGATTTACACGACAAGCGTCAGGACTTGATATTTACTTGGAGTGACGGTGAGTTTTTCTTTGTGATATAGGTATTAGAAAATCTGTGAAGATTTAGTACCAACCCTATTGAATGAATAATAAACCCTATTGAGTGAATGAATTAAGTGAATTCTGTATTAAAAAATAATGAAATTTCCCTTACTTTTCTCTATAATAAATTTGTTTTATTTATTTATTTAATAGGAATCCAACGTTCTATACAAAAATAAATCTTATTCTTATAATTATTTTACCTGATACCTATTACTTAAATTGTATACCACACTTAAAGGCTAACTTAACATGCATATAAAACAAAATAAGACAATAACAATACATCACACAATAAATATTGTATTTATTTAATTTAGTCATGTGATTTTCATTTAAAATATAATAGTCGTTCCTTTCTAGTATTAACATTATATTATATTGAATTTTTAGTAATATCAGTATCTTTGGAAGTTTTGCTCATCTTTAATAACTGTTCAAACAGTAAAATCCCACAAACATTATTTTACTATTCTGAAGTGTTTACCTATATGTAGAAAATAATCACGGAATTGCTTTTATTGACTAAATTATGACACTAATGATTGATTATATTAACTGGAGAGTGTTAAAAATAAGAATAAATTGGAACAAATCAACTGAATATTATTAATTTATTTAATGTAGCTATATATCCTGTACGATGTATAATGTAAATATATATCAACTTTCGATTTTTTAGAGGTTTATCCACTGTGTAAATACCTTTTTCTCATACAAATTCGCCGAATTGAGAACAAATCGACATTTTGTTTGTGTTGTTTTACTTTTTACTCATTTTGCATGTCTTAGTTTGTGCGTAATAATATTGTTTTTAAAATGTTTATGTTAATTTACAAACAAATCTATGTCTATATGTAGATGGACTATTGAATTTAATCTAATATATCGAATACAAAACGAATTTCATACAAAATGCGACAAAAACGAAGCATAAACGCTCACGTCTTTTGATTGCTTTGACTTAGAGGTCTGACTTTTTGTTTTCCAAGGGACTATTGACTAAGAAGTTTAATTTATCTGTGCTTCAAGAGGTTATTGACTTGAATATTTTATATTCAGCTTGATTTCTCGGGTACGGAATCCTAAAAACCACCATACTACCATATGACGTCTTATCATGGCAGACGTTTCTTATATTTCAATTATAAATAAAAATTTGGAACTTACAAAGTTAATGAAAGTTACGAGTCTTTTAAGTGATCAAAGTTATCTCTGCCTGTCATATTTTATGCTCATTTTGTTACTCATATACCTAAGATTGATTGGTAATTAAAATTTACGATATATTCAGAATGTTTAACAATTATCATACAAACGCCATAGACTGAACATTCTATATTTAATGACAATATTAGAACTAAATAAGCTTTCTGTAGACTCTCGTCCACGAGTAGGTACATGATTATAATTTATAAGTACTATTGTCGAGTGGGAAATATATATAGAGTTTTATTATTAGGTACGACGCAACATTTCAATTTACTTAAGATTTAGTAGAGCAACGTACGTTGAACATTATTATAAATTGTGACCGATTTTAATAATATTTATTAACGTGAAATTAATTTATCACTATAACAATTTTTCATTACGTTCATTGTGGTCATTAATAGACATTTATTTTATTAGTCTTTTCCTTCTTTACCAAATAATTGATAATAATTATGTGTATATCTTATTTTATTCATTTATAACTGCAAAAGCACTTGTAAAGTGTTCCCGTAGATGGCGCGGTCAGTCGCCTGTGGGGTACAGAGAGGGCGCGGTATTGATTCTGTCTGCTCCGTATTTAATGCAGCAAGTACATAGCACACACTAGCAAACTACATAGCCACATCTAGTACCTACTTCATAATGTTGTAGACATCGCAATGCGCTCAACATCGATTCTCTAGTCACGAGGCTGCAAACCTACAGCTTTCTAACTATTATTTAGATGTTTATCAAATTTTCCTACTTATCGAGAAAGTGTTGTAATATATATTTAAGATTGGAAAGACTAGAAGATACTAATTTAAAAATTAAATTTATTATCTTGAATAATTACGGCTCAGTTTTTATTTATTTGATAAAAATACTATGAATATGCACTTAGTAAAATTTATATTTATAATTACACAGACATTTACATTTAATGACTTCTAGGGGCCTATTATATTTGCTCAATATTTTTATATTTTTAACAGATCTGTGCAATAGCGAGGAGGTGCCAGAAGTGGAGATAGTTAGCCTGCTTCAAGAACATATTCCAAAATATCGTCTTAGAGCGGACAGTCTAACACAATTTGGAGGTAAGAAAATTTAGGACAGATTCATTACGATTACTGTTTTAACTGTTTATACAATCCTCCATTTATTTCATAAAGAAAATTGATTATAATTAAAATAAGCACAAATGAAAAAAAATTTACCGCACATCTAACCTATGAGGATGATCAAATCAAACGATGACAAAATATTATTTTAACGTTGAGGGCATTGAAAAAATTGGGGCTTATTCTTATCAGTAACACTGACATTAAGCAATGAACAACCAATTTCCATCCAATATTTAGATCAAGATTTTAATTCATCTGACATGAGTGCCAAATTTAATGATATAATTTATTTCGTTTAGTATTCAACTACTTCATTAACAGATACAGGTAGATAATACTTCTTGATCGGCTACAGCTGAATACCTAATTAATTTAGATGTAATATTTTTTAAATGTATCATAAGGAACATGTTGCCTATGTGTGAACATGAATTCTTGTATCCTAAAATTTTAACGGTCTCTTTCTCCATAAAAAAATATTTTGTAATATTTATATGTACGTTTTGTAGCTGGCGATTGCCGTAAGTAACGTTATTATTTTTATGTTGTTTTTGTACCTAACAATTTAAAGCTCATTAGTCTTAAGCTTATTAATGGTGTTTATGCTATTATTTATAATTTTGTTTTACAAAACTGAGTATAAAAAGAAAATTTTGAAATAATATACTATATAGAATAAAAATCACAGTGCAGTGCAACGCAAATAATAATATCTGTTCAGTGAGCAATAATAAAATAGTTGAAGACATTTTAGTGCACTTTAGAGCTGCCTATAGAAGATGCCAAGCTCGGACCTGATGTCCAATTATATTTCTAGTAGTAAAGGCACCTATTTCTTAATAGACACGTAATAATATATCAATACTGAAGTAATATATTGAATTGTATATAAAAATTGCTTTAATTTAGAATCTATTTAGTAAATTCGGTTTAGCTAAATTTATTGATTTAAGTGTGGTTACTATCATAATAAGTAGAAATGTTATCGCAATTGTGAGACTCTCGCAGAAAGCAAGGTGGGTAATAAGAACCTAGCCTACAAATATTGCATACAATTAGATTCTTTTAACTGCGCAACACGAGGTGCTCAATTTCATTTAATTAAGAATACAAAAAAAATTGTTTCAATACCTCATAGTGGCTTTAAAAATAAGAAAAGATTCATGTGAAAATCTTTTACATCTAACTAAGTGAGCTTACCTATATTCTTCTGAAATGTTAAGAAAACATGAAAAATATGATTTTTTTAAAATTATATTCCCCTAATTGAATTACACTGTTGTCGCCTATTTTAACAATGATATGTTAATGAACCTAACATATACTAACAATGAGACACTCAATTAGTGATATATAGAAGCCGAGTTTTATGTTTAACCACCAACTCCCCTCATGGCTACACCCTATTTAGCTAAAAGAAATTTTCATCACATCAAAATTTATTCACATCAAAAATTATTATTTATCTTCCTTTCCAATCCCTGTGTATGAAAAACAATGAACAATATATATGTAAATAAACGAAAATTTATTTTTATCATTTTCAACTCACCCTCGATAACGCGTAAGTCCCGATCACGCGGGAATTCCGGGAGTGAAAGTATTATGTTGCGCAACCCCTTTTATCTTTCCGTGATACTCCAATCAAAATCGGTTCAGGTGTTCAAGAGTGAGCTCTGTACAAACAGAACCCTGAAAAACAGAAAGACAGACAGACAGGCAAAACTGTTAAAATAGTTTGTTTGTGTTTTAGTATCGTGTAACTAACTATATGCATGTGGAAAACCAATAATATTGATATGTTTGTATATTTATTCGTTAAATTACTAAAATAAAATAAAAATGGTTGGTTTTAATCAGCGACAATTATAATTCAGTAGTTTTTTTTCATTAACTTACTTTAATTTATCATACTAATTAAAATAAACACAAATGTAAATTTTGTGACTAAAAACGCTTGAAGATTGCTTAGAACGTAATTACATTTCAATTGGCACGACCTTCGTCGACGCACTCAGGAAGTTTTTACGAGACTTAACCAGAACCACAAAATATATTCTTATTTGTTCATTAAAAAGAGTGTTTTAATGTTGCATTGTATTGATTTATCTCAATGAGGTTAAATATATGCATTTTCTATTCTTGTACGTGTACGCCTGTCCATGGCCTACTATTCAACATGTATAATAGAGGAGAAAAGCTAATTTTGTGATGCTGTACGTAAAGAAGCACTTTCTAATTTTCACTATGTATTTTGCTTAATTGACAAATTGAAGGAAACTTTCATTTAAACATGATAAACTGTGTATATAATTGCAATTTATTTTACAAATAGTGACTAACTTCGTCTCAGTGCGCTGATTAATTTGCAGTCATTAATTTATGTGAAAAGATTTAAAATAATATTTACCGGTCGAAATGAATATCTGTTCATTTATAAATATCGTTTCAATAAAGTAGATAGTATTTACAAACATAATCCATATCGACATGAAAAATATACTTAAAAATCTAATATTGGGGACATTTATAAAAGTAGTAGAATCCGAAGTAGTAAGTAGTAAGTAAGTAGAGTATATGAATATTATCATATAGGCTAAATCCGAGAACATCGATCGACAAGGGGGTCCCTTGCAAGCTTCACCCGGTAGTGCAAAAATATAAAATTTGTTTAAGAGTCTTATTATTTCAATATAAAAAATTGTTCTATTGTTTATAAATGTCAAGTATAGAGAATTTTTTTTAATTCATTTATTCATAACGATCAATAATGCTTATGGAAATTACGATACTGTAGACCAGGGTATTAACATTTTTATAAAACAAGTCACTAAGTAAATAAGTAAATAAGTACGTCGCAAATAACACCAACGAAATTCCGTTTATTAAATGAATGAATGTAATTTTAAAACATGAAGAAATGAATACTATAGCACTAGAATTGAGTTCCTTCCTACTAAACGGGGAGCGCAGCTTCCGGCGCCAGCATTACGTCGTCCAACGACGCTATAAATAATGGTGTCTCATCGCACGAGTCATCGTCCGCTGACCAGCGCGCATTCCCGAGCGGTCTCTATCTGTCAACTTGCTGCAATTTGTGGCATGCTATATATGCGAGCTATAGCATTATAGGAATCTTAGAAATGTAATTTAACGTTACTTTGTAAATGTCACTTTATACTAAATTTCATATGTTAAAATAAAAAACAAATTTTTCTTTTGATCTTTCTTATATATTTTTTTTTTATGAAATCTTACCATTCTATATTTTAATGATTTTTAAAGTGTTAATCCATACTAAGAATGGAAAAAATACTTAAAGAAAACATTATTTTTTTTGTATGTTTTTTTAGTATTCTTACCATTCTATCTTGCTCTTTAAGTAAGCCCAACTTTCTTATTTCATGAATAGCTAAGATTTGTGTTTAAAATAAGCATAAATCTTTTAATCGATTAACGAACAATATTATATGTGATTTCAAATGTTAAATTATATATATATATATATATATATATATATATATATATATATATATATATATATATATATATATATATATATATATATATATATATATATATATATATATATATATATATATATATATATATATATATATATATATATATATATATATATGCGCTTGCTATTAGCGCACCGTAGAATGTCGTAGGTTAAGTCACGTGATATTTAAAACGGGAACAAACTGGATTGAAAGTGGACGGGGAATGTTGTAGGTGTGATTCAAAGCTCCTCTGACGTAGCCGCTTCTTAATTTTCGATCAAAAAATTAAACACCTAAATAAATATCTGATTAAAATAGAAATTGTAAATGTTTATGTATGCATAATGTTTCTAGCACAAATGAGTGAGGAAGGTTTGGCTACTTTATGTAACATTAGTGGTTTTTGTATCGTACGCAAGCGCAACTAATTTATTTCTAGTACATAATTCTGGTTTTGAATTTAATGTTAATGGACTTTCGAGATTTTTTGTATGATATTAAAAAAGTTACTTTTTCCAGGGTACGAGAATCAAGATTGGTTTATTCCATCACCAGCTCTACCAGTCAACCCAGAAGACTTTGCTCTTACTCCTGATCAGATCAGGGAGACGCTCAATTACTTTCGTAAGTAAACTGATTTTTTGTATAGCTATGACAATTTCACATGTAAATTATTTTTAAAAACTACAAAGATAAACATTTAAATTTCTGTTTCTTTGTAGTAATTCAACTAAATGATGTAAATTAGTCGAATACTAATAATACATTTATTTCTATAGACTTCATTGTTTTTGATGCCTAATAAATCTCGCTAGTATTTTTATTATTAATATTAATATTATCATACCATTTCTCAGCTTCTATGTAGATAAGTCATCAGCTTTATTTAATGATTGTATGCCAAGTTGTATGCTAACCATACAAATTTGAGGCATAAAATAACCAAACCGCTTCTTAATTGTGGTTATTATATTTAATGGACTTTTTATTTTGTTAGATAATGTCCATTTATATTAATTTACCCAAAGTTTGCTTTATTTTATTTTATCTTTTGCTTTTATAAAATAGTTTAATAATGAATATTACTTTATCCTATAAGACATTGATTTATATATGTTTTATTCGGCTGAATTTTATTAAACAAATGTAGGTACTAGGTAGTCGAATACAGCGGTCATGGCTTTACCTAGTAGACAATGGAGTCATACCTCATATTTTATTTATGTTTTCAAATATTGACACTTCTTTAAATAAGGACTTTTTGTACATTAAGTCCTTACACAAATATTATCTTAGCAGGTGTCGAAAAATAAATTGCTGTGTTTTTTATACTACTGTCTAGCAAGCTTTATTTTTTCACTTTTGGATAAGAGAAGATAAAGGCATCAGTGAAGATTAAATTTTAATTATTTCTAAAAGAAGATATAAAAACTATTCTAAAAGTGATTTCTCGGTTATATTCAGAAGAGAAGATACTATATTAAAGGTTTTAGGGATACAATTTGACTTTATTAGGATAGCAACATTTTGAAATATTTGATTACTAAGAAAAGTTACAATTCTTACAAAAGTAAAGTATACAATGTTTTGAATGTTCAAAATAATTAAACAGGAGTTTTATTAAAACCATACTAAGTACTACGAGAAATAAATATGTACGGACACAATTTTCTTACAGGCGTTTTATGAAGCTGAATTAGAATTATTAACTCAATTATTTTAACGTTAACAGTATTTTAAAATAATTGTTGACCATTAAATATATTTTTTACGGAAAGTTAAAATATTTGTCTAAAAATGTTTCGTGTAAAGAATTTTTTTGCAATGCAATGAAAACGAATTTCTTCTTCTTATCGGTGCCTCTCTAGTTACTGTAGGTTGGCAGTCATTTTAAGTACTTTTCTCTGTCTCTAACGACTCGTTCCAAGATGATTCGATCTTTACGTTTACGATTAAACTTATTCGTTTTTTTCACAAGTAGCTTGTTTATTTACTACACGATCGAATATGTTAATATTGTTATCAACTGTACTTAAATTATGACTACTAGTTTTTACAAAGTCTTTATTATCGACATTATAACGTCTGTAATGTTAATAATTGTATATATATTGTTAGTGTTCTATCAATGTTTAGACCTAACGTTTAAACGTTGTCGTAAATAATGTACTAGTTCACATATATTGTCTACAATTGGCTATCAAGAACATAATTCAAAATGACATAAGCCGACATTTGTTAGCTAAATATACAGATTTATACAGATATACAGAGAAAAAAGTAGAGAATTAAATATCATTTAGCTATTTGTGGTCTGTATGTAGACTGAAGTAAATTATTACATAATATATCTTAAAATCATAAATTTACTTAACTATCATGTCGCTAAAATTAGATACATAGGCATTATTTGTCTATAAGACAAAGCACATCTTTTTTTTGTATAGATAATCTGTTACTTTAATGTAATTAATATAATAAAATAGTAATAAAGATATAATAAAACGAAGTCGCAAAAAAATCATTTAATAGATAAGAATAATGTAATGCGGTGCGCCGTGCGGTAGGTGGTTAACGGCGTGGTAGTCTCGTCAGTGCGTCCAGAGCGCGTGCGCGGCGCCTCCGCGCAAACACCAGTGACGAACGCGCCGGTAGCCACGCGACACGCGTGCTCACCCTTCCGCCGATCAATACTGCGGCACGACACCCGCGGCAAGCCACCTTCCCTTGTGCAACACGCAAAACTGGCTGCGCCATCCGCGCCGCTCTATGTTTAGCCTGCACTACGGTGCACCGTTGCATCGTTGCATTGGCTATTTTTTTTATCGCAACCGTCCTTTTATACTAGTAATCTTGCGTTCCTGAATAGTTCCGTCGCGGTCGTGACCTCATTTCATTATAAAAATCGATTTGTGATAAAATATCATTACGTCTTACATAAAACAGTTTTTTCTCAAGCGATTTTGCCTGTAGCGGTAACAAGATTAATAAGTATTTTTTGTGTAAGAGACTTAAATATATTTAATTAGTATAAATTGAAGAGCATATTATAATATGTTACGAATATAGCTACGGAGTCTGCGTGTCATCGATTGAGGCGTGTTCGGGATTGGGGAGAAGCGTCGCGACGGCGCCCCCCTCCGCGCAACAGCTGTGGGCCATACTATATGTTATCTTGACCGTGAGAGCATAATTATTATGTTCTTTATTATCTATTTACGTATTTTATATTAATTATTAAGTAGTTAGTATATATTTGATACTCTGCTTTAAAGTTTATTCAATTAAACATTTACTATTTGGACAAACTCACTTTCTTTTTGCCTAATTTGCTTATTATAATTAAAAAGTTACATACAGAAATTTTTTGTAATGTCAAATATTTTTTTATAGTATAAGTAGAATGAAAGAATATATTAATATATTATAAAATTAAATATTCATAACATTTAAATAATGTATATAATTAAAAAGTAATTTTGGATATTTTTATGCTACTATAAAAAGTACTACATAAAAAGTATTTTTTAACTAGAAAGTAATATAATAAGTAATATAATTTAACATTATTTTAATCAAGATAAATTTATATATAGATAACAGATAAAATGTTACTTAAATCTAACCTTGGATATATTATAACAGTCCGTGTATTTTAATTTCATTCGTCTACACTAGAGGGCGGACGGTAAATTCATACGTATACCTTTGTGTGATGCAAAATTGTATTTGCCACACCTAAGTTATGTACATATAATACATTAACAAGCTATTGTAGTCGAAACTGTTTTAGAGATACGGTTGAAAATTGCTTCTCGGGTACACTACTCATTGTAAGAAAATTCTTGCTGCACACTGTCCAGTGACTGCTTTTTGTAGTGATTGCGCGGTGGCGGACGGAAATGGACGCCGTAACATCGATCCATAGAATTCGTTCCGCGTATATGTGACTGAATCGCGTGTACGTTCTACTGTACAGATATACGGACGCCTGCATTTGATCGTGAAAGTTTTAAACATTGACCTAAAATACTTAAACCGTTAGTAAAAGAAATCACTTCAATTAATTAGGAAAGCAAAAACTTAAGGTTTATAATATCATCTTATTTAATTATTTAACGTTATTTCGTAAGTATTAACTATACACTCGGTTTACAAATATAGTTATCTGTAAAACAATGGTCGAGCGGTTAAATGTTTTATATATTTATACACAAATATATTTGAATAACTATACGAAAAGTTTAAGCACGTATTAAAATTTTAATAATAATATTTTAATCATATTCTGCCTTCTAAACGTGATCTTGAGAGAATGGTGTTGTACTTGTGCCAGCTACTTATAAATTACTTACTTTCATTTTTATTATTGAGTATGTGTATACGAAAAAAGACTAATAACTTATCCATAAAAAGTATTATTTCTTGACTTCATATACTGACACAAGGCTAATTTACGTCAGGGAAGTCACGTGCAAGGCGACCTTTATGGCGTTCTCACATTCTCTTAGTACAGTTTTGTGACTCGAATAGTAATAATATTTTATTCAAAAATACTATATTAAGAGTAAAGGTCAAACGACAAGCTAACTAATATGAGACATTATATCGTACAGTAAGACAGCGAACGTAAAATGTTGAATAACATTTAAATCATGCATCTACGATATTAAAATGTATTAATAAAAACTATCATTTTTCACTGTCTTTAAGACAATATTCATATTAAAATATTAACATATGAATGATATATAAAATCGCTTTTAAAATATAACTTATGGCAACTTCATGGTTTTATGAATTATATATCAAACTTAATCCTTTTCTTATACTATATTTGAAATCAATAATGAATATCCAAATATTTTCGATCAATGTTTTATCTTATCAATTATATTTTATGTACTGAATTAATCGTTCTTATAGAAATTGTAAGGATGTTTTTTTTTGTAGCACACTAATAAATTCGTTACAAAATTATATACAACAGTGTCGACGGCAAGAAAATTCATGTTAAGTTACAGTAAATATGAAACAACAGACGAATAAAGAAATATTGCGGAGACGGGTACAATTAAATTGAAACTTGTGATATTAAAGTGAGTGGCTGTATGAAGTGATATAAAAGTGTGTGACGGCCTGAAGAAAATCTTCGCCGGCGTGAGGCGGGCGGAGCCGATGTTCGCGAGTCGGGCGCGTCACGGCGGAGGGCGGTGCGGCCACGGGCGCGGGGTGCGCGGGAGGCTCGCGCGCCTCGCCGCCGCCCGGCTTCGATCGCGAGCTCTTCCAAGAGTTGAGCTTCCTATCCGACGCGGAACTCAAAGAGTGTCTCGGCGAATACCCCGACTTCCTGTATCATCTGGCTCGGGACAGGTTCGGCCGACTCTACTTTCGCGTTATACGGACTTTACTACTTGATCGAGGTACAGCCATGATCCGTCGGTATAAAACTTCTGAACACTTCTTCATGCGCTTGCATCGAATTTATATTGTTTTCTTCTAATTGTTATGCTTGTTTTCGCAACTAAAGCAAATATTGCTTTTTTCTTTCCCTCATGACATACTTTCTTCCAATTCCATTATCCACTCCATTCCAATTTCACTACTTTATCTGTACAGATCAATTGTATTTGACATCATTATATTATCCTTCTCATCGTCACAACAAGGCTATTATTTTTATTTATCATACAAACACTTTGCTGTAATCTACAATTTTACACGTTTCTAGCATCTGTCCTAAATATTTTTTTATATTTTTTAGAGTACACCGAAAAGTTCCATAAACACTAATACTTATAACATCGCTCTTCGCCATCAGTTCTCTTACTTGCTTCACAAGTTTGCTTTCCACTAAATAAGTACAGCCTATTACAGTGTAATGAGATATACAGCGATATACACTGATAAATCATAAGAGAGAGGACGGAAGGGAGAAAAGAAATGATTCACTATATACGGAAGTCATAATTAACATTATGGAAGTTTTTTATTCTTAACGATTAACTGAGAACACAATCGATATTCGCCCCGATCACAACTCATTTAAGTTTGTTGAGAGTGGGAACAAAATACAGTACTGAGTAGGTACATCTATTATTGATCATTTTTCCCACTGGTTGTTTTTACTTTAATAGAAAGCGGCATTGTTGTTAGATGCAATTGAATTAATTTATATTTTGTAACAAGTCTCAGATATGAATGTTTTCCTTTTTATTACGCATCAGTTACAAGACTATTGTTACGTGATGCAATGTACTACATCGGGTAGAGTTAATTTAGGTTGCAGGTCCTGCCAAACTTATAAATACGACACCTGAATCATTATCTCTGTCACATATGTTTATAAAATTTATTCTGGCAGTAATTATTTCAATCATTTGTTCAAAAAAGAACATTGAATTAATGTGATTCTGTTATATAAGTACATATGTACTAATAATTTCACGTTGTATAGAAACATATTTACTTTTTAAACTTAACCTTTTAAATAAAGAAGTAACAAAATATTTGGAATCAATGAAACCGATAAAAATGCAGCCAATTGCTATTATTTTGTCCAACTGTTTATTGACTCTGTGTAATCCAGTTTTCTCATGTTACACAATAGAGCATAGTTTATTTTACCTGTCCCCTGCTGAGCCTGGTGCGCGTTCTTTGAATACGCAGTCACCAACTCGAGCAATAAGTGCACGCTAGTGTTCAATAGCACGCACTTTATTTATATTTCGATGTAACGCTATTTAGTAACATTATGAATGTTTGAGGATTACTTTAATGTATTCAATTTAAATATTGAAGATATTTGTGCTGGTCAGTTATAATTCCTCATTAATTTGTTTGTATTGTCTGATAAATAAATGTGTCTGTAGATATTGGAAATATCTTATCAGTTGCCTGAATCGGTTGTTCATTTATAAATAATTTGTTATTATGAACTTACATTCGAGCACATTGTTCTGTGAGTCTTGTGTAACTATTAAATTAATATTAGCACTATTTTAATTGCTTGAAATTGTATTACATGTATGGTTTTATGTGGCAATCGAAAGTGTAGATGTATAAATTTAAGTTACCGTTTTTTAAAAAATATCTTCACTTTTTTAAACAGGTAAGGTACGGATTCTATATTAACATACCTCAGTTTAAATTAACAATCACTTTTATCTGTATCTGTATTCAGTGGTATGTAAATGTTTTTTTTTTATTTCAGAGCTTTTCTAAATTTAATTTCCACATTAATAGTTAACTGAGGTTGATGCTTAAAAAATAAGACAATCATCCTTTTTATTCAAAATATGTTTAGCTAAAAAAAATAATATTAAGTCTTATTGGCAAATTGTTTTATATACAGGGGTTTTAAACGATTTACTCTGATCTACTAATAATATTAATACTCTAGTTATATTCTTTCAACAAACAAAAGATAAATGACTAAATGTTTTAGTGCCATATTGTTGTCATAATCTAACAATGTTGTAACAGATCCTATTATTATTTTTATTATAATAAATTGAGTATTGTATAATTCTATTAAATATTCTACTATATAATTAACTATACAAAGTCACATGTATTAATTTTACTACTTTTATCTTCGTCACGTTCCACCTAACTTCAATGAAGCCTATCACGTCTCTAAAAGCTTATCTTATCTAATTGTTGTAAATATATTGCAAATTAGAAAATATAACTTAATCTATCTATTGTATTTTGACAGTTCTATGCAGCAACAGGGTGAGCCAAATGACAAAAACCTACAATGACATCGAAGCGGTAACACGGCTCTTAGAAGAAGTAAGTTATTTTACTTAACATACATTTATTTACAATTTGCAAAAGAAATTCCTTGTTTAAATAATAAATTTTACTTGAAATATAATATTATATTTGTAATATCATATTATATTTATAATTATGTTAAAATTAATTTATTTATAGCGATAAGTAATATCCACTTGAAAATATTATTATCTTTTGTTTAGTGTAGGCCAGTATGAGTCCAAGAAATATTTTACAATAGCAAAACAGAAGTTTATTTGGAGATATTTTATTTATACATGTATTGTTAAAAAAATACTTGTATTCGTTTTATTTTCGTGAATGAAATTTAAAAATATCCATTTATCAATAGAAAGAAAAAGACTTAGAGCTAACAGCACGAATTGGAAAAGAACTGCTGGCGGCTAATGGAAGACTCGAGTCTCGAGTAACGACGCTCGAGGGCGAGCTTCGTGGCGCGCGGGACCACATTACACAGCTGCGGCACGAGCTCAGCGCTAAGAGTGACCTGCTACAGGTTTGCTAATAATCTATTTTAAATAATGTTACATTACATAACTTACAGCTATAATAAAATAACATTTATATTTTTGCATTTGAAATGAACAATCGAATAATAAATTGTAAAATTATTGAAGATCAAGAGAAAAATACATTCCCATGATTCACAATATGACCTCGCGTTGCTTTTATACGTAAACGTCGTTGGATATTTCCACAAGGTGTTTTTTACCACCATTGTATTTTCAAAGTTATTAATATTGTAGTGAAATAATAATATAAATAAATATAACAACTACAATGTTATGTAACTACAAAATTAAAATACATGTTAGTGAAAGAAAGATGACGCATGACTTATTCTTAGTATCTGAGGGAACTTTGACCACTGGTACAAGTTTTAATATAAACAAATGTGTGGTAAACTGTTATAATTTTTTTTATATTTTTCAAAAATGTAGCTACTAGGTGTAGGTACATTTTTGGTAGTAATAAGTAGGTACTTGCTTAATAAATATCATGCCGTCATAAGTTTTAAAGAATGATAATAATATTAGTACTTAAGTTATTCAGACGTTAAAAAGTAAACATTCATAGAGATAAATAAAAAAAATTGATAAATGCATAAAGTCAATACTTATTAGTATTCTTGTTGAATTCATACTTACTATATCGGAATATCTATATTTACGGAATTCGATATAAAACATTAAAACAACTTTTTGTGAGAACTAATTATGACTTACTTTTTTTCTTGTTTATTATTATTGTTGAAAAGAATAATTAAGGTAAAACTTATTTCTTTAGCAAATTATATAGAACTAGAATTTGCTTCACCTGCGTGGTCAACACTTGTGAGTATAAATAACATCGGCACGATCCACGTGATCAAGTCCTTGAGATAAGGGCGTTCATACATATTCTTCAGCTTCATATTTTTATAGTTTATTAGTTTGAGTAATATCGCGTGACATTAATAACATATTTGCAGATATTAACAAATGACACAGAGGAAGGCTCTCCCACAGAGGAGCAGGAGGTGGCGATCGCTGCATCTCTAAAGCGGCGTACTGGCGCGCTGGAGCGGGAGAACCGCGCGCTCAGGGAGGAGGCCGCCCGCCTCGCCGCCGGCGCGGACTCTGCCGAACTGGCTGAGCGACAGCTGCTTAGGGATATCGCTGCACAGTTATGTAAGTATACTGTACTTTTTTTTCAGCGTCAGCGTTACTTTATACAGCATTATAGTATGACATGGAGAGATAGAAGTGTTCGACAATCCGCTGTTAGGAGTTCTTTGTTTGGAAAATAATAAATCATTTATTTATTATTTATTTACTCATTTACATTCCACATGCTTGTGTTCTTAATATTATCATTCCGTTTTATGATAAATAGATTAGAGATTAAAAATCTGTTATTGCTTAATATATAATTGTCAAAGTGTTAAATAATAATCTAATTTAATGCATATCGATCCTTAATTTACTAAGCATTGATAGAAATTGATGAACCCAGCCCGGGTTATGCTAAAGTGATGAGAATTTACCCAAAGTCTAATAATTTTATGAATTGCCGTAATGCACAGAAATAAATTGTAACATTTCAATTTTAATCTATCAGTAGATTAGAATACTATATTTATATTAATTAATACTATATTTATATTTTATTTTCATCTCCAATAATGCTTAAGATCGATATATATTAATAGTTTACACTACCTTTAAATGAAGAATACAATGATAGTACATTGTAAGCTTCAGAAGAAGAAACATGTATTATTTAAACATGTAACCAAACATCTGCTTATTTTCAATGTAATGTATGGCAGGTGTAACTAAGACTTTATTTTTTAACTTGATTAGAACCTTTTTACCGTTTACTTTGACATTTAACTAGACCTTGAGATAGTGCCGAGCATTGCTTTTGGGCTAATTTTAAGAAGTTTTCCTTTAAATATGAAGGGAATATGTTACATGTAAATATTCTATACCAAATAATATCGATAGTATATTCATTAAGGGGGCACTTAATAGTATGATACATATTTTTATAATATACATATTAATATAATACATATTGTTAGAATAAGTACATTTCACTATGCTTAATTAAAAATATTTCGCATTAGGCAAAACAAATGAAAAGTAATATTTTATTTAAACGATTTTATTGGAGAGACCAATCATTCATCATTTTGCTCATTAATCTAGGGCACTAATCAGATTCATATCAAATAGAGGAACGCTTCCACAATCAAAAAATGAATGAATAGATTGGCGAGGAGAGTGGTATGATGACTGTTCTTTTTTTTTTAATAACATTTTTAATTTTTCTTTTTTCATGAAGATTACTCTTTAATTTGATTACTCCGGCTAAGGTATTTAAAAAAATAACTCGCAATTTTTTGACAGCAGCTCTCGTGGATTTACAATAATATTGAATAGAGGTTTGCATGAACGAAACTAAAACCGTATGTAAATATATTGATGACGTCAAGAAACTGGAAATCACTTTATGTATGCGCCTTTATCAATGTATACTTCTAATCAGTTAAACGTGATAAGGATAAATTATTTGCTGTTGTTTGTTTATATTGAACTTAGCACATATACAAATATGCTTACGTTATGTTTATGTTCTGTTTAGTATATTTAAATAGGCAACGAGAAGAAAATATATGGGTTTTGGTGGAACAAGGTGGCCTAGCAGCGTGTTTTCCTCTAAGTTTTGCACCCTGTCAGACCATACTTGTTCTAACGTACCTAATATCACCATGAAGAAACAAGTACAAGTTCACAACTGTGAAGAAATATTTTGTGGATTACTTTTTGACTAACGGTTGTACACCTTTTAATTAATTACTATATCCGTTGCAGCGTTATGATAATTTAAAGATCTATAGTAATAATGTGTAAATAGTAGTAATCTGTTAAAACCACCTAAAGTAATTTTAATCCAATTGATAATAATGTATTATCTGGCATAGGGCCAACATTAAGTAGGTCTCATTTTGAAGAAATATCTTAATTTTATTTCAAAGTACAAATGTACGAATTATAATAATTATTTTCTAGCACTACATTTAGGATTACTAAGAATTAACATTTTAAAAACATATAAATTATATTTATATATTTGTAATTACGAATTGAGTATATAACTTCTTATATTAAAACATTATTTTGTTCACTAGCGAGTGCCAACTCTGAAGCCAATGTCTTGGGCTCTGAGCTTTCAGAGGAGCGACAGCGAGCAGCGGATTTACATTATCAACTTGATAGCGCTAATTCAAGACTTACAGTCACTGAGAGAAATTTACAACAGGTAAATATTAATTACCATTACGACCTGTATCGTCCAGTGAAAGTTCCATAAAAGTCAGTTCAGCCGTTCCGCATATAAAAAATAAAAACTTGAAATAACAAACAGACACTTCAATTTTATTTATATGTTTAGGTTATAGCGAGTTGACATCTATTTTTAAATGGCTCGAAATAAAAAAAAAATATTTCAGATGTAATTTTTAGATTGTATCTTTTTTCCATCCTAAATTCCATTCCATTATATTCTAAATTTAATAACTTTGAACATAAATCAATCTCACAATTGTTTACACTTCTTACCAGTGTATTAGCACACATGTTTCAATTTATAATTAGAGCAACTTGCATGCAGTCACTTGAGATAAGATATAATTATTTGATTAGCATAGATCATTTTCTTTTCTGCAAACCAGCTATAATCGTGTAACGCGCACGTTAGACATACGTGCCTATGTAATTTGAACTTGTTTGCTAATATTTTTTTGTTGTATTAAGTAAAGTATTGTATTTTTATTTAACATGGTTACCTAATTGTATAGGCAAACACAATGTGTTACGACAACTAATGACCTAAAAAACATAATTTACGGCTGTCGTTTATAGATGTCGTCATGCCAGTTGCCGTGGGCGTTTTTTTGTATTCTTTTACTTTTTTTTTCAGCTGACCACAGAACACGAACACACGTTACGAATTTTAGAAATCACAAAGGATAACCAAAATGCTCTTGCTGCTGAATTGGCAGATGCGAAGGTATGGAAATATAACCATGTTGTTTAAAAAGTTCTTTGAATAAAAAGAAGAAAGCCATTATATATTAAAGTAATATCAATTTAAATAAAAAATAAATCAGAAAAGCTATTATATTTTAAGAAAATTTTTAATTTGAATATAAAGCATTGACCTTGTGTATTTTGCAAACGAGATATAGTTTAGAGGTAAATAATGAACGTCGTCATTGTCAAGTTTCGAAACTGTCATGACGGATATCTGTAAAAAAAGGTAAGAGGGAAAATATTGTGTGATTTAAAATGGAAACAAATAAATGTTTATGATATTTTTTTCATTTTTCATATTATTATCATATGAGATACTATATTTATTTAAGATTCAATGATATATATTAATAGGAGAGATATGCAGAAGTGGCCGCGTTGCTGGCCGAGGCGCAGGAGCAATTGCGCGCGGTGCGGCGGCGCGGCGAGGTCACGCGCGGCCTTATGCCGTCAGTGGCGGCGGCCGCCGGCCTCCTGCCCGCCAGCCTGCATAGGGAAATGCACTCGTCTGTGTACTCCGAGCTCAGCCTCGACTCTGGCATTGGAGATCCTCTTGCGCAGTTAGTGCTTTGTTTAGATATTCTTACAAATAGTATGTTTGTTAATGCTGCTCTTGCATCGTACGGGATATACAAGGATAACTTGTTCCGTTTGATCTACACTTATCGTCTAGCTGTACGACTACGTAGTATTTAGCGGTGGAACCCACCTTTACGTCAATTTTATCAGACCAGAAATTAAAAATAATATTAAATATAGTATAATCTCATTCGCTCGATTGCGAATAAAAGCCACAATCAGCTTATGTCAAGACATACTGCATTTAATGCTGACTGATAGTCCCATGATGAAATATCTTTAAATATTGACTTCTTTATTAACGACACAACTTTTATTTATTTAGCTCAAGCATGCAGAAAGTGTTTGAAACTGTGCAATGTGCGTCACGGTGGTCGGGCGCGTCTCTTGCGGGCTCCGACTCGGACACGTCGAACGCGTACAAGCCGCCCAGCGCGCCCGCCAAGCCTGTCCTCTCGGACTCCTTCCTTGAAGACGTCTCTGATACGGAGTCTGAAGATTTGTATCCGTTAGTAAACAATACTTATTGCTCATCAATGTATGTCTGTTATGATAAAAAATACTAATATAACAAATAGGAAGTCCGAATTTCAATGTTATTTATTTGTTGGATATTTAATTTTCAAAGTTGTTTTAAATTGTGTGTCCAGCGGTAACACGGGAGTGGGCGTGCCCGGTGCTCCCGGCGCCGCCGAGCTAGCAGCAGCGCTCAGGCGGCTCACTCCGCAAGAAATTAACTCCAGGCGTGCTTCTTTAGCAGCTTCACATGTCATAAGACATAAAAGAAGGAATGGTGAGTTAATATCATGATTGGTAGGCGTTATAAAAAGTATTATATTAAAAGTAGGCGGTTGTTGTGTGTGTGTGTGTTCGTCGCACGCGGTGATGATTACCCCGATCTGATTGACAAAGTGCGGCTTTGAGTTCCGTGACTAAACACACAGTCGAAAAATTGGACTGAATTGAAGCAAAACTGAAGAGAGAATATTTCTACAAAATCCCCCCTACCTATAATGCTATGCAAATAAAAGCTTGATGCTTCTTTTTTATATTAATTGAAATACTAATTACTTCCTAGTAAGAGAAGCAAAAGTTTAGATGTATATAATGTTTTTTCAAACTATTTATATACAGAATTTGAAACGTACATAACAGAGAGGGACACTAGTGAGGAGAGCGCGGTGTGGGGCGCAGGAGCGGCAGGCGGCCTTGCTCGTTTCCGCACGCCCCACAAGCTACAGATCGTCAAACCACTAGAGGGATCTCTTACACTGCACACTTGGGCTCAGCTTGCTAAACCAACCATGTCAGGTGAGGTATTTTGATTTCAGTAGATATTTATATCTAGTAATTATTAAGAAAAAAATATACTAATAGAAACTTATATGGTAACTTATATATAGGTTTACTAGAAGAACAAGAAGGTGTTGGCGTGAGAGGTTCCCGATCAGCGCAAGCGTTGGGCATGAGAATATATAGGCTATCAGATGTAGAGGAAGATGACGACATGCTGCGATTACCACATTCCAATCACATCTACACATATACTAATAGGTATTCTTAATTATAGCTGACTTTCTATGAATATTTCGTTGCGACTATTTCATTTCGTGCGCTAATGCTATTAATGTAAGCTTTATAACATTGTTGATTATTTATATTGGTTTTTATATCATGTGCATAGTGTTTATAGTATTTATTATCGGCATCGCTTAAGCTTTCCTGTTTTCCTTTCACTACAGCACGGTATTACATCCAAACGATGGCAGCCTCGTAGGTAGCAACGTGAGCAGCGTCTGCAGCAGCGGCATGAGCAGCTTGTCCAGCAGCGTGTTTGGCAGCGCGTGGAGTTCGCGTCTCACCTCGCGGCGCTCATCCGCCGCCGTATCGCCCGTGCTCTCTCGCCGCGAGTCATTCTGTGCTCCACCTTCACGGCCGCACTTCACGCCGACCGCCACGCCCGCCAACAGTCCCCGGCTCGGCTCCCCCGACTCCTCCCCGCCGCCCACGCCGCGGCCTGGCGACGCGCCGCCCTCGATACACGCGCTCATCGCCAGCGGCACCTCCATCTTGCGCCGCCGCTATCTCACCTCGCCCGCCTCCGACGGCTCGCCGGCGCCGCTCGCGTTGCAGACACCGGGCTCGCTCTACACCGGTCTAGTGCACCGCAGTCCCATGGAGCAGCTCACGTGCCTCAAGCGTACGTTGCGTTCGCCCGCTGCCGCCCCGCCCGAGAGGAGCGTCGCAGCCGAGTCGCCCCTGGGCGTCCCGGCGCATCCCGGGCAGGGCGCGTTGGATGCGGCGGCGCTAGGTGGGGTCGGTGCGGCCAGGCGAGCGCGAGTGAGGGCGCCGCGGCCGCGCACCGACCTAGGCACGGTTGGCGCGCCGCCGGCTGTGCGTCCCTCACAGTCTCCGGCGCAGTCGGCTTCGTCGCCGCTGGGCACTCTCAGCACCTTTCTCTTCGGTCGGAAAGGTGGCCTACTGTGAGAGTGTTCAAGCGAATATGCAGCGGCTATAACGAGTGCGAGAGTTCTCATCGGTCGCTCAAGTGCAGCTCGTGCGGGATGCCGCAAGCGAGGCGAGCGGCGTCGATCGTAGCGACTTAATCGATCCTATGGGCTTTTGGTAATTGTGATCTAGAAATCTCTAGACATTTTTTTACGACATGCAGCATTAAATTTGGCGGACATTCTAGTGTCTGTTGGGAGTTGATTAGAATTTTATTAACTAATTTTATGTAATGAATCCATAGTTTTTGTAAATTTTTGAGTTTTATAGGTTTTGACTTTGTTTATTTTGTAGTCAATTATTGTTTTTAGAAAACTGCTTTTGCATTTACCTAGCAGACTGTATAATTGTGAATCTGATTTGATCTTCTTAAGAATTGAAATTATTCGAATCTAAAAATTTACCATAGTGACTTAAAATTCTTTTACACATTCCTTTAAAAACAACATTCAATCAGTATACTCAATGCTAAGAACTTATGATGTCAAATTTGCAACCCCAAGCATATAGATGATAACTTAACCCACTTAATAAATATAATCTGATATGCAAAACAAAACTAAATATCTCTTTTAGTCATTGCTTTAGAAAGTTAGAAGTTATTGTATGATAGAATTTTTATTTAACAATTGACCTTTTAAGTATTATTAGGTGAAATTACTTTATGTTTTTATTTTGTTTACTTTATGAAAAATCAATAATTTCAACATATAATTTAACATAATTGTTATATATATATTTGTTTGACATTTCTATTACAACATTTAATTACTTATAATATCACTTACAGAAGAATCACAAGTGTATTATGATATCATTGTAAATAATAATAAAAAAAAATCATTAATTTAGAAGAGTACA
This sequence comes from Dione juno, assembly GCA_037127375.1. Classification (NCBI taxonomy): domain Eukaryota; kingdom Metazoa; phylum Arthropoda; class Insecta; order Lepidoptera; family Nymphalidae; genus Dione; species Dione juno. The sequence goes on along the minus strand of JAXRJS010000041.1, from coordinate 7,867,343 downwards.
AATTATTAATGTTACTGTAAATTAACAAAAGTTAGTAACTAATAATAATAAGCACTTTGATTGTCTGATTTGTTTCAAATGACAATTTATTATTGTATTTAATTTAGATAAATCATTTAAATCTTTGGCCAGAAATTTATAAAATGATAAAAATTTCTGTTTGGTTTGTTGTGAACTTTGTTACTAACTCAGGGTCTATAAATAAAGTGGTGCATGCCATAGCTTAAGAACTCATTAAATTTGGTTAATTAAAAAAATAGTCACATAAATTCGTTCAGTCCTTTATTTTTAATTTTGATAGCTTTATTATTTATTTATCTTTAAGTCAAATCGGGAAGGAGAAGATTACATTTACTATATTTATAAAAAATGTATATATCTAGGTTCCCTAGTACTTTAATACACAACATAAATCCCCTTTGTGCAGTTTACTTCTCCAACCTGTTGGTGCTAGATATGTCAGTAAGGTTTCATTTGATGTGTGATTTTATATAATCACACGCATTTAGTTCTTATTTAAAAATAATAGGGTAGTAGGTTATTTGTCCTTTTTGTTAAGGCTTCAACAAGTGGAGTTGCAAGTAAATAATGATTAAGGTGAAGTAATCTAGGTCAGGCAGGCTGTGAGGTGTATGTTGATTTCAATTGTGTTTGATTCCGATTTTCTACTACACGGTGGATTCGGCACAAATTTGTACAGTGTAGAAATATCATGTTGAGTATTGACGATAACAATATGATAGTAATAATTGTATGATAATAGAAATATAATTTATTCCAATGTAATAAGGTCTTTTATTTTAAATAGTTTTTATGTTTGTGAACTACTAAAATATTTTATATTAATATAATATAACAGAGTTCACTCAATTTTTTTTTAAATTATAGAAAAGAACTAAAAAATATATATCGATGGAAAAAACTGCCAGCGTTATTTAACAATGTCTGATAAATTATAAAGCGAGAAAATATTTACATATAAACTCTTGATATCAGTAATTGACATGAAATAAAAATCGTAAATGATTAAAAACGTGGAACAAATATGTCTACTGCTAAAATGTAGAACTATACGCTAACGATGACTAACCTACCTGATAACATGAATTATGAATCAAATTCTGTGCCTCCCTGAATGTAGAGGGAAGAGACCTCACAATGTTTAGTGTGACAATAATTGTGAGGAACTTCGTAATATGTTTCCGTTGTAGACCTAATTTCACTTCTATAGTTCGATTTATAATACATTTTTATTGATATTACTATTCATTACCGTATTAATAGTAACTGTTTTGAAAAGGAATAATTGATTTCAAACTTTTATTATTTTCATTGAAGATCCCTAAAATCAATTGTGGTAAAACTGAAAGTGACAACAATTTCGTTATCTATGGTTACTAAACTTTTTTATTTTCTTAGCTGGTAAATCTATAAAACAAACTTAAATAAAATATATTTGCTGCAATCATTCTCATCTATTTATTACAGTTATAACTTCAAATTCAATACTAGAATAATTAATCTAAAATAATGAATATTTCTTTAAATACAATCTCCATTGTTCTACTCGTATACGTTAAATAGTATATCAATAGTTTATCTCTCGCTCTTCCTGTTTGAATTTCTCTAAATACAAGAAAGTATCCTCAGTAATTAAAAATGGCAAAAGTATTACATAATACATGTATGCAATAAACAAAAAAAATACATTTATAATATAATTATTTAAGTTATGTTCATTATTTTCTTTTATAATCTATATTCAATACTGTTTAACAAACATTTTCATTTCTATACTTTTTCTTTTTTAAATAAAAATTACCTATATTAATATAATACCCACCTACTACCTAGAGTACATGAGCCAGGTAGTACATATAGTCAGTTATTACCTCTCAAGCTAACTAAATCTTAATACAAATATAATATACTCAGCTGTGAGCCACAGCCACGTTTGCCTTTCAATCATGTAACATTTTTCATTCAGTTCCTCCCGGTTGAAAACTTGTTAAATAATAGTTTGATTTTTTTTAATTATTCGAAAATAAAGAAATGTCAGCTGGCCGTAACGTAGTGGATTATACCGTGTCAGCTGGCCACCTTCGTTCAGTGATTACCTCTCACTTGCAAATGTGTCAGGTTATAGTTTACATGCTATCTATATATCTAAAAAATAAAATTAGAGTGTAATATTAAAATAACCGCGTTTTACCACATGCATATGTACAGTGTGATATCGAAGCGAACGCAATTCACGTAAGCGAGCAAGCCGCGAGGAGGTCGCTAGTTTTGAATAAATAAAACGTCAACATGCTATCAGTTGGTGGAAAACCCATAAACTGACGTATTTGTGTAAGCTATCGGCGCTCGCGCAATACATATATTGTTTAAATGATAAAATTTACTCAGTATATTTATTTTATCAATATATATCCAAAGTATGTTACAATATCAGTCGCTTACAAATTTAACCTATAGTAAAATCTTTTTACACATGTTGCCGTAGCAACTTAAATATACACAAACTACGCCTTATAGAGACATCACACACTGTTAGCATTTTATAAAAAATCTTGTTTATTACTAGATAAAAACAAATATGACTGAACAAATGAAATTTATAATTAAAGAATTAAATGCCACATTGGGAAGAAATTATGATTTGATAAAGTTTGACTCTTTAGATGAAAAACAATTGCTGCAGGTGCTCGTAGATTTGTTAAATAACTTCAATGCTGGAGAAAAGGTAACTGTTTTATTATATAAATATAAGAAAATGGATAAAATTAGTTAAATCACTAATTTGTTAGTCACAACATAATTTTAAACAAAATATAATATGAAAAATATATAACTACTATATTTTTGTTTCTTTTTATACATAGCTAAATATTCGTGAGGATGATCCAGAGACAGTAACCGTGCGGTTACTTGAAATGCTAGGAAGCGTTAAATATCGACCCCCAGCTGGTGTGGAACCGGCAGCCTTTAGATCAAAACTCTTGGCGGGTGATTCGATGACTATTCATCATGTTTTGTTCTGGCTTCTTTCTAATAAAGAGCAAGTTAAAAATACTGCATATCTTGCTAAGTAAGTTGTTTTAATTACTATTTTTTTTATAAACTGTAAAGCCAGATGAGGTAAGGTACAAGACAAAGGTAACAGAATTACTAATTTAATGTTTTTATTATTTTTATAATGAGAAACCACGTTAATATAGAAAAATATATATATAAAAACGTAAAAAAAAGTATTAAAACCGTCCGAGTGCTTTGACCGCTAAGCCATCTAATAGGTGTCAAATCCCGTAAACGTTAAAATTTTAATACGTTTTTCTGTTTATGTAGGGCTACACGCTTCAGTTCTCTGCTAGGGTCGCTAGGGTAGGTAGGGAGGCCTTCAAAACGTCAAATGTTGTTGAATGTTCACTGTTTTTACATCTTTGCGGGCTTATTTTGTGATTTCTTCAATATTTTGCAATATGTCATTTATTATAGGAAATAAAATATACGAATGAACCAAAATTTGTGCTTTAAGACTCTTTTATCTTTTAACAATTTAGATTTTCTTTTTTTACTAGCAAATGGGACTGTGGTATATTTAATGCACTTCACGTATACACATACTTCACTATACACTTCAATAGTATTATATATAATCTAAACGATAATAGAACACTCTGATTCCATCAGAAAATAAATAATTTTATAGGACTGTATTTTACTCTATTTTACTGTATTTTATAGGATTCTACTATTTGTTGAGCCCAAAAACGGGAGCCCTCATTGTATATTAAAATATTGTGATTTAAATATTTTTAATCACTAAAGGTTATATTGCACTAGCGGCCCAAATAGATACTTATAATATATTTTATATAGTAGTAAATAGTATTTAAATTTTCATAAAATATATCATCATTATCTTGCAGATATTTAAAAATCCCTGACATACCTGCCGACGTGGTACGAAATAGTACTGTTCAAGATTTGTTGGATTTATATCAAAATCTTATCAATGAATTTAAGGACGTTCACAAACGAACGAGAATATTGCAAAAAGAAAACGCTTCAGAAATTATTAACGACATGAAAGAAATGGCAGTTGAAAGAGATATAGGTAATGTTGATATCGTTATTTTAAATTTCTAGATGCATATATTCATGACACAAAATTTATCCCGAAATTGAATGCGTATAAAATGTCAGACTAAAGTCAAAATTGATCAAAATTTGTGTATCCAGAACATTTAACATTCATTTTAACTCTGGCTAAGTTAATTTAGAGTGCAACTGCTAGGTATGAATATTATATAGTGCCTTTTAATGTAAGTTTATTATGCAGACCTAGAATCCCAGCGCTATTGTTACAGCGAAGTAGAAATTTATAGTTTCATAAGATAATTTATAGTCTGGTAGGAACACACAAAGTTAGCTTCTGTTTTTGTAGTATCCAAACGAGAATGGGTATACAATTTGAGATAGGTGTACCTTAACAGTTATTTTTGTTGTCACACTCGGCACGTAATTGATACACACGATTTGGATGATAAAAATTAATCTTACAGCTATTTTTATATGCACGGCGTTGAGTTTCCCCACTCAACATGTAATGTCTCGAAAACTATGGGGATAATTGAGATGCGGAAGAGCTTAACATTATATTCCCTCTGCCCTGCTACAGGCGGACAAAACAGTGAAGCTAAAAAAAAATTATCAATTATTTAGTAATAATTACTATTATCAATAAATTCCTGTTGATATCACTAATATTACTAGTACGCAAAATGAATATTCTTTAAAAAGTCTTCATTGAGTTTTTAAGCTCGCACACACAAAGTTTTTCGGAAATAACTGATATAAACTGTTTTAGTTATTAAGAGACTGGAGAATGTTCAAGTTCACTTAGTTGATATAAGAGATAAGGAAGACCTATTAAACGTGAGTAAACTTTTGCGAGTACAGCAAGACAAAGCAAAGGAATTGGAGATTCAGGTACTCAATGGAATTTCCTTATTATATTATACAAACCAAAATAATACTTATTTCACCTATATACTGCCGGCTACACAGACAAACTAATTAGTAATGACTTTAACGGATTACATAAAATTTAGCTTGGTCACATATAATTTAGTTAGTTTAGTTAGTATATGTTTTATTTATAGGTACTACAAAAATCAGGAAAAAAATATTGTCTGTAAGTTATAATAATATATTTAGGAAAAAATTATGAACATGTTGTTTGTTTGTACACGCATATCTTCGGATCTACTGGATGGATTTGAATGAAACTTTTTTTATTGTATATTGTATACAGTGTCTAGGCTTTAATAGATTTTGAAGATCGGCATTCCAGACGCAGAACTATAATAGACCATCTAAACTATAAGAAATAATGAAATGCTGCTATAACAAAAAATATTGAATATAATAATCACTTTCCAATGAAAATATGATAAAAAAACCAAGGATCTGGAACACCTTATGTCAAACCACAATAGAACATCTAAACTACAAGTAACCAGAAAATCGCTCTTGAGTAAAAATTGTTTGGCGTGATAAGTATTTTTCGTTGCAATATTAATTATCAACAGAAATATCTCATGAAGAACTATTATGTGAAGATCTAAACCACATAAAATACTGAAATAGCGTCTTAACATTTAACATTTTATTCATGTCATTGACATTTTTATATATAATGACATTTTCCATTAACATTTTTATATATAATTTCAAGGATCTAGAACTCTTGATGTAGAACTAAAATAGATAAACTAAAAATAAGAAAAAGTATCTTAAGTAAAATTATTGAGCGTAATGTGAAGTTTTCGTTGTCATGTAAATATCTAACATGTGGAATAGAATCTCAATATCTACTAGATAGAGTGGCAAGGATCATACATTTCACACGAACGAAGTTGCGGGCGTTCACTAGTACTTAATACATACAGTTTAGAATACTTTTGGAATACCCTTTGTTATAATCTTTATGTTACATAATGTAAATACTTAAGTATGTATAAATATGTATATAAGTATATTATACTATACCTATTTTTAGGAATATTTTTATAGCTCTTCATTTACTTTTGAGTAATCTAAATATCTGAAGATGTGAAGTTAAGACTGGATAATATATCTGATCTGTATAATAGTTAATATATTTATATGGACTTCAAAGTAAAATAAAATTTAAACTTGTGAAAATTGCTATCATGATAATTTAACAAGTTGCATTGTACTTTACCATACATCTCTTTTATTTTTTCATACTCTGGCGTTGGGTTAGAAGTTGGCTCATTATTATTTTAGAATGTAATATTCTAAAATAATAATGAGCCAACTTCTAACCCTTATTATAGTTTCATTTCATCCTAATACTCATTAAGCATTTAAATATTTAAAAAATATTTAAATTTTACAGTACAATATGCAACAATCTCAACTAAAGACAGCACTGGAGCAGCTAAAGCGTTATTTAAATGTCATACACGGCCAGAGCGCTACTCCCAAGAGCGTTTCCGACGTGATTAAACATTTACAGGAGGAAATACAGGTTATAATGTTTATTGAATGTTTTTGGTCTTTTATTACATTATATACCTTTTTTATAATTTAAATTGAATTCTTTTGGATAATTAATTTAAAATGGTCTATTATAATATAAAATAGTAGTAATAGTAGTTTTATCATAACTTGGTTTTTTATATTGATAAAGTGTGCAGCTACACTTTATTAAACATGTAACAGATAGTTCTCTATATTCCTTGCTATATGCTACATAGAAGAAAAATAAGATGAGTGGCGGAGCTCAACTTCACTCTCTGTCTTGTAAAAGCGGAGAAATTGACATAGTTTATTTTCATAACTGTCCCACTGTACCACGGTGGCCTTCATTTTATTATTGTTTCAATAATATATTAATTATGTTTTTAGTTAAACAGCTACTTAAAGAAAGAAAAACTACCACAAGAAAGTTCAACCTTACAGAAGGAATTAAATATCATGCAGACTATTGCTACAGAGCAGCATCCCACTCGATCAGATTTAATTACCGTGCAAGATAAGGTACCTAAATTAAAAAGTTTATTATCATCATAATCATCATTGTCATGAACAGTGTGCCCTCATCCATAGCTGGAAATAGGCCTCTCTAATGACACGCCCCAGGGGTCGATCTTCGGCTTATCCAAATCCTCTAAATGCTGTATTATCTCCGTTTCAATGATAGGAGGCATTTACGTAACAATCGATAAGGCACTAAAGAATTTAGTACTTTACCCGCAGCTTCATTTGGACGTCGGAACTCTCAGATACTTTTTACATTCCTAAAGTTGCGGCCCCTCTTTTACGGGACGAAGTTTAAATTACTTTGAACAGTTAACTTAATACTATTAGGTAAAATCCTGTAGCAAATATGTTGCAAAGTATGAATCGATTTCGGTCGTGCTATATTAAGTTCTATAATAAAGTATACTAAGCATATGTTTAGTTATGGTTGTCCATAATAAATAACTGTTGCATAGTCTACAATCAATCATGACATAATATTTCTTCATTTATATTATATAAAAATTTTAAAAGATTACTATAGCTAGAGAAAAATGTGCACAATAAATTAAAATAGTTGTACCAAGTACCAATCGATCACACATAAAAAGAGGTATAAAGTTCTGGTTAACAAGTAGGTAGGTATTTGTTTATATAATAGTAATTTAATTTGAAATAGTACAAACAAAAATTATTTAAAATAGAAATAGTGCAAATAAACATTTCATATAATATACGAGTGTCTTCACACTTATTAAATTTTCACATCGAACTTACTGACTTGGTAGAAGTAGGAGCGAGAGCTATAACAGCGAAATGTCTCTATAGTTTACTAAACGGCAGTAGTAGAATCTTATCAAATTTGCGTTAGTTGCGCATTTAAACTTGAGTCGCAAAGCTAGTCTCAGGTTCTGCTCTGAAGTCCACTCCCCATAACACAATGGGCTCTTTTTAAGAAGGAGGAGAAAAACAAAACAGAATTTCTTAAAGATTGTAGCTAAAACTAAATTATTGTGCGGGGAATGCCTCTCTATTGGCGCTTTTGATAAATTACCCTACTATTGAATTTTAAATGTTTCTTTTTTAACGTTGCTTCAAGTTAATATATCTGAGATTCTTATAAGCAGCCTTGCGCTTTGCAATCTTAACACATTTTTCTACTGTCCTCGACTTCGATTACGACACTGGTTTGGATTCGGAGCTTCAAAGCTCAAAAGGAAAAATGGACACCTTATAGGATCACTATGTGGTCCGTCCGTCAAGATCATTTATTCAAAATTATATAGAGTGGAGTGGAGTCAACGTAATCAAAAAATATGAGCATTTATACCGCATTTTGCCGCATCTTTATGAAATTCGCTGCGTAATCAAAACTATAGGATACTCTCCGTAGATCTAAAGTTATGAAGTGTGGCAATAAATTAGAACTTATGGTACAAATGAAAAATTATCCGAATTGATAGGTATATCATGCAAAAACAATAATTATAAACTAATTTATACGCCGGAGAGAGAGAGAGAGAGAGACTCATGGTCGTACTTATTAGTACACATGCATATATTCAGGATACTTAGCATGTACTATCACTAATAAGTACATATAGTGAACTTTAATATTAAATAACTTAAGTATTTAATTGTTCTGTTTTGTTTCTTACGTGTTATTTCTTAATTGTGTTATTTGCGTGGCTATCAACATCAGCTTGCGCGGTCTAGTATCGTGATCACGATAAATGGTCGATATTCACATTTTAGATTAGTGCAGTAAATAGTGAAATAGAACAGCTAGTGCAACGTCGTCTCGCAGCTTCTGATCCACAAGAGGACAAGCTGGCGCCTTTCAGGCAACAAGCGGCCGTCATTAGACGTAACAAAGAAGCAAGCGCCACACGCGTTCACGAGCTTACTGCGACGTTAAAAGATCATGAAGCAACGTTGGCTGATTTGAGATCGCAGGTGATTTAATTTAATAGGACGATAATATTACACGTTATATAGAAATTGTATCGTATGTTTTATTTGTGTCAAGTATGTTTTTTTATGATAAGGTGGTAATTGTACATACCGTAGAGAAATTACAATCTAGACTAATGAGTATTTTAATGTTTGTGTAAATTTCTTGTTTGTACGACTTTATAGGGAAAACATTCACTATTTTATAAACACGACTGTTGTGGGTTCGAATCCCATTCGTGACAATAATTTATTGCATTTCCTCGCTCTGGTAAAAATACAAAACGAGGCGTTTAGTCCTCCACTCAACACGCAACGTCTCGAATATTGGACAGAAAGTGGAGAAAGGCATGTTAAGACTAGGTTCGATCTGTCTACCCTGTATATACATACACATGTACCTGTATATAAATATACATACCTGTACATGAAACTATTTATATATTTATTTATATTTGTATTACTTTTAACTTTTGGGCTTGTAAGTTTATTATAAACTAATATAAGCTAAGCTAGCGTTATTTATATGGTATCATTTGTGTCTCATTGACTCCCTTGTTTAATCAGTAAATGTCATGTTGTTTTCTCTCAATGTTTTTTAAATGAAGTATTTATTAAGCATTTTTATTTACTAAGCATTCAAATTATATTTTTTTAATCTTAAAACTACTTAAAAATGATTTGCCCCAAGTCTATCAAGATCCCAAGACATTCCATTTCACGTAAAAGGTCATTATGTCGAAGTGTCGAGAGATTCGGCTGCGATAATTTCTATACTATTTTCATTGTGAATGATGTTGAGCTGAATCTTTGATCCGGATTAGGCATCAAATGATAATGTATCTGTAATCCATTTCTCTTGTGCTTGCTACCGTGAAAGACTTGATTTATTACCCAATGATAGAAGAATATTTTTTTACATTATGAATTTTGTATTTACCATACATTAAATTAGGTCAAGCAACTCCTTGGAGACATGGTACTTAGAGGCGAAGAATTGAAGAAGTACGTTAACTCCTTGCGAACAAAAAGTACCCTTTACAAAAGGCAAAGAGCAAATTTATCAATATACAAGGTATAGTATATATATGTCACAAAATAAAAAAGAAATATTTTTAATTAATATATTTAAACACTGTTTTAATGATATTTATTTTTGGTGAAAGGTGGAAGCAGGTATACTCGTAAGAACATTACACATTTTGAATATAAACGACCCTACTGTCGAAATGGCACTTGTGAATCACAAGAAAATGAAAATTGATGATGAAGATACTATCGAGAAAAATCACGATAAATCGGATGATTTGAAAAAAAAATCTTTACATGATTTATCACAGGTAATACAAAAAAATCAAAAGATATCAAAAACGTGTGAAGGTAACAGTGAAAGGAAAAAAAATAACTTCTAAATAAACTCAATCAATAGATACGAGCGAAATCTGAAAATTGTTATATCACAAAGAATAATTTTACATTTGTACTTCATTTTAAATTTAAGATTGTTAACTCTTATCGGCGGTACTTCCTGTTGACATACAATAATGAAATATTTCTCGCAAGACTCGACTGGCACTTGACAGATTTATTTTTTAAATAAAGCCCTCATTTTAGCTAGTAGCACAAACGGCACAAAAGTTATCCCAGGTGAGACAAGAAATACAACCGTTGGCGGAGAGGGTAAAGCCTACAAAGGAAGAATTTCAACAAATTCAACAACAATACGAACATAAAAAGAGAACATACGAAGCCACATCCATTAATATTTCATCACAAATGGAACCGTTAAAAAGTCGTGTCAAAGAGTTGACTGACCAATTGAATAGTAAGGAGGATGAATGGAAAAGTTTAAGGCAAAAAATCACAAAGGCCGAAAGTTTGCAAGAAGTCGTCATGATTGAAATGAAAAACTCTATGCAATCGCCAAGGAAACCTTCGAAAATGGAAGCGTTGAGAAAGAGGGTCGCCGACGTTACTGAAATTGTTAAAAACTTAGAAGAGGTATTTGTAATTCAACTAACTTTGAAACATATTATTAATTGATTTAGTAAAAAAATCCTGTCATTTTGGTACATGTACTAACTTACGTTCAAAAGGCGTTATATTAAAATATAACGCCTTTTGGAGGCATATACATTGATATTTATTTAACATGTACCCCATATTTGATGAAGTATTGATTAAATATCCCGCACATTATTATATTATTTAATATAATATATAAATGCTTCTAATGTATTAGTTACTTAATAGAGTGTAATATTTTTTTTTATTCCTTAGGAGCAAAGAATGATAAGTTCAAGACAAGGCGCGGTGGAGGAGCAAACGCACTTGTGGCAAAACGCGCTGCAGCTATTGCGCTGCAAGATAAAGACTCGCCACGAGCTTGCTACGAGGCAAGAGCGTGTTCATATCACACAACACTCTCAGATGCTTACACTTTCATAAATATAAAATACATTAATTAAATATAATTGTTTCTATTTGTACAATTAGATTATGAGAAGATATGTTCAATACATTGTATATTTAATATAAACAAGTTTTCATGGCGTCACATTAAGTTTAATGCCGTCGTCGTAACAAAGCGGCACAGGGTTTGACAATAATACGAGAAGGTTGTGGGTTCGATACCCATTCGGGAAGAATAAATTATTTTCTATTTTCTCGCTCTGTCCCCACACAGCACGCAACATAAAATAATGATACAATGCTGGTATTAAATGTGTTGCTTAGTGTCATAGCACTGGGTTCCCTCGTTCTATTTGCTATATGCGGAAAACAATGTGAAGCTTAAAAAAATAGTTTTTATAACTGCATTTTGTTACGAAGATGAACATGTTAAATTTTTAGCTTAAAATAAAGATTTAGAATAATTTATATGTTTTATTGTGATTTCTTCTTTCTTTTTTAAGCATACTTAAATAATAATGTACGAAAAAAAATAATTTCAAACTATATGGTTACATGAAGAAAATCTTTAAAGATTACAAAAATATTTATTTTCTTTATCCTAATATTACATTTTTTTAGTCACACTATATTATCAGACATCCAACTGATTTTATTTTATTTTGCATTGTCGATGATCTTAACTTAATTTGCAATGTAGATGAGTTTCCCGTCGAAACGTTAGTCACGTGCCAATTCCGAGTATGCTTCGTTCCGATCAAAACTAAATTAAGTTTCTATTCACATCAGAAATTGTACTATGAAAAATAAATAAGAAACAGATTGCATTGACGGTTACACGTAACAGTTTAATCATTTAAAAAATAAATTTAGATAACAATTAGTATAGAGTGCAATGAACCAGTATGTTCTACTGTTCCTCCATATTGCAACTTATTTGTAAATATATAAGTGCAGTGTTTAGTAACTTACTAATACTTATAACAAATATTCAACTCACGCCCAACACTCATTAAAATATGTAAAAAGAGATCATATAATTATTTTTCCCGTTTGTTTTGTTTTATTTATTACTAGTTACCCGCTTAAAGCTTTGCCCGCTTAAGTAAATTGAATAGCGTTCGTTTTGTTATTTAATACCTACGACATCACATTGCATCGATTTTCTCGGGCTTACATCTTCTCGAATCACTCTCTATTATTGTAAATCGTATATCTACACAAAATATATGTTTGTTGTATGAATTTTTCATATGTATATAAATTAAAACGATCATTTCATATGCAATCTTTTTGTTATAAATATATGTTATTGAACATATCATACGTAAACAGACTCTTTTCTAGTTTCTTACATTACGGTGTAAAAAAACACAATTCCACTTCCCACAATTGGAATTTATAATCCAAATCATTTCAACACTATTTATTTTTTATATACACCGCCGTTCTTTGGCTAGTGTAGTAGTTATCACACTTATATTAATATTACATTAAAAAAACAATTTGATTATTTTAAAATAATGGTCATATTAAATAGATAGATAAGTATTTTATTCGACAAAATCTATTATATAATTTAGTTTCACTTGCAAGTTAATCGACGTAATTTTCTTGCATCTTTTTTTATTTTTCCCACGGAAACCTTATGGACCGCTAGGGCGACAACTATCCTATATGTTCGTATAGGCTTTAAGCCATTGCCGTGTCAAAATTCATTCATTCTATTTTGTAGATATCAGTAATCAACGTAATTTGATATTATCGGTTTTTAATTCGATTTACGATTTAGTAGTTTTTGTGTTCTCTGTTGAATAGGTTTTGCGCGATTCACGACTAAACAAACAAACAGACAGACAAAAACTTTGTTGCTTAATTTTTTTATATTAATGATAGATAGATAGCTTAATGATATATTATATACCGGCCCAATAAATTTTTTAAATCTTTAATGTACCAAATTGAGTTTTCTGTACTTTTATTATATATAGAGATAGAGATTACCACACACCACAGACTTATTAGTCTATAATTTGGTTTGGACTATAATTATTAATGTAATCTGTGAGTTTTTTTACTTATACTATATATAAGATTTATTCATTTACAAAGTTTCTACTTTGAGATAATGTTTTGGGATTGTTTGGTATTTTGTTCAGTTTAAAACTAAAACAACGTTATTGGCGTATAACTGAACTAATGTATTTAATTAAGGATAATTAGAAACTTAATAAAAGAATAGAATTAACTTAATAAAAGAACGTACTTAAAATAACTTCCATTCGTTGTTATACATTGGAGTAATATTAGTGTTTGTTGCTTATTATTATACTACACTTTGGTGGAATCGTAGAACCTGACATTTTAATTATACTGTTGTAAGTATTTATGTCATATAAACAGTCCCTAGGCAGGCATATTTACTCATCCTACATGTATTACTGGGGCGAACGTATAAAATTTATTACGTCAAATAGTAAGTACGCTAAAGTAGACGTTTTGAACACCAATAGCAATTTGATTGGCAATCTTTTGGACAAAAAATAGTTTTGTATTTTTGTCAAATCTTCAATATATGGATTACTTAAAGTATTCGATATCAATATTAAAACCAAAAAATTACGATTCTACTTTTCACATAATTTAAATTATTAATGGTATTCTTCATTGTTCTCTATTTAAAGCACCCATATAAAAAGTATTAAGATCGAACGAATTTTCACATTTTCCTTAACTTTTCGATTTTTTAATTGTCATCTGGCTTTTTTTCTTTAAGACCTACATAATTTTAGTTAGTATTAATAATATTTAATGTTAAAGTTGCTTTTACTTGGTCTTTTTTGAATATATGAATTCACATTATTCTTCTGGGAAATCACTCAACATAAAATAGCTCCATCTTCATTTCACATTATTTATTCATGATAAGCAGTTTTTTAGAGCGATCGTAGCGTAGAGGCACAGCACCTGACAACAAATGCGACGGTGGATGTCAATTTCCACTCGCCGGAACATATTATGTTTCCTTTTTTCATTTTCGTATAGGTATTTTTGAAATTCAAATTTCGCAAAATTTGCAATAAAAATTTCGTGAAGGCTTGATTGGCAACATTACAGATGAGTTACATTGATAGATAGATTACAGTGATTATTTGTACACTTTTTAAAAGTATGTGTAGATAAATACCATATACATGTTTGACTACTAGGCACATTTATAGGTATTAATACATATAATATTCTGCACTATTTAGTACGGATAATTTTAAGAGATCACTCTGCTTGAGTACGGCCATAAATATGAGTTATCGTGATTCAAATTGTATATTAACATAAACCTATATTAATGCGAAATTGGAATTTATAATCCAAATCATTTCAACACTATTTATTTTTTATATACACCGCCGTTCTTTGGCTAGTGTAGTAGTTATCACACTTATATTAATATTACATTAAAAAAACAATTTGATTATTTTAAAATAATGGTCATATTAAATAGATAGATAAGTATTTTATTCGACAAAATCTATTATATAATTTAGTTTCACTTGCAAGTTAATCGACGTAATTTTCTTGCATCTTTTTTTATTTTTCCCACGGAAACCTTATGGACCGCTAGGGCGACAACTATCCTATATGTTCGTATAGGCTTTAAGCCATTGCCGTGTCAAAATTCATTCATTCTATTTTGTAGATATCAGTAATCAACGTAATTTGATATTATCGGTTTTTAATTCGATTTACGATTTAGTAGTTTTTGTGTTCTCTGTTGAATAGGTTTTGCGCGATTCACGACTAAACAAACAAACAGACAGACAAAAACTTTGTTGCTTAATTTTTTTATATTAATGATAGATAGATAGCTTAATGATATATTATATACCGGCCCAATAAATTTTTTAAATCTTTAATGTACCAAATTGAGTTTTCTGTACTTTTATTATATATAGAGATAGAGATTACCACACACCACAGACTTATTAGTCTATAATTTGGTTTGGACTATAATTATTAATGTAATCTGTGAGTTTTTTTACTTATACTATATATAAGATTTATTCATTTACAAAGTTTCTACTTTGAGATAATGTTTTGGGATTGTTTGGTATTTTGTTCAGTTTAAAACTAAAACAACGTTATTGGCGTATAACTGAACTAATGTATTTAATTAAGGATAATTAGAAACTTAATAAAAGAATAGAATTAACTTAATAAAAGAACGTACTTAAAATAACTTCCATTCGTTGTTATACATTGGAGTAATATTAGTGTTTGTTGCTTATTATTATACTACACTTTGGTGGAATCGTAGAACCTGACATTTTAATTATACTGTTGTAAGTATTTATGTCATATAAACAGTCCCTAGGCAGGCATATTTACTCATCCTACATGTATTACTGGGGCGAACGTATAAAATTTATTACGTCAAATAGTAAGTACGCTAAAGTAGACGTTTTGAACACCAATAGCAATTTGATTGGCAATCTTTTGGACAAAAAATAGTTTTGTATTTTTGTCAAATCTTCAATATATGGATTACTTAAAGTATTCGATATCAATATTAAAACCAAAAAATTACGATTCTACTTTTCACATAATTTAAATTATTAATGGTATTCTTCATTGTTCTCTATTTAAAGCACCCATATAAAAAGTATTAAGATCGAACGAATTTTCACATTTTCCTTAACTTTTCGATTTTTTAATTGTCATCTGGCTTTTTTTCTTTAAGACCTACATAATTTTAGTTAGTATTAATAATATTTAATGTTAAAGTTGCTTTTACTTGGTCTTTTTTGAATATATGAATTCACATTATTCTTCTGGGAAATCACTCAACATAAAATAGCTCCATCTTCATTTCACATTATTTATTCATGATAAGCAGTTTTTTAGAGCGATCGTAGCGTAGAGGCACAGCACCTGACAACAAATGCGACGGTGGATGTCAATTTCCACTCGCCGGAACATATTATGTTTCCTTTTTTCATTTTCGTATAGGTATTTTGAAATTCAAATTTCGCAAAATTTGCAATAAAAATTTCGTGAAGGCTTGATTGGCAACATTACAGATGAGTTACATTGATAGATAGATTACAGTGATTATTTGTACACTTTTTAAAAGTATGTGTAGATAAATACCATATACATGTTTGACTACTAGGCACATTTATAGGTATTAATACATATAATATTCTGCACTATTTAGTACGGATAATTTTAAGAGATCACTCTGCTTGAGTACGGCCATAAATATGAGTTATCGTGATTCAAATTGTATATTAACATAAACCTATATTAATGCGAAATTTTCAAAGAAAACTCTCGTACGTACCTCACTTTTATGTACTAACTGTACTGAATATAAAGTGCGATTATAGTAGGCGTGGATAGTAGGCGTGGATAGTAGGAGTGTTTCATTATTATTATTATAGAATTATCTATATGCTAAAAAAATGTAAAAAGGATCAATCTTTTTTATCGAGTGTAAAGTGATAGAAAAAAAAACAACTCCCTTTTAAAGTGTAATAAGCACTTTTTGATGACCTTAGAATTGAGGGTCTCAAAGAACTTATGTGAATCTCCAGGACCTGAAGCAAACAAATATATTTCAATCAGTTTATTGGCAGCAACTAACAAAATAAACTCGCGATATTATATAATATCTGATATATTATATAATATCGCGAGTTTATTTTGTTAACCTTCTGTACCATGATAAGATATTTGATCCTCGATTTTTACACTTTTTAGATGAAACTGTTTAACCAGATTATAAATATAAACGATAATATGGTTAAAGAATTTAATTTATATAATCAGTATATTTTATCTATTTTGTTTATTTAAAGTGATGATTAATTTAATTTGCATTCTATGTTTGTTTAGTTACGCCGTGTAATAGTTATGGTAATTACTTATAGAAAATTAACAAATGTAGCTGATTTGACTTGGTAAATTGTGGGTGTCTGGATCCTATTACCTTAGTAATAGCCATCGTCGTCATTACATAGAACATCTGCTACTCTAATTGCTTGCCTCTCAAACAATATTCCTAGCCCGGGAGCAACAGTTTGCCGTGATTGGTGTGTAGCCCGCAGAACGTCATCAATCACGCCATCAGACAACTGGCGCAGTGATAAGCCTCACGTGGCATCAGTAGCTAAGTCTATTTTGATAAATGGAAAATCGTGTCTGATATAAAAGCAATTCAAAAAATAAATTTTACTTGACATCTTAACATTTGATTCTAATCGTGTGAATTGTGCAATATCTAATTAAATTAAAGCAGTATATACTTATGTCGTGGTCGAATAGTAATAATTAACGATTTCATGAAATTGTTGGCCATATCGCGATTAGCGATTTTGTCGTCAAAGTTTGGATATATCGTTAAATTCAGGCCCATTAATGCACTGTTTTTTCACGTGGTCATCTTAATTTCTAATTTATAAAACTAATTTCAGCTTACATGAAATAAACACGTACTATTTACGTTCGCTCATGGTTTTTACCTCGAGTAGATTGAAGTCCTTCTTTAGAGCAATTCGAGCTCAATGTATTCAGGGATATTACTTTTATTGCAATATAAATGATTGGAGTATCTTTTTTATTATTTAATATTAAATGAAGTTAGCACAGGCAAAGGTTCGTAGTAATCAAGAAATAGAAAGTCTGTTTAAAATATAGAATAAAATAAATTTTGGATACATAAAAATATGGACCTTGTATTATAAAATTATGTTATATTGCGTGTAAAACTGATTATCTGGGCATACTTTATTAATTTGGAAACATACATACCTATTCTGGTTAATTAAAGGTAATAAGTAAAGTTTGCATAGCGTATTTTAATTTATTAATATTTTTTACTTATTCTTTAATTTACGAACTAATAATATCAGTCGAATAGTATATACCAATAAGTTTGCACTATCTATTTACACAAAAAAAAGGATGATTTATTTATTTCCTAGGTATGTTAATTGAATAAAGATATCTAAATGCAAGTTCGCCGAGCCGACAAAGTAGTGTTTGCAGCGCTATTACGGTCACCCATTAGTTAATGGAACTCGCAACGGTCTAATGGTGGCAAAGAGTAATACATACCTACTTTGTATACGTGTGCTTAGGATTGCCTTAATAATTCTCCTTGATTGTTTGAAACTTTCTAAACGGGCGTCTGTTTAAGGACTTCTTACGATTAAAAAAAAACTAATTGGCATAACTTTGTATAATGACGAAAGATTTATTCCATACTTCTGTGTGCGATTGACACACAGAATTTAAAATAAATAATTTTACTTGATTTTATCACCGTGTTTCCAATATATTTTCTAAATAAAGTCAGGTAAATGTACTCATACTTGTGTTTTGTAAATTTGAATGTCAGACAGTGTAAGCTCCGGACCTCTCTTTCCCTCTCCTTGTCTATGTTGCTTTGTAACTGGAAATCGATGTGGCAGCATATTCAGAGTGTCTTGGCTGAGCACAAAATTATATTATTATTAGTGTTCTTATTTATGAATACATTTGAATATACCTTTTCACAAGTTGCATAAATATGATTTCATTACGTGTTGACTTACTGTACTCTACGCTGCATAATTCAATTGGCTTATCAGAGCGAGGAAATAGAAGTAAATGACTCCCCTAAGTTAGGATTGAACACACAACCATGTGATGACAATCAGACTTCGCCTCAATGCACTCCGATAATTTTACGGGTTTAAAATAATGTATTAACGTAAGCAATATCAGGAATTATAATAGTTGGAAGTATTTGTTTGTTATATATCCAGTATATGTATACACATAGATTATAGGAGCGGGTTCAAGTAAGAGTCTTTGCGAAGGGTATAAATGGAAATTTACATCTAGTCCTGAGGGTCTAGCAAACGTATATTTATTGGTAACTAAAAGTATATTTTAGTTTAAACGCGAGAATATTTTTAATTTATGATTTTGTGTTGATGAAACGTCATGACTTTTAATTTATGTTACGTTCCCAATATTTTATCATTATCATTACCGTCATTCTAATGCAGGAGGTATCTAACTTTTTTTGGCCAGGGTCCACTTTTATAGCATTGAAGTTGGCACCACGATGTGGCAATAAACTCAATGAATCAAAATTAAACTTAATTAAAACGCAATAGCAAGTAAGAGAAAAAATCATAAAAATTCAAGTAAGTTTCATTCGACTTATTATTCATTATTCTTCAATAAATCATTATTTTTTTTGTTCACCAGAAAAATCTCCATTTCAAATGGAATATTTCTAACATATTATCCGCAATAACAAAGGACTTTTATTCCTAAAAATAAAACTTTTTTTATATCATATTCATAGTCAATTTTAGTGCACAAGTTTAAAAAGACATATATTTAAAGCTTTTAGGTTAAATTATAATACAATACAATTACATATATTATTTATATTTTTAACACCATTCGCGGAAGATAGATATATAGATAGATTTCTGTGAACCACTGTTTAGAAACCATTATTGTAATACATCAAGGAAAAAAATTAACTCCTTTTATGAAAATTATACGGACGAGGATGTAATTTTTTTAAAGTGTATTCACATATTAAAAATAAGCGTTTTTTATTTAGTGTGTGAAGTTCTAAGAGAAAGTATATAGAATTCGAACGTATCGGTATTCGAACCCCCATCTGTTGATTACCGTCCAAGTGCTCTAGCCAGTTATGCGATAAATTCTTGTAGATTAAATAAATATTTATATATTTTTTAAATTTTTATAGATGTATATCAGTGTGTATTTTAAATTATTAGAGGCGTTATAGCAACTTCAAAGTCGAAATCAGAATGTTGATACATTTTTTTTACTTGTCTAGCAATAACATTTAAGTCTGTACTGTAATTATGGGATATAGTGAATATACTGGGTACAAAACAAATTAACATGAATAAATCAAATAAGTTATGGCTTATTTAATGTTTTAATGATCGATCCAAGTAGAATTGACCATGGACATACTTATAGCGAGTAAAGAAGTTATAAATATGTACATATGTAAAAACTTGGCTATGGATACGTCTCAAATCCGTGTAATATGTAAGATATTACGTAAATGTTTTTATTACACACATTAGGGTAATTCATGTGTAAAACATAAGAGAGAGAAGAACATTTAGAGAAAAGTATAATATGCTTAACATACTTTTTTGTATATGTTCCTGGTCTCAAAGAACAGATGCTGCAAGATACAACACTATAAACTGAGTTAGCAGGAAGCTCTTCTGCTAGCTCAGTTCATAGTGTAAAGACATCATTATTATTTTAGTTTATTTGTTGATGCAAATTTTAGGTAGTATTGATTCATTAATTATCGGAGACCATCTACGCTTCTATCGCTCAGATCTTCAATCACGGGATTGATTTCTCAAAAAAATATTAGTTTTGGATTAGAAAACTTTGTTATACTTGACATTGAATCTACTTTGAAAATATTTTTTCAGCTGTACCTACATCATCATCATCATTCATTTTCATAATGTGTTTGTTTTAAACTGAAGTGAAAGTTTTAGACAGTTGACAGTGACTTTTCATGTTCAATCTTTTCACCTATTGAGCTATGACAATTAGCATTATTAAGATATCTTGATCGCGAGTGCATGCACATGTTCATGTACATTATCATTGAACACTATCTTCCAGAATTTGAAAAATTATCGGCTTCCGATTAGTCAGCCAACGTTCTACTCGGCACACACCTAGTAATATTAAAATATTGCACGTTTTATAACTTTTTTTCTGTTTGAATTTTAGTTTGTTTGTCTGCCATTATAGAGAAGTGAGATAGTGTCTAACTATAAACGTAAAGGTTGTGAGTTGATACTCCAGTACACGTACATTACTACTCCAGTTCGTAGTTCTTAGTTATCATTTATATAATTTTCGAAGCAGGGTGTTGGGGCCAGCCAAGTGATATCTCGAAGTTACAGAAAAATCTTCTAGAAAAACATACAAATATTTGATTGTAGTGGGTTCAGACCCCGCTACGTTCAAATTTGTATATATTTTTTTTTTCTTTAAAGTATTGGTCCGCACATCACTTTAAAAAGTAATCAAATATTTTCCGAAGTCATGTCTCTTAATTCTCTTTGCCTACTTTATATGTAACAATAATAATAATAATAATAATAATAATAACCCCCCACGGGAATTGACCTTGTCGTGGTGGTGGGGCTTACGGGGAGGAGATACAATATTTTTAGACCATTCATCAGGTCTGTAATCATAATTATATGCTACTACTATGCCAATAACATCTAGGCATACCCTCCCTAAACAAACAATTCCCAAACCCTTTAATTTTATGGAGTTACAATGGATAAAAAAGTATACAATTTGCGGCCGCTGCCCGGGGGTCGCCGGGGCGCATCTGGAGCCGATGCTGGATGCTCCAGAATGCGAACCATCGGCGGTATGGAGTTGAGCAGGCGGACTCCTACCGACAAGGATGTTACAGCCGAAATCATCAGTCATCCTGCATCATCACCAAATAGTCATTATTCATCCTCATATTCATCATCATCCGAATCACATCAGGCAATAGATGTTGTCCAAGGGGCAAAAGCCAAAAATATTGGACCCACTATCGCTAAAGTTTGTGCGAGTAAACAATGGACAATTGAAATGAATACGTTCATATGGCGCACTTACCTCATCGTAAGTAAATTAGAAACTATTTCACGAGGTTATTTAAATTCATTACATCAATCTTTTATCCAAAAATACCCAGAAATGCAAGCTACGAAACAGAGAATTAGTGATCAGCGTAGAGCAATAGTGAACAATAAATTACTTTCCGAAGATATTTTATCTAACATAAGAAAAGAAGTTTCCATAATACTAAATTTTAGCACAAACTCAACCCAAACATCAGATTTTCAAACCCCAAATTTAAAACAGGCTGAAGGTAGGATGAGTTGGTCAAATAATATTAATGAAGCTATAATACGTATTTACTTTCAAATAACTGATTTAGAAACTAACAAAACAGCATACCGTAAAAAATTACACAATTCCTTCGTTGAATCATTTCCCCATCTTGCCCATATATCAGAACAAAGACTAGCGGATCAACGTAGAGTAATTTTAAATAACAAAATGGTGTCTGATGATAGAATACAAGAAATCAAAAATCAAGTAGAAATTGAAATTCAGAACAAGTCACAAATTAATTCAATATGTAATAGGCGGATCACTCATATCCCGAACAATATATTAAATACTTTACAAGAAAATACAGATTTTGCTGCCCCAGCATGCACCGAATCTATTGAACAAAGTAATGGTCTTCAACCTTATAAGTTAAACTATAAAGAGATAGAACAACAATTTTGCTTAGTATTGGAAAGATTTAAAAACACTGACCCGGTTTCAAGGCCTCATCTTCCAAAACAAAAAACGTCTAGAAAATTTGCAACAATAGTAGATTATTTAAATAAAAATGTAATTCCTAAATTTATATCAGAAGAACAAGATTTCATAACTTTCCAAACAATAATATATGTAGCAGCCTATACTGCAATCATTAGCAATGGTGCAAAAATTAGAACAGACAAAGATAATGAACCACGACATAATTACAAACCGAAATGGCAAATAAGATTAGAAAACAAAATAGCTAAGTATCGACGTGAAATAGCACGATTGACACAATATATGAATGGAAACAGAAGTAAAAAAATAATCACACATCTCGAAATAATTAAAAGTAAATATCAGAAACACGCCCAACACGAAGATTTAAATAAAGAAATTAATCATTTCTTGGATACTCTAAAGCAAAAACTAAATACAGCATCTAGCAGATTGAAAAGATACTTAAATTGTACAATTAGGAAAAATCAAAATTCACAGTTTATTAAAAACGAAAAAGGATTTTACAGAAATATTACAAATCAAACACCATTCGTAGAAAATAAAAATACACCGACAAAAGAAAGTTTACAAACATTTTGGGCAGATATATGGGAAGTGCCAATTGTACATAACATAGAAGCTGACTGGATTCAGAGTGTTGAGAATGCAACTACAGATATCCCTGATATGGAATTCCAACAAATAACAATAGAAACATTAACACAGGTGATTAATCGATCGCATAATTGGAAGGCTCCTGGAACTGACTACATTCATAACTTTTGGTATAAAAAATTCACTTGCATTCACCCGTACTTACACTATCACTTCAATTCATTTATGCAATTTCCACAGACCATGCCAGATTATGTTACACAAGGGGTTACTTATATGTTACCTAAATGCAAAGACACACAAAATCCATCTAACTACAGACCGATAACTTGCCTTCAGACTGTGTACAAAATTTTTACAGCATGCTTAAGTGAATCTATTTACAACCATTTAGATAAGTATAATGTACTTGCAGAGCAACAAAAGGGATGCAGAAAGAACAGTCAAGGATGTAAAGAGCAGTTAATTATAGATTCTATTGTTTTAAATAACACATTTAAGAAGAAGCACAATATTTATAGCATGTTTATAGATTACCGCAAAGCATTCGATTCTGTACCTCATAGCTGGCTGCTATACATCTTGCAACTATATAAAATTCACCCCAAAATCATATTATTTTTAAAAACTGTTATGGAACATTGGACAACAATATTAAAACTCAAAACCTCAACTTCCACAATTACAACTGAGCCCATTCGTATATTACGTGGAATATTTCAAGGAGATACCCTGAGTCCCTTATGGTTTTGTTTGGCTTTGAATCCATTGTCAAGCTTACTAAACAAGCCTGGAATAGGATATAACGTAAAAACTACTGATAGTGAATATATTCTATCACATTTGCTATATATGGATGACATAAAACTATTTTCTAATAATAAGAATAACCTCTTTAAGTTAGCAGACATAACTCAACAATTTTCAAATGATATAAGTATGCAATTTGGAGTAGACAAATGTAAAATATTATCAATAAATAAAGGTAAAATAGAGAGTCACAGTTACACACTAAAAATAATGATACAATAGAGTCAATGGATGATGGTGAAATTTATAAATATTTAGGTTTTAACCAATGTAGAAGAATAAAACAAACAGAAATAAAGGTAGAGCTAATGCAGAAATTTAGACAAAGATTAAATCTTATTTTAAAATCCCATCTCTACTCTAAAAATACTATAAAGGCTATTAATACATTTGCAATTCCAATTCTTACATATTCCTTTGGAATAATAAACTGGTCTCAAACTGATTTAAAAAAGCTACAAAGGGTAATTAACACATCCTTGACAAAATATAGAAAACATCACCCGAAATCATCAATAGAAAGACTTACACTTCCTCGTCGAGAAGGTGGAAGGGGAATATAATATGAAATGGGAATGGGAATAACAAAAATTGACAAACATTATACGCCATTAAATCTTCTAGATACAGGAATACAAACAAATGAAACATCTACACAATTACAGCTAAAAATAGCAAGATGGCAAGAAAAGTCTCTTCATGGGAGACACCGAACTGATCTGAACCAGACTTATGTCGACAAAAATACGTCGAACGAATGGCTCAGGCGAGGTTTACTGTTCCCAGAAACAGAGGCTTTTATGCTTGCTATACAGGATCAAGTCATTCCTACCAGAAATTATAAAAAATACATTACTAAAGTAATAACAGAAGGTTCTGATTTATGCAGACATTGCAATAGCTCATCTGAAACTATTCAGCACATAACAGGCGCTTGTAAAGCATTAGCACAAACCGACTATAAGCATAGACATGATCAAGTTGCATCAATCTTACACCAGCATTTGGCACATAGTTATAAATTTATAGAGCAAAAAGTACCCTATTATAAATATAAACCTAATACAGTTCACGAAAATAGCCATTATAAACTATATTGGGATCGGACCATTCTGACAGATAAAACAGTACATTACAATAGACCAGATATCACCTTGTACAATAAAATTTCGAACACCGTATACCTTATTGACATAGCTGTTCCTAATTCTCACAATATTCAATCTACCCTCGCTGAAAAAATTACAAAATATCAGGAACTAGCATTGGCAATAAAAAGTCAATGGAAAGCAGAAATAGTTCATATAGTGCCAATAGTTATATCCACAACAGGAATAGTACCCAATACACTACACAATAGTTTAGATATTTTAAAGATTCCCCATATGATTATTAACGCTATGCAAAAAGCAATCATACTAAACACTTGTCGCATAACTCGTAAATTCTTATCAACATCATCTGTAGACTCAGTTGCCTCTATACTTGGCTAAAGCCCGTATATATGGTAAAAAATACCCCTTCTTAGAAAGGGAGATCTCTAGAAGTAGATAAATATAATAATAATAATAATAATAATATAATAATGTAATAATTAATGAAACCCTTCATGAAACTCGGAATTGTCTTCGACACATGAAGAACGCCAAAGCGGTGGGACCTGACGATATTCCGATCGAAGCGTGGAAATCGTTGGGCTCTCATGGTGTGCTAATGCTTACTAACCACTGAACACTGGGACGATGCCACATCAGTGGCGGCACAGTTAAATACCCCATGCTTATTTACCCCTATTTACAAAGGAAAGGGCAGTGTTCAAAATTGCGGTAGTTATAGGGGCATTAAGATTATGAGTCACACCATGAAGCTCTTCAAGCGTGTGATTGCCCTCAGGCTCCGCCGAGAGTGTAATATCTCTGAGTGTCAATATGGATTTCAGCCAGGATCAGGCACTATGGACGCCATTTTTGCCCTCAGAACTTTGATGGAGGCATACAGGGAAAAGAGGAGAGCTCTGCATGTGGCATTCTTAGACCTGCAGAAGGCCTTTGACTGTGTGCTCCGCCAGTGTATCTAGTGAGCACTGCGATCCAAAGGGATCCCTGAATCCTATGTTGCTATTATCAGAGACATGTACAACGGTTCTGTTTCTATAGTTAAGACCGCTGTTGGCGATACCAAACCCTTCTAAATTACAGTAGGAGTAAAAGGCTCAGTTCTTAGTCCACTTTTGTTCGATCTAGCGTTAGATACTGTCACGGCTCACATCCAGGATCAGTTTCCATGGCTGATGATGTATGCCGACGACATAGTACTCATTGACGAGAACCGACTGATGCTGGAGCGTAAAGTGAATGCCTGGAAGGGTGCCCTTGAGAACGGTGGTCTGAAACTGAATGTGAAAAGACAGAGTACATGGCTTGCGGGAACCCAGACTCGAGCACCATTCACATCGGGCCTGAGCCAGCTGTTAAGTCGGAGAAGTTCAGGTACCTTGGATGAATTATGCACAAGTCCGGAGGCATCGACTACGCCTACTATCCACGCCTGGGTTAGCGCTGTTTGGGCCAAATGGCGGGTGGTCACTGGTGTGCTCTGTGATCGCAGAATACCGTCCAAACTCAAGGGGCTGATATACAGGAACATGATCCGGCCAGTTCCATGTTGGCCAGCACTATCTTGGCACACTCAGGAGCTTCACGTCGCGGAGATGAATATGCTGAGGTGGATATATGGCGTTACTCGGGCTGACCGTATACACAACACATTCATTCGAGGTAGTCTTGGGGTCTGTGAGGTAGCGGATAAGCCCCAAGAGCGTCGTCTGAGATGGTATGGCCACGTTTTGCGCCGGCTTTAGAACTACGTCGGAAGAAAATGCCTTCATATGTCTGTCCCTGGAGTAAGACCCCCCGGACGCCCAAGGAATCGAGATACAGGACATGAGAGCCAATGGACTAACAACTGAGGATACTCAAGACCGTGCAAAGTGGAGTCGATTAAGTAGGAAAGCAGACCCTGGCAAGAGGCCGAGATAATTCCAAGTTGAAGAAGAATGTAATAATTACTACGAAAAAATTGAAAAAATAGTGTAAAAATTCTGACGTATCTAAAAGACAAGAAAATTTGCATGGGTATAATTTTGAGTCCAAGAGTCAAGTCCAATGAAAACGACTGGTAAAATGAAGTAGTGTGGAAATGACGCAAAAACCCACGCTTACGAAATTACGAGTGGCAATAAGTGCCTCATCTCTATGTCTATACATAGGTATATCTAATAAAAGAATGGAAAAGTCAATTCTGTAATTTTAGAATTTAAAATATATATTAATTAGGTCGGTTAATAGTTAATAGATAGCAGAAGCTAAAAATCTACTCAGCAGTACTACTACTACTATTACTACTATTTGTCTAATAACGCAAAAACTACTGGAGAGAAATTAATGAATTTTGGTATAAAAATAGTTTCCAGTCCCAAC
This sequence comes from Dione juno, assembly GCA_037127375.1. Classification (NCBI taxonomy): domain Eukaryota; kingdom Metazoa; phylum Arthropoda; class Insecta; order Lepidoptera; family Nymphalidae; genus Dione; species Dione juno. The sequence continues at coordinate 7,839,612 of JAXRJS010000041.1, read as the reverse complement.
CCGCAATTATACTTTTTACCCTATTATTCCATGCAGTTCCCGGAAAATATATGAAAAAGTGAAAAAGCTAAATTATTTTGATTATTGATACTACTGAAAAGAAGCGGGTTAAATTTTGCATGGCTTGAAGCTGTAAACAATATATACGATAGTTTTTATCCTGTACAACGCAAACCTCGTAGGAATAATATAGGCAGAGTCGGTTAAATTACATCGCAAATAAAGTTAATGCCATTCCATTCTCGCTTAGTAACAATGGCAAATAGTTTTCAATTGTAATTTATAAAATAAATTAACAAAATTTATTTCCACAGATTTACTATGTTAATATAAATAATTATAAATCATTTAATCTATAATTAACATAGTGACTTCTCGCGGTAAGTAGGTGGATAGTTTAGTCGTCTTTGAGAGAATGCCATCTATTGGCAGTTAGCTTAAAACCTTTTTTGAAAAACAATATTAAGATCTAGAAAATTATGCATCACGCTGGCAAGACTTTTTTCATTTGTACCTAATTAATTATTAAGTTCTTATGTCGATATAACTTAAAATACCTCTACAGACCATAAGATGACATTGTCGTAGTATTAAAGTACAGAAAGGTCAATTCTGTTTATCGAGGATGAAGATTTAGCTATCGTTATTGTTAATATAATCTAAGAAAAATACCAAGATTTTTATCTGTATGTTTGTTTATTTATTTGCGAATCGACTGTTGGTCAGAAATTGATAAATTTTGATTTTACAACAGTTTTCGTACGACAAACCAGTGACCGATAAAGTCAAATTACTTTATAATAATAATAATTAGTTAATTTTGATACGATAATAGCTTGAAGCCTAAAGTAACATACCTATAGGATAATTGTCGTCCTGGAGGTCAATGATGTTTCTGGTAAAATAAAGAATAGACTCTAGTGAATTACGTCGATTACATCGAGTAATGTAAGAAACTTTCAATTCAATAACATATATTTTTTAATTTATATAGGTACATATATTTTTCATGCAAGAAGTGTGTACACGATTTTTAATAATAGACAGAGTGATTCGAAACGATATGAAAGTATTTATAGTATAATAAAAGACAATATAAATATTATTGTAAAAGATAATATACTAAAAACAAATATTTAATATTTAACCACACATATTAGCTAAAAATACTGCACTGAAAATATCGATATTGTCTAATTCTTGATTATATCGACAACATGATAACTCTCGCTAATCTTAAACAAATCACATACATAGTACATACATATATATAAAATAATAATTGTTCGGATCTAATTTTACTTACCAGTCAACAAGTCTCGGGCAAGATGATCGGTTTGGTCGCCTCTATTGCTCTAATTACATACTTGGGTGTCCGTTTGTACAAAAATGCATTCAAACGGCCTACGAACAACTTTCCTCCAGGTAAGTGTTTAATGTCTTATTTTTTTTAATTGCTAGTTTTATTATATTTAATAAAAATAATTTTTCTATATTGATTTATTTATAAACATTTTTTATTGTAATAAGTTATTTAATGTACCTAAAATCATAGCATCAAATAGCATCAAATGATAATAGCATCAAATATTAGAAAAGCAAAACAGTTTGTTTGTAAGATTCTGACCTCATAATAGTAATTTATGCATATATTGACTTTAAACGATTGAAATAGCATATTGATACCGCGAGTAATTCCCCTCTACTATCTACATTGAATTCAGTAATTTCCAGAATCAATGAGAAGTGTGATCTTTTTCAAGTTAATCTAGGGGAATTAAATTTAGATTTTATTTGAAATCTTAGTAAAATACAAAATACGATGCAGCCTCCATTTGTTATCCGAAGCTAATCGAATTAAGGATATTAATTAACTTTACATTTAATATTAATTTACATACTATGCTAATTAGTGCTGACCACAGTCATGACCATCGTAGTGACAGACAAACGTTGTCCTCACTGCATCACGACAAAAACAGCTTTTGCCATAACAGAATTTTCTTAGTTTAGTTTGACTACTATGATTCTTCATCATGCTATGCATTCTAGCTATCTAGATTTATTTAACATCTAAGATATCATAAAAACAAAAGTTAATTGTCTTTTTATCTTTATACGGTAATGATAAATTCTTATTATTTCAAGAACTTTTGTTGGCAGCTTTTCTTTATATCTTAGAGATAAGCTCCAAAAATTTTGAAAATCATACATTCATGTTTAATTACTGTTTTCATTCGCTTAAATGATTTATTCGTAAAAAATATTTTATGTGCGGACACACATTCTGTTACTATTTTATTACAGTTATATATTAGAAGATAGAAGAGATAAACTTTCCATAAGTAATTAATTGAATATGAAGGACATTAAATAACATTAAATTTTTCAACCCATTATTGTTTTTTAATCACTACAACTACATCTCAGATATAACATAAATAACAATAATCGTATGTTTCAGGACCGCCAAATCTACCAATATATGGAGCTTATTGGATCGTGTTATGGCGAGAGATAAACGACTTGGCAGGATCTTTAAAAAAATTAGCACGAGATTATAAAACAGATATTTTAGGAATGTATCTCGGAGACTTCCCTGCAATCGTAATAAATGATCCGAAGTTAATCAAAGAAGCCCTTAATAATCCTGACTTTGACGGTCGTGTCGATGTCATTGTAGGACGGTTGCGTTCATTTTGGAAAAAACTGGGTAAGTTAACATATCATTTTCATCATAATGGCTATTGCTGAATTTTATTTGTTAAAACAAAACTATTTATGACCTAAAACTGTTAACGAAGCTGCGTTGGAGCGGCACAGCGTCTGCGCGTGTAAACGTGACGGGTGTGGGTTCTCGGGGAGAAACTCGAGGGAGAAATACTCGGGGAGAATGAATTATTTTCATTTTCTTCGCTTTGGCAACAAAAGCCTACCCTGCTATGTGCAGGATACAGCGTGAAGTTGGCATTTTGAAGATGGCATTTGTTAGGACTTTGGATTATAAGTTAAAGAAACTAAACTAATTTAAGAGTATTATTTTTTAAAACTACTATGTGCCATACAAAATTTTTACCCCTATTTTACCCTGAGGGGTTGATTTTCCAATAGTCTTCGCTATATGGTCGCTGACGTATACAAAGAACCTATCTGTCAAATTTCAATATAGTTTAAGGTATTGTGTAGTTGGACTGTGTTAGTACCTAGGTTATTTTTACAGTTTTGAATAATACATAGGCATAATTAGGTCTATTATAAGTTTTATTTTAATGACAGTCAATCACACGAGATTTCATATGTTTTGTGTAGTAAATAAGTGTACAGATTGTGCGGATTCAATCTTGCGATGCTAATAAAACTTTTGATTATTACGTACCAGCTGCTTGGAAATCGATTAATAAAGCGAAAACCCACTCACGTAGGATTTATAATTTTTTTCTGTATAAAATGTAGTCCGCTAAATTTTCCGCTATTCCAATTTTTTTATTTATAATAATTTTTCCTGCTGACGTGCATATATTACATACGGTAGGCCAAAAGAAAATTCATGCCGGTTCGCATAGTTTTACAGGTAGCAACTGACACTCGCTAGCTAAAGGCATTTCTTACTGTTTGATTGATCCAGCATCAATCAGGTCTATAATTGAAATATTTTGAAGGATTTTTTCAGTTATTTCACACAAGTGCAATAACATAATATTTTAATCATTGTTTTATATTATAAATACGTTTATTGTTATGTTTGTAGTGTACAATAAAGGTTATTATTATTAAGATTGGCAAGCTGACTTATATATTATTGTCTATTGAATATGATAACATCTTGACATTAAGGTTAAATGCTATTATTCATTAATAACAAATGATTAAATACTCAACAATTATACAAATCTTATATGGAAAAACTTATTTTTCTTAGTGATTGCAAACTTTTATGCTCAATACAATGCTATTATCTCTATTTATATTATGTCTTCGACGACCAAATTAATTTGATTTTTAAAACGTGTACAATAAGTTTATCACGTTTTAATCATGTAACCGAGTAGAGTACTGCCACTTGTCGGGTCACAATAAATAATCTTATCTATCTATATAAAATATATTAAATTAGTAAAGACTGAATGCTTGTATGTACGTGTACATTTCGAAAACATTTGGTCAAATTTGGATTTATTGTAAGCCTAGGAAGAACGTGCGATAATTAATAATGAATACTGGACCTGTCTATAATAGACCAGTCAAACAGAAAGAAATGTGTAAATGGTTTCTTACCAAAAATATTTTTTTTATTCAGTTGAATTATTTGTTGAAAATATTAGCAATATAGATAAAATAGTCACAGATAACGATATTTTTTTCAAATATGGACCACACTTGAAAAATAAAACATACAGAATAATGTCAACTGCATCTAACTAAATAAGCGTTGCGTCGATTTGATGTATCCAAAATATGTTTCAAAAGCTCAGGTGCTAATAATATTTTATTTATTTATGTACCTGTTACAAGACACTATTTTAAGTATGCTTTCTAAACATGATAATTTATTTTTTCCCAGGAATTTTCTTCACAGATGGATACTTTTGGCACATTCAAAGACGTTTCAGCCTGCGTTATATGCGAGACTATGGTTTTGGAAGAAGGGATGCGAGCTTGGAGGAAATTATGGCTAACGACATTAAAGAAATGATCGATATGGTTATTAACGGACCCAAGAACGATGCTGAAAGGGTAATAATAACCTTTATTTAACCTGTGAACAAAATATTATATAAAATCATAGTTAATTATAAATCAATGATTTTGATTTCAACACAAAAGCGACTGCTATCCTATGGATGACATGTTTATTACGCACAACTACACTCATTAGTCATATAATTGTAAGATAGGGAGAGTTAATTATTGCATTTCCTCGCTCTGGAAATAAGACGAAGCGTGGCGTTGAGGCACTCAACAAACAATGTCTCAGAATATGACCGAATGTAGAGACCGAAAAATAGCGCGAAACTATCTAATAAGAAAGATTAAACCGTATTATATTTATAAACTTTGATATCCTCATAACGAATGTTCTGCATTTCCAGGAAATAGTTAACGGCGACCTTATATACCTTCAGCATTATTTCGCTGCACCTTTCATCAATGGCTTAATATATGTATTTACTAAATCAACGTTACCTCGATCACAATATCCTATTATGTGGGAGTTAGCCAGAAAAGCGCTGCTATTTCAGAGATCAACTAATGATTTTGGGGGAGCTATATCGCTTACACCATGGCTTAAAGATGTCATGCCTAGCTACAGCGGTTACAACAATTTACGTAAAGGAAATAAAGCCATACAGGACTTCTTCACTGTAAGTACTAGATTCTTGTAACCCATTAAAATGTTGGTCTATGACATCAAGTCATAGCATATCCGATATCTAAAAACTATACGATTTGTTTCAATTGACTACAAGTAAATTTAATTAAATGAGCATTTTTTATTTATTTTAGAATAAAATTAATGATGCCAAAAAAACTCATGACGTCTCTCATGATCGCCACTTCTTAGACGTTTATATAAGACAAATAAAGGAAGAAGCGATGAAAGGCGACCGCAGCACATTCACAGGTAAACTGAGAGGAAAATAAGCTAACATAAAATACTTATCATTTGTTAATAATAAAATAAATCAACATGTCAGATATAAGTCTTTGTACCTTACCATCTTATTTTGATAAAAACACACATGAAAAACAATCAAGTTAATATCTGGGGACCCTCAACTTGTAAATTGATATATTACGTTTTTCTTTCAGAGGATCAGTTGAAAATGATATGCGTGGACTATATGTTCCCTACAGCCAGTGGAGTAGAATCAATGCTTACAATTTTGATCGAGAGACTCTTAATCCAACCAGAAATTCAGGACAAAATTCATGAAGAAATTGACAGAGTCGTCGGTCGCGACCGACTTCCTACATTAGATGACAGGAAAAAGTATGTCGCGTTTAAGTATCTTTTAATGCTAATTGATCTGATTAATTAAATCTTAGTGTTTGATGTGTGAATCTTAATGTTTTTACAGTATGCCTTATACAGAAGCTTGTTTGCGTGAAATTATGAGATTTGACACCTTAGTGGCCATTGGTTTTCCACATCGTGTTGTAAAAGACACAAAGTTTCATGGCTATGACATCCCAGAGGTACAAATATTATCTATAGATATAAGAATTCATAGTAATTAGAATATATGTAAATAAGAAGGAAGGTAAACCGTTTTATATATTATTCTTTTTTATAAGTAATATGTTCGAGAAAATATTACATATTATAGTAATTAAATTAATTAAATTAAATTGAAAAATGTCACGTTGGAATTTTTGAGGTCTCACACGATTGGCCTCATCGTACCTTTTTATAAAGGCTAAAATATCACAGATAGACTGTGCAAGATGTAGGGCTAGGCTTTCGTGGACTTACATATGCGGTTGGTAGGGTTGTAAGAAAGAATTTATGGGAGATATTGCCCCAGCACTATGTGAATGGACTTTTGGTGCCGGTTATAAAGTCTCTTTGTAGAGATCACCCAGCCTTGGTGCGATTAGGTGCTGGCATATCTCCTTGGTCAATTGGGTGTCAAATAAGGTTACGGTATGTTAGTTTAACAGGTCTGGTTTGTATTGGGATAGTTGTATATTTGTACTTCTAAGGTTTTCAAAAAGATGAAGAAAGTCGAGAATGCATTAGCTGACCGAATCTGCAATAATGCGAATTCGAATACATATAATTGAAGATAGTAGTAAAGATATAGCAGTCAGAATAAAGAAAAGGTATAAAATAGGTATATCATCCAAGAGCCAGTGGTAAGAGAGGTCACGTTACAAACACTAAACCCAAAGAGGTATGCAGTGACCTAGCATTTGTGAAGCTATTAAATCATTTATTATACTTTGCAGAACACCATTGTCAACTTTAACTTTACATCTTTACACCATGACAAAGAATTGTGGGGTGACCCAGAAAACTTCCGGCCAGAGCGTTTCATTACAAATGGAGAATTAGACTTATCTAAAGATAAATCTCTACCATTCGGAGCAGGTAAAATACTATTCATTAATTAAATTATATAAAGACCGTTTATAATACGTTATTATTTAAACTACTACAATACATAGTTAATTTATCAATTAATATCTGTTATTTTTTAGGCAAGAGACTGTGCGCTGGAGAAACTTTTACCAGGCAAGGAATGTTTCAAGTCTTCACTGGATTTATGCAAGCGTTCAAAATTTCTACCGCAGACGGAAAACCAAGGAAACTGGCGCCAAGAATTCAAGGAATCGTCACCACTCTTCCAGAGTTTTGGATTCGAGTAACGCCACGAAATTAATGTATGGTAACTATGCCATAGCAAACGGCATAACAGAAAAAACAATTATTATAAAACAATATTTTATTATTACAATATTTTTCCGAGTTAATAAATAAGAGTTAAAACCTAAACAGTACCAGATTCTGTAAAATCTAAATTATCTTATGTTGGTATCACTGTAAAGTTTGGAGAATTCATTACCGATCGTCGTGCAGATCCTTGGGGTAGACAAATGTCCAACAGTAGAAATTAAAATAATGACATGATGATAGTGATGATTAAATTTTAATGTGATTCAATGTTGACTTATTGATCATTAAATCCCTTTTTATTCTTATTAATTTTAGGATATATATCACAAGTTCTGTTCACATTTGCATCAGGTTGTATATTTGTTAAATTGTATAAAACATACTTAAACATAACATTTCCATAGAAACGTTTTATCACAAAACTACCTATTACATATTAAATACACAGACAAAAAATGTAAATGAATATAAAAAATATCAACACTTTTTTTCGTAAGAGCCATCGAGAGATATCACGATTCAAAAAGTTGTAATCGTCATAATATGTACGTTTCCACGTCACCTCTGAGGGAAGGTACAAAGCGATTTTTTTTGAAATAAATTAGTACCAATTTAATAGGTACTTAAACCTCGCTTTTATTATCATATAAATTGCGTATACGGAGGTTATAAGTTGAAAGGTAAAAAAAAAATTTTTTTTCTTTTTTTTAGAGCGTTAAAATAAAATCTTTATTTCAAAAAAGTTTTTGCTTTTATTTATAATAATATCTACTTTATAGATTTAAATAATTTGAGTTGTGATATCTTATCACTAGGCTCTTCCTCCGTACCTCCTATAATATAGAAGATGATATTTAAAAACAATCACGATATTTAAAAAACAAAATAAAAAAAACTATAACTATCTGTGTCATAGGGTAGAAAAATTTAAACATACCTTACGTACTTATTCAACGTTGTTATTCAAATTACAAATTTATCTTCGCCCTTAAGAATAACAAGGCAATATGAAAGTATCAAACGTTTTATATTGATATAGAATATTGAAAAGCTTTGGAAATGAGTGTCATGTAGCGAACCCTCGTTAACGCTGTGATTGATAGTATTCGTAAAGCGCACATACGTCATTTTGTTCGCAGTCGCGTTGTCGAAATTGGCCAATAACACGCCCGTTTTGCCTCCACTCAATGGCAAATAAATTAATAAGCTTACGAAGATTTATTGATTGAATATATGTAGAATGTTTTTGTAATATACGAGTATTTATAATAACTACAACGTTATTTTTATCTTTTTCCAACATTTAACATAAAAGTTTATTTTGTATGTAACTCAGTCAGATCAGATCAGTCGTTTATGACAAATGAGTCCATTGAGGATAAATGAAAGTATATTACTTTTACATATTTTATAACTTGCTTCTACTTCGTAATTTGGGTCTATTTATAACTAACAACGAAGATTATTAATTACTACGAATTATAATGTATCTAAATTGCCATAATCCATAAATTTGTTACGACATCACATTATATGTTCAAGTATTTACCTCTAATATAATTTTCGTATATTGTGTAATTTTACATGTCACGGGATTTAAATTCACTTTTGTGTATTATAGAGTAGTGTTTATACAACAAATTAAAATACATTTACAATTTATTTATATATATATATATATATATATATATATATATATATATATATATATATATATATATATATATATATATATATATATATATATACATATATATATATATATATATATATATATATATATATATATATATATATATATATATATATATATATATATATATATATATATAGCAACTCTGGAAAGTTGGTTTCATGGTCCATATTGTGTGATACCGCAACGATGGTTTCATGGTCCATGTCGTGTGATACCCTGAAGAAACGACAATTATAATTTATAATAAATGCTCTCCTTACGAGATAGACATATACCTACATCATATACTTTATAGTGTGTTTTTTTAAGTTATACCATGGAAGGTTTGACCAGGGCGTGCAATGTAAGTACACAAAAAAAAAAATTTATGCAACATCATATCAGTACAAATTTTTTATATAAGTAATATTCAATATATATGATAAAAATATAACTGATTGCTGTAATATATGTAAAAAAAAACCTGATATTGGAGGCATATATCAATGTAACAGTATACGAAACAATGATATTAAATATTTTTGACATTTGTTTGACAAAAATTGTAACAATTTATTGTACTTCGTTGACAAAATTGCTACTGAAAACTGTTATATTGAATTGGCTATTAACATCAAATACAAACAGGTCGCATTTTCTGATGTCCTTATGGAAATTACTTAGACCAAAGTATAGTTCAAGCAAGTGAAGCCGCGGGCAGGTCGCTAGTTTATAATATTTATGTTCTATTCATATTCATAAAATTTTCCTTTTGCCTCACTCAACTTAACTAACATTTATTAGTGACAACGTCATTCAAATAGCAAAGATAAGTAGTTTGAAAGTTACATACGTACATCGCTGGAAAGCGACTTGCATACAAATTTGCTATTTGAACCTCTCCAATCCCAATTTTCGACAGATATATAGAGTTTCACTTTCACAGTAATAAAGTAAATAAAAAAAAGATACATATATTTATATTTATATTTCTATATATGTACATATATGTAACTGACGTTTATGGTATACTTACATATTATACATTATTCAAGCCACTTAAATATTTGGAATGCTCACTATACCAGAATTGACGTATATCTACTTTAGATCGAACAATAAATTATTTATATGATACAAACACATTAGAGTAGTATTTTTTTCTTTCAATATTTTTTTCCGTTATCCTCATTATCAGCTAATGCGGTCCTAGGAACGCTTATGTAACTGAATGTTTTTCTTTGTTATGGCCCTACATTTGTCCCTTTTATACTTTACTCTAAATTCTTATTGTGTGTTACTTTCATTGACTAATTATATTGAAACCGTAAAAAAAAAGATTGATATTATTTGTAACAAATAAATTACTGTTTTAAAGCAGGAAATTACTAATAATTTCTCATTACATTAGAAAATATGAATAAAAAGTTAGTTATTAGTAATTAATAAGTAAGTAGTTCGGTTAACATAGGTAAAAGATTTATTCTTTATTATACTAAATATTATTTAATTAAAAAATAGTTATAGTAATTGATTTTTTTTAATAAATATTTGGCATGGACTTCCTCTTAATGGGTGAATTTAAAGTGTGTACGCCTGTAAAAAAAATTATGGGCCAAAAAAAATTTCTAACGGAGTGTACTGTGTGAATGTACTATGATTGTATACATACATATATAGAAAAAGTTATGTAGTATTTACTGAAAGTCAAGGGCAGCTTAAAATTACTTACAATAATAATCAGTATTGGCCTTTCCGTATCGCGAACTCGCAAGGTGAGGTTTGATGCGGAAATAATAGTACCTTACACGCGAGCTTCGCATTCACTCTGCCGTGTGCCATAGGTCTATCTAAGATTAGTATATTATTAATAAATTGCCGAATATTGTCAGATTTCAATATAGAAATGAAATAAATAATATGAAACGTACAAAATAAAACCTCTTACAATTTTGTATGAGCGTTCTAATGAGGTAAAAATATATAAAGACATCATTAGTGGAGAGTAAAGGGCAGTAAGAAGGATATTGGTCGCTAAAAATGTTTACAGAAATCTGTTGTTCTCATTTGACAGGTTTATGGCTTACGATTTCTGTTATCTTATGAGGTTAAGTGCTTTTAATTATTATTAATTGTGTATTATTTTAGTCTTGTCCTAGTTGTGACGACATGGCTACATACTATGTCTTGAGCACAATTTCTAAATAGAGGTATTTATTCATTAAATTACAATTAAATGCACCGCTATTTTTTACCTCCTTGTTAGCGACATAAAGTAGAAAATGTGAGGAAGTCGAGAAACATGAGTGAGATAAGTATGTCGATTTTCTTCTTTCTTCTATTACTTTATATAATTCATTGTACGGACTGTTTAGAGACAGGAAAATTTCATAACAATCTGGGAAGACTATTTTGTATTGTACTTATTTTGGTATCACACATCGCCAGCATGTCGGAATATAAGCAGAGAGTCTATTGTTAATATTCTATTATCTCAACTTTCCATGTAGTTCTTGGAGAAACCCAAACATATATAAATATTATTCCTCTAATAAGAATTAAACTGAAAACAGAGGCGTTTACAGCCAAACAAAAACAGTGTATTATATAAATTCTAAAAAATCCTCGAAAGGCGGAAAGCAGGGAACGGAATGTCTTAACACTACGTTCCTACGGTTCCCTCTGCTTACCCTGCCATGCGCGGGATACAGCGTGAAGCTAACTTAATAAGCACATTAATTATGCTCCTAATAATAAATATGTCATATTGCAGTTTGCTTTTTAGATTAATTTAAACTTCTAAAGACTTCTGGGACTAAAACGGAAAAACAAGTTTAAACAAAATTATCATTAACAAGGAAAATAAAGTTAAAGTACGTTTCACTAGAATTAACTTATCTGTACACCCTCAAAGGATGGCTTAAGTAGCAAATTTATTTATGTATGTAATATATTTACATCCATGTATCTACAGTACTCTATTTCTTATTTTCTACTATTTGCTACATTTGTAGTTTTTGAATACCGTTAAGTTAAAAAAAAGATATTTTATTTAATTTATAACAAACAAACAAACCGAAGAGAAACAGTAAGTAACAACTACGTTAAATAATATAAACAAGATTTTCAAAATTGTATTGCAAGTATTGACAGTAAAATTTTCAATATTCTATGCAAATGGTCTGTCATCCACCAACGAGGAATATAACAAAAAATGTTTAATTGTAATGCTACCGCCGCTGCGAATAAATGGAATTTCGATGTCAGTAGACGACGATCATGAACTAAAGTGGTTTAAGCTCACTGGCGCGCTTAATAGATTCCTATTGCATTAAGTATTTAGGAATTGTATGATTTAACTGCAAATATTAAGGTATTTCTGAACACTTCCATCTATTTCTTGTTATAAAATGTGTTGTTCATTCAATTGCTTCAGCTTATTTGCATTTTGTTTAAAAACTTTTGTACAAAAGTAAGGATATTCTTAAAAGGTAAGGCTATTTTTTTTTTTTTTTTTTCGCTGGGAAATGCTTTTAAGCAGACCATCCTGAGTAGGACACTTGTGTCCTACAGAGGAATGGTACTGTGGGACTCATCGAACCCGACAGTACCCACTAAAACCCAGCGGAAACCCTCTCCACCTATATGAGATGCTGCAGGATCGCTTGCGCATGCCACTACAGCACCTCGGTGGGAGGCCCACCTAACGTGGGCCACTATCGCCTTCGGGGAGCCCCAGTGTATCTTCCAGGGCGCCCGCAGCTTCGATGACTTGCGGGAAGATCTTCATGACCTTCCTGTAGTAGCTCCTCTAGGGTTAGGGAAGTTGGAGATGCGCGTACCGCCTTCTCCTACCTCCCGGTCTACGACGGCGGAGCAGATCTGCATCCACGCTAAGCTCGCGCGCACGCTCCGCGGCCTCCTTCTGTGCAATAACAAATTCACAGAAGGAGACTGCTACAGACCAGTTCCTCTCACTCTCCAGCATGGCTTCCATCATACTAGACAGCGAGAGATCCCTACCCACTACAGCCATCAAGGCGTGGCGTTGCGGACCCCAAGCGGGGCATTCAGCCAGAGTGTGATGCGCCGAATCAACGGAGGCATCACACTCGTGGCACGCTGGTGACATCTCCCGACGCGCAATCTGATGCAAATATTTGCCGAAGCAACCATGCCCTGTCAATACCTGCACCAGTCTGAACGTCAGGACGCCAAACCCTCTTGTCAACCAGCGCTCTAGGTGGGGGCGAACCGCCTCCACCGTCGCCAGTCCTCCCACCGGTGAACCCAGGTCCTCCCTCCATCGCCGAATCAGGGCTTCGTCTGCTCTCTTCCTGATCCGCCCGATAACCTCACTCGATGGTTGCTCACCTCGCGACCGCTCACGTGCACGGAATGCGTGAACTCTGGCGATCAATTCCGCCTGCAGCTCCCAAGGCGGATCGCCTGCCAGGAGTGTAGCCACCGTCCACGACACTGTCCGGTATCCTCGAATAGCTCTAACCGCTATGACCCGCTGCGCTTTACGCAATTGGGTCTTGTTATGAACGGAGAGAGCATCGGCCCACACAGGAGCGCCGTAAAGTGCCATAGATTTCAACACACCGACGTACAAACGTCGACATGTAAAATGGGGCCCTCCGATATTTGGCAGTAATCTACCGAGGGCCCCGGCGGCGTTCACAAGCTTAGGTGCAAGCTGAGCGAAGTGCGACTTAAACAACCATCGACTATCCATGGTTAGTCCCAGATACTTCATCTGGGGCCGTACCTCCACCTCCTGGCCCTGGATGCGCAAAGTAGCCCTACGTGGGGGCCCTTTGCAAGGGCCATGAAAAAGTAGGGCCTCAGTTTTAGGCATAGAGACCTTCAGACCCAGCGCTTCGATGCGGCCAATAACAAGACGTGTGCCGGTTTCAACCAAGCGTGCCGCCTCCTGGTAGGATGGACCTCGGGCCGTGACCAAAGTGTCATCCGCGTAACAGATGATACTCATCCCAGGAGGAAGACGACAGCGCAGGAGCCAATCGTAACCGATGTTCCACAGTAATGGGCCCAAAACCGACCCCGACCCCACAACCGACACTTCGTCGACCGATCCGGCCATTTCCCCCAATCCATATGACTACTCTATCTTGGAGGTAGTCATCTAACAGCCGCCGGAGATAGAGAGGCACCCCATGGAACCGCAGTGCCTCTCTTAGCGTCTCAAACGGCAGACTGTTAAAGGCATTGACCACATCTAACGAGACGGCGAGAAGAACATCTGTCTCTGCTGTAGCAGCCAACGACCGGGTTTTCAAGGCATTCAGGGCATCAATGGTTGACCGACCGGCCCTGAACCCGAACTGAGCCTCTGAAAGATCGGGACCTACCCTCTCTAGGTGTTGAATAAGACGGAAGGCGATGATCTTCTCTAAAAGCTTGCCTATCTCATTCAGCAGCACAATTGGCCTATATGCGGAGGGAGAGTCCAGAGGACGCCCCTCCTTGCGCAGCAGGCACAATCCTCCTACCTTCCAAGTCTTCGGAAACTGTTCAGTTAATAAACATTGATCGAATAGTTTCCGAAGTTTGTCACTAAGGTATTCCAGGGCGATGCTTAAAACTCTACCTGGAATACCATCTGGTCCAGGAGCCGTTTTCTTGGCCTTCAATCTCCTGAGCGCCAAATTCATCTCCTCGTCAGTTATGCAGGGAACGGGAGGAGATGTCGGAGGACATCTCCTCATATTCGGAAATTGGAGCCATTCTAGGAGGGACATGCCTTAGCGGCTCTGGAAATAGGACCTCCACAAGGCGTAGAAGAAAACTCGGTGACAGCGTTTCTGTTAGAGCACCCTGCACGCGAAGTTTTTTCCGTGCGGCGAAAGGCTTATATAACAATAAAAAATAGGTTAATCCCAATGAATTTATACTAGATCTTTTTAGGTTTGCGTTATTAAATTTTCCAGTGTCCTGATTTTTCTGCACTGTAAACAGTCGTAAATGTGGTCTATGCTAGATAAACTTATTTCATAGAACGTAAATTTTTGGCTTCATAAGAAATTGGCACCAACCTCGGTTGATATATCACTATGGAGAATTTGGTAACATTTCACTTATATCGTTATCATGAGAGCGGAAAGATTCAGTAAGCTTATTTCAATATAAGTTATACATAATTGTGTGGAGATATAAATATAAATTGGTTGTATTTATTAAGTTAGTATATATTTCATGTAATCTCATGTATATGTTTTATTTTATGCACTTGTTTTGTTGTATTACTTATATCATATTTATTTATTTTTGACCACTAAAGTATATTTGTATTTTATTGAATTTGTCTTACCAGATTAAGGAAACGAAAATAATATAAGTATTCCCTTCAAACCTATACCCATCGCGTTATTTGAATATTATTGAAACAATTTAAATATTCATAATGTTTAAGTAAATGAATTTGATAATTTTAATTTATATTACTAGTATATTTATTGGGAAAAAAATTTCAAGAGTGAGGTTTTAACTTTCGATTGGACCCAAGGGACAGGATGCGACCTTTTTTTTCCCGTCGAAAGTTGATACGCTTGGTCGCTTCTAGATTGGAAGCTTTCAGCCTTAAACATTGAGAGGTGGTATTGAAACGTCTATCAAGATATGGTATAAACATAGTAAAACATATATCGAATCCTATTTATTTCTCTGAACGAAGGCAATTTTTCTAGTATGATATTTTTTTGAAAATGTCTATTTTATTACATGAAATACTCTTATTTGTATAGTTTTGTAGCTGTATATGAAAACAAAAATTACTTGTAAATTAAAAATATTTTATTCTAAATAATAAAAAGATATACATTTGCTTTAGATAATTCTTTCATTATTGAGACATATTATAAAGTAAGTACATATTCCTCATCATATCCAGTGTTAATTTTGTGTTTTGTAGACTGTTGTGTTCACAAATAATTGCTGCTAGCGATGGGAAAGTTACAAGTGATCGGTAACAAAAAGAATAACTTTTCGTTACAAAATTTAACGTTTCTATTATTAATTGTGTAGACCAATCTATTTAAAATTAAAGTTATAATATTTCTTTGTTGGATCGTTCAATTATTAAAATCATTTTAAATTAATTCTCATTGTTTTACCTCTTATGTCTTTACCTTAAATTTAGATTAATTATTATTGAAGCTCAAGTCCAAAACTTCGCCTCAGTGTTTCATATAATATTACCAAGCATCGACATTAACCTCGTCTAATGGAATAAGTTAATAACAAACATAAATCGCTCGCTATTGCAGTAAAAATGGAAACAAAGGATTTCCTAGTTAATCCCAATTGATTAAGCGTAGCAAAGTTTGTACCATCTATATTAATGTGATCATAAGAATGTTAATAGCAATTATAAGATTGCATAAAATATTCATATACAAAACAGGTCTAGGTTATACAGTACCGTTTGATACATTTATTTCTTTGTTTGTTTGTGGGATGATGGGAACAAAATAATGGTTAAGTCTGAATGCGAGTAAGATAAACATTCTGGCATATGAAAGAGAGGAAGAAAGATTTGGGTGAATGGCAAGAGTATAAGTAGAGATGGAAAACACGAAATGGATGCAGAAAGGCGTATTGCTGCCGGTAACAGAATTAACAATGCCTTAGCTACATTGAATACGGCGAAACGGCAGTGTAGCTGTACGATTGGCCATACACGTTACAGACGAAGAATGAAAAAAAAGATGAATGTTGTGGAAATGCGATCTTTTCGGAGGATATGCGGAGTCAGTTTAACTGACCGAATTCGCAAGAACTCTTTCTTGCGAATTCTGTCAGTTATGCACAAAATGGCTGGTACCAGCGAAGATTCAGCATAGGGTCAAGAGAATTAGTGATGAAAGAAATGTAAAAAAGATATACGAAGCAAAAGTAAAGAAGGAAAAAGGCAAGAGAGGTAGAGGGAGACCTCGGTTGGCCTTCGAAAACACAGTTTCGAATATACTAGAGGTCACGTAAAAATGATGAATCCCCCGGAAAGTAATGTAATGTTAATAACATAAGACGAGGCGAAAAAGGTATGCGGGGACCACAGTGATTCCGGAGCGCCTCCGTTCCCTCTGGCCACCCCGCTAGGGATAAGGCGTGAATCTAACCTACAAACAAACAAACCTGTACAGTTAAATACCTGTACAGTTTTATTTTATATTTATAATTAAACATTAGTAATCAAATCACATATTTTCACTAATACATAAAGTACGTATTTAGGAATTTTGTACTGAAGGTTAAGCTGAAACTACTCAATATACAGTGAGGGAATCTAATGGCACATTAAAATATGAATGCCTTGTCGTTAAATGACACCGAACGTTTACGGTCAATATAAGACGTTGGTTTAATTAACAACAGCCTATATTATAAGCATTATATTTCGTCAATCTCAAGATGTATTTTACACATCTATGTATATACATATACTGAGTTCTTATAAAAAGAAATTAAAATTTACCTTTTATATTAAATATTTAAACAATTTGTAAAGTATTTTATGAAAATTCTTTTTAGATTTCTTTCAATAAATTTGCCGTAATGAGTTCACAATTATATTTTAATGGTCAAAGAATAGCTTTAGTCAGCTTACAAGGATATATATATATATATATATATATATATATATATATATATATATATATATATATATATATATATATACAGTGAGGGAATCTAATGGCACATTAAAATATGAATGCCTTGTCGTTAAATGACACCGAACGTTTACGGTCAATATAAGACGTTGGTTTAATTAACAACAGCCTATATTATAAGCATTATATCAATATATATAATCAAATATATGTATATCAATATATATATATATATATATATATATATATATATATATATATATATATATATATATATATATATATATATATATATATATATATATATATATTTATGACACAAAACACAGGTGTATTACGATTGATGAATAAGCGATGGGCTACAGGTAGGGGGACCTCCATACCAATCCAAATCCAATTTAACTCCCAAATATGTTCAGCGATTTTCAGACGTTCGGCAAATATTTGGGAATTTGTGATTATATTTTATGAACGGATTAAACTTAGCGCTTGGCAAGAATTGGAAAATATCTAATATGGGTGCGTGTTCCTATATTTTCCCTTAAAGTTCCTTTCTTGCAAGTTCAGGTGTGAATAGTAATCAATCGCCGAGAGTTCTGTACCAGTTTTATGATTATAGATCAGCGAAAAGTACAATTTGTAAAAATTTACTAACTTAAATTTGTAGTATTCGGATTTTAATTATTCAGATATTAACTACTGATATCATATTTTTTCCGTTTTCATTTTTACTTATTTTTAATTGCTTGAATTACTGAAAGACATTCAAGACGCCTGAAATTGCTTCCAATAAAATGGGAGAAGAGAAAGTAATTATTTGATTATATGTATTTATAAGAACATTCACTTATATATTTATTTTTTTTCAAGATTGTGTCTAACGGAAATTAATATTGAATATGTAGATGGATCTATAGACCTTAAAGTATAGAAAAAAATCACATTTCCAAGTAAACGTAACGAAAGATACGAGAGTATATGCTGCGTTTTTGCCGAATTTTATACGGAATCTTATTGACTTAGAATTATGAAATTTGGCAAGAAGTTAGAACTTACAGTAGAAATAAAGGTAGATCACAAAAAACGCTCTTACAAACTTATATCTGTAGTTGATTTCATACAAAATGAGTGCTGACTCCCGCAAATGTAAATATGTTAGTTGTTAAAGCTTGTACTCCCTGTTGACTCACAACTATGAAACTGATATGGAACCCTCGCTGTACTGATTCAACTCACACGTTTTTTTCATTTAATGTAATAGAAAAATGTAATAGTAAAAGGATAAATAAAAAACAGTTTTATATCATTTATAGGAATTATATTCAAAACAATATTTGGAGGTACCATAGGTAACTGAACAGAAACGTCATCAAAACGTATTGATATTTCATTCTTAAAAATATTTATTAGTACCTACCTTATTCTCTTGACTACAATCATTGATCACAGAAAGTTCTATTGTATCTAATTTTGATCATATTATTAAGAAATATTCACATTAATAACTTATAAAAACCTAATATTACCTTAAATATAAAAAAAATAATTTAATTTATCAACTAGGTAGTTCTATATATATTATTTATGTATAACCGCGATCTTACTTACAAAAATTAAAGGGGTGTAAATATATCTCTGAAAATGTAACAAGACAATACAAATAATATTTAGTACTGAGTTAGAATGTTGGGATCAGTCGAATCATATAACTGGAAAGGGCGAGCGCGCGAATAAGCTAAGGCGGGGCACGACGGCGACGTCCGCGGCGTCCGCAGAGCTGCTGAAATGCATGCCGGAATTCAGGGCTGAATACAGTGTATATTACTGGGTTCAGAGTAGAGTTGAAATAGCCCAACCACAGTGATAGTGATGTCAGCACTGGACTGACCTCACAGTTACACGTCGGTACTAATATGGCTAATACGAAAAAGGGAAGCCAGCACGCAACGAAGGCGCCAGTTATTATTGCTAATGTCTTCGCCGCTTTTCGTTCCCTTTTAGAGTCAGCGGCTTCTTTTGGTTTGCGGCGTACCAGTGTTGGGTAGTAAGCCGCTGCAACTGCCCCGTAGCCTGTGGTCGGTGGATCCGTTTCTAAGCCATTGGCACAGGATTGTTTCTCGGGGCTTGTATTGTTAGACGATATATTTGTAATGCCCGTGGTTGTTGTTTCGGAAATAGTCGGCAAAGGGCGACCAATAACCGCCACGACGGCGGCGGCTATGCCACCACTACCACCTGCTGCGACTAGTGCTCCGCCGGCTGGTACAGGTGGTGGGCCCACACCTCGTGTAGTGGTACCGTGTCGTCTCCTTATTCTTTTTCTAGCTGTTTGATATATTCGCCAATACAATATTAATATAACAAGGACAGGGACGTAAAAAGAGGATGCAGTTGCAAATATTTGATACCCAACATCTTGACTGACAACACATCGAAGGTCTTCCGAAACGCGTCGATTCCAATCGGGATCTTTCCATCCTAACAGTGGCGCAATACAGACCAGGAAGCTAGCTATCCATACACATGCAATCATATACCCCACTCGACGCACAGTCCTTGCATGAATATAGTCGATGTTTGTTACAGCCCAGTATCTGTGTACAAAATAATAACAATTTTGAATTTATGACACAAATTAGCAGTGTATACATATTATTATATTAGTAATAATAAACATCTTACCTATCTAGAGCAATGGCTACAAGATGCAATATTGATGCTGTGCAACAGAGTACGTCGCCTGAAGTCCACATGTCACACAACTCTGGCCCCAAAGTCCATCGTTGGGCCACTTCGTATACCGCACCCAATGGCATTACTAAGCAGGCTACAAGTAAATCAGCCACTGCTAGCGATAAAATAAGCTGGTTGGCAGCACTGCGCAAATGCCGTTCAAGCAGTATTGCCGCTATCACAAACACGTTACCTGCAATTGCACGTAATTAGTTATGAATAATAATTGTATAAATAATTAATCATCTCCATCATCAGTTTCCTTATATATTTATACATAATCAGAGCATATTAAACTAAAATTGCCAATTGACATTATATCTAATGGTTTACTGTTTATGCAGCAGAAAATTTTAAATGATTAGTCATCAAAATAAATATACTGTACCGATTACTGTTGCCAAAATTAATAAGCCAAGGACAATAGCTTTCGCTGCAGCGCGAAGCAGTGCAGCAGGGGAGTCAAAGGGCGCGGACGCCTCCCACCAAGTGGCATTGGCTGCTGTGGTATTCCAACCATTAGGTGTCCATTCTGTGGTGTTCCAGGTAGCGTTCGACACTGGCAATCTGTACAGGGTCTGCCAGTCCAACAGGTCGTCACATCCGTCCGCGCCCTCCATATCCTCTCACCGTGTCACTTCACAACCAAATAACATTTAAAGTATTAACTTCTTAATGAAAAACAGTCGTATTTTAAGCGTCAATTATCATTTTTGTTTGTGTAGGTTTGCTAGATTAAAGATAACCAATTCAGTACCATCAATTTATATTTCATGTTCCGTACTGTGCTATTGTTTATGTTCGTGTATACGTCGGCACAGAGATTAATCAGAGCACTATTATTTATTCCTAAATCATATAACATATACGGTTTAATTTATACGCTTTCTTATTACCTAGCACGAACATGTGTTCATCACAAAATAGAAGAAGTATATCTATTTACAGTAGGTCCTAATTTGAGAAAAATTGTTAATAAGTATATTTAGAGGTCTGACAGTTCGACTCCCATTCCCATTTGTATAATAATTTTTTTCTTCGTTCTGGTAGGTAGACAAAGCGCGTGTATTAATACTAGCTCTAACGCAGTCTATGCTGTATGCGTCGATATAAGTGGCGATAATACATGTTGATGTTCCCCGTCCGGTTATGGAAAGTGCATTGCAGTGCTTCTACTATTTATTATACATATTAAAATAAATATAAGATTTGTTTATACTTACTATTTATATCATATTTTCGAAACAAAAAATGAAAAGCAGTCGTCGTCATTTTGAAGTACGTATTTCCTTTGATCGTATTGACGCCAATCTGAAATAAAATATTTATTGATGTCCACATTATTTATTAAGCAATTGTTTATAATAATATTTACCATATTAAAAGAAAATAATGTCCTTCCATTGAAAAGTAAATATTTGCAAGTGTTATTTATATATCTATTTCAGTAAAGGCAGAATCGATTTAAAATAATTTTACGCAATAACTAAAAATAAATCAGAAGTAAATGATTTTCGTCCAAGCACATTCAAAAGGTGTCCATGTTGACGGTGATTATATTTTCCCATAAAGTGAGATTGAAATCTCAATTTTGCTTTTATCTCTCTCTTATAATTAAGATAAATTCGTGACAAGGGTAAACGAGACGCCTCACCCCTTCAATACACAAATGCAAATGCTATTCGGTTATCTTATTTGCGAAGACAACAGCTTCAAAAGAATTAATGTAGGTTTCGTGCAGTACACGATTAAATTTAAAAGATTATTATCATATACTGTTCATATACTTTTCAATAATAGTAAAGTATTCTTAAGGTATAACATTGATATTTTTTATATTAAATAAATGCTGTTTAATATTTAAAGCTTCTGAATTTTTTATTATATGAGGACTTCGCGGTTGAGTGCGTCTAATTGTAAGCGCGATGGCTATGGGTTCAATTCTTGCTTGAGGGAATAAATTATTTCATTTACCAGATCTTATCTTTCCTCTGTCTTGAATTAGGGCAGAAAGTGGAGAATGAAGTGTCAGGTTCTCTCTGCCTACAGTGCTACGCGCTACATGTATTCATTCATAAAAGATATATTATATTTATGAGAGATAAAAAAAAAGATTTTTTTCATTGTTTCTTTTCAATTGCTCCAGTGATATATCTTTTACATATCCAAAATATTTAGACGTGTACTTTTATATTAAGGAATCTTTGTTTGAACTCGTACAAATTGTGCCAGTTGTAATGATTTGGACGGGGCGAGCATTGTTTGAATGAAATTTCTAAATAAACATAGAGTATTTTACGTAGCTTTTAAATATAGCTTTTATTATTAGGACATTTATAAATATTTACAATATATACAAGTATTTCTATTTTAATTATTGATTTTGGGAAAGTATGGGATCGAACTATATGTACTGTCAAATGAACTTAGATTTACAACCATTTTCTAAAATTGCGTTTGATTTGGTCATTTCACTAGGTTTCACCTCGGAATGAGAAGTAATCACCAATAAATTTGTATAAACCTCTATTTTGACACCCTTAAATTTGTCACAAAATCAACCTCTAGTAGAGTGTCCGCGATTACAGATATTAATAGGTCAAAGGTAAAAAAAATAACGTTATTCATTCAAAAATACATACCTAAACTTAACTTTATAAACTAAACTTAGAACTAATTTTCATGTTAGAAGGAAAAGATAGTAAATCAATGTCATTAAATAATATTATGTAATAATATTATAAAAGTATGCTGTATCTATCTTTACCTATATATGTATATGTACATGAAATTGAAATGTCTGTCTGTGATATCGATACAATTCTATGTTTTCGAGCTACCACTTCCGTAATACTGAAACACCAACAAACCATTTTAATATTTTTGTCTGCCTGTCTTGCCGTTTCTCCGAGCCAATTTCCGGAACAGCTATACCTATTTTTATGAGGTTTTCTCTAGAAATAGAGAAAATTATAAAACAATATACACGTTACTTACCCTGGAGTTCTCGCAGGATCGGGACTTACGCGGCAAAAGTTTACAGGTGCGTTTATCGAGTGTTTAAGTGTAATCGAAATATCGATTTATTATATAATAATTCATTTACGAGATAGGCTGAATATAAAGTCGGGAGGTGTCATAGCAGTTCAAGTTAATCTAAATATTTCCGTTATTAAATTAAATACTTCTAGTTATATAAGGTAGTTAGCTAGTTAGATAAAGTAGCTCCCTCCCTGTATACCAGACAAGGAAAAATATATTCAAAAAAATTACAATAGCAAACTAGTGTATCCGAATTTAGATCTTAAGACAATAAAGAAAATTACGTTATCATTCTTTGTCGTTGTAATTATTGTTAATCAGATCTGCATAATAAAGAGATAAACGGAAGAAAATCTATTTAAATTGAATTAACATAACGGAACGAAATAAAGTAAAATACGGAAGGAAATTGTCTAAAAATCTTAGTGATAACAGAATGAAAGTTTTATACAAGTCTTATAAATTCGTGCTAAAATAGATTGAAACATTATATTTCATTGTAATTAAAAATAACTGCGACATGTTTTTGTCGCATGGTTAATCTTTATACCTGTATCTCTATTTAATTTCTTTAGATACTTTTATTTATAGGATTTCATACCTTAAAAATGAAAAAAATATCAGTCAAGTGCGCGTAGTACTCGCGCACCGAGAGTCCCGTACCTATTTTATGATTGTAGGTATTCCGCTGAGCAAAATACTACTTATACGATTTGACAAACTGAAATTTGCGGTCGTATCCACTCCTGATGTATGAAATGAACTACAAATATAACTTTGTAATGGTTCCTCTCTGTGTTAAACATATAAATTATCAATCATGAGATTTTCACCGTCATAACTACTGTAAGCTCTCACTTGTTGTCAATTTTCACAAGTCTAACTCAATAAAGAACAACTAATAATAGTCGACAAATTTAAATTTGCGGTTGTACGTTTGTATGAAATGAACTACAGTAAAAGTTTGTAATGGGTTTTTATGATATATCTATAAATATACAATTTTAAAATTTTTCCCTTTTAATTTAATAACTAATAACAGGAAGTACCCTCTGGTTTTGACGTTTGACGTTTTTTGATTTTCATAAAAAATGTGGCAATGTGGCTTTTGATTGCGTTAATTTAGAAGTTTCATTTTTTCTGTGATTGATATCTCTACGGTTTTATGATTAAATGGTCTGGACAGGCGAACAGACTGACAGACAGACTGTACAGACAGAATATCCATATATTAAAATTCCAATGCAATAAGGGTTTCGGTGTTTTCCTTTTGAGGTACGGGTTCGGTAAAAATGAAAATATTACGTAGCAAGAAAGAATTATTAACAATTTCCCTTACTTAAAGTTTCTTTAGTTGCTTTGATTTCATAGTGATTAATCACTGGACTAATAGCTTCATTAATTACTCACATACACGCGATATGGTATTAAAGGCTTATTTTTAAATTTCCATGTATAAAATAGAAAGAGCGACTTAAAGCATTTCCTTCTACACTTCTATTAATTCCCGCATATAGCAGAGAAAACCAAGTGTAAGGCACTCCTTTTTCAACTTAACCCCCCCGAATCTCGAATCCAGAACCGTCGCGTTTACAGTGAGATGCTGTGACGTTGGGCCACGACGGCTTCAGTTTAAAAATAAAACTAGATAAATAATGAAAACAGTGCTATCCCCGTGTTTGTTCTGACAGAGCGATGTTAACATAAAAGAGCGTTAGAAACAAATATAACAATACTGTTAAACAAAATTTCCATTTAGGTATGTACGAGTAAACTGGGTAGACTGGGTAGTTAGAATAAATAAATATCGTTTGTACGAGGAGCAATTAACAGTAACTTGTTGTATGCTCCAATTTAGACTGGTATCGCCATCGATTTAGTATGAATTGTTTATTACTTATTAGCCTCTTAGCGCAGTTTAAAGTTCTTAAATGTAAAGGATGTATTTTTCAACGCTTGTTTTTATTATTATTTAAATTTCATATTTATTGATAGTTGTCAAAACATATGAGACGGTTCGACACCAAAAGAATTATTATGCTACTAAATGTGCGCACTTTACTCAGATACGGAACGGATATTATAATAAGTGTAACTAACTAACTTCGTCTTTAATTCCAGGTGTTATTTCGGTAAAGTGTTCAACAAGATTATTATTTAATAGTTTAATAATAGTGGCGGGCTAATAAAGGAGAAATTTCAAATAATTAATAATAATATAATGTCTGGGCGAGAAGGTTATGGTGCATAGTGCACTTGAAGCTATTATCAGACAGTGCGGCATTTGGTACCACCGTCTGGTCAAAATATAATTATCATACAGGAGAGGATTTACTCTCATATTTCACATTTCATAGAAGGCGAAAAACTGCCTATCTTACTGTAGACTTTTGAATGTATAGGCGTGTATAGGCTATATGACAAGTAAGAAGGGTAAGCCATCGGCAAAATGTCTAGCTGACTACTCTGTAAGATACCAATAATATGTCGGCCTAGGCGCAAACCTATTCAGCCCACTGGTATCGATACAATCTTAATGCTTCGCCGATAAAGAGACAAGTGAAAAAAAATATCATAAGTTGTTAAGTAGGTACGTTTGTGTGTGTTTGTACGTATCAAGATATACCTCTACGCATATACATACATAGTACCTATATAGAGCCGTAAGTGGAAATAATTTCGTCCTTCGCGTTAGTCGATTTCCGTCAGTAGCAAATATTTGTACTGACCTTATAAGGGTTGGTCCCAGCTGACTACTCTCAAATACTGTGCATGTATCAACCTCTAATCAAATTAAATCAAATCAAATCTCGTGGCTACGGAATTAATATTTTAAACCAATTTTTTGTACAGTTGTTCTAGCTATATTTTTTGTTAGCATAATAATATTTATTAAAACGTAAAACATATCCAATTATAAATGTGACACGAAATCGATTTTTGTATGGGTTCATGGCCAAGTTAATTAACTTACAATTGTAACCTATGTTTTAGCTCACCATTTCATAAACTTTTTACCTATAAATTAATTGTTCTTTGTGGTATATTTGGCGGTATATTTAGCGCATGTTGTATAATGCAAGGCTTCAAAGCTGGCGGTAACATTAACAATGGCGCGTATTTATTGCTTGTCACGAGTAGTTATAGTGTATAAATAGAAAACGCTAAGCAACAATAGGCTAACTTTATGATATTTTGACTTACTGGTAGATTTGTAGTACAATATTTATTAATAGGTGCCTAATACCTCCATATTTACTTTTCTTAATTGATGGTCCGTGAGAAAGAGAATATATTTCTTTATTTTTTTGGCTCAAACATTCCAAAAGTATGCCAATTGTAAGAGTGTACACAATACTACTGTTCTACTAATAAGCAATTTCTAAAGCATATTGTAAAAAAACAAACACGGTATAACCGTGTTTGTTTTTTATAAATCAAATATAAATTCAATTAATCGTGAACGGCTACACCTGGACTGCTGCTGTTGTTAAATAACACACACTAAGTATTCAGTGTCATTTTCGATTGATTGAAGAGCTTTTGTGGTTAATCTAAAGTATACCAAATATACAACGGTAGCTAACAAAAAGTATTTTTTTGTTAAAATAAAAAAAATTGAGTAGTATTTTAAGAGTGGCAAAGACATACTTTTTATAGAAGGGAATAATGAATAATTGAAAAGCAGTTTAATAAAACCTTTTTGAAATGTTTTATTTAATATGTGTTTGATTTATGATTAAAATAAACAATTATTGAAAATTTACGCCTCAAAATCCAAATGCAAGCTCAGCCGGGACGATACGGTATATTTACTACCCACAAACTAGAAGAGCGAAGGGTTGGCATCTCTTTCAATTTTACCCTACATAATTTTTCTTATGTAACTAATTTAATAACAGATAAAAGTTGCAAGAAATACGACACTTAAAAGGCTTGAAATCTTCCTTACTTATCCATTGTATATTTAGATATAAAATAAAGCTATGAACAAAGCTTTTCCTTTAAGGAAATCGAAGTTACTGAGAAATACCTGTACCAAATGTTTAACTACACATTTATATAGATGTAATTTCACTCTAAGATGGCACCAAGAGGCGCTCTCCAGAGATCCTGTTAGGTTAAAATTTTTATACGTTTTCTTAAAAACATGATAATGATATTACTTCTTACGCGCCCTCCTAATATATCTAAAGGAGAAAACTTATTGACATATTTGGTTACGAGATAAAAAATAATATTAACGTTTAGAAATGTAAAAGAACATGTCTGAAAAAATTTCGTAGTATGGGTGAATCTTAAATTTATTAGGCGAGTTTAATTGTATTTGTTTTTGAATTTGTATGTAAATACAAAAATAAATTACTATAAAAAAAACATAACATATTTCAACTCGCAGTGCAATATTATCTGTTACTGTCAATATGACGCTTTAGGCCATTTTCGAATGACTAATGCGAAACAAACAAGCTATTTGTGCCAGTATAACGTATAACGTACGAATCTCATCTTACATAGTAATATAATGTATGTAATTAATCACAGTCCACAATCTACTCCCCAGTAGTTGGGTAGGTATAAAATGGATATATTAATCATTTTTAATAATTATGTTAAACTAGCTTTTATCGGTGAGGTTTCGCTAGCCCGATAACTGGGAATAACTAAATGATGTATATAATGCATGATTAACGTATTGTAATACTTATGGGCTATATATAGACTTTAATAAATAAAATGAATGTTTCAATTCAAAACAGTAGTTCCAGATATTGGGGCGTTTAACCAAACAAATGCTTCAACTTTATTTACTAGTATAGTAATAGATACATTTTAAAAGGTTTATATAGTTAAAATCGTTGTAAAGGTTTAAAATTAAATATTTACATTTTCCTTGTCAGCGTGGCTCTTTGGGTTTCATAACCCAAGACGCAACTCCATTTTGTATTGTGAGTGGGTCGAAATTGGAGAATGGTGTCCTAACGTTTTCTCTACCTACCCTGTTGTATTTGCATAAAGAAGAAATTAAGAATCTAAACGCACGCAATTGCGTTTAGATTTTTAAAAGCATTTTTTGAATAAATAGAGGCTTTTCTGTAAGAGTCATATTTTACAGTTTAATATAGAACATTGTAATTATAAGAGAGTGGACAAGTTGTTATCATTCATCATTCATTCATGTTACAGTGACCATCGAGCAATTACCTAAGCCTTCATCTATTGTTATTGACAAAGTCGTCCTTTGTGTTCCATGATAAAAGTTTTTATAACAAAATTTAATCATTTATTGAATTTTAATTGCGTAGCTATCATCGTGAGTTTCTTTTTTTTATTGTTTTAATAAACTGAGCATAAGGCACGCATATTATGTAGATTGTATGATGTATTTGTATGTGCTACAGTGGTACCATAATGTTTACATTACAATGTTGATTTTAATTTGTTTTATTGAAATATCATTGTTATTCTGTAAATAAATAAACTCTGTATGAAGTGCATTTATTTATTGTGTAAATAAATATAATAAACAAATATGTAGATGTCAGTTAATTATAGAACAATAATTGTTCCCTATGGGAACCACCAAATATAACGGAACAATAACTATCAATAAACACCGTATATAATAAAAATACGCCGTGATATTGTCATAGCCGCGATGCACACGCAACGCACGCACTCGATCTACAAATATTATTTTTAATTTATTTGTGCTGTATGACAAGAGAGAAAACATGTATAAATACTAGGAACCCCCTCTTTATTCCACTCAAAAAATGAAATATGTAGCAATTTATATTTTTCTAAATGGAACTAATTTAAAAGTAATTCCTACAGTGGGTTACTTAAAGGCAATATATATAAATTTTAACGCAGCGGGATTTTAACCCGCGCCTCATGGAAACCGTCCAAGCGCTTTGACCACTAAGCCATGCGTGCGTCTTTATCACGCTGCGTCAAAATTCTTATATAATGCTTTGCACAACTTGTTAACATCTATGTAGGGTGATTTTTACAAATTTCCAAATTTTATAAGGTTTTTTTAAATATTTACACTTTAAACTGTATTAACACCTTACCAAATAATAAAATATTTAATAAAAATAAGTATTCTCTCTTGCTATTTGGCATTGTTCTTTGCAACAATCTTTGGGTAGCGGAAAATTACAGTAGACACTTTGTCCTAGTGACCACTCGTAGTCTACCCGTGACCACGGACTACTGCAAAATGTTCGAAAAGTCAGATTTCCAAACATAATGTCAATATATTAAATTATTAAATCGTCACTTCTTCGAGTTTTATAGTTGATAGGTACGGCATATTACCTATATGACTTCGACCGGAAATTGCATTGGAGTATTACTTATCTACAAGTACTAAAAAAGCAGTAAAAAAATTGTTTCTGTATATTGAATATATTTTCGAAAGAATGATGCAATTAGATGTAAAAACTCTAATAATATGAGTCTGTTTGTATGCGCACCATCTTTGGATTTACAAGACTGATTTGAATGATTTTTTTTGGTAATGAATAAAAGCTATAATTTATTTTGAAGAATTGTACACCGGATGGAGAACCAAAGCAGTTCAGCTGAATTATAAGAGTAAAGGAAATGCTACCATAACAAAAATGATAAAACTTGAAAAGCAATTTCCATTGACATATGAAAATCAAAGATCTAGAACACCTAATGTCGAACTCCAAGAGATCAGCCACGCTTTAAGAAATAAAAAATTGGCTCTTCAGTAAAAGTTGTGTCCAGTGACGAGCATTTTTCATTGACATATGAAAATTGAAGATCTGGAACATCTCATGACGAGCCGTAATTAACCATAAACTATGTGAAATAAGGAAATGCGGCCTTAACAAGAGTTCAGCGTGGTATTCATTTTACATTGACATTTCAATATATGAAAATCAAGAAAAAAAAAACGCCGAAAAATGGAAATGAAAATCGTGTGGCAAGGATCGTAAAGTCCGCGCTAACGAAATTGTGGACATCTACTAGTAAATAATAATTTATCATACTTTATGATATATCATATCATATCAAAGGTTTATTTTCAGAGATATATACTTATCTGCAAAACTACGCTGTGTACTATCATATAGACTAACAATAAGATTGTATTGGATACCTAAATATTATATAAGATACCTAAATATTTACTCCAGATTATTTTTTTGTGTTTACAAATCATATGTTCCAAATCACAATAGGTATATTTAAAAATATTTCTGGATTACTCTATATGTTATACAACGTTCTAAACACATTTTATATAATAAACAAATAAATTTTATATAAAATTAATACGATGACTTAGCGAATCTAACGATAAAATTTAATTATGTATAAAGTAAATTCAATTTACAATTACAATTTATTATATTAATTTATTGGGTTTGAGAGATAACAAAAACAGCTTTATAACGTAAACACTGGTATTGAATGTGAATTAGGGGGAGCAGCGCGAGCGTCCGGTATCGCGATGAAGCGCGGAAGCTCGCTTGTTTCCGTAAACGACACCCGCTTCCTATTACACAGAGAAAACATTTTACTAGAAACTATTAAATGGGGGCTCATAATGCTCAGTTACACTTTATAAAAGACAATGTGTACGGCTTATATTGTTCAAATATTGTTCACAACTTTCTAAAATACCGTTAACTGTTGTCATGTATTATTCGTATGTAGTAATGATATGTTAGATGTGACTTGTGCTGAAATATTTATTCACTGCGTTTTCTCATAGCTGTACGTAATGGAACGTCTACTGGAAATTATAAAATTATAACCAAATAATTGTAGATTTTCCTGGATTTTTTATTGAATTTAAATATATAGTAAACCAAAAATATTTCTACTTAACATTTACCAGCCTAATCTGGCTGATCAATTAGGCTGGTCTGGTATAAATAAAAATAAAAATAAAATAAAATAAAAATAAAATAAAAATAAATTTGTAGTAAATTATAAGGAACTCTCCATTATAAATACTGATAAGTATTATAATAATGATAAGTATTTCAAGAAGTTAATCTATAGTCACGCGAATCCTTCCATGTCTTGTGATTGCGAAATATATTTTATGTATACATTTTTGTAATTCATAGTTTAATTGATTTACGCATTTCCTCAGTTCGGTAATTTCTCTAGTTTTAATTAAAATAAATTTAAATTTAATAATTAATTTAAAGGAATTCCCGTAAATGGTTTAGCAAGTTAAGCATAACATGAAAATTCGTTCACGAAGGGAAATTCGTGAATAATTCAGAATTCAGATTTTTTCCGATATTGTAAGCTGTTCATTAGACTAGACGCCTAATGAACAGCTTACAATATCGGAAAAATTCTGAAAAATATATTATGGTAAAGTCATGTACATTTTCCATGTTACAGAGCTCACAATCCACTAAATTGGGGGAAAAAATAAGTATATCGTTTTTTGTGCCCCAATGCTATAAAAAAACGATATACTTATTTTTTTTCATGGTAAGACAGCTGTAGCTCGATCTATAACCGCAATGATTGTAGTTTCAATATCCACTCAGGGGAACTAATTATTTTCTCGAAAATTGGAAATATTAGGTAGACCTACAGTATGAATCTGAAGAAAAATACATTAAGTAATATGGAAGGACTTGACTTGAATCAAGACTGTGTAGACTTCGAGTGTGTAATAGTTGTATAATACGTTAGTATTTTGGAGTTAGTTAGTAGTATAAAGATCTAGGAAACGTTGCTATTAAAAAAGTTGCATACTATCTTGTTGCTCACAAAATATTGTAACTATATAAATTACACATAGCTCAAAACAACGATACTGCGTCCTGATACGCTACAAGCTTAAAGTCGGTAGTCCATACTTATTATTTTTGTTCCGATAAGAATAACCATTATTCGGTATAGCTAAATCTAAATTAATATTATAAAGAGTGTTTTTATAAATATGCATGTTGGTAATGTTTTCGCACGAAAACTACTGAACCAATGTAAAAAAATGTTCTTTATCGGAAAGCTGTATTTTCACTAAGCGAAAGGTTAATTTACATTTTCAATAACAGTAAGGATCCCTAATAAAAAACAATAATATAACCCAATGTGTAAAAAATTTGTCTTAAAAAATCTGTCATCGGAAACTATTGATGATAGAACTAAAAAACGTTCTATAGTATTATAGTACGTGTCAACTACTACAATATTCACCTTGCTAAATAAATCATCGGGTAGTTCAAGCGGGCGAAACCGCAGGCGGGCCGCTAGTATTTAATATTTTTTAACTATTAGCTTTTTGTTGAATAAATAGCGAAAATGAATAAATAAATAGCTTTACAAATTTTTAACTCTGATATGTATATTATCGCGGTACATATATTAATTCAACCAGAAACGCATTGTGTGCTTCCATTTGCGCAATGATCGCAGAAATATAAGACCGAGAAAATTAATACCTACATAAATTAATAGTATTACGAAAGAATCATATATTTAATTCAATTTTTATTTTTTAAGCTAAAGCGTACCTACATAGCAGGACATTTCGTGTTTAGTATCGGAACTCAATGCCGTGAAAATATTTTAAATTAAGAAATCGACTAAAAATATATGTCCTTTTCATTTGAATATATATTATTGATGAAAATTTATGGGTCATTATCATCTTGTATAGCTATTTTAATTATAAGTCCCGCTATTTAATTAAAATAATTTTCGTTAATTCAAAGAATTCCTTAGATGTGTCCAGACTAAATAACGAATATTGGAAGGAAGATCAGAACCATAAAATACTTTCAATCTTTAAAAGAATCGGCTAACGATGTTCTAAAATACTAGCCAATTTGGTTTTTTATCCGACTGCCATTGCATTTGACAAAGAACTTTCAGCACAAGAGAAAATACCATTTGTACTAATGACAATATTTTTATACTATTGATATCTTAGCCCTGAATAATAATTTCTGATTAGTTAAGAAATTTGCATTTATTATTTAATATCCTAACTTTTTTTTTTTAATTTTATTATTTCTTGACATTTTTTTACTATAAAAATGTATACTGATTTCCCATTGGCATCAAATAAATGAATTTTTATTAAATTATTCATTTCCACTTTAATAGTAGTATGGTATAAAATAAATTTTAATAGAGTTCTTTTTAAATTTGTGTTGGTACATATAGAAGAATGCATGCATGCATGCATACAAAGAGACGTAAGGATGAGTACAATGACAATAAAATACATAACCAACAATATTAATAACAAACCCGCACTGCAGCAAAGAACTTATTCTCATTAAGATAATTAATTATAAGCCAACAGAGAAGACGAAATAGGAAAGTCGCCCTATTGAGGAATCGTTTAATTCCGTGTCACATACTTGGCTCTTGATGAACTGAAGCTATAAGGGTTATATTTAAATTGTTTTCATAGGATTATCCATTAAACACTTAAATTAAATTATTTGCGTCGAAACATCCAGACGTTATGAAACTACTAACGGTAACTTAAACTTTTAGTAGTGATATAACAATGAAATTAGACGACACAATAATAAGACTGTAATGAGACATATATTGTATATTTCGCATAAGAGTGGATGTCGGGGCTTCTTAAATGTCAAGTGTCTCCGTAACGAGGTATGCAGTCTGATATATTTTTTTCTCAAGATAAACGAGCATATACATGGGAGCATTCATACATATGTACATATTACATTGAAAATTTACTATAAATACATAAAATAAATATATTTCTGAGTAATTGTAATATAGCTGTGTAATATGTGCAACTTAAATATATGAATCTTAAAAACATATTATAAAAATTTTATCTGATACCAGATAAAGAAGTGCTTTTGGTAGATATTTAAATTGATTTGGACTTTTACCAAGTTTTATATTTACAGAAAAGGAATTCCCGTAACTGGAACTATTGTATTTTAGAGGAGTTGGTAAAAAAGGAAGTGGAATGAGAAGAGAATGAATGTGTTAAGTTACTTAAAAATTTAAACTGTTTCGGGGATCCTCTTGTTCTTTACGAGACTTTCCTCTAGTATTATCCATAGGTATCCAAGGTCTCCCCCTACATCACTTGATACTAATTCTTGCATCATATATCTTTTTTATCATTCTTTCATTCATTCTTTTGTGCCCAATCTACTTAAGCACATTCTTCTTCATTCTAACTCTGACATCCTCGCTGGTACCTACTATTCTGTTTATCTCTTCGTTGCGGATTCGATCAGTTAAGATGACTCCGAAAACATTGCATCTCTAGAGCATTTATGCTTCTTTTATTCTTTTTCTATAATACCCATGGTTCGATGTCATTATTTATATAGAATTCAGAAAATGACGCAATTAAAGAAATAATTACTTTAATTCCATTCGATTATTTTGAGACCAGACCGGTTTTAAGAATCAATCTTATTTATAATAAATAAAAGAATTTGTTGAGCTTTTAAAATCATAATGCAACCAAGTACATAGTGAACATAGGCATAGTAATAACATGACCTTTTGAACATTTTTAGTTTTGTCGATCGATGAAACATAACAAAAAATTTAAACTTAGACCACAGCTATTAATAATATAAATTAAAGATTAATAGATAAGAGATTAAAAATAATCTACCCGGCCCGACGGATATTTCTATAACATAAACAAGTTTTGTATATCTAAGTGGGTTTCAACCAATTGCGCGACGCAAAAGATGATAATGAGCTAATCACTATACATATATGTATATATGTATGTATATATGTATGTATATATGTATGTATATATGTATGTATATATGTATGTATATATGTATGTATATATGTATGTATATATGTATGTACGTATGTTTTTTCGTATGTGGCGTCGTAGATGCGAAAAGGGTTGGCCAATTTTGTTATAACGTACATCGACCGATTCGTCTTAGCCTTAAAAAATCATTTAGTCAGTCACGCAGTCAAAATAAAAAAGTGAAGCATCGATGAATGTATATTCCGAAATGATTTTAAGATTAATTTCAAAATTTTTCATTTTAATTTATAGTTTTGAATATGTAACAATTTAATGTTACTTAAATACATACTATAACATATTCGCTAATTTTCACATTTTTAACATATACTTATATAATTTATTAACTATTTCATTGCACTGCTCTCTCTCATTGCATAAAATCCTTAATCCTTATTACAAGACTATAAAAATATAGGATATTTTTTTTACTTTTTAAGCATATAAAATAACGAAGTATTAATAAGACAAATAATCCGACTAATAGAATGTTTTCAAGAGTATTATTGAATAATAATGTCATTAAAATGATTTTGAAATATTATTTTTGGCTAATTAGAGGGATTCTTCAACCAATTTAAATTAAAATGGTTCCAAGATGTTAATTTGTAGAGCTTGAGATAAGTATTGTGTGCTCAGTTCATCCCTCATTCTGTTGAACTCGTGATATTACAAAATATGTCTTCAGAATATATTATAAAAGTAATAGCATTACGTCTGTAATACCGTCGTGGTGCAGTTACTGCGTTGATGGTTGCATTATAAATTCAAACATTCCCTAAATGGGAGAACTTAATTATGGAAGTATTATTTTTTAAATAATTTCCTTTTACAGAAAATATTATTATTATGCTTGGCCATCCAGCACACAATGTGTAACAATTGTTTGGCCCGAAAGTAGGTTGGGAAATGGTGTACTTTATACAATGTTTTTAGAGCTTACCAATCAACCCATATTAAAGCCAAAATGACACACGTACACACACATTACGTTACAGATTAGTTTTGTAATCAATATAATTTTAATTATTCGAGAAGTCTGAACTACTAATCGTTGGAGGACACTGTTTAATAAGCTTAGGTAGCTAGATTTGTATATATTTAAATGAAACAGCTGCTATTGTAGATTTGTTATGTACTCTGTTCTAAAGTCAGATATACATAGGTAACCTCTATGGCCCAGAAAATAATACAATTACTGCTACTAGAGATCGAAATCGGCCTCATGTAGACTTTACGCCGGTGCGGCACGCAAAACTCCAGTATTTCTCCTTGGTGCGGGAGTTATCAACGTTTAACCATGTGACGTATGATAAAGAAAGATAAATATAGTTTATTTTTATATCTGAGAAGCCTCGAGCCATTGGAATAAAAAAAAATGTGATTGAATTAAGCCTAAAACGCATTGAATTCAAAATTGTTCGACACAATGCGGATTGAGGCTGTTTTTGACCTCAACTGGTTCGGAGCGCGGGTAGTGCGGGATTAGTTGGGTCTTTTACGCAGAGTCGCACCTACATTAACTGTCACGTTAACGTGGCAAATGTATTTTTAGTTAATTTTTTTAACGTGACGTGTATTAGGAAATAAACATACTTTAGCTATTCTAAGTTGGACGTTGAATATAGATCAAAACAGTTTGAAGTTGGGTGCCTTTTGAGGTTCAAACGACTTCAATAATATTTTAGAATGTAGAATAAAATAGAATTATTCTTTATTGCACACAAACAAAAACAATTAAACGAAAAACATTATTGCTTCAAGCAATCTCTTATTTGACTACTAAAGGATTGGTTGTACAAAAGAAAGAAAAGGCAAATAAGGCTCCGTGCAAATTAAATATAAATATATATGTAATATATGATCTATACTAAAAGAAAACAATTAAGACTTGTGTACATTGATTATTTTTACGGAAAAACGATGCAAGGAGATGTGCAAAAATACTAATACTTTGAATCTATGATTTTTTAAAATGTTTATCTATTTATTTCTATACGCACAATTTTAGATCTACTGGACGAATTGGATGAAACTTTTTATGTTGTATACCTGTTAAGTCAGGGCAAGATCTAGGTTATAATAGATTTTGAAGACTAGCATACCTGATGCGGAAATATAGTCCACCAGTCGAACTATAAGAAATAATGAAATGCTGCCATAATAAAAATGATCTGCATCTGCCTACAAACATCTGTAAAAACTGCTCTAAAACTACAGAGGTCAGCTAAACTATAAAAAATTTAGAAATGGTTATTTAGTAAAATTTTATTGGGCGCGACAAGCATTTTTCGTTGACATATAAAAATTCGGTATCTAGAATACTTTATGATGAGCTATACGAAATAAGGAAATCGGGTGGCAGGGATCATGAACGCTAACAAAGTTGTTTAAATAATAAATCTATAACTTACTCAATACATACTACAACATGTTTAATTCGGTGTAAACGAAATGTAAAAAAAACGGGCTGAAGCTAGGGTATATTTCAACAAAGGAACATAAATAATTGGAGCAAAAACCAGTCTCATATCCATGTCCTTGCCCAAGTTACAACAGATTTATCTAAGCATTGAACACAAGACCTCAACCGCCGCTGTTATCAGTTCAGTTCGAAAAGGTCTTAGCCTCAACTTCCCTAATTCAGGCTATCATATCAGACTAGGCTAATTCAACTTCAACCGCACCAGCTGAAAGTTCTCCAAGGTTGGTCTCACAGTGAAAGTGTTAATTAAAAGTGTTGGTAATTTCATTTTTACATGTGCAATTGAACATCATAGAATAAAATTCACCTATAATCAAATAAGACTACTGCAAATATTCATTATAGAACATATGATAAAAATTACCTATTGTTCGATATAACTATCTACTACTATTTACTTTAATTAAAAATCATGTAATATATTAACAACTTGTATGAAGCATAATCTAAATTATTAAAATATCTGGTTTAATATAAAATAAAATATAATAGATAAATTAAACAAGCGAATAAAACAAAACAGCTTGAAAAAATCATTACAAAGTTGCTTTAGTAAAGAAATTATGAATAGACAAATTTCTACAATATTTGTAAACGAACGTTTTCTTTTAACAAGAATTTTGTTAAAAACTTTTATTTAATTACCAACCTACTTAAGCCTTTTCTTTTCAAAAAGATGCTTGTATAGGTGTTGGTAAATTTTTTTTTTTTGAAAAAATGTCTAAATTCTTATTTTTATTTCATTAAATGAATAAATATAATTATTCATTTAATATATATATAAATATAACATATAGATGTTTTTTTAAAGTTATGACATTTTATAAAAACAGTGATCGAAAATTTATTTTCCACAGGTATAAGTAATATTTGACTGACATAAAATATTGTACAAAACTACGAATGTGGTGTTATGGTGCAATCTAGAAACACGTGAAATTCTCGAAAATGTTTAAATAAATTATTTGAATATTCTAACAGTAAGAGCTATATGAAAATAGGAATAAAAATGTAAAAGTGAAAAAATTGTAAAATCCTCTAGATCCTCAACTAGTTGATGCCCGCTTGGTTCACGTGGATTTCATGATTTATGTAATTTTTACATCAAGTGAAATGTTCCGGAAATCAGATTTGTGTGACCTAAAAATTATCATTATTCAGCGCAACTTTTGTTAGGGCACATATTCTTTGTCGGTTCTTAGTGTCATCGGAAAATGCTGATAGATATTATGTATTATAAAAAAGAAAGATAATAAAAAATATCTATCCATAGACGTTAATAAATTTGTCTTCTATTAAACAATGTGAGAATATTATATATATTTATCATTATATATATATATATATATATATATATATATATATATATATATATATATATATATATATATATATATATATATATATATATATATATATATATATATATATATATATCTATATATATACTAAAATCGAGCTTTCCGAATAAGCTTGGTCAGTTTTCAAATATATTTATAGATTTCGTTCCGCGTGGCAGATGATGAGAAATGGCAGTTGCGGTCGTTCGAAACCACTAGAGCTATTTATTTTTACCGAAACATGCATTTAACTAAGCTACTACTCAACCACTTAACCTAAATGCACTTTAAATAAACAAACATTCTTTGTAATTATTAAAACCATATTTTTAATTATAAATATAATATATTTCATTAATTTTGATATGGAGTCAGAGTAAGTAAATATACGATATACTAATATATTAATTTTCCAAAAAAGTTGGGATTGTACAAATATATTTTCCTTTTTTTTGCGGCCGTCGTGGCGCAGTAAGACAGTCTCCACAAAAGGGAATGATTATTTAAAATATTTTGAATTAATGAATATTTCAGGCAGAAAAAGCACAGCGTTAAGGTCCGCTAGTCAACACGCAACGTCATAATCTATTTATCTGATTAGTAGCAGCTGTTCTGTTGTTTTTTAGATTTAGTATTGCACGGTTACGTGATCAATCGGAGGATCAAAATAAGCAAACGCTATTGTTTGGCTTTATTTGGTTGTTATGTTCCTCTGTACTCTTGCTACTAAAAGACTAATAGACGAGTATTGACCACTATCTAAGAGTACCATATAAGCATATGCTTATATATGTGGGGTGTAGACCCCACCAACATATGCTTAGCTGTTCGTAGTGCCTCCTTACAGATGTAACGAGATTTATCGGTAGCTTTACCCCATTTTACTAAATAAGTTTGATCTGGAAGAGTCATTTGGAACGTATTAAGGTAAACTTTTAACAGTGCTGAAGACCAGTCGTGAATTGGAGTGTGCCATTTTAAAATTTTAAAGTTAAAAGGATACAGAATTACTTTGCATTTCTAAGCCCATTGCTTACACACTTTATACTTATCGATATCGTCTGGCGTATTTGATCTTAACCCTACCCGATTGTGCTCCTATCGTAAATTGTTTATGGAATTGTAGTCTTGACTCGAGCACTTCGGTCTTTTGGCAGTAATGTAACAATATCATGTGATTTTCCCAGAATATATGTTTTGGCGACTCTTAGATAATTATAGAGCTCCGATGGTTTCTTAAATCTCAACTCAAAACAGGGTTGATGTATCTACCGAATGCGTTAGCCCTAGCCACAACTTCAATGCTTTTATATCGCTAAGAGATATTTATTAATATAGTATACGAGGAAAGAACAATTTAGATGCAATATTCGAAAATTGTCGTAAATACAAGCTTTCTTATGTGACTTATAGTTTGATGGTCCATCTTTTCAAGATCCTTTAAAAAGCTGTGAACTAGTACATGTCAAAAAAAAAAGAAATTTAATAGTGCCGCTTTGTAATTTCTTGGTAAAGAAAAAAACGAAATTTCCGAAGCGTCACATCATAGCAACGCTTTTACCACTAATTCTAAGTCCCGGATCTTATGAGGTATATTTGATATTTCGTTTTCCCAGACATAGGCAGGTTTTGTCCTATTCCTTTCGTCAACGGACAAAACTCCTCTACTGCATTTAATAGAAGCTGACATTGCTTTGGGTTCGGTGTCAGTATCGCGATATCGTCCGCAAATACACGAATAGATTTCGTGTATTTATTATAAAAGTTAAACCGGCGAAGTTTATCTATTAGAATATTAAGAACGAAATTTAACAATTTGGGGAATAAACAAAAATTGTGAAAAAAAATTGTATTATAGCTTAAATTGCCGTCTTTTCAGGTTATAGCAAATTTTAATTTTTAATAATAT
Organism: Dione juno; assembly: GCA_037127375.1. Classification (NCBI taxonomy): domain Eukaryota; kingdom Metazoa; phylum Arthropoda; class Insecta; order Lepidoptera; family Nymphalidae; genus Dione; species Dione juno. Next base: position 7,798,596 of record JAXRJS010000041.1, on the reverse strand, counting down.
GTTGCTAACTATCGTGAGAAAATTATACCATTTTAAAGTGAACATCATTGGATCAAGTTTTACTGATCTTAACGCGTTTTCTAAATCTATCTAACACACCATAATTTGCCTGTCACACGCTCTGACGACTAAGTTTTCGGTTAACAACTTATTATGCTCCAGGCATCCAAAAATTCCAGGTAAAAATCCTTTCTGGTAATTAGCCTCTTCCGCAGGGTTTTAGTAGGTAGTGTCGAGTTTCGATGAGTCCTACTGTGCCATCCATCATTTGCACATTTGTGCTCGATAAAATTTTAAAATCAATGTAGACACGACATATACATTTCTTATGCTTTTCCTTGAACTCTTGCCGTGATGAATTCTGGATTATTTTATTCTAACAAGAATCGTCTTTTATATAATATCTTTTGTTTTTTGCTGCAATTCCTTCCGTACTTTTTCTGGAAGTTTTCCTATTTGCAAAAACAATCTTGAAGTCAATGTTATTATAAGAATAATAATTATTATCAATCACGTCGTTTTGTATTAGACTACATAACCTAATATTTTTACACACAAAATCTTGAATTACAAAGTCAGAATTTAAAATTTACATCTTAACATCTTTGACCTCAATACGCAAATATAAATATATCTCGAAATTGGATAAAAAATTTTAACCATTGCGTTCAGTTAGATATATCACAATTGCGTCCACAAGTACATATAGTTAACCCTATTAAAAAAAAGAATTGTTTGTTCATATAAGTGAAGTATATCATACATGCTGTTGATTATATATTTCGGTAAGACGGAAAATGTTTTAGCAGTCTGTTTCAAACTGTCTTGACCCTCGTCACCTTCATAACATGTTATGGCAGAAAATCAGTATCAGTTTGAGTAACAGTCATTCAATTTCAGTATCAGTAATTTTATGTAAAATGTACAAATAATTACAATACTCTACACAAGTATATGGTAAATATGATGGGTAGTATTTCAGATCAAAAATACTTTCGGAACGCCACAATTAAAGAACTTAACTGAATTTAGACAATTTATGTATTTTAGAATGGATTATCGGTAATATTAAAAAATGGCTGTATTTCATGAAACGATAAAACATGCGATATAGTAGGTGTATATATATATATATATATATATATATATATATATATATATATATATATATATATATATATATATATATATATATATATATATATATATAACACAATGAACCCCGATCAGGTCGTGACAGATGATTACATGAATTCTTTGATACATGATGATTCTTTGATATGACAATGACATTAATAAACAAAACTAATTGACGGTTTTGTTTCATTAACTTTTTTTATATTTCAGTCACATGTAACTTAGAATAGCGTTTCTTTTTATTTAATTTTAATGTCTATATGTAAATTGACGATAACTTTATAATATTGTTGTATAGTATTCATTAGATATGTTTTGAATTTGTAAGCTTAACAAATATACATCGTAATATATTTATTGATAATTTGATAGTAAGAATATTATACATTCATATAACTTGTATTTGCATATGTCGTTGATTGAAGTCGTTATTATATTAAAGCCGTAATATTCAAGACATTTTGTTTTCATTTATCAAACTCTTCAAAAGGCTTATGTTGAGCCTACCTTATGATGTAATTATGTATTTATTTAGCAACGTTTTACAATCAAAACTTCTGTAATTGTGATTATATTTTTAATAATTAATTCTTGAAATAAACGTGTTTTTAATATTTTAAAAGAGAGAAGAAATATCACACTACTTGTCACTTGAAATCAATTTATTAAAAGCTTCGTGTTTCATACATTTGTCAATAATGGACCTCGATGTTGCTCCAGTCTCCAGGTAGAGTCAGCACACCAATAAGGAAAATTATATAAAACAATGAATGGCAAATATTTTATCTTAAACCAACAGAAATTATGTCTCCGAACAAATTAAAATTATATTGAAATATTTATAATTATTTTTAACACTCCGTGATTTATTTCAATACTTACTTTAATTTCATTAAAGTATTAACTTTAGCGCTTAATATATTATAAGTAGGTACGCGAGTCTCAACTGACATAACGCTATGAAATCCTCGGGAGGCGAAACAAATAGGCAACTGTGGTCATAAATCATGTTCTCCCTCCGCCGACGTTATTAGAAATGGTTCCCTGTTGGATTAATTAACATTGTTACGAGTAAGTAAAATAATACCGATAATACTATCTTAATTTGGATATTTAAGGTTTGTACACAAAATGATTTTCAGCTGTAAGCAAACAATTAGATACGTTTTATTGTTTATTAAAAAAAATATTGCAGTCCGTATTCCATATATATATATATATATATATATATATATATATATATATATATATATATATATATATATATATATATATATATATATATATATATATATATATATATATATATATATATATATATATATATATATATATATATATATATATATATATATATATATATATATATATATATATATATATATATATATATATATATATATATATATATATATATATATATATATATATATATATATATATATATATATATATATATATATATATATATATATATATATATATATATATATATATATATATATATATATATATATATATATATATATATATATATATATATATATATATATATATATATATATATATATATATATATATATATATATATATATATATATATATATATATATATATATATATATATATATATATATATATATATATATATATATATATATATATATATATATATATATATATATATATATATATATATATATATATATATATATATATATATATATATATATATATATATATATATATATATATATATATATATATATATATATATATATATATATAATACGTAGTAGACTACTGAGGTCGATTGCAAGAGTCGCGACACACTCGGTTGACTTGATATTTACTTTGATTGATATAGATGTGTGTTCCGATTTGATTGTAAAAAATGACGTTAGATTATGTCAAGCAACAGGCAATCCTCTTATAAAGATTATAAAGCAGAAGGGTACCATAAGAATATGCTTTTGATAATGTGGATGATTTGTTTCTAGCCTCTATTTCACTTGTTCATATTGTTAGCCCGGGTTAAGAATTGTATAATTTTTTTTCAAGTCATTATACTCAATCGATTAAATTGAAACTGTGTGTATATTTTTGTTTTGGACTTTATAACTCGTATTAATTGTGTAATCTTTTAGAGTTCCTAGAGAGTACATGATCTTTGATGTTATCGGAAAATGCTTGTCATGCTGAAACGATTTAGTTGAGAGGTTATTTATTATAATATAAGTGGTCTTTCAAAAATTCAAAATCGTACCACATATCACTCTAAAATGTGCGTATATAAGCATTCAGTTTTTACTATTTTATAGATGACAATGAACACTTACGTAAGTGGCATCATCACCTTTATCTTTACCTTTTCACTTTTACTTTTACCTTGTCATCACCTTTTACTAATCTGTGGGTGTTTTTGCCAAAGAATATTATATTTTTTTTATAAATATTGACCGTAATACGCTAGCAAAACGCTAGAAAAATCTTTTAAAACACTAATTATTTACACCAAGAATCAAGATTGATCATGACTCATCTATTAAAGGTTAATTACAAATGTTTAATTAAAGTATCATTAAACCATTTGTAATTAACCTTTAATAGATTAGGGCTCTGTACGTAGGTAATCTTTTAGACTTGGGCTTAAATTGTTGTTTACTATTTCGGAAACTAAATCGGTATTAATGTCGTAAAGTGATTAAATCTTTAAAAAATAGTTTGACACCTTTTTAATATAACTAAACTTGCAGTAGGTATCTAATATAATAAAATACATAAAATTCTGTATCCAACTCATCTCTTTAGTGAAATGTATGAATCATATCAAAGCAGAGCATTCTCTTTGAACTACGTTTATGTTTACATGTTTGTTTACAAAAAATGTTAGGGCAATGTCAAAAATATTTAAGATACTTTTTGCATTCCATTGAAAAGTTACGCAACAAAGACGCACGTATTGAAAAAACATGTAAATAGATTATCAGAGTCTATTGTCTCAATAAACGTAATGCCAATTAAATATCACCATCTGTATAAAATAAGTAGTTAGGTAAAAATAACGAGAACGCCAATAATAATTTATTTATAGTGTTGTACAATATACCTAATTATAATCTGTGACTAAAGTTTATCTATTATTATCATATAATAGGTCCATTACACATGTATAAATAGTCAATACTCTAATGATAATCATTTATTGGTTTATGATACGATTATTACTAATGTATAGGCAATTATTATCAACAATTAGAATTATCATAAGCTTTTTTTATATTTAATAGAAACCATTGTTGTGGATGAGAAAATTTATAGATGTTAGTATCAATTATGAAGATGATGTTAACGTCGAGATGACATCAAAGTAGCTGTTAGCATTTCATAAACCATCAGCGTACGTTATTACTTCAAACTTTCGGGATCCAAGATGAATTACAATACATCGATTAATATATTACACTTATCATAATATAATCAAGGTATGTACACATATTGTTACAGTGGTTATGCATTACGCAATATAAATATATTTATACCGTTCAATTCTATGTTTATGTAGTAGTAATTAAGACAAGGTAAACAATGACTTCCTAAAGGTGTAGCGAAGTAGTTACAGATTGACCATGTTATTAATTTTTTTAATGGATACTTTTGAATAAGAGTATACAAATAGATTCGTAGTACTACTACTGTAAGTAGGTACATACTGTGTTTGTGAAAAACTCGTAATAGAGTAAGTGAATATTTACAGTAAAAATATAGAAAATCACCAGGTCATAATATAGTAAAATGTTTCATTTATCCTCATGGCTAATTTAAATGATAGTTAATATCTCCCCCGACCATAGAGAACGCGAAAAGTTCAAGCATGCTTAGTTAAATTCTACAAATTTAAAAATTCTATAAATGTTTCCACAGATATAAAAGTATTATATAATTCAATTAAGTTACATATTATGAATGTACATACATGTGTTTACCATTAACTGAGGTTCAATGCTTATAGGATCGTCTTACATTATACAGATAACGTTTCACTGTCAATATCAAGGTTTAATGTGGGGAATCGTTCATAGCGTTAACTTCATCACTATTGAGCTCAGATAAATACTCTTAAATTTAAAAATGTTTTCAACGCACGCATGATATCACTAATTACAAAAATAATCTGATTATGATGGAATCAATGAAATTACTTTAATTAATGAACTATTCTGCTTTAATATTATTATTCTTAAAAGGAAAAATATAATTCTTAATATTTTGTCATATTTTCTTAATATTTTAGTTATTTTATCTGAAATTGTGCGTAAAGGGCCAAATAAATAAAAAAAGATAACAATCCATCAATCAATCAATTACACCTTGAATTGTAAATATAGAATTTATTTATAGTATCCGAGGTACTGTTATAGCACTCCCGGCAAGTAACATAGAATAAATTGAATTCATATCACTCATGTCATACTGGGTGATGGATATGCGGGATTGTTCCGACGTAATTCAAATATATAATAAAATGAAAATTAAGTTTAATGTGAAGTACACGTTTTTTGAAAGCTTCAATAAAAAAAGATGTTAAAGTGTAGCATATTCAAAAATGTAAAAAATGTAGAATAAGTCACTACCGAGTAATTAGTAGTTTCAAACTTATTATATAGATATGAAACTACTTCCAATAATGCCATATTTTAATATAGCTTAAGGATATGAGAGTAGGTGACAAATATTGTTCCGATAGCGGAGCGACATTGATTGCGGCTATGCGATGGTTTTATTGGCAGGATTTGTATTGAGCGTAAGGCCAGCCGCTGATAGCGCTGCATCACCGACATAAGTCGTATAGTCGTAAAGCCAGGACTCTAAAATACGTAGATAGATTCATTTTTATTTTTTCAGATCTATTGTATTGACAGTTTTTTTTATTTGTTATAGGGTGATTTTGCAATTGTTCAACATTATGATGTTAACAAATATAAAATCTATTACAGCCTACATTCAAACAAAGATCTAATTAGTTAGATACCTGCATTGTAATTTGTTTGTAGCCTCTGGCCGGTAGCTACATTATAAGATGAGGCGCATATACTATTTTTTTTATTTCTAATATAAAAGCAAACGGATATTAATATATTTCTTACAAATCCGTATACACGTCATAGCAATATAATCATCGATAGCAATGAAATAAAATCGATGTTATGATAATAATCGATACGTCTAATCAAAGCGTTTTTGAATAAGAAATATTTAATAATAGTTAAACCTTAGATCTTCGAGATTTATCTATTATTTATACAAATATATTTTGTGAACATAATTTTTTTTCAATGATAGAATTTGCCTTTGCTGAATTTAATCTTGTAAATTCATTACAATTAGATAGAATAGCACTGACGAGACGCTTTTTATTGTAATTATTTATTAAAAAATAGAACATATTCGTAAGAGATTTTTCTTTTAAATAATTTATAACTACCAAGCAATTCTCAATGATGTTTTACACATTTGAAATGAAACAAAGTCGGGATTTCAAAAATAAAAATCATGTCAATATACGCGATTAATACGGTTAAATTGATTCATTTAAAATTGCTTACATATTTACTTCTATTTTTGACTTAGTAATTACATATAAAATTTACTGTAATATAGTATACTGTATAATTGACTCATAGGTATTTTTTATTTATTGTTATATTTTTTTGTTTGTGAGGGTGCGTGTTGTAACCATGATTTAACGTACCTAAGCATATCAAAAGAAAAAAGTTCCATTTCTAAAGTGAATCTGTTTTTTCTCAAACTGAAAAGTAATCCTCCCAAGCTCAAGTACTTGAGCCTATGGCCTGTATTAAACAGATAATATATTGAAATAGGATAACTTGTATTTTATTATATGAATTATTATTAAGCTAAATCAATTCAATGCAAGTAGTAATTATAATAAAAAAGATATATACAAACATTATGTATAACAAATACATAAGTGGTTATAACTTGTTTTAAAAAGTAATTATATTTGATGAAAGAGCTTCTATCTTATTATAGACATTACTTAAGAAACCTTAAGCTATTCTGTATGTTGGGTTTCGTATTTGAATGTCATGTCATGTCATATATATATATATATATATATATATATATATATATATATATATATATATATATATATATATATATATATATATATATATATATATATATATATATATATATATATATATATATATATATATACATCAGTAAAGCGTGTTTCATTTATTGAATAAATTAAATCTAAAACAATATTTAACTAGATATATTTTTGATTTTTAAAGTTAATATTTAGTGAATGCTTTATACAAACAATTTAATTCTAAAAGTATATTTTTATGTTTCCAGTTTTTTTTTTAATTTCATTGACATAACTTATTCTTGTATACCTACTGTAAGCTATAAAATATAGGTACTTCTATTTTGTACCTACTAAAATATTTTATATATCAATCAATATATGTTCGCCAATATTTACTGAAGTTGTCTTATCTTGACTGATAATATTTAATAGCAAGAGATACCAACATTTGGTTGCAAATGATTAAATAATGTGCCAATTACGTTTAACGATTAAAATTAAAAAAAATCAAGGCAAAACATGCTCAGCTAAGAGACGTACCAAAGTGGTGCAAATATTCGGTGCATCCCCTGGATCTTTCGTCTGACAATGCGGTTACTATAGCATTAGTTACTACAGTCCGTGGGCGGCCGACGGGCCGTTTACCCCGCTATCTCGTATACTATTCCACGAAATTACCAGCTGAGAACACATAAACTTTAATTGAAATTACTTTATCGCACTGTGTCCGTAATGTTCAGGTAGTGTTTTGTTTACGAATAATACGTTTAAGGCGGGCGGCGTAGAGAGAGCGCGATCGTAAGGCGACCTTCGCGATCGGCGCGCAACAGATCAACAGATAGGTACGCGGTGTACGCCGCGGCTGAAGAGCCGAAGCGGTCGAGGCGGTCGCCGGCGCGCGCCACTCGCGCCGCCCCCCGCACTTCACCCTCTGACGTCACCGTTACGAACCTAAAATTTCACACGAGTAATTATTGTATTGTAAAAGCTTTACTTTCGGATGCTTTGGGCGTTATCATATAACATTTTTAACTTCAGCACTTCAAGAATACAGAAAAGTAAAGCAGTATTATATTAAAACTTCATGTAGGCTGTACAAAAAATATTAATTGCACCTACAGGAGAATTATAGTTTTCTAAGATTATTTTACGTACCTAATTAAAATAATATTGACATTTGTTTACATATTTTTTAATTAAATATATAAAACCTACTATAGTATTTGTTGAAGGAGATAGATAATGGAGGTATCGTTTCAATTTGCCTTTGATTGTTACAATAAAAACGTTTCAGCTCAGGCTTTTACCAATTCCAACGACTCAATAATAGGATTGTAAGAAAAGTAAGCAATGAGATTTGTACGCGTATTATTTACTTGTACGATTTACTATTATAAAAGTTCTTTATTTATTTTATATCGTATTAGTTGTATTGTACCTGTCCAATATTTCATTTTCGCAAGAATTGTTGATATTTTCAGTTGAAATATTAAATGACGTTTGCTAACGTACGTAAATAAGATTGCCAAGGAAAGCGGGCTAACTGAAGGAATGGTGAGAAAATTCTGTTCATATTCTCAAATGCATATTACACAACGGTGCATTTAGTTTCAAAAGAATGGCTGTTTCTGTATATATATATATGTAGTTGGTAAAACTATTGCAGGATCAGGTCATGTTTCAAGCTTAACAAATAAAATTAATTTATGTTACTTATGGTAAAATAAAAATATATCATAAAAAAAAAAATGCTACCGGCGGCCATTACTCAGTATAATGCTTTATTTTGTGTGAGATCATTTGAAATTACTTCAGTGTAATGATTTAACTTAATATTAAATTAAATATTATTAATTCTAGAATTTCGAAAAAATGATAAGTAAAAAGGATTTAAATTTATCTTTATGTAATTGATAAATATTTTTAAAATGAACCTAAATATGTAGTTTAGGTATCATTGATTAACATAGGTGTTAGTGAGAGTTTCTTTTATCTAACAAGATGACTGGTTGGATGATGTTATACTATTAGTGTTTGTGTTGTTTTATAGGCTAGGGTAATTATATTTTATAGAAAAATAGATTAGTTTAATATGGAACCTGTAACCCTTCATCTGTTTCTACAGATCCTGTGGTTAATTTTACGATTTAAATTCCTAGGAAAACTTAATAAGTAACAAAATATCCTTTATTGAAGATAGTGTAAAAATGATTATATTCACGGTCATATTCAGTGTTCAGCTTACATGATATAGTAATCCTGTTTTTAAATTATGTAAATATGTTTGTGTAATTTCAACGTCTATTACTATAAGGTCTTTGGAAGAATTTGTTGGCTCACTGAAATTTGCTGCTAAGAAATGATAAAAGCAAGAAAAATTAACCAGAGCAATGTGCGTGAGGGTGTCGTTGGGTCCCGACTAACTCGATTGTAATTACATTCTGTGATCAACAATTGACTTGTAAATCTTTATTATTGGATAGATTTACAGTATGTATTTTCCTATAAGTCTATCCTTGTTTATAAATATCCAACATTCCAATTACTTAATTTCTATTGTTTTCGTCATGTTAAAGTGTTCCCAATCTCATAGGTGTTGTTGACGCATGTGGCGCTCTAAATGTAAATTTTACCTATATTCATGAAACATCAAACGCATGGACATAAAGACATTAAGATGTTGTTGATCTCTGTATTTTCTCTCGTAATATCTGTTCATCTTATAAGTTTAATTTTAAAGAACCTAACTGATTGCATGTAGGGCAATCTTCCTGAGTCCGGTAATTATGAGAATATCATTCTTAGTTGTGATCGGGATATCAGGTCCAATATCTGCGGCTGCCCTACATATCCAAAAAAATCACTTTATTTATAATAACATACATTCCAATTTCCAGTAGAATTAGCAATGCTCTGATTATGTTAATCGGCAAACACCTGCCAAAGTGACTTGTAAGCAGATGGAGAAGTACGTTGTGTACAATGCAGCAAATGTCAGAAAGTGTCAAATTTATATCCCCACTAGTTGAATCTTCAGAGAAAATAGATCTTACCGTTTCCATTAGAACTCAAAAATGTTTAAGTAGATTTACAGGATCCTACTGCACGCGTAATGTGTATTTCATTTTTTGAATAGATTTTATGGTTAAAATCTATTATTTAAGAGATTCAATATATTACCTGATAGTTCAATATATTACCCTTAATTATTATTCCTATGAACAAACCTGGAAAAATGCTCTTCAGACTTAAATTCAAACATACCTATTGCTCTAGCATGTCCCTTGTCTAAAACTGTTGCACGGCTTTCGAAGAATTCGTCGTCACTTCTCTTGGTTTAGCTTTAGCTTTCTTAAGTTTAGCTTAGATAGGTGTTAAGTACTTAATAGTCTCAGTATTTTTACACTGACATTCGATGTGCTCATGCCAAAAGAAAGTATTTAGTTGGTGTTTTTTCTATATGTTGCATTTACATATGATAACGTTCTTTTTTCGGTACTCAGTCAGACACTGTATCAACTGAATATTTCACCGATTACATTCTTACTGTACCTTCCTCGGCTCTCAGTCCTCTGTTATATTACATCTGCATATATGACTTCAAACTGTCTATTATTTATTTTATTGCAACACCTTTCATAGTGTGCTGTTGAAACCATTTTATATTATAGCTCAAATTCGGTTAAGGTAAATAACTTTTCATTTATTTAGTGCTTAAGTTCGCAAGTTGTTTACCAATCCCAATTTTTTATATTTTCTTGTATAATATACGTTAACAGAAAATATTAAGTTTTTATTGCCCACTTTTGCGCCCAAAAAATTCTATACAACATTATATAATTCATATTTGTAATCCGTCTGTCATGTCGGCTGCAGTTAATTTAGTAACAGAGAAAGAAATTGAATTTAATTACTAATTGATCGTATTGTATTATGGCTTCGGACTATTCTAGGTGCAATAAAATTTAATCCCACTAAAGCATCTGGAGTATGAGAACCCACCTCTTCTTATCTGCCGACAATTTCTTTCTGATTCTTTCTTTCTTGGGTTTAGCTCTCTCCGACATCCCTTGTAAACCCTCTATACCGTATAGTGTATATATTATAAATATCTTTTACTACCTAGGTACCTACCTTGTGAAGGTACCTGGTGAACGCTTTATTTTACTGGATTTGAACTAGCGTCTATTTAAAACAGTCCAAGCCCTCTAAAACAGACAACAGTTTCTGCGAGGGTTTTGATTAAAAGATTTTCTTTCTTTAGTGTGAAATAACACTTTAAAAACCAATAAAAATAATTGTATTCAATAAAATATTTTATAGTAAATTGTTTCTGAAAGCTTATATTTGTTAATTCCATTACATTACTAATGTTATTAAATTAACAAAAATAAGCTTTCAGAATTTAAATAATCAGTTTTATGTATACATTTATGTGTCTCATCTGGTAAACTTATTTACGTTACTAAAAAGACAAATTGATATCTCTCGTGGGCCATAAGAACTCATTCAGAGCAAACAAGTAGGAGACAATCCAGAAAACATTATGTAACAAAGAGCATGTGTCCCTGGCGTGCTCAAGTGACACAGTAGGGCAATAAAGTACTATTGTCTGCCGTTTAATCTAATTATGAATTTGTAGTTACTTTTTCAGTTTATATTTTTAATATTTTTGCAACATTAGCTAAACAATTTATATATATATATATATATATATAATATATATATATATATATATATATATATATATATATATATATATATATATATATATATATATATATATACACTTTTTTTTATATTTTGTAGATGTAGATAAATATTTTGTTATTAACTTTATTTTGGCGTAATAATTAAGGTTACTACTATATTAAAACTTAATTTATTATTATTCAAATATATGTTGCCCGCAAATTCGGTTGCGTGACTTTACATTTAGGATAAAAAAATTGATCTAAGTCATTACGTAGTGATAGGTACTATTACAGCAGTAACAAAATCGATCTCCACTGAGGAAATGTTTTTAGAAAAAAAAACCTCAAATTGATAAATAAAATATAAGGCCTAATGAGCCTATGTGCGGATATTGGAGAACGGAGTATCTTAACACTCTAGCTTCTCGTGCTTCTCATTGCGTCATATTTACAAACATGACAAATGATCTACATAATGTTACCATGTTTAAATATTCCGACCAACTAATCAGCAACCCAACTTAAACCGTTAATAAAGAAGTAAGTTTTAATTTTTTTTCAAATATTGGCTCTGTGACATTTTTAGTTACTTTGTTATTGAACAGAGACGTCCAATATAGCTTAGTATATTGCGACATTAAGGTCAATCTGTGCGTTAGGTCTATCGGGTATCTAGAGTATAAGTCCCCTCTTATCACAACGGATATGAAGCACTAAGAGAAGATTAGTAATTGTATAAAAATCATGAAGAAAGACTTGACTTCTATTGACGTTTGTTAAAGAGCTTGCAATGGCAAGAATATTTTGTAAGTTGTAAAATTAACTTGCTGATGTGGCACTTTTGGACTCTGACGTCAGCGTGGCTGCATATGGTGGTTAAATTTATATTAAATTGTACTTGAAGCATATTTGCGAGAACAACATACATGCATGATACATGTATAATATATATATATATATATATATATATATATATATATATATATATATATATATATATATATATATATATATATATATATATATATATATATATATATATATATATATATATTTAAAAGTATTAAGTCAGACGTATTCGCTAATATTACCAAACAGAATTTTTATAAATATGCCAAAAGTTACGAATGTGGACTTGGTACATTTGGAACGTAAACAAAATTATTTATTGTCACTATTTGTGATGTCTGAATTGATTGTGGCTGCCTCGAGAACACAGCATTCTAAAATTTGCGATTGAATAAGCAAAGCTGCATTTGCGTGCTGCTGCGTTGGGTTACGCCAGGCAATTCCGTAATGATAAAAAGGTGATAAAATATACACAATTTGGCGTAACAGGCTATAGAAAGAAATATGAAAATTTGTATAATTAGATAAAACTAATTCATAAATCCTTGAAAATTCATGATTTATTTTTAGCAGAGGTAACCCAGTGTTGAGACACTCCGATCACCGAATTATGATACATAAACACAACTTTCATATATAATAATAAATATTAACGAGCACATAAGAATATATTTTTAGAAAAAACACGTACAAATACAATGCTCAGAGCAGTAACAGCGTAGCTCTTAAAATATTAATGTCACTCGAAAATGTTGGGAACACGCTGTTTCGCGAGATTATAATCTGGGGGTCCTTTTACTGAGTCACACAATTTCTTAAAATGTACATGTAATTTCTTTTATTTTTATCCAACCTAGCTTAGTGTAACTGAGAATAGCTGTTTATATGTTTACCTGAACTAAAAAAATGTCTATCGTCCATCAACATTGCCGTAACTAGAGATATTTCCCAGGGGTGGGCCCGGTCTTTAGTGGTTTAGTAAATAAGTTCTATTGTCGTATAAATAAATTGTATTAAATAATATTAAAAAAAATAAATAAATAAATAAGTAAATATTTATATATATATATATATATATATATATATATATATATATATATATATATATATATATATATATATATATATATATATATATATATATATATATATATATATATATATATATGTATATATATATTTACTTATTTATTTATTTATTAGTAATATGAAAAATAAATATAAATTGGTTGATCAATGTCTGAAGAACTTGACCTATGTACACTTACTTAGGTGGAATCCGATTTGGATGTTTTTTATTTTTACGCTAAATATGTACAGTCTTATTCTAAAAGTAATAAAATCGGTATTGGCTTACAAATATAAGAGAAGTAGTAATATTCATGAGTTTCGATTATTTAAAGCTAAGTCAAACTTCTTTGATACTTAACATTTCGTTATAAATATAAATACGTTCTACAACATTAAATATCATGTATCATCATAAATAACCACATTGTTTTATTGTATTTCAGAATACCGATGACATTTCTACTTTTCATATAATCGAACCGTTAAATGTTTGGTAAATGATAGAACAACTTCTAACAAATCGAAAGTTCATAAAATTTTAGGGATTATAGAAAAACGACCTTTGGCATTCACGGAGGGATCTAAAGAGAAGCGGTGAAACAAAGGTAACTTCGCCATCCTCAGTCACCGCTCCTCTTGAATAATTGAAGACTCCTGTACTTACGGGCTTATGTTTGTGCAAAAGTGCTCTAAGAGCTTATATTGTTTTACTGCCGTTTATTATGTTGGTATAAAGACTTATTAAGAAAATATTTTCCGATTGTCCTATGAAAGCATTGTTTGCATTACATTGTTCACATCGATAGAAACTCATTTCAATGCTTTGCTTTTTCCAATGTACTTGAATAAATACTAGATATAGTAATTAATAAATACAAACTATAGTATTTTTATGAAATAGAAATAACTATACACCTAATACGTGCATAGATTATTGTAGTCACATATAAATGTGTTTATTTAACCACAGTGTACTTTTATATACACATAATGTTTCAATTTGTAACAATATTTCATTTTATCAAATGAAGTGATAAGCAAAAACACAAATCATGTTTTCTATATTCACACTTCAGAAAATTATAATAGCAAAATATACTGCGGGCGCTTATTTGCTCAATATATGAGAACATCTGTGAAAGCGGTAACATTGTGAAATAAAAATCGTTACGGAAACCAAATCTTTTGGTATGAGTATTATATTTTCTTTGAAAGATTTAAGGAAATGATTAAGCGTCTCTCCTTGGGTAGTCGTAAGAGACATTTTGAAAATCTTGTTACGCTTTGATGTCATAGGAGGCATATTTGGTAAAAAGGTGGAAAATGTGTATAGAATATGGAACAATATTTTAAGTAAATATTATTTCATCGAGTTAAGTAATTTTAACAATTTTAAAATATATCCAAATCGAAACTTTCGTCGATACACGGCAAACACACACACGCATCCAAGCACACACACACACACACACACACATGAAACATTTATTTTAGTAATATTATTTTTATATGCCAACAGTTCTTATATTTATCATTACACCAGTAAATATGTTAAAATTAATATGAGTGCAGGTGACCACAAATTTAAGTTTGTCGACTCTCTTCATTGATTTAGACTTATGAGATTTGAAAAGAAGTGAGAATTTACAGTATAAATAAAGGGAAAATTTGAAAATAGATTATTTATCAGTTTAACACAGCAGGAAACAGTACAGCAGTTTACAGCATACAAAATAAGTGGAAACGACCATAAATTTAAGTTTGTTACTTTTGTTCAGTGCATGAGTACTTCACGGATATTTATTTATTTAGCTTTATGCACGCTGTATTCTGCAGAGAGAACTTAGTGTTATGACTCTCCGTACCCCGCTTTCAGACGCGGATTTTAAGCGGCGTTAGTTAACTGCGAATGACGAAAATGAATATAATTAATTATCTCGGGTGAGAATCGAACCCACAACCGTCGCGTGCCACTTCTGTGTGACTTTGTTTATCGGCGTCGATATTCATACTGTTACCAATATTTATAAGAACAATCTTACATTATTGGTTTCGTACTTTCGCATCGCTTGGAATAAGAAAAAGAAAAAGAACACTTATTGTGTATGGATTTATTTCTGATATTGTTTCTGCATCTAGGTACAATACAATATTTTTAATAGATTTTTTGCTACTTCCATAATTTGTAGAGCAGTTAAAATTCAATATATATGAATGTCTACTGAAACGCCTAGAGAATACCGTGGTAAAAGTAATGTGACGTCATCAAAATAATGCTTCATACTTTCCTATTTCCCGTTCCGGCGATCACAAAAATATTATATTTCACCATTTTTATACATTTATTTCCTAGATAACGTGGTTGGGTTGGAGAAAGTGCTTTTTAGCATTAGGCCCGCTTGTTGTGCATATTTATTTTCTAAATAATAAATATAAAAGAAACACAAAATCTTATTAGAAATGTTATCGGACATAACTCAATTTAATTTGTAACAGATTATTGCAAAATTTCCGTCCCTGGGAATGTACCTCAATTCAAATCAGGACCCATATTGCCACGATACTATAAGGTTGTAATATCTAGTACGTCACTTGTGAAATGTGACTTACCATGAAGGGGATGTAGATGAGGTCGTTACAAACAGATTTGGAAAGAATTCACCCACCGTAAGATATATTAAATTTTAGATATTTAGACACCTATTTATAATAAAAAAAATGAACAATATGTTACTGTTTTCGTATTATTTTCTAGAGAATATACCATTTGTAATTTAAGGAGCAATTTGTTATTTTTAAAAACTTTGTTATTTTTCTATATAATAGCCTAAGACAACGTAGAGTGTCACACCCCTATAAAAAATGTAAACTTTCTATAAAAAGTCACAAATAAATTTTGCTAATTTAAAAAACTTAAAGCTGTGGCTTTTTTAATAGAACTAGAAAAGTTTTAGAAAATTTCTTTCAAGTTCGAAATAAACAAAATTAAAAAACAAATATAAAAAATCATAGATATTATTCTATTAGTGTTTTTACATCACCTGTAACACGAATTTTTACTATTTTATTATGATCCAGTCGGTTAAAAGTGAGTGACACTAGTACACCGACAGTTGCGTACCAATATCATGATTGTAGGTCAAAGAAAAATACAAGTTATAAAAATAGACAAAGTTAAATTTCGAAATCGTATTTCTAATATATATATATATATATATATATATATATATATATATATATATATATATATATATATATATATATATATATATATATATATATATATATATATATATATATTTTTTTGTATATATATATATAATTTCCTATATATTTCCAATTTTATAAAAAGGTAACAAAATATATTATATGTATATAAATAATATCTACATGTTTATTAAAGTGATTGTAAAATTATTGTTTTCACTATATCAAGGTAAAATATGTCGAATCTCTTGAAACTAAAAGGTTTTTACGGCCTAGTTCTATATAGTTCGTCTCATATAACATAGCAGCCATTTATTTAGCTGTGCAAACGTACTACAAAGAAAAATTGCCTCGCTTCACGTAATGTTTCTGTGTTGGATATCTTTCTCTTAGGTAAGATAAATTAAAAATGGCCTGCAATCAAACTTGTAACACAGCGCCAAAGTCTTAAAAAGATCAGTACAGACTGCGTAACAAATGTCATGTGGAATTCATCAAGACGTTTTTAAGTTACAATCATGAATACGTAGAATTTTCAGGTTTAGAGTTTTAAATTATATTTTACTATCTATATATGTGGATAAGTTTTGTACATAACTACTTATAGGTATATGATAAGTACAGTAATTGTGAGAAGGGTTCGCAAGTCCAAAAAAGATTAAAGGGTTTTACGCAAATACCCTTGCAGAGAAACGATTCATTTAATTAATATCTGACCTCTCGTTATGTTTTAAAGTACCTAGATCCTACATACGAAGGTATACCACAAAAGGAGGCCATTACGTTCAATATTGAATTGACATACCCACTTGACAAAATTATAATAATTGAATTACGTGTTGCAATCACAAGTAGCTGTATTATTATAATATACTATATATAGAAATTATATGTAATATGTATACACAGGGATGTTTTACCAAAAAATGTTTATTTTATTATGAGTAAATGCTATGAGCATTGGTTATGGGTTTGATACCCACTTAAGGAAATGAATTATTTTTATTTCCTCGTGCCATATAAGAGCGGCGTTGACTTTCGTCACACAGCACGCACAGCACGTCTCGAGTTAGAGCGGAAACTGAAGAGTGGAGAGCCTTGATACTGAATTCTCTCTGCCTACCTTACCATATGCAGGGTACTTAAAGCATGAACTGAAGAGGAAAATGATAATATTCGATATCACTTTTACTTTTTTACTTATGCGTTTGGAAGTAAAGTGCTAGTGCTAATACTCGCGCACTGAGGGTGCATACCATTATCAAGTTTATAGGTCAGCGGAAAATACAAGTCATGAAAATTGACTAACTTAATTTTTTAAGTGTTTATAATTGTTCCAATATCAACTACAAATTTTAAGCCCTATATAATTTAATAGCTGGTAAAAACTGAAACGAATAAATAGTTAATCAATCAAATTATTTAACAGTGTTAAATAAATGACAAAATAACGTTTAAATAAGTTATTTTAAGGCAGTCGGATAAGTGGGATTTGTGACGTCATCACTTTTGTCGAAAAAAGCTAGTTAACCGCTCGAACTAATCGCAATCTCTCGTCGTTGTACAAAGACTAAAGACGCGTCTCTCAGATAAGACAGGTAAAGAAAATACTATTAAAAGAACAATTACTCAGTTTTGTATTGTACAAGACATATCTTTAAAATTTAAACAATCTATGCTTAAAAGATTTTTCCTTATTAAAATGGCCTTTACGGGTTTGTGTTTTTGTATAATAGGGAGATATAAAAAACTGATTTTAAGAGCTCTGTTAAATCTCTAAAAGCAATAAGAAAAATTGTACAAAAAGCTTTTATATTTATTATAAAAAGAATGAAAAATATTACGAGCATTTCGTTTTTGAATGTCTATATATATAAGGGAAGCTTGCCTATCTTGTTCCTAAATCGCACTCACTTTGTCAATACTAAACTGTGATTTAAGCAACAAAACAATCGGAAAAAAGCGAGTCGAACTCGTGCACCGCGGTATCCATATCGCATTCATAATTTTAGTTCAGCGGAAGGTAAGTACAGCTTATAAAAAATTACAAAATATTCGTTGCATACGGTCGTATGCAAATTTTTTTTTCCTTTGGAGATACGAAGCATTAAAAATCGTCTTAGCAGATAGACAGACAGACAAACATACGGACAACAAAGTGATCCTATAGGGTTCTGTTAATTTATTTTTAGGGTACAGGACCATGTTTCTAAATAGCAACAACTAGTACATTAATCTACCTCACCGGAAGTCAGCTTTGCCTCATTTTTCTCTCTCTCTCTTTGTGTAGAAATAATTGTAATATTAATAATTAATACTGTTTTCTATTAAATTTTTTACACCTAATGTAAAGTGGAAACCCTCGTCCATGAACATCTACAACCCAAAAAATTCTTGATTATGCTGACGCTAGCTTCACCAATGTATCCGAGGACCAACTTGACACACTTGAGCAATTTCAGAATCTATTTATTATATTCATATTCAAGCTCCGTAAATATGATCATGTATCTTACTTTCGTTTAAAACTCAAGTGGTTCCCATACACTATCTCCCGAATTTACCTTCTTGTACTGTGTGCTAGTCCAATTGCTCCTTCTTACTTGAAGGATAAATTTGATTTTACTGCTGCACCTGGGAAAGCGGTTCGGTTATCACGAAGCTTAACGCTACCCATTCCTGTACACAAATCGAAAATATATCAGTCTGATACATTTCAAGCGATAATACAAGTATCCGTCAGAAAAAGTCATTTTTGTTGTTTAAAAGGACCAAAACATCACTTTGTTCAATTATCGATAACTTCCTAGTTTTTCAAGAATGTTGTTTGTTCGTATACATATAATTATATATACATATATATATATATATATATATATATATATATATATATATATATATATATATATATATATATATATATATATATATATATATATATATATATATATATATATATATATATATATATTAAAATTTACAGGAACAATTAAAATTATAAATAAATAAGCGGTTAAAGAAATTTTATAATATATATAGCTATAAAACTTAGCTTTGTACAACACTATCAATAACAAAATAACAACATCTTTTTAACTCCCATCTATGTAAAATTAAGCACATACACACACATACACACACACACACACACACACACACACACACACACACACACACACGGGCGGGCGGGCGGCCGTTCATAACTGTGACACAGTTTTAAACTACTGTAGTTATTATCCATATAAATGGTTTTTGTTGCATACTAAAATTTGAAAAAAAATTGTCTTATTATTATTATTATTATTATTATTAAAGAAACATAGAGATAGCTATAATACAATAAATTAATATACAATAATATATTTAGTTAATATATACATAGCACACAAAATAAGCAATATATATATATATATATATATATATATATATATATATATATATATATATATATATATATATATATATATATATATATTGCTTATTTTGTGTGCTATGTATATATTAACTAAATATATTATTGTATATTAATTTATTGTATTATAGCTATCTCTATGTTTCTTTAATAATAATAATAATAATAATAATAAGACAATTTTTTTTCAAATTTTAGTATGCAACAAAAACCATTTATATGGATAATAACTACAGTAGTTTAAAACTGTGTCACAGTTATGAACGGCCGCCCGCCCGCCCGTGTGTGTGTGTGTGTGTGTGTGTGTGTGTGTGTGTGTGTGTGTGTATGTGTGTGTATGTGCTTAATTTTACATAGATGGGAGGTGAAAAGATGTTGTTATTTTGTTATTGATAGTGTTGTACAAAGCTAAGTTTTATAGCTATATATATTATAAAATTTCTTTAACCGCTTATTTATTTATAATTTTAATTGTTCCTTTTCCCCCTAAGGTTATCTAGAAGAGATGGCTACAAAGCAATAATGCCTTTTGTACATTATTCTTATATAATTTTTTTATTTATATTGTTAATATGTTGTGTAATAAAATTATTATAATAATAATTTTGTGAATAAAAATGAACAGGACAAATTGAATGATTAGTAAACTTCAATATTAGAGGCAATGCCATTTTTGTCTAGTTAATCGAATAAAGAAAATGTTAATTTAATAAGAGGCGAGGTTAATTCTTTTGCCAATGATATCAATTGTTATTTGTTTCACACTGTGCAAACACAAACTTAGTAATTGCTAATGGCCGACGAGTATAATATCACATTGTTTTCGTCATAGAGTATTCTTTATAAATTATATTAAGATAGTTATAATTTAAAATATATATTAATTGTATTAGGCTTATAAAACTAAATGTCAAGAATTTTGGCTGTTGCCTGAATTTGCAACATTCCTTGTTGAGTGATAAGATTCAACGCCGCAATTTGTTTTGGTAGAGCGGGAAATTAAAATAATTCGTTCCCCCTAATGGGAAACTAACCTTGTCACCTTCCAAATAAGTAAAATTTTACAGTCACGAATTGTTTGAAACAATTTTGACTCATAAATAAACAAAACGGTCCTTTTATTCTTATTTAATTGTTAAATTTAGCTAGCATATTAGCTATCAAATATGTTTTTATTCTCATTAAAAACATATTTGATAGCTAATAATGTTTCCCATAATATTTATATCGATCGTACTGGCAACATTAATCGACCAATGATCGACAAAATATCAGAAATGTAAATCTAATTAGCGAAATTCTTGTTTTGCTGATTAGTTCTACATTTTAAACTAAATTATTTTCTTTTTTTTCTATATTGATTACTGGGGCTTTAATGTCGTTTACTGAAGATTGTTCCTTTACTTGATTTATACACGTTTTATGTAAATAAAATGCATTTTCATATTGTAAATTAATGTTCATATAAGTAAGGTGATATAATTATCATTACTCAATATAATATATCTATTTGTTATGTAAGTACAATTCGTAATCTAAGAATTGTTAGTATTTGTTAGTATTTTTTTATTTGCCACGCGTAAATTCAGGTCTACCACACAACACGCAAAAGCTTCCAAATGTGCGAAAAGTGTCGAGGCTTACTGGTACAAATATACTGTTATACTATATGATATATCGTCCGTAGTAAATGCTCCAGCAAAAACGACGACATTTTTTACGGCTTAACTTATATTTCTAAATTAACCTGACATTATTCGTAATACAATTTTTGTTTCCTTATAATTTACGTTACTATATACTACTACTACGTTACTATTAAAAATTTTGATTAATGTTCACGAACTATTGCCATGAAGTAAATGCGGCACTATTATTTTATATTGTGTATACCCGAGGGTCGTTCTAACAGAGAGCCACTGAGCTGGCATAATACGAAGGTGTAAAATGTAGACGATGACGGTACGGGCGGCCAGGCGGGTGCGCTATATGCGTTGAGTCAACATTTGCAAAGATTGTGGCTCTTAATTGCACGCTCGCCGTCCCATGAAACTTGTCATCACTTTTATGTACGCTGTTTGCTAAAATCCGTGACCCTCAAGCGAATTTTCCTTATCTACATTATTAAATAATTACTTGTTACATATTAATATTAATATAGACGCTTAGACAAGTAAGACAAAAAAAAACGCTTCTCATTTTTATTTTGTTCAATAAATAACTTATATAAATAATTACATTATTTGAAAATTATATTCATGTATATTTTTGATATTAATTTATTTAGTAGGCACTAGCTGTCCACAATTTCGTTTGTGTGAATTTTATGGCTCACAAGTTACTACTATGTAACACCCATTGACATTGAAGTATGCAAAAGGTAGGCAGGTAGTGTCATACCAACCAAATTTGAGAAATTGCGTGTTGAGTGTTAACTCGACGCCGCGTTTAATCCAACCAAGTAGAGGAATGAAAACAATCTATATATAAGTAGTAGATGCCTACAATTTTCTTAGCATGGACCTTCGGATCCTTGCACACCGCTCTTCATTGACCGATTTACCAATGTTTTTCTTAATTTTTATAGTTACACATCCAAGTGTTCCAGATCCTTGATTTTTATATATCAAAATATCAATGAAAAATGTACAACAGAGTAAAACACTTTTGTTAAGGCGATATTCCTATATTTCATATAGTTTACCTGGACGCTGTGGTTTTTCATGAGATGTTCCAGATATTGGATTTTTCTATGCTAATGAAAAATGTTAGTCACGCGAGTTAGCAACGGTAAAGGCACAATCTGATGACTCTACACATGAAGATCGAGGGATCGAATAATAGCGACGAAATATTGTAGCATGTTTATGCTGCTGCTGCATCAGCGTGTGCCGTTGAGCGAAGTCGGGCGCGCGCGGGTTGAGGCGGGACACGCCCTCGACACCCACGTAGCCCATGCCCAGCGAGCCGCCCGACACGCCGGGACCCGTCGGCATGCCCACCTGTTCATCACAAATATGTTATATCATTCAAAGTGAAATTAACATTCCTAATTTCACATATAGCAGGGTGAGCCAAGAGAACGCTACGCTTCCCGCCAGAGTTCAAGCTATTGCGCATTGGAAAGCAGGACTCAATGTGCGTTATTTCTTGGTGGATTGGTATAATAAAATAATTCATTTCCCGGAATGCGGATCGAACCCACAACTATCGCGTTTATAGTTTGTTCCATGGTCTCTTTTAGAAAGCCAGAGAAACAAAATAAAGTTAATATGTTATTACTTACATTATTGCCTTTATTAGAATATACAAATTTAGCAGAGTAGATAAGCAGAAACTTTTGAACAAAAAGGTTGTGCTAAAATCATATAACGAATAATTAAAAAGCTTTTACTTGCCCGCGTTTTTAGCCATTTAGTTATTTCTTATAGTGTAGCTGATCTATTGTAGTTCTATATCAGGAGTTCTAGTTGATTGTTATATCTCAATAGAGAGCTTCTCACGTTCGATAATTTTTCTTAAGGCAGCATTTCAGTATCTCTTATAATTCAGGTGGACTGCTTTAAAACAGACCCAACAGGCATACAACAAAAAAGTTCCACAAAAATCAGTCCAGTTCATCCAAAGATGTGCGTGTATAATCAGACAGACAAAAATTTTAAAAATCGTACATTTGTATTCTGTTAATGTTTTTAGATATAACTGCATATTTTTTTTCTAAAAAATGCACAAATTTTTTACTGTTTTATGGTAGTATAGATTATGCCCTTGAGTGGATATTTAACTGACAACCTGTCCCACTGCGTCGCGTCACTTCCTAACTTATAGTTTCGTCTATAATGGCCTTTTTTCACATATTCCACATCTTTAGTTTTTATATCAACTAGCGACGCGCTCGCGGCATCGCCACTTAAGTAAACTGAATTGCGTTCGTTTCGAAATGATATACAAAATCACATTGTACATCTTCAGTATACTCAATACAACTATTATATGCATATACTTCCTTTAATTTTTTTTATTGTGAGACAAAATAAGTCAATATACTTAAGTCATATACACGAAAGTGCAATTATAACTACTAATTTTATGATTTATAATAAATGTAATAATTATTTTTTTCACGTTCATGCTGTGTACAATATATCCGATTTTGTATGGAATTTAATAGGAAGCCTTATCTTAAAAATTATATTATATAGGCTATATTGGATGTGTTTACCACATAATGAACAAATATAAAAAAAAACAATTAGGAACTTTGATTCTCAAAGAGGAAAAAAGGAAGGAAGGCTAAAATGTAAAAAGAAAAAAATGAATTCTTTTTGAAAAATGAATAATAATACTCAATAGTTTCAACGAATAACTGCATATTATGCTTTAAATCCACAAGCGTAAATTTTTGGATATAACTGCATTTTTTTTTTCTTAAAACTATTCAATGTACAGTTTTTTACTGTTTTATGATAGTAGCAAACACAAATGCAAAAACATTATATGACGTGATGTAAAAAGAAATAAGGAAGATATTAATTCTTAGTAAAAAAAAGAAAGAAAGCATTTTATTATATTTACTTCCTGCGCAACGACTTGACCTTTTTCTAAGATATAATGTGCACCAAAGAGATTTCCAATAACTAAATTCAACCAACTTATTTTATATTGATATTTTATTCGTAGTTCGTGATAAATATGATTTTTAAGAATATATTACATAAATATACTTCTTGAACTAGTGAAATAATAGATTTTTTTACAAACGGCTTTGTAAATGTGTTTGTAAACTAATTAATGTTTCCATAACTCTTAAGTGTCCAACGATTGAAGTTTGCCCTATATGATTTTTAAGCAGCTTTAACCATTAACGCAGCGCACGCACGGATGCTCTCAAGCTCGTCGATTATTTCATAATTATTTAAGTTTCTCGTACGGTTCCCTAAAGTTTTTGTAAATATTCTATCAACTATGTCCATAACAGATAATGAAGGGTTTTAATAGTAAAATAATTGTTTAAATCGGTACAGTTGGAGATTATCGCTGTTAAGCATACAAGCAAATCTTTCCCTTTATAATAAAATATTTCTTGTACGTTGTAACTTTCGTTAAAGTAGCATTTACTAGTCATCAGGTGTGCCTGTTATCAAAATCAATAGTTCCATTGACACTTGTTAGAAAAAGAAAAATAACACGAATTATAAGAAAAATATTAAAAAAATATCGATCAAGTGCACGTAGTACTCTACACCGAGTGCTCCGTACCAATTTCATAATTGTAGATCAGCGTAAATACAAGTTATTTTATATATATTTTTAGTTATTTTATATTTTTATTATAATTATTTAAAAACTTATTAAACTTATTAAAAATTATTAGAATAGAATAAAAAAAATTTAATAATAATTTCTATTCTATTCTAATAAACATTATTAGAATAGAATAGAAATTATTATTAAAAATTATACAAATTTAAATTTGAGGTCTCATGCACTCTTTTTGTATGAAAAGAATCACACATCTAAGTTTGTAATGGTTTCTTTCAGTGATATACCTATAATTTTCTAACTATCCTTTGTTTGTACTATAAATTCTAACTGATTGCAAATCCCATAACTCTAGTCCAACAGAAAGTACCCCGTAGTACCTATAAGATCTTCGAGAATCCGAAAATTTACAGATTTATCATAGAAAAAGCAATTACAAACTTATATGTTAACTTAAACTTTAACAGTTAAGTTTGTTATTGTATACCACGTATCTCATTTTCGAGCTTAACTTAATTGGCTCCCTATTCGTTTTCGTCGTGATATGCATATCCTTTCTTTCTTTTTTAAGATACTCAACTATCAAAGTTTACCCTCCCTATCTACGTTTCTCTCTTAAAATCCTTCCCACTCTGACACGCTCGAGGAGGTCTTGTCCTGTACCAATGACATTCCAAAGAGTAATACCAAATTCCTGCTAAAGTCCTATTGCGTACAAGCTTCAATACTTTGGAATAAACTTCCCAAGTCTATTCAAGAAAGCTAATCAATCGCATCTTTTAAGTCACAAACAGTATCTGATAATATAATTAATGCTACTATGTTTCGTTCATAGTATATTTATATGTATCTATTTATATTGTTTATAATATAATATAATATATTTTATAGTGTATGTATGTAGATTTTTTTATGTTTTATGAATTGGATTTCTTTATTAACTTGTTTTTATTTTAATTTAACCTTTATATTGCATAATGTTATTTTGTGAGTTAATCTTCTCGCAATTTACTACTTTCACCCACTTTCAGGTTTCAGATTGGTTGGAAGAAATCTCTTAAATAGATAAGTCTATCCTTGCTAACTGTATTTGTTTATGCGTCTGTACCTCATGCATTTTTTTAATGCAATAAATAATATATATTAACTTCATACAAAATGAGTGCATACGACCGCAAATAAAAAGTTGTCAATTTTATAAGTTATAATTCGTTGACCTGGGCTCTTATGAAATTTGACAAGAAGTGATATTACAATATAAATCAAGGAAAAATGTGAGAATTCGTAATTTATAAGTCTAACACAGAAATAATCCATAACAAATTTATATCTGTAGTACATTTCATACAAAATAATCGCATACTACCGCAAAGTAAAGTTTGTCGATTTTATATAATGGTACTTTCCGCTGATCGACAATAATGACTGCGAGAAACCCTCTGGTGAGAAACCCTTGTTGCGCGAGTACTACTCGCACTTGACCGATATTTATTACCGTAAATGATATTTTCATAATAAAATTTAATGTAAAAATATACTTTCTTACTGTTTTATTATAAGTAGCATTGTGTTATATGTTTTTGTTATATATTTTTTTTGTATAAAGAGAAAAAGATAGCGGCCATAATGATATTAACATTTTTGAATTACATTATTACAACAGGTACGTAAATAAAAGCTAAATTTCTTTAAAAACGTAACATAATATGTAAATTGACACCGTTATGAGTACAAATTTTATTATAAAATACATAAAAGTCCATTAGAAGCTTCGGGCTCCGCAAGTAAATGTCAAAGGTTAAGGTATGTTTCCATTCTGGAGACGAAAATTTGTAGTCAAATTTAAATATAAATAAATGAAACTACAATGTAATTGACAAAATCCAATTATAAGAGTTATTTAGTTAAAGTTGAAAGAAATTCCGCTTTCGCCCTGGAAAGTTAACTTCGCGGTACATGATAGAAACCATCATACTCTTTTAATGAGTTATTTGACTGTGGAGGCGTTAAACCGCCATTAACAAAATTTGAGGAAGTTAAAGATTTAAGCTTGAATTCTCAAATTTGTGAAGTATCTTAACAGGAAATCACAAGCCACTTTGCGTGGGGCTTAAATTATGTTGTTATTTTTATTTTAGCGGATATAATATTATAAATTGTAAAAAATAGAAATTTAAAGTTATAAAACGCAAAATGATATGTAAGGTGAAAAAAAAA
Organism: Dione juno; assembly: GCA_037127375.1. Classification (NCBI taxonomy): domain Eukaryota; kingdom Metazoa; phylum Arthropoda; class Insecta; order Lepidoptera; family Nymphalidae; genus Dione; species Dione juno. Next base: position 7,770,626 of record JAXRJS010000041.1, on the reverse strand, counting down.
CAAATAAAAGTCCCACTGAGCTTTTGCCCTGGTTCTACTCAGGTCTGAGGCATTAATTAAAGTAAGCAGGTGGTAAATTATTTGACGTATAAAAACATCGGTCATGTGCGAGTAGTACTCGTGCACCGAGGGTTCCGTACCTATTTCATGATGGACTACCTATTTCACTGAGGAATATATTACTAATTGTATTACTAAGTTGTCAGTTATGGTGGTTTATTTCTGTGTTACAAATAAATTATCAATTTTAGATAATTAAATACACTGTAAGCTATCACTAATAAGGGCCGACAAACTTAAATCCGTATGCACTCATTTTGTTTGAAATAAACGACAAGTTTGTAATAGTTTTTTCTGGGATATATCTATAAATTTCCAATGTACGGATTTTTCCCTTTGTTTGTACTACAAGTTCCCACTTATTACCAAATTTCATAACTATAAGTCACTGGGAAGTGGCCTATAGGTTTTAATTACTCGGCAATTTTCATATGAAATGCAAAAAAATTAAGCATATCATATCTTTTATGCTCATATGTTTTGTTTCTTTTCATGCTCATATCTTTTGATTGCGTTTTATTAGATGTTTGATTTCCTATAGAGATATTGATTTCCTTTGAGATCCTTTAGGGATTCCGTTTTTAGCTTTTGAGGTATGGAACCCTAAAAATGAAGCTTGTATACTTCTATACTATATTAAAACAGTAAAATAATGTGTCTGTACATTGAATATTTTTACATGCATTACGATGTAGAAACACTAACAGAATATGAATCTATATTTTTTTATATTTTTATATAATTGATATAACAAAAATTATTTAAGATAATAAGCACTTTCCAATGACATAAAATTAAGGACCTAGAACACCTAATGTAGTAACAATAAAACATCTAAGCTATAAGAAACCCGAAAATCGCTCCTCAGTAAAATCAAAAATCAAAATCAAAATCCAAGATCCGATAAATCTCATGAAGATCAATTATGTCCTGCTAAACTAAAAGAAATACAGAAATGGCATCTTAACGCTGGCAGTCATTGAACATGATGCACATTTTATAATAGATAAGCTAAACTTAAAAATAAACATCTTTAGTAATAATTAATTACTGAGCGTATTGAGCAATTATCGTTGTCATGTAAAAATCTAACATGTCGAATACAATCTCATTAATCTCAATGAAAAAGTCCGTAGTAGGCAAGGATCATAAGCCACGCCAACAAAGTTGCTGCCTTCTATTAGTTCTGAATATTTTTTTTTTTACTATGACGTTAGATTACATTTATCAGCGTCGATATTCATATTGCGCTGCAGTATTTGTTAAAAGATATACTTAAAACTTGTACTTCTGTGGTGATAAATATAGGAAATTTATAATACAACAAAACAACGTATCCTATAATATGCATATCCTATTTGTAATATGCTATTTGTAATAAAAATTCCTCAAAAACTTCTATTTTACGTGCATATATTATATCATTATTATACTATTAACGTCCATTCGAGTACATTTGTAGATATTAGAAAAATATGTTAATTTACTTTAATTTATAATTTTTATATTTATGTTCATAATATTTTATAATCAATAATTATTAAGATTAGTTTTACCTAAATTTTTTCTCTGCTTAATTGATAATGCAAATCTTACATATACTTATAAAGACGATATTAGGCAAATAAAGTTTTTATAACATTTTTACGAAGATCATTTTCATTCCTTAGGAAAGAGAAATATATCTCAAAAGTATACCTTTAGCAGAAAACGTATAAATATTTTTTAGTAGCGCGACTCGAACCTGCGCCTTTTGGATACAATACAAAGAGATATTTGTAAAACGTGGGTCTGAGCTCCGGTTAAAGTTTACCCTTCCCATACTTTAAAGTTTTTATAGGGTTTATAAGTCTATATTTTCTATTCTTAGTGTAGAATAACACTTTATCACTATTTTTAAGTTGTTTTCATTATTTTCACATTGCCTGGAATTGGCTCAAGGAACCTAGTGTTAAGATATTCCCTCTTTCCACCTTTCGAGGCTTTTTGTGCTGATTGGCGGAACTCAACGCCACGCTTTTGTCTTGTTGCCAGAGTGAAGAAAATGAAAATATCTCATTCTCCCCGAGTGGGAATCGTAACGACCAACCATCGCGGTTACAGGCAGAGGCAGCGCCTCTGCGCCCCGACGGTCCTCAAATTTTTTTCGGATATACGGACCGGACCTTCATATTATTTGAATTGTCAGAAGGTTTTTTGGTTCCTTTCATAATGGTTATAGAAGTCAAAAGTAAAATACTAAAACTAGAGAATACTTGCGCTTATAAATCACATGACGTCATCCAAAATACGACATCATTTTGGTATTACATTTACCTGCTTTCAATATTATTTATATGGGAAACTCATATATTAATTCAACTTAAAGGTTTTACCATATCATGTTTTGAAGAGGTTTCCTTGTTTTGAGTTTGAAAACAATATAAATATTAAATATTCAAATTCTAAACTTGTAGATAATTGATACCCCGGCACGGTAATGAGCACGACGCGGCGTCTGATCAACTTCTGAATTGTGAGCGTGATGAACTTTGTGAGGATTCGGTTGGAAGAAGGAAATCTACGAGACCGTTGATCAATATTTCTTTCAATTAATTTTAGCGAGTAAGAGCCTCTTTACTGATTAATAGTCGTTATAACAATATTTCTTATTATTATACTTGAAATACTCTTATGTGGCAGTAACGAAAGTTTTTTTTAAAAACGCTTTAGTAAAATTTTTTACGATTGCCAAAAATTCGTTATAGCAACAAAAACACCACGACTCTTATTTAATTTGTTCCTCTTAAAAAAAAAAATTAAAATTGTAGAGAATTAATTAATTATCTTTAAATTTATTAATTATTAATAGAATTTTATTTAAATCATAAAAACATTCCCTTTTAACCAATCCGTTTGATATCTATGGTAATCTATTTTCTAACAAATACATAGTCCCATAAAACTAGATAAACTAGTTCATTTCAAAAGAACATTATTAATTAAACATGTTTTATTACTACTATACTATATTATCTCACTGGTATTGTTATATTTTCTTTTAGAAATATTATCATTATATTTATAATAGCAACCGATATCCGCCGAGTGGATGACCTAACGCTCCGTAGTCATTATAATTATTATGTTTTTATCATAGTTGTGGTTTTGAAATTATCTAACAAATAAAAAATATCGGTCAAGTACGAGTAGTACTCGCGCACTGAGGGTTCTGTACCTATTTCATGATTGTAAGGCTTCCGCTATTCTAATACTACTTATAAGAATTGGCAAACTTAAAGTTGCGGTCGTATCCACTGATTTTGTATAAAATGGACTACAAATATAAGTTTGTAATGGTTTCTTTGTGTTAAAAATATAAATTATTCATTTTTGATTTTCCTCTTTAAATATACTATAAGTTCTGACTTTTTGTCAAATTTCATAAGTATTTAATTAGTAGTCAAAAGTACTTAATTTGACAGGTCAATAAAGTACAACTAATAAAAGTCGACAAACTTAAATTTGCGGTCGTATGCAATCTTTTTGTATGATATGAACAACAGTAAAAGTTTGTAACGGTTTTTTTTCTGGAATATGTCTATGTATTTCAAATGTTCGGATTTTTTCCTTTGTTTGTACTATAGGTACTAACATATCATATATTCAGTTACGCTACTCAATAAACAATGTCTAAACTTCAGGCACTTAGTGTTTCTCTTCCTACCCCTGCTGCCACATGTAAAACAAACTGATATAACAAAACAAGGTTATTACTAATGGAATTTAAGTAGAAAATGAGAAGTAGAAAATATAGAATTGACATGTATATTTTTTTTTATCTAACGAGATAGTATCTCATCCTCTAATAACAATTTAAATAAAAAAAATTTAAATAAAGTTAATACTTAAATAAAATAAACACAGATAATATTATTTTAATATCAACTTCATTAGTGAAATGTTAAAAATTCCAACAGGAATGGAATAAACAAAGAACAAAATATATAATTAATTATTTACTATTATTCTAACCCTTAATAAGCTTATCTTTTAATCTATCTTTTATATACTGTAGTACAACAGTAGAAATTCATGTCTGAACATTAAATATTTTTACGGAAAATAATGTAGTGTTTTTACACTAATTGAATATGAATCTATGATTATTAATATACACATAAAAATAAATAATAATAATAAATTAAATGATCATTTTATATTGTTTAAAACAATATTAATATAACACTAAAAAAACATTTTTTTGATTTATTTCTTTTAAATAGTGGTCATATTGAATAGAAACTAATGTATATGACAATATATGTTATGTAATTTAGCTTCCCTTGCAAGTAATCGACGTAATTTAAATGTGTCTTATTTCTACGGAAACCTCATTGAACGCCAGGACGACAACTCAACTATATGTTGCTTTAGACTATTGCCGTGTCAAAATTCATTAGGCATTTCTATTTAGAAGATTGATTAATAATCAAAATAAACTAAAAAAGAATTTGAATTTTTCAGTTTTTAACTAAAACTGTTACGATAGCGAAATTCATCCATTTCGTTCCAATACTTTTTACGTTCGCAAACAAGTAAATAAACATACAGACAAAGTCAGACGATAGCCTGAAAATATATTAACCGATTATAACCCAATAAATGTATTTTTAAAATCTTCAATGTACACTTGTATGGTATTGACATTTTTATTCTTTAATACTATGGCACACAATGGTTAGACGAATAGGTATATTTTTATTTACAAAAAATTTGACTTAAATACTACTTTTTAATAGAAGTTTTCATAATTTTTATAAAGTATATAAAAATTCATTAATTTCTGTCCAGTAGGTTTTGCGTGATTGGAGGTCAAATAAGCAGACAGAATGACAGACAGACAAAAATTTTGCATCACGCTTTTTTAGCTTCTATTATCGATTTATCAAAAGACCAATTGGTTTCTTTTAAATCTAATCTAAAGTCAATTCTGTTCGTGAAACAGAATTGACTTTTCTACCCTTTTATTATATTATAGAGATCTCTCAATCTATTGAAGAACCTTAAGCTTCTTTCATTTGTAGGATGTACGTAAATGAATGAAATTAAATGTAACAATCTTCTTGAATATATTTGAATTCGAATCGATTTTTCCATTTTTTTTTTAAATTTTCTCACTAATTCTAAAATTTATATAGGTGGCTACAACACAAAGAAGACGAAAATATTTGTAGTTTACTACTCTATATAATATACTAAAAATAGCAAAATATTTTAAAAAAATAATATCCTTAGGTACTTTTTATAAAATAGTCACGGTTAATTTATTTATTGGCTTATTAGGTTCATAAGGCGTACGATTACATGACCTGGCTCCAATGCCACTCATATGATATGTGTTCTTATTATTATTTATAATATATTGTGTATTATTGTAAATGTATTTCTAAAGTCATATATTTTGTGAACATACATAACACATTTATATATATATATATATATATATATATATATATATATATATATATATATAATTTATACAAGAAAACAAGCGAATAACAAGTATGACAATTGACGCCTATTTCTTAATAATTGCTAGATAATGCAGATTTGAGTTCGTGACATTAAACATATTAAGCATAAACAACGGCGGGGTTATCTTAAGTCTTTGATATAATTGCATTAGTTCACTTTCCTCCTGGCATTTCGTTTGAAGACTCCAGGAAAGACTACACAAAATATTATCTGAAGAAAGATATATTACCAATACAAGTAAGTAATAGAGTTATATATATATATATATATATATATATATATATATATATATATATATATATATATATATATATATATATATATATATTATATATATATATATATATATATATATATATATATATATATATATATATATATATATATATATATAGATAGGCATCTCGAAATAAATTGTATCAAATATTGTATTAAAGAAACAATAACGATTCACTTTTCAATTCTGTTTTACTGACTGTCATTTAAATACAGCTTTCATGCGTCTATAATGTTAATTATATACAAATATGTACATATTTAAGTTTGTATACGTTGCTTTCGTTTGTGTTTTACAGTAGTTCATTCTCCATGGAAGCTTGCTCAATATTACAATTACATTACAATTTCAGTGTACTTTCTCTTTCTGCTCTTCCAATTTTTACGTTTTTAGGGGTCAGCACCTCCAAAAATGGAACCATTATAGAATCACTTTGTTTTCCATGTGTCTGTCTATCCATCTATTAAGTCCTTTTTTATCGAGATCGCGACGTGGACATATCAAGCTGAAAACCACCAAATATAAACACAGAAAAACCTTTATGCATCGCGTTTGGTTTTTTTTATGAGGGTGTTATAGTAGTTTATTTATAATAAAGGAAAAAAATCGAAAATTTAAAATGTGCCGGTACATAGAAAGGTCATAGAAAAAAAATATCATTTTTCAAATATATCATGTTAATTTCACACAAAATGAGTGCAAACGACCGCAAATTAAGCTTTTATTAGTTGTACTTTGTTGACCTAGACTTTTAAAATTTGCCATATGGAAGAATTTACAGCATAAATAAAGAAAAATATCTGAAAATTCATAATTTATGATTGCATCACAGAAAGAAATTACAAACATATTTCTGTAGTTCGTCTCATAGAAAAGGAGTGCATACGACCAATATGGCAAATTTAAGTTTGACAATTTGTATAAGTTGTACTTTCCTCTGACCACAATCTATCAGGAATTTGGTACGGAACCCTTAAAACTTGAGTACTACTCGCACTTGAGCTTTATTTTCACAGGGTATATATAATATTTTTTATGAGTTAGACACGGTGAATATGTTGCTATCTAATATTTTCCATGTAAAAAAGCGTTGTTTGTTTAAGGCACGGTCGACTTTTTATCGCTGTTTATTCAAAAATTCCATCGATTGCGTGGTTTGTGCAAATTCATCTTAGCAATTGCCTAATCAATACTGTCTGTCTGAAGCTAGATCAGTAATTTATACGTCTTCTCTTTTTAGCTACACGCTATTCAGAAAGAACTAGTGTTAAAGCACTCTGTTCCCGGCTTACTCAACACCGTGTTTTGTCTTGTTACCGGTACGGGGACATTAAAATAATTCATTCTCCCGAATGGGAATCGAACCCATAACCGTCGCGTTTAACATCTGCCGCTGTACCGGTTCTCCTCAACGGGCTCTATAAATCCTTGTTACAATTTTGATAAATTTCATCGTTCACTATCAAATATTACATAACGAATAACGGACACTGATTATAAAATTGTACTAAATATTATTTGATTGGCTTCGCTGTGATTTATTTATTCGCTCCTATAAATGCAGAACGAAAAAATATGGTTTCTATACTGAATATCAGTATAATAAAGGCAATTATTTTTAATGAAAATCTGGATACATACATAATCTGAATAATAGGTAAAACAACAACTAGTAGGCATCTAATAAAATAATGAATGAATTAATTAGAAGTTAGATAATTAATTAACCGCATACTCGTACATATGTACTCCAATCAAAATTACATTGTTAAAGAAAATAGATATTCTATTAGAAGTAGTTAAATATGAAATATTTTTTTATATTTAAATATTTTGTTAGCTATTTTATTTGCTAATAAATGATTATATTATTTAATATATAGATACTAACTTCAATGATTTAAAGAACACACATAAATATCTATTTTCAGAATGAAAGCAGTACTAGTATTGACCATACTGGCGTGTGTTCTGGCCTTAGTATACGGAGATCTGGTGTGTGGCTCAAACTACTGCAAGCAGAACCCATGCTCTATCCGCATTGCTTCGTCTAGTTGCCGCTCTCCCTCCATATACCGTTCAAATCACTCAGGGAAGTGCGCTTGTTGTCCAGCCTGCGTAACTTTGTTATGTATGTATTTTGTTGAACTTTAAAATTTGTGACTCTACAATTTCTTGTTAAGTTATGGAATGACTATACATATTTTATATCACACATGATTTATTTGAAAAGATTTCAATCTTCAATTTATCATATGTATTTCACATTATTATGAATCAATAAACAACTTTTTATTTTTACTGTTACAGCCGAAGGAGCAGCATGTAAAGTTTACAGTAAGGAATTGGGAGAAACACCTTCCTCCGTTTGCAAGGAACCCCTGAAGTGTCTTTCCGGAGTTTGTACTAAAGTTGCTCCTAGAGGATAGACAATAGCAACCCAAAAAAAATTACTACAGACAACTCTAATATATCTTTAAGTAGTCTAAACTAAACAAAACAATTTGGTTTCCTTATATTTATGTATCAATGTGAAACCAATAAGATAAAAAAAAGTATCTTCCAACATATAGAACACATACATTTGTTTCTTTAATTGTAAGGAAATAAACTATGAAAACATTTGTTTAATTTAAAATTAATAATAAAAATTATAAACACAATTTTTTTTATTACTATATTTATGGAAAATACTTTATGTACTATAATTGAGATATTAAATTTTGCCGACATTACCACATTTGATGCGATAAGATGCTAACGGGTATATTTATTTTGAACATGCTTTTTTATATTTTCGAATAAATATTGTACAAGGTATTATATTACAATAATGGTTCATTATATTAATCATTAAAATCTTCAATAATAAAAAATATTATTAAATATTAATAATAATTATATTTTATTTATAAAATATATTAATATAATTAATTATAATATTATGAATTACATAATAGTAAGTAATATAAAAAGTAATAAGGTTCTTCATCACTTTGTTGTTCGTCTGTCTGCTTGTATATCTGCCTGTTCGTCCGTCGGTCAAGACCATTTTTCTAACGTGTAGGTATCAAGTTGAAATTGATATCAAATATCCAAGTCGATGGTCCTATGGAGTACAGAAGCATCATACTTCTAAGTCAACGTAATCAAAAGATACGAGCGTTTATACTTCGTTTTTGCCGCAATTTGTATGAAAATCGGCGCGTAATTAAAACCTAATGGGTACTTCCAGTTGATCTACAATTTGGAAATTAAATAAGGAGTTAGAACTTTTCATAAAAATAAAGAGAAAAGTCCGAAAATTTGAAATTTACAGGCATATCACAGAGAAATCCATTACAAAGTTATAACTTTAGTTCCGAAAATTTAAGTTTTTCATCATTTATAAGTTGTATTTCCCACATATTTACAATCATAAAACTGCAATCCTCGGAGCGCGAACACTACTCGCTCTACTACGACCGACATTATAATTAATATGACTTACTCTCAAGAATATTTAAATTTACAGAAAAATTCGCTTCAAACGATTTCACATGGATCCGTATTAAGCGTGCAAGGGAAATTTAAAAAGTAATATGTTCTAATTTTATATAAATATTGTAAAAGGGTCACATAATATACAAGTAAGTATATTTATAATATAACTACGTTATTTACAGTAACCACTTATTTTATATTAGTCTAGTGCGTCTTTACCCGTGTTCATATTTTTCATTTCATTATCAAAATATTGTCATCCAAAAATGTCAAAATTAAACAGTCTCTATTTACCTATCAGCAATTCATTATAAGTTATTATACTCTAATGAGAGATCGTGAACAGCGAGTACACACAATAAAGCTTCAAACAGAATACCTAAATTGTAAATACAAGTCATAGCTCAAATAATTTAAATGACAAAACAACAACGTCTCGTCATGAACGTAATTTCTAGCTTGTTTCTTCTTTTCAATCGATAAACAAAATATAAGACGGTTCTCTTAAGGGAATAAACTTGACACAAAAGTAGTTTGAATCTTTGTACATAATATCGTCTTCTTCGTCGTCCTTTAGTAGGTAATTTAATCGAGCGTACGAAATAACTTTGTGTTGTTGCCCAAATCTATTTACCTGGAAATATTATTGTGAAACTGAAAGTATATATTTTGATATACAGATAACAATATTACACTTATATGTGCTACTTATTTATACGTTATAGGGGAGATTTTATTTATTTCAAGATATAAAATATAGAAGAGATATAGATATAAGTAGAAAAGGGTTCCCTCTGCTTACCTATATGCGGAACATATGAGTGAAGCTATTTAATATTTTTTAACTTAAACCATGCTTGTTTGTCTTTCTTTAGTCTTGGGTTAAAATAAACTGTGATCTTGCATTAAGGATTTCCGGACAAAAGATATTCGCTCCTATTACCCTATACATGCGGATAATGACATCCCACTTAACGTGCATTTACCATGTATAATACGGTAAATGCAACCCATATTTCAAAAATAGAGCTTAATTAATAATATGATAAATCTATTTTTTTTAATAGGAATCAAATTTAACAAGATATTAATATAAAAATCGACTATTTAAGCAAAATAAACAAATAAAGATAACAGTTTAAAACACCAAACAAAACTTAGACCGTATTAGTCTCCAAGCAGGATTATATGGCCTTAGTCTGTCTTCTTTTAAAATAGATAGTTTTTAAATTTTAAATTATCCTACATTTTGCATTATACACTTTACATTATACACTAAGAGGATATGAGCTATATGGAGCGATAAGGTCTAGGTAGGCTTCATTTACCTCCTGTTAATAATTAATAACACATATTTCATAGCCGTTTTTTAACTACAGTTTTAACAATGGCACTATAAAAAATATTAATGTAATTATGCAATAGGCATATCAATATATTTTCATAATTATCTGGAATTAAATAATTTGTAACCTAAAAACATAACTATCTCGTGCAACTTAACGAGTGACATTAACGAATCGTGTGTGTCAGGTGGACTTTGTTGATGGTTCGATCGGAAACACTAAAGTATTTTACAACAACCCAGATATGATTAGCTTTCCCGACTGCTCTCACTACATCGTATGTAATAATTAAAACTAGGTAATTAAACTTAACAGTTTTGTTGAAATACTAGCGACCCACTCGCGTCGTCGTCCGCTTATGTTAGCTAGATCGCGTTTGTTTTAAAATTTTTTACCTACATGCATGCACAATGCAGTTCTTTGATTTTCTCGTCATCTTTTTTGAATCACTCTTATCTTTTATTAAAAATCGTGATCAATGTTCCTCTATGTTTCTTGCATGTAGATATTAAAACTTAAACGTATATGTAATTAACATACCCATAGTCTATAAGCAGATTACGTTCTAGCTTTTCTATTTATAGCGTAAAAAATACAATATCCACTAACCACAATTGATTTTTAATATCAAAATCATACTAACACTATTTATTTTTTATTTATTGGAACGCCGTAATTAAATGAATTAAATTTAATATTTTTTATTTATAAATACACAGCGTTCTTCGCGTCCTTTATTCTAGTCCTGACAAGTGTACTACTACTACTACTACTATCTTCTATTTCAAACATAACGAATGTTTAAAATAAAGTATTATAATAAAAAAAACGTTATTTGAACTTAAATAATGTTCATTTTACAAAGAAATTGAGTAATTTATTGGACAAAATCTATTATATATAATTTAGCTTCACTTTCTAGTAGTCGACGTTATTAAAATGTGTCTATTTTTTCTACGGAAACCTCATTCCAGGACGAATGCCAGGACGACAACTGTTCTATATGTTGATTTAGTTCACAATGTTGTTCTAGCCGATGGCTGTACATCGGAGTGATCAGGTCGATGACCCTCTATGGTGCCCCGAATGAGCGGACGCACTGGATCGGCACAACGTCACCCTGCTGCGAAGGGGGCAGAGGATGACGGCCATTCGGGTGATACGGGGGTACCGGACGATCTCCGGTGAGGCGGCGTGCGTGCTGGCTGGAGTCCTGCCGTGGAACTTGGATGCTATTTTTCTAGCGTCGATCTATTGTCGGCGTTGGGGCCCGGCATCTGAGGACCCGGCAAGGTCAGCACCACAGGAGAAGGAGCGGGATGCCGCGTTGGAAGCTGGAAGAAAAGTTGGTGGAATCCTGGCTGGCAACACCATATATATACATATATATACATATATATGTATATGTATGTATATATATATATGTATATATATATATATATATATATATATATATATATATATATATATATATATATATATATATAGTATATATATATATATATATATATATATATATATTATATATATATATATATATATATATATATATATATATATATATATATATATATATATATATATATATATATATATATATATATATATATATATATATATATATATATATATATATATATATATATATATATATATATATATATATGTATATATATATATATATATATATATATATATATATATATAGAAAATATAGGTTATAACTACAACTACACAATGTAATGTGTAGTAGTGTCATAGAATTTTATGATAAATAATATATGACAAATTAAAAATTTTTAAAATCACACTTTCGTTTATAAATTAATTAGAATCAACGTGACATTTACTTCATTTTTGGCATTTCATCCAATTTCATACCAAGTGGAAAATAAATTACGCTTAGAGGACATTTTAAGCACAATTTAACAAAATGATTTTGGACAGTATTTATTTATTAAACAGTTAGACAAATACTGCGACTGCGTCTTACCTTTATTCGCAATAACTTTCACTTTTATTTTATTTTTAAATTCAACACACAGGCATATATATATAATATGTAATATAATGTGGAGTCGCGCAGTTGGTACCCTCAATTTGATTTTAAACTCTTTGTCAAATTTCAACGAAGTCTCTTTGTTGTCCGTCTGTCTGTCCATCTGTCAAGACCATTTTCTTCAAATCACGTGAAAGAATCAAGCAGAAATGTATGCTTAATTTTTTTGCATTTTGTGAAAATCGTCGCGTAATCAAAACCTACAGGGAACATCCTGTCGTCTTAGAGTTATGAAATTTGGAAATAAATTACAAATTATAGTACATTCAAAGATAAAGTTAAAAAATAAATGTATATATGTATCCCAGAAAAATGCCATTACAAACTTATACTGTAGTTCATTTGATACAAAATAGTGCATACGATCAAATTTTGTCGACTGTTATTAGTTTTATTTCATTGACCTATACTTAAACTGACCTAAACTTATACTTATACTTAAATTGACATTAACAATGAAAGAAATTTGTCAGAAAGTAAGAACTTACAGTATAAAATCTCAAATTTGATATAAAGTACAAAATCTCAAATTTGATAATTTACAAGTTTAACGCAGAAAAATACCATTATTACGAACTCATATTTGAAGTTTATTTTATACAAAATGAGTGGATAAGACTTTTAGAAGTAGCATTTTCCTCAGCGGATTAGCTACGATTTAGAATAGGTCCATATGGAACCCTCGGTGCGCGAGTACTACTCGCACTTAACCGATATATTTGTCAATGATATACCCTATAAATTTAAAATGTTCGTACCTTTTCTTTGTGTGTGCTGTAAGTAGTAACTTCTTGCCAAATTTTATACCTCTAAGTTAACGAGATTACCCTATAGGGTTTGATTACGCGGCGAATTTCATACAAAATGCAAAAATATGAAGGATAAACGCTAGTATCTTTTGATTACGTTGACTTAGAAGATTGATTTTTTGCGCTTCGTGGGACTACCTACCTGCATATTCGACAATAATTTCAGTCTGTTACCTTAAATTATTCTTATTATAAAATTTTTGAAAGAGGATAGAAAGAAAGTCATTTTATTATTTATAAATTGTCTTTCTTTCAAGGGACTTCAGTGTCATTTGAAGATCTATTTATAATAATCATCCTGCATTACTGATGGCTTTGTGCTCATATAGTTTCAGTTCCTTGTGTGTGGCTGTCTTATATATTTTTTTTTATTTTTGTATAAATTTCATAAAGCTGTTCACGTTCAATTTCACCTGTATAGTCTTAATAGTTTCTATATATTTTATTTATGCAACTTTTTCTTTCACATTATTCCGAGACCCTGCTAGAGTGGTTAATTTGGTATCCAAGAGGCGCTGGTGCGAGTCCCTGATACGTTATGTTTTGACATGACCTTTTTTTCCTTTCTTCGCTGTAATATATCATTTTACAAAGACATAAAAATATTTCTAAATATAAATTATCTTATCGTCACTCTTTCATACACCTGACTTATTATCTAGCTAATCAGAAACAGGTGCGATATGTTAATTAAAAATAATAGTAATTACAATATTTTTCACTTGAGATATACATAACGTTGCAAGTACGTTACATAAAAAATAAAAGATATAATATGCAAGTAGTCATATATAATTTTTTACTGCCACAGAGAGTTAGTGGTGAGTTAATATTAAACAACTATGTCAGTCTTAATAATATAATTTTTTTAATTCTAAATTTATAACTATGAAGATTGACATTTAAGTAATAAACAGTGTTTGTTATAAAATTTAATAAAAGTAACAATTTATAATAATATAGTTTTTCTAAAAAATCACATGCTTCGTTTTACTTTGGAGTCAACAGAGACACAAGGTATGGTATTATCTGACATCGTCCTTCAGATCTTGAGAAGGTTCAAATAATGAGAAAGGTTGCTTTCCAATTATTTTCCATGAGAATACTATGTAATATTTTGACATATATCTGTATGATTTTGAATTCGATACCCACTCCGGTGACTGAATGTGATAGATAAAGTATCTCGAATTAGGGCAAAATGCGGAGAAAAGAAAAGTTCGCTTAACCGATTGGTTAACTTGCTACATGAGTACTTTTGCATAGGACATATTTAACGAAATTGAATTGATTTCTTATACAGAGTGGCCGATTTGTAAGCATATTGCCGCATATTGAAAAAAGAGAACTTATTTTACTTCTAGACGCAATAATGTAATTTCATCTTGTCTTTAGTGTTATATTTCTTTATCAAAATTTATAATTTAACGAAAAATTATGATTTTGATAACATATGAATGAGTGAAGTAATTTCTGAAAATGTTATTATATTTGGTAAGTCTTAGTAGCAATTATTTGCAACTTATTTTGTAACTTACAGAAAGCTTATGCTTTTTGTAAGTTTAAAATATTGTATTTTCTAGTATCTTCCGTGGTATGACCCAATATAGTTATGAAATCATCAAATAAGGCATTTTTTTTATTCTTAGTCAACTAAAGTAGCTTTGTTGCTAGCTTTATATTAACTCAGTTAAAATACGTTGAATTCGTTAGTATTTCCATGTCCACTTAGCTATGTCCATAAACACAAACTCAATAGAATAATAATTGTAGTATTATCAGATAGCAGCTATCTTTAAGTAAATTCAATTTTAAAATAATTTATAGTAATAAGAAACAAGAAACTCGGTACCGATTTGAACAATTATATTGCCATAAGAATCGTTCATTATCTTCATTATCACTGAAACGTTAGAGATCCGTATGAAAACTTTAATAATTATTAAAAAAAAACGAACAAACTTGAGAACATCCGTGCGTGCGCTGCGTATCGTTAAAGCTACATAAAAGTTATACATGACAAAGTAGTTTCTCTTTAAAACTTCTAAATAAAACTCGAGAGCATATGTCTATCTTCTAAGAATAACCCCTAGTAACGAAGTTGTACGAAACTATTTTAAGCAATACAGTATTATTCCTCATCGAAATAATATACATTAGATACTAGTGCGTTTTAGATAGATCAAAATGGTCGTATAAAGCATTTCAAAAAAATGGATATTAGAAGATATGACAGTTTTTAAAATACGGGAGCAGAGTTAGGGGCGTATCTGTAATACTCATAACTACTATATAAATTATAAAGCGCGTGATTTCAGGACTAACTAGCTTAGGTATATTGATATTCTAGAAGTTATCAACGACTTAAAAATGTAAGTACAGCGCCGACATTTTCGCACTTTCAAGAGAAAAATACACCATGTCTATTTTGTCTCAAGAAAAAAGCTTTAAGGATTATTATATTATAAAGATATCCTGTGTTTTGTCTGTTACTATCGATATGCTCCGAACTTGCACGGATGCACCTGTGCTTGTATATACCATACTACTAATATAGATTTAGTGTGCAATATTCTATCATCATCAATGCGAATACTGATAGTTAATTTCACAAAAGGGTTTAAAAACTGCTTGAAGCACGTTTTAAACGCATGCATAGCAACCAAGTATTTGTATAGTACCCAATCTAAAAATTTTTGTGATATTATTATTTATATTATTATATATGTATGTATATTATTATTTGAAATAATACTACAATGAATACTATTTCTTAAAATAAATCCGCTAAAATACGAATGTAAAAAGAAATTATGTATCCAAGCTCTACAGCGCTACTCTACTCAAACCGATACATTTAAGACATATTATTGAAATCGTGAAGACATAGATACATTGAAATCGTGATAAGTAACATATAACTGTTGCGTTCAATAAAATAACACTAGACGTGACATTAGACAGAAAAAAAATGAAATGAAAAGAAACGGTATCGGTATAAAAATAATGAAAATTAATTATATGTACCTAATATGTAAATTACAAAGAAGCCATTTCTATATAAAATAGAAGAATAGAAAATTACACAAAAACTACTGGATAAAAATGTATGAAGTTTGGTATGATAATATTTCAGTTAAGTCACTAGGTAAAATAATAAAATAAACACATTCAATGTACTTCGATTATTGAAATATTGATTTCTGAACTATTGAAATTCGATTATTAAGTGAAACTAAGTTGTTGATTAATTTTAAAGATAATTGTAGATTTTGTCGAATTAATTAATAAGAAAAAAATTTATATATACAAATTTATAATATAAATTTATAGAAAGATCTATTCGATTTGACTATTTTTTAAAGAAAACATTCCAATAATAGTTTGTTATTGTACTTAAAATAAACATTATTTTAAACACCAGTCTATTTTATGACCTATTTTATGATTGTAGGTATTTCACAAAGGAAAATATTGACATACTTAAATTTGCAGTCATTTTGTATGAAATGAACTACAAATATAAGTTTGTAATGGTTTCTTTCTGTGTTAAATTTATAAATTATCAATATTGTGATTTTCTCCTTTCTATATATTGTAAGAATGAATGAATGATGAAATACAATGAAATACAACTAATAAAATCAGAGGCAAATTTAAGTTTCCGGTTTATGCAATCATTTTGTATGAAATGAACTACTATATAAGTGTGTCATGCAGTTTTCTCGGTATATCTATAAATTTTTCGCTTTGGTTATACTAGAATTTCTAATTTATTGCCAAATTTCATGACTCTAGGTCAACGGGAAGTACGCTGTAGGTTTTGATTACGCAGCAATTTATATAAAATGCAAAAAAATTAAACATAAACGTTCATATCTTTTGATTGTATTGACTTACCGACAGACAGATAGACAGACGGACGGACAACAAAGTGATCCTACAAGAGTTCCGTTTTGTCCTTTTCAGGTACAAAACCCAAAAAAGTAAATAACATTGGAATAATTTGGAATATAATTAAAATTGTGAGAGGTGGATATCGTGTTCAATTATGGTTATTATTTGAGATTATTATATATTACATATATATCTTATATTCAATAATAGATTCCGTAATTTAAATGGAAAATTTATACACAAAACATTTGTATAATAAATTAGAGTAAATCCGAGTATACTCAACATATACAATATGATTTTGTATTACAACTCTTAAGTTTTCACTTCGTGCCAAATTTTGTAATTCTAGGTCAGCAGGAAGTACCTACCCTATAGGTTTTGATTATGCGGAAATTTGAAAACAAACTGCGACAAAAACACCGCGTACGCGCTCGTATTTTTTGATTGTGTTGACTTACAAATTTAGTTATTTCTGTGCCCCAAGTGACTGTAGACTGGAATTTTTGATGATAATTATTTACCACGAGAAACATTTTTCTTCCTTCCTTCTACTTTCTTGAGAAAAATGTCTTTACAAACAAACAAGTTTTTTACCATTCATCTATATAATCTATTATCTATCAAAATTAAGAACTGTAGACAAACATAGGAAGCAATAAAACTATATGTTTAATTATTAAAAGTATGTGTTTTATTATTTATTTAAGAAGTAAATTTTAACGCATCAAACTCGATAAGATTTGTTTAGGGACCATAAGGGACTATTCTGGGTTTTTTGCAACTCATTCACAGCCGTAAAGTAGATACAAAACAAATTGAAAGTCTAGAGTAAACTTCCACGTACAAATAGTTGCCTCACTTCACTTGGTAGCTCCTTTTCTTAGCATCGATTTATCAATCGAGTAAATCTGTACCCACTCTACGAATTCTTAATTTTTGTATCTGGCGAGACAAGAGTCTTGATCGTACCATATGGAAAATATTCTATCCTAAACTTCATCGTAAATTCATGGGCGTATTTAAAGTTCGTTTGTGAGTGCGATTTCTACTGGAGTCAAAGAAATATTTTTATTTCTTCACATTATAAATAAAATAAAAATAAAAAATAAAAAAAAACCTTTATTTCCCATTTCTCTTACATAAATAACACTTCACATTTTACTTTATTTTAATTATTGCTAATTTTTGGTTAGTAATGTTATTGTTATTTGCTTACAATCTACGTTAATATTATTAATCTTTTGAGATATGGGCCCCTCCACGGGTGAAGGCCTCCTCCAGTTCCTTCCATTTGTCCCTTGCTACACTTTGCCACTCCTTTCCTGCAGTAGCTACCAACTCGTCGGCCCATCTTTTCTTTGGTCTCCCTGTTCTTCTTTTTCCTGCAGGCCCTTTCCATTCTGTAGTTATTACTGTCCATCTATTATCTTTGTATCGAGATACGTGGCCAGCCCATTTCCATTTCAGTCTGAGGGCTTGCGTTAGAGCATCTCATCAGTTACCTTTGTTTTTTGTCTAATCGTTTCACTTCTAATTTTATATATTTTCCGTATGGTCAATACGCTTCTTTCCATAGCTCTTTGTGCTGTTTCAATTTTTTGTTTGACTTTTGTAGTGAATACCCAAGTCTGGCAGCCGTACAGTAAACAGGGCAGGATGCAAGTATCTAGTACAGTTTTCTTCATACTTATTGAGTAATCCCCTTTTAAAATTTCCTTGAGTGACCAGTATTTATTCCACGACAAACTTATTCTTCTTTTAACTTCGTCTGTGCTGTTTGTTTTTGAGAATGATATCTGTTTACCCAAGTGCAGTTACATCAACTGTTGACATATTCTATTGTGTGTGCTTTTACTTTAATTGGCATTTTGTAGATGTTGTTATTACTTTCGTTTTTGTTGCGTTCATTTCTAGTCCTACTTTTGAGCTTGCGTTGTCTAGTGAGCATAGCATTTACTGAAGATCTTTTGATGTTTCTGATAGTATAACTATGTCATCCGCAAAACTTAGATGGCTAAGATAGCAATTGTTTATTTTTATGCCTTTTGACTAGACTGGAAGTCAATTTTTCTAAACATGTATTCCAAGACTACAATAAATAACTTTGGTGACAGAGGGTCACCTTGTCGGACTCCCCTTTCAATTTTAATAGCTTTACCTCTTGATTCTAACTTGACATTACTTGTGCTGTTGTATATATATATATATATATATATATATATATATATATATATATATATATATATATATATATATATATATATATATATATATATATATATATATATATATATATATATATATATATATATATATATATATATATATATATATATATATATATATATATATATATATATATATATATATATATATATATATATATATATATATATATATATATATATATATATATATATATATATATATATATATATATATATATATATATATATATATATATATATATATATATATATATATACTGTGATTTTTACAATCGACAACAAGTACTGCCTCATAATTCGTCTTCTAATTCAGATGAAAGTTTGTAGTAAAAACAAAAAATTTAATTCAACAAAGATTTATGTGAGTCATTCATTGGTTGCAATATTCGTTTTCGTCAGTTAAATATCGAAGTATGCCGGAAATTCCTTAAGAAATATTAAATGAATAAAATTCTAATAGTAAATGAATTTTTGATTGTGCATATTCTGTGCATATTTTTTTTTTTAGTGCATATAATCCGATGTCTAGTAATTAGATTCCTTTGAAGGGAATGAAAATTAGGTCAAACTGATTTGGTACTACTACTACTTTGATACCATAGGCAGAAATATCTTAATTTTTTTTTAAGATACCACCGATTTCATGTGTAAAAATTTGGAATATATAAATTATATTTTTTTTTTGTTTTTAACATACATACAATTATAAATAAAATATTTAAAAATAAATTTAAGCTGCTTTCGTGTTGTTGATTGTACTGATTTGTTGTTATTATTTAGGAAATATATTAATTCTAATTTATCAACTCTGAGGTAGGAGTTACCTACCAAAATTTTGAAATAAGCTTGTAACACTATGTGGTGTATGTACAAAATTTGGAGAATTAAGAAATAACTCCTGTTAAAAATGTAAAAAATCACCGATGAATTTTGCGCGTAATTTATTGGAAAAATATGTACAGATTCTTATATTTTCATGAGATACGATTCTTTCCTTGCAGGTGAATAATGAATAATAAATAATCAAATTAAAATTAATTTTACATATGTAGTCCTCAAGGTTAATTAAGAGAAATAATGTAAAATGTGAAATAATGTAAGATGTCATGAAATAACAATTAAATGTTTTCAGCTCCAGATCTAAACTCCTTGATTTGTAGAGAAGATTGAATTGTCTGATGAATGGATCCTGACTGTTAATTTTACTATTTTGCAAAAAAATAAAATTTGTTTTTGTGTGTATCGAGTATAAAATTATTTCAAATATATCCTTATTCAATTTTTCTCTTCACAGGTTTTTTCTTTAGTTTTTATACCATCGAGTTTTTTGTTTTTATATATGTATTTATTTTTGCTGTAAGGATTAATTTATTAGAATTATAAGACGGCAAATTACGCAACCTTTATATTTCACCGAGAGAGTTAATGTCGTAGGAGTTTCAACCCGACTCATCGTCAGAATAATGAAAATTTAATCATTAAAAATATGAAACCCATCAAAAATCAAAATCAAATTATTCTTTATTCAAATGAGGCTATTACAAGCATTTTCGATGAACATCTTCTTCAAATACCTTCTTCTTCTTCATCATAATTAATGTAACCATCATCAAAATCGGTCAACGCGCCTTACATCTACAACGCGACATAGAAACAAACATACATATATACATACATATACACATAAAACTGATAAACAACACTAATCTATGTAGACTAGTTCGACGATAGTCATTCATTATTAAAATGAGCTATGATTGATAAAAAAATATTATCAAAACATAAAGAATCAGTTACTTCAGAACTATATTCACGTTAAGTGGTATAATTGAATATTTATTTTCGTTAAACTAAATATTAATATTTTCTACACCTACCCTCAAAAATAAAATATAGGTACCTTCTAAGAAATGTGTTAATAATAAACAGTGTTATGTAAATTTGCAAAAATCTACGTCTATTTTTTGTATAAATCGTCTTGTATAAAAATAGCCATGAGTGTCAATAGTTCTAGCCAGTGAATATTTAAACATTAACTCGTAGTGTACGATAATGCATTTGAGTGAAACGTAGTGGTGAAGCGAAATATTCCTTTAAATATATTTAGTTTAGTTTCGTGCTTATCAAAAGTGAAAGGTTAGTAGATAACTTACAATGTACTAGTAGTATATTAATATGTCCCATTTATTGTTATAAAAGTAATGAAAACGACAAAGCTTGAATACTCTTATTGAAATTATCCAAAATTCTAGGTATGTACCGATTATATTGATTATTTAATTAAAAGTAACGAGTCTGCCATCGTGGAATACAAATTTATAGCTCAAATTCAATCAAGAGATTAATATCACTTAATTAATCTTTCAATGAACTTTACTTTAGAATAATAAGATAGGGGCCTCAAATTACATGTTGTGATTAATTTATAATTATTTATATTGCAACAAATTATAATATGTTAAATGGATGTATATATATATATATATATATATATATATATATATATATATATATATATATATATATATATATATATATATATATATATATATATATATATATATGTGTATATATATATATATATATATATATATATATATATATATATATATATATATATATATATATATATATATATATATATATATATATATATATATATATATATATGTATATATATATATATTAGATGTAACATTAAAATAAAATTGTTCCAAATATGGGCAAATTTTGTTTTACATAATTACTTGTACAGATTTATATTAATATATTAATGTGTTGTGCCTTAGAACAAGTTTTTAGTTATTGTGTTAATAAACAATATTTTTATGTCAACTTATCAAAATTCAGAGCATAAGAATAGTGATTCGATATTGTTGTTACTTTAGGAAGAGCGTAGAAAGACCATGAAACCCGACGCGCTGGAAAACATTACGCGAGTATCAGTATGAATTAGTTGATTATACCTATTGAACCTACTGTGTATATATAAGTATTATTATATAATGTATTGTATTAATATTATTATTTCATTTTCAATATAAAACACAATATTTTGGTATTTTACCTATGACTTATGTTTACAGAAAATGAGTCTACGAAGATCTACATCAGATAGATTACAGAACGGGACAGTTGCTCTAGATGAGAAGACGAAAAATCCAGAATTTACTTTTCGGGAGTCTCCATTGACAGCTCTTATAGCCCACTCCCTACATATAAAAGCAATATATCACATTTTTGTTGTCATCTTGCTGATATTGCTATGTGATACAGTGATATACGATCTTATAGAGCGCGGAAAGCAAGTAAAAATTGTTCTTAATAAATAAACGACCGTGAACTTTTTCAGTTTTTGACAATGGGAAATTTAGTTTTTGTGCTTATACAAGTTCTTATTTGAATTTCGCGAATATAATAATATAGCTATAATAAAAATGCGTTTTGAATATAAAATACAGGTAAAAAATGTAATTATAGAACTTTAATCAAGAGTAAAATAAACAAAAGACATTCCAAGGAAAGTGACATATATACCTATCTTTTTTAAATGAAATGTCAAAATTATAAAAACACATTTTGGGTATTCTGATTTATTACTTCCATTATTTGCTTAATTTTAAATAGACACTTAAGTCTGTCCCTAACCGCGTCCGTCTGTATGCTAATGAAAAGCTTACAGGATCAATAAGGGTCCTGGAAGCTTTGGGTAACGATCCAAACGGATATTTTTATAAAATTTCCATTTTATGGGTTTAATATGTAAAAATATTTAGAAAAGTAACTTTGTTTTGGAGTTTCTTTAAAATTATTATAATTTATAAAGATAGATAATATCCATTGTAATATATTAGCTGCTGGCATAAAAGTTAAATTCCCAATAATCTATGCTATAATTTGGACAATTTGCTACTACGTACATAAGAATAAATAAAAACATACAAAATGTTATACATTCTAGAATAAACATCGGTGTGACATCCGTCGTGTATGGTTTCGGGGACATCAGACGTGGCGCCAAGCTATGGTTATTTGAGTTAATCGTAGCTCTAGCTTTTTACCCGGGCTTGAAGTTGTATGCAGCTGTACATAAGGTGTTGAAAGCTTATTCAGGTATCTGTTAATCCCATATGTGAAGTAACTTTTTGAAATCCATTATAAAATGATTAGTTTATAATGTTTCTTTTTTCTGTTGATTTTATGTAAGCACAATCGTAAAGTAAATAAATTACAGCGATATATTAGTAATTGAATTCAGTAAAAACTTTATTTAAACATCATAATATATCATAATATCTGAAAAGGTTATTCATTTCTTAATATTTCCTATAGATACTAATACAAAAATATTATAATAATATTTTTTTTGTCTCACTTCAAGTATTATTCTATTAAAATGACATCAATTAAGATCCATAACTATAGCAAAAACTAAATTAAGCGCCATAATTGGCGATACCAGTCATTTAGGTTAATAATACCGGTCAGCTTTT
This sequence comes from Dione juno, assembly GCA_037127375.1. NCBI lineage: Eukaryota > Metazoa > Arthropoda > Insecta > Lepidoptera > Nymphalidae > Dione > Dione juno. The sequence goes on along the minus strand of JAXRJS010000041.1, from coordinate 7,746,454 downwards.
TAGAGGCAGAAGTTGCAGACTAAGTTTCAGAAAAATCGCATCTTATATATCGTAACCATTTTTTTTATAGAAACATAGTGTCATTTTATATTTTCTTGAACTTTTAAAGTCAACAGTTCAATCCAGCTATGACGTATCACCTTACCTCTATTGTCCTTATTCTATAATGTTTCTTGAAGCTTTTTTAATAGACTTACCCACATTAACAAGTTAAAAACACTCTCAAACAGTTTATCCTAGCTACAAGACGTCTGCCTCAAAGAGGGCTTCTTGTTCTTTTCCATTCTGAGTTGAAAAAAACTAAAAATTAAGTAAAAATGCTTAATGTATGTATTACATTTCATGTGTATTTAATACACTGACTGCCTGACTGGCACACTGACTGATTTAATCGCTAAATAGGTTTTCCGTGAAATAAATTTTCTGTCAAAAATTTAACAAGATTTGTCCATAACTCATGAATGCAATATTTGCTTTACAATTATACTACCATAATTATAGGTTATAATGTATGAAGTGAAGTGAAGTGAAATGTGATTCACTAAATAATAAAATAATTACCGGGCTAGAGAAGGAACGAGAGTTAGTGCATAGCAGTTAGCACGGAATACCGTTTTACCACTCACTTTTTATGTGTGTCCACGTGAACAAGCCGGTATTATCTCCGGACCACTATTACCCGGTTTTATCCTAATAGACAATTATTAGGGTCAGAGTAGGATCAGAGTGATGGTTGTGGAGTCGATCATCATCTTTTGGGGGAATGAATTATTTTAATTTCTTCATTCTGGTAACAAGACAAACCGCGGCGTGGAGTTCCCGTCGTGTTGAGGCAACGTATGTCTCGAAAATTTGGCGGAAAGAAGGTCCAGAACGTATATTTTCTCTCTGCCTACATTGATATACGCGGGAAGATAAAAAAGCCAGTAGCCAATTTGTAATTTATTACTGATATATGAAAAATTATAAAAATGCTATCCAACAGACATTAGGATGATCTTAATAGGGCCAAAAGTTGATGAAGGAATTTTCCTTGGACTACTATAAATTGTCTGATGATCATAAAATCACGTATTTAAATAAAATTCTTAGAGTGTAAAGCAACATATACGTATATAATATATTTAATGTACTATAAAATATAGAACTATATTATTTATCAAATACTTGCCAAGTAGAGCAGTGATATTTATTGGACCAACTTTGACCTAAATGTTTTTCTTACATCATTATTGTTTGCAATCTCATAAATCAATAGTTCTAAAGTATATCAAGATTATTTTGCTATTATTTTTGTTTTAAATGTCCTCGTTAATATTATTTTGTAAAAAAAATAGAAAATTATTTTCAGTAAGGATTTTACGTTAATAATTTCTATAATTACTTAGATTCAATATTAATTTTGAAAAATGTGTTATCAATGTGGAATACGTATACATGTCACCGTGTGATCTTTTAGGAAGACCTTTTGTGGCAAGAGGCCACTGCGCTTCACACTGTCGCCAATTAATCACTTGGCTGCTCACGTATAATACCCACGTCCTACATGTCACTCATCTACTGAGTGCACTTCACTAGAGCAACTTCATAGGCGTGACCTTCTTAGCTTAATGACGTCATTCTACTAATAATCTAGTAAAAAACACTTCACATCCCCACAACAATCACAACAAACCCCAAAACCCCCTAGGCGTTTTACGTTTTCACTCGTTCACGTCTTATTTTACCATAATAAGAAAATAAAAATAGTTTAATTATAAACATTACTTTAATATTCGCCAGAATGTCGCACCCACAATCATGTCTTAGACACCTAGAATATTTATTATTTAATATTTTTGTTATTTCAGGATTACGCAAAATATGGACTTTCATCGGTATTGTGGGCGTAATTACACTGGAAGTAATTCTAATCGCAGTTCCTGTGCGGGATTTAGGCAGGACGCACCTAGCATTAGGATCTTCAACTGTTGTAACGTGTGAGATGGTAAGATATTACTTTATGTAGGACACAAATTTTTTTTAATATAATATTCATTGCAATTAATATAAAAGTTATATAAACATAAAACTACACCTGAAAATTGAAATTGAAACTTAATTTTTTTTTTTAAATAATCTCGTAACTTCAGAACGAAAGAAAGAAAATGCGATAGAAAGGCGTATATTGAACTTCTTCATCATCACTTAGAATTTATACAAAATTCCCTTGTAGGTATATAGAGTTTGACTCGTGGGCGGGTATAGGTAATGAGGTTAATCAGACAAAGCGCGTATATAATGAAGTGTAGCAAAGTTTCCATAGCTATTAGTTGTGTCGTGACTTAGTATCGAGAAAATTAGCTACAATATTTTCTATTCCACAGCCTGCACAGTACTAGTACTTAGCACGTACACAGTAGTGGTACTTGATCGTACAAAAACATACTCAGTCTTTATTATTGCGGAAGTCAAAGCTCCTCCGTCTTAACAAAGCAGGAAATTGAGAATAAATCAATCTCCCCGAGTGGGAATTGAATTTGACTGTAGTAAGCTTTACTTAGATGAATATATACATCAGGATAGACAGAGGGAACCTAGTGATAAGACACTCCGTTCCCCACGCACCGCCAATTTTGTGACATTGCGTGTTGAGTGATGTAACGCAACGCTACGCTTAGTCAGAATTCAAAATAGAGTACCTTTTGTAGTTAATGTAAAAATATATGTAACTATATAAAAGGATATGTAGGTAAAAATGTAAAAACATATTAAGCGGCAGAACAGTGCCGAAAGTGAAATGTTACATAAATCAGCTGAAACCCTTGTCAGGACCGTGGCTAGGGCCAGTAAATAACGGTATCGTACCGGTTGGATCTGACGAACCTCATTAGCTACATACCAGCCCCACCTGCCGGCACTCTTCTCTCTTTTAACTCTTCATCATTTATTTCATTAAAATATTGCTCTAATGAACATTGCATTCCCGAGTCACATTTATATTGTACACCGTGATCACATTAACGATTTTAACGTACTTTGATAAATATAATTAATAACCGCCGGGCATTGCGATATTACATCATTTGAGCTTTACATTATTATTGGTGACAGTTCATTAATTGTGTTAACTTCAGTGTGAAAATCCGTTTAGTATTGTAAAAAGTTTAAATAAAATTTGCTATATTATTTATACAGTTTTGGCAAAATTACTGCCGAAACCAGGGATCGAACCAGGGACCTTTAGATCTTCAGTCTAACGCTACTGAGCCATTCCAGTCCCAACTGAGCTATTTCGGCTATGATATGATATAGATTTATTTATTATACTATCATTGAGTTACTTAACTATAAAATTAAATTAGAAATCATATTAATAAAAAATCTAAGGTCTAAATGCATTTACTAGATAATAAGATAGTTTAACCTGCGGCTTCGCCCTTGGGGTTAAGTGGAAATAATAAAATATTGTATGTGAATCATTATGTATTCAGCAGGAACAGTAGGTTATGTCGAAACAAGCTTGAGGTAGGCTACCTCGATAAATAGATTCACACAAAAATAAGGTTTCAGTTCGAACCAGTAGATTTTGAAATAAGCGTATTCAACAACAACAACATTAGCTTAAATTTATTACAGCTACAGTTTTTACAGTTCATGTAATATTTTTATTGATATACATACATACATACATACATCATACATACATATATACATACATACACGATTAATGACAATTTTATTGATATATTTTAACACTTATCATTTTCAGTTCCGGTTCGTAATGAAGTTATGGGCTGTATCAGCAGCTTGCTCTGCCCGGTGTCACAATGGAAATACTGCGCTACCTTCTTTTTCTCACTATGTATATTTTTTATTCGCACCGACACTGATATATAGAGATGAATATCCAAGGTAAAAACTGTCGTAATCACAAACAAATTTAAGAGAACTTGGTACTCTATTTGATTATGGTATATTATGATATCATTTCATGGTTATTCTTGGATTTCTTCACCCTTTTATAGCGAAACTGTATCATTAAAAAACTTTCTTCAAGTGAAATTTGAACTTATAATTATCAACGTATAGTCGGTTTAACAACGTCAACGTTATTGTGACATAATTCAGATTTTTAAGACTTTCTTTATTTTCGTTATACTAAAAAAAAAAGAAAACATACCTTTTACTTTTCCATTGCTACGACGATTCCCTCACCGCTACTGAACAAAATACATATTATCCCTTAAAGCAATTTACATTACAAACCCACGCGATGTTTGTATTGTAATAGAGTCCCAAGTTGCTATCTAAAACACACTGAATGGCAGCACGTAGGTAAACTCGCGGAAGGGACACGATCGGTCCGGATTAGATGTAATACTCCCGAGCCCATTATTCCTCTGTCGACTCAAATACAACCAAATGTTTAGCCAATTTAAAAAAGGAATACATAAAGAACTCTATGGAATTATATCTTAAGAAATTCACTCAATGCTTACAGACCAGGAAGGATTTACTAATTAATATGTTAGAATTCACCGGTATTATTAGAGGGCAGCTTTGATGCGTTCACGTGAGGATAAACTAATGTCACTAATATTAGATAAAGTTTTATAGATTTTTTTTTTATAAATTCATTGATTTTATTCAAGTTAAGGAATATTAATCAGTTGTCAAAACTCTAAATAATTCTTCTTGACTACTAGCACATTTGTTGATAGTGAATTATTTAAAAGTTATCTATTTGTAGATAGAAGGATAATAAAGAGCATACTGAAACCTTTTATGTAATATTTTTTACCTTCACAATGTATTAATAAATCTTAGATATTTTAATTTTTTCTTTGTATTATAGTAAATATTGTTTTTATTTATAATGCTGCATGAATTGATCATGAATATACATACATCTTATGTTTATATATACACATATATAAATAAATACGTTTTAACTATATCCAGATGGAGTACGTTTTTTAGACAGCAACTAAATTCAAGTAAGACTAGGAGAATAATTATCAGTAGTCTAAAGGTTATTCTAAATATGACGCGCCTCCATGCTTCCTTTATTTTTGAAAAAGACCGTTAAAAATCTTGGAATTTTTGCATCGGTTGGAAATCTTCTTATATTGAGTAATTTTCTACCTATACCAACTAAACTTGCAGCGAAACCTCTCCATATACCATTTCCTGATTACGATGATTTATGTTGTCTTGATCTAAAAGAAATCTATTCTTTTTCTTGAAATCTTGCTATTCGGTTCATATTTGGTCCACCAGTCTCCAAGTTTCGTAAAAACCTCAAGTGGCTCCCAATCGGTCTTCGCAGGAATACAGATTTACAAACTCTATGATAATGACCAGGAATACTTTGTTTATTTAAACAAAACAAATATTTCGTATATATTTTAAAATAAAATATTCACACTATATAAATTTATTATAAAAATATCATTGAATTTAAATTAATTACCGAGCAGAATGTCAAATTATATATTTGTTTAGAGATTCTAACGCCAACCCTTAGTTTTATTATAAAATGCAACTTGGCATTAGGATCTTGGCGTGGTATATTAATATTATATAATATTAAAACTAAATGTTAATAAGTATATGTTATGTGTGTAGATAATTTCTTTGTTTTTAAAAAATATGTTTAATTTCTTTGTTACAGAACGAAAACAATAAATTGGGGAATAGTTGTATTCCATTTCCTAGAAGTAGCAGCTATCATATTTTATAACAGTTTCCTGTGGGAAAGATTTATTTTACCATATTGGTCGGACTATGGTAAAGAACCAATAGTAAGATTTTCATTTTAATATCATTAGTGACATCAATGTCCCCGGGCAACAATCTCGAATATAAATGTATATAAATATGTATAAATTTACTTAAATACAATTAATTGACAACATAAAATTTCACTATCATTTCATAAATAAAATATACTTGACAATTTTTTTTTGTAAAATTAGCATTTAACACTTAGCTATGTGCGCAAGTGTTAATTTATGTTAACTCAACGGCCAGCAAATATTTTAGAAATTATACTATTTCAATAATTTTAAATTCCTAGGTCGAAGCTGGTACTGTAGTACGAGGTATGTTCGCGTGTGTGCTGCCAGGAGTCATTTCCTTTTTGTGTGGATTTTATTGCCTGTTACACGCGTGGCACAATGCTTTTGCCGAAATGCTAAAGTTTGGAGACAGACTTTTTTACGAGGTAAGAACACTTAAAATGATTATGCACCTCTATCTACATATTTAATAGCTTACATATTATTGCCAAATTACTAATTACCTTATAATATATGGAAATTTTATAAAAGGATAATAATATAATAAGATTAAATTTTATTATTAAATATAATATGTATTTTAATAAAAAAAATCTATTATCCTTTTATATTACATTGTTTGTTTAATTTTTGTGATCTATCCTTCTTATTTGAAATTATTTATCCTCGTTACAAATCGTTGACATTATTGAAATGTTAACTTTGTTAATACTACAGTCTGAACATCTTCACAATATTTAAATAATCCGGATTTGTCGAATTGATTTATTTGGTACAATTGAGGTAGAAATGAGGTGGGCCGGGTGGCCCGTGCCCACCCCAGAATCGTCTGAATTAATGGCGGGTGAAAAATTAAAAAGAAATCTTTTCACAAAAAGTGGGCTAACCCTTATCAGTAATCAATAATAATCAGTTCTAAGCTAACTCGGTTACCGTCAATCTTTACAGACACCGTTATAGAGCGAGTAAATAAATCGAATCCACAACATGCGCTTTACAGAAGCTGCGCCACGCAGCGCCACGCAGCGCCACGCAAAAATTTTGAAAATGCTCTATAATTCAAGCCACAATTAAATAATCATTATAACTATAGATAACCGATACGGCATATTCACCGTTTTTGCAATATAAATGTAATAAATGTACGTGGTATGTTATTTAAATAACAAGATAAAGTTACAATAGTCAGCTGACTTTTTCTTGTGAACTTCGAAAGCTAGAAGAATAAAATAAGACTTTTATCTACACAACGTTGCGCTCCATTTCAGCATGGTAGTTTATTACTTTATGTACAAATGTACTAATTTATCACTATCCAAACTAAAGTGCAGTGCTAGCTTGAGAAATTCCTGACGTTCGAAACAGTTGGTCCACTTATTGTATCGTAGCTACAGTATGCCTCCATTTCTCACTTCCATATAATGAATGAATTAACTTTTGCTTTTACCTATAGAACATTTCTGAGAGAGTATAAAATTGAATGGAATTGCAGAATGAAGAACGTCATCCATTTTTTTTATTTTTACCTCGTATTTTATCTATTAAAAGAATTCTTTTTTTTATAAATTGGATCGTTTCTGAGATATACATCATTACAAAATCACTTCTTTGGCTTTATAACCATTTAGGCCTCTATGACTATATTCATAAAGATTTAAATCTAATAGTAAAGCTAAAGCAAATACTAAGAGCATATAGCTACTGTACACTTTAAAACCAATTTTCAATATTAAATATATTATTTGTAAGTGATTTCGTTTGTCTTTTGCAGGACTGGTGGACTAAGTCTCGCTTTTCCAGTTATTACCGTGCTTGGAATCGTGTAGTGCATTCTTGGCTCCGTGATCATATTTATCGACCACTAGCTCCAGTCTCTGGTCGTGCCATAGCGATTCTATTCGTATTTTTGGTTAGTATATTCGATTTTTCGATGAAATGGTAAGAGTTTCGCATAGGCGTTTAGAATTCCCATCTCAACGCTGTTTTTCGTCAAAAAGAGAAATCATTCCACTGTTCGTCCAATTTAGATATATTGAGTTAAGCAAGATAGTTTCAGAAACCAAATCGAGAAACACCAATACTACAATTTAGGCGATAATCTCACTACTAAAATAAATTTAACCCACATCCATCACGTACAATCCTATCTTCGCTATGTCACGATTATAACATACGTATAAGTAATTACTAATACATATAAGTAATTACTAATATAAGTTATTATTAAATCTATAATAATAGAATTATATTACGTACGTAGGTAATTCTCTTTTTTATAGCTTTTTATAGCTTCACCTTGTCTCTATTTGAGGTGTAACTCTTTTTTAATATATTTTTTAGATCTCAGCTGCTGCACATGAAGTAATACTAGCACTATCCTTTGGGTTCTTCTACCCGGTGCTCATGATAGAATTTGGTATGGTAGGCGTTCTGATGCTACCCTTGACAGATACTATTGGATTACGATTTCCGAGTACCTTTAATCTTTTAATGTGGCTTTCATTTTTTATTGGAAATGGTGAGTATGCCATTCTTCATATCTAAATTCCAGTTCCTACCTACCTATACCTACACCAATGCCATATGTTACTAAACCACCGCTAATATTTTGCTTGATATTACAAATATAGAATCTATATTTTACCCTGTTATTTCTGTATTGTAAATTATTAAGACAGTTGTATTTATTACGTAGATACAGATAAACGTAGCGATTCTAAAATGTAGACGGATATCAACAATATGGATATTTTAATGTTACAATAATACAAAACATTGAAGAATGTTTTCATAACATATCACTAAAATAAACGACATGCCACAATAGAAGAAATACATTTGCGATTATAAAGATAAATATTGCCATTATATTAGGGTCATACTACACATTCATACATAGGTACATTCATGTGAAACGTACTTATGCATTCTAGGTATAATCGAGAGATGATTACTTGATACTATTATAATATAATATTTGGTTTTTAATCCGTAAGGTCTATTATCAATACACTTTTTAGTTCATTTTCTCCATCATATGGAGAATAAATATAAATTAAAATAGAATAAATAAATAGTCCTGGCTTCCTTAAAATTATACTGCTGAAATATATATTTCATTAGTGGATTCAATATTGAAATTTATTGCTGTCTCTTTACCAAGATATTGGGTTTCTATTTAATTAGGGAGTGATATGTCAATATAGGAAATTTTAATTTGTTTATAATTATTTTTTAGGTCTTCTATGGAGCTTATATGCCATGGAGTTTTTCGCAAGGAAAAATTGTCCCGTCTCAGAGAACGATAGCTTTTTTATTCCAAAATCATGGTCTTGTCCGCAAATTGTATTAAAACCGAATTGGACCTTTCAAAACCCATTTGACATAATATATTAACCAAATAAAATATTAAGTGGAGAAACTTTAATATGTTTTCTATATTTCTTTGAATATAAAGTTATTGCTACAAATCTTTATAACACATTTAAGTTTATTATAATTTTGATAGTTTATACTATTTTACATCTTGTAAGCGCTCTTTTAAATTATTTTAATTTATTACTAAATGTAAAAAAAACACTGAAAAAGGTGTAATATATTTATTTTCATCAATAAAATCTTATCTTATATATACTTAGTCTACATTGTGTTTTATTTGAATATACGGTCTTACTAATTCGGTAGGTAATTATTAATTCGCAAACAACAAAATTTTATAAAAATTTCTATTCACTTAATTCATTTTTCATATAATTTCTACTGTTCGGTAGAATATCAAGTATTTTTACCCTAAAATGGCCATAATTTACAACTTAATTAATTTTTAATTTTTACTATAAAATCGTTTTAACAGTAATCTCTCTGTTTTTATAAAAACATCACAAATATAATATCTCCATACAAAAAAGTTTACATAGTGACAACTATTTATTATTATTTTGAAAAGATTTAAAATGAAAAGATAACTTTTAAATATTCAAGTATAAAAATGAATTGCACCATTTGTTCATTTTATGATATAAAAATCAATATTTGAGTATTGCATAGAAGCTTAAACACCAATTATTGAAAAATCAAACTATACTGAAGCAGTTATAACGACACTAAATTATTAAGGGAATGTAATCTAACCATAAGCAGAAGTAATAACATAAGCAAGATATCCTGTTGCTATGATTCTGTTACTTTTAATAATATTCATATATTCTTTCAACACATACAAATTTTCAATCTATATTGGTAAACTAAAGATATTAGATATTTCATACTTAAACTTAGAATATATGCAGATGTATGTCAAATAGAATATCTCACATATAATATGTGTACAGCATTTTTAATATATGAGCACCAAAAATCATAATGACAGTATAGAATAATATAGAAATGGATGACAAATTTGAATTTGATTGGATCACAGCCTACTGACTAAAAGAAATTATAATATAAGTGTTCTAAATGATTGCTTACTATATAGCAAAAACGTGTAAAAGCTAGTGCATATATTATTTTTTATAAAAACATAAGTAGGACGAATTTTAATATTTTACTCTTTAAATGTTGTATATAAAGTATGAATATATTACCAATTATGTTCATTTTGTAAGCTAGTAACTTCATAAAAAATAAACCAATACCCATACCATAGTAACCATAGTTGCCCACAATTCAAACAGATTACAAACACTTGAATTTTGTTTATGACTCATAAAACGTAACATTTGTGGTTTATCATAGGAAAAACCTGTACAATTACGGTAAAGATTTAATGACCTTAAAAGTAAATATTATAATTTTAAACTTAAATTATGTGCTTTAATTATTAAAATCAGATAAAAATTTGTGTTTTGTACACAAATCACATAGAATAAATATTTGACTCGTGAGTGTTTTTAAACAGCTGGAGTGCGGTCCAAATCTTTGAACAACGAATTTGACATCCTGTAAAAATTTATCAAAAAATATTAAAACGATAAATATAAAGGATATAACTTTACAATACTGATATGTAACTATAGCTTTTTAGAGAAAAGTAATATTATACTCACTGGCTTATCATATGTTTGTAAATGTAATGCGGAATAATAGTTACATTTACAATGGATGGACTGGCTTCTATAACCTTTGATATCTCCTTATCTTTCATACCGACAACATTAATAGTGTTTATTTCTAATAGCTGATGATCTGTAAGCAAGCCATTTCGTGCAGCTGAAGAATCTTTAACAAGCCCAACAATCTTTCCATCTTTAAATTGGAAACCAACATGCCCAAGGGAATCTTTATGCAATGTAACAGTTCTTTCGAAAGGCCTGAAACACATAACAACAAAATGAATACAAAGTAAAGTATAAAGTACTATATACATGTAGTTTTCCTATTCTATTGTTACAATAAATGACAATTTTTTAATGAGTTGTAGGGTAATATTGTACAGATGATATGTACATAAAGGCACATAACAAATCTTAATAAGAAGTTTAAAAAAATATCAACATTATAAAAATTATGTAAGAAGGTTTTATAATTACCTGTCACGGACAGCCATTTTTATGCCATTTGTTGGTGCTTGTTTTAATAGTGCATGGCTCTGTTCCATTGTCATTCCAGCCAAGGCCACATTATTAATCTCCAAGATTTGGTCACCAAATCTTAATCCTGCAAGTGCTGCTGGACTACCAGCTGCAACATAGCATACAAAGATACCATTGTTGACAGAATGTAGTCTCAACCCACATTTACCATCTTTGTCCTTGCAAAGAATCACTTGTCTTATTCCTTGTGTGACAGTTGCCTTCAGTATGGTAAGTGATTGAGAAGAAAGTGGAGCTATCATAGTAGATACGGGTCCAGCAGGTTGTATCTTTAAAAAGAGTTCATATAAATTTAAGTGTAAAATGTGAGATATTACAAGAAATTGAATTACATATATGTAAATACAAATACTTCGGCAGATATGAATTAAAATATTAACTTACTGTTTGGATTTGATACTCGGGCATATTGATAGCGATAACTTCTGGTGACAGTTCTAATCCCATATATTCACCAAGAGCAGGATATACTTGTCTGGGTGCGCTTGGAGCAGTTGATGAAGGCGGATGCTGATAGGATTGATGATAAGAAGGATGTGCAATGTCTTGTTGAGCCATTTGAGCTCGAATCATATTATCCACTTTCATATCTTCTAAAGATGGATATAAAGACATTTTGATAGCGACTTAGTATTGCACAAGGTTTAGAAAATATACGACGTTAATGTTACACACCCCAATTTGATTTCAAGTGTGGCAAATACTGCTGAACAAAATTTTACACCAGTAAATAGAAACAAGTCAACTCGATAGCCATTTAAGATGGAACTGAAATTTTACAAGCTTAATTAACTTTCAATAGACGTTGTGACTTGTTAGTTGAAATGATTAATGTTTAAACGTATATTAGGTAGTAGCCTCTGTCTTTAATCGAAAATTAAAATGAATCACAAAAATAAAATAGTGTTGCACAACAAGCAAAATTTTATCGATATACGTTCAACGTTGTTACCATAAAAAAGACAGATATTTATGAGTTGAAATGTAACAAATACTAAATACTATACAGATATTGATTATCAAAAAATATATAGATTTTACAAATAAATAAATCAATAAAAAATATATTTTAACACATAAAGCATGTAAATCTGTTATGGTATTTTTTAAATATAGAATGTTAATGGAAAAACGGCAGTACTGTACAATTTATTCGTAATTATGTTAGGAACATTCATTTTCTTCTTTTGAAGAAAATATAATTTTGTTATTTTTTTAACATTTCGTCTATAATATTGAATCTTAATAAGTAATAAGTACAATCATTTTAAAGTTTTTATTCATTTCATGTGACATTTAACCTTTTTTTATATTTTGTGTAATGAAAAATTTCTATTTCACCAGTGTCACAGTACTGTTTTTAAAAATTTACTTGCTTAAAAAAAATCGATTTTTAAATGAATCGATAAATAATTGTCATTATAGAGAATCTGAATGTCGATGTTCGTCAAATTCAAATGTCAAAATAAGTGTTGCTCTTTGCTATTACTTAATATCTAATGAGTTAAATTAAGAGCAAAAAAAACACAGTGAAGAAAATACATTATTAACGAATAATCTGATGCAGTTTGCAATAATGATTTGTTAAAAAAAATTGATTTGTTTTATACCATAAAATGGATAAAACCACTAGTAAACAACGAACTCCGAGGTACTTTCTGTTTTTTTAACATTTTTACCTTTTTTATAGAAAACACTTTAAATATATTTGTAGCTACACAATGTTTATTCATATAAGTATTTAAAAAGTAAACAAAATTAGCAAAAGTACTTATATAAATCAATGAAAGTACAATCCAAATAAAATTGTTATTTAAAAATATAAATATTCTTTACAGTAGGTGTAGAGAATGGGAACGTCAGAGGAGATTAAAATTTAATGATGCTATAGCAAAACTAGCAGAGCTGGTGAAATCAATAAATAAAAGAAATAGTGCATTAGAAGATCCCGATAACATTCAATATCCTAAAATTGAGGTCATTCAAAAAGCAATAATTTGTTTAACAAATTTTGTTCAAGAAAAAACACAACTAAGTAAGCTATATCTTTTACCTAACAGCATATATTTATATATTTATGGACTTTGTGATATGATAATGTTTTTTTTATAGAAGCAGAAATACTGGCTTTGGAAATCAGATTAGAAGCAATTGAAAAAAGGAAACTAGATAGAAAAGATGTTTCATTACAAGTGGCCCTTGGTGTAAACAAAAAAAATCAAAGTAAGTGCTGTAAAGCTTTAAAAATGTCATCTATATTCTATGACATTTTTTTTTAGAATTGTATAAATTTAATTATCATATTTTCATTTATTACTGAGGAATTCTTCTAAAATTGATCCACACATAGCCATAATTTATTAATGATTGGTTAAATTATGTATATTCTAGCTCTGTCTAAGATTAAAATATTTACTGTTTAGAACAATTTTGCTTTAATTATTCAACCTATTGCTAAGGCAAGGTTTAAATATGTATTTGTCTTCATATAAGATTAATATTCATGATCATCACTACATATAATAGGTGATCTCTAACACTTGCTTATTATATGTTTATTGTAGATTTTTGATATTTAGATGTAACATAAAATATTAAGATGTTTTGTCACATTTGATTACAGATAGTAAATATCTTAAACTATTAATGATGCAAAAATCTAAACAGAAAAATGTAAAAGAAAAAGAAGTTATTAAAGGCTCTGAAAAAAAAGAGAAAAAGTGCAGTTTATTTAATAAATTTCCACCTAAACTTCCAAAGCTATTACCATTGACTCAAGCAAAAAAAGGTATTGTATTTTTTCATATTTTTATTACTTTGTATATAGAGTTTAATTACTTAATTGCTGTGTATCATTTTATGAGATGCTGTATTAAACTGTGTTGATTTTTCAGAAAATACCATTGTCATGTTACCTGCAACACCATATATATTCCCACAAAGGCCAGTTATATTTCCACAACCACCAACTATTGTTTTAGTTGATGCAAATTTACAAACTATAAATAAAACAACAACTATTCCTGTCATTGGTAGAAATGGTAGTGATATTACTAGGACCACAATGGTGAATGTATTACCCATATCAGCTTACTCTCGCCCTTTGTCTGAAAAATCAAAAAGAAATAGTAACAAGGCACGAACCAGTGCAACTAAAAAGGGGAAAAAAGCCAATCAGATAATACATATAAAAGATGCATCGAATTCTAAAAAATGTAACAACGAACTAGAAACAAAAAGCAATGATGAAAAAAAATCAGATCAAGACACAGAAGCTGTCCCACAATCTAAAACAGAAGATATAGAAACAAACAATTCGGATACAAATGAAAAAATATCTGATGAAGATAGTAAGAAAGCATCAAAGAATATTTCAATAAGTAATGTAGAGCTTAAAACTGAAATGACAAAAAACGATCTTACAAAAGATACCCAAAACAGCAATAAATTATTAAGTCCTCCAAAATGTCCTGAATTATCACCAACAAAAGCAAGCAGCAAAAAACTTTCAAAACCACAGATAGAAATGTCTACTGAAAAGCCCGTGGTTGTTAGCGATTTAGATACTAAAGCTGACAAAATTCCTTCTGAAAAACCCATACAAGAATTTAAAAATAAAGATACTAAAATACAAAATATATTAGATACTACCATATGCGAAAATGTTGTAGACGGAGGAAATGCCAGGTTAGAATTAGCAGAAGAGTTTTTAGCTGCTTCGCCTACGGCAGCATTTTTAATGTCTTTTCCTCTTGTTAGTGGAAATAGAGCAGACAGTCCAGCAGATGAGACACAAGCTAATAATACCAAAGACAATCATCAAAGAGCTGAAACATTAGCTCAACCGGTTTCTTATTTTGAAAAGACAAATGTTCCCCAGAATAAAGCGAAACTAAATAATAAGTCTGAAAATGAAAATAGTGTTAATGTTAATCCAGTCACTAAAACCAGTGAACAAAAATACGAGAGCAGTAACAAAACGCTTGACGTTAAAGTATCTAGGTCTGTTTCCAGTATTGTGGCTAATGAGAATCCCTTCTTAAACTTACCCCTCCCATCTGTTATACCAACCACATGTACCTTAACAGATGCTTCATTTACAATAGATTTTGATTGCACAGTTAGTAAATCCGGAATTAGTCAAGTAACAACATATAATGGCACAACAAATAACATTTTTTACAAAGGTGATCCATTCAACACAGTTAAAAATAGTATTTATAGCACTAGCACTATCTCATCTGGTCATGAATATAACACTTTAGGTCTTTACCCGTGTGCTATGGAAAACTACTCAAATAAAAATAAAACAGATTTTACTAATGTTGACGATAATCTTATGAAAATTAATACCTCTAGGTTAACTTACGATATTGATTTAGGATGGTCTCATAAAGGATTTGATTTTGTCAACTGTACTACTAGTGCTAATACATTTCATAAGGATAACATATTAACAACTACATCGACACCATTCTCAAATGCGTATAATCCTTTTAACCCTGAATTTCATGTTCCGTTAGTTCCAAGTTCAAGTAAAAAAAATTCAACCAGTAAACCTAATGTGTTCCCCGAACAGATTGCTACTTTTTATAACCAAAGTACAAATTTATGGTCAGAAGACGTTTCTTCTATACACACACACGCTAACGCGTCAAAACATTTTAATTCTAAGCAGCAAAATTATTTTACAACGGAACACTTGCAAACAAATATCAACCTAAAGGCAAGTGTCGCAAAGCCCTTTGATGCTAAGCAAATAAGTGAAAACACTAGTGAAGTTCCTCTTAAACCGTCTACAGCCGCTGCTCATAATTTACTTGATAAATACACCAAAAAGTCTCCTAGTAAAATGCACATTAACTGGATGACATCTGAAGTTAGACCTATGCAAAATAACTGCAGCCAAAATCAATCTGAATTGAAAGATAGTATTAAAATACCATACACTCAAAATGAACAAGTAAATAAAAAGCATGTACAAAGTGATGGTAACTACTTTCCTATAAATATGCACCATTTTCCCCAACCTAATCATGAAGAGCTTACTGCGTGGCCTACAACAAGACCTGCAGGTACAACAGAAATAAGCATGGAACCTCCTCCTATAAATTTACCTACACTTGTTGGAGATTTAGCTTTAGGGCCTCATGAGAAGAAAAAAAATGAAGCTCTTAATAAAACGTTACCACATAGTGATTTACAGAACTGTGCTAATTTCCTCTCCGTCACACAATTGATGAATCGATCGAACGAAAATATGCCTTTACGCCCACATGGATTAATAGCTGAAACACAAAAGTCATCAAAGCAAAATATATCTCATTCTATAAATGACGGCAATAGGAAAACACGATTAGAAAATCATCCACAAATTTGTTACGGTTTTGGGGATTCGAAGATTTCTCATCCGTATGAAAACGTCAACCATTTTTCGCAACCCAAAGCGAAACCTAATAAGCCTGATAAAAGTTCAAAAACGCAGAAGAATAATTATTCAGCAGAAGCATTAATAAGGGGTGGACCAACATATAGTCAAAAACTACACGACAATAGTGGTACTAAATTTATGATGGCTCAAAAATACAATGAGTTCAATATTTCACAAGACAGTGGAGTTGCTCAAGTTTCACACTTTCCACCTATTCTTGATTATTCAGATAACGGCTACGCTGGACAACAATTTTCAGGAACAACGCTGTATAACTCGACGACAAATACCATATCTAATTCTTTTTATTCCAACTTTATGCCCGGTAGTACCAATTTAATGACCAGCAACTATTCGACAGCACCATTTTCTGCAGATTTTGTGGACTATAATCAAAGTGCAGACTGTAATAATTACACTAATCACAAATATGGTGACGGTAAATTTAGAAGTAACGTACCTACATATCAAGAAAAAGATCCTTCCAGTTATAAAAATTCGAGAAGGGATACTGCTGCTAAACATAAATTAGAATGTTCTAAAAAGGAAACCAGCAAAAAATATCAAAGTAAAAGAGTTAAATTAAGCAACGAAGTTGACGAATGGAATGATTCGTCTCAATTGTTTTGGCAAAATAAAACGCAAAGCAAAAAACATCAAAATGTTGTGTCAGAGGAATTGACTTTTCCAAATTACATGGGAAACCAAATGCCTTCACAATATCAACCAGACTTCTTTAACAGTCATATAATGCAATCTAATATACAAAATGTGGGGCCTAATGTAGAGCGATCCTTATCCGGAATCCCTGTGGCATCACGCGCCAACTTTAACCTTAGCGCATTATTTCCAGAAATAACAATGGTAAGTACTTAATCTTGCTCTAAATTTCATTTTGTTCGGCTGTTGACGGGTTTCATTTTCAAAGGGAGTCTAGAGCTATATTTTGTAAAAAGGTGGAATAGTATTAAAATATATTTTGTCCAATAGCTATAAAGCTATCCCTTATTTAAGTATACCTACCTACTTATAGTAAAAAACTATTGATATAGATTTTTTTGCTTTCAGAAGGTACAATGACATAGAAGCTATGTTTGAAAGATACAGCATAAACCTGAGTGACCTGTATGTGGACAGTATTTGAAATGTTACCTCTGTGGGGCTGTCTGAATAGATTCAGCTACTTTGAGTGGTTGGTTAAATCCCAGAATACATCCGATGGTCCCCTTTCCAATAGAGTATTGTATGAGCAAAAAATGAAGAGTACGTAGTATGGTTGAGATAAGATGTTGTTACCGGAATAGGCATTTCAAGAATACGAAATGGAAGAATGGAATCATAATATCTTTATACGTTTTGGTAAAACTGCATAACTTTTTACCTTGAAAATGTTAAGTTAACATTTAAGTATATTTAATATTTTTTTACATTTTCACAAAAAGTGTTGGTTTATCTTAATACCCGTTTCTTGCTCCTATTACATATATTATATATATGTATGTAAAAATAATGTTATTTTATTAATTTATAGGGTATATTAAATTATTTTATTGTTTTAAATTGTTTTATTTTATTACTTCATCAACATATTTGGTCGTTTAGCAAATTTAACAATATTATTTTTTTTCACTTTGTAATAAGAAATAATAACAGATTTTTTTACTAATGTAGGACTTCCCCGACTGTCTACCCCTAGTTATAAAATTACCTCAAATTGTATAACAGAAATATACATCGGATATTTATGAAAAATATTTAATGAACAGCGATATTATCGCATATTTTATACATATTTTGAACATTCGTCTCGTGTTTTTATACCTATAACCTTCCATTTATACAACTAAACTTGAAGTGTCTGTGATTTTTAAATCACTATGTTTTTTCAAGTGCATATAGCTATTTACCCTGTACTGTGCCGATTTTTATGGAACTTTCACTGGAAGATAGAGACGGTTGTAGAGCAACACATAGGCTACTTTTTATCCTGAATAGCTTTTATAATATTCTTTTTTGTACTAAAAACATACATGGGTGACTTATGTCTATAAGAGATATCTCCGAGCCACGAGTGTGATGACTCCGTCGAATATTTCCATCATACCCTGGCTGAATGCCTCACTTGGGCCACAGAACGCCATGCCATGATGGCTATTGTGGGTAGAGATCTCTTTTTATCCAGTGTGGTGGGGGCCATGCTGGAAAGTAAGAGAAACTGGTCTGCAATGGTCTGTTTCTGTAGTATAAATGCAGACCAGGTAGCAGGTCATCTACGTCTTCTACTTTACGCGTTACCCTAGAGGAACTACTGCAGGAGGATCATTCTGGCCTTTCTGCAAGTTATCAAGGCTGAGGACGCTCTAGGTGGAAGTGACGGTGGCTTCCGATTGGCGGGCCTTCCATCGAGGCGTCGTACTTGCATGCACAAGCGGTCCTGCGACGTCTTATATTGATGTAGAGTGTTTTCGCTGGGTTATAGTGGGTAGGATCGGACTTACCGGTGAGTCCCACAGTACTCAGTCCCGTAAGGCACTCCTTCACGGGAGGTCTGCGTAAACGCATTTCTCAGCGTTACAAAATAAATATTACATATGAATTGTTAATTTTCAATTAAATATGTATCTATACATTTTGCATTACAAAACTTATTTTAAAGGAAACAGTAAATAGATATATGTACAATACGTGCATGTTATACTAGAGTAAATCCGAGAACATCAATCAGGTGGGCGAAACTGCGAATCGATAGCTAGTTAGTTGATATATTGAACATCGACACATTGCTATGGAAATAAGTTATATTACTTAATGACGCATGTCACGCGTGGATATACAAATTCGTTTTATATATGTTACATTATAGTTGTTTACCTTGACCGCTTGGTGTTTACCTATGTAGTTCATTCATACAAAATATTTAGACGATAAAAAAAATGTAATAAATCTTTATGTAAATTGTTAGTACTGTACAATATATCATATTTTCTTAATAAATCCGTCCAAATGATTACAATGATCGTAAACATATACCTAAATAACATATATCTAATTTCAACGACCGCGATTTTTTTAAATATCATATCAATTAACTTTTTTATAATGTTAAGGTATCCTGTTGTAACAACAACTTTTATTGTTTTATAATTTTACAAAATCACAAAGTATTAAATATATTTATATAAGATATTTATATAAGACTTTATTGATTCATGATCATAATTAACATGCTCTAATTTCGATAAAAATAATGATGATTTTATGGTGTTTAAGAAGCATCCAACCAAACAAAGCGCACAAAATATTGTTCATCATGCCATAGCAACCGGTGACGTGAGGTAAGTAGTAGTAATAATGTTTATGCACATCACGTTTTTCTATATTTTCAAAGTTATTTAACTCTGTTAGCCGAAGACAAATATTAAAAATAAAATTATTATAAATGAAATATATACCATTATTTTAAATATCTTACAAATAATCTCTTAGATGTTTTGCTGAAATATTTTCGATGCTAGCCGATGGTGGATTAAGACTTTTAAATGAAGCTTTAAGCTGTTGCGCTCAAGTTAGCATAAAATTTTGTCCCATATGCGAAGTTCCTTGAATTAAACTACACGTTATATTTACTTATGTTTATAATTTTAATAATGTACTACTGGTGTAGATTATATCGTGTGATTGATATATAAACTTATTCACAAATATCATTCTACTATATTTATATTCATGAGACATGACAATTCACGAGAGTTGAAGTTAACACTCGCAACGCAAGTCGCAAGTCGGGCTCAGTCCGTAAGCGTCATCGTTTCATGAACGTTGTGTGCAAACAGCAGTGTCGCGAGCGCGGGAAACTTGGCATCATGGCGCGTAAATAATTCGTGTTATATTTTAGTAAAAATAGTTAAATAAATTTAAATTGTTAATATGTGTAACATATGTTATCAATGAGTGCTTCACAACGATACCAACAAAGAATCATGAAAAAAACAAGGTGGCTTTTGGTAAGTTAAATATATATACATCGATCGCTATAAGCAAATTCGCAATTATGTTTAACTTTGTAATTTGTCATATTAGTTGTGAAATTCTTGTTTTCTTAATATAAGGGTAAGTAATAATATTCTATGATAAAATATATTGAAAAAATACATTACATACATATAAAAATACATTTCATAATAGTTCTAATCCCTGCCTAATAAATTGAAATCAAGAATGATGACAGATAAAAGCTAGAAATATTATAAATGGAATTTTTGGTTTATTCTTTTTGTTTCTAAAACGATAATTAAACACTTTCCTTTCCGACATTTTCTGAAATTTAGTATACATAAAAACTTAATTGAAGTAATACAAACTGTAGTAACATTAACTAATAATATAAGTAATCAAAGTAATTATATATATTTTTTTATAAAATACAATATGATTTATATCATTGCAAAAGGTACAACAAAATTTGACGCTAACTTAATACGAAAATGTGGGGCGCGGCAAGTGCTAACTGGTAACTGCATGTTTTCACCTAATTTTAAAAATATAACCCTTACATATACTTGATGGGAAGTAGTGACTAGGTTCCCTTTGCATATCCTGATATATGCAAAATACAGCGTGAAGTCATTTCTATCACTCAATTTTACATATACCTACTAGCCTTAAAATATTTAATTGAATAATGAATATTTTAATATATTTTTTTTTTCTATGAAATAAAACTACTTTAAAATATCGGTAGAATCATGAAACAATATTTATTATATAACAATATATAACAATATATTTCACATATATCAGTGTCTTAAACTAAACATACAACTAAACATTGAGAGTTGTGTTCTAATCGACAACTACGCCTATCTCTGACATGGTGGTTACGGAATGTCTTGACCGACACTGAGTTCTTTCTGCGTACCCTGCCAAGAGCGGGAGATGTGATATTAGCTTCACAACATAACAAGTAAAAATATATCGTATAAATCATGATCATAAATTGAAACCTGGTAGAGTAGACACAATTAAAATAATTAATCACTCTTACAAAGATTTTTTTATGTCGACACGTTTTCAAGTCGTGCATGTATTTTGCATTGTTATGTAATTCAGCATATAAACAGTTTCTATATTTTTTAAAGGAGCCCATATAGGATCACTTTGTTGTTTCTCTGTATCTGTCGTCTGTCTGTCAGGATAATTTTTCTGAAGATCACCTGCATTGAGCTGAAATTAGTATCAAATATCCAGGTTGGTAGTCCCTTGAATGACGGAAAAAATTAAACTTTTAAGTCAACATAATGAAACGCTTTTGCTGCATTTTGTATGAATTTCACCGCGTAGTTAAAATCAATAAGATTTATTTGATTGTTGATCGTTGATCTAGAATTATGAAATTTGGCAAGAAGTCAAAACTTTTAGTACAAACAAAGAAAAAATACTGAAAATTGGAAATTTGTATATTTATGTATGTAAGTACAACCATATCTAAAAATGACTACAAACTTATAAGTATAGTTCTTTTGAAACAAAAAAAATCATTCGACCGCAAATTTGAGCTTGTCAAGTTTAATAAGTTATATTTTTCGTTGACCTACATACGCGAGTACGATTCGCACTTGCCCAATATATTTTTTTAATTGAACTCTATAAAAACATATTACACTACTTCCATCATTATAAACTGCTTAATAAAAATCGGTTTCATACATATTTAGGTATATGAAATAAGGCTCGTATAAAGAACCCACACAAAAGCCTTTCTTAATTTTAAATCCAGCTCTTGATTGGGCTCTTATGATGGACACGTATGAGAAACAGTATAAAATCCCTGAAGATTTTAGAACAAAAACTTTTGGAAAAATCAGAATGTTATTAATTTTTACTATGTTATTTAATATTAAAGCGGTATTTTTAATATTCTATAAATCCTAAACATATCTTGTTAAGCGATTAAGAAATAAAAAATTAAATTCATATCTGTTGTCGTATGTCGTTATGTTATCACTAGGTTTTCTATGTTGTTGTACTCTAGTTACTTTCTATTTACAAGCGCATTCGAGCATTTCGATCGAAATTCAGACATATATAGTTAGGCCAACATTAATATGTATCGAGCGCGACAGTATGGTAAGAAGGTTGCGCGGGCGCCGGGATCAACGCTGTTTTATTGATGCGGGTTCAAACCTCCTGTACAGTGCGGGTGCACACGTCATGAATACGAATGTTCCATAAGTGGAGAGCTGTTTAGTAAATTATTTGCAATCACAAATTACAAAATTATTGTTGTAATTAAATAGTATTATGTGAACGTTACTAATAATAAATTCCTAAGTTACAAGTAAGTCTTAGGTAAAATACGATCTTGTGTCATATTTTTGCATTTCGTGGAATTAATTCAATGTAGGCTGTGAAAAGGGCTTGTGTTTCTGACGCGTGTGAATACGACATTTCTCGCACGGCTGTTGTCGTAGTGACGCAGCAACTATGTCAATGCCGTAGCCATTCCGTTGCACTATCTATTACATTAACTCTTATCGACCTCTTCGATTATTATTGGAAAACGGCATCAAGAATTAGTCCTCCAAATTGAAATTATAAGAGAGGAAAACAACATTGTTTGTAAAGTTAAATATTCGCCATATAATATGTACCTACTCGTAATATATCACAATAAATTGTGAATATTTTGTATTCAAATTTTAAGAAAGGATCTATATTTCTTTCAAGTTTTTATTTGTATTTCTTTTTTAATTTGTGACGGACTTGTCATTAGGTTTTTTTTTGCATACTCAATTTTGCAATTTGCGTGACACGCCCAAAGCTCACGTCCAAACAGTACTTATAAGTAGATATGTCGCATTAGTACTATACACTGAAATTAGATTAAAAAAATATGAAACTAATATAAATATATTTAATTACTTTGATTTCTTACATATTCAATGTTTATTTATATATTTTTTTCATACACAAGTAAGATATTTATAATATATTTATAATATTCATATTAACTTCAAACTTTATAAGCACTGATTTTTACTTTGTGGAGAGATTGATCATACTACCGTAGCTTAGTACTAAAAACAAAAAAAACAGTCCTGCAGTGACAGCACTCAGTAGACGAAGAAATTAGAGGTATCACTATACATTAATCATACGACAACATATTACGTCCATTATAACATATTTTTTGTTACTTTTATAGAAGTTTTGTTAGAGGCAAAGAATGTTATATGAATTATCAATTATCTTATATAATTTATTTGAATTTAAAGTAAAAGTTAAACAATTTTATTACTATAACAATGGAAATTTCTATGACCTGTAACCATACTTAAACAGGCATTATTTATTAATTGATATTTGGATTTGTTTGAAACAGTGCAATATAGCAAACTCAAGACCCTATTTTATGAAACGTTGACTTAACCCGGTCATAGTTTTATAAATATCTCCCACTGATGTTATTTTTAACAATATATTGTACAAAATGTCCTCAGTCTAGTGCGGACTGACAGTGTTCTAAATGATGATATTCTACATCATAATAACATCTAATAAAGTTATTTGGCATACGTTTTTAATAGTGCAATGAAAATATATCTCTAAAAAATTATGTATATATTTGCGCTATACTCTTAAAACTGTTTAAATTAAATATGATTTTAACTTATTTCCTATTATCAAACAGCCGATCTGAATGACTGATGGGTAAGCTTTATGAAGTAAATGTTTATTTCATTTCCATCGCACTATCTTATGGCATATGAATAAATATACCATGTGTAGCTGAGAGCTATAATTACCAGCATGAGGGATGTCTACTTTCACAATACTAACCGAGTTGAATGTACAGTTTTATAATCTTGAACCTGTCATAAGTGAACAAGTTTGGTTGTTCACCTTAAAAATACCATTGCGTAAGGAACCCGATGAGAAAATTTATATGTGATGCTGTGCAGATTTTAATTAATATAAAGAGTTAACCTTATTATTGTAGTTCCTAAACTGATAATAAAATATCACCCCATCAAGAAATAGGCACTTATATTGAAATGTATATGTGAAAATTATTTACATCAGATAATTGTTGATAGCGGCATGCTATTTACCGCATATAGCAGGGAAGGCAGAGGAAACCTAGTGCTAAGACACTCCGTTCCCCAGTTTCCGCCCAATGTTTGAGACATTGCGTGTTGAGTGGCGGAACTTACCGTCGCGCTTTCTCTTTTTACCAGAGTGAGGAAATGAAAATAATTAATTTCCCCGACTGGGAATCCAACCCAGAACCGCTGCGCATACATTAAATGGATGCTTTGCTGTGGAGCTATTTTTTATTTTTTATAATCATGTATTCCCCTTGATCGTTCTATATAAGTGATGCTCTATTTCAAACTAAGATTGTGTTTTAAAGCCGTAGGTATCTGCACTTCAAAGCATTTTACGACCAGGCAATATTGGAAAAATGTTAGAAACACGTGTGCAGAACAGTTGGCGACTGAAAACAATTTAAATTAAAACTTATTCCGTTTATCACTTACACGTTTTATATTAAAATTTCGCCTTGTATAATGTTTTAAACTATAACAATTTAAATACGTATTAGAACGTATACTAGGCAAATGCCTATGTAAAATTTCATAAATAATTTTTAATTACTGTAAAAGTAAATTAAACCAATTTGCACTTAGTCAGTGCATATTTCGGACCAGTCTTGCGTAAGTAATGGGCTTATTAAATCTTAATCTTTATTTTTAAATATTTTCTCATCCATCTATATCTTTAGGTTTTGTTTTTCATCTCTTTAATGGATGTTAGCTCAGAATATCTTTCCTACTCTTATTTTTTATTCACAGTGGAATTGGTGTTGGTGTTTATTAATAGTCGCCATGGATACTACTCTGGGTGAAAAGTTCACTCTCGGATATCTAACTGGCTCGCAAAGGCGACCGGGTGACTTAAATTATCAAAAGCCAGGAAGAGTTATATCAGGTATTATAAAAATTAATCTAGATTAATATGCAAGTATAATTTAGTGGAATTATAAAATATCAATAACCTGTTGGTCTCTATAAATTCTTCTTAATATTAACTTTTATTATATCACAACATAAAGCAATTTTAATAGTAAAAATTTTTAACAGGTGCGATATCGATGGCAGTAGATGAAGTGAACGAGAAACTACTCGGACCAATAGGGCACTCATTAGATTTCGTCGTTGCTGAAACATATGGACAGGAAGAAGTTTCAATACGACAGGTAATTTCTTTTATTCAAAAAATATTGTAATTCAAATATGTTTATTTAAGAACATTACATGTAATCAGTGGTGGATTTACCAGCAGGCTGAGTAGATTTCAGCCCTAGGAGGGACAGATTTATAGGGCAAAAAGGCTATAGCTAAACCGATTTTCATTTTAATGCATAGTGATTAAAAAGATTTCTATACGACGGTCAGATGTTTTACAGATAGTAGACAATTTGTAGTACTATTTTAACCAAATTATTGGATTCGTGAACTTATGAATTAGCGGAAAAACTTAACAGCTTGTGCCTTGGAAATGTTCCACCTTTACACCTTATATTTCGAAATACTCAACTCTCTCTCGCTCCCTCTTCCTTTCAAGTATTAATAAGAAGAAACTACTTAGTATTTCATGTATTTACCTTGCGGGTGCCGAAACCATCGCATTGCAAAGACAATCCCAGGTGGCCTTTTGAAATGGATTGGACTAACGCTCACCTCTACTCTCCGAGTTTCCCTTTTTGCTTAACCAAATTCGAAATGATAGAATCATTAGAGCTACCTTTGAAGTTCGTTCTAGTGATAAATTTAATAAATCTAGAAAAGCCGAGATCTGTTTGTAAACTGTACATAAATTTGGTTGTTATTCCTACCTATTATTATTTATTTCATAATTTTGTATAGTAAAAACAATCTTGTGTTTTTTATAACTCTGGTAAATTATGTAGACTTCTCAACTTGAAGCCTATACATATATTTCGATCGATGTACCTTATTACGTTCATTTTAATAATACCTTGTATGTACTGCTGTATATAAAACACGTTGTAACTAAAACGAAATTAAGATATTAAAAATTACCGTAGATATATAGTTATTGGTTACGATGTTAAAAGCTACGCTACTATGCTTGTCACTTCCGATAAGATTCGCTAAAGGTAATGAGAGTTTTATGGTTAACAGGGGAATTTTACGACCGACATGATTCAATAGTACCTTTTAGTACCTTAACCATTTTCGTGATGATGTCAACCATTGACATAAAATTTAAGTGGCAAATCATAATTTACAAAGTAACTTTTAGCTAACATTCTAATACTTACTCATATTTTGTATTTTTATTTTAAGATTTTAGGCAGGGACAGCGCTCTCCACATTCCGACTATTTTAGAACCAATATATAGAAAATACTCGAAGAGAGAATCCAAAAACGTTAATCATACGGGGACAATGAATTTAACGAATGCAAAAAATTCAATATTAGTACAATATTTTTCCTTTTTTATTTATAATATCTTCGCTATGGTATTCCAACCATGACAAAGACAAGCTAGGTCACTTGAAAGTTGCTATTCAATGTATTATGAAGGTCAAGAATTCTGATAATAAGGCTTTTCGAATTTATTACCGATTCGAAGCCTGCGGCAGTTTTGATGTCTCCTTAATTTGCCTCTTACAATATAAAAACTGTCAGCTGCATTATATTTTATACTTGTACTGTATTGTATATTGTACATGTACTTGTTTTTATATTCTTGAATTAGTATAATATAAATGATAAAAATGCCGTTCTGTTGGTGCCCGTACCAGGGCTACTCACTGGGATTGAACTGTAAACAAATAAAACGTGTTATTTGTTACTTACAGCTTTCCAAGATCACGTGTGCCCAAAGGCCTTGTCCAAAGACGGCACTGTAATCATGTATAATATATGTATATAGACAGGTATTAGACTGAGCGTGGCCTTGTGTTCCAATTCATTTTTGAAAATAATTAAGAATCAGTTTGTATCTAAAACCGAGTCAAGCATATACCATAAACATATTTAAAAATAAATCAATTAATAACATTTGCTTTTTTAAATTAATAAAAAAATTTTACATATCATAATTAATTTATTATAATAACTACCAAAAGGAACTAATATGCCTTTACAAAACAAACAACAAAATAAAAAATTAAGTTAATGTACATTTTATTCCTTCAATTAATAAAATTACGAACAAAAATTAAAAAAGCCGTCGCATTTATATTATTTTTTTTCCATAAAATATAATCTCGGACACCAGTGGCATATTGGCAAAGGATAACTGACAGACATCGTATGTTATTACCCTATTAAATGTTCATCTTGAAAGATGCCAAACAAGACTGCCAACGGACTTGTTCTTTCTCTATGTACATTATATCCCCATGTAGAGAAATTTAATGATATCTTTTATTTACTCTTTACTATTTTTTAATTTTCTTTGTGAGACAAATAACACAAAATTTAATCTGGTAGGTACAAAATATTTATAAGTAAAATTGTAATACCTCTATTAAAGAGATCATTGCTCAGCATCTGACTGTAAACGCGATGGTAGTTCGATCCAAAGCAAAGTGAAGATAGGAATGTCATATCGCTAAATTCTCACTCACCCTGCTACATGCGGTGCGGAATACATGAAACGTGGAAGCTAGACAAATAATTGTTCTTATTTTAATGAATAACCCGAATTTGTCTATTCATTTGTCTTAATATAGATTGAATACAAAATGGGTACTCAAGGACTGTTATTCGTAGTTTTTTAGCTTCCAAACTGTATTATTTAGAGATAATGAATAATCTTTACTGAATTATGAAGATACAAAGAGTCATATTATTTCCTTTGTCGTCAGGTCGCTGCGCTATGGGCAGCAAATGTATCAGCATTCATCGGTCCGCAGGAGACGTGTGTACATGAGGGACGTATGGCTGCCGCATTTAATTTACCTATGATAAGCTATGTACGTATTATAATTTCTTAATGCTTTTAAATTCGATTTTAATCAAAAATATCGCTCGCTAATAACGCTCCTTGATTGTGTTAGCTATTTACAAATTTTAAAATGTAGCTTTAGTGCCAGCTATTTATTTAAATGTATATTTAGAGTTAAGATTCAATCAATATATGTGATATTTATTCTCTCTACCCCCGTAAATGATTTAGTTACAAACTTCTCGTGCACGTACATACATATTACACATGAAATTATGATCAAAGAATGTCTACGTATCTAGACATTATTAAAGATTCAGCTATTACAATTGATGCAATTAAACGGATTAACAATCGGAAATTAAAACATCAAAGTTTCAAAATCATAAGCGGTCATTGTTCCAGTACTGCAGGGACGTCGCGAGCTCCAACAAGCGTGTATATGCCACATTCGCACGCACTCGGCCTTCGGACATCGACATCTCGCGTTCGGTTGTCGCCGTGCTCACGCATTTTAATTTCATGCATGTAATCATATATGCTATGTAAAATTTTTGAAACCATTTTCAAATTTAAACATTTGTTGACTTATTAAATATATTTTAATCAAAATTGCAAGACATTAAATTATTTGTTTTAATTTTAAACAGATTGCCATCATCTATTTGAAAGCGCCAAACCATGACTTTTCTAGACTGGCATACGCTATCATGACAGCTGCTAATGAGAAAAAGATTTCGATTCGCACCGTCCAAGTCTACAGACAGCCTTATTATTATGGTGATATATTAGAAAACATTACACGAAATCCATTTTTGGATATTGTACGAGAAACTTACAAAGATACTAGGAGTAAGTTTATTGCTTGAAGTTGATTCTGTTGTAATATATTTTTGAAAAATCTTACTATAGTCTTTTTTTCAGTTTATGTATCCGTTGGCTATTATCATGACCATATTGGACTAATGCAAGCTTTAGATGCTATGAAACTTTTAGATACAGGTAATAGTGGCATACGCCTGTTTTGTTTGCGTATTATGTATGAGTAGTAATTATATACATTATATGAATAAATATATGTAAAAAATAAGCTAAATTTGTCCTCTGTATCTCTAAGGTACAATATGAAAAATTTTAATTCTCCTGATACCTAATGGTTGAAACGCACACCTACTAACTATTTAATGCTATTTACATTTTATGTTATACCATCATACCTAGTCTAAGACAGAACAATTACCTTTCTTTTTTGAAGCTTACAATATTTACAGGGGAATATGCGGCTATTGGTGTAGATGTCGATAAATATGAACCAGAGGAAGCAATTCGATACCTCTCAGGCCCGCTCCGCAAAGAGCCGGGCCCGAGGGTACCGAACGCTTTCCGGTCATATCTGGCTGTGGCTCCTTCGCCCGCTCCTTCCTATCCTGTCTTCGCAAAAGAAGTCAATAGACGACTGCAAATGCCGCCCTTTAACTATACAAACCCTCTTCTCGCGTTGGGTGGAGGGAAAGTGGTGAGTGAATTTGATACTTAAAGAAAATATATAAAAAAATTATAAAAATTTGAACGCAGCGGGATTCGAACCCGCGCCTCATTGAAACCGTCCAAGCACTCTGACTAAGCCTTGCGTTGTTCCTCACGGTGCGTCGAAATTCTTATATGCTTTTTACAACTTATTAAGTTATTAGCATCTTTGTAGGGAGATTTGTAAAAATTTCCACTACCCAGAGATTATTGCGAAGTACAATCATTTGGCAAGAGAGAAGGCTATTTTTATTAAATATTTTTATGATTTTTAAAGTGTTAATCCACACTAAGGATAGAAAAAATACTTAAAGATAAGATATAAAAATAAGAACGAAAGTAGCATTTGATTACAATAAATACTTCAATGCTTATAATATTCTAATCATTTATTTAGGTGATTTTTATTACACTTAAATATAATAGTAACGAAAAATACAGTACTATAAAATATTTTATATTTAAAAATATATCGGTTTTCTTCTTTGCTTTTTTATTTTATACTAAAGACCCGCCTGCGGCATCTCCAGCTTCAACTACACAATTATTTATTTATCAAGGTGAATATTGTAGATATTGATATGTAACATAATACTGTAGAATATTTTTTGTTCTAGCTTCAATAGAGGTCCTTGCTGCGTTAACTCCGCAACGCACGCGATTTCAGATTTTTTCATACCGTGGGTTATAGCATTATTATTAAGGATTTCTATTTCTTTATTTAAATCTTTATCACTCAATGAAGATGCAGCTTTCTAATGATGATGAAATTATTGAAATTGGTCCAGTTTTTTGTGTGAAAACATTACAAACATACATACAAAAACACAAATATTTCCTCTTTATAATATTACATTAATTTATTAGTAATAGTAATATTTAGGAATTACAAAATATATATTGAAGTACCTCCTTTTATAAAATAATAAATTCATGAAAAAACCAATATTTAGTTTAATTTAATGATCGCTTAAACCAGTTTTTAATTCAACACATTTATATTCCGAGAATTATCGTCTTAACATACTTGTGTTTTTAAAAGTACCTGTCAAATATCTTTTTTTTTATATATATATATATATATATATATATATATATATATATATATATATATATATATATATATATATATATATATATATATTGCACTATGAATATATTAGAATTCAGGAAGTGTTATGTTAGTATTAAGTATGTACTTAGAAAATTGCCTACGATCTTTTTTACTGGTTTTAGTGTTATCTGTTAAACCGGATAGCTGATAACGATGGCGGCTGCCCTCAATACGTAAATGGTTATTAGGGTAATTTACAAATTCTTTTTACGATTAGGCTACAGCTGACTGTTCTTCGGGTCTTTTATGTTTACTCATTGAAATTATATACAAAATACTTCAGTACAGTACAAACAATATGGTTCAATATGTCAATGCATGCATACATGTAGGCAGTAGGCGGGTAATGTCCGCTGGTTATTGCTCAATTAGCAGTGCTAAAAAGATAATAATTTCATAATTAATGGATGCATTCATATAAGTAATTTATTTAATTAAATTAAAGTAAGTTTCATCATACTGGGTTTTAGGTTAAATTTTTCGTAGTGATTGTTTATAAAATATATGTTTTTAAAATTGATTCTTATATTGAAATCTAGTAAAATGTAACTTTTTAGAAGTCATTACTTCTGTTCTATTTTGTTTCTCGCCAGTTGGGAACAGTTCACTTAGCCAATGAAGTCGTTACTTTTTTAAATATAATTGAAATTGTTCTTAGATTCCGGTAGAAGCAGCTTGGCTGCATGACGCCGTCTGGGTATACGCACGAGCATTGGCTGATGTCCTTCGTACGGGCGAAGGTCCCCGAGACGGCAGAGCGATAGCCATGAGAATGCGTAATACAACATATCACAGTGTTATGGGGTATGTACTGGAACATTATTTTATTCCCAGCTGTGTCTTGCGTTATTTAGATTTTTTAAGTATAGCTATTAAATGACCTCGAACTGAAAATATTTATAGAAGTTGGAACCTTATTCAATTTGACGAAATGTTATAATATATGTATATTAAATCAAAAAGAACTTTGAATTATTAACTACTACATCAAATTGAGGCAAGTAATACGAGTACGAGTATTACAAAAGCTTGAGACAAAAGTAACTTTTCGTTTCTATAGAAATTTAGTAAGCGTAATTTACATAATGGAAAATTGAAATACCTTTTACATGTCGCTATCGTAAACACAATACAGCGTGGGAGCTGACAGCCGTAATCGACAAGGGTTCGCGTATAAAAAGTACATTAACTATAGTCAAAGAAATTAGGTATTTACAACAAAAATACTAATAGGCTATATAGTTAACAATTTTTTTATTCATATTTTTTCTTCTTAATAACCAAGCCTAAATTTAGCTATTAAAGATTTCAAACATATTTAAAGAACGACGTTGTTTGCATCATGCGTAGGGAAAGCACTACTGAGGCCCACATATTGCTCATAAACTTGACACAGCATGCTCGTTATATAACACGCACCTACTTCGCACATACCTTAACATGCTTGTAGCGTACTTACTCAAACCGCTATACTGTTCCACTAGCAGACTAGACTGTCATAAATTTAGTCAAAATTCCACACTGACACCTTTATTTGTATAATGGAAATGTATAGATGAATGCTTAAATATAGCTTATGGTATTGTCTTGAATGACTCACAAAAGTTGATGTAATATTATTTATATCAGTTGTAAATTTGTTCCAAGCAGTAATCTTACAGATCTCGTAATCAAATACCTTTTTTGTTAATATATATTTATTATATAAAACTGCTATTTCATATTTATTACAAACCGATTCCACCCTATGGTATTTATGATGCTGTAAATATAATTAAAGTGACACAAAAAGGATTTTCAATCAAAGGTAACACGTAGCTAACACATACTCATATATTAGCATGAAAATGGTAATGACCTGTTTTACGTTTTGAGATTAATTCAACGGAAACATTAATTACAGTTCTGGCAGTAAACACTAGATACATATCGCAAGCGGTTAGCTAAAACACGACAGTACATTAAAATGTGTTTACGTTTGCAATGTAAGCGTCTTCTAATTATTATAATTTACATTTTGAGTCATATACCTAACATTAATCGTGGTATAAAATATAAATATACATATTAAATGTTTTAATCGTATGTAATTATTATAAATTATAATATATAATAAGTATTAATTTTATTACTTTTTGTCTAAACATTACCGGTTAGGAATACAGCTGTGGCATTAATTCAATTGATACTTAGTACTTGCGCTAAAGCTACGTGTTTAACATATTATTAATATAAATTTAACCTCGTTCTAAACTAAATATATTTTGTGATTAAAATGAATTGAAAATCACATTTACCCAGTACACAAGTAACTGTTATATATCACAATGATATTCAATATGTGACTTAAAAACATAGACATCACTTATAAGTAGTTCATAACAACAACTCTTGATTATCATATTACACTAAATGCTTTTGTATCAATTGAGTACTCTACGTATCACAGATATACAAAGGTCATGTTAAAAGTCAGAGAACCTTTTGGTGAATCATAATATCTTCTCTTCTCCTAAATCTTCGCAAATAAATTCCAAGTCCAAATATTGCTCTATAAGTTAGCATGAAATAATGTCAATAAACATATCAACATCGCATTAATAAGAAAAGTCTTTACAGAAAAAATATGGCATAATAAGAATTTCAAACTGAAGAATAAATAATCTAAATTTCAAAGAGAACATAATGATTGTTATGTTGTTTGGTCAACATTCGAAATAACCGACGTGTAACGGGTCATTGTAAAGATAATGATACAATAAAAAAATAAATAGTTTGCCGCTGTATTTCGCATATGTGTTGTTACTTCGTTCCACTTTCCGCCCAATGCTGAAAACTTTGTATATTGAGTGGTGAAATTCGAGTGGAAATCGCACCCAGAACCGTCGCGCTTACATTCAAGCACTGTGCCGCTGCGACATGACGGCCACTTCTTGTATATAATAGTATATAGATATAAAATACACAATCAAAAAATATCAAATTATTGTTTCATTTAAGTTTTAAGTGTTAGTGAAGCGACAGATTTAAGATTTGATATATTACATTAGGTATTGGGTTCACATGGATGAAAATGGAGACGCTGAAGGAAATTATACACTCTTATCAATGGACCCAACGCGCTCCCCGGGACTGTACCCTCTCGCTGTTCTACATAAAATTGCTCCGGTAACGTAATTTACTTTTTTATATTTTTCATAGAATGCAATGCCGATAACAAAAGGCAAATCGATTCGAAAGACCATCATCTGAATGGCTCACGTCCTATTGCGCAAACGGAAATAATGTCGGACCTTATGGATCTCTAAAGATGTCGCATCTGATATAATATTACTTGAGTTTCATAATTTATTATTTTTTGTTAAACATATTTATCCATAAACTTATTCCTTTTATGTACGAATTTACGGTGCTTTATAATCTTATGCTTGTATGTAGAAAATATTATTTAAACATCTGAACATCATTTGCATAACTAAATATATACTTAGATATGTATTTTTATGTCAACATTATTAATAGCATTTATTCTAATATATTGATACTTTTGGTATCATACTTCATAGTATGATTTATACATATACCTATAACAAATTAAATATGTTATCATTGCAATAATTTAAATTAAAAAAAAAGTAAGTAACGGTGCATTTAAAAAAAATAGCAACACTTTTGCTTTATTGCAAATTAACGTGATGGCTTCGGGCTTAGGGTTCGTTCTCTCTAGCTACCTCGCTAGGGATAAAGCGGAGAACTAAAAATAAATCATTTACTCCCACTCACACAAATTTTCTAGGCCCTATCTACCCAGGAAATTTTGGAGATGTGTGTAAGTAAAAACTGAAAGAATATGACTGATACAGTCGTAAAACGGTGTAAGTCCTTCTTGAATAATAGCTCATTACTTTTTTACTTCACTGTGTTGTGTCTTGATTTTTTTCTTTTGACGATCTTTTTTTATGATGACAAAATACAAAATTTATTAAGTTTAATAAAATTAAGACCTAAATTCTGCTGGTCCTCTACAAGTACTTGATCCTCTTAATCTTTGCGCAGGAATTACGACTTCTACGAGAGATCAAATGGCCCGGAGGCCGCGCACCACTCTCCGAGCCTCCGTGCGGATTTCGCGGAGAGAAATGTGTCAGTAAGTAAAATATAATGTTTTTTATATAAATAATGCATACTAAATAATATTATAATCAAAGTAGTATATATTTTAAATAGTATTTTTTACGGTTAAAAAAACCGAAATATCTTTATATTTTCAAAAAAAAAAACTTAACAGAAAAATAAGAGTCAATGATACATTAGCGTAGTGGGTGAGAAAAAAATTACGCTCGAATAACATTAAGTACAAGGTTCAGGGGTGAAGTCATTCTTAAATAGGGTTGTCAGGGTCCCGATATTTAAATTATTCCACAAGTATTTATATTGAATCTGTCTAAACTTTAAAATGCTAATAGCTGTTTCCTTAATCTTAATAATATTTATTTATTTACGTAAATGTAAAATAATAAAATTAATTTACAACCCTGCTCGGAAAAACGTATAAAGTGTTAGTAGCGGCGAGCCATTGGTCACACGCGACTCCCGCTGCGACCCCCCACGCTATACCTCTTATGATTAAGCACGAATTGTACTTTAGCTTTTTAGGGAATTTAGCTTAATATACTTAACATAATTTTCGTTGCTAGGGCCATAAAGCTTTCAATGTATACAAGAAAATGGTTCATTTTTTAATCCTTTTACAAAATCTTTTGGTGTTATACTTCTAAGCACATTCATTAATGTATTTGTTTTTATACATGTTGATACCATACCTAATTTCGCATAATGTTAAATATATTCGTGTATATTAAATATATTAATTACACAATAAAAAATTTGAAAACGATTTCTGTACACATAATGTTTCGTACTGAGAAATCTTAACGTCCTCCAAATTGTTTATTAGGGCGCAATACATAAATAAACACGATGCACAAGAAATTATAAACATACTAGAAATCCCTCATCACACTGCTATGAACTATCGTTTGATAAACCAACATAAAATAAACCTTTTGATATAGTGGCCATCGCAAATATGCATCAGATTAAGAACCTAGGCAACTTCAAGAGTCTTTAGTATAAGCTTTTATCTCAAATCTCTGTAATCATGGCCAACGGGTGGGTATTAAGTGTATTACAAAGTTTTAACTCTAGTCTCTAGTCACACGATCCGATGTATATTACTCACGAAGCTTGTGTGTGATGCTCAGCTTCTTAACATTTAAAAAACATAAGATTATAAAACTTTCTTTAAATTTATATATTTTTTAAATATTAAAATATTTTGTAGATTCTGGCATTGTAAAAGAAGCAAAATTATATACCCGCTTTGCTACTCGGAATTGTTGGACCAATTGTATTGTTAAGATAACCTACGCTTTGTCGAATTGGAAACCATACCGGAGCATGCATATAAGTAGAATTACGCATAATTGTTACGAGGATTGGACTGATATAGTGAATTTGGAAACGGTTTTGTCGATGAAGGGCAGCACATGCGTTTTGGCCTTCCATTGCCCCAAAATGGTCCATAAAGGCCTCGTTCACGATCAGTTCCTTTCTAAGAAACCATTTACCATAATTAATACTTTTGAGATCGTCCGCCGCCTCAGTAGTTGTAGTTGCTACCAAATTATTATGGGGGATAAAAATTTTGATTGCTATTTCCGCCACCAGTAACACCGTTGATTAATTGTATATTTGGTGCCTTGCATCCCAGATGTTAGAAGGGTCTTTGGAGTCATGATTATAAAATATTTTCACGAAATTTAATTGATGGAAGAATTCCTGGCTGTCAATACTACTTATCTTTTGCAGAAAAATGATGATGAAATGATTTCAATGGTTCAATATTAGTCAATTCAATTCAGTTTAGTTTTAATGATTTATTGTTTTTATTGTTTTTATTTTAACTAACGCAATAACTCCGGCTTAAAGTGTTCTAAGAAATATATACAGATATATATTTAAAATGATTAAACGTTTAAAATGGCACAACCTTTTGTGTTTTAGATATTTACTAGGTATCTATTTATTAGCACATTATTGTACAATTTTACATCATAAATTAATCATGTATCATTTTTAAAGCGGTTATCTATAAAATAACTAACTGGAGCGTATCTAATGTCGGTTAGAAGTTTGTTTTAACAAAATATTTAAGCTATTTAATTAAGTTAAAATTTTTTTTTTTATTTACAATAAAGCTAACTTTATAAATATTCTCTTGTCTACTACTATATTTCATGTTAATAAAGTAATTTATTTATGAAACAAAAGGAATAAATAATAATAACTTAATACCGAATAACTAAGCAAACCATTAGTCAATTTTTAATTAACTGTCGCGCTACTTTATTATGCTGTACACGAAGTAAGACTGACACGTTGATGTAGTCAGCGGGCCTAGCTTCGACTTTTCAAACTACTATAAATTTAAGAAAGAGAACTATTGTAAATATCCACCAAATAAATGACTGTGAATAACCATATATTTTAAAGTATGCACTTCCAAAGACAGAAAGAAAACGCTCAGGGATTTTAATAAGCCTTTCAATTTATGAATTAGATTCAGACGGGATCTTCAATGAAATAATAAAATGGATTCTGAGCTTGTAGTCATTTAATGGAAATAGAAAGAATTCGCCTGAAGAATGCGGCTATCATTTTGATAGATTTGTGTAAAATTTTTTTGATAGAAAGTCCATATAATATAAACAAAAATAAATAAATATTCTTTGATTATTTATTTTGAAAAATAATTAATGTAATTGTCTTGTTGTCATTATCAAAAAGTTGTGTTTTTTATGTATTTAATACATGACCTGAGAAGTAACATCACTTTTATTTATACTTTGCTTATTGCATCAATTATGGTAAATGATGTCTCAGAGAGGATATGATTATGGACCAGGCCTTAATTAACCATTTCACAGCGATCGTAATGGTGGCCATATTATCGAAGGCCACTTGCGCTCATCGGGGATAGATTGAACTTCTTCCTAATTCACTATATCAGTCCAATCCTCGTAACGACCGTCACTTAAGAGCTAGCAAGATCATATAAATTCCCATTGGACGTGACTTACGCGCTCTCCAACGTTTATGATGGATTCTACTTAGCCCAACTCATGCCTTGCTCCCCGAGAAGATCGAGATACACTGGTGCCTGAATTCAAACAGACTCCCCAACACCCTGTACCTGGTACAAACAGAAGGACAGACCTAACCAGGACAGGATATGGAAGTCGAAGAATCTCGCTCACCCTGCCCATTAACTAGTGTCAGGGACTAACAAACGAATCTGTAGCGATCATCCAAACAAAGATCGTCAAGAGCGGCATCCACGACGGCATATCACACGCTTTCGTCACAATATCAAGACTCATCAAAGAGTGTATACTACCCTGACGCCGTAGATGACGCAATCGGCAAGTTCATTCGCCGGGAAAATAAAGAAACTGATATAGTAGAACATAACATCAAGACGGCTATTTCTTATGGAGACAAGGACGTGATCAAGTCACTAACAAGGTACCTGGAAGTATAACATATAAAGACAATATTGACGACGACCTTCCTCCAACCAGAAATCTAACGGGACCTAAAGAAAAACCAGATATGACTGTTTTATTTTATACATTTGCAAACCAACTACAAAAAAAACCCATGTCATCCATGCCAGCCAGCTTTATTCATAATTACCAAAAAAAAACAGACCAAAAAAGGCACAGACGAAAAAGTATATGCTGTTGGAAAATATAGGGAAAGAGGAAAAAAACACTATTACTTAAAATTAAAAATAATATTTTTTTCTTTTTTTCATTTTGGTTGTTGGTGTAGTGTATGTTATTGTTATCATGCACTTACAGCGATCACAAGGTTAATACAAATAATTGATGTCTAGTACGCCATACGTAGGGTAGGTAGAGACTGATATACTATACTATTAATAGCTATACACATAACTCTATTTTTGTCGCGCAGTCGAGTAAACATTTTATAAATATATAATTATAGTTATAATTTAAATATCATAAACGTTTTACAAAATGATATCTTTAGTTTGTTATTAAATCGTAGGTCACGTGGGTGCTTGGGCTCTTGGTGCTTCAGGTGGAACTCTAGCACTGCTAGCATTGGCTGCCCTTGCGCTGTATCGGGGCTGGCGCTACGAACAAGAACTAGACTCTTTGCTTTGGAAAATAGATTTCAGAGACCTACATTTACCCGATGAGGACCAGCGTACCAACAAACTGAGTAGGTAAACGCATCTTATATATGTTGTTTGCATGAATGTCTTGTTACTCAAGTGGCTTTTTTTACATTTCTTAATTTAATGTGAACTACATCCAACACGTTATTACAAATTAGGTAAGTTTTTTAATTAATATTCTGGGTCATCCTTGAGCATTTTAAATTTATTATTTTCCTTAGCATTTATTTTGTAAATGTATTTTCCTTGGTTGATGTATAAGTTATAGGAACATCATACGCTTAACATATATTTACATACTAGTTGCCGCAACTTTGTCTAAGTAGTAAAGAAAATTGAAGTTTACGCTACTTCAGTAAAACGGTTATTTTGCAGCAGTTTTGTCGTACAAAATACTTGTCTATTTATGAACTGATTAAAATAAAGCAAACTCCAAATATTAAGTGAAGCTTATAATAATACAATGGTGTAAACTGCATTTGAACTGGTTAAGTCGTTCCTGAGATAAACGTTAAAACCAATGTTTTAGGTTCTAATATACTAATATATATATAAATGCCCCCAAAACATTTTTTTATTTATCTCCCATGTATAGACTATCAGTTACATATTTATAATATGTATAGATAAGGATATAGTAGATACTACTACTTAAACATAAACAACAAATATAAAGAGGTTATCTCACTTCAGCTGCTATTATGTTAGACAAAATAGAAGAATAACATATTTTT
Organism: Dione juno; assembly: GCA_037127375.1. NCBI lineage: Eukaryota > Metazoa > Arthropoda > Insecta > Lepidoptera > Nymphalidae > Dione > Dione juno. The sequence goes on along the minus strand of JAXRJS010000041.1, from coordinate 7,706,016 downwards.
TTCTGTTTACAAAAGTAAACAAACATTACACAGGCAAGTTGGTCAGAGCTAATTTTTTTCAGCAAGATAGCAGCGCGGGTGTAAACACGAACTCTAATAGTGTTGGGAACGAAAAGGGCAGTACAGGAGGCGCACGATCCAGCCAAGTGTCTCTCAGTTCTAACCCCGACTTGGACTTCAGATACTCTGCTATATTTACTGAAGTCGCGTTCTATCGTGGACGCCTTCTCGCCGTGAAACGAGTCCGCAGAAGCCAGATTGACATCAATAGAGAAATAAAAAAGGAACTTAAAATTGTGAGTATGTCGTATGATTAACACAAACATCTCAATATTATTTATACTAAAATTATATAGCAATATAATCCCGCGGAAATATAATCTCGTTTTATTTAATATTTTCTTTTTATAAGCGCAGAAACTTTCATCTAATTATATTTTTTATTAAAACTTTAAAATAATATCATATATATATGTAAGTGCATTAAATACAACTATTTTACAGTTAAATATAGTCATGCTACGTACGTAGAATTCGGGTGACTAATAGTCACAAAGGACATATGGAAATTCACCTGTGTCCACGGCCTTCTGTAAAATTAGTCGATGTGATTGGTTCTATGTAATTTTCTACAATTAGGTTCTGTTCTAAGCAAATTTTTAGAAGATAAATAATTTACCTTTTAACCTTAATATATTTTTACAATCGAATTAAGAAAATTGAATTAAAATAACTATATTTTATAAGTAGTATTAAAATCTATATTCGATTAACGCGACAATGACAAATGTAAAAAGCTACCAAGGAAGTAATATAGTGGATATATACGTATTCGTAATAAAAGGGTATATAAAGGGCAAATCCTGCGTATTACGCCTAAGCCTCGCAATGTCGAATCTCTTGGTAAAGGAACTGAAAGTAACGATGCCTATTAAAGCTCTATCACTCGCAAAACATGAAATTTCCTCTCACAATAGCTCCAGTACGACTGAGTAAATGGAGATAAATCATTCTCATTCATAAAGCCTTCACTAACGCCCCAGGTAACAACAAACGGTTTATCACAGTAAAGCTTGAGCATTTAATATAGAGTTGGACAAATTCGATTCAACATTAAAGTGACTTAAATGTATAAATTTATTTATTTCGTGTTCGTTATATTTATTACTTAGTAACATACCACACTCAAGGCTGTGTACTCAGCGATGTACATACATTTGTTGTTTAGATCAACAGATGACCTTTTTACACTATTTCATAACAAGCCCTGCGGCTTATATCGCCGTAACGTATAGATAAACGACTTTGTCATTTGTATATTTATTCATCTTATATCACCTTATCATCTGGCTACATGTTATATTGACGGTTCGTAGTCACAAAAAAATAATACATGTTTGATGCAAGATCACAATCATGTACAATTTACATATTAAAAATATTTTGTAACTTAAAATTATTTATTCCTATGCTTATTATTTTGTGTTTCACACAACATATGAGCAATAAGTATAGATTGCTTGCTTACGAGTAATCATTGATAAAATTCAACATAGTCGAGTATGATTGTGGTAGATGCCATAGTAATAAGATAACTCGGGGGGATATTAGTACATTAGTCTGACGAAGCTAATTAAATCGTCCGAGTAGGAAGGCGAAGTGATGTATCTCATTAATTTATTACGTTATTTTTCTAAGCTCTTGAACAAAATGAGACCTTCATAGAAAAAATCAGTCAAGTGTTAAGTAATAAACAGTATTATCATTCATAGGGTTTTAATTTGTTATAATGATACTTAATGTAAATAGAATGAACAAGATGTGGTTGGTAGTTGCTAGTTTTATAATATTATGTTATGTCAATCTCAAATAAAAATGTAAATACATCATGTCAAGAAGTATTGGTAAAAAATATCATAAAATACAAACTAAAGTATTTGAACGAATACTTTCTAATTGGAAGCTGTAACGAGGAACAGCGACTAAAGTTATCGACAAGTACCAAGTACTCGTAGATTTAACATCGGAACAGCTGCGTACGTGATTTATCACATCCTTTATCTGAAAATTCAGTGTTGCTACCTCTATAAAAACGTACAAAACAATAGCCTCCACTCCTATTGGCTTTTCTTGCAATATTGTTATCCAAACAATAGGGATTCACCTTGAGTTCGATTCACCTTACATTGGTAATAATTCATTAAAGACAGTCATGCAATGAATTCAATTTGATTAAAACTATAAATCATCTTGTACCTTCAGTTAGAACGCAAATTAAATAAAGAAGCCTTGCAACAGTACCATAATTTTTTTCGGTGATAAAGAATAAAATCATGGCATATGAATAAATTTAGAAAATAATGTGAACATAAAGCTGTCTAAATTAATATTAGTTCACAATAAGCTTATATAGTAACTTGGCTACCGCTGATTCATAGTATCTACTATATTTGTAAATAAAAACCTTCAGTTATTTGATGCTTTGTTTTATTTTCTTAATAGTTGTTTGGATTATTGTTGTAACAGGTCCCTTCAAAAAAATTATGCACGTGTCCCGACTCCGCCCATGTGACACTAAAATTATAACTTTGAATAATAAGCAATAGTGTTCATGTGAATAATTATATAAATGAATCGCACGTTATATTTTTGGAAAACCGATATTTAGAACAGACATTTTGGTCAGACAACTATATAGTGTAGTATTCGTATCCAGATTCCATTTGTAAAAATCACGAAAGCGAAAAGGCTTATTTAATTAGTCCAAACTGGGCTTTATATAACAACCACATTCAAGGTTTTAATATTGATTTAGCCAAGTTCTAATAAAATAATTTATACATATTAAAACATAGACTCTGACTATACCCATATATTTGTTGTGTGTGAGTATAAATCTAAAGCTTACATTGACATTTTTCAGAGCGTTAAAAAGTCATTTTTCAATACTATCGGATTACGTCCCACGTAGTAGCTTTATAATGGAGAAACGCAATTCACGAGGTATATATAATATTATGTTGTCACAGATGCGCGACTTACAACATGACAACGTGAATGGATTTGTGGGCGCGTGCATTGAACCACCTAATGTGTGCGCTCTTTCAGAATATTGTACTAGAGGTAGTCTTAAGGTAATTATAATAATATTAACTTAACACCCACGCATCCTTAGTATTTAATTCCTTTCCTAAGCATAAATTATTTGTTTAAGCTGTTTAATTTGATAATTGATAAATAATGTAATAATGTTCAATGCTTTTGCAGGATATATTAGAAAATGAAGACATTAAACTAGATAACATGTTTATCGCCTCTCTTGTTGGAGACATTATTAGGGTGAGTTTATCATTAATAATAATAACATATGTATTTCTAACTACATGCTGCTACTGTAATCTGGTCTTTGCTTAAAACGTTTTAACTAATAAGAGATCTGCTCTACCTAATCTAGGAATGTATACACAATGTAATGCCAATTGGCATATGTTTTGCATAAATTATGATGCTTATTAAAATTTGTAGATTGCCACACGTGCTTTGAATATATATACATTTTAAACAAATCAACTATTGTAATCATGATATCTAAAAACATGTTCTGTCACAAATGTAAGTATTTATGATATGAGTAAGTTGTTTAGCATACATGTATATGTATGTGTCATACATGTATATGTCCTATAAATGCCTAAGTAACTCAAACTATCCTTAAGCTTAAAGTGTACTTGACCTATTTAAATTTACATTGAAGAAAATCAATGTTATCGAAAGCATTGCAGATCTAGAAAACATTTATATATGATTAAATTGGTTGAAATTAGATATTTATTTTATTGCTATACAGGAAGAAAACTTAACGTTAGGTCGTAAACCAGAAATATCCTAATATAGGATGATGAAACGCAAGGAACGTCAAATGGCATTAAACGTTTATGTGTGCTTGAACTATGTATAAGCAAATTTGTATTATATAGTATTTTTCACTTTTTTCACAATTAAATGCAGACATTCTCTCAAATCCTACATCCAATATGGCCAAATTGTTATATAGTATAGTTAAGCTTAATATAAGTAAGCGTAAATAGTATGCAAGTGTATAACTAATATATTTTTAAGTTTATTTGTAACTACTAACCAGCAACATAGTCACCCAGTGACTCAGCTCTTAAAATGAGAATAAAAAAAATGCAGCCATACGAACGTACGAGCAGATTTGTTACTCGTACCAATATTGATTACATACTAAACAAATTTTAATATTTATACTAGGGCATGATTTTCATCCACGAGTCTCCTTTACAATACCACGGTGCCCTTCGACCTTCCAACTGTTTAGTTGATGCACGGTGGGTGGTAAAGCTAGCTGATTTCGGCTTACGAGAGTTCCGTAGGGGTGAAGTTCCTCCATCCGATCCTACTGCGCTGCGATCTCATATAGATAGTGAGTATTCTAACTGATTAAGGAATGGTCATATAGAATGGTGTATAGTGTTAAATAAGTACATATACCTGTATTTTGTTTAATGACTGTGGGATGCCATCTCCCATGAAATAAAATCTTACACTAATATTTTATATTTTGGTGTATATTTTTTAAAAAAATGTATTTTTTTATAACGAATAGTATTGAAATGAAACATTTATACGGACATAAATGAATTAACAATTAAATGTTGCTAATACCTAGTTACCAATGTTTGCCGCAAAACTGTGAATCACCTCCAAATTACAATATTGAATTTAAACTTAAACTGTGCTAAAAATAATTTTAGATTTAACGATAAGGTATAAAAGTATCAAAATCATGGCAAGTTTTATTAAAAGCTTTTCAATGTAGTAAAATTCAAGTAGGTATGTATGTCTAAAATGGACACGGATACATAAACCTATTTTCTATTTTCAATAAACTATTAAGGAGATGTTTTTAAACCTCTCAAAATATTGGTTAATAATGTTAGAAACATTTTATAAACATAGCAGCTACTCTATTTGTGTTAGTATTGAACCGATTTTAAAGCTACTAAATGAAACCAATTCAAACACTTATATATCCTCGGTAGCAACCTAATAGTCCCTGCATTGAGTGTAAGTTTGTCATACATATTTACAGTTTTTATGGATGTTAGTTTGTTTGTTCGTTGTCGTAGATATAAATATGTTAAGTCATAATATTATTGTATATCATCTCGGAATCTCTGAATTATCTCTGTTATTATAAGGTTAGGTTATAAAAACTAAAAAGTTATTGCTAATGAATATTCTCTAACATAACTATTAGACTTAATTTCCTAAGATTTGACTCCGAACTACATTAAATTGATAAGGTGATCATGAAAAATATTAATTACACTATAATTACTAGGTATGCAGGTACATGATTATAAATAAAATACAAATTATGTTAAAAAAATGTGAATTCTTTTAGTTGTATTAAGTTTAAAACATTTATTAATTCGTTCAGGCTTAGTGTACCTATCCCCGGAGCAGCTGCGCGCGGCGGGCTGGGGCAAGGACGGCTTCCCCGCGTCGTCGGCGCGCGCGGGCTCGGCGGCGGGCGACGTGTACGCGTTCGCGCTGCTGCTGTACGAGCTGCACACGCGGCGCGGGCCCTTCGGGGCCGACGCGCCGCCGCTGCCCACGCTGCTGCGCCGCCTCGCGCACCCGCACCCCGCGCCCTACAGGTAGGTATGTGTCACACGCACACGTGCACACGCTTTGTTGTTGGACAAGTTTTGTTACAGCGTCTGATTAAAACACGAGATGGAATAGAATCGAACATCGGTTCGGCTCCATTATTATGAGTTAAAATGTTATTTATAGGGTTCTGTACCTAAAAATAATAAATGGAAAATTTACAATATAAATAAAGGGAAAAGTCCGACATACCATAATTTATAAATATGTATATCACAGAAAAAATCATTGCAAACTTCAGCAAATTTCAGTTTGTCAACATTTGCATATTTTACTTACAATTGCTTACCTTTCATCATGAAATTGTGTATAAGTCTGACTAGCACTTGACCAATAACTAACTTAAGCACTATCCCTAGCGAGATGACTGGAAAGAACAGAGAGTACGAGTTATCAAAATTTTACTTGCCCTCTCTCTCGCATTCACATTCATAAAGGGAGTGACCCTTTGTTTTTACCAATAATGGTTATTTCAAATTAAATTAATAAATCACCAAGTAGAGCAGTCGATTTATCGAGAGAGAGTCGATTTATTATGAGTATTAGGTACGTTATTTTCAGGGTTCTATACCTCAAAAAGAAAAACGGATCTCTTATAGGATCGCTTTGTTATCCGTTTGTTTGTTTGTCCGTCTAGCACGACCATTTTTGTCAATATCCAAATCCATAGTACCTTGGAAATGGACTTGGATCTTGAGGAAAATGAAACTTCTAAATCAATACCATCAAAAGGTATGAAGTCTATACTTCATTTTTGCCGCAATTTGTATAAAAATCACCGTGTAATCAAAATTCAAAACCTGTAAGATTTTTCCCGTCGATCTAAAACTTTTAAAACTTCTTTTTGGAAAGGAGTCTTTTATTGATCGATCTATCGTATATCTTATCCTAATCTCTTTCCTCATCAATTTACGGTGGCAGTCGCTTACTTTTAAATTAGCATTAACTTATTTACATTTCGGATCTATATATTTCATATCATGAACATGATGTTTTTAGAATATTTTGAGTTTTTTTAGTTTTGTTTTGTGTGTTATTTTTTTTATATAATTGGCCTACTGTTAAGGCCACCGCTGGAAGCTTTGGCGGGGCGCTTTGACTGCGTGCGCGAGTGCTGCGCGGAGTGCTGGGCGGAGGACAGCGCCGCGCGCCCCGACTTCAAGGCCGTACGCGCGAGACTACGACCGCTTCGGAAGGGCATGTAGGTTGACACTAAAGGAAAATTCTCCTTAATGTTCGGGTCATAACATAAGTAGGCAAATAATTTGTAGAAAATTTATTTCTTTCAGGAAACCAAATATATTTGACAATATGATAGCGATGATGGAGAAATATGCGAATAATTTAGAGGCTCTCGTTGATGAAAGGACAGACCAGCTACAAGAGGAGAAAAAGAAAACCGGTAAGTTAACAATATTGTCTGAAAAACTATAATGAATGCACTTATTTATAATTATATGTAACAAGCTAGATTTACTAGTCACTCTTGACTCTTGATTCTTGACACATGGGTTCCATGTTGTCAAATAGGTAACCTAACAATGTGCTACCATATTTTGTGTCATACTTAAAATGATAATTATTTAATGTGTTTAAAACATGTAAGACAATCATGGCGTAGTGGAACAGCGCTTGACTGTAAGTGTCGATTTGAGCCCCACACGGAGAAATCATTTTTATTACCCGCTTTGGCAAAACAAAAGCATGGCGTTAAATTCTACCAATCAACAAGCGATGCCTCGAATTCGGTAGGAAAAGGAGTACGGAGTGTCATTCTAGGTTTCCTTTCTATATAGCAATATGCATGATGATAAAAAATATTCAAATGCCCCAAAATTTTTAAGTTACCGTGTAGGTAATTTTTATGTAAATGTTTTAATTCATTTGTATCATTTTAAAATTACATTATGTATAAAACATTAATACATTTAAATTCAAAACCGGCACACGTTCCCTACATTTGGTGCTGAATATATTCTTAACTTTAAGTTTCAGTCACGATCGCACCACTAGATTTGAATATTTGCCCTTGCGTGCGTGCTCCACTAACCATGTGTGAATAATTTTATTAGGAACATTACGTTGATCCAACTGTTGAATGGATATGAGAAAGGATAAAAAAATGTAATTAGGTACATTTTCCTGCTCGATTATGTGAAAATTCGAATAAAATGAATTTCTATGAAAAATAATAAAATATGTATAAATGAAAATGATCACTTTAAATCAAGATCAGAGAAAATCAAGATCAATATTTTATCTGGGTGGGTCCAGAATTCCAGAATAATAAGTAGCCTTCGTGTTGCTCCACAACGAAAAAATCTTCTTGTAAAAGTTCCATAAGCATCGGTTCATCTATTCCGGAGGTTAGCCCGGACAAACAGAAAGACCGACAGACAGACAAAAAGTTATTATATATATATATATAGTTATATTATATAATATAGTTATTAGATATTTATTTGTTATTTTAATTTAAAACGGTTATTTTGTAATATAATTACATAGACACTTTAATTTTATTTATAGACTAGCGAGCTACTCGCGGCTTTACCCGATAGTAAACTAAATCGTGCTTGTTCTGAAATTTTCTACTTACGAGTTGCGACATCATATTGCAATTCTTCGACTTTCTCGGATTAATATCTTTTAGAATCATCGTAAACACATTACACAATGTACATGTTTCTTGCATGAAAAATATATGTAGGCATATAAATTAAAATGATTATTTTATATGCAATAATTTTGTAATAAACATGCCATCTGTAAATAGACATTTTTCTAGTTTCTTACATTATATCGTAAAAAAAAACATAACATCCACTTCCTACAATTTAAATTAATAATCTAAATCATTCAAACACTATTTATTTTTTATATACACCGCCAATCTTTGGCTAGTCCTGACAAATGTACACTTGACTTTCCATTTTTAACATCGCCAATGTATAAAATAATTTTTATATTACAGTAAAAGAAATTATTTTAGCTATTTCTTTTAATTTATGGTCATATTAAATAGAGAGATCAGTAATGTATTCGACTAAATCTATTATATAATTTAGCTTCCCTTGCGAGTAATAGACGTAACTTGCGTTTAAAATGCGTCTAAATCTTTTTGTTTTTCCCACGGAAACCTCACTGACCGCTAGCTACTAACTTACCGCTAAGTAATTTGAGTTTATATTTTTATTCAAAAACTGCTGCCATAAGAAATTCATCAAATTCTGTCCAAGCTTAGCGTCATTCGCGAATAAATTAACAAACAGACAGACACAAATTATTCGGCTATGTATTTTTTTAGCTTCTACTAACGATATATGTCCGTTGGGACCTAATTAATATATTTTTTTATTTTTTTATGTACAAAATTAACTTTTCTATACATTTATTATGTATAGATGAAGTCAAGAATATCGTGTTTAAATCGTAAATGCTATAAGTAGGTATGACTTATACATTTTTTTTATTGTAACAGCGAGTGAAGCGAGTAGGGGCCAAAGCCTCCTATTTAAAAAAAAACTCATTTCTTTCGCAAAGTGCTAAAAATGTAGATAAACCTATATTGTAAAATCTAGACATTTTTACACTAATTAAGCATTAAAAGGTATTTATAATACATACATAGGAATATATTTGCACTGGCATTATGTTTTATTAATCTAAAAGTCCTAGAAAACAGCCAGTAATATGAATGTAAGATGTAGAATAGATTTCTAAATCTCACTTTTAAATTAAAAAATGTTAATTAATTATATTCATTTTAAATTCACTATAAGCTTCACGGTTTTTTCTGCATAGCAGACTATCCAAAGTAGTGTACATTTGTAGTCAACAAAAGAAAACAATTATATTTGGCAAAGTTATAAAACTATTTTAAAATTATTTGATTATTTTGTTGGTGTTCATAGCTCGGACATCAGTTTATGCTTAGTGAATTATATTATCAAGCTAATTAAGTCGAAATAAAGCTTTGCGAGCTTCCAGCTAGCCTAGCTATACACGTGCAGTTAAGAAAAGCGTATTAACAAGTGCAGTTGGTAAAATAATAATACATAATTTGACACAGAGGCGTTATTAGAGGAAATGCTACCGGCGCCGGTAGCGGAGCAGCTGAAGCGCGGCCGCCGCGTGCTTCCCGAGAGCTACGACTCCGTGACGATCTACTTCAGCGACATCGTGGGTTTCACCGCCATGTCCGCCGAGAGCACGCCGCTGCAGGTCTTTATTGTATTTGTCATGGTTTTCAACTCTGGATTTTTATCCTTAATATTTACTAACGAGAATAGGTGAACCTGCAACAGAAAAATTATATAATTTCCATTGCAGGTAGTGGATTTTCTCAACGACTTGTACACGTGCTTCGACTCTATTTTAGAAAATTATGATGTCTACAAAGTAGAGACGATAGGAGACGCCTACATGGTTGTGAGTACTTTACATTTTTAAGCTTATAAAAAAAGATATAGTTATACAAATCATATATATTAAGTATCGAGCGTGTCTAACATTAAGTAAAATGAAAATGAAATAAAGAAATAAATCATGGCAGGTGTCGGGTTTGCCGCTCCGCAACGGCATCGAGCACGCGGGCGAGGTGGCATCCATGGCGCTGGCGCTGCTAGCCGCCTCGCGCGCCTTCCGCGTGCGGCACCGCCCCGAGCACCGCCTGCTGCTGCGCGTCGGGATACATTCCGGTGCTCCCTTGTTGTTATTGCTCTGCTTCGCGGGCCTGGCTTTTGATATTACTTAAAACTAGAACTTCTTCTTCTAGAAGAAGTTCTAATTTATCAGACATATAATCTATCCCTAAGAGTCCAGTTATTCTTTCACTTAATAAAACATTATCGTAATCATGCGCTTCTCTTTTTCCCTTTTATCTCGTGGCAGGGTAGGCAAAGTAGGCAGGGTACCGGGAAAGGGGAATCTAGTTTAAGGACACCCCCTGCTCCATTTCCCGCCTGAATTCCAGACTGCTAATCTCGCAGTCGCACGCATTATAGCATATTTATCTATTGTTAAGGTTGAATTTACCTTCCTCAAAACGAGAAAGATAATTTCAGCCTTTCTGATTAATTTATCTTTTACTGGCACTCCATATCACTCACCTAATAGAGTATAAATATTTTAAATATTTCAAAACATTATAACCTAGTAAAAGTTTTTCTTAAATTATATTAATTTTGTACAGACGTATCGATACAGTATGATAGCATAAGTTACTTTCATAGGTCCAGTGTGTGCGGGAGTCGTCGGTTTAAAAATGCCCAGATACTGTCTATTTGGCGATACTGTTAACACCGCCAGTCGATTCGAATCTACAGGCGCACGTAAGTTTTAGTATTTAATGAAAATTATATTTCTATCCAACCTATGTATACTAGGTCCTTTAAAATGTAGCTTCCTAAAAGATGCATATAAGCATTAAAAGTAACAACTGTATTTCTTCTTGTATTTCATTTCATTTAGCTTCAAAAATATCATAAAGTAAAATAAAGTGTATTTATCGCTTCTCATGATATATAAAGCGGCTGGTTCAAATGAGACTAAATGAGTTTTATTTCACAACACATGAATATTTTTTTCCACGAAATTACATGCTTTTCTAACGTTTCACACATTTGTGTACCCAATAAAAGTATAAATAGCCGCATACTTCTTAGTTCCCCTTGGAATAATCCTTGACGGAAGTTAAAAATGCACGCATGAAAGAGAAAATTATAAGATTTAAGATTAAATACATAAATTAAATTGTAAATTCTATTTTATTTTTAAATAACGTGTTTTATCAGGTACGCAACCCACAATTAACAATAAAATTGTCCCTGCAGCCCTAAAGATCCACTGCAGCGGCGCTTGCAAGAGTCTGCTGGACCGGTTGGGCGGCTACGTGCTGGACGAGCGCGGCGTCGTGTCCATGAAGGGCAAGCGGGACCAGGTCACGTGGTGGCTGCGCGGCGAGAGCGCCCCGCGGCGCACGCGGCGCCCGCGCCTGCCCGAGCCGAGGAGCTCGCTCAAGGCGAACAACTGGAAGCAAGGCGGATTGCACAGGTGAGGCAGTGTCGGAAGGAGTTTTGCTATTCTTTGATGACTTACTTTAAACGGGCTACATTCGATGCGTTGCATGTATACCATATTGTATACCGGAATGGGGAAAAGAAATAAAATCTATAGTAATATTATCAATGGCAAAGTATGTTTGTTCGTTTGTCCTTCTTTCACGTCGCAACGGTGCAAAGTTATGGTGTGATTTTGTGATTGTAGTTAGTGTGTGCGTGGATGTAGTTAGGAGGCTTGGGAGTGACTTCTTACCACGTTTAAGCGTTACATTCCAATAAAAAAAAACCAAATTCATATATTTAAAAATTAATTTCTGACTGTCAATAGATGGCGAGATTAGACAAGATTTTTAAAACGCGGTATCATTGTTATCTTCCATCTACAATGCGATCAAAGCCACGGGTAACAGCTAGTTCCCAGATAAAAAACAATCCACAAACCTCAACCTTAGTAGTTTGTAACTAGAAATTCTGGGATGGGAATGGACCCGGCTATATGCTATTAACTTTAAATTATAGCAAAAGGTGTAGCTAAGGTAATGATGCTTGAGTGACAATCTTAATCATCAATTAGTAGTAACACGTTCATAAACCTTTTTGATCCAAGAGAGATCCAGAGCAGGTTCTGGGACTGATTACATAAGTGTAAATTTAACAGGCCCCTTTGAAATGCGCATTAACGCTTACTTTCCGAATTCTTTTGTACCTAACCGAATTTGAAATGACACAAACTACGTAGAATTTTATATGACTTAACATTAATTACATGTATTGAAAATTAGATGTATGTTAAATTGTTGCACATTTCTATTATTATTAAGTAAATATAATATAATTTAAAATCAAATATTTCAATACAATATTTCGTATATAATATTATTTTATGTTTTAGATGCTGCAGCTTAGAATCTCCAAAGAAACTACGATTCGCTTCTGGAAATCATCTCGAGTCTTACACAGACAACGTGTTGCATCATCGAAGCGACGAATATTTGATGGAAGTAAGTTATTATTACAATACAATACAATACTAGAATAGTGCTTTAATTTCCCAAATCTGTTGAAAGACAACATCACATTATTAAATTTTAAGCAGCTGTAACAAAATTAAAATATGCTTATTTCTGTAATGGATTTTCATTTGATAATGGATTATATGTACAGATGTGCCGACTAGACGATTGTAAAAAAGCCGACTAATCAGCCAAGCAGATCATTTGTATTGTGTCGATAATTAAAAAAATCTATGAGTGATGACTACAACAATAGAAACGGAAATGGTCTTGAACGTATTTGTATCGATAAAGACGAAAAACGGTTATTTATCCAAAGGCTAAGGCACAAATAATTGCTGACGTCGTCGATATGTTTTCTTTCCAAGTAATTTTAGAAAATGTTGTTAAAGGTAAAGTTGCTTTGTTTTTAATTTTAAAGTGTGTACGACTTATTAAAAACATTAAGAAGTAATCAAAATTTGTATTTAAGCAATACATTTTATAATTTTTAACAATATATTTTATTTGATGCGATATATAAAAAAGTATGCAGCCGGAGTCTCCGTTCTTGGCCGACTATTCGCCGAATACAATAATGGCCAGATAGTCAGCTTTATCGACTAGTCGGTACATCTTTAATAATATGTATTTTCTCAAGCTGCGTTGAAATTCAACGCAGTGAGGAAAAATGGCTTAGTGATCTAAGGGCTTGGACGACTTCTATGAGGCGCGGGTTCAAATCCCGCTGCATAAATTTTTTTGTGTTTCCTTTAAGTATTTTAGAATATGCTTTTTAATGATTTCGCTCATCAAATAATTTCTATAGGAGAGTGGTGAACGGAGTGAAGTAATAGTATACTTTGAAAGATGTGTAAGGATAAAAAAGTAACAAATTTTATAGGTGGTAGGAGAAGGTAGAACGGCTGCTACGAAACGACCAGAGCTGCTAGAAGCACCGAGTCTCCGACACGAGTATACTAGTGTCTCCTGTCCTATCATAGAACAGGCGGAGACCAGCTGCGAAATCCGCCTTATTGTCAATGGGCATGAGACACTGGACACCGACACCGCCGACACAGCAGACACTGCCGGTGTCCCACTGCTCGCCGACGCCTAGCCCACTAGTCACACTCCCGTATATTATATTGTCTGTTATCATACAGCCTAAACTATTTAAAAATGACTATGCAAAGATATCATTTTAATTATTTAAGGTTTTACTGTGTATTAATTATATGAGGCAATCACCACCTTCATAAATTACTTAGTAATTAATATATTAATTGTATTGTTATCTAATTTCAATAAAATCAACAATTATTTAAGATACGGTGTCAGAATTTAAACGATGATATAATTGTAGCATTATATATTTTCAATCAATATAGATGAATTTGATACACTTCAATATGGTTCTTAGCGAATGATTTCTGAAGTTATGTTTTAAGTGTTATTTATAATTGGTATATTAAAAATATAAGGCCCCAATATTTGTGTGTAGAATAACTAGACTTTAAAATTTACATAATATATTTAAGAAAAGATTTAAATAAGAGGAAGAATGTTATATACTATATATTTCCTATATTTATCATCACGCGAACACTTCGCCGTTGTAGCCATACTTAGCGTTAATGTGATCTATGTCAGTATTATTAAGAAACCATGTTCAATAGAAATTATTTAATAACATTAAACTCTTATTTCACAATTGACGGTAACATCGTTTTACTTACACATATTATTTACAACAGCATTTCATATACATATAGCGCAATATACATGTACGTAACATAAGGGGGCGGGGGGCGGTAGGAGGGAGTGCGGGCGGGGAGCTACACGGCGGACTCGCGATCGAGCAGCGGCGGCGGCGCGCGGCGCAGCGACGACGACGTGCTGCGCGCGCCTCCGCCGAAGATGCCCAGCAGCCACGAGCCGATGGCGAAGCGCGACATCTTGGCGCCGCCCTTCGAGTCCCCCACGTTCTCCAGCGAGTGACACTTCTTAAAGAACTCGATGTAATCCGAGTCCGGAACCTTGCGCTTGGGGCGCTCCAGCTTGTTGCACAGGCTGGCCTTGCGCAGCAGCGGGCTGTCCTCGTCGGCGCGCAGCGGCTCATCGGGCGGCGCCAGAGTCGGCGCCGTGCCGTTACACAGCGAGGAGGACACCGTGGCGATGGCCACGTCCACGTCCAGCGAGCGCGTGGTGAGGTGTCGGCGCAGGCGGCCGCACGCTGCCAGCACGTCGAGCGAGCGTGCCGGCCGCAGCACCGCGCCGCCCCCGCCCCCGCCACCCCCACACGTGCCACACGGCTCGCACATGCCGCCTGCGCACTGGACGCCACACACCACGCCCACGCCCACGCCCTCGAACGCCGTCGATGAGGCGATGGAGCTCAGTGCACGTCTGTAAATAGAAATCGCTCTTCACAACATGTACTGTTGAAACATTCTTCAAATATGAATGTACAAATATATTCGTGTCAATATCTTATGACATTAAAAAACACATGCGTTAGTTAAGCATTTGGGATTATGAAAAATGATATTTAGAAATAATACACAAAAATAAAACAAAGTCAAAATAAGCAATTAGTGCGAGGCGGGATGCGGACCTGTTGTACGCGGCGCCGCGGCGCGCCAGCGGGGAGGCGGGCGCGGGCAGCGACGCGCCGCTGTGCAGGCGCTGGCGGATGCGGCTCTCGCCCTTCAGCTCTGCGGGACAAACCCCTGTCATACACCACTTGTCTCAACTAACTTAATATACCGTTAAAAGCATAGTATATTTAATTCAGGTATTTATGGGTTGCTGAACTATAAAGCTATTATATCATGCTCATATCTAAACTGTTAAAATATCATTTAAGAAGTATAAATATACTCTTCTTATGCAGCCAAAATGCTCTCAAAAATGCCATCGCACACATTAAACTTAGTATTTTCAACTTAATATATACCTGTTATAGAAGGATGCCTGGAGTCGGTCAGGCGAGGACTTCTCCGCGGCCGACAGAACAGCGGTCGCTCCTCACCTTCCACAGTCCTCTTCTGTATAGCTTTTTCAGTAGCGCCAACGAGCCAATATGTTTGCAACTAAATAAATAAAAAATAATAATAATTTGTACTATAATTGACTTTATTTTTTATATAAAAGAAAAAGTCGTACTGATAATTGCTGTGTTATCGAAACTATGTAACTTAATTTACAAATCCTAATATTATCTAGTGAACGGATAAACATATCATCGTAGTGCAATTACAATAGGGAGAAAAACAAAAAATAGTAGAAGTTTATTAAATAAATTAAAAAAAAATCCACCTGTCCTTTCCCCTTGATGGGTATGGTGCCGCGCGGCTCCACAACGTACCCGCCCAGCTTGTCGAGCGCGGCCTTGCAGCTGGGCGAGATGTGTATGCGCAGCGGCTCGCCGTTGCTCTCCATACGCGACGCCGTGTTCACGGTGTCGCCGAACAGGCAGTAGCGCGGCATCGTGAGACCCACCACGCCTGCCACTACCGCGCCTGACAAACCGATCGGGGGAGTTATTATACACTACCTATGTGGCCATTTGGCTACAACATTGTGGAACGTCACGCCTCGCCTCTGCGTACCCTGATACGCGAGATATAATACGTCAAGTGGTAAATATTGAAGATTATATTATCTCCATCGAGGGAAACTGTATTGAATTTATAATACTATTGGAAATTTTTGTTTTTACTGTGTGAAAATTTTGTGACGAAGGCTCCGTTTAAAAGGTTGTATTCAAAATGATTAATTTATTTCATTTATGGCAGAAACTTGCATTGTAATATTCCTAGAAACTAAGTAAACTATTAAAAAAGTAAATCTATTGTCCATGTCAAAAAAATATAATTGTATTGTACAATGTCTATTAAAACATAATTGTTTGATAAATGATTTAACAATTAAATAATGGTATTGTATTAAATTTTCATAACATTAGTGTTCAGCGCGCGTAAACATATCGTCATGATTAGTTAGTAGTATCTAAACAACAGTTGACTTTATCCTTACCTGTATGTATTCCTATCCTTAATTTTAAAATTTCATTAGGCCTGTGAGATATTTTGTGAGTCTTAACAGCATTAAGCAGTTCCAACGCCATCGACGCAATTTCACCAACATGTCGATCGTTGTTTCTTATTGGTAGCCCAGACACCTGGAAAGTATCATAGTATTTAATTAATATTTGATAAGATATCAAATCAAGAAAAGAAGTGACAAGAAGCGAGAAAATTTTAAATGTAACAATTAAAATAAAATCGCCTAAATTAATAATAATAGATTTTTTGGTATTTATGTTTATTACATAGTAATAAACATAAAATAATCAATAATGTTACATAAATAATAGTATTTATGTAACATAATTAACTTGAAGTAAAAGGATCGGCCAAAAGGCTCTGAAACATATTCTCACAGTTCTTTAATGATATGCTCTGGCTTTATACATAAGTAACCCAATATAATGTTTATCCACAAAATCATATTAAAGAACACTTACCACCATGTACGCATCGCCGATAGTCTCCACCTTATAGACGTCGTAGCCCCGTATGATCCGGTCGAACACCGTATACAGGTCGTTCAGGAAGTTAACGACCTGCAGCGGCGTGCTCTCGGCGGACATGGCGGTGAAGCCCACGATGTCGCTGAAGTAGATCGTCACGGAGTCGAAGGACTCGGGTTCGACGCCCTCGCCCGTGGTGAGGCGCCGCGCTACAGATCTGAAACAATGTCGCAAATACTTACTTTTAATAAATGTACACTGTACTGTTTTCCTGAGGCAATGATGGCTACTATTGCTATAGAATAATATATAATTAGTTACAGCTTTCTATGTTTATTGTTTCTGGATGTTATTTATGTATAGTTTAATGTGAAGAATATAATTTATATGTACATTACAAAGAATATTTAGATTCACTTTATCAATAAATGTAACTCACTATATATTCGCTAAGGTAATCGTAAATCTAATCTATTAACAAAATAGCATGCGAAATACTACTGTTTGTAAAAAAATGAATATAAACATTTTTTATGAGCGGTATCTGTGAAAATTATTCTTAAAGTATTCAATTTTATTATTATAAATAACAAATATATATGAAATATTTTTTAAATAATAATATAAAATATAAAATTAAAGGAAACACATTATTAGTAAATCAAAATAAGAATTATCACAACACTATTAAGAAAAAATCATACACAGCGTAGATGATTACATAAAGAAAAAATATACAAATATATTAGAAGTAAAAATAACATGCTTCATCGAGTTAATGGTGTCTACAAAGGGTCTCGAATGTCTACAGAACGTCTACGGAATGTCTACAGAGTATCTACAGATAGTCTACAGGAAGGCACAAAGCCATCGTCTCCAACACCGATCTAATGCGCGTCACCACCACATGAACCCAAGCAAGCTCTACACTACGCCGGTTAGGAGTGCCAGGTCGCAGACCCCGGCGCCTACAATCACCAGTAGAGAGTTAATTACCTCAAGACATTTTCACGACATTTCTATAATGGATTCAACCCCCACATCTGGAAAAGAACACAAGTACAACAAAGTGAATACAAATACAACTTTCTTTTTTCCTTTCGTTACGAGTGCATGTACTACTGCTTTACATCGAGTCCACGTCGATGGTAATGGTGGCTTAGGTAATAGATTTGTATCTCTAAGAGGGTGCTACTAATAATTATGCTTTAAACTATCTGTCAGCGTCATTTTATACTTGCAATTTTTTTTTACTTATGTTGTTTTTAATATCTTTGATATTTATTATGCAGGACATTAACATCTTATAACAATAATATATAAATAATTTAAATGGCTAAATATCGTGTATGTCGCGGACAGTGTGTTATAATAATATAGAATTATGACCCTAATGTAAAAGAAATATTCATTTTACCAGTACATATTTTAAACAACTTTACTTACAAAGCTGATAATAATATGAAGTAACCGCTCTATTTATTTTATAATAAAATTTATAAAAGCGTAATTTTTCATTTTTTTTTGATACTATAAACAAACTACATAAGCTACATGAGAGTAACATGTGACTGGACTGAATGTAAATCAGTACGCGGCGTCGCGGCGGGCGAGGGTCGGGGGAGGGGAGGCGGGGGTCGCAGGAGGGTGTGGGGGGGAGGCAGCGGGACGCGCAGCGGCTTGTTGTATTTGCGTCTTGGTATCGGAGCTTACATTACGAGTACATTAGTTACATTACATACCTTTATTAGTAACGAATACATCGTCTCGTATCAACACTAAATCCAGCTCTAACATGCACACTCCATTTATTACTTTACATTTTTTATAAATATTTTATTCAAAGAATTATTCAAATTAAAATTATTTACATTTCATGTCGACAATATAACTGCATGATGTAGTGAAAGAAACCACTTAGATTTCTATTTTTTACATTATTCTTGTTCATAATGGGAAGCACAGATAGTAATAAATCACATATAATGTACGTTAAAGATGTGCACCGAGAGTTAAAGAACATCGAAAACATACAGAATAATTAATAAAGCCACATTGATATGTTAAAAAGGTAACATTGATACTTGATATATTTAGATAAAATAAAAACAATGGTAGTATTCAACTACTACATAACTAGGTTAAAAGAAGGTGGTTAGATAGAAGTCACATGTAATTTCTTTAATCAGGCAGAAAAGTTTTAATTATTATGTAGTATTTAAATACCCCATGATGATGCAGTAATGTCTAAATTATTCATACAAAGACTTACTTTGGAAGCATTCTGTGTAGTAAATCTTCTGTTTTCTGTTTCTCTTCTATCAAAAGCCTCGTCCTCTCGTTGACTAGTTCTTCTAAATTATTAGCATACTTTTCCATCATGTCCATCATCTGGTCCATAATGTTTTTTGAACTGAAATAATATTAATATTTTGAGTGTCATAATTATCTCTTTATATACTATTATAGACTTTATGTATATTATTTTTCAGATATTAACTTTAAATAATAAAATTATGATTATGGAAAAAAAAACATAACTCACATAATAACAATTTTATTAAATATAGTTAACGTTAGCGCGTAAGTTAAGTAACCCGCATTAGCTGGTGGGCGGGGTCGACTCACTTGCCGGACTTCATCTTCTTGAGCCGGGAGCGCACGGCGGGGAAGTCAGGGCGCGCGGCGGGCTCCTCCGCCCAGCAGTCGCGCATGACGCCCAGCACAAACTCGTCCACGTCCAGGGCGCGCGTGTCCGGCCGGAACGCCTCCTCGCCGTCGAGGCGCGCCCGCTTCACGCGCTCCACTATCTCTGTGCGTGTGGACAATATTTGTATGCTTATTATAGCCTTCCGGGAGCCCTACGTCCCTGATGAGGGATAGAAAGAAATCATCATCGTTGTCATTATTCCAGATTATGCAGATTATCATTGGACAGAGCGACATACCATGCGAAGGACCCCGTCTTTCCTAAACTTCGTAAGCAACTACGACGTAATTTTTAACGAACTATTTTCTAATTAGACTATAAATCCGCATGTGCTCAAGAGCCCCGACATGTCTTGAGACAACACTGTCATTATGTGATATTAGTTAATCTTTAAATGTTATATATGGATAATAGAATGTAAAGAGTTTTTTTAGTGACACACCATCCTGTTTTTCATTCAAACGTTTATTTTTTAACTTCCTATCGCAAATGGAACTTGAGAATATTTTTATCTCATCTTTATATATCTTTTGTTACCTTTAGGTTCTAAAGAAGTAGCGCCAAACGGGCCTCGCCGTGCAATTATTTCGTAAAGAATAATCCCGAACGCGTACACGTCCCCCTTCTGCGTGCCTCCCACAATACCGTTGGGATCATCCAATTGTCTCAACAACTCCGGTGACTTCCATAGCAAGCCTTAAAAAACCATAAATATAATAATATTTACACTTAAATATGAATAGTTTTGTACTAAATAAAACAATACTATACCTCTATAGTATTGATGTTCACCAATAAAGTCATTTTCCGCACAGCTTTTCAGTTCATGTAGACCAAAATCAGTTACCTAAATAAAAAAAAAATATTATAATATAATTTCTTGTTACATCATGCAAAGACTAAGAAAAAAACATTCGTCCGATATAAATAAAATATAAATATAAAAATATTCGTTAATATATATAATATAATATAAAAAATATTCGCCGTCCGAGCGCACGTTGCCGATCAAGCACACAATTTTATATATACAACTCTTTTTTATAATAATATCTGTAAGAAGACTTGCAAATTCTATTACAAAATTAATTTATCATAATATACATAAAATGTTTTTTAAAAATATTAAATATAATTTATTACCTGTAGCATCCACCTAGATGTTACTACACAATTCGAGGATTTAAGATTTCCGTGATATATCAATGGTGAGGAGTGAATAAAAATCATACCCTGAAAAGAAAATACAAGCTGCAATGTTTAAACTTCAAACAACTCGTGAGACTACATTATGAAAGTGTACCAGGAAAAACAAAAGATGAATTATTTACGTCATTCTCACGAACAAAGAAATTAGGAAATTTAAAGATAATAATACAGATCATGTTGTGCGCATCGTGCATTATTACTCTAGAAATCAGAACACATTTTGTATGTGATATAATGAAAATTACCAAAATTAAAGCAGACCAAAAGATCTACTAGAATTTTTATTATTATTTGTGGCGATATTATGTGGCTTTTAATATTTAATAACGGAAACTGATTTTTATTCGCGATTCTTATTTCAGTGACATTTGTGAAATAACTTTTTTAGCTTCTCAGTGCAGCGTCATCAGCACGATGACCTCTTAAATGTATTTATTATTCTGTGTAATGTGTAATGTAATTTAATCATTTTGTAAGCATTAATTAAATCTTTAAATATAACCCCAAAATATTAAATTCTTACCTTAATGAGATCATGCACCAGCGAAGATATAAACATTTTGTCCAACTTTATATCTTCATTTTCAATTATATCCTGTAAATATAGAAAAAAAATACAATTTAAGAAATCACCCATTTTTATATAAAAAAATATGTAATATAAATTGTTATATATATCACTATCGCCTGTAGGGACATAATTACCCTATAAATATCATTAAATCAAAACAAACACACATAAATAGCGTCACACCGTATCCTGCCTATAGCAAAGCAGACAGAAGGAACCTAGTGGATAAGACTCACAATGTGTGAAATTAGGTTCACAGATCGGAATTACAGTTATTCAATAGACATGACATTGAAGAACTAAATGATATAATTAGCTTCTTAAGAAAAAAATGTCTCACTTACATACAAACTCCCTTTAGCACAGTAGTCGGTGAGGAGCAGCACTCGCAATGGTTCCACTACGGCACCAATGAAGGAATTCAGATTGTCGTGACGCAGCTCGCGAAGAAGGCGCATCTCCTTCATCACGTCGCGCGGTATGTCCTTGACACACATGTTACATTAAAATAACTGAAGATCAGTCTTTTTGATTACTTAAAACAAATTGAAAAATGGTAGTAATTTATATTATAAGTACATGATACATATCATAGTTAATAAATGAAAACTATCACTATTAGGATTAAAAAAGCTACAAAATAGGTAGGCCGAAAGAATCTATTGTCTTAGACATTAGGATTACTTAATATGTCTATAACTAAACAGTATTTGTTGCTTACTTTCTTTTTGCTGAACTTCAACTCCTTAATGCGAACTACATTCCCTTTGTATTGGGCAGTCGATGTAAATATTTGCGTGCAACATTTGCTCTCATACGACATTCCACTGGCTAAACTTAACTGAAAATATATATAAATTACGATTTATGATTTTGTTATCATTAATGACAAAAATCATGTAATTAGAAACATATATTTAATATGATATGTATTCAAAATAAAAAAGAAGCTTACCTTACTAGGTGACCAAACGAGTCCACTATTCAAATATCCGCCTATCTCATGCGGATTTATTTTCCAAAGCAAGCCTTCTATCTCTTGCTCTATTTTCCACTTCCTATATATGCTAATAGTAACGACGAGAGCACAGAAGAGCGTGACAGCGAGAGTGCCAGCTACTACAAGTGAAGTTATCTGGGAATCGTCCTTTGGACACTTCTCGTTGAGGAAACCACAAGATGGCTCAGCTTCTGGTTTCACGGAATCCGGCCAATCGATAGGTAATTTTGAGTTAAGCTTGTACTCCTGTAATTAAAATAGGTAAGAATGTTTTAAAATTAATATAAGTTCGTTTACACATCTTAATGTGGCTATAGATAGTAACATATAGTTATTTCCTATGTTATATAATATGTTAAATAACAAAACAATACAAAAAGTCGCTTGAATCAATTATTAATTATAAAATTTTAAACCCATACATTATTACAGAATATGTTTTAAACTAGGAAAAATAGGCGTAGATTTTAATTAATGGATAAATATCTTCACGATATTTAACTTAACTACTCCGCTAGGGATAAAGCGTGAAGCTATGATGATGATGATGATGACATTTCTCGCATATAGCAGAGTAGACAAAGGGAACCTAGTGTTAAGACACTCCATTCCCCAACGCACCGCCCAATACTGAGTCCCCTAGTGGGATTCAAACCCGTAACCGTCGGGTTTACAGTCAGTGAATAAGTCCCTGTGCGTCAAGATGGCTTTAATTATGAATTTATATAAGCTCCAGTAAACGTTTCTATAATATCAAACTTGCTATATCCACTATCCTTCTATCTGTGACTCACTCTCCTCTTACTGTTCCTCATAGATTAGCTTACATGGTCTACTCACCGGAAACTCGCGTCCACTTTGCTGGAAGTGCCCCACGGGTATCATGCTGTGTGTGCAGTTGTTATCATCGTCAGTGAAGTTAGTGGGTTTGAATGCCAGCACTGAGAAATTGCCCTCGGAGTCAGCGCGTTCGTCCAACCGGATTGACATTCCCGATACACCTATTCAAAATATATTGACGGTAAATATTCCAAAAAATTATTCTTTTATTAAAGGCAAAAAGTTTAAATAAAAATGTCTTATCAATTCATTTATTTTATAAAAAAAAACCACTTACTTTTGAATGGAGTGATGCGTATCATTTTCGATACAATAAGAGATCCGTTAGTCGCTATACTCATTAGTTTTTGATAAGTTAAAGTTTCGTTCATATCAACAGTTTCTTCTCTAATGAGAGTGCTTAGAGCGGTTGCGTAAAGTTTCACAGAGTCATACAAATATGCGGCATAGATGGAAACAAACTGAAACATTCCGATGGATATTGAAATAATTTTATTACAAAGAGAATCTAACGAGTACTATATATATAATCTATCTATCTAATACTATATGGTAAATAAATAATAATATCAGACTATTTATTTAACCAACTGCTGACTCCTATTATTGAGCTAATTATTTTCTTTATATTTTTCATTCCACCCTGCACGTAATAAAGTATAAAAAAAATTGAGTCCATCTCGGACATGGTTGTTAGACTTTTATATATGGCTTTGTTTTCAATTATCCGCTTTCTAATATATATTAGATTTGAAATATAATACAAAAGCATTTCCACAGTTAGACTCAGTTAGATAGAACTAACAAAAATATTATACTTATAATATATAATATAATGAATTATTTATAACAGTTATTAAATGAGAAATCTTGGTGTGTATTTTGACCAAACCCTATCATGGTGAGCGCATATTAACCATATTACCAAAAAAAAACGTTCTTGTCGTTGAAATCATCACGAAGATTACGTTCTGTTCTACCTATAAATTCTCTTTTATTACCTATACTTGACTATGCTGATGCAAGCTTCTCCAATGTTTCCAAGGACCAACTTAACAAACTTGAGCGAATTCAAAATCTAGCTATGCGATTTATATTCGAGGTCCGTAAATATGATCATGTATCTCACTTTCGTTTAAAGCTCAAGTGGCTTCCTGTACGCTGTCGCCAGAATTTACGTATTCTAACCTTCTTGTACTGTGTGTTATTTAGACCTACTGCTCCTTCTTACTTAAAGGATAAATTCGAATTTACTGCTGCGCCTGGGAACGCGGTTCGATCATCACGCACATTAACGCTACGCATTTCAATATTCCAATACATAAAACGAAAATATATGATCAGTCTTTTACAGTTCAAACGATTAAATTGTGGAACAATTTACCTATAAGTATTCGTAAGGCAGTCATTATTTTCGTTTAAAGAGGCCGTAAAGTATCACTTAGTACAACTGTCGACAAGTTTTGAATTTTTTTTACCTAGTATTTCTGTATGTATGTATGTTTGTATATATGTATGTATATGTGTATGAATGCATGTATGTATGTTTGTATATGTGTATGTATATTACCTACCTGGTTATAATTTTAAGTGTTCCTTTTCGCCCTAAAGGTTATCTGAAAGAGGGCTACAAAGCCATAAGCCATCGCTTTGTGTTCAATGTTTTTCTCTTTACGTATGTATGTATGTTTATTGTATGTAGGTTTATTTTTATATTTATATTTTGTACAAAAAATAATAAGCGAAAATCAAATTTACACTAAAAGTTAACAAGCATTCAAACATTAATATTTGTAAAATAATGTAAGTAATAGATACCTTATTAAACTTCTTCTCAAAAACAGCAGGCAGAGGGAACTTGAAGGGCTCCATACTATTGTAGTCGCGCACTCGCCCCGTGAAGTACTCGTAACTGCCCTCCGGTTCCGACGACACCACAACTAGTAGCGATTGTGCGCGTTTGCGGAACTCTGTCGTGCGCGGACATACCAATTTGGACGCGCGGTCCTCCGTTTCTGCGTTATAAAAGAAATAACAGTTTTACCCTCATCGTTTTTAAAGGGCCTAGTGTTAAAATACTGTTTGTTTTACGCTCACATTTGAGACTTCATGATTATATTTTTACTTAAAGAAAGTTGAACTTAATTTAACTTTAATTAAACTTAATTTAATATTTACATTAAAAGTTAATAAAAGTTTAAAGAGATTAGTATTATCATTTCACTATTCTAACTTACTTATTAAATATTTCAAAGATTCCTTAGGTGAGTAGGTCATCATGTCAACGAATATCACCATGTATTCGCCCTTCACAAACAATTGCAAAGATTCCATTGCAGACATCATGTCTATTAATCCAGAAGTGGAACCCAAAAATACATAAACTGAAATAAAAACAATCGTTATCTGAATTCATTTGCTTCTTATGAATCGTTCATAAGTTATTTGTTCTAATAAATATAGGCACATCTTTCATCACTTAAAAAACAGGATATATTACTGTTCATATATATTACAGGATACAGGTTCAGGATATATTACAATTCATCTATGAAAAAAATGATTTTTTTTGCGCACTAGTCGATGTCAAAAAATAAACTCCATTTTCCAAATTTAGAACCAAACTACCAAAATTGTACAATATCTCATTATTTACAGCTACAATACGCCAAGGTAGAAACAATTATTTCTCAAAATTAATAGTGAAAAATAAGATTAAGATGTAATTAATAATAAATATTACTTCGTGTTCTATTCTTAGTCTCCTGTATAAACTGGTACCAGAAGCCGGGTGCACAGCAGGTCATCTTTTCTTCGCAACATTTAAAACTGTCAATGACCGGCCGCTGGTGGTTTACCGTCATGTTGTTCATTTTCGCGTGGTTCTCGAGAGTGAGGGCCACCGTCACCCACGACTCCTCGTAAAGTATTGAAAACTTGTTCCATCTGTAGTACCGTAAGAGTGATATTACAGATTTTGTAGCCTGAAATATAACGGTTACCACTTATAAATAATAATATTTAATAATATAGTATACTTATACTTCTTGGCATAATTTCATACCCAACAAAATAAACGTATTTCAAAAGAATATAATGTATTTTGTTATATTATGACTTGCATAATATAATAACGCAACAATAACTTGCAAATTCAACAATATTGCAATTTATATAATATATATATATATATATATATATATATATATATATATATATATATATATATATATATATATATATATATATATATATATATATATATAAATATAAATATATACGGTACCTGAGTATCAGGCGGCTCCAATCTTGCAAAATTTGAGAATGTTGACGTCTGGTAATCGGAACATTTCTGAAACGTACATAAATCACAATATAACACATAATGATAGTCTTCGAAATGGGCGTAGGATGGGACCGTCACTCAAGAATTTTCAATACCAAAAACAAAAGGGGACGAAATTTATGTAAAAACGTAAAATATATAGTTTACTTGAGAAGTTTAAGAACTTTGCAATGAATTTCCCTCTAGTTACAAAGCTACAAAATAGCTTCCATTGATAAAGTTTACTTACATAGGAGATCATAGGTAGATTCCTAGATTGAGCTATAATGGCTTCAGTGTGACAGCGGCCCTCCGGCCCGAAGAAGGCCACAACACCTGAACAACTCATGTCGGTGAGCAGCCGAGTGGCGATCACTGTATCACATTTTGTGTCACTCCACTCTAGCAACAAATGCACATCAGGCAATAGATCTGTACGGTTGTTGATCTGTAATGAAATATAATTATATGTTATTCACTTTAAAATATTCAAAATACTACAAAACCAGTTATAAAAGATTAAGAAAAGGCAGATTTGTCGTTACCGATATACAAAATCGCAATGTGAATAAATTTATTGTGAATTAAATGTATTTTTGTACGCGTGCCTTTTTCAATATATCTTGTTAATAGTTATAAACACTCGTAAATGGTCAAATGATGACAAATAAAGCTTCAAGTACTATTTACTAACAACTAAGCTGTCTAATGAAAGTCACGTGCAAATAACAAGAAAAGTAGAATATCAACATAGTTCGGTGCCTGCACGTAAAAGAGTAAATATTTGATATCCAGAATTGGAATGTCAATGTTTGAAGGGGCATTTAGTTTATAAATCAAAGTATATAGTATTGTAAAAGCGGATCTTGTTATAAACATATGTAGAGTCTATTTTATTTTAGACGATTTTCGTTGTAGAATACAATATGTAGATCGAAGTGTAAACATATAAGAGAAATAACCTCATCGAGAGCCAAGGATAGGGCTCCAGAGATTGCAAGGCCTTGTCTATCTCTAAGTTCCCCTTTTATGGAAGGCAGGTAGCCGATGGTAATATTGAACTTCTTAGCGGGTGCGGCGACCGAAGGCCCGGCCAGTAGCCCCAGCGCCGCGAGCAATAGCACCCGCGCGCCGTGCCACATGCCGTCGCCTTCACCGCAGCACTAGCACCTGGAAACATATATAAAATAGATAGATATACGATAGATATAAACATTAATGCATAGTGCATTAATTATGATGTACCTAATGTATTTTACGAAAGAAATAACGTAATCTACATATGTGAAAGAAATATATATGGGATATTTTTGTCAACTAGCACTTATAATTTAAATAAGCGTTAAATGAAGAACACAATTGTGTCACCGAGTCTTATCCTCATAACCTTGGCAACGGGATATACGTGATTATAAAATAATAATATCTATTTATATACTTATCTACTTGACTACCTACTATATACACCCATGTAACTAATGAAGTTTAAAGATTTTAAACTAACAATAAGCGCATGGATATTTTAAATAATGATAACAAAAATCTATTATAAATTTAGTTTAACATTGTTATTATTCAATTTATCTTTATGTGTCGTTTATAAGGAAATATTAATATCAAATTGTAAACATTGTCTCACAAATACGTTTACGTGCTTAGCGTATAACATTATAACCAATAAATAAAAATATGTATTTATAACAGTTATAACATTACAACCAATAAATAAAAATATGTATTTATAACATATGAAAATATTTTAATCAATGCTATGTTTATATGCTATTTATCTGTATTTATTGTTGCAGAAATAATCTGTTCTATTCTTTAGTTTGTATGGAGTACATGCAAATTGTACTCATTTTTTGTGTTTTAATAATTGACGTAATTGACAGGCGACAGCGCAGTACTTTTGTCCTTATATACATAAAAATAGTCGTTCTGAATACTTCTACTAACAATATTACTCATATACCTAATACAAATGATAAGGGTAGTGTTAGGAATATTAAGTACTTAACTTAATCGTAATCATATAATAATATTATTTTATAAAAGAGATGCATTATTAATTAGTCCTTTGTATTAATATAATGTACTTTTTAAGCGTAACTGTAATTTAAACAACAAATTAAATTTCCAAAGTCTATATAATAGGTACTGAACATCAAGCGGCGTGGCTCTTTTTTGCATAAATACAGTCGTTTATCTGACACAGTTATTGTACTATTATTTATCTATTACTGCAGTGCACTACAAATGGTATTTGTCATAGAGCTTTTTTCCATTTATATATCATTTTTTTATATTATATATTATATCATAACCTTAATTAAAGTTACAAAATAATATAAATTTAAACTTAATATTTTAAGTTTGTACGTAGCTATAACAATAGCAACATACTAATAAAACAAAAAATAAAAAAAAAACACTTAAATAACAAAATAATGTAAAACCCGTCTATTTTTGCATCTTAGTAGTAGGAAGGCTTCCTGTGGCACGTATTCCGTTCTCAAATGTAGGAATTACTTCCCTGCTGTCAACTAAGTAATTGGCTCACAGCCGGCGACCGATTAAACCAATTGACGTGATGTTATTTTGACAATATGACTCTGTAAGACAGTTTTATGGAAACGAGCGCCACTTGCGTATACGTATATGTATATCAACGTATACAAAACGTGGAATACAAAATCTTAACACTTTATACGTTAATATATATATTCCATTTGCAAATAGGACTGGATAGACTAGATTTCTATAAGTAGCAACATCGTCCACAAGTAAAATTTACTTGCTCTAGACTCACTCACATACACTTGTCAGATATTATGTAGATTGTACGTATATGAAAAGTAAATGTAAATGTAAAATCTGATAAAATCCATTTGTTTCATATTGTTTGTGTGTCATCTAATTTACTGTTTTAGATTCCATATTATATTTTGTTATTGATTTATAACTAGGGTCGTAGATTTGTGATGGCAGAGTCGTGGGTATCAGACGGATATTCCGATACAGGCCAGCAGCAACTGCGATCTCGCCTTGAGATAACGTCGACGATAACGCTATGGAGCTATATTTAGACATTCATAAAAAGGTAATGTGGCAAGATTATTTTTTAAGTAATTGAAAATATTTACCAAAACTTACACATATTATATTATGATGTTTGTCGTTTTTATTGGTTTTTATATTATTTGTAGGAATATTTTTGTAACATTTCACATCATATTTATTAATATATTTTGCGCAAGTGCTCATTTAATTAAGATTTTGATATGTATAAACATTCCATGTCCCTTCATTTTCCGACTCGTACTTACTTCATATATAATAAACTAAGTACTTATACTATGGTAATAAAGTTATGTTAAACAGTTCGGTAACAATTCTACATTTAGTGAATTAAATAAATAAAAAGTTATTTAAAGTATACAAACTTAAATTATTAAACTATGCAAAAATCTAATTTATTAAAAATAAATACAATAATGTAAGTTATAAACCTAAAAGAAACTTGATCTATGAATATAAAATATAAATTGAAACAAGTTAAGACAGATGAGCTCTGGGCGTCATATCTGGAAGTAAGTTTTCTATTTATATCTCTATTGATAAAACTTTCACCATTAGCTCGTTAGATAAAAATTTTAGAAAAAAAAATGTATCCGAAGTAAACGCCATTACAGACTACGAGCACTATAAAACTGGAATAGTTTTGGTTTTGAGAACGTTTTTAATGTTTTCATTAAACATTAAAAACTTTCTCAAAACCAAAAGTCTAAAATATATTACATTAATCGTTACAATGTAATACTCTGTTTCTGTGGCCTGTCCGTTACCATAAATGCATAAGGCCCCCAAAACTCAAGACAGCTCGAAATAATTTATTTTATATATAAAGTGGGCAAATTCGTGTGTGAGAAAAAGCCCCAACATGTCCTATGACAGCACTGTTGCGGCCAAAGTTATTTAGACAAAAAAATTTAAGGAATCTTCCCGTGATTTCGTGATTTATGTACTTATAAATTTTCATATCAATAATATATAATTTTATTTTAAAGCCCCAAGTACAAACAAAACATTGTTATATCACTATTTACTTGCATGTGTATTTCTCGTACATTACAGAAATTCATGCTCATGTTTGTAATACCTACTAGACAAAATTTGTAACCTCGACTTTGATACACACACGTTTTTATTCATATAATATATTTACTGGGCTATTAATAGCTCACGTTAAACGACAGAATCAGCGGCTTAAAGTAAATTATTTTTATTTTTTGTTCGTTTTCGCTCCCGTAGGATTTTCTCTACAATACTTTAATTTACACTAATAATGTGACATATTAGCGGTGTTATGTACTCGCTATTATAATACGTTAGTCATAAAACTACATGAAAAGAATTAAAGATACCAAATACATCAATATAACTCATCATTTCCAAAGAAGTGGTGACTACTACGGTGATTTTGCATATATATTCACACAAATTCACGATAATGGGTATTTGAGACAGCGAAGCTTATTAATATGAACTACTAAGTTTAATGCATCTATACTCTATAGTATTCAAATGGAAGTTTCATAATAAATTATACTGCGATTAAAAAAAACTGCTGGTTTAGCTTTTTTTTTGGAGAGACAACAAAGCATGTAACTAGACATTAAAAAGCTAGCAGCCAGTACGTACGTATTTTTTTAAATCTATGGCAAATATAACACAACATAACTTAACATTATTATTTCACTGTTTAGAAAATTTGAATAACGCAATGCTATACTATCGATCTCTATAAGTTGATGTTTGACCTGCCACACCCTACCACACCCTCCCTATAAGATAATAAAAATCGACCACTCTGTGTCGCCCCGCCAGCATACTGACACTATATTACATTACATCGTCATCTAATTTTGGTATAGACGATGTACATATAATCAATGTACATATAATTTTTCTGTTAAAGATTAAGTACCCCGATATCGATCATCATTTTATTGAATAATTTCTTTACATTTATAGAAAATAAGTACGCGAACGCCATTTTACTACTTACTATTTGTTAATGTATAAACATGATTATTTCATAATAGGCCAGCTATAGCTCCCTTAACATATATTACGATCTACTCATGTAGACTTGTGAAATGAATTCTTCCCGCCTCCCGGACTGGTGGAGACATAAAAAAGCCGAAGATGCGACTACATATCTTAATCATAATAGTATGGAATAAGAAGAATCGAAATTGAATATATCAGTGTTTTTCATATGCATTTTTAATTTCTCGGCTATTTGTTTACCTGTCAATATTTTATAAATGACGCCGTACTAAAAACATGTGCATTTTATATTCTAGCCCATATCACGATGTGTATATTATGTATGACATACAGTCAAGGTCCGTTATTTTTTCTTAAAGTATTTGAGTTAAACGGTTTCTTATGTTTCGTCATGGTATAAGCTAAATAAGCTATACTATAGCAACAATGTCACCATATCGTCAATAAGTGACAAGGCATTTACGCAAATCATACTAAAGTCATTGCACTACTCTGATTCTTTAAAAGCAATTTGGTGCTGAAACTTAATAGAGTTGAGCTAACGGTGTTCCGAGCTACAACTCGTACTAAGCTACACATCATCTGAAATCGAATCTTGATTGTATTTCCATGTAATGTAATATTTTTAATTATAGGGCAGTTGGTAATAACGACTGCTTGCTATCTTCTATCTATACTATAATAAAACAGTAAAGAAGTGTGTCTGTCGTTTAAATATATTAGGGGAAATATTATAAAGGGAAATTAAAAATGGCAAAAGAATGTAAATGAACACTTTTTGTTTAAGTATAAAATCAGTTACACCAGTGCTGGATGAAGCCCACACGGGGCTCTAGGCCATTGTGATTTTGGGGCCCTCCCTTTTTTTAAAAATATTGTAAAATTGATGGTCGCTTTTGCATTTCTAGAATTTTTGCTGTTCAGAAAACTTTTTTTTCAAAATTTCAAAAGATATGAAAAACGTTATTGAAATTGAAACTTAAAATTTTAAAAAAATCATATCAAATCTTCGTGGGGGCCCCTGATCGTCGGGGGCTATTGGGTAATCCACGACTGAGTTACACTATGTATATATAATATAATATATAAACGGTATTGTGGCAAAAGTTAGGTGATGGACATTTTTAACCGACTCCAAAAAAAGGTTATCAGTTTAACTATATGTATGAGATTGTTGGAATTGGATAATGTTTGAGTATGATAATATATGCTTCCAATATCTAGGCTTCCAAGCATGTGTGCTTGATTTAGTGTATGTATGTTTGTCCACAAATTCCTTCGAAACTAAGTCATATGGAAATTATACTTTTTGGTTAAAATTGGAATATAGCTGTATTCCAGCTTACGCAAGTTAAAGTTAAAATTTCATCAAAGTGGTTTCCGAAATATGGGTATCGACACAGTAGTACCTACTGATGTAATGACAGGTATTTAAAGTTGAATCTATTATTTTAAATTACTTTTTATTAGCCCGTAATGTGCATATGCACTTGTTTTGGGTCTAATTCTCAACTAATCGGGTGATAAATGGAGAAAAATGACAAGGGTACGAACCCTTGTCATATTTCTTAAGTTCACGTAAGCAAAGTCGGAGGCAGGTCCTAGTTATAAATAAATACATAGATGCATCGAAATCCTTTGCACTGTTAACTATATATAAATCACTACTATGTTACAGTTGTATCACCTTCTGTATTCAAACGAAAGTAGGCGCATTGCCGTCGGCTTTCCATTTATACTCGCTTAGAGTATTCCTACATACGTATTACATACATACTTATTACTTACATACATCCAAATTATTAAAAAAAATATTTAAGGAGTAATAAAATAGAAGAATCAAGTCAAAAATTAAACAAAAATCATTCTGTAATTTTAAATAATTTTTAACATGTATATAAACTATGTTGCAGATTTCTTACTAAATCTTTTGAAAAACGCCTTTAAAGATGTGCACTTGATCAATGTGTTGAAGTTTTGATAAATGAATAATCATCCTATTCTAAAAGAATCACATACAACGCTTATCGTTATCAATACAGTGTAATAAGCATATATACATATATATTTATTTTATGGTAATTTATGATATATATATATATATATATATATATATATATATATATATATATATATATATATATATATATATATATATATATATATATATATATATATATATATATATATATATATATATATATATATATATATATATATATATATATATATATATATATATATATATATATATATATATATATATATATATATATATATATATATTTTACGTAATTTAAGTTTTTTGTAATTTAACATACTAAGGACAGAGATAACTCCTTTGGGTTCAGTGGGCAATACTATCATATTCAAATTTACATAAAGTATAATTTAAATTTGTTACTTACCATGAATAAGAAATTATATTTCTTGAAAATTTTCCACTTCATAGGCAAAGTTTATTTTCATCACAATCAGGTGGAACTATCATTTCAATAATAATCCACTTTAGAATTTCATTTAGTATTAATAAATGTAGTACAAGTATTTACAATCATATAATGTTTACAAAGACATCAGGCTCAATACCACAGTCGAGTTCTAAAAATACACCAATACGATAAAACCGTATGAATGTGTTAAAACATAAAGCAACACAACGATGACAATGAGTAAATGTGGATCGTCAATCCGGATTAACCACTAGTTTTATTGAAATATCGTAATAGAAGTTGTTGTCAATCACTTTAGCCACTTAATATGAAAATGTTATAAGCAAACATTGAATATACTATCTAAAATTACATCTCAAACGATACACCCATTTGAAATTGCAGTTTACTAAACCCCAGAGAGCATTTAATTATCAAATAAGTGTATGACGCGGGATGTTCAGATAGTTGTTAGTTATGGAAATGAGTTATATTGCTATAACACTAGAAAGTTGAAAGTAAAATATTAAAACTATAGAATTACATATCCAAGTAGACCACCACAAACAAAAGGACAAACTGTACAACGAAGTAATAGAGTAGGTACTACTCTCAAGTCTCAATATTCAACGTGAGCAACGCAAAATTATACTGTTGCCAATACAGAATACACCACAGATTACTGATTTATCAGACATGTAAGCTAGACCCACCATTGGCTATTGCTGTCTCTTTTATGGCAAACAGCACTGCGTCGTAGTTTAGGAGTGAATAAATGCGTCATTCGCGTGTACGCTTAGAGATAGCGATAATTTGCCTATGTAAATTGCATGCATAGCTATAGTATTTTGTTATTGCTGTGTTACCAGTTACTTAATTATGATTTACAAATAATGCTCTATAAGTACAATACTACTTTAGTCTATTCTCTGGCTACATGTATCATGTATGTTAAACATAACAAGGAATTAAAAATATTATATGTCTGGCTTGACATCCTTTTATGAACTTAATGTCCTTTTTTTCATTCAATGCAGCAGAGAGTACAAATAATCAGGAATTCTACTAGTTCTAATTATAAAAATTCTACCAGTAAACATCTAAATAAGAATAGTTTCATAACAAACTATTGAATGAAATAGGAAAACTGTTATTCCTAATCTTTTATTTATTATAAATATAAAGTTGTACGAAGCAAGGCTATTGGTCAAGACATGAATCTGTGTACTTCGCACAGACTATTAAGAAAAACATGAGAATTGAAATAAATGTATGTAATATTTAGCTTTGTTTTAATCCAAATCCTACCAATTGCTATTGTGGCGCCACCTTAATTTGCTCACTGTCAGCGTACACTTTTTAGTCTATTAATTTACGTGCGTCTAAAGTTCACTCTAAGTACGTATTACTTCTATGTTCTGTTTGCAATCTCTTTATGTTTGCAAGTTGTCTGTTTTTCTAATCTTTGTTGTTATTTAAATGACCTTTCTATTGCAAACAGTATATTTTTTGCATTACTCAAGATTATAAATTATCTCGCAAAAATGGGAAAGGGTTTTAATAATTATATGTGCAAGAAATTTTTCCATCCAGCATCCAGGGATAATTTAAAAAGGGTATGTTATATACTTTAAGCTTACATGATATTATGCTTTATAAAATAGGTACCTAAAATTTTAATTTATTTTACTACATGCATTAGGTATGGATGGCAGAGCAGAAATCCGATGCGTACAAAAAAAAGCAAGAAGAGTTAAGAGTACAATATGAAAAAGAGCAGGAATTACACGAAAATAAGTATGCAATTTGTTATATAATTTAATTACTTCTTTTCTCTCCAAATACAATAACTTAACGTGTCTTTTCATTTTAGAGCTTTATTAAGCAAAGATAGCAAAGACAAATTAAGCTTAAACTTTATGTACGAACCTCCACCGGGTGTCAAAAAAGAAAGAGAACGTGAAGACAATGAACCCGAGTACAAATTTGAATGGCAACGTAAATATAATGCTCCAAGAGAAAGTTATTGTAAAGGTGATAATGAAATCAGAGATCAACCATTTGGAATATTGGTCAGAAATGTCAGGTGTATCAAATGCCATAAATGGGGGCACATCAACACAGGTAAATTTATTTATATAAAAAAATATAACTAACCAAATTTATAATAATCACTGCATCTTATAAAGTATTTTAATCACTTCTATGAAGATAAAAATACCCCTAGAAATGTTATTAAAGTGGTATTTCCTTTTTCAAATAATAGGCCCCAATTGGGCAAATTGATCTCACTAATATCCTTTCGGAAGCTCATGATTGTAGTTCTATTTGCACTATTATAATAGGACTACCTTTTATTTCTTAACTGTATAAATAAACTGTTAAATAGGATAACTTTTATTGCTTAACTGTATAAATTTTCATGGTATTAAAAAAATATGGTAAGGTTATTAAGGCTACATGTATTATTTTTCTAGATAAAGAATGTCTAATGTATTCACTTTCCATGAGTGAGGCAAGAGCTTTACAAGCCTCAGCTACTGCACCTGAGGAAGAAGGTGAAAAACCTGATGTACCAACTTTAATGCAGCAAATGAGAGACACAGGTCTTGTGATGAAACCAGGTGCTATGCCCCTTACAGCCAATACAATAGTGGATAATGACGCATCACTCACTGAAACTGATCTTATCAGTCAATTAACTGATAAACAAAAGAAAAAACTTTTAAAGTATGTTTCCTTTATTTTATACAAAACTTTGCTTATACTTTAAAAAATAATAATTAAATAAATTCTATTTCAGAAAATTGGAAAAGTTGGAAAAGAAAAAAGAAAAGAAACACAAACACAAATCTAAGCATTAATCAGGAAAAAACTAAGATCTAATATGCATATTTCTTGGTTTATATGTAAATGAAATAAACATTCTCGACTTATATGAGTGTCTATTAATAATTTATTAAGTCAGTACTAAACTACTATAACAAAATAAACCTTTTAATTAATATTTAATAGTTGTTTTATTCAACTTTATAAAATTATAAATCTTAACAATAGTTAATGGTCTTATATTATTGTTATAAAGAAAATCACAGGCAAATACTTAAATGTAACAATTGAATAATCAAATTTTAATATAAGTTTTTTCGTCTATTTCTATTATATCTTGTCTATCATTTCTTTCTTTCCAATGTAAATATAATACACATCCAATTATAACAATTATTATAGCTGTTAGTACAAATACACTTTTCAAAATTACTTTACTTGGTGTTACAAAAAGTTGAGCTCTCCATTGTGATGGATCATTAGGTGGAGCAGGAATTAATACTATTTGCGAGTTGGGTATAATCTGCGTCCAACTTTTTGAGTAACCTGACAAACCAACACTTAATGTATCAACAAAGTTTGGAGTCCTATCTAGGCCAAATATCGAATAGGGAAGTTGCAACGCAAAATATGCAGATTGTGGCAGTTGTGCACATACTCCTTTTCTATAAGTACCTTCTTGAGACCAAGTGTTGTAGCCGATTTTGGGCCCTGGTAGATTGGTACCTTAAATGTATAAAAATAAAACAAATAAATTTAAAATCAAATACAAATTTTTTATTCATTAATTTAATAAACTTACCAAATGTTACTTTTCTGGTATATAATGTCCCATTAATAGTGGGAACTTTCTCATTACTCAATCCTGTTACCACAATAACTTTAATAAAATTTGTATCATAATCCAATTCATTTCTAAATGCCCTCATAATGTACTTCTGTGTAGAATTAGTAGTATTTTTTTGAACATAAATAACATCAAGTACACCATCCATATAAAAGTCATAGAATGTGGCCATTACAACATTGTTGCCAAATGAATTAAATCTCTCCCATTGTACTTCAAAAGTCCTATGAAATTTACATCCTGGAAAATTACATGCCACATTGTGAAGCAAAAAAGCTTTTGTATCTTTGCCATTGACAGGGCTTAGTGTCATTAGTACATCAGGATATCCATCCATATTATAGTCACCAATCCTCATTGTTATTGTCTCTAAGTAAATTTCATCTCTAGGAGGAATAAACCTCCATAATGTCCCCTTACCATCATTAAAATCAACTTGAAGATCATGCCATTGTTGATTATCATATATTAAAATAGTACTATTCACACATTCTAAATCATAACACACTGGAATAACTAAAAAGAACTGTCCTGATAGAGCTACATCTATAAATAATGCTTGACCATAAATGGTAGCATGGCCAACTAACAATTCTATACTACTATTATATTTGAATCCAATTTCTTCATTTAACCATATTTCAACATCTAAAGCAGTTGTTATTAAGAGGTCTGCAGCATTGTCATCATTAACATCAAGGAAAGAATGTGAATGTGGTAGTTTTATTTCTTTTAATTTTTCTTCACTCATCAAGATTTCAGTTGGTGTAGATCTTGACTTATTGAATATCCAAAATACTCTTTGTTTTTGGGTGTTTATTCCAAATAAATCTAAAATCATATCTCTATTGTAGTCTAAAACTAATGGTTGGCCAATTGATATGGCTTTAATTAAAAGTGCATCAGAACAATTCAAATTAGGCATTCCTCCCCACAATATTCTCACTTCATGTACATCAGAGGAAACATTTTGTAATTGCGTAGTTATGAGTATATCCATGTACGCATCTCCATCATAATCTCCTGGTACTACACTAGTTATATTAAGATTGTTAAAATTGCATGTGTATAATGAAGGCCTCAGAAATGGTTCTTTGTCATGAGCTAGTAGCACTTCTATACTGGATGCATTGATTATAAATGCATCCGTGAGCTCATCAGAGTTAAAATCACCAAACGCAGCAATTAAACCTTCATTTATGTTTCCAAAAGAAGTTACTGTCATGTCACTAACAATTAAGCAATGAACAACATTAACATATAAAATGAAAAAAAACAGAATTATACACATATTGGTAGAAAATTATATCACAATTATCTTTTTTAACTAAATAAAACGTAACAATATTATTAAATTGCTATCGTGAAGTCACTTTGTTTTAACATGTTTAATCACAAAAATAAATTAAATCAAAATCAATTGACAGGATAACAGATCACAATCACAGAACACATTTATACAATGCTGCCATGAAATAAAATAACATAAAATATTTTAGTAATGTGACAACCATTTACAATCTAAAATAAATTCAAATTATTTAGCAGCTAAAATTCTATTTCAAAACTGAATTTTTCAATACAACTTTTTAGATTATTATAGATCAATTAAGAATTATGAAGGAATACGAAGATGTTGTTCATATAACCTGTTAATTAGTTCAATTACTTCTTTTAAATGAATGGATATTATATAATTTGAAATATTTATTTAAATTATTTACAGTTAAGATTTTGTTATTGACATAAAATTTTTGAGACCAACCCAACGGATTAAAAAAATTAGTTGTACTGGCAACTCCTTCGAAGAATAACTGTATCGTATCGTAATTTCTTATTTGTAACCTGTAGGTGATTTTCAGTGTATGTAATTAGACTTTATTCTTATTTCATTGTTTTACAAATTCTAATAAATCATAATACTTAATTATAGTAAAAGTGCACGAGTTATATGAAATACAAATATTTTATGTCAGCTTTAGATCAATAAATACTACATAAAATGGCTGATGGAGTTCAAATACTTCGGAGGAATCGTCCTGGTTCCAAAGCAAAGGTATGTAATAGCATCGGCACTGGTGTAGTATTTTTATAATTGTCATATGGATTTTAAAATATATATTTTAATTACATCTTCAAGGATTTTTGTCGATGGCCAGACGAACCATTTGAAGAAATGGATAGCACTCTGGCAGTCCAACAATTTATTCAACAAACTATAAGACGGGATCCTGCAAACCTAGAGGCTATTTTAAAAATGCCAGAAGCACAAGATGATGGTGTGTGGAAATATGAACATTTAAGGTATGAACAATTTACATTAATTTATTGAAATATTTCTTAAAAATCAGTCGTTATTATATCGACCACTATACAACAAATGTTTTTAAAAGTTTTTAATAAATAATCTATGTATTTAAGTTAACAACGTTCTTAATTTGTTTATTTCTCTCAACTTTCAGGCAATTTTGTATGGAATTGAATGGTTTAGCAGTAAGGCTGCAAAGTGAATGCAAACCTGAAACTTGTACTCAAATGACAGCTACAGAGCAATGGATATTCTTATGTGCTGCACATAAAACTCCAAAAGAATGTCCTGCTATTGATTATACAAGACACACACTTGATGGTGCTGCTTGTTTGCTTAACAGCAATAAATATTTTCCAAGCAGGTAAAATCCAGTTACTATTTTAATATTCTTTATTTGTCTATTATAATATTATAAAGCTGAAAAATTCATCTCCATTTCTTAATATAAAGCAATGGTTCTTGAGATTTGTAATTAAGTTTTGTTTTTTTTCTATTGGACCAACCGATACATCCATTTACCTTGAAATTTATCATATGTCATACAAAACTTTCAGTTATATTGATTTTGCCGTAGAAGCAAAGCCACAGGTAAAACTAATATATTATATTATTAATATTTAAAAAATTATTTCAGGGTGAGCATAAAAGAATCTTCAGTGGCCAAATTGGGATCAGTGTGCAGAAGAGTCTATAGAATATTTTCTCATGCATATTTTCATCACAGGTCAATATTTGATGCTTTTGAAAAGGAAACTCATTTGTGTAAAAGGTTTACATATTTTGTTACAAAATATTCTATAATTTCCAAAGAAATACTCATTCTACCCAAGCTTGACGATGAAACACCTATAAATCAGCCTGTAGGAGAATCAGAAGCTTGATAAGAAATTGAACTGATAATGATAATATTATCAAGTAATTTTAACTTAAGCTAACCATAAGGTTTCATATTTAAACTTACATATATTCAGTGACAAATTCTTAGAATTGAAATTGACAATTTACAAGTTTAGCCTTGAAAATAACTCTTCAAAATCTCATCTTGGACAGAAAACTTGCAAAAAAGGGTTGCATTGGACACCATGCATGCAATAATTGTATGTGGGCTCAGTTTATTTAAATAGTAACTCCAATAAAAGAAATGTTGCTTCTATAATTTGTTTTATTTATTACAAAAACATGTACAGGTACACAACAGTACAGGAAGCTATAAATATTAATGTAGACCTTTAACACCTATGAAGTGGAAGCAATTGTGGTGCAGTGAGTCACAAAAAATGCCATGCTTGTGGGTGTGATCCCCATTCAAGGGAATGATTTTACTCTGCCAGCTAAACCATGGCATTGAGACTCGACATAATGGTATAAAATGTAGGTTTCCAGTTAATGTGGAATACACCCTAAAGTATAATAAAATATTGTTAGTATAATAAAAAATATAACAAAAAGAAATGTAAACATGAGTGCTGCTTATATATATTCCAATAAAAATGTTCTTATTGTATTTTATATTACACTGAAGAATTGTGTATATAACAATAAAAAATATTTATTTTAAAATGCAATAATTTAAATAGTGATTTTTTATTCTGTTGATTGTATCTCAGGTTTCTTATATTTAAATGGTTTCTTGCATTTTTGAGAGTGATTTTGCTTTGTAATATTTTGCTTTTCCCAGAATTTTTTCTCTTGGGAATTTTGATACCTATAAAATATAAAACAATTCCTTACTAAAATTAATTTGTATATTACTTGTAACAATAACTGTTTCTTTAGGAAAAGGTTAATAAAAAATACTAAATTTAAAATATATATATAGCAAATTACAAAACACTAAATGTAAATATATACTTAACATTTATATATTATCCGTAAATTCAAAATAGATTAGAAATTAGATTATTTAATAATTAATTTATTTAAGATTAAGATAATTATTATATTAATTTAATTTTTCAAGTTAAATTATAAATAGTAAAGGAACACAACATACCCAAGTTGATTTAGATTATGTGCATCTTCTATTGAAAGTAAAATATGGATAACAGGAATTTGTCTTTTAACAACAATTGTTTCTAAACCATCAATTTTTGGCTCCCAGTATTCTTCAACACTATAATTAAGATATTTTAATAGTTGTTTAACAGGTTTTATGTATGATATTATTTTATCTATGTATAAATATAAATTATTTTTATACAAATATACCTTTTATAAGTCAATTTCGTCACTTGATGTTGTATAGAGTATTGTCGCTTTATTATCTCTGCGCATGAAATAGCTTTAGCAATAGCAACTCCAGCTCCAGTCCACACAATAGCTGTTGCAGCTTTATCTTCAATTATTCCAGCTGCATGCGATATCAAATTTGTCATTTTGCTTCCACCTTTTACCTGCAATGTCATTTATTTTAAGCTTCAAGAAGTATTTAAAATTTGTTTTGTTTATATTTTATAACCTGCATCCATAAAAAGTTGTCAGGAATATTGTTTATAGGTATTTTGCCTCGTTCTAATTCTTCTTCCACATTTTTACCCTTAAAGTAGTTATCCATTATTGCCTAAATTTAAATTAAAAAATCAATTTTTGTACATTAAATATTTTAATAACCACTATGTGCATAGTTAGTTGTCACTGTCAGAACTACATCAACATTCAACATTGACATTTACTTTGCCATAAAAAAAAAGAAAATTAATTGAACGTAAGATTATATCTTTTCAGGATATTGTATGAGAAATATCAATAATAATCAATAATGTTGAAGTAAAGTTACTGATGTTTATGTCCTTACGACATTATGTTGACGTGCTAGTTTGCTTATATAATTTTTTCTAAGTGTGGAATGCCACTTAAAATCACTCTTAGTACTGATCTTCGAGTAGATGAATTTTTCAAAAATCTTAAATATACAGAGATGGTAATATACCCTATATTTCGTATTGAGTATACAGCTCGCAACTCCGGATCCTCGAGCCATTACTAATATTCTCCATCCATCCATGAAAATGGTATCCTTTCTGTTTTCTCCTAATCTGCTTTCCTCTTTTTGACATTAACTTGACTTGATCTTGCTACAAAATTTGGCTTGGAGATGAAATAGCAATCGTCATTAAAAAGCCACTATTTACCACTGAACTTGATAGAGGAAAGATGTTGCTAGATATAGATAGGGCTGCACCACTAAATAACAGCAAACAAAATTATATCTCCCTATACCTGGATTACGTGGGCAAGGGCTACCATGTCAAGTACGGGCACATCTATAACTGGTCTTGGAGCGGGGAATAGTGGGTCTCTAAACGGATAGTGCAGAGAACTCGCACTTCACTCATGACACGCCGGTGAAAGTTATCAACATGAAACAGACTGAGAAGGTAAAAATTCTCGTAACACCGGATATCATTGTCAGCATATATACACTGGGTCACGTTCCGGTAAAACTTACGTAGCATTAGTTGTGTCTGAAGAGCTTTTAAATGGTCTCCTTGAAGTTGACCGTTGCTATGATTGCCTAATTCGGTCGAGGATTGAGGGAGTAATCACTAACGTAATCAAGACTTAGTTTTGTGATTACTCGCCCCACCCTGGCGGGCTGCTCTTGTTTACTGACTCTTTTAACGGTATCTAGAATAGGTACTGGAACGATACCACATCAGCCTCATTACCCTTTACAAAGGAAATGGCGGTGTTTAACCCTTTCAGACCTGATTTTTTATTTTTTAGAATTTGTTTGAGCCGATTTTATTTCAGTTAGATATTCGCCTATTGAGCATGGAAAAACAAAAAAAAATTGATTATTAGATTATTTTCCGAGAAAATTGATGTTTTCTTTATGTGATCAAATGTGGACATTCGGCCTAAGTGATTATAATAACTGATGTATGGGTATAATTGAACAAATAACAAATAGCTTGATTTTGGCCATTTTTATTATTACAAAAGTATGAAATTCAAACTAAAAATAATTAAACATCTTCAAAACAAAAATAAATCTTCTTACAAAATAAAACAACATAAAAAATCTTCTAAAAAGACA
The DNA here is from genome assembly GCA_037127375.1 of Dione juno. Classification (NCBI taxonomy): domain Eukaryota; kingdom Metazoa; phylum Arthropoda; class Insecta; order Lepidoptera; family Nymphalidae; genus Dione; species Dione juno. The sequence continues at coordinate 7,661,539 of JAXRJS010000041.1, read as the reverse complement.
ACAAAATAATAGGAACTTTAGTTACTTAGGTATGAAAACTTAGGAAGCAATTTTTGTCTTTAGTCAGACATAAGTGCACTTTGCACTTTATGCATTTGATGCGGGATTTCCCTTTACACCCCGTTAACTTACAGCGCGTTCCACAACCATCGTCATGAGCTGGAAAGTGACCAATACCATCTCGAGCAATTTCAGTTGACGGGCGTACTTCTCCTGGTCTTCTAGGAACAACTACTGGTAAAGGACTGCTCAAACTACTTGGACGACCCCTTTTAGCACCTGATATTTTGTTTCGAAGAACTAAACTTTCAGCTAAGCGTCGACGAAAGTGAAGAAGTGCGAGCCGTTTTGCTTTTGGTATCCCAAGCAAGTCACAATCCATATCATACTCGCGGTAGGCTTGAACAACTGCCAAATCTGATGCGTGGAATATCATACGCAAAGGCCACTTCTTTGACTTTATAAACGTTCTATAATAACTCATAAGTTGATCAAGGAGATCTACCCCTCCCATGGCGTGATTGTACTTTTTTACAATTTCAGGCCTCTCGACTTCTATAAATCTCTTCTCTGTTTTGGACCATCTTTTCACCATATCTTTTTCTCCTATACCAACGAAATTGGAAGCTAAGTTGGCTGAGATTGTGGTAGTTATAGGGATATTAAGATTATGTGTCACATAACGAAACACTTCGAAATCATGATCGTCTTCAAGCTCCCCCATGACTGTGTGTCCCCCATGAACACGTGCATTCACGAGGCACACAGTCAAAAAGGGGGTATTGTAATCTAAAAGGCAATTTTTTCTACTTACGACTTGGCGCTTGGTTATGAACTAGCCTACAGGTCAAAAAAGTTCAGCCTTGTACTTTAGTTATTTTATATATTTCCATAGAATAACGTTGTTAGGTACTTATTTTCGTCGGTATTTCTTAAACTTTGTCTCCTCTAGACAAATAAGCATTTTGTCTATTAAATTCTAGAGTAGCTTGTAGGAATAAAGTTGTTAATATGTAGTATAAATAATATTAGGTAGGTACGTTGTGTAATAAGTTAAAATGAACTAAAGGTTATCTATTGCGATAAAAGGACATAAATTAAGTCATGGCTAAACATTTATTGTAACATCTCATAAAGTTTACATCTATCGTACATTTGAAAATTTTAACATGAGTATTTTCAAAAATATATCGGTGTTTCTTTACATTTTTTTACATGTAACGTCAGTAATTGCTAGTCGACTACATATAGTAAGTGTAAATGAACGTTGGATATGTAATATTAAACATACCTGTCAAGATTGTCTTCAACTATCTCATTGCTCCTGGTGCCCGACGGAAAACAGATGTTTTTCTGAACATTTGCCGCATAATGAACAATTTTGTGAAGAAAAAAGGATACGTCATCCAACACATCGACGTGAGTGTTAACCATATCTAAATTCCTATATATATATATTATAATTGGAATAAACACTCTGTTAATCCCAATCCCATAACATCTAACAAGTATCGCGTTTAGAAGCATGTTCTTGCTTACATTGTTTGGCATTTAATTGTGATAAACTGAGTTTAATTAGAAGAGATTTATTTAGAGGAATTTTGTGGCATGCTCAAAACGTCATAGCTAAAGAGAAGAAGTAAAGAAATTTGATTAATGTCGATATGAAGTTCCTTTTTTCCTTTAATAGTAATTTTCTGAGATTTAGAAATAGGCTAAGACAATGAATATTCTGTTTTTCACTTTTTGCAAGACTGATCATGATTTTTTATTAGTAATAAAAAAAAAATAGAGCAATTTTTTCTTGTAAGCAATCTCTAGTATTAACAATTTCTATATTTTTTAGTAAGCTTAGAAGAAAACGCAGCATGCGCATGCGCTGGTCCAGAAGTGCAGAATAGTTGTCCACCAGGTGATTTAGAAAAAAAATGTTCTGGACGCGGGAAGTGTATATGCGGACGTTGTTTTTGTGATGTCAATCCGGATCCAATGCACTCCAGCAAGGTATTATTTTAACAATAAGGCCCCAGCAAGGTATTATTTTAACAACAAGGTAACATATCTTCTTCTTCACTTTAGTTATGGCGTTTTAAGCGTGCCAGTTGAAAGGTGACTTATCAATACTTTCCAGATCTATTCTGACGTAATCAATCTATACGACGTAGTGCGGTAGATGTAGTTTGAATGTATCTGATTGTAGAATGAAGAATATGATAGATTTTAATTTTTACCTTACTTAACTTATTAGAAGCAAAAAAATGTTGGTCAAGTGCGAGTAATACTCGCGAAACGAGGGTTCCGTACCTATTTCGTAATAATATTCTATCCTATTTCATAATCAGTGAACATAGAAGCAATTTTTTTTACAATAATTTCGATAATAAACCAACAACAATTCAAAAGAATGTATAAAACAAACAAACATTAAGTGATAAACAAAAATTATATAAAAACAGCTCCTATGAAAATGAAGTAAACACAATACGCAACTCAGCCAGTATATTGCGAAACAGACTACCATCTTCGCCTTTATTTTTACGTGTACGCAGCTTGATATTGGACTTGGAATTGTACTTGGATTACGGTACTGGACAAACTCCAGTACCGGTTTAGATTCGCTATGCTACAATCCTTTCGCTAAAAACGAGATTATATTTTTGACATAGGTCAACAATATTTCAACAATGAAATAAAACAAAAACGATAATTCGATTTATGTGGCAGGACGCAAAATCGAGTCCAATGCGTTAAAGTCAATATTAAGGCCATTACTCCAGCGACTTCTTATTGCTGTTTTGGTGAAAGTATCAGTGGGTATTCTCGAAAGTGCTCAATTAGCGGGCGAAGCCACGAGCGGCTCGCTAGTTTCTTTTAAAAATACCGTTCGTTTTAAAATTTTATACCTACGCCATCACATTGCAATTCTTCGTTCTCGGATATACCTACGCGTTTATCTTTTCGGATTCATCTGTCTATTATTAAAAGTTTCTTGCATAAAATTTATGTTAACTATTACAATACTTTTGTAGATAATAAATAAAACAATATTTTTGTAGATAATAAATATATATATGTTATGTGTAACATACCATCTGCAAGCAAAATCATTCTTTGGCTAGTCCTGTAAAAAATGTACTTTCTGTTTTAACACGCCAATGTTTAAAATAATAATATTACTATTACACTAAAAAAACATTTCAACTTTTTCTTTCAAAGAATGTTAAATAGAAAGGATAAGTAATTCATTCGACAAAATCTATTAAATAATGAAACTTGCGAGTAATCGACGTAATTTGAACAATTAATTAATATATAATATCGGTATTATTATTTATTAATTGTTTTATTAATGAGTTGTAGAAGTATTTCTTTAGATTTTTGAACACTTACCTAATATTGATCTGCGAAAATGATTATATGCTAATAACTAATAGATTCTACCAAAAACTCCTTAATTATAATATAATATGTACTTATCGATATCTCTATAATAATTAATGATTTGTAATTATTATAAAATGTAATTTCTTATGTAGTTTTATATCTGTTAGAAATATCATGATTTTATAACTATAAAAAGCTAAAAAATAATCGATTTCAAACTAATTTAATTTACTCCTTAAATTAAAATAAATAATTGATTTGGATACGGATTCGTATTTTAGTGGATTCATTTTAAGAAACAATTTCACTGTAATATTGCAATTAGTAAAATAAACCGTGTACTTTTTTAGCCTCTTTAAATATCTTCTTCAATTCAAAAAATGCCTTTATATATAAACAAGAATACCTTTAAATAGGTATAATATCGACGCGCCCCGTACCCTTCGCACGCCGCGCTCTACCGCTGTAATAGACAATTTTGACCTATTAAAAGCTCTACGCTCAACGTATTTAATGTATTAATTTATTAACTGTATATGGAATAATACTGTTTATAATAAATCTTTAATTTTCGCGATATTCTTTATATTTATGTTATTTGTAAAACCTCAAAATGGTTACCGTGATTTATTCTCAGGAGATAGACACATGCTATTGCGGACTTGACTAGCTCTTCAGATATACTTTTAGATAATTTTAGATTCACGATCAATACAATCGATGATAAATACATAATTCAATAAAATAGTAATTTTAGTTAAAATTGTTTTACTGTATGTAGTTGTAGCCTTTCAAGTTTCGTTTGAAATTCTGAAGTTTCACATTAGGTGTTCTAGATCTTCAATATTGGAACATTAGAAAGTGTTTATCACGTTACACAATTTGTTCTAAGGCGGTTCATTCATATCTCTTAAAGTTTCCGTTTGGGTTCCACATCAGACTTTCATTTTTTAATGTCAACAGATAGCGCTCATTAATTAAATCATTTTTTCCTAATTAATATTGATATCTGTTATCAATTAGGTGTGCTGCTAGGGTTTCACGTCAGATGTTCAGACCTTCAAAATAAATTATATCCTAGGGACTGCCGAAGACTAATAGCTACACAGCAAAAAAAGTTTCTTCAAAATCAGTTCTGAAGTTTTTGCGTAAAAGGCGAACAACGGACAGACAAAAAATCTAAAAATCATTATTTTGGCTTATATTACTTGTTTGTTTCTTGATCTCTCAAGTACTGTTTTATTATACATGTATTAAAAAAAATAAAGATAAAGATTAGACGACAAATCAACATTAGATGTTAACTGTGTTAACGTCGATATAATTGATTTATAAATTTAGATAGTTCTATAAGCAGGTCCTATATCACAATGTTTATTAATGTGATTCACACCAACATATCCTACACCAAGCTGGCTTGTATGTATTGATCGTAGAACTTCTCAAATTTGACATGAGCGGTTTTTGCTCTCATCACCATCTGTCAAAACATCTGGCCACCCAAAGTTTTGTGCTTGGGCGTTGATGATAATATGGCCTTAGAAATCATCGAATTTTTGCACAATTCTGATGTGGAAATACGCTTGATTTAATTTTATCAACCAACCCTGTGGTTGCAAGGTTTGATCTGGTTGGGAGCGATAGAAAAAACGTTTATTGGAAACTGTGGCTTCTAGCACACCTGTCTCTAGAGGCATACCTCGCACAGCTCTAATAGCTATACGGTCACATTTAACGATATTTTGGTTCACATCTACATCACATGTACATCTCATAATCGTTTTGCTTGAGATTGCTCCACACATATAAAAATTGCTTAAGACAGCGGCCTCCAAATATGCAGTGGTTCTCCAGCGACATGCTTTTTGAAAATTGTGTATATTGATCAAAAATAGTCGATCAAAAACATATAATATAAAACTGAACACTGTAATAAATACAATAAATGAAAATATTATAGCAAAAACGAAAGGAGCGCATCGAATGTCGAATCGATTGTTTCTTAATAATATTACATCTACTCTGGGGTAGATGCAGACGTGACAACACCGTCATGGATCGGTCGAAGGCTTTCGTTAATGAACAGACTACATAATATGAAGACTTATAATAGAAATATATAAATTATATTTAATAATGTTATGTTTGTATGGAAGTGAGGATTATATACGAGATAAATAAATAAATAATAATATTACACAATTTAATTCAATTCAATTCAAATAACATAATAGTCACTTCTTTTCTTCCGGTGTAATTGATGACACAACTAAACTAACCACTGTTAATCATCCCAATGCTTTATCCACTCCTATTGTTTTCTTTAGGTAGTTTGCAGAAAGTGATGTTATAAAGACCATTCTAGCCATTAACTCCGATGCCGTTGGTGCGGACGGCATAAGTCCTAAAATGATCATTTCCATCCTTGATATCATACTTCCCGTGATCTCGGGTATATTTAATCACTTAAAAATATCTAAACAATTTCAAACAACGTGGAAAGATGCTTTAAATATTCCTTTACCTAAAAAGTCTAATCCTACTGAATACACTGATCACCGTTCCATTTCTAATCTTCCTTTCTTGTCCAAAGTCCTTGAGCGTCTAGTCCAAAATCAACTAGCTCGATTCCTATATCATCATAACCTAATGAATTCTTTGCAATTCGCCTTTCGTCCTGGTCATAGTAAGACAACAGCTTTAGTTAAAATTACTGATGACATTCGTATCGCATAGACATGCAATAAGTCACAGTCTTAGTGTTGCTTGACTTCAACAATGCCTTTGGCTCTGTTGACTTTGATGTCATGCTGGTACTTTAAGGTCACTTAATATATCTCCTGATGTGATTCACTGGTTTCGTGAATACCTGTATGGGCGACGGCAATGGTTACGGATGCAAGATTCGTACTCCGATTGGTCTCAGGTTGTTGCTGGTGTTCCGCAGGGTGGCGTGCTGTCCCCATTGCTTTTATCTGTATTTATAAATACAATTTCTTCTCTCTACCATTTATATGCGGACCAAGCTAAAATATCTGATTTACCCAGTGCCATCGAAGATATTAACAAAAGCCTGGACAATATATCCTTATCGAGTAAAGCGTTCGGTCTACGTCTGAATTAAAAAAAACTCAACTGATTTTAATTGGTATTGGAAAACTCATTTCGAAGATAGACTTTCTGCTTTAACGCCAGTGCGCCTTAATAGTAATATGATACCTTATAGTAAAACTGTTAAAGATTTTTTTATATTTATATGTAAGTTTGTATGTATGTGTATATGTATGTATGTATGTATGTATATATGTATGTAAATCTGTATGTATATATTACGACTATTTATTATGTTAAATATTTTATCAATTATTAGATATTACACCCTAACCCTATCTTAATTTGCTATTTATTTTGCCCTAAGGTTACCTGGCAGATTGCTAGTTGAGCAATAAGGCCGCATTTTGTACATATACAATTTTTACTATTATATTTATTTTTTATATGTTTTCTGGGTATTCAATAAAGAGTAATTTGTATATTAGAGATTGTAATATATGAAATAAATGATATATATAAACAATAAATCCCTATATCACTCCCCTCCAGGGGTCGTATATATACCACTTCTTAATATACTGGTTACTGAGCTGGTACTCCGTACTACTACTGGTAACCGGGAGGATTGGCAACAGCTTATTATAGAGTAAACAATAGGAAACACGTAGTTACATTTTTAAAAGATATAAATAGGTTTGAAAATAGAATTTCCTATATTAATAATACTATTGGACATTATGATCCTTGCCACCCTACGGACTATAATCGTTCTTCATTGAGATTCATGAAATTGTATTCTTAGATTTTCTTATGACAACATAAAAATGCTAATTACGCTCAATAATTAAGACAGGTGTTCCAGCTCCTTTGTATTTCAGTATTTAACGATTCACCAACATTTTTTTACACCAGTATATTCAATAAAAAAATACACAACCACAGCTTAGGTTAGGTGTAACAAACACATCATGCATGATATTAAAATCTCGAGTGCGAGATCCTTGATTTTATTTGGACAGTGAGGCATCTTTGTGCCATAATATGCACGAGTGTCCTATTAAATATAATATCAAAAATGAGGACTTTAGCTTTTTAAATAAATGTCGGCCTCTGTGTAGCTTTTCTTAGTAAACATTGTAGGGTCTGGTGCCCAGACGATTCTGAGGTAGGCCGAACCGGGTGAGCTTGTTGCCATTTTAAGAATAACTCTGAATTTAATCCGATACAATTGCTAATGAACTTTGTTAATTATAAAAAAAAAAACTAATTTTAAATATTAAATGTTGATTATTTAATTTGAATTTTGAATCATGCATAAAGAAATGAAATTCATGCATAAAGAACAGAATAATTCGCTTCTCGTCTTCATGACTTGAAACTATGCAAAATTAATATGTAATAAGAATATTACAAAATATACTATTAAATATATTGTTTCTTACAGGTTATTACCGGCGAACATTGTGAATTTGACAATTTTTCTTGTGACGGACCAAAGTGTAATGAGGGCCCATATTTTATTTACCAAGAATCTGAGTTAAGCCCCGGAGAGGAAGCAGACACATCATAACCGTTTAAGTTTTAAGTACATATATAAAAGCTAGTAATGTACTAGCTAATGTACCTAGTAAGTTACTTATTAGAGTAATTGTGAATAAAGTTAATTAATTAGCGTTTTATTTTTTCCGTAAATATTGAAAATATAGACACAGAGCATAAAAATGTCACAAAGAAACAATACAAAATTCCCCTAGACAAGGCATGGCAAGGTTTATTGCACTGGGTGTCCGATATCGCCTTGTTGCCACAATATGCGGGCGCGCAAGTCCTTAGCAATGTGGTCGCTACGAAAGTAAATTTAAAAAAATATTGAACAAGCATATGATCAATTAAACTAATTAAAAAGTGAAAATGTACAATAGGTAATAATTAAATTTTAAATAAAAAAAATATCGTCTATTTATAATTAAGGTTACTAAATTATATATAGGATAGTGAGCGTACTTATGCGAAGCCAGGTCGGACCGCTTGTTATTTATAAAAATATAAGAAAAAAGTCTTAGCTTAAAGAGAGATGCAGAGATCTCGTGGCAATTAACGAATTGATATGAGGCGGGCGTCTGTCGCGGATAGCTCATCGAGCTCAAGAGCTGCCGTTATGGTTACGCGAAATTAGATTTCAATGAGTCTATTTTCTTTTCTACGAGTTTTCTGCATCTTTATTCTTATAGAAAATCGAACTGCTTCACAAAAATATTATTAAAAATATTATAATAGATTTTGATCATATTCCAAACTTTATATTATAATAAAATAAAAATATTTGCTTAATATCAGCTTTTCACTGCAAAATGATATCCTATATGATATTTTTAACTAAATTATTACATAGAATAATATACTGTGAATAAAATTACTCTTCATCTTGGTCAGGTTCAATTAACTAAATTAAAACGAACAAAAAATATTACAAATAAGTTCAGTTATTAGAGTATTTGTTAAATTAATAATAATTTATTTCAATTTTAATCGATGTATAGGCAATTACACTACACTGACTAATGACTTTAAATACCTATTATACTTTCGAATTGTGCAAATCGATAAGCTCCTAATGACATGGACTTGAGTTGAATATTGAATGCAAATAGTTTCATATTGTTAATAAAGCTAATGACTACTATTAATTATTCTTATAATTATGAATAATAATAATTATTTGGCTTAATTACTAGTTTTTTTAACTTGTGAAGAACTACGCAAGCTGAAATAATTCAGACAATTTAGTCCACTCTACCTATTATATTTGTGTATCTTTAACATTTATAATTGAATACTAGCCTAATATTTGTATTAATAAAACTGCATTTGCTCTGATCAAGAGAAGTACAAGACTAATTTTGTATAAAATAAAGACAAAAATATACCAGAGAAAAATGATCTTGACAGACAGACGATTAGATCAAACCAAAATGTACAGTTTTTGTAATCCTAACAACGTGACTTTCATTTATATATGTAATTACTTTAAAACATAAAAATTACACAGCTATCCACTAATTTTCATACGTTTTAATGATTTTTAAAATACTAGCAAAAGCAATATTATGTTGTGGTTTGTTTAAATTAGACAATAAGCCCTATGATGGTACCAAAATGTAACATATACATATGCTTTTTTATTTATAACCATATTGTCAATACATTTTTGTGAAATAAAAACTCTCACCAACTGCACCACCAACTCCGATGTCTCATATTATATATTAATAAATATATAACTACCGAAATAATACTTCATAGATACGCGTAGCACAATTTAAATTTTATAATTATATCGGAATGCAGCCCCAGCGTAGCTCGTAGCGTAGCAGCGAGAAATTTGATTATGGTGGAGCGCCTAAATTGTTTTAGTCTTGATCAGTATCGTGCACACGAATGGCAAATGTCGAGTTGTCGACAATCCACTTGTGACATGACCGAAATACATTTTCATCTTCTTGAATGTGTTTACGCAATTTCGATAAATTTAAAATAATGTTCTATAATTACTCTACCTCTATAATTGGATAAATAATTTCGTTACTATTTTAATTGTTAGGGTTTCTTATAGATTCATCTTTTTTGTCTTTCTGTCTGTCTGTGCGTGTGTCAAAAGCATTTTCTCGCAATCACGTGGAAGAATCAAGCTGAAATTAATATCTAATATCCAAATCGATGACCTCTTCAAGCTCAGAAAAAGTGACCCTCTTAACCGCAACTCCGGGTTAGTCAGCGCAATTAAATTATATGAGCGTTTATGCTTAATTTTTTTGCATTTTATATGAAAATCGCCGCATAATCAAAACTTACAGGAAACTCCTCGTTGACCTAGAGTTATAAAGTTTTGCTATATATTTGTACACATATATATATACACATATATATTTATAGTACAAATAAAGGTAAAAACACATATCCCAGACATATCCAGACATATCCCAGAAAAAAAACCATTACAGACTTACACCGTAGCTTAAATATCCGTCGTATGCACTCATTTCGTATGAAATATATATTATTTCATACAAAATGAGTGCATACGACCGGAAATTTTAATTTTAAACTTATTAGTTGTACTTCATTTACCTAGACTGAATAGATAATTTCATAAAATTTGACAAGAAGTGAGAGCTTACAGTAAATGTTAAGGGGAAAATCGTAAAATTTATCCTTTATATGCTTAACACAGAAAGCAACCATTACAAACTTATATTTATAGCTCGTTTTATAAAAAAATACTAAATACAAACGCAAATTTAAGTTTGTGAAGTTTTATAAATAGTATTTTTCTCAGCGGAATACCTACATGGGTACGGTAACCCTCGTTGCGCGAGTATTAGTCGAACTTGACCGATATTTTTGAATATGCTTCTGTTTTAATTATATATTTATATCATATGATGATTTTGTAGCTGTTTAATCGTTAACGAATTTTATACGAAAGGAAGTTTTCAGGAATAAAGATCATCGTGGTACAGTTGTGGGTTCGATTCCCATACGCAGGAATAAATTATTTTGTTTTTCCCTCTGTAGCAAGACATAGCATCTGTTGAGATCCACCACTCAACACGCAATGTCTCTAATTCTTGTTTTGACACTATGTTCTATAGATTGTTCTACTTATGTTGTTATAGATTGGTACCGTTGTAAAAAATTATACTATGATTATTTTATAATGTATGAAGCAATAGACTAAAAAATATAATTTTAAATATTCTGTTAATTAAATCCCAATGCATGATCATCTACATCTATATATATATATATATATATATATATATATATATATATATATATATATATATATATACATATATATATATATATATATATATATATATACATATATATATATATATATATATATATATATATATATATATATATATATATATATATATATATATATATATATATATATATATATATATATATATATATATATATATATATATATATATATATATGTAAAACGTAAAATAATAAATATAAATTATATTTTTATCAATTGAGAAATTTGTTTAAAAGCGAGCAAACTGGATCTTACTGTGTTATCTAATGTTTCATATATATATGTACATATTTATATTAGGTATGAGAGTAGATATCGAGCACAATGAAGAATATCACACATAATAATATGCCATTGGTATTCTGGAGCGGGGAAGAATGCACGTTCCGGCGAGGCGACTTCCCGGCGTGCCACTGATGACACCCGCCACCCTATGGGAAAATCTTTATAGCCGTTGCTACGTATAGGAGTCTTTAAAATACTTTTAAAATGTTATAAATATCTTCTAGACATAAAATATTTGTCACATTTATGTGAATTTGTTATAAGCGTAAAATTATTTTAATATTTTAAAGTAGTTACGTATTAAATAAGGCAATAATTTTGGGTGTTTTTAGGGTTCCTTACTTTAAGGAGAAAACGGAACATTTATAAGATCACTTTGTTGTCGGTCTGTCGGTCTGCCGGTACTTTGTCATAGATCCCATAATCAGAACCTAGGCGAACTCTCATTAAATTACCTTTGAATTACATCATATCCAATAAGAGACGAATCATCGTTATCGATCGTGATATTAAGGGCGATTAGTCCGACGAGACTTATGTGATGTTCTCATGGATGCATCTATCAGAACTGGATCAAAACTTAACTATAACTGGAACAACATGGAAAGCACCAGCTTTCAAACAAAAAAAAAGAATCATCAAAATCAGTTGGACACATTCGAAGGTTATGAGGTAAGCATAAAAAATAGAATCGAATTGGGAACCTTCTTCTTATTTGAAGTCGGTCAATCATAGTGATCATATCAGTATAATGAAGAAATAAATGAGTCAGAATTTAATTAATTAAATTTAAAAAATCAAATCAAATAATTAGCTTAAGCTTAATTGGTTTTTAAAAAAAATATGAATAAAAATAAGAATATATATGTAACACAAAAATAAAAAAAATCAATCTTATTGTTAGATAATAGTGCTCATTATAAAAATCAAGTATCAGCATAGGTCGTATTTTTAAATTTTAAACAATTAAAAATTCTTATGGAGATTACGATAATAGATAAACCTCATTCAATTCACCTTATAAGTGAATATCCCTGTAATAAATAACTTAATATCAATAGCAAAATAGTTAAGTATTATAATGAAAATGATATAATTTAATACCATTTTTGAAAATAAGAATCATTTTAATAACATAAAATAATGTTAATGGCATTACGAAGATATTTAAACCTATGTATATACCTATGCTAATCTATTTAAATATACCTAGCAATGTAATATTCCACACCTTTATAGCCATTTGAGATTATAAGTACTACTTTAGTTAATATTTATTGCATACTCAAAAAGGGGTCAAATAAATTATTCATATGTATCTTTTTTTAGGCGAAAATGCTTGTACCTAACTGATAAGGTCTAAAAACTTACGCACATATTTTGGAAGTACGTTGATATATAATAAAGCAATATTTGATTTGTTTCTAAATAAAAAATATCAAGGCTATTGTGGCGCAGCCGGACAGCGCCTTACAGTACGCGCGATGGTTGTGGCGTCATCGCTCGGCAAAGATAATGAGTATAACGTCATTCATTTCCCGCATAAACCAGGTTGACCGACAAAAAAGAAGGAGAAGATGACTTGCAAAAATCTCAGAACTACGGAAAGGCGAGAGATGTACCTACGTAACAATCGAGGTACCACGTGAAACTGAAACAAAATAGTCACGATGTACATTATCCGGAAAAAAAGACGTCGTGGTCAATGTTGAGAAAATGTGCACCGACTTACTTATTTTTGTCTCAACGGTTTAAAATTTTGTATCGTAATCGAAATTTTGAATACATATATTCAAATACTCAAATATTACACCAGTTAATAAATAAAACTGATGAAACATTCGTTAGCAATATTTATAATTTGATGCTGAAATAATAGATATGGGCTTGTTGGATGAGGAAGATTGCGCCAAGAAGAAAGTGGTGTTTCGCATTTACCTGCTTGCTTGATCTACTTAATATTTATATCTAACACTTGACGTCTGCGCGGTAATGAACAATGATGAATTATCTTAGTAAATATTTAACTAGCCACGCAGCTGTATCCGAAACAGAACACCCGGTTCTGAATAAGGTGATGAAGCTGTTCAAACAATTGATATGTATTTTATGACATATTCCTATATAATAATTGCGTAAATAATGTTTTATTAATTGTCAAGCGCCAGCTGTATCTATTCAAAAAAATTATGGTCCCATAGAGTATGATTTCCTTTTCAATATTATAATAGTAATCATAATAGCTGTATTATGATAATAAAATGTGAGAACAAACATAACTGCTTTTCATTTGGTTTATATATTAAAAATAGTAATATAAACAATTAAATATTTCAGTAATAGATATGTGTGTAATAAATAAAGTAGTTAAATTCCAAAGATGTTTATACTTATTCTCTTATAGGGCTACTGTCATTCTTTGACTAGTACTACATATAGACATTCGTATCCACAATGACGGTTTAGCTGACTCAATGAAGTGGCTGTCGAGGGCGGTCGTCGCGGCTTCTTAAGGAGGCGGTGGGCGGGCGGACCTCGACTTTTGTGGATAAAAATTAAATAATTTTTACTGTTATATTTATACATTCTAAACAATGTTATTACTTTAAGTTGTTAATTATCTTTATCGGTTATTTTTTGTTTTTTTGTTTTAACATTATAGAAAAAGTATTATATATTAATTTTTAGAAAATATTGAAATTGCAAATACACGCTTATTTATTATACATATAAGTAAAGTATAATAATTCGCACATCCAGTTGATAATTGTTAAAATATTTAGGTCTGTAATTTATTAATCGATAATTAATAATAATGCTCATTCACTAATTACATAGTATAAAAATCGTTATTGCAAGAGTTATTTACTCAGTATATTCCCAACCTAAGAAGGCATAATAGCGCTTAACATACGCGTATACACCCCGCGCGCCACTCGCCTCTCCACCAAAGAAAGTGGTGTCGTTTGATGGTCGAGTCAGTCAGAGGACGCCACACCGTCGACACTACAGCACATCCGCTGATGCCGCTGGCTGCTTCCTTAGAGATATATAGAAGTTTTTGAAGAATATTACTATCATTAAGTCAACATAATGGATTCAGAAGAATTTCGTGTAAGGGGTAAGGAGATGGTTGACTATATATGTACCTATATGAATACATTACGAACACGACGCGTAACTCCGTCTGTGGAACCTGGATATCTTCGAGCGGCTCTTCCATCAGAAGCTCCTATGCATCCTGAATCCTGGGACGACGTGATGGTCGACGTAGAGAACAAGATCATGGCTGGCGTTACCCACTGGCAACATCCTCATTTTTTTGCATATTTTCCGGCGGGTAATGCATATCCTTCTATACTAGGGGATATGCTCTCTGCAGGGATTGGATGTATTGGATTCTCATGGGTAATTATAGACAAAACATATTTACTTTATTTTACAAAAATAATCACTTATAGACATAGTGTTTTTATATACTTAAGTCGGGTAATTTTAAAGAAAATAATCAGTAAACAAGAGATTACATCAAGACCTTGTTAATAGTCGGTAAAATGTAGTAACATACCTTAGTAGTCTCGTATGTAATACGTACATTCAATATTTAATAAATTTTATTTATTTACTTGTTTTAGAAGAAAAATTAATAGAAAATTATTAATATTCAGTTAACTAAATCACTATCATACGTAAAGTATAATGCGTGTATACGTGTGTAGAGCTTTTAAGCATGAATAGAAACTTTAGGCATTATTATATCTGCCTTATCAGCTATTTCGATCTTTATATAAATGTTACGACTTGCAATTTTATCCATTCAATTTATAGTGATTGATTGTTTATCAGTTACGGTGTGACTTTACACAATACCTAAAATAATATAATTTTAATGGGTTTTCTTTTAAAGTGTAGTTTTCCATATTTATCAATATTATCAAAAAATTTTATCATACAATTATTTCTTTACAACTTGTAATCATTTATTATTCATAGTAAAAGATATTTCAGTTGTCTTCTTTACTCTCAGACATTATTTTCTTATAAAAGTTGATAAATCTATATAGTTGTTTTTGATTTTTATGAATATATAGTTATGTAGATGTGATCTCAATAATTGTTTACTAGCTAAATGACAAAATATAGGGGATGATTGTGAAGCTTTTTTAATATTAATGTGAACTCTGAGAGAGTTTAATAAAATAGATAAGAATAACCTACGTGTAAAGATTATAATCGATCGATAACGTATAATATTATACTTTATTCCACATATAGCGAGGTAGGCAGAGAGAACCTTGTGTTAAAACACTCAATTCCATAAATAATTGGACTGGAAATAATCTTAATTCCGAGTAGGGATCGTATCCAAAATATTCACTTTTACATTCAGATACAGTCCCACTGCGTCACGATGGCCACGATAAATAACATTATTTGATTATAATTATTTTGCCAAAATTAAAATTGACACTAGTATTATTAAATTAAGTAAATTCGTATTAGGAAATATTAGTTGTTGCATTCTAGTATGATATTTTTGAGTTGCAATAATATTGATTGTTCAGCCTACACAGTAGTTTTAAATAAATAATGTCGCTTCTAACTGTGTCAGTTACCTGTAGCCCTGTTACGTCATTTTTGCACTATTATGTTTATGTATATATTTTTAATACTACATATACGAATTGATATATATATGAAATAGGTTAACTTATTTAATTCTGTTAGGTTATTTTAGATCACCATATTATTAATCTGGTGTAATCGAATTTGCATATTAACTTATTTATTTCTATATAGGTACATGGCAATCAATTAGGATCCGATATGCAAATTCGTTAAAGGCGCAAAATAAAGTGATAGCGCCTCGTTATTCTCTACCAAACGCCAAAAGACAGAACATTATTATGTCTTTACTTTAAATTATGTAATGACCATATTAGTCTTTGTTAAAAACAAAATTTTATTAGATTAAATCAAAATCAATTGTTACAGGCGGCAAGTCCAGCATGTACCGAGTTAGAAATTATTGTGTTAGATTGGCTTGGTAAGTACTGCTTTTATGTAACGGTATAATTTTTCGATAATTGAAAAATATGAGTGTTAATTATTTTGCTATATGTATGTACCTACATTTGAATATTTTCAGGAAAAGCTATCGGGCTTCCTCCATCTTTTTTAACTTATGGCGAGGGGAGCAAAGGTGGTGGTGTAATAGAGGTATAATTTTACGCTTTAATTTTTTATTTATAAATATTTATTACAATAAATAAAGTTTCTCCAATATTCCTTTTTGAATGAAACTATTACAAAGTAGATTAACAATACATTTTAAAGTAATAGGTTAACATATGTAAACCTATTTTTTTTTTTCATTTAATATTAACTGAAGATTTTATAGTATTTAAAAGCTACTTAAAAAAGTAACGTTCATTTTTCAGCGAGCCTTTATATTAAGCATTTTTATTTTTCGTGACACGATTAGGATATCAACTTTTATGTCGTTGTAGGGGTCGGCCAGCGAGTGTGTCCTTGTGTCGATGCTAGCGGCGAGGGCTGCGGCTATCAAACGCTTGAAGCATCAGTTCCCCACTGTCGATGAGGGCCTTTTGCTATCCAAATTGATAGCATATTGTTCAAAAGAAGCCCATTCTTGCGTTGAAAAAGCTGCTATGATTGCCTTCGTTAAACTACGCATCTTGCAACCCGATGAACATGGAAGCTTAAGAGGAGACACGTTAAAAGAAGTAAATTTTACTTTAATTGTTACGATATTAATTATACTAATTCTAAATTAAAATTAAAATAGAACACAGAACTTGATTCCTTATATTATAAATAGATCAAGGTCCCATCAAATTGAAAAGATTATTGTAGTAATATAAGTAAATTTAATTCTGTACTAAAATATATTTTGGTTGACGAAATAACTAAGTTGGCTGCGATTAGACTCAGATATAATCGGACGATAATTGAAAAGCGGGTCGCGTCATAGTGAGATCCCGTCGACGCCTCCGCGTCGGGCGTTTAATGAATCGTCAGTAGATTCCGGAAATACGTGGCGAGCCGAGAAGCTCCATCGTATTGTGCGGCACTTTCTATGCGACGAATACTGAAAATTCACCATTCAACCCTCTTATGAAAGAAACGATTTAAATAAAACCCGTTCAGAATCAAATTAATTTTCTTTAATAAACTCAGTTGAGATCTTTTAATAATATTGGTCCAGCTTAATGAAGAAACGAACTTCATTTTATGTTATATTACATTATAATATCTATAGTAGTTGTTGTAAAATTTTAATAATTGAATGTTTTATAGGCTATGGAAGAGGATGAGGAGGCAGGGCTAGTGCCATTCTTCGTATCAACTACACTAGGAACTACGTCTTGCTGCTCCTTTGACAACTTGACTGAAATCGGACCAGTGGTTCGCAAGTTTCCGTGCGTTTGGCTTCACGTGGACGCTGCATACGCTGGTGGCGCTTTCCTCTGTCCTGAACATAAATATCATCTAGCAGGAGTTGAATACGCTGATTCATTCAACACGAATCCTAATAAATTCATGCTAACTGCTTTCGACTGTTCTCTCCTGTGGGTGACTAATCGATTCCTACTAACATCGGCCCTGGTTGTGGATCCGCTCTATCTACAGCATTGTTACGATCACACTGCTATTGATTATCGCCATTGGGGAATACCTCTGAGCCGCCGTTTTCGTTCGCTCAAACTATGGTTTATGTTGAGAAGCTTTGGCATCGTCGGTCTGCAAAAATATGTTCGTCGACATTGCGAGCTTGCTAAGTACTTCGAAAAACTAGTTAAGAAAGACAAAAGATTTGAAGTTTGCAATCAAGTGATGGTACGTAGTAAACAAATAAAATTGGAAATAGAATACTAATGTTACTTAAACCTGTGATAGTAAGAAAATAAGAACAAATTGCTGTTAAAATATCGTTTTATGTTGTTTTAAGTGAATTAAGTAATATTAAAATTATTTGTATATTTTAGCTGGGGTTAGTCTGCTTCCGACTAATAGGAGGTGGAGGACCTGGTGAAACCGCTGAGCAAGTTGATGAACTGAATAAGAAACTCTTGACCAACATTAATGCATCTGGGAAAATTCATATGGTCCCGGCATTGGTGCGAGAGAAATTCGTTATTCGTTTTTGCGTTGTACACCAGCATGCATCACGTGAAGATATAGGTTTATATTTAACAATATTTAAAAACATATAGTCGTGATACAAAAATAGCTGGCTATATATTTTATACTAATTTATTTTGCAGAATTTGCGTGGGATACTATAACAGACTTTGCCACGGAATTATTGGAAGGACCAGATAAAGAGAGGGTATGTACTAGGGACACGGACATACTTGCATACATACAGGCAATCACCACAACAATGCCACCACTGGAAACGGAGAGCAGAATACAAGAAACTGAAATTATACCTCCCGTTATATCTTCACTAAACAGTAATTTCTTTCTTCGTGTTAGCCAAAAAATTTTATCCGTTTGGATGTTTGCTTGGACTAATCTTATCACCTGGTCATGACTCTAATGCATATATTTTATAAGACTTCGTAGTTAGGTTTTCATCAACGTTTCGTGTTAATAAAAAATCAATTATATTTTAAGTATTTATTTTCATCATCTTATTGATTTTTGTTATTTTTTTTATATAAATAAATATATAATGATGTCCACAATATTGTTATTATCTTCACCACCACTTTAGGTGATTATTCAGATCTGTGAAGAGGAATTTTGTCTCTTGAGAACGTAATTTACAGTTTAGTTTTTATATTGAAGAACCAAAGATAAACAAATATAGTATATAGTAAAATTGTGCCTTTGTGTTTCAAAAAAAGCATACAGATTTTTGCTCAAATCTGTCTTCAATTTTCTCTGCCTTTTGAGAAAGTAATAATAAAAATTTATGACTGATATGACGTGAGTTGTTGTCGAGATTCCAGGTGTATTCCAAGCTCTACCCTGCTCTGTTGTCTAACAGTTTGCAGGGCATAGGGGCATTTCAAACAACTGACATACTTACTGACATTGCACCCATTTACATTGTTGAATGAGTGTATGTGTATATGTATCGGTCATGTAAGGCGTTGGTCTCACATATGGCACCTGATAACGCGAGCTTTTCCCGAAAAAATGGCGAGGTGGCTCTCTCTTTGGATCAAATTATACTACAGGGTACGTAAATATATATAAATCGATGATTATTATTTAAAAAAAAAATCAATTACATTAACGACATTATTATTAATTCTTTAGTTATATCAATTTATAGCAAAAACATGTCCTGCTCTTAAAACTATTTCTTTCTCTTTTTGTTTTGATAATATAATCATAGAATCTACTTATTCATATTGATTGTTATACATATTTATTATATTAATCATATATCGCACAAAATCTATCTATCTAAATTCTAAAAAAAAACATAAATTCCAGTCTTATAAATATTAAAATGTTAAGAATTTTAAATTAAATTACTTTAATTCTAATGGAATATCTTCTACTTCATGTTAACGTTGACAAATAACGTCTAGCTAGAGCCTACATTTGTAAAATTCGTACATCTATTGTTATTACTTATTTACAACTAATCTCTAAAAAATATTGAAAAATAAATTATTAATTTCAATTAATTCAATAATTATTAAATACAGGATTTGAATGAAGAGCGTGCTCGAAAGAACAGGGCGGCTCTTGCCCACAAGCGTTCGTTCTTCGTACGCATGGTCAGCGATCCGAAGATCTACAACCCTGCTATCAACAAAACACCGCCTCCAGTGCCCACCACTCCTGGCAGTCCTATCCCTGCGACACCCGCCACACCAGATACACCTTCCGAAGCTGGTTCTGTACAACTAGTGCCATCCACTCCGTAAGTGCTATATATTGCCATGATAAAATTATATCAATTGTCTAAGTATATGAGGCTAGTTGATTGTTAGTTCAATTCCCACTCAGGAAAATTAATTATTTACACCGAGTGTTTTGACGCTAGATTCTTTCTGTCTACATAGTCATATAGCTGAAAAAGAAATAAATATATAGAGAAAAAAATATTAAAAGGTATTACACTCTACTATTCACACAGAGATTATACGTTTTCATGCGTTATTAATTGTTACTCAGAGAAACTAGTAGATAACTACTTTCATTTTCTTATTTTAATATTCCAGTTTTATCTTTTTATAAAGATAAATATTGAAAATTTAAATCTGAAATCATCTGCAGTCTTCACGGCATCATTTTAAATTTTCAGTAAAATGACAGCAAAAATAGAAAGATCCAAACAAAGAATGTTTGAGGCTTTTAAACGTAGCAACAAAGGCAAGAGACATTTAACGTATTGTCTATTGTGCATCAAAATGTATTTTTATTTATTCGTAATAACACCTTTAGTTCAAATTACACATGTTATTTCTTCAAGAATTTTTTCATGTAGAAATTTCTTTTTTCTCAAGTTTTTTTTTTATTAAATAAGTAAGTTCCCAATAGTGTTTCCTCTAATAAAAGATATAATTTCCAATAGGATTCCAATAGGATCTTACTATATCTTTTATATTCTTACTCACAACAAGTCATCATAGGTAATGGGACCGTTTTAACCGAACCGTAATTTGACTGTCAATGCCATGGTTGTGGGTTCGATTCCCAGCCGGAAAATGAATTATTTTCGAGTTTCCGTGCTAGTAAGACAAGACGTCGTATACTTAACTTGAGTGACTTGATACATGGTAACCTCTGGGTACCTTTATACTGGATGGAGAGTAAAGCTGAAATAATATGATTCGACAGATAATATACACAATGCTATATAACGAATACCTAATATTGTGTAAATTTAAATTTAAAGTATTCTAATTGAGTAAACTCTATTTCTTGTTACTTTTAGGAAACAATCATCTTGGATAAGTTGGCCCCTCGCATTTTTCTTCCAAAGCGTTGATCACGATGGTAACGATGTACCACTGAGGTTTGTATTATAATAATTATTAAAAGACGTACATAAATATGAATGAATTGAACTTTGATCTTTTGAATTGAATGTTGTGATTTGAAGTATATATATATTATACCTAAATATCTAATAATTTGAACTATAGATATATATATATATATATATATATATATATATATATATATATATATATATATATATATATATATATATATATATATATATATATATATATATATAAATATAAATATAATAATTTAGCTTATAATCTAACATCAAAACATAATTCCGTAGATTCCGCCATCTCGACACCATGGTACGTTTGAAGAGCCCTAACCAAGGCAGACGTGGATCGTCGCCAGGAGCTTCTCCCGAGCGCCGCGCTCCATCACCCTCTGCAAATTAATTGTGCTTGCCTACTCGACGTTCATTAAATACTATTCTATTAATAAATAACCGTATGAGCATTAAAATGGTTTTCATTTTAATTAAAAATTTTATATTTTTACCCACCTATAGATAAGCAAAATGCTCACCATTGGTGGTGCAACAAATGAGCAACAACGCCGAGCACCAGGTGCACACCAGTACCGAGAAATCAAATTTCGATTAAATGCACAAATCAGGGATAACTACACTAAAAACCATAAAAACATTATCTCAATAAGTTTTCCATAGAGGTATTGACATACTATATATACGTCAGCTGTCAAAAACTTTATTAATTTCGCATTAAAAATTAAATATAGTAGTTAAAAGTGAATAAATTCCAGTAGAAGTGTTGTTAAAATTACATTCATATACAATTTTATAGTTTAAAAGTAATTTTTCGAAGAATTGTGGTACTAAATTACTTAAAAACTGTAACAAAGTTTTCGAGTGCAAGTGGTTGAACGAGCAATATGTGGGTATTTATTTCATTTACTATAAATAACTGTCTATAGAAAAAAAATGTTATTTTGGTATATATATTTCAAAAATTGGAATTTTAACCTTTCGAATGCGTGCGTGTGATCGGAGTACAAGACTACGCACGATATTTACTTTTTTAATTTTTAAAAAGAATATTATAATACAATTATTAATAATGTCTAGTAAATGTGGCGTTTGTAAATCGAATGTACTAGTTACTTAAAAAAGAATAAATTGTGTAAAGTGTCAGAACAAGTACCATTTTGAAAGCATTGTTCCGCCGTGGATTAAATCACAATCTCTCTCTCAATATGTACGAGGGCAGTGGGTTTGTGTGACCTGTAAGAACAAATCTCCACCTACGTTAGTGGAAAGTGGTATCATCGCTGGTGCACCTAAAATCAGAATCGAAGAAAAACTTGCTTCTAACGATAATTGGTTATCTGCAATCAGAAACGAAGTGCAGAAAGTTATTTCTCAATCTGTAAGCACTGAACTGACAAAAATTCGATAAGACTGAAGCGGATTACAAGACATACAATCATCTATAGAATATTTATCGAGTATCTTTGACACTGTGAAACAAGAGCTAAGTATGATTGATAAAGAAGCTAGGGCAAATAATATTGAAGTGCATTGCGTACCAGAACATAAAGGTGAAAACTTACTTAAAACGGTGGAACAAATTGGAAAAGTTATCAATACTCCTGTGACTGAAAGAAGCGTTCTTAAATGCACGCTACCCGCGTGTAAAAAGTAATAAGGCTTCCGTCCAAGGTCAGTGATTGTTAAAAATCTCCTTGCTAAGAGATAAATTTCTGGCGGGGGTTATTAATTTCAACAAAGCTAACGATACGAACTATAACGATAAATTAAGTACGGCACATATTGGATTATCTGGAGAGAAGCCAGTTTTCATTTCAGAGCACTTGTCGCCTATAGCTAAGGACATTTATGCTGCAGCTCGTATCTTTGCCAAAGAAAAAAGTTAGCGTTTTGTCTGGTCGGGGAACGGCAACATATTTCTGATAAAATTAATATATTGGTTAAATTAACATAAAAACTGCTTAAAAGCTCCTTTCTTAGATACGTTAATTATTTCTAATAAACTATAATACGAACATCAATTAAACAACATCAATTAATGAATAATTACTTAAACATATTTTAAACAAAATGTAGTGTGTAGTGTGTAGTGTATTGTATCAAAGAACCAAAACAAACGAAATATACCTTTCATTCAAATTTCAATGGCTTTTCATTTCACAGAGATTTGGCTTAATAGTGGAGTATCGAACAATGAGATAATTGATGATAGATATTATGTATTTCGTAAGGATCGCGAATCTAGTAATTCTAGCAAATTGGATGGGGGAGGAGTTTTAATAGCGGTATTAAAAAAATTCAAATGTTGTAGGGTTAGTTCATGGGTAACCAACTGTGAGGATATCTAGGTTAATGTAATCTTGAATTCAAAATGTATCTCTATTTGTGCCGCATATATACCATCGCCACTTAACTATAATATTCTTGAGGAGTTTACGTAAAACGTTGAACACGTCGTAGTTAACGAACAATTACCCACTTGAGTTATTGGTGACTTTAATATCTCGTCATTGAAATGGGATTCTGATAATCATAATAATTGTAAAGTGATTCCATGCAATAGCGGTGCAGCAGTCTCTATTATCAATGATTTTATAGCATTAACTAATTTATCTCAATTAAATCGCGTTAGTAATATATTCGGTAAGATATTGGATCTTATTTTTAGTACCTCTAATAATAAAGTGAAGCCTAGTAATTTTTTTTGGCATATTCGGTGGATAATTTTCATCCACCTTTAGAAATTGATTTTGGCATAGAATATAACAATTCTTTATAAGTTACAAATATAATAAAAAAGCATGACTTTAGAAACGCTGATTATGCATCAATCAAGAAACTTCTTGCAGATATAGACTGGGAGTCTTTATTTAGTAAATGTGATAATATAAATGACATGACTAACATCTGTTACTTACAATTACGAAATGTGATTGATAAATGCGTTCAAAAAATTAAAATAAAGCATAACACACCTTATCCAGCTTGATATTCTAAAAAAATAATAAAAAGGCTAGCTGAACAAAATAAATACAGAATACTAATTAAAAAATATCGTAACACTATGGACGAACTTGAATTCAAACTATTAAGGGACAGGTATAAAGTTCTTATTGACTCAGACTACAAAAGATATATTGACTGCGTTAAATGTAATATTAAAAGTAATCCAAAATTCTTTTACTCATATGTTAAGAAATTGCGTTCTAATCAATATGACTTTCCTGCTTTAGTGACTCTGAATGGCGTTTCGTCAACTAATGGATCGGACATATGCAATCAATTTGCAACTTATTTCTCAGGTGTATATACTCATTCCAATTTAACAACGAATAAGCCGTTTAAAACCACATCGATGCCTTACACTTCAGAATTGTCAAATATTAGCATCTAGGAGCAGGATATTATCGATTCAATAAAACGTTGATACAAATAAGGGTGCTGGCTCGGATAATATTCTTCCTCTTTTTGTTAAACAGTGTGCTGTTCGTTTGGTCAAACCTTTGCACTTATTATTTGCTAGATCCTTATGTGTGGGCGAATTCCCATCTTTTTGAAAAATAGCTAAAGTAGTCCCTGTTTTTAAAGCTGGTGATAAAAGCGAAGTATCGATTTATAGGCCAATTTGCATATTGGCAGCTTTTTCTAAAATATTCGAATCGTTAATTTGTCCGGTGCTTGTTTGGCATATGAAATCAGCACTTATAGAAAATCAACATGGCTACGTAAAAAAACGATCAACTTTGTCAAATTTGGCGATAGTTGTAGATGATTTATCCATGGCACTGGATAAATCAGAACAAGTTGATTGTGTTTATAGAGATTTGGCAAAAGCATTCGACGTCGTCGATCATAATATTTTGTTGAACAAACTTAGTGGATATGGTATCAATGGTAATCTGATTAAATGGTAGAAAGTGAACCGTAAATTGAATGTAGTTATTGGCGGATATCAGTCGCAAGAATTTACTGCGACTTCAGGTGTCCCACAAGGCTCGATTCTAGGCCCGACATTGTTTCTATTTTTTATATACTTTTTTTTTTATATACTTTTTTATATGCTTGAGCGTTTTAAACACTGCAAATTTCAATTAATAAAAATTAATAAAAAATATTATACAATTGATAACATCATTGATTCTTTACACTTATAATAAGATCTAGGCAGATTTTCATTGATCATTATTACTTAAAATTGAACCATTTGAAATGTTACATTATTACCTTTAGCCGAAAGGGTAAAAAACATTTTACTGTCGTATAAACGGAAGTGTCTTAGGAAGGGTCTGCCAAATAAGGGATCTCGGGATCATTTTGGATACCAAATTAAGCTTTAGGCCACATTTAGAAGACATAAATAATAAAACACTCAAATTGTTAGGTTTCATTTTACGAACTTCAAAATAATTTAAAAGGTTCACGACCAAAATAACGTTATTCAACCCATTGATTCGTAACAAGCTTGAATATTGTTCTATTGCATGAAATCCTCATTATCAGTTATATAAAAACAGAACAGAAAGAATACAAAAGAATGTGTTTAATGCAGTTAGCTTATAGGGACAATGTACTTAAACAAACTAAAAGCTATTCGGATCACCTAAGATTTTATAACGTCCTTTCTTATCAAATCGTAGAGGCCTACTTGATCTTTGTTTTCTAAACAAAATTATAAACGGAAACAATGATAGCCCGAATTTGTTAAATAGAGTAAGGTTGGCAGTAATGAGATGCAACGGTAGACGCCACAATAAAAATAAGATTGTTTTCAGAGAGCGTTTTCCAGGACTAACCTAGACAAAGCGGCTCCTTCAAATAGATTGGTAATATTGTATAATAATATATTTAATAAGGCAAATCTAGATAAACCGACACACACACCGACATCCACATCCTCTTTTAAACTAAAAGTGAAAAAAAAAATGTTCTCAAGCTGAATTTGTATATTGGAAATGATTTTACAATTTGTTTGATTTGGTTGTTGTTAATACCTATTTATTTAAATTTAAACATATAAGTCAGAATAGTTTGTTAATTTTTTTAACTGTCTTTGCAAAGAATGATGTATTGTTATTGTCTACTTTATATATATATATATATATATATATATATATATATATATATATATATATATATATATATATATATATATATATATATATATATATATATATATATATATATATATATGCATGCTAAGTTAGCCTTTAAGTGTGGTATACAATTTAGGTAGTAGTATTGTTAAAAATTTATAAGTATAAGAATTATTTTTGTATACAACGTTGGCTTCCTATTAAATAAATAAAATAAATAACTTAATAGTCTAAGATCAAATTCATTCAATGTTGAATCTTCAATTTGCAAAATCACAGAAAACCCTACAACTAATAACGATAGTAACGACCTAGGTCAAAATGAAAAACTAAACCGGCTGAAGCTACCCAGGAGCAGCCCTGAAGCACTTACACGCTCACAGAAGCAAACAAAGTTGAACTCCTAGCTCGTTGCTCCAACACAAACATCAAATGGTTTATCTGCACTAAGCAATGACCCGACTGCAACTGAGGCCCAATCGTCAAAGCATAACAGACCTCCACCTACCTATCTTTGTTAATAGACTAATTAAGTACGGTGGCAGCGTAGGATCCAAAAAAAACCAAATCTTTAAAATATTTTATTAAAAATTACAATTTAAATTGTTAACTAAAATGGTGACTACTTGCTCGATGTGAGAAAACAAGAGTGAATAATTATTTTAATATTAAAACTAACATGAATTAAAACAATGGATGAAAAATGACTCTACGTTTTACATTTCTTACTGTTACAATTCTTGAATTTGATGGAATGCAGTAAACAAGTTACGCGAAATCTGGCTAAGCGATCCCCGGGTAGTGTGGGAACGTAACACCTTCCTCCTGGAGAACAGCACTCAGTGTCCTTGGATCTCGAATAATGCTGGAGTATATGTTCCACTAGATCTGGGGTTTCAGCTTCTTTCTTCGATATTTCCCTTGCGGTGGTGCTTTTCGTTTAAGAATTTTCTTATGAATTTTAGCAATTATAATGAAGATGGTTATTATAGTGGCCGTTAGAATTATTTCATATAGCGGAATTGTTATATGATAAAGGCTATCAGATGTTGTAGATATTTTTGAAATAGATTGTTGTGCGGAGATTTTTCTATTTGCTTCAAGGAAACAAGTTACGCAAAATCTGGCTATGCGATCCCCGGGTAGTGTGGGAACATAACAGACTTAACAACATCCAACCACTGGCTACATGTTACATGAATTAGCTGAAGGACATTTTGTAATTAAAATATTGAAAATTGATCGAAATCGTACTCAGAAATATACAAAGAGTTAAAAAAAAGAAACAGTGAACTCTTCACATACCTACCAACCGAAAGATGAACAAAGTTTTAGAATTGTTCTTAAGAACTACTAGAACTACTTTACCATTCTACTGCCCCTCAAGACATTAAGCTTGCCTTAGAAGAGCTTAATCACTAATTTAGAAATATATGGAACATCAAGCATTAGCACACGAAACAACCACTTAATATGTTTGATATAGACTCAAAATAAAAACCTAATAATAAAAATATCTATAGCACAAAAAAACGGGAGATGTCTTAATGCATCAACTGTCAAATCTTCGAATCTACTGTACAGATTTGTGATTGACAAAAATGATTTAACGTGATAAGTACTTTCCAATGACTTATAATCAAGGATCTCAAGGAGATCCTTATGATGACACCTGACACCTGACATAGAACCACAATATAATATCTAAATTAAAGAAATCTGGAAATGACTCTTTAGATTTTTTGATTTGATTAAAATATGACATTTCAAGATCTGGAGACATCTCATGAGGAACCATTTTGTCCAACTAAATTACATGAAATAGGGAAATCCCGCCTGAACCAAAGTCCTTTAATGTGAAGGACATATTGATGTATAATATAAAGAATCTGGAACACTGATGTAGAACCTAAATAGATAAGCTAAACTAAAAAATAAGAAAAAGTGTCCTTAGTGATAATTATTGAGTTTAATCAGGTTTTTTCGTTGTCATGTAAACATTTATCACATGGATCTCCCATGAATCTCAATGAAAAAGGATAGCAGTCAGTAGGTTATAGGTCCGTAGCTTATATAGGATAAAAATCATATAGTCCACTAATTCTTTATAAATATATTGACTAGCGAGTATTGTCAATATGTGAATTTTGAGAGGTAATAAAAAAGTTGCATCTTTTATTTACGTGTTTATTTAATTACAATACATGCTTCTTCATTTCTCCATCCCAAGCTACGGTGTATAAGATATTTTTGTTTTCATTATCCCACACCATTCCTCTCACATAATTGTTATGTAAATTTCTATTTTCATAAGTGAAACGTAATTTAAAATCATTCTCAACTTCAAAAACTGATACAATTTTGTTATCACAACAGACTGATAAACGATTAGATCTGAAACAGAAAGTGTAATTTAAAATACATATAACTGATTAATCCGGAAGTAAGGACATAGAGAGCTTAGAAAGTTTATCTGTTGATTTTTACTCTCAAAAGCCACACTTTTTGCTCAAAAGATTTTGATATCATTAAATAAAAATATTAATTAATAATATTTTTCCAAGAGTCTTTCTCCTTTCAAATCACTTAGAATTACTGTTTATGAAAAATAATTAAAAAATATAAATATATATTATAATTTTATATGCAATATTTTATCTGGGCGCAAGCACTCGTTCGCGGTAAATGGGGTTTGCCCAGCGTGAATTCGAGATTATAATATCCTGTGGGAATTGCGGAATAAAAATTAGCTTATATTTTGCTCCATAATTCCTACTATCTACCAGTGAAAGTTCCGTAAATTGGTTCAGCCGTTTTGGAGATTAGCCCGGACGAACGGAAAGAAATACAGAGTAAAAAATGTTGAATGTTTTTTATGTTTCAGTAATGTGTAAATAACTATATCCACTATATGTAGATTAGGCTGAGTAGGCAGACACAACCTTCATTCAAGATACTTCACTAACTTCCTGCTTAAGACATAAAATTTTTAGTGGCACAATGCATCATCAAATTTTATCTTACAAAACTAGGGAAAGGATCAAATTCATTTTTCTCAGGGATTTAACCCATAACCATTTGCATTTGCTTTGTCATTAAAGAATAAAATATCCTAGAGACTATTCATCAGCTGAAAACAAGAAGAATATTTTTGTCAAAAATATTCTTCTTGAATAAAATATTGAATAAATATCTCCTCTAAATAAAAAAAGCATTCAATATCTCAAACCGAGTCGTTTGAGACAAAGGAAGCATAGTAAACAGACAAAAAAAGAAAATAAATTGTAACTTACTGAGGTGCAACAGATATTTTATGGACAGCAGCAGGAAATTCCACAAGCTTTACTGAACTCAATGGGTTCCTAACATCTATTAAACTTATATTTCCAGCTTCATCTCCAAATATCAGATGGTTTTCATTGAGCCATTGCAAACATCGCACTCCACAATTGTTTTGAAGAACTTCTAAAATAGAAAAAAAAATATTTTGCAACAATATTAATTTCTAAAATGTTGCTAGCACATTGAGCTTTTATATACTATATTACCAACATTAATGATATGAAACTCTGTACCTAAGGCTGGCTTTGCAATGTTTTCATCCCATAAATATATATAGTAGTCCACTGAACCAGTTACAAAACTTGAAACAGATGAAGGTCTAACTGAAACTCCATATATTGATCTGCTATGTGCTGCAATGTAATTTCGTATACATATCAAATCTATGGTATCCCATATCTGGAAAGTGAAAACAAAAAATTATAATAGATTTTTGATTTACAAACAAAATCGATAGCACAAAGATTGTGTGAATAATAAACAAAGCACAGCCGAAACTTATGAGCCAAAAATTAATTTGAAGTCTACATAAACATAGTTTTGGGCTATAACTAGTAAATTGATATACCTAACAATAAAATATAGCAATTTATAATTGACTTCAGTTAATAACATAGATATTCTTACCTTTATATTTCCATCAGTATCAACAGTTACATATTCCTTATTAGGCACTAAGCAATCTAGACCAAGTACAGCCCCATCATGCTCACTCACTGACTGCTCCTCATTCCATATATTCCAAGCCTCATCATGTTTAGATGACCAAATGCTTACTGTACCACTGTCTTCACATAGCAGAACCTGTTAATTTAAAATAAATCCTATTGCTTATGTCAATAAAAAGGTTTCGCTTCCATTTTCAATTTTAATGAAAATAAATATTTGACAGTAAAAGTGACATGAAACTTATTATAAAACATTACAATACATTGTTTTTTGTAATTTAAGCAATAAAAAATTAATGATTATTATAATTTATGTAAGTAATAAAACAACAAATACCTTATGGGAATTTTCGATGAAACAGCCATCAGCAGTACCACTTGTTAAATAGATGTCTTTTTTTGATATATTTATAGTACTTTTGTCAATGTTTTTGTCAAATATGTTTGCACCACCATTCCAATATCTTCCAGTAAGTTCAGAACAACCAATTAAAACAGTTCCATCTAAAAATATGTGTATATATTATATAACTATTAACTATTGCCCATTTAACCATTTAAATATTAAACTACAAGCATTATAGTATGAAATTTATTTATATAAGATTCACCAGCAGTTGTTAAAATAATGCTCTTATAATTAATACATGCAACTTAGTTTAGAAATAATTGTACAAATTTATATAAAGGTAAACACAACATGTTAATTTTAATTGCCATACATACTATACTTAGCATTAATATCCTTAAAATTTATAGTTTGTAGTTAGATTTTAGTTTATATTAGATGAAATACAAACAGTTTTTAAAGATAACTTACTAACTAACTTATTTTATATGAATCATAAATCCAAATAATCATAAAAAAACATCTGCAATTTTACTCTTCTTATTTAAGATTGCAAAAACGAGGAATTGTTTAATTAGCTCCAAGTATAGTACGGCAAAATGGGATAGACAGTGGTGTAATTTTTGATCGGGGGCCACAACGAGGCACTAAAATTTAAGCTACTTATGATTTCAGGAAATTAAAGTATTTACCCTCATGAAGACGAATATGGTCAAGGTATGATTGTGTGCTCGTTCCAGTTGTGTCAGTCCGGTAAATTTCTGCATTTAAATGCGGCGGAATTATTTTGTTGCTGTTATCCATTATTGTATGTAAAGTAAAGGTTCAAATATTTCTATTCAAAAGATAGGTTAGGTGGGTTTGTTTTTATGCTATTTATTAATCTTACTAAAGTGACTTCACAACTACAATTCCACATTTACTATGTATTTTTTAGTAAATATATCAATAAATTTTTATTATTAAGCTTAAAATTCTATATTGGTGTAACCTGTAAATTTAAATTTTAGTAAACAAGCGGATACTCTTAATCACAGATTTAAATCCACTAATCACCATAGACAAAGACGTTGACGTTTAATATCTTAAAGCGAATTAAGCTACAAAAAGTCGAATAATACGATGTAAAATGTTGTTGATTTTATTGATATAGCGACTTTTTTAAAAGAATTATTGCTTTTTAGTACTTAAGATCAAAGGGGGGAGCTGGAAAACATTAAAATCTCTATAAATTAATAATCAAGAAACAAAGTTTACGAAAAAGTATGTATATATGACTAGCATAAATAAAAATGAAGTTATAACTTCAATTAAAATATAAAAAATATACTTTAATATTATAGCACGACTACTAGAAAACTCCTTATTCTGATCGTCTCAGCGAGTCGGCAAAGATAGTTAATGCTATAAAAATATTGTGTTGTCCTTTGATCCAGTCAGGGGCCTGGAACTAATACGTTTTTATCTTAAATATAGATCCTAAATTTTCCACCAATAGATAAGAAAAAAGTGAAACCTCTTGTATAGATATGCTATTCACAATAATATTCGATCTAAGTGTCAAGTAAAATAAAAATAAACTAAAATCATAAAAATATTATTATAGAAGTATTTTTATAAACAAACACAACAATTGATTTGTTCTACCTATGAAGTCTAATAAAAAAAATATTATTTATTTTGAGCTATCAGTGAGTACCGCGCCCTCGCCTACCTCTTAAATTCTGAGCAAAACTAAATCATCATCTTTATCTACAGCGTATTTGTAACACATGCTTTAGTAAATAAGATAGCGGAAAGTGTTTGACCGAGTGTTTTAGTTTAAGGTTGCCTACCCTGGTATGCGGGAAGGCCCGTTAAGTTAAGATAAGCTGTTAAGTTGATTTTTTGAAGCTGAATTAAATAAAAGGAGCAGTTGTCTGTTCTCAATATTCTTTATTTCTACATCTAACATCAAAATGTATACCTTGATACGGAGTTTGTAAGTAGATCTCAAAACATGGCAATATCAATTTATAGGTACGCATAGAACGTTTATATAAATATAAATATTGCACACACTAAAAATAGTACACAAAAAGAACACACTTGGTGTAGTACATATTTTTAAGCCCACGAAACCACAACCATCACGTTTACAGTCAGCCGTCGTTGACCCACTGTGCCGCGATGATCTTAAGTAGTGAGTGTAATATGTAGCACATAATATCGAGGTACAAATAGAGCTCTGAAATATATTACTTTAATCACATATAATGTACAAAATATAAGAGGAATTCCTGTTTCATATTTGATATGTAGTAAAATTAAAATCTCATAAATAGTATTGTTCTACACAAGAACATTAACAGTAAGTAGATGAAGTCATTTTTTAAACTATTTGTATGTTAGAAGTTTATTTGGATACAATTTATTAAATAATTGTAATGTCAACACATCCATTTGCTACACATTTAGAACTACACATTTAGAATGTTAATAATGTCAAGCAACTGTCTCTACTGTCATAATATTTAAATAAAATCGGTTCTAGTACCATATAATGGCACTTCAAAAGGAGGTTGTCTCATATATAAATAGAGATGGTGACGATACCTCCATGATACCTCTTTAAGCCCTCACAACCATTTCTTTATACCATCAGGCCGAAACTCTCCTATTCTGTTAAGTATTTTGTAGACGGTAAACAAAAATGTAACTAAAATTAACATTAAGTAGAGACAGCCGTCGATGTATAAATAGACACCTATTAACTTTTTAACATCAATTTGTTAAATCGTAATTTGTATAACATCAATAATACAACATTTACATAACTATGTAGGGGCCATCAGTGAAATATGCTTTTTTCTTAAACTCTTCAGCTACAATGATATCGTTAGGATATTCTGCCAATTTTTCATCGTTTGGGACGTAGTAGAACCCCTCGAAATGTGTAAACTCTTTGGCAATGTGGTCTTCCAGATGGTAAATGCGACCTGTAGCCGTCGAAGCCAGAAGGTTCTCTGCAAATTTTAATTCAAAGATTATTTACTTTAATAGGTTTCAAATAACTTATCCAGTTATTTTATATAATATAATAATATATATATATTCAATATTAATAATTAAAAAAAAGTTTTTTATGGCTAAGAAGACATCTCCAATTTAAAAGACTTATTAAACGAAGTTGTACCCAGCGGAGGTTACTCATAAAATTATCAATACGGATTAACTAAGAATTCTCACACAGTGATTTAAACACAACAACAGTAATTTACAAGGGCCTAATAGAGCATTCGAAAAAAATATCTTACTGGCCGTACTTTTAAACAGAAGGAAAAGAAGTGTTATAGAGTTGTAAAAAATAATTTTCACCATACTGAACCTAAAAGGGCTGTAACAGAAGACATTGAAAAAAAAAGGGACAAAGTTAGAGGAGAAATTCTACCTAAAAAGGATAAATTACCACTAAATTTGTTTTTTGTAAACATTGAAGCCAGCCCAAATAACGTAGATATAAAAAACATAGATTGAAAATCCACGAAAATCTACGATATCCCTTAGTGCATCAGGTGCCAACAATATAGACATACGAAAAACCATTGTATGCAGCTATATCGTAGTGTAAAGTGCGCAGAAGGACATAAAACAACAGATTGTTCTAAGAAGGATCGAAATAAACCTGCTACTTGTACCATTTATTATGGTGGTGTGTATTATGAAATATGTGCACGAAAAATTAACCACCGGACTACAAATAATACACTTCGGCATAAAAAACTAAAAAGGCCTTAAGAATTTTTACCATTCTGTGTGCATAAAAAAATCATAGATGAAAACAGTATTCGAAAAACTCAAAAGAAAATAGAATATTCTGCAGTTAATCGACGCCAGAAAATAATAACAAAGGCCGTACAGCCTCGGCCAAAAAGTTCGCACGAACAAGTTATTATAAAATAATCAGAAAAAGTAAAAGTATCAATAGAACAAATGGGTACTCTATTGTAATTGCTGACTCCACTCTTAAATGAAAAATATTTTGAATTTCATCTCTAGGTAATTATTTATACTGCTATACCTATTTAATGTTTTCACAATTGTTATAACATATTTTATGGTTCCATTAATTTACGGCACACAAAGAAAATTAGGACAAAATTACTTAAGTATTATATTCTATCGATTTGCTTCTTCAGCTATAATTACTAAAATTGTAGGAAATTCAAATGTATTTATCCATTAATTTTAATTTTTAAAGCCATTATTTTTCACTAGTGGGTGTGTGGACAAATAAGGTTTTCTAACTTTTACTCAGTGTCCCAGATACTTTATGTATTATGATGTAGTGCTATATATATTAAAGAGCTTACCATGTGCAATGAATTTCTCGGACTGATCAGTAGTAATCACACGGTAGAAAGGTTGATTCATTCCATTGACCAGCTGGCTCTGAGAGTGGCAGGGGCGGTGAGACCCGTTCGGCTCCCAGTCACGGATTATGCACAAATAATGATACAACTTGTGGAGACAAGTCATGCCCACAGCGAATATCGGGACGTTGGCTGAGCGAATGTTCTTCACGACGATCTACGGAATGGTGTTAAAATAATATCATATATTAATTTATAACATTGAATCATTTATAATCATTCATAACATAATCCTTTATAACATTGTTTCCTCGCTCTGGTAAAAAGAAAAAGTGTGGCATAGAGTACCGCCGTTCAACATGTAATGACTAGAATAAAAGTGGGCGAAAGGCGTCACTAGGCGTCAAAGGTATCACTAGGTTCCCTCTGCCTATACCGTAATATGGAAGACATATATATATATATATATATATATATATATATATATATATATATATATATATATATATATATATATATATAGATATATATATATATATATATATATATATATATATAGCTTTAAATTAGCATTAGTTATACAATAAAAAAATATAAAATTTAAACTATCGAGCCAAAATTAAATATTTTCATTTCCCCATTCCCCATTTCATATATATATATATATATATATATATATATATATATATATATATATATATATATCAGATATATTACTTACATCATGATAGACGTCATGTTGGGGTGGATTCATTGTGGATAGCGCTAATATCAACTGCATATGTGATTCATGCATCTGAAATATTATGTTTAATAGACAGTCAACATATTGTACAAAATAATACATATCTATACAAATATTGCATTTGGTATATGCTCCTCATAACTCAGGAGTTAGGACCATTTTCCCTAGAATTCAACAAATTCTCACCTCTGTAGTAGTACGTACACCAATTTTCTTTATACTTTACCCTTGAGTAGAAATTCAAAATGATGCTTACGTATTTCATGTTTAGTTTTATATTGAAAGCTGGAGAATTAGCGTTTTGCATTAAATAGTATAAGAAACTCTTGTATTGGTTATATTCGCTCTGATTTGTGCCAAGAAAATCCAAAAGGTATACCGCGTTTTGGGTTTCACTATAAAAATCATTAATTATTAATAATATTAAATACCAATAAAAAAAAAACAAATGAACAAAGGTCGGTAATTTACATACCAATTCTTTAAAGGAGATTTCGTGTTCATGTACGAAGTGTGAACATACTGCAGCAGTGAATCCGGGCAGTATTTAGTTTCAGAAAATCCAGACTGGAGGGCAAAACGACAATGCCTTTTTAGCTTCAATTCTCCAGTAAGGAGGTCTATTGTGTACAATGTTTTGCTTGATTCGTTATGATTTCGCCAATCCAAAAACATATGATTTGGGAAAACTTTGAGCTCGCAATCTATACCAAATCTCTGCGCAACGGCCTGATAAATGGCACCAAATGTAAAAATATTGCCATGACTGCTTCTTATAACCTGTTACACACACACAAACAAAGATATACAAATTACGTTGTTATACCCATAAAGATAGATTTGTTTGTATGTTGCTCATATTCTTACTCTAGAGAAACATTAAATTGGCTTACAGAAATAAAAAAATATATATTTAACAAGCATAATAACAACTGAAAGTTCTCAGCCGTATTATAATACAAATTTCATACCCTTGCGATGTCTAAATTACTAGATTTCACGTTAAAAGCTATAGAGAACCGTTCATGCCTATAAATAGCGTAAGATATAGCTTGCAGCACTTGTTTTTCAGTAGGTGGTTTTGCTGATTTATCGGTTTCATGTTTTAAAATATTCAGAACTTTATTCATAAGTTCCTGGATCTATAATTAAATAAACATTATCATTTAAGAACAAAATGCCATACAGATTATTAAAAAACTACTAAGTTTACTATTTACCTTTAATTCAACTTCATCAAAATCATAAGTCCTAGTGGAATCTGTCCACTGTACAAAGAATGTTAAAATTTTTTCTGGAGATAATTCATTTCTAAAGCGCATCTGCACCCACTTAACAGACAAGAACGTCTGAATCATATAACGAAGTGTTATTTTTGCATAAAACATGACGGTCAATGTGTGCAACGGTCTGCAGCAAACGGTTCATATTATAAAATAAAATAGTGAAGGTGAAAAGTGATTAATTTTAATTATCATGCAATTTTTATTTTAAATATGCTTACATATTTTTTTATCAAATTACTTTAAATAAACTAATTGTAGGTACGCATTAAGATTTACTTAGTTAATTTTATTAAGATAATGTCAATCAGCAAAGCTTCATGAAAATTCAACGTCTTCCAGAAATTTTGTTTGTTCAAAAATAGACTTAAAAGTATACATATATAAGGTCTTATATATATATATATATATATATATATATATATATATATATATATATATATATATATATATATATGTGTGTCTTTAAACAGTATTTGGACATGAACATCTTAAATATTGGTATAAATTTTGAGGATATTCACGTCTAAAGCTGCAATATGAGCTACCTTCAAATAATTGAGATACGTACTTCGAGCAGATGTATTGGTCTAAGTATAAACGTGCTTCTTTTATAATCTTCTGCAGCAAATATACTATGTAAAAGTAATTCATACTACTTTCACTTGCAATTGTAAAAAATGGTCTTATATCTTCCATACACATCCCGTTGAACCGCCTGAAAATGTTTTTTCATTAAATCTACCTCTTAAATCACATCATCTGGAGATATGAATTATGAAAAGTGACCACATAATGAATGAATAGTTGACATTTGACTATTGTACCAACATCATGTCCACCATTCAGAAGACTATTGCTAAGAATAAATATTTAGCTAGAGAGAATGCTAGTTGTTAAATATTTCTAAAACGTATAAAATAATGATTTCTACAAATGATTTTCATCTAATGTCAAGACAATCCGTTCCCTGCCTTACGACAAAATTCGAGACCTTCAGACAATTAGATTCATAGAAGACAATTAGGTAATTATTAATTTATTTAGATTACAATATCTTAATTAACATGGTACTATATTTGAATTTACAGTAACATAAAATATAAATATATATTTGTTCTAAATGTCACCGTATATTGTTATAGTGAGAATACATATACAGGCACTTAAGTAATTCCTAATAATCAGTCTTACAATTTAATGCTCCGACTGTGTTGTTACGAATTCTAGTAACAATGTCTAAATCAAATATTTTCGTTCATATAACTTTGACAGCATAACTGCAAAACAGTGCGGGCGCATAGCTCAATATAAGCACATGTATAAGTTTATGTAAATTCGCATTGCAATATTAGTTGCATAAAAATGTGCCTAAATATCTAAATTTTACACCATATTGCCATTATCAAAAATAAACAATGAAACCAAGTTTTTCTTGGTCATAAATATTTTCCTCATTATATATTAATAGCATTACTATAACAATTTTTCTTCATTCTATGCCTACCCTAGGCAGAGTATCACATTGCTTTGTTTAATTTTTTTTTTAAATATACATATATATTATTGATGCCGTCGGGTGCATTGAATAAATTATTTCCTTGCTCTGGTACACAAAGTACGGTGTTGAATTCCTTTACTCAACAGTCAACACTCAATGTCTCGAATATAAGTCGGGCAGAAAGCAAAGAGCAGTCTTGACACAAACTCTTATATGAAGGGTAAAGTGTAAGCTAAAGCTATGCTATTACGATTCAGTTATATAAGATAGATTTATTTTCATTGCAAACTCCCAAGCAACATTATGGAATTATCTTCTATTGGTACTATAGTGAAAAAATTGTCTACATTGAATAGTTATGCGAAAAAACGATGCAGGGAGGAATTAAAACACGAATAGAATCTATGATTTTTTTTTATTTTTTGTCTGTTTGTACACACATCTTCTATTGTTCTGTTGTGTTCTATAACCTAGTTCAGGTGAACCATAAAAAATAATTAAATACCATAACAATTTTTTTATGAAGATGTTGTATAATTACATGCAGTTTCTATTTGCTCTACCATGATGATTATTATTTGTCCAAAAAGCAGCTAAATAATTGTACCAAGAGAGCTTTCAGTACTTCTTCATTTTAAGTTTTATTTTTAAATTAATATAACTCACTAAGTGTTTGAAAGGGAAAATAATAGTAATTAGCATTAATGCTTAAAAATTACCTTTATGTTTTAATGAGGCAACAATTAAGTGTTTTTATCAGATTTGATTTCATGTACATGATCATTATTATTTTTATAATGGGAAAAGAATAATGATATAATGATAAATATATAAACACTAAGAGTATGTCTGTATAATATTAATAGAATAAATACTCACGAATAAAACTTAGGGGACATGGCTACAAGCTCAGAATAAATCTTCTTACGGATTCTACATAAATAGACAAATTCATTTTGCCATTGATTGTCACGGTAGTCTTTAATAATTTGCACCATGGCTTTAGGTACTCTGTGCAGAAAAATTGTTAAGATTTATCTTATACCAGCAGTCTATCTATTAATTTTAAAATATTAACAAGTTTATTATTATAATTTATGTCTATACAATATATAATATATAAGATAAGATGTTTTAGTAAATAAAAATCATAATTTTTATTGTTGTTATATGGGAGAATAATTTGATAGAACCTTAAGAATATAAATATGTTTAAATAAAAATATATATGAATT
The DNA here is from genome assembly GCA_037127375.1 of Dione juno. Lineage (NCBI taxonomy): Eukaryota > Metazoa > Arthropoda > Insecta > Lepidoptera > Nymphalidae > Dione > Dione juno. The sequence goes on along the minus strand of JAXRJS010000041.1, from coordinate 7,621,402 downwards.
AAATGTAATGATTGCTATCAATATATGTTCAGGTTTCATTATGACAATATCTTGTTTCTTTTGTTATAAATCATTGTATTTTCAATAAGACATAAGAGGGGTGTTGGCTGTATACAATCGCATTCATTAACTTACTGTTCAGAATACTTAGATTTCCAAAGATAATCATTGTTGTAAACAACTTCGTAAAACTGTTTGCAAGTTAAGGAAAATTTTACGATTTCGTGTGGTTCATTATTCACTAAAATTCGAGTAATAATTTCGTGGGGTAAGCATAGGATATTAGCCTTTTGTATATTACATATAAAAGACATGATTACATATGGAATAGTTTAAAAAAATATTTTTGGTAAATTTAATTTATATATTAAGATTGTTAGGTGAATACACAGTCACTTTATAAAATTTATCAATTCTATTACACAAAGCAACCTGCAATCTGAATCTGCAGTCTGAAATACTGAAATGAAAAATCAATAACGCAGGTCCTGGAAATCTACAGCATAAATATGTAAAATATCTATACATCTTTTTAAATGACAAGTATAAGCTGTATACCCATTGATATTGCTTTAATCAAATCACATCCCGCATTACTTATTTAGCTAAGGGTTGTAACTGTTGAATATCACTCTTCACTATATCTATTGTATGCCAGCAAAAAAAAAGAAATATTATATATTATTTATTATAGATGAAAAATATAACATAAGTATTATATTTTGATCTTAATTTATAACTTTTTTTATAAGAGAATAATGAATTTACAAAGTATATATTTGAAATAAAACTATATACTTTATCGTAAAATACAAATAAAATGAAATTTGTAGAACAGTAGATCGAAAGTTAATTTACCTACCTCAGGAGCGTCGTAGCAGAGACCGCCGCTGACAGAGAGATCGTCAAAACTCGAGCTACCTTTGCGCAGCTGAGACCCATTTGGCAATCGCGGAAACTGACCCGTAGAATACAGCTAAAGATATTTGGGTTCATAGTAAAATCCGTGCTGCTTTGGGTTCGCAACGTGGACGGTTAAAAAGCTCACATCTCACGCCAAGTCCAAATCTTCATCAATCGAAGTCTTCGCCGCAATCTCGGTATCTACTGGCCCAAGACCATCTCCAACGTAAAACTGTTGGAGAAGGACGGGAGCCCGATCAACTCCCCAAGGGAAAAAAATGCGTGGTCATCCTCGTCAAACCTGGCGTCGTACCGTGTTGGCAGAACCGGCAAACATCGGAATGACGTGGACCGAAGCAAGAAGCTCAAGACAGATTGCGATGGAGGACATCTGTGGACGCCCTCTGCCCTATCTAGAGGACATAGGACATTTAATCAAGTAAGTCAAGATTGAAAGTTAGCTATATATTTTCAACTTTTTAATATATTTCTTTAAAAAAGTTAACACGAATCATCTTGTCAAAATAGGGCAGTTAATTTTCATTTGGATTCATTTGATATCGTTTAACATAAATCAATAAACAATATTTGTGAACACCATCGTAGCGCAGAGGAACATCTTCTGCCTGTAAATGCGACGATTTATGGGTTCGAATAATTTTCATTTTCTTCGCTCTGGTAATAATGCAAATTACGGCGTTGAGTTCCGCCACTCACCACGCAATGCCTCAAAAGGCGGAAAGCGGGAAACGGACTGACATTACATTAGGCTCCTACAGTTCCTACCTACCCTGCCATGTGCAGGATACAGCGTGAAGCTATTATAGTTATTATCTGAACAATTTATATTTATGATTGTTGTTTATTTTAAGACTTGAATTGCTTAGCATAGATTTGCAAAAATATTTATCACTAGTATTAAGCATTTTTGCTAATGGAGGGTAGAGTCCTCCTTCAGTCTACCCTCCATAATTTTAGATTTTTTTATGGAGCGTAAACGTAAGGAGTGCGCTGAAAAAGAGCAAATTCAGGTCGGCGCTACAGCAGTAAGTGGAAAAATTTAAAAACAACATTTTTTGCTTTGTTACTATGTAAGTAGTTGAGATGTTAAATATTGCACACACTACATTTGCTGTTTACATTTTTTTTCAACTTGTTCAAGTGCAATATGTATACAAGATGATCTTTCTAACTTCTACCCTCCACAGTTTTTACTTTTTTGTTACCATAACAAATTTGAGGATTACTGATTATGATTAGTGACACTGACAGAAAACAGTGACAGAAATAGTGGTAAACCTCTTTCCACTATTTCTGTAATAACGTGATCCCTGATTATCGCTGTCTAGGAATATTGAATTAAAAGTTATCCTGATTAATAGGTAAGTGCTTCAAATTAAATTAATTGCTAAGTTTCAATTTTTTCTAATTACTTTAACAGATATATAGGAATAATTTATAATAACGTCAACTTTAGTTTATTTAAAGAGACTTTTCAAGAATTTTGCACAATTTTTGTACCAAAAGGGACCCCAGATCAATAGTACAAACGAAATGGCAAAATTGGAGCTACTTCAAACCTTAACTGGCCACAAGGGTATTGTTTGGAATGTATCATGGCATCCCATAGGTAATGTTTTTGCATCTTGTGGGGAAGACAAAATTATTAAATTATGGAGTAAAGAAGGAGATAGTTGGAAAGTCAAAACAATTCTTGTTGATGGACATCAGAGAACCATTAGAGAAGTTGCATGGTCACCCTGTGGAAATTTCCTGGCATCGGCTAGTTTTGATGGAACCACTGCTATTTGGGATAAAAAAAGTGGTGTGTATGATCATATGAAAATCAGCAATATAATAAAAATTTGATCTGTGTAAATATTTTAATTGTTTATATTTCATAGGTCAGTTTGAATGTAATGCTACTCTTGAAGGACATGAAAACGAAGTGAAAGGTGTAGCGTGGTCTCCTTCAGGTCAATTATTAGCAACATGTGGTAGAGATAAGTCAGTATGGGTGTGGGAAGTAGCTGGCGATGATGAATATGTATGTGAGGCAGTACTCAATGCTCACAATCAAGATGTTAAAAAAGTTGGTAGAAAAGTAAAAATATTGATTAATATATAATTATGTGCTGTACTATGATAATCGAAGAAAAATTATGTTTGTAGATTGCTTGGCAGCCATCGTCCGATGTATTGGCCTCTGTTTCTTATGATAATACAATTAAAATGTATAAGGAAGATCAATTAGATAGTGACTGGACATGCATAGGCACTTTGAAATCACATGAATCAACTGTATGGAGCTTAGCATTTGACAAGACAGGTAAAAGATTAGCAACTTGCAGCGATGACAAGACTGTAAAAATTTGGCAAGAATATGATCCTGATAACCAAGAAGGTGTTATTGTTTCTGATCAAGAAAGCACATGGAAATGTGTTTGTACACTTTCCGGCTACCACACTAGATGTATATATGACATAACATGGTGTCATGTGACTGGCCTTATAGCCACTGCCTGTGGAGATGATATCATTAGAGTTTTTAGGGAATGTGAAGATTCAGATCCTAATACTCCTTCGTTTGATCTGGTTTGTACAAAATTGAATGCCCATTCTCAAGATGTCAATTGTGTACAATGGAATCCCTTGGGAAACAAGGAACTTATTTCTTGCAGTGATGATGGAGAAATAAAGATTTGGAAACTAGCTGATGAATGAAAATTAAAAAAATTCAAATATAGAAATACATTGTTGAAATTGTATTTATAAATTTTATTTTTATTAATAATGTGGGTTTGACAGTTTGTTATATAAATAATTGACAACATATGCATGTTTTTATTTAAACCTTCTTTCTGGCAAAATAATAAGTTCCAAAATTAATGGCAAAAAAGCTTTTTTAATAATGCTTTTCTTTTTACCAATTATAATAATATTATATATAATAGCATATAATATACGATAAAACGCATACTTTTTATTAAAATTGTAAAATTGTAAAACCAAGAAAATTGTAAATAAAAAACAATAAGTGCCAAAATCTGCCTGTATGTCCACTCGGGCGAAGTCACGAAGCAAACCTGGAGCTGAATCTTGCGTTAAGATTTGGGTGTGAAAAATAAATAGACTAAATAATATTTGCAATATGATAGCTTTTTTTATTTGAGTCTTTCCTATTTACTAGTTGAAATGATGTGGGTATGACACGTTAATTATAACAAAAAATATATATACTAAATTTTAATATGTTCGATAAAATAATGTATAAAAATATTTTTTCTTCTTTCTAGGTACTTCTGATGTTTACAAAATTCGGAAAATCGTTGATATCGAGAACTCAAAATCTAAGAAATTACTGTGCTGTTGCCGATAAAATGACTGATGGAGAAGTACATGGCGTGAGCATAAATGGTGTTTTGTCTAAATTAGAAAATTTTGCACCGAAACGCCTATCTGAAAGCTGGGATAACACAGGGTTGCTGGTTGAACCATACACATCAAGGTCTGTTTATGATATTTCAAATAGTATATCAAGGTATTTAATAAAGGACATTTTAAAATCTGTACTACTCATATGTGTTGGTAATATAGTAATCAACTAATTGCTTGAAGCATTATCAATTATATATATAAAAATGTCATAATTTGATTTTGGAAGCAAACAATTGACAACGGTGCCATTATGAGAAGAATGTGAGATCCCACCCCCGCCCAGTCTAGTATTTAAAATAAAAGTGACAAAAATATATCAATATCTAAATTGTCCTTCTTTGCTTATTTAGTTCTCTGTTAAGTTCACTTCATTAGACAAATTCATTATAACTTTTACTTTCTAGAAACATCACAAAAATTCTGTTAACCAATGACCTGACGGAAGACGTAGCCATTGAAGGTGTAAAAAATGGATGTGAAATGATTATTTCATATCATCCCCCGATATTTGCACCTTTAAAAAGCGTTGTTCAAAGGTACGATCGTCTTTTATTATGACTTGTAATGTTTAATTTTGACTAAGAAATTAAATACACTCCCTGATTTATGTCTATTTTATAAAACAATACTACTACTTAATTATGTTTAAAAACAAATGTAACACTTTTTGGCATCATCACAAATTTAATTCGATTTGAAATTATGATTAGACATGGTTACTTTAGCATGAGGGAAATAAAATGAATAATAATAATAATAATTTCATATCAGTTCGTGGAAGGAACGAATCGTATCACTGCTATTGGAAAAGCGTATTTACTTGTATTCACCTCACACGAGCTGGGACAGTGTCAAGGGCGGAGTGAACGACTGGCTGGCATCTGCCTTCCCATTTACTGAATCACTTCCTATAACACCTTTAGAGGATCCCCACACTGGAGCTGGACGGTAACTGTTAAGACATTTCTAGTAGTTATTTACTTTGGCTTTAGTTGTCAGAGGTCGTGAGATCAACTTCTACTATTTTTGTGATTAGAAGCTGGATTAAAATTGTACAAGTTTTGTTAAATGTTTATGAACAAATCAGATTATCACCATTAATTAATTATGACTTTTATAGGTCCGGTACTTAATACGAGATTAATTAATATTTAAAATATTTTCAATTCCCCGCTCGGCAGACGAAGCGCAGCGTCAAGTTCGTGCCTCAACACGAAATATCACACAAATTGAGCCTAAAGTTGAGAACGGAATAATTAGAGGTTCTCTGCCTGTCGGTGTATTATTTTATAATTTGTTTTCTTTCTAGTGTCTTGCGTATCGAATCTACTTTAACATTAGCACAAGCTGTAGAAAATGTTAAAAAGCTTACTGGCTTGTCACATGTCCGTCTGGCTATCGGTAAAGGCAAGACTTTGCACGATAGCGTGGTCAGCGTAGCACTATGTGCCGGCTCGGGAGGATCGATATTGAAAAAAGTTGAAAATGCTGATATATTTTTAACAGGTGAAAGATTTTATTTGAACACATAAACAAAAGAGTGAGTTAGTTAGATATCATGTAATGTAACACACAAAACATAACAACAAGTTAAGATTTAAAATAAAACTAATAAGTAAAGTAAATCATTGAAACGTTTTCATATTGATGGCATCTCTTTCTTACTAACACGTTGTACGAACAGAGATATAGTGGAATGCCGTAAGACGTAAAAATTGTAAAGCCTCGGAATCCAGGGACGATAAATGAATTTTTGTTAAAACTGCATTGTTAAAAGCTCAAAAAATGAAGAAATGCCCCATCTTGACTAAAACAATTTTTGACAACAATTTACTATAAATATAGATAACAACATTATTCATTACTGTCGCCGTGGTCGACGTCATTGATGCGGTTTGTAGATGAAGACTAGTACAGTTATCGTCATTGCAGTTCAAGCAAGCTACAGTGTTTAATTCATTTTACCTGTACCCATCGGCTCCATTGCTACGTCTACTTGAATTGTTCTTAGACTTTTATTATTATTATCTGATATCTTTTCCTCTGGGTATGTTTAATGAATTTTTTTAAATGTAAAACAATCCGTGTTATATTTAGCTCCTAGAGCCACTAAATCTAACATTTCTTTTATGAATCTTGCAACAACATCCATTTTCTTGACTGATTAAAATTAAATTACTTTTCGTTTTAAGCAGAGGTAGATACATAGCTGATTGGTTGTCTTGACGATGTGGACTTTCTTCTTTCCTTTATTTCATTTGCTTCTTTTTCACATTACAAAAATTAACACCTGTTCATTCAGATTCAGATTCACACGTTCAAAATTAGTTGTATCAGGCGTTCTACTTTTTCTTGATGAAAAGAGCATGTTGATGTGTTTTTTTTTATTTTATTAAATTAACATTAATACTTCTTTTCTTATATATTTTTTTGGTCTCCATACTGAATGCACATAGGCAAATTCGCGAGCATTCAAATACTGTGACAGTCGATTTTAGCGTCGATATACCTCTTGATATTTTCATACTTTCTCCTAGAGCTTCAGAGCTCAATTGATAGCTAGACATGACTATTCGATGATTTACTCATTTTGAGAAAGAGGAGGATGCTCTAACAACAAGTATTAGTAATATAAATAGCTCTGGTTTATATCATCATAATAGCATTTTTGATTCATTTTTATCACGTACTTACTATTTTGAAAGTTGGAAAAACGTAATCGTTTTGTAAATATTCAATAATTAACTATTGTCACACAAACTGCAAAATTATAATTTTTATTACATAAATATCAAATAAATAAAAATTAGAAATATTTTGTTTCGAGACGCTTATTATATATTCCTAAATAAGTAACCATGTCATGCTTATGACAAGTTCGTAATAGCTCTATATAAAGAGATAATCTTCTTTTTAAAATGTAGCTTTAAATTTATAAATATTAAAGCCAATTTTGAACAATTCATAATAATAAAAAATATTAAGGTCGAATAAATTTTTTTTAAAAACTTTTTTTTACAAGTTGTTAACAACACAATTCAAAAGTTTATATAAAAATTTTTAGAATGTCCCTGGATTCCTAGGTATAAATCTTGCGGCACTCATATTGAAACTCATAACTTATACTTTTTAGTTGTTTCGGTTTTGTTTACCATAACGATATCTGATAACCGTCTTTGACATCGAAATGAAAACTTCATAGCGGATATGTAAACGCTATGACTAAAAAATGAAAAGCCCGTATCTACTTTGTGTTGTATAATTAATTTATCTAGAAAGTCTATCTATACTACACGTTAATAGTTTTAATATGTCATAGACAACTCGTAGTTTTTCCATTTGACAACGTGGACGAAGCCGTACGTAAAAACTAGTTAGATGTTGACCATATTTTTTTCTGTGAAACAGCTAATTTTAATATGTAGTTTAAATTTATTTACTTTATCCAATATTTATATTTTAAGTAAAAGTGCATTCACGTGATTTATTATGATATCGTTTATATGTAAATACTAGTTTTGTGAAAATTAATATGGCATAACTTGAATCTACTTGTATTACTACTTACTTATATATTTTAATCATTTTTGAAGTGTTACGCACAGCGCTAATCGCATCACTTGCGCACAGCGCTTGGACGGTGTCCATGAGACGCGGGTTCAAATCCCGCTTCGTTTAAATTTTTATGTTTTCTTGTTGTTAGGTGTTTCTAATAGAGTTTAAATATTGGTTTTTTTTATATAAGGTGAAATGCTGCATCATGATGTCCTTGACGCAGCTCAGAGAGGGATATCAGTTATACTCACCAACCATTCTGACTCTGAGCGCGGTTTCCTTCACAGCTTCTCGTCGCTTCTCAAAAAGGAATTTAATCATGAAGTTGAAGTTTTGGTTAGCGAGTGTGATAGAGACCCATTAACAACTGTATGAGTTTGAAATAAAAGGATAGATTATTTTATTGTGTTTTTATTTTAAAATTGTTACATTTAGTGTTAGACAGCCGTCAGAATATATATTTTTAAATATTTACTTGTGAGATCATTATTATCTTAAATTGTAATATTAAAGTATAGGAATATTATTAATTACATATTATCAACAGGAATCATTTTTACTAATCACCTTCATTAAATATTTTGCTGCTTTATAAAAGTTGGCAAGATCTTTGAACGTGTACGCTTGGTTTTCTTATTGCCTCTGTATAAGACGCGTGTTTCCTTCGATTTTGTTCCTCGTAGAGTGGGACTGAAATGTGGATGTTCAGGTGTGACTTAACCACGCCGTATTTGTTATTTAGCATGCACAACGACTACTTTCTCAAAGCAATTTTGTTTAAATTCTTATTACTATTATTGTTAGAGTCCTGAGCGTCTTTACTTTCGACTGTAATCAATTTTCGTTTATACGTACCGGGCCCTGTTTTTATTTCGCAAATAGATGATACTGTTCCATTTTTATCGTCATAGTTTATTACGTACTTGCTACGTTTAGACCTGCTGTTAGAACCGGCCTGTTTTGCCGTTTTCACATTAGATACTTTTTCCATATTATTTAAAGTATTTTGTACGTGAGAAGGCTCCTTCGCCACTTTAGAGGATTTAGATTTTTCTAGAATTACCTCTTTTGCCTTGTCATTTACTTTCGTTATTCTCAGTGTATTTTTTGATTGGTCGTGATTTGTTCTTTCTTTTCTCGGCTTGGGAATGTCATTAACTATATCGTTTTTTCTACGTTCGTTTCTTCTTAGAGAAGTTTGTGACTCGTCGACAGTTGTTTTTGGCTTCGCATTATTTTTATTAGTAGGACTCTTATTATTAGAAGAGTGTCGCTTAGTGGATTCGTGGATATGATCTGGAGTAGTCAATTTTTCAGTCCGTTTTGGAGCATATTTTCTTATTTCATTTTTGGGCTTTATTTCTTCTTTTTTTTCTAGCAAGTGTTTCTCCTTGTTGGAATCCATGATTTTTTGGTTTTTAATCAGATTATCATTTATATTTTGCTTATATTCTTTTAACATCTTCTTTTGTTCTATACACCTAGGTCGTGAACTATGAACAAATGGTGTACCTTCATCTTCTATAATATGGTCAATATTGACATATAAAGGTGATTCCGTATTTTTTGTATCCCGTTCTACAATCTTTGGGACAGTTAATCTGGCTGTTTCGTTTTCTTTGTTGTCTGTCTTTCTTAAGGAATGGTTTCTAACTTTCCTGTAATTAGAAATGAAAATAAACTAAATTAATACGTTACTGAATTCATAAAAAATAAATATGAAGAATTCCTATCCGGGGAAACTCAACCCGAGATAAAACTCGGCGCACACTTCTGCCACTCAACACGCAATATCCCAAAACTTTAGGCGAAAAGTAAGGAACGAAGTGTCACACTAGGTTAGGTTGCCTTTTCTCTCCATGATATATCCCGCAGGATACACTGTATAGCTATTATATTACATTATTTATAAAAAACATACCCTCTTGATATTAAATCACTTGTATAGTCGTTTTTATAGTTCACTGGAAATGATTTTGACGATGAGCCTTTAGGTGATTCTATTATACGCTGTTGTCTCTTAGATTCTTCGCATCTCGTACTAACTTTGCTTCTATTAGCATGTAGTATTTTTTCAGTATCCTGTTCTATGATAGGTTTTAATGTACGTGGTTCTCTTAACTTTTCGATATCTTCTACATATTTAGATCGTGGCTTCGGAATGGGAACGATTTTCGAATTATATTTGTATGAAACATTTTGATATTCAGAAGTGTCATCGGATTCCGCTTCACTGTTGCAGACACTGTTGGATATTTGTTGCACTAATTTAACCGATTGGAATATTTCTTCTTCCTCTTGTAAATTGTCTTGACTATGAATACTTTTTGATTTTATTTTCTCATCAACTCCAAAATAAGCTAAATCAGACCCACGTAATTCTCTCATTTTTGATGTACTTGATGATGTTACTTCCAAAGGGATCTTTAAATCATGTGAAGGCTTTTTAAAAACTAAGATGCTTTCATTAGTCAATTGTGCGTGATTTAAGTCATTATATAATTGTGGACCTGAAAAATATCAAATTGTAAAGTGTAAATACGTAACAACACGAAGATTTAAATTCTTTTTATTTGTTATTATAAAATTCAAATTTAATATTTATAAATTAAAATGTATACCTTTACTTCCTGTCCTGACCGGTTTTGTAATTTCTACGGGACTCGAATCATAACTAGAAACACATATATTTCTAGGCTCTCTTTCAGCTTGTAACTGTTTATTAATTAAAGAAACGGCATTAGGCGTAGAAGTATCTCGACTACTACTATTTATGCCACGTTCACTCAGACCGTCGTCGCAACTCCCAAATACCATGTTTTCTCCAAGAAGATATGGCTTGGGTTTTGGAATTTTATTTTTGAGAATACTTTTTGTAGCTGCTATATTCTCATCAGAATCAGGTTCCTCACATTTCGTAATGCAATGAATATTTTTAACTTCTAGTACATCATTCTTTTCCCCAAAAAGTGTAATTGATCTATCAATTTTATCATTTAATGGCACAAAGGCGCTTCTTCTCTTTCTAAAGTCATTAGAAGGCGGCGGTTTTTCGTCAGTTGCTATAATATTAACAGTTCCAGTGTCTACTGCAAAGTGCACTTCTGTTTTACAGAATTCCACTTTTTTTCCTTTTTTATCGTTATCGTCTAAAGGTTTATGTACATCAATGTATTCATCTTTATAGACATCAATCGGTAAAGTAATTGTTACTTTGCCAGATGGTTGCAGCGTAATTTTGTCCTCATTGACTTTTAATTCTGTTGTAAGTTCTCTAGTTTTAGATGACCTTTTAAAAGAATTTGATCTATTTTTAGAGAGCCAATCTTTAAAATTCTCTTCCTGAATATGATCCATTTTCGCAACTTTTGTGCTGTTCCGTGTATTCGTTACATTACTGAAATAGTCATTGACAATTTCAGATGATTTACATATTCCGCTATCTGTAGATGAATCTTTGGTAAAGAAATTGTTGCCAGGTGATATATTGTCTACAGGGGAGGTGTCCTCAAAACTGTAACTTTTTCTTCTGCTGTTCCAGTCGTCACTACCATTCAATATAGATGTGTATTTTAAAGTGCTTAGCGCTACCGGTGCATCAAGTAACGGAGATACTCTGGTACTGATATGATGAATTCTATGTACTTCTTCTTTTTCATTACTTCTTCTTCTTAACGTACTTCTACTACTTGCCCTTGAATCAAGATCAATTATGCTTGCATTATCTGTAGAAGATGACTCCTCGCTAGGCATTCGTATAGAGTTATTTCTCGCTGAGCCCCGCCATTTAGATGGTGCAGAAATTTCATAGTCATCAGGTTCAGTCACTTTATATTCTTCAATTCCAATTTCACTCTCAGGTGATGTTTCCAAAGGAGTGGAAGAAATTTCTAATGGCTTAGCTGGTAATGATGATGGTTCTAAAAAATTATATCCAGACGAGAGCACCTGAAACATACATATTAATAAAATGAATAAATAAAATTTTTAAATAGCCATATTATAAAGAATATTTGTAAATAAAAACGGTACTTTTCTGGAAGAATGCATTAAATAGGAAGATGTCGGGGCTCCTGGACCAGAAGATGAATGATATGCGGCTCTCATCACACGAACCCGCGCTCCCGGCGCACTTGCGTGTAATACTTCCATTGCACGAGCTACCCGTTTGGTCACACCGCCCTCAGTAACCTGTAAACAAAAAAATAATTTTAATATTATTTTTCAAATTCACATACACATTCACACATTCATTATTGAAATATAAAATGTGTTTTGTTAAATTAATGCAGCGGTCTGAGCCAATTGTAATAAACAGTAATATAATACGAATGTTTTTTTTTTGTATATCTGTTAGGCTTTAATTAATTTTGTAATTAATTAGTCTACTTATAATTAAGATAAGACTACTTTTAATGAAGAAGAATACTTATAAATAAGTAGTCCAGTTAAACTATACAGTTTTGTTGAGCCAGCTTTTCACTGTCGTAACTAGAGTAATTGAAATGCTGCCCAACAAAAGTCGTTGAGTGTGATAAACATTTGCTATTCCCATATAAAATAGCAATACCTGGAACATCTGATTAGTGATTATAAAACGTAATAGTTGTGTTAAAGCTAAACTTTAACAAATATTGTCATACCGCCTTAGCAAAAGTTATCTAACGTGGGAGACATTTCACATTGATATAATAAAAATCTAGAACATTGGCCTAAACTTGTTCAAGAATAGAATAGTTAAAAAAATTGAAATTGAAATATGATTGAGGCTACCGTGGTGCGAAGGGTTTATCATTGTGATGGTTGTGTATTCGATCTCAAAGCAGGGGTGCAGAATTTTTTTTATTTCAGTAAGCTAAAGCACGACTAAGTTCCGCCATTCAACATACAACAAATAAGGGTGGAAAGCGGCGTAAAGAATGTCTTAACACAACGTTCTATCTGTATACTTAGTAAATATATAGTGAATGAAAGTAGCATAGGGTTGGGCAGGTAGCAAAGCTAATCTTAAGTTGAACTTAAACAAAATATTTAACCAAGACTTTTCTTTATTTTTAGATTTGTGCCAAAAAAGTCCGTATAATAATGAAAGTGTATCAAACACATGTTTTGTTGATACAACATGGTCTTAAGTATGCGTGTGTGTCACACATTCATATAATTTCTTACACGGATTATGATTATAAATTATAATTTACGCAATGGACATTAGGGTAAAGGTGCCTTATAAAGACAACTGTCAAATATGAGATAAGTAGATTTTACGAAAAAAAATCACCGCAGACATTTGGCGACAGTCTCTTGAAGCTATGTGGGAACCATATATTTTTAATATGAGATGGTATCTTATATTAGGAACATGTAGTATCTCGTATAAGGAGAGGATTTGCTTGCGATGTAATTTCTGGATTCTCTTGTAATATACGATGTAATAAAAAATATAACATACTTTGTGCTTCACAGACTTTTATGATAAAACTACATTAAATACCATACAGAATTTTGTATTTCTCATAGTTAAACAAAGCAGTATCTCATATTCTGCATTCTTACCCTATACTTATATCTAACCACTGATACCTACTCCAATGACACGCTGCAATAAAATTACCAAACACAGATTAAATAACTGTTGTAATTTAAACTGTAATGTATAAGTTAGATCGAGCTTGTGAAACTTCAAAGAAATCGTCGTTTTAATATAATTCCGTTTTAATATTTTTTAAATCGACATAGCCTATTGTATTATATAAAAGATTAGGCTGAATAATATTCCTGTTAATCAAAATAAATTTCATAATTGTAAAAAAATTATAAAGTCAATATTATTGACCTTATATTTAATGTAATTTTAAATGAAATCTTTTAAATTCACAAAATATGCTGAAGAATTAAGGAGAACAAGAGTTCTCCTTAATTCTTCTATGAACGTTTATTAAAATATAGAAAGCAATTAATATAAGCTATTAAAATGTGTTTTTACTTGTTTTTTACTTTTAATATCTAAGTACCTAACGATTGTAAACCAAATATATCACCAAATACAATGTACCTATATCGTTCGACTATCACGATGTACCTCTGTAACTTACTTAGTGAATGTATGTTGCTTAGGACTAATAATTATTTATTGTAGTCTGAGTTACGTCTACTTCGGAATATTGCAATGAGTTAAATAACTTGCACATTCTCGTCGTGACCTTCATTCATAACAGGTAGGTATAAAATTATTGTTGTGAATGACCTGTACGCGGGGGCGAAATGAAATGGTAACTGTGATTGCCAATCTACAAGGATAAAAAGCTTATACGTAATTTCGTTCTTTGTTTAAACAACCATAACAATACCTATAAAATAAGAAGTTATATTTTTGCTTTACGCTTTATGCCGCATATATTAGGGCAGGACATATAGAATGTAGTGTTAAGACATTTCGTGCCCCGCTTCCAGACCCCTCTGCTTTTGCGTGTTGAGTGGCGGAAATCAACGCCGGACTTCGAATTACGAGCGCGTAAGCTATTCACTCAAAATGATGTTTATTACATAGATACCTGTTAAAAATTTCACGGATCTAACAAAGAAAAATAAATCGTTTAACAAAATGTTATTTAAAACTAATATCAGACTACAAAATTATAACGAAGACCTCTTTTAAGCATTCAAAAATATGTATTATATATCATATATATTTATTACAAGCGCCAATTTATTACTGGTTTACTAATGGATCAAGGTGATGTATCAAAGAAATAAGTGACGTCAACTGTTGGCTGAAACCAAATCTAAGGTCGATCACAATACAACCCACAAGTAGCGAGCAAATAATGTATACTGTGTTGTTATATATAACGGTCATCTTTACGTACATACTTATAGTTCATTAAAATGTGTGAATTTTAAATAAATGACCAGTTAGCGATGAACGGATGTAAGACGCGGGGGCCGTGGCTATAGTGCGCTGCATGGTCGTTGACATTTGCAAAGGCTGGGAGTAACGCTTTACATTCATGATTAGATGACGTTGAAAGTAGAAATCACCGCGGCAAACACCAATTTTACGTTGAAAATATTGAGTCACAGCATAATAAAAACAAATCTATAGTTTTTTTTTAATAATTTCAAGTATCTATATGACGCACGAAAAAGTTTTATTTATTGATAAATGATGAAATTTCATAGTAATAGGTACTAGGGGAATATCCATAAGAATATTTTAAATATCATTCTTGGATCATGTTCTATGATATGCTATGATATGCCTATAGAAGATTGAAGATTTTTTATAGTTTTTAGAATTAATATCTCATGTTACTATTTTCTCTTTACCGATGAACAAATATCGCACAATTTTGTAATTATGATAGTGTCAAATTCAATGTTTGTATAATCACAAAATCATTATTTAGGTATAATGCGTTGGATATTCAGTAAACAAAGCCTCGGAACGACCTTTGCGCAAGATTTCCGGGATATTGCACATTATTTCGGCATGTGATCTTACTATTTACTCCCAAAATAAAAAATATTATTATTTTGTTCAAATTTGTTACAAAATAAAATACACTGATTTAAAATGAGTGCATTTTAATAATCTATATTAAACTAATTTCCAATATTAAAATACTTATCTTCAAATATAAGAATGAGTGAATATTACAGTACAGTATTAACACGGTAGAGTTTTTAAGTAGGAAAAGAAAAAGACATCAACGCGTTTTCTTCGCTCTCATAATATAATGTTAATCTTACGAGCTTCCGATTAGCGACAAAATTGAATGAAGGAAATCGTTAGTGAACAATGCGTGTGTGTATTACTGGGAAGTGAAATTTGCCTTAAAGATTTTTAAATGAATCGGTAAATACTTAAAAAAAATTGTCATTTCCTCAGGCACATTCTCTATCGTACACTTTGCTTAAAATTTTAATTTAATAAATATACAACATACATAATTGATATTACGTATATATAATATTCTTATTAAAGAAGGATCAGTCAGTACCTACCTACATATTATTGGTTAATTCACTAGAGATTTAAACATACATGTAGTGCATACATTTGTGTCCCTCTAGGAATCTTTAGAATAGCCTATTACATATTCAATGATACCAGTCTAATATGACTAATTCCTAATCTAATTAAAGATATTTTATATATACATTTTTTTTAGTAATTTACAGCTAAGCTTTTTAGACTTTTATGCCCACACATACGTAAACGTCTTAAGATAGTTAATCTTAATTCTTGTTTTGGTTTATCCTAAAAAAATAAACTAAACTGGTCCAGACGCGATACATATATCGAGCATACTGATGTTAACCTTAACATCACCAGTCTAGATGATTCATTTTCGTCTATCAGAAGAAATATCTTCAGACTTGCTCGGACGATCGAACCGCGTTAAGTTTTTAAGCCATATAAGGAAATGACAAGTTTATACTTTTGGCAATGACCGCCTGTAAACATAAATGTCATAATCCTTTTCTTGTAACGATACGTATGGATTTCGAAAACATAAAAATGCTATTTTATAGGTAATTTTAATTACCTTTTTTAAGGATTCCAAAACAAATATTATGCAAATATAGGTATACATTTTGCACTTGCTTAAGGTGATGTTTAAATTTGCTTTGTTATTTAAATGAATAAGCTCGTTTGAAAACCTACAGTACACGTCAGACTTACTTTTCCGTATTCAGCTGTCCCGGCCCACTCCCGACGCCATTGACCCGCCACTTCCATCTCAGTGAGTGATTGTTTTCGTTTGTCGTTCGTTGCAGCTACACTCGTAGGTGATGTGCACTTATGCTCTAACCTAAACTTTTAATAACACGCGCTCACGTTCACTCGTCGACGCGACGCGAAGCCTACTGTCGGCTCTAGGTATATACCTCACATATCCGCGAAACTTTGCCTTACACCTTAATATCTTTATTTCTTCTGTTAGGAAAACCACTGTAGGCACCAATTCGATGTCAACGCCCACTACAAATTTAAGCTACTACCCAGACCACGTTGCTTCCTACGCACTTTGTGTTGTTGCAACACGCCAAATGGTATGCTTTATGAATGTTATATGTAATTTGTCATTTTGTAATAAATATACCATACTTGCGACTGCTGTTGTTTCGTTTGAAAAGATGATATCTATCCATTAATCTCATGTTGATACGATTTTTTATAGTATCTATAGGTACCGTATAATAATAAATAATTTTCCATGAGCTCTCTAAAACAATAGATACCTACTATTTAAAAATAATATATATTATCTAATGAATAAATTAAAATTACTGTTTTGTATAAATATGATATTAAAAATATGATATTATAATTGTACAAACATTTTAGTTATAGCGGCTAAGAAACTTTGATATACATAAGAGGACTAAGCTGTTAAATATAACATTTTTTTATTTAAACTTATCTGTTCTTTTGACAAAGCTAATTACGGGAACTCTTTAGTTGGGATTCGACGCTTTTACCTTCTCATTTAGTCAGAAATGCGTCTGTGTGTCATATACCAAGATGACATCATTGAAGTCAAATCGTCCGCATATTTTGAATATAAAGTAACATTAATACTTAACCAAGCTCATATACATACGTAGCTGCTGCTATTTATAACTTGAAAAAGTTTAATTTAGTTTGTTTTCACATAAAATATTGTTTTCATACCAAATTGCCTCAAATATTTTTAAATTATTTATTATTTAATTTAAGTCTATAAAATCAACTCCGTATTTAAAAAAACTAAAAATAAATCTAGCTAAAAACGTTTAAATAAGAAGTTTACGAAAATCTGTTTTTCCTTATTTTATAGTAACATGACAAGCTGATTTCACCTAAACTAAATATTATTTATTTGGCGCGATATTAATGTCGACATTTTAACGTTGATACTTATCAAAACACTGTTTTATTTGTATACATAAAACTACAGCCCACTAGATATTTTTTTCACATATGAAACCTATAATTCTTAGTCTGATTTTTTTTTCTTTCATAAGAATCATTTTAAAATTTATTATTAACACAATTTATACATGTATAATATCTTAAATCACACATAATTTAAGCCTATTAAGACTAGGAGTAGGCTTCTTGCCAGTTCAAATTAATGAAAATAACTGTCCAAGGTGATGGTTGCTTTATGATCTATGTCTAGCTAGCTTTATATATATATATATATAAATTTTTTAAACTTGATTGTTGATTGTAATCAATATAATACCTGAACTTATCAATAGAAATCTTACTTAAAATCAATGTAAATACTATTATTTCTCTAATAAAGAATTGAATATATGTACATACGTTATTATGTCTGTATTATAGGAAAAGCAATATGTATAAATGTTATAATTCAAAATAATAAAGAAATATATTTTTGTACTTTTAATAACATTACAATATTTTAACCAGCATAATATTATATACTCTTATTAATTTATGATTGAATTTCATTTAGTAAAATTGTTTTTTGTTTGCTTAACATATATGTTGGTAGATAAAATTATCAGATGCAGAAACATGACAATGTTAAGCATTGATTAAATTAAATATACCATTAAACTACAGTAAAGTAAATATTTTCAATAAAAAAAATATATTACAGTATAGGAATGGTAACAATTGAATAAATTGCTTCAAACATGTACTTTGGCTTAAATCATTATTTTGTTTTTATATAATTTAAATATATGCCCAACAAATTACTATTTGTCTTTCTTAGTTCTAAGATATTTAACAATGCATCAGTCTTGTCTTTGTTCCTGGTGTTATATGTTCTACAAAATATAGCAACAAACACATCTTCTTTCTGATTATTTACACAAAAGTTGTAGAAATGTTTCTGTTCACAACTAAAGTTCTTACTGAGACCATCTTTAAAATATCTAAAAAATAATTGCTGACCACAATCACAGATTTCTTCAATCTCAGACCATTCTGCTTCTGTTAATCCAAACAGAAGGCCTATGGTTTTTCCTTTCAATACACATGTTACTTGTCCTGAAACATCACCAACTTTCAAAACTGCTGTGGATGTAACCTCATTTGGTTTATAACGATTAATTTTAACTGACTCAATAAAATAATCAGTTACTACACCCCAACATTTCGAATTTATTTTCAAATATCGGCACTCCGATAATTTTATAGGATTTATTTCTGTAAAAAACTTGCGATATTCTTTTTCCGATTTAAATATTTTCATAATTTCACTGTAATAATAATATTTTTACGATTTTTTTCATATGTCATCAATTAGTAATTACACACAATCAATTAACAAAATATTATATTGGAAATTGTCAATCTCAATCTATTTAATCAACCTCTGTTATTTTTAATAAATTCAAAATGTTACCTGTGTTGTGACTTTTACATATTAAGTTGGTAGTTTGACAATAACAATTATTATAAGTTTTAGCCAGAGCTGCTACCATTGCCAATATACTCTCAAGTCTCAGATAAAATTTGCTTGAATTTTAACCAAGACAGAAAAAGTCTTTAAATGTAATAATTATTGTATTAAAACTCTAAGTGGTTTATATTTTAAAATTTCCCCAAATTATGTCTTCTAGATTGAAATTTAAAAGGCATAAATTAAATTTTATAAGCATGAATTTCTTTTCTAATTGCAAAGATTTATTTAATATTAATGATAAAAAATTTAATATTAATGAAAATTATTTTGTGATAAATATTCCCTGCATAACTCTCTGCAGCTGTTAGTTTCCCAACCGGTGTCGCTGTCAAGGTCAATAGGGCTAACAGCATTAAACTTACAAAAAAAAAAGCAATTGGTTTAAAATTTGCAAATTTTCTACAGCTTGGATGGGCTTTTTCACAATGATTCTTAATTTTTACCGAATATTTTTCTATATTGAAAAGTTTTTTATTTACATTAAATTAAAATGTCAATATTTGACTACTTTACATTTAGATGTTTTAAAATTTTATTGAGTGATTTAATAAATTACTTATTTTTTTTCCCTAAAGGTATTTATCGTCTTTAGTAAAACATTCGAATCCGTTTCGATTCGGATTCACTATGAATGCAGCATATATTGACACCAATGTCATATCTGTTTGTCACTTTGAGGTTTGAAGTTTCAGGTTCTGCTGATGTAAGTTTCTACTAGCAAGATTTGCTTTTCGAATTTCACATTTCAGGTTATAATTTGTGGTGTAAATTATTGTTAATTGGTGCGCAAGTACTTTACTGCTTTATTTTTTTTTAATTGAAGTAACAATGTCAATATCTTGATTATACAATGAGAATCGGATGGTTTCAAAAATTTGTAAATATATGGCCAGGCAAGAAGAACTTTGGTATTTTTAGATTTCTACCTATGTTCTTTGTTTTGGGTGCAGGCTTAGAATATTCAATGATAAATTGGAGAGTCGGTGAAGTCAATTTTTATAATACCTTCAAGAAAAGAAAAGCTAAAGAAATAGTAGAAGAAAAAATTAAGAAATATACTCTGACTTAAAATGCCTGCTGGTGTAACATGGGGTCAATATATATCCTTTTCAGTAGCTGCAATGGCTTCGATGATAGCTGGATCTCAATTTGTTCACATGCATTATCAACCTTTAGTAGATCTTCATAATTATGTTAACAAAGAATTACAAAATTTACCTGATAATGTGCAAGAAAAAGTAAGAAAAGAGCTTAAGGAAGAAGGAATATTAAAGTAAACAATTCTTTATTATATTGTGTTCTACACAATAATTTTATAGATTATGTTACTCATGTATTTTATACACAATAAAATGTAGAATAAAATTGTTTTATTTAATTTAGTTATTTAAGTTTTAAATAATATTATTAGTGATTTGAAATTATGACTTTAGAATCATAAGTACTAATTAGCATTATCAATTTAAATGTATTCTGTTGTAGATATCATTATACCAACTTTTTGTAAAGCTGTAGATATCATTGTGGCATGGCAAGTGCTGTAATGCCACAAATGTGGATTAAACAACACTAAAACCAAATAGCAATCTGACTGATGGCATTAAATATAAATTATGAGCTGACTAAAAATTATGTTATAAAATGTTGAACATTTCTTACTCTTTGACTTGGCATTATACTTATTATAATATTAAAATAAAATGACAAAAGTATATAAATTAATTTATTAACAATTTGGTATTATTTTGAAATATATTTACAAATAAATTTACAATTCATACATAATAGTTACTTACTTTAGGAATAAATTTGATTGAAGAACTTACAATTACATTTTAGGCACTACCATTTCAATTTATATTTATATTTTAATAATTTTATAGCTACAAAAAGTTGTCAAAAATTTTGATGAAGTGAGTTTAGGAATAAATTTGATTAAAGAAATAACTCCTCATTTTTAACATCATGGTATATCTTAATCATAAGTAAGACAATAATTTATTTGTAGTGATAAACTTTTATAAGAAACTTAAAATAAAAATTTATAAAAGTAAAAAAAACATAACTAAATTAACACATTACCTACAGATATAATTTTTAAAACTAATTAAAACCATAAAAAAAAATAAGACAAATGTGAAAGATATCTATTGCTTGTTACATTAGATGTTTTTTGCACTTATCATTATAAATAAGGGAGACGTAAAAAGAAATATTCGGAAGGATTTCCTTATATCAAAAGGAAAAAACAGAACCTCTATACTCCATAGGATCACTTTGTTATCTATCTATCTATCTGTTAAGACAATTTTTTCAAGGTCGCATTTTCATTTACACATTTCACATTTTGTATAAAATCATAATTAAAATATAATTCTCACTGATCTAGAGTTACGAAATTTGGCAAGAAGGTAATATAAGTAGTACAAGTATAGTAGTCTACCCTGCTAATTGCTATATGCGGCAAAAAAGCATGAAGCTATTTTTTATGTTTTATAAACTTATATTTGTAGTTAATTTCATTCAAAATTAGTGCAGTGCAGCACGCAAGTTTAAGTTTGTGCGCGACGCTTGCGAGTTGGTGCGCGAGTAAGTACGACTCGCACTTGACTGATATTTTTTCACTTCAAGAGAAGGAAAACATTATATTTCATTGTCAAATTTCTGCCGTTGTTCTTTAAGAAATTTTTGTGATTTGCTAGGTTAGGCAACTCTATGTCCTATAGAGTAAGGTGTTAATGCATAAACAAGTATATTTTATTTCAGTAAAGAATTACTTAATTTATATTAAAGAGTAATTTTAAAAATAAACAGATTTATACATCTTTTAACGTAAAAAATAGAGTGGTATAAAGATATTATTAAACATAAGGTTGCAGTCTTTTAAACTTTTGTTTTATTACTATACAATTAGGTCACCTTGAAGAATTAGCAATAGTCCTCCTGATCCAGTCTATGTGTGAAGTG
This sequence comes from Dione juno, assembly GCA_037127375.1. Classification (NCBI taxonomy): domain Eukaryota; kingdom Metazoa; phylum Arthropoda; class Insecta; order Lepidoptera; family Nymphalidae; genus Dione; species Dione juno. The sequence goes on along the minus strand of JAXRJS010000041.1, from coordinate 7,599,107 downwards.
ACTGCATCATATATTCGAGGACGACCAAGCCCAATTTTAGAGCAGGCAATGCGCCATCCACTCACACCAACCAATGACCAGTGTTTAGATTTCTCATCAAAGCACATCATAGAGCTTCCTGCATATTCCTCTTCCTGAAATTTTAAGATTAAATATAATTTATCAAAAACGTTTCTTTTAAATTGATTTATGTCTTCACATTGTATCCTTCATATAACAGGGTGGACACAGGAACTTAGTCATAGAACACTCAGTTTTCCACTTTTCACGGCGGTTCTGAACGCTGTGCTTTGCGCTTACCAAAGCGAGAAAATTAAATAATTCAGATTCATTACATAAATTTTATATATCACATTTATTTACCACTGAAGCATTTATACTTACATCACAATCGTCCTGATCATACAGAGGCTCAGCGCATATTCCGTTTCCAGTAGCTATGCTAACGTTCTCACAAGTATTCATTGAAGTAGGTACGACATGTACTCTTTGTAATTGATCGCGATTTCTTGTCCAACCTAGTGTATTACAAATCCCACCATGTTCATCCAATTTGTAGCCATTTTCTGGCAGGCAGGCGGGACGGACGAAATCAGTCATTTCCACTGGCTCTTCAAGTCTAACCATAGCTAGCATACTGCCCTCCACCGGTGAGCGAACCATTCCTACTATACGTTGTTCTTGTTGCCAAGGTGTGGTACTTTGTATCCTCACAGTGCCTAACCTCACAGTCCATTCGGCTTTTGGTTGACCCTGATATTTAAGAATAAAAAATATGTGAATTATTTAATAAAATATGGTAAAAGCGTAAAACAATAAGTATTATTAAATAATTATTAGTACCTGGAAACAGGAAGTTGTAGTTATAAGCCAATTAGGGTGTATTAGGACGCCGTCACATGCGTGTACGTGGGATCGAATTAGTGCAGCGTGCCAGGGCCAGTCGCCAGGTCGCGCTGATCGCGGCAAACCTTCCACACCTGCAGCTGCTTGACCACCTCTGGCTGATGGTACACCACATTCTGGAATAATTTGTCCCTTATGAAACGTATTATTATTATATTATTAATTCAGAGCAGATTCGATCAGCCCTAAGCAAAAAGCAAATATATGATATATGATAGCAAGATATGGCTTGGATTATAGGCATTTCGAGGAACCCCCCAAGCTATCTTTGTGTACTGTTATCATATTTACAAGTTTTGTTTGGCATTCCGTAGTGCTGAGTAAATTTTTAAATTAGACGGATAAACTAAGGATGAATAGGGAAAGGTGTGTAACAAAAGTACATATTTAGGTTATGAAGTTTGTAAAAATTCAAATGTATAGTCGCTTACCTAACTGATCGCATACGATTTTAATCACTTTCCGCTGTGGACATTCACTTTTTATGAATGAGATTTCTGGTGCGGATGGGTCAACGACCTCCACATACTCGGTTGTGTCTTTACGGCTACTACGTTGCGTGATTGTTTCTGTCATATCTTCATCAGACACGTTTTCGGTATCAAGAACGGCTTCCGCGGAGATAGCAGATCTATTGTCAAAATATAATGTAAGTATAATGAAAGTGAACTTTACAAAACGATACTTATTTTGTCGAGAGTAGGTTATTAAACGGTGTTAAATATATAATATTATTTAAGTTTTGATAAATTTTAGCGTCTCATACTTGAATGTGAGAGCGGTACATAAAGATGTCGCAACATTCATAAGTGCGCGCTTGTTGTCCTCGTAGGGTGCAGCACAGATCTTGCCGGCGCGGCCGCGCTCCGCCCACAACGCGTACCCGACCCGACTGCGCGCCGCCCCCAGCGTACTCTCGCTGGTTTCCCGCTTCCATGTAGCCAGAGAACGGGATATCCACACTGAAAATATAACCAAATGTAAAAACAACATAAGGGGCCACGACAATGTCGCCTGATTTTTATAGAAGTTTAATTTTGGTTATTAGTTAAAAAGGGACGTAGAGGGATGGTCGGATTTCATAAGACAAGGAAGACATCTTAAATTCAACATTAATAATAGTAATTAACAGATTATAGAAATGGAATAATATTACTATTATTTCGTACATTTATAAAAATAAATAATATTTAATTTAATCGTAGTTCGTGGGTCTTATCCAAATACACATTTCTTACAATTACGCTACGTTTTAAAATATCAGTGTCTTACAACATCCATTCTCGTCACTGCCGTCCGCGCAGTCGGGCGTGCCGTCGCAGCGCAGGTGCGGCGGCAGGCAGCGCGGCAGCAGCCCGCACCGCACGGCGCCGGCGCCGGCCGCCGCGCAGTGCGCGCAGCTGCGCTCGTCCGCCGCGTCCGCGCAGTCGGGTAGCCCGTCGCAAGCTCGTCGGGACAGCGCGAGCCTTTGTAGTCCACCCGTACAGTCTAATATAGACAATAATAATTTGTTTTTTAAAAGCCATGTAACATCAAAATTATTCTAAATATAAAAATATGTATTTGTGTATTATTATTGCATGGCCATATATTATAAGCACCACGAAAAAAGGCACTAAATTATTGTTGTTTTATAAAATTTAATTTAGTCATATAAAAAAAGCGAGAACGTACACAACTTTTTAAACGCTGTAAGTACCTGGTTCTGGAGCGCACGATCCTGGCCCGTAGTACTCCGGAAATCGTGCACAGTCGAAATGTGGACGGAGACGTTCGGGCAAACGTGCTCCGCATCCGGCATGGAAGGCGCGGCAGTAAGCACGACACGGTCTTATAAGCCTCTCATCGACACATCGCGGTTGTAGCAATTGGCAGACAAAATCCTGAAATTGAATAATGAGATATATTTATTAAGAATAAATATACAACGATTATACTTATAGAATTTAGGTAAATATAGACTACAGTTAGTTATTATTGACCGATTGATTTAAAAATATTTAATGATAAACTATTAAATACTTATATCTCGAATCATCATTATATTCAGCTCAGTTGGAGAGAGAACGCAATTATTTATAAAACTACTGAAGTGTCAAATCTGGACTGAATAAAAACTTTCCATGTAGCCGGAAAAAGATAAAAAAATTAAATTACCTGCGCTAAAAGAGAGCATTCAGCGTCTAACAACTCTCTGAACGCTACAAGATCGCGAAACAAAACTTCTTTAGATGTATGTCCGACTAAATTTGGATATGCTGTTATATTGTAAGGCAGATGTGAGCATAGAGACAATGTCAATGGAGAACACTCTCGCAGATCTTCTTCTTCGAAGGTTACTCCTTCGGTTGTGGGTACGTCAGTTACGGGATCATCATTCTCTTTTAGGGGTTGTGAAGAAATCATTGAACTTTCCTGTAAGAGTAGAACAAACTTAAATAATTATAAAAAGATACTGAAACAAGGCATTCTATATTGAATGTTTTTCGAAAAATACTGTACCTCGATATGCAAAGTAGCTGGTATTGCGCCAATATTTTGAAAATATGATTTTAAAATCTCCCTTGTCATAACAGCGCTCACTTCAGTCGTGCTCACAGCAGTGAAAATGGGCTCAAAGGAAACCTCAAAATGTACACGAGTCCCTTCTACTGAGCTAAAACAATGATTTGTAAAATAATATGTTAAAAGATTTCAATTTATAGTATATTTTTTTACGAATAAATAAATGTGAAATATCCAGTTATTTTTATGTAAAGATAGGTTGAATTTTTGCTCGTCAAAATAACTTTCTTGTCTTCTTATAGTGATAACTAGCCTCCAAGGTAATATAGTCAAGATAATATTGAATAACTCCTTTTTTAGCCCATACGACATCACATTTATTACCTTATACAAATATTTTACAAAAGTTCAACCTATTTAATTTTTCTGCAGATTGTCAAGACCCCTAAAATAACTGGACTAAATATATAACGGAGCGTTCAAATTTCGCCGCATGAAGTCTAAAGTATTATAAAAACTAAATGAATTAAAATTAAAATTTTTAATGCTAGTAAATTATTTTTAAACATAATTTTATTTATTTTAAACATATTTACACCTAAATTTAAAGAACAAAAACTAAAACCATAGAAAATATTTAATTGATTTCGGGTTCGGTCCTAAGTACGCTTTAATATCTATAGTGAATATTGTGGAAAAATACAAAGAATATTGTTGTAAATGAACAATAATGATATTGAAACGTAGCCTCAATATAGACCGCATTCATGTAACTAATATAAGTAATACTATATAGGCATAAGCAATATAATTTACAAACAAAAATATAAATCGCATAATTGTATTACATCTGGAAATATGATCACAAAGTTGTGAAATGTGTACGACACATACGTTGTTTAAATATTTTGTGATTATTAGCTGCTTTCCCCAAGAATATTAGAGTATTGTATTTTTATATAATACTCTACTAATATACAAAATGAACGTTTCTTATTTGAAAGCACAATTTACAATTTCGCTTTATTAGTTAAAATATTGTATATGAATAGCTAAATATTTTTTTTCGAAAGCTTTTGCCATCACGTACTTACTACAGTCAGTAAAGTATGCCAGTGAAGTGCAGTGATCCGTTTACATTAACCACGGCGTGATACTTTGTGTATCATATTGACACGGGAAAGTTAATGCGTGCTTGGGTTTCTAAGCTTTGGACTTTCTAAGTTACTTATATTGTTCATTTTAAAATCAAGGTCAATATGGCCCTTTCTTTTTAGGACTTGAATATCAATAAAATAAGTGCTATATGATAATACGAAATGTAAAATTATGTCATTAGATACAATGTGAAATGACATTATGTTTTGCCTCGCTTGAAGTTGTCTCTTAAAGTACGAATAAACTGTACTTTTTTTATATTTTACTTAAGCATTAATTAACGATTTTTTTTATTATATCGAATGGAGGGCGAATATTATTACGGTATATCGATTTACAATGGTGATAAAATATATATCAATAGATTTTCGTAATTGTTTTTTTACACGAAACGGTAATGAAACTAATCGATATATTCTCTCTTTATTACGCAGATAAAATTTTAAAGAACCAATGCCAGATACTTTTTATATCTGTATAATAATAACATATCATGCTTATTTTAACGAATGAAACTTCTAGAAAGTTAACTTTCTCCTATTTAAATTGATATTTTCGTATTTATAAATGTCCCATTATAGATAAAAAATAAACATAGAAATAAACATATTTTCATTCACATCTAAGTTAAGACTACTTATTTTTACAAGCTTTACTTAATTTGGTTCTACGTAACCAAAGAGGAGTTCAGCGGAGCCGAGCGTTGATGAGCATTTTGAAGCGCGGCACCCGCATAGTGAATCCATGGAATGCTAAGTAGATTCTTCTCATAAGTAAGATAATATAGAAAAATAAACATATTTGTATAATGTTATTTGCATAACTTAACAATATTAGGTTCAGAAATAATATGTAATAAACTTACTTATCTAAGGCAAGGAGTTCAGCGTCCACAAAACATGATCGTAATTCTGAATTTCCATATGATTTGAATATAGCTTCCCGGAGCTCTTGTTCTTGTGTGCTATTGTTCTTGCCTTCTAGCGATATTTCCTGTGTCCCCCATGAGGATGCTACAAATGATCCTCGGAACGTTTGTCGGTTTAATGGGTCACCAAATAAATACATATCTGCAAGTTAATATGTTCATATATTTGTTATCCTTAAAAAATATATTAACTTATTTTCTTAATATATAAAAGTTAGGCAATTTTGCCCGTATTCTTGCAATTAATAATTACAAATTACAATTAGGCAAATTTTTAATGACCGCCTTCTTTTCTGGAAAACTGCTCAACCATAGCTTTAATGACTATAAATGGTTGCTATTATACTAATTGACTTTATTTAAAATAGAACATTAAAATTTATAATATATTTCTAAGGTGCTTATATAACAATCTATAATAAGTATCATCTATAATAAGTAAATCGCATGACATACATATATGACAAAAGATTATAATATATTCGTATTTTTTGAATTCAACATCTGCTCAATATAGGCGAACGCAAGGTCGCATAAAACCTGGCCTTTTAACAGTGACAGGTACCTACTTAAACGTCGCTATAGTAGGTACCTATATGAAAAGCACCATATTGTATGTAAAAAATGAATGCCTACTTTGATACCATAAAATGTAAAAGTTGCTATAAAATTAATATTTTATTATAATTACAATTTAAATTCCAGGACAAATAGTTCACGTAAACATGATATCGGTAATATTATATAAAAGGCTTAAACATTAGGTAAGAAGAATTATGTTTCTAGTAGATATTGAATTCATCTAGACTGATTTGGCGCTAAGTTATGTGAGCAACTGTGTGGCAAACGAAGCCAAGGATTACAAGATATGTAATTTTTCTTCATTAAGAGAGATCAAAATTACGGTAACATGAGATTATTAAAGTATCTTTTTGGCACGTTTTTCCGCCAAATAATTCAAAAGGCATTAGATAACCTATTGTTTAATAAAATTCTTTATGTTGTTTAAACATAAATTAATTGTTATTCTTTTGTTATATTATATTTACTTACGCCACCATTACATTAGTGATAAATTTAATAATTCTTTTCATTTTAATTTTCTGTGTTAAATGCCGACAGTTCACAGATGCTTTAGTTATGTCATGTAAATAATATACTTGATAAGAAGAGTGGTACCAACGGCCGAGGTAGACGGCGACGGCGGCGAGTAGCAGCAATACGAGTAAAGCTGCCACCGCGGCGCAGCATCCGCGGCAGGTCCGGCTAAGCTTGCGACGTGTGAACCTGATGTCACTGCTGACGGACATCGTGGACTCGGGCGGCCGGTGTGCTCGGCCTCGCCTCTGACCATTTCTTGACCATCCGTAGCCTAGCTATATTATAAAAATATATATATTAATCGTATATTATTTCAATACCTTAGAGAGTATATATATATATAAATCGATATATTGATATATATATATATATATATATATATATATATATATATATATATAAATCGATATATTGATAATTTAATTGTTGGTTAATTTCTTAAGTATAAGACGCCTTGCCAAAAATTTAAAATGTCATAAAGTGTCGTTAATTTCTAAACTGGCAGCGACTCTAAGAATAACTGATTGTAAGTAATTAAAAGGTACATATGTATCTTACTATTATAAAGTTTGTGTATGGTTTCTTAATTTTATATGTTCTAAAGTAACTGAAATATTATTTTCTACTTTTTAGTTGATATTTAAGCTTGGATGTACTGTTGGTATATTTTAGATGGTTTAATTAGGATTAACTCAAAAAACAAACGAAACCCGTATAGATATTTTTATATATATAATTTGAATTTATTAAGGCTTTTGTTTTGTAATAGAGTCGATCAGAAGCCATACCGTCAAGTATTGTCAATTGATAGCGAACTATAAAACGGACTGACTACTGAATATAAAATAAAATAAATCCCTGTATACAGTATTCTTTGTCTTCTACTTCTACATATTAAAAAGATTACAAGGACAAAATCCTGGCTGCATCGACGTCAATTGTAATTGTAATTGTTGTAATAATTTAACATCCTACTGAGCACTAGTGGGGGGTCGCATTGTCCCCTAATACATGATCACCAGTTTATATTGGCCCATGATATATTTAATAATTCGTATCTTTTTTAAGAAAAACTAACTTATTTATATCACCTATACCTATTTTTGAAAAAACCTAACTGTTATTAGTTGCCGCCTATGACTTTTATGGTTCCGTATCTCAAAAGGAAATACCCTTAACTCTTATAAGATGACTTGGTCGTCTACCTGTTTGTACGTCTGTCAAGACTATTTTCTCCAAAACACGTGGGAGGATATGAAATATCCAAGTCGATAACATCTTGAAGCACATAAAAAATTAAACTTCTAAGTCAACGTAATCAAAATATATGAGCATTGATATTAAATTTTCTTGCATTTTGTATGAAAATCGTCGCATAATCAAAACCCGGGTATTTCCCATTGACCTAGAGTATTGAAATTTGGCAATAATAACTTCTTGCTAAATTTCGAAAAAATCGAAAATTACTAATTTATAGACATACGCCAGAAAAAAACCCATTACAAACTTATTCTGTAGTTCATTTCATACAAAATGAGTGCATAAGACTTTAAACTTGTTACTTTTTTTATTTATAACTAAACACAAAACCATTACAAATTTAAATCTGTATCATTTTATACTCAAGGAGCGGATACTAGTTTTTTCCTCTGCGGAATACCTACAATCATGAATTGGCAGTGCGCGAGTACTACTCCCTCACCGCTCGCTCGGATATTTTTTAGAAATAATAATGCAACACAATGAAGGTCCAAATTTGGTGACAAAATGTAAAACAAGGCGGGAAGCAATAACGTTATTATTTTCTACTACCATATTTCTAATTCAAGTCAACTTTTGTCAGTCAAAACTTGTTTTACATATTTAACTCGGACAGTGGATTCCTTACTATACAAGCATTTTGAAGTTTCGAAAAGAAAGCGATCGCCGTTAATTTTTAGGCCAAATGCCAAAGAAGAAAAATAAATAGATAAAATAATCAGAACGAACTAACTAAATATATTTCTTATAACAACATTTGTTTTGACTTTTACAATCTGCTTGAATGTATGTAAAAATAAAACAGATAATTAAAAACTACGTTTTCATATATCTTTTTTATATTTTAAAACTTATATAGATTGTTTAATAATTGTTCAAAAATCAATTTACTATCTAATGCATCGTCTATTCATTTAAATTTGTTAACTCTATATTAGACGTCACAGTTGAACTACTCTATAAAATCTTAAGTAACATAAACTACGTAATCTATTATTGCAAATGTTACGAATAGTCGTATTCTGTAGACATTAGATATTTTGCGACTTTTAATAGTATAATGAAAGCAATGGGAACTTCGGTCATAACAGACATTATGTAATCCACTCTAGGAAAATGGTAAAGCGACGTGTATAGACGGCGTAAACATACGTATGTATATATATATATATATATATATATATATATATATATATATATATATATATATATATATATATATATATATATATATATATATATATATATATAATATTATTTTTTTATATTATTTATGAAAATATCAAAGTATTCTTTATTCGAATACATTATTACACAATTTACATTGAAGTGTCAGAAGTTTTAGTCCTACAGGAAGATAGTACCGGCTCGGACGGCAAGCTCTGCTGAGAAGAGCTGGCGAGAAACTCAACAGTTACTGGTAGAACCAGCAAAAATATATTTGTATGTGGTGATTTTAATGTGGACATACTACAAAACTCTGCGCAAAGTGGTAGTTTTTTAAATTGACATCAATCATTTAATTTAACAAATATGTTTTACGCTCCTACTCGAATCAGGAGCAGTTCATCAACTTGCTTTGATAACGTGTTCTGTTGCTGCGACTTTTAGGAAAAGTTTAATAAGCTAAGTTGGTAAAAAATCAATTTCACAACGACGAGATCTCATTAAGATCTAAATACGAAGATTTCATAGTTAATTAAAATAAACTAAAGTACATTTGCGGTAAGGCATTGCAAATGCCAACAGCTTTAAATTGGTTATGCTGCAGCAATAAAGTTCTAGGTACGTCGAGACACGAGAAACTAATAAAGAAAAGAATGGATGTAGATACTCAGATTCTTATCAACCTTTATTTCTGTAACTGTTATTTTATTTCTATTATCAACTTTATTGGCGTAATATATTCTTATATGATTGTGTATATGTTAATTGGTACCTACCCTAGATAAATATGTTTCGAATGAATTCATTTTTGATAAACAGCTGCTACAACTTTTTAGGTAGGTAAGGAGATATTCATATAATTGGTATTTTGAATATTTGAAATGCTTTATCAATCATTTGTTCGAAATCCAACCTATACACTATATACCTATTCCTATAGACTGAAATAAAATATATATATTAAAATTAAAATATTTTAGCATTTTATGGTTGGTATTACACAAAAACACGATGACGGGGCGGTGTCTTGTGTACAATTGGCATTTAAGTACAAACACACTAAACAAAGAGAATAATGGCGATAAATATTTAGAGTCGATTTCGTCTCATAGGTTCAAATTGAGGTGTGGACAAGGCCATACTTTGAGGTCAAACAGATTGCGTTATTGAGAAATTACGCTATAATTAATATGTATATCTCTACTTTTAATGATTATTGTACAAAATAGTTATAATTAGGAGAGCTTTTATAATTTTATATATTATGCTTATTATTTTATCATATAAAAGCTATAAAGCTATAAAAATAACAAAAAAAAACAAAAACAACTTGATGAAGGTTTTATTTATATATCTAATCGCCGTAGATCGCAACACTTACTCCTAGTCGTCACTAAAAAGGCATGTGCAAATTGCACTTGCCGACATGACCTACATCTCTTCACGTTTTTGCTCGCAGCAGCCGCTACTACAAAATACAAAGTCGGGCACGCCTTAGTCTTTTCGCCGGTTTCTATTGAGTTCCAACCCAAACAATGCGAGCGCCTTCACTTTCAACGGCTCCATATTGAATATTACACCTGTTTTTCAACAATATATTCGAAAATTTACCGCTGCATTTATATTATTGAAAGACCTAAATAAGTTTATCTAAAACGATTATTAAGTGTATAAATGCCTTAAATACCGGAATTGTTCCAAAAGTATGCAATTGTAGGTATAATCTGAAAAGCCTTTTTACTTTAAACAAATTAATTTTTATTTACTTCCTTTTTGATTTCGTGAGCTACTCCAAGCAATGTATCTAATATTACCCACCGTTTATTAATTATACACAAGTTAAAGATGTAGTGTATAAGAGAGTGTAATACATTTAATGCGCTCTTTTATATTCTAAGAGCTCTGCTCAGTACTTACAGCTAATTACATATATTGTGGACATCTTATTATTAGTCACACTAGGACATTAATATTATTTCATGCTATGAACTTATTACGTAGCTCTTGTTTAATAGAATTATCTTGTTTAATAGAATTTCATGACACCATATATACTACATAGAACTATTACAGGAATAAAATATGTTCAAATTGTTTATATACTCGTATGTCGGAAAATGCTTCTTTAATGGTTACGTTAATGATCAATGTGTGCTTGGTGATAGCGCAGTACGTACAATAAACAGTAACGATTGAGCACTACCGGCTTGAGAAATATTGCAATCACAAGGTATATATATATATTTATGTATGTACAATTGTACATTAGCGTCGGCAAGAAAGTAGACATAGAACATTAACCAGCTTACAATACTTTATTCATGAAAGAGATTATAATAATGCAATATAAAAAATTACGATCAATGGATGGTCTATATTACCTTTAGTCACGTTACAAGAGAAAATTTTCAAGATTCCAAGAAATAAGATATTACGTTATACCCACCTACTACAATAACTCTGGCCTCTGTATAATACACACATTATCTTTGTTTTTGTGAGTTTCAACTTTATTACTGCGGTAGAACATGTAATTATAATTACAGATACATTTGGATGTTTGATATCAATTGATGATTGATATATACAGAACAATTTAAATTCTATTGTTCGATTTTAAGAATCAAGATTTAAATTTGATGTATTTAAATAGTAGTAATCTAGCTATCAAATTAAGCCAGTAGGCGTCTGAAGCAATATAAATTGTAGCCGCCAATTTAAGGAAATACAAATAAGAAATTGATTATTATTCGTTTAAGATTAGAATTAAAACCAAAACAATCATTTATTAACGAAATAAACTATAAGTGGAAATCTTAGATATGACTTCGTGACTTATTTCATTTATAGAGTCCGTGAACTTTTGAAATTTGTTCACTATGTGTCAACTACCTATTTATAGCTGGTTGTCGATTATTTATGCAATATTTGAAATTTACATAATATATTTGTATTATGAGAACAGGAATTAGCGTCACTCTGTATCCCATATATAGTAAGATGGGCAGAGGCCAGAAAATGAATATTTAGTGCAAAAACGTTTCGTGTTCCACTTTAAAAATATTATATATTGAGTGATGAAAAAACATAATACTCTCTTTCATTTCTTAAATAATTTAGATATTATATCTTTATGTGTGGGTCGAAACCATAAACATCACAATTACAGCAGAAACTATATCCACTGCGCAACGATTAATTTATTTTTTTTATTTTATCCATTGTCATCTCTTGTAAATTCTTAATGTAACAGAATATACAGAACTTGGATAAACAAGTAGCGTTGTGGTCAGCGAACTCGCACCGACCCGGATCACGGATCACACGGGGGCCGACTCCGCGCCGTTACTATCTACTGACACACTTCCACTCTCACTTACGCGATATACCGAAATAACGAAAATCAAAGCCAAAGTACAGGTGTTTTGTCGTATTGGTTAGAGAAAGGTCAAATAGCTGTTGGCCCTGGCTCTGAGTTGCTTTATGTGTGGGCCGTAAAGCAGAAGCTCAACGCCAACGTTCTGTAAGCTTAATCAATATAAAATCTGAAGGCCAATTCTTATATTATATATGTTATTAAATGACTTAAATCACTTTAAACTCAAAACTATATTCAATTGTAATATTTCTTTAAAATTGCAAGAAAAAACAATGGACATGCAATATTTTATTATCTGTTGACGCATGTTACGTTACGCATTATTTGTTCCGCTACATGATTTATGATATCACACATTCGTAGGTGTCCGAATTGAATTAAAAGATTACAGCCACAAGACATATTATGAGAACTCATACATTTGTATACGTAGATGTGTAAGTACAAAAATTTTATGTTTAATTTATAATTAGCTGATTGTACTAATTATCATAATTATTGTGACTAATCAAGATAAAGTGTCGATAAATTTTGATTTTCTTTAAGCTACAAATGAAACGTAAATGTTTTTATTGTTTGCTTTTATGCGTTAATAATAAATAAAGGCTGGAAACTGAAATTTTCTTAAATTTTACGAAATGATTTATAACACGTTATTTGAAATTTTTTTTTAATAATTAAAAAAGAATTTAAAATATATTAATACCTCGATATTTTATAATAATAAAAAAGTTAATATTAATAAATATCGTGCTCTATTTATAGTATATAGATAGTTGTTGTTACACTACACGAGTGAGAGGTAAATGCAAGGACATGCTATATTAAATCAGTTGATCTAAGTTTTAAATTTCCTGCTACGGCGGAATGTGACCCTGCGTCGATGTCACCAAGACACAAGTCATTTGCACAAAAATATTAGAGCTTTTTAGCATTCTTTGTATATTCAATATATAAACATGTTAAGCTTTTAATAGATTTTATCTTCGTAATTACGATATGTAGCGAACCAAATACAGAGTTATTTTATGTCAAATATTCAATTTAAGCAAGAGTAAATGAACGACTCTACACATGGCGTTCACATACACATACGTTTATATTAGTTTCCGCTAACATTATATTAAATTGTAAGCTTAAATTATTATTATTTATATAAAAAACGTGCTATTTTTAAAAGTGAGAGTAGATAAAGGTGTTCGTAAGTTCTTATCGCCAACATCACGTTAAACATAAAAGGGTATTTCTAAAAACCGGTAGTCTGTCGAGTGTAAAGTGAGGCAAAAATATTTCATAGTCGATAAGATTTCATAATTATTAAAGTGAAATTCAATTTTCAAAAAAAGTCAATTTTATAAAGGTAATATTAGTTTTTATATTAAATAGATTCGAATGAACGTAGGTATGTAAATTGTATTTGGTATTGCGGTAGTTAAGTATAAGAGAAATCTCGGTGACACAGATTCTATGTCAGTATATTAATATCAAAACTACATATTTATTACATTTGATAGAACTAAATATTCAAAAAGTTTGCTATCACTTTATCAGGCACATAAAAGTTTCATTAAGAGAAAGTGTCAATTGTAAGACGGTTATGAAGAAACTCGCGCAAGATAATGAGTATCCCATTGATAGGTCTTACCATTCATTACATGTGTGAATCATAGATATGCTAGATGAATAATTAAAAAATTAAGTGTTCAATAAAAACATATAATGTGACGATATAATACCGTACCTCGGATTCCCAGGTATCCTTTGGATTTCTCGGCTTGCTCTCTTTCATGCTTCCAGAGAAGGTCATCGTTGTCCTTTAGACGAAATGTCGCACTTCGCACTATCGTTTATGTATTTTACAGCAAGTCTACTGTCCGACTCCACAATACACAAGAGCTTCACAATATGGACCACTATCGCTTTCTGTCGCGTTGTTGCCGGATGGCTAGGCAGAGTGTAAACATTGTGTTCCAAACAACACTGCATGAGACCATAGACGAGCGCCGCGAGCGCGGTTCGGTCGGCGAGTGAGGACCGCGGGCGAAGCGGGCCGCCTCCGGGCAGTGCGGTAACGGGTACTCACTACAGTTAACTTTCTCCCCGGCCAAAGATGTATACAGCCTTATATCTATAGCAAGTTCTAACGAAAGTCCCACAACCTCAGTCATCGCGAACTTCATGGCGCCGTTAATCGCTTTCCCGTTGCATAATAATTCCATACTGTATATAAATATTGATATTAGAATTTATGATTATTATAAATAAATTTGAGTTAATAAACATGTAGGGGAATGGTTGTGTAAATCAAAAACTATAGAGTATAAAACTTAATGTATAATCGTAGTATTTACAAACTTATGTTATATAAAACAAATATTTGTATGGCTATTAATATATACTTACTATTACAACATGTCATTTAATCATTTACATAATTTTCAAATGAAAAGCAACAATAAACCGGTTACAGCGATTGAACTAATAATAGCACTAAAAGATACGTGTGATATAAATGGAAAAAAAGAGATTCCATAATTTACATCGTACTTATTTTATGTACAGATATAATAAAAGAACGTCTATCGATATAATTGAGAATTTTTTTTTATGTTTTCAAATAACATGGCGATTTTTTTCGCGTATTATAACTTTTATATGCTAAACAGCGCATGTCTTAATATAACTTTGTTCAGCGACTCGATAAAAATTATTTCTACCTACATGGAGTTTACAACGAAGTAACATTTCCAACTCTAAACTGAATTCTGTTAAAGTAAAGTAGAAATAGCTTAATCATCCGTATAGATAACATACAAAATACAACTCTAACGCGAAGTACAAATTTACAGAAGGAATTCTGTTGCTTCATGAACAGCACCATTTCACATTTTTATAGTTAGAAAATTTATACAAATGAAAATTTAGTGTACTTAAATAATTATAAAAATACTACAACGTAAAAGTCTTATCACATTTTATGGTAATTAAGTATGTACACGCGAAGTGTCATCGGATGAGCTTCATGTACACGTACAACCGAGGAAGGTTGTATCGGTTAGTACGGTCTGCGTAAACATACATATCTCGACGAATGGCAAACCATCAGCTAGCTAAAAATTTCAGTTGAGCTTCGATCTTTGGAAATCTGAACGCCTTATGATTACGATATCGATAAACATCTACATTTTACCTAAGTATATAACTTTAATTGCGTTATAACAAAATCGTTTATAGAAAAATAAGTCGTCATTTTGGCTTCCACTTTATCCTAAAAATGGAATGGTCTCACGAGTAGCCGTCGCGTGCAGCCCCGCAAGCGACGTATCCACAGCAGTTGTGATTGTTACTTAGTTATTTATTGTTATTGAAAATAATACGTCGCCATTTCATATTTATACATAATATTTCTAATGAAATAGATTGAAGAGAATGAGCAATACAAATTATTTTTAATTTTTTTCATTAATATAGAAGAAAGTTCAATTATGTAAATAATGGCATCTCTCGCGGCTCCGAGCAGACAACGTCAATTCGACGAAATGCATGTTGCATTTGACTTAAATATAAATTTTACGACCAAAGTTAATGAAAAGTATCAAATAATAACAGAATTGTAGGACAATCTCAGTACAATTATTGCTCACTATACTAATTAATATAAAAACTGGTAAATAGAAATACAAATAATAAATAAACAAAACATCACATATATATATAAAACGTAGTAATCTCGAATAATTTACAGTAATAATGAAATAGATAGATGTTAAAATTATCCCTTATGGATAGTTCCCTTAATTTTGAATCTTATCCTACCCTAGGCTATAGCGACACGAGCTAACAAGTTGTTCCCGCCAAGGTTGCTCGTTCCCTACTGGACATGGCCATTTGTAATGAAATCTCAATTTTATTGGACCTTTCAATGGCCTATTTTTTTATTAGAAATTTATTGGCATCATTTTATAAAAGCTATCATAATTTTTATAATTGATATTTGCCGTTGAAAGATCCAGTCAATAATTGTATTTTTTCTATTTTGTGATATTTTAACAATAACAGGATATTTAAAATTTACAATCATTATCTCCCTGTACTAATGACAAAATGAAATGTGTTGCAATTTAATATAAAATCAATTTTATTATTTTTTATTAATTATATTTCTAACCAGTAACAATAGCATTGTTATTAAATTAAAAATATAACATTACATTTAAAGTAAAAAAAAAATCGCACTCATTAATTTATCTATAATACATCTTTACAATCTTGTTGTAGAAATTATTTATTCTGGTAAAGTTTGATATGAGCATTAAAAAAAGGGAATATAATAATACAATTACTATACTAAAGCATACATAGCTGGTGAAGTTTCAGTTCTAAATATATAGTTAATTAAATAAAAATCAATATGAACATATTCAATAATTTAAATCAAATTTAATATAATAATTCTATAAGATACCTATTTTATACCAATTGTTCTAGATAGATATTTATCAATAGGTAGGGTTAAAATATACTTTTTGCTGTTTGTATTTTATTATAGAACGCAACATGATGAAAAGATAGCAAAATTTAAAATACGTTTTCGAAACGACGAAAATCTGTGGCAGTATCTCCGAGGGAAGCGAAGTATTCAGTGAATAATATTAAAAATTGCTATATATATAACTACCCAAAAGATCAACGATTATATTAATTTAATATAATAATAATAATAATAAGCAAAAGAAGCTCGTTTTAACCCTATATAACCGCTACGCACTCAAATCATAAAATTTAACTTGTGACCAAAAACCTATAAGAAATAAATAATTTCGAAATTTCATCTAGCTTAACGACTACTCAATGAAAGTTAATAAGATAAAACGAATAAAGAAGAATCACAAGCCTATCTCATAACACACGTTGTGTGGACGCGCCTCTCGCAAACAGCTCGTCCGTAGAACGAGTATCAAACGTATCAGTATCACTAACCTTTCTCGAAGGTCAATCAAAAGAATGTACGGGTATGCTTAAGATACATCAACTAAATATAAAAGTTACTATTACTATAGTATCGTAGTATCGTAGCGCGAGCGGGGAGACCGGTCAGTCGACCGACGCGACGACGGCAGTGTGGGCTTCGAATACACACACGGCCGCTGTATTTTCTTGTAATTATTGCATACGAATCTTCCGAAGGTGGGAAGAGGTCAATATTAATAAAGTATAATACATTTAAATCACAGGTGCGCGGGCGCGGGAGTCTGGTCGCGCTCTTCTTTCCGGGGCTAAGGCACAGCCGTCATGGTCTATGGAACCTGCGAAAATAGCCGCTTTATTAATATAAAAATACATACCATATAATAGATTCATGTTTCGATTCATCACAAGTTGACAATCATATATAATCTTTATAGCTAATTAAAGCAAAAGTTACAGGTAGCACTAGTCCATATAATAAAAAGTGAATCTCTGTACATTCTCCGAACAATTTGACTAATTCGATTGAATATTTTTTTGTATAGCTATTAAACCTAAGAGGGACGTAGAAGAACGTAGGACGTATTTTATAAAATTAATTTGGGAAAATTGGAACACCTAATATAGCACTATAATAGGCGACCTAAACTATACGAAATAAGGAAATTGCTACTTAGCAATAGTCGTTCAAAGAGGTGAGCACTTTCGGCTGACTTATAAAAATTCAAGATCTGAACTCCAATCTGACGTGGAACTGTAAGAGACCACCTTAATGACTTAATCATGTGACTGGTACCTAAACAAAAGATGTTGATGATAATAAGTATTTATGTGACTGTTATATAAAAATAAAAAGCAATGAAGTGACAGATACTACCAGAGGCTTTAGCCAAAAGACAAACGTATATAAACGCTTGAGCATAAACAATCATAGATATCGCTAACTTGGTAGCCACAACACACGTCAGCGTCCGACGCCTGATCTACGAGTATAGTGAGACGAGATATTGTTTATGACTAGCGTTCTCTAAAACGTTATTCGAAACTAATTTAATCAAAACTAGCTTTTAAAATATAGTATGAAGTTTTCTTTTTAAAGATTGATAATTAAAGTTATTTTAAAAGGTTTCTAAGAGGATTTTCTTTGTTGCGTTTGTTTTATTGCAGGCCAAAAAAGTGATTGGCATATAGTAGCTATATTTTTAGTAAAACATAGTTTTATTGAAACTATTTATAATAGTCATAGCTACATGAATGTCTAATAATAATTAAAAAATAAGTACCTACCCAAAATAAAATAGAAGTGTTTTATCAATTATATCAAATGAAAAGATATTTTTAATAAAGAAAATACACTTTAACAAACATAAATGTATAAAAATTGAATTGAATTCAATAGAAATTGAAAAACTAAAATAATATATAATTTTTTAATAATACAAAAAAAATTATATTAATTTAGTTTACAAATTGCTAATTTAGGTATGAATAATAAATAAAATACATTTATATTTGTTTTTAGCGTTTTCTACCGGCTTCATTCTTCGATAGGTGAGCATTACGCTCATCGACGCTTACAA
Organism: Dione juno; assembly: GCA_037127375.1. Lineage (NCBI taxonomy): Eukaryota > Metazoa > Arthropoda > Insecta > Lepidoptera > Nymphalidae > Dione > Dione juno. Next base: position 7,580,155 of record JAXRJS010000041.1, on the reverse strand, counting down.
TCGCAAGCGTTTGTCAAAATTTACAACATTTGCAACATTTAGCCGTTGACACTGTAGAAACGATTAGTATTCTCTTTCGGCCCGATCGCTGCGTTATTTTTTCTATGACTATTTTATTCATTTTTATTTTGTAAATGTAAGCGTTCGTAGAATTGCGTCTTGGCCAAGGCCTCAGGTACTCCATAACACAAAATAAAAGATTAGCCGAACTATATAAGGTATAAAAATAGAGCGTTAAATAAGGTTATTCAGTATATCTAGTAACTGGCACTACTTCCACGTAATAGAGGTCAGTACTGATTTAAACCCAATGACCCGTGACCCCCAAATGAGCTAAATGAAATTGGTTTAGATGCTAATGAAAAGTCCTCGTGAATAAAGTGGGTTTGGGTTCCTTATAAACGGTTGACGAAGTAAACTGCATTCAAAAAACTTCATTTAGACTGGTAACTTACAGTAAAACTTGTGGTTTGTGAGAATATGAAACTCCACAATCTACTTAATAGTGTAATCACTATATGGTAAATTTAATAAGAAATATAATTTATTAATAAAAAAACTAGGGTATTATTTGCTCGCTTGACTCATGTTTTGGCAAATGACATGAAAGCAACCTTCTTTAATAAGATCAGAAATCTTTGGCAACAAATACATGCCGAAAATTTTAATAAATATATTAATTATATTATGTAATGTTATTACGCACCATTAGAAACAAATTAACTTAGTCCAAATAAAAGATTATAAAAAATTCCTATGTATACTCTAAAGGTGCACCATGAACATTTACAATTTTTAATGCAAATTTTCTCTATATGACGACTGTATTCGCGTACGGTGTCATACTTACATAGGCTTACTAAATAGTTCCTACTATTTATATAAAAGTAATCAATAATCACATAATGGTTGATATTCAAAACGGTTTTTTCTTAACGGTTATTAAAAATAAACATAACATTTAACCGAAGTGACGTTATTGTGTAAGTATTATGGGGTGGCGGAACTTAACGAAAAAAGCGCAACATCTAACCGGTCCGGGAATAAAAAATAAAAATTCAATATAATAATTTCCACGAGTTCGAATCTATGATTTAAAATAAATTGCCAACTGCATTGAACCGTACCTAGTGAGGTGCTTGCTCTCCTCGTGCACCGCCATCTCGGAGCTCTTGAACTCGTTCAGCTCCCGGCGTATGGCGGCCTTGTCGCGCGGCGTCAGCCTCGTCCACGGCTTGTCCGCGCGGCGATCGTAGTCGTGCGCCTGCAATGTCACCATGCCACCATGTCACATTACGTAAATAAAACACTCATTTATTTATTTGATTTTATTCTAGATTTACTCATTAGAGAGCAAGGTGAGCGTATGCGCCCATGTACCTGTGTCACTTCAATATAATCGCTGAATCGTATGATTTTCTTCTCCTTCAGTTCATCAACAGTCGGTCGGAAGCTAAGTTTACGTAGCAGGTACCGTTTCTTTTCCTCCTTCTGTTTTTTCTCTTCAGCAGGCGACTGACCTTCGAGTGGAACAAAGTGTAATAATAAATATATTTGTTTTCTAAAATTTCTTTAATTTTTTGTAATATTACAATTATACACTCACTTTTGAGTATGTTCCTTTCGACGAGCTCCTCTGCAGTAGGGCGCATGGACAAACGGCGGATGAGCCGCGCACCTATCGCCTCCCACGACTCCTGCCTCTCGTGTTCACTCTGCACCACCAGTATATTCCTGCGTGTGCCGAACCAAACATTTAGTTTGCACTCTTCATAAATAACATTAAACAAAACTCAAAATTGTACTAACGTAATTTTTACTCTACACCGTGTTAATAGAGTATTAATAAAATACAATCGATTCACTTGTGCCCGCGCACTGGCAAACGGAGGACAGCATAAAATTTGCCAAACCTTGTTCGATGCCGTAAGCATGTTTGTAATGTCCGATTAACATAAAATCTTGGCTTATTCCCAATAGTCATAATCTTGTTTAGATTAATCAATTGACTGAGGTCGTACGTTTATTGGTCGACACGTTTATCTATGGTAAGAATAATATTATATCTTGTAGGACGGCTGCGTCTTGCTACGCTATCTCCATTTTACATTTTCTAATAATTGACTGCATGACACATATAATAAGTGGAATAATAATGGACATTAATTTCTCTGCCAAGAATTTTATTATCACAGAAATAGGAAGAAAATGAGTTCGAGAGAGTGAGTGTGCTAACGAAAATAAAACTCCCAGGCGTTAGTACTTTCCCACCCGCGGCTATTATAGGACTGAGAGGTTGTGTGTTGTATAACAATACAGAGTTCGATTATCATAAACGAGACTAATTCAAAGAATTAATTGATCTCGACGCTGTTTGTGAAGGGGAATAGCGGGACTATAATCATTCAAACATAGACATTTATGCTATTACGACCATATTTTTACATGCATCTATTTATATATATATATATATATATATATATATATATATATATATATATATATATATATATATATATATATATATATATATATATATATATATATATATTTCCTTTTTTGTATAAATTTATATGAATCATATTTGTAAAAAAATTTCTTTCATAGAAAAAAAAATATTACAATATTATATCGGAATGAATATGGCGTAAGATGTGACCGACTTCTGTCAACATACATAACTAGCAAGTGTCACGGAGCAATACTCAGATTTGGCATGGTTGTGAAGAAAGCGCTCTACCGTTGCCTGTAGATTGTCAAATATGTTATGTAGCACATTTGCATTCACATAGTTTCAAGATGAGCACGTCGTTTAAATTACGCATTTTATTCTGTTTGTTTGGTCTACTATTCTAGAGAGTACGCGTGCCAAAATTGGCTCATTGCCGGATGTGTGATTATATCGGCAAGCTTTCAAGGCACTTCCTACTATTTACTACGTTCCCAAGTGCAAATTACAGTGTTACATATTTTTTGCTACAATATTTCTAACTTAAGAATTTATGATAATAATATCACTAAAATGAGACCTTAAAATATAAAAATGATTTCAGTATACATATTATATAAAATACTCTGAGACTCTTCGTTTACCGTTAGCTTCTACATCGTGGCGGACTTAGCATTATTCATTATATAACAATGTATGCAAAGGTTTTAGAATATCTCACACGTTTACAATAATTATATAAGTACCTATTATTTTTATATACTTATATAAAGAACAAGGGGGAACAGAATGTCATATACTAGTAACAACACATATCCCGGGGATAACTATTTACGTCTGTGACTATCAATGAAATTATGTCAGTTCGAAGTTCTAACTTCAACCGATTTTTTTCCTCCACACATTATCCATTTTTGGATATACTATAATATTAAACGTCGCGTCTTTACATTACCTCAACGTGTATATCCAGTTACTTTTCTATTTTTTATATAATGTGTGCTAACTCTGCATATCTTATGAAGTCATCAATATCATTCTATTTATAATTTGTTCATAGCATAGAACACGAACTTGTCAAATATAACACAAATACGTTAAAACATTACATTATAAATAGTATTTTAAAATGATAAGACAGCAGACCTGTTGATGAGTTCCTGTCGGTCGGGGCGCAGCGCCAGCTTGATGTTGAGGCTCTCCTTCCGCGCGAGCTTGGCGGCTACACGCTCCGACTCGCTCGTATGCTCTTCGCGGTACTCGCCCTCCCACGGCCGCGCGTTCTCCTTGTTCTCCAGCGCGTTGCCCACGCGCACCGGTCGGCTGCTGCTGAACAAAGCTCACGCGTTACATTGATCCTATGACTTTGTGATATTAAATGTTTTGTTTCTAATGTTATTTACTGTACTTCTGTAGTTTGCGTTAAAATATAAGTGTCGTAAGAACGAAAAAATGTGTCGCGAGCAATTCATTGTCTCTGATTTCTTAAAGATCCGATCCTTAAAGCATATATAGGACCGGTAACGTACCTGGCTTTTTTAGAAACATCAATATATAATATGGTACACAATACATTACTTGCAATCTAAACTAAACATTGAAAATAAATTAAATTGGTCTATAACATCGTACATACATTACGACACTTACATATTTTACACAAGTATACGAGACGGCAGATATCCGGTAGATTACTACAGATATGCAACCGATACATACCGATACATATGCATGCAGCACAGACAACAGGGAATAGAACAATAGCGTAAAACAGCCAAGTATACCTACGAAACATTGATCATTCAGTACACGAATTCGAGTTATGTGGCTTACGAATCGATAAGTAATTAGACAGGAGGTTGTATGGATGTCTCATGGATGGTATTGGTAAAGGACATTAATGGAAGTGTTTGTGTATGCATGACTGAGTGTATTGTGTTACTAATGATTAAACGTGTAAATTTTAGTGTAGTAGTGGTGTTCAAAGTGGAAGCTAGAGATATGTAGACAAATGAAAGTCGGAAGCGTGCGATGCACGATGCATGAGGAGGCAAGCGGACCGTCGGGAGGTCTGTGAGACGTGGCTCGACAACATCGATATAACGAGAGGGTTCGTTACCATATGCGGATCCTCGGCTTGGGCGGCGGCCGCCTGCTCGCCGCATGATGAAAACAAACGAATAAAAAATACAACATTTTTCGCGCAAACCAATTTGATGTGTTTTTTATTCTTGCACACATTTATTTAGCATTTATGAAATTCATACTACATTTTACGAAATATTATGTGTAGCCGCATGCAAGTTTTCCGTCCACGCAAACGTTTAGTTATTGCTTCTTCTGTTAGAATTGCTAATAAGGCTAATAAATTAATTAAGTCTAAACATTTCACGCGATTAGTCAACGTGTATTTGAAATAGAATTAAAAATTGCGATGTACACTATCATGCTATTTGGTTGTTTTATTGATTGTTATTTATTAAAATAATAAAACAAAAAAATATTATTCATTAGGAATAGGTATTTACTTATGTATTTTCGTAACATTCATAAAAAAATATTTTGTGTGTATAAAACTCCAGGACTCCATAAGTTATTAATATTTATCCGCATTTTAAATTACCTATAATAAGTACTTTTATTTTCACAAATGGTAAATTCGTGGTATCCGATATAATACAATATATTTTAAATTGTTACACTATAAGTACATTGATTAAAACGATCAAGTTCATCCTATGTCGAATTTAATATTATTGATTATATTTCTATTAATTATTGTTTCCACACAAAATTCCGTCGTCGTACAAATAAACCAATTTTTTTTAATGGTTATACAGATATAATAAATTGAAACTAAAAACATCAATATTTGTTTGATGTAAAAGAACAATACCATTTATTTGGTAGCAGGAAAGAGAGATCTCATCCATTTTAATAATAATAATAATAATTCAGGATAAAACACCATATTCAGGTAAATTTCTTTACGTTAGGTATAAATGAGCCACTATATACTGACTTGAAGCTCGCATGGTGGTGGTCCTGGCGCGGCGCGAGCGGCGTGGCGAGAGGCGTGCCGGCGGGCGAGGCGGCGGGCGCGGGCCGCTTCTTCAGAGCCGACTTGAGCGGCACGGCGTTAAACAACGGCTCCTTTGGCGGGATCTCCTCTACGCGCGACGTGTCCGCACCCGTGTCCGGCTCGTCCTCCTCTTGGGAGTCTTCATCTTCGGCTGCCGGGGGACAGAGAATTTTTTTTATCCAATAAGCGTGATCGTTAGTGTTGTAAAACACTTATTACGGGATATTACGTTCTAAACAGTGGCATAGAACATTATACTTATACCGTACTAAATTCAAGGAATCCAAATTTCGACACTAAATAGTATAACTTAATAGTTTTAACTGTATATTGACTATCACTCAATCAGTAAAAGAAGAGTTTTATATAATATATTGATTAGTTTTTTACTAAACAATTATATATTTTAAATTTAATCAAGTGGGGACTACTTACAATCGGAGAGAGTATTTGAAAGAGGATGAGAGTGGTGGTGTCTCGTCGGACTGGGGGAACTGAACATCGGAGGTGGAGGGATAGGGCCGATATCTGACAATGCGATAGGGGGCTCCGGCAACTCTGATAACATCAACTGCTCCTCTGCGCTGACGTTGCCCTCGCTGCCTCCGCCCATGGCTCCACCGTAATTCACTGTAAATAATATTTAAATGAAGCGTATTTAAAATAAAATTGAATGAATGTAGGCACAACAGATTTATATTAACATATTCATATAATAATATTCATTGTTATAGGTTTTATATATATAACTCTTAATAATTATACCTATACATTATATATAATGAGTAATGCGACAGATGTTTTTCCTTAAAAGGTAGATAGTGATGGCATTTATGACTCACCATCTCCTTGATAGCATATCCGCCTCGGAAGTTTGCCCGCGGTCAATGAGTTTGGTCTCTCAGGCCTCGCTAGCTCGCCACCATTATCCAATTTATCTTTCTTTGGTTCTGAAAATAAAAGAAAAATGAAGTAACTAAGTTAATCTTCATAAAGAACTATAATAACCTGAACCTCGCTAGCTCACTTTTGTATTTGATAAGACGCTTTATGTGACAATCGTAAATTAATAAGAATCGTATATTAATTACATTGTTCATCATTATAACTACTAAAGGTAAGCTTCATGTGTAATAGTATATATTACGATTATATAAGAGGACATAGATGTAGTAAAGGAATTCAACACCTTGTCGTACAATGTCAAAAGATCTAAAAATAGGTGATAGTCGAGTCGGACCACGCGACGGTACGCGACTCTCATTCATTGCGGCGTTAGCTTCGTTCGACCTTCATCACATGGTACTGTTTATTATTAACGCATCCTGTCTTCTTCCTTTATTCATTTACCACATAAATTACATAGCTAAACAGCTGAGAAAACTACATTATCAACACTATCTAAACTTATGTATTTTACGACAATCAAAGAACGTACTTTAAATTATCAAATTTTAAACTACTGAATTTTAATAATTTATAGATGGATTACATTGAACATGAGCAACGTCATGAAGCTGCTTACGTTGTATATAATACAGACATTTCAAGTATTTTCACATTCTTTCACTCTCAACTCAACAAATGTTTAAAAATTGTGAAATAGTACGATAATATTAATATAACACTTAAAATTACAATAAGCGTATTCCTGAATTAATTATATTATAAAATATAGCTATTAAAAGGTAAGAGGCGCAAATAAATATTTACTCAATACGAAATAATCGACATTGACTTCCGACATTGAAAATAATGTTATACCTGTTGGTGAATGTGATTAAATTCGTTTTTATTGTAAGTAGCAACAACTCTGATTCAACAGGCGAAAGAATGAGGTGCGCAAGTACATTTCGGATATAGAGGATTCAACGACGATCGATGCGCTCGCCCTTGGCCAAGGCCCTCGCCCGGTGGATGAATTTCGCTGCGGCGGTTATGTAAGTGACTAACTTTGTCTTTGTTGTTCATAGATTGGAGAGGTACTTATTAGATTTGAAAATTATAAAGAACTTGTATGCTACTACATTACTATTTAAGAAAGAATATCCAAACAAAGTATCTATGTATGTAACAAAATTAATTTATGTCATATTTTCCCAAAATAACAAATTGTTCGAAATAATAAGTCATTATTAACAGAAAAACGATGATTTAACTTTTGAAATATGCCAATGGCATGAGATCGGTTGAGAGTAAACGATAATAGAAACATACAATGTCAAGAGTACGTTGTTAAAACGCGTGTCGACGTGCCATCGACGTGTTTCTCGTCATGATGCGTAACACAACGAAACTGGGCGACATTTCACTAATTTGTTAAAAATAAATTTCACGTTATAAAAGCAGCACAGTATGAAAGTATCTGTACCAGTGTTTTGATGTATAATATAAAGATTAACTATATAGTTAACAACTCCGTCTTGCGCGTACAGATTGAATGTATATTTTAATCTAAAAATTCAATGTAAAGTTATCAACCAAGTATTTTTTTTAAATAAGATATCAATACGATCAATCAATTTTAAACTATAACAATTTATGGTTTAAAGTGGAAATAAAAATATATATGATTTAAACAAAACAAATAGGTATTACATTTTTTATAATTATGTACTAAAAATAATTATACAATGATTGTAAATAAAAACTAAAACTGAACACAATTATTAATTATGATTTAGACAGAATTAGGTCAACAATCACTCACTGTATAATTTGTGTGGTAAAAACATTTGCGAGTGATGAAATGTATATGGGCGGTTAATGAAGCATGTTATAATACTTATAAACATAGATCACTTTTATCTTTAAATAGATTAAAAAAAAATGCTAATAATAACATATACCAATAAAGTTAACATGTTCAATATTATGTGGTACACATTGGGATACTATTTAGATTGAAATTGTGGTGTTTTAAGAGCATAAAAAAATATATATGGGAGCCTATTAATATGTACTGTTCAATGGCAGTGTCGAAAGCTATGTCCGTATGCGTTCCTACACCGTTTGCACGTCGCTGGAAGGTTTTAATAAATTACTAAGAGTACAGTATGATGTGTCATGTACGTAATAAATGTGTCATTCAAATGTAAATAAATAGAAATCCAAATTTGTACAAATATTGTTTTTGAAATTAAAATTAATTACATATTATGTATGTCGAATTTTATATATAAATTCCATTTTAGAGAGTTGGGAATGCCGAGTAAATAATGGAGAAATGGATAGCACAAAAGGAGGAAACAGGCTGAACGGGCGGAACCATCCGCGGTGGGTCAAGGGCGCTTCGCGGCCGCCACCGCCAACCTTCTCACCATCATAAGCTTTGAATTCTTTAAATTACTGCCTTTAGCTACGGCACGCCTTTTGTTTCAAACAAAGATGTCTTTATATAATGATTAAAAATACTGAACTATTTAAAATATTTTTCATTATTTTCATTTCATTTTCGTTACGCGAATAATGTGCCTTGAACATTTAAAAAAATATTGTTTCGGGATCATTGATGACGAACATATTTAAATTGATATCTATTTGATTATGAGTCTTGTCATGTTTTGAATGTCATTCTAGAGAGGCAATTAAAATTTCTTAGTTTAACACACATCATATAGGAGGCTTAACTCATGAACATGCCTCAAATAGTTGCACGAGGCCACGACACGTCGTCTTCGTTATATATTTATTGGCATTGAGCCGCAACCCTATTAAACAATCTTTAACATAATTTAATGCGTAGAACAAACGTTATCTCCGTGTTAATAATAATAATTGTATGATTGTGACATGCTTAAAATTATTTTTATATATATTTTTTCATACGTTTGCATTATACATTATAATACTTGTTATATTTGCTGTAAAATTTTCAACCATCACGTCATATAAAATCTTGTGTATTAATATATATTCACTTTTATATTGTTAAAATGTTACACGTGAAATGGCTATGCAGTATTTAATTTCGTAGGTAGTTGTGCTTGCCGCACCTTGAAGCGGTAATAATATAATCATTAATCATACTTTTCTAAATATTCCAAATATTTAATTTCGAATATTTCGTAGGTATATGTATAATACTTATAATAAGTTTCCTTTTTTATATTTAATGTACTAGTATAGTACAACTGGCTATGTTTTTTAACATAAATTCAACAAAAATGATAAAACATTATTTATATTCATTTAAATCTCCCATTCCTATTTATTCATCTTATTCATTAGAAACTCAATATAATACAGCAACAATATATTTGATGAATATATAAAGTGTTTTACTTATATTTTAAATTTAAAATAAATTAGAGTTCATAATGTTCACAATGAATTATATTCAAAATGTAAAAGTGATTGCATGCATTTCAATATGAATATATATGAAAATAAAAGTTTTCTAATACAACAACTTAACATATGGAGTCGGTTAAAATTATCAGGTTTGTCTAAGGATTCAATTAAGGTAAACTGTAAATAACGTGCAGTAGTAAGTCTATGAGGTCTCGAGTAACATATAGGAGAAGTTAAAAATTTGAGATTACAACGTGATGGTCTAACATGCACTGGCATGGTGGTGCAGCATGGTGGAGGTGATGTACCATTGGACCGCGCGAAGAGCGTAAGGTTAGAGGAGTGTCTGGGCACGGGGGACTTGCGGCGCACATAGTAGTGGTCGTGGCGCTGAGGCGGCGGCGGTGGCACGAAGGGCGGTGGCGGCGGCAGGCGCGACGGCCTCCGCCTTGCGCCGCCCGCGAAGGCGTCCATAGCGGCGAGCGTCCCGACGTCGCTCATGCTCGCGGCGCGCTCGCGGCTGGAAGACTGCGGGTGCCCGCGGATCGTTACCCCTCGCCCGCCCGCCCCGCACTTCACAATCTCAGCTCCGCGCGCGCTCTTCGATCGCCGCCCGCCCTCCGCACTTTAGCCAACCGCCCACACATTGCTTCGCTTTGTTTTGAATTTTTAATTTAACGCCATTCATCCCGCGACGATGTTACGTGGAACGAGAAACTAGCAGCATTATGGTTTGCCAAGTTCGATGACCCGCAATAATTATATTATTATTGTATGCCGTTTATACAACGACATACAATTATTATTATTTTACCACATGATAAATAGCAATTCTCAGTCTGATGCATTCGTAGCGCCATCGAACAGAGTCTGGACTGTAAACGCGATGGTTGTGGGTTCCGCCCCACTCGGGGGAATGATTTTATGTATTTAAATACTTTATTTTCCCTGGTCTGGTTAGTCAACGCGTAGCATTAAGTTCACTCAACACACAATGTCTTAAAAATTCAAAACATGTTGGAACAAAAATTGTGAAAAAATAACAGATATTTCATTTTTCGATATGATAAGGAAGAAAGTTGTCATATATATAAAAGATTTGATTCATGTTGTTTTGATTTTGATTCATGTTAATCCCCGTTTTAGTGTATTACTTATTTTTGTTATATTTTTACTAAACATGGAGGTCTTAAGAATCGTGGATAAATTACGATTAAGCATAGTTCATACACAAAGATAATTAAAAAAAGATAAGTAAATAAAGCTTTCTTGATTAAAATAACACTTTTTGTTAAATACAAGAAGTGTTATTTTGAAACTTTAAATTGTTTCAGTATTATGCCAGTAAGTTTCAGTATCCATTAAGGTTATTATTAATGTCGATGTGAATACAAGATTAAGTGCACAGTATAAAAACAAAGTTAGTTATTATTTCTTTTTCTTATTTTGATCTTCCTGTCAATGATACCTATGCTATGGAAATATTGTCAATGGAACGTATGTACAATATTTCAAGAGCAATTTGGTATATATATATATATATATATATATATATATATATATATATATATATATATATATATATATATATATATATATATATATATATATATATATATATATATATATATATATATATATATTCCTAAAAATCAAGGAACAAAAGATTATTTAATACGTCCAACATAATCCGTTCTATTTTATTCTATTAGGGAGTTACGTACCACATTATAACTATTCGTGTAGTGTTCATCAATGGCAATTCAGAAATAGGTATGAAAGCTCAACTGCGTCAAACTCCTACGCGTTATTATTTTATTTCATATATATGCAGTGAGCGCTTTGACGTCATTGGGATATGGTCAAGTGCAATATAATTAATTATTATAATGCATTAAATTCTTCTTTATCATATTAATTTAAACATTGTAATTACACTATATGGTAAGATAGAAAACATGTCAATTCATAATAAGTTCATGAGCATGTTTTGTAACATTCTTAATCGATTTACACGTAAGATTAAAGTTAAAACAAAAATCTGTGTTTGGCCTTCGCAATATAGAATTTGGTTATAAATGTACTTTGTAGAGCCCAAACCTTGAGCTAGGTAGTCACCAAATGCTTAGGGCATTACAATAAATCCTTAAATGCAAACAGAGGAAAATCATGATAATTTTGATCGTGGAAAATACTAGATACACATCCTTTCCAGTATTCAAATAATATTTTCAATGAGTGCCTAAATAGGAAAGATTTTATAAGGAGCCAATTGAATAATGATCTGTGATTCCTCACATTGATTTACTCATGGACAGTAAAGGACAGACCAACCGTGCAACCATCATGACCTAACTTAGATGGTATCCTAAGTTAGGTCATGATGGTTGCACGGTTCCTTACTACAAACTTTCGGTCTTAAATTGAATGCAATTTAGAAAAAACTCTTGATTAAAATTTCACGATGGACACGTATTCAAAACAATACAGAATTGTTGATGTTTCGTTATCCAGATCAGACATTTTTATTTACTCTAGAAGCCTTAATACATGTTAAAACTTATATCAATTCAAAACCAAATTCAATTCAAATAGACTTTTACAAAGCACTTTTGTATCGGCTAATGAATATGTCGCTACCATTGATTCGGAAGGCAGTCCTGCGGAATCAACTAGCACTGTGCGAATCCGGCACGAAACTCAATAGTTGTTCTTTTAAATATCAATGATAAGATTAATATTAAAACAATGGTAGATATCTTGCGTGAAATTCCAATGACATCAATCCCACACATTTGTATAATTTAAATATTCCTGAACAGTGTAAGAGGCTATACTCACAAACACTACTTTAATATTTATTAAAATTTCTGAAATGGTAAATTTAGAGTAGATTGCGGAATTTTATTACAGACAGATAAACTATTTATTATCTGTTTTAATATAATTGTTCCATGTTGTTTGTATAATCATAATTTTTAAGTAAATACTTTGAATTTAAAAACGTACTGATCAGGAATATATTTACAATTCATTTGCACGCAGTAGGAATAGGAGCGAGATGTATAAAACTGAGATTTATAATCAAAACATTTTGCAGAAGTAATCACGGACGTCGTTTAGTATACGACACATACATAAAAATGTTTCATTTAATATTTACTCGTACATGAGTTTATTATTTGAATGTTAGAAATGTGAGATTCGGGAAACGAAAAATTGATGCCATAGAATTTTTGCTACTACTACACGGTTCTCTAGCTTGATCGACTTATTGGCCTCATGAGAATGCGTTTCAAATCTTAGTTTGGAATTCGTCCATCTGTGCAGTCTATTTTATATGAAAGTAATGACACACACATACCTAATTTACGCTCACATGGTAATGTACCACAGATTTATCATCAAAAAAAAATTAAAATGAGTTCCAAGTGCATTAAGTACACACGCATACAACTTTGCACTGTGTTGTAATTTAAGAGAGTGGAGCAAATATAACAATAGCAAAACAGAAAGTCAGATATGATCCATTACTTTTATGTGAAAGCGTTTTGTTGAAATCATTTAAACACTGCGTGACGATTCGCTTTGTGCATAACTTTGTCGTTGAAACAACAGATTAGTTTTGGCAGAATGTTTTTTTTAAACAGCTTTAAACAGCTTAGTTTTGGCAGAATGTTTTTTTTCTTTTATTTTTCAAAATAAATGTATTTATATACATACTTAAACATTTTTATTATTTATTACTAAATTGTTAATATCTATCCTACTATATAAACTAGTTATGTAAATTTCAACAAAAATATGTAACTTTTGTTGCCCAAAATCGGATTTAAACAAGTCTGTAGAACTGTAGACGATTTCATGATATGATTCGATCATATCGTTGAATCTTCAACGATTAATAATTTTATAATAGATGGTTGGTTACGTCTCAAAATATGTATGTCTAAGAAATCTATACTATAATATAACAGTAAAAAAATTGTATCTTAGTTAAATATTTTTACGTTAAAATGATACAGGCGATATTAAAACACTAACAGAATATGAATCTATGATTTATAAAAAAATGTCTGTCTGTTTTGTATTTCGGATCTACTGGACGGATTTAAATGAAACTTTTTGTTGGTGTATATCTGTAAAGTCAGGATCTAGGCTGTAATAGATTTTGAAGACTAGCATACCTGATGCAGAACAACTGCGATTCGTCAAATGTCAAGTTAAAGAACATCCGTTCTTCTTTTCGACCTTACAACTTCCATTTACGCGTAGTAAATAGAATTAGTAAGGCTAGGGTCATAAAGTCAACACTAACGAAGTTGTGGGCGGCATCTAGTTAAAAATATCATTTTAGTTTCGCTGTTATACATCAATTTCTTATGCGTGCTAGTAAGCAGCTCGCTCATATATGATGTATAAATAAAATAAAAAATACAATGAATTTCACATCCAATAAGGACATAATATTTTTGGTAGCACACAATTTAAACTAAAAACTAAAGCGTAAACATGGAAATATATTTACGATTTGATCAAATAAGATATACCAATTCATGTAGTAACCGCCGCGCATTTAATTGATTTTATCGTGAAACAATTAATATTTCTCGATATTTTTGATAATTTCATGAAAACCTCATTTCAACGATATAACCGCAGAATGTATTTGGAAATGTTTCCCTATATATCACTACATACTATAAAACAAAGACAGACAGGAGTCTGTCTGTTCGTGATAAACTGGAAAAGCACTGGACTAATTTTCACACAGTTTTCAACAACATGGAGTGATCCCTGAAGGAAGGAAGGTTGTAGTACATAACAAGTTTAGGTTTTGTGCAAGCAAGCTGATATTACGACGATATTAGTTCAACAAAAAATTAAGCCGATTGATAGCTTTTCTCGAAAACGCTGCCTATATCTTTTGATTTATAACAAAACAATGTATGATGGGATTATTCCTCTTTAATGGTCCTCAAAAAAGTCCGCGGGTATATATCTTCTCCAATCTATAATCTTCGTCTATCTTCCAAGGATGTGGATTATCACAATAACCATTTATTGCTTTTACAAATTACAATAAAATGATAAGTTATTTACGAACTTATTTTTAACAATGCAGTATTAATCCTCATTCAATTAAATATGTTATATACGTTATGCATTCAATGTAGATTAAAATTAATAAGCAGAAGGGAAATGTCGCTCTTCTTCTTTGAATTATTTTTATTGTAATTTTAAACTTTTATTGAAGATCTATGACACCGATATAAACGTAGAACAGTTAAATCTATAAATATGTTACGAAATATATTAATAAAGACAGCGATCGGGCTACATTTAGCTTAAAATCAACTAATGAAGTGGAATATTTTTAATCCGGGCGCTATATTTGTAATTCAGAAACAATTTGGAGAATCATGTTTGTTAATATTCACGAACGTGCTTCAACTATTATACATCATGCTTGCTGTTCATTTAGAAAATGAACAGCGAGTGTACTTTATTGAAAACTCAAAATTTTTGTCGGTCTGTCTTTCTGTCTATTTTTCTGATTAATTGTCCTCACATCACGCAAAAACTACTGGACCGAAATGAATAACGAAATAAATAATAAATTATGGTTTTGATCCCGGTATTCTATGCAATGTGATGTCGAAGGTATACATTTTCAAAAATAACGCAATTCAGTTTACTTAAGCGGGCGAAACCGCGAGCGCTAGTATATAAATATATATAAAATTTTTGCACAAGACGTGTACGTGTATATATGTAGGTTAAAGAGAGTATTAAATAGGAAGTAAGGGTTTCCTTCTGAAGGAACATTTTATGGATATAAATATTATACCTTACCTTACGTAAATTGTAACGATCTGTATGAGTTCTATAATAAGTATGGACTCTTAACTTTCTAAACACGGTAAAATATGAACTAAAGTGTGACAATAAACTGTCATTTTAAACTAACCAGAGTGTGAAATCTCTTCAAAAATGAAACAAGGCGTATAAATAGTAACTTCTGTAAAAGTGTATTTAAAATGTAATTTAAAATTATGAATAAGCAAGTTTTAAATTTAAAATTATAAATAAATAAATAATAATGTTTAAATATAAAATATTGTAATTAAAATACAGTTAAATTTATTTATATTTTTGTAGTCTATAAAATATTTTTACGTCCTGTGCAAAATTTTAAATTAAATAAGAAGTTTGTCCGCCTTTCGACATTAACATGTCAAGTGAATCAACTGTATGCAATGTATTGATACATATATAGTGGTAAAATATAGTACTCTAAAACGCACCTCTCAAGCACGCACATCCCATGATATAGCCCATCATAGACAGGCGTGACGCAGGCGGCGCGGGCGGCCGTGGCTGCGGCACGCGCCTGCCGCGAGGCTGCGCTCGAGACACCGCGCTCGTGATCGTTCACTACACTCAACGCTCCCGCGCTCGCAATACTCGCTCGGACCACCACCGTACCGTGTCACCATCAGTTATTGCATCAAAATATATTATATTATATTTTAAGTTATTATATCGTACCTTAAGATCCATCATCCTTACTTATAAAAATAATGGAGTTCACTGATTTATACACTGGTGAGTGGTGAATGACCGGAAAATATGGAAATGTGGATGCTTTCTTTGATTCGAAAATAATTGCTCTCATTCTATAAATTTATATGAAATCCTAATTATTAGTATTTAAAGAACATCCGTAATTTTATACTATTTGTACGAGCTTTTTAATTGGAAAGTATGGTCGGTGCAGTAAGCGCGATCGCGTGCTGCGACCGTTGTCGATCGATATTGCTGCCTGCTAAGTTCGCGCCACCGCGACCCTTTCTAAACCACCAGAAACATATTGAGCTTTTCTAGCAGACTACGGTCGACATTCACATGACATGAAACAAAATTACAAACACATTTCTTTAAATTATAATCGACGCTAAAATATAATATTTCACACACAGACCTAAATAAATGATTGGTGCCTTATATTTATTTATGAAAAATAATATAGCAGCACATTTAATACATAAATAATATATATATATATATAAACTCATCCATTTAATACTCTCATATATATCATTATAGCATTGTAAGGTATTGTACACATTTTTGGGTAGATCAATTGTAGACTGTCACTGTATGAGGACACAATATCATGAGAGTTATTGTAGTTAACGCAAGTGCGTCTATAGAAGGACAGGCGAGTAAAAAATTAAGTCTGCGGGCTAGGAGCGCAGGCGGGCGCGGGCGCGGGCGGGCCAGCACTGAGGCGCGCGCCGGCCGCCAGACCGTTGCGTCGCCCGCACCCCGGCACACCCCCGCCTCCAGCACCCCCGTAATAACCCAATACTGAATATACACTTAACACTCAACCCCATCAATAAAATTAACAATTTTAACCGCATCTCAATGTAGTTGAAATAGAACGTGAGGAAGCTGAAGAATGATTTCTTTAAATTGATGTTTTAAAAGCAGTTAGCCCTTATAGTTATTTAGGCTTGTTATATAAAGTGTGTATATAAAAAGAAACAAAAAAAATAGAATAGATAAAAGTGGTTGCAATAAAGTATTGCTGTTACTAAAAGAGCAATCCCGACTTGAAAAGGTAATTAATTCGCATTGTCTGTCTGGTGGTGACGTCACGTGCAGCCCATCCGCAGCGGCCGCGGAGGGCGTCGGACGGTGGCGCGGCACCGGCGGGGGGTCAACGCACCCTGCTCGTCCTGCCAGGAAGCCACTAATTCCCGCTACGCGCTGCTTGCCTTTCTTTTATGAATACGTGCAACACGTTTTTTTTCGTTTACCCGAAAGACAGTCAAACAAAATGGAATGTAGAGATGTTTCACAATCACAAGAGACTATTAAGAGATATTTTTATTTAAATATTTATTGGAAATTAAAACAATATATTAAATAGGATGGTAAAATTTTGATACACTAAATATTCACAGCAGTCAACCAAGATTATGTATAAGGCATCCAGCTATGTCACTTTAAACATATCCAAGGTCAAGTATAACGTTAAAAACTTTAGATAGTAAATAAATCTATATTTACGAATTTAGATTTCTTTTTGTTTTCTATGTGACCTCATCCCATTAATGAGGATTTTTCTCATTAGATTCATAGTATTGTAACCCTGTCTTTCTATTTTATAAGAAATTAAATATTATGTAACAAAATTATGGAAAAATAGTATTGAACAAATTTAATATTCGTATTTACTAACATGATTTAATTTGTTACTGTAATAACGTTACTTTTACATATTTGTTTACCAAAAAAGTACAGAACCGATTTCAATAATTGTTTCACCATTTTTGCTGCAGACATTTAAAAAAAAATAGGGTTCTCTAATAAAAATTCAAAATATATTCCAAGGTGAGAAGAAAGTCGTCATAAAAAATCTGTCATCTGTCATCTGTGCAACCGTGCGTATCTACAATATTCACCTTGGTAAATAATTCATCGTGTAGTTTAAGCCGCAGGTAGGTCGCTAATCTATCCATATAATATAAATGTAACCAATATATTAAAAAAATATTATTATCTCGGGTATATATATATATATATATATATATATATATATATATATATATATATATATATATATATATATATATATATATATATATATATATATATATATATTGATATATGAAATTGTAACAATAATTATTACAGACATTGGTCCGTAATAATTATTGTTACAATTTCTGTGTGTACGTTTGTGCGGGCTAATCTCAGCAACGGCTTAACCGTTTGAAATGCAGTTTTCACTTTTGGGGCATTCCACGCCAAGCGGACTGACTTGATGTGGAATGCCCCCCTTTTGTATTATGGTTAATTTTCCTAAACATTTAAACATATAGGGATATTAGAGGGATAGACTAAAATTAAAACAGTAAATAAAAAAGTTACATCAATTATAAATATCATTAATTATAGCAAAAATATAATAATACGATATTACATATTTTTCATTTATATCTAAAGGTAGTACCCATAGAATAGTGATGATGATAGTTGGTACATTTATTAGTTAAATTTGTTAATATATTTTTTACTATTGTAATATATTTATGAATCGTTATATTTATGTATATTGTTTATGTATCGTATTATTAGTAGAAGAAAATGAAAATGTATATATGTTTTAGAAATTTATACATAATGTTAAGAAAAGATCTTGTAATGTTTGAAAAAATATTTACTCGAGCGGGCGTCGCAAGAATATAATTGTCAATAAATAAATCCAGGCGAGTACAAAGCACAAAATACAAGTTCAGTCTCTAATATGTATATTATACTTTTTTTCATTACTGTTGCAACTATGTAAAATTTCTTACATAATCTAAAAACACTCATAAGTGGAGTCTTCGTGGGACATTTAAAAATTGAAAGCAAATGCTTTTTTGGGATAACACTCATTTAGTATTGACAATATTTGTGTTTTAATAAGCCGTACATAATTCGTAAAACTAATGCAGTTTGTGTTGCCCGAATGCGGCCAAGATACCTATATAAAAACAGATATACATACCGATAACATTGTTATTCTGATGGTGATGGTGTGCGGCGGCGGCGGCAGCTGCGGCTACAGCAGCCGCCAGCGCCGCCTGTTGCTGCGCGAGCTGAGATGCCAGCTGCGCGTGCAACGCCGCGTGCATCCCACTGCGCTCGTTCATTGCTGTCTCCCTGTCGTTCCGCACCTCCTCACCGCCATGCGACGGAGACTCTTCATCTGATATTCAATATGTATGAATAAAGATAATTTCGAAATTGTATACTACTTTTAGCCTTTATAATTGATATTACGCCACCTCGCTGTATTTGGAAAGTATTAAAAATACGAAGAAGGTTAGTTTTAGATGAATTTCGAAATTGCTATATTCTATAAATATAGACGTAAAATGTATAAAAATAAATATAATTAATCGCACATCACCACAGACAGAGGTAATTGCGTTTTTATTGACATTGTGGCTGGCACATGCACTTTCTAATAAATGAATAAATGATCGTCACTAACTTCTACTAATGTAATTGCAGATTTGTTTATGTTTAATTACATGAAGACAAATGTTTTATTAATACTTACTCATCTTGCGAGTCATGTTTGCGGCAAACATTTTTTTTAATTAATAAGTTCTTTTGTTACGTTTAATTTTCATGATTATGATGATAGAAATATTAAGTCAATCAATTTAATCTCACAAAATTATTAATCAAATACGAAAACAAAAATAGTTCATACATATATTCTTATCAAAAGCCATCGTGACGCAGTGTCTGACTGTAGAATCCTATTTAACTCACCCCCTATGAATTAGTCACTGACTGCAACTGATTAATAGGTTTCGACAGTTCTTCATATACATAATACTACTTGAAATTTCTTACCTCCTTCGGGTACGGGAGTCACTGGACTTTCGGGTAGAAGAATACCTTTTTGAACTAACTCATCTCTATTTGCACGGACGGATATCTTCCTTTCTAAGGCTATAACAATACATAGATAGTTTCAATTGTAATCAAAGTTATCATGTTGTGTAACAATATAGTAAGTGTAAGTGAGCTAAAACCAAAGTAAAAATTAGGAAAATGTATTTTTTAGTAAAACAAGGTGGTCAAAGGGAACCTAGTGTTAAGACATTCCGTTCGCCGCATTGCCGCCAATTTTTTAAACATTGCGTCTTGAGTGATGACCATATAAAAGTAAATTGTTCAGCTGTATTCATTTTGTGTATAGTGTGTGTATCTAACACAAGTAACTCATACATTATGATAGAGAACTGCAATCTTGTTGTTTTATCGATTAAATTAAAAATAATATATTATATAATATAGCAACAAATAAGAATTATATAAAAAAATCTGAGATAAAAATAAATTTATATAATTACGAGCAATAATATAGGTAAAATATTAAAAACTTACTTCTAGAAGCTGCTTCGAATTTTTCAGACTTTTTTTTCCGTTTCCATTTCCATGGTTTGAATAGTCTACCAAACGCAGAAAACTTTGACTTAGTACGCTCAGCGGGCGGTGTGCGCGCGCCGGAGCCCAGGCTATTGGTACGTACTGCTGAACCATTTTGTTTTTTCGCTGTAACAATAGATTTTTATTTGTTATTAGAACTTTAGTATTAATTAGAAGTTTTATATGCCAACAAAAAATGTTCATCACACTCTAAAACTTTTACTAGAGCCGTTTTCTTATTTCTTGTAGTTTAGCTGATCTATTATCGTTCTACGTCAAGTGTTCTAGATTCTTGATTTTTATTTGCCCATGGATGCTTATCATGTTAAATTATTTTTGTTACTTTTTTTTTGTTTTACTAAAAATGGACTGGACTACTATGGTTCTGCATCAGGTGTGCCAGTATTTTAAATCTATTATACAACTATGCAACAAAAATAAGTTTATCTAAAGATGCATGTGCACACACGAACAAAACTCAAAAAATGATAAATTCATATTCTATCCGAGCACTTACAATTAAAAACAGCAATATTACTTAAAATAAAAGAAATAAAATTTAAGAAATATACTGAGACCTCATACAATACTTCGACTGATATTTAATTTACAAATAAAGACAAGTAAAGAGGTCATTCAATTTAGTTATTCTCGTGCTTTTTAAAAACGTGATTAAGCAATTATCAATTCAGTAGTAACTAATAATATTTTTGATTTTGTATGAAAATCGCCGCGTAATCAAAACCTACAGGGTACTTCGTTATGTAATTTATCAATAAGTCAGAACTTCTGGTACTAACAATGATAAAAATCCGAAAATGGCAATTTATATCTAAACATTTTTCTGGGATATCTATCCCTACAACCATTACAAACTTATACTGTAGTTCATTTCATACAAAATGAGTGCGGTCGTATGACCGCAAATTTAAGTTTGTCAATTTTTATAGGCAGTATTTGCCTCAGTGGAATACTGCAATTAAAAATAGATACAGAGCGCAGAGACCCTCGGTGCTCGCACTAGACCGATATTTTTTGTACACTTAAGCTCTAGTTAAATTTATTTTTCACTAAAGTCGAATATTCTTATCTTATATATCTTAGTTTATTATTACCAAACTCGACTTCGATTTTCGAATATTCTCTCAACAAATCTATAAAATATATATCAATAAGTGGGGCCAGTTTTCTCTAATGATAGTCTAACGTCTTAGTGTGAGTCTGATTGAGAGAGCTTATTTTCATAAGAGGAGATTCTTTGTTGAACCTGTTTTACGTTATAAAAACTTTTAGTTTATGGTTATGCAATCGCTAGTAGGAATTCGCGATTTCAATCTAGTATCGCATATGTGGGATACCTTAAAATAAAACGTTATCCACCTCCATCAATTGGGAACAAGATTGAATTTAATTCGACGAAATAAGTCTTACTGAGATATCTAAAACGTCATACGCAAGGCTTCATGCAAGTAATAGGAAAGTCTTTAATCGACTTCCAAAAAAGGAGGAGTTTGTACGTTCGACGTCTATATATTGTTTCTATGTATGTCCGTGCATTTCTCTGCCACTTTTGAGTGTTGAGCGCTCTTTTGAGCACTATTTTTTTTTGTTATTACAAGAATTTTTGTTATTACATAATATTGTACTATTAAAAGATGAATAAATTACTAAATATAAATATATACATAATTATTTTAAGTAACTTAACTTTAACCGAATTCAAAAATGATGAAGTTCTCAATTCATTCATGTGTTTTATGCAATTACTACGCAAATTATGTATAGGTTTTAATTATTCTTTTTTGATTATTGTAATTTTAAAATTAATTTTTGTAAAAAAAATATTGTTAAGATTTTTTCAAGTTATGTTAAGGAATTTGAATGCCTGTTTTAATCCCTGTCATAGTATTTGTATGTACATTAATACCTATTCGAATGTTGATATCAATGTGAATTCAGTTCAGCTTAACATTTCTATTTCTGTATAAATTTGTTTATGATACAATTAATATATTTTTTAAATTATATAAAATAGACAAATATTACGAAAATGAGATATTAAGTAGATGGTAAGAAATTTAGTACTCATAAACTAAATAAGTAAGTTTAAGCAAGTAGATATCAAAAAGGTTTTTTATCAAAAACAAACTTTGGCTTTAGTGGTCGTATCGTTACAAGCATAATAATAATTAACTGTGCTGACAAATTTACTTTGCAATTCACAATTATACTATACACTATGAATAATTTAGGCACCAAGTAAAGCGCTCTTTATTTCTAGATAAGAAATACGAACCGAAATGACTCAATCGCAAGTCATTTACATATTTAATTATATTATGTTCAATAAGTCTCGGGCCTTACCCTGAGATGGCGTGATTCATATCAAATCATTCTTATTTTTAAAAGTACCAACCTTCAAGTGACATGTGTCAAAACTTCATGTCAATCGTCACCATAAACAACAAAGCTACTGTGGTGAGAGTGATGCTCCTTTTGCATTTGTTCAAAAAATGAAAAAAAAATTAATATCGTGTTAATAAAACATTGCTATTTAATGGGAAAAAATACCGTGCAAGCTCAGCAATGGCTTGAAAAGTGTTATCCAGACTCTGCTCCATCGAAAACAACGATTTGTCGGTGGTATACTGATTTCAAACGCGGTCGATCTGATACGTGAGTGATGCAGAACGCCGAGCTGTAGTTCATTTCATACAAAATGCACCGCGAATGCAATGCAATGCGAATGCACCACGCATTCGCCCCCAAATTTAAGTTAATCAACTTTTATAAGTTGTACTTTATTAACCTAGAATTATGAAATTTATCACTAAGGTAAATTTCTAAGAAAATAATTCTCTCAATCTACTATCTGGACATATAATGAACGTTATGATTTTACTAGAGGCATATCTACAGTTGATTCTATCTAGAATTGGAGCATTTTGCGATTTATCTAGAGGTTTTGACTGCGTATACCACGACACGTTATTGCTTTAACTCTCATTATGGTGTGCGTGGCAACGCTCGTATAGAATTCATTCATTATAGAACTCATTGCCTCGTATAGAAGCAACATAATTCACCATGTTATTGTAAATAATACTCATCTGGTTGATTTATGGATGGGTGTGCCACGAGGATCGAGTTTAGGGCCTTTCTTATTTTTGTTGTATATTAATGATATTTCGTTTAATGTTAAAAATGTATGCTATATTATTCTGTTTGCTGATGATACTACTTTAATGTTTAAAGAAGACCGAAATAAAGATAATTATGACTAAGTGAATAGTGCACTATCGCAAATACTCTACTGGATTAATGCTAATAACTTAGTGCTGAATGCAAACTAAAATTAAATGTATTGAATTCACAATGCCTCACGTAAAGAGACAGAAGGTTAATTTAAGGCTCAATGATAAATTCTTACTGATTCTGCGGTTTTTCTAAGATTAACCCAAGATTCAATTGTCCAATAGAATATTGCATTAGGGAAAGGCTCATAGGCG
The DNA here is from genome assembly GCA_037127375.1 of Dione juno. Classification (NCBI taxonomy): domain Eukaryota; kingdom Metazoa; phylum Arthropoda; class Insecta; order Lepidoptera; family Nymphalidae; genus Dione; species Dione juno. The sequence goes on along the minus strand of JAXRJS010000041.1, from coordinate 7,555,815 downwards.
TTAGGTTATTGAGTCAATATTTATAATCGAAAAAAGAGCAGTGTGGGCTATTCATAGCATGAGGGCTCAGAATTCTCTGCGAAAAGTATATAAAAAATATTGCTATTTTTATGGTTGCAGCAAAGTACATATTAAATAATGTTTAGCTTGTCCGTAAAACTATTCAAAATTATTTAACGAACAGTGATAGACGTGGGTATAGTACATGAAACAAGAATAAGCTAGTTACTCCTAGTTTTCGCCTTCAGTAGGTTACAAAATCATTTATGTCACAAGGTATACATACGTACGTATAACTAAATTCCACAAGGAGTTTCAGATTACCCACTTGAACAATTTTAGGTAAAATTTGTTAAAATGTATTAGTAAAGATATTTGTGCGAGGAATTAAATGTTGTTGATGCTCTTTCGGGAAGCCTATGATTATTATAAATCCATTTTGGAATTGTTAAATATTCAAAGGATCAACTGTTGAGATTCGAGAATCCGGCTCTTATCAGCAGAACCTGTGTTTCCCGAGCCGGTGGTAGCTCCCTGTAGAACTGACACCACTGACAGTTCAATGTCAATTTACGATAAAAAAAATTGCTTGTAATGGCCTAAACGAATAAAGATTATTTAATTTGGTTTTGACAAGAAGTGTGAAATTATAGTGTAATATTTACACTATAAGGAAACACTTGAAAATTGGTAACTAAGAAGTCTATAAAAGAAAATTACCATTACAAACTTATACTTGTATCTATACAGTATCAATAACAAAAATTCAATTTATTCTTATTTTAGCTATATAACGTTTGTTATATAGAGATAAAATTGCAGCAACATTCTACAAACCTATCACGATTTCATAACAAACTAGACCTTCACAACGACACTGAGATAAAATCAGACAAGCACACCAATACACACACGCTCACAAGCCTCTCTTAGTTCATACCCATAGGCAATACTATTCGCACACACATAGCTACAATCAATGGCCCCATTACGTTGTGAATCTATTGTTAAGAATGTCCGCATATCACAGAGAGCAAAAACAATTTAAAGGACTTAACTCATACATTTCACAATTTAAAATCTATTTAGGCATTATTACACTAAGTACAGGTCATTAGTACTTAATATTTTTTTAAGAAAAACATTTAATTGTATGGTAATACTACTCGTACAATAAGTATTTAAATACAATAAAATAGATACTGGTAGGGATTATGAGTATAGATTTATTTGTACAAATTTACATTACACCTGAAAAAGACAAAATGAAGAAAATCTTAACATATAAAATTACTATAGCTTCTAAGATTATTCAGATATTATTACAAGAAACTAGTTCACAATACGCCAAGAATCTTATACATAAGGAATCGCACAAATATTAGCATACAGAGTATGTTTAAGACAACATATTCTGTTTGAATAATTTGTATTCTAGGAGCGTAAAAAATGCTACGAGCAACTTGACTATTTACATAGTGTGTTCATAAGTTTTGAGACGAACTTAGAGTGGCGTAAATATTTCACAATTAATTCGTGTTTAAAAATTTTAACATTAACATATCATTATTATAAAAAATTACCTCCTTTTGTTTTTAGTAAAGGGATCTCCTTTGAGGATTTGGCCCTTTAAAAATTTAGCAATCTTTGCTAGTAGAATTGGCTTCACAAGCGACTCCCATGTTTGGGTGGCATTTTCGGCAGGCTCTAAGTCAGCTCATAAAGAATAACCCAGTGGGTTGAGATAGGGACTAAACGAGAGCCATACATTCGTCTCAAGGAAGGCCAGCGTTTTTTAAAGTAAAAAATAACAATATTTTTTTAGCTGTTTACCAAATAGATCTATATCAATACTAATATTATAAAACTTAAGATTTTCTCTGGTTAAACGCACTACTCTCAGGAACTACTGGTAAGGATTGTAAATTTATTTTTTCTGGTAGATAGTACAATTATCGAGGAATGCTCTATATTATAGTACCTACTTTATTAATTTCGGTCAGAGCTACCTACTATAACTGCGGTCAAAGCTACCTTGGCACTTACAATAAATGTCATGTGTCACAAAGTCTTAATTATTTCAATTTGACCACAAGCCGCAGGTGGCTGGCGGGGGCGTCGCAGGTAAAAGTTAGTAATAAATATAAATAAAATTCAAATCTGTTTAACAGTATATAATTTTAATAGGTTACAGAACAGCAGCTAGCTGTGTTGGCGAATCAAACAGTGAGGTACCTCAGAAAAATCTTTTTTCACCGATAAATATCTGTTTATAAAAATATCGGTCCAGTGCGAGTAGTACTCACGCACCGAGTGTTCCATACCAATTTCATGATTCTAGGTCAGCGGAAAAAAGAATATATAAAAATTTACAAATTCAAATTTGCGATGGTATCCACTCATTTTGTATGAAATGAATTACAAATCTAAGAAACCATTACAAGGTTTCTTTCTGTGTTACACTTATAGATTCTTGGTTTGTTTTAGTTCTAACTTTTTAACAGATTTCATAACTGTAGGTCAACGAAAAGTACCCTAGTAGACATCTGGTAATAGTAAAAAAAAATGTGTGAAAATCGATTGAGATAACTCTGAAATTTTTTTTTGCGCTTAGGGACCACCGATATGAAGGTAATCTAATAATTTCAGTTTCGATAGCACTCACTACTCTTGACAGACGGACACACGTGAAAATGATTTGCATGATCTATGGTGTATAGTTATACTATAAAAGGTAAAGTATTAGTGTTTGTTTATTTAGGTATGATATTCACATCCATGATGGGGCTACTATACATATAGCTTTGGATGTGAATGCGAATGGAGCATTATATATATAGCTATAGTTATAGTTTCAACATTGAAGTCTTACCATGTGAGCCTTAAATATTAGTATTCATAAGTCAAATATTATAGCATAAATCATTACGTCCACGCAACTGAAGTTGTAGCAACACCTAGTATACAATAAAGAGTAAGTACGATAAAAATTACGTACTACTTATATTACAAATGCTCTAAATAGTACTTTCAAGTATTTGTATGTTCGAATTTATAACATCAACATAAGTTTAGTGACGTTTGTTTTTAAGAAAATATCATATTTTGTATAACAATGTAGTAATATAATAGCTAAAATAAAATTAATGGGAACATATATAAATCAAAATAATATAAATATTAAATTTGATAAATTATATTCTCTTATCATTCTGTCCTAATTGTCTAGAAACTTAAGAATATTGATATAAGCAGTTACTGAGATAAAGCAGGACCTTATAAATATGACAAACGAATAAGTAGTGTTTACAATGTTTAAATGATTACTTGGTAACATATATTGTTTATTTGGAACATCTGATTTCAAAGAAAAAAATTAAAATTAAATATAACATTAAAATAATTGTACTTATAACGCAATTAAACGTGTATATTTAAGATACTGTTTTTACGACTGCTGTTTTTAACAATGAACTCTTTCGAAAAAATCTTCACTTTCACCCAACATCTACAGACATTACTCAACGTTTTCAGTTCATGATTAGATACATTGCAATGCATAGCCGTTTTTACTTTTTAAATTTAATTTTTACTTCAAAATTTAAACACATTATGTTGTAACCAAAGAAAATCTCAACAATGTTAGTAAAACACAGCACCTACTTTAAAAAATGTACCGGGGAATATACAGGGGAAAGATATATGAATCAGTTTCACTCCAAAACAGAATCGTCACTCCCCTTGTCATTTAAATTTAACCCTCTAATGATCTGTAAAATATCCCTTATTCCAAATAGGGACGAGTTCGATCTTCTAAAGTGACAGTTAAGTAACATCTCGATCACTTTAAAACAATAGATGATACCTACTATATTGAAAATATATAAACTTCTTTATGACCTATGTGACACAGCGAACAGGTCTACGGGACATGATATAAGTAAAACCCTTTTTTGTGCCAGGGAAAAAAATCACGTATACATAGAAACTACAAATCACAAACCAAAAGCAACGTATACAATCTACAAATCAAAAGCTAAAATATAAAATAAAAAAGAAAATCTTTTTAAACGACTTCATATTTTCTACTAGGGAAAATTAAAAATAATTGATACAAATGAGAGATAGATAGATTTTTCTGTTTCTGCTAGGTTATAGGTATATAAAAATTTTGTGTTCCTATTTATTTGACTATATGTATGATACCAACAATATCAATCTTGAGTCAGGGTATTCGTATTATAGGTATAAAACATAGAGAGGAACTGCTAAGATTTCATAAGTAGTAATGAAATTTAACATGCACAGAATGAAAGAATTCAAAGAGCGTAAGTAAATTCATTCACGGGCTATTCATACTATGAGCATTTGCTATCTATTATTATAGTAGGTAATGCAAACCTCACTTATCTCCATATTTTTCAGCTTCACGCTTTATCTCTAGCAGGGTAGTGAGAATTCCTTTAAATATTTTTATTTGGATAATTTGAAAGTAAATGACCTAAAAGATACATACTTTTATACACATCATTGACACATAGTAGGATGCGTTTTAGTAAAAGTTTTCTTTTAATTACTATATGAGCAATAAAACTAACCAGCAACAGCAGCCACCTCCTTAGCCCCGACATGAAGGAAGTCTGTAAGTGACAATGAGCTAGCAATCAGCTGCCTGCGTTCTTGAAAATCAAGTTGGTCGAGGCTATTGGTCCTGGTACTGCGCACAGCCTGAGCAGGCGCGCTCAACGACATGTCAACTACATGCAGCCATGTCGTACGATCGACATCTTCAGTATCGACAACAAACGCACCACACCGCAAATATATTAACACAGAACAAAGAGACACTTGCAAATTCACAAAAACTATGATATTCCAACTATGAATACGCTATGTAATCGCTGTACCTGCGTCGCGAGGGACGCACACCGCCGGACTGGCGCGCGGGTCGAGACGGGCGGCGCAAAAGGGTGGGGGCCCTGCCTGCTTCTGTCGCCCCTGCACGTTGCACTCGACGCGCTTCGTTCGCTGATCCGTGGAATAACTGCCATAGTAATGGCGTACTTTGGCGAAACTCCGACATGACTACTGACGTCACAACAACATGGAGATGGCCAATTATTGCCTAGAGCACTCCAGCACAGTCTTATGTTAAAATATTATTTTTTCTTGACAAGTATATAACGTAATAATTGATAATGTAATCTCTGTTGTGGTAACAAGGCTGACCAAAATTATATCGGAAAATATAAATATGTAAATAGGATAATGGAGGATAAGTGATATCGGTTGAAAAATCAACTCTTCAAAAACCGTCCTAACGAAAAGAATTAAAGAAAATTGCGAAGAAATAACAGAGAAATCATAAGTTTTCTTAATACTTCGCCTAAATAATACTAACTCTAATTGGCTACAAACCATAATTTATCTAGATTTAAATTGAATCCAAAGAACTTGCATGAAATAACGATAATGCTGCTAACGATGATGCTATTAATGCTGACAGGTATTTCTATGAACACGATTTTACACAAATGTATTTTTGTTGTTCCCACAAAGTTCCGACGTACTTTTTTTAGATAAAAATGGGATCTTTACTACTAACATTTTTTATTAAGGTTTTTATTTTATAAATATTATCTGTCTTTATTATCTAGAATGCTTTATTATATAATTTTTATTTGACTTGGTGTTTTGCTTTCGTAGTTAGCTTACAATAAATGTCATATTTACACATTTTCCAGGTATAGGCAATTAACTGTTAAGAGCGGCAAACTGACTGTACGATATGGAAAATTGCTCTGCCCTACCCTAGCTCAAACCTACTTAGCTACCTAGTAAATTCGCCAAAATTACAAAATTAATGTTCATTTAATAAATTTAATTCCCATTCGTTTGTTCGCAATGACTTCTAATTTGAACATTTGAATACCTTAAGATAATTATATGTAAAGATAATAGAAGTACATACGTAGAATAACATTTAATATTTATAGAATCCAAAATGTAAGATGATGTAAATATGTAATTCATATCCCTTTATATACCGTATAAGATACTATCCTTCAGTATAATCAATACAGTTTTCCTTTATTACCATTATCATTGGATATTGTTAGCCATTTTCACCACTCAAGAACTCAAGCTCAGGCCACCATAGAAATTACGTGTTGATTATCTCTTCCCTCCATTGCGGAGAGCCGGGTGGGCCATGCCGATCCCAGAATAGTCCGGCGTCCACCCCACACCCCAGATATTTTAATAACAAAAGTAAAGGTAAAAATGAAAAAAAAATTTACACAATAAGGTATTTTAAAAGTAAACAAATCAATTTTTTTTAATGATTATGCTACTTACTTATTTATTCTTTTAGAAAAACGTTATTTATCCTATATAATATTGAAAGTTTGATATTTTTCCTTTTGGTCATTAAACCACAAGGGGCAAGGCCCCCCTGGAAAAATAACTCTAGACGCGCCCATATCCATAAGTGCCAATACGCTACAAGAGAAGTGAAATAAGAACAACACTCTAGTGAGTCATCATGATTTCCGATCAATAGAAATATAAACTGTCGCCTACGTCTGTCAAACGTGTATACTCATATAGGACAATGTAACAAACTAGCATGTTTCAAATCGCTTAATACTCTACGCTCCAGGACCACAAATATGAAGATGTTTTTTTAACTTACAAATTGCCACATCTCTATCAAGCACTCCACTATCGCTTCGTGTATCGTCATCAATCGGCCTGCGTCTTTTAGAGTCTTTAATCTTAATCACTGAATCGTCCATATTGCACCATCGCGAATACATAACCTATTTTATATTCATCTTTTAAAATTTTGTCTACTTTGTGTTACCAAATCAAATGAACGACCAATTATAACTAAGACATTGAATAGGAACGATATAAGATTAGATAGCGACTGATAAGTTTGACGTTCATCATTGTTATTTGTGAAGTACTAATATGAAATATTATCCATGCCGTATTTTATTTGAATAAAAAGTATGTGAAATCTAAATAATCACTTACATGTTATTGTAATAACATATTTTTCTTGTTTAGGTACATGATACATGTATCAAAATATGGTAGGTACGTACATGATATTTTATCACGTACATATGTTTTTTTTCTAGCCTCACGCTTTAACCTGTACATAGCACGGTAGACACTTAAGAAGAGAGTCTAGCCTGTTCCACGCTTACTTCATTTCGTTCATTCAATTCAAAATTTTTCGTGTTAAATGACGAAACTCGTGTTGAGTTTTGCCATTTAAGAATGTTTGTCTTACCAGAGCGAGAAAATAAATATAATTAATTCCCCCGTATGATAACCGAACCCACAACTATAGGGTTCACAGTCAGACACTGTTCCTCTGCACTAGGGTCGACTTAATTATATATGTTTCTTTAATGTGGCTGATATTGGCGTGAACTCTATTTGATTAAGCGTGTAACCTTTCTTTATTAATAGAGATACTTTGTCCTAGAAAATAAATCGAGCGTATTTTCAAGCTCAAAGCTATTTGAGCATGTAATGGATGCGATGAAGCCTGAACATAGGTAGGTTATACATAACAGAAGGTACTTAAAAAACCATAAAAAAATCAGCGAACCATACATCACATAATATTTTATATAAATAGCTACATATATACATACATTATATATACATTCTTGCCAGTCCAATGTAAAAAATCGTTTATGAATAAGTTAAATCAGATTAGAAATGATAAATACTTATTTAATCATTGACTAATCACTTCGCACACTACGTACGCGTATGGTTTAATATATACAATATTAATATAACACGAAGCAAATATTCTTATTATTAACCATATTATATTTGTTTTGAATAAATATTTGATATTAACTTTAAATATCATTTAGTTATTAAATAGTGCACCAAAATATAATTATTTTCTCCAAGCAACCATATTTTTTTTATTGGCATTATAAACATTACGTTGTTAAGCTTCATGTTTCAGCTCACCTTTTGTATAAATAGGAAAATCACCATCAGATCTACTGTGAGTAAGCATGGGTCCGTAACACCGCCACGGCGGACTGTCGCGCCCCGCCCGCTTTCGCTCCACGATTTTATTCACCTCCAACCCATAAGCACATAACCAGGGCAGGAAGCCCTTAAGATATTAACTCACAACTTAACTGTTATTATAGCGTTTAACTCACGTAACCCACTCTGAACCTTAGATGGCGGCGTCAAGGAAGCGATGGAGCTATTGGTATCTGCGGCGCATCTAACGTGCGCACCCCTCACCCTCTCCCATTACACTATCCCGATTCTCAGTGAGACTACACACAGTACTTTATATATACATAAATATATATATATAAATATATATATATATATATATATATATATATATATATATATATATATATATATATATATATATATATATATATATATATATATATATATATATATATATATAAGCACAGCAAAAAAAATGTGTTGTTCCATTAATATTATAAATACAATTTGGGTCTCATTATCATTCTCATATGTGTTTAACAATGAATATATTAATGTATATTTTATTGTTAACATTTTTGTTGTATGGCCTTTACAATAGGATATAAGTAATTCTCAATATTGAGGCAATGAGGCCAGTTGTACTATAAGAAGTTAGAAAATTATTATTAGCAAAAGTTATCCAGTGATGGGATTTTTATTAGTGGTATAAATATGAAAAATCTAAAACAACAGATGTGGTGATCAGAGAGAGCACATTAACCATAGAAATACGGCTCTTACATTTAAAAAAAATACACTTATTCAAATTCTTAGGTCAAACATATTATTTTAAAATTCTATAAGTTTTATAATTGATGGACATTTTCAATTTCTAGTTAATTACTCATAACTAATCAAAAATGACTAGACGGCAAATATATATTTACTTTAATTGAGTAACAGATCAACTACCTAAACTTTTTGAATTGTAAATGATAAGATAATAGGAGAAAAAAAGTTAGCTTACCATTTAATAATGGCAAATATTATAATTAAGGAATAACATGATTCAAATACTAAAAAAAATAACATCATTCAAATTCCTATGAGGCATTCTGTCACACATCTGTAATCACTATAACACTATCTACCTGAGCTAAGATACAAAAATATAAATAATAAAAAATATGGAAAATAACACCCAACATGCTGTGCCACTGATTGTAAATGTGATTATTGTGGCTTGAAAGTCTCCTATATAATCTAAATCATATGTAGTATAAATCATAAGTAATTATGAGAAGATATAAATATATAGGAACAGTAAATATTTAAATTTTTAATTAAGCTTATATATTACAGGTATTATCATTTTAATTAAAGGAAGGAAATTCAAGGAATATAGCACTTACTTAAATCACCATTAGTTGCTGATGAATCAAAAGGTATAGACAAATGCCTTCCACCCTTGCCAATGGACTGTTGTGTAACCAGGTTTAATTTTTCCCCACTGTCACCTAATAAAATCATGATTTGTAATAACATACAATGCACTTAATAATACTTATGTTATATCATTATAGACAATTTATCTTTTAAATGTATATAAAATGTCATAAATAAGGTGAATATAATAACTAATTTAGTCAAATTTTACTTTATTTTTATTATTATTTATGTAATCCACAGATAATTTAAATTATCTTCTGAAAAAATCAAGTCATCTGAATATCTAAGTAATCCCAAATTTGTTTTGCTTTGTGGAGTTAACAAAGAATATGCTTCTATATATGCAGTTTTCCAATCTATATTTTTATCTTTAATTTTAGTCTTGAAATCTCTCTTGTACAGGTTATGCCACAAATTATCGTTCTTCAGTAATAAATTCAGTCTTGTACAAGTTTTAGCAGCACCCACAATATCAACTATTGGTAATTTAATTACTATATTAAAAAGGAGTTCTTGAGGTAGTCCTATAAGACTGGCATTGACATAACCATAAAAATTAAGCACAGAACATTTTGCTGGATTTATTATTTGGTCTTTTAATATAAATGATAGATGTTTCACATCATGGATTATCTTCGCAACATTTGAAGGTTCTAGTGAGACATATTGAGTCACAGGGATACAAGAAGAATACAGATCACAGTTGTTATTTTTAATAAGGATGTCTAACAACACATAGGACCCTACTGGCACCATCATTAAAACAATATTTGTATCAATAAAGCCATTCATTTTTAGTGGAATTTCATATATTCCAGAAGGTTGCTTCCATTTTAATATTGGATGAATATCCATCGTTTTAAAATTATCAACAGCTTGGGATCCGTCAAGTTTGGGTGCTAATCCATTTTCAAAAATTATGTACATAATCATTGTAAGAAAAACTTGTTGTTTGGCTAAATCCAAAGTTTCACTGTCAGATAATATTTTTTGAACGATTTGTATAAAATATTGAGGTACTTTTTCTGAAGTACTATCTTCTAGTTTAAAATCCATGGCTAAATCGTGGAATATAACTCGTCAAAACGACCTTTATTCCGATTACCAATTTAAGAGTGCGAATGTAAGCCAATCAAATAATTGACCTTTGCTAGTACTTAGAGATCTTTTCATTAAATATCGTGTAATGTTTAGTTTTATTCTTTACATTGGTCATCTAATAACTCGAATAATCTTGTAGAAAATCAAATTAATCAACAAAATAATGTAAGTCGTACACCATTTAAACAAATGTCAAGTGTCATCTGTCATTCCAAATATAGTCATCTGTTATGACATATAGAGTATAACAGATTAAATTATGATTAAATTCACCGTAAATTTAAATTATATTTATTCTGGAAATTGAAATATATGATCTATTTTAAGTAGCAATTTTATTTTATGGAATATTGTTTAAATATACGTAATATGAAATTTTCTTTATATGGGAAAATTATTTACAGCACTGTATTATTTTAGGGCCTCCAAATTATCAAATAACTACCTTCTCAAGAATGGTATCTTGATACACTTGTGCCAATGTTTTGATACTTTCTTCACATTAATATGGCTGTCACTCCTTCATAACTAACACCCCACCACTCAAATGCAAATGTTATACTCTGTTGACTAATAGGAAGCTTTTTTAGAGCTTTCAGCATAAATATGCTCATTTGGTTTGTTAAAATACTGCTCAATTATAAAAATTTTCTCATCCATAAACAATTCTTTTCTGTGACCTCCTGTAGTTGTTTTGATTTCACCACTCTACACTTTTTTAAATGACCAGAAATGTTCTTTGAGGCTGCTAGTCGTCTTTTAAAATACACAACATGGTTCTAGGTGCAATCTTCATCTCCAGAGATAAAATGTATTGCTTTCAATAGGATCTCTGTGTATCATTTCCCTAACTACTTTTGAATGCCTTTTTTGTACAAACACTATGTGGACGACCAGATCGTTTTCTGTCACAAAAATAGATTTCATTTTTAAAATCCCCCATACTCTTGGTACTAGTCAAATGTTTGTTACCGGGCTCTTGATAACTAATCAAGAGCCCGGTAACAAACATTTCACTAGTACCAAGAGTATGGGGGATTTTAAAAATTGTATTTCGGTCCATATGTTATGTAAAGCAATCACAGCAATTTGGTTCTCTTTATCACACACATATTTATTATTACTATTATTATTACACATTAATATCATAAAATGTTTTACTAAAAATTTGTGCAATAATAAGAAAACACTGATCAATTTTATAAAAATGATAGATTCCAAATTCAAAAGTAAAATATTTTGTTTATTTTTAATTGTAACAGTATTTTTGGTGAAACTAAGTATAATGCTGTAATTTGTGTCAATACTGAGTATTTGGTTTGTTAGCATTAGACCTCTATTTGAAATGGCTACAGAAACACAATATTGAATTCATTACAAATGTCTATATATATATATATATATATATATATATATATATATATATATATATATATATATATATATATATATATATATATATATATATATAAATATATATATATATATATATATATATATATATATATATATATATATATATATATATATATATGTACATTATTTTATGGTGATAAAATGTTCACTGCAACAGCCTAGTTTATCAACACTCATGACTCTGAATTAAATGTCACATTTAAATTAAAATCTATTTATGAAATTTGAGATTCAGTATACTGTTCCAAAACAATTTTTCTGTGAAAGCTTGATACATCAGTAAAGGAGATATATGATTTTGTCAACTTCAATGCAATAAAGCTTGATATTATGTGAGGTGTCAAGAGCTCCATTGATTAAATCAAGATATGTGACTATTAAGGCAAAAAGACCTATTATAATGTGAGGGATGAGGAAGTGTGGTGAATTTAAACTAAAAGCTAAAACTATTGGGAAAGTAAAGCAATGAGGTCTGCTAACGCAAATAGCTTAAACTACAGTGCTTGAGTAGTTTTAAAAAAAAAAAAAGAAAAAAAAAATAATATATATATATATATATATATATATATATATATATATATATATATATATATATATATATATATATATATATATATATATATATATATATATATGTATATATATATATATATATATATATATATATATATATATATATATATATATATATATATATATATATATATATATACACACAGAAATTCACACAAAAATTGTTTTGGAACAGTATACTGAATCTCAAATTTCATAAATAGATTTTAATTTAAATGTGACATTTAATTCAGAGTCATGAGTGTTGATAAACTAGGCTGTTGCAGTGAACATTTTATCACCATAAAATAATGTACATATAAATTATTTATTAAAGGGAATAAATGTAATATAATAATTAAGAACAATGTCACTTGCGCCACATGTGATAGGGGGATTTAATAACACAAGGAACTTCCCTGTGCATTCATTTTTTAATTGATGTATATATAATGAGATATTATTTTTTTACATTTAAGTATAATATATTGTTATATTTATGTGTTCCTCTTTTTATTTAGGTAATTTTTTCTATTTAAACATATAATATATAATTAGTCTACAGAGAAATTGTTATATAAAAGAGATGGTTCAAATTATTTTCAGGAAAATATTTTTATTGACTTGAGTAAAGAATATTGTACACTAGATTTTTATATAAAAAATATTCATAATATAACACTGTGTAAAATGTGTGTTTTTAATAAAACATTAAAAGAAATGATAATATATACCCAAATTGGTCAATATTACCATTATGTCAACAAAAATATACTCACCTATGGACTAAACTAGATTGCTTTTCTCTTCTTTAGGTGGAATATAAAACATGACAAATTTACTTATAATTAAGTACTTATTTACATCACAACTTTGTTTACACTTAATGACTGTATGCATAAAAATATTTTTCCTTAGAATACAAAATACTTTACCCTTCTATGACAGTTTTTAGAATATATATCAAATTGACTTAGCTTTGTCAAAGTAGTTACACATAAATAAATGGAGGTTATGCCTTTATAATATTTTAAAATAAAGAAATGTAAAGAAAAATAACGGAAACTTGAAATTATAACTTACCAACAAATATACTGTTGTTTTGTTTCTTATTGCTTTTCAAAGAACCATCTGAATTATGATTACACAAACTTTTTTCGTTGTCACTAGCCATTGAATATTATTTTTAAATAATCATCATGTGATTTAAAATTGATATAAAATTATTAATCTAAAATTACAAAGCAGTATAATATTTTATAAACATATAAAAGTAGCAAAACAGTTTTTTAGATAATTAAATGATTACTAATACATGTTTACACCCTCGAAAACTAGAAACTATTTGACATCTGTTCAAAAACTTCATAATTAAAGGCACATTAAAACATATAATTTTATAAAAATTAAGCGAATTAGTTTGCATTTTATGAACAAAAATAAATTAAGAAAATGTATTTAGCTTATTATATTAATATTATATAAATCATTTTTCCAAATGAATAAATTAAAAAATAAACATATTTTTCATAAAATTTATATAAGTTACAAGGCTTAATATGTTTATAATGCATTGCAAATAAAAATATAAGAATGAGTAATATTCGTTTATTAAATATCTCTATAATATCAAATTTATAGGACGACGTCACGATGGCGCACAGCGTCTGTCTGTACACGCGACGGTTTGTGGGTATTATATTCCCAGTCGGGGATAATGAATAATTTTTATTTCCTTCGCTCTGATGACAAGGCAAAGTGCGGCGTTGAGTTTCGCCACTCAACACAATGCCTCAAAAAGGCGGAAAGTGAGGAACGGAGTGTTCATTAGGTGCCTACGGTTCCCTTTGCCTACCCACCCACGTGAGGGATAAAAAAATTCAAAAAATTTCTGCGTAATCCATACTAGACATTTTCGAATGATATGTTATTGTTATAATAACTGTTGATAAAAATTAAGCAAATATTTTTCAGCACTGTACAAATTGAATGAATATTACCGTAGTACCGTACCGTAGTGAATTTGTATACATATTATTAATATTGTAGTGGATAAGTAAAAATTAAAGATGAGAAAGTAAAACACTATAAAATAAAACAAGCATACATTGTTGAAATTTTTTTAGCGGTAATTTTATTCTTTATATTATATAATATTCTAGCTAACCTGTTTCCATGGTCCAAAACAATGTACAGATTATATTACATAAAGATATCTACTGTATAGTGTATACCTATTTTTAATCTGAGCTGGCAAGAAGCAAGTAGCAGTGCTATGTGTTTGACTTCTTATTATTCATAAAAAAATCACTACAATATTTAAGATTTTTAGTTTTAAGTTCACTGTAATTAAATTTTTATGCTGTTTTCGTGCATTTAGGGATCTTACTATTTCACTAAAGGGCTGGAAGAATATTTTATTTTGCTGATGTGATTTTATTGAGATGTCATCGTATATGGCAGGTGTTTTTGATTTAGATTTAGATGTGGATACAGTTACAGTTGCAGACTCTGATGAAGACGATATTATAGAAGTTGATGAGGTATTTACATATTATTTCTGACTACATATAATAAATAATCATCTAACCTAAATCATGATCCAAAGATATGTTGCATATTTTGCATTAAGAATAGAATTTAATAATTTTTACATTATTAGTTATTTATTTATTTGTTGATAAATTGTAAATTTTATGCATTACGTAAAAGTTTTTTCAACTGTTTATTTTTTATAGGTAGACTATGATCCTGAGCTACACGTCAATAACATAGTAGAGTAAGCAGATATTTTTCAAATTTATAACTTATAAACCATTAAAAAACTTTGCTTAGAAAACGTCGTAATGTTTCTTATAATTTTAAGGACGGAAGGATCTGAGACTATACAACTCTCTGAAGATAATGTAAATCCAGGACAGTGTAAAAGACTTGGTCCTCAAGATTTTGAATTACGAAAAGTTTTAGGAAAAGGTGGATATGGAAAGGTTTTTCAAGTACGTAAGATCACTGGAACTGATGCCGGTGCACATTTTGCAATGAAAGTGCTTAAAAAAGCTTCAATTGTTCGTAACCAAAAAGACACTGCTCACACTAAAGCTGAAAGAAATATTTTAGAAGCAGTTAAGGTATTTATACATATTGTTTTATCTGAATATAATCCAACTCTAAATTCTGAATGTTATTTTAATATAACAATCAATTATTTACATACAGCATGGTAGGCAGACAAAAACTAGTATTTTTAAATCTTCTCTACTCTGTCCTATTTTGAAATATTACATTGCAGAGCTCAATGTTGCATCTTGCCTTACTTGCTAAAGGTAAAAATTTAATTCAAAACCTCCTTCAATCCAAAACCAACCACACACTCCTTTAATATACTATGATGGTTTCTGTCTATATAGATATATACATAAATAAATAAATACTGGGTATTGAAAATGGGCATAGAAAACTGAATTTTGGTATGTAGGATGTTTAGTGGGTGTTAGAGAGCATTAAGACAAAAAAATTAAAACTAAGAAGTGGGCTACATTATATTATAAATTTTTAAATACAAAAAGCTTTATATTAATTTATATTTTTTATTATTATTTTCAGCATCCTTTTATAGTTGAATTAGTATATGCTTTTCAAACTGGAGGTAAATTATATTTAATTTTAGAATATTTAAGTGGGGGAGAGTTGTTTATGCACCTGGAACGTGAAGGAATATTTCTTGAAGACACAGCATGGTATGTAATAATAGTTTTAAGTCAAGGTAAAATAATGATATAAAAAAGATACTTTACATTAGAGGATCATTTGCTCTATTGTGTTAAGAAAGTAATGTTTCAATGTGAAAATTTCTTTTATTTTAATATGTAGTAATAAATAAATTTAAAATACATATTAATATGACAATATCATTTACTTTATTGTGAATTAAATTAATATATATTGGTACAGATAAATTTAAATTAAATTTAAACTAAAAACTAAGAACATATTATGAAATTAAAATGTAAAAATTTTAATAATATAAAGTAAGATATAGCCAATTTATTAAATATTTGACATGTCTCTAATTTTCCATTTATATAGGTATATGAAAATACTTTCAGAGTTTCATTCTCAACTGCTTTTACATTTACACCTGAAGGTGTTACAATCAGATAAGATAGTGGTCTCATATGGTTATCTATTTTTATATTATTATTAGATCAAATGCAAAATGTATGAACCTCAGTAGAGTAAATATAATTATTATCACTTGAGTGTTAAGCTAATAATAATTAAAAAAATATCTTAATTTTATCTCAATATCTTATCTTATACACTCTCATATTATATTATTTCAAGTGCTTCACAATATTTATTTTTCTATCAATCTTTATTTAGTATATTTACTAGTTATAATATTGAATAATACATATTTTATTTTAAAAGTCTTCAAACTGTAATAATCTTTTCTTTTACTTTCTTTGACTATACTCTATTTATAAGCACTCATTACATAATACATATAATATGCTGATTTATACTTTATAGTCATTTTGTTATATGAACAAAATATAAAAATCTATTCATGGCAAAATTATTTTGAAATTACCTTGTATTTTTCAGTTTCTATTTATCGGAGATTATACTGGCCTTAGAACACTTACACAGCTTAGGCATAATTTATCGTGACCTTAAACCAGAAAATGTTCTTTTGGATGCACAAGGACATGTAAAGTTAACAGATTTTGGATTATGTAAGGAACACATTCAGGAGGGTATTGTTACTCATACATTTTGCGGAACCATTGAATACATGTATGTAACTAAAATATTTAATTATACAAAACGTTTTGTATATATTATTTTTACAAATATATTTGTGATTTTCAACCTTTGGATAGGGCACCTGAAATTTTAACCAGAAGTGGTCATGGCAAAGCTGTAGATTGGTGGAGCCTTGGTGCATTAATGTATGATATGTTAATTGGTCAGGTATTACATTTTTTATAGTATATTTTGTAACTTAAATTTTTTTTTTAGTTAATATTTATTATTTAAAACTGTTAATTTTTATCATATAGCCACCATTTACCGGAGATAATCGTACAAAAACTATTGAAAAAATACTTAAGGGTAAATTAATGTTACCGGCCTACCTCACACAAGATGCTCGTGATTTGATAAGACGTCTTATGAAACGTTCAGAAACACAACGTCTTGGTGCCGCTGGTGCAGCGGCGGTACGAGGTCATGCTTTCTTTAAGCATGTACACTGGGATGATGTTTTTGCCCGCAGACTAGAGCCTCCTATCAAACCTCGTTTAGTAAGTTTTTATATAATAACAATAAAATGATAAATATTGTGTTGTCTCCTAGTATATGTATATTAATAATTGTGTGATCCTTTTCCAGGTCAGTGAAGATGATGTTTCTCAATTCGATACTAGGTTTACATTGCAGACACCCATCGATTCCCCAGATGAATCAACTCTTAGTGCAAGTGCTAATCTTATGTTTCAGGTGAGACTGTTATAAAATTATTTATATTTAAAATTATTGAAATATGTATACACTTACATACTATAATCATATTATAATAAATATTGGTCAAGTGCGAATAGTATTCGGGTACTGAGGGTTCCATACCTACGTCACGATTGAAGGTATATATATGCATAAAAATTTACAAACTTACATTTGCGGTCTTATACACTAATTTTGTATAAAATGCACCACAGTATACGTTTGTAATAGCTTTTTTCGGGATATATCTATAATTTTTTTCCTTTTGTTTCTACTAACTTATTGCCAAATTATAACTCTAGGTAAGGGAAGTACTCTGTAGGATTTTACAGTGATTTTCATACAAAATGTATAAAAATTAAACATAAACACTCATATTTTTTGATTGCGTTGATTGTTTTTTGTCTAAAGCACAGAGGTTAGCGACTTGGATATATGATATAAATCTCAGCTAGATTCTTCCACTTGATTTCGAGCAAATGGTCTTTACAGAGGGACAACAAAGTGATCACATAAGGGATTTTTATTATAAGCATAATATTAAGTAATTTATTGTTGCAAGTTACATTCTCTTTGGGACAGGGCTTCACGTATGTAGCGCCATCTGTGATGGATGAGATACACAAGCCACGCGTGATCACGGCCCGCTCGCCGCGCCGCCCGCGGCCTCACCACCACAACGCGTTCACGGTGCCCTCCACTGCCCACACACACGCGCATGCTCCAGAGGATCTTATGGATGTACAAGGTTTACCTATATAGTGAGTATATCATGTAAATTCAAGACAAAAAACTTAACTTACCTCAATAATGTAGAAAGTAAATTTATTAAAATTAGTTATATAAAAAAATGCAAAATGTTTTTTTTTTCAACAATTACTTTTAATTTATATGATATGCGTAGATATTAACTTGCGATTGTGTGTAGTTTTTAAATAGTTTTACTTTACAATTTATTAAAGTTAAAATATATGTGTTTAAATTATAAAGTGTATCTTTTTTTGACTGAAGGCTTATTGGACATTCTAGTATAAACCATAGATTTTTTGTAGAAAAAAATGTTTGTCTTATATTATAAGGAAGTTTATATTATATTAATATAAAACCTTATTTTCAGGCCTAGAATAATTTATATAGTTGGCTATTTTATACAAAGGATGAATTCAACTACAAACGCTGCCCATCTAATATGTCCGTAAAATAATGGTACTGTTTTTATACAACTATTATTAGATGTACATTTTATACAAGTTACCGTTTAGTTTAATGTTTTGGTAGGAATTAAACATGTATTAAAAATGTTATAACCCAACTATTATGAAAAAATAATAATAAAATTAACTTACAATATGCCTTGTTACCATGCTTAATGAATTGAATTAAAAGGTCATTTTTATTTTGTACATTGTTGTTTAATTTACTAATTTCATCTTATCAAATATAAATATATATGAAAAACTAGAAAAAAATATGGCTCTTTAAAAGATTATACTTAATAACTTAGCCTTACTTAGGTACCAATATTTGTAATTATTTTACACCTGGGCGGGCGGGCAGTGTTTATATAATTTTGGTATAGATCAATAAGTATTTGAACTATTGCTCCTGAATATTTTTATTATTGCCACTATAAATATCTATAAATTAGCTGGTGCCCCAAAAAGTATTAGAAATATGGTTAAGATTAAGAAAAAAATCTACTATTCTTGATTTTAGTTTTTTTAATGATTTTTTAGAAGTACTAATGCTCAATATATATTATCAATGGCATGTAGAATTAAGAATCTTTTCTAGACGTAATGACATTAAGGACAAGATTTTAATTTTAAATAAAGTTAATAGCTACCTTCACCACAATATATATTGAGTTAGTTCTATCTACTCTAGAAAAGATTAATTTGATTTAATTATATATAGATATTTATGTTTATATGTACAGAGAAGACTAAGCACACTTTAATAAACTCTACACATTAAGGAACAGGGAACATATAAGTATATATACAATATCCGCTATCCTAAAGAGGAATGATTTAATTTACCACAGATGAAATGAATACCAGAAGGTTTGCCCAGGAACATTACTGCATTATTGCAGAAGTTTCACATTTGTATTAGTGTATACTTTTATGTATTTTTCAATGTGAATATTCTAGCAGATGGAGATGTTGAGCAAATCATGTGACATGCAATAAATTAAACGGGTCTGATGCATATTTATTTTATCATTTGTTCTCTGGAGCACCAATTTATCATATGGTAGATATATATTATATACATTATGAAACATGTATTACATTATATATACAGAACGGGCTTGATCCTGAAAAAACAGCAATTTTACTTTTTTGTAATAGATACTTATTAGCTTCACCTATAAGTATAAGTAAGAATAGAAGTAAAATTTTATTGTACTTTATTTCTGTATTCTGAAGAAGCTTTTGTTAAATTTTAATTAAAATCTGAATCCGTAACATCCCTGGTCCAGGTCACATCAATCGGTCTACGAACGTGTCCGTCATCAAATACGTAGTACATACATAATTATTCAGTTGTAAGCTTTACATTATACCGTAAAAGTGCTAAGTTTCTGTACGACCGAAATTTTGGCCCGTTAGTACCCAAATGCCGGTTTTTCGACCAGAATCAATGTTTAGCTTTTATTAGGAAAATTAACAACAGGAACTTAACTATATACGCTTTTTATTTAACTAACATAAAAATTGTGGTCGTGTAGTGAGAGAGTAATATGTAGGGTAAATCATACCGAAGTCGAGCTCAGTTGGAGTAATACTCTAAAGTACCGCTTAAAATTTCTAACCTTAGCACGAATGTGCAGAAGGCTTCCCAATGTGCAGAAGGCTTCCCAATGTGCAGAAGGCTTCCCAATGTGCAGAAGGCTTCCCAATGTGCAGAAGGCTTCCCAATGTGCAGAAGGCTTCCCAATGTGCAGAAGGCTTCCCAATGTGCAGAAGGCTTCCCAATGTGCAGAAGGCTTCCCAATGTGCAGAAGGCTTCCCAATGTGCAGAAGGCTTCCCAATGTGCAGAAGGCTTCCCAATGTGCAGAAGGCTTCCCAATGTGCAGAAGGCTTCCCAATGTGTAGAATTCTTCCCAATGTGCAGAAGGCTTCCCAATGTGCAGAAGGCTTCCCAATGTGCAGAAGGCTTCCCAATGTGCAGAAGGCTTCCCAATGTGCAGAAGGCTTCCCAATGTGCAGAAGGCTTCCCAATGTGCAGAAGGCTTCCCAATGTGCAGAAGGCTTCCCAATGTGCAGAAGGCTTCCCAATGTGCAGAAGGCTTCCCAATAATGCTATTCTAAAGCGTAAACTTTGATTTAGATTAATAAGACTATTTAACTGTTTCTAATAATTTTAAGTATGTGTAATTTCATAAGAACAATAGGGGGTAATGCATGCTATACCATATGATTAATATTTAAAAATAATGATCAAATACAATACACCATAACAGTTTTATGAGTTCTTCATAGATCTTATATAAGTAATTCTATAATAACCAACAAATTTAGAACATTTTTATTGCGACAGATTAACATTTAATAAAAATATTAGAAATAGTTTTGTTTTGCAACAAAAAATATGGACTTATATACCAATAAATGGAAATGTATTTCAAATAATGTAATTAAAAAAGTGTATTTTCAAAACTTTTCTACATATTTTAATAGAAAAATAGAATATCTTCATGTAAATAAAGCAAAGAGCAACTGAATAATCAAATATATTACATTTATTATTATTACCAATTAAATCTTTTTATTACAAATAGATTTAGTTGGGTACTCCACAAATACAATATTTAAAATTAATAAGTATGGTAAGGTTCTAATTTAAAACCTATAAATGCAATTTTATTTTAAACATAACTGAATAAACACCAATACCGCTGCTGGACATTTTTAAATAACTAACTGCATATCCATACATTGTTCGCATATATAATAAATGTGTGTTTCACCTGTTTCGACTACTGTAAAGTGTACATTACTATTACACAAGCTACTGTGTTTTTCTAACTTTTCATTTATATTTGCTTTGATTTCTTGCATATCCATATTTATCTTAACATTGACATTACAAAAATTGCAAGATAATATTTTATTTTGTATTATTAAATTGTTTTTTTGACAAATGAAACATATTATATTGTCATCATCTTTTTCTAAGAGTGACCAGTCAATATTATCATTTTGTGATTTCTCATACTCTTCAAGCCACCTGGAAAATATATATATAGTGATTCATATTTATATATATTTTTTATTTAGATATATTAAAATAAAGTGACAAACAATGTCAAGGTAAAAATTTATATGTGAGGTTACTAGCTGTCCTGTTAGTGTAGCTTAGGGCAAAAAATTTTTACAAATGTTCTCATCCACATATCTAATTATCAGTTATCAGTCCCCTTGAGAAATCCAGTCAGTCAATCTTATTTGTGAACTAGTGCATCTATGCTAAGACAGTACTTGCATTTAACAAGAAGAAAAATAATGAGAAGCAGAAAACCATATTAGCAAACCTGTAGTATTTTCAGTAAATTTTTTTAACAAATTAGATTTATCATTATAAATGAATAAATATATTTTTTTATTTATAATGGTCATCTAAATATTCATATAATTTTCAGCTCTATGAATTATTATAACCTGTTTTTAAACTTATTGGATCATATTAAATTAATAATAATTAATGTGTAGTTACAATAATAATATACTCTAATTTACATAAGAAAGAAATATAGTATTTAACATTTAATGAAAACATAAATACCAATTCAATTCTTCCTGTATAAGTTCTTGTTTAATTTCCTGCAATATTTCTATTTCTTCAATACTATTGATCACCTCATTTTTTATTTCATTATAGTAACTGCTAAATGTGTTATTGTAGATGCTAGTAAGTGTCATTTTTAAATCTGTCTCCCCAGAGCCACGGAATCTATTTATAAGCATGTTGCGACAGTTTTGCACCTTATTCTTGTAATCCTAGATAAACAAAATGTAATACAATAAAGAAATATTTTACACTGTTAAATGTTAAAACTTATTACCTTTCTCATTTTCACTTTTAATTCAATAGGTGACTGTGTTTGCTTTGTTTTAAGATTCTTATAAGAAGGTGAAGAACATATTTTAGGTGAATCCATTTTATAAATATTTCAAATTCTGAAATAGTACAAAATTAAAGTAACGTTCATTGACAATATTTATAAAAAAATAATAAAATTAAATATTTAATGTTCACAACAGAACAATATAATAAATTGATAATTCACAACAAAATAATAATTTGACGTTACAAAACATATTTTAAAACATTGTACTGTCAGTGCACAATTGACAGAATATCTTATTTGCAAGAGATCTTGATCGTATATTATACTGCCTAATGTAGCTTAAATACAAAATATTAAAAAAACAAACAAGTATATCAATGTTCATTTATACATAAAGAAACTGAATGTGAATATTATTATATAATTTTACTCTTAGTACATAAAACGAAGAATACACTATATTAACAAATCAAATAATGGGTTTATACAATTTAAATTAACTCCAAAAAATTATTAAATATGTCAAAATGTAATTAAAATGCTAAAATTAAATAAATATTTTAAAACGCTAAAATTAAATTAAATATGCCAAAAAGTAATAAATGTATATTAAAATTCCTTACAAAGTTACAATTACAAGTTTTAAGATATGGGATATTTATTTCCTCAAAAATACAAAATTTCTATTTACATGTGTTTTTTTTATAAAAAGTTATTAAATAAATGAAGTTGTTGAGAAGCTTTATTTAATATTAGATGATTGTACATTTATTTATCTATGTAATTTTACTCTGCTCCAGCAACATTTGAAATCAATGTCAGATAGGTGGAAATGGAAAAAAACAATGTGAGTGATAAGTGAAAATATGGCCAGGTATAAAAGTTGAAATTTATGAATAGCTGGAACTTAAACCGTAATTATTAAGCCTAATTTTATCATCTCAAAAGTTAAAATGACTCATGTCGAGAAACACCATAATCGCCCTGGCAAGGAGACAATACATTCTGGACATTTTATGGTATCGCACTTTGAGGCAGAAGATCAAGATGATTTTGATGATTTAGCCGTTCCCATACCTGATGAAGAACAAAATGTGCCGAAAGAATCAGCCATAACAACGTATATTTTGCCAGTGTCGTCTGAAATAATACAGCGCTCCGATAATGAAGAAAGTAAACAACACCAACATCTTTCTATTGAGATATCCTTAACAAAATTATTTAAATGTATGACTTTGGCATATAGGTAAGCTAATAATATGTTATATTTATTATAAAATATGGGTTATCCATTTTTTAATGTTATTTACTTATTTTTCAAAAGGCTGTTGCTTATGGTTTATTTTGTTTCATTAATCTTATATATAAAAAATTTGTATTGGCTTCTTATTTTAAAGTTTAACTATATAATCATATTTCCAAATGAATTATAAGTTTATATAATTTAAAAATGGTTTATAAGAATAAGGAAACATATTTCTGCTTGAGCTTACTTTGCAATGATAAGATGAAAGGTTATCATAGTCTGTACAGAAGAAAGGTCACACTATGTGATAACATAGTCTGTAATGCTTGAATATTTAAATCATTTATTGAAAATAATTTTGATTATTACACATTTACATTCTCTAACATATAACTTGTTTTCATTTAAATGCATCATATTAAAGAAATATTGAAAAAATGATACTTAAATTTTAATTGGAAGGACATTGACATATTGAATACAAAAATGAAGGAATGAATAGGTCAAATGCAATTCATTGCTCTCCTTTCCACATTTTTAAACATACTGTCTGTTGGACTTGAAATGCATAACTCTATAGTATGCTTTGTCTACTGCTTTACAAATATAATTTTATGCAATTTGGAAGTATGATTTAATCCCTGTGTTGTAATCGCACTCACAACTGTGCCCAATAATATTTATGCAGTATATATTTAG
Source organism: Dione juno (assembly GCA_037127375.1). Lineage (NCBI taxonomy): Eukaryota > Metazoa > Arthropoda > Insecta > Lepidoptera > Nymphalidae > Dione > Dione juno. The sequence goes on along the minus strand of JAXRJS010000041.1, from coordinate 7,530,768 downwards.
AGTGAATGAATCACTATTTGTCTTTTACTATTTCCATGTATACAAGCAGGAAATATTTGTAACAAAAAAATAAAATGTATGTTTTATTATTTTTACTATGAAATTAAATTATTTAGAGCTATTAAAAAGTGTGTATGCATGGTTATTGTGTTACACTGTATTAAAAGGATATTTATTTACTCGTGTTACTTAGATTACTGTAATAATTTACATCTTTAATGTCTTTTATAGTTTAAGCAACTATAAACTGTATTACTTGTATATATTTTGAGTGCTAGAAATAATGATAAGATATAGTCAGGTTTCGTTATCATAGTGTTATTTGTAATAAGCTTAAGATCATATATTGATAATGGCAAAAGATAAGAGCGCTTACCAAATACTCATGCCTTGGGTGTCAGTACAGTTTTACCCCTGAGACTGTACTAGCATTTTACTACATAAATTGATTATACCTTTATATCAGAATAATGTATATATTAAATCCTTTCAAAGCAAAAATGTTTCCTATGAACTTGAGAACTTTTATAGTGAATTTAGTTATGAAACTACTTTTATCAAATAGTAGTTTGTGACGTTGATGCATTTGATAGTTTGGTGAGTTATTTAATCAAATACTTAAATTATTTATTTCTCAGACAAAAACTAACATCTCCTAAATGGAATCGTTTCAAAGGTATCAAACTTCGGTGGAAGGACAAAATAAGATTGAACAACGTCATATGGAGGTGCTGGCACATGCAGTGTGAGTTCCTTTTATAATTTATTTATTTGTTTGTATATTGGAAATAAGGTTATGTCAACCATTGATATAAAATAGAAAATCTGTTAAGTTATTATTTCGAGCTCAGATTTTATCTTAAGAATATACAATGTAACAATATCTTATAAATACTACTATATAATTATACTAATAATAGTATTATTTGCTTAATAGCCACATTTATAAGTATATTTTATTTCAACACCACTCTTTTTTTAAATAAGGTAATTGTAATTTGAGACCTATGTTAGTTTTTACATTAAGAACCGGGTATAGTAGTCAAAGTAACTAGGCCAGAAGTCATAGGTTCTAGAAAATGTCTACAAAATAAATGAAATAAACTAAAAGCATATATAGTTATGTAATATATTTTAATAAAAAACCTTATAAGGTTTATGTACATATTTGTTTTTAAATTAACATACTTAATATGAAAGCGCTTTATTTTATTTATCGGAAAGAATATAGACGTATGGCTTAAATAAATTATAATTTATTTACATCATACTTTAATTGTATAATTTAACAATAAATTACTGAATTATTAAATTATTGTTATTCTTAACGTACCCGTACTTACGAGTTATTGTTGTGATCTAATTTCTAATTTACAGGGTCGTCTACCTATATTGATAAAACTTGCTAGTCAATATTGCTCAAGTGATTGTAATTTGCGTTGCGTCTCTAATGCTGATAATATTATCGATCGTCAATTTTGAGGTTACAATATTATTTTAGGTTATAAATACATTAACTTTTAACGGCTTATAGACGTGTTTATTCGTAACTAACATAACGTTCCTCTCCTAGTTAATTAAGAATTAAGAATATGCAGCATAGTAATAATCTCTATAATATTGTAACGAAACCTCATTGAAAATACTCGCCACTTCCCATAGGTAGATGGAACGGAGATGGGTGGCGTCACTTGGTCATGTACCGTCTGCGTTAGTACCTTTTTAAGGTTCCGTAACTCTAAAGAAAACCTTACCCTTTCAGTATCACTTTATTATCCGTCCGTCCTTCTGTTCGTCTGTTGAGACCCTTTTTCTCAGGAACAACAGAAAGTATCAAGCTGTAGTCAATTTCAAATACATGTTCAGGTCTACATTTCCTTAGGGAGAAAAAGATCGAAGAGAGAGAAGAGAGAAAAAAATCGAACTACAGATATGGTCACTTTTCTCCATATTGTCGCGACTCGCAACGTTGAACACGGGCTGATGGGCCGTTCATTCGAGTTCACCTTTCGTGTCCCTGCGTGTTCATACAGTTCACTCTAAATGTTGTTTTGCTTAATAACAGCAAGGGGGAGGGAGGTGTGTGAGAGATTCTGAGAGGTGTCGTAAAAAATGGCAAAGTCTGAAGGGCGTTATGGTGAAAAGAAGCTTGATAAACCCTGATCCATAGGGTGATCATCTAAAGAAAAAGCCTAATAGTAGTAATCTATACAAATCATATAAATAACCAAATAAATCATTACAATTTTTTTTTCATACAAAATGAGAACGTAGATTTGCCATAACTTGTACTTTGACCTATAATTATGAAATGGTACGTAACCGAGTGTGACTGTATTTGATTGGCTTTCTTATCTTCGTTTGTCTTCTTATTTCTACCTAATTTTAGGAAAATCCGTTCTCCGGTTCCCGATCATAAGTAGTACATTCCAGTTTCAAAAAAAATAGGTATATAGTATATAAAAGAATATTATTGTAGGCGATACTATATAAATTTATATGTTTAATTAAATCGTATAGTAGAAATCACAACTTATCATTGAATAAGTCATTATTCCGTTTTTTTTCAGTTATAAAGAAACAAAATACTTTAGTATGCCAGTTCGCATCCCCCTTGGATGTTGACACGCACGTGAAACCAGAGGTGCGATCGTAATTAAATTCATAATATAATATTTAATGGACAACTGGTATGCTTTTTATAAATCTGTGATCATTTAAATCTTACAGACAACTATACTGGAAGGAAAGTATTGGAAAAGAAGAGCTGAAGCAGTAATAGCAGAATATAAAAAATGGCGCATGTTTCATATAATGAGACTCCTCGGCAAGGGGGACACCTCTGTTCAGGACTCGGTAAATATTATTGTGTGTACTTTGTAGGTTCAAAAGACATGTTTAATAAAGAGTTACTTCTGATATATTATTGTTATTATCGGAACGTATTAGTAGATTAATTAGAATATAAAGTATATTAACGCATTTGCAGATGTCGGATATGGACACAGTGGAGTCCCAGTGCAGCGACTTCGCCGCCAACATGCTCACCGACGAGGACTATCTCAACTTCATGAGTGACACACTTTTTTCAACCATCACAAATCATCAACCTTTCGCTTTCCCAGATTGCAGGGAAATCGGTATTGCTATTTACTTCAATATCAACCAATACTACTTAATCCAATGAAAGTGAAAAAGAAACTATATTACTCGATTGTGTATGTTGACTCATAATTGGTTTTGATTTTAGCCAGAGGTGCAAGCTTAGCTGATTTCATTCAACCAAGCTTAGGTCCTCTGCAGCCTAATCTCGATGATTTTATGGATACATTGGATCCACTCCAAGGTTGGTGTATTTATATCACGTTTCACGTATTCGAATTTTGTATTCACAATAAGGCTACTAAGTATATTCTCGTCGGTACAGATCTTCTATCAAGTTCTCGTTTGCCGCCCGTACCGGAAGAGCCGACGATTGCCGCTGAAGATAACTTATACAGGAGTGGAATGTCAGTAGATACATATAATCCTCAGAGCTATATTGCTGACAGTCAAATTTCTACACCAGTCACAATGCCTACCAGTCAGATGACAATTCATGGTATCTTCGCTAACTTAATCATACTAAACATCGAAATGAAATATCATAAATATAAATCCTACCCCTTCTCTAGGAACCAGTAACAACACACAAATGCTGACGATGCCCGCGCAGACAAAGAATGAGCAAATGAGGATGTTCGATAACGGGCGAATGTTCGCATCGACGGAGATGGCCAACAGTATGCTGACGTCGCAGGAGATGATGTCCTCGTTCGCGCCGCACTACGGCACCGCACAGACCAAAATGGCCGCCCAGCCCGAAGTTTGCTACCCTAAATACAGTGCTGGTAGGTACCAGCTACGCTGGTAAAAGAGACGATTGGAGTATTGACGATTACATTTTACAGTAAAGCTTCTTTGGCCAAATTTAAAACTTACCATTAATATTTTGTTAGCAAATATATTCATTTCAAATCAGCGCAACCGATATTCCAAGAGCGTTTTAAACCTTTTGTCACATATTTAAAGAACAATCCCGCTTTATTTCCGTTCCTATCTCTTATTGTACGATGTTTCTTAGCTCTGCCGCCGTCGCAAACCGCGCCAGAAACTGTATCACTCCTGCAGCAGCCGGTACAGAACTCAAAGTACGCTTCCCCGGTGGTGCTACAAGGAAGGGGTGGCTACAGCCGAGAAAAGCCGCGCTCTCGCCTCAGCCACTACTCCAACCAGATGTCGAACAACCACTACCAAGGGTACTCGCCCTTGCAGAGCCCCGTGCAAGTGGCGCCGCAAGGGTATGACGCGCGGCCTTCAGTGCGTCACTCGCCGCCGCAAATGCAGTATTTGCAGCCCAATCCCGTCGATTACAAAGCGAATTCTTCTCCGAATGCTATAAATTCACGATCCTTCAAGCTACCTTCTCCACCTCTAGTTCCCGTAACTACTCAGCAGGTAAGTTCAATAATTTATTTAATTACAATATATTAATGTACAAACATATTTTAATTGCAAAATTGATATTGATATGTATAAAATGAGTGGTGTAAATCGAACCCACTCAGGTTCGATTTACACTCGGGGATTACGAATTATTTTCATTTTCTCACTCTGGGTACAAGATAAAGCGCAGCGTTGAGTTCCGCCACTATATATATATATATATCCACCAAAATGATGTCTCGAAAATTGGGCGGGAAATGTCGAACGGAGTGTCTTAACACTAGGTTCCTTATGTCTTATCCTGCGAAATGCTGGATACAGAGTGAAGTTCGAAAAATGTGAATCAGATGAAGCACGTTAAACGTATGCTGTGACAGGTGCAGGTGTCGGTGGGCGTGAACGTGGTGTCGCCGGGCGGCGTGGGCGCGGGGGGCGCGGGGCGCGCGGCCGGCCTGCGCGGCAAGGAGCAGTACCGCTCGCACAGCCTGCCGCTGGGCGCGCAGCTCGGCGCCGACTGGGCCGTCAGTGCGCACCACGTGCCCAGGGTCAGATACCACATGTTTTAGTTTATTGTGTATTAACACCACATCCTCCCTATTATGGTGCATTCGCATACTTGGCAAAGTTTTGTAGGCCTCCACAAGCCTCAACTGCTAATGTCTAAATACACCCTACTGCTTTCAATTTGAAACACACACAAACAAATACAAACTTACATTGACTCCGCTTGTGCTTGTAGACGCTTGACAAACCTTGACAGACGTGATAATTGGTAGTTGTTAACATTTGAGTCCACATCGTCGACAGGCCCGCGAGGCGCACACGGGCGCGATCCGCATGCGGTCGCGGTCGTCGTCGGGCGGCGTGGCGGCGGAGGCGACGGGGGCGGCGCGCCGGCCTCCGCCCCTCACCAGCGTGGCATCGGAGCCTACGCTGCCGCAGGCCAGTGTCATGCTCGCGCAGTTACTGTCTGCGCAGCACTGTTAGTATATGGGCGTAACATTAATTCGTTTTTTTTAATTTAAATATATTAATTCACAGACATAGACAGAAAGAGCATCATGATGATTCTTTTTTCCTTGCATAATACTTTATATATTTTAGATTTTTAACTCAATCATCATGTTTAGACACATTAATGTTGTCTACAAATTAATAAAATCTACAAAAAAAGCCTACTCAAAATAGAGATATATGAGATTTTGAGTTATCAAATTTTGCGCCCAGTTACATGCTCCTATTTAATCACAATGACTATGTCAATATTTTTCTATTATCGCCACATCTATTAAAAATATACTTGGTTATCGTAGATTTGGCATAGATATAGTTTATATTCGGTATTATCAATTCCCGGAAATCTTTAACTTTAGACTATTATAATTAATTGAATATATTGAGAAAATTACCAACACATAGTAAGTTACAATTCTAACATAAATGTAAAGAGTTAAGTGTTTTAATTAAACACTTTAAGGTATTAAAAAATTTTTTTTTTTCCTTCTAGCTCAAAGTTTGTATAAATTAAACAATAGTATAGAAGATGGAACTGGTGGAGTGAGTGATCCTACTAAGTCACCAATTCTCAAAGGACAGCCTTCGCCTATAGGCAGCGATATTATATCACCGTATCATGTAAGCAATATATAATATCAATAGTATTTATAGCTATGGAAATAGTAATTGGTGAAGTAAGAAAAAAATAGTTAATTCTTTGTTATAGTACACAGACAGTATCGTTGAACGTATTTAGTGTAGTAAAGATGTGTTTCAGATATAAAAGTCATTGTTTAGAAATCTTGTCTATCGAAATAAATTATTTTTTGTAATATTTTTTTCTGCAGCAGGGTAGGCAGGGTAGGCAGAGGAAACAAATTGCTAAGATACTTACCGTTAAGAAATATTTACTGTTTATCAACTTTTGTAACACATTAGGAGGTATATATATAGCTCTATTAATATTTAGACAACCTTTTAAGTTTTTGAGTACTTATCTACTCGGTATTTGTTTTATTCTTGAATCTTGACGTTCGCTTGAATTTTATTTACGCACGTACTTCATAGATAAGATCTATCTCTCTATATCACAGTTATACAATATGTACTTATTTTTGAAGAATTTATAAATAGGGTAAATGTATTCATGAGATTTTAATCAATTGATTAATAGTAAATTCTGTTTTAAATATACTAAGCAGCGGTTTGGTTTCTTTGTCACGCATCTCGCATCTTATAGAACATTCAAGAATAATCATGTAAATTTTATAGGCTCTTACAAATTTTACGTGAGAATTTATAATATACAAAAAAGTCGTTTAATTAATTAAACCAGTATATACAATATAAATATATAAAATTATAATAAATTTAAAACAAAATTTGAGGCCGTTGTGGCACAGCGGCAAAGCACCTGACTATGACAACGGTTATAGGTTGTATTCCTATGACGGGGAATGAATTATTTTCATTGTCGCGCTGTGGTAAGAAGACACAGCGCGACGTTGAGTTCCGCCACTCAACACACAATGTCTCGAAAGGTTCCTTCTGCCTACCCTGCTATAGGCTGGATATCGTAAAGCTAAAAAATTCGAGTATTGGCCCCAGAAGATTAGTTATCAATCAACCGCAATATTGTTATCCTAATCTAATGGTTCGATGTTGACAATTTGTCATATTTTTTATCGTATATCACGCTTCCAACTTGTGTGGGCATATGTACGTTGCCGTCTCATGCCAAACTTCGATCCCGTGCGTCTTATCTATATTAAAATAATAAAACGCCTGTCGCTACTATCTTTTAGTCTGGTAGGCTTGATTTTTTACACAAATGATAAGATAATTTATGTGAGAAGTCCATTGAATATGTTTTTTTACCTGTGAATAAAAACTTAATTTTTATTTATTTCGTAAGAATATCAATGAAATGGCACGAGAATTTGAACGCCATTTGTGTTAACAATATTTCAATCAAATTCAATCGCCGTAAACATAAATATTAGCTTATACTAGCTTGAATGTTCTTCAAGCAATGTAGTAACAAAGTATTTGTTAAGAATTTGTTTAAAAAATATTAATGATTCCTGATGCTTTTCTTCAAATAAATTTCCGAGAATAGAATAATATATAACTTATATATTGGCAGTCGCGGGCGCAGTCGCGGGCGCCGTCGCTGTCGCCGCCCGCGTCGCCGGGCTCGGAGCACGCGGGCTCTCCGCGAGAGGCGCGCGACGCCCGCGACGCCCGAGAGGCCCGAGAGGCCCGCGAGGCGCGCCGCACGCACCTGCACGCCGAGCAGAAGCGCCGCTATAACATTAAGAACGGCTTCGACACGCTGCAGGTGCTCATACCGCACCTCAACGCCAATCCCGCTGCCAAGGTAACCTGCCGCAAATTGACGGAAATAAACGTGTAAAGTGATTGCCAGAGACGACCTTATGTCAAGACATTCTGCTTACCGCCTTCCGCCCATGTCCGAAACGTTTCAACGTGTTGGATGGCAAAACCTTTCCAGAATGGGGAAATGGAAATAATCCATTCCCCTGAGTGAGAATCAAACTCACAACTGTCTCGTTTTGGGTCAGACGCTGTCCCATTCCACCACGATGCCTTAATATTTAAATTGTTTCTATGAATATATTTGCTTTATATAGAATATTTCCCTCTTAGATAAGTAAAGCTGCAATGCTACAAAAAGGGGCGGAGTACATCAAGCAGTTGAAGTCGGAGAGGAACCAGATAAGAGAAGAAATGGAAAGTTTGCGGCAACAAATAGACTGCTTAAATAACTCCATTTCGTAAGTGATTCCACTGAAATGTACATATTTATTTTATCGATAAAGCCTTCACAACAATCGGTATCGATATATGTGCAGATAAGCCTTAGGCTTAAGTTTAAGCAATTACTATTTTCTTATCTACTTAACGTCTATATTAGCGGTTATAGATTTTTAATCAATAAACGTATATTGTCTTATGAAAATAATAATTTAAAATAATAATCTTTGGATGATTTTGATTATGGGCCGACTAAATTCGAAATAGACCAAATACGAGTGTGGATCACTACTGGTCACTACCACTTCTACAGCCATACTTCAATGCTATAGTCATACGTTGTCCCATTGTCCGAATGTCCACTGAATACATAATTGCAGTTTATATTTTATCTATGTTATGTATGTATGTTGTATAAATAGTACCTAAGACTTTACCGTTATTGAGAGACCGTATGTCCCTAGTAAACAATTTTCCTTTTTAGTTTTTTTTTTTACTTTTCTTGAAACGCAAAGTGGTGAACTACCGGACGTTAATAACACGTGACGCGTGTTCCAGCAACTGCCACTCGCTGCTGCCGGCGACGGGCGCGCCGGTGTCGCGCGGGCGCGCCGGCCGCCTGCGCGAGATGTTCGACGCGCACGTGGCTGCGCGCACCGCCGCCAACTGGAAGTACTGGCTCGTATCCTTTTGTATCATCGCTGCGAGGTTTCTGGGTTGTATTTTATACAAGTATATGTTATGTGAAGTTTATAAATTTTCCTTACAACAATTGCAGAACGGTTATCTTTAAAATTTCAAGTTTTTCTTAACTTCGAAAACTTGCCAAGTTTATTTGGCGAGGTAGAGCTAATTCGTAAACATATTAGAAAACCGAAACGAAAATTTGGTGAAATAAAATACTATCAGTCAATTCGATCTATCTATAATATTAAAAAAAAATCACTTTAAAATGTCATCACGAGCAATAAGATTCCTTAAAGCGGATGCGCAGTTTAGCGAGGTGAGCGCGGCGCTGGTGGAGTCGTTCAGCGCGTGCGCGTCGTGCAGCAGCGCGGCCGACCTGGTGCGCACCACGCTGCTGTGGGCCGAGCAGCACTGCTCGCTGGTCGAGATGCGGCCCGGTAGGCATTCGATAGCTAGAGCAACTAATGCTGGAAATGTTTTAGTTAGCTAGTTTTAAAACTATAATAAAAGTAAAAGAAAACTACCGTCACTGTCTCGGCCTACGGTTGTCAGTAATCTTTTATATTAAAATTTTAAAAGGACTTATAACATATTAAGTTGTATATATAACTAACGTAGTATACAACATAGTATTGTAATTAAAGTAAATATTTACAATTATATAAATTATAATATATTTTAATATTTATTGGAAGCGAGATTTTTCAAAGAAAATTGCAATGAAAAAATTCTTTACAATTATATTAATAAAATGTGAATGTTATGTTATAAATTATTAATGTGTATATAATTATGTATATTAAATTTGCTCGGCATACTCCGCAGCCGTCCTGAACTCGCTGCGCGGGCTCTGCACCAAGACGGACATACTGACGAGCCCCGAGCGGCTGCCGGAGGAGGCCCGCGCGGCCGCCGTCGCCGCCGTCACCCCCTCCCCCGCCGGCCCCACCGCCGCCGCCAGCGTCAAGCGGGAGCCCACATAACCTACGGAACCGTTCTGTAATCGTGCCCTTTCTAAATTTAAAACTGTTTTCAATAATATTGTACATTTTGAACTTCAGATTTATACTTTTAAAATGATGTTTGAATCGTACAAAATATAACGAGAGGGTGAAATAGAAAAAAAATAAACTCATAAAGATGTAATCGATGTTAAAAATAATAAATTTGAAGTTCAACATCTGTATAAAAATCGGATTTTTGTATAGAAAACTATGTACATATATCACATGTAATCATGCATCAATCCGCTTAAGCTTATTAGCAGGTTTCTGCTACTTGTGAACCAAAACCCAGCCGATGCAAAAATAATTTGTTATAGTGGAATATAGTTGTTAGTAATAGACGACATCAATAAAGTGATGACCGCAATTCCACTAATAGATAAATAATATATTCATTCACTGTGCATTGATGTAACTTTAATATCGAATTTAAAAAGGTATAAGGACCTTTAAATAAATCTCAATATTGTTGCCTTAATTCTAAAAGCCTTATGTACATAAATAAATACTAATAATACGTTAATGGTGCCTTTTTTAACGATTGTATAAGATACGGAACATAATTATTCGATTCGACAAATTCATATTTGACAATTGTTAAGCCTTAATATAATTTTGTTTGACTTAAGAATAGTAAATGTTACGTTTTTAATCCTTGTACGGTAAAGTTTCTGTAAAGTGTAAATTCAATATTTTAAAGTGAAAAATGTAGCCACCTATTCTAAATATTCAAAAATGTAGCGATGCATTGCATTTATTATCAAAAAGGCGTGGCGCTTATGTTTACGCGAACGAAAGTAATTGTGAATATCATTTTTTATTTCTTTTAATTATTTAATAGTAATGAAATTAATATTTAATTAGTTGATATCATTCATCTGTTGTCGCACGCAACATAATATTCTTTATTGTACTAAAAAAAAACATAAGCGTAACAACATAAAAAAAGAAAAAGTAGTACATAAAGGTGGACTATTATGTTTTCTATTGTGATAATAATAGTGGTACGGCTGAACACTGTGTTCACTTAAAACTTGTCTCGACTGATACATTCAACATACTTTTAATCTCTTATTTTCTAGATCAATTATTTTAGTGCAGTTTCGAACCCTTCAGAAAATCCTTTAACATAACAGAAATGTCACTTCATATATATTTTTTGTATATACATTAAATTAATACATACATATTTATTAATGTTCCATGTTACAATTTTATATAATTTATAAATGAGTCAAACATATTGTTGTTCAATGTTTATATACATATGTGTATTATGCTATGATTACAGTACGTGTTGCACGTGTGGGGTATTTGTGTTGGAATAATATTGTACACTCTTTGTTATAAGATCCCTACTTGTACCTAAAGTGAAACAATACTCAGTAAGGGCGCGGCGACGTTTGTGCAATCTGTTGGTGTTCACTTTCCGTTTAATAGATTACGACACGCACAATATTATATGCGGTTTTACATATCGGTCGATATGAGCATAAATTGTTCGTATGTACATTGTACAATGTACATTATAAGTGTGCAACAACGAATTTACTATAAGTGTTATTAGTGGTAGTAACTCGGTGGCTTAACATTGTGCCTTAAATTTATATTCTGTATATACAATACATTGATAGAATAATACGTATTCTAATAGATCCACCGATCCGAATTTACTATATGAAATGTGATATAACCTAACGATGTACGTAGTGCGTACGTACGTACGGGCGTGCGTGCGTGCGTACGTCGGCCCTGTCGTTCCATTACACGTGAATACCAATGTAGTTGTTAAGGAAAACAAATACAGAATTTATTAATAAGTCGATCTTGATGTCGAGGTCGAGGTCAAGGACAAGGTCGATGTTGAGGTCGAGCTCGAGGTCGGCACTCGGCTGTAAGGCGAGATTTAATTAAGAGTTACTGTGAGTATATTTACGCGAGTAAGGTACTTTAAGTAAATATTTTTATATGGTTTGTGTCGTTACACAAATATTTTTATATAAACTGTATAAAGCGGTGCCAACGTAAAAGTAAATGTTGTTGTAATTTGTTATGTAGTAATATGATTTTATGATGTATCGTTGACTCTGGTAGCGCGGCGAGGGAGGCGAGGGAGGCGCGGGAGGGCCTCGAGTGAGCTTTAATGAGTTATTTGCAGTTGTTATTCTATTGGAAATACAGTTTGGAATGAAATTTAAATTATGTTTTATTTATTTATTCAATAAATGTCACTGGTCATTTTTAATATACATAAGGAAAATTAAGTGTCCCACAGTTATAAATAAGCAAATGTTGTTAGATACACTTTTGGTGAAAAATCTTTGGAAGTAAAAATTTTACTCTCAATAAATATCCCAATATATGTGATATTTAAAATATTTATATCTATCATTTTTATATAAAAAATTGTCAAAGTTGGTTCACGTACACATATGTTACGGTATCCATAAAAAAAGGATTATAATATTTCCGGGTGAAAAGTTGCTTTTAGCTATTAATTTGAAATAAATGGCAAGAATTAGTATCATAATATTACATAAAAAAGTACGAGCATAAAATATGTATGTATCAGTTCTGCACATTTATTAAACATTTCCGTGTGCTCTATAATAATATTATAAGTACATTTGGAATTAAATATCCATTTAATGTAAAAGCAAAATTATTATCCTCATAATACAGGTGAACACAAATATACGAGGTGATAAGCATACGTCTTAAGTGTTTAGAGATGTAGGCGGTCGGGGCGGGAGGGGCGGACGGGGAGGGCGGCGAGGGCGCGGGATAGGTGCGAGGCGGGTGCACTCAAGAGCGCGTCGAGGGCGCCGCGCTCCGCCACCGCTCCGTCCTCCAGGACAATGACACTGTCGTAGCCACGGATTGATGACACGCGATGCTATAAAAATAATGTCCTTTCAATGATATATAATGTTCACATTCGTAATATAGATATCGTATATTAATTGGAAACTATAATGTCTTACAGCGACTGTAACAATAGTAGTGTTAGGAGCCACAGCAGAGAAGGCTTTCAGCAACGCGCGTTCAGCGGACGCGTCCAGTGCCGCGCCGGGCTCGTCCAGCAGCAGCACCGCCGCGAACTGCGCGTGCAGCGCCGCGCGAGCCGCGCACACCCGCGCCCCGCGCCCGCCGCCCCACTCACCGCACCACCCGCTTACACTGCTCTCTGAATAGTAAGTAATAAATATGTTATTATTTTTTGTAGCTTCACGCTTCTTGCCGAATAAAAAGGTAGAAACAGAATCAAGACTCCGTTTTGCGCCCGCAGAGATTGCTTGTTGAGTGGCGATACTAGGCGATATATTTATTATGATTGCCACTGGGATTGAATCCACAGACATTACACTTACAGTCGGAGCGTGTCCTGCCGCACTCGTCGGTACATTGTAAATTCAAATGTTACCTAAACCAGCTGATTGAGCAGTCACATAGTCGTGCAGTCCTACAGCGCGAAGACACCGAAAGATTTCTTCGTCGGTGTGTACCGCGAGAGGATCGAGATTTTCCCGTAGTGTTCCCGAAAACATAAAAGCTTCTTGTGGCAAAACAACCACACGATGACGTAAGGCACGAAGTGGAACGTGCGTGATGTCTTGGCCGTCGATTAATAAACGGCCTTTGTGGATCAAGGTTGCGCCAGCGCATGTTAGAAGTAACGTTGATTTTCCGCTACCGCTCCGCCCACAGATAGCTATCTACAACAGGAAAAGAATAAATAGAACTATACATTGTACAAACAAGAAAAAGTTATGAAAATGATTAAGGTGATTAAATGTGTATATTTTATTATGAACCTTATGACCGGACTTTATAGTAAAGCTTATATTCTTAAGCACTGGTGCTCCTGCATCTTCTTGATGCTGTATGCTTACATCTTGAAACTCTATTTTTCCATTTCTTTGCCAGTCTCTTGGAATAGGATCTGTAAAATTTAATAAATAAGTTTATTGTTGTAAAAAAATGCGTAACCATGCCATAATTGATTTTGTAACATTTCGTAATTCTATTCCATGTTTGTTAGCGTTTCATTATACCATTAGCTTCCTACTAAGATCATCATTAAGAGAACTTTATAAAATGTATTCTTACAATCTTCTCTGTAATCTTCTTGTGGTATATTGGTTTTGGAAAGTATTCGCTGTACGGCAGAGAGTTGTAAATCTAAATCAGCGCGACACTTGGCCAGATGTGCGAGGTACACCGGCAACAGCAGCGAGTACGCGCCCGCCAGCCCCGCCAGCGCGCCACCGCCGCCGCCGTACAGCACTGCCGCCAGCGACACGAACACACTCGCTGCACCCACGATGTCCTACCAAGAAATAAAGCTATTATCGTTAATGCCACTTTTAAATAATACTAAAATTTTGGGAAGTTTACATTTTTGTCGGTGTTGAGGTGGGTTAAGCTATCGGCCCCGGTTAGTTGTAGACATAGTAACTTTTAGTAGATTCTTTAAATCAGCTCATAGTTAACATTCAGTAAACATGAAATATTGCTAACTAATAAAATAAAAAAAATATGCGTTATATCCTAGTAAGTAAAAAAAGGGATATATATTTACCAATGTGAAACTCAACCACCGATTAGCAGAATTGAGGAGTAATAGCGCGTAATGATTGTTATCCAGACGGTGGCAAAAAGCACTTAGCATCTGAGCCCGTATCCGGCCGGCGCGGACCGTCACGGCCCCGACCAGAGTCTGCGACGCCAGCGACACCACTCGCGCCGCGCTCTCCGCCTCCATGTGTTGAAGTTCTCTGTCACAAGACAGGAAATATTTTATATGAAAGTTTAATTTTATTTATGAATGTTCTTTCGTGTGCTGTACAGTACTATTAGGCCATAGTAGCATATTATAAATCAGATGCTTGAAATAAGAATATAGAACAATATGTTAAGTAAATTTAAGTAATTATAAATTACTTATACTATATTACCTAGCATTGCGTAGATACACTGATTGCAGAGTTATATATGATGCGATGACTGGTATCATCGCAAAGAGCGTCCACGGTGAAGCCACCACGTTAACCACTATGGCAGCGATGCATAAGAAACCCAACTGTGCCCATCTGTTTACAGCCGTCGGTAACTTCTGTAATGTGTAATTCATGTTAAATATTTATTACAGAAAGAACGTGATAACGCAAAGCCATTTAGAAATAGTTGACCTTATCAATAACTAATGTATCAGAAGAAAACCGGTGTAGCGTGTCACCAGCTGCGTGTGTGTTATGATGGTCAATCGGTGCGTGCAGAGTAGCATGGAGTAAACGTTCATGTAAAATTCGTCTTGATAAGGCGCCTGCGCAAGCGCAAGCAGCTTGTGCACAGCCTGCCACGCAAAGACCACCAGCACTCCATAGAGCATACGTGCGTAATATTCCCCATGTCTGAAATTTGCAAGTATTATTGACAAATATAATTTTGAACAGTATTTCGAAGAGATGTCATAAGTAAAAAGGTAATTTTTGTTTTCAACGCGGAAATGATAAATTATTTTCTACTTTTCAAGTACTTAGATATTTGTAATTCTTAATGAAATTATCGTAATTTATTTATGGTGGAACCAGAGAGTTTTCGTTACTATATCAAAATTAATAGGAACATAATTATTTTAATATATATAAAATATAAGTACAATTTACATATAATTTGAATAGAAAGTAGCTAAGATGCTCAATTTGAGGAATCGTAAAATATATACATATATTAATTTTTGACCTGTTCATCAGACAATGGTTGTTGTGAGTTCTTTGCTGCCAGAAGCGAAAGCCAATAATCAGCAGTGAGGGCGATGGCTTGCGCTGTCGCCGTACATGCCAGGTAGACGACCCCCCACCAGCCGCAAGCACTTGAATATTGCCACCATATTGTCCACTACGTAAGATATAATATTACATACTTGTAAAATATAATATTATATGAAAAATTGTGTATTTTTAATAACGCGATTATGTACAAACATAAATGTTATCTGTGTATATATATAAATCGGGTCTACTGGCGGATTTAAAAGAAACTTATTTGTTGTATAGCTGTTAGGACATTTAAAGACTGATATCATAGTAGTCATAAATGATTGAACATGTTAAACAAGAAAACAATTGCTATATAAAATTCAAGGATCTGGAACGCCTAATGTAGAACCACAATAGATCAGACAAACTTTATGAAATAAGAAAATGGCTCTTAAGTAGAAGTTGTTGAGCGTTGTAAGCATTTTTCGTTGACATAAGACATAAGTCTCGTAATCCATGGTAACTTGCTAAAATGGTCCGACATCTTCCCACTAAAAGTTCTGTAGTAGAACTGGACACCATTGAAACTGTTCTAGAGTATTAATCATGGTATGTTACATCTTTACTTTAACTGATGTAGCGGCAGCATTGATGCCCGCGGGACTAACGTGCAGTTATTCCAATTTCAACGAATAATACGAATCTAAAATGATATCATACAACAAAGACGATAACGTCTTATTTCACTCCGAATAATATACGTGGATATCAGTAACTAAAACATATTAGGTACCTTCGGAAAACAATAAAGTCGGGAAAAAGGAAGTTGACGTATTACACCCTACCTTTTTTGTTGCCGGGGTATTACAATTGTGCCTTTTAAGTGGCTAGTAACTAAGCTAACTAAGCTAGACGACTAAGCTCAAAATGCGAACTGATATTCAATATCCATGAAATAAATAAATAAATAAAAGTACGAACTGTGACTGTATAGACATTACGGGATTCCGTATATAGCTATTATGTGTTACCTCGCTCAAAACAGGTTCCGTAACTTCTTTATTAGCAGCAGTTAGGAAGTTAGAATCTGGTGCAGCAGATGTTTCAATGCCATTCGATGTTATTGAGGTGAACGTGGCATCGGGGGCCGATTCAATTACATCTCCTTACAACAAATATAAAAACGCTATCATATTGTTTATTATTTGTACACACGCACTTATTGTAGTAGTTACATAATTATTACTTTTTAAAATTAAAATTCATTGTTCATTTTTTAATATTAATACATTTAATACTCTTTAAGCTTTTTTTGTTACTTCAGTGCCTTTCTTTACGTATAAAGATTTTTTTGTAAAAACCTAAAAATGTGCCAGCTTTGTCTTGTATCGGTTCATATTCACCTATAAAAAAAAATCAGAGCTTACCATTTGTTTGTGCCTCATTAGATGTTTCAGAATTTACGCTTAATAGGCGTTGAAGAGTCCTATCAGTCCATCTGTAAGATAAAAAATATAAATGTATAAAATTTTTACCTAATTAAATATGACAATAATCATGTATATTAAATATACAATACCTAGATAAAGTCCGATATGGTCGTCCACTTAATAGACGCCGCAATAAACTAGCTTCATGCTGCAACATTTCATTTGTGGCGTCCGCGCTGACTGCTCGTCTTACTTCGCGTGACCACCTTGTTTGTAATCAAACGAAAATATAATCTTGTAAAAAAAGTACTATCGCAATCATGCTTACTTGCCTTCATTAAGTAACTACTTCAAACTTAGTACAAGCGTCAGTCTCACATAACTGTAAACAATACCTTAATTTAAAAACTTATCTTTTGTTATGTTTACATTAAGAAATAAAGTTGCTTTATTATTGTTATTATTATTATATTCGGTAATATAATAGAAAGGAAAAATTGGGACGTGAAGGAAATATTGTAGGTACTTATCAATTATTACATTATTATAAGATGTAAGTAGGAGCTTTGATTTTGGTCCTGTGACTATATTTTTAACATAATTTTAATCAATTGATTTAATAAAAAATAATCAGTTTCAATTCTTACTAACAACAATAGTTAATATTCATTACTGGAAACCAATAAGAGTGCAGATTCTATCCAAGCGCAATTGCTCCTACTAGCGTCACTCCTTTACTTACTTTAGACGTTGCACGTAGGAAGGGGGAGAGGAAGTCTGTCGCGAAAATGATGGTCCCATTTGTTTTGCTGTTCGCCGCCAAGTGCCAACTGTGCACATTGGCACTTCTGTCAGTAAATGAGCTCCGACCACTTCGTTTATCCCTATCTGTATAGAAATCCAATATTAAAGTTTTCTTTTATTTTACAAAAAATATTTTTCTGTAAATGATTCAATCTTCTGAAATTAAGAAGTATATATTTTTGCACGTACATAATACTATATCAATCAATGAACGCACCAAAGTGTCATCAGACATTTGCCTATTAAATTCTTTGCGGCTAACGGTTCGAAGTAGCTGAAGTCGCTCCCAAGTGCTGCCCCCAGGAGGGCCAGCACCGGCGCGCCCTGCTGTTGTTCGCGCTTCCGTGGCCAGCTGTGCCCATTGGCTGATCACGCCGTCGCACACTTTGCTTAAACGGCCAACACCGCTTACACGACCATCTTCCATTGCTATTATCTATTTAAAAATAAAGTAAGTGAACAAAAGCTACTTAAACTTAAAGATTACTTATATTTCCTATATTTAATTAAATTATACAAAATAAGAGTCTAGTAGTATTTAGCAAAATATATTGTACCATATCGGCGTTGTGTATTAATTCCAGCCTATTAGTTGCTAATATAACTGTTCGTCCAGAGCGGACTGCAGGCAAGAGTGCTTTTACAACTATGTGCTCAGCTAAGATGACGTCAAGAGCACCAAACGGTTCATCCAGCACAATTAGTCTTGCTCGGGAATATAAAGCGCGTGCTATACACAAGCGCACACGTTGCCCTCCAGACAACGGTGTCCCATAATTTCCTAAAAAAGTATTGTCGCCATCTAGATACATAGATGGCGATTTGTTTACTAACAAAGAATAAGATAAATTGATAAAGTTTTTGATTAAATACTGGAAAAATTTGAAAAAAAAATAAACTACGAGTGTAAATAACCTGGTAAAAGCTGCAAATCCGGTCGCAAACCTGTAGCACGTAGCACTCTCGCATATTTTTGTGGACACCATATACTTCCCATTACTATATTATCTTTTATTGTACCTTCAAGTAACCAAGGGGGCTGACCACAGTACCACATATGGCAATGCCTATAAAATACAATTATTGTAATAAAAAAAATCACAGAAGTTTTAAGTTGTTATATATTATTAGAATACCTGCTAATATTCACATCTCCTTTTTCATGATGCATTTCTCCAATTATGGCAGAAAGTAGAGACGACTTACCGGATCCAGTAGCCCCAACCACCATTATTAATTTGCCTAAAGAAAATGAACATGTCAACACTTGAATTGTATCATAATAATATATTGTGTAAATAGTAGGTATTGGATGTAATTATTTTAACCCAATTTATTAAAATAATACACCATTTTAATTATACTTATGATCGTCTACTTTAAGTCTATTCCTTGGATCGTACTAAAATTAATAATATTTCATTCAGCTATTTTACAACAATTAAATAAAAACGAATAAATGCTAGATAAAATGGAATTAATACATATATTCTGTGGTGGGCTGGCCTTCGCAAGTCTTTTATGAGCTATGATCACACTATCGAAATCGGGTTAACAGGTACTTATTGTACAAAATATGTAATAAACTACTAATACTTATTGTACAAAAAGATAATCTTAACATGAATTAATTTATCATGTAGTACTAAACGTTGTCTTTTCCTTTCTCAAGAAACAGTTTTTCAAAACAGATCTTTTAGTTTAGAGAATTCTTTAGCTTTAAGTTTTGTTTAGTAAAAGTTCTGGAGTGGGCACCGTACTATCCAGGGGTGGACACGGTCCATCTAGCCCCCATTTACCTACGACCTTAGTGATAAGTATATTTATAGTAGAAATATATTCGTGAAGTATGAATAGAAAAAGGATAATTCATAATAGCACTTCGTGTAAGATTTGCTGGTTGGTATATGAAATTAATTGTTTCATATTTCTCTTTTTTTTCGCAAAAAAATTAAAATCCTTTTCTTACCAGTTGGAATGTCTAATTCATCGATTTCTAAAGAAAAACTTTGAAAATCTTGCATTTTCCATGAAAAAATGGTATTTTTAAAATTCATTAAAAATTGCTCTTGATTTCGAGCAGTAGTTGTCATCTTGCAATCGTCATCTAACATTTTATCATCAACGTCTATATCGACTTCATCACGTTCTGAAAGTGGATTGGCTTCGGGACTGATATCATGAAAAGCCTCATTTTGCTCATTTGATGTATCGCTAGATTTTTTATCATTATTAGCATCATTGTAGGATTCTGGAAGTTCCAGGAAATCCTTTATTCTATTTGTGCTCACCTGAAGGAGATTTCTTTTATTTACTGGTAGTTTCACGTTAAACGAAAACAAATAATAACTAAATATAATGTAAATTATATAACGAGCTTACCATCGCTTGGACGAATATTAGGATGGTTACAGGTAATATTAGAAATGGAACCGTTAATTGATTAAAAAGTGCTAGTCCAGCAAAAATATTAACGGTGTTTAAACTTATTGTATTATCTTTGTTTCCGAAGTAATAGTGCAACGTAAAACTTACGACTGCGACTAATATTGAGGAAACCTGTGTTGTAAAATCTGAAAAGTAACAAGAAAACATAAAATTTATAAGCATTTACAATGATCAGTTATTGATGCAGTGCAATCACTCACTTAGAATTCCCCAGTACGCAGAATCTTTGTTCAACATTTTTAATTCTACTTCTCTTAATTGCAATATTTTTTCGTTGAACAGATCTTCCCATACGTATAATTTTATGATATTCATTCCTTCTAAAATTTCTGATATTTTTGATATTCTATGATCAGTACATTTTGAAATGTCTCGTGAGTTATCGGAAATCTTTTTGCCAATATAGAGTTGCAATGGGGTTATTATGCAGAAACAGATGATGGTGCCCACAATAGCACTTAAACCCAATTTTGTATAAAGTAGAAATAATATGAAAATTACCTGTAAGAAATAAAAGACTTATGTTTCTTCCAAATTCTATTAATAGTCAAATATATTTAAATACTTACTTTTATTGGTATAGCCCATGTGTAATGAAATATCCAAAAACACGACATTATATTATAAGTATCTTGTGATACTAAATTCGTGAGTAAGCCAGATTGAATGTTAGCGTCGCCTTCGTGTTTCATTAAAGGAGACTTGTCACTTGAATCTGATTCCGTACACCACATTGACAATCTTGTACATTTATCATAAATTATACTCTGCAAATATACATATATTTATAAGCGTATTACTTATTAATCTATATCGTACTTACTTATTAATCTATATCGTTATAAAATTTACTTAGAAATTACTAACTTGCAACGCCATTTTTAGTCTAGTTCCTTCGACTGTAACCAAGTGACTAGAATTTTGTGACAGTAAAGCTTGAATAATCAGTGCTAGCGTCACAATAACGAGCATTGCGTAGCCATTTGACAGTAGTTCTTGAATTGTTACTTCTGATTTAGAATCATTGTTAATAACAGGATCATTTACATACTGAATTATAATGGCTAAGCCTAGGGCAGGTATGACGCTAATTAAATCACCACATAGTTTTAAAATGCCGGCAATGTAAAAATTTGGCCAAACCATGCGCATATAACAATACCATAAGTTAAGTTTGTTGTCATTATTAAACACTACCTGAAAAACAAAGAGAATGTATTATACTGGTTCGTGAATTACTTAAAGAAAAATTCGATAAGAAACAACAATATTTCAATTTCAACTTGTTTACCTTAAATTTATCATAATATGTATGTGCATGTTCATTTTCGGGTATATCGCCGAGTTCCTCTCTTTCTATTGGCAACCAATAGCCTTTATATAACATACGGTTTAGCCAAAAAAAAGTTATTTTTGAATAAAAATGTGTTTTAGTATATTTGTATATAGATTCGTTGGATTCCACTGAGCTTTTTTGCCAACATTGAGGCCGATGCGTGACCTGTTACAATTGATGTTAGATGAATGACGGTAAAAATGAATTGTAATAGTGATTCTAGACTGGACTAGCTCGTATTATACATGTGTACTGACCGAAAAAAACAGTCATGGACTTCAAACATGTAATTTAAAAAATATGATTTATGTAATTTTTATTATTATAATCGTACTATTTGTTGGCATAAAATTAAATATGAATACTTGCTATTATTTCAATATAAGTATATAAGTTCGATTTAAAGAAAGATAGAAGAATGGGAATTTTTCGTGATTATAGTAAATAACAATTCCGATGACATCATTAAAAATGTATAATGTTGATATTGTTTTTGTTATGTCAAAACTAGCGAACAGCTCGCGGCTTCACCTTCTTAAGTTAGCTAGATCGCGTTCGAACTAAAATTTTATACCTACGTTACAATGCAATGCACTAAATTATTAAAATCTATCTATTATTAAAAATCACGTTCAATATGTTTCTTGCATGTATATATCATAACATAGATATATGTAATTAACATATAGTCTAAGCAGATTATGTTCTAGTTTTTCTATCATAGCGTACAAAATACAATATCCACTTCCTACACTTGAAATTTATAATCCAAGTCATATCAACACTATTTATTTTTTATTTAAAAGTAATTTAAATATTTTTTTATTTTTAAATACACCGCGTTCTTCGCGTTCTTTATTCTAGTCCTGACAAATGTACCTACTACTGCTAACTTCTATTTCAAATATCGCCAATGTTTAAAATAAAATATTATATTAATAAAACGTTATTTGAACTTAAATAATGCTCATATACAAAGAAATTAAGTACTTTATTCGACAAAATTTGTTATATATAATTTAGCTTCATTTGCTACTGATCGAGGTAACTAAAATATGTCTATTTTTTTCTACGGAGACCTCATTGAATGCCAGGACGACAACTGACTGTTCTATATGTTGATTTAAGCCAAAATGCGGTCAAGTTTTCAAAATTTATTCATTCTTTAGTAAATACTAGTAATCAAAGTAATCAAACTTTATTGCAATGTTGAAATATTTTTTTTTGGCCAAAGCATTTACGTGATTCGCGAATAAATAAACAAAAATCCAATGCGTAGTGTTTTAGCTTATATCAATAACTATAACGATAGCTTAACGCTATATAAATCGACCCATTAATATATTTTTAAAATCTTTTATAGACATTGACTTTTTAAAATTTCATACTACGTCAATTTCATCTATGGTCTGTAGATGTATTTAATATATGTACATTAATATAAATAAAAAAATCCCGCCAGCGTAATGCAGAAATTTTATTTCAATGAATAATGACATCTTATGACTGATATTATAAAATATTACTATAGATTTTAAAAAAAAATATTTTGGTTTTCGAAAATGAATTTAAGCTACCTACAAAAAGATGGCATTCTATCAAATACTACGAAATTACCTTCTGATCGTTAAATGTCACTATAATAGCTGTAACTCAAATGATTTGTAACTATTACTGTGAGATCTAGCTAGAGTGTGGAAATAATTTTCAGTTGCTTTTATGCTTAAATTTGAGAAACTCTTGCCATTTGTCACTGTTACTTAGTGAGAATGGAATAAAAAATTTGCATTGCAACGTTTGCATTGCACATCAGGATAAAAACTATTCTATATATATTGTGTAAAGCTTTAAACTATTAGCATGCACAATCTAACTTACTTCTCTTCAGTAATTTAAATAATTTAAATTTATTACTGTTTCATTTATATTCCGGGAACAGCATGAAATACCGGGATAAAAACTAAAATTTATATGGGGCTGGACTATAAGTTATTACTGTATAGAAATTCATTCATTTCTGTCCAGTAGTTTTTGCCTGATTGGAGGACAAATAAACAAACAGATAGACAGAAAGACAGACAGACAGACAGACAAAAATTCTGCTGAGTGGATTTATAGCTTCTATTATCGATATATTAACCGACTCAATCAATATTTTTTTAAATATTTTATGTACAGAATTGACCTTTCTATCCTTTTATTATATATGTAGATATAGATTATGTTATTTACTAATTTTACTTACTTCATCATAAAAACATAGACAATCCACTACTGAAATAATTAATGCCAAGGCCGTTCCGGCTCCATGTATATATATTTCGACGTGATTTGATGAAACACCGATGAGCAAAAAGTGATAAAAGATAATACCAGAGGCAGTTGACGATAGTAGCCAGTAGATTACTAAGTAAAGTATAGGGGCTGTCAATTGACGGGTCCACAGAGATACGTGCATTGCCGCCGCAGAAAGCCACGCTAAAGGTGCCATCAGAGCAGCAATTAGTCTCACAATGTTTGTGGGGCGCAGAGATGCAGCAGCTGCGCCACAGCACCATATTACGCCTAACGCGAGGCTGGTTATCCCTCTCAAATTTTGACCACGCCACCCACCGCCGTACCTGAAAAGTTTTATGTTTTATTTGTTATATGAATGTAGGCATATCATAAAATACACATGTGCTGTGTACAAACTACAAACATAAATTTGAATTATATAATAAGATCTTTGATATTCGCGATTCGACACATTTTAAATAAAACAATTTGAACGGATTAATCGCGTATATTAATTTCGATATTATTATTGAAAACTCGAAGTTTCGAATACTTTGCAGTAGTCCGTGGTCACGGGTAGACTAAGGTGGGATTCACCAGTCAGTTGATGAAATTATTATAAAAAACTGACTAAATGGTCAAATGGCTCTCTTAAAATAAAAGTATAAATAATTTTCGGGTGATCTGAAATCGGGAAGGGGATTAGGGGGAGCTTTTAAGGGTAAACAAAAGATCTATGAAAACAGTTCAATACCAAAGTTGTAGGAAATAAAAAGATCTACAACTTATGTATCTACACTTTTTTCACATAACCTCTGCAAAAAAATAAAATTATCGAATTTTTTCTCGTCTTTTATCGAAATTAGTGATCAACGTCTTGTTTTTTAGTTTACGAAAGTAACTCTGTCTGTCTGTCTGCTACGTTTTCACGCATAAACAGCTGAATCGATTTTGATGAATTTTGGTGTAGAGATAGATGGAACTTTGGGTAACATAGGCTACTTTTTATCCTGTTCGTGGAATTATGCGGCTGAAAACACGGGGTGCAGTTATGTATTGCATAATTCAAATACTGACTGATGAGGATGATGTGGGTAGAAGTAAAACGTAATAGTGATCAGCTCCGTATTAAATAATTTTGAAAAAAATATTAATAGTGTTCCTTTAGGCCACATTATTGTATCAGTACTATTTTGATATACAAAAACTTGAGTGCAAATGTTATCTCATTGTTTTAACCACTACTTATAATAAAAAAGAAACTGTGTCATATGAACCTTGCAGTGGCAGCGAAATATGTGATAAAAGATACTGTTCTAAGTGAAATCAAATTAAGTGAATGGACAGTAAATGAGTGTTGTGTGTTGTGCTATAAAAAGTGACGACTTTTGTCCTTGCGTACAACGTTTTATTGTATTGGAGTATTAATATAAATTTGCTGAACATAGTTCTCATTAGACATTATATAGTAATAATTCTACTCTTATGTCATCACTTAAGTTGGCCTTGAGGTGTAACAAGGAAGAGTTTGATCCTAAGACGATAAGCGAGACAATTTTCATTTATTTAATTTTATTTGATTAATGTTAATTTTAATTTCAGGTTAGTAAATTAAATAACGTAAGTAGTTTGTACCAAATATGGAAGAAAGTGAGCAGTTGCTATTATCAAAATTAGAGGAGAAGTTAAACAAACAACTGTAACTATAACAAATGCAGTAACAAGAAACGTTACGCTGGAGAAAGGATAAAAACAGACCTATCGTAGTTACCTTTACTACCACTTGGAAAAAACAGCTGATTATACGCAATAAACAAGGAACTTAAAGAGGAAAAAAATAAAGGGAATGTAGTTTCCTTAAAGTATGATAAATTAATAGTAAAAACACCCTTGGACAAAACCAAACCGACGAGTAAAATTAGCTTCAACTAAGAACCCACCAAAAAACTAAGGAACCAGAACAAAATAACCAAAATAAACATTACAGCTTTACCCAAACCGACGAACGACAAAATAAATTTTCCAAGCCGGAAGCCGGCCTTCACCGTGGAAGAATCCCTCACACAACACAACACAACCCTCCAGTAAAACAAAAATATAATGAAACTACCCAACAGAAAAAGGAAAGTAATAGCTATATAAAAATTGGTTAGTTAGTGGTGGCTATAATGTCAGGTCTCTGGTGTCTGCAGAACGATACCTGGAACTTATAAACGCATTAGAGAGTATTAACTGCGACATTCTTGACCTTTCAGAAATTATAAGAATAGGATGCCATATGGACGAATATTCAAGCCACATTTTCTGCCACATAGGCGAAACAGGGGGTCTTCATGGAGTAGGCTTTCTTATAAAAAAAAGCCTGAAAACATAATATCATAAAATTTATTGGCTTTTCTGAAAGAGTAGCAATGCTTCAAATGAACTTTGGAAACTTAAATATTCATTAATTCAAGCATATGCGCCGACAGAAAGATCCAGTGAATCTGATATTGAAAAATTCTATCAAGACTTAAAGAGAGCACATGCAATGGCATATGAAAAAGTAATTGTACTAGGTGATTTCAATGCGAAGGTAGTACAAACTAGAGAAGAAGAAAAACTTATAACAGGGAAGTACGGCCTAGGCCAAAGAAACGAAAGAGGAGAACGATTACTAAATTACGCATTTGAATATAGAGTGTTTTATAATGAACAACTACTTTAAAAAAATACCCAGTAGAAGATGGACATGGAAATCCCCAGATGGAAACAGCTGTAACGAAATTGATTACATCATGACGAATACCCCAAAACAAGTCCAAAATTATGAAGTTCTCAATAATGTAAAATTCCGCACAGATCGTAGGCTAATAAGAATAACATTCGACCTAAACAAACTGAAGAAACAGGAAAAACTTCAAACCACTACCAAAAGTCCCTAAGACCGAGATCGAGATAGAGTAATACAAAGCCAACCTGAAATGCTATATTACAAGAAATCTACAAGGAATAACAAGCGTACAATCTTACTAGGACGAACCGGAAAAAGTTATATTATATGGCCTAACTAGTGTAAATAACTCTAAGAAAGGAAAACATAAAATATTCAGCGAAGCGACACTTGCAATAATAAATAAACGAAGTGAGTTGACAACAAAAAAGGATATTAACACCATGAGAGAGCTGAGCAAATCCTGCAAAGAAACCAGTTAGGCAATCAAAAGAGATTACAGCGAGGAAAGACGAACAATAATAACAGAACACCTTAACAAATTTAGAAGTACAAAAAGAGCATTTAAGGCATTGAATCTAAAGAAACCATGGATCCAAAAGCTGGCAGGTAAACATAAAGAAACCAACACCAGACAATACATCCTACATCAGGCAACCACATTTTATCAAGAACTGTACAAAAGCAAGGAAAACAACATCGAGAAAGCTAAGGAATTGTAACAGACTGACAAGACACAAACAATCATACCAATACACGAATAAGAAATGTACCTACAATTAAAACAATTAAAATCATACAAATGCCCTGGGTCTGGGGGAATCAGCAATGAAGCTCTGAAAATAGGTGCCGCAATTTTACTGGGACCTCTCACCGAACTATTTAATTTGGTGCTAGAAACTGAAACCGCACCATCCCAATGGCGTACTTCAGACATCATACTGTTACATAAAAAAGGAAGTATATCAGACATCAACAATTATAGACCAATCAGCTTGCTGGCTAGTACATATAAACTTTTTTCATCAACTTTCCTAAAACGCATATCACAAGACATTGATACGGTTTTCACTCTGAATTTAGCACAGTAGACTATATACAGGCTATAGAACAAGTTATCCAAAAAGTTTGAAGAATATAACATGCCTCTTTATCTAGGTTTTATTGATCATAGCAAGGCCTTTGATAGTATTAGCCAAAGTTCCATATGGGAAACAATAAACACCCTAAATATCAGTCCAAAATATATAAACATCCTAAAATATATATACAACAACAGCACACGTAATGTCAAGTTAGAATCAAGAGGCGAAGCTATCAAAATTGAAAGGGGAGTCCGACAAGGCGACCTTCTGTCACCAAAGTTATTTATTGTTGTCTTGGAAGACATATTTAGAAAAATAGACAAGAAATTAAAAGGCATAAAAATAAACATTTGCTAATTTAACCATTTAAGATTTGCGGATGAGTAGATCTTCAGGAAATGTTATGCTCACTAGACAACACAAGCTCAAAAGTAGGACTAGAAATTAAGGCAACAAAAACGAAAGTAATGACAACATCTACAAAATGTCAATCAAAGGAAAAGCAAACACAATAGTATGTCGACAGTTATATCTACTTGGGTAAACAGATATCATTCTCAAAAACAAACAGCACAGACAAAGTTGAAAGAAGAATAAGTTTAACGTGGAAAAAATACTGGTCACTGAAGGAAATTTTAAAAGGGGACTACTCAATAAATATGAAAAAAATTGTACTAGATACTTGCAACCTGCACTGTTTACTTTGGTATTCCCTTTGTTGACAAAATCAAACAAAATATTCAAACAACATAAAAAGCTATGAAAAGAAGTATGTTGAATATACGGAAAATATATAAAATTAGAAGTGAAACCATTAGAAAAAAAAACAAAGGTAACTGACGCTCTAACGCAAGCTCCCAGACTAAAATGGAAATGGGCTGGCCAAGTATCTCGATACAAAGATAATAGATGGACAGCAACAACTACAGAGTGGAAGGGGCCTGCAGGAAAAACAAGACTAGGGACACCAAAGAAAAGGTGGGCCGACGAGTTGGTAGCTACTGCAGGAAAGGAGTGGCAAAGGGTAGAAGGGATAGGAACAAGGAAGGAACTGATGACCTTCACCCGTGGAGGAGCCCATATCCCAAAAGATTAATAATATTAACGTAGATTGTAAGAAAATAACAATAATAATACTAACCAAAAATAAGCAGTAATTAGGCGAAATGGGAAATACAGGCGTTTTTATTTTTGATTTTTTTTAACTTTTATATTTTATAATTCAAATACTCCTCTCCAGCTTATCTACTAATGGCAACAACCTGGGACGCAATATTGTGAGAGCAATAATTATGACAGGAACAGCAAAGGGAGAAGAAGTATTGATTACCAGTATTCCAGTAATCCCTATCGATTTACCTTTCCAGTTAAAAAGAATACAGTTTCCCCTGAAAACAGCATTCGCCATGTCGATCAACAAATCTCGAGGACAGGCACTCAAAATAGCTGGTGTAAACTATGTAAAAAAACTGTGTTTCCCATGGGAAACTGTATGTGGCGTGCTCACGAGTATCGACTCCTACAGTCCCACAGAGACTACATGTTTTGACCAAAGAAGGAAAAAGAAAAAACGTTATATACAAAAAAGTAATAAACTAAGTACTACCTACCTTATAAGTTGCCCGTGGTTTCACACGCATAAGTCAGGGATCGGGATCGGGAAAATGTCTACCCATATTAATTCCAAAGATTCAATGTATCCTTATACCAGCTTCATTTAAATCCAGGTCCAGTATAGTTTCAGAGCCTACTTATTACAAACAAATTTATACGAAGTGGTAGTTTTACGCAGACGAAGTCGCAGGTAACACCTAGTTTTTAATAAATATTTTCCAAATTTTGTATGTTGTTAAAAAAACATGTTATGTATTTGATTTCTTTTTATTTTGAGAAAATTGACCATAGTAATGTATATTTTTTACACCATCAGATCAAAAAAAATGAAGGCGTTACAAAAATTAAGAAATTTTTCCAATAGGTTTCATCCTGTTTAAATTTTTTTATACTTTTGACCATACTTTTGGTACAAAATCTTCGGCATTTTGCAAGTTGTGAATTGAGCTACGAATTGAGTTTTGGGGATGTATTTGCATTTTTATTTAAATATGTTTTTTTCTATTTCAGTCGATGTAGCGATGGTTTCTTATATGTGCTCAAATTAGAAGCCATTGTTTATGATTATTATCTTAAATATATACATTTTATTAATATAATATTATGAGCTTGATATGTAAAAATCATCAATAAGAATAAGAAATATTTTAAGGAGTTTCTCACCAGTGAGGTCGCGGCGAGGAGCAGCAGCAGATTAGGGCTGTGGAAATGGCAGCACAATAGAGGCTTAGCGAATGCAGTGCCGCAGCCAGCGCGTGCGCTTGACACGTGCCGTCGCCGCGGTCGCACACCGCGTCCATTTTCTTGTAGTTATATTCATATTATAAATATATGTGTTTCAATTACATAAACTAAACTTAAAAAGCATTTGGCCTGCCGACAGCTAACTGTTTATAGCTAAATGTAGTAAATATAATTTCGATATGCAATTTCATGGTGTCCTTACATAATACATTATAGTTAAATAAAAAAAATTAAAAAGGTGGTTATGAACTTATTATTGATTCGTTGTAAAATGTTTTATCTTTAATATGATGACTAGGCATTAGCATTTGTAATAGAAATACAAAAACAAATAGCAAAATTCATAAATATGGCATATTAAGTATATGAAAATTATTTTACAAAAAATATATATATATATATATATATATATATATATATATATATATATATATATATATATATATATATATATATATATATATATATATATATATATATATATATATATATATATATATATATATATATATATATATATATATATATATATATATATATATATATATTATTAGCATTGCAGTGAAATGCATCGTTGGGGGTCACTGCGTCATGCTACGCTGACAGCAACGCGTTGGTTATTCCTAAGTCCGAAGACATTGGAATTTAGCGACGTCCGATTGAACGTGTAAATTGATTTAAAAGTATGTAGCTATATTTTTAATTGTTGCTATCCAATACATCCCAAATACTTCCATAAATTGAAGTAAGCCTAAAAAGTCGTAGTACGTAAAATTGGTTTCATGAATCGGAAAAGCAGCACGCTTATTAAATAGAAAAATATTTACAAATCTATACGTTTATATATAAATTTATTGTAAAAAGCAACAAAAATAAATGGAGTTGTTGACTAAACGATGACATAAAGTAAAATAGAATGCGTAAGGAATTTATGTATTTATGGACAGTGATCGACTGATCGCGGAGTAGGTAGGTACTAGGTTATTAGAGCGAAACATACGTCAACATCCACAACATCCTCGAAATACAATCTTTCATCAATGTAGAACATTACACTAATAATATTTTTGAGATCTTTTCTATTATGCCTTCATAGTCGTTTCTTAATTTCATTCGTTTTTTTAAGTTATATATTATATAATTTTTAATCTGGATATTTTGTAAAAACATCTAGATCTGGATGTCAATTGCTTTTAAATTTGATTTAAAAAAATTATGTAAAATTATGTATATTTTACTCATGAGTTCATATTATTTCGTAGTTCGCATTAAATAGTCTTAGCATCCACAATGGAACAGTGAAATATACCGTAAACAATGAAATTTTGGCTAAACAACAATTGGCTGTCTTACATAGAAAGTATACTCATTACTTATTGACTACCTACTGGCTACTATAAAATATATTTTTTCTTACCTATGGTATAAGTGTTCACAGATTTATCCGCGTTATTCACTTAAATTTCAAGTACACCAGAATACACTACGTTTAAAGCCACCGTTGGATTTGAATAAATTATAATATTGTTATTGTAGTCCATTGTGTTTAAAATGATAGTTGGATATCAAGGCGTGAGGAACGTGTAATGTTTTGTATTCGTTACACGATGCGGCAGTGTTGCAAAGATCGAATCGAATGACGCGCCATACACGCGACCACGCTAGCCTTCTGTACCCACTCGCGAGAGATTCAATACTGAATGTGAATAGTGAATAGTTTGGTCGAACCTTATCATCCGTGCTCGTCGGATGCCTGCATGTCGCGACAGACCTCAGACGCTGCAGCCAACAGTCGGTGCAGTGAACTTATTTAATTAATAATACTGCTGCAGTCTGCAGACAACACAAAGTAATTATGACCACTTTTTTAGCAAATATATTTTAACTAATGTATTTGCATGTATCAGAGCAGCTGTAGTGTGTGTGCTGCGGCGTGGAAAGGTGGCGGCGGGGAACCGGGGTACGAGGTCGACGTGCAACCTACATTTTGCTTATCGTGTAGTGTGCCCTCCTTTTCATTAACTAAGTTAACTTAAACGTGTTTCTCACCAATTCTACCTTTCAACATGCATTTTTTTATTTGTTTTTTTTTTAACTATTAAATACACTTAACATTAATATATAACATTATATAATAACAATTAGTCACATTGGGCAAATAAAGCAAGTTATTGGTGAAATTCAACATAACATTTATGTTGCCATTGCCTTTTATATAACACGATCTCGATTGTTGCAGGTTGAGGTTAATAACATATTTTCATCCTAGCTTAGTATAGGAAGATAACAGCTATTGAAAGCTATTACCAAGGTAGCACATGCTCTTGTTTGATGACAAAAAAATAAGTTTGATTAGTTAATTAATTATTTTATTTTGTGTACCTAAATTATTTAGATAACTTAAATAATAAAAAAAGATTAATTTTACATAATTATTTAATTGTACTATGTTTATATATATTCTACGGGCTTAAAATAAACACAACTATAATTAAAATATTTTATTTAGTACAGTTATATATGTCGGTAAATAAATCTTCTATAGCTATATTATATTGAATAGAAAAAAAAACACCATCCAATACCATATATTTATAATTTTATTTCGATAATTTAAACTTAAAAATTAATGTCCCAGCCGGAAGTTTCATCCGGAGGTAGCTTATCTTTGGGATACTTCTCAAAGTTGGACAAATCGAGGTCATTGGCCACCGGTTGTATCAGTGGTGCTTTCAGCTTGCCTTCTCGTAAACCTTCCCAGTCAAAACCCAGGAACCATCTGAAAAGTATTCAAAATTGAAAATGACATAACACGTTCAAAAAATAAACATTTCACGATTTAAGCATTGTATTAATATATACTTTTGAATTTATATTTAAGTATGTTGAGATATTTAGTAGGAAATAAAGTAACAATATAAGAAATATATTGTTTATATAATTTTTTAAACTTTATGCTGTATCTTCATAGAGCAAGGACGGCAGAGGGAATCTCCCATTAATCTACTCTATACCCCGTGGTTCAACTAATTTACGTGTTGAATGGCGGATCTCAACGCCGCGCTAAGTTGCGTTACCAGAGTGGTAAAAGGAAAATAATTCCTTGTCCCAAGTAAGAATGGAACTTATATAACTATTGCATTTAATTGTATAGTTACTTGTGATTTTTAATATCAATTATTCCATTTTTAAGGTAGCCAAGTCGCTCGGTAGGCACTGCGCGGCAAAGTTTGCGGATGAGCATCTGTCCTGATTTGGGCACACGAGGGTGAAACGTAACTGCGTCAATTCCTCGTAGTATAAGGGTGTATGTCTTCATGTGGTCTCCGCCGGGAGCCCGAAACGGTGGCTTGCCTACCAGCAGTTCATGCACAAAGACGCCCAGCGCCCAGCAATCCACAGCACGATCATGGCCCTTAAGAAAAAATATGAAATGCTAACATTTATCTGCAGAAAAATCTTCATCAAAATCGCAATATACACAATAACGGTTTATATCCCTTTTTAACTTGTTTATTACAATTTTTTTTTTGAAAGGTGATTTAAATACGATTATACATTGTGTATATATAGACTATTAACTGGCTAATTTCTGATTACCTTACAAAAAGTGAAGGTTTAAATAACCTTTTGTTACAAATTATATACCAGGACCTAGAAAGAAAATAAAAAAGCTGGTATATGCTGTCTCATCAAAACATAGATAAGGTTGGGTACATTTTTTTCCTTATTTTAGCTTCTCGCTGCATTCGGCACATATCAGGTTATGCAGAGCGAACCGCAGGTTCAAGGAACCTAGTGTTAAACACACTCCGTTTCCCGCTTTTCGCCTTTTGAGGCATTGCGTTATGCCACCGTTAACGCCGCGCTTATGCCTTGTTGCCAGAGCGAAGAAAATGAAATTATTTCATTCTCTTCGAGTGGGAATCGCACCCACACACCGTCTTGTTTATAGGCAGAGGCCGTGCTTCTGGGCCACGATGATCCTCATGATTGGGTAAAATAACAACATTCGCTTTACTAACATCATTATTGTTTTGGAATGTAAATCTATATTTCCATAATCATATTGGAATGCCGAAGAGGTTCTTTGGTTGAACGCGCTATTCTCAGAAAGTACCGGTTCAAATTGAATAATTATTTTTGTGTTGGTCCATCTGTCCAATGTAAGTGGAGTAACTATAACCAACAATGTTGCAAAAATGGGAGAAACTTGAGAAAGCGTGCCGCACTGTGTAATGTATGTCTATCTTCTAAGAATAATTCAGAGTAACCCTTTTTGTTTTCAATCATCGATATTTACGAAACAATATTACCCAATTATATAACTAAATTACCCAATTTACAAAACCATGTTATATATAGATAAATGTTCTATGTTACATTACTAATACAAGTAGCAATATAAGTCTTAATATTTTAATTTTCAAAACAATCATAATAAACAATCTAAAATCCTTACGGAAATTGCAATAATGTAGTCCAAGGTATTAAAATGTTCATATTAGAAGTCACTGTTCATAAATATGCTGCAAACACACGAATGCAATACAGTTTGTTATATCTATATTACGCAGTGCAAGTAGGGAAAGCCGCGGGCTCGTCACCAATAATATCAACAAATTAAAACTGATATTCAAGTATGGACGGCACAAACCTTGTTAAGAACAATTTCAGGTGCAACATATTCAGGAGTGCCTGCAAATGTCCACGTTTTACTGCTTGTACTTAATTTCTTCGCAAATCCAAAATCAACCTATAAACCAAAAAAAAATGTATCATATTTAAAAGAAAGACAAGACCATATACTAACAATTAGAAATGCCTTGTAATGTGGCAATGTTTTACTCACTAATTTAATGTAGCCTTGTTTGTCCAGCATTAAGTTTTCGGGCTTAAGATCTCTATAAATAATATCTTTGGAGTGTAAGTACTGAAAAGCCTCGACCACGCAAGCGGCCATGAAGCGTGCTATATTTTCTGGGAAATATCGTTGTTTTTGGAGTATCGTCCACACATCTCCACCCAAGACAGGCTCCATCAGGAAATAAATATATTTATTATCTTTAAACGTGGTATAGAGTCTGTAAATTAATAAATTAATTGATATGTATACATTACTTTCTATGTATCTGTTTTTTATGATATTATTACCTGCAAATAAATCTACTATTGCAGAGCATCATTATATTTTTCTCGTTAAAGGCATGTTCTTGTTGTTGTTGCTGTACCATGTCCACTTTCTTTAAACATTTAAGGGCAAATGTAAGTGATGGGTTTCGCTTATACTGAACCAGTTCCACGCGCCCGAATCCACCGACGCCCATAGTACCAACTATTTCTAGATCCTTTAGCTCCACGAATTGGTACTCTACGATATATGTAAATACAAATATGAAATACAATACAAAAAAACAATTATGCAATTTTATATTAATACCACGCTGGAGAAGATAAATTACGGCAATCATAATTTCGTTTAATCAGTTATAGCACCCTGCGTTACTTATAACCGACTTCCAAAAAGGAGGAGGTTCTATGTTCATAGTTACTTGTGAGCCGATTTGAGTAATACTTTTTTGTTTGAAAGAGGGTACTTCTGAGGTGGTCTCATTGTCACTTATCAATAACAGGATCTGACAATGGAAGCCAGGAAAATAGAGGGAAGCCTTGAAATTTTATAAGTGTTTTAAAAATGTTCTTAAATAAAGCATATATTATATATTGCCTTGTATATCAAAGATTTAAAAAAAAACACACGAAATAAAAATATATATAAAATCGTTACTTGCAGTAGTACAATAAGTTTATTTATTAACTTATTACAAAATGGAAGAGATTTTTTCATTGTATGTTTATTATTTGATTACGCTCCCAATTAAGAAATGAATTTTAATTATACTTTTTGTATGGTAGTTGATAAGTCATGTTTTAGAGCTGGTCTGATATAAATGTTGTATCTATATATTATAATCTTTGTATGTAGTCCGTCTGCCGGTCTGTCTGGTAAGACCATTTTCTGAAAATCACGTGAGGAATCAAGGTAAAGTTCATATTAAATATTCAAGTGAGTCATATGAAGCAAAAAAAAAATCAAACTTTTAAGTCAACGAATCAAAAGATATCAGCGTTTATGCTTAATTTTGTTGCATTTTCTATGAAAATCGCTGCGTAGTCAAAACCTACAAGGTATTTCCCGTTGATCTAGAGTTATGAAATTTGGGTATGTTAGAATTTATAGTACAAACAAAGAGAAAAATCCGAAACTTGGAATTTTTTAGATATATTCCAGAAAAAATCCATTAAAAACTGTATATATATGTATATACTGTACAATGTATATACTGTATATATATGTATATGTATAACTGTATATACTGTAGTTCATTTCATACAAAATTAGTGCATACGACCGTAAATTTAAATTTGTCAACTCTTATTACTTGTACTTCATTATCTAGACTTATAAAATTTGACAAGAAGTGAAAACTTACAGGATATATAAAAAGGAAAAACTCAAAATTTATAATTTATATGCTTAACATAGAAAGAAACCATTACAAACTTATATTTGTAGTTCGATTCATACAAAATGACTGGAAGATCACCTTCTATTATGAAATAAGAGCGGAATCCTCGGTGCGCGTGTATTACTCGCACTTGACCAATATTTTTCTGATAGAATATTGTGGCCTACAATCAAGAACTGTTTAGTAACCGTTATTTTTGGATTCAATACCAATCAGAACAAAAATAAAGTCAATAGATATTGGATAACTACGAACAAACTACTATAGAAAAAAAGATAATATAATTAATAACGGATTTTAAACAGTAAATAGGTGTATATGTGTCTACGTATCAGTAATTTCATTTATTTAATTTTAATTTTATTAATTCTAAAGTAGATAAAATATTAATTACTACTTTCAGTTTATGTTTAAGTTTGCTCATATATAGCTTGATACAATTTTGAAATGTTTTAATTTAAAATGATTACACTTTAAAATAGTCCTGTACTTACAAACAAATATGTGTGTAAATTAAGAATGTGAAAGATATACGATGATGAGAGGTTTACCTATATTTATGTATATATAATATAAGTAGCTATTGATAAATGGTATAATTAATCATTCTAAATTGTTTTATCATTGCTTAGCCACATAGATAAATACGAGTGCATTAATCAGTCATAGTACGTATTGTCTTTGACCTTACCGCTTTTGACAACGGACGTTTTTTTGTTTTGGGATGGCCGTGGATCTGAGTGTCTTACATTTTTCAATTCTTCTAAATTGCCCAACAATTCTGTAAATGGCCTGAAAAGTGAAAATATTAAATGTAACTTTAAATTAAAAAATCATATTAATAAATAGTTTTTTACACAACATAACTAAACAAAATGTGAAAAGGCGGCTTTATCACTAAAAGTAATCTCTTCCAGGCAACTCTGATCAAAAGGGAGAAGAGAGAATATATCTGTATATAATGAAACTTAAACTTAAATATGGACATAAATATAAACCTACACAAATACTATCATATAAAATATATAGAGTAAACATACAATACAAATATACACATATCTACATAAAATTATATTGAATAGAAGTACTTAGTTATATATAAATATATATAATATACACAACATTTTAAGATAGATTTTTTTACTTCATATTTAAATACGCTTAATGTAAGTTTTTTTATATAATTACATAAAATACAAAAGGTTTAATACTGGTCCTTTTTTTCGATCAACAGCCGATGTTTTGTATATAATTAAGCCTTTTATTTAAATATTGATATATTTTGATTAAATAAATTTAATAATCAATATTATTATAAAATAGTGCGCAATCGTTCATATATATTTTTAATTTTAATATTAGAATAAAAGTATAGAGATATATGAGAATATTACAGAATATTTTATCTAACTCACCCGCGTTCCAATGTTAAGCATTCAACGCCTGGAGGCAAAGCTGTTACAGTTGCAAGACGTCTATCTTCGTGAAGTAGTGCCTGTTCACCAAAATAATCTCCCCTTCGAAGAGCGCCAACACGTCTTTCTTCGCCATCCTCCTCACGTTTCGTTACCACCACTGTACCACCACGGATTAAGTAAAACTTATCACCCCGGTCGCCTTGACGCACTACTGCTGTACCTGCAGAGAAGAACTCCTGCCATCGCAAGAAGAATCTCATTTTTACTGTTCTAGTTTAATGTTAATATGATTCTCCTTTATGTTTCAAATTATTAGTCTCAAGGCTGCAATACATACTCATCAATTAATATATTTGGATCTAGGCCATATCAACATTTTGACTAATTATTTATACATCGTTACTTTAGAATATTTTAGTTACTATTCTGTTGACTACATATAGAAATATTTTGTTCCAAACATTAAGAGGAGTATTTTGTGATTTACCCTTTTTAAAAAGTCAGCAATTTTAGTCAATTCAATAGGATGAATTCCTTGCAAAAGAGGTACAGAGGATAAAAATCTTATGTTGTCCTCTTGTTCTTGACGGCCACTGCGCACCATAATTTTTTGAAATACACGTCGTTCTAATGTCCATACTTTTGCCTCCGTTATGCCTGAAATCATATAAAAATGTAAGTAATTTTTGTCTTAAATACTTTGCTTATTTCATAATGGATTATATAAATATTTTAACTTAATACATACATCTAATGGAAGCGAATCTCTTTGCTTTATATAAAATAGCTAGTTCCCCGAAAGCTTCTCCAGGTCCAAAAGTTTTGACTACTTGACCTCCCTTTAATACTTCAAATTGGCCATGTGCAGAAACGTACAAGTGACTTCCGCTTTCTCCTTCACGTATTATCAGACTTCCTGCAGGAAATTCTTGGGGAACCACAGCCTCTACCACTGCATGAAGACGTTCCTCGTCCATTATATTTCGCAAAAAATCATTAGCCATTATCGCTTTTTTGATTTGTTCAGCAGACCTGACATTGATTAAAAATAGCATATAGATTTAACTAATGGAGTCATAGCATTCTTATTCATCAGATAATTGATAAAAACCTGTTTTTGATCTTGAAGCGTTAATTGTTATTGATAGAGTTCATTTGAATAGGCATGACTAAAGATAAGAATGACAATATTGTTTTTTTTATTCCAATTGATATCCATTATCAAATATATAAATGATACGTATACTTTAAACAAATGAAAATCACTTACTTATCATCTTTTTCAAATTTATCATAGTTCAAGTCAGTAGGAAATCTTCCCGTGTCGAGTGGAGCATGCGGTGCGATGATACCCCGCTTCCGACGGGCACGTATCTCAGGATCAGATTGAACTAAGTCTGAAATTGTCTTACGACCGGCACTGCTCTTTCTTTCATCCTGGTATTCTGAATAAGAGTCCCCAAGATTGTTATAACTTTCAAAGGATTTTTGACTTTGTATACTCATGTAACTGGACTTTTTACTAGAACCAGCAGAGTCAACTGGAAGGGTAATACTCTTTTTAAAATGCGAAACATTTCCGTTAACAGGTCTACTTTCAAATCTTGTAACATCTGGAGCGAATTCGGGTAGTCTCTAGAATAACAAAAATTCAAGGCTTATAATTTTTTATTTAAATTATATAGGAGTAGGAGTCTTTAAACATTGAAGGATACGGGATGTATATAGGGTCGAAGGTAGCAACAATCCACGAATCGTAAGGTCTGACAGGAACGACTCTTATAGTGGTGAATACGAACTCGGTAAAATTGCGGTTGCATGACAGCGTCTCTCATGCAGTTGTAGCAACACGTCATACCGACAGAGCTCCTACTACAGCGGTGGTGAGGATAATGTAATCAAAAGACTCATCCATAAGCAACGAGAGCGACGCCAAAGTTTATTGTGTAGTGTGTTTATTTATAACAAAAATATCAAAAGTACGGATATATGTGTCTATAGTGAATAATAA
Source organism: Dione juno (assembly GCA_037127375.1). Classification (NCBI taxonomy): domain Eukaryota; kingdom Metazoa; phylum Arthropoda; class Insecta; order Lepidoptera; family Nymphalidae; genus Dione; species Dione juno. Next base: position 7,490,646 of record JAXRJS010000041.1, on the reverse strand, counting down.
AAATAAGAAATATATGTAATATATATACACTATTGACTATAGGCAAGTAGTATACTATACTATACCATGATTAAAAGGAATTGAGTACTAGTTTTGTACAGCTACCTATAAGAGTTAAAGTAACGCGTATTAGTTCCATTTCAAATACTGATTATACTTTAAGCGAATAGGTATTACCTAAGTTTTTTATCTAAAAATATATAATTACCCACGCTAAAAAGTTTTATCTGTTCTGTTTAAATCTGTTCATCTGTGCCAAATGATTGTTCTTTGCAATAATCTTTGTATTTAAGAAATTAGTATAAATTACTAGACACTACTAGACTAGACTAGAAATGCTATCAACGTAATAAGTTGTAAGAAGAATATAAGAATTTCGACGTAGCTTGATGAAGAATGCATGGCATAGGGTAAAACCGGGATAGATGCCCCACTTCTTGAAATGGGCACCTTATTTTGAAAATATTAATTTTTATACGAATAATTTCTATAGGTATAGCTACCTCAATCCTTTACCTTGAATTATTATTATTATTTATTAACCGATCAAATACTGGTTTTGGAGAAATTAGCTTTTCGTGGAACCTCTTTTTTAAGGATAGATAGATGCCTACCTATATGAATAGTTGCCTCACCATGAAAATACTGAGTAGAATAGATGACTTTTATAATATATGCCCTTTCTAAACGATAAAACCAAACGAAATGATAAGTAGTTTTACTTCTGAAACAACAATTATCTCTAAGAGGCAGAGGTCCATAATAATAAATAAAACATTTTGCGTGTTTTTTTAAATTTATTAATTTTTATCATTAGAAGATAATTCTAATATCACACAAGTGATGCTTAACTAAAACACAAATTCTTAAGTTTATATTTTAATAATAATCTATTTAATTTAATTAAAGTTTAACTGGATAATGCATTTGTTTTTTCACATCTTGACCTATAAGTTTTGAACATTGTACAAGTGTCACGTATCGTGTCCTGACATGCCGTTATTTTTACATATCTCATGCTGCTTGAACTTAAAATAATTTGCCTTTTCAGTGAATTAGGTCTTGGTATTTTATTTGGCGTATCTAGATTCAGACCCGATGGAACAATATATTGATGTAAAACAAATATAACGGGATTTATTACTTATTATAAAGTTATACAACGACAATACTGAAGTATTTTTCTATGCTTAGTGTGAATTAACACATTAAAACCAATAAAAATATTGTACCCGTAATTTTTACGAAGTTAAAGGAAATTAATTGGAATATCTCGCATAGCCATGGACCGGCCTCGGAGTAAAATTGTCTAAATCTTCTAAGCTATACATTGAAATTAATTTATGTAAAAATCAAATTTGTTGAAAATGAAACGCTTGTATTGAATATTCCGATAAGGATTACTCATGCATCATGTACTCTTGTATGAAACCGTGGATCCCTTTGATTCTACGGTGTTTCTCGGTATCACGATTGACTTAAAATTACAGTTACCCCATATTGATAAGTTCTTGTTGAATAGACATACGAGGGGTGATATCTGGGTGATAAAGACTCCACAAGTATGTACATATTTTAGTTTATATCTTATGTACAGAATTGACGTCTCTTACAGTATTATTATAATGTATATAAGATAATGATTTTATAAATGATGACATGCATTTAAAACGTATCATTATCACTAAATAAGTTATTATTAATTTGTAAATGAGCAATTTGTGATGAAGCATGATGAGCTTTTTCGGCTACAAAACAGTTTATTTTAGTCCTTGATATCATTTGGAGTCAAGGTTCATTCTGTAATAAGCGCAAAAAACTTATAATTAATTGTTTTTTTTAACAATCTTATCATTAACTACATTTGAAAGTTTGATCACTTTGTTATTATTGTATTCGCATGATGAAAATATTATTGATACAATCAGTCCAAACATGTTATCTTTTGTTACATCTTAATAATCACTCGGCTGATTATATTTTATAAGATTATAAACTTCTTTGATCTTTACCTTTAAGTATTATATTGTTACATGACTAATGTATGAAATAATTAGTGTCAGTTCAATTGAAAATTTAATGTTAAGTCGTAAGAAAACACTAAAAACAAAAAGTCCATAAAATTTGTGTCCTTAAACGATGTTGTGAGAAGATTTCCTCAAATAAAGTAAATGTGAGCTAATTCTCATTTAGATATATAATTATGTAACTATCTACCGTTTGTTACCAGTGACAAATTTTTAAGTGCTTATGACTTAAGTGCTTATAAGTACTTATGACGTGAATAAGAATTCAGTCTCATGTGAGTTCTTTAATAAAACAAAAAGTTTTCTTAAATAAAATCGTCGTTATCATTTTGTGATTTTTATACCCCAATTCGTTTCGTTTGTGGTTAATTAGGCACAGGCAACCAAACTCATTCTCTTTAAGACCGCTGTCTTCAATTTCAGTAGTTCACAGTCCTTAGTAGTACCTACTAAATACTAATCCGAGGCTTGCCTTTCGTCTTTACCTAGTCAACATTTTTTTTTTACTCTCCTATATACTTTTCTCTATATCTAAAGCATTTTAGATTGTTTGCCAACGTCATCTGTTGCCATATGTACTTGCTACATCGCGTTTGTTGCTATGTATCTGCGTTTGTAGCCAGACTGCAGTTTTGATTGTCATATTTCCCATAAATACTACATTTGTGGAAGCTATGATACAGAAAATTATTGACCCTAGTAACTAATACCTTAGTAAGAGGCTTTAATCGGCAAGTAGTACAACAGACCCTTCGACTTAACTTGCCAATATAGCAAGTACCTATTACTAAGATGGCGTTCTGATTTATGAATAACAATTTTAACTATGATAATATCATAGCCAATACCAAGCACTACATTAAATGAAGGTCGCTAGCAACTAACCTAACTATAGAAGCGGAATCGTGGTACTTGTCTCCGATAATTTCATATATTGATGTGACACAGTAAGAGGCCAGTCTAAAACAATCCTGCACATTCGATTAATTTGTCAACCTTTTTTCTAATATATTAATATATTAATAAATATAAATTTGAGTAATTACAAAATTACTTGTTACTATAATGTAACTATATTTCAAATTTTACATTAAGTTATCAAAAGAGCGTCAACTCAAAACAAAATTCACCAATACAGGGTCAAATAAATACAATTAAAAAAAACACATTATAATAAGCAGTAGAGGATGATAGGAGCAGCAGGGAGATAACTAAAAAAATCTATTTTCGGCCCAAAATTATAAATAGATAATTCCTACAATATATTTCTATTATATACATACTTATATAGTGAACCATTACGTAAACATTCTACACTGCACATGGACATAGTAATTAGTTTTTCACCTCCCCTGAAGTGATTTTTTGAGTTGACTCCCTTTAGATCTGGGTATGCGATATGTGAAATTGTTAAAGCATCAAGTATCCTCATGACAATCACATTCAATTTGAACTGTTCTGTATCGTATCTGTATCTGTATCGTAATTAACATTTCTTTTCACATTTAATCAGGTTCTGCAAGTTGTTGGAGCCATCTTGAAACTATGATATTAATTTACTTTCAAAGCGGCTCTTATTACTTTGGTACCGGAAACAAGTGATTGAGACCTACTCATTTATTCAATTATTATAAAAGATTTTACACAAATACTGAGAATTTTTTACCATACTTATATAAGTATAAACTAAATCCATAAGTCGCCCACTTATGATTTAGTGTATACTTATATAAATATGGTAAAAAATTATCACAACAGCTATACTCAAATTAAGCGACAGTCCAAATCCAAACTCTTAAATACAAAAAAGAAAACCTAAGACAAAGATAACGAAATTGTGAAAAATAAATAAACATTTTTATAATTGGATCTGATTTATTTTATTAGAATTATTTTATGTTGCTGTTCTCATTACTTGACTATTGTACAATTGAGTGAACTATTATACAATTAACTATGATAACTATTTTAAAAGTTGGTCACAAAAACACTTTAAATCTAATAGCCTTGTCGTTGAAATAAGAATGTGTAATATTATATATATATTATGTTTTTAGGAATTGCGCTTATTTGTAAAGAAATACAAAAAATATCGGTCAAGTGGAAGTAATACCCGAGGGTTCCGTACCTATTATATGTTGGTAGGTTCAGGTATTCCGGTGAGAAAATACTACTTATAAAAATTTACAAACATAAATTTGGAGTCGTGGTTTGTATGTAACGCAGTATAAATGTTTGAAATTTTGTAATGGCTCTTTTCTGTTTTAAACGTATAAATTATAAATTTTGAGATTTTCCCATTTATACGTACTGTAAGGTCTCAGTTGTTGTCAAGTTTCATGAGTATAGGCATATGAAATAATATAGTATAGGTAAATAAAAGTCGACAAAATTGAACAGAAAATGTTTCCGTTTGAGATATGGAACCCTAAAAAATGTCTAATGGTAACTTTTTTATAATTAATTTTACGTGCATTATGCCACATAATGTTGCGATGAAAGTTGGAATGGAAAAATTATTGCTTGGTGCTGTACCTACAATATAGTTATAGCCTGCTTAAGTAGCGTGAAGGTATATTATTATCGCAATATTTTATAATAGATAAATTCGAAATGTCATTTTGTTACAAATGTTTAAATTTCATGTCAATAATGTAATTTTTGCTACTCTGTAGGTACTACATATACTATTTCGTAGTTTACGTTGCATTACATTTTTTACACATTGATATCTTTCTACAGAACTGAACTCATGTAGTGCTAACAATGATCTACACAAAGGACTGGTCGCTAATACTTACGACGATAGTCTGTCTACGATCATCAGAATCCGGCCGACGAACAGGGGTTGCAAGGTTGAATCCGCCTCTTGACGCCCACCTGAATGGCGGACACAGCACCATTTTAAAGTGTCGTCACAAAATCACTGAAGGTAAAGCAGCTATACACATGACAAGCGCTCTATGCGCAGATGGCACGACGCGGAGTAGCCGCGTTGCAAACTTAGACTGCTCGATCGGCGCATAAGCAGCCCTTATCGCATTGTTAGATTATCTTACCTTAACGATTGTTTTAATTATTCCGCACTAAATGATGATTTCTATTTATTATCAAAGAACTTTGTAATCTTATCATTATCATTTTCCACAAATCAAAACTCCATTAACTAACTTTATTGTAGTTTATTTATCAGACTTTTGACAATAATTTTAATAATTACGAATTTGTTTCATCATATTTTAGTTATTTATTATATATTTTATATTTTCATTGCAATGCATGAGCTAACTAAAGGATATGCAAGAAATAAAACAATAAATAAATTCATACTATAATTTATTAATAACGTAAATGAGTACACAATGCCAAAGGCTTTATTAAATGATTCACTTCATTCAACATATCTCATTTTGAAAAAAATATATATTTACAATAGAAGAGAAAATCAGCTTTGCAATCTATGATAAAATTGTCACATGAAAAATCTATTCATTAGTTTATCACAAATCGCATGAGAAAAGATCGCTGTGCACTCGGCTCGATCGGTTCCGAGCTCCGACGTCGATCGCAAAACGGCCAAATCTACCTTTCCGTGCTAGATCAAAACGTGCATCGATTCTATAAAACGTGCCGAACGGAAGACATCCATTAGTCATAACAAACGTAGGTAGTTTAGGTATATTAAAAATTTTAAAACATTAAGTTTTAACATTATACGTATAACATAGAGATACAGAAATTGAGCACGGTAATTAGTATCTAAATACTGGTCCTCCGGGGCTCGGGCGCGCGACGGCGCACAGCGTGCGGCCGCGAGAGGCGCTGGTGACGTCACGGCGGCCGCGCGCTGATGGGGCGGGGGTGTCGAGGGGAGAGGGGCGCGGGGAGGTGAAGGACCGCACCGAGCCCAGCCTGTAGCAGAGCGCGCCGACGATGCCCTCCTCAATTATAACAATTACAGTAGACACGTGGACGCGTACGCGTTCATTGACCCTGCTAATATCTGAGTAAACTACGCCAACGGAACAGCGCCGACGAGTGCAATTGACGAACAAGTGATTCTTATTAACTCGCTAAGTTAACAATATAAACCCGAGGGTACAAATAACTCGCGCGACATGCGGCTATGTCGCCGATAACAGTATATACAGCGCGGACACGCAAGCCTCGGATTTGTGCACAGCGGTATCGAATGAACGGATCCGATTTGACTCCATTTAACATCTCTTAAAAACGAGAAACAATTGTTGATACAAAATACATAATATTATCCTTAATTTAACGATTATTATATGTATAATACATTGATCTTGATGATTTCTTTTCAAAACCTTATTGTAGCACACTAACCATTTTGTCAGATATGTCATTTAAATTCAGATTTTTCTCCAAGTAACAACGATTTGGCTTACATTATGAAAACATCTAAAATCTTAATAACTCATTGTGTACGTTTCGATCTACGTTCTATAATTTAATCAAAATCATGTGCTAAAAAGATAAAATAAAATAAAAAAATCAATAAGATTTAGAGAGATAAAAAGAGATCGAGTACGCGTGGCGACTTTTAGCGCGACCGGAGGACTATAACCAGAGAGCAATTTCTTAAGCCTAATTATATTTCGTTTCAGTCCTTCGATTCAGCCCTCGTCAAAAGTACGCGACGCGTACTCCACTTGTAAAATCATATTAGATAATATTCGAATAAATCACAAACATTTGTGACACAGTTCATTAAAAATACAATAAAAATTATAATCATCGATAGAAATCACGTGTACTTCAGTTTATGTACTTAGGTACGAGCTCGCATTAAAAAGTAAATATAAATCGCACTAAACTATAAAATAAAATCCTAAAGTGACACATTCACACATGAGTATTTAGCAATAAAGCAGTGTATTGTTCAAAGCTGCGACTTGACTACACTAACGTATTATAATAAATTTAAACTACAACATAAAGCCAGTGGCACTAAGTGAGTGAAGTGCCGAGGCGGCGCGGCGTACAGAATATGACACAAAATACCTTTAAGCAGATAACTTAGTTTTAAATTCAGATATACGAAACTGTACTTCGTAACTATCACATATAACCAGTGGGAGCACAGCGAGCACCTTTGAACCTACACCATTGTGCGCGAAAAGACTAGAAATTCTGTAGAGTCAAAATATACCTCAGAGGTGTCTCGGAGACGCTTTCTTCTCCCTTAATGTTATTGTGTGAGGGTAATTAAAGCTAATACAGACGGCACCACGCATCTTATCAATTGACAACGGACACGGTAAGTTCAATATAACCGAACAGCGGCTTACTGAGATTGGGACGAGCGTTAACTTGCGTCAGACCGGCTATGTAATCGATTATGTAAGAGGGTACAGAAAACGATATAGAAAAGCTAAATAATCTAAAACCTTATGTGGTGTTAATACGTATAACTAGTAGATTTTATAAGTTTTTCTAACTGAAAGACTATTAAATCTAATGAGAAGGTGAATGACGCGCGATAGCTCCGCAAAAGTATGAATCGATGGGTATTTGTGCTTTGGTATAAACGTTGAGCGAATTTATAGATGTTAACAATAATTTACAATCCTAATGCAAAGGTTAGATCCTAAATTACGATTTCTAAGGGTTTGGACCCGTATGCATATTTGTTCCGTAAAATGAATGTAAATCAGATAGCACTGTAAATCGGATACAGTAGAAAAAATATTAAAACATAATTACGAGGAGAAATCTCAGTGATATGTAAGAAGAACTCCACAGAGTACTCTTTTACTTAAACGCTACATCTAAAGCATACTTCTACTTAAAGTAAAATTAGATATCAGTAGTACTAACGACAGATAAATCATTCAGGATTCAAAAATAAACAATCCAATCAATCTATCGACAAGAAGCGAAGTGTACAGCGCGACTGAATTATAAGCTTAATAGTAGAGCGTCGCTCGGACGTAGCGCTCCGGTGTTGCCACGATACCTGCGTGTACCTGTATATAACTGTACGTGACTTGGATTACGTTTTGTTATTGTCTTGAACAGATTTCATTTCTAATGGCAGGACACGCTACGAGTCAAAGACGCTCAATTAGACCTACAATTACGCTATAGGTTACTCTTCTGACTAATGTTTAGAAGGTAACCTTCGGAAAACATACGTGTAAACAACAACCGAGTAAATGGCACCGCTATCTATTCGCACCACGTTGTAAATATTAATAAAATATACTACAAAACGGCTAGCTACATACCGAACGTATTCGAGAATACAAACGATCTACTATGTAGGGTATACGTATAAAATACAGATTAAATAAAACACAGTATCAAAAATAACATTTCACGGTAAAACAAACGTAGGGGGGGCAGCAAACCGTTCTTTTATATAATTCTAACACGAGTATGAAAAATTTAAAAACATTTTTATACTTCTTTAAAACTCCCGCGTACTACGAAGCGTACAATTTATGATCGATCAAAATTAAAATTATGTTATAAAATGAGGCAATTTGCTCGAATTTAATATTTACAATTCATATGATATGCAAGTGCAAAGCTCACTAATATACGTTACACGAAATGTTCTATTGTCAACGGTACGATACGAATGTAACAACTACGCAGTTCTACGCCGCGTCCGCGGCGTGAGCGGCATCTCCTCCCCAAATATTAAAATATATCTTACAAATATCTAAAGAACAAATGCACCCCATTAGCTGCTCGCACTTGTATATGCATTACGCATCTCTCACATAACTTACAATACCGTTGGACTTAAACTATTTCCGTTAGAAGTTTTAATGACTTTGGTATTTATAAGTTCCCGGCGGTCCGACACCGGCTACCACTATACTGATACTATCTATAATTATGTTTGTACGTTTACCAAGAGAGTTCATTGTCATGTTACGTAAAGATGACGAAGGTAGTTTCATATTCGAGTGATAGAATCCTACTATGTTCCACTGGCTTAATATGGCGCGAATCTGTTGTAACCGCTTCTGTATACTGCCGTCTGAAATGACAATTATAATGTTTTAATAAAATGCAAAATCCTATTTCACTGCAAATATTATTAAATAATTCTTTTAAGCACATACCCCGTATCCTGTTACTGGCCCGATACCGTGTCCCAGATATGGATCTGCGTACTCCCTGCCGTATCTGTAACAATTGAATCATTTATGAATAAATATTTATCAATAAATAACTTAAATAATTGACCTTCTTTCGTATATTGATAAGAGGACGACTCTAGGACTTTGGTCGTGTGTATATTCACACAGTTTCGCGCATACCTTGGACAGAGTCCAATTTTTGGACATTAAGCGCTAAATGGCCGAACTTATAACATCACTAGGTCTTTTTAACAGAGCGAGAAAATGGAAATAATTAATTCCCTTTCATGGGAATCCAACTCAAAACTGTCACTTTACAGTGAGACGTTGTTCCGCAAAGCCACGACGGCCTCAATGATTGAATAAATTTAATAATATAATTACGTGGCGAGTGGCGCTAGAGCGGAGGGCGCGGGAGCGGCGTTGACAGCGGCGGCCGCGGCGCGCGCCGCCGCTCCGTAATTGGCCGCCGCCGCCGCTGCGGCTGCGTGCTGCGCCGTCGTCAGCGGGGACTTCAGCAAGGGCGAAGCCGCCGCGGCCGCAGCCGCCGCAGCCTGCAACGTCGTATGTTCATGTGACGCGATGAATTGCTATGAGAACCCAAAAAAATACACATTGAATATCCTATCATGTAATCGTCGGGTGACGCAAGGATACGTTTAACAGATATTTCTGTTTTAAAATTATTCTTCGAATATAATTATACATATTGATACTAACTCTACTGTTAGACATTTTTGTTTAATTTTGCAGTTAATTAATATTTCCAGCATTTATACATACTCTATGCCTTTGAAAACACAGCAATAAGATGAAGAAACATTTGCTGTGATTGTATAAAAATAAGAGAATTTCCTTAAAACCACCGAAGCCGCATGTACCTAACCGCCAGTCGCCGTCAGCTGTTTTTTCATTCTTGTGATGTTTCAATCACCATCATTTATCATCATTTATAAGTGATTCTGTGTATTCTATATTTGTGATTTGTGGTATTCTTTTGAGCACAATATTTCTTTAATACACTGCTGTAGTGTATTTAATCAGAGGATGGAGTGGGAAGGAGCGGTAATGAGAGCCATGAGCATGCTGGTTTTGTTGTCGTTGCTCTGAGGCATCGGTAAACAGCACCTACTCAAGCTCCGGAGTTTAGAGACCTTTTTTTTATCACACTCGCCTTATAAACGCTCTCGTACCTCGGCGCTTAAGTACAAGTCGAAACATGTTGAACCGATTCGTCTATTTATATTTTAATGTCACAGATTTCGTATATCTCCAATGATTTAAGCCAGTGCTCGGTTTATTACAATAATAAAGAACGTATTTATAAAGTTGTACTTACATTAGTATAAGTAGCATTAAAAAATCAGAAGTTTCTAGCATTGTATACTCAACCCGAATAATTTTCTCTCGAGTCTCAATAAGCACCAATATTAATAGTAAGAAAATTATCCCAGCTAGTGATAGGGATAGATTTAGTAAATTAAATCAGTTGTAACAATTTGAACCTTCAGCATCGGAAATCACTACATATAAGGAAGTCTTGCAGAGCTGCTTGGCAACACCAGAATACTGGTCTTCGGATCAATGTTGAGTATATTATTATATCTTAATATAATAAAAGCATTTGGCATTTATGGAATTGAGTTTTTGTTTTTTAGTTGTTTAGGTTTTTGTTGTAAAAATTGTCGGGACTGCATTCTATTGTTGACTGGCGCTAGTGCAAAGCCTCAATATTAAACCCTAGAATATTTATTTCAATTAATTTCGGATCCTCATCATCAAGATCATCATCATTCATTCATTGCTTTCTAGTGTTGTTAACATTTCCGATCATCAGCAGATATTAAACAGGTCTACTCATTGCTGTTTTTAAAGGCATATTATATGACTTTTATGCATTACAACAAAACATTTATTATATGTTAGAGAAAACACAGCAATGACAATTACTAATGATAATAGCAGTAACGTATATACTTCATATTAGTTTAGGAATTAAGGTAAAATTTCCTTTTTTCTATAGAATCATAGTAAGTAGGTACTTCTTCATCTCATTTTCTCCAATATATAATACCTGTTTTATATTAATGCTAATGCAAAAGTCTTGTTTAAAATATATAATTATTTAATAATTTAAATTGTCTTTTTGTAGCCTAGTACAAGCCGAAAAAGTTAACTGTAAATTTAAGAATAGGAGGAGTATTCATGAGTTATTCATAGACATGAGAACAATGAGCCCACAAAGGCTTATATTAAATAAAAGTTAAATTATTTTACTTTAATACGTAATAATGATTTTTATTTGATTTGAAAGAAACGCGAAAAGAAAGAAATTATAAATCAGAACCAATTGAACTAAATGAATACTAAATACCACCTTGCGCCTCCGATGAATGAATAGTTAAATATTTTAAGAATTTGTAAATATAGCCTTAAATATTAATCAAATTTGACAAAAAAGCAATAGTAATGCATAAAAAAAATAATCAAAAACAGTACAGTAATATTCGTGTACATTATTTACATTATCAACATGCAACGTTACCGAAACACATACTTACTGATTCAAACGATTTTTTTTCTGCAGCAAATAATATTCAATAATATGCTTAGTTTGATGCAGAAAAAGACCATATTATGTAAGTCTTCGAAGGAAGGCATGCACTATACAATAGATGAGAAACAATACTGGCTCGTGGTACAAACTACCAAAGTAACTGAGTATTGACATTACTCACTATAACTAAATACTCAGTACACGTTAATAAACACAAATGAGGAGGAACTTCGAGTGCTGTGGGCTCAATGTTCTACTCGGAGCATGATGTCAACTCAGCTTGCATACGTGACACGCCTAGAGCTATTACCCACCACAGCACTAAACAGACAAGGATCAACTGAACAAAGCAAACGCCTTTCTTCGCGACCGCCGCGCCGCCGAGACCGTGCTATGTGACAATAACGAGCAACGAAAGTCCCAGCACTCACTCCACAATGATTATCAAACTGTACTAGCGCGGTGGAACATGAATTAGGAAGCAATAGAAAACAGACATATTGATATAGTCAAGCTCTATAGTCGCGTTGTTACCTCTGCTGCGGGCTTCGCCGCCTGCAACAACACACTGACGGTCACCTCCACACTTGGCTTAAATAGTACTTTATTAATAATACGATAAATATTATTTTATATTTAATAGTCATTCATATAGCTTATAAATGACAGAACTAATAAGAATATGTTAAAAAGTTAATTACCTGGAGTCTGTAGTTAGAGTCAGCCGTAGCAGCTGCAGCTAAGAACGGGTCGTAATAAACACTGTGAATTAAGAAATTACACGTATTAATCGAATAAATCGAAATCGAAAAAATGGAATAAATATAATAATACATTCTCTAAGAAATATATACTAATGTGATAATTCTGTTACTACCAAATAGATTATTGGGATAATATTAGATATCTATATTTTTTATTATTGTCTTGAAAATAATGTCATTGAAAATAAACTTTTATTAGTTAATAATAAACTATATATTAATATAGTTAATAAATAAAAGGGAAAACTGAATATATCACTTACAGATTTATTGGTCGGCGCCATAACCTATTAATTCTATAACTATTAAAGCATAAAAATGTTTAGAGGCAGAAGAATGGTTCGAGTGTTAAGAAAAGAGAAGAAACTAAACTAATACACTACTTCATACTAAGCAACGGTACGTATTAATTGTTTTACTATATACATCATGTACTGGGCCATCTTAAAAATGATTGCGCCATGCAATGGGTGTCATTAGTACCAAAATATGTTAATCATTAATTCAGTCATTAAATTAAAACAACATATAAAGTTCTAGCACGCCAAGCAAATAAATCACTTAGGTTCAGTTCAGTATATAAAGTAAATACGGCGTATTCGTATTGAGTTGTATGTATAATGTTCATTTATACAGATTTTTTAAAACTATATAGACTAATTTGGCCACAAGCAAAGAAATAAAATCTTGTGTAACATTTATATCCTTTACATTTTTTTTTTACTTTTTATATTGTTGAACTTGTCCTGCCAGACCCTTATATCTATCTATATTCACAATACAACAGTAATATTCTTACCGCACTAACAATAAATACTAAATGCGGATATTTTACATGGTACTAATTATATTAAATTAACTAGAATCTAAAGACATTAAAAGTAATTTTAATTTTGTATTGAAAGCTAAGGTATGACATTTAAGGTATTATATTACAACAAATTTCTAATCATACCAAATATAGGAATTTAACAGGATGTGGTAGGTTCTTTAATGGTTATGGTTTATTGAAATGTTTTCTAAGGACAATCCTCGCCTCCTGTATAATATTTTAAATTAGTTTTGACATTTGAACAATTAAAGTCAATTAAATTTAAGCTTTAGTGTGGGAAGAATTTGAAGTATATTATGTTAAATAAATGTTTTTTTTACTGTATATGTCGTAAGGTACTAATGTAGCATAAGAAATTGAAATACGCGGTCATTGGAGGAGTGTCGGATGTGTTACTACGCGGGTGGCGGGTGAGTACTCACGGTGCATATGCGTGCAACGGCGATGCGTATGCGGCGGCGCGAGGCAGCACGGTGGGTTGGAGGGGGTGGGGGTGCGCGGGGGCGGCGGGGGAGAGGCGCGGCGAGCGGCCCCGCAGCACGGCCGCGCCGCGGAGTGCCGGAGCTACATGCAACACACAGATACTGGCATGCGGGGTGCGCGGGGGTGCGCGGGTGCGGGTGCGGGCGGGTGCGGGGTGCGGGTTACCTGCGTCGCTGGGCGGCGCGCGGCGCCAGTACGAGCGGGGGTGCGGGCGTGGCCGCCGGCGCCGCGCCCAGCCACGGCCACGTCACGCCGGACACCCGCAGCCCTGCGCACACATCGCGCCTCTACACACTGACTAACCACTGCGCGACCACTATATGTATGTGTCCTCTTTTGATCGCTTTATACTAAGCTAACCGCACCGTTTTTCTTTTGTATCAATATATGTATCGATAAATATGGCGAAAAATGATGATAATACATTTCCCAATTTTGAATTACATTAAGTTTGGCATTAAATAACTTGAATGCTAAGAACTATAACCTATTTGGAATTGACTACTATTCTGTATATTAGTTTTATAAAATATTTTTTTTGTCTAACGTCACTGTCATATTTTTCATTATAATAAATAATGGACCTTGAGAAACACATAAAATCGGTCTAAGTTTAGCTGACACACTGCGTATCACTCTTGTATTAGATGCAGGTTCAAAATGAGAATTCGTTATTTTTCAGTCATTAATCACAAATAAACAATAAAACTATGTTACTAAATACTATTTCACTATATATAATGCAATTCAAATAACTAGTATAACTGTATATGTATTATTCACACCGACTGTACCGAAAGTCAAGGCCATGCCACATTACAGCACTTTGTCACAGAAGAAAATCGCAATGCTCACCACCGTGCGATCGATCAATACAACATAGGTATCTACTATTTGCTCTAAAGAAGCATGGCCATTACGGTAGATTTTTACAGATGCCTTTAATTCAATTGGTAACATACAACATGTCATCGAGCAATATACTAATTAACCATAGTCCCACCACATAATTAAGAAAAGATCATGCTCGAATGAATGTTATTGTAAACGCGGAAGCTTAAGTCGATAAATGAAGAACGATCAATGAAATTCGAAAGTTGTCTCACCTTCCGGCCACTGGACACACACTGCAACAAATAATTAATTATTAACGTTCGTTAAGTCTTTGGATTACGCTAGACTATACAATGAAAACGTTCCTAAAACATTCTCTACTACAGAATGGAAATATCGTTAGCAAGGCCGAAAATATATTCATTCCAACATAAGTCAAGAGAGAGGATATATTTTTGTAATGAAAGTGAAAACTAACAAGCTGACTAGTTCTGGTGTCATCCGAAAAAAAAGGTGTTGGTCAGGTCAGTGACTCCGGAGACAGTTCTCGATTAGTAATTACTTAATAAGTCAAAGTTATGTGAGATTTATGATTAAGATATTATTTTGTGATATTAACGTATATGGTTAAAAAAAATGTTTACATGTATTCCCTACGGACTGTCTCCGGTCGCTGAGCGACTCATTCTTTCATAATGTTGCCAAGTTTTTAACATAAAATTATTTTAGTGTATATATTATATTATTTTAGCAATGCAATTTTATAAACAATTGATGATATTTGATTTTCCTGGCAGCATCATTATCTAAAGAGCATTCACCTACTAGCATTCAACGGATCTAGGCAACATGTAACAATGTACATTAACATGGACAACACCGATGTGTATAAGCCAGCACTCTCACCCAGAGTGGGGACTGATCCGTTTCTAGCCAGAATATCTGGATGGATTGAAAGAGAAAATCCTAAGATGCATTATAATATTATATATATATATATATTGGATATAATTATAACTTTGGAATTGTGTTTCAAATATCTATTGGATGGAATAAGTGCATCAGTTTGTATTTTTTTATTATTAGGGTGTTTACAAACAAAACAAATCGCAATGCTTACCGTTTGGAACAGCTGGTGGTTTCTTTGTTTGCACTCTTGCCGTAGCGTTATTAACCTGATAGGAGAAGTTAATACTATATGAGATAATTAACGTCAAAATGTAGGCGAAATCTTCTTTGATATAATTTTAAGTG
Source organism: Dione juno (assembly GCA_037127375.1). NCBI lineage: Eukaryota > Metazoa > Arthropoda > Insecta > Lepidoptera > Nymphalidae > Dione > Dione juno. The sequence goes on along the minus strand of JAXRJS010000041.1, from coordinate 7,474,774 downwards.
AGAAACTTCGACTTTAACTTTCGAGTAATAAATATACCTTTAATATGAACAAAGAAACTAAGGATTCGAACCCACGAATAAAACCTTATATATAAGAAATAATTAAGTTTTAATTAAAGTTTATTTGAAGGTATAAGGAAGTATAATATTTATGTAATATAATTTATAAGTATAATATTTATATAAATTAATAAAACCATAAATATTTTAATTATTCAGACATAGTGTCGAAGTAAATTACTATAAAAAAATTATGTTTACATTTTATGACTAAGCTTTGTTTTAGATGAAACAAGAAATGACCAGTACTTATAATTTATCCTTAGTATATTAAGTGTGTAGTGTCTTTCTTACCTGAGCGACATCGAGTGGTAGGGACCGTTCTACTCTCTGACTCTCTCAATCGATCGGCATTTTAAATGACCGTCTAGAGAGTAAAGGGATAAAATAAATAAGGTTTGTTTGTGGATTAGATAAGGGCATACTTAGTGCTAATATGCGGGGCCGGGCCCGGCTCGGCACTAGCATGGCAGTAACTACAGAGCAGACGAGCGCAGGTTGCGGTGGGCGGTGGGCGTAGGAGCGGGATGTTATAAGTTACATAGTGCTACGGATGGTATTCATTGAGTCATGCACACCTCTATCTTTCTGCCCTCAACCACGGTGCCGTGAAGACGCTCTCGTGCTCGCTCCGCATCACCACTATTTGCGAATGTTACAAAACCGAATCCCTGCATGCAAGACAGACAAAACATGCATTAAAAACAGCGTCGCTCAAAAAACAACGTGCAACAAAAATTAACATTTATGCATTGCATATTTTATTTAAATATTCTAGTGAAATAATCGATAGGATATTGTTGTTTTTATTTCGTTGGTAGTTTGAGCGTAATCTAGCTGAATGGGTACACAGAAGCGTTTGGATTACAATATAAATAATATATGTATATGCTCGACCTAGCAGTTCATCTATTGGAAAGAGCTGTATCACTGTATATTGACAAATATCGTAAGGATTATTATAGAAACTAAAATAATAGACACTACAGTTTTTAAAGTTGCTAATTTTTTTTAAATGGAGTGTTAGCTGCAATTTGATCTAAAAAGTCATCGCTCATGCAAGGGATCTACAATATTCTACGTCAGCTAGAAATATAATTGGAAATTGTACAATGGCCTGTTTTATCAAACATTAGCTCATTGGTTCCCACTCGTCTGATTTTTTGCATGTAGCGCAATGTTTCACTAACCCTTTTCTATATTATTTTATTCAAATCAAATTCAAATTCAAAATGTATATAGAGTGCAAAAACTGTACAGTGCTTAAAATATAGCATTTAAAAAAATTAAAGCGATCATATAAATTTTACCATCATTTTACAAGTGGTGTCTCACTGACACACCACGTAATATTCACCAACTAAAATTCTATAATTTAATAACAAACAGATTCATCATCATCTAATACTTCAAAATTAAAAATATTCACTCGTGCTAAAGGTATGTCAAACTACTATCAATACACGGTGATAACCCATAGATACAAAAAGCAGCTAGCACAGCACACAATACAGTGGGAAAGACGAGTCGTGAAAGTGGCAAAGATGTTGTTGATTACACGAGACACTTATAAAAGCATGACAGCTCTATTATTACAAATAAATTCACAGTGCAAGAATTGAATAGTACAAAGGGGCAGAGAGAAAGAGAAGTATCGAAAGGTGAAATAGAAGATAAAAATTACAAAAATATTGAAAGGAAGCAAGGACTAGCACCCGTCCATTACCCAAGAATCGCACAATGAAGACGCGCGACACAAATAATATAACTAACGACACAGAACTCGATCCAATGGGCGAGGAAGACGCTAATGACATATAAGATAAGCGAAACTAATAATATAATTGATGCACCATTGTTGTTACTTCTAAGAAGTTATCGATTTATTAACACGGCATATAGATTCAGCGAAGTTTACATGCCCAAAACTAATGAATTATGTTCCCTTGTTAGGTAGCGTATGATTTTAAAGTAATAAATATTACAGTAAATTTAGCAGAAAAAAAAATAAAAAAAATCAATCTAAACATCCGAATAATATATTTTAGAAAATGTCGCTCGCCCAAACTGCAATCATATAACTTACTTGTACAACAACTTAACATTATTTTTCTCATTCGATTATTTTTGGTAAGGAATATTAGAAAAATCTTAATATATGATTAGCAGCTTGGTCGGTTGTGTAAATATTATTAGTGATGAATAATAGAGCTGTCCTTTAAATACGATTTAGAAAATCAGCTGTTATAGTGACGATGCATCATTCTCTAATAAGTAATATTGCATATCCCAATGAGAGGCATTGAAGAAAAAATAATTCGGAGCAATTATCAAAAGAGTAAAATACGTTTTAGACATGAGCGAGCATGGACTACTTGTAGGGTCGGTCACCAAACTGACACAAGGAAAGCAATAAACACGAAAAAGCGGTCAATCCAATCAATTATTGTAAAATCCTTGAAGAGTATCTCTTGCTATGTCTTACTTAAAACGATAATTAAAAGTGAGTTGTTTTTTGAGAATCATATGTGATAAATATTTAGAATATGCCGTTAAGACACAAATACACATGACTTACTTTACAACTTGTGCAAATCGAAAAAAAATAATGCTTTATAAAACGATTAAATAAAGAAAGTATGTCACAAGTACTTTAAATATATGTTTTAAATTCAGTAAGAAATTATAACAATATGATAATATACAATGCAATTAGAGATACTGCACCAAACATTAAAACCAAGAATGTACTATGAAAGTTTTGTTTTAATCACGATAGTATTAAAATAAGCCCATTTGCCTATTAATTTTTGTTAAGCTGAGATAAATAAAATTGTTTTATTGAAATAAATAAATTTACATTACATAATTTTGTCACAGAATATAATATAACATTTTAGTTTGGGCAGCAGTTATATATTCATTTTTAAGGACACTCCGTAGTTATTGCATATTATTTTACGTATATGTAAATATGAAAACAGTGGTAGTTAAATAAAAATTATAAGCAAAATTAGATTGCAATAACTATTGAGGATATTCTTGTACATTTCAGAACATTTTTTTATCATACATATACAGGTACTGTTAAAAATATTTTACGTATCTATTTTTTTCTGTAATGTACAAACCATCAATCGGAGAAGCAATAAAAGATTATATATATATATATATATATATATATATATATATATATATATATATATATATATATATATATATATATATATATATATATATATATATATACATATATATATATATATATATATATATATGCATTCTGTTCTTTTCACTGTAAGTGGTTTACGTGATTTTTATTGCTCCTTCCATACAATATAATATATTATATATTGCTTCCGTGAAATCTCCGAGGTGATTTCAGAAGGCAATTATTATTTTAAAGTTTTCGTAGAAAAATGCTTACCTTGGAACCGCGTTCATTGAAGATAATTTCTACATCAAGTATTGTGCCATATTGCTGAAATGTAAAAGGTTTCCTGTTAGTTCTAATACCTAAAAGACATCGCGACATGCAGTGCTAATGGCAAAGGTACGTACCCCGAACATATTTCTTAGGTCAGGGTCTCTAAATCTGAAGGGGATATTGGATACATGGAGGCGTTTGGGTTGTGAAGCTTGTGAAACTGGGACGAGGGTTTTATCAGGTGGTGCCGCGGGAGCAGCCCCAGCGGCAACGGCTGCGCTTACGGCCGCTGCCGCTGCGTGCGCTGCCGCTGCCTGCTGTGCCACCGCCGCAGCTACGCTTACTGGTGTATTCTCCTCATTTGATTCTACTTCACTTTGCTGTCGAACAATTAGTAAAGTATGTGAAAATTGTATTAAATAATGTTTTAAATTCTAGTCGGATAAAAACCAACACTTTAAAGATTAAAAAAATGATTATAATAATAATAGCAATATAAGTACTATTTATAAATTTATTTTTTTACTAATTTCTTGATTTTTGGTGAATAAATAAATAATGACATGTAATTTTAAGAATTCAATTTTTACTATTTTTAAATATATAGTTTAATTTATTAATATAAATTGAACGTTTAGGATCAAAAATACAACTATACTTACTGAGTTATTATTTTGAGTATCTATTGAATTCTGAGTATGCGGCTGTGATGGAGGTTGAGGTGAAAAATTACTAGGTGGAAGTGGTGCTTGTGTTTGTTGGCCCTCGCTTTTGACAAGCGAAGGCTGGGACTGCGCTGCAGGCCCACTATCTGCTTTAACACCTGTCAGATCACCATTTGCGGCAAACTGCGCTGCAGCTGCCGCAGCCGCCGCCGCCGCAGGGAACGGGGTCGCCATCCCCGTGCCCACCATGTGCTGGAAAATATAATGGTTCGAATGAATATACTTGTTTAATATTTTAGTTGTTTATCAATTTATATGTTATGCTTTTAAAAAAAATATACAGATGAATTCTATGCATGTTGCCAACATAATTAGCATGAAATTACAAATTTAAACATGAAAATTATGTACATTTCAAATTTCAATACTGCTTATATTTTACTCATGTTGAAATATTTTTGCCTTAGAGATACGATACAAAGTAATTATGTCGTAATAAATTAATCACGCAGCTTAAAGTCGACATTTCTGAGCAATTCAATTGAATATTGTCAAATAGTATTCGTGCCAAAACATGAACGCTGAACGTTCAAAAGGAATTTGTTAAATTTACTAGTTACTTATTTATTTACTTTACTAGTGAAATAATAATTTAAGATAAAGTAGTCATATTATATAATTTTATTTTTATATATAATTATATTACATATTATGCATCGTGCTATAAGATCTTCATTTAATTAGTTAGAAAACAATTTCATTTTTTGATATATGAATATTTGGTGTTACCATGTTACTAAGTTCGACATTGTATTTATGTAATTTAAGCGTTAGACATTATTCAAATAAGTTTCAAGTTTTCTTAAAATTTATATAAAGTTTCAAGCATAACCCGAGCAGTTTCGATTTACTGACAAGAAAAGAGCACTTGCCATATCAGGGTCAGCGGCGCATGTGACAAAAGAGTTTTGAAACTGGCAGCATGCCCATAGTCCCAAATCCCAAGTATAAATCTCCTGTTAGCGTCCTGTTGTAGGTTCCCAATCAGTGTGAATATATTTGCTTTTTATACCAAATAGATTAATAACAGTTTATAATGTTTCACTTGTGTTTGGTGGTTTAACGTAGTTAGTGATATGCTTAACTTTAATAAGAAATTCTTAGAAAGAAAAAAAATTCTTAGAAGAAAATTAAAGAGTAAAAGTGGAACTGACGTAAATTTAGTTTTTTTTTAGTAAATTTAGTTTTAAACGTCTTTCATTTAGTTTATGGGAAACTAATTTTTATAATTTATTGACTAATATATATATATATATATATATATATATATATATATATATATATATATATATATATATATATATATATATATATATATATATATATATATATATATATATATATATATATATATATATATATATATATATATATATATATATATATATATATATATATATATATATATATATATAAGAGAATAAGAATTTTTGAGAGGTTTTATGGGTCGAAATTTGATGTTTGTGTTTTTGGTGAATGTACAAGTAAAATCAGGACATAGACACTATTTCCGTTTTAATATATAGAATAAATTGCTCTTATCAAACAATGTTTGTTCTGACAGTTACAGACAGAAACAGTTCTGTGTTGTATTTATTTCTTTTAGTTGTATGGCATCACTCTCAACAATTGTGGAGAGAGATGGCCTCATCGGTTTATTGTATTATACAATAAAATGCCTGATTACATGCTAAGATATGACCTAAGGAACCATAAAGTGAAAAGAAAAGAAAGAAAAAGGAGTAAATACCAGTCGAGATATTTTTTTCTACTCTAATATTACTGACGCGTTTTGCATTCCTCCAACCCAAACGACAATTTAAAACCAAATAATTACTAACAAGCCCCTATATCAATTGACGACATAATATCGACTCTGAGTATGTATATTGTTTAACGCAAAAACATATAAACGAAAATGGTGATTATTAATATAGCGTATTCCCGCCAAACGTAGAATGTTATAAATATGATATTTGGTCTAGACATACAATGTACACAGCTTAATGTGTTATTTGCCAGTCATTCTTCGCGTGTAATAGTTATGCACAGCAACCTCGAATTGACAGGTTATAGGACGTTTTGTGTTTTTAATTTATTAAATTATTAATTTATTTCATTTATTTTCTAAATCAAATCAAATGCTTTTCCTAGTATAAAGTCTACTTTTTTAGTTATATTTTGTTAATTATGGCGTCCACCATTTAAAGTATCGTACGACGAGGCATATTAAATTAAATTGCCAGCACGATTCCAAATTCCTACATAGACCTTTGATAACTCCAACGTTGGCTTGGTTGGAAAAACATATTAACTCTTTCATGTTAAATTTCGACATATTAATAAAAAAATACATTTTTCCAACGTTAAATATCTAATGTAAAGTTAAAATTGTAATGTGCTACGTTATTATATACATAGATATCTTGATAGACAGTAACTCACAGAACACAATCCACTTGCGGAAACGAGAAAATTAGGATGTGGTATATTGGCTACAATTGCCTAAGCTTCTTTGAACACAAGCTATAGTTATATAACTATAGCTATAGCTATAGTTTGATTCAGACAAGCTATAGTTATACAGTATAAATAGGTCTTGGATACACACATATGTATAATATTGAAAACAGATAAGGGGAGATTATATTAAAAATGTTTTTAGTTATGGACATTATGCATAAATCATAAATCAAAAAATCATAAATCTGGTATATACAACAATAAATTGTAATTATTTAGCAAGAATATGTATCCAAAAGGTCTTTTCATGTAAAACGTTGTAGAATACAAAGGAAGAAGCAATAAAGTATCAAGAATACCCTTCAAAATGAATGGCAAGAAATATAACAAACATAAAACCAAAATGTTTTGAATAGCCATGAATAGCAAAATTTCACTCTTATTGTGTTTAATTTACAATAGGACAATTTGGTAACGAAAAAATATCATGAAGGCTCATTTTGTAGGTGGTTTCATTTTGGGGTGTTGATGTTGAATTAGGCGTGGGTGCTTGATGCTATTGATATTGGTTAGAATTTGAATTAAACATTTAAGAAATATACACCCACTTATTTATAGCATAAATAATTACAAAAAAATTTTAATACTGGCCTAAATTCAACTACAAGTTAGGATATACTAGTAGATATGTTCAGAATTTCATGAACACAGCTGAAGATATGAACGCAGCTTATATACGACACAAACTGAAGAGCTGCCGCTATACGGCTGGGATGAAGTGTTCTTGGGTTGTGAATTTGAATTATTTCTCGTGATAATAACTTATATACTTCTATAAAAGATGTTATACCATTTTTTATTTATTTAATTATTTGAGTCAATTATTTTTATTTTTTTTTATTGTTAAGTATAATACTAATGCAAAAATGGATGTTTACGTACAGTATGGGTATAAAAGACGTCCTCGATAGTTTAGATTATTAATAAGTCAATAGTATAACGTTAACAGTACCGTACTCTAGTCCAAATCAATTCGAAACCTTGTATATTATACATGATTTCTGAAAATTTTAATTAAATTACACATATTTTTAAATTGTTTTATAGGCGAATTCTCGGGAAGATAAATGTAAAAGAACACTCGACTACGTGACCTACGTAATGTATCTATTCATAAAAAAACAAGACTTTGGTGGAAGGATAAAAGTAACAAAAACCATTACACATGCGGCGTGCCATCGTTCACTCATATCCGGCACGCCGAGGCGGACGTGTAAACATACTGACTTTTTATAGAGCGCCTGTGTGATTCCTGGAGCATTCAACCGTTGGTCTGGCTTTTATTACTCAGTCAAGATATACTTTCGACGATATACATGTATCGACAAATAAGGGCATTTATTTACGCGGTCGTTTATATACGTATACATTCTTAGAAAAGCTGATGATGTTACACGTTAGAATACTTTAATTAAGGAACAATAGTAGTTATTTACTCACGATCATTGGTAAACGAGTAAAGTTTATTACCAAATTATGGCGACGTGAACTTTATCTTCTTTAAAAAATATTATTCAATACGAAAAATTAAGGCTGTCTCATATACACAAATATATTTTTTTGCTAAAAAAAATTCACGCTAGAATAAAATTCAGTGGAGTATGACATCTTGTGCACAATTAGCTAATTATATTACGACCAATTAAGCGTAATTGATCTTAGCTGGAAGTAGAAACGATGTTTAAATAATTTACCCGAAGTTTCACTTACACTGTACACACATATATATGTGATTTCATTACTGACTATATACATAGTTTTAAAGATATTCGACTTAAAGTAATATAGAGATCAAACTTTATACAAAAATATGTACACTTATTTTTAAATATACATTAAGAATATTAAATTTTTTTTTTCTTATTGGAAAGACAAAATGAGCGCGGCGTTCTGGTCACCTGATGGTGTGTGTTCATAGCCCACGACTCATCTGTAGCACAAGAGGTGCGTTGCTGGCCTTTAAGGTGGAAGTAGACGCTATATCGCATTAACCCGGAAACACTGCCGCCGGTAGGCTGTTCCACGGTTGTGTGGCACTTGGAAGAAAATTCATACAGAACCACACACTTGTGGACAGCCAAATGTTCAGGTGGTGGGGATGATATTTAAGTTTGACGTATTTTGCAGTTTGAAAATTCAGCGGCAGATATCAGGTCGAACAGTTCTCTAGAATACTCCCCATGATAAAAGTGGTAAAGTATCCACAAGAAGGAAACGTCAAAGCGCCTTCCATAGACTATTGGTTCCTCAATGATTCGAACGGCTCTGAGTTGTATGCGAATGGAATGGAATTGCAAATGGTTCAAGCTGATACTGGAGTGCACCAGCCCAGAGATAACAACAGTACTCCATATGACAGGATACTCCATACTCCCGATGACACCCAGCTTCGTCGAGGGCAATTTCCAGATGATTGCGATACTGGCACTCAAACGAAAGTCTAAGGTCCCATATTCTTTCACTTCGTAAGGAGATATTCCGAAGGTATGCTTCTAAAGAAGACACAAGTTTCTGTCAGTAAATATAAAAATCTCTTCCGATGGTGATTTAGTGTGCACGCCATCAGTGGCTAGAGCTTCAGAATAAGGAACTTTCTCACAATACGAGTTGTTTCAGGCAATACTGCTTACTGCGCTATACCGTAAAAGCATGCACCCAGTTGTGACTATGCAAAATGCTACTTAACACTATTTAGGCGACCAAAAACCCTCTCATAATTTTTTTAATGTTCCGCTCGTCATTTTCCAATGCTTCAGACATTACATGATATTTATAAGTTATACAAGGTCCTGAAGGAAACATCATCAAAAATGCAGAAATAATCAAATCTTATCACACTCCCTCGCATTATATGCATAATCGCACACACGTTGCTAAAAGTTTGAGTAATCATTAATAGCCGCTTTAAGTCTAGACGTACGAACACCATTTATAACAGGTGTGATATGACCTGTGAATATCACAATCCCCTAGATGACGAAGGTTCGTGACCCATTGCTCTATACAAGCCTGCAGAAAACATCTTAGTCATATAAATCTTATATAGCTCCAAGACTTTTAAGAGCCAAGTATGTGGCACTGAATCACAGAGTTTATTTTAATCTATCTAGGCAGTAGTAACGTGTTTCCTATTTCATCCTATCTTTTGACGTATATTGAATGAGAAGAATGTATATGTACCAATGAGAAGAAGTTTCTTTATACTCATGGCCACCGGAGTTACATCCATTCTGAGTCGGGGCCAAAATGTTGTTAGCAATGTGTGTGATATGCTCCGAGATTATATATATGTTACAGATAGATCATGTTATTGGACAATAGTTTTTATTTTTCTTATTAATTTTATTATTGCATTTTGCAGTCTCTGCGTAATATTTATAAAACGCTTGAAATAATCATATACTATTATAGACAAATAAGAATGAAGAAAGCTAAGGATAAAAATAACTTTTGCGTCGTTTTATAATTTCATACGATGGTTTGAAATTAGTCGCACTATAAAATTTTACGCAATAAGTGGTCGGCCGAGTTCTGTGCCACTGCCAGAGAATGTGATACAGTAATTAATAATAAGCTGTTTAATTGAAAATCTGTGTCTAAAGTGTAGTACTAAGCGTATTTTCTTATTTGATAAACATTATTACAGATCCCATCTTCACCGAGATTTTACCTACCAACGGCTATTTATTTTGTGTTATGTTATTATTAATATTCAACAGTCTTGAGTGGCTCTACGTGACTGAGGCAGTATTTATAGTGCTTAGCGATGCGCGCAGCCTCAACCTAGTGTCGACCACCCCCTACTAAGTAGCCAGAACTATTAAACTACATAAACTATGCACACGAATCACTGAAGCTATTAATGAACTTAGCTTTTGAGCTACATTTTTTATACATAATTTATATCATATTTAATATTATAAATAGATTGTGGTTCGCTCAGAAGCAAAAGATAAAGAAGATATTAGTATAATAATATTAAAATATGTTTCGATACAATGTTAAATATATTATACGGGTTAGGAGTAGTGCACTTGATACAAATGACAAATTAGTCCCTCGCACGCTAGCAGCCTGCATTGAATACCATATCCCTATTAACGAGTGGAATGTTCACACAATTGAAGCTCAGGATGGACTAATCCAATGACATACCGTTAATATGGTGGTGTGCGTTTGTAAAAACGTAATTACCTCCAATTATAATAGCAAGTGATACAATTGTTAATATTGTCAAAGTAGCCCTAATTTAGATACTGTGTAGGTATAATATAGTATAATTTTTTTAATAGTCTCTAAACATTTTGGAGAATTAACCAAAGCCTTTAGAATAGTGGAACAATTTTAAGGTTATTAAATGAATTATTTACAAAACAGCAGTAGCATTATATTAGATTTATTGTGAACGTTTCAAATTATATTTCATAAGGCACCAATATATTTTCTAACTTTAGGGTCAGTGGGGCGTGGCAACCGCGTACCAAGAAATTACTCTCACATGGAACAGGTCTGTGGTGTTTAAAACTCAGGCTAGTACCTACCTATTCCATAACTTTCTCTAAAATAAAATATCATTTATTTTAACGTACGTTAGAACATAAATTATATAAATATTAGTGTAATTAATTCAAATTAGTAATTGTGATGACTTAAGGATTTAATTGTTAGGCCATCATGGTGATTTTAACATAGTGTGTTGTGTGTATACATATATATATATATATATATATATATATATATATATATATATATATATATATATATATATATATATATATATATATATATATATATATATATATATATATATATATATATATATATATATATATATATATATATATATATATATGTACAATTATGGACCATATACTAACTAAAGGCAAGCGGCGCCAAGAGCTGTGTCCTTGAGAAAATCACCTACAGGAATATTGATCTTATTTGAGTTGATTAACTCGGACGTTGTCGACGTGCTAATAATATCCCAAACTCTGGCACAGATCCAGGAGAGGCCTTAATGGCACTTCGATATATGACAAGTTTTAAAGGTTATATATTCATGTCATGCATTTATGTGTCTTTTGGCTTATCAATAGGTTAAAAAACTGTCAGTACAGTTATATGTATGTATGTGGCTAGATGTAATTATGTACAAATCAAATGATCTTACAAATCATTTGAATTAGTGTACTAATAACGTTTTATTTAATCATATAATAATTACTGAAGTATAAATTATTTTCTAAAGTTTCAAACGAATATTATACCACCAGAAAATCTTGTCGTATTAGATCACGTGATACAATATATAAGGATATATAGGGAAAGCTTATTTTCTGATTTCTATTTTATTCATTATGGTCGGTTGTATGTGTGTCATACGTTTTTATCATAAAAGTTTTGTAAAGAAAATATGCTTATTTGTAAGGTAAAAATAATATTATTGTCCGTTAACACTAAGAATAAGCTATTTATATGCATCAGAAAAGATGTCTACGTAATAAATTTGATTAAGTAAAAACATTCGTATTGCGTTTGTGTTACAGTTCAAAGTAGCTTACAATAGGAGAACAGGGAAGGCCAATTTGAATTCAATACATGTGTTGCTACGAAGGTATCAATACCATGGCTCGTCGTACTAGATATGTTACCACAAAGAGCAATACAAAACACGTTGAACGTTAAATTAGAAACATTATTTAATATTATTACTTTTTTTATAATATCTTATTTCCTAAGCCAAGTTTCAAAGATGCCGCCGATGATAAACGCGTTAAAATATTGATGACAATGGTGATCTAATAAAATAATTAAACGTACACAATGTAAAAGGAATGATATTATTATTGTTTATGTGTACATATTTAATTATAATCATCAAGCAATTATTAAATATGTGCGTCTAAATAATAACGTCAGAATAGCGCCAGTCAACTGTCTGATCAAAAATTTGTATGATGCTACTCCTTAGGGATTAATGGTTAGTTAAATTTAGTATAGATATATGATATGATTTTTTTTGTAATAATAATTATTTAAATAATATTAAGTTATTTATTTTGCGTTTGCGTGGACTGTAAACTCTTTCCACGATTGTATGCTATATTACATTTTCCCCTCTGGTGGTTATTCATCAGAAGCTCCAGCCAATCACGTTAAACAATTTTTGTTAAGGCTAAACTATATGAAATAAGGAGATTCTCCTTATTTCATATAGTTTAGCTGGAATATAATGGATCAACATTAAATGTGTAATCCTTCATAATTTATTATAGAATGCTTAGACCACTACATCTGAGTTTAAACAATCTATTAATTAATAAGATATACATATGCAAACCGCTGAGCTAACATTTTCAAAATCATATATTAATATTCGATTAGTGTTTTTTAATCTCTCTAAATTATTTTGTCGCAAATATGTACAATATATAATGCTACAATGTACAATGTACACACACTTTTATACTGAAAAATAAATATTTCTGAAATGAAAAATTACTTGGCTAAATGGAGCTTAATTGATGTATTAATTATATGACTGCTACTGCTTAGCTTACTTAGCTTAGTAGGTTATTGTCTCGGTCTGTCAGTGGCCAAAGATAATTTGTACTTTTTTATTTGTAGTTATAAAAAATTAAAACAACAACAACGAACAATCGTACAAAACCGATAAAATTAATATTATGACTGCTTCCAGCACATTAGCCCATTATACTATATTTATTACAGAGCTCTTTTATCTTTTTGAAAAGTTCATCTCATTGAGAATTTCCATCTTGTGGCTATATTTAACTACGTTTATAAATTCACCTTCAGCACGTTGTTTTGAAATGAAACAAATGAACCATGTTATTTTGTACGATGAAGTAATAGCACTATATATATATATATATATATATATATATATATATATATATATATATATATATATATATATATATATATATATATATATAGTGCTATTACTTCATCGTACAAAATAACATGGTTCATTTGTTTCATTTCAAAACAACGTGCTGAAGGTGAATTTATAAACGTAGTTAAATATAGCCACAAGATGGAAATTCTCAATGAGATGAACTTTTCAAAAAGATAAAAGAGCTCTGTAATAAATATATACTATATTTATTACAGAGCTCTTTTATCTTTTTGAAAAGTTCATCTCATTGAGAATTTCCATCTTGTGGCTATATTTAACTACGTTTATAAATTCACCTTCAGCACGTTGTTTTGAAATGAAACAAATGAACCATGTTATTTTGTACGATGAAGTAATAGCACTATATATATATATATATATATATATATATATATATATATATATATATATATATATATATATATATATATATATATATATATATATATATATATATATATATATATTTATATATATATATATATATATATATATATATATATATATATATATATATATATATATATATATAATGTGACTGTTCGCTGACTGTACATTAAAAAATCTATTAATCTATAATTAATGTAATAGAACCCAAAGCAATGGTATTTAAAAATACATACAATGAGTTTGTTTACAATATTTAGTTTTTTTTTTAATTTTAATAGGTTCAAAAATAGAAAAGTTATATCAATTTAAGGTAATTTGTACGACAAAACAGCTACAAAACAACTGTTATAACGAATTGGCTGAAACTTCAAATTTACTATCCCACGTAGACAAAGCTGCAGGCGCAGCTAGTAAATATAATAATGTTTCTTAATTGCGACATTGTATTGTTCATGAAACACTTGTAACAGGTTCTGGCTTTGTATAGCTAGGGAAAAGGATTTTGCTTTTGGATATATTAATAATAAACTACCATTATTAACACTACGAATGAATGAACGAACGAATGTGAGTGGATTTTTTTGCTTGCCAATATTGTAGTAATAAGTAGTAATAAAGTTGTAATTGTTAGTTTGACGAATAATTTAATTATTATTCCACAAGTTACTTTAACTTTGCAATATCAATATTATAATTTTCAAATTCTAGTTATAAATCACATCTGGAAATAATCATAGCCTAAGAACCCATTTCAAAATTAATTGTACATTAAAAGCAATATTCAATTAAAAAAAGAAACTTCATAAATAAATTATATATTTAGTTATTTATACAACATTTTTGTTAATTTTATTATTAGTTCCTTATCTCCTAATTTTTAAATTGTGATCCACTAAAGTTTATACATCAATACCGTACAAGTTACGAACGATTAATAACGTTTAACTTTCTTTAGATTTTTGCTTTATATGGGCCGATTATTTTTTACTATTCTATTATTTATGTTTTAGCTTAGCGTAGCTTTATGCTGTATACTGCACATAGCAGGGTAGTCATAGGGAACCGTTGGCAGAAGGAACCCAGTGTTAAAACCCTTCGTTACCCGCTTTCCGTTTTTCGAGATATGGCGTGTTGAGTGGCGAATAGAATATGACTTAATTTTTTTTTGTTTGTACATTCGTATCACTAGATAATTTTTTTTTAAAGACTGGCAACAATAGTTGTCTTGCTGAACTATAAGAAATAATGAAATGCTGTCGTAACAAAAATTAATGAACATGAAAAGCATTTTTCATTGACATATAAAAATTAAGGATCTGGAACACCTGATGTATAACCACATCAGATCAGCTTGACTATAACAAATAAGAAAATTGATAAAAGCTGTAGCGCGTAATGAGCATTTTTCATTAATATATGAAAACCAAGAAAGGCAACATACAAAAACAACATGAAGATAGAAACTAGCAGGATTATATAAAATAAGAAAATAACATCTTAATTTAAGTTCACGTAGAAATCAAATGGATCATAAAGTCAACACTTACGAGGTTGCGGGCATTTACTAGTTAAATATTAGGTACCAGTAGTAAAGACACCTTCTGGGCAGATATTATTTATTGTTGGTACTTTTCACTCGAAACATTTTTTTACATTATACAATATATAATTACAAAGTGAGATTTTATTATATGATACACATCAAGATATACTGGTTAAGATAAATATTATATGTACTTGTGTGTTTTACGCATTACATCTTGATTGGCAAATAGATAAAATAAATCATATTGAAATAACTAAAGGCTACGCGTTGACGTTATTAGCTACGATTATTTTCAGAAAAAAGATATAATTTACTGCGAAAATTTATTTTTTAACATGCAAAGCAAATGAGTTGTGGAATTTTCTATTGTTTTATATATATTTTCTATTGTTTTATATAGATTTATTCAAACGCTTATAGGCACAAATGTGTACCATTCATATAAATGTCCTAGTCTTATTGAAGCATATTATAAAATAATCATGGTGACAAAACTAAGCATGATATATATTAGCCTATCGCATTCACATGCTAATACAACAAATTATATGTACCAGTAAGGTAGGTGTTCCTGTATCGATGACATTGCCGTTACTCACCTGCAATAAACGAAAATTATTTAAGAAAAAATTATGTTGACTTTAATCCATTTCTTAAATAAAATAGAAAAAATATCGCTCAATTTAGCATTTATATAAAAAATTTGTATATTTTAGTAAAAATTTATATAATTGTAATTCAAATAGAATATAGAATGTAATTTATACAAAATATTTGTTATTTCAGGGTTCCGTACCTCAAAAGATGAAAAACATTCCTTTTTTGCATAATTCACCACGTAATCAAAACAAGCAAGAAGATGTTTGGCAGAAGTTAGAACTTATAGTTAAATCACGAAAGTCTGAAATTTTGTAATTTGTATATCAACGAAAAAAATTATAACAAACTTATTGTATAATTTAATTCAAATAAAATGAGTGCTAACAACTGCAAATTTAAGTTCGTAATTTTTTTTTAATTGTACTTGTACTTTTGATATGGAATTTTCAAATTTGACAAGAGTATATGTAAGCTAAGTTCCCTATAGTATTTTTAAAGGAAAAGATCTGAAAATTCGGAATTCTATTTCGGAAAATAAAGTCTATTATAGAAGGAACCAATCTTACATATGGAAATATATCTGTAGTTAATTTCATACAAAATAAGAGCAAACGATTGTAAAATTTAAGATGTAATATGTGATGTAGTTAAATGTCAATGTGCAAGATAAAACTATTATCAGCGTTCCATAATATATATTTTTTATTATATTGATATTTCTTGCTTACTGATAGACATATAGAAAAGTAAAATCAAGAGTTCTTAGTTCTTAATTCATATTAATTAGACATTAACACCTAAATTGAGTTAAAAATAATTTCTAGTAAAATACATATATATTTGTAAATTACGTGTACAGTATTTGAATAAATAGTAATTTCACTCGTATTGCGCACATTAGTAGAACAGGGTATTCTAATAGGACGATACGATTATAATTGACCAATCGTTGCGGTTCGATGAAGCATCGTGTCGGCCACGAGCTAGAGCATCACTGGCAAACGCCCAAATATCTTTCCGTTTGCCCGCTAGATACCGGGATAACTTGCCCTATTCACCTGAATGGGAATATATTTACATAGCACTGTTTGAGATAAGATTAATAATAGGTGCCTGAACCAATAAATTGAATCGTGTTGTGTTCCTTTTCAGGCGGTTGGTATACTATATATTTGAGTAATTTTAAATAATTAATAATTAAGTCGAATTCCGAATAAAACAGGATAACTTTGAGTAGACATGCGAACAAGTTTTAGGTTTTACCATTGTTCAATACGAACAGTAAAGACGGATTGATTCTTATTATTTATTTTCGCATTTAATACTATGCAGAGGGAATCTACTGTTAACCCACTCCGTTCTCCATTTGTAAACATTGAGTGAAGAGTGGCAGATACGTGTTTTGTCTTACCAGAACAAATAAATTAAAATAATTTATTCTGAATGGTAATCAAGATGGTTGTAACCATCGAGTTTACATTAAGATATAACTGTTTAATGTTAACACAAATACAAAAAATAACGACTTCTTCGTGATACTATTGTATTGCTTACACTATTGTATGTAGTTCATGTGATATTGAAAATTGGTAATCTTTCGTTATTAGCAAAAAATACCCATAAATAAAAGTTAATTATGACTTCGTGAAGTTATTAGTATATAATAATATTAGTCTGGTTTCACCCAGAGGTATTCGATAGCAATCATACTTAGTAAAAATAAAAACTTTTCATCACATTTTGTTAGTATGGAATATTTACTATGTGGGTAGTAGTAGTAGATACCTACAGAACTTCTTAATCTATGTAACCCTCTAAATAATGATTACTTGATAACAGACAGGACGATTAAGGTTTAGACTATGTCTTCAATGTATCTTACATGTATACAATTATTTCTGGGTAAACATTTCAAAGACGAATTCTACATACGTTAATGAAGAAAGTTTCGCAATTTAGCATTGATTTCAAGATTATTTAAAAAGTATCGAATTTTCAAAAGCAATGGATTTTTTATACGTTAGTATTTATACAATAATAATTGATTGAAAATCATAATGTACTATAATATAATGAACAGTAAGTTAAAATTATAGAACGAGTTTCACCCATATGTCAACAGAATACGAGTAGATAACTGTTAATGTAACAGAAGATAACCTTTAGGGTTGAATATACTAAACGGCCATCGCCATCACATTATTTTACATTGAAAATAATATTACTATATATTGGCATTTATATATAATTATATTTATATACTTCTAGATGCGTACAACTTCGTTTGCTTGAACTTTATGATTTTTTTATATATCAAAATGTCAATGAAAAATGTACAACACGTAGAACTACCATTTTTTTATTTCATATAGTTTAGGACATCATGAGCTGTTTCAGATCTTGGATTTCATGTCTCAATGAAAACTGCTAGATCTAACAGCTATAAAAAAAGTTACAATCAGATCCATCCAAAGATGTGCGTGAACAAATATATACAAAAATTAAAATTAAAATTCATATTCTATTAGTGTTTTAATATCTTTGTATTTTACTGTTTTATTATAGTGTAGGTAATAAAATGATTTAAACATTACATTCACACTCAACTACTTACTTGTATACATAAAAATATTCAGAAAGCGTTTTTAATATCCCAGAGTGAAATAGAATGCATATAATTTGTATAGATATTAATTAAAATGATATATATTTGTTATGACATGCCAAAAAATCACAAACCAAACAATATAAGCTTACGAGTGTGTAGGTACATGGGAGGTGCAAACACTATAGAAAGTATTTTTTTATGTCTAGTTTGATTTCAAAAATGATTTAAAATGTCTTCGTGAATTAAATATATAAGAGAAACACTAAAATAACATTCATTAGCTTGAGCAATAGTATAAAGGAATTTGTTTTTTGCAAAACGTACAAATTAGCGATAGTAAGGATAACTTACCAACGAAGTAGGAGCGATAATAACAGCGAAAGCTCTGTATAGTTTGCTAAAAATATTCTCGGCCTGTCCAGGTCTATCGTCAATGCATTTCTAGAACGTATTACGAAGGCGGCACTAGTAAAATCATTTTGAATTTCGTAAGGCTTAGGAATTCGGACTGTGGAGGTGAGCATCAATGCGCATTTCAAAGGGGCTCCTACACAGGGGCGGCTTTACCTATAGTGCAGGGTGTCCAATGCACACGGCCGCCGCCGTCTCAGGGGGCGCCGCGGCGCTTCCTGAGACAGCTAAGAGCATCGTCTTGGACCATGAGGGGCGGCTTAACCTATAGTACAGAGTTTCATTGCACACGTGTAGCGCCCACACGAGCTAGAGCTGTTGCCCCTACTCCTACTACATGTGGGTCACAAGTCCCAGGCGCTACTCTGAGGTCCTCTTCCTACAACGCGATAGGCCCGGCAATCATACAGTGAATCCATGTAATGCTGTATAGTTTCTTCTCATTACATGATTAACTAAATATGTTTATTTTAAATATTATAATGTACTAAAAAATAATACAAAAACACTTTAGTTAACTAAAAATTATAAAATTATAAGAGTACGAAAATCCTGATCTTGACGCTTAAGCATAAAACGAATATAAAAATAAATACGTTTGTATAACAAAGTATATTATAAACATATTATACAAACATATATTCATAGTATAACATACAAAATGTTTGAAGTGAGCAATTATCAAATTTTTGTTCACTCTGCATCTCGAACCGGATTTTTACTGTAAATTATTGCTAACACTATTACTTAACCTATTCGACATTGAAAACTTATTATTATAATCAGGAAACTATTTTTAGTTTTAAAACATACAAACTGGTTCATAATCGAGTCGGGGACTACCTACTCTGTGTTTAAAGAAGACCTTAACGTGGGTACTATCTTCTACCTCCATTTACGCTTCGTAAAGTATCCCTGTTCATGACGTTATTTACATCAAGACGTGCTATGTTGATTATTATTTGTAATATCAAGTTGCCCATATAATTTATAATAATTATTAATAATAATTTACATTTTTTTTAAATTATCAAATTTTCAAATTTTATTTAGTAAAAATAAATGTATACATTTTTTCGTAATCCAGAACATCTAATAATAAAATATAATATACAACAAAAATAAAAATTGTAAACAAATATACCTATTAGTACATAGTGAATTTACATATTCCCTCTAAATTACTTAATTAAAAGATACGGCTTAAAAACTTTTCAGTGAACCTTTATCTTTGCACTGCAAGCGCAACAACACTCATTCGTGCACTTGTCTAATATAGCCGCAACTTTAACATACGCTGGCACACGATTAACTAACCAGCCGTAACTGGTTTGCCTTCAAATATTACATGCAATAGTATAGAAGCGATTTGGGGGATCCCAAATTGTTGCGAATACGACACTATGTATTTATATATAAATATAACTATAATCGTAATAATCATATTAATACGTGAAGCAATAACTTTGGACCTCTTTTGACGAAAATTGCACCAACGGAGGAGTATGAAATGTGGTACAGTTATAGTTTTTGTGTAGAAATGCAGAACGCTAATATTTTTCGATAATAATGCTTAAAAAGTACATTAAATCAAAACAATATAAGTTTTGTATAAAGTAATGTACACGCTGCTATGGCAACGCGTATTTCACGAGTCAACGGTTCCTCTAGTAATAATTGTTTTTTGATTTGATGAAAGTACTAAAATGACGACTGTCATACATATCATGTTAACTCACATAGTATGTATAATATTTTGAAATTATATGGGTAATTAGTAAATAATAGTACATAGTAAATAATAATTAATAATTTATTAACATAACATATTATATTATACGTAACTTTTCACGGTACATTTTATATTAGCGAATAAATTCATTCAGTTATAACTAAAAGAAAAAAAAATACAGAAAAGCTCTGAAGCCGACGTATATTTTTTAGACTCACGCACAGACTTGTAGGTAGATAAAACCTAGTATTCTAGTATTCTTACACTTAGTTTCTAACTTTCGGTTAAAATTTCATAAGACATTACGTCCTAAGAAGTGGCGGACGTACATATATGCTATGAAACGATATAGTTACCTTTAAGATGAGGCGTTGGACTTGAGCGTTGATCTCCATGCCAGAATTTAATAGAAAAAAAAAATAAAATAAAATCATTTTATAGGAATCACGATTTAAATCAATTAATTTAATCATCTCAAACCTGTCCATTAATTTTAAAAAGTCCTTGACAATTACAAATATTCTTAACTAGTAAAATCAGCTACAGCAACAACAAATAAACCGTTCATGTTGTAAGCGGGAAGGGAAATGGTATACAATTTGAATCAATAAACGTATTTTGATAATATTCAAGTAAATAATAATTAATAATTTGGTTATAAAGGTCAAAATAATTTCAATAGAACAGCCGTTGTTTTAATTTTATAGGGTGTGCTTATTTAGCTCATGGGTAGATAATAAATAAATGCATGAGTTTAGAGCAGTTTAGTTTTTATTAAGACCAATAATAGTCTTAATTATACTTTTAATGTAAATTTCAATATTTGAAGTTTCAAAAAAATCTCTTGATCGACGGCAAGAGTCGGTACTTACTCACTAGAATGTTACATTATTCATTATGATTCTAATATATGATATGCTTTGCGAATTGTTACTACCTAGCACAAAAAATACTAGAGACCTATGCAATGTATTATGATCGTTGTCAACATGTAGGAAAAATGAACATTTCTGCACGGTAGCAAAAAAATTATACACAAAGAAAGTAGGTGGCTTACTCATTTCACCGGCTGCCATTATGTAATGTCACGAACGCTGTGTTTATTTAAGATGTACCCAAATGAGATATTGTATTGCCATTATTTCAGACTTAGCTGACATTTTTGATCACTAAATTTTCATTATCATTAAATTTTCACTGTCATCACTAATGTGTTCCAGAAGAAATTTAGCACATAATCAGCCATTTAATGAATAAATTATATTAATTAAATTACGTTTTGTTACAAATAAAATCAGTTGTTTCAATACTGCAGTTTTACACATTATTAAATATTAATATAAAATACGTCATATGGTTAAAACACAATCTACAATACATAATAATCTCTCCATCTAACTGTTACTTATGTAGTGACACATTTCTCATATTTAAAAACCGAACTGTCGGTCTACCTATTTACAAACAAAGAAGCCCTCCTTGGAAAGGTTGAGGTCCCCGATATCTTGGATGCATAGTCAATAATTTACATGTACGATAAGATTATGCATGTACATATTATTAAATAGTTCTGACTATATTAATTTTATTTCAATGGAAATATGCTCAATTTTATAATTTTACAATTTAATTATATATTATAATATAATGTATGGACTTACGAATATTATAAAAAAATAAAAATCGATACATATAAGCAAATGAACAAAGAAGATTTACCTAATGGGTTGAAAAATACACCGACTGATATTTTTGTACTTCAAAAAATTCATGATTTGTTTTTGTGTGTATCGATTATAAAACTATTTCATTGATATCAGTTCAATATTCAGTTTAACTCATAAACAAATCGCAACCATTGGAATTGTTTTTTTTTCTTTTTAGTTTTTGTGTTTGATTTTTTTTATATACCCCTTTTAGTTAGGGTTTATTTATTCGTTCGTTTGTAAATCTTATTATTTAATCGAGTTAATACTACCAACCATTACTGTTACTATTCCCGTGCAACAAGGGCAGAATAAAGAAATCTTAAATAAGTAACTTAAAATGAAAAATTAAACCTAATAAACATTTGATAGTTTGTCGATTTTTGTATATGGCGCTTGTAGTCACTGTGGTGTCTCAAGGCTTTTGTGTTTTTTATATCGCCACATAGAAACAAACATACATATACATAGACTGATAAACACATTACCCACCTTTGCGTCGCGTAATCAGGTAAAAAGACATTAAGAGTAATGAAAGTTCTACTATCACATAGTCGCAAATCTGTGACTTTACATTTCTGTCTGTTCGTTTGTATGCTACCTATACGCACAACTTCGATACTCCTAGACGGATTTCAACTTAATATATTTGATATAAAATCAGGTATGGGTTGTCAGGTATGTGGTTAAGACTCTAATTGATTAAAAAGATTGGCACACCTGTTAAGGTCCAGCTAGTTTTAAAAATAATAAAATGCTACCTGCCGAAGTAAAAATTGTTGATCATGATTCGAATATTAGATTAATAAAAAAATTTAAGATCTATACATCTTATGAAAGTACCAAAACTTTTTCTAGGTGATATGCATTTACCATTGTCATATAACAGGATCTGGAACATCTGATGAAGAACCAAAATAGACCAGCTTAAATATACAACATAAAATTGACGAGTTTATAATTACTAATTTACGTTACTAGAAACATTTACAAAAGATATATCTTATAAGATATCAGGAATAGTAAAATAGATACACAAAAGGAGTAAGCTAAGAAAAATTAGGCAAGAGTGAGTGGCTAACGAGACATGACATAAGTTGATCTATTGCTCATCTTATCATCATCACAAAATAAGTTTTCTAAAAATAAAAAGCAAGTAAATTATCTTTAAGCTTGAAGTAGACATAGATTATGAGAACTTAAAATAATAATTTATAACGAATTCATATTTTGAGTAAAAGCAGTGCATTAACGTTTTAAATTAAACTGTAGATATATTATATTATATTTTTACAATTAAAATTATAATACAAAGCGAGAAGTACATAACGACTTTCCGCAGCGTATGAAAAACATTCGAGTTTCAGTTAGAAAGTGCATATAAAAGAGGAGCATTAGAGCTCAACGTCCGTTGAACAGTGTAATTGAAGACTCGTACGTCACAATCACGCATTGCACGTTAATATCGCGAGTAACAAGACATGATTGCTCTGCCCCCTCATAGGTACATGTTGCAGAGGTCTGTACTCTGTACTACTTTTAGACTACATTATCAATTTATCTTGAATGATGTACGACGTGGAATGAATCCTATTTTTATGGTTAAAATTGTGATTTTGCAGGTTTTTATTTTAATATTTGTAGCATTATTGATCTGATTGATTTAATTTAAAAAAAATACTTTCTTGTATTGTATTTCATTAATAAATCCAGATCAAATGATGTGATTATATAGACTTGGACCATATATTTTAATTTCACAAAAAGAACCTTATTTTTTTTTTATATTTATATTTTCTACGCATTTATAATAAATACATGATAATTTTCAAAATATTTTTTATTTAGTATGAACAGCTATTATAAAAAATACCCTCTAGAAAATAATGACTCCTCAAGGGTATTATCAACATTGATATATAATAATACATATTTATATTTTATCATTATCCCAATAACATTGTAATGTAATAAAAACAACAAAATTAGTAAAAACAACTAGCCAATTAAATTATATTGATAATTTTTCTTGGAAGCTAAGGAACAACAGCTACCTGAGTTCGAAATTCAACGATGTTTGGTGATTGTTGGGCAGGTAGCAAACTGAACTGTAATAATCGCGTCCCTGAACCTAAAATGCGGACAAAGGGCGGTAAGTGAATAATTTGTACTCATTACACAGGCCCATCGTGCTCACCTTGGAAGACCAGAACCAGTTCCTTCTAGAAGCTCTTCTCTATAAAATATGCTAAATAGCAATATTTTACTTTAAAATTTATATATATTTTACAGGCTGTCTAGCTTAGAATATCTATTAGAAGAACGTTTGTTAAATTAAAGCAACAATAAATTTTAATAATATACGTGAGGCTAATGGATCGTGTGTGAACAACAATAGCATTTGCGGACTCTTTCATATTACGATCACTATAAGCATAGTTTTAAAAGAACGCTACAAGCACAACAAATCTAAAACGCAGATGTTGTTACATGTCTGTACATGTGGTTAATTCATTAAAAAACGGTTTAAACATGTAGGCATAACAAAACAAAAGAGAAAAATTTTTGGTTCCAAGACAAATATGACAAAGGTAGGTGGTAATAAAATTTAATACAAAGCATTATATAGGTATATTCAAAAATATTTTTATCAAAACGTCACTACTCACTAGCATTCCCAAGTATAGGATGATATTTTCAGCCTCGGTACTGTTCGGATTGCTTGCGAGGGGCGACGGACGCAGATAAAAATACCGCATGCGCCAAGTAAATGAAAAATATCATTTAAGAATGTTTTTTAATATATTTAGGCCTTTTAAATTACTAGCACATCCAGTAAATATTTCATGAGTGCACTTTAAAACTTTATTCCCGATTTTATTACTATTATTTGTCTCTTTTAGTCATACATTTAACGCAATTCTAAAGAAAGGAACAACAACAATGAATTCATTCATAGTTCAATGTCACAACAATGGATTGTATATGGGCATAGTTATTTATGTAGTTAGGTATAAGATGCCGTCGTAATTTCTACTATAGTAAACGATTGTTACGAAAATAGGACGTATAATTATGAATTCATTATGAAAATTTATTAAGGAAATAAGTGACATATTTTAACATTATACAAACCCATAATACTACGTATACAGACATCACAAATATATATTTGTGCACCTAGCTTGTCTGCAACTTCACTGCTGTCTATACTCTCAATTCATTGTTATTACTAGAGATTACGAAATGTTGTGAATATGTTTACAATATAGTGATGTTTTTAGCTGTAGATTCATATAATTCTATAAATAATTATTATGTATTTAGTTCTATAGCTAATTGTATATTAGTGGTGCAGAAACAAACTGAACAGCAACAATCATATGAACAGGCTATTAGTTTAAAATGTTCACATTCGCGTTGTTACTAATAATATTTAGAAGAACCAAAAATACTCACAGGATAGTACATCCCCTGCGGCGGCAAAAAAAAGGCCCCTGAACCCCACAGCTTGCCGTTTATATTTACTTTGTGTAGCACAAAATTACACTCAACTAACGCCACTCGATTTGGCGTTATCTCCACACCACAATTTTTATAAATTCGAGGTATTCATGAGTATTTTATATACTATAACAGTGAACAAGATACAACAATTTGTAAATTTTTAGGTTATGTAGATATAGCGCGGAGGAACGCGCTATAGCACTGAAAGCGGTTGACGTCGATGTGCAACAACGAACAGGCGCGCGTGGCGACTCACCGAACTCATACGAATCGCCATCTGTGAGAAAGAGACAGACTGAAATTCCGAATGGAATCGAATTTTCACTGCTCAAACTGCTCAGAGTCTGTCTTTGTCTAGCACACAATAAACAATTTACACTTAAAAAACTTCACTAGGTATTTTTCTATTCTTCTTTTTCTATCATACAAAATTTTTGATTTAAATACGACTACATCAAGAAAATTCTATCCGACTTCTTACTATTACTAATGGCTATTTTAGTACCTGGATATGAATAGAACATGTTAAAAAGACAAAATAATAAAAATACGCAACAAAAATTTAGAAGCGGTAAAACCAACAATTGAAATATTGCAATTTAAATGTATTTAGTTTAAAACTTTATGGTATCTATAATATTCACATTGATCATGACGCCCAGATACTGGAATCTGCTTCGTATGTCCCTGTCGTTTAGCCGAGAGGGGTTTGGATCAATGAATCGTTCCCAGGCCCCCCGGTCCCGGCATCATCCCAACGTGTGTTGCACGCTCCCTCTCATTTTATATCGTGCTTGTAAGAATAAATTTTAAGCAAAAACAGAACGTGTGAAATATTTTGTTTTATATTTACAGAATAACATATAACGTACTTATTATTTAATCTTAGACAAAGGCAGCTAAATAGATTTATCTGCAATATGTAGTAGAAAGAATTCAATTTGAATCTCTTATATAAATACTTATTTAAGAGACTGGATGTGACTGTAGAGATAAATAGATAATCACATGAAATTGTTATCAATGATTAAGTTATTTCGAATAAGATGGACATATCTAATTGCCTACATTAAAGTAAAAATAAATTATTGAACAAATATTTTATTGATTTTTGGTAATTAATACCTACATATTGATTATCTTCAAAACATACATTTACTATATTGTTTAAAATTACTAACAATGTTATATAGTAAATACTTGTAAATAATAATAGTATGTATATTATATAATATAAGTATATGCCTAATATATGTATGTATATTATTTTCGAGTTAAGATTAGGAATAGCCAATAGGTACGTTCAAAATGGCGTTAAATGGATTTTTTGTTTATTAATTAGTATATTACATTTTCAATAGGTATTTTATGTACATTTTAGAAATTTAAAAATTTCGATCACTTTCACGCGTAGTAGGTACTTAATTGCTGTATGTAACACTAGGTATTTTCAATTCAACTCATTTTTCGCATAGGTATAATTAAACAAATTGAAATAAATGTTAAGGAAACTAAATCTTAATACGACTAGGTATTTGTTTATTACGTTTATATTGTTATTAACGTTTCGTAAAATTTTATCTTTAGGTAGGTTACATTCAAGTTAACAATTAGGTACTTAGCATTAAAACACCTAAAAAAATACTACCTAAATAATATAAAATTGTATTCTGGTTATAGAATTTTACTATTGCATTTATGCTATTGCATTGCATTTATCTAGTTTTAGAATTGTGTTCTAATTTATGCTATTGCAGTTATGGACCCCAGTGCACTTTTATTTTATGTGTATTGATGAAGTTTATGTCAAATTAGGAAGGTATACACAATCATTTATAATTTTTTTCATTTAAAAATTTGATAATTAATTGTACAAATACATTTTTTTATTCAGTATTCTATTTAATCGTGATAGCATTTAAATATTGGTAGTGATGAGCAAGAGAAAAGGCGACGTAAACAAATATTAGCAAAATTAAAAGACGCGTGATGCCATCTAGTAGTATGTATTGGAGTTAGTAGAAGCTAACGCTCTCTATTAAAGTAGGCAGAAAAATATAACTACTTCAAAACAACTTTGTTAAATGTTGTTGTAAACAACGGTCACTAGGTAGCGCCACAAAGTTCAGTGTTTTTAGTAAATAATATGATTTTTTCATATTTATTATCAGTCATCGTGAGAGGATAATACTTCATTGTATATAAGATTATGGGATGTATCAAAACTAACTTACCCAAATACTACTGTTAATATTCTCCCACTCTTGATACCATTCTAACAATAATAGATATTTAACTCGCATTGCGCTGGTTTTCGTTTTAACTTTAAATTTTAAAACAAACAAATAATTAAACTTTTAATAAATATTAACACTTTTATTAATTATACTGGCTGCAGTAAAATAGAAAATTAATCTTTTAAATTTAAATTTCGAATCATCTATCACATTAATCGTAACTTTACAGTATAGGTACGGTATATCCCTAGCGATTTAAATAGCGATGACTCCAGATTCAAAGGCGGAAAAAAAACCTAATAAACATCGTCTGTAACATAATTGATGGATTGATACATTTAAATTCCAATCGTTATTGAAAAATAATAATTTTATGTAAAATATTATAATAAACTATAAATTAAAAACAAAAAAACTTTAAAAAAAAGCTTTTACTTAAACGTTCGAAAAAAAAAAGAAAATAAAATTTTCCTTTTAAATTTTAACTATCAATTTTTATCCTCATTATACACAATTTATGAGATAATAAAAGCTTGTCGCGAGGTTTAAAGTACCTATCAATATTTAATTTGATTTAAATTTTAAAAATATAATTTTAGCAAGTTTTACAAAATGAAACTGGTAGGTACTTGTTTATTTATACAAGTCAATGTGTAAAATCCTCGTGATAAGTGGCAAGACATGGTTTTGACACTAGTTATATCAGTTAGGTTAGGTGTATATGATAAAATGCCGTTGAAGCAGCTAAGAGGAATTAATAAATCATATCAACCTTCTGTGCCATATTTTTTCTATTATTATACAGGGAGATGTAAAAACAATGTGTCTGTCTGTTTGTATACGCACATCTTTGGATCTTCTGGCCAGATTTGAATAAAACTTTTATTGTGGTATAGCTATTGGGTCTGGACAGAATCTAGGCTATAATTTATTTTAAAGAGTGGTTCACCTAATGATATGCTACCATTATAAAAATGATTGAAGATGATAAGCACATTTCATTGATATGTAAAAATCAAGGATCTGGAATAGCTGATGTAGAACCACAATAGATCAGGTAAACTATAAGAAAAAAGAAAATGGCTCCTTTGTGAATATTGTAAGGGGTGATGAACATATTTCGTTGACATATGAAAATCCAAGATCTGGAAATATTAAATAAGGATATGTTATCATGTTATAACGCGTTATCAAAAGATCAACGTTATTTACTGTTCTTATTGATCTTTTTATTAAATAAAAATCATGGATCTGTAACACCTGCTGTGTAAGCTAATAAAATGAAAATCGGGTGGCAAAGATCGTGAAGTTCACGCTAACAAAGTTGTTAAGTTTAAAATAACCGTAGCAAATAACAATTTAAAAAATTTCAAGATTTGTTGTACCCAACTAAAAATATATTTAAAACTATATTTTAAAACGAAAGAGGCAGGTCATGAAAGCTAGACTAAGTGGCAAAGATAGGGTTACCGCCTTTAAAAATGTGAATTTATAAAAATGATTTAGACAATGAAATTTTTTTTTATAAATTTAACGTAATATATCATACATCAGAAATGAAACTGTTTTATAAATATAAATGTGAAATCTTTCGACTCTCATTCGAATTACAAATTGGTCGGAGGAGTATGAAATTTGGCATACATATATTTCAAAATAATGTACTCTTTAAAAATAGACACTTGCATTAAGTGACATACACATATATAGCTAGTAAAACTTCATATATTTGTGCGTTATCATGTATTTTTCTCGTCAATGGGATGTTTGTCTTTAATAAATAAACCATACCTACCTTATATTTAATGATAAATATTTACTGCAAATCCATGAAATACGACGATGTATATAATATGCGATAGATAACTTTTTGTTTATATCAACGTGAAAAAATGTAAGCAACTATAATGCTCATTTATTCATTGTATTATATTTTTGAAAAAATATATAATATTAGCTGCAGTCGATTTTGTGTGTGAAAAATTGACAGCCCTAAGCGTAGGGCGCAGTTGTGGGCGGTCATAGGGAAGTCGCGGACATCAGTCATTCCGTCTGTTTGCCGCCACAACCACCCCCGACCCACTTACTTCCCTGTCCTTTGCATATATGTACATTGAATAAGATTGCATAATAAAGATTGTGACATACATTATTTGTTTAATTTGCGTTCAGATTAACTATTAACAAAGTAAACTCTATAAATCTCAAATCAAAGAGTAAGATAAAAACAATAAAATCTTTTACACGTTCACAAAATATGAATTATAGATTTATTTATAATAATTATTTAATATTAGGGTATATTATTTCTTCATATACTAATATTTTCAGAGATGTCATTATTCATTGTGCGCACTGTTTGTTTTACACGGAAATTTCCTAAATTGAGATTTAAACAACAATCAATCCTTAAAACACCTTAGTGACGTATAGCGGAAAATTAATTATGCTAAAAATAATGTTTTAATATATGTAATAGGAATAGTATAAATTGTTGGCCTGAGTCAAACGTCAGTAGGTAATATTAAAAATGAAAAGTTATGTCTGTAATAATTTTAGGGCGGCATTGTAATTGGCTGTTGCATTAAAAATGACGCGCCTTTGGTGAAACTCTACGTATGTACATATGTACATTATGAGTAGGAGCTGCTACTGCCTACAAGCATTATGCCTCAACGATACGTCGCGGCGCGAGCGTCGATGTTTTTAGGTCGTCGCTACCAAATCCACATTTTTCAATGAGTACTCTTAGAAAAGAGGAAACGTTTATGTATGGAAAAAGTAAGATAGTATTTTACAAACAATGAAAACGTATTATGTTGGTATATTTATTCAAAATATGTAACCAGTCCTTCTGCTCTGTGTAATAAATAGCGACACCATTAAAAAAGGTCACTAAAAACTTTTGATTTGTCGTTAATTTCATTTATCACAAATTAGTTCTTGAAATAGGTAATTGACACTTTGACACTTATATTATGAGACTGTATTACTGAAATAAATTAAATATCTTGAGCTACGCAAATAAAGGAGAAGATGTCTTATAAGCCTCAGGACCTCTGAGAGATGTACCTGGAATACTCTGGAAGAATGTAGATAGCACGTTACATTGACGATGGGTATTTGTCGATCAAAAAAGGCGTCACGACCCAGGAGGCGTACTACCGGCGTAGTGAAAATGTGACCCTAATTATTACATTTTTTTAACCTTATCTGGTTGTGATACATGTTCATCGTAATATATGTTAGACCTGGTATAAAATCATTCTCCCGTAGAAGACTTTGACGAAACATTTGATACCAGCATTATCATTTTATCCTAAACTAATAGACATTGTAGCGGATAGAGAACATTTTTACAAACAAATGTGATGGTGGACTATTTTTATCTAATTATTTGATACATCATGTACGTCAAGCACTTCACGGCCGCAGTTTGATCCGTGACTGTAGCAGACAGGTAGCGAAACTATCTAAAGCACAATATGAGTAACAGAATTGGTGCACCCTGATGAAAAATAGCAGTTGAAGCTGCTTATACAATGACTGTGCGTGCGTGCGTACAATGACAAGTGGATCGCTATTCACAGGTAACAATTGTTTTGCAGGTTATAACCTATAAGCTTCCACTATACTACTAAAGCTATTATAAAAAGAATATTTTCGAAAAGTAACTTTTTTATATTTTATTTTCCTTTTAATATTACAATGTGTCTAAATACTCCCTAAGTATTATATTAATAAAGTTATATTATAAGAAATATGATTGGTTTTATTAATATAAGTTATATGCCTAGTTATATAAGTGCTGCCGGCTGATCTTCGAAATGGAGATACCTTATGATCTAGTCATCTTACCAGCTATATCTTTCACGCTTTACATTTGACTATTTGACTAGACACACTTACGAGCATATTGATTTTGTAGGGTGTCTGAGATTTTAGCAAATAAAAATTGGAAAACAGGCACTATGGACGCCATTTTTGCCCTCAGAACTTTGATGAAGGCATACAGGAAAAAAGAGAAGAGCTCTGCATGTGGCATTCTTAGACCTACAGAAGGCCTTTGACAGTGTGCCACGTCAGCGTATCTGCTGGGCATTGCGATCCAAAGGGATCCCTGAATCCTATGTTGCTATTATCAGAGACATGTACAACGACGTTTCTATAGTCAGGACCGCTGTTGGCGATACCAAACCCTTCCCAATTACAGTAGGGGTTCACCATGGCTCGGCTCTTAGTCCACTTATGTTCAATGTAGTGCTAGATACTGTCACGGCTCACATCCAGGACCAGCCTCCATGTCTGATGATGTATGCCGATGACATAGTACCCATTGACGAGAGCCGACTGATGTTGGAGTGTAAAGTGAACGTTTGGGAGGGTGCGCTTGAGAACGGTGGTCTTAAACTGAATGTGTCAAAGACCGAGTACCGGCTTGTGGGAACCCGGACTCGAGCACCATCTACATCGGATCTGAGCCAGCCGTTAAGTCGGAGAAGTTCAGATACCTTGGATCCATTATGCACGAGTCCGGAAGCATCGACTACGATGTCCATGTCCGGGTTAGCGCTGCTTGGGCCAAATGGCAGGAGGTCACTGGTGTGGTCTGCGACCGCAGAATACCGCCCAAACTCAAGGGGCTAATTTACAAGATCATGATCCGACCAGTTCTTTTATACGGCAGCGAATGTTGGCCAGCTTGTTGTATCTTGGCACACTCTCGGCTTCATGTCACGGAGATGAAGATGCTGAGGTGGATGTGTGGCTTAACTAGGGCTGACCGCATACGCATCGCATTCATTCGCTGACCGCATACGCATCGCATTCATTCGAGGTAGTCTTGGGGTCAGTGACGTAGCGGATAAGCTTCAAGAGCGTCGTCTGAGATTGTATGGCCACGTTTTGCGCCGGCCTAAGAACTACGTCGGAAGAAAATGCCTTGATATGTCTGTCCCTGGAGTAAGACCCCCCGGATGTCCAAGGAAACGATGGCTGGACGTCGTGATGCAGGACATGAGAGCCAATGGACTAACCACTGAGGATGCTCAAGACCGTGCAAAGTGGAGTCGATTAAGTAGGAAAGCAGACCCTGGCAATAGGCCGAGATAATGCTAAGTAGAAGAAGAAGAAAAATTGGATTATAAAATCACAATAGCGACGTTGTTAATCCCAATAATCGTTACCTTTAGAAAACCAATTAAATTAAAAGAGTATGAAATAACTCAACGTAAATATTTTTATTCAGTGATTTTCATTTATTTCGTGCGAAATATTTTTAAGCGGTTTTATTAATCGGATTTTCAAGTTCCTTTATAAAATTACTTTTATTATTTTATTGTTTTTATTAATGTTTTTATTACTTTTTTTTTAAACTATAAAAACAAATGATAAATATAGGTTTAATTCTTATTATATTTTTATGGGGAATATAATTTTTGTGTCAAAGCACAAACATTTATTAATTGTATTAATAAGATTGGAGTTTATTGTTTTAAGAATTTTTTTACACTATATTTAATAATAGTTAATTATAATAAATTAAAACAGCGTCACCATTGGTGTGTAAATCGTAGTGTAATAACTTCTCGGTTACAAACTTCCGAAATAGCGACAAATAAATTATTCTTGTCAATTAGCCCGTATTTTTACTGGGTGTATCACTATTTGGGTGGCGAAATTACGAAGTGCTGCAGATTCAAGAACAATATTGTCATCTGGCCAATTCAATCGTCAACACAACTAAAATACACATCATCAAGCATAATACACATTTAATAACATATATATATATATATATATATATATATATATATATATATATATATATATATATATATATATATATATATATATATATATATATGTATATATATATATATATATATATATATATATATATATATATATATATATATATATATATATATATATATATATATATATATATATATATATATATATATATATTGATGATAATGGGCGAGCTGGACGAGATGTGTAGAGCTAGGGCGTGGCGTTTGTCACTTTGATTGCCATTTAGAGAATATTATTGTTTAGCAATCTGTTGTTAGAAGAAGCATTTTATTTTACATGTACAAGTAAATAATATGTTATACGTAGACTTAATGTCTCTCAAAAGGTCCGAAATGCCGTGTCATTAAGATAATCTTACCATTATAAACGATGCCAATGCGAAAATAATAATAATCATATAACTTATATTAATATTAACGACTATATATATATATATATATATATATATATATATATATATATATATATATATATATATATATATATATACATATATATATATATATATATATATATATATATATATATATATATATATATATATATATATATATATATATATATATATATATATAATATATAATATTATTTTTAATAGACCTGATAATGTGCTAGTAGACCGAGTGGCGCGTGCAATGACTGCTATTCCACATGACAATAAACTCGTGGAGGTAGAAAAAGAAAAGTTATCTAAATATTTGAACTCTAGATAACTTGGTCTGCCATGTGGATTGTCGATGTGACTACCTTTGTGCCGATAGTGGTTTCTCAACTGATATCTTAAGAGTTTACCGCTAATTTATTGTGAGGAGATCCCTCACTCAAGAGGCCGATCTTCGCCACCGCCCTTGTCCCACCGTCGGAGGAGTATTTTTTTATATTTTTAAATGTGTTTTGTCTTTCTTAATAGTAATAATTGTAATAAGCTAATATAATGAAAGTATGTTTCGTTTAGTACATTTTTTTTGCAGTATAGGAATAATTGTGATGATAACTATTTATTGGTCAGTTGATTGTGATTATTAGAAGAGCTTTCTATCAGAGACATCGTATTTTTAAAATATATCAACTTATCAAGTTGTATGTCAACATAGCGGAACTTGAACCCACGCCTCCTGGATACTGCCCACCTCAGAATCGAAGAGGCGCGGGTTCCAGTCTGATTACGTAAAAATTTTATATACTTTCTAATATATTTTCTTTTTTTAGTGGGTAATAATATTTTAAAGATGTTTATACGATCTAGACACGGTTTTGAGTAATATGTGTAAAGAAAACAAGTACAAGACAACAACAAGACTATTAAGTTAAGTTACTATAACTTAATAGTCTAGAAAATAGCGTTCCAATTTTAATTGATTTGACCAGTTAAGTTTCGTTTCGCTTATTTCAATAACAATGTAATAAAGAAATAGTTCGTGACTTTGTATTTTTTTCGATAAAAATGTTATTAAAACCTCATTTTGGTTTCTTTCAAATGGTCAAAGGCTAATGAAAAACGGAACTCAATTTGAATCATTAAGATTTTCGATATGAGAATGTAATTTTTTAGTAATGATTTGTTAGTTAGATTAGATTACCTATCGATTTTCATTGTTACGTACATATCTCTAACATTTTGATACAATGAAAACCAGTGATAAAACCATTATCGTTAACATTCAGCTTGTTTTCATAATGATTTTACTAGCTCAATCTGTATCAATTTGTCTATCTATCAATGACAACCAATCTGGCAAATTTATTAAGACCCAGTACTTGAGTGTTTGATTTGTTTAAAAACACTAATCCGTATTATACATATATGTGAATGTTACAGCTTTCATACTTATTTAAGCTATTATTGACGCACCTAATAAAAGTACCTATATATATATATATATATATATATATATATATATATATATATATATATATATATATATATATATATATATATATATATATTTCCTTTTAACATAGGTACATATCTTTACTTCAATCTCTCAGAAACTTAGGCTTTGGATAACAAAGGCGAGGGCTTTTTGCTTAAAACAAAGTAATTGGTAACACAGACAGTGGTAAAAAGTAGATACTTTAAATGTTTGCTCGCTTTACCAAAAGCATTCTGTCTATCTGATTCTTATTACCACATGATATCATTTTGCATCTATATACAAAAAATGAATGTCGATGGCTTATGAACAAACAATCTACGTATTATAGAGTGACATATCTCCACGTTCTTTGTTGTAATATTTATCAGGTTAACCTGCTAATAAGTATATTAATTCATTTATTAATATTGAATTTTAATATTATAATATTAATTAATTTAATTAGAATTATATTTGCGTTTTATATTAGTTTTGCACCGAAAACGAAAAACGCGGTTTTTTCCTCGAATAATCCCGTGGGAATTCCGGGTTAAAAAGTAACCTAAATGTTGCTCCACAACCTCTTCTACCTTACGCATTAATAGCCCGGACAAACAGAAAGACACAAGCAAAAATTTTACACAAATTTTTTTTTAGTATCATCTATATACTATATTTTACGTAATGTAATGCTCGTCTTAATATTTTTTTGTATTATTCAGAAATAATTGCTACAGAATTCAAATGGACTACAGAATTATTCTTCCATTTAAATAAATATATTTAAAAATATATGTACTTCTTATATACAACTTGATTAAAGTTCCTAAGGGTTCTGTACCTATTTCAAGATTCCAATATTCCGCTTATTTATACTTATTCCGCATACTTATTCCGCAAGATTTAGAAGGAAGGTTTTTCAGTGTTCCAAGGGAATATACTCCTGGATATTTGATATTCATTTCTGCTCGATACCTCCTCGTAACCTTCAGAAAAATTATCTTGAATGTTTTCTCTTTCGATAATCCCTAAAAATTATAAAGATATTTTAATAAAATATTTTATAATTGCATAACCTACAATTTTTATATAATGATATACAAACTTTTATATACATTTTATTAATTAGTAAAATAAAAAACAATATGTACAAATTTTTCTTTTGCAAATGAGGATTTAACTAAGTGTTATTTTAAAATTAATCTATAATAAGTATGGAGTTCCGAAGATTCTTGCTATTTTTTGGATTTGTGTAGATGTTTTAAACATTTTCATAATTTTTACTAGCAATGTTTTGTGTAAGATACGACCATATAGATAGTAATTTGTCAATCATACCTATGTGGTATATTATACGAAGTCATAGACTTTGTACGTTAACATTTACTTTAGTATCCAATACACACTTGAAAGTTTTAAAAGTTAATAGCTTTCAGTTAAAAGGCCTACTGAAGAACTTTATAGTAAGAGGTCAAGGTAGTATTTTACTGCTGAAATTGTCGAATGATTTGCAAAAGTCCAAGAAGCTAAGCATAGCAGTTACTTGCACGCGATCTTTGTTTGCTTTTGGAAAACGCTTCATAGCGCCTATAATAATTGTTACCATTATATTCACATTTCCGTTTCCCCGCATTTTCTACAATAGTGTTAGCTACAGTAATCACTTTCACGAGGTTACTCCATCAGCGGATCTGTTTCTTTTCATCTTTATTTATTTATTTTCTTTTGTTTTTTAGAAATATGATTCAATAGTTAACTGCAATTTTTTAGAATAAAATATATTACTTAAATGGACGAATAATTATGTAGTCAATTTGAATTCTGTAGCAATTACTTCTGAATACTATTACATAGTAAAAAAGAGCGTAGGTTGCGAGGGATTTAGTGTTAGGATTAGGGCATGACCGCTATGGTGGAAGGCGTTACCGCTGTGTTCTTGTCTTCCTTGCTCGCTTGCTTTTAGTCGTGCTTTTAGTCGTAGTCCTCCGTCGCATTTCGAATAATTCTTATGACTGCGTCATCTTTGTCCTCACTGTAGTGTGTGCAGCTGTTGATTCGCTGTTTATCACTATAAGAGTCGAGCTGGTCAGACCCTGATCCTCATTAACAGTCAGAACTATCGAGCCTATTTCTCCTCCTCGTCCCTGTCGGACCCGAAATTTACTTTCTCCTCCTGTGTAAAAGTGAGGTATAGGATGTTTTTAAGATCACTCGACACTGGCGTCACCTCGATATTTTTCATAAAATGTACTGCCTTTTTTGAAGAGTATATGCCACGAGACCTCTACAATGTCCTTGGACGTCCTCATACAACGTCCTCCTGCGAGTACACAACAGGTTCTCACTAATGCTGAGGATTCGCGACAGTATCCGATAAAATATTTTGATGAGGTTCTCTCGGGTATAGGTTAATTAGGGTAGTTGGTCATATATAGGGTAATTGGTTTATATATCCAATTAAAAATATCGACTCGGACTCGAAGTCTGCTTGCCATCATTATTGCATTAGGTGATTGCACTTATGTGATACTCCTTGAGCCCCGTTCACCGACAATGAAATTGCGCGGATTTTACTTTAAACCAAATTCCCTATACATACCAACTACCTCTCTCGAAGATCATTGGCTGCTTCCATAGTGCTTGTGACAACCGATATTTTTCATAAAATGTACTGCCTTTTTTGAAGAGTATATGCCACGAGACCTCTACAATGTCCTTGGACGTCCTCATACAACGTCCTCCTGCGAGTACACAACAGGTTCTCACTAATGCTGAGGATTCGCGACAGTATCCGATAAAATATTTTGATGAGGTTCTCTCGGGTATAGGTTAATTAGGGTAGTTGGTCATATATAGGGTAATTGGTTTATATATCCAATTAAAAATATCGACTCGGACTCGAAGTCTGCTTGCCATCATTATTGCATTAGGTGATTGCACTTATGTGATACTCCTTGAGCCCCGTTCACCGACAATGAAATTGCGCGGATTTTACTTTAAACCAAATTCCCTATACATACCAACTACCTCTCTCGAAGATCATTGGCTGCTTCCATAGTGCTTGTGACAACCGATATTTTTCATAAAATGTACTGCCTTTTTTGAAGAGTATATGCCACGAGACCTCTACAATGTCCTTGGACGTCCTCATACAACGTCCTCCTGCGAGTACACAACAGGTTCTCACTAATGCTGAGGATTCGCGACAGTATCCGATAAAATATTTTGATGAGGTTCTCTCGGGTATAGGTTAATTAGGGTAGTTGGTCATATATAGGGTAATTGGTTTATATATCCAATTAAAAATATCGACTCGGACTCGAAGTCTGCTTGCCATCATTATTGCATTAGGTGATTGCACTTATGTGATACTCCTTGAGCCCCGTTCACCGACAATGAAATTGCGCGGATTTTACTTTAAACCAAATTCCCTATACATACCAACTACCTCTCTCGAAGATCATTGGCTGCTTCCATAGTGCTTGTGACAACCGTATCTATATCTAAATCAAATTGTTCCACTATCCAAATTTACCACATCCGGGAACACCGTCGACCCATTTTTTTGGCACCTTCCACGTACACAATGATGTGGATTCTAGAGTGCTATCTAAGCATATTGCCCTTTTAAGTATTTTTCCTTCAGCATTATCCGATTGCATTTGGTGGTGACCACAATAGGATCATTGGCAGATGTGCTGAACTTGAGGTATCCTGATACTCTTCATGCAGCTCTACAAAACCAAATATTGCGCTATATGCTGCCATATAAGTTCACTTCAGTGACGAATTGTCCATATAACACGATTCACATCTGTTCACCGTTTTTAAATCTTTCTTAATAAGAATAATAACAATTAATAATTAACTAGCAAAAATCCCGTTGTAAATCAAGTTTATTTTATACAATACAATCCATAAAATATCATGATGTCGTGAGAATCTAAATATTTAGTGTTTTCAGTAAACTTTTTCTTGTAAAACTTTGTAAAACGTTTTCACTAAATATAGTGATTTCAGTTATCGGGTTAATAGAGAAAAGTCTCGAACAATATCTTAAGAGGTTATCGCATCGCTGTAGGATTAAGAACCGGATGCAGAAAGCAGTATCACTTGAGACGGCGAGTATTATGTAGGTTCCTCACTCTGGGACCCTAGCCACCGATGTCTTGGACCCTTGTCCCTTCACTCGCCTTGTCTTTTTGGAAGAGTATTATTTATTTTTTAAATATACTTTATCTTTTTACTATTAGTCCGAGAGGACGGAGCGTCAAACGCTGCGGCCCCCGCATACCTCTTTAACCTCGTCCGCCGTCATAAACCTCTTCATACATGCTCTCCGGGGAGTCCTCATACTTTTTTCCTGACCTTTCTCCAATATTTTCAACACTGTCGAATGTCAACCGAGTTCTCCCATTACGTCTCTTAAAAGTAATAGCGAATCCAAGTCATCGAGTTAAGGTTATGTCTATGTATGTACAGACAAGGCAGTGTTAATACCCTTCACGAGGAAGAGAAAGCTGAACAAGCTAATACCGCCTAAGATGAATGGTAAGGTCATTCCGTTCTCCACAGAGACCAAGTATCTGGGCATTACTCTGGACCAGAAACTTACTTGGAACTCACATTTAGACGGAATTGTCAAAAGAGCCCTGGCAATATGCTGTCGGCTAGGGGGTAACAGATGGGGATTAAAACCCAAAATTGCCCTCTGGCTCTACACGACCATTGTAAGGCCGATGGTGTCTTAAGTCTCGGTGAGGTCTCGGTAAGAAAAACGATGCAGAAGGGCACGATAACAAAACTAACCAGTCTTGAAAGGACTGCGTGCAGTAATGTGACAGGAACTATGTCCACGTCTCCTGCTGCTGCCCTTGAAGCACTGCTTAACCTGCCACCCCTTCACCTGTTTCTGAGAAAGAAGGCGAAGGCAAGCATGCACAGGGTCACCAGCGCAGGGGCAAAAATTTGGCTTTCACAGAATCTGAGATCTCTGAAAATCTGAGAACAGTGCGCAATACATCAATACTGGGGATGCCGACTGACAACATGCACCCCTGACCTGCTTCACAGACATCATATTCTGTGGAAATACCTTCGAGGGATGACTGGCTAAACGATCAAATGAAATGTAAAAATGGAAGCATGAGGTAGGATATGGAACATATGGAGAATTTCCAAAAAGACAATAAGTCTGAATATGGGAAAATATTCTTCTTAATTCCAGGCTGAGGTATACGCCATTCTAGAATGTGCAACAACCAATCTGCAAAACTTAATCATACTATCTATATTAACTCAGATAGTCAAGCTGCGCTCTTGGCCCTAGCATCAGATTTGACTCCATTAAAGCTGGTCGAGAACTCCAAGCTGACCTTAAGCACTCTGGGGAACAAGAACAGGGTAGTTCTAAGATGGGTTCCAAGGCACGCTGACATCGAGGGAAATAAACAGGCCGATATACTGGCACGAAAGGGAGACAAAAGCACCTAATTCGAACCAAAACCGTTCTATGGTATTCCTCATAGCTCACATCACAGCTTCACAGCTTCCCCTGAAGACATATTGCCACTATGAGGCCATTCAACTATGGAGGAATACTTCTGGTTTATACCAAGCTAAGGCACCCATCAAGGCCTTCAACAAGAAGGCTGCCAATGAGGCCTTATCTGTTAGGAAGAACTGTCTCCGTACATTGGTGAGGGTGCCTGGTCACTGTGGTCTGAGCAGACACATGCACAATCTAGATATCAGCAGCACAAGTATGTCTAGAATATACAATGAGGTTGAAGTAACACCTCTCCATATTTTCACTGAATGCTCACCACTTATGCAACCGCGTTATACCATCCTGGGGATACATCAAATGTACCCAGAAGAGGCAAAGACTCTCACAGCAAAGATAATACTGCAATTCTTTACAGAAATCACTCTCGACTGTGTACTGTAGTGTGCGGAGATCACAATAGATCAAGATCGCAGTGATACTGGGCTGCATGCCCTAGCAAAGCCGCAACTAGGAATAATAGAAGAAGAATAAAATGCACTTATTTTTGTATGAAATTAACTGCAGACATAAGTTTGTAACGGTTTATTTCTGTGATACACCTATAAATTTGCAATTTTTTGGATTTTTAGGATTCCGTACTTCAACAAGAAAAACGGAACTTTTATGTCGAGACTACTAAGCTGAAATTAACATCTTGTTCTTTATTTTTATTTTTTACTGCAAGGGACTATAGATCTGTACATTTATATTTTAGTTTGACCCCTCCACGTAATTGTTCATGATACAGACAGACAGACAGACAATAAAGTTACTTTTTCCTTTTGAAATATGGAACTTTACAAAATATAAAAGTCTACTAATAGTAGATACTGTTGTATATTTCCAGAATATAATGAAATTGTTTTTTTACTTTTGTTATATCAGAGTTAACTACTACAGTCAAGCCTTTGAGCTGACTATTATAACATCCCAGAGAAGAATTCATCTCTTAAATGCGATTTCAGTAAAATTTATAATATATATATATATATATATATATATATATATATATATATATATATATATATATATATATATATATATATATATATATATATATATATATATATATATATATATATATATATATATATATATATATATATATATTTATAATATATTTTAATCGATTGTAGGGTGAAATACCAATCTCGGTGGATTTGAATAAATCGTACCTATGTCTTAAATTTTATATAAAGGTAGTTTATTCTACATTTACAAAGCCAACGTGTAAGCAATTGTGATTTAATTTCCCCTCTCTCATAACACAAAACGCGGCAATGAGTTCTGCCACTTAACATGTAATGTCTTCGATTCAGATGGAATTTGTTTTTTTCTGTCTGTTAAGCTCAAAAAAAGCTTATTTAACTTTATTATATGAAATATATTGCCAACAACTTGAAGTCAGTAGACTTGCTTCAACTTGAAGATCAAGGTATTGAGAACTTACTTTTAAGCGTTCGTTTTTTAAGCTATTTCATTATTATATACTCGTACATGTGTATTAGGTAACCTATTACGATAATTGTCATACAAAAGTTCAATTTAAATAAAATTCAAAAGTCACGTACCTATTTACTTAATATATTTAATATATCTCTATATCTTTTCTAAGTAACACAGACGAGTTCTATTATATTTCATAAAAATTGTATTATGTAGAATACTACTAGAAAATAACAAAACTAAATATAAAAACGTAGCAATCATACCACAATCGTAAGGTGGTTCCTTTCAATCACACAAGAGCATTTTATTTATTGTGAATGGATAGAACAAAAGCGCTTGGTAGTAAAGTCAGTCGTAAATAAAATATGAAAACAAATAGATATTGTTCGGGATGCGAGAGGGCGTAGAGACGTAGCCAAGTCACAAGTGGTATGCATCTCTCAAGAGAATCAGCTTACATTTTATATTTATAACATGTGATAAAATAGGATAATATACTCATTCACTTTTCAAAATATTGGAGAATGCCATTCGTTATGCATAATATTTACCTATCTATGTGATAAACTACATCAAGCTATGTACCTGGCCGATAGCCAAGTTAGCGAAGAATGTAATATTGTTGGATTTAAAACTAAATGTAACGTTTGTTTAAATAACCAAACAAACAATGTAATTTTTATGCGGATAAATTTAGAACGCTCATATGTACATATTATTCACCATGTGCCTCATATAAAATTTATAAAAAATCCTGATATATCTCTGCTTGGAGCCAATGAGAGTCCCTAGAGTCTCGTGGTAGCAAAAGCAGGATGTCATGAAACTTGGCTAACGAAAAAAATAAATGAACATTGAAAAATATGAAGATTATTTTAAGCCAAACTTCAGCAATTAACTCTGTTATTAATGCCAGATAGGAGAAGATTTAGTTTTTAATAAAATTATGTTGGATATATATTTAATTAATGTTAAAATTTAATCAAGTCTCGGTTATATTACTCTCGGCTTTGCTTAAGTAAATAAATATGTGACGTAGCCATATTATGCGAGTTTATTATACCTACGTCCTGTGATTTAAAAACAAATTACGGCGTAAAGGAGAAAGGGTGATGAATTACGCTGTTAGGGTCAGATTATGATGATAACAAAGATATATTTTTTTTATATTTCAAAGCTGGCTTCCAAAATGTAATATGGGTAGGGGTATATTTAAACTGCAGGCATGTCTCTCTATTT
Source organism: Dione juno (assembly GCA_037127375.1). Classification (NCBI taxonomy): domain Eukaryota; kingdom Metazoa; phylum Arthropoda; class Insecta; order Lepidoptera; family Nymphalidae; genus Dione; species Dione juno. Next base: position 7,430,471 of record JAXRJS010000041.1, on the reverse strand, counting down.
GGTACTATCTAAATAACTTTTAAGAGTTTCGTACCTTGAAAGAGAGGAGTAAAGCTCATATAGACTCATTTTGTTGTCTGTCTGTCCAGACCATTTTTCTCAAGAACGCGTGGAGGTGTCAAGCTGAAATTAATGCCAAAAATCCAAATGATTATAGGCAAAAATTTATTTAATTATGGCAGCATACATAATATATTTCTATATTAATATATATAAATATATATAAATATATACCGCCTTCAGTCTTTTCACTTTGTCTTACCAGAGTGGAGATGCAAGAGTAATTCACGTGGAAATCAACTGTTGTGTTTACATTCAGACCCTGAGATACTGCGTCCGCGGCTGTCTTGACGGCCTCATATACATATGTACATATAGTCATAGATAAACACTTTGCTACCTACGTATTTGTAATGTGAGCGATTGTTTAATTGAAAACTTACTTAAAAAGTTTAATTTTTGCTTTGATAGTACTTTAATGTTTTAAACTTTATTGCGATGTACAAATATAAAATTATGCTAGTGAATTATATATATACTCATTTTTATTTTAGAATTAAAGCTTACTTTTAGTCATTATATAGTTTGTATAAATTGAAATGAACAAAAAGCTACTTGACATATTCTCGTTAACTTCCATTTAAGTTACCATTACATTTAAGTAAGTACGTAAATATAAATATTATCATTTTATCATATATATTTAACTATTCGCCATAAAATATCTTGGGAATAGTATTTAATAATAATATATGCCGTGTGGCATTCAAATTCGATTCATTTCTCACTCAATGGAAAGCTTAAATTTAAATTATTTTTATTTTCCCCTCTCTGGTAGACTCTCAGGCACGATATCTCAAAAATAAGGTACAAAGTGACGCAGGAAGTGTATCGCAACTATGTATAGTATTATTATCCAATGGACATACGTTTAAAGCAAAAAGCGAGCAAAATACAATTAATTGCCAAAAACACACTATCTACACAAATCTATTGAGATTCTTCATCTCATCTTCTTGATATTTTATTACTTATTGTATTAATTTTATTATGTAGATAAAATGTAAAATAAATTACAGTTACATATAAAAACAAGTTTTGTTTAAAATTCAGTTAGGACAACATCGCTTAGTCCGCAATCTGCATAAATACAAACGACCGGTCCTAACGCAACATGATTAAATGCATGGATTGTTTTCAGTCGACCTCGTTGTGAACGGTGAATCTAACGTTTTGGACAAGTTTGGCCGAGTACATGCCGTATGCGCTGTAAAAACTATTACCAAACTAAATATTTATATATATTTTTAAGTTAGAAATTATATTTTTAAGTTAAATAATAATAGAAAATATATATTTATTGTTTTTTGTGGAGAGTTAGACAACTCTGCATATTTAATTTTACTTAAAATTTATTCCTGCTAATCAATTTATATATAAACCATATCTTATGAAAGAATTATTTGTACAACATACGTAGTTTATATGTTAAGTACATATAAACTACTACAGTTTCGTCGCTGTGAGGGCAACGAAAAGATTAGAAAAAGTTATTTGCAACAAAATTTCCACCTATATGTTAATCCTGTTTTAGAATATAGGTGAAACATATTGTAATATTTTGGCACAGAAAGAAGGACAGGAGTGGACTGGTGTGTAAGAATTTTTATCTCTGCATTGGATTACGCGGGAAATACCACGTTTACCGCTAGTGAGTACCTTCCCGGCCATATAAAATATTGCATATCAATAATAATCATTTTATCATTATTTTCATGTGTAGGGATATATTTTTCCTTATTTTTTATACACAAAGTGATTCGAATACTAGAGTAAATCCGAGAACATAGTTTTTTCGTCTTCGTTCTTATTAACACTGGTCATATACATTTACAGCTTCAACCCCTTGGTCATATGCAAATAACTAATAGTCACTCAGACCGCAAGTTCAGAGTTACATCGAAACAATAAGCGACATGTTATATATAGCCTATCATAGACTTCCTCGATATATGCACTATTCAACACCACAATATTTTTTTAGAGTTAATAGATTAATATGTTCAATCAAAATATGTAGCACCAGCTTTACAATATATGTACCTATACATATATTATATTTACTCTCGTTTCTACTCGTTTGCCTACTTCTTCGCCACAGCAAAAAAAAGATAAAACGTAGACGATGTAAATGTTTTGAAGGCGGACGGCGTCAGGCCTTTTATATAATAAGGGCTGTAGCTAGCTTATTTTGCTAAGTACACAAGCGTGTATATATATATATATATATATATAGCTCGATTAAAGAATATTTTGGTTAGCACAATGTATTTGGTTTAAGCGGAAAATGAACCCTCGAATCTTCCCAAATCCACCTAATACTGAAATTGAGACGCTTCTAATTGTAAATAATAAATGAGAATCTTGGAATTGAACGTTTTGTTGCAAATTAACTTTATATATTTGAAGGAATATAATTTTATTGTTTAATAATGTATTAGATATAGTTGGAATATACCGACATCGAGTATACAACATTATTATATACTACTACATGTATCTTATTTTACTATAGTAAATATTAATAAAAACTACTGTAATTCATAAATATCTGAAAATAATACAGTACCATTCAATATATACATATATACCTACTGCCTGTGCAAAATGTGACTCTACTTCAGTATATGAAGATCGGTACACTACCTATAGATATACCTATACATCACGAATGCAATCCCGTTAACGTCAACAATACGTTGCATTAATCACCTTAAACAGAGAATATTTTAGCTAACAATATCTAAACTACGATATCGGATTATCTAGACACTGCTTATTGAATTGAAAAAAATATATACGACCCCGTTTAAGATATAAGCTTACTTTTCAATTATTTTCATCTATTTTTAGCTATAGCTACTCGTATATATCACATGACAATTTATTTTCATCAATACTTGAATGTATTATATTCTACTAAAAGTATATAATGTAAAGCAGAGAGAGAGTTTATGATAAAGTTACTTTGAATTTTTCCAAGAATACAATGTACATTTTCGTATTTATATTAATTATTTTAATAGCTTACAACTACAAATAATTACTTCAGTCGAAGTAGTAAGTTCTATTAAATGAAACAAAAGAAATGTATACATATAATAAAATGTAATTGATCGCTGTCTATACATGGAAGGCATATGAATAAAAATGTTAATGGGGGTATATTAATGTAACACAACTCATAACAATATTTTTTAAAATTTTTGTGTATTTGTCAGTTTGTCTATGCACGTGTATTTCAGAAACGATTTTATTCATTTAAAAAGCAATTCTCACTATTATATTATGGTAAGCCTCCGTAACTATTTAGTGTATTTAACTATTTTATTTCAATGAGTTAATAAATACAAACAGTTACAATAATTTAAAATAAATGCGGTGCAGGCACACCAACAGTTCAGTTTATTGAATGAATAGTCGTGTAGTAAAGTGGGCGAAGTTTTTAACAAATCTTTTTAATTCAATATCAATATAGTAAGTGCAAGATCTATGTATAGGGTATATACGAGTATATGTTGTCAAATATATTAAATATTACTTTAGATTCGCGCCAATTATTAAGAGCTCCACCAAGTAATGTCTGAGTTTAAAAATAATATTTTTGTTTCCAAACAATATTTATCTCAATTCCTGACAAAGATTTAAGAAACTTCATAGACATTAGCAATATTATGAAATGTAAATAATTCTGATAGTATTACATTGTCTTTTCAAATATATATTTACATGAAGTTATTATATTATGAAACAACTCGAAAAACATTTACTTTACTTTAAATATAAATTAAATATAATGTTTGTGAAGTACCTTACCTTATCGTAAGCAGACAAGAAATTTGCAAAGGTTGTCGTAGGCCATGTGCCGAGGCAGAGGCAGGGCGGGCGGGCGTGCAGCGCGACGAGCTACCGACACGGCACTAGGGCAGCCAAGCCGCCTCCGCCCCCGCCGCGAATTCTTCGCTGTGATTAATCGCCGACCCACCTGCGGAGCCTTTGTATACCACTAATGTGTTCTTTCTCTAAACAATCTTTAAATTATAACTGGAGAATAATGTTTATTGTATAATATATTTTAGTCAATGTTGGAACACATTCATTTAAGTTGTGTTTCTTTAAATCCATAAATTGAATTTAAAATTTAAATTTTAATTATATATATATATATATATATATATATATATATATATATATATATATATATATATATATATATATATATATATATATATATATATTCTGTTATATAGGAATAGGGGAAGGAAGGGCAAGATAAAAAGTATAAAAAATCTATAGTATTGATTTTAAAATCATCGAAATGAACAATAATTAGTTTAAATAATCCTTGCAAAAACTGCATGAGCTTGACGTTGATAAAATAGCAATAATGAATTGAGTTCAGAAGATACTCGACACTGTTTCATATTGTAGGCTTTACGATCAAGAGTCTTGATTACTTAAGCTCATAATTAATAAGCTTTATATTATTTTATATTTACATTATAGTCATCCTTGTTTGCCTACTTATATTTGAAAGATCTAAATACAATGAATTAATGAATTGAGGCAAAAATATTATTAGTTCGACTGCTCGTAGCATTGATTTTCCGGCTCTAGTTATTTCAAGCATGTCATTGAGTTCTCCCACCAATTTGACATTAAGTCATTACTAGATAAGTTCTCAATGGTTTACGTTGAGAACGTAAAAACGGATGGAGGGACACATATATGCATAATTATAAAAACGCATCGAGAGTTCCGTACCTATTTCAAGATTATAAGTATTCCGCTGCGAAAAATACTACCTTTTATCTAGACTTTTATCTAGTTAACTTTTATCTAGAACACTGTGAATTAAACTTAAATAAATTATTAATTCAGAAGAGCGTTGAAAAAATACATTAAAAATACGCGCTAATTCATTTTAAAATAATATGTAATGCTCTTGTTATAGTATAACTCTAATAGGCTACATAAGTACATATTATAAGACGGATGTTGACGATCAAACAGTATCAGTTCATAGTTCATAGTTTGAAAACATAAAAATAATGTTTAATTGTTTTAAATTTGTATAATTTTAGACTTATATTGATTCTAGATATCAGACATTTGTGTGTTAACTGGCAGAACTCAACGCCACGTTTGTTTTCTTACCAAAAAATTTATATAAATTAATATAATTCACTCTTCTGAGTGGGAATAGTATCCACAATAGTCGCCTTTACGTCAGTCGCTGAGCCGCTGTACATTGATATACGTATATAATGTATTTCTTTTGTATCTAATATTTACACAAAATTAAGTAAAACATATAGATTGCCTAAAAGCTTAAATTATTACAAAATTCCGAAGATGATTTAGATATTATTCGGCCCGACTAGCCGAACGAGCTCAGCAGTCAGCTACAGTATTCGATGCAGTTGATTTGCATTCCGTTGAAACAATAAATTTGAATTAGATGTTTATCTATAATACTTAATTTTAACAATAAATTTGAATTAGATGTTTATCTATAAACCCATGCATATTTACAAGTCCTTACGGACTATATTTTAACGTATAATATATTTAACAATACATCATTCATTTTTAGCATTAAATTAGTATTTCTTTGATAAATCTTCACATTTCTGCTAATATCTAAAGTAAAGCTTTTACCTCTTTCCTATCACTTATATACTGAAGACTTGCAGATATACACGACCAAAGACGTGAATGACGTTGCGTATTGGCATAATAAATTCCTCTTCCGCCTATTACGTTTGACAGTTGTAAGCTGGACTTATCTTCAGCTGGCTGAATATATTGTCGACGACAAATGTCGGCCAGCCCGAATATAGATGGAAATTGATTTGTACTAAAACTGTTTAGGACCGAAAATCTATAACTCTAATTATACAAACAGGGAAACCAGAACAATAATAGCACGGACGCCAAAATTCTTTGGTGAACAAACAAGAGATTTAAAAATAAAGCTGGACTATAGTAACATTCTTAAAAATTTGGGTACCAAGGTGGACAGCAATCTCTCCTGGGTTTACAGCAATCTCGCAAGATTTACTGTATAATAAGTATTCCAACAAAAGTATCTTTAGCACAGTCACTCTTACTACCTATCTTGGAGTATGCTGACACTTGTTACCTAGGTTTGTCAAAACAATTGCTCGATGGAACACTTACAAAACCTAGTTATTAGGTTCATTGTGGACTTAAAAACATTGATCACGTTAATCAGCATCGTGCTGGGCTGCGCTGGCTTTCTGTTAAAGATCGCCTGAATCTTCACGCCACCACACTCCTATACTCTATTCTTTTTCGTCCAGATAACCCATCCTAACTTAAGGAACATTTTTACTTTTTTGGCTCGAATTTCTGTCAAAAGTCTCAGTCTCAGTTCAGTTTTCTTTTCAAATTAAATATTAAACCAGCAAAAGATTAAAGATAGACTCAATATTTGATTTGGTTATTCAAATTCATATGGGCACAGTATCTGACTGTAATTATGGCGTTTGTGGGGCAATTCCAATTCGGGGAGAATTCATTACTTCCATTTCCCTCGGTCTGGTAACAAGACAAAGCGTAGCGTTGAGTTCGAAAGGTGGAAACGGAATGACTTTTATTTATTAATATATTTGTTAATTTATTTATTCATAACACTTAGCAAATGATATAAGAAACAATTTTGTACAATATAACAGTATTAGTGTAAAACTGTTGCACGGTTGTTAACGCCGACCTCACAAGCGTTCTGTCAACAATATATAAAATTAAATAACAATAAAGTAAAAGTAAAAATGACAAATCAGTAATAAATCGATGTACATGTCTGTGTATGTGTGTGCGTGTGATGTGTGCGTGTGATGTGTGCGTGTGTGTGTGTCTGTGTCTGTGCGTTGAGTTTCGCTAGACCTAAGTTTCGTAAAAATATATACCAGTTTTCTTATTCGGGACACCATTCCATGTATAAGTTCAGTCCACATGACGTCCACGATTTCATCCAGGATCACTCCAATGTAATACTATTTTTACTCCAATGTAAAAAGTGTATTCAAGACGAAAGAATTCGAGGACTTATCAGATTTAAGCAGTATATGATCAAGACAACTATTGTTTCTGGTATGAAATAGGTGTGCTAGTGTCGGTATAAATATCAAAGGTGATATTCGTGTAGAATGGTGATCTATATGAGCAATAAGGACAATGTTTTTAGAGAATTTCGTTAATAAACAATTGGCTTCATCGCAATCAGGTTCAAATTCACCACTACAGCACAAATAAAGTGATCCCTAATATACAGTACAATTCCATCATTTAGAAATGTTAGGTATGACTGTGAATTTGCTCAACCAACATTCAAACAAAACAAGAACGTCGATTTTGTAAGTAAATCTTTTTATTAAAAAAACAGAGAATCAAACTTGTAACACAAGCTTCGAAGCCTTGTTAACATGTAGCACTTTCAGCCCTGAGTTAAATTTAAGATATTTATTACATTGCTCAGGAGTAGGTACGAAATCGCGAGTCCGATACAGATATATTTTCGATATTTTCGATAGCTGATTCGTCAATCATAATTTTTATTGTTTATAACATGTCCATTTCATTATAATTATCAATCATATTTTGGTCAAGGTATCAAGGTCAATTTACGATAACCTGTTAATATTTATCTGCAATTATAATTGAGAATACGTTATTATGATCATTAATCATTACGTTGTGAGTGTGCATATTGTAAGGGTATTTTGAGTTGTGTAGTTTTACTAGATTTAAATTATTAATAATATTGTGAAGAAAATAATACATAAAAAGCAGAAACTGTGAAGAACAAAATGTGACAAATATAAAAGCTACATGGATTTGGAGGAATAATTCTTATTTCGATGCTAGTTGATCTGGACAATCGTTCATAATTTTCAATTTCTTATTAAGTAGGTAAATATATATTAGTTACTATCTATATAGTTTGATATTTCGATATTTAATATATATTTCTATATATGATTATAACTAAAATCACATGTAACAATGTGGATACATAACATATTATTCAATTTGATCTTCATTTAGAAAACATGCTTTAAAACTGCCATTATTATCACTATAAGTATCCCAAAAGAGCTATAACTTTACCTTATAAAATCACCTCCAAATAATTCTCAGCTCTACTTGTGACGCTTAAAAGAAGATTAAGCGAAAGTCCACGCTGTGGGGGGAATTATAGTAGTAGTGAGTATAAGAAAGTATGTACAGATGAACATCATCTGGAGCTTGTCTAAAGTTCCTAGAACGATGCACAGACTACATATGTATATAGTTGAAAGAAACAATAAAACACGCGCTATCTCTTACGTCCCGTAAAGCTGGTAAAGACTGGCTGAATGAATTTCAACATCCTGACACTACGAAACTCCACTAGCTCTGGAGTTAATTGTAAAACTACTTTACAGATTTAGGAAAATTAAGAATTTACTGTGAAATTATTAAGAATGAGTTACTTAAGTTATATAATGTTAAATTTTTAATTTTGTATAATAGATCCAAAGATCATTTTACGCAGGAGTAAAGGAGGAGGAGTAAGCTACAGGATCATTTTGGACACAGGGGTATAACACAATACTTGGGGTTTCTGCGGAGGATATAATCCGCAATAATTTTTCGGCAGAGAACCATAGTCATCTGACATTGCGCGTAGAATCAGCACGCTGAAATGGAACTGGGCCGGCCAAGTCTCCAGACCAACAAATGGTCAATGGAGCCGACTCGTTTTAGAGTGGGGACCACGTATTATCAAACGTAGGGTAGGACGGTCACCCTACAGCCTGCACCCTGACGATATAAAGAAGGTGGCTGGGCACCGGATGGATCCTATCTGCTCAAGATTGGTATGGTTTTTGCTATATAAGGGAAGCCTACGCTGAGAGAGGTGTACATAAAAATGTTAATAAGTATTATCATATGATTTAAGCGATTCAACATTTACCATTTACCACCTCCTACTAAATTTCCAATTTCAGATTTTTGGAATTTGTTCTCTGTTTGTACTTATAAGTTTAAACTTGTTGCCATATTTTATAACTCTTTAGATTACGCTATTATTTAGATTTGATACAAAATGCGGCATAAACGACGGCACATGAAACATAAATGTTGATTGCATTGACTTTTTTTATTACATTGACATAATATTTTTTCCCGTTCTCTAAGAGACTGTTAATATCCAAGGACACGTTCGGTTTCGTCTCTCCACGTGAAATGTCTCGAATTTGAGTATAGTGTAAAACTGAATGCCTTTAAACTAACTTTTTATATAACAAGATTTGTGAAGCTACACAAAATAATTTTAATAATTATAATTTTACACAAACATGCAATTACATTATAAATAATTCCAGATATATTTTGTTCGACTTTTCCTGTTTATTGAAATTCAAAGGTTCAAATAAAAGGACAATATCGATTTAAGTTATTAATTTATTAGATACTTTTAAAGGCCACAATCGATTCAGAATATAAAATTAAGTTATATACAAATAGCGATAATTAGAATCAGTTTATCACATTTACAACTAAATAAAAATATTGGTATAATATTGTATCAAAATTGTGGAAATATGAACGAAAAGCAGTTTCTCGTAAATGACTTGACTAAAATAGTTAAAAACTTATATTATTTATTATAAAATACATCAAATCAAAACATATTTAATAGAAATTAATATCGTTATAAATAATACGCTTATCAAATATTATTTAGTAATGGCACTAACATTATATTATTATAAGGCACTACTGCAGATGAATAGCGACAAAGGCAGTATATTTAAATTTATCTCTATATATAAGGGATACATAGTTTCCATATAACACACCTCTATATTAAAATAATATAAATTATTATTTATAAAAATTTTTAAATCATACAAAAAGCATTTGTTAAAATTTTATAATAGGAATATGAGTATTCACTCATTTTGATAATCGACTTCAACTTAAGAAGGCACATCTCTGTCAGTCACATTAATTGTCAACCAGAACGTTATTCAAAGGTCAAATAGTAAATATTTTTATATACTTCCATTATTATAATGTTAATCATAAATATATCATTTTTAATGTCAAATGTCTAATACCAAACTATGATATCAAATGTATCATAGTTCATATTTATTTGATGTAATATAAATTGTGTATAAAGCTAAACAATGATACATTCAATACACAAACTACACACATAAGTACATGCGTCACACTCACACACTAAGTACAAAAGCGTACTAAAATAATATGTATAATATTACCGAGATTAACACAGATCTCGATGGCATTTTTACAATCTTTTTAAATGAGACTCCATTTGTGCTTTTCTTTAACCATAAATCAGCTCATTGGAAGGTACGTTTTAAGGCATTTTATAATTCCTCTAAATTGATAAGCAAATACTGACAATAAACAGCATACAAACGCATTATGGTCGTAGGAATAATATGTTCTAATAATATATTTTTTTAGATCTATTTCAACACAATATATCCTATTTACCGGCGTACGTCGGATTTTTGAAAGTGGATGTTGCTTGTTTGTAAATCGGATTCTCGCCCTGAAAAGGAGATATGTTGGATAAAAGGAGATACAAAATTAGTAATATTATTAAGAAAATATGATTACTTTGCAATAATATGAAAATTTTCTTTCCTTTTATAAGCTTTCCGTATTATTCACGGATAGTTGATGGAAGATGGTGTTGATGAGACAGTATACCTACTCTAACCATACGATACAATAGTCTACATTTATAAGTGGATGGACAAGCTTGTTGATAAATAATGTAAGTTCTAATCAGTAAATAATGGAATATAGTGAGTGTAAGTACGCTTATATTATATTACCGTGTCCCATTTGGCCATCATGCGTTCCTTCTCGAAGCGTGCGAACTCCCGACGGTCGTGTATGGTGGTGACCATCTTCCACAGCATGAGAAGCGCGAGTCCCACCAGCACGATAGCAGCTATTACGCCTAGTACTATACCAAGGATGAATACCTGGGAAAAGAAAAGTATAGTCCACCAATAACTCTACAATATAACATGAATATGTGCAATAAAATAATTTTTGAAATAAATTTGAAAAACAAAAGCTCATGACAAATAAATAAAGTTCATGAATATTTTTATATAACTCAATTTCTAAAAATCTAACTCGTTCACTGGGTAAATACTACATATTATCTTATATACTATATATTTAAAATCTTTTGTACCTTTCTTGGACATTCGTGTTCCTTTTGTGCTCTAATGTGTAACTGCTGAGATTCATTGTAGGAGTACACATATACATACAGACAATCTTCATCATCGTAGAAACTACATAAATGTTCATTCAACGTTTCATTAGCTATAAAAGAGATAAAAGATTAAAAGAGATTTAAAATAGGTAAAACTTAAATAAATTTACATTGTAATAAAAAATACAATTCTTATACTGTATTAATATTGGCAACATTAATAAATTATAATTTTGTTCTTATTAGTGTAACACTATCTTTCAGAAATAAATACCTTCAAAAGGACGTAACCACTTGCCATTGGGATCAATTGGAAATGATAAGTATTTAGTATATAGAAAGAGCGGATGAGGCGCCAAGATACAAGGCCATATACACATAACCATATGAGTGTTCAACATACAATGTCTAGTTTGCAATAGGTCGGTACAGGCGCAAGTAAATTTAAAGGCGAAACACTGTTGAGCTCCAATGGTGATGTAAAGTCTAGTTAGTTAATATTTTTTAGCGTTTTGAGTGTTAAACTCCAGAGCTAAAATATTACTTTACTTGACTGGAAAAATGAAAATATATTAAATATAATGTTTATATTCAATAATAGAATCCACGTGATTGTGGATTCTATCTCGGGGGTATGATTATATTAAAGTTATTTTTGTCCCCGTTCTGGTAAAATAAAGCGCGACACTCACTTCAAACAGCCTTCCGAATTCGGAAAGTAGAGAATGGAATATCCTGTCACTAATAACTCATATCACCTTCGACCTTCCCCTCGACGACCTCCGGGAACAGGTTGCAGGGGCCGCAGTCGCGCGCCGGCTCCTCCGGGTTGTAGTTGGGGCCGCGCTTGTGCACCTCGCACAGCACGCACGCCTTGAAGTCCTCGCACTTGCCCGGGCACGTCTATTGTGGAAGGACAAAATTAGTTATTAATTATATTCCTTTAAATTAGGAACCTTTAACATTGGTAATATAATGGTTAATATAAAAATATGTTTGTTTCAAGTATATATGATGTATATGAACGTATTCATTTTTACTGTATTATTTTTTATCTATATATTGACCCTTGATTGTTTGACAGTGATCTATATATCAGACAAGTGTATTTGATTTTAAGTTGTATAGCAATTTTATATTATTATTATAATATAATTACGAAGTACTCACTGGACATTTCTCGCAAAACTTCCCAGAGTAATGACGGTCATCATCCACGTTGCAGACGCACTGACCACATACGCACTTTCCGTTTCCGCTGCAGATTTTACCGTTTTCTATAAAAAATATAATTTATGAATTGATTCACTTAATAAAGTATTAGTCGCACGCGATTTCGCCTGCGTAGTTTGTGTTTTGGCGTGCATATTTTAACATCGCGTTAAAGTCTCCTTGCTAACGCTACAACGTATTTTTTTTGTATATATATATATATATATATATATATATATATATATATATATATATATATATATATATATATATATATATATATATATACAAAAATATATATATATATATATATATATATATATATATATATATATATATATATATATATATATATATATATATATATATATATATATATATATATATATATATATATATATATATATCTTTTTATTATTTTTATTTATCTTTTTACTTGTACTTTGTAACTAATTATAATATAAAGTATTTTATATTTATAATTGTCGGTAATATATGCTATGTAAAGTTTAAGTAAGCGTTTTATATAATGTACTAAGATAGTATTTGCACACCAGCCAATATCTGTGTTTTTATTTTTTCTATGCTAGGGGTTATCTGATCTGGGAAGAGCTCAACTGTGGTGATACACCTTTACACTTTATTGTTGATATCTTTTGTGTTGGTATAATAAAGAATTAAATAAGCAGATTATTTCTATATAAACGAATTTATTCTTAAAAAATGTTTTTTTTTTAGATCATTTTACTATACTTAATATATAAAGCGAAATGGGTTGTTTGATTAAACGCTCTAATGTCAGTGATTGCAGTTTCAAAAAGAAAAAAATATTTGTGTCCATTGATCGAGGAAGCACATTAATAGTCGTTATGCAGCCCATAGTACCTGCGGTCAGAGTTGCATCCGACACTTAAAATGAGCAATCGTCGCCCACAACCTTGTTCTAGTTTGAATACAAGCGTGTTAACCTCTAGATATGCACGGCGTCTGGTCCTCCAGGCACTGGCAGGCGGGCCCGCTGTACTCGGGGCGGCAGTTGCACTTGCCGCACACGCACTCGCCGTGGTCGGGCCCTGAGCACAGGAAGCCCTTGTTCATGTCGCACGTGAAGTTGTCGCACTCGCAGAACGGGCCCGATATCACCTGAGTCGGAGGCGAACACACATGTTTAATTTCAATCGAGAGGGAATACATTGAACGGCTAGGGGTGCGCGTCGCCGCGGCGGCTCACCTTGAGCGGGTCCTCCATCTTGTTGCACTCGCAGACGCCGCAGATGCAGGTGCCGCGGTTGGAGCAGAGCGGGCCGGCGGACGCGTTGGTGGGCCGACAGCCGCGCTCCTGCTCCAGCGACACGCCGCCGTGCGCCGAGCACTCGCAGCTCTTGCCGAAGCGGCCGGGCGCGCACAGACACACGCCGCACGCCGAGGTGCCCTCGCCGCTGCACACCAGCGGGCTGTCGTTGTACGCCTGCGCACACGCAACACGCACACATGCACAAATTAACATGCGCTCACTAGTACTGGTATAAAGCGCGCACCGACTACGTGAAATTCAATTCCGATGAGTCAAAGATATACTATATAAAATGAACATACGTGGTGACCGGGATGCTCACAGGGGCAGTCGCAGAGCATTTCCAGTTCTACGTTGAGGCTCTCCGACACACCAACCGGGTAAATGCTAAAGTTCTGCTTCCACTTATTTCGATCTTTGGGACACTCTTTCAGCGTGATTTCTGCTGTAAACTCGACTACATCTCCGACCTGTAATAATAGTAATATATTTACCTCTTTCTTTGTACATACATTTAAGTAATATAATAATATGGTGACTTTATATGACAACATACTTTAAGGCCGTCGCATTTGTTCGTTTGCATGACGTTGTCCTTGTTACCGAGACACGATGAGTAATATAATATTTGCACTGCATCATTTGATGTGTCCTTCATTTCCACCGTTGACGTAATTTTCTGAAAAAATTGATTTTAATATTATATTATACATATATAATACATGCATAATGCACAAACAAATACTAAGGTTTAATATAAAAATAGGTACTAGGAGATTTTTACCTAAGCTTCACAGAAAAAGGATATAAAAATAATAAGTAATAAAATTAATTTTTATATTATTAAGAAAAACTAAAAAATATACCAAATACTAACATTATACTGCTCGCGTACAAGATCCACGACGTTGTCAGAGTCCTCGCTAAGGATGCCGGAGCTGGATCCCTCGATGTGCTTGCTGAGCTGCTCGTACACGCTGATCTGTTCCGCCGTCACAGCGAAGATCACGTTGATTGCGTGTTGCTTCACCTGTATACATAAAAAAACTCCTAAGCCTGCGAATTCGCCTTATTTGTTGGGGTAGAACTTAACGTATAATATATGACCTATAAACTTTTCTTTAAAAAGATAAATTGGAACCAGTAGTTTCTGAGATTAGAACACAACTATTTTTCAGTTTTATAATGTTAGTGTAGATTAGCCATTGTGGTGTAATTGGTATTGGAAAGCGTATGACCGACACCGCGATGGCTGTGATTTAAAAATTAAATTTTGCTTTCCTTTCGTTTATTCGTCCACCACTGAACATATTGCATGTTCAGTGGTGGACTCTGTCTACTCCGCTATGCGGGATTCACCGTGAACCTGAAGACACTAAATACGTGTCAAAACTTATACATATGCCATTAAAATGAGTATATTATTGTTATTTATATAATTCAATAATAAATATCGAATATATAATTTTTATTAATATAACTTTTTTATCTACTAGCATTTTATAATTATTAATCAAATCTTTGACTATGTATATAGCATATTCTATTCCAAAATCTCTAATAGATCGAATTAAGACGAAACATTAACATAATATTGAATTACGGTAAAATCTTAATTACTTTGAGATTAATTTGTGAAATGCTGGGGTAGTCTTGAGTAGTGGACAGAGTGTAAGAGCTGTTTTCCATGTGACATTCTCCATCGTTTGGCTGTACAATACCTCCCAACTACAAAAAAAAATGTAAAATACAATTATATTATATTAAAAAATTTATTAGAAAAAAAAACAATTAACGGGCTAAACAAATAAACAATTTCAGGATATTGAATGTAATATGATTTGCAAGAAAATTTCACCTTTCCATCTCCAGCATAATGGAAACCAGCGTCAGTAGAAAAGACGAGCAGCTTTCGTGCGTGCTCGCGCCATCCTATTTCGCTTTTGCATACAACAGCTTGCATTATGGCATCAAAGCCTCCCTCCGGTGCGTCCAGGTTACCTGACACATCCGCTTGCGCGACTGCTTTCTGTATTTAACAAATAGTAAAAATAAAATAATATTTCTTTATTATTCTTTAGATAGATAGTGCGCGGTCACTTCCGCGACACACGAAGGCAGGCAACTCAAACCAGTACAAAACGAACTGTTCAGCTTCTCCTTAGCTTATTAAAGAAATATATAAATATACATGTTGTCATACTACTTACTAAATACACGCCTTGTACGCAATTTGATTGGCGTGGAATATTAAACGTAAAACCCTATTTGGCATAGAAGGGTAGCATCTGACTGTAAACGTGTTAAATTCGATTCTAATTCGAGGAAAGTATTATATTTAAACTTGCGACCCACTCACGCCTTCACCGCTAAAGTAAACCGAATTGCGTTCATTTCGATATTATACAAACATTATTTGTATAAACTTTCCTCTCAAATCACGCAATGTATTATTGAAAATCATGTATTTGTTTCTTGTGTTATATTCGTGTTATATTCGGTTGAGTTGGTTATCAATGCATGCCAACACGCGGTCAGGTATATGATAATAATTCTACAAACGTTCTCGTTGGTTTTGCGTCAAAATGTTAACAATCCAGTCGATCTTATCATGTATTTTACTACATTTTGCGATGTCAAAGTTCCTTTATACATTAATCGATACCAGCCGGATTTGTTTCTACAAAACGTTCATAATATGTAAAATAGTAACTTGTAGGTATTCTCTCCTAAATCACAGTTAAATATATTGTCTTTTATGACTGTATAAACCAATCATAGTCAAGGGTGTCTTTTTTTTCCTTTGAAACACTAACACGTCAATTCAAAGTATTTAAAGTATGCTTAATAAATTTCAGCTTTAAACATGATACTGAAGGAGGAAAATAATTATTCATAGAATATTAAGTATTTAAGTATAAATTACACACAGTATTTATTTAAACAAGTTGGTCAAGAAATGTACATATTAGGGTCAAGGTGTGTGCATTCTTACGTCAGGTTTTTCAAAACTTATATAAGTTTGGTCACTCGAGTAGACTGCTTTCAGCGAAAAGATCATAGGCTCAAGGCATTATTCAAATTGTTATTTACCTTTATTCGTAATTCTACATAAAAACGATGGATCTAAGCGAGATACTAGTCTAGTACAAATGTTTCAGAATATACATATAAAAAGATACTTACGTCAAAATAGTCGGTGTCGTTGCTGAGCGACATTTGGTTCTTGTAACCATAGGGTGCTGCACAACCGTCGCAAGGCGATATTAAACTGGTAACAAATAGTAAAAATTAAAATTTTTAAAAACTAAGATCCTCCCATTATCATATTTCATTTAAAATGTATCGAACTAAAACCATATTCGAGATTTATTGATGACTAGATTGCAATTTTGAAAAAATGGATTTAGAAACTCTTCTACATAAATGCTATTCAAAATTAACAAACATTAATATAGAAAAAACTACTTACTTTTTAGGTACAGTCGAAACATACGGCATAACAAGCTTGTCGACAAATGAACCAAATCCGATTCGGAAGTTCGAGGTAATATTTCGCATCGTGCTTGAGAGTAAACTGCCGAGGGTGCTGAGTTTTTCCTTATCGTTCTTCATAGATCTACTCAAGTCCATGAGGTAGTAAAGGTCAACGGGGTAGTCTTCAGCTTGGGCATACGAGAACGTCATTTTTTGCATCTGATCTGCAATACAATAATAAAACACCATCGATATACAAACAAAAAATATTTTATATATAATATAAAACGTGTCCCTGGAATGGGACTTCATCCGTAAGCGGGTAATATTTAATAGCTTTATCCTCATAAAATAAGATAAATAAAATTTTAAATACATATTGACTAGTTTAGTTGATTAACTATTACTTAATAACACTTACTGATGTTTTATCTATACTTACTCATTCGTAACTGTAGCTTTACTCTTTGTGGCTTGATTTGAACGAGGTTCTCGCCACCGGCAGCACTTGCGGCGTACCCTCCCTTTACACCACTGCTGCTGCTGCTGCTGCTGCTGCTACTGCTGCTACTACTACTCATAGACTGTTCATAATATGACGACTCCATGCCCATACCCATCCTGCCTCTAGCTGTAATTAACGAAAATAGTTCCGTAAACATAAGAAAATAAGTAAACTTACAATCGTTATGATATTAAAAGAAATTCGGTTACCTCTGGTGAGTTCTCTGTTATAAACCTGGTCTATTGATTGTTGGTTGTCAGGGTTGAATATGTAAGCTTCATCACACCCCGCCGTACCGCCTTCCATGGCCGGATTAAAGCAACGGGGTCCATTGAACTCGGGGGCGAAGCACCACGCACATGACGGCGTCCGGGCGCAGTCGCTACACGTGGTCTTGCTGGAGCATGGATTCTGCGCAAGCAGCTGCTCCGCACGTTGTCCCAAGCATATGACCAACAAGCTCGCCCACGTACATAGTAGTAAACTCGTTTGTGTGTTCATGTTTTGTAGTTTTTATTTAGATTAAGATAAATATCTGTAACAAACTTTACTATTATTTTACATTTTAAAACGATTGTATTTTAATAAATGATCTTCTTTAGTAGACTGCTTTTTAAAAAAACCAATGAATTGATTGATGCTAAAATGATAAAAATAAAAGGTTGTTTCCTTATATAAAATAACAATATATATAGCAATACATGTGAATGAAAAAATCTATAATGTGGTCCTCATATATTATATCTATAACTAAAGTTAAATAGCCTAATTTGACCAAATATCTGTTGTACGCGATATTACATTTTAATTTTTTGAATGAAAATAACGTTGGAGAACGAAGTTTCATATAAAATTATTATGTGACCACGCTTGCACCTGTGGGCGGGCGCGGGCGGCTAGGCGCCCACGCTTGTATATCGAGGTCGGACGACGCGCGCTAAACAAACGTTGCAAACACATTAAACTCTATCTACTAAATGGTAAATCAATGTACAGCAAACGGCCAATGTCCAATGACGTTTGCATAAGACCAGCGATCTGCCTTAATGTATTCCCACCTTGGGCGAAAAAGTGATTTTGAAAACCAACAAACTATTATTCTAAATTAATTTTCAGATTTTAAAGAAGAACAGAAATTGCTTATTAAAACTCATCTTATAATTAAATTAGGTTTAAACCTTTAAAAATGTAGAAGCCTTAAATACATATAGTTATCAGTTCCTACAGTAAACATGGATGATTAAACAGACAGTTACACACACAGAAATCTACAATAAAATACAGGTTTTAATTTTGTTAACTTGAATATTATTGTTTATGAGCTTAGCATAAATTTATAATTTAGAAAACATTAGGTATTTAATTACCTTTTTCAGAATACTGGTGTAGTAATATGGTATAATAATTAATTAATAATAAGGACTACCACTATGTATTATTTTTGAATTAAAACAGAAAATAACATTAAATTATGGTGTTAAAAATTATAAATGAAAAAAAAAAAATATATGAATAACAATGGAACAATAATAATAGTATATTTTATTTTTTTAAATTAAACTCACCTTTTTATCTACATTAAGTTTGAATAGGTAAAAAAAACAATTTATTATTTCAACACTATCACAGTAATTAGTCACATCAGCCTAAAAGGCGATCCATCACAATAAAATTATTTACTGATTGTCTTTTCATAAATATGAAAAAAAATTAACCTTTAACACTTGTTACTATAATAACAGATTAAATAGCACTTAATATTATTTAGCCACTGTTTGTACAAATGGGACAATTGTATTTATGTTTTAATATTATTTTTCGATGTAGAGCTCTTTCGTTTCGAGTGCAAAGTAAGCGCGGCGAGCCCGCGCCGGATACCCGCGTGACTAATGGTACAGAAAATAACTTCGTCAGCGAGTGATACAGCGGCGCCGTCACCACTCCTTCTTAGAACCAATACGTGCCAAATCGTATTTAATATAATGAGCTTACAGTCCTTGCAATTAAATATTAAACTTTATATGTGTAATTATTCAAATTAATAAGACAAAAAATAAAGTCATGCATATATAATATGTGTTATATATGCTTAACTTATTTTTTTGTAATTATATATAATTATACCATGGAAATATGAGATGCTGTCTGTGTAACGCACGTATATTTATGTACTATCGTATCTTAACTACTGTAACTACCTTAGTAAAATGAACTATACGAAACATTAATTAATATTTCATAGACATTGACAATAGTATGTAAAACATATTCGATTTACCACGTTTTAATAAAATCAAGGACTAAAAGTAAAAAACCAGTGTTTTGTAGGTCAATGGAATTACGTCATGTTCAACAACATCTGATGATTCAACCGCGTTGCAGTAATTTTGTTGTATCATTACCACTTGAGTATTTTATTATTCACCTTATAACTTACAGTATATTAGAAATTAGCCATATGGTATCCTCTAAAGTAGTTTCTTCTTTAACTATGTCGTGAGCCCTGGCTCTACATATATATTTACATTTGACTTTAATATAAAATTGTAAACAATAAACCAGATATATAAAAATGATATGCTAAATGATGCATAATCTATATAATCGTAATAGGTACCCGAGAACGGTTGATAGAAAATTCTTAGCCATAATCAAATCTATACTTGTTGTCTAAAAAGGAAGCTAGTCATGTTTTTATATTAACTGTTCATACGTATAACAGAATCTTGTCCTTTACCTGTGTAAACTGTAACCTCAGACCAGTTACCTTCGATAACGGTGGAGGGTGCACAGAGGGCAACGACCGCTCCTGTCTGGTTAACGGGCGCGGCGCCACCTAACATTAACATCCCTATACGTATATAAATTTTAGATGTGGATCGATTGTAACATTAAGTAATATGTAAACGACCATAGTATGTATTATAAAATTTTTATTCATTAAAATGTTTTGTTTATGTTTTAAATTATTTTATACTCGTATGTATAAGCTGTTATGAACAAATATCTATATCACCAACATTTTTGAACTTTCCATTGCACACACAATACTTTATTGATAAAGTCAATAATAAATAACATATCACATACACTGTTAATTGATAGCTATTATTTTCCTTGAATGCTATAGTGAACTTACTTAATTATTCTGTTCATATTTTTTTTTATATTATTAATCCTTTATATCAATCAGAATAACATAATTAAATAAACATAACTAAAATTCTTAATTTAAAATTGTAGTTTTTAGGGTTCCATAGCTCAAAGAGAAAAATTTTAACCCTTATGTGTTTATTTTGTTGTCTGTTCATCTGTCTGTCCGTCAAGAGCATTTTTATCAAGAACATGTAGAGAAACCAAGCTAAAATAACACCCAACATCCATCCAGTCTATAGTCTGTCAGAGAACAGAGATTTTATTAATTAATTAAACTAATCAAAACATATGAATGTTTGTATGAAAATAGATGTGTAATCAAAACTTTATTACTTTATAGGTAATTCTCATTGACATAAAATTTTAAAATTTAGCAAGATTTTACAGGTAGGTTAGGTTATCATAGACAAACCATTACAAGCTTATAATATGTGTATGACTTGAACCACAGTGAAATGAGTAAGTACATAAGACGGCAAATTTAAGTTTCATCAGTTATATTTTATAGAATTTTCATAAGTCTTTCCTGTTAAATTGTAACAAAATATCTGGTAAACAATAAAAAAAATGGTAGAAAAAGATTTAACCTAATAATTAAGTAAATAGAATTCAGGTGGCAAGGATCATAAACTCCACATAAAGAAACTTGCAGTATAGTCTTCAATTTAGAATTTTAGCACAAAAATATACATTATATTTTATCAGAGATTCTTAAGTGACATTAGTTCTCTATGTGTCTTCAATTACTATTAGTAATATTATGAAAATTGAAATACTTGCCATTTTTTATATGATTAAAGATACATTCAGAATTTGTATGCTTGCTATAGTTAACAAGACATTAAGAAGATACCAAATGTATTTAAAAAGATAATGTATTGTCAAACAAACAAATTATTTTTATTAAATAAAGAGGTCATTTTCCTGAGGAAAATAGTAGTGTTTTTAGCTATTATTAATGTAGTAGTTATACATTCAAAGTGTATGAACTTCAGATATTCATGTATTTTAAATCTTTATACAACTCTGGATGTTGTACTTAGTCTTTGGCAGTAATAAAATGTAATAATCTAACAGTAATATCTGTATTAAGGACATTTATTAGTTTAAGCACATAAGATATATTTAGAACATTTAACTTATTAGAAATTCATTCTTGGTTACAGCAATGCAGTCTAGTAAAAGTGAATATGTTTGTACTCATTGAGGTACATTTAGAAATTTACACTGTTTTCAATCAGCATAACATAAAAATAATTTAAAATACTAACTAAATCCTTTTCTCCAAAGGTTGTCTGTTAAAGATTGCTATTTGCAATAAAACAATATGTATTCATCGCAAAAGAAGTTTTGTATTTCTTGTGTAACATGTATAAAGTCTCAAGTAAAAATATACCAAAATAGGCTAATAGCTTATTAACGCTTTATTTTTATTTGAACAGTTATGATATTTGCAGCCGAGGGTAATCTTTCTATATTACACAAAGTTATCAAATGCATAATTATTAATTGTATTATTTGTCTTATTAGAAAAATATCGTTTATGCAAATTTTCAATTGTATGTCACACATTACTATTTACGATCCATACAAGGTAAGTAAACTTAATTCAATACGTACAGTGAACTCATCTCACTTACCAGCTTAAATTTTTCGATTCAATTTCATATCTTTTCTACTACAATAAGTAGATAAATTTGAACATTTTGTTTATTCAATAACCAATTTTAATAAACATTGCAATGCAAATCAAAATACACCAATAATTTTCTCAAAAACACATCAACACTAAATCCAAATTAAATATGAACATTAAACATAGAGTAAATATAGATAAACAAAACTCAACATTCATATCGACCTATGTCATAAATATAGATAATGAAATAGAAAATCAATTGTTCTACCTAACTTCCTTGGAAAATAAACATAAAAAGGTTAACAAAATATTTTAAAATTATAGAAATAAACAAGAAGATTCAAAATATTTCGATAAAATTTTAAATAGTTACAACAAACAGTTATGTTAAAACAAAAACGATTAAAATTTTAGATAGCACGAATGAACGCATCTTAGTCGCTTTGAGTACTGTTGGCAACGAATCGATTTTTTCTGCTTTAGTTGGCATCTTGATTATTTTTCAACCAATAAGACACTTATTTTCAGGCCTTTCTTCTTCACAGAATATGGCCGACATTTTGATACCGCTGTCATGAAGAATTCCCAGTGACAAATTCTAACTTTGTAGTTCTTCATGCACGGTTTTATGTTCCAGTAACGTTTTATTTTTTTAATTCTGTAGACGGTGTTTAGTGTAAGCTATAATTTTTACAATATGGCAGCAGATCGCGAAATAGCTGCTGAAGACAGCATAAGAGTCGTATGCCGATTTCGGCCACTGAATGACTCTGAAGAAAAAGCTGGTTCCAAATTCGTCGTAAAATTCCCTTCAGGATCTGATGATAATTGCATTTCCATAGGGGTAAGTGATACTATTGTCAATATACCCACATTGTATTCTTCTATCATCGCCCTAATTTAGACCATGATGACTAATACATTACGAGTGGTGTTCACCTGCTACGAAATGGCCTTTCTTTTCTATTCCGCTTCGTTGATTATGATTGCGATCACGAAAATTTGAAGAATTTCTGTGTATTTTACCTAAATTGGACATCTAATTTTACTTTGTCGAAAATCAATACAAATACTTTCCCGACCTTGACCTGAGAATTCCTAGGATTATTTGTATATTTATATTTTTATTATTGTTTACTTTTGATGTATAAACAGTTCTTTTTTTAATATCATATGATTTTAGTCATAATTTAAGTATTCCATACCATATATATATAATAATTACCATAATAATGACCATAAATAATTACCATGTATTTAATTATTATTTGGTATTAAATATTTTGCTATTAACACCAATTCCAACACCAAAATTCAACCACAATAAAATTATATGCAGTATTTTAAATACAATAAAAATAAAATAAACTGCAAATTAAAATTAGAGAAGTAATGTCAGAAGATAAGTTATATATTAAATATTATTTGTTGAAATTTAGAGTTAAAATAAAAAATATAATAAAAATTTGTTACAATTATTACATTAAGTCAACTGCAATTTAGAATTACTTGAATATTGAAGTTGAAATTAATATTATCTATACATATCAATTAATTTTGTTATAGGGTAAAGTATATTTGTTTGACAAAGTATTTAAGCCCAATGCTACTCAAGAAAAGGTATATAATGAAGCAGCTAAAAGTATTGTATCAGATGTACTTGCTGGTTATAATGGTACCATTTTTGCATATGGTCAGACAAGTTCTGGCAAAACACATACAATGGAAGGTGTCATAGGTGTGTATTATAACTGAACACAAATATTTTATTGAGTTCAATATTGTAATTTAGCATAATTTGATTAGCATTATAATATATTCTGCATATGTAATTATTAATTCATTATATGATGTATGCCATTTAAAAATTAATTTACAGGGGATCCAGGGAAACAGGGTATAATTCCACGAATAGTTAATGATATTTTCAATCATATCTATGCAATGGAAGAAAACCTTGAATTTCACATTAAAGTGTCCTATTTTGAAATTTATATGGACAAAATTCGGGATCTTTTAGATGGTAATTTCATATTTATATGTTCAATATATATGAAATAATCTTTGATTATGAATATAATTATATATTTGGTGTTAAATTTAGTGTCAAAGGTGAACCTCAGTGTACATGAAGACAAGAACAGAGTTCCATTTGTAAAAGGTGCTACAGAGAGATTTGTGTCAAGTCCAGAAGAAGTATTTGAAGTTATAGAGGAAGGAAAATCAAATAGGCATATTGCAGTGACAAGTATGTGACCATTTTTATTTCATAATAAGGGTAAAATAGGTCATAGAAATGGGTCTCTAATAAATTATATTTTTCAGATATGAATGAACACTCATCAAGATCTCATTCAGTCTTCCTCATAAATGTTAAACAAGAAAATTTAGAAAACCAGAAAAAATTATCTGGAAAATTGTATCTTGTGGACTTGGCTGGTTCAGAAAAGGTGTAGTGTAGTGTAGTGGTCTAGTGTAAACAAAATAAACTGGTTTTAAAATACATATGTATTTATATATATATATTCTATATTTACAAAATGGCTTATCAGATGAGAATTCATATCATGATTTATTATTTTAGGTATCTAAAACTGGTGCTGAAGGTACTGTGCTTGATGAGGCGAAAAATATTAACAAATCATTATCTGCATTGGGTAATGTAATTTCTGCTTTAGCGGATGGCAACAAATCTCACATCCCATACAGAGACTCTAAGTTGACGCGTATTCTTCAAGAATCACTTGGTGGTAATGCCAGAACAACAATTGTCATCTGTTGTTCCCCAGCTTCATTTAATGAAAGTGAGACCAAGAGTACACTTGACTTTGGTAAAAGGTAAAGGTTTGGTAAATTATTCTAATATAATGTTATAACTGATTTGAATATAGTAATTCTTAATTTGATTTAACTTATCACACCTTACACGCAAAGTTACTCTATTTATGGTTTACAGAGCGAAGACAGTTAAAAATGTTGTATGTGTCAATGAGGAACTTACAGCTGAAGAATGGAAACGTCGATATGAAAGAGAGAAAGAGAAGGTGGCTAGACTTAAAGGAAAGGTAAGTTATTTTTTACATGTTTATTGTATTTTTATATTTATTTACCAAGCTCAAAGAACGAAAATAAATAATAATGATTTAATAATATTCCATTCATTTAAAAAGGTTGAGAAATTGGAGGCTGAAGTTAATCGTTGGCGATCAGGTGAGACTGTTCGACCTGAAGAACAGGTTAATTTGGTGGAAGTTGAGGCTGTGACTCCAGTGACATCTTTCATTGAAGAGAAACCACCTGTGGCGGTAAGCTTTTTAATTATCTTTCATTTCGTATGATTTCTAAAATCATACTAAATTCGTTTTAATAGAAAATTTATTTTAAGCTATAATTCTATTATATAACTTATAACAGTGACTCGCAAATTATTGTTTAGCTACCATTATTAATAATTTATAATTCTAATTTCTAATAGGAAATATATGTAAGTAAAGGAAATAGTGTTTAAAACCAACTTGTACTATAAATATTTGTAAAAAGTATACATTTATTGTAAGTTACCTGTATTAGGTAAAAAGCCAACAGATGTGGATGAAATAAGGCACATATATCGTTTATAACATAGATTATGCCAAAGTATACCTTTTACTTGGTAAATAACATAACCAACGTTTATTATAAATGTATAGTGATTGCCTTTATTTTAATTCTTTTTGGCTTCTAATGCTTTTTGGAAATCAACAAATATTATTGTATAGTACTTAATAAAGACTGGTACTTCAAGTAATACAATATTAATTTCATCCTCTTTGCGGATCTAAATGTATGTAGGAACTAATTATATATTGCTTCAGTTACAAAGCGGTCGTATAATTCGTTAAGATCGTCATATTTTAACCCTTGTTTAGAATGAAATCTGCTTATTACATAGAGCGATGACACACGACTCGAACGGAAACGTAGGTGGAAATGCCTATTACTGGAAGAAATAACAGTTCGTTATTAATGTTCAACTCGTCACTTTATTACTCATTATCGTTTAAAGCAAAAACTATCAAATATTTCGCGAAATTAATGTGCCTCCAGTTTTTTCATCTGTAGCTGTAATTATGGCATTTTCAATCATTTTACTCTATTCTCTGGATACTAATCAATAGTACAATATACAATCAAAGCAGATAAGTCAATAAGTAATTCCATTTAGATTCCACGAAAACCTTTTGTAAAAAATACAATTTTGTTAAGTTGTTGCTATCGTTCCATAAAACCAAAGTTGCTACCCAGCGATGTACGCGTGTAACTTTTTCATGTGGTTGCACTAATAAATAGACTATGATTCAGGAGATTTCTTTGCGTTGAGTACTGCTTTATCACTTATTAGAAGACGTTACCAGTTGGATGAGGAAACATAAAAGTAGCCTAATAAGGAATTTAATAGGATTGTACCCAGTCTTCACGCGCTTTGCCACTTAACAACTTATACTACCAGATAAATAAACTAAATAATACGGCTTTCATAATTAACACAGAGCATTTATCATCATATAAGTATATACGGTTATTATAAAAGTATTGTGTAGATAAAACAACTGAATATCAGCGAAATATGTTAGAGACGGAAGAAATAAAAAAGATGTGGATAGGCGTATTGCTGCCGGTAACAGCATTGGGTCCGGTTCTTTGTCTTGTTGAGATGACGAAACGTCGGTAGAGTTGCACTTTTCGCCGTACACTAGTGCTGGTACCGAGACCGACGCTGTTACTCGTCAGCGAAACGTAGCTATTACAGAAGAAGCATGAAAGAGATATGAGTATGAGTGACGCTATATTCGTAGGATAAACGTAGTCAGTTTGACGCACAGAAGTTAGTGGCAGGCACTAGTGAGGATGTCATAAAAAAATGAAGAAAAACACGCTCAAGTGGTTTTGAGCATGTCGAGAGATGAAGGAAAGGTAAAAAATATATATGATGAGAATCAGTGCCAAGAGAGGTAACGGGAGACCTTGGTTGACCTTAGAGAACACAGTTGTGATGGCAATGCTCTTCATACATGAAAGCATGGCATGTATGAAGAGGTTAATTACAGAGGACGAGGCAAAAAAAGTATGTAAGGACCGTAGCGTTTGGTGATATGTTTTCTCTGGCTACGCCGCTAGAGATAAAGCGTGAAGCTACGTGTGTATGTACGTAGTTAGGATTGTGTACTTAACGCTGAATAGCATTGATACATCTGGTGATTACTATTATATCTGACACTTACTTTATCAAGATTCATATTTCATAAAAAATATAGGTAATATATTTATATTTGATCTAGCCGGTACCAGTGGCCGTAGCTAGCGCTGTCGAAGACGCGGCCATGCAGGCCAAATTGGAAGCTCTGTACCAACAATTAGACGACAAGGACGAGGAGATCAACCAACATTCACAGCTCGTAGAGAAGCTAAAGGAGCAAATGATGGAGCAAGAAGAACTGATTGCGTGCACGAGGTACGTACGACAGCGATTTGTTCGAATCTATATGTTATTGAAACGTTTTAATCCAATTTATTCATCTTTATTATAACTTGTTTTGTGTGTAGGCGATATGCAGCCGATAGATTGATTAAATTATGTCTTTAATATTATACTAATATTGAATCAATGAAGCCATGTTGGATACTTATGTTTGAAAATAATTTATGTAAATAATATTAAATATTGTGATGCTGACTATTACTGTATTCGTAATGATTCTATTTTTTTAATTCAATTTACACATAAGATATATGTAATGCAATTCTAATATCAGTTTGTAATTGCATATCTAATTGAAGTTGCATATTAAATTGAACGGCATATACGAACGTTACATAAACCAAGTATAAAACAATGTCAAAAGAGCCTATCACATTTTGTGCTCTACTTATTAGAATTCACGCGACATTTTTTGTACTGAAAAAATCACTCGTATGATTCGCAGTTGTCTTAGAAAGTTAAAATTATAATGAAATTATGAAAATTATAAAATGAATTTAATAACTTTCACAAAACGTACGAACCAGTACATTTATTACTTCATACTTTAATTTTATGATAATCATATTATGACTTAAATAAAATTAACTTTGGCCATTTATATTTATTTATTTTATTATATTATCGCGATACACCATCAAAAAGACTATATTTTCTAAAATAATTATAATATATTAGTAACCATTGAGAGTATGTGCATGCATACAATGCCATTGATTGGAATTAGAACGGAATATATAATGAGATTGTAGGCAGAATCGTTTTATAGATTGCGATAGCGATTATTAATATCTAAAAATACTACAAACAAAGACTAAACTAAACATAAATATTCATTATAAGTATAGTAGAATGGGCCACTGTAAGGGCGATGTTTGGTTGGTTTGGTGGGGTTCAATCCTCATTCGGGGAAAAAAATGATTGCTTCTAATCTCTAGAAAAATAAAGTGCAGCTTGAATTTCTGGCACTTAACACGCAATTAGATATTGAATTCCATCGGAGATCGAACGATCTCGATCTACTAAGTTCTCCAGAGACGACAAAGACTAGAAACTAGAAAGCTTAAAAATTTTTATATTTTGAATAACTGATTAACGTTTACATTCTTTGATAAATATTAATTATGTAAAGAAACAACAACTAATGATTTCCTTGTATCAAAAAATCCGACCGAGATCATTATATTTTAAGATATCTTCTAACTATATTCAACATGCAACATTTTAGTTATACTCAACATTAATTCTCAGACGAGACTATGAAGCTCTTCAGGGCGACATGAACCGTATCCAACAAGAGAACGAGGCGGCCAAAGAGGAGGTGAAGGAGGTGTTGCAGGCGCTCGAGGAGCTCGCCGTCAACTACGATCAGAAGTCGCAGGAGGTTGACAGCAAGGGCCGCGAATGTGACCAGCTTTCTGAGGAACTACAAACCAAACAGGTAAATGCAAACATTGTTAGTCAAATAATATTTGTAATAAGTGGAACTTATTTAACTTATTTCTAATATACGGGAAATATGTTTAACTATGTTTTACCTGCGACTACACCCCATTACCGATTAATCGAACCACGAGGTGACTGCAGGAGTAGTGGGTTACGTTTACGTGTCTAACGTCATTTTTTTTTTGTTTGGACCAGTATTTCCTCAACTTAGCGCAACCAAGCATACTAGCTTGTATAAGCTTACAATGTTAGGTACAAATGATAATCAATTTGCGGTTTCAAATTTTGATCCCAAAATAATATAATTTATGCCACCGTTGGACAATTTATAAAATCAATGACAAGATAACTAATTTCTATAATACGTGTAAATATTTATTTAACAGAGTGCCCTGACAACCGCAACGGCTGAGCTGCAGCAACTGCGAGATCTCTCAGTGCACCAACGCAAGCGAATTGCGGAACTGCTTACCAACTTGCTTCGGGACCTTGCGGAGATCGGAGCTGCCGTAGGAGGATCTGAACTGGACTTCAAGCTGAACGTGGACACAGTAGGGAAGCTGGAAGAAGAGTTTACCGTCGCCCGCCTTCACATTAGCAAGATGAAGAGCGAAGTCAAGAATATCGTACAACGCTGTAGTTCGTTAGAGTCTGCCAATATTGATGCTAATCAAAAGGTCAGTTATATGATACGTCAATTATTACGTTCTTATATTTTAAATGATACGGTGCGGAACACGTACCTCAACCAAAAAAAACGAAACCCCTATTACTAATTACTATTTTCTCTTTACTCAAGAACCTATATGCATTATCAGGTAAATCAGGTTATAAAAAGAAACTATTCATAAATTATTTAAGTACATACTTTATTGAATAATTCACAAATGTATTAATGAATTAAATCAATCATTGAAATATGAATATTTTATATTTTGCTAGGTTCAATAATTGAGCATTTTATTGAACAAAATTTATAATTTTTCGTTTATTCCTTTTATTCTTATTATATATGTATATATGTATGGAATATTTTACTTTATAATATAATATTATATAATAAAATGAACAATAACAGATCGAAGAGTACGAGCGATCCCTGGGCGAGTGCCGGCTGCTGATCTCGCAGCACGAGGCGCGCTGCGCGTCGCTGGCGGAGTCCATGCGCGAGGCGGAGAACAAGAAGCGCCAGCTCGAAGAGGCGGCCGACGCCCTGCGCGAGGAGTGTGCGCGGCTGCAGGTCACATGTTGCATAAGATTTTGTTTAGGAATCATTTATTTATAGAATTCTTATGTAGTAACAAATTAGTGATTTGTGTGACAATAGGAAATGAAATGTTTAATTGACGCTTCGGAAAGTTACTATAAATGTTAAATTTGCGGACGTATTGACTACATAGTTGTACCAGGCAATTACTTTGTGCTGAATTCCATTACGTACATAAATCACCGACAGCCCGACAAAAATAAACTATAATATACTGACTTCTTTAAAATCGAAGTGAATATATTTATAAATAAAAGAAATCTCTTTGATCACAAATAAATTGACCGAGATATTTGTGGTGGTGTCGTCAGGCGGCCGAGCGCGTGCAGCTGGCGGCGGCGGAGCAGCGCGCCGACACGCAGGTGCGCGCGGCGCTGGAGGCGCAGCTGGAACAGCTGCGCGCCTCGCACGCCACGCAGCTGGCCGCGCTGCGCGACGAGCTCGCCGCGCTACAGCGGCAGCACCAGGAGCTCAAGGAGTCAGTAACTGGCGCTCACACCGAATACGTTATAAAATATTAAATTTTCATTGATTTAAACTAATTATAAATAATTTTCTTACACAGTACGTACCAGGAGTTGACGCTTGCGCGCCAGCAGTTGCAGGACGACTACGAGAAGCTGAAGCGCGAAGAGGCCGACAAGTCCGCCAAACTCAAGGAACTCATGTTAGTGTCGCGCTCCCCGCGCCGTAACCTCGATAAAGCAGAGAAAGAAGTAGCCAACCAACAGATGCTGCTCAAAGATGATGACTTCAGAGATTATATTATCTCCCCAAAAAAAGAGAAGCTAAGATTCTCGTATGGAGCAGGCCTAGAAGTCGAAAAGGCTTCGGGCGAGGAAAAGTCGCTCTCGGCAATCCCCAAGTCCCCTCCGCGCCACTCCTGCAACATCCATCCCCTCCAGTTGCATTTGCTCATCTCGGTCACCATGATCCTGCTCACTCACCGCTATCCCCAAATTGTCGTTTTGGTTTAAGCTTGTCGGCTCACTTCTGTGTCATGGCTCTCCGCACAACGCCTAATTTTTACTTATCGGTATCTTTCCTGTCATATTATTCTTTTTCTTTTTACAAATCTTTTGGTGTGCGAGAGATCCATGACATTTTTTTCCAATCCATTAACGCATATTTCCGTGCTTACTGTCTTGTATGAGCTTAAGTGGCAATAATACAAAATAGTTATAGTAAAATTTTATATGAGACAGAAGCATGCGAAAAAACATCCTAGTGAATTGTTAATTTTTTTAGGTGACTTATTATTTATATTTAAAAAGTATTTACTGCTTCGCTTCGAATTCGCGTCTAGTCTATTTAATTTTAAAAAATGTATTTATTTATAAAATGCTTTATTTACCTAGAACTATATCGATTGCATGTTAATTACCGTAATTAACAATCGTGAGTAAAAGCATGAATATTAAGTAATATTATATAGAACCGTCAACATAATTCGTTATTCGATATCAATAAGTATTTTAGATGATATCTCGTTACTTAGTCAAATATGGCGTCGTTGTCTAACATTGTGGTTGTTATAAATCGGTACCTGTTGCTAGTGATAACTATGCAGTAACTTAGTCAATAATATAATACATGTTTAAGCTATTTAATATCACTGCCTTGTAAACTGCTCCAGTCGGTTTATTTGAATATTTAAAGCGCTGTTAAAATTTTTATAAGAGGCTGTTACGTTGTTTCAACAAATTAGCACAAAATTTAGAACTCGGCGAGTATGTTATAGCTAATTAAATGTTACGTGAAGCGTTCGGGGCCGAACCTTACGGACCTAGCGTAGTGTATATAACTCTGTACATAGATCTAAACGTTTGTATAGAGAATCGTGCGTAAATATTTTTCTTAAAATATTTTTGTATATCATGTGACGACCACTGGGAATCAGTCTTCTAGCGAAAGCATTTTAAACGAGAATACGAGAAAATATCTATTTACAAATATCATTCATATATTTTAAATATTAGATATTTTAATCGGAGATTAGTTTATAGGTAAAAGAGTGCCACGAGTATCTCAAAGGACAGTGATAAAGCATTTAAAAGGAAATATCTTGCGAATGCGACATTCCGACGTTGGCATTTATATTTAAATAAATCATCATATGAAAACACTAGATAAATAGTTATTGGAATATATGCTTAAAATTATTATGACTTAGAATGGAATACCTAAAATGATAATATTTAGTTACGCATATATTCCAACAGGTGGCAATTTCAGGTGGTATTTTCATAGTCATGAATGCATGATCACCTCGCTCGTCCAATCCTGTCAGTCATCCGCGCGTCGTACTTAATGTTTGATTGCATTTATTATTACCCTAGTACCCACATCACCTCCTTAGTCAATGACAGCACTCGAAATGCCGAAGAGTGATATCACCTCGACCGATGGTTTGAACTTGTGCAAATAGAAATCAATCCGCTCATTTTCATTGTATACTAATTATGAATGTCGTCTATTTGCACTTGGATCAGAACGCCGGGTCGCGGAGTGGCCTCTGTTACAACCCTCGGTTGGATCTAGAAATTGTTTGACATTTACGTTTGTGTCGTTTCTAGATCGAACTTGCAAGATGCGAGGTGACGAAATGGTTAACTACTTTGTGATACAATAATAATATTTAGGTATATTTAATTAGTCTATGTAAGTAAGAGTAATTGTAGTTGTCTTGTAATGGCTCGCTTTTTATTTTTTAAGTTTGTCATTTTATTCCGCACGTATCCCATTCATATTCATTCTGCCGGGAGTTGGCATTTTCAATGAGGCCTTTGAGTATCGCGCTGCGTAATATGGATGGGTGCGTGCTGGGAGATATAAGCTCGATCGCATTTTCAGGTAAACTTGACACAGTTCCTCGGGATCGGATATATATTAAATTATATATTTCAAATTGATGTAAATCTCCATCTTAAAAATTCAAATTTAATTTTCGCTTCATTTATTTTTAGACATAGCCGCTCGCATTATTATAAGTATATTTGTTATTTTGGATATTTATCTAATCAAAGTTAATTGTACAGCCAAAGCGTGGAACGACGCGAGCAAGCTCGGGCCGACCTCAAGGGCCTGGAAGACACTGTGGCTAAGGAGTTGCAGACTCTCCACAACTTGCGAAAACTATTCGTACAAGATTTACAGGTAAGATTTGTATGATTGGAATAATGCCATTTTATCCTAAAATTTGATGTTAGATGTTTTTCATATAAAAAGCAAAATGTATATTTAATCACCACACTTATTTTATAGGCTAGAATAAAGAAGTCTACGAACTCTGAGGAAGGGGCAGAGGAGGAGGGTGGGTCCCTCGCACAGAAGCAAAAGATCTCTTTCCTCGAGAACAACCTGGAACAGCTAACAAAGGTGCACAAGCAGCTGGTGCGCGACAACGCCGACCTGCGCTGCGAGCTGCCCAAACTGGAGAAGCGTTTGCGCGCCACTATGGAGCGTGTTAAAGCGCTTGAAACTGCACTCAAGGTTAGATCTTATTTAATTTTCTTTTGATTTTTTCACTTTTATTCCATACATAACAGGAAAAATTACTTAAGTGTCGGGAAACTATATCTAGAATATATAATATCTTTTCGGCTAAGATATTGCGTGTTGAGTGGCGGAAGTCCACCTCACGCGTTGCTTTACCAAAACGAGGAAAAAATATAATTCATTCCTCCGAGAGGTGTTCGAGCAATCATTACGTGTAGAGTCACACGTCGTTCCACTGTTCTTGAAGGATTGAAAATGAGTTATACATTTTTTTATTATCAAAATAATACATATTAAGCGCTTTCGTTTTTTTACATATATTTTTTTAATTGCAGGAAGCTAAAGAAGGTGCAATGCGTGACCGCAAGAGATACCAATTCGAAGTCGACAGAATCAAGGAAGCAGTACGTGCTAAGAATCTTGCCCGAAGAGGAGTTCAGGCACAAATCGGTAAGAGCACGCTCACATTATAGTATTTTATCACATTTGGCTGTGTGATATGAATTTTTGTATTTAAATGTAATCGGCAAATGTGCACAAAATCCGTTGTCGAAATGGGATGTTTGTCTTGCGAGAGGTTGCAAGAGCAAGAGCTCGTTGCCGGCCGGGGCCAGCGTCGGTTACCATTTGCGTACGAGTCAAATGAAAGGAAGCTTACTTAGTGCATACGGAAACAAATAACGATGTGTGTTTCCAGCCAAGCCAATCCGCGCGGGCGGCGGGCACCTGGTGGGCGGCGGCGCCGTGGGCGTGGTGCGGCCCGCCAACGCGCCCGCGCAGGACATCAAGCGGAAGTCCATCATCGTCGGCGCGCGCGGTAATGTCTCATTTGTACTATTTATGTCCATACAATGGATTATTCACTATGATGATGTAAATGACAACTGTATTTATTATTATTTTCTATATGTTTCAAGACGTACTTACATTTCGGTGTCTAATTTAATGCACATTTGTATGCACTAAATACAATTTATTTTTATTATTACGAGAAATGACAAGTCACCGATCTCGTTTATTTTGTTTAAGACCTTCAATATGATCAATTTTTATAATTAACCAAATTCAAATAATTGTCTTTTTTATTTTTCAGATGAGAGTTGAAGAGACAGCCGTTGCATAATAGAGAATCTAAATGAAACTTTATAGATGTATCTAGAATAAGGCGGCAAAAATCATTCTTGGAAAATATATCCATAATATAATAATTCTACTTATGTGTTTATGAAAAGCCTAATATAAGCTACAACAAAATGATAAAAAAGTAAAGTAGTTCTCTTAGGCTTAACGTTTCGAGCTGTCTAATCTTAAAGTCAATAAGTGCACATGTATTTAAAAACGTTATAGCTTCTAGCGATCTTTGTCGTTCCGTCTGTGTCTATACTGGTTTGCTTCAATATAACTATAACAGTTTGTCATATTAGTAAGGCACAGGCTCTTAAGCCCTTTACTGTTTAGCCATTAGATATCCACGGAGTATTAAATTCTTTCTGATTGGAAATTCGATACTAACGATGATTCCCACACTAGATCATATTTATATAAAAAAATATTTTTATTAAAATGACAAATATTAACCTTAGTCTCGAATGTAAAAACTACCTTCTTATTATGCTAACTCGATGTCTCGAAATGTCCGCGCGGAAGAAATGGCTGCCGGTACCAGTGACAAAAGAATATTTAAACTCATCAGTACAAAGTCACCGAGCCAGTTACCAGTGCCGTCGCCTCTTCCGCCGGACACCTCTCCGACTAGAATATGGTATATGCCGTGAGTCACAACAACTTGCATATGCGGCAGCATATAGCACAAATGAAAATATCACGTTTATCCTCACGGTGGTCGCATCGCAAGTCGCTAGTGTGTTGACGAATGGCTAACGGAGTGCGTCTTCAGTGTGTAGTTTATAGTGTAAGCTTCTTTTAATATATATTTTTATATATTGTGATGAGACGTTATGCCGCCATGCTGCATAACGGCATTGGTCTCCGAGCGTGTGTCCTGGGCGACTTGCTGCAGCGAGCAAGTTCCAAGCCTCTAGGTACCGTCTGCGCCAGATGGATTCGCGAAGTTTTAGTGGGTGGTTTTTATATTCTAGCGCAGAATATGAAAATCTCTATCAACTAATACACACATTGCCTGGTTACAGCAACTAACAATCAACCAATGCTTAGTCTTGATTCCAATACGATATTCATACTAATCGATTCTTTCTTCACTAAAACACAATATAACGGCGCGGGAGCCATCCCCCGCCGTGTTCCCTTTGGCCCATCGTAACTGCGTCGTGTTCACGTTGATTTTGAGCTGTGATGTTTTAGTGGTATCCGATCCCGCTAGCACAGTGGTGTGATCGTAGTCACTTATTTATAGATCGAGTCGAAGGCTCGTTTCCGAGTGCAGACGTGCTGTTTCTGCCCATTATTGACAGATCCTTAGGCTTATAATTTTTTATTTCAGTAGTATTTGACTTATAGCGCCTTCGATTTGGTTAAAGTTCTCTATTTGCTTATAAGATGCATTAGCTTCATAGTAGATCTGCAACTTATGTAAGTACTTATGAAATAATCATTTTAGAGAAAATCCGGTGCGTGCTCGCGGACGCCGCGCCGCCCCGCGAGGAGTTATGGAACTATGGTCGACACATATTGCAGAAAACCAAAGATAAATCACAACTTTTAGATTTATTATTCGAGATTATTTTATTACCAACTGAAATTTAATATAAGCCCCGATCGACTAAACGGTTCCAAAGCTCCTTCGAGTGTTGCAATACATTTATATCGTTTAGGTGTAAAGTTGTAGTAAATTATTTCATACTTAAGTTAGATACATGATTTTATTATTTTTATTTATTATACTACATAAACTTATCGCGTTTTTTTTTCACTTTTGAAGTGTAATACGCTTTTTACATACCTCTATTTACAACATTTTATAATCATGATCAAATACATATTTTTTCATCATTAGAAATTGGGAGACGCCTGCAGAGATGCATTCCGAGTGGAAGGCAGTTCGTATCTTTGTTAAAGAATAAGTTACTTCCTTCGTTGTGTATGTAGATAAATATGAGGCTATCCTCGGTTTCACTCACGCCTGTTGCATAGATAGCTCAAAGTGACGCCGGGCGCGCGCAAGCGAACCCAACCGACAGGCTTGCCTTTGCACCAAGTGATTTAGTTTGTATTGACATCTTTTGTACGATGTATTTAATATATGGGAAATTCTCAAAACGAGCGTTTTCTTGATTTTTATTTATTATAAAAATAAAATTATGAATTTAATTTGCTACAGTGACTTTTATTTACCCACTCAGTATAAGGATAATAAATGTATTGAAATATCTGCAACCCACACAATACACATAATTTACAATGTACGCCTAACGCCATATTAGTTACTAGTTACAACGCATAATACGAATATATTGCCACAAAGTTACTGTTGCACAAATAACGCAAATATGCTAATATAAAATTTGCAAATGAAAATGCATTTTCAAGTTATACAACCAATTCATTTTAAACAAATGGTGTCAATAGCTATATGATTAAGAAATGAAAATTCCGTTACCTATTTAATTATTTTGTATATTCATTAATGCATGTTACACATTACTATATTGTACTTTCTGATAAAATAACATATTTGATTTTCTAATTAACTAAGTCTTACTTTATGAGACTACAATAGTGATATGAAAATGCTTGAATGTTTTCATAATACATATAATGGTGCATTAATATTATATGTCAATACATTTTATGACTAATGATATCACAGATTCTATAAAATACACAAAATACAATACACAGGAATATGTATTAAATGAAACAGCAGCATTTCAATATCTATTTAACTTATTTGATTTGATCAAAAAACTATAACGAAGATAGACTCCAATAATTAACAAAAAATCTTTGAAAATTTCATCTTTATATTATGTACAAGCAATTTAAATTGAATAACGTAGAAAGTTGTAATATATTTACAATATCAGGTACAAAAATAATTATTACAATCCAATTTTTCAACCAATAAATATATTTTCATTATCTAAGTTGATCAATGTTTTAATTTTTTTTTACATTTTATAGATATTAACCCTATATGTATTGTGTAGAAGTATATATACCGTGTAGTAGTATTAACGACTCAACTACTTACGGCCTCTGAATTATAGCTGCAACCATTGGTGTAACTTGAGACATTTTGCAGGGGGAGCTAATACATTATACATATATATAAGGTATTATTAAAAATGCAGATTTTATTAACTTAATTCTCAAACATCTCAACAAACCCCCCTTCTTCCTTCCTACGCCTATGGCTGCTATTACATGTACAATATTTAGTGGGGCAGTATTTAGCGGGGTAGACACTAGAGAATCTGGTGTCAAAACACTCCGTCAATTCCCTAAATTATCCGCCTAATTTTGGAGACACTGTACACGCAAGTGCGTGCTAGCAAAGGGGAGAAAGATAATTAATTACCCTGAGTGGAAATCGAATGACTCGTTTTCATTCAGAGGCTATCCCACTACCACACGACGGCCTCAACAATAACATAACACGATATATTAAATAATTTTAGCAACGTTCTAATCAAAGCCGCGTATCGCAAAATGTTTGAAGCCACGATATTACCT
The DNA here is from genome assembly GCA_037127375.1 of Dione juno. Taxonomy (NCBI): domain Eukaryota; kingdom Metazoa; phylum Arthropoda; class Insecta; order Lepidoptera; family Nymphalidae; genus Dione; species Dione juno. Next base: position 7,391,459 of record JAXRJS010000041.1, on the reverse strand, counting down.
AAACTGTATAATTAAAGTAATCCCAAAAAAAAACATTTCATGTTTTATAAGAGTAGAAGTTGCAAGAAATTGGTTACAAAAACTTATAGAGAGCGTAGATAATATACATTGACTTCTTTTTCAAAGAAACACTACAATTGTAAAATTAATAATGAATAATCAATACATTGAAAAAGTGAATATTACTTGAAATAAAAAAAATAAAATTAATAAATACAAAAGTAAAACATAATTTGGTAACACAGTCAAATGACAATTTAGTAATTGAAATAGTATACATTACAACTTCTAGTTGCATTTACGAAATACTTATTTTGATACAATCATATATTGCGAACTATAGCTACGAATTCATTGTCAAAAGTTCAAACTAATTTACCCTAACGCATTTATTTTATATTTAACATGGAGGTTCATATATTAGAGTTTTATCAATACGGTCTATGGGCGAAGCTGAGGACAATATAAATAATACTAGTACTGATATTTTTTCTAAATTATCATATTTCATATATTATTATTGCAATTTTAAATTACATACTTCCTATTGTACGTAAACACGACATTTTAAAATAGTACAGAAAATTATTTCTTACGAGCATTGTAATACCGTATAGGTATACTTTAATTTGACGGTCTGCACATAATTTATTTAGAAAACAAATATTACTATCAAAATATATGAATATTTGTAATTATTTACTACGTTATCATCAAAGTGGATCAAATGTAGAAGTAGATTCGTTGGATTGCTGACGTGTTAATGTAGAACTGAAGCCATTTCCAGTTCCAGCGGAAGAAGTTCTGAAACGTAAAAGATTATATGTGCCTTTCAATTTAACAGAGAATATCTACGATACAGTGTGAAGGTACTCCGTCCCCCACTTCTGTGTTCAGTGTCGCCACTCAACTTTGTCGATTACAGCGCGGATATTAAAATAATGTATAAATACTCCCCCAAATGGAAATAAAACTCAAGATTCGAGGTTAAATAATATGTTGAAGTACGTTAGAATAGTATTTTTTGTATAAATGCTTTAATTTATCATTGTATCAAAAGGTAGGTTACAATAATTGCAATGCAAACTACACTTTCTGTGTGTTCTCTATGTTATTCTTTTAGAATGTAACGTATTGAATAAAGAAAGGTTGACTCTATTTTTTACTTTTAAAACTATAGCAGTTTAGTTGAATAGTCAACATGATTCCAAACAAATAAGATTCTTTTTTGTAAATCTATTATAATTTACCCAAAGAACGGCAGTAAAGTGATGAGGTGCGCGCGGCTGGTGCAGTCGCGCAGCTCGGGCAGCGACAGCAGAACGTGCCGCAAGTACGCCTGCAGCGCGACGCGCCGCGCCTCCACCACGCGCGCGTCCTTAAATAACATACTCATGTAAGTTTTTTTTCTATTTGACGCTGTATCCCCGCATATAGTAGGGTAGGCAGAGAGAATCTTATGTCAAAACATTCCGTAACCCGTTTTCCGTCAATTGCCTCTTGTTATCAGAGGGAGGAAATGAAAATAATGATTTCCCCCGAGGATGAATTGAACCCACAACGCCGTGTGGCTGCGCCACGACGGCCCCAAAGTATTTTGTTTGATATTGTAATATTTTATCAGCTTCACACTATATTCCACACAGTAGTGCTGTCAACTCCGTTCTCTGTTTTCCTCACTAACATGTTAGAAAAAATATTTAAATACCTTTTCGTTTCCGTAGTTAGAAATAAAGTTATGGCGAAATAGAATAACAATCACATAGTGTCTGGATATTAAAGTTACTCAGTGTACCTTGCTATGTGGGAAAATGTGTGAATCTGCATAAAATCTGATACCTAATGAAAGAATCTCAGCATTACGGTCGGTGATTCAATATTTTTTTTTACATTTCTTTTGATTTTCCACCTCCACCTCAAACTGTTCTCACCAAACAATGACTTTTTAAATTTAAGAAAGAAATAAGTGTTACTATTATTTAAAAATTTTACGAATATATATATATATATATATATATATATATATATATATATATATATATATATAAATCGTTCTAAACAGAATGTTTCCGCATTGACTTCTATATGTAAGTTATGTTTCATATCAAATTAGAATAACTTTACTGAAATTAATATTTCTTAGTAAATTTTAAAACAATTAGATCTCACATGTAAGTTGTGCTAAACTGCAAGAAATTAAATCTTAATAATATAAAATATTAATAATATTGGGAAATATTTAGATACTTACTCGCTTTCTTAAAGTTTTTTTTGGGGGAAATTTATAATTAGCTATATCAGGATGACATTTCTTTAGTTGGGAATGTAGCTCATAAAATTTCGCATATCTGTGGTAAACATTCCATTCTTCTTGTCCAATTTTAAGAAATATCTATAAATCAAAATAATTTTCATTTTTATTACAACAATTACATTCCACATGCTTACAGATATTGCATGAGGATCGGAAACAAATATCTCTGTCTTACCAGATTTTTAAAATAAGATCAAATTTTGCATATTGTTACTCTTCTGAATGAGAATTCAAAAAAATTAACATTTGTTAAGACAGATGTAGAACTGTCTGAACAATAAGTTGCAAGTAGTTCCTTGCATATATTCTATAATTTCTCACCTGATATACATGGTAAGACTGAGTTTTCTTTCCTATCAGGAAAGCACTTGGAATGTAAGCTTTTACATTTGATTCTGGCAAATCTAAAATTTCCAAGCCTGAACTCTCCAAATCTTGAAGACGTTTTTGTAAATGTTGATTAAATTCCATAAGCTCAGCATGCATTTCAGCAACCTATAAATGAAAACGTATCTTACATCTTTAGAAAATTGCTTTGTAAAGAAAAGTTAATTAATATTTAAGAATATTTTTGTTTTATTTTAACCACTGCCAAAGTATAAATACAATTTGTTGCACCTGCACTAGTTTCCTTTCATATTGACCGACTTCTTCATCCTGGACATTATTTGTTTTTAAAGCTTTACCCATTTCAACTGCTGACATATAATTTCTCAATTGCTCTTTCAACCTGTCATTTTCTCTAAAAATATTATTACATAATTTCAATATCTTGAATAAATGATATTCCAATTCTATAATATACATATACTTACTTGCTTAAATCTAATACAAGCTTTTCTAATTTATAAATTTTCTCTTTACTTATAGTTTCTATCTTATTATATCTCATTTGTAAATTATAAAATTCTTTTTCTCTTGTTTCTAACACAGAATTGATGCTTTTCTCATCTGGAGCAGATTCATCTTCAGTAAAACAAAGTTCTAAGCATGAAGTACTGCCATCTATACTTCCAGCAACCTCTTCACTATCACTTTCTGATATTTTTAAGCAATTTACACTTAAATCTGACATATCATCTTTAAAATTAGTATTTTTGTCTATGCTACTCTGAGAGCTTGAAAATATTTCTTTGGCACTTTCTGATAATTTTGACAGTATTTGTAAAGGGTTCTCTATTGCTTTTACACTGTCTGGAAAAAAATGTCTAATTCCTGTTCTACAATCTGAGCTTGTTGGTTCACTGGTGGAGACTGCTTTTGGAGTTGTTTTTGGATCTGGTGAATTCAAGCAAGTAGCAGGAGCACTATTCCAAAACGATTCAGTAGTATTTACTATTGGCTCTATGTATTTTTCTTCTTTTTTATCAAAAGATATAACTTGTCTTAATGGTTTTTTCTTTGATATAACTGATGTTTTTATAGGTGTAGGTAATGGTATTACAAGTTCTGCTTTGCTTACATGGCTCGCTTGTTGTGATTCATTCAATTCTGCTCTGTCAATTGATAATGCAAATAAAACACTTGATAAGCCTGCAATATGAACAATTAAATATATCATTATGTATATATGTACAGTAAAACAAAAAAATATCTTAACTTACCTGACGCCATACTAGGTAGTAAATTTGCTTCTGGATTCCTAATAAATGCACCTTCATCATAATATTCGGTTAATAGTCCATGAGATATCCAGCTTTGTAAATATCTGTTTTTAAACCATACCAAATAAATTGTCAATCAATTTTATATCATTGAATTTGGCAAGTTACTATAAATGTTAGATTACCTTTCTAATGATCTTTCATTCAAGGAAGCTCTAAGGAAAGCCCTAAAGTAGCCTAAAGGAGTGTTGATATTGGATAGAATTTTAAATCTTTCTTTTTCATGCTTTGTAAGATGAAGACAAGTATAACTCCACAGCGAATTACCTGCAGAGCAATAAATATTAATTGAGCAGTGTATACAGACTACAATACTGTTTATCAAATATAAAACTGTAAAGATAAATAGGAGGTAAATAAAATTATTGTTAAATATTCATTCACAAAAAATACACACCAACATTGAATATATTAAAAGTGAAATTTAATCCAGCAGAAACAAAATTTTGTAGTGTTGAATTTGAGAGGTTTGTCTTGAGTCCATGACTGAGGAGTTTTTCCCACTTTTCACATAAATTGACTATTCTAAAACAATATTAAATTAGTGTTATATTTTAACTAGGCATGAGAGATATTTTTAAGCAGTATTATGAGTATGAGTATGACACAGGTTTTGTTATACCTTATATCATCTTCTGTTGCTAATTCAGATTTACCTCCAAATCTATTTTGGCAGTTTTCAACACAACATTGTAATTCACGAAGAATTGTTTTTCCAGTATCTATTCGTTTCTTTACGTCCTCCTTATTGTCTATTGCATTTGCTATGGAAGTTAAAAGCTTATTGTTCTGAAATTACAATGATTTGTTATAGGAAAATTTCACCAATTCTTTCTAACATCCTTTTTAGTCTAATACACTTATTTGAATTATACATTTGCTAACCTTGTCATATAAGTCTTCCTCCATATATGTTTTAGTAATTATGATATGATTAGGTATATGTTAGTATGTATATTATTATAAAGATCAATCTACTTACCATTATTCATTTATTCGAAATGTTCAAATAAACATGAATGGAGTTTCTAATATTAGTTTAAGACTGAAAATATAATTTCAACTGAAATAATACACGAAAACAAACAAGTAACAACGTCTCAGTAAGACGAGTTATCTTAACTGTCAATTTGCCAGTTCTTAATGTCATTTTATAATTACAGACTGATAAATTTAAGTAACATAAGCTTATAATTCATAAAACGCCAATTATAACTAAATAACTAGACTGTACAGCATTTTAACTTAAAACACATATACGTAAGGCTGGATGTCACAGAAGCCTTGAAACCTCATAGAAAAAAGAAGAGACCTTTACTTCCAAAACTCTGACGATCAACGACACGACAACTTTGGAAGACCTGAGGCATAATACCGCTAGATCCACAAATACATTTATGACAGTACACGACGTGACAAGCAAATATGGGGGGAAGGTATTGCCGATAACGTCCAACCGCTGCCGACTCCGACAATCTTAGAAAGATATAAAAAGCGACTAATGTTTTAATCGAAAAGCAAAACTTAAGAAAGCAGCTACTGAAAGATAAAAAGTCAACTGATAGCTACACCATGCTGACGGGAGCACTTTGAAGGGACCTTCGGACTTTCTGACGACCCTAACATTTTCTCTAGTGTGGCAGTTGGAGACGTATCACTTTGCTTTCGACAAGCTTTCAAGATCATTCTAGATCATCTGTCGAGAGCCATTAAACCTCAGACATTTTTACTTACCTCGTATGTATCGTGTCGGATAAATGAAAATTGTGGTGGGGCCAAAGAAGACGTCAATTCAAGAATTGCCAAAGCAAGAGCTATATACCTTCGCATAACTTCACCCCGTAACGCAATCGAAGAAATTGACTTAGAGCTATATTGACTCATTTATACGGATGCGAGACTTGAAAAGCCACGAAGAACATCTCGTGCCGACTCCCAAATCTTTATTAAAGGTTGCTTACACCAGAACTTTGTATATACTTGCCCAAGAAGACCACCAACACAAATCTATGGGTATGCTGAATGCTAGGTCAACCAGGCAAATTAAATACCGAAAATGGAGCTGGATTTGACACTCACTATCCACATACAGAGGCAAGCCCTAGACTGGAATTTCCAAGGAAAACGAAAGCAAGGGTATTCTTAGCAATCATTAGATGATAAGCCTATACCTAGAGTGAATTGAAGCGCGAAGCTCAAAATCAACCGGGCTCTGTGAAAGCCCTCTGCCTTATCGAAGAGACTTAGGACCGTAAGACAAGTAAGTAATAGCATTTTGAACGTCTATAGAATATAAATTAAGTCTTTCAGATTTAACTTACACCATTTATACTGTTTTAAAATATTACTTTATACCATTTTAAATCCTAAGTCCACAACAAATATAATGATAATCACCTAACTTTTTTCTACTATTAATAAATTTAACACATGTATATGACTATTATATAATATATATTATATCACTTAATTTTACAAGTATAATTTTATTAATAAAAGCATAAAGTTTTTTTATATATCCATAATTTTTATTCTGTATTTGAAATCATTCATTCATTTTCATTCTTTAGTATTTCCGAAATTTCGAATTTCATTTCGTCATAATTACAAAATGGCGATTGAGTTTCAAAGTTTGTAGTGTTTGTGGCGTTTTATTTTTTCCGTTTTTCTGTGATTTACAATTGTCACATTTTCTATTGAAAACTTCTAACTGTTTAAAATTTTCTTGTTAACTTATTAAAAGAACTTTTAAATCCACGTTTAAGAGATTCTATCCATTGTAAGAGTGAAATTGTATAATTCAACCATGAGTAATTACGAAGATGATCAAAGTGAGGATGGCGAACTAGCACGTAGTCCTGTACAAGATGAGATGGATTTTAGGTAACCTAAGCTTTTCAAATATATTTTGATCTATAAAGATTGGTAAAGTACCTAGGTTATATTGATCCACTAATTGCGTATTTCATGTTCTTTTCATTACTATATTTTATGCCTTGTTTTAGTCTATCTGATGACGATCGTGACAACGCAGATTCCTTAGTTATAAAACCTCCTCAAGCTGTTATTCGTTCTCATCGAGATAAAAGAAGTCATAAACGTTCTGCCAAAGACAGATATAAGGAAACAACTCGTAAGGAAAAAAAACATCTTTACAGGTTAGCTTAATACTTAGATACGTATGTCAAATAACTTAAAAATCATTCGTGTACTTTATTTATATTATTTTATTAATAACAAACAATATTATTTAAGGTCTGACTTGCTCTGGGGATGTACAACAAAATATTTATTTTTTCAACAGGGAACGTGATAAATCGGATAAACAGAAACGTGAATTTAGTAAGGCATTAGAACGTGACGATATACCTAAAGATTATTATAGAGACAAACAATATTATCGTGAAAAAGAAGTATACCGTGAAAAAGACATGAGGGAGAAAGAAATTTACAGGGAAAGAGAGATTAGGGAGAAGGATATTTATAGAGAAAAAGAGATATACCGAGAAAAGGATCCTTATAGAGAAAGGGAACATTACAGAGAACGAGAAGTGTACAGAGACACATCTTTTAGAGAAGGTGGTAGACCAAAGGAAGCTTATAGAGAAAAAGAAATATATAAAGATAAAGATGTACAAAGGGAACGAGAATTGTATATTAGCCGTGATCGGCAATATAAATATGGAGATGTTGAAAGAAAGCGTGTGGAAACTGATAGAATAGAAAATAGGTTAAGACTGTTGGCAGATGATGGGAGAACTACTCAAAATAATGAAAAAGAAAATAGGGATAAAACATCAGGTGATAAAGAATTAGAAGATTTAAGAAGTAGATTGCTTAGTAAAAGGATTTCAAAGGAATTACAAAACCAAGAGCCAAAAAATTATGATAAGGAAAGTAAAAAACATTTGGAATATGAAAGAGAGAGAAATTCAGATCGCCATACTTCACTTGATAAGCATCAACAAGAAAGAAGAAAGAGGCTATTGGAAGCAGGTATAATAATGCTATCTTATGTTAAAAATTTATAGTAAAAATATGTTAAAATATAATATTTCAATTAGTTTTATTATATTAGAGGACCGCACAGTGCCATAGGTTCGATTCCCACTCAAGGAGAATGAATGATTTTTATTTTATTTTTTTTGTATTACTTAATATGAGTGAAGTTTGTTTGAGTAGATATTAGGGGCTTGGTTTATTAAACCCGCTTTAATAATGTACATTGTACATTATGAAAGTCTCAAGATTCAGGCTATCCAGTTAACCCCTCTGCATCACAAGGCATCAAAGGCACATTTAAACTTTTTCTGACAGCTTTATAAACAAAAATGTCCATAATAAATTGGGATGTCATTTTGCACCTGAAAATGAATGTATTATGACTTTTTCATATTTTTTTATAATTTATTTTATTAGAACGTGAAATGGTTAAAAGAAAACATGAATCCCGTATAGAGCTTGAAGCTCGTCGTGAAGATCGCAGACGCCGTGGAAAGAAAAGGTCTGGGTCGTCCGAGGATGCTTCAAACAAGAAAAATAAGACTGATCCCTCCCCTCATTATGGGGACTCAGTTGTAACTGTGTCAGATGCTAGTGATGTGGAAATGAAAAGTGATTCACCCCACTCTGAACCTGAAGAAGGTAAAGTTCTTTTTTAAATAATTCTTAACATCCTTTGTTTTAATTTTTATGTAAATGTGATAAACGTATTGACATCCTATAAGATTTTTATTATTCAATTATCTAGCACATTTTTTACAATAATTTGGCTTAATCAACTTGACTGTTGTAATAACAACTATGTTAAAATTGGTTGGTGAAAGGAAAATGATCTTCAATTTTGTATATACACATATGAAACAACTGTTTATTATATGTTTAAAATAATGTCAAATATTGGTTGAATAAAATAAATTTATTACTTAAATATAAATTACAGAAACATAAATCATATTAAACTAGGTTTCTGCACATATTAAATTTATTTAGTTTCTTTTTCATAATGGAATTACAGGTGAACATACAAATTCAGACACAGATGCAAGCACTGTAAGTGATTCAGAATCAGAAGCAGATTCTAAATCTGCTGATGAACATAGAGATGTAAAATCTGAAAAAGAAGACGAGAAAGAGACAGTAGATGAAGTTCAGAAGTCAAGACCAAATTCCAAATCGCCAGTATCACCTAAATCAAATCATAGAAGTCCATCATCGCATGAATCTGTGAGGTGGTTAAATATATTTCAATAGTATGAGAATCGTAACTTGATTTAGTTTATATATTTATATGTTTTTTTTTAATATCCGTCTTTTTTATTTTCTTGTATAGTTAACATTGAATAGGTATTGAAGTGAAGTTACATATAAAATGAAAATTTTAGGTCTCACTCAAGATCAAAGAGTAGAAGTAGATCACATTCGTTTTCTCCGCCTCCCCCAGGCGAAAATGGGAAAGCCAATATTGAGGAAGAAAAATCCCAAGAAGATGATGAAGAAGCGAAGCTAAGAGAAGAAGCTATTAATGCGTTACCGCCATATTTTCCCGCATTACAGGTATCTATTTCTTTTTTATTTTAATTGTATAACTTGAATAGTTTAACCATAATTTATTTTGTAAATTATGAATAGATTGTATATTTAGCAAAAAAATACTCCAGTGAATTTAACATGAACCTTAACTATTCTTGGAACATCAAATTATGTGTAAGTCAATATATTCTAGAAGTAGCTGTATATAATAATTTTGCAAAGCACCATGCTAATATTTGCAGTGCTAATCAACTTTATTTTATAGGGATGTCGGTCTGTTGAGGAGTTTCAATGTCTCAATAGAATTGAGGAAGGGACATATGGAGTTGTTTATAGAGCACGTGATAAGATGTCAGATGAAATAGTTGCTCTTAAACGACTTAAAATGGAAAAGGAAAAGGAAGGATTTCCGATTACATCATTGAGGGAAATCAATACTTTGCTCAAGGTAGGCTTACAATATCATTTATTATTAATTCTAAGCTCACTTGAGCCATCGTGGTGCTTTAAGGCACACACTTTGAAGGTATTGATGATTGTCTCTATTTCATTTTCTCTCCATGTGCAGCTCCTGGAGCCATGAGCTGCTTTGCACTCGATGGCTCTCATGTGAAATTCACAAAATTAATGCCTTGTATTTTATTCCTACAGGCCCGGCACCTCTTACCTGAAGAGGGTAGTGCTAGAGGTGTGACCCAATTGCAAGGGTTAACAACTTCGATACACGGGCGGGCCTAAGTATCTTATAAGGAATTTATTCCAGGGGAAAATACTCAAATGCTCTCCCCTTCGAATTAATTAATCATTGAAAAGTAATTTCTTTTTCGTAAATTTCTCCGAAACTATGAACACCGAAAGTTTTCTGAAATGGCGATACAAAAACTATTTTATATACCATCAAGCATATTAGCAAGAACAACACCATGTCAACATCAATGAAGGTAACTTTGTAGAGACTAAAGTCCTCGTAACTGAGTGGCATACACTTGGATACAATTGAACACAAAGTGTAAAAATTTAGACGTACTATCATCTCAATAATCTTTAGACACAATTATTTGGTTAATTATAAAAACATGACGATTTTGATTAGCTAATTTAAATTTATCTATTTTAGCTATTATATTTCAATTAGTGCTGTTATGGAGTTCCGTAACCGTAACCGAAACTATCGTATATCTGAAATAAAAAAATATCCGTAACGGTAACCGAATTCAAATCAATATTACGTTAAATTATTAAATATTTATTAAATATTCGGTTTAATCCAAATTCGAAAAAATCCTGAAAACTTTCAGGTAGTTTTGAATATTGCAATGAATAGGTAAGACTTTCTATTAGGTTTTTGTTTTATTCTGCTAATTTGACTAAACACAGTAACGTTTACAGCATGACTCACTAGTGTTTCAGGTCTCTTGTTTTTTTTTTTTAATTTTACCAAAAATTTTATATCCGTAACCGAGACTGATAGTTCGCGCGTTCCGTTCTTCATATATCCATAACTTAAATACGTAATATGTCAGTCCGTAAAATGCCAGTCATCATCATTTTATTTTATAATTACAGTAGTTTTAAATTACTGTGAATAATGTTTTGCCATCCTAGAAAGTATATAGTTAATATATTATAGATCTTTGCATAAGCAGTGCTATATGTGGATTATATTAGAACTGAAAAATATTCCATAATATATGAATTGAAAACAAATGCTAAATAAAATGCAATGCTCAAGAAAAAGTTTAAATGATGTGTATCATGCAAGTTGTAATATATATATATATATATATATATATATATATATATATATATATATATATATATATATATATATATATATATATATATATATATATATATATATATATATATATATATATATATATATATATATATATATATATATATATATATATATATATTTGATGAAAATTATTAGGTAAAAGTAATGTTTAGATAGCGCCATTACTTAACACTAGAAAATGGTCAAAAAAAAACGTCTTGACTAGGTGTTCTTTGCGCCCACCGTGCTATATACTTGATAAAGCGTTTATTAAAGCGAATCTTATAAACAAGGCCTATTTGTTTTTGAAAAATAATTTATACATCTATACTAAAGCGTAAATATTATCACGTGGAATCAAACTACCTCATTTACAGTGATTTCAGTTAATATTAATAATAAAAAATAGATTTCTTAAGTTTTGATAAATATGGAATTCCTGTTTAAAATTATATGTTATAAATGAATATGATATAACAATGCGTCATGTTTTTGTTGCAGTGTCTCAAATATGAGCTAACAAAACTATGTACGCTATGTACGTGCGTGAATATTCATTTCCAATTTGTAAATGATAATGATGATGATTGTTATTCATCTGAACTCTGAGCAAGATATGGCTGTCGATAGTGACGAACGATTCTTTTAATTTGTAAATTTAGTTATTTTATTAAATTACAATGAGTCTGTAAATATAAATAAATACCAATATAATTTTAAAATTAATATTAAAGAAAAGTGTCGTAAAACCTTTATGCATAAACCGTTATGCATAAAATAAAATTTTTTTTTTTTGTTTTTACTATTTTGGCTACAGAGTAGCCCTCTGGTATGGTTATGTTGGTATATCACATGTAATAATTATTTATTATATAAACATACAAATATAACTTTAAAAATTATGATAAATATTACTCAACTATACATTTTTAATAATTGTTATAGAACGCTAACTTTAACTACCAGTTCAAATTAAAATAATATTTTTATGTTAGATAGTGTACTGTGTCTGAGCACATGGAATGAATCGTGAATCGTGACGCGAGTCATAATCACAACTCTTAGTGAATATTTGACCACGCCGGCCGAACCGCAGGCTAATGTTACCCAATATTATATATTTTATATAAAAACGCGTCCAGCGTTTCTAAATAAAATATTACAATTTTTTCTGTTGTAAAAGTAGTTTTCTTTTATTAATTCGTCATGTTTTTATAATATTTAGCTTAATTAATTTTTCAATGGTCTAGAGATATTATATAAACAATTAACCGTAAGTTATGTAAATATTTAATATGTATGTATATTGTTTTGTGTTATGATTAGAAGGAGCGTGAGCTTCTACTGGCGGACTTTCTCGTTAAGTGGATGTGTGAGTACTTTGTAAGACAAAATCGTTAAAATGCCAAATATTAAGTATATACATAACACATAATGTATTTAAAAACACCCGAGGTAACATATACATGCATGAGTGAAGGTGATATGTTTCATTTGTTAACTCAGACTATAAAAAAATAAGCTCAGATTATAAAAAAAAAATTATAATTATTATTTCATTTTTATAAAAAAAGGAATAAAATTTTTGATTCGATTAAAATAGGTAATTATACAGCGTCTGCCTGTAAACCCCACTCGGTGTGAATGAATGCATTAATCTCCTCGCTCTGGTGACAAAGCGCGGCGTTGAGTTCCGTCTCTCAACATGCTGTCTTAAAATGGGGCGGAAAGTAAGGAATGGACTGTCTTAACACGTACTTTAAATTATTTTAACTCGAATTAAACTTTTACCTCAATTTTCTCCAAATTAAATTTTTGCGACAGATCACCATAATCCATGCATACATTCAGTTAAGTTAAGCCTTTGATTTTTATAACAACAACTACATGAAAAAAATCCACAGATTTTTTTAAATATAAATTTCATATATATAGGGTACACTATAAATAAATATATTATGATAATTAGATATCTTAAATATACACTACAAATTAGGTACATATTATGAGTAATCTCATCGAACACATATGCATTGTTATAGTAAAGTTTGTTGACAATTGACGGCATAACCGTCAACACTTTTGTAACTGACATAAATTTTCTAAGAAAAGAATATGGGTCTGGATTCCGTACCAGTTTCGTAATTGTAGGTAAACGGGAAGTACAAGTGATAAAAGTCAATACATTTATATTTTCAGGCCATATGCACTAATTTCGTGTAAAATTAACTAAAAATATGTTTGTTATGGGATTTTTTCTGTGATATTTCTTGGTGTAAATTACCAATAAGATAAAAAGGGCACAGAACTTAGAAAGGGTATCTTTTCAATGGAATTATGATAAAATACGTGCATTTATTTTACTCCTAAGAGGCCATAAGTCTATCGTCTGCCCTGGCCCGTTAACCGCAACTGCACAATTGATTCTAGCACTAACACATGATTTTGACAGGTCTTTCATATATTTTTATATTTTACTGTGTCTTTTTCAAACGTAAATAGTTCAGTGTAATAGTTACTTTTCTACGTTATATAATAACATTAAACACATAATAACCAATAAGAGTTGTACATTATATGTTGGTATATTCCAAAGTAGGGATTTTGTAAATAAATTCGAACTCGCACACCGAGCCGTACCAATTTCATAAGTGCAATTTATAAAAATTGACAAAGTTTAATTTGCGGGCGTATGTACTAGTTCTTCTGAAATTTGTTGTAGATATAATTGTAATTTATAAATTTTTCCCTTTATTTTTACTGTAAAATCTCACTTCTTGCCAAATTTCATAATTCTAGGTTTACGTATATAACTATACATTTTAGTAACTTTTTTACAATAAACGGCATTAACGGAGTAGCGGCCGTTCACGGCACTTCTCCACACGTTCTCGAAAAAATATGTATTGTAAGAGGAACAGACGGAAATAAATGATCTCATAAAAGTTCCTTTCTTTCCTTCATTAGGAATGGTACGGAACCCTAAAAAGAACCCGAATGTTGAAGATGTTATTTTTTATTATATATGTCGAATGTTTAATTTATTATTATAATAGAAATAATTAAAACTAATAAACGTACGTAACGTAATAAATATATGTAATATTTATTACTAACTACGCATTCGCGGCTTCGCCGTTTACTCAGCTTACTGAATTGCGTTCGTTTCGATATGTTATACGAAATCACATTGTACATGTTTGATATACTCGTATTTACACTAATATAATACAATTTTTAGTTACTACTTATTAGTCTACCTGTCAGTGTAGTGTTTCATAGATTAGCCTATTCCGGCTAACTTCTTTCTAACAGACAGACAGACAGACAAAAATTCAAAAAAAATATATTTTGGTATATGTACGTATAAATATTCATATGCATATAGTAAAAAGCGGTTTTTTTTTAATATTACAAACAGGCACTCTAATTTTCTTTATTAGTATAGATTTCTAGAGGATCCGTTTACGCATGATATACGCGCTGCCATAGCAACGTGTATGTATGTCACTTTATACAAAACTTATAATGTCAAACATATACATGCATGAGTGTGTGTAATGTGTTATTTATTGATTAAAACACTCCTCTCTCTCCTCTAAGTCTGCGCAATTTTCGTAAAAAGGGGCCCAAAGATTTTGCTTCACGTATTAATTTATAGATGAAATATTTATTTAACAAATCACAAAGTAAACTTTATTTTTAATAATAATTTGTGCAAAACTTGTATAAAAATTATAAGCCCAAAATATGTATGACACACATTTAAAATAAACTATAATCATGCGGTTAAAAAGAGATATCTACTTTTGGATATCTCTAGACCATTATATAAATTAATTAATATTATTTTATATTTTTATTAGTAATTTGTATGAAAATTTATATTACATCATATAGGTATATATTTCTAACAGGTACTCTTGTACTTTAAATATATATTGAGTAACTTAATTACGTTTAAAATCTACTGTATTCTGCACTTGCTACAAATGTAAGTTAGTAACAATTTTATAAAATAAGCAACTTAGGCATCATATTTATTAAGTCTAATATGTACCATTGTACCTTTACTTAAATATTAACGACTTACGTACTATATATCTATAAAGATGACAACTTTATTTGCCCTACAATAAATTGTTTTTCTTTTTTGATTTGTAATATGAATTGAGTTTGACTTATATATTTTGTTTTCGAACACCAAGTAGGACCTAGTATCTACCCTTGTTTGCTTGTTGTACTACATAAATTAATAATATGTGTATCTTTTTAACTTTCTGATTGTTTTATAACTTAGATATAAAAAATATATGACTATCCATATAAAAAATGTTTGACTTTTAAACACATTTAATGGAAATATTTGATATACATTTCAATAATTTTTGCTTTCAAAGACTGATATTTTAATCTCATGTAAGTATACTTACAATTACTATTACCTAGTTGATGATTGGTCTTTATTTAGGGGCAAATACAAATTATATCATCTTTTTGGAATAATATTGATTGAGCAGTACAGAGATTCTAAATGTAAAGTGTAATAGTAATATAGCTACTAATGTAGATATTATTAAGAATAAATGTTTCAGATTATAATGTAGTAGGTAAACCATTAAATAGTGATATCTTGTATTGCCATATCAGAACTAGTGGTGTTCATATTATATTTCTTAATAAAAAATATGTCTGGGAGGAAAATATTTTTATGTTAATTTAAGAATTTAAACTTAAAAGGCTTTAATTTTGTGATGATCTTTTGCTTTTATCAATTATTATTATTAGTAATTCATATTTTTCATATTTCTGTTGTTCATATTTTTCACATTATTACCTATTAATAATCGCCTCATTCCTAAGAAGCTTAGGGTAATTGTTTATTCATTATGTTGTTCTTTCTCGTCCAGTTATTTAGATAAGAATTTTTATATCATGGCCTAATACATAGCTATCTTATGAATGTTTCTAAATAACTTTATTGTAATTATTGAAATTTATAAAATATAATTTCTTATCAAATGTTACGTTGTTTTAAATTTAATGGTTAAAATCAAATTGTTTGTTGCTTAATAAATATATGTATATTATGATGTACACCCGTATATTTATAAATATATACTTAACATAAGCTCCGTTTGAAATGAAATTGTATATAAATTAATATCAAATTATAGATACGATAAGACATGCAATAGTCATATTTATAGTTCGATGCTCGCTCGCTCGCGAATACAAAACGCGCGCGCGGCAAAAGTTCCACCTCAACGCAATGTCTCTGATATCAGGCGGAAAGTGCGAAACGAAGTAACACTAGGTTAACACTAGGTTATTCTACCTACCCTGCTATAAGCGGGATACAGCGTGAAAGTATTTATTTATATAAAATTATAATATATGTGGTGGCAATGGTATATAACTTACTTAAGAATTTTATATTTGATCAATATGTTTTTGTTGAGAAATTATATTGTTATGAATTTTAAATATGAGAATAGTATTTGTATGCAGTTACAATATTATTTTTTTGATAGCTATGATATATAAATTGCCTAAATAATTTTAAAACGTAAAATATAAGATGGACGAAGGTATTATCATAAAATTCAATATCTTATTTGTAAATACTTTAATATATTTGTAATCCGTGTACTAGTTGACATCCAATTAATGGATTTTATGGGAATCATCTACTATTTCGTGTATTCGCTATTTGTTTTCTTTGTGATAATAAGGTCTGCTGCAGGTCGATATGTCTGTTGAAGATAGGCTCCTCTCTCAACCTCTATCAAGAAACATTTCGATTAGTTTATTTGGTTTATATACAATTATTGTATATAAGCTAAGTAACTACGTTAGGTACAGATTTTACTTACACAGTAAAATAGTAGAAAAATATTTTTAATGTGTGTTAGTAGTAGTTATTTATTTTATATTAAAATAGTTCACCAATGTGACGATGTATAACATGCTTTAGAAATACGTATAAAATTCGGGTGCTAAAATAGAAATAATTACTATCATGTGTGTGTATACTGACAAAAGTAAACTTTTACAAAAACCTATACAAATGTGACTAACATTTAATAGTTTGGTGATTCTCCATAGTACCCTTGAATTATCTTATTTCTTTTATAAGATGAAGATTTAATAATTATTTAAGCCATGTGGTTTATTTTAGAAAATGAAGAAATTAAGGTAATTTTATATTGTATAAGATTTATGTTATTCGATATTGAATTTTATGTAAATAATAAAATCTGAAACAGTTTTACGAGGATATTTCGCCTATGTTTAGTTACAATCAATATAAGTATTAACAGGTGTAATATTTAAAATTTGAGTTATTAGGGCATGTCTTTACTATTAAACATGTCTGCCTTGTACCACTGTATTTTTTATAAAATTATATACTAAACATTAATATGTTATATTCCAAAGACTGACAAGTCGCACATTCTACTTATGTGTTGCAGGGTCAGCACCCTAACATTGTGACGGTGCGAGAGATCGTCGTCGGCTCGAACATGGACAAAATATTCATTGTCATGGACTACGTCGAACACGATCTGAAGAGTCTGATGGAAACCATGCGGGCAAAGAAACAAGTGTTTCTGCCAGGTTTGTTATCCTTTAACGAAGTGTTATATGCTTCATGAAATATAAGGCGATGGCCTCGTTTTACATACTTTAACTTGGCGTAGTCAATGCCTGAACATTTTATTTTAATATATTTCATCTTTTCAGGTGAAGTTAAATGCTTAATGACACAATTATTGAAAGCTGTCCATCATTTACACGATAATTGGATATTGCATAGAGATCTCAAGACAAGTAATTTGTTATTATCACACAAAGGAATTTTAAAGGTAAAATATATTTTCCACTTTATTTCTGATTATTATATATAAGTAACAATAGCTACGAATAAAGTATTTTGTATATCGTTTATATTTTTAATGCATTTCTATTGCAGGTGGGTGATTTCGGTCTTGCCAGAGAGTACGGGTCCCCCTTGCGGCAGTACACTCCCATAGTGGTCACCCTGTGGTACCGCGCCCCCGAGCTGCTGCTCTGCTGCAAGGAGTACTCCACGCCCATCGACATGTGGAGTGTGGGTTGTATTTTTGCGGAGTTCATTAGCATGAATCCGTTGTTTCCTGGCAAATCTGAAGTGGACCAATTGAATAGAATTTTTAAAGTAAGGCTTTTTATAATTTGAAATCTGATTATTTTTATATGTTTATCAAAAAATTAAGAAAATATATATGAATTAACGATTTTTCTTTAGGATTTGGGTACACCATCAGAGCTAATGTGGCCGGGCTACAAGGAGCTGCCCGCCGTGCAGAAGATGACGTTTGCGGAGCATCCGTCGGGCGGCCTGCGCCAACGCATCGGTTCAGATTTGCTCTCAGAGTCTGGACACTCTTTGCTACAAGGCTTCTTGACTTACAACCCTGCTAGGAGATTGACTGCCGATGCCGCTTTAGAACATGCATATTTTAAGGTAACTTAAACAATGATTGAAATTATTTTTTCTATTACTATGTAACTATGTATTAACACAAAAAAAATATTTATTTACAAAATTGATATTGAATTTTTTCATGGACCCATTATTTACCTTAACTACTTTGTATTATGCGATTTCGTAATCGTTCAATTTTTCCTTTCAATTTCAAAAGAATATGAGGAGAGTTGTAATTTTTAAGATGTATACAATAGATGTGGTGATATGCTCATTAAGCTACATTGCCCACAGGAGCACCCGGTGGCGATCGAGCCGGCCATGTTCCCCACGTGGCCTGCCAAGTCGGAGGGCAACCGGCGCACCACGCACAGTCCCAAGCCGCCCGCCGGTGGCGCCGCCTACGCGCAGTTCGCGCGCGCCGACTCCGACGAGACGCGCGGCTTTCACGTGCAGAACCGCTCCCTCAACGTCGCGCCCGGCTTCTCGCTCAAGTTCTAGCACCTGGTCACCACACCACGCCACACTGCCTATACGTTATTAAGACAACTCGTCCTCGCTTAATCTAGAGCTACCTTTTCTCGACTGTCATGGAAGTTATCGATAACGTTTCAAATATAACAAGAGCCATAAAATTGTAAAACTGAATTTTAAATAACACATTATGTCAAGGTACAACTGATGTATATGTTTGAAAATAATGGTGCGATAATGTTATGATTTTTATCTATACTTAGGTATTATATTGAATCTATCAGTAAATACATAAGTGTTATTTATGTGCAACTAGAATGCTATCGGTCACATGTATTGTATGCATAATCTTTGATACAAAAACGACTACTAAAACTTACATGTGGTTGAACTGTAGCAGGACCATTAAATATGAATCGCTAAGTATTTCTTAACATATAAACATGTATATATTTTTTTTTATATCAACTTAGCATTCTACTTTGCCATATTCAAAGAGCTGTGTTCATTTCTTACAAAATATAAACAATTTTTTCTTTATTTAGAATTTTTAAATGGAATTATACATTAATATTGGTGAACGTTAACTCAAGCCATCATAAACCTTGTCAAATCAAAGCAAATTGTAGAAATAATTGTACTTATATAACGTAATTAATTTAATTAAATGTAAAGAAAAAAAAAACAAAAAATGTAAGAACTAATAAATAAAAAAATAATTTGTTCTGACAAAATGTTAAAATATTTTTGAAACATGAGAGAAACATTACAGTATGTCAATCAATTGTTTTTTTTGTTATAACTACCTTTTTGTATGAAAATATTTTGATATATTTCAAATAATGTATAACCTACTATGTCTATGTAATTAGAAACAATGTAAATATTTCATAAATTGAATAGAGAAACGCGAAAGGGGTAGATTTAGAAATAATATGGTACAATATATGTTTTGACAAAATATATTATTTTATTTATTTCACTGATCCTTGAAACAATCTTGTTTTCTGTTTCATGTAAACAATTTTAACGTCCAGCTAACATCATATCGTGTGGTAAACCCAAGAGTGAATTGATGAGGTCGCCATTGCGCTTCCAATTTTGGCGATTGTTATTACCAAATTCATTAGATGATACGAATACTTTTCTGTTCATACTCTGATAAGGTTTTCCCAATGAATATAGGTATTGAACATACTGGAATAAAATATATAAATACGAATATCAGTTACATTCTTAAGTGTGTATTTTTAAAATGGAAGTACTCCCTTCCATACAAATATGTTAATTTATTAATTTTATTTTAATTTTTCATAAAGACATTCAAGGCAGCTTGATTAGTTCCGGGTACTTGATTTTTTGATGAGATAGTGTGACGAATGATACGCGTGTTGCGTATCATTCTCTCGTAATTACAACTTAGCGCCTATCTTTGCTAAATCAATAGAAAAATCTATAGTATTGACCTTTACTGAAATGTAAATGAAATATTTAATTTCTACGCCCAGGCCATCGTGGTGCAGTCTGGATATAGTCGGTCAGCACGATAATTGAGGGTTCGATTTCCACTCAGAATAATATAGATTAAATCGTTTGGTGAGGTGTTTTGTTCCGCCACACAATGTCTCGCAATGTATTGATAGGTGGAAAGGGGGTAACAGAGTATCAACTCCGCTTTAATTTTAAGTTAAATCCACTTTGCGCACTGTGTCAGCAATAGGACAAAAGATACATTACCACTATGCACTTGGCATATAACCTCCGGCAAAATATATGTTTGGCAAAATAGTATATATCATCGTAAGGTTATAAGGTATCATGTGTAAGGCGAAAAAGCACACTTATTTTTAGTTTAATACCTAATTAATTCATGTCAAATAAATGTAAAAGATTATAGTATCTATGTACTCAAAACTTTATATAATCGACTATTTATTAAATAAAGTAACATATAACTAATATATAACAGACAAAAAGCTCGTAGATAATAACACACTACCGTCCACGTATTTTTATGGAATTTTTAATATGCATTCGGGGCAATTAGGTACATTATCAAGCAAAAAGCAATCATCAAATAATCCAAATTGCTGTCCTATCTTTAATATAGGTACATAAAATCTAGATTAAAATTGCGGATTTGAAGATATCACAATATCAAATCATACATACGTATATGTATGATTTAATTTCTTCTTTCTTTTTTAAAGTTTTTTACATCTTGTTGGACAGGGTAGTCTTGCTCAGTAGGGAGCAACGATTAATATTTTATAGGTACTAATAATACTCTGCCGTTTTTCTCTGTTGCACGCAACGGCTTGAGGGTTCGATTCCCTCTCGGGGAGAAAAAATAATTTTATATTCTTCGCTCTGGCAACAAGGCCAAAGCGCGGCGTTGACTTCCGTCACTCAACATGAAATGTCTTGGAAAGCGATAAACGGGGAACGGAGTGTCTTAACACTAGGTTCCTTACGGTTCCCTCTGCCTGCCTTGCTACGTACGGGATACAGCGTGAAACTAAAAAAAAATCGCTCATCATTGCTCGCGAACACATTTGACTGTAAATATGACGGTTGTGAATTAATTCCCCATCGCGATAGTGATTTTATTATCATAATTTATAATTTCTCGCTCTGGAAACACATAGCACAGCATTTAGCTCCTCCACTGGAGAATCAATATAACGAAATCAATTGGGAAGTCAGGAACGGAGCTATCAGGTATCATAATTAACTGACATCAATTTTTCTCTAAGTACTGAATTTAAAGCTACAAAAATTGTACCAATATTAAAATACTAACTACTTATACAATGCAAGCAAAAGTTCAGTTTGATAATCGAACAGTTGAGAATCAATTCAAAAATAAAACACTCCGTTTTCCGCTTTCCATTCTTATTATATATAGTAAGTGTTAAACATCGCGCTTTGTCTCATAGAACGGAGAAATGAAATTCTTGCCCCCGTGTGACGACTAAATTAATAGCCATCATGTAAAGTCAACTACTGTTACAGTGTGCTGTAGATTGTGGACGTACTTATACCTAATAAAATTTTTAAACTTACATACCTCCATGTCACTGTTAAATAAGTTTGGTACATCTTGTAAATTCTGAGTGCGTGAATATGGTTCCATAATCACAGAATTATATTCTAATGCCCAAATTGTATGTGCACTCAGCATAACACCAAGTATTAAATACATTTTAAAAAGTGCGAGAAGAGACATTCTGAAATGTTGTGAGATCATAAATAATAAACTTTATATAATTCTATTCAAAAGGATAAATATATATTAATTTGGGCATCATATAAATGAAGCAAAGTGGCTTACGTACTTTACTAGATGTCAGGGAAACTGGTGTTCCGGCTGGCGACTAATGTGAAATGATGAATTCTATCCCATGGCTACTATAAATCGTGTAGCGTGGGTGTAAGGTGTTAATATAATATATGTATGTGGGTGTGTTATAGTGAGGGGTGGCGTAGGTATTTTTATATTTGTTTATATTATATATTTCCGCATAGATTTGCAAGGATGGGAGATTTTTTTATTTTTCTATTTCATATTCATTCACGTATTACTAGATTATTTTGAAATTAATTTTTCATTAACTTTTTTGTATGATCACCAGCCACCACATAATTTTGGTGTCCGCATATATAGTTCTGTCTAGTTTCTTGTCTTGTTTAGTTCTGTTGGAGCTTTTCGATAACAGTGTTTATTAATTGATGTAGGTTTGTAAATGTATTTATAGCGTAATAGACATATTTTGGTTTTCTGGTCTTTTTCTTTTTTTTTATTTGTTGTTGGCTTCCGGTTTGACGACGATTGTTGTCGACAAAAAAATGTCTCTAGTAACGTAATGAGGCTGTTTTGAAAAATTTTTGATGGTTTAATGGCTCAAATTTCAATATTGTATGTAAAAAGTTGTGCGTATATAAATTAATTGAATTAAAAATTCATTACTTTAATAAGAATATGCAATTTAATATAATTTAGTTAACTAGAATTGAAATAATTTAGTAGTGAAGAAAGATTGAAATAATTTAGCTAACTAGTTAACTAAGTTATTTCAATTCTTATTAAATACATGTGCATGAATCTCTTATTAAATACACGTGTAGGACAGACAAAATAATTTAGTATTCAGAATCCGTTCTCCACCCAATTTCGAGATGTTGTATGTTGAGCAGAATTAGGTTGCTCGAATTAGGATCGAGCTCCAAATTGGGTCCGGGATCACATTGTTTCGATAGTTAGTAAAAAAGTTTAAATTGACACAGCTTTATTTTTGTGCAGGTAGATAGATAGATACCTGTGTTTTATGTACCTACAATAGCAAACCCATGTATAACACTTATTTATTTACGGTATTCTTCTTCTAGATACTAAGTTTGTTGTTGTTGTTGTTGTTTGTTTTATCTTGTTTTATCTTACTTAACACTTATTTATATTTATTAAATAATAGAATAGAATTCATGCCACAAAAGTGGAATGTGAAAAAATCGTATGTTTATAAAGGTTTTCATTAATTGGGTTATTAATAAAATCTGTTATATCAATTGTGATTAGTGACTGTCCAATAGTTCGTTTTGCTTTTATTTGTCCACTGATGCTAATATTAGACAGTAGATTATTAAATGATAAGAATTCATGCGTGATTGGGCGGACGTATTTTGGTCGTTTTTCTAAGCATCGGTAGTATAATTGACAATAAAGTACTATAGGTACTTACTACCTACTGCGTAAATAACAAAGTATGAAATAAAAATTTAGAAATTATTTTATATGTTTTAATAAAAGTATCTAAAATTTGCGTTATTTTCTAATTCCACATAGAGTTTCATATGGCTCTGTCCATTGCTTCATTTGTTGTATCTGGAGAAGAACAGCTTTTTTTGAGGTTCCGCCCTCACTTTTGTAGTGTTCTACACTTGTTTCAAACGAAAAAATTGTTCTTAATTCATCTTCAGTTCCAAATTTTGGGCTAATAAAGATATAACAACGCAATTAAAAATTGTTTGTTAATATATTTTTTCGATTGTTAACAAAGCAATGTATTGTGCATTATTACAAAACTTAAAACGTGACGTTATGTAAAGGTCCTAACTATTCATTTTTTAAAATAAACAAATTCAAAAGAAACATGTTTAAAAGAAGCAGTTCTCGCGTCATCGGTAAAAGCAGTAAATTGATTACTTAAGTCTTAACATTACACGTACCTACCCACCTATGTATGTATTTTATTATTTCATAATTATGAATATATACATTATATTATACCGTTACTAAAATATTTACCATATGGAAATGTATTCATGATACGGCAACTGTTGCAAGTCGACTCCTAGCGAGGCAGCGCGGCGTAGAAGTGAGCCGACTAGATGGTGTGCCTGTCTAAACGGCACACCCTTGTGTACTAGCGCGTGAGCAAGATCGGTTGCTAACATTCCAGGGTCCAATAAACTTAAGGCTCTCGTAGCGTCTATCTGAATATTATATTAAAAATACAGATTTAAGAAAATTATTATATTTTATTCAATACTTGTTACTTAGTACCTTTTGATTAGAATTGGGTTACATATCGGTATTGTTGGGTTAAATATTTGAACTAAAGCAAACATAGGTTCTTACTTTCATCGTGTTGACAGTTCCAGAAGTAACCTTTAGGCAATCAATCAATCTGTCGTAGGATCTGAACAGAATTTCTTTGTCAGATTGTAGATCTTTGTTATAAGTGCTGGGTAGGCCTTTTAAGATGCAACTCAATGAAAATGAATCGCCCAAAAAAAGTCCAGCTGCTCCACGCACGAGTTCCAGGCCATCGGGATTTCTTTTTTGAGGCATCAGACTAGATCCAGTCGAGAACTGGTCCGAATGTTGAATTATACCAAATTCCTGAGAACTGAAGATAATCAAATCTTCCGCCAATCTGCTAAGATGCGTGCCACATAATGATACCCAGTTAAGAAACTCCACTAAAAATCAATATCATTTACAAATATATTTGTTTAAAAGGTTTTGACGATATTTATGTAGATATGATAAAATATAAATCTAATTATAATTACCTATGTGGTCCCTCGAGCCAACAGCAAACATGGAATTAGGAGTAACACTATCGAATCCAAGATTTTGGGCTAATCTAGTTCGATTTATTGTCAATGCACAGCCTGCGATGGCACCACTGCCAAGAGGACATATTGACAGACGTTTTTTCTGTTCCTCCAGTCTTAAAAAGTCATCGCGAAACATCCAAGCATAACTAAAAGTATATAAATATATATATATATATATATATATATATATATATATATATATATATATATATATATATATATATATATATATATATATATATATATATATATATATATATATATATATATATATATATATATATATATATATATATATATATATATATATATATATGTATATTGTCAAAGGATTATAAAAGTAAGCTTGTAAGCGGAGACAGATGTACACAAAAAAATTTCCTTATTTCTTACCTTAGTAAAAAATGACTCCAGCGAATTGGCTGTGCCCTCTGTAGGTGAGTATATCCGGGAGTTAGAATGTTTATTTCATCATGTGCTCGTTTTGTTAATACCTTTAATTAAAAAAAAAATATATATATATATATATATATATATATATATATATATATATATATATATATATATATATATATATATATATATATATATATATATGAATACATTATATTAAAATATAACTACTTATATCTAAACAAATACAAAATATACCAAAATGAGACGAAGTAATTCAGACTGTGCCCCTGTAAGCGATGCTAACATCCATAATTTGGTATTAGTAGCGGACTGATCATTTCGGCTTCTACCCGTGTGTAGGCGCAACGCAGACTCTCCAGCATATTCTTTCAAGCGTCTTTCGACAACAGAATGAATGTCTTCCTCAGGATCATTTAGACGTCCATTAGCAAGGTCTTTTTCGATATCACTTTCTACCTATGGTAGAAACAAGAAGATTTAGTCACGCTGGATCGCAGATACTGTGGATTATGATAAGGTGAGGTTTACAGTTGTCATTTACTCATTTACAGTTGTCAAGTTAAGGTTAGATTAATTTAGAATTAGCTAAAAGTTGATTAGTAGAATTTTTCGGAAATTTCGGATATCACGGTCATCTTGTCTATGATTATTATTCTTATTCTATTTTGTTACCGTTTGTTAGTACCGAGAATACGACTAAATTCAAGATAACGCAAAATTACAATAGTAATATAAAAGGGGATAAAACCAAGTACAATAGAATACTACTCACTTTATCGAGTCCTGTTTGTATTGAGTCATTGTCATCTTTGGATAAATATCCGCTTTCGAACAATTCTGCAGCCCAAGCTTTGCTTCCTCTTATATCTTGACGGAAGAGACGTGTGTCAATGCTGAGTGAATCATTAATACGTCTTAAGACTGCTGAAGGTTCCTCTTCAAAACAACCACCCCACAATTGATAACGTTCCTAAATGAGAAATTCGTAAGCTGTACTTTTTTTTATTAAAGTGGACATTTGGTGTAAAAGAAAATAATATTTACATCAGTCATATTTAAAAGAATATTCTATCACTTTTACAGTTTTATTAAATGCATAGTATAAGCACGTGTCGCTTAATTTACATAACGTTATGAAGAAATGATTTAGTTCAATGTTTGTTCAAAAGTTAAATAAGATAATAATAATGTGTTTTCATTCTCACTGGTTAAAATGGGCCTATTTTATCTGAAGGTTAAGACGGGTCAAATAATACTAATAATGTATATGTATGTGTGTAAACTTTTAATTTTTAATTTATAAATGAAATGTATAGTATTTTAAGATTATTTTACTTAAACAAACGTAATGTTCTTTGTACATCATGTATTTTATATTAGATCTCAAAATTGATCAGTGTTTATTAAGTTCCCAATTAAACCAATACAGAAGTAAAAAGCTTTTTTTATCTTTTAGGTGGATAAAGATAACCTACCAAGACGAGACATTCCGTTATTCTCTACATATTATATTACATTTCATTAGTAGAAAATTACCCAACTCGAAAAAAATATGTGAAGCCATTGAAGCCCTTATCGTGAAAATTATAACAAAAAAAAACTTTAACAGGCAGTGCTTCAAAATGATAGTTTCAATGTAATTGTTATAAAACTGTAATTTATTAATTACTATTACAAAGTAAATATATTGTGATGATTTTTTGGATTCCGTACCTCAGAAGGAAAAACGAAACCCTTATAGTATCAATTTTTTGTCACGTGGAGGAATCATGCTGAAGTTTATATCCAATATCCAAATCAATAACCTGTTGAAGCATAGAAAAATTCAAACTTCTAAGTTAACGCAGTTAAAAGATATGTGCGTTTATTTTTTTACATTTTGTATGAAAATAGTAATCATAACATGTAGGTTATGATTACGATTTTCATGGGGTAGGGTATTTCCTGTAGAGTACTTTCTGTTAACCTAGACTTATGAAATTTAGCAATAAGTTAGAACTTATAGTACAAACAAACGAAAAATTTATATTTATTTTTATGATCCACAAGTGATGATAACATTAAATATAAATATATAGATATTTTGTATATACACGTATTTAAATTTATCGACTATCATTACTTCATTGACCCAGACTTATGCAATTTCACAAGAAGTGAGGACTCACAGTATATATAAAGGGGAAAATCTTGAAGTTGATTTATATTATAATTTATAAATTTAACATAGAAATAAATCATTACAAACGTACGTTAATTGCATACAAAATGATTGGATACGACCTTTTATAAGTAGTATTTTCCTCAGCAGAATACCTACAAGCATGAAATTGATACGGAACCATCGGTGCTTCTGTACTACTCGCACTTGACCGATGTTTATTTACTTTAATATCTTATAATATATAACTAAATAACAAATTATAATTTTACGTAATTATTTAATCGTTATCAGTGCTATGGTGTTTACACAAAAACAATTATTTTGAATGCAAATCATCTGTACTTATCTAAACATAATCAATACGTAGTTTTTATAGATTATCCTAAGAAAGATAAGCTCTTGTATATTTTAATTTTTTTTTGCTTTACGCTGTTTCCCGCGCATTGCAGGGTAGGCAGAGGGAGTCTAGCGTTAAGACACTCCGTATTCCGCTAGTCCGCCTTTCGAGACATTGCGTGTTGAGTGCGTTTTGTTTTATTACCAGAGCGAATTTACAGTCGGACAAAATGGATGTACTGGACTGGATGTCGCTTAGATTGATGGTTCCTTAATATTAAAGACAATAATATTATATTTCAAATCATAATATTCTTTATTTTGAAATACTTTTACATACTTTTGAATCGTCGAACACCATACTCTTATATGACGTAAAATTTCTCCTAGTATTATGACACGTTTTTAATGATTAGGCAATTGAAAGCTACCGTCAGAAAAAAGGCGTGATAACCCAAAAGATTAAAGAATTTATATCGAAAGAATATTCCAATTTATATTTATGATTTTGGCAAAAATATTTCAAAAATTTCAAAAAGCAGGACGCTAGAGAACCACTGCATCACATAACCAGATCAAGTAATCATAGAATTAAACCAAAAAACAATAAACATAAAATTCCTCTAAAAATAAACTACAGACATGTTTGCAGGTAATTTCAAAATATGCCACCTGTTGAACCCGCATTACCTTTCATACTAAAACCTCCACTAGTCTTTCTAAGCAATGCGACTACTACTACTGCTACTACAAGGTTTCAAAGAACAAAACATCGTTAAATATGACCGTACAAAGACAACCGCAGAGCAGAATCACAGTTTCATATCGACGTTTTGTGTAGTAACTAAGCCAGATTGAACCTTCTGATCAATCTTCTTCAATCTTAAAAGATTCAATCAATTTGTGAAATTTATATTATATACTTATAGGATCACTGTTCTCCATATTTCTGCTGTTCGGTAGTCAACACTATTTTATTCAAGGTCACGTTTTCCCAGTTCTTTAAGCTGAAAATAATACCTAATATCCAGATCATATGGGTCATATGGGTCAAAAGCAATCGCAATCAAAAGATACGAGCACGGCCATACATAGGGGCCTAAACACACATTACAAAACAAGATACGAGTACAATATACATAGGGGCCTAAACACATTAACAAACAAGTACGTACGTATCTTAGTTTTTACAAACAATGTACAATAAGTAATGTTTTACAAGCATATAAGCTTTTTCTATAAAATTTTTTATTATATATAAATAGTATAATTCATATTTATTTTCTTAATTATTTTCTATAATTTATTTATTTTCTATAATTTGTAAAAGAAGATGAATTCTGTCAAAATAACCTGAAAATGACATTGACAAATAATCTTCAAATGTTGCATATGTTACGATTGTCACAAGCACGTGTCGATGTTTAAATTGGTAGTACTAGTAAAACATAGAGGTAGTTTTGTACAAATAAGTACAATTAAAATATAAACTTAAAACTTTTACGTTGCAACTCGTGTTTGATTTTTTACTAAGTTTTATTTTATTATTGAAAAACCATTATTTGTGACAGAAGTGTAACAATTGTTAGATATATAAATAAAAAGATATTTTCTTAATTAATGACGAATGGAGGCAAGAGAATCTACTGAATCTGTAGCAGAATTGAACAATGAAGTTAATTTTCCTCAAATTACCCTTTTTGATATAAAAGTTGACCCTGGCTTGAAAGATGAAGAAGGTATTGAAATACCAAGACCGTTTACAAAAAGTCAAATGCGGAAATGGTTAAAGAAAGTTAGATGGGAAAATAACAAAGCAGAAAAACGCGCTAAAGAGAAAGCTCGTGCTAAAGAAAGGATACGAGAAGCGATCGCTGCTAATATTGATTTAGGTCCTAGTAGAAAGGTGCTTAAGAAAATGAAGTCAGAAAAGCCGAAAAGTAAAGTTGGAGTTATAATTGATTTAAGTTTTGACAATTTAATGATTGAAAAAGACAGATATAAAGTCATTAAACAGATTTTAAGATGTTATTCAATAAATAGACGATCAGAATCACCTTTACAATTCTTTTTAACTAGCCTTGGAAAGCAAGCTAAAATTGATATGTCAAGACATAATGGGTATGAAAATTGGGACGTAAGTAAGTTTTAGAAAGAATAATATCTTATTTCCTGAATATATTTCATGACTTTTATTTTATAAATTCTAAATTGAGTATTAGTAATTTTTGTTTTATATGATTTTCTCACTCAGATAGTTTATCATGAAGAAAAATATCTAGATGTGTTCCCAAAGGAAAAAATATATTACTTAACAAGTGAGTCAGATAACATAATTGAAAAATTTGAAGAAGATACATACTACATTATAGGAGGATTAGTTGATCACAACCAATATAAGGTAAGAAACTTAACTTCCTTGTAAGGAATTATTTTCCTTACTCTTAACATTCTTAAAGTTTAATTTATTAAGCATATAGTTAAGTTTGATTAATAATATTTCTTCATGAAAAATCAATATATCTATATGCTATGTTAAAATATATATGTCTTTTTCAGGGACTTTGCCATAAAATTGCTGTTGAACAGGGAATAAGACATGGGCAACTTCCATTAAATAAATATGTTAATATGAAAACTCGAAAAGTTTTGACAATAGATCATGGTATGTGGAAGTTAGTTAAAGTAATTTAGTTTTTTTTTGTTTTATTTAGTTTGTATAGTGGAATTTTTGGCATTTATCTTATTGAATAGGTATGTAATAAAAACATTTTAAACAGAAGTATATATTGAAAATATTGCATATAAATATTAACTTATAAAAATAGTTTATATGATCACAGTTGGGTTAACTTGTAATATATACTAATTCAGCATAGCATTTTGACAACTGAATATTATGGTTTATATTTATTTACAGCATAAAACATAAAAATACATTTTCATAAAAACAAATCATGTAAAAATATACTTATATGCTACTAAAACATTATTTAGTAGTATCAAATATAATATTGATTATGGGAGTCATAGGCAGTCGCAGTGGAATAGGATTAGACTTTAAAGCCAATGGTTGTAGATTCTATGCCCACTTGGGAAATCCATTATTTCCATTTCCTCACTCTGGTAAAATGGCATTGGCATTGAGTTCTGTGACTCAAATAGGCGAAAAGCTGAGAACAGTGTCTTAACAGTAGGTTCTTTCTGTCTTCCCTGATGTAAGCAAGGTAGTGTGTGAATTATAAAAAAATACTTATATTCGCTTTATTTAAAGAGAAATTAATTACATTATTTAATAAAATCTTGAGGATCAGATGATAGAAAGACATTATCCAAAATTTTTTATATATAAGAAATAGCTTAAAATTTGACATCATTTAACTTCATTTACATATTCATCCATAATTATTATACAGTATATATGTATACAGTATACAATAATTATTTTTTTTTAATTTTCAGTTTTTGAGATTGTTCTCAGAGTTTGTGAAGGTATGTCATGGCAAGATGCACTAGTTAAAGTGTTACCTGTCAGAAAAGGAATCCATGTTTGTGAATCTACCAGCAGTTGTTCATCAAGCATAGCAGATGCTTGATATAGAAGATTAATAGAATAACAATATATTGACAACTTTGAACAGAGACACTTATTAAATAATGTTATATCTGTACTGACTTATGGATTTATAATAATAATGTAATAAATTAACATAAATATACTTTCTATATTATTTTATTTTATAAGTTACAAGATTTAACAATAATTACTTTGATTACATTTCATACATAGCCATTGCCAATGCCAATGCGAGATCCAAAATAGCCATTGTTTAATATATTGAATATTAAACAATGGCTATTTTGGATCTGTTGAATTGTTTAAAACTCATAAATAAAGTATCATAATAATTATAATTAATTTATGAATAAATAATTCAAGTACTTACAAAATCTAAACCAAGTGCAAACATACTAAAATATAAGGTTTCTATAGGTGTATAGGTTCTTTTATATATATTTGTGATTTTTCATAAATTGCAAGATATAAGGTAAAATTAAGTCTGCATTGTTTAAGTGAATATGATGAGTGCCTGGAAGAAAATGACATTCAAAATTGCTGTTATTTTTTGAAATAATATCTCTCATCTCTACTGAATACTCATCTGCAGCATATGGAGAGTCAATTGCTTTTATGTAAAGTGTCGGACATTTTAATCTTTTTATTAATGTTTCAACAAATTTTTTGTCTTCTATACTGAATATAGTGTTCTTTAGTCTAGGATCACGTGCGAAGTAATACTTATTGGGTTCTGTACTGGACTCTTTTGTCCCACGTCTCATAAGATGAGGGACACTTTCCATGGCTACTGATTTAGAAGTGCCTAGGTGCCATACTTGTATAATTTCTTCCATTGTATACACTGGAGGCTCACCTTTAAATTGTTGTACTTTTTGTATTTTTCGTAAAATATTGGGCAAGTTATCGACATATTGTTTTAGATCATGGTCATCTATAATGAGACTATCAATAGCTATATAAAAGTCAACGTCATCAGGGAAGACACACGCAAACCGCATACCAGCTATGGAACCCATGGAGTGACACAGAAGTGATACTTTGTTCCATTTAAAATAATCCTTTATTTGTAGTATTAGACGAGGCAAGTCCCATGGATAGTATTGCATTCCTGCATTAATGAAAAAAGTAAAAATATTCCTTATTCAGAATAATATAGACTATATGCATATATATTTGTAAGTGATGAAATTAGTGCTTCTTAAAATATATTAAAACTTTCTTAGATTTATGTAGACACCAAGATTTGTTATTTTCATTTAAGAAATATTTAATGAGGGATAACATTATGGAAAGCAATGGAAATAATATAAAATAATTCTTTACTGTGCAAATAAATTCACATCGTGGCCATGTTTTTGCGTAATTAAAAACACTTTAATATTTATATAAAAATACTATATATAATATATATAACTAAGTGTTGTAAGTTAATTACTTAACTTACAACACTTAGTTATATATATTCCCACTTACGTGGGAGTTATGACTGAATGAGATATAAATATGGATTGGTATATCTTATTTGTACAGATAGTAATACCTGATGGAATCCACGAAGAGTGTCCATGTCCAGGAAAATCAATAGCTAATATTGGTCGCCTATCACAGAGTAAAGGTGCAAGTGTGTCCCAGGTGCCTGCATTGTCTTGCCAACCATGTAGTGCCAGTATGGGTTGCTCATGCTCATTACCCCATAATTTGCATGCTAGATGTCCCCATTTAACAGGAATTTGAATCTCTTTTACGGGGATCTATAAAATGATGAAAAAAACCTTTTCTAATAAATGATTAAAAAATAATTTATTAATCCAGCTTGGTTTTTATTGAATGTATTTATAGAATTTTTTTACAAGTTTCAATATACAACTAGGATTTTTTTATATAAAACAAAAGAATAAAAATACTATGCATTTGTTAAACTATTACCAATATAAAACATCACTTAATTTTATTTCTATAATAAATAATTAAAAAACAAAAGTGAGAGCAAACATACCTCAGTGTGCAGTTTCTTTAAAGGTGTATTTAGAAATATCGATCTTATGTATTGTTTATTAGGGTGCACAATCAGCGATGAAAATAATTTCCAAGTCATTTTCTGTTACCAAAAGTACGTCGAGTGAAATCGAAGTAATCGCAATTAATGCTTATTATGGCTTACTCAAATATCATTAATGTGATGTAAATTTATTTATTATTTCAAAAGAGTTTAATCATAAGTATTAAATAACCCATTAGTATTTAATATCAAGTATTACATAACTAGAAAATTAATAAACTTTAACATTATTCACGCAAACACAGGTAACCTTCACTGAATTCATCATAGACATTAGACATAACCTATAATATACTAATAAGTAATAACTAAAACGAGGCATGAATAGATATATTCAAGGTCACGATCACGAAAATACGTATTTAAGTATTTTAGGCGTAAATTTTATTTTTTATTTGCGAGTTCAGAGTTTTCAAGCAGATTGTTTGAGTGATTATTGTTGGGCCTTGCGAGGAACCTCCTATTCCTTTTTCACCATCTTGAATCCAGTCATTGGATATCACGACATTTTAGGAGTTTGTTATAACTGATGTTTCTCAGTTGTGTGGCTACGTCATTTGGATTTTTACGATTTCATTTTCAAGATATCACATACGTGACATTAGTAACACTAACAGCCCATGGAGAATAAGATATAATATACAATTTTGTAATCTTTGAATAACGGATATGCTGCAGATACAGGCACTTCGCCGAAGCTGAATTCCATACATCTACACAAGCTTGAGGATAGTTTTGTAGATTAGTAATTTTTTTATCTACTGAGAGTTTGAAGTTACATGCTATATAAATGTTTCTATATCTAATGTTTATTTAAGATACAATCAAAAATAATCAATTTGAGGTAATGTACTATATACTAGATTTACTGAGCAAGTTATGTCGATTTGGAGTTTGATAGTCTGGACTGCTTGCCATTAGTGTAGTGTCATCGTGTGGTACCTCTAGAAGATTTGCTGTATAAATAGAATACAAAATTGGACCAAGAACAGAACCCCGAGGAACTCCTGCCATTATATCGTAAATCTTAGACGTATCCCCGTTTTCCCACACTTGAAATATAAGGTTTGACAAGAAAAATCCAAATCAAATTCCGTTCCACCGATCTTCTTATTTGTTCGCATACCCGATGTTCTAGCTCAATAGTCAAGTGGTCCTACCTGAAGCCGAACTGGTGTCGCGGAATACCCCGCTTTTAGCCAGTATCGGTGTAATTCTACTTAGGAGAAAGACTCTTCTCAAAGGCAATTAGTCCATATGACATCACATCTTCTGTAGTTTTTGTATCATAGTTATAATAGATACTTTCGAGGCACTATGAAAATACTGCACCCTGAATATGTTGCTAAACAGCGTAGTAATGCCTTTCTGGGAAGTTGTACGATAATTTCTTAGGTAAGAAGATCGCAACCAGGGTTTTATTGATTTTAAACCTCGTATACTTATATTTTGTTTATTCTTTCACTGGCGTTGGTAGTAGCGACAGTTGTAATCTTGTTGCAGAAGGTCGCCAGCCTCCTGTTCGTGTTTAGCAATATAACTTTAATTTGTCTTGAATATATTTACAAGATATTTTGCGTACAGCCTTCGTCACCATTTCTTACAGCAGGTTTAACTTTCTGTGGTCTATTAAAATTCTTGGTGAATTTCCATATCGAAAGTTAAGTGAAAGTTGTATCAGTGAGGGTTGTTATTTGTTTTCTAGAGTTGCATCTAACACTTCTTTCAGTTTAAAGATGTCTTACCAGTCTTTATTATATCTTATTATTATTTTATTTGAAATGGCAGGTATCGGCTCGTTTATTTCTAGATGGTGAATTACTCTAGCACTTACTTTGTATTAAATTCGTAATATACCTTGTAGTAGACATGTAGACAGACAGACCTTGTAGACATTTGTAGCTCTAGCTGCTCCTTAAAACCTACCTGGAGTGTTTCTGGCTCCTGGCTGGCTGGCTGGCTATGGAAATTATGGTACTTAATGCTTACTTTTATTAGTACTGTGATCAGAACTGCTGTCAAGGCATGATTCAACATTAAGATATTGTTTTGATATACCTTTTACTTTTATTGTTTTGATATAAAGAAATGCAGTAAGCCAGGTTTAATATTTAATATTGTAGTCTATATATTTAGCAGGACTAGGTTACTTAAATTAGTTTTTCAAATCGGAATATCGGACAATAATTAATTGTTATCACTATATCTCAAGCCGTCCTATGGAATAGGGAATAAAACGCATATACAAAATATTTGGAATATACGGAGGTTACATATTAAGGGAAAAAAACGTTGACTACTGCTAAAGTTAAAAAAAACTGCAGCGCAGCGTCAATTCCCGCGTACTTAAGATAGATCATTGCTCCAAAAGTAAATTATAAAAATATTAAGATATCAAAATCTAAAGAAATATTTCTACAAGTCAATAACAAAACTATTAATGAATAATAATATCGATATTACATATAAATATTTTGTTAGAATTACAGCGATTACTAAAGCACCTAGCTAAAATATATGATTATCTTTCTATATAATATGACCATTATTAAAAAAAAAATCATATTTTTTTTGTGTAAGTTTAATATTATTTTAAACATTGGCGATGTTAAAAATAGAAAATAGAGTGTATATTTGTCAGGACTAGCCAAATATTGGCGTTTATATGGAAGACCTGATAAATAAAATTACATTATTTACTTCTTCTTTGAATCCAACCTTATATTGGTTTCTATGAAAAATTGCAATGAGATCGTATATGTCGTATGTATAACATTTTAAAACGATTGCTTGATTCAGTTTATTTAGCGGGCTCATCTATCTATAATAGATCTGCGTATATTGTTCCATGTCACTACATGGTGTGGCGCAATATTTCAACAACATCTATAGTAAAAACCGTAATACATATTAACATGTTATCTCTCGTCGTTTTCATTTATAATAGTGAGAATATGTAATCAGGTTTAGCCAGCGTTATCAATGTTGGTAAGTGTTATAAAAATATATTTTTTACAACTTACTCTACTTTACTCGAAAACAATATCCGTGTATTATACAGATACCTGATGTGTTTGAATCACTCTGGCTTTAAGTGCAAAAATTGAATAATATCCGGTGGGTGGTAGTAGCCGGTAGGTAGCTGCGCGCGTACATCAAGGGAGCACTTGCAAGTTGCAATATAGACTTCAATGATAATACACTAGTAAAAAAGGAAACATATTGATATTTTAGAATTTATTTTAACCAAAGATACTATTACTGTCGTTTATTAATATATAAAAAAATCGACAACGACGACGATATTTAATATACATTGAGCAAGGTCAAAATGATGTTGTATAATAAAAAAAGAAAAATGCATAATAGGTACATGTACAATCTATGAGTTAACTTATATTTATCACCTTAGACTATACTCAATGTGTCTTATTTTATATTTTGAGACAAAGTATATCACTATTTTTTTATACCTAAGATATTTTTACACATCTATTATATTAATAGGAAATGTTTACAAATCGCTTTTTACCTCCCTACTCATACAATTATGTGAGCAAAGCTCGAGGTAGTATTTAATAAAATTACTTAAAGATAACATTTTAAAAAAGACTGCATTTCAACAGTTCAAAAGTAACTCAAAAAGTTATCAAAAAGCTCAAAGTATTCACTCTGTTATTTATTATTATTCATGGTTATAAACGTATAATATGTATGTACAGACTGCAGCGTAAATTCATAAACTAATTTTTATTTATCCTCGTACTTCACTTATTTTGGCACTTTTTTATCGCAAATAAGATTTTCATTTTTATTTGTTTATTTTTACATGATTTATATAAAAATCGATCTTTTGTTATGAATATTAACATAATAGAGAGTGCGAGGTGGGTTCCAATAGTCCTTGTCTTAAGGCGGAGAGTAGTGGGCGACGACACGTGCACACGCCTCGCCACTCGTCCAGGTCCAGCGCCCACAGAGCGGCACCGCGCACTCGCGCGCGTGCCATCTCCACCGATACGTTAAAGACCTCCTGCGGCCGGAGGTACGATATCCATTGAGAGTCACTCAACGCGTAGGTTCCTTCGTTGCTTGATATTTCTTTCCAGTTAGACTTACTTTGACAAACCTGAGAACAAATTAGGGCAGTTTAAAACAAGATAGGACAAACATATCAGGAGAAATATGTAAGTATATCAATAATTACCTCGTAATAAGCAAGGAAACCAGGTATCCTAGTGTAAAGCCCGGGAATGCCAGGGCCAGCAACGGGGGCGCCCACGCCGGTTGTTAGTTCACTGCGCAGCGTGTAGGAGCGAGCGTACGCCGGCAGTCCCATTACTAGCTGTCGCACTGGGACTATGCTGGACCAGAATTCTAGTATGGTTTGCTATAATGAAATAATAGACGAATAAAAGAAATCCAAAAGTATATTTGGTTATTTTTTAGCTTCACGCTGAATTCCGTACATAGCAGGGTAGGCTAAGGGAAACATAGGCTCAAGGAACCTTCTGTTAAGACACTCCGTTCATCGCTTTCCGTCTTTCGAGACATTGCATGTTGAGTGGCGATGAAGAAAATGAAAATAATTCATTCTGCCCGACCGGGAATCGAACCCTTAAACCGTCGTGTTTACAGGTAGAGGCTGTGCCACGACGGTCCTCATATTTTAATTAACTATTATTATTACCTTTATTTGATTTAATTACGACCTGACTAGATTTTTTAAGAATGCACATTATATAATGTTTATTTACCAAGTTGCCCAATTTATATGGGTCATTAGCCATCAAAGGCAGCAAATAGGCAGTTCTCTTTGAGTTCGACTCATAATAATCATTGGCGGCGACTGCGATCCAGTCGAGCGTGGCGGCAAGTATGGCGGGCTGATACGCTACTGCTGCTACTTCGGGATTAGCAGCAACTATCGCGGAAAGCTCTAACTCGTACTGGCGGAAAGATTTTGAAAGTTCTGCTAACAAGATACTAAAGCTTTCTTTATCTTCAGAATTTGTTTCGGAACAAGGCATCTGAAACCAACCAATAAATGGTTAAAAACAAATTATATTAGAATTCACTGCCGTTTTTTATGATAAGTGTGACTCGTCACCTCTTTGCATGCAGGATATTGCCATGCTATTTGTACTCCATCGAACTTCCACTTTTGAATAAATCTGAGGACCGATTTTACGAATATTTTTCTATTGTTCGGTTTCGCAGCCATGCGACTCCATTTACCATCTATTGAGTTTTCGATACCACCAACACCTAGGATCACTTTTACGCCTTTCAGTTTTAATTCTGTTATTTTACCGTAGAAATCTAAAAATAAAAAAACAAAGAAAGAAGTAATATACGATATATTTTTTTAATTACATAGATAAATATTAAAAAGTGTTATTATAAGTTTGCCTTACTCACCATTACTAATATCCAATTCTTCATTGCCAGAGATGACTGTATTAGTGTCACCGTCAAGATGTGCCCAAGAGTAAATAACGTGAGAGCATAGATCAGGATCTATTTGTTCGGGTCCGAAGCTGCCATTGCCTTGTCTGTTAGTAAAATTTTGATAAAAAATTGTATAAATAATAAATAGTATCATGTCAGTTAATTTTAGGTATATTTTAAGTTAACTTCCAGGGAATAAGACTTTAGCTTGTTCTATATTTTTATTCGTTATAAAACACGCGAGCGATGATAGTATGTTATATACATAATATATACAAAATAAATACATAAATTTGTGAGCATTACCTGCTTACATATAATTTTATAAGTTATTTTTTACAATTTTCTACAATTTCAAGAAATATAAAATTCTGATAGAAATATAATAACGGATATCTACCTCTGCTAACATAATTATTAAATATATAATATGACATTAAAATGGTGCCAGCTCTGGCATATTCAAATTACAAACACTTTACAATATTATATAGTTATATAAGCAGGTACGAAACTTACCTATAGTAAGCCCAATTAGTGAAGTAACATGCAATAATAGGTTTTAGTTCAGGCTCAACCTCATTGCTGCCGTCCATTATCCTCAAACTGTTCTTGCCCTTGCATTTAGATTTATTAGGGAAATCGCAATGATTCTGCAAATAATTTATATAAATCTTTATGTAATACACGACCCACTATATATGGCAACAAATCAAAATAAATACTAATAAAATATTAAGAATAAAAAATATTGGCGTTGAGAATTGTTATACATAAGTAGAGTAAAAATAGATTTAGGATTTTGCCCGCTTGATATTCAGAGGTAAGTCATACCAAAACCGAGGCTTTAACTCTAAAGGAATTGAAACAAGAAGACTGAGAAGAAATTTTTAGTGGTAAATTTTGATCTGAGCGGGTGTGTCGAATATAAGAGGGCCCTAAAAATCGGAAATCCTCTGTTAGGTAAGGTAGGGTATTAAATTGACCAGTATACAGAAAAGGAGATGATGAACATGAGTATTTCTGTGAAGGCAGATTGGCAGTCTTTTGAACCTCTTACAAAACTCAGAGACATAGTCATACTTTTTTAATGCAAGAAATAAAAAATAGCGAGATTTAGTCTTTAAGTCTCTTTAATTGGTCCTATTTTAAGCCAAGATAACATGAGTCAGTGTAATCTAGAATTCGTATATAGAAAGATTGAGCTAACGCTATTATAAAAAAGTATTTCTAAAAAGGTTCCGATTTTTCCATTTAAGGTATAAATGTACGGAACCTTAAGAAAGCTTTGTATTATGTAACAGTAAATAATTTCACGATGTAATCTATGGACAATGTACAAAGTACATCCTTATTCTTAAGTATCTTAGAAATAGAATAATTATGCAATTTCTTTATAATATAAAAGGATTGACGTAAATGATAAAAAATATTAAGTCAATAACGCCTAATCAGGTGTTATCATAAATAATACAGGTGATTGTCACGCACTAGATTAGATAAAGGTAAAGTATCTGGCTAGATTTGTATAATTTTATAAAAAATAGCATATACATATAGCTATATGTTATATATACCTTTATGTAATATAAGTTAGCGACATTAATTACTTTTAATAAACACAATAAATATGTTTTACCTGATTCCAAACTAGTGGTGCTGGACACTCGAGCTGTATGTAATGTCCATTTATACATAAGTAATACTTGGAACAATCTGATTCTTCTTCCCGGAACGTTATACCGGAACAAGACTGACCTTCATAGGAATCACCCTAAAGATACATATAATTGTAAATTTTCATTTAAATCAATTCATCTATAATAATCAATTGTTTCTAATAAGATAGTAGTAACTGGTAGTTACTTTAACCTTAACATTCGCTCGTACTCATCTTATAGAACTCATCGTAAAATAAAACGGACTACGAGTATATATCGTAAATATGAGTTCTCTCAAATGTTTCCTTCTATCCATGATATAAAATGTTAGTAGACTACACCTAATTAACGTAATATAACATAAACGTAAAATAACGTAAATAAAGTAATTTATACTATTATAGTATAGTAATTTTATTTCTCGGGTAATATAAGTCAGGATTGTAAAGGCTTACTTCATTGACGATTTCAGTGTCTGCTAGGGGTATAGAAGGTTCTTCCTCAGGTTCTATTGGGTTTTCAGAAGCAGGTGCTTCTGCAGCATCCGGTTCATTCTCCATTTGCACTGTTAAGGATTATTAAACATATTGTAAACTTAGTTATGCCTCATTAAGTTTTGTTAACTTTTCCATTCATCAACCCAAAATAGAAAAAAAGCCACATGCAGTGTCACGAAAATTGAGTAACGGATTATCGTAACACTAAGTTAACTCTCTGTGTGGGAAAAAGCGTGAAGATTGCATTGTTTTCGCAAGTATTGATCCAAATATTACCTTAAATATATACAGACAAGCATATTAATATAATATAATGACTGCTTAGAATTAAAAAACAAAATAATTGTGTACCATCTTCTAGAGGACACGACGGTGGTGCTTCTCCCCCTCGCAATATATGATTGATTGTCGAGAGTAGCGGAGACTTCCCGCAACCGCAGCGCGAGCCAGAAAAGTCATCGAGATCGAGCGCCCATGCCATGGCGCCTCCGAGTCCCATCTCACGTACATACTCAGCCTTGTGCCGCACCATGTAGTCGTCATCGAACGACACCCACTGGTCATTAAGCGATGCATAGGGCCCCATGCGCCCGGCCGCATCGCGCACCATTCGCCATCCTC
Source organism: Dione juno (assembly GCA_037127375.1). NCBI lineage: Eukaryota > Metazoa > Arthropoda > Insecta > Lepidoptera > Nymphalidae > Dione > Dione juno. The sequence goes on along the minus strand of JAXRJS010000041.1, from coordinate 7,349,315 downwards.
CCACGCGTACGCGATCGCATATCTAAATAAGTTAAGTAGGCAGAAAATAAAATAAAAAGTATTTATCACATGAAAATGTTTGTTGTATTGTAAATAAATTAGATATCTTAATTCTATTAGCGTTATACTTTTAAATATATTTAGGATATAATGTATAATTTATTTTACCTCATAGAAAGCAAGAAAGCCTCGTGCTCTTGTCTCATCTCCGCCTTCTCCGCCGGCGTAACTCGGTGCTCCTAGACCATTACCAGAGTTTTCTGTCAAAGAGAATGACTGTCCGTAGAAAGGAATACCCAAAATCAGCTTATGGCGTGGAGTACCATTGTTGATCCAGTAGGTGACTGTAAAGTTCTGTAGAAAAAAATATATAGTAATTTAGTTTTGGAATGAAAGTTATTTGGAATGACGATATTCTAAATTAACTATAAAATGTATGTATACCGCATTTAATGTTTTATCATCATCTCCTTGGCTTGCGTACATCGGCGCGAGATGACCTGTTTTTTTATCCCATTGTCCATGGTAATCATATGCCATGAGAGAAATCCAATCTAAGTTATCGGCCAATACAGGAACATCGTATGCTAAAAATCATAGGGGTCATTTCAAGCAATGAAATTAAAACAATCAATAACTCTTGATAATGGATATTGATATGTATAGAAAAATATTATTTTATATACATACCCAAATCTATGACATATTTACTGGCCGAGACCGCAGCAGACAGTAAAAGTCCGCGTGGAGCAAGAGCGGCACGTAATTCTTTTACCAATGCGGCAAAGCCCTCTTTATCTGAATTAGGTCCTTTCTCACATTCAACCTAAAAGATAATTAAAAATTTAAGCTTATGAATTAATATTCGTCGTTAATTATTTATGGCTATACAGCCTAAAACCTCAACTTACTTGCCAGCACTTAGGATACTCCCAATCTAGATCTAATCCGTCAAATCCGTGCAGTCTTATAAAGTCAACAGCATGTAATATAAACTTTCTTCTGGCTGATGGATTATTAACAAGGCGAGAATATTTGCCCCCAGCTGAGTCATTCCAGCCACCCAAACCTATCACCACTTTAGCACCATTACTCTTAAGTGCCACAACTTTCTCGTAGAATTCTAAAACATATATATAATTTTTATTTAAGTGCATTTGTGTAAAATGTAAATGGACCATTAGATTTATTACGTTATCGTCGATTCAAAAGCAACATTTTTACGATTTCATTTCCAATCAAGCATATATTCATGCATCACGCAGTATTTAGTCACCTACTAAATTCCAGGCTTGAAATTTGGGAGGAGACAGTACGTGTTGTGAAAAAACTAATTACACGAAATCAAATATTTAAGTACTACTTCACCATAATTAAGAGATATACTAACTATTTTCAATATCCAACCAATTGTCGTGAGGTTTCATTATCAACTTCATGGTATCGAGTACTGCAAAAGCGTATACAATATGTGTGCACAGAGACGGGTCGATGTTTGTAGGTGTGAACTTTCCTGCATTTGGTCTAAAAGTATACGAATGAAATAGATTTGAATGATGTATGTCAATTTCTTATTAGCTAAAGTATTGGATAGTAGAGAGCTAAAAATGTTTATATTAGACCGGATCGGAGTTAGGTTAAACCAGTTAGGACATTATAGTGCTCAAAAAATGTTGCATCTTAGTATGGATATGTCTAGTATTGTCAAGTATTAATATTATTTATTTCTTAAATAATGTGAATATTACATACCTGTACCACGCCCAGTTAGTGTAGTAACAAACAACTTTGAAACTTTCTTCTTCGTCATGTTGTATTTCAGCAGCAGTGGTAGGCTTTGGAGTGGTCGAAGAGATAGGTTTAGGAGCTGGTGTAGAAGGTTTGGAAATGGAGGGCTTAGAAACAGCAGGCTTAATTTCAATGTCTTCGAAGTCGTCATCTAAGGAATTTGGGGGTTCAGGCAACGATTCATCTTTTACAGTATCTGAATTTATATTAGGGTCAAGTAAAGATTTTTTTAAAGTATTCAGCAGTGGATACTTCCCACGAGTACATCTGAAAATATACGACACGTTTAATCGTTGAGTATATAAAATATTACAATTCTTAAAGCTAGATTTTAAAAATATTTACCTATTCTTAAAATCGTCAAGATCTATAGCCCAAACCATTCCACCGGCCAACCCAAGCGATTTTATAAAGTCAGCTTTCTTTTTAATAATATCTTCATCATCAAACGAAACCCACTGATTACCCTTAAATGCATAAGGTCCCATTCGATTATCTGCATCTTTGACAACTTTCCAGCTTCGATTTCTAATACGTTCACAAATCTAAAAAAAAAAATTTCCATTATAATAATAAACATCAAAAATAACGATTACGTTTACTAAAGTATAAAACAATATATAAATAACCTCGTAGTAAGCTAAGAAGCCACTGGCCCTCGTGTACTCTCCAGCCTCTCCACCCGCAATTGCTGGTAAGTTTAATCCATTTACAACACGATTGTCTAAACTAGAGTGGGTGGTAAAAGACTGCCCGTACAAAGGAATACCCATAACAAGTTTGGAAGCTGGTGCACCTTTCTCCATCCAATAGTGCATTGTATAGTTCTGAAATCAGCATCTTCGATTATTTAACTATACTGAACAAACACATCGAAAAGGAAATGCATAATGTATAAAAAAATACCAACAGCATTAAAGTAAGTATTATCGTCATCAGGATGATAGTAAAGTGGTGCAAGGTGACCAGTTTTCTGATCCCATTGTCCATGATAGTCGTAAGTCATCACAGCAATCCAGTCCAAGTAGCGAGCTAATATGGGTACGTCATATCCAGCATCGATCACCATTTTACTGGGTGAAACAGCCGACGACAGTAAAAGGCCTTTGGGTTTTAATGCTGATGAAAGTTCTATGACTAAATCAGCAAAGCCTTCTTTATCTGAATCTGGACCTTTTGAGCAATCCACCTAAAATTTATAAACATATTTTTATAATACATTAAGATACATTAATACATATAATTTAAATCGCTAAGCTCACGTTTTGAATATTTACATCCAAATATTAATATGATAACTATATATATCTACACACCTGCCAACATTTTGGGTACTCCCAATCTAGGTCCAATCCATCGAATCCATATTCTTCAATAAATTGTACGGTGTGTGTCACAAATTTAGATCTGGCTTGAGGGTCATTTACTAACTTGGAATATTTATCTCCGACAGAGTCTTTCCACCCACCAATTGCGAGTGACACTTTAGCTCCGTATTTTTTAAGATCCACAATACGCTCGTAGAACCCTGGTATTTGAAATAGTCGAAAGTTGTAATAATTTAACTCCATATATCCTATATACTATACCACTTGCTTCTAAGTATATCGGAAAAGTCAGTATTTGAAAATGAAAATTATTTGAGCAAAACTATTAAGAACTATGAATTGTACATTATCAATATACTATGTATATGTACATTGTATTTACTTACGATTTTCAGTATCTGCCCAAGGATCATGAGCTTTGATTAAGCCGTCGTCACCCAAGACAGCAAATCCATATACGATGTGCGTACAGATTGATGGATCTATGTCTTCAGGATTAAATTTACCGAGGCCGGGACGATACCACGACCAGTTGGTATAATAGCAGATAAGTTTATAACGTGCTACAAAATATTATGACAATTTTATATATATATATATATATATATATATATATATATATATATATATATATATATATATATATATATATATATATATATATATATATATATATATATATATATATATATATATATATATATATATATATATATATATGTGTGTGTGTATCGAAGGAAAAATGTATATAATGACTGTAAAACTTACTGTTCGCAAGTTCTGGTTTGGTATTAGGATCAACGATATCGACAATTGGTTTGGAGGGCGGCAACACTTCCTCAGATTCAGCATCTATTATAGCTACGTCAGTAGTTGTTGTTGATGTAGATGTAGTTGTGATTTTTTGGACTTTACAGTGAGCACTGTCGGGCCAGTCACAGATTTGTTTTTCCTGCAATAATTAATATTATATATTATTAAATATATGTTTATGCACCCATATGCATTTAAGTGTATTACAAAATGAAAAAAAAAATCACTGTTCTGATACCTGGTTCCAATGTAAGCCAGCACTACATGTGAACTCCTCGAATTTGCCAAACAAACAATGTAAGTAACGAGAACAGCTTCCTGGGTCCATAGCATATTGTCCATTGTCACAAAATTCTGAAAGGAAGAAGACTTTAAGTAAGCAATAGTTCTTGCAGATTTTGAATTTCGAATAAATGTAACGGAAATTAATAACTTTAATTTATAATTCAATAAAAGACATTATGTTTTGGCTTACGTGGCTTGTCCTCAAGTTGTAAGTTAGCGCTGGGCTTGGGCGCCGTGGTGGTAACACGTCGACGGTCGGTGCAGGAGGAAGCAGCCACGGCAGAGGGGAAGTCGCACTGCGAGCGTGACGCGCTCCACACGAGTCCGGGCGCACAGCTCTGCGTCACGAGAGCGCCGTTCACGCACACGTAGAACTTCTCGCAGCGAGGATGCGCGTGGTATGTGCCAGTTGTGCAGCGCTGGGCATATTGACAAAATACAGTTTAATATTGGTCATAATTTTTTTTTAGTCAGGCGTTAAAAAGTAAAAGATATGATCATTTGTCGGTTTTTAATAATACTTACGGATGGTTTCTGGTATTGGCCGGATTGCGTGACGGGTCTTTTTGTTGTAGTAGTTGTTCTGGTCGATGTTGGTCTCCTCGTTGTAGTTTTAGGTTTCTTGGACGTGGTGAAAATACTTTGTAATGGAGATTTTGTAGTTCTTTCGGGTTGTCTTACTGCAATTTTAAAAATAATTATAAAATAAACGCTCAATAAAAAAAATCATGTTGGAATTACAAGAACGTATTTAATTTTACAATCCCCTTAATTGTTTGGCTATTCATATATTATATGGGTTTAGAAATCTATGACTGTTTAAACTAACTAACTACTAAAATACTAAAAATAACAAAAATACATCAATCAATGTCTTTTATAAAATAAGTTGGTACTTCATGCTTTGCTCGCATGCTAGATATACCTTCACACATAGCGAACTCCACCCAGTCGCAACGGTTGGTGCGCTTGTCCCAGTGCAGTCCGGGCGGGCACATGTGGCGCTGCCAGCGTCCCCCCACGCACTGCAGGTACGTGTCACACGTCGGTGCTGGCGCGTGCGAGTCACTGGATGAACACTCTCCATTTTCTTGTGGCTTGTTGGATGGCACTGCTATAAAAATATTATTTGAAATGGTTAATATTTTGTACAGTTTTGCATTTAAATTCTTAATAACATTATAGAGAAGTTTGTTCAGTTAAAACAGTCAGCGCGGTACAGCAAAATTAATGTTGTAGCAAAATTAATTAACTAACAGATTTTACAAAGAAAAGTATACCTGTTGTAGTTGTAGGACGTGGAGGTTTAGTGACTGGTCTTGTTGGTTTTGGCTTCGCTGTAGTCGTAGTAGTTCTAGTGCTTGTCGATGATGTTGAGCCTACGAAATAAAATGAACATTTTAACTGTACAATTTTTAGCTGTCTCAAATAGAATACATATTGCAGTTTTAATAATTTAAGCTAAGATTTCAGTTTATTCACAAATACATACTTTGACATTTGGCATATCTGGGCCAGTCGCAGTGTTTCTGTCTGTCACTCCAGTGCAGCCCGGGAGCGCAGCGCTGTAAGCGCCATACCGACCCGTCGCAGTGTAAGTATGAGTTGCAATCACCGGCTACCGAGTGGTAATCCTGTCCGTTGCAGGGACTGCCTTCGGATATATTATCTATAAGAATGATTTTAATAAATAAAAATGCATATAATTAGCACATAAAATTACTATAAAGCTCTTAAATTTCTCGTGGTATTGGTATTCACAGCATATTTAAGGATAATACGTTATTTACAAATGTACCTTCACTTGGAGCTGAAATAATTGGGCGAACTGTTGTAGATGTAGTCGAAGTTGTCGTGGTCGTAGTGGTAGTCGAGGTAGTCGTTGGTTTTCTGCTCGTAGTGGGCCTTGGCGGTGGTCGTGACGTCATAGGTGCTAAAGTAGTTGTAGCCGTACTTGCTTCACTGACTGATGTTGCTATTAAAAATATATTACCCATATTGCACCATATCTGTTTTGTTATGCTATATATAGTGAACAACTCAGTCTATTTATGTTATTAATATTTACTTTGGAAATATTATCTATATATTCATGCTGACTGACTGACATATAAATCAACGCACAGCCGAAACTACTGTACTTAGAAACTTGAAATTTAGTACAAGGGTTCATTTCATGGTGCAAGTCAGCATTCAACCCTAAAGGGGTAAAATAGGGGGATAAGTTTATAGGGAATTTCCTCATGTTTAGACTTCGAAGTATGAAAGGTTTATACGTTTTTGATTACAATTAAAAACAATCTGTGTGGACGAAATAGACAAATTATAACCCTAAAGAGGTAAAATAGAGGGGTAAAATTTGTATGAAAATTTCTCAGTTTTGGACTTAAACAACTAAACGAATTAAAAATTGTTATACAAAGTCATGATCAGAAATAAAAATGATCTGTTTCGGTGAAATGGAGGGATAATAAATGGTAAGTACAGATAGAGGAAGTCGCGAGCAGAGGCTAGTAATAAATAAATCTCTTCATTTTCTTTCAAAATTGAATTGTTGTTTATTTGTGTAATCTATAACTTTGAAAATAATATTTCGTTTTCTACTTCCTGCTCATTGGGTGTTAAGTAGTGCAAAATATCAAACATGACTAGTATACAGTCAACTCTGCCACACGTTTAAAATGTTCAATATATAATAAACTATAACTGAAACTGCATAAGAATATATATATATATATATATATATATATATATATATATATATATATATATATATATATATATATATATATATATATATATAAATATATATATATATATATATATATATATATATATATATATATATATATATATATATATATATATATATATATATATATATATATATATTCGTTTTTAATTATGCACTTACTTGAACATTTAGCAAAGCTTGGCCAGTCACATCTCTTCTCCTTAGCAGCCCAGTGCAAGCCGGGTGCGCAGCGATGCTTGCGCCAGCGACCCGACTCGCACTGTAAGTATGCTTCACAGTCACCTGGAGCCTCGCTGTACTCGCCAGCTTCACATAGTGATCCTTCCATTCCTGAATAAATATATGGTTCAAAGTAAATAGCTTTACACTATTTCCCGCATATAGCAGGGTAGACAGAAAGTCCTAGTGTTAAGACACTCCCCCTTCTGCAAAATTTTGAGGCATTGCGTGTTGAGTGGCAGAAATCAACGTCGTGTTTTGCCTTATTATCTCACAGAGTGGGATTCTAACCCGCAACCATTGCATTTACAGTCAGACGCTGTGTCGCTACGCCTCGGCGGCCTCTGTATATGGTTTATCTTCTTTATTACCTGTCTTTTTATTGTTATTTACAAGTTACAGTTTTCTCGAAACAGACAATTATGTTACTTTATTTTAGGTTCAAATTGACATACATTTTTTTAGTGGTATAGAAATTAGATGTAATAGAAAAATTAGATAGGCAAATAATTAATTTACTCGTATACCTTAGCAAACCGTATTCTTTTTAGAAGTAAGTAAAGTAATTTTATTTTTGGTTTAATATCCCTGACAGTGTTTATTTCACAGAGTCAGAATGCACAATCATAACATTAAAATACCGACAATAGTTATGCTATGTTTATATAGAATAGTTATGTTATTTTAATAGTTATGTTATTTTTATATTTGTTCTGTGATTATTATTACCATCTTCTGTTGGAGGTGCTGCAGTAGTCGTGCTTGTCGTTGGCCGACGAGTTGTTGTTGTTGTCGGTTTTTTTGAAGTCGTAGTCATTGGAGTAGTAGTGGGTTGGGACCACCACGTCTGCATCGTGGTACTTTTTGTGGTAGAAGGGCTCCAACTAGGCCATGTTGTAGATGTATGCTGGCCATGGTTGCCGTGGTCAGCTCCACCAACGACAGACCCTGTTGATTTGAGAATATTCGGATGTATTTATGGAAAGTATTCTTTTTTGTTATTTTTAAGGTTTACTGTAAATGTGTAGCATATATCTATTTTATTCCTATTTTATATCGAAACAATCTTGATTTAACTAAAATCAAATTATGGATGAGCATGTTTTATGTTATGTTTGTAAATATAAATTTCAATAGAGCATGATATTGAAGTGACTGTATTAAAAATACTAATCTACTGACCATCAGACTCAGCCGGGGTGGTGGTCGGCGGTGCGGGGGTGACAGGTTCAGGTGGACGCTCACAAGGGGCGTTAGGCGGTGGCGGCACGGAGCGGCCAAGCGCGCGTCCCGCAGCGCGGAGCAACGGGGAGGGCTCGTTACAACAACGGTTGTTGAAATCATCTAAATCTATTGCCCATGCGGTTATACCGCCCAGACCTTGCTGCAATGCCCACCCTACCTGCATTAAGAAAAAATTGGAAATGCTATAGTTCACTATTCGTATCTTATTCTAGAGATGTTTATATGTACAATATCATAGGTAATATTTTTTTATTCACATATTATACTTTCGAAAAATACTTAAAGAAAACATATAAAATTTTGAACGCAGCGAGATTTCCAGCCGGGCTTCATGGACACCGTCCAAGCGCTGGACGGTTTCCGTAAGGCAAATCATGAGGATAGCCTTAGTGGATTAACACTTAAAAAATATATTATACCTTTTCTGTAATGGATTTCGTATCGTCATAACCAACCCATTGGTTATCTGAATATGCATAAGGTCCAGCCTTATCTTGTCGACCTGTCTTCCATCTTAAATTTTTAACTGTAAAGACACAATATAATGTTATTATTTAAATAACCACTTGAAGACATTGTATTATTAATAATATAATCGAAGCTTTCTTCGATTCGGTGAAGTTACAGGTGGAGACTAATGTCCATATTACCTACCTCTATAGCATACTTCGTAATAAGCAAGCATGCCAGGTTGCTTGGTAAACTCTCCAGGCTCGCCAGGTCCAGCAGCAGATGCTCCAGGACCATGGCCACTTTCCGCCTCCGCCAGCCTGTACGACTGTCCGTAGAAAGCTAATCCAAGGAGAAGCTTCTTAGGATCCGCTCCACCGCTTAAGAGTTCTTTTATTGCATATTCCTGTTATATATATTAGAACTAAGTGCTTATGTCATATATCTTTATATTTAATCAAAACAAAAAAATAGTTCAATAGCAAATAACTCGAATCTTAACTCGAAACTCGAAAGTATGAAAATATACAAGTATACAAATTAAAACCTTAATATCTACATATTATAATAAAGCAATAATTTTCATAGAAACTTACGATGGAATAATAAGGAAGTGGATCGTTATTCTTCAGCGGCACTAAAGGAGTATGGTGCGCTGTTGTGCGCTCCCATCCACCGTGGTAGTCGTACGTCATGGCGCTCATGAAGTCAACCGCAGACGAAATTGTTGGGAGATCATAAGCAGATTCAATTACTTCTTTGTACCCGGAAAGAGCCACGGCCAGCTCCATATTGGCTGCATGCAAGCTTTTTGATAATTCCTGGCAAAAATGATAATTTTCGGTTAATTTTTTATATACATTAACATAATTAATTTTATGATAGTGGTATACATTTATTAATCATAACTCACCTGAATTAATTTAGCGAAATTTGCCTTATCAGATTTAGCACCCTTCTTACAATTACTTTGCCAACACACTGGATAATTCCAATCCAAGTGAAGTCCTTTAAAATTGTGCATACGCAAGAAAGTGACGATTCTATCAACGAAGCGGTTTCGGAGTGTAGGAGATGAGACTAGGCGAGAGTATTTGTCCCCAGCGGAATCCGTCCAGCCACCGAGACCCAGCATTACTTTTACGTCGCTTAGAGAGGTCACGCGTTCGTAAAGATCTGTTACATTATATGTATAAAATTATTATCAAATATTTAATATATAAATTTTATTAATATTAGCCTTCAAGAGTATATAAACCTATAAGATATAACTATTATAAATATTATTAATTTTAATCTAACTCTGTTCTGCAAAATTGGCACATATTTAAATAAACAAGTACATAATGAATAGAGACGTGTTAGTTTGTTTTCCATGTGTAACGGTCAGCAATATATTTCGTAAAAAATATAATCAATTGCTCAATCTTTTCTAAAACTTACTGTTAGTTATATCCGCCCAAGGATCAAACTCCTTAGCAACAAGTTCGTCATGAGAGAGCGAAGCATACGCATACACGATGTGGGTGCAGAGGCGCGTGTCTATGTACTCGGGGACGAACTTGCCTTCACCTCGTCGGTAGAAAGCCCAGCTGGTCATGTAACAGACTACACGTTTTCCATTGTCTTTTCCTGAAAGCAGAAAATAAAGATTTTAGTAAAAGAAAAAAGATTAAAATCGCCTCATTAATCTAATGTGACAGTAGTCAACATTTTAATATTTGAGCTTCTAAACGTAAAATGTTTGAAAGATATGGCAACTAACATTTATAAATGACAGATATATATAGATTACATACCACGTTTATACGAAGTACACATTTGTAAAGACAATATAGTTGAGTAATTTGGAACAGATTGTTCATTTTGATTTTGAAATACATTGATTAAATGTAAAAGAAAATCATGACGAAAATGTGAAATGTCCATGCTTATAAATTTGTATCCAATTAACTACCTTGTTTTCAGTTGAAATGTTTTTGAGATGTTGAGATTTAACAAAAAATGTAATATTACACAAATGAAGAAATTGAAATTACATAATCGAGCGTTAGACAATCTCAACTCAATTCAATCTGAAATGATAGCGAAGAATCGTATTAAGAATCTTGTTAGTAACGATGAATAGAAAAATGAAAAGCATTAAGCAGCCTTACCTTCGTCTAAAGCAACGTTCTCATATTCATTTTGGATATTATCAATATTTCGTTCTAATATTCGATATTGTTTTCTCAACCAAGGAGCAAAATTACTTCGTCTTAATTTATAATTTAGTGACCGTCTTATACGACGACCGTTAGAGAATCTTCGCTTATGCCATTTTTGTGTAGCGTTGTTATATTTTACTAAGAAAAGCAAGCGTAAAGTAAAAGATAGATACGAAGGATATAAGATATTAATAAATTTAGTAGATAGAATTTGTTAAAATATATTAATCGAGTACATACCTTGGCCTTTCTGTGACTGATACGTAAGTAACCTATCAGCTTCTAAGTGATGAACCTCTTTGTTTGTTGCACGGCTCCACTGAAAGTGTTACATTACATATACTATACAAATAGACGTTCTGAATAACAATTAGTATTAGTTAGTTATATATTATATGTAGGTATATGTAGGTATGTTATTACGTGATTTTAATTATTTTATTTATGTAAAATTTAATTCATGAATAATTTATGCCTAAAAATGTGCTTACTTCAAAGTCATTTTCGTAAGCTTGAGCCAGAAACCGCGCTGCGTCTTCAACGCTTATTCTCAAGCTTTGTCCAGGAATACATTTTCCAACGTCACGGTGCCTGCCATGTGAAATTATAATTGGTAAATATATTTTATTATAAAAATAGAATATTCAGTCAATTTAAAAATAATGAACTGAAAAAAGAAAGAAGAAGCTAAACTAAATACTTTAAAGTGCCGCACGCATTTGAAATAATTGTAATTTTCTCAGTCCGATAAGAAACTGAAGCTTATTTTGACTTTCTCCACTTCTCCACAGTTGCGTAAATTCTCTGAAAGGGGCTGAGTGAGAACAGATTGTCTTAAAAGTGTTCGCACTGTTTATTCTGGTAAAGAAATGCGGTAGATACCACTAATACAAATGGTAACATTTTTGGAAATCCAAAAGAAAAAACATATTAATTGAAATAATGCTGTGTATCAACATCATAAAATCACCTAAATAGTTATATATACATATATCTCACCCGCAAAATCCAGTAGATGGGTCGTACAGTCTCTCATCCTCGCAGATCATTCTGTAGCTGATGCCTCCGGTGCAGAAGTGAAAATGGGCGCACGACTCCTCGTCTGATGCCAAATATGGCACGTTTGATTCACATGATCCCACTTTGAGTGATGATTGGTCAGTGAGAGTTGCTTCACCTACGAATTTGATGATTATTATTTGTATTTATACATTACATTAAAATTAGTTAATTTTATGTATTCTTCTTCTTCTTCTCTTAAGTTATGGCGTTTCGAGCGTACTTTAAATACTTTTTAATTTATTGTATAAAAAGTAGAAAGGTACCTACTATTCGTGACAGCCTTATGGACGGTTAGAGACCGAATTGAACTAAGTGTATATAAGTCACTGGAGATTTGTGTACTGAGTTAATAACTATCTATGAAATCTTTATAGTGTTACTTTAAATTAAGCATATTTACTGTTTAAGCTGGTCGATATTGCGCTTAGAATGGGAAATGGTCTCCCGCATAAGCCGCGGAAATCGTCCATGTCGATCGCCCATGCAGCAGCTCCCGCTAGTCCCATGCTCGTAATAAACTTCATCTAAAATAATATATGATAAATTCTGATTTGAACATAATAACATAATAACATTTATATATTTGTAGGTATATAAAATTTTACTCAAATATTTGTGATTATGTAAAATAAGACATTTCATAGTATTTTTTTAATTTTTTAGAGATTAATTGTTTTGTTGCCAAACGTGTGTAAAGTACCTTTTCTAGGACTGTATCTGGAGAGTCGTAGCTTATCCACTGGTTATCAAAAACAACGTAAGCATTTCCAGCCGCGTCCACACCACTTGGTCCTTTTCCTTCACGTTCATTCATACAGATCTGTAAATTAATATTTTTAATATACTGGACAGTATCATTTAAATTAGCATTATGTCAGTGTTGAAATTTCTTTTATTATGTTCTCACATATCCTCCTAGTTTTTATAAAGTAATTGTCTAAATTTTTTGCCCTATTACAGATTTCAAATTGTGAAATATAAATATTACTTTAAATAATAATGATTACAGATAAATTATGTATAAAATGTAGCTGTGGCCTGTGGCAGACGTTTTTAAATAAGTAATGTTTAAAAATATATGAGTATAATGTCTCTCAATAACTCTCTCTAAATGCATAGAGCGTTTGTTAATACCTCAAAATATGACAGCATCCCTTTGGTCTGAGTGTAAGGACCCTCTTCTCCCCAGCCGTCTACCTGAGCGCCAGGAGCTGGCAGTGAGGAGGCAGCAAGAGTGTAACTTCGTCCGAATAATGGGACGCCTAAAACCAGTTTCTCAGCAGACATGCCGTGGCGAAGTATATATTTGACCATGAACTCCTAATGGAATAAGATATTAATGATGATTTATAGATATCAGTTATATCTACTATATAAATAATCTTTAAAATTTTTTAATCTACTATATAAACAATCTTTAACATTTTATTTTTAGTTTAAGTTGTTCTATTTTAAGTTTATTATAAATTTGTGAATTAATTATACAGCAAGACTCTTTGAATAACTTACAATATTGTCAAAACGCTGGTCCCTAGGGGCTGCGCCAGGGTCACGATATAAAGGACTGTGCTGCAGGGCGCGCGGCGGCGGCTCTTGGCCGCCGTGACGAGTGTGCGTCATATCCCAAGCTTGAAGAATGCTATAATCGGTGGCACCGCCTACAGCTCTTAGGTCGTAGCCGTCTTCTATTTGATATCTATGTAACGAGAATATGAAATTACATATTTTGGAGTTTCATTAATACAATTTTTGTAATAATTTGCCTATCAGTTCTTAGTGCAAGTAAGTAATGTGTGCAATGTAAAAATAATAATTTTAATTTGATTACCTCATATTTCATTCACTGCTAGGCATAATATGCAGACTAGCGTGAAGTTGAAAAATATATTTTGAAAATAATTTTCATAGCATAGCATAGCACCAACATTCTAAAACGTGCATCAAAATAAAAAAAACGCTCTTTTCGAAACATCATATTTTATGCTGTAGTATTATATTTTAGTGCACGTACAAATATACAGATTGGTAAATAAAGCAGGTAAGCAAACATTCCAAATAAAAATATTCCTATAAATGTTATAATTTTACCTGAATGGAGGCAAGACCGTAGATAAGAGGTATCCATAAGAAGAGAATTTTTCACGAAGCTCATATAATAGAGTGGTCAATAATTCTTTTTCCTTATCGTCTTTGTCACCTAAAACATATAAAAATGCATAGAGATTAACGGCTTGTCACATAGAATAGATTAATTTGTATTGTTTTTAAAGTATTTACCTGCATACACCCAGTGAAGGTCGAGGCCGTCAAAATCATGTTCTTGAAGGAAGGTCACAGCGCTGTCGATAAATGAATTTCGCCTGTAGGGTTCTTGAGCCATTTCACTGAACAGGCGCTCCATCCCGGCTCCACCCACACTTATAATGACGCGGAGACCCGGGATACGACGTTTCAAACCCGTTGCAATGCGATATCCACCTGATCAATGAAATAACCGGTCATAATAAAGCATATTTAATTACTCATAAATGCTATTTATTTATTACCAAAATATTTGTAAACACACAAAAAACGAGCGTAAATAAATTGCGATCGTTAATTAAATTTGGAATTAGGCAGGTATAAGGTTTTACAGCTCTTAAGTATAAAAACCAATAGTGACAATGATTTCTTTGTACTTAAACTAACATAAACGACACCATAAACATATTATGACAATTTAAGTACTTTGTTTCAAGCTTTAAAGATTTTATAAATATTTTCAAAAATCAAGTTTCTTGATCAAGTTTACTTTATAATATTTTTTTTACAATATTATGTTATAATTTATATTCACCTGGAATTTAGATATAATATTTTATTAAATGAATTTAGAATATGAAATAAAAATTGTCAGAGTAAAAGTGTAAAAGTGTAGATTAATAATAATAAAACATTTAACAATTAACTATTTACCTTTGATAATATCATAATCTTCATTGGCAGATATTACTGCGTAAGTGTGAGGATGTAAGACTGCGAACGCATAATGCAAATGTGTGCACGACTTAGGCACAAGTCCGCCGGTAAACGCCAGTGGCGGTGCACGGTACGCGGCCCAAGACTCTATGTAACAAACTACGAACCGTTTGGTGTTGGGCTCTGACATTGTCTGTTGCATTTCTGAAAAGATTTTTTTTTAATAAATACTAGCTAAATAAGAAATTCTTATGTACTTATAAATAAAAATTTAAAGCAATTTAAAGTAGGTAATTTCTTTCCAATTTTTTTTGTTAAAGCAATAGTTATGATATGATTTAGTAAATATAATAATTATATACATATTAACAAAGTATATAAACATTATTTAATTTTCTTAAAATTATAAAATTGAACGTACCTTGAAGATTAGCATTTCCTTGCTCTAATTTTTCCTCAGTACGCGAACCGCTAAAAAAATTACAATTATTTATTTCATACATTTTGAACATGTAATAATTACTATTATAAATAGATACATGATAAACTTTATCTATACACAAACAAAAATTTACAAGTGGAGGAAAAAACATAATTAAAGGAAAATATGTGCTTGCAAAGACGACCTTATCATTAATAGTGAGCTTAACACGTAAACTTAGATGAGTACAATTTTTACTGCACTTACTTATTCAAGTGACTGGCAGCTCCATAGTATTTTTTATACTCTTCATAATTTTCCACATCATCTGCTGTCGTTTCAGCATTCTTAAAAGTTAATAGAAGCTTTAACTTTCATACTGAGCCATATATTTTTTTTATATGTTTATAGACTGATATAAAATTATATTTATAGTCTAAATAGGTAACAATTTTGTACCTTACCTCTAAGTATTTATATAATGTTTCACGGTCAGGTACTGGAATTGGACGTTTTTCAACAGCGTCTCTTAGTGGCAATCTTCCTTCTCTTTCCTCGTATAAGTTCCTACATAGATAATGAATAACATTTAAGTGCTTTATATAAAATGAACTCAACGTTTTACTCATTAAGAATTATTGATATTGCATACATCTTCACAACCGTATATATATATAGTAGAGTAGGTATGTGGTATGGTGACATTGCTTATAGTTATACTATGAAGACAAAAATTATTCTGAAGGTTAAACTTATCATAACAGTTTTTTACATTTTTATTTGGCGTACTTGACACATATCAAGAAGATTAACAGTAAAAATATGTTAACGACTTCTTTTTATATGTCCTTTTTCAGAAATTCCAATTCATGAAGACATATAACTATAATTGCAAAAGAAGTAACATATAACCGCACACGGGTGAATATTTATATTGTACATCTGCAGACTTACCATTCTATTTTTCTTTAAAATACGTGAAAATATTCTATTTCTAGCCATTAATACTTACCTCAATGGTATACTCTCAACTGAAGACCGAATAGGAGGAGCAAGAGGTTCATGTTCGGGAGTTGTCTCCACTGCAATACGAGCAAAAGGGCTTTCATCGGGATACCTTGGCGAAGCTGTCACGCCAGCACACAGTACTGAGAACTACACAAAAAACAACAAAGAAGTTAATGTGCCATTCCATTTCAATTTACATATTTATTACAGCTAGAGTTCACAATAAACATAATAAGACATTTTAGATACCACTTATACCTATCAAATTTCGGATAAATAATCGATTTATTGAACAAAGGCTTGGCGGTTGTTGACCTTATAAAAAAGTTCTGCGTCCATTAGTCAACAATACAAGTACGAACAATTACACGGAGACAATTTTTAGCTTTATTTATGTCCCGTTAACAGTTTAAATACATCTTAGACGAAATAGTACATAAGTAGAATGGGCAAAAAGTAATTAGTTCTGGGGTAGGTTTGAGTTAAGAACAAGATTTATGTTCACTTTTCGCGGCGCCGGCGTGACATACCGATTTGAAAACGTAAACGTGGGTGTTGTCTCCGGTCACTGAACTGGCAATCAAGTAAAGCTCTATCTACTTTTAATTTACATAACATGATAGAGTCAAGACCAAGATCAACACTTGAGACTGGTTCACGAAACTTCATATTTATTTATGTTTTTGAATAGCCATAGCTGAAGTCGATGACCATATAAAAATCGGAAGTAAAAAATTAATGAATGCTAAACAAGCTCTATTCCGTAATTTTGATAGTATTAAATAAGTATGCTAAGATTGTAATAATAAATAGATATGATATAAGGGACGCCATTCTGGCGCTGTGTAGCAATGTTGGACTCTTTACGAGATAGTTGTACGTCCGATTAAGCTATGTAAGATCAGCTTCGGTTTTCACTGCTATTTTCATGTATACGGAAGAAATGTCAAGCTATAAAATATTATAATAATTTTGGCTTTGTGTGAATATTATAATAATATAATTATATTTTTCAAAAAATTTTCATCCAGCATATAACAGGGAAGAAGCAGAGAATACAGTGTCCGTTTTCTACGAATAATGCTTATTACTATTAATAATATTTATAGTTGTTAACAACTATAAATATTATTAATAGTAATTATTAGTAGAAATAGCTGTAATAAAAAAATAATATCTTTTAAGAGATGTACATTATATGGGCAAAATAATATATCAGATCATTTAAAATCGACTGCGATTGTGGTGTTCGATGATCAAAATTATAAAGAGAATACATTAAAATTAATTGAACCTTATAAAAAATCTAATTTAGGTTTTTCTTTTAACATCGGGCCATGATCTAATAAATATTTTCTAAACGAGCTGGTAGGTACATTGACGTCTCATTCAAAATACACGATTTGCATATAGGAGGCATCATTGGCAGGTAGTCGAAGTCGCTTTGGGGTCATCGTCATCACAACAGGACAAGTCCATTCCACCTATTTTCAAGTGACATTTCGACAACGATTAGGACTAATACTCCTTTTTATACTTTTAAGAACTGTTCTTCATTCGTTTTTAAGCATTTATAAATAAGAAAAAAAAACCAGATTGATTGATTTGATTTAAATGTAATAGAAAAATATACTAGTTTTTTATCGAATTTAGGCACCTCCTATTTTTTTGAAGTCGCAAAAAAATTCTTAAATTCGATATATATATATATATATATATATATATATATATATATATATATATATATATATATATATATATATATATATATATATATATATATATATATATATATATATATATATATATATATATATATATATATATATATATATATATATATATATATATTGTGTTTGTCAGTCTTCTTCAGAGGTGTTCCAATTGTCACTGTGATGGGATCGAATAATGAAAATCGAGGGTAACAACAACAACAACATTTTATAGATGTTTCATAAAATTTCTTATTAAAAATATATATTTGCTTCTTGTAATCATCATCTAGGATGGCATTAATGAGCTGATGATGACAGGTAACTTCAACTTCAATAGTAATCAGGAGTTATGGAGAATACTTCTTCAAATATTATAGGGACGTCTAAGAGAAGTCTAGTTGTGTACTATAGATTATACACGTAAGGTGATGATATATAACCTTGTAAACTAAAGTTATTATAAAATAAACTAAATTAAAAATATCATTATTTGCGGTGCTTATTTATGTATAAACTAAGATTTAAAAAAAAGAAGGTTTTCAAGTCGATCGCTAATTACTCCCCTATCTACGAATGGCTTTTGATTATACTTTTTTATATGCTGCCCTAAAAAATCTACGTTATTTAGGATTTAGTGCTAGTTAAAGTAAGAAGTTAATAAATTCTTAACTATTAAGTACAACGAACAAAAGCAAATAAAATAATTTAATTAAAATTTTAAATACTCAAAGTGGCACCGACTCAGTAACTATGTTCATAGTCGTTTAATTTTCTTTATAAACGCCATATATAAAGAGCAGAAGAAGAATTTTCTTTACTCTAAAGTAATTAAAATATTATTTTGTACTTTTTAGTTTGTGTTTAGGTTTGTAAATATATCTTGGTATCATTTTGAAGTCGGTTTATTTGTTTTGTACACAATCGTTTGGTTATAAATTAAGTTAGCCAAGACTAAGTAGGATCTCTATTAAAGAATTTCAATATAAGCCGTATGATTTAAAAATACATATGAATAAAATATGGGAGAGATGAAGTTTATTTGTCAGATAATACCTACCTTCATTTTGTTTAATAGATATTTACGTTCTTTATAAGTATTGGAAGATACTAGATACTTTATATAAGTTAGGTATTTTAAAAATATATAGAAAATTTAAATAATTTATAAGGACATACATACAAAGAAGAAGGTGGTGTATTATTTGACCTTGTTGTTGCGTGAATAGCATATCGCAATACAGCAACATTTAGTCACATTTATTTCAGGCACTAATGGAGAATTCTGTTATGATAAAGTAAGGGATTTTATTGAATATGCAAATTGCATAAGAAATGAAATTAATTTTAAATAATAAATTTAATAAAAATAAATAAATTAATTATATAATTTGCTTATTAAACTTATACGCAATTGACGCTTGAACTAAGAACTGATTTGAATATTAAGCCACATCTCTTGGTTGAACTTCTACCATTAGATATAATGTAGAAGACATACAAATTTAAGAAATGGTTAATTCTATAAATATAAAAATGAATGACATTTAGAAAGTAAAACATTTGGCAAAAATAATTTAGTCTATTTACGTAACAATTATTTATTTTAAATATATTATGATTTAAGCTTTAAAACGTAGGAATGTCGAATAACACCCATATGGGCTGGTCGCATACTATTATAGCTATAGAGAAATGAAGAGGAACTTGAGATATGTATAAAATGATGTCAACATAAATTGTAGCTTATAATCAGAAGGTATAATCGCAATGACATTTGAATGTCGTTTGATGTAATAAAAAAGCTCAACGAATTATAACAAACTCCTATTAATATATAAAAAAAATAAGTTCTAGAATGCATGTGCGACCCACTCGTTGTTAGTATTTGATATTTTGATTAGAATCAATCTCTATCGAACGACTTTAATGCCTTAATGATTTATTAGGCATCGTCATAATACAATATATGCCACTATATGTCCTACTGCCCGACAAATGTTAACGAGTCTTTTGAATTTGTATGCACCATAATATATGCCACGCATATTAAATTCGTTATAAAAATGTAGGTATAGGAGAACGTATTAAAATAATAAGGAAACGTAATGTAAGCTCAAAGCGTATAAGTGATTTAGACTCACAAAATCACCACTGCAACAGGAATTGAATTATCAATAATATTATAAATCAATTTATGAATATATCTGTGACCTCAATGACTAATTACATATCCTATTAAGTGAAAATATTGTTCTGCAACTGTATTTGGTTAAACTACTCTTATATATTGAATCGATTAGTTTTATATATAATTTTTTTTAAATCAGCGTAAATTATTGTTAATCAGTAAGTACAATATTTCATTTGAGGAGCTCCTTCCTTAGTTTAATCATTTTATATAAAATTGTGAAGTGAAATGGAAAATTTAATTTTGTAAAAATAAATATAACCATATATGGGAAAAATAATGTTAGTAATAATATTTAATAATATTATTATTAATCTTTTTATTTCTATGGATTCGCTGTAAGTTTTTTTTAAATAAGTGTTTTTCTTGTCATAAATAATGATTTTAATCTATTACAGTATATAGAATATTATTATTTTATTTTGAATATTTCTTTACATTGTCTAAAATATATTAATAAAATTTTAAACACACTTACCCAAATTAATATATTGTGCCCCATAACGGGGGAGCTGTTTTCTTTGGATGCCTCAAAATTATCTGAAAAGTAGAGCCGAATTTTAAATTGGCGATCTCTTTGTGCTATAGATATTTTATTGCCTATTTATAATTGATGTACTTACAAAATTTATTAAGATTATAAGTTCACAATTTGAAATATTTTGGCTAAGGTGAAGGTTTCCCGGTGTTTGCGTTGTTGTCGCGAACGGCGTGCGACTGAGTGGACTGCGCATGGGTCGTCTAGTGTTAATACCTCGGTGTCATCGAGCTTCACATCTCGCACCTACGCGTATGTGTATGATGTATCTTGGAATTTTAGAACTGGTCCATCCTTAACACTTGATTTCAAAGCAATTTGTTAGAAATAGTATTCTAAGATAAATGTTTTGTATTTCACTAAAAAGGACTATTGCTCTCGAGACAATGTTACTAATCTGTATAATTTATATATGTCATTATAGCATCTCGTTGGTGCGATTTGTCGTAGTTAGTATGAAAATCTTACAAAACTACAACAATTTTATACCGTAATTGAGTTATTTATTATTTAGACCATAACAATAAGGGCGGGGCTCATTATGATTTTCATTTAACAATTTTGTAGGTATAATTAACCCACACTTTCTTTTTGTATTTTTATAATGATTATATAAAACTACTTGATAAATAAAATATAATATATTATTAGATATTTTAAGTAATTCTTAAGTAATCTTGACTTTCTGTAGCCAGACATTAATAAATTATATTCAACATCATAAACAGCATTTTATTGCAACAAATCGATACAATTAAGAATGCAAAATCAATTCATTCATCAAAAAAATTTTATTGTCAGGTTTTAATTTTACAGTTGTTTTGCCCTTATACTCGCTTAAAGAGTAAAGGTGTTTGGTTTATTTATTGACCATAAATAACATTATTTTTTACTTTAAATTATTTAGTCTGGGATTTAGTCTAACTTCTTTTGTTTTGTATTATAATATTATATTAGCTTGCTTAATTCTTGTATTTGTTTATACTATTTTTTTTATTAAATTTTTTAAGTCTCCTGATCGTAAAAAAATAAATATAATAATAATAACCTGTCCTTAATTTTAAGGAAGAATAATAATATAAATAAAAAATGACTTACATTATAATTTATATTTTTTCATCCCACTGGTTACAAACACACATCAAATAAATAATTATAAAATGAATAAATCGGAATAAACTATCGCTATCGTAAACCGTAGTGTTCCCAGTTAATGTGGCTCAGGTAGTAGAGTAGAGCTACGTGGTTCCGCGATGTGTAAAGGTGAAGCGCAATTACTATGCAAGTAACGTCTCTTCCTTTCTTCCCGCCAATGTCACCACATTGTTTACTGTCGTACAGTCGCCGACGACTCAACAACTAACAGTAAACTTACTAAGTGAACCCTGAAATTGGCTTTACCCTTGTTTTACATGTAGCATAAATGGACCGCTAAATTAACCTCCTTAAGGAAGTTATTGTTTGAATTTACTTTCTATAATAACATGGTTATCAACTTTGAATGATGCCCATGTTGGACATAACATACATATCATAATTATTCATAATACAGGTACATTTTCAAATCATATGCTTACTAATTAATACTTAGAGAAATATAGATAATAATAATTATAACTATATGCAAATGTATTGTTTAGAAACGGTAAAGATACGTCCAATGAATAAAGTTTTATTCAAATTTTATTAGAAGTGGATTAGTGAACTTGCAGGAAGCTATTATAATCATATGTCGCTCTTGTCCAATGTAATGGAAATATTTTAAGTGGTTCACGTTGCCCTTTAAAAATGTTAGCAGGAACCGGTCTAGTTTGTACTTGAACTAGGTCTTCAGACACTCATCGGATGTAGAACGGGTACATGTTTATAGCTCGCAAACCTTAACCGAAGTCATCGACAAACGGGAGCATCCCGCGTGCTTAATTAAACCACGTCAAGTTCAAGGTGAAACATTGGCATTTATTAGATGATTCGTCAACACGTATAAAGCAAAGAAACTACATAGGTATTGAATTGGTACATATATATTTATACATATTAATAAATAACACAAGTCGTTCGTTTATTTATACACAGAATAAATTACTTGCGTCTTTTATTTATACCTAATACAGTTGAATTGTATACGATTGATATTGGCTATAGAATGTAAAAAAGGTGTTTTCTTTGGAAGCAGTGGTGCAATGTTGGGATAATATGTTTTGACATATTATAACTATTGTAAGCATTTATATTTTATTTCTTAAATATACGCATAACGTATGTAAATGACATGAAATTATAACCAATTTTCATATGTGAGACACACAGAAATCAATGTCGTAGATATTAAATTAAAAAACTTTTACTCATTTGTAACAATTAATCTTAATATATAAAATAAATGTTATGTTATGTTATAAATTATAATTATAAATCAAAAGCAATTATAGCATTATAGTAATTGCTATAATTTTGATAGAATATCAGCGTGTAGTTTTTTTATATTAGTAGCGCTTAAATTAAGAAGTCAACATACTATATTCGTCTACTTATCACCACTTGAATTTTCCTAATGTTTGAACGGGTTATCGGCCTATTTGTATTGTTATCAATATGTCATTCGTAATAAATAAAAGAGTTAAAACGGATTTCTGACAAGATCAGTAGTTCAGCATTCCGTTATCATATTATTCTGGTAGTTGAAGAGCGTGTCTCAATTAGTGTAGTTGTGCGTGACTCAGCCAGCAAAATGACAGGACGGTGTCAAGTGTTTTTAAGCAAGCATTTGGTAACAGAAACTAATATCTTTGATGGCGGTGTTCTGGTCAATAAAAACGGAGTCATTGAAAAAATTGTATGTAGAAACGAAGCAAACAAATTAATAGAGGGGAAAGAAAACGACATCGATGTAAGATTTGTGTTAAATATAGAAGCATATTATGTTTAAGCGTTATAAACATGTGGTTAGCCGTCTCTTTCCGGCAGCGCAGATCCAACCTTGAGAGGTCGATAAGGGCGACAGCCTGTATTTTTTTGCAAGCGTGCTCAACATATTTGTACCTATGTCTTCATAAAATAAAAATACAGGACACCGGAAAATAATTATATCTACAAAGCACTTTCTTGAATACACTGTTTATTTATTTTAGGTTAGATAGTAACATGTTTATTATGAATACTGACAACTAGTAAGTTATATTTTGAGTTCAAAACATTAACATTTATTGTTCAGGGCCTTTCTAATACATTTATATACAAAATATTATGTGAACTTGGCATCAATAGTGCCTACCTATATGATTTTTTTTCAAGTAAATTTTAAAAACGCTTGATATGTGAATAATAACTCTCCCTTTAAAACCAATTATACTGAAATTGTTTCTTTCATAGTATCTATTTCAAATATTTTTTGGATATTTTTTAAATGTATAACGGTAATGCATTGAATTATACATGTGAATAAATTGTTTAGACCTATGTAATTTTAAAACTACTTTAAATGAACTTTGACATTTAAAGTAGATTTCTTAATGGCCTTTACTTTTTTGTTTTAGAAACAAAAAGAAACCATACATTTGTGCCTAATAAAATATTAATTAAATTATGACCAATTATTCAGACAGGTTGTTTATTATGTATTAAGTAGTGCAATAAAAGATATGTACAAAATAAAAGGAGGTTTAGTTTTAAGCACTTAAAACTCATCGAGTTTTTTAAGGAAAAAAACGGAACCCGTATCACTTTGTTGTTTAGACGGACAAAGTCTAACCATTTTTCTTATTGTGAGGAATACAGACAGACAAAATGAAATTTTTCAGTCAACGCAATCAAAAAATACGACCATTTATGTATACTTCTTTTTGCTGATTTTTTTATGAAATTCGTATAAATAAAGCCTGAACTAGAAGTATGTAAGGATAACTTGTAGTGCATATTATAAAGAAAAAAAATTGATAACTGATAATTTATACATGTATTACAGAAAAAGATCCATAAAAAATATTTTTGATGGTTATTTCATACAAAATAAGGGAATAATATAATTGTTAAGTTGGCGGTCGTATGCACTCTAAATAAAAGTACCCTATAGGTTATTATTATACAGTGCTTTTCATACAAATGCGGCAATAACGAAGGTTATGGGTTCTTATATATCACAAAGTGATCTGTGGTACGGAACCCTAAAAAGATCTGAAGAGAATCGAATTATTACTTACATATGTAAATAATATATAGTCACTTACTGTCTAATGTCTATTTGGCTAAAGGCCAAACAAACAAAGTAACAAATTGGTTTCTTTATATTAATAGTATGACTAATAATTAATCACTCGACCAATCAAATCCATGAAGTATCCAGGAAATTCATATTGTCATTTTTTCGCTTTAGTGGACACAATGTGGTGTTGAGTTCCGCCACTTAAAAAAACACTCCAAAATCAGGCAGAATAACATTAACTTCATTTCTATGAAGGTAGAAACAGTCATAAAATTTTTGTATTTTTAACAGGTAATTGATGGTGGAGAATGGGCGCTCATAGCAGGCGTTGTAGATTCTCACGTACACGTGAACGAGCCCGGACGGACTGCTTGGGAAGGGTTCCGAACTGCTACCAATGCCGCAGCAGCCGGAGGAATAACAACAATTATCGATATGCCTCTGTAAATATAAATTTGCATCTACATATATATTTTAACCACATCAAATGAAATGCTTAATTAAAATAATAATTTAGACTCATTGATATTTTTTAGGAATTAATTAACTATTACTTAATGTTATCTAAGTCACTATTAATATTTGTATATCATTACAGAAATTCAATTCCACCTACTACAACTTTGGATAATTTAACACTAAAGGCTAACTCAGCCGCAGGACATGTTTATGTGGACGTAGGCTTTTGGGGAGGGGTAATTGTTGGAAATCAGGTAGGTATGTGATGATAGATTTCTTTAGATATTGATCAATCAGTTTGGGCAAAAAAAGTAATTTGTAAAGAATAAGTTATTTATTATGAAGCTAAATGTCTATATAAGCGAACGCTATTTATTAGAATCCTTCTCAGCCTGTCTTACTGCATAGCATATTATGTTGGCAAGCAACATCATGTCAAGTGTCAAATTGTTTTTCCTATATTGTACTATTCCTATATTGTCTATCCTTGTTTTAAAAAAATAGTCAAAAAAGCAACTCTTAGTCCCTTAAGATTTGAAAGCTTATATTTCAAAGCCATTATAAAAGCTTACCGCTCGTTCGCTTAACGAAGGAAACCTCATACCGAGCTTATTAGCTTATCCACTTCACGCAATATCAAGTAATCGTATGAAACATACGTTGTAAAACATATACGTACTTTGAACTTTCTGTGTTTATTGTTTGTATGAAAGACGAGGTATTTATATTTAGCGATTCAACGTTTTGTTTACCAATTAACACTCAGGCTAATATTGTTTGATTTACATATAGACCCATCAAATCATTAAATGCTATTTACTTTAAAAATTATTATTTTAGGATATAATATCTTAAAATAATAATTTTAAAAGGCTACGTAGACTAATATATAAATAAAAAAAAATTGACAAAGATTATTTATTTATTTTATTTAAGGATTCGTTACGTGCTTTGGTTGATGCTGGAGTTGTAGGGTTCAAATGTTTCTTGTGTCCAAGTGGCGTTGATGAGTTCCCAAATGTTGGAGTCAAAGATTTGGAATTAGCGTTTAAAGCACTAGAAGGAACTGGATCAGTCTTAGCGGTAAGACATTTTCATTTTTATTTATTATTATTTATAAATTGTTATGTATTGTTATATTTTGAATATGTTACAAACATTTTAATCGTAATGTAGATTAAAAGAAAGTAGGCACAATAATAGATACATACCTACTGTAGATTAATAAACTGAAAAAATAAAACAAACTCTAAATATTAACACATTACCCACGTTAAGTATTTAAAAAAATACATTTTATACTAGCGACTCGCTTACAGTCTTAGTTACGTCACCAGCTCCATCGATGATCTCGGATTTACTCTAATATAATATGCATATACTGTACTTATCTGTACAATTTACGTAGCTTTTTATTCATAAACTGGTTGAAATAAAAGAAACTCTAAATATTAAGAAAAATTACCATAATACAATGGTGAAAATTCCATTTTAATCAGTTAAGCCGTTCTTGAGATTGCACGTGGACAAACGCACAGATAAATTTTCAAAAATCGTTGTTTTGGGTTAAATTATAAATGTCTCCAATAATATTTTTTTATTACATCTTCCATGTACATACACCGATCTGTTACATTTTTATTACATTATGTATAAATCTAATATAATTAGTATAATAAAAACAACAGGTTTTAGCAAAAGAAAAATAAAATTCATATGAACTGTCATGTCAACTAATGTTTCAATAACCATTCTATTAAATCACTGTCTAAAACCACATTATTTAATCTGTTGAGTAATTAGAAAATCTAAGCGAACATTCGAATACGAAGCGACTTTGTTTTATACTTATTATATTAATATTTTAAATTGTATTCTTAAATAAAAATAGAATTTATTTAGCACGTTTTTTTTATTCGAACAACAGAAGTGATTACATGGATTAAGAATCTCTAAACGCGTTTGGATTACATTATTATATGCAAGCATTTTTAAACATTCCAATAGTATTTATCGAGTGCCGTTGATTCGATTTAGCATGCGACTTGTAGAGGTTTAAGTCCGTTATTTTTATTCTCTATATAACATACTAAATAAGCTTTCAGTGAATTTAAGTATCTTGCGTATTTCCTGGAACAATTTCATTGATCTACTCTTTGTTTATTATTTAAATATGAGAACAAAAATTCCAGAACTCTAAGCTGTAGTTATTTTTATGTTTACATATTTGCCTCTAAGCATCTATTTGATTATATTATTACTACGCTACTCAAACTGAGTTCATCTTAAAATTTACATGTTTTATCCTATAATAGCAGATGAATGCCTTTTCTGTTCTCGTGAACTATACGAGTATTATGGTTACCATTTCCATTTTTTGCAGAATAATAACTCCATTTATCGTTTTATGGTAAGAATGTCCAAATATTACGTTTTTTCTCGTTAAACAAATAAAATAAATATTCATTTTCATTTCTTTTTTATTTTCATCTCGCTGTAAAACCTTGTAATACAAGAATTTCGTAGACTGATTATTGTCTCATGTGATTTATCGATTTTATCTATAGGTCTTCTGGACTAGATAAGATATCGTTAGCCTAGGGACTAGATAAGATATCATTAGCCTAGTGCCATTTTTAAGACTAGTTGTGTCCATCATGTAACGTCATACTAGTAATTTTGGATGCATTATTGCTATTATGCCATTCTATATTCAACTGGCAAAAAAAATATTTACTCTCACTTTTATAAAGAATGTAAATGTGAACCTATGTGATCATTTTAATATTTATTAATGTAGCTTCAGAGTAGTTAGTAGACGCTATACGTATTTTTTTTTTTGTCAAACCCCTGATTTCATCACTGGTCGATTGATTGATGATCGTCGAGGTTCATAAGGTCTTTCTAAAATTTGGTACGTAGTCTAGTGTTAGGTAGCGGACAAACAAAAGGGGATGAAAATTTCTTCGCGAGTTCAGTTAAGATTAAAAAATTGCTAAATCGGGATTCCTTGTTCGTGAAATAATAAGGTTAGGAATATTGTACCTACATATATTCATGGCTACATAGCTTGACTGAATTTATTTGTTAATTTGACTATCTCTTGTTTTACTAGTTTTTAATGTACTATGAATAATCAATAAAAACGCACAATAAGTTATGGAAAGATAGCGTGGTACATTGTCGGTTGTTTTGTTGAATGCAAAATTTTCAGAATATTATAGAAGAAATGTAGAAAAAAGTGTCTAAGTTTTTCAATGTGAAAATGTATAATGTTTAAGTTACGTTTTATTTTATTATATACGTATTTGTTGAATTTAAATTTACTTGAAGACTTAGGTCATAATTCTTATTAAAAGATAATAATTTGATAATTAAATTAATTATTTTACATTAGTAATCATTTTAGCCATATTGTTATCCATCTCTTCTCGGCATATGATCGGTAGATTTTCCTAGCTACGATGCGTGATGTCTTTAGTGACCCTCCATGTTTCACACCCGTACAACAGCACTGAGTTCACGTTAGAGCGAAATATTTTTAATTTTTCCTCTCCGAGTCAGCTTTGTAGACCACCATACAACCCGCAGTTGCGCAAAAGCTGATGCCACCCAGAACGTAGAGGAACAGCAGGGGGGGCAGGGAAAGGAGACAGTCCTGTCTGCCTCCAGCTTGTCTTCTGAGATGAGGCCCTATATATGGAGATAAGAATATACCTGGTCTTTGTTAGAACATAATCCTTATCGAGACGGGACCAGACACTGGACCATTGGACAGTGTCGAGAGATTTTTCAAAGTCAACGAAAGCAAGATACCTATATTACGCGTTGCGTTAATTGCGCGTTGTTAATTTCGAAAAGTAAAATATACAAATTGAAATTATTAACTTATATTTTTTTCTTATCCAGTTCCATGCCGAACTTGAAGAAGATAGTTCTAGTCCTGAGAAAATAAATAATACAGGTGATATACTAGTCCAATACCATTTTATATCATATAGCGGTTGATATTGTCTAAATTGATTTACTATTCCACATGTAAATAAACTGGTCTTAATGCTTCTAAGGTTAATGTCCTGTGCTTTGTGTGGAAATATTTTACTTTAAATTTAAATATGTAAATTATATAGATGTCCTAGCTTGTAGAGGTGCGTCAAAGAGAATATAATTCAATGAAACATAAAACAAACACTGAAAGTATTTAGTAAACTATGACAAAAGACAAAAAAATTATTTTAGAATGTATCATCTAAATGACGAAGAATAATAAGGTTGTAACTAACAGAAAATACGTGCTTACAACTACTATTGTTGTTAAATATCTATAACATTTATTTTTAAAAACTGATCATATAATGAAACCATATGGCATATTATCTATATATTTACAGTTATATTTTTTTTATTATTGTTCTATAAAAGTGATGATTTACCTCTTTAGATCCTGAAGATTATGGCACTTACCTTGAATCACGACCTCCTACGATGGAATTGAATGCAATCAACCTTATTACAAATTTTGTTGAAAGAACAGAGTACGTACGATATGCATGATATATTTTTTAAACTACATTGTACAGAGTAATACATAGATTAAGAATATAACATAGTTGTATAGAGAAATAAAGATAATAGAAGTGCTTTGCAACACCAGATTAAAATGACATAAAATGATAATGTTTAATTTTTAGTGTGCGAGTACACATAGTACATGTGTCATCCTCGTCGGTGGTGCCTCTCTTAGAGAAAGCCCGTGCAGGGCGTATTTCTAGAAGCAACACGGGGTGGCGAGGTGGAGTGACTGCCGAAACTTGCCATCATTACCTTACGTTTAGCTCTGACGAGATACCGAAAGGGCACAGTGAATACAAGTGTGCTCCACCTATACGAGATGTGGATAATAAAGTATACAAGTTCATGATTTCTTGGTGTACATTGTATTATATAGCTCAACATTTTTCTATATGATCTTGGAACTATAAAAAAATATTATACTTATTTAAATGAATTATTTTGTAGGAAAAGCTATGGAAATATTTAATAGAAGACAAGTTGGACATGGTTGTATCGGATCATTCCCCTTGTACCCCTGATCTGAAGTGTAGCAATAACTTGGAAGCATGGGGTGGCATTTCTTCTGTGCAGTTTGGTATAAACAAAATATGAATATTATTCCTAACGTAATATTGTAAATAAATAATTGTACAGTTTAAATTCACCATAACGATAGTATGAAGTGCGTTAACATTTATTTCATTTTGTACCTTTATTACAGGTCTGTCATTATTTTGGACCCAAGCTAGCGAGCGTGGTTTAGATTTGAGGTCTATAAGTAAATATTTGAGTAGTAGTCCAGCTAGGTTGTGCGGTCTTCAAAATCGCAAAGGATCTATTAAACCTGGTCTTGATGCCGATTTAGTGTACTTTGATCCTAATGACAGCTTTATTGTAACCTCGGACATCATTCGTCATAAAAATAAGGTAACACGAGTAAATGCTATAAATTAGTTTTTTGTATGAAATATATTATTTGTGTAATAATATCATTTTCCCGAGTAGGAATCGAATCGACAACTGTTAAGTTTAATGCCACCCCTTAAAAAGTAGATATTATTAATTTTATAATTATAACTTATATTTGTACATTGCATAATAATTCAATTGAGGTCCGTCGTGGTGCTGAGGCATTGCCTCTGCCTGTAAACGCGACGGTTTGTGGGTTCGATCGGGGAGAATGAATGATTTTAATTTTCTTCGCTCTGGCAACAAAGTAAAGCGCGGCGTTGAGTTCCGCCACTCAATACGCAATGACTCGAAAGGCGGAAAGCGGGGAACGGAGTGTCTTAACACTACGTTCCTGCGGTTCCTACGGCTCCCACTGCCTACCCTGCCATGTGCGGGATACATCGTGAAATCAAATTTAATTTTCTAGCTTACTCCGTATATTGGAAAAAAGTTGAAAGGAGTCGTCAAGAAAACATATCTCCGTGGTCAATTAATATACACTGATGGCGAGGTAACAGGACAACCAAAGGGAAAACTTCTTTTAAGAAATTTACCATAGTGTAAAAAAGTTTATGATGTATTATTTCAAGATTAACTGGTCTCGGATTAAATTATTACATACTACAGTATATTTGTTTACAGTTTTTAGCCACGACTCATATAAACATATTAATAGAAATAAATTATTTAAACTTTAAACTTGTCTTTTAGTTTTTTTGGCATTTCATATGTACCTATATATCTATGTTATGATATAAGAAGAGAACTCTACTGAATACTAATTGCTGCCCGCAACTTTGTTTGCGTGAAATGTATGACTACTACTACTTTCATTCATTATTTATTCGTTAGCATTGAATACTACTTTAGTGGTGATCGAAATTATTAACACCATAATGACTGTAACCACCGACAGCTGACGATATTATCACTATTATATTTTACTAACTTATTATTTGCCTTTTCGATGTACATGCTCCTATACGTCCCGTAAAGCTAAAACATCTACCAAATCCTTGCTATACGTACGACATTAAGCCTCTCATATCAAAAAGAAATAGGGCAAAAAAAAAAGAAATAGGGAAATCTTAGTAAATACAAAAAACAACGGAATCGATGTAACAAAATTTCGAGAACGTGATGCTATTGAATGGTTTTATTCTTACTTAACAGTACGTGAACAATGAATACGTGCTAGTGAAAAGAAAGTACTCATACTGTCGATTCAGTGCTGGGTTACCTCAAGGTTCACAATTTCCATAACTTCTTCGTTGATACTATCCTATTATCTTTATGCTGACGATATGCAGTTATCTGCTATCCATCGAATTAACGTTAACTTAAATATTATAAGCTTATGTAAAGAATCATGTGGCATATCGATAAGTCTCAGCAAATCTCAGTTATTCATCCTCGGTACCGTAAAGCAATTCTCCAAAATTTATTGCTCCCTACTTCCTTCTGCAAATTGGAGTTTAGCAGTTCTGTGAGAAATCTGGGTATCAGGACGGATATCCCTCAAGTAGTGGTATTACGTCACAAAGTATTTTCTGCTAGATTGCCACTATATCCTTATGATATTTTTATCATTGACTCAGTCTCTTCTTTTACCATACTTGACTATGCAGCTTCCTGTTTTCTGGATTTGTCACAGCAACTACTAAATAAACTTGAACGCCTCCAAAACATAATCATTAGATTCATTTTTCTCTTGAGGACATATGATAATATTACTGAATCTAGAGTCCAACTCTTATGGTTTAAAATATCGACGCAATTATCATGCACTTATCCTTCTGTAATTGATTCTGTTTATATTCTGTACACACAGCGTGCGCTTTTGGCCATGTGACCATGTTTGGATGAACATAAAAACACATATTGTCTGTCTTTCTGTCTGTTTATTTGTCCTCCAATCAGGCAAAAATACTGGACAGAAATGCATGTTTTTTTGTATAATAATAGCTTATAGTCCCGACTTACATAAATTATAATTTTATCCTGGTATTCCATGCTGTTCCTGGAAAATAAATGAAAAAGTAATAAATTTAGGTTATTTAAACGACTGAAGAGAAGTGAGTTAGATTTTGCATGCTAATAGTTCATAGCTTTACACAATATATATATAGAATAGTTTTTATCCCGATGTGCATTGCAAACGTCGAATGAAAAATAAAAATAAAGACGATTAAATTACGTCGATTACTTACATGTAAAGGTAGCTTAATTCCATTCTCATGTAGTAACAGTAACAAATGGCAAAAGGTTTTTTTTAAATTTAAACATAAAAGCAATTGAAAATTATTTCCACACTGTAGCTAGATCTCACAGTAATAGTTACAAATCATTTGATTTACAGCTATTATAGTGACATTTAACGAACAGAAGGTAATTTAGTAGCCATCTATTGATAGGTAATTTAAAATTCAAAAACCAATATTTTGTGTTTATATCTGACAACAGATGTCGTTATTCATTGAAATAAAATGCCTGCATTACGCTGGGGGGATTTTTTTTATTTGTATTAATGTCGATATATCTTAAATACACCTGCAGGGGAATTGCAAGCTTCGCACTGTACTGACGTATTCATTACGCTCATACGGCCCGAACCTTTTTCTTGTCCTTGGAAATTTTAAATATTTAATTCGTAAATATTCTATAATTTTCGCCGGCGTTCTGTCGCCGTGTCGCTTTTGTGACGTCGTGGTGACGTCACCTAAAGTCGATTCTCGGTCTTCTGTTGACCGTATGGTTGTCGTGTGCGGGCTTTCAGCGAAGAAGTTGCCGTCTCAGAAATGAGCGGCCGAAAGAATGCGCAGCGGGATCGCTCCCGTTCGCGCACCAGACCTCCTTCGGACGTAGGGGCCAGTGGGTCGGGACCAACCCCACCCCTTCGCGCCTCGCACCTCTCCGGAGCAGGAACTTCCGCGGGCACCGCTTCTGCGCGGAGCATGCCCCTTATCGGTCCCTTGCCGACCGCAACCGACTCCGGCCTTGTGTCAGTCTCCAGTGGCATCACTGAGTTGGGTCGTTCTATGGCCAGGCCCGCTTTTGGGGCGAACTCCCGGACACTAGAGGCGCGCGACTTGAAAGCGCGCTCCACTGGTGTTTCCGGCCCCCAACTGGCGGTCTCAGTGCCCTCCGCGGGTGTTGTTACCACCTCCCCGCGTGGAACAGACCCAGCTATAACGCCGCAGCGGGCTTCCAGGCCCACAGCTAGAGAGGTACAACCCTCTAAGAGGTCGCCATCCGCGCCGTCTCGGTATGAGGCGGAGCTGTCGCCCAGAACGCAGCTGCATAGGGACATGATCCTTGTGTCCCATTTGCGGCAGCGTGGGGCTATCTCCAAGTCGTTGTTGGAGCATATTTGCATGTTCCTCAACGATAAAGAGAGAGAGCTCGCGGGCACCGACTCCGCAGATATCGGGATGGAGGAGGCGCCGACATCAGCCCTCACCCCTGTCCGGAGACCCAGGCCCGCCGATGAGGCCCCCGAATCCAATCCAAAGAGGCTTTGCGCGCAACCACGCCCCGCCGCCCCGGGAGCCTCTAAGGACCGACGCCTTCAGGCACAGAATCCAGCGCCTAAAACGGTCGCACTCGCCATTACCGCTACCACCACCAGCACCATGGGTGCCGCTACTGATAGCTCGGTCACCTTTGCCGATGCGCTCCGGGCAGGAGGCCCGAGCCAGGCGGCGCAGGCGGCACCGGCTCCAGCAGCTGCACCCGCCCCAAAACCGAGGCCTCGCTACCCACCTCTCGTTGTGGAGACCCTGCCCAACTGGGCGACCCACTTCCGGGTGCTCAAAGAGAGGTTGGGACACGCACCCAACGCGCGCCCATTTGGGAAAGGTGTGCGCTTCTCTCCAGAGTCGGAGGGCGAATACCGAACAATCCAGCGGTACCTCGCCAACCTGGAGATGACGGAGAAGATCAGCTGGTTCTCCTACGCACTCCCCTCGGAAATGAGTCGCAAGGTGGCCATCAGGGGCTTCCTGTGACGACCACTCCTGAGGAGATCACGGAGGCGCTGGGAGAACTCGGGTATCAGGCCGAGTATGTCCGGCCGATCCGGGCGAGGAAAGGTCGGCCGGGCTGCATCTTCTTTGCGGTTCTGGTCAATACCCCGGACCTCGTGCCAGGCATCTACAACATCAATGAGTTGCTGTACATGCCTGGCGTCAAAATAGAAGCCTGGCGCAGCCGGAAGGGCCCAGCGCAGTGTCACCGCTGCCAGGCCTTCCGGCACTCGAGCCATGGGTGCCACCGCAGATTGGCCTGCGTGAGATGCGGAGAAGAGCATCGCGCGCAGGACTGCCCGCGCCCATTAGAGCAGCCCGCCACGTGCGCCAACTGTGGGGGGGCCCATCCAGCCAATTATTCTTCGTGCCCTCAAATAAAGAGGGAACTCAGAAATAAGAAGGCTGGTACACTGGCCCTCACAGCTGCCTCTAAGCCTCCGGCATCGGTCGCCCCGGTCCCTACCAACATGGTAGCCGCGGACGCACAGGCCTCTTCTTTGATGGCTCCGGCCAATCCGCCTTCTACAAGGGATGGCGGAGTCGGCCGTAGTGCCTCCAAGAAGAGGTCTAAGGGTAAGAGGAAGAAGGGGACGGCCTGTTCTTCTGCCCCAACCAGCCAACCCACCGCAGTCCGTGCAGCCCCTGATGCTGCCCAAGCCTCACGGATCCAGGCTGCTCCAGTTTCGGGCGATACCCGCGCGTCCCTTGACAGGGCCATCGACGTCCTCAAGGACGTCCTTGTTGCCCTCAAGGAGAACCGTGACCCTGTCGAAGTCGTGCTGTCAGGCATGATGCGTTTGCTCACAAATGGCTGAGCTACGCATCATGTTCTGGAACGCCTGTTCTCTGAGAAACAAAGCCCACTTCCTCCGGCTCCTTCTCAGAGAACAAAACATAGATGTGGCTCTCATAAATGAGACCCATCTGAGAGCCTCAGAGCCCCTAGCCATTCCAGGCTACCACACCCTGCGCCTGGACGCTGAGGAAAACGCGTGGCGCGGCCTCCTCATCGCAGTGAGACGCAGCCTTCCTCACCTTCCTCTTCCTGACCTGGCTACGATGTCGTTCCAGTCCCTGGGGATCGAGGTAATGGTTGGCAGGCAACCTGTCAGGCTGTATGCCATCTACCGACCCCCCAACTCCACGCTAA
This sequence comes from Dione juno, assembly GCA_037127375.1. Lineage (NCBI taxonomy): Eukaryota > Metazoa > Arthropoda > Insecta > Lepidoptera > Nymphalidae > Dione > Dione juno. The sequence continues at coordinate 7,312,992 of JAXRJS010000041.1, read as the reverse complement.
GACTTAGCGAAGTGAAGCTTGTCCTTGGTAGTACAACCCCCACCATTGCGGCAGGGGACTGGAACGCCAAACACCAAGCGTGGCGCTGCCACATTGCGTGCACCACGGGTAGGAAGCTGTTCGAGGACGCCGACAGGAATGGGTATGTAGTGGAAGGGCCTGACGAGCCCACCCACTACTCTCATAATAGCAACTTCCCCGGGACTACGATCGACCTGATCGTCCACAAAGGGGTCGATGCTAGCTCGGTGTCCCTCCGGACACCCGGACAGCCGGACAGCCGGAATCCCTACCTGATGCCTATGGGTCTGACCACCTCCCCGTCCTCTTTGCCGTACGGGGAACGCCAGCAATCGCAGTGCACCCCCCTTTACGTAGGGGACGAATCTGCTGGCCCCGCTTCGAGGCCCTCACTGCCCAGCTGACTCGGCCACGAGAGGAACCGCTTGATGATCCGCCTAGTGTCGATAGACTTGAGGCGTCGATCACAGCGACGATCCAGACTGCCCTCCGTGAGGCTACCGCCCCCGCCAGTCCGGTAAGACTTTCCCCAACTCCACGGCACATTGCTGACCTCATTGCGCGTAAGAGGAAGACGCGCAGCGAGTGGCAACAGACCCGCGAGCCCGCCACCAAGACGAAACTCAACGTCTTGGTGGAGCGTATTCGCGCAGCGCTCGCGGAGTCCAATGCCGAGAGTTGGGACGCGAGGATTCGTGACGCTACCGAGGACGAAGCGTCTCTCACGAAGCTGTGCCGGCAGCTTACCAAGAAGCCGCCCCCCATCCGACCTCTCTTCCAACCCGATGGCACGCTGTGCTACGACTCTCAAGGAAGGTCCGAAATCCTGGCAGACCACCTTGAGAGTCAGTTCGCACCCAATCCCAGCTTGCTACCGGAGCACCACGCACAGCTGGAGCAAGCGGTCACCGCCTTCCTATCGGACCCCCCTAGCCCGAGTCCTCCTCCGCCCTTCTTCTCCCCGTCGAGCGTGAAGAAGGCGATCGCGCGGCTCAAGCCTAGGAAAGCTCCGGGGATAGATGGTGTGCCTAACCTGGCACTACAGCATCTCCCCATGCGGACCATATCATCACTCACCAGGCTTTTCAACGCCATCGTACGGGTGGGATATTTCCCCCGGGCATGGAAGGAAGGCCTGGTAGTGATGATTCCGAAGCCAGGGAAGGACCGAAGGCGCCCCGACGGCTACCGACCCATTACCCTGCTGAACGCCTCATCCAAGCTGTTCGAGAGACTACTGCTCCCTCTCTTGGAGGCGCCCTTCGAACCGCGCCCCGAGCAGTTTGGATTTCGCAGTGGTCATTCGGCCACTTTGCAACTAGCACGCGTCCTCCACTTCGCAGCGGCCGCCATGAACAGGAAGGAGAAGGCAGCAGCGATCTTCCTGGACGTGTCGAAGGCGTTCGACAGGGTGTGGCACCCCGGATTGCTCCACAAAGTGATCCGGGCGGGCACTCCCCATCACCTGGTGTGGGTTCTGGCCGAATTCCTCCGCGGCAGAACCTTCCGGGTTAGAGTGGACCACGCTCTACGTGTCGAAGGCGTTCGACAGGATGTGGCACCCCGGATTGCTCCACAAAGTGATCCGGGCGGGCACTCCCCATCACCTGGTGAGGGTTCTGGCCGAATTCCTCCGCGGCAGAACCTTCCGGGTTAGAGTGGACCACGCTCTATCCAGCAGCCATCCCATCGCAGCAGGGGTACCCCAGGGTAGTACCATCTCTCCTACCCTGTATTCCATATACACCAATGACATCGCAGTTCACGACAATGTCACATTGGCCCTCTATGCCGATGACATTGCGTTCCTGGCCAAGTCCCTGAACCTCACCCACGCGGCTCTCAGACTCCAGCGTGCCCTCGACCTGCTACCGGACTGGTTTGCGCAGTGGAGGCTCACGATTATCGTGGCCAAGACCCAAGCGATTGCGTTTGGGCTCCACAAGCTGCCTCCTCCGCTTGTTCTCCAGGGTGAACAGGTCAATTGGTCCCGCCAAGTCACCTACCTGGGCGTCTCCATAGAAAGGAAACTTTCCATGTCGGCCCAGGTAGCCAAAGCCAGGAACGCAGCGCGTGTTGCACTGGCCCTGCTGCTTCCCTTATTCCGATCCCGCCTTCCCCTCCGCACCAGGCTGGGGTTGTACAAAACGTACGCCAGACCCCATCTGACGTACGCGTCCCCAGCTTGGTACTCCCTCACGAGACCTAGTCTTCGGAAGGTCCTTGAGACGGTGCAAAATGTGGCTCTCCGACGAGTCGTCCAGGCTCCTAGATACGTGAGGAACGCTACCATTCAGCGCGACCTCCGTATCGAAAGCCTAGAGAGTCACATCACCCAGCTAGCTGCCCGCGTCTACCACGGTGCCGATGCCTCGGATCACCCTCACATCTGAGACATCGCTCCGTGGCACTCCCGTCCGCTGGACGCCCGAAGACTACCTCGAGACATCCTTCCCCCTCCTTCTGATTCCTGAGCTGCTACCAAGGTCGCTGGCCGCCTAGGCTGAGCCTCCCCCGGATCACCGAGGGTCTCACTCAGCCGGGCTGACCGCCCGGGTAGCGCATAGCTCACTCCTTTCGTCCAGTCCTTTTAAATCTTGTCCCTCTTAAGGACACTTTACCTCGGGCCAAACGCCCAACCCAAGGACCCGCCCATATTCATGGGCGGCGGAAGAGCCTAACGGCAAGAGGGCACTGCCCTGAAGCCGTTTTCCTCTCCCTCCTCAGGGGTCGAGAGAGAGAATACATCTCATTCTCACCTGCAGACCATAAATGAAATTGACGTAATATTAAAGTATAGAACAGTCAATGTTCATAAAAGATTAATATGGGTTGGTAAAAATGTATTAATGAGTCGATTTGTATAGCGTTAAGCTATCGTTATAGATATTGAAATATAAGCTAAAAAACTACGCAGTGGATTTTTTGTCCGTATGTTTGGTTGTGTTGAACTTATGCTACCATTATCAATGGTGCCATAAGTTCCCCGTGAAATATTGAAATTGATTTCAGATATCCGATGACTCCATGATAACGTTAAATAAATTAAATATATTTATATTCTAATATTCTTTATATTTTGTTTAGAGACATCTAAAGATGTACTTTATTTTGATAAGACATCATAACATACACATATATAAACCGGCTTTCACAGTATGGCTTAAGTTCAAGGTATACTCAATTATTTTTTATATGCGTACGAAAAGTTAAAGGTACGTTGTACAATACACATAATAACAAATCTAGTAAAAGCATCATGCACTATAAAAAAAAACCGCTTATAGGTAAATTTTAATTATATAATATATTTCCTTATTGAGGGCAGCCGCACTGGGGCCCGTCATAAGGTTAAGTATTTTTAATTTTAGTTTTTGTGATGTTATACCTCCACGACTTCGGTCGCTAGATCCTCTATTTAGTTATCTATCAGGATGTGCCACGTCAGATTAAATTGAAGGGTAATTGGTTTCCCTTAGGTGGTTCTTGTCTTTATTATATCCTTTTTCTCTTCTTACATCCCATAAAAAATATTAGAGTAAATCCGCGATGATTTTCGATGTGATATCAAAAAAACATATCCAAAATGGACGCAATTCAAATCGAAGCGAAGCTGGTAAATTAAAGTCAGAACATTAGGTTACATTGTTTGTTGCGCAACGATTTAATATTTGAAAATAATTTGTCAAAATTAAACCAATTATTTATATTTTGTTATTTAGTTTAAATTGGTTCATATCAAAACTTGACGTCAATATAAGAAGAATAAAACAATAAACAGTCTTACATAAACAAGATGTTTGATTATTATATAAAAAATAATCGTTTCAAGATATTTTGAAATCCGCAGAATGATTTCTGCGTGATGTGATAACATATTGATGACCGACAAATTATTATTTAAGTGTATATATATATATATATATATATATATATATATATATATATATATATATATATATATATATATATATATATATATATATATATATATATATATATATATATTTGTTATAATGTGTTTCTCTCTCTTTACTAAAGATTTTGATGTCTAATAGTAATGTAGATTTATTACAACTGAGTACGCCATTGTAGTATCTAAAGAAAATAAAAAAAACGTCTATGTCTCACTAACAAATGGGTATCCAATATAAAATAAAATGTTCAATCTGCACCAGTAGTGTTTAAGATTAACACGCTAACCACGCAAACTTTATAAATAAAATTAATATAGATATTCTTATGACTGAAGAATTGAGAAAAATTGCTTATGAATGTAATAAAATCGCACAAAGCCAGAAGCAGGAATTGTAACTAAAAATCTAATGATAACGTCACGTTCTTAAGAGCCTTCATAAAATTGAAGAGCGCAGTTGATAATAAACGCCGCTCTAGGATGTCGTCTTTTCGTTTTATATTACTTATAACGGCTGTATTAGGTATTTTCATATTTATGTCTTTCTTTATTGAAACAACTTGGTTTCGATTTTGTTTAATATATTATATTTATGTGTTACGCAGTAGGAGTATCATGTAGAGGGCTTCACAATAGAGAAAATGGTAAAAAACTATTTCTTAGTCGCCGTGTAGTTACAGACACAAGAGAATTTGATGGAGGTGTCCTAGTGGATGAGAATGGTATTATTAGTGGTATTTATACACGTAAATCTGCCGAAAATCTTTTACATAATGATGGCTCACTACAGGTAATGTTAGAAATTTGTCATATGAATAAGTTATTATGATTTAATAACTAACAATACGATAGGTATAATAAAAATACCGATTTAATTCCCTTCATCGAATAGTATAACTTTGTCACTTAACTGAAAATGATTTTAATTTTTTCTGTCTCATCGTTTGAATTGAAATGTATTCAATTTTAATTTTAATAATTATTTATGACAAAAACTACAAGGTACTAGATACACAATATAGGATAGGTAGGTATTTTAACTGATTATATTTGAGCATATGGAAATTTCACTTTTAGGTGATAGATGGTGGTCATTGGGCTCTAATGGCTGGTGTAGTTGATTCACATGTGCACGTAAACGAACCCGGTCGTACGTCATGGGAAGGATACGCAACAGCTACAAGAGCTGCTGCAGCGGGTGGTATTACTACACTCGTGGACATGCCCCTGTAAGTTATATGAACAATGTGCCAAATTACGTCATATTTTATTGAAAATAAATTATTTTCGGACTCATTGTCATACTAAAGGTCATTATGTTAGAGGCAAAAACAGATACACAAGGTCAGTGCACGGGAAAATCTTAAAATTTATTGCAATATTTATAATTACTAGAGGATAACGTTAAATTCCTTTATAAATATTCATCTAATACGTAAACAAGACGTGTATTTTTTATCACGAGCTGGAATAAAACATGTCGGTTCACGTAATTTTCATTTTCATATAATTTTATGTTTAACGTGATAGGTACATGGTACTTCTGGTACGCAGTCATTAATATATATATATATATATATATATATATATATATATATATATATATATATATATATATATATATATATATATATATATATATATATATATATATATATATATATATATATATATATATATATATATATATATATATATATATATATAATATATATATATATATATATATATATATATATATATATAACTATGTTTCCTAAAATCTTTTATCATTTTTTTAAAACTGTCTTATAAATTTATAATTTATAAAGAAAGTAAATAAGAAATGTGTATTTATAAAAATATTTAATAGGAACTCTATACCACCAACAACAACTGTAGAAAACTTAAAAGTAAAAGTTGCAGCCGCAAAAGAGGAGGTATACATAGATGTAGCATTTTGGGGTGGCGTTGTCCCAGGAAATGAGGTATCGTTTTGTATAGTTTTTATATGTTGATTTATATAATTATATCCTATAATATCACATATCATCATTTTTAGAATGAGCTGCAAAATATGATTCGTGCTGGTGTTATTGGATTTAAAGCGTATCTTATAGACAGCGGCATTGAAGAATACCCTAATGTGAAAGCTATCGAATTAGACGACATTTTCTCTACTTTAAATGGATCCGACGTTGTAATCGCAGTAAGGATTGTTTGATTTTTTTATTCGTTTTCTGTTTAAGAGCTGCTAATAGAATTTGTATTTTTTTTCAGTTTCACGCTGAATTACCAGTACCTACTAGCGTTGACAATAGTCAATGTGAAAAATGTGACTGTCCAGGTAAATAACAATAGATTACAATGAATATATACATATATTTTTAAGTACTATGAAAATAATTATATGTTATTGAATTAACATAAAGGATGTAAATTGCGGGCACAAAAGAAAATTGTCGTTCTTGACGTATATGTATGTATATAGATCTTAATTTAACTTCTTATTGTTATAGACCCAAATTTGTACAGCACATATCTTGCGTCTCATCCTCCAGAAATGGAAATGAAGGCTGCGTCATTGTTAGCCAGTTACATACCTAAATACGAGTGAGTAAACCATTTAATTTTACTCGGATATATTTTATTTAATAAGAATGCTTTGTGAATTATACATCAAACGAAAATATATACACTGACGTTAATAAATAAGCACAACATAGTAATAATATTGACCTTGTATTATCATAGTAGAATAATGTGACTCATTATTCTGAATTTCAAAATAAATCATTTTGTGATTTTTCTAAAAATATATGAATACTACATTTTTTTTTAAATGAAATTTTTAATTTTCTTAATACTTATCATAGGTAGGTACTTCACTTTTTCTCGTTCAGCTATAATAAATCTTCAAGGTTTTTTTTAATTGAAATAGTAGTAGAGCTGAAACCCACTATCGCAACTTTGTAAGAAAAAAAAAACATAGTTGCTGCATTACTTGTACGTACTCAATATACAAATGTGTCTACTGTCTACATACACCACAGCTACTATATTTATTCTGCGCGATATTTTTTTCAATAGTTTCTTTTTCATTGAACTCTAGTCATGATAATTACTATACAAAATAAACTTATGTAAATTAATTGAAGTCATGTGGCAAGAAAGAAAAGAATTTAATTAAATGTGAATATATATATATATATATATATATATATATATATATATATATATATATATAGATATATATATATATATATATATATATATATATATATATATATAGATATATATATATATATATATATATATATATGTATATATATATATATATATATATATTTATATATATATATATATATATATATATATATATATATATATATATAATAGGCAGAGGAAGCTTAGTGTTAAAACACTCCGCATTTCGCCTTTCGACACTTATCGAAAACGTGTTGTTGCGTGGCGAAACTCCACGCCGCGCTTTTTCTCGTTAGCTGAACGATAAAAATTAAAATATTTCATTCTCCCCGACTGACAATGGCAGCCTCATTTTGTTTCTTATAAATAGTGTTTATTGTTTTAATACAATATAAAATAAATTTCTGAAAAAACATGTATTAAATTTTGATTATTGATAGTGTCCGCATACACGTGGTACACGTGTCAGCCGCGGGTGTTATTCCAATATTAGAGCAAGCCAGAGAAGAAAGGATTAAAGCTGGCTCGACGCGTTGGCGAGGAGGCGTAACAGCTGAAACATGTCATCATTACTTAACATTCAGTTCAGAGCAAATACCACCTGGGCACACAGAGTTCAAGTGCTCACCACCTATTAGAAACATTACCAACAAGGTAATTTTAAATTTACTTAGTAAAATTAATTTAGCGTGGTGTTATATAATGGTGAATAAATAACAGTAATGTCCATTTAATGGTTTTAGTGAATCTATAATTATCTTTATTAATGGCTATGATTCTCATTTCTGACTACAAATTTGTATAAAAATAATATATTACGTGTATTTTAATTATTGTAAAATTTTTACTGACAAAAGTTTCAAATCATCATTCAATGCTATATTATGATAAGTTGGTTAAAATAATATATACCTATAATATCTCATATAAATAATCTTTATCAGGAACAACTATGGGAGTACATAAAAGAAAGAAGAATTGACTTAATAGCTTCAGACCATTCTCCTTCTGTCGCAAGTTTAAAGGGACCAAACTTCATGACAGCATGGGGAGGAGTGTCTTCTGTACAATTTGGTATGATAACTAATACTACTTACTATATGACTATAGATATACATCTATTTCCAAATCCAGTGTGGTTTTTTTTAAAACTACAGTCCTTCGAAGCATCGAAAAATTTAACACAATTAAAAGATAAAAGAAAGCGTTTACTGATATTAGCCGCATGAAGGTTAGCAACGAGTGAGAAACTAACACTATACTACACTAGTTAAATAAATGAAATAAACTTATTGTACTTAAAAAATACATTTCACACAAAATTAACGCATACTTCTTAATTTTAGCCCGCTAGCTTCAGTATCAAATTTTATAAATATAGTTTCCAGTGATCTACAATCATAAAATTATTACGGAACCCTTGTAGAGCGAATGAACTCGCACTTTTAATTAATATTACGTAAAAAATCTGCTAGCTTGATATGTTGATAAAACAAATTATAGTGTTTTATATCAGAAGTTCAAGTGTCATCTTATATGAATTTAACCTATTAAAAACTACTTTAGATAGTTCTGTATATGGTAAACAAAGAACAATAACAAATAAAATTTATAAAATAAAATAAAAATTAAAGTAGATATCAATGTTATAATTTAAAAAAAAATAACGATTATGAAGTTTACATTTTATTTTTTTAAGTGTATATAGTTATTTAAACGATACTAAAACACACTAAAACTATTAACATTGTTTTGTATATCTATCTGTCTTTCTGTTTGTCCGGACTAACAACTGTCTGGAACAGCTGAACCGATTTTATGGGACTTTCAAAAAGATAAAGGAAGTTTCCACCCGTGCCAATTATCCTGAAAAATACAGATTATATATTTTTTTAAATACAGTGATACGAAAAGAAGATGTATATGTAAAATATATGAATTGTATGTTAGAGTAAATACGAGAACATTAATGTAATGTCATCAAATTCAAAACGGATGCTATTCATCTTACTGTCGTGTATTTTAAGCAGGTGACCACGCAGGCTAGGCGGGTCGCTAGCTTAAAATAATAAGAAAGTTGAAATTTGTGTTGTTGAAAGTTAAAAGATATGTTATATTCTATTATTTTTTTATTATATATTTTTTAATCTTTACCATACTAGATACCTACGACCAAAAGTATGGGTCATATATTTTTAAATTATTTATTACAATTTTACATATTTTATATCTATGCAAGTAATCATGTATACAGCACAATATCATACCCATAATTAAAAAATTACATATTTTGATCTATTTCTAAGGTCTGCAAGGTTCTTTCTTTTTTTATTTTTTACGTATTTTTTATTTATATTATCATACTATCATATTTTTTTGTGTAATATAGTAAATTTGGCTTCGTTTACAAATATTATTCGGTAATAATATTTTAAAGATTATTTATTCTAAACCATGTCATTAGTGTTACAATAAAATAAAAATCTTGTGGTGTATGTTTAAGAATTGAAAATAATCAGAAACATACCTTTACTCGAGTATATAATTGAGATTTATATTTTAGGTCTATCGCTATTCTGGACCGAAGCTAAAGCTCGAGGATACAGTCTCAGTACGGTGAGCCATTACCTATCTGCGGGCCCAGCCAATATGGCTGGCTTACAAAATAGAAAAGGTGCCTTAAAACCTGGCCTCGACGCTGACCTTGTGTTCTTCGACCCCGAAGCATCGTTTATAGTCACGCCTGATACTATTTTATATAAAAACAAGGTAATATTCATTAAGTTCAGTAAATAAGAATACACTAACATATTCACTGTGCTTAGTAAAAATGATAAATGTTAAAAATTAATTTATGCATTCTTCATTTGTTTACAGTTAAGTCCCTATATGCAGCGGGTGCTTAATGGAAAAGTTATGCAAACATATTTAAGAGGTCAACAAATTTACTCAAACGGAGAAGATATTCAAAGTCCTGTAGGGCAGCTGCTAATAAACGAAGACGTGTTATCGAAACTGTAATTTTACTATATTGTATTTTACGTATTAGTTTTGGTAAATACTAGTAGTAATAGGTATATGCAGATAATGTTGATTTTTGAACAGAATAAAACTTAAAAGAAACATATATTTTTACTTCTCTAACTGTAAACTGTATCAAAAATATATATATATATATATATATATATATATATATATATATATATATATATAATATATATATATATATATATATATATATATATATATATATATATATATATATATATATATATATATATATATATATTATATATATATATATATATATATATATATATATATATATATATATATATATATATATATATATATACGGATACACGGGACTTTTTAAAGAAAAGAGAAACGGTATGCCAGCTCGCAGTGGTTGTATTTTAATGCTATCACTGTGCATGTGTGACGCTTATTTGTGGGTACAACCTAAAAAACATAGAAAACCGAAAAATAGGCGAATTATTCAAGTACACGCCGGCTACTGATTGTATGATATCTACAAGTACAACTGTTTGAAGTCCACTCCCCCTCCCACCCTACACCTCTACCGCACACAACAATATAAAGTTATATAATAACAAAAAATAAGAGCAGAAGTTACTTTTAATTTTAGCACGAAATTTTTCAGTTGTAGTATATAAACTTTCTGTCCACGTTAGAGTTATTTTATGATTGCAACTATGTTTATATGGTAAACATAATATAGGTACTAGACTTACAAACACTATAAACAATCAGAGATTTACATAAATAAATAAAACAATGCGCAAAAGGTGATCTAATGTCGAAAATAATCAGTAATAATTATAAAGAGGCAGATGATGAATTAAAAGTTACAGACATATTTATGAGTAACTATAAACGAATGTATAGATAGTTATAATAAAATAATATGTAATAAATATACACCGATGTACGTACTTAAGACATGTACAACCTAATGTACAATAAATACATAAAGCTACTTTTTGTTCATGCTAAAGCGTGTTATGATCAGAATAAAATTATATAAGATATCCTAAGCATATCTCTCTTACCAAAGACTAGGATGCCAATATTAGAACAAGGTGGTGTTTTTAAATGACAATTATGATTTTGCCTGATGTCATATACACGTAAGTTGTTGGAGAATTTTATTACTTGAACTGTAAATGACTGTTCATATATTTTCGTTTTAGGTACAGGAATTGCATAAGGCGCCTGATGATAAGGCGCCTGATGATATAGTACAACCATGGTAATTTCGTGGAATGACTAGTTGTCGAACGGTGATATTCTATCGCGATTTTTTTACAATAAAAACAAGGCAAATAAGTATTTGGGTCAACTGGTGATAAGTTATGATTGTATAACACCAGAGGAGGAAATTTAGTGGCCAAAATTGGATCAAATAGTTTCTCAAAATACTCTCTTTGATATATGCAGTAGAGAACGCACAGCTAAGAAACGTCTTACAAATTATAAGTCCTCTAGCGATTCGAATGGATCTACGTTGTATGCGATCTAATACACTAGCTTAGAAATGAGAACAGAATTCCATATGAAGTCAAACTTGGACCATTTACTTGCCTTTGCTTTGCTTTCTAGATGATCGCAATACTGGCAGTATTCGAAACGTTAATATGCTGGTACTAGGCATAGCTTCAAGAGAAATATTCTTCAAAATTGGCACCCGACGAATGGGTATTTTTAGTGGTTAATCAGGTTCCTGTCATCCCATAAAGATTCTCTTAAAATAAGTAAAATATTTGCAAATATTGTAAAAAAAAAACTTTTAAAAGTATATTTTAGTATGTAAGTATAATTTACTCTATTGATTCTTTATTGTCTAACTTTTGTAACTTTATCTGTGGTTATTAGCATAACCGTCATTCGTTTTTTAAACTAAATAATCTTGAGAGCTCAGTTTTTGAACAAAAAACGCGAATTTACGTACAAATTGTTTGCTCTAAGAAAAAATTGTAAAATATGACATATTAACGGTAATAAAATATTGCTAGAGACAAAATATTATCAATACAGATGCAAGGTGAGTAAGATAATGAAAATCAACTGTAGGAATTGACAGCATTCAGTGACAGTGAAACATACATAACCTCTGAAAAAAATCATAATATTTAAAGTTTCCTAAATCATGATTTATGCAAATATTAGATGCCGAGTGTGATAAGTGAATCTGAAAGACTGAGACAACCTGAAGCACCAAAGATGCAGCTCGAGTGCCTAGAACTTGCTGGATGCACTCTTGATCGGTATATAAGTGCCGACAATTCCCGCCCTTCGTTTTTAGAGGTTTGTGGTAAAAATTTAAAACATAATGGTTATGCTACTTGTGTATTTTTTTATTTACTTTGTATATTCATCTTGTACTCTTGTATTATTAGATAACTGGCATAGCGTCACATGGAACCCCAACATGCAGTGGCCTAAATGCAGGAGATTACAGAAATTTATCCGGTTTACTCAATCATCCAAATTTATCACAGTTAAAAATATTGAACAAAGTGCCACTACCACCGGAAATTATGGAACATTTTGCTCGTATCCTTTATAAAGTTCTTGTAAACATTTTGGTAAAGTATTACTGACTTAACTAATTGTAAGTTTCTTGTTAATATTTTGGTAAAAATGTTACTAACTTTTACAATATTACTTTAATCTCATTAAAAAAATTCCTCCTTTATTTATACATTAAATAATTGAAATTTAATTTATTGATAATTCCTAAATTTAAAAATATAAAGTAATTTTCCTTATAATATTTAACAGATATGCAATGCCATTGTTTAATGGGAGTTTTTCCAGAAATAAGCAGGGTATGGTTGGCAATAGATAGTAATATTTATGTTTGGGCCTTTGAACATGGAAGTGATGTAGCCTATTTTGATGGCCTTGGTGAAACTATTGTCAGTGTGGGGCTAGTGAAGCCTAAACCTGGAGTTTTTCAGAGTTTTGTTAAATATTTACTCGTATTAACAACAACTGTAGAAATTGTGGTATTAGGTGAGTATGTTTTTTTTACATTTTTTTACATTTACAGTAGTACATTTAGTGAGATGTGTTTGACTGCATGAGATTGTTTTAAATTGAATGTCACTTGGAATATTAACATTCTTCTGGTATATCAACATAAATAAAAATCTGATTTCAAATTTGCTATTGGATAGGTTTTGTTTCAATGGGTACAAAAATAAGAAAGAAGATTGCATAAAATACCAAAGCAAACTAAAAATTAGTATATACATTTAAATATAATTGTTTCTGTATCATAAACAGATACAACCTATACTTTCAAGTATATTTGTTTTAGAGTGTGGAATAAGCTTTTAGCTCTACTAACTCATTGCAAAATTTCACAGATGCTTTATGGTAAAATAACTATAATATAGCAAAGAATAACTTTATACTTTTTTAAATAGGAGTCACATTTTCAAGTAGTAAACAAGATGGGAATGCCGACTTTGAAGAAATACACCTAGTGCCTGAACCTGTTTTTGTATTGCCTACTGATGGTGCATCAATGTTATGTGTTAAATCTACTGCAAAAGGCCGAATATTTATGGGAGGGAAAGACGGTTGTTTATATGAAATTACATATCAGGTAAAGGGTATTTTTAAAGGACTAGGTAACCCCATTAATTAGGAGTTCTCTAGTTGCTAAAAAGAGCATTGTGATAATATTCCTTAGATTGTATTTAAAAAATATAATATGAATTCGCATTCCAGGCACAATTAGGATGGTTCGGCAAACATTGCAAAAAAGTAAATCATTCCACTAGTGCCTTGTCATTTTTAGTACCATCATTTCTTAATTCTGCTTTATATGATGAAGATCCCATAGTAAAAATTGAAGTAGATAACTCTCGTCATATTCTGTACACATTAAGTGAAAAAGGTTGTATAGAGTTATTTGATTTAGGAGTTGATGGGGAAGGCTTAACTAGAGTGACAAGGTTAACTCAAGGAAAAATAGTGTCGTCAGCTTTGGATATTGTCAAGTGAGTAAATAATACAATTTTTTATTAAATTATTAAAAATGATTTAAAAAATAATACTTTTTTTTTTGTCTAGAACGTTAGAGGCAAATAACTTCAAACCTGTCATAGCAATATCAGCTGTGGAAGAATCAGAATCAGATCATCTTAATTTAGTAGCTGTCACACAGACTGGAGCTAGACTTTATTTTAGTACTGGTTGTGGAGAGTAAGTGAATTCATATGCTTTATCTACTTAGTAATTATTTCAGGTGATTTTATTTGCAAAATACATCTGTTAACTTAAATTAATTGTGTTACTTTTATCTTATTTCTAGTTGCCTTCAAGATGTCACTCTCATACATATTATTACTTAAAACATGTTTCTTTTATGCCAATAGTATAATATTGTTCAAACATATGTTTACTTTAATACTTTTTATTATAATTATATGAATAAAAATACTTTATAGCGCTAATCAAGGTGGATCCATAAGGCCACAGTACCTTTCATTGCTACACGTGAGACTGCCACCTGGCTTCACACCTAATGCATCTGTATTGAAACCTAAACAAGTGCACAGTGCTGTATATGACAATGGTTAGTGAATTTTCTCATTGAATCTCCTTTTATTCTAGTAATTACACTTAACTATTGGATACAAATTCAAGTATTTGCAACAGTATTTTTTTTTATGCTTTATTTATATACTTTACGTATATAGTAGGATAGGCACGAAAACCTAGTGTTCTCACTTCTTTCTCTACTTTCTACCAGAAATCGAGACATTGCCTGCTTAATGATGGAATTTAATGACGCACTTTGCTAGAGACGTATTGAACTCGAGACGTTGTCTAATTGCGCCATGATGACTTCAATAGTTTAATGCTATACATAAATGAAACAGGTACGTTAGTAATGGTGTGTTCGTCGGGCGGCGGCGAGGCGGAGTCGCTGTGGTGTCTGTCGCGCGCGCTGCCCGCGCCCGGCTTTAGCGAGGCGCACACCGTGC
Organism: Dione juno; assembly: GCA_037127375.1. Taxonomy (NCBI): domain Eukaryota; kingdom Metazoa; phylum Arthropoda; class Insecta; order Lepidoptera; family Nymphalidae; genus Dione; species Dione juno. The sequence continues at coordinate 7,297,845 of JAXRJS010000041.1, read as the reverse complement.
TGGCGCTGGACGGGCCCGCGTGGGCGCTGACGGCGCTGCCGCCGCTCCACGCTGACCATATCTCATCCGCCTTACTCGCTAAGAAAGGTTTAGTTTAAATTTTATTAAATAAGATATTCTCCTGAATAGGTTTAAATAAATCACATTTTAAACTATGCGATTTTTTGTAAATAGTTCTCCATAAACTATTGATTCGTCTATTGTAGCTTTATGGAGATTTTTTTAACTATTGTCATAAGATGTCAAAATTTTTTTCAGAAATTTGGTCATCATCAAGGTGGGCAGTGGTGAGCGCGTGGGGGGCGGCGCTGCTGGCGGCGGGCGCGGCGCCCGACCTCCTGCGCACATTATTGCGTGACTACCGCGGACCTGACGCGCAACCTGTCAAGGATATGTTCCAGGTAAAAAGATGATACTAGAAACTTGATCCAGATTTTATATATCCTTATTCTAATTTAAATATATTGAGATTTGGGACTAATCGTGTATTTTATAATTTCACATGAATATGTGTGTATATTAAGATATATAACATAATTTAATAAACATAAGTACACAAATGGAAATATATATATTTAATTTTTCAACATCTTAACTTTAGTTTAACTTAAACTGTTGAGTGACGATTTGTTACCGAATAAGACTGGTAGCAGGACAGAGCACGGAGTTGAGTTACGTCACTCAAGAACGTGGAACGGAGTGTTTTGACACTAGGATACCTCTACTTACAATGTACGAGTGACACAGCGTGAAGCAAATAAAGAAAAGAAAATATGAATAGATATTATTTTAATTCTCACTGTAGTTACAAGGAGCAGAGCAGGCGTGCGCGTGCGCGGTGTACCTGGCGTGCGAGGACGCGTCGGGCGGGGACGCGTCGGTGAGCGAGTGGGCGGCGCGCGCGTTCTTCCTATACGGCAGCCAGGCCGCGCCCGCGCCACTATTCGCGCAGTCGCAGAGCACTTCCGTCATTGGTATAGCTTCTATATTGTTTTCATTTTTGATTTGAGAAATTATTTTAAATACATATTTTGTAGTACATTGCGACATGTTTATGTTAAAGCGATGATTGTGCCTAGAATTGTATCTCCACTCGAGATTGCAACTGCAATTTCTCGAATTCATACAATGTTTGTCTGCCTATCCTGCTAAGCGGTAAAAACGTATTTTTGTATATAATTCATGTATATAACATAATTAACATAATGCGGGAAGGATACCCTGCTTTATTTGGAATATGAAATGAGTATATAACATAATATGAAGCTATTTGGTAAAATATCCAAGGTTTGGTAACATTGCCATTCATTCTTTATATATTGTTAAAGGTTCTCCAAAATTTTCACCGCGTCAAGTGTCAACACCAATGACAACGAGGCCTCAAGATCAGCTCAGACAGGGTCAACTAAATCTGTCATACCAACAAGTACAAATGAACCAGTCGATGGGGATACCCAATCAATCGATGATGCCTCAAGCATACCAACAAAATATAATGAGTCCAATGGCTTTTAACCAGTCTTCCTTTATGGGAAATGTTACACAACAGCCAAGAGATAACTATCCCATGCAATTGGAATACAGTGCAAAGCATAATGGCCTATACATTTATGCGGGAAGGATACTCTGCCCCATTTGGAATTTGAAATGCGTTACTAAGTCAATGTCGCCCGATAATAAAGAGCTTGTAAGTTAAATTATAAGTATTGACAATAAATACATAAATCAATCAATCAATGTCAACCACAATGTCTCGTGATCGGGCGGAAAGCGTATCTTTTAACACTCCCTCACTCACTCGGTCTATCTCCTATATGGGATGCAGCATAAAGTTGATAAAATTATTGTACATTATAATTTAAAATATTTGTACTTTCTACTTTCTAGTTCACAAAGTTAAGTAAATGACCATTTGGTTAATTTTAATTATTTTTATGCATTAATTTTGATTCAATTTCATATTATGTTTCAGAATTGAATTAGAAACAACGCCTTTTTGTTAAAATTGTGTTTTTGTCATAGTAGTGACATTTATTATGAATTCTAATGTGTTCACTTTCGTTAATATAGATGTCAAGCAAGGTAACTGGTGAAGACTGTGCATATATTGTGAAGAAATTACAAAGAGTGTCGGCATTTATGCGTGTGGTAGCGGCTACACAACCTGAGGAACAAGCCTCCTTGCACTCATTAAAGTTGTTCATCAGTGAGTATTCTATTCAAGTGGCGGTCTCAATTTTACTTATGAGTATTATCATTATCATCATTATCAAAAAACTTAATAAAAATTTAAAATAAAACTTAATTATAATTTTAAAATACAAATATGATTTTATTTTTGATCTTTTATCGTTTTAGCAATGGCAATAGAAATGTTGAGTCTTTGGAAAGTTCTCTGTGAGCACCAATTTCATGTAATAGCAGCTAGTCTGCCTCCCGAACAGCAAAGTGCTTTACAAGCTGCAAGTTTCAGGTATTTATGGAAATATTTATATTTATGCTAATATTATAAAGCCGATGAGTTTGTTTAGTTGAACATACTAATGTTAAAAACTACTGGTATAAAATTAAAAATCCTTTTTGTGTCAGATAGTCCATTTATCAAAGTCACAATATTCCATTTGATTTTACCCACTGTCAGGTACAGTACTGCTTGAGAAACAATATGTTTATTCATCATTTTTAGGGAACTCTTGGTAGGAGGTCAAGAAGTAGCGTGCTTGCTGTTGGGATCCCTCGTGGCCGGATATCTGCGCGACAATGCCTCCGTTGACGGCATCTCACAAAAGCTTAGGCAACTGTGCCCCACTCTATACAGACAAGAAGATGCTACTTGTTCTAAAGTGAGTTGAATATTAAAATTACGTTGATTTATATTACAAAATATGAATCGTCAAGTTTATTGTTAATAAAAATTTTCATTTCAGGCAAACGAATTGTTAATATTCGCGAAACAACAGAAAAATCCAGCCGAACGAGAAGAAATGCTTCAACAAGCATTGAAACTTTGCAAGGTATTTATAAAAAATATTTGTTGGTAAATTGAAAATTGAGACAGAAAAATAAGTCAATATAATTATAACATAAATACATTTCAGGACGTAGCACCGAATGTGAATCTACCACTCGTGTGCTCTAAACTGGTGTCCACTGGTTTCTATACGGGCGTGGTGGAGCTGTGCGTGGCGTGCGCCTGCAAGATAGACCCGCAAGACAAGGCGCTCTATTACTACAAAAGCGATCAGCCCTCTCAGGACAGGGAGGGACACTTAGCCTATTATAGGAGGTTTGCAAATATTGACCCTGAATTTCATCATTTAAATTAAGAATAATTATAATACTAGTTTTAGTTGTATGTTGACTATTAGAAAGATTTTATATCAAAGCTAAATATACAATAAGTTCTCTTGATATTAAATAATCATTATTAAAAAAAAATAACAACAACAACTTGATATTAAATAATCATTATTAAAAAAAATAACAACTTAAACATTTAAGTTTATTTGAGTAAGTTCATTTAAGTCTACAATTAGGAAGTAAATAGCTCCTAATACACAGTATATATGTACTTATTTAGGAGTCAGTATCTCTATTAATGTGTATCACTGAATATCGTCTAATAATCATGTATTTATTAATAATTTTATTACTTGTAGCATATTCAATGAGGCTTTCAACTAATTTAAAAGTAAAATATCCCATAACGAAATTATACTCATACTTTGTTCAGTATAGACTTAAGAAAACGTATCATTTATTACAGAATGGAAATGTACCGCGAGGTTTGTAACGCACTGGAGCGCTTGTACGAGCGCAGCGCCGACGCGGCCGCTAACGGCGCGCCGCCCGCCGCCGCCGCCCCCGCCTCCTCCTCCGCCGACGCCTTGCACGCCATGTCCGCTGCGGATGCCAATTTCCAGGTTATATCTTCTTGATTTAAGAAGTTATGAACAATATATGTATGTAGAATCATTTTTAGTTACTTTGGAATGTGTTTAAATCAATTTATACATAAATTATTCGTAAAACTTCTTATGTCTGTAGTTTATTATTTTCTTTCGTTATATAACAATAACAAATAGCTTTGGTAAAAAGGTACTGTCATTGACTATACGAAATGGATTTTTTTCACTTAATAAAGTTTTGACTTTTTACTGTATAAAATATTACATATTTAATTATTAATATTTATAGGGAAGAAAATTGGTGTGGGACTGCCTGTGTAGGGACGAAGAAATTTTACATGTTGCTGTGTACGAGTGGCTAGTATCAAAAAATCTTGGATCAGGTAATGTTGTTTCAAAAGTTTATAATATGTCCAAATTAAATTCTATGAATAAAAAAAATCTGCCTATCGCATTAAACACGTGTTGTTTTAGCAAGAGCTTGCCTCTGGATACATAAAAATCGGACTATCTAAATCGGAGCTAGAAATACATAATGTAATAAATATACATTGTTTCGCTGCAATCAGAGCTGCTGTCGCTGAAGGGCGCGCCGCCCGCGTCGCTGCGCACGTACCTGCAGGCGGCGGCGCGCCAGGCGCCCGCGCCCGCCGCGCTGCAGCTGCTCGACCTGCTGTGGAAAGTGCTGGAGAAGGCGGGCGACCACCTCGCCGCCGCGAACGTGCTCGAGGGACTCGCCACCAAACCTGGGTGCGTCGGATTGCATTGTTTTCTGGCGGGTATTGGGTAGACAGAGGGAACCTAATGTTAAGACACTGTTCTGTGTTTTATAATTTTTAAGACATAGAACTTTGAGTTGAATACGAATCACACTCACAACAGTAGCCTGTAAGACGCTACTCAATCATCAATAGTTCAGTTCAGTTTACCAATGAAGTTTCCTCGGAGCTGAGCACAATTTACTTTGTCAATGTCATTTTGTATGGAGAACACAGTCACAGGAGGAAAGAAAATAATAAGAGACAAATTACGCAATAATATTAAATGCATGCATCTTCAAAAGGGATCCATTAACACATCAGCAACTTTCCCCTATAACAATACAAATATATATTTACAATATATACACAAAATAGTAGATTAGTAATGAGTAAAAAATTTTAAAATTGTTATAATACAATTTATTTCTGTTATATTTAAATGATTTAAATATAAATTAACATGAAGGACTACACACAAGCTGAAAATTCAAAAAACGGGGATTTTATGAGGAAGGACATATAAAAGATGGTTTAAGTCAGGTGAAAAAGACCACTGTGAATGGTCCTTTAACCTAAGACCAATCTAAAAGAGATGCGTAACCAAAACGTGAAAGCGATTAAATACTGTTATAAGTCTCGGTTCAGCAAGTTAAAACCATGAGAATAAAACCAAGGTTGTCTTAGGATAGTTGGTTATTTAGTCACTTATTCCATAATTTTCAGGAATCCACAACAGAGTAACATCCAAACCATTAAGATGCCATGAAAGCAATTCTTCACGAAGATCGTAATTTATTGATAAACGGGTTGCATTTTAACGCCGTTAAGCAGCTTAATGAGTTACTAAATTCAATCATTTGTTTAATATCGGTAGAAAGTATGACTAGGATTGCTTTGGAGTTAGTTCCGCCACTCAACACGCAATACCGCGAAAGACGGAATGCGGGAAACACTTAACACTTGGTTCCCTGTGCCTAGCCTGCTACGGGATACAGCGTGGAGCTAAAAAAAAATCGTCATTGTACCAAGTTGAGATTTTTAGAAGCCACTTTAGTCTAAAGGTCTGCTAATCGATATGACTACTACGGATTATAGTGTTGTACTGCAGTTTTTGAGTATAAGAGAGCAATCTCTTAAACTAAGAGTGTCTGTGTGTCATTTTTTGCGAAATATTCAGCATGAACAATTCCTTTCAATCGTTTATCAAGTATTATGTCTAGAAAATTTATATTTTGTGTTAATCCGTTTGGAATACTATCACACAAAATATTAACGCTTGGAAATACTTTATTTTTGGTTATCATTCTCGTTTGGCATTTGGCTAGAAATTATACCAGGCCATGACTATAGAGCCACTGTTTGGGATAGCTGTACAAGCAGTAATTAAACGATAAGTTATGTGTCCCAACGATTTAGAGCTGTAGTAGAGGACGATATCATCAGCATAGTGATGCAAGGATGTTAAGAAAAAACATATTGTGTAATAGGACATCCTCAGCGGATTACGCAGCTGATGCAATTTCTGTTTGAGTACCAGGACAAGAACATTATCATATGCAGATGCTTTCCACGACTTCCAGACGATTTTTTATAAGCCGTTTAACAATTTTGGCTGTCTTTTTCAGCACGGGTGCGACGCTAGCGCAGCGCATGTCGTGGGTGTCGTCGGGCGTGGTGTGCGTGCGGGGCGCGGGCGCGCGCGCGGCGGGCGGCGCCGAGCTGCTGCGGCGGCTGGAGGAGGCGGCGGAGGTGGCGCGCGTGCAGGCCGCCGTGCGCGCCGCCCTGCGCGCCGCCGCCGCGCACCCGCCCGCGCACCTGCTGCAGCGACTCGACGACGAGCTCCTTGAGATCACGCAGGTATGCTCTCTAAGGCTATTTCCACTTTTCCAATATTTTTGTAAATATTGGAAAAATATTGGAAGGTTTTTGAAAATATTTTTGTTTTGGATAGTCCATTTATCGAGCAAAGCTATAGTATAGTCATTAAGTTAATATTACCTCAGACATTTCAATTGTCATACACAATTCGTACTTATTTCCATTTTACCACACGGGCGAAGCCGCAGTTAAAAGCTAGTACAAAAAATAGTGTTCAAATACAATTTATTGATATTATTTTGATAACATGAATCAAGTGAATGAAAAATTCCTTCGAATTAAATTTATTACATAAATACTTTGAAAATATTATACATTGAATATGAAATACGCCTCCTAAAAACCTATAATCATTAAAAAAAATTGTCAGCTGTACGAAGAGTACGCGGACCGCTACAACCTGTGGGAGAGCAAGCTGGCGATAGTGCAGTGCTCGGGACACAACGACGCGCTGCTCGTGGAGAACATCTGGAGCAACATCCTGGCGGAGGCGGAGGCGGCGGCGCGTTCCCTCCCCGCGCCCGACGAGCGCCTGGCCTGCGTGCTCAGCAAGCTCACCACGCTGGGCAGGGAGTACGTCAACACTGGGCACTGCTTCCCCCTGTGTAAGTGTTGTTGAGGAAATTGCTAGGAACTGACTAAATGCATGCTATATTGGCTTTTCTAGGCTTTTTTTATTGTTACCAAGTGAACGATTTGCTGAAATTCTCCTGTTGTTTTTTGAATATTGTGTATTGATCTGTTGCAGATTTTATTGTTCGTCAACTAGAAATAATGAGCTGCAAGCTGCAAGCTGAAAAAAGTATGGTGTTCGGAGCTGTGCTAAACATTGGAGTATCTTTGGAGCTAGTACTAGATATTTACATAAAGTAAGTGTAATTATTTTGTATTTATACCCTATATAAATATTCAAAACATAGAATAATTTTTGATAAATAATATAATTTCCTTTTTATACACTTCCTCAATCTGATTAGAGAAAATATTGTGTACGGTATTATATGTATGGTACAGTACGCATTAAGTATATATTACGCGTTACGCAGTACAAATAATGATAATGTAATTTTTTTTATTGTTCTAACCACTCTAAGGGTCGTAGCACACCATATCAACTCTGAATCGGAACGTAAAAGTATCAACTAACGTTGATAACGCGGACGGCGAGCCGTAGCCGCCTTTACGGCTCGCAGTCCGCTGGTTGATAGCTAGGCGGCACGATGTCAGTTAGTATCTAAAATAAAATTAGTTATAATTTTAATTTTGTACAGATGACCCTTTGATGCAAACAAATATAAACTATTTTTTAGTATTCTTTCTATATATCGAACTGCGATATTGATATTGTTGAAATTATCGACTTATCGAGAATCCAATAATTAAAAAAATATCTTATATAAAATATCAACATTCCTATACTACGTTCCGCAAGCTGAGGTGCGGGGTAGGGACGAGGTAACGTAAGCTAGCGACTAGCCTACGGTGAGCCGTGCGTTACGGCAAGTGGACGGCGCACCGCATCGCCGTTCGTGACCCGCTCCCGAGTTGATACCCTTACGTTACATCCGATTAGTGTGCTTTGCGTTGCGGAGTTTCATTCAAAGAATACTGAGCGGCTCGAGTTGCTACGTTTACGTTCCCTTTCCGAGTTGATATGTGCGCTTTGACCATTAGACGTACGTACAAAAATATGTATTGATAATGTATGCAACGTATGTCACATCGTGAGAATTGTATGTAATACTTTGTATGTGTTGTTTGTTGGGCTAGCCTTAACTTTGTTGTCGTATATTACAAATCTTCCTTATATCACCTTATCCGTTACAATGAAAATATGACCCTATGATTATAATGTCTAGCAGTGATTCTTAACCATTATCCCACTAGTGATGCACAAATACGCAAATTGTCCCTCGAATGATTTTTCATTTAGAGAGTGCGACTTCTTGTTAGTGGTAGTGCCGCACATTTACAGCACAAATTTTACTAAAGTTTTTTTTAATTACTTCTTAATTTTTTTCTAACATCGTGGTCCTTGCTTGTAACAAGGCTATTGAACTGGTCCTTGGACTGGTCAAGAAGAGATTGGAATCCCCCTGTTATACAGTGAACCAAAAGCTAATAAAAATAACAAAACAGGCTAGTGAGTGTAAACGAGCGCGTGTGGCTGGGCTGCGGCGAGGAGTCGCACGTGTGCGCGGCGGCCGCGCTGTTGCTGGGCGCCGCGCGCGCCGAGCTGGCACCGCTGCCGCCCGCGCCGCGCCGCCGCGCCCTCGCGCGCTGCAAGGACCTGTACGAGGCGGCGCTGTCCGCGCTGCAGGTTAGCTATTATTAACTTTTCGTTATTTCGTATATTCGAAACTGGATTCTATTTTACCTACGAGTTATAACCAAGTAAATACAATTTAGTCGAACAGGTTGTGTTATTGTATTTGGACTATGTTAAGTGTTCTTTTCATAATCTATTTCTAAAAACTTACTGATTATTCAGCAAGTGTTTAGAATTACAGCCCTGTTTTCAAATACTATATATTTGCTTGTTTGGTGTCAGATGTTTAATTTTATTATTTAAGATTTAATTTGAAGTTTAGCGAAGCAAGTTATTTGATGTCGATTAAAGTATTACCAGAAACTACAGACACGTAGTAGTTAAAATAAATAAAATAAAGTAATGTAGTAGTATAAATATTGTTACCTCTGTAACTTGATTTTTTATTAAATTTACCTCTAGAACTCCAAATTTATAAGTATAAATCTCAACTCTCAATCGTCGAATCATAATACAAAAATCTAAAACTATAACGCGAATTTTTTGGCGTCTTCCTTGATATTCCACTTGAAGAGGTCCTACTGTATATGATGATCACTCCTTTTTTTTTCCTTCATTACTCTGTACGAGTATCATCTTTATTTGTGTTTGAAAAAAACTTTTACTTTTTGCCCTGTTTTCGTCGAAGTTCCCAGAAATTTTAAACTCCCGAAGGACCTATATGCCAATTTATCTTCGTTGTTTTATACATTTAGATAGATTATACTCATTAGTCCTGTAATAGTCCTAGTATAGTCCTATATATATTTTCTTAAAAAAGAACATCAGTATTTTTTAAAATTTATATTCGAAGTTAAGTTGTATGTAGACGATGAGAGAATTAGCTTGAACATGTTTAACTTAATAATATCTCGTTTGATGTGAACAAATAAAATGTAATGATATTTATTTTTATTTGAAATAAAAAAAATTAAAATTAAATTCTTATATAACTTAATTCAATTTGTTTATAGATAACTGCTGGTTTTAAACATGTTTATTTTGTTTTTTTACAGAGCCGGCCAAATACCCAACACCTCATAGATAAGCTTACAGTTGCGCAGGCGCACCTCGATCGTATGGATTAATTTAATTTAAAATAAACAGTTTTCGTTGTATGATAAAAATTATATCATGAGTGGATTCTGTTTTCAGTAATTTAAGAAATAAAATTGCCTTGACATTTTTCGGAAGTAATATATTTGTTAATAATAACAGTAAAATTATAAAAGTTCATATTTTGTTACATCAAATATTTAGAATAAAATATTGTACTATTTCATTTTATGTGTAGGATGGCAGTGACTGACAAATTAAAATAACTTAATATTTAATCATGTTCTGTATCAATATATTTAAGTGCTATATACATTCGATGAGATAATTATAAGCTACTTAAACAACTTATTTCTAACAATGTGCTTCTTCTACAAACAAAAAAAATTAAGGTGGTTCTGCCAGCAATAGTCCACTGTGATTTCTATTTTTGTAAATAAATTATCATTCAAGATTTCTTTGTTTTAATCTAAAACATAGTGATTTTTATACAGTGAGATCTAAATAGACATTTAAATGTATGTATATTTACTTTCCAATCCATATAGTAATTCCTTTAGAAATAAGAAAAGAGAATTAATTAATTAAATGTAAGTATGAAATTGCACTACGAAGAATCGTCGAATGGATTCGTGTTTACCTGATCGTCATCTGGATACGCGTAAGCAGTTCGCGTGGACATGGCGGGTACAGTGGGCACATTGGGCACAGTGGGCAGTCCCACAGTGTTCATGTACTTGATGGGGTCTCTGGTGACGGTGGTGAAGGTCGGCGTGCACTTCAGCGGCACGTCGCGTATGCGGGCGGCGGCGCGGTAGGTGCCGAACTCGTCGGGCGGCGGCGGCAACGAGAACCCGTCCGAGTTCTGTGTTATTTCTGACGTCTCGTCGCTTATCTCTTTGCCTGCTTTGTGGCGCATCTTGCGGGGCATCGTGTAGAATGTGTTCATCTAGAATAATGTTCAACTTGAATCGTAAATTGTGTCATCGACGTTTATGTAATAATAAATATGGGGCAAAATGAAGTATTTGGATAGTTTTATCTAAATTTAAGCAAATGGCAAAAGGGGCATGTAGGGATCGTAGCGTTTGAGCCCCGCGTTCTCTACAGCTAACTTTCTAAAAATAACTCATGAAGCTAATACTTAGCTTTGTATGTTTTTTATAATAACCTTGAAAAGATACATTTGCTTGAATATTTTCAAAATATATTTGAATCTAGGTTTACTTTCTATTGTTAGTAATCGTATTATAATAACAGATATACAATACGGAGTGTCTCTGTGCGGCATACCGGCTTAGGCACATTGTAGTCCGCATCGTTGGGCAGGTGCACCACGAGGTGGTCGCACAGCAGGTCGTCGCGCCGGCGGCTGATGTTCTGCAGCGAGTGGCGGCAGGCGGAGAGGCGCGGCGCGTGCGGTGCATGCGGGGAGCGCGGGGAGTGGAACGAGCTGGTGCGCTGCACGTCGTACTTGGGCGGGTACTTGGCCACCGCGCGCCGGAACGACTCCGATCGCCGGACGTTGCACTCGCTGCCCTCGTCGCTGTCGTGGTACGTCTCGCAGTTCAATTCTAATAAGGAGCTTTGAAAAATTATTCATGTTCATCCGTTTCTATTTTTTAGAGTTCAGAAATGTAGATCCTTTTAAGCAGTTAAATATACAGAATACCTTAGTAATATAAAAGTGTTATAGGTAAAATCTTGCAAGCATTAGCACGAAGGTATAAATACATATTATATTTAAATTAATACTTATTTTCGTCTATTTCTTGAGGCCTTTAAATAAGGCTATGTCTACTTTTTGGTAAGGTTGAGTTGTAGTAATAAGAATTTTATTAACAGTATAAATGGTTAATAAGTTGTACATACACGCTTGTATTTACATGCTTAACTCATAATAGTTAAAGGGTTGTATAATCGCTAGGTGCAGCAATTTAAAGAAAGATCTTCTGAAATATATTGTCGCTAAAAATATTTTATTTAATTTTAAGCATAATGTATTTTTTATATAATAAGACAGAAAATTTGTTAAAAACATAGCTGTGAATTAAAGTTTTCAGCCTTAAAAACATATTTGTACATCTGCCTCACAACTGGAAACACGTGTGAATGTCCTGTATTTCGATTTAACAGTTTAATACTCATAATATAGAAAATATTAACGAAAAATTAGCGATTTAATTTAATTTAATGACAACGTTGCAAAATCAACCGTGTGCAATACCATCAGTGTTGTAGGCGCACAGCGGCGGGTCGGGCGCGCGCGGCGTGTCGCGGGCGGCGCGCTCGTGCGCACACAGCACGAGGCCGCACGCCGTCAGCGCCAGCAGCGCCACGCCGCCGCACAGCGCCAGCGCCAGCGTCGTGATGTTGGTCACCGCACTGATCGTCTCCCCCGTCGCTACGAATGTAACGTTAGTAGGTGGCTCATTCACATGGCTTGGCGAATATTGGAAAATGATTTCCTTTCCAAAGTAAAGGATTATTTTTAATCGATGTTTATAATTTTAAGTGCACAATTAAGATATACAAATAAAAAAAGCTTATTTCAGTTTTATTCCGGATATCAACTCTGCTATTCGCAATAAAACTAAAGCGGGAGAAGCCGACAGAGCCTGACGTTAAAATACGACACAAGCTAAAACAACAAATATAATAAGTACCTTCACTTTCATCAACGATACTATCCTTTCCAATTTCAACATTTTCACTCTCCCCTTTCTCATTAAATGCGAGAATCACAAATTTATAATTTTCTTGCTTTGGTTCTTCAATCATAAATTTGGGTTCCATATTAATAATTGACACTATTTGATCGTCGGTGTCCAACGACTTTACTATAAATTTAAATTTCTGAAAGAATATTTTTTAAATCATTAATAATTTAAATAATAAAATTAATTGTTAATAATTATTCGTTTTAATCAGTAAATTTATTTAAGTGTTAATTCACATCACACTACATTTAATTGTGTAAGACTGTAGGTATGCTTAGTCTTGTCATAAATATTGTTGGAAAGAGAACAACATCTTTTTATTAGTGTTAGTTTAATACATTAAAAATATATAAAGCTTATTCGAACTAGTATTCATTGGCTGCAGTACTGTCCTTTAAACATTTAGGCCAGTCATCAATAGCAACGCACTCTATCTATGGGATAATTCTTCACTTCCAAACTTGCATCATAATATCAGCCGGGAGTCGTCCACTGCTGGACAAAGGCGTCACCCATTGAGAGCTATAAAGGCCGGTTCTGGTCAGCTCTCATCCATCGGATTCCGGTGGCCTTCAGCAGGTCGTCAGTTTCACAACTTATCATGCTCTAAAAGCAAGCTTCACGCTCTAAAACTGACCATAAAGCCATAATCTAGTGGATTAAGATCAGGACTAGATGTCGGGCAGTCTTTAGTTCTGATGAAGTCCGAAACGTTCGCTTCTTATCAAAATTGGGTGGATCCTTCCATGATGATGGTCTCTGATTTCTTTCCCTTATGTCTTTGATTGCCTTCGTACGAATACTACGTGGACGACCAGATATTTTTCACACAGTTGTTACACACACGCACATTTGACTAATACCAAGCTTATGGAGGATTCTAAAATTGTATTTGGCTCCATATTTATTGTATATAATGCAATCGCAGCGATTCAGTTATCTTTATCACTATTTTTATATTACAAAATATTTTACAATTTATTGGCGCGCAAAAAAAAACACAATGAACAATTGTATAAAAACCACAGATTACGAAATCAAAACAAATATTTTGTTTATTTTTAATTGTACCAGTATTTATGACCAGACTAAGTATACTTATATAATATAATCATAGAATATTATTATATATTTAATGCTATTATCAACCTGCATTACTCAAATATTAATAATTAGATTCTATTATTTTAAATTGATTACTATTCCAAATATAAGCAAATAATTATTTTTTATTTTACCTGTTCCAAGCCACCGCTGTAACTCTCATGGCAAGTTACAGTAATCTCCTTTGCGGTAGTCTTGACGGCAAGGCAGTCAGTGGGCGCGAACGGCTCCGTCTGGTCCGTGATCATGAACCTGCACTTGCTCGTCTGCAGGTCATTACTAACCACTCCGTTGACTCCCCAGCAGGAAATTATAGCTGAAACCGTAGAATAAAGTACTTCAATATGGATTTATCTTTGTTTATACCATATCCAATATCTAAATTAGTGACGTTGTAACTTACTGGGTGAAACACCTGAATCTGAGAATGAATAATGAAATGTGAGAGTCGTGATTGTAATTTCCAAAACAATACGGCCAATTGCACCTATTACTTACGTGCCTACAATTTACCCAGTTTAGTGTTAACTTTAAATCAATCCTATCGAAATAGTGGAGACAATAGGCAGAAGAAAAAAAATGAGATAGGTATTAATTAATACAATATTTGGATGTTTAAATTATATGTTCTAGATGTGAACTATTTCAAATGCTACTCACATGTTGTTCCATTGGGTCGTTTATACACTAACAAGGGCTCTGTTGTCTCTAAAGTGACGGGTTGGTCCGCTCGGGGGTTTGCGTCCAAGTTCTCTAACAGCCAATAATAAATAGTCGGTTCTGGGTTGCCTTTTACTTTGCAAGTTAGATTGACACATTCGTTGTCACCTACACCGTATTCTACGGTCTTGTCATCTTCACATACCGGTGGATCTAAAATTAATTTTTTCGTTATCTTTTAACCACTATGCGCTAGGAGTTTTCATAATTTACAGGTTACTACTATGACGTGCATCTATGTATAATATACTTTTTATTGTACATAGTAACAATAATCAGTACAATTTCTTTTACAATTTCTTACAATTTCTTTCTTAACAATAATCAATACAATTTCTTTCTTAGGCAATTTTGGTTCATTGGGATTTGGGATGTGGGTGTAACTATAAATACGATAATTATAGGTTCGATCTCCACTCAGGGAAATGCATTACTATGTTTTCTTCTCTCTGGTATGGTAATATCTCGAAATCGATTATTTTGACTAGTGGTAAAAAATACACTTAATATACAAAATCTATGTCTAATTTTCTACCCTGCTATATATTGGAGTCTAGAAGAGAGTAAATTGTCAATTAATAGAATAAAAGCAAATTATAATAAACGCCAATAGTAGTAACTTAATTTAAAAAAAATAGCATACACGTGACGTCAATAATAACGGGCTCGCTATAGGTAGAGCCTTCGTCGTTGGTCGCAGCGCAGACGTATTCGCCTGCATCTTCCTCGCTCACACTTGGAAGTGTTAACATTGGAACTATTTCTTTCTCATTTCCACTTTGAGATAACATGTCGTCCTACAATTTAAAATAAAATATTAAAAATGAGTAAACATTAAGGCTCAGACAACTAGCATTGGAATTTAAAATCGCAAGCGCGATACGAAGAAGGCTGTTAAATATTATAATTTATTTCAATGTGATTTATGAATGAATGTTTGACTTTGCACCGAATATCTTCATACTATACTATGAGTATGCCGTATAATTATTTTAATTAATTATGTCGAACTTGAAAATTTATTTTATATATTGATACACAGTTAGGTAGATACATTATCTATAAAATAAATAATCGTCGGTTTATATGTTCAAGACTACAATACCACTAGGTAAGTTCGCTTATTCTACAATATTTCCTATTAGACCTAAGGAAAAATGACAAATCATTAAAAAAATGTACTATTACTAATTAATTATTGTTGACTAATTACCTCATGAAACCAAGTCAGTTGATAAATGGAAGGGTTTGCTTGGTAGCTGCAATTCAACGAAACATTCGAACCCTTTAGTATGGAGAGAGTGTTGTTAGTTAGCTCCTTGTCCACGTCAATTTGTAATACAGGTGTATCTGGAATAAAGATAACATGAATAATATTAATCATCAGGAATAATATTTATATCATTATAAATTGTATCTAAACTTTACAAAAGCCTACGATTCAATTTCACTACATAAAAACTTACATAGAACTGTAAGAGGAAAGCTAGTTGCGCAGATGTACTGCTCGGAGCGCGGCTGGTGCGCCGGCGCACAGCACGTCACCTGTGACTCGTCATACTCGTGCGTGATACTAAGCTGAATCTCGCTTACAACCAGACGTTGAGACGAATCTATCTGTATGAGGAAACTCGTTTAAATTATATGAACACAATAACTCAATTAACATTAATCATTATTAAAATGATATGTTATTAACTGTTGATTATTATCTACTAAATAAGAAAATTTCGCAAATGTAGATACTTGCAAATATTTATACTTCGTATCGTTTCATTTACCTAATTCTGAAGAAGAAGAAATTTACCGTAACATTCTGCTCCAAGTTCACAAGTTGTGAATCATCTAGTCGCCAAATGACAGAAGGTAGCGGGCGAGCTCCTATGACGCGGCACTGAAGCGCTAAGGGCTCGCCCGCGCGGACTCTCCCCGCCGAGAGTTCCGCGCCGCCCGCGGGCCGCACTGCGACCAGCTGTGGTGGTACTGAATATAAAAATTACTTCTACTACGCATAAACGTTAATATTCTACAATATAAATTTTATTCAAAAATACGGGTTCTTTATTTTTATTATTTTTAGTAGAGTAGCCGTCTACTAGTATACTAGACTAGTCGCCGACTTTGATGGACGACTTTATTACACTTGACGTTAAATCTACATTCAAAATATTTTTTCATCTGTACATCATTCATTTTCATGATACGTTTGGTGATAATTGTAAATTTTCTAAAACTTTATATAGGGTTTTCAGCTGAGGCGAAATACCAAATCTTCAAATGGATGGATTCCAGAAAGTTTAATGTGAAATATTTTCTACCCATAAGGTAGAAGTTAGATGTATTTTATTTCTTATTAAGTTTCTAAGGCAAATATTTTTGACAATTGTTCTGTTCTGATAGTCTCTTGTTCTCAAGTCTTTTACTTTTCCATTGTACCAACGTGGATTTTAAATATTACAACACAACATTATCTTTCAGTATTTTACAAATGACCGGCTTGGCCTATTAGTCTGCCGAAGTCATAGTCGGCAAACTACACGACTAATTATACATTATCGCTATATGCAAGTGTAATAATAACTAGTGTGAATTTGAAACGTTATATGTATGGATTATATGTATTGACTTAGTTGTAATAAATATTGGTAGTTCAGTGCTGAAATAATATAAACATATATAAGAAAACAACAGTAGATATACTTACAGTACATATCAATCACGACATCAATAGCAAGTTTTTCCGTTTTCTCATTGTTCTCAGCATAACACGTAAAAACTCGTCCGTGATCTTCTCTGCCTAAAGGACCGTATATGAGGTCGCTACGTACACGCTGCTCCGACAGCGGCGTGTTTGTGTTTTTGAGGAAGCGTTGTTCAGTCCACCACGACAGCGTTGGCTTAGGTTTACCTAAAGTATCAATAAAATTTTTAATATTTAAAAGAACATTTGTATAATAATTTATGCATTTCAACAATTCATCATATCGCGTTCGCATTACTTACATTGTAGTATGATGCTCTTTTTAATACAAGGATGTAGAAACTAACAAGTAAAGAGGAGACGAATAGGTCAAATAGATAATCTTAACTTTTTTACTTGAGAATACACCACAATTATAGTGCAGTGTAGTACCTACTAAAGCAATATAGATAAGACGTGGGATACTAATTATATACATAAATTAATTTAGATATTTCATTTGATCACTTCAACATTCTAAAAAACATTAATTGTAAATAACTAGAATATTGTAAACGAAAATTCTCTTACCTTCATACGCGACACATACAAGGTGAATCGTATCGCCTACATAATAAGGGCCAATATTTTTACTGGTGTTAGAGCCAATACTAGCCATCGCAACTCGTGTTCCATTTTCATGTACCACCCATAATCTTTGCGGGGGTTCTATACAAAACAAAAAAAACCAAATCTTTTCATTTAATCTTCAAGCTTTTATACTAGGTATTTTGGGAAGTAAAGTTAAAGAGAAGAATTAATTCTGGGCAGTAAAGAGAGGGCAGAGTACCCTCTAATTACCCGATGTTGCTGTCAAGGCCAACATGGCATTATCCACAAGACCGAAAAACAAACTTAAACTATTGGTAAACAATTATTTCATTGTGTACTTTGTGTCCATATTGTCCAATTAAAGACACTTAAAGCAAGTTTTTAGAGGCACTAGCTCACTCTCTTACTGTTAATAAAAAAATCCAAGAAAAAAAACATTCAAGAAGGCGCGGCGTTGTTTTCCGCCACTCAACACGCATTGTCCCGAAAGGCGAAAAGCGGGGAGATTTACACTAGGTTCCTCGAGCCTACGGTTCCCTCTGACTACCCTGCTCTGACTATATGCGGGACACAGCGTGAAGGTAAAAATAAAAAAATAGTTGCAGGTAGGTTGCTTAAAACACAATTAGTTACTTTTGATTACTTTATTTTTCTCTATAATTCCGAAATTAATTCACGTGATAAGTGGATGGCGTTAATTTGAAAGATGAAATATACCTATAGTTTGTCTAAACTTGCCTTATTAGCTATAAAGTGATTAATTAGAAATTAAGCTGATAATAGTAGCAAATAGTAAAAATCTATATATTCTTCCTGTTAGAAATTTAATAAAACTTTCAATTCAAAAACCACTTTTCAATTAAAATAATTATAAATTTAGTTATTATGTAATATTTACAACACCTAATTGTTGGTAAATGGAGTGAATTGTTCCGGCGCTGTCAGCTTCCTCATTAACCCGCGGACCAATTAATGGGAGCCGGAGCGCGCTATTTCACTAGAAAGGTAAATATTTGTAATCCAGCTTTCAGCTAACCGTTTACATTATAATAAAGCTGTTATGTAGCTGAATCTTCTATATTCAGAATTTTTACCCAATTAATAATATTGACTTTTCGATCATCTCATTTTAAGTTGCAACAAAAGATACAGATTATAAATATGTGTATTTTTTTGAAATTCCGTTAGTTATATCAATATATCGTGTGCAATAATACTTTTTTAATTATATTAATTTATGAACAGCAAGATGAGGAGGTATCTCTTGTTTTTACACAAAATTATATCAATTGGCTGGAAGCGAAGCAGAAGATCGAAATTAGTGTTATGACATGCCATTGGAGAACCTACCTCCAGCACTTGACGAAGATAGCTGATGATGATGATGGTATCAAAATAGAACCATTGTCGATATAACTTTAGTTTGGTTTTAGTGATAATAAAATATTCAGAGAAAACTAAACTTTCGGCTGTCTTAGTTTGGTACAACCCCGAAACTTCAAAAGGCATATTAATTAGAGTTCCGTACATCAAAAGGAAAAAACGAAATCCTTAAAGGATATATTTGTTATCGGTCTGTACGTCTATCTGTCGATTTTCTCCAAGTCACGTGGATGAATAAAACTGAAATTAATACCAAATTTCCAAGTCGATAATTTCTTGAAGCACAGAAAACTTAAGATAACGCTTAAGATTATTTTTTTTATTTTGTATGAAAATCGCCACGGTATCAAAACCTGCAGGGTACTTCCCGTTGGCCTAGAGTTATGAAATTAGGCAATAAGTTAGAACTTATAGTACAAACAAAGGATAAATTCCGGGAACCTGGAATTTTATAGGTTTATCCCAGAAACAATTCAATACAAACTTGTAATGAAGATCATTTTATACAAAAAGAGCTTAGTACTTCATTGATTTATGAAACTTGACGAAAAGTGAGAACTTACAGTATATGTATATAAATAGAAAATCTCAAAATAGATAATTTAAATGCTTAACACATAAAGAAACCATTACAAACTTTATTTGTACTCAATTTCATACAAAATGAGTGGATACGACCGCAAAATTTGAGCTTGTAAATTTTTTATAACTTGTATTTGCCTCAGCAGAATGCCTACAATCATGAAATAGGTACGCAACCCACGATGCGCGAGTATTGCTCGCACTTGACCGGATAGTCTTCTTATCACACAAGTATTCAAATAAGGTCAGTTTGTTAAATCATGTGTCATTCTCCACTTTTCACCCACTATTCTCAGCACTTTACACACACTACACTTTATTTAACCAGACAGAGGAGAGAACTGGGATTCGGCTTCGAACTCACGTCTATCGATGCACTTGGTTATTAGCAGTATGTAGGAGAAATATAAGTCAAGTCAAGTGAAATATAATGGTTTTCCTTTTCTTTATTTTCAACAATATTATAATTTTTATTTATAAATATATTTACATACTAGCGGCCCGTCCCGGCTTCGCAAGGATGTACATTAATTTTTGAAATCGTCTTGGGATATACATAAATGCCTATAGAAGAATACTTAGGAACTCCTCTGGGATGAATGGCAAACATAAGTAATGCGATTTTGATGTTTGCCCAAATATTTTACGGATGTATTTATTCATTTTAGTTTAGACAGTATAAGTTAAGGTATGTTAAATGATATTTCATACCTCTCACTTGAAAAATAACGATTTCTCAATATACAAAACTTCAGGGTCTATTTATTTCTTCTCCCCTCACTTTCACAATAAACTGTAGGCTATGTTACTTCTTGGGGCTGGGACAAATTATTTTAATGAAGAGACCTTCTCTTCATTAAAAAAAATTGTCAAAACTGATCTAGCAGCTTTTGAGTTTATTCAATACAAACAAATATACAAACCTGTCCTCTTTATAATATTAGTATAGATTCATGTGTAGATAGTATTTGAGATCGGCTTACACGCTTCTCAACTAACAATCAATGTTAATCTACTCATATATCGCTGTATATTGTAACCTTATGTATAATATTATCTAGTTTTTGTATCATAATTTTTCAACACCACAAAACTATAACTACAATTGTGTTAGAAAATACGACACGTTACTTATTGAAATTTAATGACGTTAGAAATTGATGCTCAGTTGACATGGAACTTAGTACTTATTTATTAGGAAGCTAGATTTTGGAAATACCCTAGATTAGCTAGTAGCTATCTATATAAAATATATTTAGTTTGCAGATATTAAAATATCTTGTATATTGTATTAAAATAATATAAACTTTAGATAATTTTCATCATGTGACATTATATTATGATTAGACAAATACATACTCTATAAATGATACGTCATTTATAAATAAATGCTATAGTTTTATTATCTCTGTTTATTATTTTAAACTGGATATTTTAAATTCAATTTGAGTATATTTTTACGTGTAAAGGACGGTCACAATAAAAATAAAAGAAAATAAAGATTTGAAACTACAGCCATTGTCATGTCTTTTTTTTTTGGCAAACATTACACAAAAACATCCCTATGTTTAGTCACTAGACAACACTTTCCGCCCATTCATTTATAAAAATATATATAATTTTTAAATATTTTTGGTATGAGAAAAATTAAATAGCTTAAAACTTGCCAATAACAATTAACTGTGTATATGTCTTGCGTGTAGGGCTGCTCATGAAATCTGCATGACAGAGGTATAGGCCGGCGTCAGAGGGACGTACATTCAGCACTTGTAGCTTATCTTCGCCCTCGCTCTGAGAAACCAGCCTGTATCTTTTGTTTGAAGACATCACACTCCCTTCACCGCGCTGGTCTCTACTGCTAGTACAATTTTAGTATGTATTTTTAATATTTAAGTGGTTGAAGTATCATAATGGTAGTTTTGAGTGGATAGGGGAGATACAAACCTTTCCTGATTTCATAATTACATAAAACATGATATAGTTACTTAAAGGAATACTTTAGATTTTCTGTATATTAGTAATCATAAATGAATGGGGAAACAGATATAATTACAATGTCAGTGGGTTTGTACTAGGGTCCGCCACTCGCTTAAGGTCACAAATCATTTTCCAATTAGTTACGATGGGTGGTACTAAACTAAATAATGCTCTATACTATACATTAGGAGTAAATGCTATCTTTTATACAACTACGGACCTTCCAAAAGTTGATAATTTCTTATTTTTAGCGTCATACATAATTCAAAACCCTTTCATAATTATTACATAAATTTAATATATATGATATGCTTAAATGAGATATGCTTAAATGAGATATGCTTAAATATATATTTAAATAATCACCTATAAAATGCAGATGTCGATCCATTTCTATACCATGCTAAGATATTCAATTTGTCGTCTCCTTTCTCAGCAACAACGTTGCAAGGTAATTCTGCTGTGTTTCCTACGACTCCTTCCACTAAAGTATGGTTTTATTAGTTTAGACAATAATTTAATTTGTAAATTGCTTCATAATACTAGTAATACTTTATCATGTTAAATTTGTCATGATATGGTTGGTAGTTATACAATTTTTGATTATACCAGCAAAGCTACTGTTAACTATAGATTAAATGATAGGAAGATATTTTGGATAAATAATGTCCATACAAAGGAACTGTAAAGTTTGAATAATGATAAAATATTAACAGGAATCGAATTCACTAATTAATG
This sequence comes from Dione juno, assembly GCA_037127375.1. NCBI lineage: Eukaryota > Metazoa > Arthropoda > Insecta > Lepidoptera > Nymphalidae > Dione > Dione juno. The sequence goes on along the minus strand of JAXRJS010000041.1, from coordinate 7,275,418 downwards.
AGTACGACAATATATTGAGCAAAATGTAAACATTGCTTTTGCGGTCTTTTAATGAGTAAAAAAATATTTTGCAATATACAATGTGATCGTGGTAAAGGTTTAATAAAACTGTTTTTAGTAAACTATTTTAAATGTTATTATCAGTGTGTTATGTATTATATTTGTAAAATGGTTGTTAAGGTATTTAAGAAAATCCTGTTTATAATTCTTAGAATACTCAATTTACTTTATGTACAATAAATATTATATAGATTATAAGACTAGCTAATCAGCGTTGCCTACTTACCTGTAATAACATCCTGTGCTTTTATTTTTTTAAGTAACAGAATCACAATGATGCCCAAAAACGAACTTTTCATTTTACACAATTACCACAATAACAAATTATAAATATTTAATTTTATATATTAGTTTGTGATGTGCAAAATTGTACATATTATAAGTCGAACGCGAGTTACGGCGCGAGCAACGCTCGAGTGGGCGAGCAGCGGACACGCGTTTCAATTGGCGCGCTTGGTTGCAATAAACGATGTCGTCGGTCCAGGGAGCCAGCTACCACATCCATCTACCGGCGAGCTCCTCCGGGTCACTTCCGGAGCCCGGCCGTGACGTCACGCTCGCTCGCCACGCCGCTCAAACACTGCCACTGCCCGCTTCATCATTTACCTTACACTTTTTAATTGATGAGGTCGAAACAATTGCGATTTAGGTCGCATCGACTGGATTTACTTATTGAGCAGTTTGGAGTCACTTAGCACTTTCGATTTATTTATTTAACAGGAGTTCTCTTCCTCTTTCACACAACCGGCAGTTATTATTCATAATTCAATACCGTTTTATATTTACTCACTCACTTTTCCAATGTATAATAACTTCTAAATAGAATTAATTAATTTGACACGGTAATAGCTTAAAGCCTAAAACAACATACCTACTTATAGGATAGTCGTCGTCCTGGCGCTTAATGAGTATTCCGTAGACGAAATAAATATTATATAAGAAATTAGTTCTATTCATCGCAAAATAAGCTAAATTATATAAAATAAAATAAATATATAATAAATATTAAAAAAAATAATCGCTAAGAATGAATGTGTGAAGCTTAGATTTTAACTCATCAAACGACATGCTATTTTTCTTGACATTGTTGGCAACGTATCCAGATACTCTCAGGTTATAGATGTCTATGGGCGAGGGTGTCCTCAGGTGACTTAACATCAGGTGGCCCTTCTGCTAAAAAAAAAACCATTACTGAATCACTCCTTGGAATGTTATCATTTTGTTCTCATACTTTGTTTGTGTCTTCTATAGCACATGGTTGTTCAGTCGTCTGTCTCCCCGTATATTTCTTCATTTTAAATCAAGTGATTGCTATGTGAACCTTTTTGTCTAAGATTTTTTGTTATGTATTATGTTAGGTATGGATAGTGTAAAAGTAATTTAATTATTTAATTATATGTGATATTTGAAATCGTTGTAAGTTAGTTTCAGATGTGCTATCCAAAATTTCGATTAGATATAAAAGTTGAGATTTTACTAGTTATATATCATTAGACGGGATTGATATGGAAGACATTGAACTATAGATGTAAGCATGTAGTATATACATGAGACTGGAACATAAGAAAATTTGTTAAATACATAATCAATCTGCGTATTACATCTAAGGTAAGGGTCAAGTCATATATATACCTAGGTATTTTTCGTCTTTCTTTTCAACAAATTTAAACTTTTTAGTGTTTTTAGTTAGCAAATTGCTTCGAAGCCATCTGTACAATATATAACATTGTATAATATAAAATGTGTTGTACAGTCTGTCATCGGCGTAAAGGGTAAGTTATCTATAGGCTTATTTCATAGATGATTGTTTCATATAAATTAAGAAAAGTAAAGGTCCCAAAATGGCATCTTGGGGTATTCCGTAGGTTAGTGGAAACTCCTGACTGACTCTGTCGAATGGTGTTGTATGTCAATATATATATATATATATATATATATATATATATATATATATATATATATATATATATATATATATTTATATATATATATATATTATATATATATATAGATATATATATATATATATATATATATATATATATATATATATATATATATATATATATATATATATATATATATATATATATATATATATATATATATATATATATATATATATATATATATATATATATATATATATATATATATATATATATATATATATATATATATATATATATATATATATAAGAGCGGGGTCTCCTAGTACAGGCAACATCATGCTTAAAAGCGGGCTCCAATCACTAGTGGATTACTAGTCAGAAAATTGTATAAATAAGATTTATTATTATTATATACAGAAAGACACACAACAAAGTTATTATATGGGGGTTCTGATTTCTTTTCTGAAGTATGAAAATTTTAAAGTGTAAATTTAAAGTAAGAGATAGTATTAATTACTAGCCATGAAATTAAAAGGAATGTACATATTTCATGTGACTTATTTTCTAATACAGAGAGCTTTCAGCTTGAGATGTATCAAAATAAACTTTAAATCAATAGCCAACACTTTTCCTCATAAATTTTTACAATCATGAATTATTTGTACTCTTGGGTCCCACAGACATATACAATCACCTGCCGATTGTTAGATAATCTTTATTATAATATATATAATTATAATATATATAATAAGAGTTAATAATATTGTTGTTATACATATCAAGAACATAAAGATATTTCATAATCCTTAAGTATAGTAAAAATGTGAATTTATTATATAAATAGAAGTTAGATTTAAACATTTCAGTGCTCCTTGCAGATTGTGGACCATGGCCAATCCCAAATGTTTAATGTTTCAAATCAAATGCAATGTAGCATACACTAGAGATAGGAAAAAATAAAAAAAAGTGTATGTAATAAACAACTATAATTGTAAGTGGAGGTCAGGTTCAAATTAAGTATTACATTGTAACAAGAACTTCATATTTTTTACTCGAGGTTTTTCAAGGAACGAACAAAAAAAATTGCTATGACAGTTGCAAGTGCACTGCCTAGTGTCCCAATAATTACTTTTTTTATTTTCTTATCTTTTGAGTTATTCAATGTCTGTAAAAAATAAGTAAAAATATAGGTCTTTATTATAAAATTAGCAACAATGATCTACGCTTTTTCTCTCTGTCTTTAACTCACCTTAACTTGAGTGTGTAATGCTATATCCATTGAATTCAAAATGTTTGTCATATTACTTAATGTTGCAATAGCAATATTTGAGGCATATTTATCTCTATAAATTAAACAATCTTCTATTTTTTTCTTTTTGAGGGCTAAAGAGTTTGTCATCATACTTAAGTAAATTCTATATATGTGTTGTGCATTTTCCTCTAAAATATCAATAATTTCCATAAGATCTAAATTGGACGCATGGGTTCTGGAAAAATAAAGTAATTAATTATATAATATTTGTTTTTTTATTAATTTCACATATCATCTTCAACATAAGTAAGTTATGATATCTTCTTCATAAGTAAGGTATGGTAAGTAGTGTTAATCATATGGACTCTATTATTTAATTTTTATTGTATTCATTTTTTTGCATGCTCTTTTTTAGGTACATTATGAGGTTACTGGAACCTGTGTACAAGAATCATGAATGAGGTTTAGTTTCATCAGACCAGAAAAATGAAAATAATTTTGAATATTATCATCCCACACTGCCACAATGGAGTTACATAAAATCATAAAAATATTTCAATTTCAAATTAATTTAATTTTAAAAATGTAAATACTCGTACGGTTGTTTTTCGTCATAAATTGGTAAATTTTTAACTTCTTCTATTAGTCGTACTCTTATTTCGTAATCATCGACTCCTAATTTATCTAAATCTTCATCTGATAATTCCATTAGAGTAAGTTGCCCAATGTTATGTTTTCTGCAAATTGAAAAATATTATACTAATAATTATGATCGTCTTAATTAAATATATCATTCAGAAATATTATATCAATAACCGAAAAATTTCAATATATTTTTCGGCGCCTAAGCCAATCAATAAAGCACTCATTGTAACATCAAATCCCGTTGGATCAATTAGATTTTTAGTAGGTAGCTTGCAAACTTCATTAGATTCGTTATCCATTTTTAAATATTTAATAATTCATTCGGTTTGAATTTTAATAATATATTTAATAGACTTATACTATGATTTAAAATCAATTGATTTGCTTGTCAACAAATTCAACGACAAATCTCGTGTCATCTGTCATCACTCATCTGTGGCTGTGTTCGCAAATGCTATATTTTGTAAACTCACAATTTTTAAAATGACTATTTTTTATACGCTGTAATTTTTTTTTCAGGAAGACTTTTTTGTAATTATTACATTAGACATTTTTAGCATTTTCTTCTTAATTAGAAAAATAGTTTTACATTCATCCTCTTTATGGATTTTCTTTATTTATTTTACAAAAATAAATTAAGAATAATTAGAACTTAATAAAATAACTCTGCAGCAAAATTTTTCACAAGCTTATTTTAGTAGGTCATTCAAGAATAATCGAGAAATCCGTTCTAATATTACTATTACTCCAAAAATATATTCATAATATTTTTAATTTAACAAATTTCAATATTCATTAGTCATTACTGTTACATTTCTTATTCAATGGAGTATAGCTGTTCCGCAAAGTGAGCTATATATGTGTATTATCACAACTAATGAACGAACAATACAACGAATGAAGCGTGTTAGAAATAGCGCGTCAATAATAACGCTTACCCAGATAGCAAAATGACGTATTAAGTTATTCTGAATGAGCTCAGATTTCTGATTTGGACGTCAGATCTTAAGTCAGAAAGACGTTCTCAAGACCTCCTGAAGAAGTCGAATGCGCCACCTAACGTACATCTTAGGACCTCTTGAAATAGAGCTCTTAAAAAGCTCATTTTTACGAACTCGTGAAAATGAATACTTAATTAGCTCTTTTAATTGAATTCATAAAAAGACTTCGTAATGAATTGCTTTTTTGAGTTCTTACAAAAGAGGTTAAATGGAATTCATATTTAAGAAGTCTTAAATATGATTTCTTTTAGAACTCTTTTTTTGGATATTAGTTAGTAGGGTAAATATATCGATTATTGAAATTTTATATAAATTTTTGAATCTCCAAAATGTAACTTTTTCAATTTACTAAATATCTCATATGCTTATATTATTCAAATATATATACTATAAGGAAATTTCCAACAACAAAATCTTATGCAGAGGCAATATTTAAAAATAATTATAAAAAACATCTCTTTAAATTTAAATAAAATGTCAAAAACCGAGACATGCAAGTACTCGATATACTTGAAGAATTTCAACAATTTGTTCGGAACATAATTTTATTTTATTTTTTTATCAAAAACTATATTAAAGAAGGTATAAAATAATGAAGCTGGTAATGCTAGTTTGATATTGTTAATAGCATGAATTTTGTCGATTTTTTTTATTCGGTCATTCGCGTGCTGCATCCAGGACATGATTGATTGCTTGCACTCATCAAGAGAAGACCGTGATGTAGCAGTGACCATTTCTAAAAATAAAAAATAATCATATTAAGATGTATAAATGTTGCCTCTAAGAATTATTTTTAAAGATAAGTAAGTAAATCTGTTAAAAAAGAAGAAAAGAAGTAGATTTCCCAATTCTTAATTTTTTTATTTTGTTCGTATTCTTCTTATATTTTATAAAACTAACTTTTATAAAACAAAATCGATTGCTATGATTTATCTATAGATATATCATTTGTAATTAATTTTAAAAAATCAAAGTATTTTGTCAGAAGTAAAATATTTTTTTTGTACAGTATCATTTGCTAGTTTGTTACAGCAATAGTTTGGATTCAGTGAGTAAAATTCCAATACAGTTTAATTATAAATGTTTTTATCTAATATCAAATAACTACAATCAAATTAAACAAAATGACGACGAGAGTAAAATTTCATTGAAATGATCCTGAGAGGAATATTGTTTGAGTTTAGAAATAAAAATTAGTATGAAGTATGAAAGTAATCTACTACCATTTCGGATGCCGAATGGCATTTTAAAGCATTATGCAATATTTATAAGATTTTATATTTTAAAAAAATACTTCAATATTTTTTTCATTAAGGGTCAAAGTTATTTTAGCTTAAAATTGTGTGCTTACCTCTCAAATATGTCACAAATGGCATTTTTTCAACTTTAATCGTATTTTTTTGACCACTCCAAGATAATTTACAGCTGAGTTCATCTGATAAAATATGTCCCAGTACGATTCGAATACATTTTTTCCCATCTAAATGTCGTCGTTGTTTTATAAAATCCTCCTGAAAAATTATATATTGCATAATCGATGTCCATAAGAAAATAATTCAAGTTAGACAGTAATAAGCAATAGCGTCTTTATTAGCATTATTCATAACATTTTCTTAGTAGCATGAAAAAATTCAGAAGCATGTATAATGAATATATACTGTTGAAAAACTTTGTCTAAAGGCAGCTATTCCTTCTTTCTTCTTTTTTATTATGTAGTTTCATGGTTGATGATGTAGTTAATTTGCAAGTAAAAATGATAATAAGTAAAAGACCGTAAGAACTTGTTGAATTTGTAAAATATTAAAAGTCAAAATTTCATATTTGCATTAGAGTAAAAAATCTTCAAAAATTAATATTTTGTAAAAGGCGAAAATTAATTAAAAAACAAATCAACCATAAGATTTGGCTTCATTCACCAGAATAGAAAAAGTAATTACGTATTGAGTGCGTGCTGCTTCTTTATCTGTTAATAAATCGTTGAATTTTACCAAATCTTCATGTTTACATATTGGAAAGTTTGGCAGTACGTCTGATGCTCTAATCGTATTTGGCCAAGGATTATCTCCTACAATATTCAACAATGTGTCAAGCTTACGAGAAACGGAATATAACACCGATCGACATGCAGCTGTTAAAAAAAATATGTTTTTTACTATACAGAAATTGAAAATTTTCTTCCAAAACCAATTTTAATGAAACAAAGATAAAATTAGAAAATTCGAGAGATCAATAACAAAATCAATTGATACTTAAAGCAGCAGTTGGAATTACATGTTACAGACTGTCCAGTAGAAGTGTCAACTTCATTTGTCGTATCTTTGTTTATGCCCGTAAAACCAGCTGCAGCACTATTTTGGTTAACTTCATTTATCTTTTTTAGATTATTATTGGACTCGCCTGCAGAACTAGATGCTAGTTGATTCTCCAAATCATTCGAACTTTCGGTTTCACCGAATTCGTTTGTCTGACATGAACTTTTTGCTATTCGAACATCATTGTCCATACTAGCGTTTTTTTTCTCTTCAATTCCTGATATTTCTAGAAATTAAATGAATAAAATTATGGGAAATACAAAACAATTATTTTAGCATTGGAGATTTTTTGTATGCAACACTTATGAATACGTTCAATACCACGTATGCTCAGCTTCTTCGTCAATGCTAAATCATCGTAAACGGGATGATCTTGAAAAAAATCTCCGTAGCTTAGCTCTTGAGTTTCAAGCAAATCATTGTCATATGCATTTTTAAACGGCTTTCTTAATAATTAAATAATAATTTATATAATAGGACGGTTTAAAATTAAAAATTTACATGAACTATAATACTCCCAGTATCGAAAAATGCATGTATGTTTACTTACTGTTATATCAAGTTGTATAAAGAAAACCACTCAATTATCAAAAAAGTATAATTGATTTAAGCAACCAAATTTAATAACACGATTGCTTTTTAAAATATACTAACAAAAACTTAATTATTCTCTGATATATTGAATATTTATCAAAACTAGCAGGTTAGAATACAAAAATAAATAAATATTATATACGTATAGAATTACAAGATTTTACGCATGCGTCAAACAGTTCATGACGAAATCATGAATATGGCGTCTCTATTTTGAATGCTGTAAGAGTTAATAATGTAAATTCTTTTAGAAGTGAAAAAAAGAGTACTTCATAACGTCATAAAAATGAAGTCTTATTTATTATGTCTACAAGAGCTCATAGTGTGCAATTCAAAAAGAGGTCAGAAAAAAATATTCATTTGGATGTCAAAAAATCGACTTCTTATTTAAGGGTTCATTAAGAGCTCTGAATTATGAGCTCTTAAAAATGAGCTGTTTAAGATGTCATATTAGGACTTCTGCAAGAAGTTTTTTATAGGACTTCATACTGAAATCTTTCTGACTTAGATGCTGACTGGGATCCTACTTGTTATAAATAAATAATTGGTTGATATACTAGTTAAAAGTTACAGCTATTTTTATTAGCTATAAATACAACCAACATTCCTACTCATTACCCGCACGCCCCGCCAATAACCTTTCATTGATCCTAAATTTCGCCAGTAACATGAACTTTGCAGAGTTCAGTGCCTTCGCGGCCAGCCTATGCAGCTCGAACGGTAATCCATTGGCAAAATTTACGAGAGAATAATTTTGGTTAGACTCTCTGAAGTGGTAGATGCCAAATCCCTGCTCATAAATGAGCAACAGGGTTTTAGGAAAAAGCACTCTGCTGTCCACTAAGTGCACCGCCTCGTAGAGCATATAGCTTGCTATAACATCAGAACGATGGCACACAGTAACACTACAGTCATTCTTCTCAATATCGGGAAAGCCTTTGAAAAAGTGTGCCACAGCGGCTTGATTTTCAAGCTGCTCATCGCCAGAATACTACACTGTGTAGTATCCTACACAGGATAGTATCCTACACATCCTATAAGGTTTTCAAGCTGCTCACCGCCGGTGTACCACACTGTCTAGTGTACATCCTACGAGACTTCTTATCAAATAGGTATTTTCGATACAGTAGAGGGCACTCTATTCTCTCTCCACCTCGTCCACGCAGGCGTTCCCCAGGGTTTTACCCTTTCTACAATTTTGTATGCACTATAAACCAGCGACATGCCTCGTACAAAATTAGCCTGGCGATGTACGCCGACGACACCTCCCTATACACTGTTTCCCACTATTCTCGCGTCTTGATTGAAAGACTCCAGACTGCGGCTGATGTTCTCGGCGATTGGTGCCGTATATGGTGGATCGAGATTAATCCGGATAAGAGAGAAGCGTATTTGTTTCCTCATGTCAAACAAGAAACGGCCTCTACATGTGTATATGTTAAACGCACCTATTCCCTGGAAACCACAGGCAAAATATCTAGGAGTATAGGACCCGAATAGATGAGACATTTTATTGCGATTGCTTCTAAGTATACGGAGTCACCTGAAAAATTACGATAATTTCACTTCTTGGTACACTAAGAATAAGCAGAATATTTCCTAAACCTGCCTGACGTTGAAGGAGTTCTTAATTATGTACTTTTTATTTTAAGTAAATAATGGTTTATTCTTGACAATGTCATCTAATTTTTAGTAATAATTGAATAAATAGTAGTACTGTATTGCTATAATAATAAATGGAACCTAGGAAAAAAATAAAAGGTAACTTTTGGCCAGACAATTCCGTGTAAGTGGGAACTATATAAGTAAAATTGCCGGGCACAGTTACCTTAATATAATAACAATAATTATTGTTATTACTTTTTTGTATATTATACGTTTGTTTATTTATAAATATGAAACCTTGTTAGCCGATGACTCTTTCATTATCTTAACAATGAAAAATTAACTAAAAAAAATAGGTATAGTAGTTAACTCACTCATCGTCAATTATTAAAGATTCTCGGTCAAACACATTCAATCTATATTAGTATTACATTAGTATATATAAAAATTTGCGATAAGATTTTGATGAAGAAGATTTTGAAGAAGAAGTGAGCCACCAGCCACCATTCAATACGCAAATTATACCAAATGTAGAGAAAAGAATATCTTAACACTAAATTTCCTCTGCCTACACTGCCATTTATGGTGCATAACATGACGCTAAATGTTGACAAAATACTATGTTCATCTGTATAAGTTATGACGTTTCAATTTATAAAAACCAATAATAGTTTAGCTATAGTAGTGTCTTTTTGATCTTTTGGCTCTTATTGAATTGTTATTGTTTGCGGCGCCTACTTATAATTAATTGTGCAATTAGATAAACATGTTTTTTGGTGTATGATTATCTTTCATGTTTCTATTTCTCGCTGTTCTTTTTTCTATTAAACTGTAAAATTAATTGTCAAGAAACACTCAAATATACATCATTCAAAGTATTTCCTATCGCAAACTACAACTTTTTCTCATCTTTTTGGCATAACTCGAATGCCGTTACGATATAAGTGCTCGTATTTTGAGGCTATTCACGATTTAAGCCATTTTTTGATGTCTTAATTTGAGCGGAACTGCTGCTCAGCCAGATCATGTGTCGAATCGAACGGAACGAGTAATAGTCGTCGGCGCAAATTCAGACATTTTTACACAACTAAAAGTATGCCATAATAAAATAACGAATGTTTGTATTTGTGTACCATATATCAAAGCTTAGTTCATAACGTATTTTTTGCCATCGCCAACGCCATCTATTGACATGTCGAACAGCGAGAACTTAGTTGCGCATCTATTACAAAAATATTTTTATTGACAGATACCAATAATATGCAAGCTAAAAAACAAAAAACAAACATTTAAAGCACGTATAAAAGAAGAAGGAACATAAAAAAACATTATATCTACTTATAAACCATTTATTAATATATTATTATTTATTCTCGTTCATAATTAGGTGATGAATAATTAATCTACATATTATATTAAACTAAATTATCACTTGATACAATTGGACCCCAAAAATTCATAAATTTGATTGCTTTAGTAGGAACATTCTAAAACTATCTTAATTACGTAAATGTTTTTGGAAGTATAAAATTATAAATAAAAACTATTTAAGAAATGAAAATTAATATACATTTAAAATTCAACAATGCTCCTGAACCGTTAATTATATTTCGATCAAGGTGAAATATTGTCTATAATTGCTTTCACGGCCTGCCAAGTTTCTTGAGCAGTGGACACGATCTGTGATCCAGGCAATAGAAAACCATAAGGCCCTAAAGAACCACGTAGGTCAACGTGGTATGAGAATTTTATGCCGGCGCGAGCTTTTGCCCAGTCATGAGACATCCCTGAAGCTGGCTGCCGAAGCTCTGCAGCTGTACCGACCTAAAAGAAAAAAAAACATCGTAGCTCATACTTACTTCTGCATAAGTTGTTGTTATGTTAATGTTGTCTTGTTATGCTGATGTTATTTTAATTCATTATAAGGATATACTTTAATAACACCTACATAATATCAATAGTCTATAATCAATAAAGAAAATAAAATAAGTTAATTTCTTAAAATAATATAAATTATTGTAATCTATACAAGTAACGTGAATTAAATTAGAAAAAAGTATACAACACATGTATAAATTTTAAATACTATATATAGTAAATATATTACCTGATATTTTGTTCCATACATATCAGCGAGGGCAGTTGTAGCCAGCTTACCCATATCCAGTAACATTCCGTCATCGGCGAACGTTGTTTGCGTGTGTGTGCTTGGCAGTAACCAAGCTTGTGAATAGGCATGCAACGATATATATACCTGCCACAAATAAAGTAAAGTAGTATTTGAGTTTTATATAGAATATCTGTACATTAAAGATCAAACAAATATTTATGGAATCGGTTATAACAGAAGCTAAAACACAAGTGCCAGCGCTAGGGTAGGCAGGTGCCTAGCAAGAAGGTATTGCTAGGCACAGGGCACTGTCTCCAACAGTCTCTTAATTTGTGCTCAAATTAAGCAAAAACTTCTAGAAAGCAGTTAATGAATTGAATTAATGAATGTATTGTTTTGGCAACTTTTGGCACTTTAAATTTTTATAACTTGGAATCACATATATGAATGTATTTAATTCCAATTAAATGATAATTTATTTTATTAGTTTTTTGTTTATATGGATTTTTCTTTATGTACCCTAGCTATGTATCTAACCAACTTCTGCCCGCCGTCGCTAATATTTCAGCTATTCATCTGACCCTAGCTTGGTCATCCTCTTGTTTTAGTACCCTAACGACTTTCCTGACTGAATACAGAATAGAAGTGAGTTAATTTTGGTATGGTTATTCCTTAAAGCTTCAAGAAACACAGACAAAGTTGCTGTCCTGATTGTCAATGTAGTTACCGTAGGTAAAATAAAAAATAGGCACATTCAAATTATGTAGCGAACTCCGAGCCACAAGTGAAGCATAATTATTAAAGTTATTTTAACGAAACTGTTATCATTGAATAAATTACTTATTCGATTAATCATTATTAGGAAAGTTTATAATCGAAAATTGTCAATTTTATTGGATAAATTAGTTATATTTTTGTTTAATTTAAATTAGTTATATTTTTGTTTTTGTTGAAATATAAGTATTATTTAAAATATTTCACTGGCAACATTGAAAAATTTTAAAGTGGCGGTAAAGTTTGACAAGACTAACTTAAAAATGGTGCTCTATATAAAATTTTAAAAAAAATATTGTCTTGAAATAGATTTTTTATATAAATTCCAATTGTGAGAAGTGGATACTGGTATATAATTTATGTGAGATTTTGGAAAAGAATTTGCTCACGCATGGTATGTACATTATGTATACAATTTTATAATATATAACTTTTAGAAAATTACATGTGAACACAATATGTTGTATTTTCATCAATTGACAGACTGATTCGAAATAAACATTTATATGTATATGCATATTATATTAGAGTAAACTTAAGATATTACGAAATTTGCAATATAATGTGGTAAGAAAATTTAAAACGAACGCAATTCAGCTAACTAAATATATAATTGTGTAGTTCATTGATATGAAAGTATACTTAAAAAAAGATTGCTAATAATATGGCCTACACTCAACATTACTAGGTATATCTTGAATATTTTAAATAAGTTTATTATTAACCTGAGTGTGTCTATCGATATTATAAATACCTATACTAACCTGATCTTACTCCTTAATTACTTTATAGTCCAACGGTATTATTTCAATGTAATAAGATTTTTTCTAAATTTAATTTTATTTTTGATTAAATTATACCTCGTATAGACTATCAATTTACAAAGAAAGTCAATCTTAAAATATATACTTGTCATTATAATCTGTCATTATAATCTGTCGTTATAAGATGATCTTACTATAAAAAGTATCTATAATATGATTTGTTATTTACCTAATAACTTATTTATTATTATTATCACAATACTCCGAGTACGTAAGAACATGATAAGAACGTTTGGCATTGTCGTAAGAGAACTTGGACGGTTTCCAAGAGGCGCGAGTTTGAGTACTACAATGTTAAAAAATTTAAACTAATTGCGGGGGATTGCTAATCGTGATTCTTGAACCCAATTCGTCTAAATAGGCCGAATATTGATTTTTAATCAGAATGCTCTTCGCTTGTTTTCCCACAATCTGCAGGACCCTTTCAGAGACAAAAGTAAACTAGGTACCTAGCTTTTATTGCATTGCTTTAAAGCCTAAAGCATAAAGCGTAAGTCTAAAGAGCAAATAAAGCTATAGGTACATTGTACGAGAGTCAAAATGCCCGTACGTTATAACAATTTAAAATTTTTACAATTTAGTCAAACATTATAAAAGAACAATAATATTATACTCTATTCTAATTCTACTATACAAGGAAATTGTCGAAAGTGTAGTAGAAAACGTTTGAAAGTAACGATGTGGGCAAATACCGTATTCCGTCACAATTCCCCGAGCAATGTGCGGTCTACCTCAGTTTTAAGCGTGTGATAAATTGTCGTACTAGACTCTTTAGAATATATATTTACTACGTCATAACATAAAATTTATAACGTATATTATCTATACGATATGTTATAGTCAATTAAATAAAAAGAGAAATAATTAAAAAGAAACACAAATTTTACTACTATAAATTATAAAGTTTTAGGTTTTTAGAAGGTTACTAGTTTTTTTATAGTGTAATATAGGCATTAAAGTGATTAAATTTATGAATTTATATTTTTTTCTTAAATTTTACTTTCATGTTGAGTAGGTATGTTGATATTTATTTAATGTGCATATTATAAACAAAATCCTATAAGGAATCCATATAAAGTATGTGTGCACATTACAGTGCACACATTAAATGGTCAATTACAGCTTCGTCAAGTAATCGTTAGCATAAATCGGGGGCACGACATAAAGTCATTTAAAAAGTTATAATATACTCCGCAAAGATCCGTGAAAGAAATCTAAGAATACGAAATCGTTTTAAAACGAATATTGAACTTTTTGTGTGCCTCATTATATTTATGTATGTGTGCATGTAATAAATATTGAAATACTCATTTACTCATACACATACACATATGAATGAAATAATAATAGAAAATTCTTCCGTACAACGAATAGGGGGCCCTATTCGTTGTAATATTTTGCACTCATTGGAGAGAAAAAACTACTTGGAATCCCATGCATTTACTGTGCGGGCTTTTTTTTAATATAGCAAAAGGAGGCAAACGAGCAGAAGAACATCTTTTAGTTTAGTTAGTTAGGGTTGCTAATCTTAATATTAGTGAAGATAATTTTACACACGATGCTTGAAAACCCCTAAATTATAATGCTAACCTGGGAAAACCTGAGGATGTTGATGATGAGGTGCATCATTCCATAGCGTGCATGTAAAAACATCTAGATCTAGAGAAAATGCATCGAAATGGTACGGATGGTGTCTGCTCCTAAGGAGGACAGTGTGATGGTAAAAAGATGATAGTGGCACCAAATCATATAATTCCTGTGAACATTCCTATCAACGATTGCCTTTTAATTCATTTAACGATTACCGATTAATTCCCTCTTGGGATTACCTATCAATGATTCGGACTACCCTCAGCTGAATGAAGTCAAGTGGTTGTAATTGATATTGAGGTGATCCAGTCCAAATGTCTGAGACCACCGCGTAAAATACCGCTTCGCCTAGTACAGTACTCCAAGCTTTTTTAAAGCGAATTTAGCGTTGCTCTCCAAATTACTTCTAAGCTTCGAAATGTCGAACTTAAGAATCTACTTACAAAGATTAATCCCTGGAATTTAGTAGCTAAAGTGAGTAGAGATTTTTGAAATGATTCTTTTAGTCTCCCTCGAAGTACGTTCTAGAAATTAATTGGCGATAGTTCTAGACAGACAGAGATATTTTAGAAAATTATACAAATGAATGAAAAATGTACTCTACATTTTTATGTAGAGTACATTTTTCTAGTACAAGCCTCTTCCTAATTTGAAAAATATTCGACTTAGGAACTTGTGATTTTTATAGTTTATAGCATGCTCAATTCAACTCATGTTAATTAATATTTAATTGTATTTAAGATAAATAAAGTAGCATTAAAAACAAAATTTACTTGTAACTGTCCTCTATGTTTCGATAAAAAATCAGAAACGGCACGTGTTTCTGGCTCGCTAAATGGATGCGAACCGGCGTAATTGTCGGCACAGGGATCTTTTGATGAATCTTTTTCACCCCAATGATAGTCCCAATTGCGATCTGCGTCAACGCCCACACATTCAGTGCGACCCCAGTTCCAGGGAAACCTGGTAATATATATGTATATATATATATATATATATATATATATATATATATATATATATATATATATATATATATATATATATATATATATATATATATATATATATATATTAATGAAAACAGAAGAAGATATACGGATGTTATAATATGAGCAAATATATATAATTTATGGGCAAATATAGTACACTGAAAATATAGCTTTATAATTTTGCATATTCGTACATCTCTTTCCCAAAAAATTAAAAATATTTAATATTTAAAATACTAGTACTAGATATCTTAGTCGTTGTAAGTTTAAAAGCAAATAATCCACGCTTTCACAGGAAACAAGTGTTGTTGTAGTGCCTTACTTAAATATAGTGATAAGCTTAAAACTTCATCCGGTTTTTAAAAGAAACTTGCTTTTGAACAACTTTACTAGGACTTGTTACAGTAAAATGTATTAGGTATGTACCTAACTTATATGTCATATATTATTTCCAAAAGGTAAAATTTTATGTATTGTAGTACACATATGGGACAAATTCTATTTTTTATATATGTTAAATATAAAAAGGAATGGGTAATTAAAGTGAGTTTTATCTCCTTAAATCTATTTGTATCAATGTCTAGATATGCAACCTCTAGGAACAGTTTGCATGCTTACTAACCAGCCAACGTAATAATCATCGGAGTGGTCGGGGCTGCGTGATCGAGTTTTTCGCCAAAGTCGATCATGAGTGTGTGAATGCTCGTATCCATCCGGATTCATCACTGGCATTATATAAAAATCAACCATTTTAAGCACATCCTGATCGGCACCTAATTTATAAAAAATATACAAAGAAAAACATTTTTAATGTATTTAATAAGTAATGAATGAATACTACTACAAATGAATGAATATTATAATTTCTGCAAAGTTTACCCCGTCCTTTATCTCCTTCCACTAGATTATGAATCATCCAAGTCGCTACTGCGGGAGCTACCCATTCACGTGCATGAGCACCACCATCTAGCCAAACTGCAGGTTTTAGATGCGACCGTAATTTCCATTTATTCTTTTGAGACTTATTGTTAAAGTTTTCTTTTTCAGTGTCATTTGTAGGAAAAGAAACCTTTAAATAACGTTATTAATTATTTTTTTTTATAGAAAACAAAAATCAGCAGAAGCATAATACACAAGTGTAAGCTGATCGATAGATAAACTATGCCCAGAATGATAATTATATAAGTCCTCAATATTTATCCATTGATTCCCCTGTATATTCAGAGATTTTCCGTGAATTATAAAGGATGACAAAAACAATGAAATGGCACACTTTGGATACGTTTTTGTGATAAAGTGACAATTTGTGACCTTTGTATGGTAGAAAATGCCTTAATAGAGAAAAAAAAATAAGAATGCAGACTAAACAACTTTTGGCCCGTATTTAGTATTTTTTTATCCTAATTATACAATTTTTCGTTAATAAGTACTAAGGCTTAAGAATATCTGCTAAATTACTAAGAATCACTGAACATACACAGGGCGATAAACGGATAGGCTCTACCCGTGAGCCTTCGTTGACCCATCGATCAATTAACACCCAATTTACCAAAAAAACAAATATACCTTAACAGCTATTATAGGTAGACCTTCAGAAGAGCGGCCTAGTGGCACCAACTCCACAATATCAGAGTATGAATGTTGAAGGTATTCTATATACCTCAATATGTCTGCATAACGATGATAGCGTCGCCAAGTCATTGGATGACCACGAATTTGTTCCAATTCAAGACGCTGTTTTTTGGACATTTTTGGGTTTTCATAAGCAATAGCTTTCTGCAAAAATAATAATAAATTCTATATAATGTAAATAAAATTAGGTATAGTAACAGAAGAAAAAAATCTACCTGCAAATCCCAAATAACTACTTCAAAATCAATTTTAGATGATTTTAAATGATCTTTCACATCGACAAGTAAATCTGGTGGCACTAAAATGTCGGTTGTCCCGTTTAAAGATGGAGCAGTCCACCACATTAGCCCGGACCCTTCCGCTTCTTCTTGTAAATCTAATAAGGAATGCACTTTCCATAACACATCTGGAAATGCTCTAAGCAATTGATATCCTGCATAAGACTTTTTAATAGATTTTTTCGCCGATTTCTTTACTGAAATACATCAAGTTTGTTACGAATCTACTACATCATAAATTCATAATAATATTTTTTTATTTTAACTTTTACTCACTGGTTTCGCTTGCCGTATTTGTATTGTCTGTATCTTCAGAAGCAAGAAATACTTGAAACCAATTGCCAGTTGAAGTCGAAGGAGGTATAGGTGTCGTAGACATAGTTACTGGAGTTGTGGTCTTTTCAAACCATCCATTACCAAACCAAGAAGATTCAGATTCTATAAACCAGCTATATATTCTGGATAATAAACCTACAAATATTAATGATATTATGAAACTATAAAATAATATTTTTTACTAAGAATAAAGTTATTACTTATAATATAAAGTATATCACATCATTGGGACCGTCGTAAAGTAACAACACTGAATTGATTGTAAACGCGACGGTTGTAGATTCGATTCGTCAATGGGGAAAAAAATCATTTCATTTCTTCACTCTGATAATTAGATAATTTTTTTCTATATTTTGCCATTCAAATGTCGCCATGTCTCGAAAATTGGAAATCGGAAGACGGAGTGTCTTAACACTAAGTTCCCTCTGCCTACACTGGTATATTCGGGATATAGCGTAAGGCTAAAAAAAGCTTAACTCATTCACATTGACTAATGACCACTGGACCAGTGAAGGTCGTATATCGTATATATTAGGGTATGTTTCGATTTTTGAATAAATAAGAGCGTTAATTTTTACACTTAAGAAATTATAACTAATTCGTTTCCTCTTTTTTTTGTTCATTACTATCTATTTAATAAGAAATGCAAAGGATGTATAAAACTAAGCAGATCTATAAAAAGGTGAAACTTTATATGTCAGTAGGGCACGAAGTAGAACGAGGGCCGGCTGGAATTTCTGCAGCCTGTTTATTTAATAATTTTTCCTGTTGATTAAAGATACATAAAATATAAGTATCATATACATAACTAAACAATTTAAATTGTCAATTTCTTTACTTTTGATTAATCAAAGTATGTACTCGTGTGCTGTCTGTCTCACTAGTGAAACAAACAATAAACATTATTATTAGTAAGATATGCACATAATACTTAAACATATTGTAAAGCCGATATTTTTATTAAGTAATAATTAAATTAATTCGTCTTTACATACGTACATATGTCAATATATATTAAATAATATTTTCTGCTAGTTATAGTTGCAGTGGTACCTTATTAACGATAATTATTGCCGCTTAATTAATACTTATTTCTAATGGAAGATTTTCACAAGATGCTTCATGGAATCTTAAAAAGAAAGTTTACCGTTATTGACAATTTAAAAGTGTCTTGTAAAAAATATACGAATGGGCAAAGTTTATATTAATATATATATATATATATATATATATATATATATATATATATATATATATATATATATATATATATATATATATATATATATATCTTAAAATTAAAACATTGCTAAAATTTATTTTAGAAGTACTCGTATATTATTTATATATTGTTATAGATATACCAAATTATTTGGATGCATAACCATATATGAACCAATAGAAAAAGAGACGAATGAGAGAGAGAGAAGAAACCAATAGAAGTGGGAATTTTGGAGTAATTCATTGTCATGGACTACAATTTCACTATGTGTAGATACTTATTATTTTAGAATTGATGTAATCTATCTAGCTACTGCTAGTAAAGTAACTATTTAGTTGGCAAGGAAATCTGTTTATTTTTGTACAAAATGTAATCCATAAATTTATTTTACATATAAATACACTATAAAAACTTGAAATTGAATATAATGTTAATGTTTTATAAACATCTGTAGTCTGTACTCTGTAGAGCATGCAATTTACGCACATTGTACCTACTTCCAAAAACCTGAATTGCTTTTTGTTAACACATTAATGTAAAAACACGTAGTTATTAAGTAGATGTAATACTTCTTTATGGAGACTACTTTTGTATTGTTTTCTATTATTTTAAAATATTTATTTGTCATAAATATATAGTATAGGTAATGTCTATACATAATTTGTATAATTATTATAGTCAATGAAAGTTAATGTAGTATTTAACAAACGCACAATTATATTTTTTATTACCCTGCTAATGCTGCGTAATTTACGAAATAATTTAAATTTAAGATAATTTATACTACATATATACATATAATATACCTTTGAGAAATAAATGCGACATTCTATTATTAACGTACAAGTTCTTAGTAAATATGGAAAATTCCAATAATATTCATTAGTTCTATGACTATCTTGCGCTTTACACTTATAAAATATGACCATCATTAAAATAATTCTTTAATGAATAAATATGTAGAAAGATAACATTTGATCGTATCTAATACTCAGAAAATTATCATACGACATGGAAAGAAAACTATTCACTGTGTCTTATTATGCATAATAACAGTACAATATAATTTTACTTCTATAAAAATATAGATAATGCGTAGATATAAAACACGTATATGGTATTCATTAAGATTACGTACATTGTGGTCCACTATAAGACCGTTATATTTTAATTAATGAAAATATATAAGAGGATACTATAGAGAAAAATAAATTTATATAATTTAAAAAATGTATGATACACATAATGGGTAATTTAATAATTAATAGCTGATAATATAAGATCGAGTCCGAATACATCCGAACACATACAGTCCGAAAGTAAATATTTAATTTTGGATTGATCTGTCGTTAATATGAAAGTGTTTCAAAAATTGTTCAATGTAGAGGAAATGGTGGCTTATTACTCTTTTTATTTATGTCTATCAAAGACCTAAAATTCGTTAACATAAATATGAAACTCAACGTCGTCTCTATGAGGGGTGGTACGGGTAAATGGCCTCCAGAAAACTTTAATTATAATAGTACGAACGTAAGTTCGAGACAGGTTTACGTAAAAATATAAGAAACGATTATTAACACAATACTACAACTAATTACTGTAAGGTTTAATGTATGATGTATGCTTTTTCTAACCATTATTTTATTATTTATAACATTTAAAAACGACTGATAACTATGATTTAAATACACAATTAACCTACCTACGAACCAACCTGATTGTTCTTCCTTTTTAGGTTCTTTCTTTATTTTGTCGCCCTCAAAATACGTTGATATCCATCCTGTATTTTTTTGTGAACAATGCACTTTTGTTTTTGGAACTTTCGTTGTCTTAGAGGTACTACGAGTAGTTCGGATGGTTCTGGTGGTAGAACGACGTTTTGTACTCGTAGTTGCACGTGTCCGACGGGTGGTCGCAGTTATTCGTGGGCGGGACGTTTTGAGTGGTCGTCGAGTTGTTGTTGTTCGTGATTTTACAGGTTTTTTTGTATTAGAAATCACTATATGGTCTACACTTTCCAATAAAGTTTCACCATTGTGATTACTATTTACATCAATATATATCTCCTGGGGGGCACGTGTACCAGAGGACACAGATGGAGGACGTTTTGTCACAATAATGTTCGTATAACTAGAAATATTGATAGTAGTTTTAATAACATTATTTTTTTCACCACTTTTTGTATTTTTCTTTGTCACATTTAACTTGGGAACTTTAATAGTCAATTTTGTTTGATTAGGTTTAACAGTAGCGTGTCGCGACGGAAAAGACTTTTCAAGAGACTCCTCGTAATCGTCCCATAGAACTAAATCGAATGAATCGGAAGTATCTGGAACGCTTAAAGGCGGGCGGGTCGGATTTGCGAGCACCGCGCACGCCAGTAGCGCAAGCAGCGCCAGGCGACGCGCCATGTGGTGAGCGTGTTCGCATGGCGAGGTGCGCGCGCACTGTAGTCACTGAGGCGACTTACTTGCGCCAGAGCGACCACCTTCCCTGCCACTGTAATTATGCTATGATGTCGCTTTCAATGCTCCCGCTACCGTGCTTTGGCTCCACAAGTTGATTCTACTATTCAAATTACCCTATCTGTCTAGCCTACAAACTATCCATTACGCTTAATTTATGTCGTTAGTAATTCCTTTTACCCTTAAGCGATACCTACTTTTGCTTGCATCTAAAGCTGCTTTCAAATGTGTAAATATGTAAATAAGCTTTAAACATAATTATTATAAAATGTTTTAAGCATTTAATGATGGTGAAAAGAGAATATACTTTTTCGAAATCGTATTTATACCTAATATTATGAAAAACCAAATGAATTTGTTTTTTTAGAAAATCTTTAGTATGTAAATGGAGGAATTTACATACTTATTAAAGATAGTACAATGATAAATCTGTTTATTTATCTAGTTTTTAATTGTGATCATTTTATTTATAAATTAATGCCAAAAATTATAATTTCACATAATTACGATAATTATAGGTATTAAGTTCTAGAGAAATATATGCAAAAGTGAATATCGTGGTGCGTGAAATGTAGTCCATATTATATGGTTGGTTTGACAGCTTAGTGACCAACAGATATTGATACTGTATTATAGAGAAGCGTCACAACTCACTGATTTTATAATAGTTATTACTAGCGATAAGTATAACAATAGGTAAATCTATATATTATGTTTGCTTTCCAAAAATTTCTATAGAAAACAAAATAAAATCTTTTTATTTCTTATTTCTTATGATTTTATCTGGGTGTACTAGTACTACTACTCTAGTGTACCACGTATCCTTAAGTTAAGGGATTCCCTAAATTATGTACAGAATTTTTTTTTCTTAAAATAAGTATCTAATATAATCAATAGAAAAATACAATAATAAATAGTAAATAGATTCAAACTATTTACTTTATTTATTATATCAAATAGATTTGACTAAAGGAACCTAGTGTTAACAGCTAAGACATTCAGTTCTCTACTTTCCATCCAATTCCGAAACACAAGCCTCCTTTAAAACTATTAAAAACCAAGTATGTCTATCTCACAAGTGTTTAAAAATATACAAATCGTATCAATACAGTTATTTTTGTATATTCTTTATTTGATAATTTCAGCTCAAGAAATAGTCTAAAATATAAGTATAAATACTTACTACTACTGAATTATATTTGTATTTTTTGAGGTTTTTTTATAAGATGTTCCTAGTGTTTTTGGTGTTTACGAAATATGTATATATTTCGTCTTGCTGTTGTCAATTAGTCCCATATGTGGCGAGGCCCACTTCATATAAAAATATCTGGGGCTTGGAAAATGATGAGTACCAAATCATCGTAAAACTTGTTATATTTAGTTATAATGTTAGCTATAATGTTAGCTTATAATATTATAAATTTCCTTTCATTCATATTTGATGAAAATTTTTAAATAATTTAGCTATTTATGCTTAAGTACACATCGTCGTATTTATAATGACACTATTGCGTGTTAAATAAGAGATTAATGAGAACTCAATGACTTTTACCGAATAGAAAAACTTGAACGGAGTACTTTGTAGTTTGTATTATTTACTATTGTAATAACATGTACTTAATTATGTAAAAAAACAAAAAAATGAACTTTAAATAATTTTATTTTTAAGTAGTTTTATGGTAATACATTGGCTTTATAAGACTTAAGACTATCAATTAACATAAAATTATATTACGATTTCTAAAACATAATTTTGGACAATTATGACAAAATAATAATATAAAGCACTCCTACCTATAACAAATACGAGCGTACCTAATAGCCCACTATTTATATATCTATGCTATAATAATACAGTAAATAAATAATATCTGTACATACAATATTTTTACGAAAAAATTATACGAGGAAAAAATTAAACACTTATTGCTTTATTTGCTTATGTATTTAGCTTCACGCTGTATCCCGCTCATAGTAGGGTAGGCAGAGGCAACCGTAGGTTAAAAGAGCCTAGTGTTAAGGCACTCCGTTCCCCACTTTCCACCATTGAAGTATTCCGTGTTGAGTGGCGGAACTCAACGCCGCGTTTTGCCTTGTGGCCAGAGCAAAGAAAAGAATATAATTAATTCTCCCCGAGTGAGCATCAAACCCACAAACCGTCGCGTTTACAGGCAGACGCTGTGCCCCTGCGTCACAAACTGCCAGGTCTGAGCATGATCTAAGTTAACATTTAATTTGAAGACTGGCGCACCTGATGCAGCAATAAAGCAGCAAAAATGATCGAACAAGAAAAGCACTTTCCATTCACATATAAAGATTAAGCATCTAGAATACCATTTTTGCCATGGCAGTATTACATTATTTCTTATAATTCAGCTGATGTACTATGATTCTGCATCAGTTAAGCTAGTCTTTTAAATCTATTAAAGCCGACATCCTGCCCTGACCTCACAGATATACAACAAAAAAGCTTCATTTAAATCCGTCCAGTAGATCCGAGGATATGCGTACAAACCAACACTCAGACAAACAGACATTTAAGACCTTGTAATTTTAAGTTAATTAGAATTGCAGTTCTTCTTTTTCTTTTTTTGCAAACTTTAAATGAATCACCTTTATCTAAACTTTGCCAGTTTGTTTTCTTTTAACGTATAATATGATTAATTTAAAGTATAACCTACATAAAAGTGAGATTTAAAGTCTATTAAGATTCGACAAGAAGACCTAGTGACACTAAAAGCTTATTTTAAGTAATTAATATTTTCATATATTTTTTTACAATAAAATTAATGGTCAGAATACAGAGGCGAACATAACGAACAAAGAAGAGCTTAAAAATAAAAGGAACTGTTAGTTAAGTACACTTACTTTATTGTTTAGAAAGTGATACCAGCATATTTTGCTGTCATTACAGCTTTGGTAACGATGTTAAATAATTTGTTTCTTTTATTTTAATATATACACAATACACAAAAATCTTTAATTACTAACATGAACAGATGGCTCTACTATTATCACCATTTGATTAGTTAGTAAACATGTGTTTATAAAATTAAATACACTGTATTTGAAAGAGACTGTTAATTGATTATATTATCCTAGCAGAAAATTATACAATAATAACATTACTTTCTATTTTAATAAATACTATTGAGGCTGCCACGGCGCATCGGCACGGCGGTGGTTTCTATTTCGGCACGGCGCTTTTGTTAACATAGAGCAGCGTTGAGTTCCGCCACTTTACGCAGGACGGGATACAGCGTATATAATTTATTTTTAATAAATGACCAATAAATAAGTCAGTTTGTCCATATGTAGCAGTTGTTCACAACTCATTGACAAATTCTCGAAAATAATTATCACGCTCAACGCTCAAAGCTTCTCTTATGGCAGCATTTCATTATTTCTTATTGTTCAGGTTGTTTGCTTTAGATCTGCATCAGATATTCTAGTTTTGAAGACTAGACTATCTATTTCTCTTTCTGCATTACCTTTTCGTAGAAATATTCAATTAGAAGACAATTTTATTACTATTTTACTATAGTATAGATTATGCCAAGATGATTCTGATTTTTCGTTGATCATACTTAAAGCTATATATATATATATATATATATATATATATATATATATATATATATATATATATATATATATATATATATATATATATATATATATATATATATATATATATATATATATATATATATATATATATATATATATATATATATATATATATATATATATATATATATATATATATATATATATATATATATATATATATATATATATATATAAATAAATTCAAAAGTAGGTACGACTTTTAAATTTACTTAAGTGCAACACTTTGTGCAACGTTTTTGTCCATTATATTTTATATATTAAAGATATGATACATAACAGCTATCATTTTTATGTTCGGATAAAATAATTCAATGATTTATTACAAGTAATATAAGATTCGAAACGCCCACCATTTTATTAAAATATCAAACCAATTTTTCAATAAATATTTTACTATTTTAAATTTATAAATGTCACAATAGTTACTTAGGCTGCAGTTGGATGGTGAAATGAGTACGAAAATTTTCTTATAAATAATTTAATTCTACATTTTAAAATAAAACGTATCCTAACTAAACCTATGACTTATGGATTCGATGCTAGAACCATAAGTGATACAAAGGGAAACATTCTTTTCCCACGGTTGCCGTTCTTTAGCAACTCGCGCCCGGCCGCCTATCACACCACGCATTATTCGATCAGCATCTATTCCTGGAGAGTTGCTAAGATTTTATTGTAGCCTTCGTTAACATCATATTTTTGGTATAATAGAAATCGAGTTCATATAAGATATTTTCGTAATTTCATTTAATTCCTCTTTTTCTTGGTGTGGTGGATCTTGAGTTAATTGAGTGTAAGTATAATAACGCAGCCTGGCTTGTCCTAAGTGGTATGTATGTGGTAACCATGTAGTGGTTTTTTTTTGTTCACAGACCTCTTCTGTACAGAAAGTAAACTTCGGGCATCAGACTCTATGTACGTAGAATTTTTACCAGACACTGCTATAGTGTTGATTGATGGTTCAGAATAAGGGCATGATTAAATTTACTATAAATAATTGATAGTTGTTAAAGGTCGTTGAATAGGGTCATACTATATACTAAATATTTAAAATTATAATTAATTAGATTCGTAGAGAACAGTAACGATATTAATTCATGTTGCACACTCAAAAAAATATGCCTTCGCATATTTAGAGATTGCGTTAATAATAATTAAGTATATATCAGATTAAATATTATGATTATGTAAACTAATTTAATAATATTATAATAAAATTTCAATAATATTCTATTTTTTTATATTAAATAATTTAGATAAAAATTTTAAGTTATAAGATTCCCATGGATGAAGAATGTAGGATAATAAAACTAACTCAAAGATAATGAAAAGCAACTCTAGAAACATTCTTAAGTACTTAAAATATGTATACTCCTACCTCTTTCTGTATCTACCTCCCACTCCCTACTCTCTCAACACGATGTAGATCTGAGATAGCCGATGTCCTTGTTCGATTCAGTGGCTAATTGATTGTGGAAAACTTCATTATAAATAATATTTTTTCCGTATGTGACACCAAGCGCTATATAACACATTAACGTTATTGAAAATATTATGGTACTAAATAATTGTTTTGTATATAGTATCAGAAGGTATACATTTTTCAAATTATTAATTTTTGTTAAGAAAATGAACCCGTTTGACTAATTAGTAATTAGTAATTACGACTCACAATTTGCTTAATAAATTTCATTTTTTGGACAGAAATGCATTTGATGATGTTAGATAAACTACTTTTCACTACAACAACTTAATTCATCCAAATGTTTATTACATTTGAAAGTACTCATAAAATAGGTATAAAATAATAAAGTTGTATCTAATAGCTCGTTTTTGCTTTAATGACGATGACACCGACATGTCTATAAAATTATTAGCCATGTTGGTAGCATCCTATTATGATTTATGTCTAAAATTCTAAGTTATATACTAAATAAATTGCGTACGTACAAAGTACACATGTCAGAAGTTTCCCTTCTGACATGTGTGCACACGCACGAGTTTCAGACATGTGTAAAAAGAAAGATATGGTAGGAATTTAATGGATTTAATTGTAATTAAAATAGTAATGTCGAAAATTAATACAAATTGAATTTTTTTTCAAAATTTTTAGATTTTAGTTAGTAATTAATTGTTATTTAATATTTATAAGATTTACTAAAGGTAGCCCGATGGGAATCGTGTTATATGGACACTTCCCCACTGCAAAAAAGGCTCACATCGCTCGTGTCATATTATTACGTTTCATCTGAAAGCAATTCACAGCCATGCGCACAAATAAATTTCACTTCAAAAAATATTTTTCTAGGTGACAATAAATTTTAATTGAGTATAAATGTATATGTTTTCCCATTAGACATACTTATATATTTTAACACGCCTTAATTACAATTATATTATGCCGTAGAAATCAAAAATGAGGCTAGCATGTAAACAAATAACTGTTTGCTCGTTGTTGTAAAATATAAGCGTTTTTTATTTTATTATTTTACTAGTCATGACATTTAAAACCAATAATTAAATAAGTATGAATTCTTGTTTTTCACTAGTGTGTCATAAACTTATACTATGCCTAATGTCCATCTAAGTACTTATTTTATCGTTATAAGTACCCATTATAGAGAACAATGTACCGTTAGATTTCATAAATTTTATTAAGCGTTGTTATTAAGTTTTCTTAGTTGAGATCGTGCCAGCCTACTAATTAAGGTAGTATTGCCTTTCCCGGTGGCCTCTGCTGCGTCTATAATTTTACACAACAATATGTTCAAATAAAATATTTTATGACTATATACATATAAAATAACACGATAGCGGTATGATATTTATATTTTAATATAGATGTGTAAAATACAGGAATAATATAAGGAATGCTAATGTGATTTGGCATAGCCGCACGCGTTTCGCCACAGGGCCAAAGTAATCGAGTTTCCGAGGGAGTGGCATAGCGAGCGGTCGTGTTACTTGTCTACGTATTGCCTCGTCCGCTCTAATAACCTAGCTACTTAGCACTCGTCTGCGTCTGTCAAGTCCGAGCGCAAAGAGTTCACTGGCACTCGAAGTCTAGCCGCCCGACCAGGTCATTGCCGCACGACGGGTAAGGTACCATTTCTATTCGTAAAATGATGATTTATATGAGTGAAATATGAATGAGTATCAATCGTCTATTCCCGTCAACGACAATATACCTACTAGAAATAGAGGAAGCGAAGACGCTTACCGTTTTTGTTATTACGTTGTCCATAGACAATTTTGGTGCAGTAATTTGAAATCTCATATTTTTTCTACATTTAAAGTATTTAGTACTATATAATAATAAAAACAACATTTTTTCATTTATATTTATATATACAACATAATATTATTATATAGCCTTGCAAATATGTTAAAGAAACGAAGATTAAGTCTTTACAAAATATACTGCACACATGCACGATATATTTTTGTGACCTTTGCATTTAGAATTTTTCTAAGACACGCCTTTGTTTACCTTAAAAGCAACTGTCTTTTAGATATCAAATTAATGGCAACAATTATAAATTAAAAATACAAATATATTTGTATATCCATAACTACATCGGATGTAGCAATAGGTATAAAGTTTATCTATAGTAAGCCACAAATGGGTTAATAAATATTTCTTGGCAAATCATATACTAGTAACTTAATTATAAAAATAAATCTCACATACAAAGTAGATATAACAGTTACTACTGGATGTAATTACGTTACATAAAAAACTAATAAACATAAAATATCTGCCACATTAATTTCTGATGTAGTTTCCTTATTTGAATTAAAGGTCACGTTATTTGAATGATTTTTATGTCCTTATAATTGTTTCGATATGAAAAATAATAAATACAAACTGACTTTGACTCGAACATTTCATAGGTAACTAAATACTAGAATAATATTTATAAGGACTATTATTTTACATGACGAATAAATTTTAAGAAATACGGTTACGGTTACGGTAAGTAATACCATTATGGGTAATTAGCGGGCGACTGAATCACTTTAAACATTAAATGCATAATTTTTGTAATTATAAAATTTAAAACACTTGGCGTTTGTCTGATCATTTACCATTTATGTTTTCGAGTACTAGGTGACTAAAAACTTAAATTGATTCATAGGTCTCTCGCAATTAATAAATTATTACTATGCTTACGCAATAAGTACTACATTGGTTATTAATCTGGTAAAAATAGCACTAAATCTTAAGAATCATAGTATGGAGGTATTAATTTATAGTTATAATAGTAATTTTGTAAATACATTGTGACGACTATATAAAATTTACATTATAAAAAATTCTGAAATATTCCAAATAAAGCTAAAAAAAAGCATGACTTGATTTCTACTTGTGCAATCTATATTGTTCAAATTTTATTACTTAAATGCAACTAAGTAAGCTAAGAAAACGTCAGTAGTATAATAGATTAGATGCACTACAGTGCGTCGGCATAGGTATACCCCTGCCGACTACTATATGGCCTAATAGAATGGAATATTGTGTTTTAGTTTCACCGGAGAAACTCCACATAACAGGTTAAGAAGAGGGACTCCGTTCTCTCATTTCCGCTCAATGTTCGAGAGGCAACATTGAGTGTTGGTGACGGAGATCAACGCCGAACTTTGTGTTGTTACCAGAGCGAGGAAATGAAAATAATTCATTCCCCACAACCATCGCGTTTACAGTTATACGCTGTCATGTCCAACATGTGCGTCATGTTCTCGACGCTTTTATTTATTTGTATAATTAAATGATAAATGCTTATTTATTCTAAAAGCAGCGGTTGTGGGCCATTGACATATTTAAAAAGCAACTCATTGTTTTCATACTATTTCATAAATTATGTTAATGAATTGAAGTACAGTAAGAACGCTACTTAACGGCTTAGTTGAATTAGGAATTTATATTAGTTTATCTCTCTCTATAACAGTACCTGAATCAGAAAGGGTAACCCAATTTAAATTAGATATGTCTTGAGTTATATAAATTATTTAAGTAATTCTTATAATTCTTAGTTCGCAAAAGTGTTATTGTTAATTTAAGTTAGCTAAATAATCTTTTAATTTTTTAATAATACGAAATAATTATAATTTTACTTTGAATTTTGAGAAAAGAGCCTGAATTTCAATAAATATTAATAAATAGATGATAAATAGCATTTGTAAAAATATGTGTATTATAGTAATATAGTAATACCTAAAGTGTAAAAAATATTACACTCCAATTTTCTATAGGCCAATACAATTATATATCTATATCAATAAATATATAAATACATTAGATATGTGCCGACTATGAATTTGACGGACTAGTCGGCCGAGCCTATCATTGTAATATGTGAAAAATTGAAAAATCCCATGAGTGCAAATGCACTGAAATGCAAACCCAATGAAGCAAAAATGGTCTCAGACTACGGAGGTATTCGATAAAGAACGGATACATATACAAATTTTTGGCAATGCTACAAAAAATTTGGATCTTGCATTTTGCAATTTGCATAAGTAATCAAGTATTCATGATGACAAGTTTTCCTACTATCCTATTGTCCTACTAACTCTGTTTATAGTGAGTGGCTAAGATTTAGAGGATATGAAATTTTATCCGTCATCAATATTCTTCACCTAATCAAGTAATTTTAGAAACTTAATGAAGTTACTTTGTTTTACGTTTAAAAATGTAAACGACTTTTACGATTTTTTTACGAATAAAATAAAAATAATAATAAGCAAACAAAATTGGTATTTAAGCAATATATTTTATTTAAAGTAAGAAGTTTTCAATTAAAATAAGAACCCAGAAAGTTGGCGCTATTGGTCAACTATTCGCCGACTCGTCGGTAAATCTCTTAATATCAGGTATATAACCTGTACATACAACTAATACCTCGACTTACGCTACCCCGAGTTCCAAATCTCGTCGATTTCATTTTGTATAAGTGTCACATAATTCAATTTATTTGTAATGCGATTGAAGTTGCTCGATTGGCAAATATACGTTGAAGTTGATAGTGCTGACGTTCAGAAACTGTCGGATTCTGATAATCAGGTGATAAAATGACGATTGATGAGCTCATAGAAATGCATGAGCAGCGACAATCTTTATATATTAATCTTTATAGTTTAAATCCAATTCAATCAGAATATGGAATAACGGTAGGCAACTTGACTCCAACGCCTCAGTTCTATTTAGAAAAAGTGACAAATATAATAAAATAGCGAATGCTGCTATTCATTTTTACAAAGTAAAGGTAACTTTAGATAGTCAAACTAACTTGTAAGATTTTATGAAGTATGTAAAATCAAATATCTTTATAAATATTTTTTGTTTAAATTGTTATTTTCGATAGATTCCAACGCCAATTAGAAATTATATTATGAAATTCGACTTACGCGGCGCAGTAGGCCCACCTATCGCGTAAGTTCGAGGTATTACTGTATACATATATGTATAATTTTTTTGAATTGATTATAATACCTACCCACAATTGCTTCACAAGCTTCAAATGGCGGACTTCCTAAAACCACGTTTTATTTTATCAAATCGAGGACCCAAATTTATAATATAACAATTACAACTATAAACACTGAACCCAGAATTATAACGTATAATTATATTCTTCTCAATTTAACAAGTGTTTAAAACTATAAGGTAGATAAAACATATATTTATTTTTTACACAGGTTTTTAATATGAAGCAAATATCATGGAGGAATTTCATCTGGTCAATTCAGCTTTGCTTCATCCCCAACTTATGTGGATCCCAAGCTAGAAACGGCCTTGACTTATCACCAGAAGTAATCCAATTGAAAGATAGTGTAAGCCAAAGTTATCAAGTATCAGAGAGAGAACTCCAAGTAAATATGGATTTACCAAATTATTTATTGTGAAATATATATATATATATATATATATATATATATATATATATATATATATATATATATATATATATATATATATATATATATATATATATATATATATATATATATATATTTATATATATATATATATATATATATATATATATATATATATATATATATATATATATATATATATATGTTTATTTCTTCATACATAACTTAAGCACACGTTACGCTTAAATACATATCTACGTGTACGAGACAGAACCAAATGGCACGCGTTATCTTCACGGAACAGATAAACAAGTACTTATTCCCACATAAACATTGGATGAGTTCACTAAACTAATAAAAATATTAGGATGTTGATAATAATTTATTAAGAATAAACAAATATTACCTAAAAACTTTTAATTATATATACATCAAGTGCTACCTACGTGCAGTGGGTAAATTTCCCCTAATAAACTACCGTAAAGTAAACTACCTATTTCATTATATTCCACATAAAAGATAAAGAAGACCGTAAAAACTTGTTTGGATTATTTATTCTTTAAGCTCCAGCCTGCATTATATGACTCCCATTCAATATAACCTGTTTTTGTATAAGAGTAGAATAGTTTTTACAAAAATAATATTTGTTTGTATACAATATATTATAATACTAGCGACACGTTCGCGGCTTCGCCCGCTTGATCTCAGATTGACTATTATTATATATACTTATATATTGTACATATAAATTTCGAATCATCATCGTCTATGAAAAATATATGTAGGTATATAATCATAGGTAGAAGATACTCGCGCACAGTGGAATTGGTTTTGTTCCCGTGTACATGTAGCCTATATGTTGCTCATAACCTCCTCTATCATCCGGTGAAAGACTCGTAAAGGTCGGTTCAGCTGTTCCGGACAAACGGAAAGACAGACAGAGAGATAAAAATAATTATATGCATTTCAAAACGTCGAAAGCATGGAGTGCAGGTGAGGTTGTTCCGTTTTTCAAAAAGGGTGATAGAACTCTCTTGAAGAACTATAAACCCATCTCACATTTGAGTCATGATTATAAGTTGTTTTCAAGAATCATGACGAATCGCCTCGCCAGTAGGTGTCATACCTACTTTCAACCTACCGAAAACGCCGGTATCCGAAAAGCCTATAGCACCATAGATTACATTCATATGCTGTGGCAAATTATACAGAAGTCTGAAGAGTATAATTTGCCACTTTGCTTGGTGGATGTGGACTATGAGGCAGTACCGCAGCCTCTCCAAAGGTACCAAGTAGACTACAGGTACATCGAAATGTTAAGGTATCTCTACGAAAGGGACACTTTGCCGGTCTGATTACAGAACCAGACCTCTAATCCTATCTAACTAAAGTGAGATGAGACAAAGGGAGATGATTATAGATTATCTCCCCGAAACTGTTCACCGCGGCGTTGGAGGATACTTTAAGCTTATGGATTGGAAAGAATACGGCATAAACGTCAGCGGCGAGTACCTAACATACCTTCGTTGTGCCTATGATGTAGTACTACTGCTTGAGGCCATGGAAGATCTGAACTTATTGCTCGAAGATCTCAATAGTGTTTCCCAAAAAGCAGATCTTGAGATAAATATGGAAAAAACAAAAAAATACTTTAATATAGTCAGGCATACAGTTAATTGTTTGGGCCAGTTATCAATAGAGTCGTTTCAAGTCCATCTTTTTCTCTTTATCACTGTATTCCATTTTGATATCACAAAAATATTTATCGCTGATTGGTAAATATTTCAGGTACTAAGTACATTAGTCTAGCCATAAATACATAAACGATAAAAAAACTTAATATTATATTTCTATTTGGAATATTACGTTCTTAAATTAATATCTGTTTCTCATTTTTGCACCAATCGGCATTTTTGTCATATTAAAACTGAGTTTGGAATTTTTGGGAGGCAAATATTTGTAAAATATTATTATTGTTATGCTTCTTTTCCAGGCAGCACAACTTCTCTTCTCTATATAATTCTATATACTAAAATAATATTGAGTTAACTTCACACATCTTACGCTTATAGCATGGAAGGCAGGGATAATCTAGCGTTGAGACACTCAAATGACATTGCGGGACGAAACTCAAACCAAAAATTTGTATTTTACTACCACTTTACTTACTAGATATTTGATTTTTAGAGTAATCGCAATATTACCATAATAGGAAATGATTTTATTCTGGATGGTAAAACTATTCAAATAATGTCGGGGTCCCTGCACTACTTCCGTTTACCTTCAGAATATTGGCGGGATAGATTAAGAAAATTAAGAGCAGTTGGTCTGAACACAGTATCTACGTAAGTATTAGCTGCGTAAGTAGGGTATTATTAAATACCAGCGACCCAGATTTACTTTAATATAATATGCATGTATTGTACATGTAAGTTTCTTTTTTCCTTTCCAATCACTTTGTCTAAGAAATTAGTGATAAATGTATGTATGTATGTATGTATGTATGTATGTGTTTTGTAAAGCGGCTGATTAACCGGCCAAGCCATATAAAATTCTGGAAAATAATGTTGAATGTTCATGTAGGGACAATGGTGACGTAAAGACTTGAGATCAAGAAAATTCTGGAAAATAATGTTGAATGTTCATGTAGGGACAATGGTGACGTAAAGACTTGAGATCAAGAAAATTCTGGAAAATAATGTTGAATGTTCATGTAGGGACAATGGTGACGTAAAGACTTGAGATCAAGAAACGTTATTTTAAAAAGTTAAATCTAAAATATTTTCCACCCAGAAGGTCATATTTTGGTGTAACTTTTATTATCCAGTTTCTAAAGCCAGAATTTCTTACTATTGTCAACGACTTGGCTGTCAAGTTCAATCCTATCACTCTACCAAACTATATCAAGATTGACGAATCTTCAATCTATCACTCTACCAAACTATATCAAGATTGACGAATCTTGATATAGTTTGGTAGAGTGATAGGATTGAACTTGACAGCCAAGTCGTTGACAATAGTAAGAAATTCTGGCTTTAGAAACTGGATAATAAAAGTTACACCAAAATATGACCTTCTGGGTGGAAAATATTTTAGATTTAACTTTTTAAAATATACATACCAATGCAAAGATTGGTATTCCACTTCAGCGAAAAACCTTTTATAATGTTATAGAAACTTTACAATGACTAAAACAAACATCATGAAGATGAATAATGTACCGCTGAGAAATTATTTGAAATTAGATTCAACGTCAAGCATGACAAAGTCTTCCTTTTGGTTGCATATAGGGTAGTCGGCTTTAGCGGGTAGTAAGAACTTATATGTAAAAATATTTGTAAGTGCGATTTACACTAACCTGAAGGGGGTTTATGACGTTATTTTAGATATATAGAATGGAGCAGCCATGAACCAGAAAAAGGTGTGTACTTGTTTGACGGCGATAATGATATTAAACGCTTTATTGAAATTGCTGCAGAAGAAAATCTTCATGTGTTGTTAAGGCCAGGACCATATATATGCGCGGAAAGGGACTTGGTAACTATGATAACATATACCTACAGTGTTTACTTTAACAGTTTTGAATAAACTCATATAAAACGAATTTAAATTTCAGGGCGGATTGCCGTACTGGCTACTAAGCAAATATCCCAAAATAAGACTGCGGTCTAGCGACAAAGGTACAAACTTAATAAAAAAACATTTAAAATTTTATATTAGTTATAAATTAGATTATTAATATACCATTATATATTTGTACCTGTACAAAAATAAAAGTTTCTATCATAAACATTAATATAATTTTTTAAGTGGAAACTTTTACTGTCTTAATTCTTTTGAATAAGGTGTTTTTAATAATGAGCAAGCTAGAAAGCGACAGCTTTTCGTCCTGAATAGAAAGTACAACATTGGATTTTTCTCAATTTAGAGTAAACCCTATGCTGTTGCTGTTGCTGACGTAAGTAGCTGCGAAATGGAAGATAAAAAATCGCTTAACTTAATATTCTACTCCTCTGCTAAGGGTCTACTTTACACACTGTCACTTTCAGAATTTTAATGTTATAATTAATGTATATTTTTATTTATTACAAGCCTTTATTTAACTTGGTCTGTTTGTTAGTTTAATAACTAATGTTCAAAGTGAGTGCGTTCAAATACGTGCTTCTTTTTTTGCACGTCCGATAAATTATTGCCGGTTCACTAAAATTAATGCCTCAGACCTGATAATAACCAACGCAGATTGTCGCCGTTACAAAATACTAGGTTATATGTTTTTGTTCGACTCAAGTGATATTGGTATGAAATGAAAAGCTTGATTTGTAAATTATATAACATTACTAGCTGCTCGCGGCTTCGCCCGCTAAAGTAAGCTAAATCACGTTCATTTTGAAATTTTATACCCCCGACATCACATTGCAATTTTAGATTTTTCCGATATTACATATTTTACTCTATTTTTGAAAATTGGTTATGCTTTTGCCTGAATCGAGAATATATATTCAAACTGACAAAAAATCTGTTGAGTATAAGATTATCTATATAAACCATGATGTAATTGTAAAACCAGTACAAGTCTTGCGTTATGCAGAAGGATACCATCTGTTGAACGAATACTATAAAATACTATGTTTATTTATTTTTAAATTACATTATTTGTAAATTTGAAAGTACATATACGTACTGCATATAAATAAATAAATATTTCTTAATTAATGCATAGAAGGAAAAGTATATTTTCAATATTTAATACAAATATTAATACATAATATAGATATTATTATTTGTTAATAATTTTATTAATAACATGTTAAAAATATTTCAATAGATTTTTAACAATTAGTATTTTTTTCGTAAAATAATAACCAACTACTAATAGATGGCATTAAAAGCCATAAAATTATCGACTTACCGCTGTCGATGTCACTATAATACTTATAAATCAAATGATTTGTAGATCTTTTCGTTAGCGTTTATATTGGTTGACACAGGTGTAATTAGATTTTGCTGTAGTGGCATTTGCAAGCGATCCTGCAGCATCTCATATAGGTGGAGAGGGTTTCCGCTGGGTTTTAATGGGTAGTGTCGGGTTCGATGAGTCCCACAGTACCATTCTTCTGTAGGACACAAGTGTCCTACTCGGGGATGGTCTGCGTAAAAGCATTTCCCAGCGAAAAAAAAAAAAAAAAAAAAAAAAAAGGTGTAATGAGATTTGGTTTTCTTTGTAGAATTAAGATATATTAATTCTGTAATAGATATGACTACAGAATTAATGTATATTAGTGTTTAATAAATGGTTTTATGTAGTATTTTACTCTTACTACTTTTACTTTTACTAACCTCCTGGTTCCGGAATCTTGGAAGTCACAAATCGTTCTACCTATCCTAAAGCCTGACAAATGTCCTTCTGACCTCAAATCCTATAGACCTATTGCACTTTCATCTACTCTTGCTAAAATATGTGAACATCTTTTAAAAATCGGTTGGAATGGATTGTGAAAAACAGATTGTTATTTTCATCGAATCTCTCAATTGTCTTCTAGTTATTAGGAAGAATCCTTTTAGTAGCAGAAAATAAAATCTATTATACTAGACATAAGCGAAGCTTTGTTCTCGTGCCATCGGGGAGGTTTATCTATCTTACTAGTTTGGATTCCTAGCCACTTTGGAATATCGGGGAATGAGCCCGCAGACTGGTGTACAAAAAATGCTTTTTAATGTGGCACTGTAGAACATTACTCCAATTCGGCCCAAGAGTGTCGTCTCTTGCGAAAATTCGAATGGACCTTTTATGGAATAATTATTGGAGTGCACTAAAATCTTTCAAGGGAACATTTTATTCATCTATTCAACCCGTTAACCTGCGGCGTCCTTGGTTTCACTATCAAAAATTTACTGAACGGAGTACTATAACTACTCTGTTGCCCTGTGCATCTGGTAAAGATCCGGGTCCGGGACCACACACTTGGCGAATGTGATATCGACGAAGGTTCAGCTTCCCATATACTTTTCTCCTGTTCTAAATTAATTCATCCTATCTATGATATATTTCCCTATAAAGTCCCTCGGGACGATTTAATATAATGTTCAGTGTTATGTGTCATTATAAAGTGTCATTATAATTTAAATATATTAAACGTAACAAAATTAAGTTATGAAGGAATCTAATCTATAAGTTGATAATACCAACATTGTATTTATATACTATCTTATTATCTTGTGGTGACCTTATATTTTTATATCGTTAATCCAGTCTGTTAAGTATTGTTTTTTCTCCATAGTTAACTGTCCACTCTCCCATATATATTTATAGATTTTTAACTCCCCCCAAGTGACATTGGCTCAGCATAAGTAGACAATTAAAGTTAGGATTCTTCCAAAGATCCCTTTATAGGAGGAAAAAAAGCCTTGTCTACTTATACTGAGCAAAATTTATTTTATCGTTTTAGTAAATTAAATTGTATACGCTTTAATAAAAGCCTATTTGAAAATATATTTTTTGATTTAATAAATTTTTCTATTTATAGATTTTATTGCCGAAACTAGACAATGGCTGGCAAAGCTTTTTTTACAACTCAGCCCTTTATTGTATGGAAATGGTGGCCCCATCATTATGGTTCAGGTAAAGAATTTCAACTTGTTGTCAATTGATTTTATTATTTTTTTTTTTATATTTATTGGTTTTATATGTTTTATTTAAAGATATTGCCTATTGTTTATAATTTACATTAATTAGTAAAAATGTCACAGGTGGAAAACGAATATGGTAGCTACAGTACTTCAAAACTCTATATGACAGCAATTAGGGATATAATAAAGGAGCATGTTGGTGATAATGCCCTGTTATATACGACGGATGGACAATATCGTTCTTACTTTTACGATGGATCTGTTCCCGGAGCACTGACTACTATAGACTTTGGACCGACAGGTAACAGCCAAAATAGCTTATTATCTGTATAATTACAATACTTTTTACTCGTCTGTAGATTCAATTAATATTGTGGTTTCCAGGTGGCCGCGTTACAGATACATTTAAACAACTACGAGCGTTCATGCCGGTCGGTCCTCTTATGAACTCGGAATACTATCCAGGATGGCTCACGCACTGGAGCGAAGTAATCCAGCAGGTATCGACAGAACGTGTTGTGTTTACACTTCAGGACATGCTTAACAACAATATTCATTTTAACTTCTACATGTTCTTTGGGGGAACCAACTTTGAATTTAGTGCAGGTACATGTTTGACTATATTTCATAGATTTTTATATTGTAATAACTTATTTAATTGGATGGTTAATACTTATGCTACATTAAAATGTACAATTTTTAATTAAGAATTTTTTTAAGTCTTGTTAAAATGTGCCCCTTTTATATATCTTTGATATTGATACTAAAACACGACTATAGTAGATAAATTCAAATAAATTTTATATACCTGTCTATTTATGGTACTCTAGAAGCCGTGTATTACACGACGTGGCACACGGCACGGCTCTATGGGAAACAAACATCACTCAAATTCATATTTTTAAGTAAGCAAGTACTTCGCAACTTAGGGTCGAAAAATACTTAAAGAAAATATAAAAAATTAACGCAGCGGGATTTGAAACTGTCCAAGCGTTCTGACCACTAAGCCATGTGTTCTTCATCAAGCTGCGTCGAAATTCGTATATGCTTTTTACATCTTATTACGTTGTTAGCAAGCCTACACTGTTGTTCACAAATCCCATGCACTGCTTTGAGCTCCTCTCCGTACAATACTATGGGACCGGCAACCGCACGGTAAATCCATCGTTTGCTAAGTAGTGTCTGGTCTATACGTTAATTTTCTGTCTTAAATTTTAACAATCTTAAATTTTTAGGTGCAAATTATGGTTCCAGCTATCAACCTGATATTACCTCATACGATTATGATGCACCTCTGACAGAAGCCGGAGATCCAACGCCAAAATATAATGCCATCCGCAATACCTTAGCACAAGTACGAAAATACGTATCATTAATTTACAAGTTGAGCTATACATATTATTAAATATACTTGATCCAATTAATACAACTACTTTTAGGAAGTAATTTTTCAATAATAATATAATTATTTATTATTTGTCTATGTTCGGCTCGTCATATTTTAAATAAAAATAGTGTCAACTTATGTTATATGATTTTAATTTACATTTTGGATAAACAGCGTATAAGTGTATCTCAATGTTATTGTGTACTTAGTGTATGCAGAGATATTTATTTTTGTATTTGCAGTTTAATTTGGTACCAGATTATTTACCTGCTCCCGTAGCATCCAAAAAAGGAAAATATGGAGAAATTGTGCTCATTCCAAAAATAAATCTGTTAAGTCCAGAAGGTCGCTCAAAACTCGGTGTAAAATATGAAGATATCCAAGGAGTAAATTTACCAACTTTTGAAAAACTACAACAACGTAGTGGATTAGTTTTGTATGAAAGCACTCTTAATGAAACTGATGGAATTCTAACTATATCTGAACCTCGGGATTGGATTTTAGTTTATGTGGACAGTGTATGTATATCATAAATAATGTATGAGATTGGTGAATGTATCTCCATTGAAGAAATTATTATTACTATTTTATTTATTTATTTACACTGACAGTACACAAATAAATACGGTAGACTCGTACTGTTGTACCGGTATACCTAATTGACGACGCTGAATAAATTAATCTGTCAGTAAATAGTAAATTTATAATAACTTGTAGAAAATATTTTCATTATAAAAGAAACATTTACGATCAATTTTCAAAAGTGCCTGCAATTATTTAAAAGCATGCGAAACTAAATTCACGTTAAGTATATGCTTATTTTATGATTTCACTAATCTATATATTTCTTTTAGAAATACCAAGGAGTTATAAGTAGAATGCTTAAGCAATACGAACTTAAAATAAAATC
Organism: Dione juno; assembly: GCA_037127375.1. Taxonomy (NCBI): domain Eukaryota; kingdom Metazoa; phylum Arthropoda; class Insecta; order Lepidoptera; family Nymphalidae; genus Dione; species Dione juno. The sequence continues at coordinate 7,234,398 of JAXRJS010000041.1, read as the reverse complement.
AAAACAAAATTCTATATTATCATTGCTTGTTGAGAATCAAGGACGTATAAATTATGGGGACAGACTTCATGATTTCAAGGTGCGTTTCACCAGTATTTCTAGTATTTTTATCTTATCATTTTAAAAAATTATCACCTAACTTTAATATTACACTGCCTTAATGATAGTTGTGGTTTTGATAGTCATTCAAAGGAATGCTTCTTGTTTAAAAGGCAGCCGGTATGTCTTTCGCCTAATTTGTTAACTAACTATATAAATATCCATTTATCATACATTTTTATTATTTCAGGGAATTTTAAGTCCGATAAATATAAACAACAAAAACAATTCATTAAATTTGGATGGTCCCTGGTCAATCACTGGCTATCCGTTAGAAGTAAAAAATAATTTAGATTTACAAACACAAAGCAATAGTCTCATTCAAATAAAAACTGGTGAAGGACCTCTTTTGTTTGAAGGAATATTGGTACTACCAGAAGGAGAACTTCCACTTGATACATTTATAGACACCACGGGTTGGGGAAAGGTAGGAAAATAAATTATCTATAACTTTATATAGTAGCTACACTGTTGACTATAAATAAATATAAGAAACCTTACTGACATGCATAGTAACTTATCATCATAATCTGTATAGCTATATCCATATATATAATACAGGATAGAAAAGTCAATTCTGTACATTAAAGATTTAAAAAAAATTGATTGGGTCGGTTAATATGTCGATAATAGAAGCCGAATATCCACTCAGCAGAATTCTTGTCTGTCTTTCTGTCTGTCTCTCTGTCTGTTTATTTGGTCTCCAATCACGCAATAACTTCTGGACAGAAATGAATGAATTTTTGTATTATAATAGCTTACAGTTCCGATCCGCATAAAGTTTTTATCCCGGTATTCCGCATGGATATTAGCATTATTCATGGAAATTAAAGGAAAAAGTAATAAAATTAAATTACTAAAATAAATGAAAAGATAAATAGATTTGGCATGCTAATAATTCATAGCCTTAAACAATATATATAGGATAGTTTTTATCCTGATATGCAATGCAAATCTCGAGTGAAAAATAAAAACAGAGACGATTAAATTACGTCGATTACTTGCAAGTAAAGGTAGATTAAACAAATAAAGGTAGATTCCATATTAAACACATTATATTCAATAAATATAATGTGTTTAAAAATCTATAGAAATATTTTATAATATCTGTAAACAGATGTATAATAAAATTTCTGCATCACGGTGGCGGGATTTTTTTATTTGTAATACTCCTGCAGACCATAGATGAAATTTACGTAGTATTAAACTATTGAAAAGTCAAAGTCAGAAAAGAAACTATGTTCAGAAAAGATTTTAGAATGTATTAATGGGTCGATTTATATATCGTTAATCTATCGTTATAGTTATTATAAATATAAGCTAAACTAACCATTTGATTTTTTGTCCGTATGTATGTTTATTTATTCGCGAATCAAGCTACTGGCCAAAAAAATGGGAGTTGATGAATTTCAATATTTCAAGTTTTTCTACAGAATGAATAAATTTTGACAGCTTAAAACCTAAATCAACATATAAAATAGTTATCATCCTAGCGTTCAATGAGTTTTCGTAGAAAAAAATAGACATATTTTAATTGCGTCAATTACTAGCAAGTGAAGCTAAATTATTTAATAGATTTTATCTAATAAATCACTTAATAATAATATTTTTTTTTAAAATAGAATATATTAGTATACAAGATTTTTTGACAAGATTAGAATAAAAAACGCCAAGTAAGGGGGGTGTATATAAAAATAAAAAATATCCGTCCAGTGCGAGTAGTACTTTAGTACTCGCGCACCGAGGGTCCCGTACCTATTTCACGATTGTACGTATACCGTATAAGGAAAACACTACTTTAGAAAATGACAATCTTAAATTTGCAGTCGTATCTACTCAATTTGTATGAAATTAACTACAAATATCATTTTGCAATGGGTTATTTCTGCATTTCACTAATAAATGATCAAATTTAAAATTTTTTCCTTATATATACTGTAAGTTCTAATTCAATGAAATACAACTAATAAGAGTCGACAATAATTTTGTATCAAATGAAAATCGAATTGCATTGTTATGTAGTTATAAAATTAAAACGATAAAATAATTAAATTATAAAACGAACGAGATCTAGCTAAACGGGCGAAGCCCCGAGTGGGTCGCTAGTATTTAATAAAATTAATATGTTAGAATATAATTTAAATAAAAATATTATCGTAATATCTATATAATAGTAATCGTAGTATATAATAATCGTAATATCATATTAAAATGTTTATTTTAGGGATACATATTTGTAAATGGGCACAACCTTGGTAGATATTGGCCAAAGGTCGGACCACAAGTGACTCTATATCTTCCGGGAGTATGGCTTCATGCAGCGCCTGCCGAAAATATCGTAAAAGTTCTTGAATTAGAACAAGCACCTCAAAGTCTTTCTCTTAATTTTATTGACGAGCCAATATTAAATAGAACTGGTAGTTTTATAGTTTATTTAAATTTCGGATTATAGTTGCAATTTATAAGTGAATTAACAACTTTTAACTGTTTTATGTATTTAATTACTTAATCTTTCTTTACTTGATAATTTCTATTTCACACAATTTGTATTTCTGTATTTTATTAATTATTTAAAGATGTACTTTAACTTAACATAAGTGAAAATATATAAAATAAATTTTTTTAAATTATTAATTCATTCATTTCAATAAAATAATTACCTTATCTCTTATGAGATGGTGAACTTTTTCTATTTTTTTAACCGACTTGAAAAAGGAGGAGTCTCTTAATTAGACTGATTTTCTTTATTTGTATGTTTGTAATACCCACAATTATAAATTAATTTGGATTATTCCTTTTTTTTCATTTAAATTGTACGGCAATTTTTAAAAAAATCATATTAAGACAAAATTATTCACACAGACGATGTTCAATAATCCACGTGTAAAATATGTAATGTTTAAGTTATATTTGATTTTTCTTTAACTTTGTACATATAATTATAATTCTGGAGTGAGGTTATGTTTTTTTTTTATTATTATTGCTAGTAATACACATCCTTAAACAAATATAGTAGTACATTTATAGCAGAAAATGTTGCCCTGTAATAATGTTATATGAATACACCAACTAATAAAATAATAACACTAACCGCCACACAAACGCTTATAACTTCATAGTATTAATCACTAAAGTTATACTATTGGATGAATGGTTCCTGTGTGAACGACAAGGAAACATGTATCGACATGAGAATGAGAGAGACAGTAATAAACTGGTTAGTTGATAAGATGGCAGTGGCTTGAGTTCGAGGCTACGTTGAACGACCTGGGTCTGTCGTAGCAAGGCTCGCGACAGCGCCGGTCCGTTGACGACGCTCGCGACTATCCACGTGGCCGGTAAGTTAGCCCTAAGATATTTTGTAAGTTTAAATTGTATTTATTTTTACTTTTAAAGACTACTCATACACTTATGGTAAGTTAATTCTTTCCGCCAACTTGTTTATCAAAGTTGACAATAGCACGTAATACGATGTTAAATACCACATTGTCGCTCTATAACTTAAGTGTTGTTTTAAAATGTTTAAGACCGATGGTTGATTGATTTAAGTCCCAATCATTTATATTTACGTATATTTTAAATAACTTTTACAGTGAAATTAAAAAAAGTTAAGTGGTACTTTTAGAAATTATTTGTTTTTTTTAAAGTATTTGTTATTGTTAAGTCTTGATTTTTTTAAATAAATTTCATCTTACTAAGTAGTAGATTTCAACCGATACATAATCCTCAACCTTTGACAGGATGACCTTAATTAGGTATTGTGTGTGCTATAAATTTGATTAAAATATTTGTCAAGGCTTATTTACGCTACGTTTAGTCAGACTACAAAAGTTTGCTCTATATTAAAAAAAACAAACACTTTTATTTTATAATACTGAACATTATTTTAAAATGTGACTGTTTTTATATATTATAATATTTTCTTAATAGGATATTAAGTCTGTTAATAATGGGGGACGAAGAATTAATCTGTAAAATCGGACCGCCATGCAGCCTGATACTGGCTGATGGTTCAGTTTTTGAAGGAAGAAGTTTTGGTGCTCAAGTACCAATGGAAGGAGAAGTTGGTGTGTATATAATTCGTTAAGAACTATCGTAATTTTTCTGTGGTTAATATAAAACTGGTACGTATGAAAACATGACCTAGTCAAAATGTAATGATAGATAAAATAAAATATGTTACAAATCGACTTAACACATATTAAGACATAGGTACGTAATTTTAATTATATTTAATTTAGTAATTACCTGTCTCATCCCAAAACTGTTTTCGAAAATATATAATATAACTTCATATTTACTTTGCGAGTTTAAGCCGCCACAAACTTGTTTTTATTATATTAGTTTGCTTTATTTGTAAAAAAATACCAGAGATGGTGAAATCTCCCTACGGAATTACACAAGTAAATAATACAGGTGTAATAACTTACATTCATATGTATTAATTATTTAATATTTTTAATATTTATTTTAACAGATTTGTAAATTTCTTAATATTAAAATATATACAGCATTTCAAAAAACTCCCTATATTTAAAAATTATGTCAACGATACTAAGATGATATCATAAATATTAAATTTTGTATGCTTGTATGTTATTATATGTTGTTTTTGTTGTTATTGTTTGTGGTCATAATTATATGGACTGAAAGAAAAATAGTGTTGAAAATGTGGATAGATAAGAGTCCTACATATGATAATTATTATCATTTTTCAGTATTTCAAACTGGCATGGTTGGATATCCAGAATCTTTAACAGATCCTTCTTATCACGCACAGTTGTTGGTACTGACATATCCACTAATTGGTAACTACGGCGTACCTGATGAAAATGACTACGACGAATTTAACTTGCCAAGGTATCATCTGTAATATTCAATAGTGCTGTGATTTGTCAATAAATAAGTAAATGAAAGAATAATTATTATTTATATTTAGATAGTTCTGATTTACATCAATTCCTTTATAAAACTAAATATATGTTGAGTATATATGAGTTGAGTTACTTGACTTTTAATTTAAATTCGAAATCATTGATATATAAATTATGAGATCAAACATTGTAACACGACGCTGTAGCCTACTCAGACAAATTATTTATATTGTTAAATAAAACATGGAAAAGACTAATGATTTATTTATATTTATATATATTAACCTAATTCAAATACTTGCACTATCTCTTTCAGGTGGCTTGAATCGAAACGTATTTGGGCCGCAGGTTTAATTGTTGGCCAAATTAGTACACATGCCAGTCACTGGCGCGCACGGACATCGTTGGGGAATTGGCTGGCATCTAAAGGGGTTCCTGGACTATGTGATATTGATACAAGAGCACTTACATACAAACTTCGAGAAGGTGTAACTTTAGGAAGAATTGTTCAAGGCGTTGCTCCTTTTGGACCATTACCACCGCTTAAAGATCCTAACACGAGAAATTTAGTAGCTGAAGTGTCAACAAAGGTAGTACTTTTTTAGACAAATATAGTAATAAGTTCTAAAATAATTTAGTAATTATTAGTGTACACACCTTAACACGTAAATGAAACACCATATTAGCTTTTTACTATTAGAGTTTATTATGCTTACTAACACAGTAACTTTTTATTTCAACCTTAGATAGTACTGCCTAGCTATTTTTTAACTAGCTCCGAAATTCCCCTACCCTAATACTTTTTAACAGTGCTAACGGTTCGAATTCTTTTTATAATACATAAAAAACTATTTTCCCTTTCGGACTTAATATGGTTATTAATTGTTTATATTAAATAAAAAAAATATTAATTATAAATTATTAGATAAAATAATGGTTGTGTTAATCCACACTAAGGATAGAAAATTTTGTTTTCTTTAAGTATTTTCAAATATGAGATTAATTTAACAAATATCGCAAAAAGTAGAATAAAATTATATCCATAAAATAAATAAACCTTAAAAATACTGCCCATGATAAAAGATTTTGAAAAATGAAGTGAACTACTTTTTCTTTTGTCACTTCCACTTTTCTTCGCTAGTGTTCAAAAATGTCCGTTAGGAGGCCTTGAAATGTATACCTTGTCAGTTCTCTTTCCTAAAGTTACATGAAGTACTTTGAATATAGCCACTCTGGGTATAGATAGTATTTTCTGAATACTATATATCATACATAACATTGTTACGCAATATATCATATATATATATATATATATATATATATATATATATATATATATATATATATATATATATATATATATATATATATATATATATATATATATATATATATATATATATATATATATATATATATATATATATATATATATATATATATATATATATATATATATATATAATATATATATATATATATATATATATATATATATATATATATATATATATATATATATATATATATATATATATATATATATATATAGAGTTACCTATTGCTCTTATAATTACAGGAATCGCAAACGTTTAATCCTAAAGGTCATATTACAATATTAGCAGTTGACTGCGGCTTAAAATATAACCAAATAAGATGTCTTATTAAGAGAAATGCGAAAGTTGTGGTAGTGCCTTGGGATTACAAATTTGATGTAAAAGACTACGACGGCTTATTTATTAGTAATGGTCCAGGAGACCCTGATGTTTGTAAAAAAGTAGTAGAAAACTTGAGAAATGTTATGAATAATGAAACAGTAGCTAAGCCAATTTTTGGAATATGCCTAGGTCATCAACTATTAGCAACAGCAGCTGGTGGTAAAACTTATAAAACACGGTAATTATTATACATATAAGTTACTAAATGCAAAAACTCTTATCTTTTATATTTATTTTACACTTTAATATATTATCGTAACTTGCTATTTTAATTTTATAATCTGTTTCTAACAGATATGGAAATCGAGGTCATAATTTACCTTGCACACATTCTGGTACTGGTAGATGCTTTATGACTTCTCAAAACCATGGATTCGCAGTTGATGCCAATACGCTTCCAAGTAACTGGAGTATTTTGTTCACAAACGAAAATGACAAAACAAATGAAGGAATAATTCACAAGTCACAACCCTACTTTAGTGTACAATTTCATCCGGAACATACAGCAGGTCCAACAGACTTAGAATGTCTTTTTGATATATTCATAGATGCTGTGAAATCCTACAAGAATAATGAACAATTTGTTATAAATGATGTAATAAATGAAAAATTCAAATATATTCCGACACTGCACGAAAGACCAAAAAAAGTATTAATTCTTGGTTCAGGTGGTTTATCTATTGGGCAAGCCGGCGAATTCGACTATTCTGGTTCACAAGGAGTGAAGGCAATGCAAGAAGAAAAAATTCAAACTGTTTTAATTAATCCTAATATAGCCACTGTACAAACATCAAAAGGTTTAGCTGATAAAGTTTATTTTTTGCCTATTACACCAGAGTATGTTGAGCAAGTTATTAAAGCTGAACGCCCAACTGGTATCTTATTAACATTTGGTGGTCAAACAGCTCTAAATTGTGGCGTCGAATTACAAAAAACTAAAGTATTCGAAAAGTATAACGTGAATGTCTTAGGAACTCCAGTTCAATCTATAGTGGATACAGAAGATAGAAAAATTTTTGCTGAGAAAATTAATGCAATTGGTGAAAAAGTTGCACCAAGTGCGGCTGTATGTTCGATAGAAGACGCGCTGGCAGCAGCACGACAAATTGGATATCCAGTAATGGCACGATCTGCATTTTCTTTGGGAGGTCTTGGGTCAGGGTTCGCAAATAACGAGGAGGAATTAAAAACCCTAGCACATCAAGCCTTGTCACACTCTGAACAACTTATTATAGACAAATCCTTGAAAGGGTGGAAGGAAGTTGAATACGAAGTAGTGAGAGATGCATATGATAATTGTATAACAGTGTGTAATATGGAAAATGTAGATCCTTTAGGAATTCATACTGGTGAGTCTATTGTTGTAGCACCAAGTCAAACGCTATGCAATAGAGAATATTATATGCTACGTAACACTGCTATTAAAGTTATAAGACACTTTGGAATTGTTGGGGAGTGTAATATACAATACGCTTTAAATCCTAATTCAGAGGAATTTTATATTATAGAGGTAAATGCAAGATTGTCAAGAAGTTCTGCCTTAGCCAGTAAAGCAACAGGGTATCCGCTAGCATATGTTGCTGCGAAATTAGCGCTTGGTATTCCCTTACCAACTATAAAGAACTCAGTAACTGGAGTAACAACAGCATGTTTCGAACCCAGCTTAGATTATTGCGTAGTAAAAATACCTAGATGGGATTTAGCTAAATTTAATAGAGTAAGTACAAAAATCGGAAGTTCTATGAAGAGCGTTGGAGAAGTTATGGCTATTGGCAGAAATTTCGAAGAAGCATTTCAAAAAGCTTTAAGAATGGTCGATGAAAACGTCAACGGGTTTGACCCATATATAAAAGCAGTAAATGAAAATGAACTAAGGGAACCAACAGACAAGAGGATGTTTGTTCTAGCAGCGGCTCTTAAAGACAATTATACAGTGACAAAGTTATATGAATTGACTAAAATTGATCGATGGTTCCTTGAAAAATTTAAAAATATTGTAGATTATTACAAGATATTAGAATCAATAGATTCCGGCTCCATTACTCATAAAATCTTAAAAAACGCAAAACAAATGGGGTTCTCAGATAAACAAATAGCTGTCGCAATAAAAAGTACAGAATTAGCTGTGAGGAAATTACGAGAGGAATTTAAAATAACTCCCTTTGTCAAAAAAATCGATACAGTTGCCGCTGAATGGCCTGCATCAACAAATTATCTATATCTTACATATAATGGCAGCACACATGATTTAGAATTTCCCGGGGAATTTATTATGGTTCTTGGATCAGGAGTATATAGGATTGGAAGTTCAGTAGAATTTGATTGGTGCGCTGTAGGATGTTTAAGGGAATTAAAAAATCTAAATAAAAAAACGATTATGGTTAACTATAATCCCGAAACTGTTAGCACTGACTATGATATGAGTGATAGGTTATATTTTGAAGAAATTTCTTTTGAAGTTGTAATGGACATCTATAATATAGAAAAACCTTCAGGTGTTATACTTTGTATGGGTGGTCAACTCTCTAATAATATTGCTATGGATTTACATCGACAGCAAGCTATCATTTTAGGCACATCTCCTGATATGATAGACAACGCAGAAAATAGATTTAAGTTCTCTCGAATGCTGGATCGAAAGGGAATTCTGCAACCGAAATGGAAAGAACTCACTGACCTTGAATCTGCCATTAAGTTTTGTGAAGAAGTAGGCTATCCTTGCTTAGTAAGGCCCTCTTATGTTTTAAGTGGAGCAGCAATGAATGTGGCGTACTCTAACCAGGAGCTTGAAACCTATTTAAAATCTGCTAGTCAACTTAATAAAGACTATCCTGTTGTTATTTCAAAGTACATATTGGACGCAAAAGAAATAGATGTTGATGTAGTAGCAGCTGATGGCGTCCTCCTTTGTATTGCAGTTTCAGAACATGTTGAAAATGCTGGTGTTCATTCTGGAGATGCAACGTTGGTTACACCGCCTCAAGATATAAATAATAAAACTTTAGATAAAATTCATGAAATTGCTAGAATCATTGCAGAAACGCTTGATGTTACCGGACCATTCAACATGCAATTAATTGCAAAGGATAATGACCTTAAAGTTATAGAATGCAACGTGAGGGTATCTAGATCTTTCCCATTTGTATCGAAAACCTTAGATCATGATTTTGTCGCTATGGCAACTAAAGTGATACTTGGGAATCCTATTGAACCTGTTAATGTTATGAGCGGATGTGGCAAAGTTGGGGTCAAAGTGCCACAATTCTCTTTTTCAAGATTATCAGGTGCTGATGTAACTCTCGGCGTAGAAATGGCGTCAACTGGAGAAGTAGCCTGTTTTGGTGAAAATCGATATGAGGCTTATTTAAAATCATTAATGAGTACAGGTTTTCGAATACCAAAAAAAGCTATATTACTATCAATTGGAACGTTTAAGGTAATTATATATTTAGAAAATGAAGGCATTATTTTTGAATTTTTTACTATATTACGTTGAAGACTTTCTTTATTTAAGGGTACCAGTTCATGACACTAAACCCTATCTAATATATACTAATCTGACTCTAAGCGTGACCGGTTGTAGGTTCGATGCTAACTCTGAAATTTCATTGTAAGCATCAAATCTACAACCCGAGTTTCGTTTAACTATTTTTTACTTGTAAAATTGAAATGCTTGTCAAATAATTTCTAGCATAAAATGGAGCTCCTACCCAGTGTTCGTACCTTACAGAAAATGGGTTATAAACTGTATGCTAGTATGGGCACAGGAGATTTTTATACTGAACACGGAGTTGAGGTAATTTTTTAATGTCATAATATACATTTAAAAATATATAAAAGTTATAATTATATATTATAATCGAAATAATTATAATTTTATATTATATTATATATATAGTAGTTATAATTATATATTATAATTATATATTATAAGTTATAATTATATATTATATTATATATATTATAATCGAAATTATTTTTATGCTTAGAATGTTTGAGAGATTTGTTTTCAATTTTAGGTTGAAAGTGTTCAATGGACATTTGATCACATTGGTGATCTTGAAGATGATAGATCAGACGGCGAGCTAATGCATTTAGCAGATTTTATGGCAAGAAGAGAATTGGATCTTGTCATTAACTTGCCAATGCGAGGCGGAGCTCGCCGAGTTTCCTCGTTCAGTACGCATGGTTATCGTACTCGCCGTCTAGCTGTTGACTATGCTGTTCCTCTTGTTACAGATGTGAAATGTGCTAAACTTCTTGTTAAGGTTAGTTAGATACTTATATAAAATATTTTTACAAGTGCATACTTAACTAGCTTACTTTTATTTCATCTGTTTATAAGAAAAGTTTACATGAAAATCGATTCTTATATATAGAAATAAATAGTAATATTTATTTGTTTACATGTTTGTTTGTGTTGGTAATATTAATAATTACGGTTATTAAATCATAAAGTGAGACACAGCTGCATGACGATGCTGCTGCTTCTTAAGATATTCTACGTAACATTTTTTTTTATGGAAGACTTTAATTTCATTGCAGGCGATGTTGCAGTGTGGCGGTGCCCCACCTATGAAGACACATACCGATTGTATGACCTCACGTAACATTGTTAAATTACCTGGATTTATAGACGTCCATGTTCATGTCAGAGAGCCAGGAGCTACTTATAAAGAAGATTTCAATTCTTGTACTGCTGCTGCGTTAGCAGGTGGTATAACAATGATATGTGCAATGCCAAATACTAATCCACCAGTTATTGATCGTACTTCATATGATTATGCAGCAACTTTGGCCCGCGTGAGTGCACGATGTGATTTCGCTTTATTTGTTGGTGCTTCAACAACTAATTGCGATACTGCGGCCGAGCTGGCGCCACATGCCGCAGCATTGAAAATGTACTTGAATGAAACTTTTACCACTTTAAAACTCGATGATATGACTGTTTGGCAACGACATCTTCAAAATTGGCCAAAGAAAATGCCAATTTGTGCTCACGCTGAACGCGAAAAAACTGGTGCTATTATTCTTATGGCATCTTTGTTAGATAGATCTATCCATATTTGCCATGTTGCTAGAAAGGAAGAAATTCTTATCATAAAGGCGGCAAAAGAAAGAGGCTTAAAAGTTACCTGTGAAGTATGTCCTCATCATTTGTTTTTAAGTACTGATGATATCGATAGAATCGGTGATGGACGTGCTGAGGTGCGTCCAGTTCTTTGCAGCCCTGAAGATCAAGCTGAGTTGTGGAAAAATATGGATATCATAGATGTTTTTGCTACAGATCACGCACCCCACTCTGTGGATGAAAAAAAATCTGAAAAGCCTCCACCTGGGTTCCCGGGCTTAGAGACTGTTTTACCGCTTTTATTAAATGCTGTTAATGAAAGACGTTTAAGCATGGATGATATTATAAATAAATTTCATAAAAATCCTCGCAAAATATTTAATCTACCAGAGCAAGTTAACACATATGTAGAAGTTGACATGGATTATGAATGGACCATACCTGAAGCGTTAGAATTTTCAAAATCCAAATGGACACCTTTTGCCGGCATGCGAGTATGTGGAGCAATCCATCGTGTTACTTTACGAGGAGAGATCGCTTATGTGGAGGGTCAAATACTTGTTCCACCTGGATTTGGTCAGAATGTGCGCGATTGGCCTACTCCTAAAAAACAAATATTCCCTAGTTTCTTGATTGATAAGAATGATAAAGAAACGAGTAGACCAAGCTCTGCACTTGATATCCACAATTCTTTCGAGTTAAGCAGATACAGCGATGCCGACTTAGAGCATTTAGAAATGAACAAACCCGAAAGTCAAAATAAGCTGAATGTACATTTTAACGATATTTCTGGATTAAGAAGTGCTTCGCCACTTCCTGCCCAGCAGCCAGCTATGAGACAAAGGTGTGATAGCGCTTCATATCCTGTACAAGTACCTGGTCCGCAACGACAACGTAGCGATCTCTTTGGAAAGAGTATATTATCAGTTGACACAATTGGAAAAGAAAATTTAAATGATATATTTAATTTAGCCCAATTTATGAAGACAAGTGTTAGCAAAGGACGGGTTTTAGATGATATATTACGGGGTAAAGTTATGGCGTCGATATTTTACGAAGTTAGCACACGAACAAGCTGTAGCTTTGCTGCAGCTATGCAACGACTTGGTGGATCCGTAATTCATACAGATGCAACGAGCTCGTCGGCTAAAAAAGGTGAAACTTTAGAGGATAGTGTATGTGTAATGGCTAGTTATGCTGATGTTGTTGTGTTACGCCACCCTGAACCAGGAGCGGTAGCGGTGAGTATAGCATAAATTTAACATTTTTAAGCAGATAGAATAGAATACTATAATAATTTTTTTTTATCTATTCAGCGTGCCGGTAGACGCTCAAGAAAACCAGTAATAAACGCAGGAGATGGAATTGGTGAACATCCGACACAAGCATTATTAGACATTTTTACTATTCGAGAAGAGATCGGTACTGTTAACGGTCTCACTATTACAATGGTGGGGGATCTAAAAAATGGCCGGACTGTACATTCATTAGCACGTTTACTGACGTTATATCAAGTGAAATTACAATATGTTAGTCCACCAGGCTTAGGAATGCCAAAACACATAATGGACTACATAGCAAGCAAAGGAGTACATCAAACTGTTTATGATCGCTTAGAAGATGTTTTAGGAGACACTCATGTTTTATATATGACACGTATACAGCGTGAAAGATTTAATAGTCAAGAAGAATACGATAAGGTAATTTTATTTTGCTGTAAACATTATTTTCTTCTTAATAGGTATTAATATATATATTTAATAAATATTTATATTAATACCTTAGTTTGTTACTCAAGATTGAAAAGACGTGAGAGATTTTAGTATGAAACTACAAATCCACAAAGTATTACTTACGATTTCTTATCCACATAGTACTTATTTCACAGTTAAGAGTACATTTTACATTTACATTTATACATTTTAGATGCGTGGCTTATTAGTTGTTACTCCACAATTGATGACACGCGCACGTCGTCGTATGATTGTAATGCATCCGCTTCCCCGTATAGACGAGATCTCACCAGAATTTGATTCAGACCCACGGGCAGCCTACTTTAGGCAAGCAGAATATGGCATGTACGTTCGTATGGCCATCCTCGCTATGGTTACTGGAATTAATCCAATAATATAGATATGAAAATATATGCTACATGCACCAGTGCCTTTTTACCGAGAATAAAATTACGTTATCCAAATGTGATATATTTTAGTCTAAGGGATTCTTATATTACAAACGAAATATTTTTTAACAATAAAATGCATTACTAAAATAAAAAAGATATTTTTATTTAATACTAGCAACCCGCTCGCGGCTTCGCGATAAAATATTATAATAAAAAAACGTTATTTAAGTTTTGAACTTAAATAATGCTCATATTACAAAGAAATTAAGTAATATATTCGACAAAATCTATTATACATAATTCAGCTTCACTTGCGTATATACTTGCACATATAATCGACGTAAATAAAATATGTCTATTTTTTTTCTACGGAAACCTCATCGAATGCTAGGACAACTGACTGTTCTATATGTTGGGTCAAAATGCTGTCAAGCTGTCAAAATTTATTCATTCTTTAGTAAATACCAGTAATCTAATCTAATTCATAATTAAGTAAGTCATTCAGAAGAGTCAGAAGTAATTCATTTTTTTTAAGAAAACTGATGCAATGTTGAAATTCATCAATTTTAATTTTGTGGCCTATAGCTTTAACATGATTCGCGAATAAATAAACAAACATACGGACAAAAAATCCACTGCGTAGTTTTTTAGCTTATATTTCAATATCTATAGCGATATAAGTTATCGTATACGCTATAAAAATCCACCCATTAATTCAACATTTTAAAATATTTTATGAACATTGACTTTTCTATACCTTAATACTACGTCAATTTCATCTATGGTCTGCTATTTAAGATTTTTAAACATATAATATATATATATTGGTTTTCGGAAATGATTTTAATTTTCCTATCAATAGATGGCATTCTTCAAACACTACTAAATTACCTTCTGATCGTTAAATGTCACTATAATAGCTGTAAATAAAATTATTAGTAACTATTCCTGTGACATCTAGTTAGACTGTGGAAATAATTTTCAATTGCTTTTATGTTTAAGGTTAAATAAACTTTTGCCATTTGCCACTGTTACTTAGTAAGAATGGAATAAAACTACCTTTACTTATAAGTAATCGACGTAATTTAGCCGTCCCCGTTTTAATTTTTCGTTCGACGTTGCATTGCACATCAGGATAAAAACTTACCTATATACGAGTATATTGTATAAGGCTATGAATTATTAGCATGCCAAATCTAACTCACTTCTCTTAGTAATTTAAATAATTTAAATTTATTACTTTTTCATTTTATGTTCGGGAACAGCATGAAATTAAAAAAAATTAAAAAAATTGCCTACGCGGGCTAGTCTGCAAGCTACTTCAAACAAAACAATTACTACAACAGAAATATTATTTGAATGGGCAAGGTGATCTTTATCAGAAACTCATTTATGTTATGCACAAAAAGAAGAAATTGAAGAAAACCAAATTTACCTAAAAAGTAGATTCGAATCATCAATGATAATATCAGGCACAAATATCATGCTTTCATTCCAACCACTAAAGGTATTGCAGTAAAATACACAAGCAACAGTAAAAACTATAAAACTGTTAAAATTATTAAATAAATAATTTTGCTATAAATATATAAATACTTGTGGTTATTCTGTTGCTTAGAAAAGTAAAATACAAACAAATTTGAATAAAAATTAAATGTTAGTGAGTTTCTCTGTGGCCAACGTAGGGCCTAAACGATTTGAAGACCCACGATAGAAAATTGTGAGGACTATCTACATAATATAAGTTACTATCAGATTAAAAAATAAAAAATTCGATTATGGCTAAGTTGGTCAAATTTTGATTTATAAAATTAAAACTGGATTTTTTATATGAAAAATAAGACAAATATTTTTTTATTCAATTAAAAATCTCGTTTTATGAGGAATATTTTCCACTAGTTTACGTATAATAGGACTTGATTTAGTACATGTCCGACAGCCCTTCACGACTTTGAACGCGTGTAATTCCTGAAGTAAACGCTATATTGCATAAAATATTGCAATTGCAAATATATGCAATTGTGTTCATAACCTATATAGGTCTAACATATTAAAATATTTCCAAAATCGGTGAACATGACCTTTTTTACCTGTCCGCTTGGCGTGGAATGCCCCATATACTAGAGAATATAGAAATAAAAAACATTTTGAGGTAATATATTTATTTAAAATTAATTTCAACTGTGCATTTCAAGAAACATCTTTTAATAATTTAAAACTACTAAATAATATCATCAATTTAATTATTTTTTAAGCAACTTTTTGTAATTTCGTAAGTATATCAAAATTTATTCATTTCCGCGTTAGGTAATGAGTTAAGCTAGTTTTTATACAACCATTGCTAAACGCACAATAAATCATTTATAAATTAATTATTTACATAATTTATTTTTATGAGCCGTTTGTGTTATAACTCTATAATGATTGAGGTGTACGCGTATTATTAGTGGCATGCATTCACTCTCCCGTTTATATCTTGAAAGCGTTTGATTTAGATTTCAGATATAAGTGACGTCTTTTTATAGCAAGCAGATAGTAGCACGTAGTAAGTGAGATTAAATAATGAAATATAACTTGTCATACAATAATAGTCGTACATTTTAAAAAAATATACTGATTCTTCACGAAAGATTTTTCACCGAAACAATGTTTTTTAAGATACCTTAAGAAACTTAAACATAATTTTATCACATAGCTTATATAAAGCATTAATAGGCGCTGTAACGTTAAGAGATTCTAGTTTATTGTATTTTTTATGGACCAAATTAATTAAGTAATTTTCTTAAATTACCTACAACATCATTTGATGAACATTTTTTCATATTATCAAAAAATATCCTACACAAGAAAATACATTATAATAAAATGTACCTAAAATTAAATTTCTAGCAATGAACATGAAAGAGTAATTCGTATGACTAATCGATAATTATAATTTTGATTCTTCTGAATTACTATCAGGAATTTCCAAGAATGTTTTCGAACTTTGATAATTGTAATTTTCGACGTGGATGTCTGCGAAAGTGAGTGGTGGGGCTAAGTTGCTGCCATCGGTAGGAGAATTTTGATTTATAATATGCTCACATCTTGGACGCTGCTTACGAATTAAATTAACATGAGGAGATTTTTTATCCAAAAAGCTTTTCTCTCTCAAAGGCATTTTATAACCACCTTGACTTACAATTTTACGCTGACAATCTGCTAGTTTATCTCGAATAATATCCAAATATTCACGAGCTGTTATATCGCCTCCTGGCTCCTCTCGTAGAAGGTAACTTAACCTTTGAGCTTGCTCTAAGTAAATAATAGCTTGCCTTAATGCATCAAACTTTTCACTTGATCGAGCCATCGCTATAAAATGAGGAATAAAAAACTCTATCACAAGGCGACGACGTTCAGGTTCCATTTTAGTAGACAAAATTACCTGAAAAAAAATTGACATGAAAAATAGGAAGGCCCAATATTAGAATAATACTAATATCACATATTAAAATTTCAAAGAATCAGGTTTTATATCAGGTACCTAATGTTAACTCTATAATCCACGGCTTTTGATTTTGATATTCTTCATAAGAAATTGTCAAAGATTTAAATTTTAATTTGTTATTAAAAATCTAAACTAACATGGTTTTATACTTACATTTTCATTTATTTCTTTCAAATTGCTTTTAATTTTTTTATTCGCCGTGTTAACACGTCTTCTCTCTTTCATTTGTCGCTGTCTTTCTTTTTTCCATTGATAATGTTTATCATAAGCTTTTGTTCTATCCCAAATATTGGTGTGTTCATCGTCACTATCGGAGCTTTCATTATAATTTGGAACAATAAGAGGTAAATGTGGGTTAAGCATACGAAGCGGATTTTTGCAGGTTAAAATTTCATACAGCTTGTTTGCATTAAATGCTGGATAGAAATCTTTTTTTGTATACTTAATTTTATTAATTGCATGGAGTAAATGCATAACAGGTGTTTCAAGAATATCAGCCAACTTTCTCTGTAACTTGAGCAATAAAGGCTTCGGTATACATTTAAATTCATTACAATTTTCCATAAAATAATTTGGAAAACGTGATTTTCCAAACTGCACATAGAAACTCCTTAAAAATAAACGCAGTGATTCACCTAGTCTATCTTCTGGCCATCGGGCATAATTATCTTCACATTGCCAAAGTAAATGATTCTTAAGATGACTAGCATCTATACCAATTTTTGAAGTTTCGTTCTCCATAAAAGTTTTTTGTAAAGTTAAAGCAAATAAATAACAACGCATGTGTGAATGAGCTAAACAACTTTCCAAATAACGTTCAGCAGCAGGGAAAATGACACGCCATTGTAGTCTTTGTTCCGGATTTACGCCACGTTTTGGTCTAAATCCTATAGGAACTAAAAGGCATCCATACCCAATAGCTTTGCTTACCATGTATTTAGTTGGCCATTGATAAGCAAAATTAGTTCTAGGATTTTGAATTATTTTCCTTTCTCGAATAATCCACTGATTTGCAGCATTCGGCCATGCCGCTATCAGAGCAGGAAAAACTTCATAGGAACTATTGATATTGCTACCGCTTTTACTGGCATTGCAATAAATGCTAGCACCCTGAGTTAAAGCATTTTTGATAGACTCTTGTGAAAACCCTAGGCCAAATCCTAAATCGACTATAAAATTATCTATGAAATCATGCATAAACATAATAGAACTTAGATAATGGTGTGTCTCATATAAATTTCTACTCAAAGACACTTTTGATGATGCATCATCTTCTTCGTCATCGCTCCAATCAATAGTTTTTACACTAACAGACACCCAAGAGTCATCAGGAAGAACTCCTGAAGTGGATCCGTAGTTAGACTGTAAGGTCAATTCCAGTTTCTTTGGAGTTGTCGACTCAGTAATCGTTGCATATCCATAATCCGACTCAGTTTCACTTGATTCTGTGTGACGGCTACTAGCATTAGATCGATATCCTGAAGTTTCTGTGTCTTCAGCGGTTATATTATCTGACGACATATAACGAACTTCACCAAGTAGGCTCTTATTAATAATTTCCTTTGTTGGTCCACTAAAACGCCGTTTCACGTTTTTTAATATTGATTTTCTAGATTTAATATCTTGATCGGTGACATCTCCATTTTCAGCCCTGTTATAAGATTTATTTGGACATATAGCACTAGTAGATGTTGTGTCTGCCGTACCTTCTGTACACACGTCATTATCTAAAGATTTAATTTTGTTTTTTTCATGAGAAACGCTTATAGTTGTTTTTATAATATTTTTTTCTTTCTTTAACTCCATCAATTTAGTTTCAACATTTTTCATTGTCTTTCCATTTACATCTTTAGCAGAATATAAAAACTCATCAGAGGCAATGGATTCTTTCTCAGAATCAGTATATATACTGTCATCTGAATTCACGGGTAAAATATTAGATTCTGTTTCTTTAGCAAGCGTACTTTCTAAAATTTCCAGTTTTTTCAGCTTTACATATCCTAAAAAATGTAAATTATATATTAATATACATACATTTTATATTGAATTAATTTTAGTAGAAGCCATTGTTTGATTCATACTTGGTAACACTTGCTTGCATTTGAATTATTTTAATTTAATTATCTGATATGTTTGATGTAATGTCCTTGGTATGAGTGAAAAGTGAAGAAAAATCTCTTCTCTCTATTTTGAAAGACAAGATACAGTTTAAGCTTACCTGGCTCTTTGCAATCTTCTATGCGAAGTTTATAAAATGGTGCATCAAGAACTGCAGAGTAATCAGAACTGTCTCCTGGCTCACTCGCTTCTACATTATCATATATAACGAATAATCTAGAAGCAACTAAAGGTTCTGATCTATCGCGCTGCCTTTGATAAATAACATGTTCCTGTACACATTCTTGTATTCTATCAGCAAAAAATACGTGCTTATGACGTTTTACCATAGCTTCGTCCATTTCATGCTGTCGCTCGGTAATAGGATTGTTTTTAATCAGATATACCTCTCTAAAAAAAAAGGTAATATTAATAACATATAATTATAATTATATTATTAAATCGAATCAAAATATGGACATTAAATAGATTGAAGATTCATAAAATCACAAAGAAATCACCGCTATTATAACTGTGATAACAGTACAGTATCTGAATCAATATGTTCTTGAGTTGTTATCAATATAATACCTTACTTTAATATCATATCCTTTAATAGTTTAATTACAGTCGGTATATTTCTTTTTAAGCTTTCCATTAAATATAAATAAATTCTTAAAGTATTAAATACTCATTACCCAGCTTTTATATTGATTATATAAATATAGTATATGAAATAAATGCGTTAAAAAAATAAAACTGAGAGTAAAGTTAAGTTTAAGATTAATTAAGACCAAAAGGTGTTATCAAATTATGGTATAATAGGTTCAAATTACTTTGCAACAGCAAGTTGAAGAACAGACAGACATTTATTTATAGCAGACATTTGGAATAAAATACTTGTTCAAATAAATTTTCAATTACGCGCATTTTATCCATTGAGCAGAGAGAACGTTGTGACAGACACTAAACTCTTCACTTTCCTCCTATTTTAGAGACCTATACTAGACCAGAATAGATAACCAAAAAATTCTCAAGGAGAGACACAAAACTCTATAAAATGACAGATTTTTTATTTGTGCTCAATTTATATCAATAAATTGTGAAAATATTTTTTGTTTTTTTTTCATGCATCGTGGGCACACACTTAGAAACTGCGAAATCGATATACATAAAATGACTAAATCACAATCTAATAATTTTGTTTTTTTTTATGATAGATGACCTATAAATTTGTACATTTTCGAATAAATATGACTACTTAAAATAAGCTTACCTTTCATAATTTTCGAAGAATTGCACTGACAATAAAATATTATTCAGTAAAAAGGCATCGCTATCATTATTAAGTTGATAGCGCATGCGATCCAAGGCTTCGTCGTCATAAGAACGAACTTGCGCCGACGTCGGTGCAGGCCCCGGGCCGGGTATTGGTGGAGACATTGTAGCTGAAAGGGCTATAGGAGGCTCTTTCATAACTGTTCTTTTATGTAATTGATTTGCATTTTTTTTCTTCTTTTCTTCTTTTTTTTGCTGCTTCCATCTCTCCCGCTCGAAGAACTTGTCAGGTTCCTTCTGCACTTTCTTAGATTTAGAATTACCCATATCAAATAATACTTTAATGTGACTATTAAAGGATTATCACAGTAGAAAAATTATAATCGGATACATATTTCAACTTAAATATGAGATCAACACAATATATATTCCGTTATTTTTTTTCTATTGAAATAATAAAGTAACACAACGCACACGTCTCCTTCAATATTTCAAATTATACTGTATAAATGTTTATAGCGTTGAATCATTATTATTTATCTAATCTATATTTGATAATTAATTTATCGACCGTCATACAAGAGTATGACTTACGTATAATTGCAATGTTTCATAAAAATCGTGCACTTAACTAGAAACAATGCTAATGACTGACTGCACCTAAATCGTAAAATATACCTACCGCATGCGATATCATTAACAAGAAATAAGACAACCAGAATAAGATGCCATCACATGTTGGAGCTTTGTACCTTCTTTTTATATTTATCAAATCATTTATGAAATTTGGTAGATTGGTAGTAAATTTAGTTTAAAGTTATTTGACGAAGTAAGAAGTGTTGAAAATCCGTAATATTCATGTAATATTATAATGTAGCTGCAATCCATAGTTATAATACCATATACACATTTAATTTATAAATGAAATGTTTTATTTGATAGATTAAAAATATAAGAAGTGTAGTTGATTCATCAAACAAACAAATCAAAACGGATGATAATTAAAATTTTACGAAATTTTGGCAGTCTCGATGTATTAACAATTTAAAGGATTCTTTTTTATCATATTAGTGAAATAAATTACTACAATAGTTTTTTTAATACCTTCACTGCGTAACAGGCCTTGCCGACGGCCCGCCGTATTTCCTTTACCTGGTTTGGACGAACAAAACTGTGTCATTCCCACTGGTGCGAGAGGCGTTTTGCATCAAAAAACATGGCTGGCCTTTCTCGGCACACCACATACTGATGGTGAAAAATATCCGCTCAGACATCCGACGCAACAGGTGCTCGGCAACCCGGTGCCGCACAGAGCGTACGCTTTAGTTGAACCTTTAATTGTGACGTAACGTTTGTTTGTATTATCAACGATAACAAGCAATAAAAGAAAAATATAAATTTTGTTAATGACGGCGGCCACTAAT
The DNA here is from genome assembly GCA_037127375.1 of Dione juno. NCBI lineage: Eukaryota > Metazoa > Arthropoda > Insecta > Lepidoptera > Nymphalidae > Dione > Dione juno. The sequence goes on along the minus strand of JAXRJS010000041.1, from coordinate 7,212,225 downwards.
AAAAATAAAAAAAGATTTAGTAACACTATATAATACTTCAAACTGATGACTAAGCCAGCTGAGAGGGAAAAGTCTTTGCTACTATCAACTTTAACAACTATTAATCTGTTTAAGTTGATTGCAGTTTAGTTTGAATCTGTTCTCTTGTATTCTCAACACCACACCTAATTTGAGGACAATCACGGTGATAATAACTTAAATTAAACCTCTAACTTAAATTAAAGTGAAGACTCGGCTTATTGTGTAATCAAGTCGAATGTCTAAGCACCAGTTTTGAGCAGAAGTGTAAAATGTTAACATAGTGGAAAATGAATTTTATAGTCCTTAAATTATACTCTTCACAATTGCCTTTTCTCAGATTCTCAAACACTATATGGCGGATTGGAAAAGACCTACCCCGGAACTAACGAAAAGTTCGTGGGAGGCGCATTTCGACCCTCCGCTCCAACCAAATTTAATGGTTTTGTACTTAATATAATTATTAAATACAGATTAAATAAAGCCTAAAAATGTTTAATTAAGAGTATAATATTTACTACCATTAAAGAATGGATAATGTAGAGAAAAGACTTCAATTATTATTTATATGAAAACAAAGCTAATTTTCATAGAACTCAGTCAGTGTAAAAGTTTACTTCCAGTTTTAATAGCAAAACCGAACCAAACTACATTCCCGGCAGTTATTCGAGTTGTTGCGGTAATAAACACGTAACACTGTTTTTTTACCTATACCTAATTATTATACATATGTTTATATAAACGAGAAATCACTATAACGTTACGTTGTATCTACTTTTAAGAGACTTAAATTGAAAAGCCCTAAAATTGATCCTTGGGGCCCACCTGTAAAACTTCATAATATTTACAGTAACATGCTGAATTCTATAAATACATGTTTTCTATACTATAGGGATTATCAATCATTTCTATTGTGTCAAAAATCATTATATTAATAATTTAAATTAATATTAATTTATAATTTTAAATTGCTATGTATTAAAAAATAATTTGCATATTTACTTATTTTAAACATACCAGTAAAACCTGCTTTTAAATTATAAAATATGAAACAATCGTACCATACGTTCATCAAAGTTAAGTATAACTATTTTTATAGTTAGAAGCAACAAGTATTGCTTGTAACTGTAATTTTACTTGTAAATACAAAACTTCACTGAAGCTTAGCGAAGATTGAAACATGAACTACCTAGTTTTATGGATGGTAAATAGTTATGCTTATGATGTTTATAATCTTCCATTAATACTAAACTAAAACCACATTATATTGAATTACGAATAGGTAAGTACTTAATACTCTTAATATAGTAAACATTATTCATTGACATGAAAAAATTATAATATTATATTTCATCATATGATACTAGTTGTTTCCTGCAACTTCGCCCCGGGGATCAAATCGAAATAAATAGTTGTATACATCTGGTTCAGAGATGTCATTATCGAGAAATACCCTCAATTTTTTCCATTTTACTTCATGCCAGGTAGTTCCTGAGATAAGCACGTTTAACCTAATGAATTATTTAGTTTTTAATATTAATCTATAAAGATAAGTGACATAATCATCATGATTTTATTTGTTTGGTGATCAATTTACAAGTTAGATTGTAGACTATAAAAGATTACTAAAATAATCTAAAAATAAATATTATAATAAATATTTTTTTAATGAAAATATATTACTAAAATGATTATCATATTCTTATATCTGAACTGTGTTAACCAAAACAACGTAATTTGTTTTTTTACTTGTGTTTTCGGTTCATAATTAATTAATGCATACATAGTATTCAATTTAATCAGTTCAAAATCTAATAGATAACTATCATTTTAGTTGTTTGTGAAAACAAATTGCAAATAAGGGTGAGTATTTTAATTTTCTAATGTGATCGTGAATCAGGTAAAGTAGTTCCGAAGCATTTCTTCGAGTAAAAACATTTGGTCCAAGAGTTTTGGTTTTGGTGGTTTCCTTTATTTAGTTCCTTTCTAACTAGATAAAGTGTCTTTTAGTTTACCTGGTTCTATTTTGAAATCTCAAATAAAACAATATGTAGAGATTATATCTTGTTATTATTTATACTGCGCATGCGTAGCGTATTTTCTTAAACGCTTTCTTTATTTTTTGTATGCAGACAATTACTCTTTTAGGCCAGAAAACATCTAATACACGAAAAAGATAATGAACGAAGATCTAAAAATTATCCAAACGTAGGCTACGGTAAACTTCCTTATGTTAAATCTCAAGAAATCTATATTTATTGTTCTAGCTCTAGATACCAAACAACAATATAATAAGATCGCTATCATGTAACCCAAACTTCAAATCTGTGGCCAAGTTATTGAAAGAATTTAAATTGCAAGGTATTGAGAACTTTTAATAACATATCGTGAATATGAGCGTTGGCCATTAGAAAATGGTTCTATCGCTTAGAAATACTTTATGTACTTCGGAAGTACCTACTTATCAGAGAAGGTAAAAGCCACCTTAGTTGAATCTCTGGTATTACCACCTCTGGTGGATCACGTTTGTATAAGACTAAAGTAACTAAATTCGCTATCCAGCGTGTACAGAACGCATGTTCACGTTTCTATTTCGATATCCCGAAGTACAGTCGCGTCTCATCCTACCTTTTTAATAAACAAAGTAAATTTTGAAAATTAACTTAATGTCTTATTTGGAAAGCTGTTCGCACATAGAAACCAGAATATTTGGTACGGATCAATCTAGTGAATATTGAATATTTCACAAGCAGTCTCCATTTTATAATCAAATATATATATTTGTATGCATGTATATACATGCATATGTATATATGTATGTATAAGTATATAATTATTATTTATGTTTTTGAAAAGTATCTATGATGCATTTTATCGAACCCCTTTGTATTTAACATTTTTTTACTGTCTCACAGTATTCGCTGCGTGACTCCTTGTACCGTTTTTACCATGTTGTTTTGTTTGTTTTTTTTTATTTAAACTTATTTTTTGTCTAAATATGTGAAATGGTAATTTATGTACCTTTGCATGTGGCATGTAGTGCTGGATATTGTCTCGCACACCCAAGGCCAGCCTCCATGGCTGATGATGTATGCCAATGACATAGTACTCATTGACGAGGACCGACTGATGCTGGAATGAAGGGTGCGCTTGAGAACGGTGGTCTTAAACTGAATGTTTCGAAGACCAAGTACATGGCTTAGGGGACTCAGTCCGTCCGGTCAGATCTCGGTCGGTCCGGAATCGTTATGCATGAATCTGGAGACATCGAATACGACATCTATGCCCGTATAAGCGCTGCCTGGGCCAAATGGCGGGAGGTAACCGGTGTGGTCTGCGATAGCAGAATACCGTCCAAGCTCAAGGGACTGATATACTAGAGCATTATCCGAAATGCCTTGTAATGTCTGTCCCTGGAGTTAGACCACCCGGACGCCCAAGGAAGTGATGGCTGGATGTCGTGACGCAGGACACAAGAGCCAATTGATCGTCTACTAAGGTTGTTAAAGACCGAGCAAAGTGGAGTGGACCTGGCAAACGAAGCCGAGATTAATGCTAGGCAGAAGAAGAAGAAGGTAATTTACAGGTAGGTAGATAGGTATTTTTTTTTATTTTCATTTCATGTATACGATTCACGTTTACAATCAAACGCTTTCCCATTGCGCCACAATGGCGTCAATTTTTTCATAATTTCATTCAAAAATTTAAACTGAACAACTCTTGCTAAAGCTGCATCATTTTATTCCTTTTATTTTAATTTATCTATATATAAATGTTTGATATTTATGTCTATGAACATAAATATTCAAGATTTATATACAGATAGATCATCTTAGACAATATTCTATATTTATTATTCATTATAGTTTAGCTGGACTCCTGTGGTCCTTTCCAGGCCTTATAACTGCATAACAAAGAAAGATAATTTTTAATTCATCGAATATATACAGATATGTGTTAATGTGTGTGCACAAACTTTCAATCTTCAATGTGTTATTATAAATAGTAAAGGTAGATTATTTAATTATTGTTAAGTTGTCGACGCAAATACAGCACTTTACCTTAACAAATAAGGTAAAATTGATAAATCAAGATAAGTAAATTAAACAAAGGTATACACATAATTTAAGTATAGAATATGTTTATATACATAATTTCCCCATATAAAAACCTTTTAAGTATTTCTTAGAAGGATATCTTTTCGATTGGTTATAAGGAAAAATGTAATATTTTTACACGACTCCATTAGCTACATGATGTCAGTAATAACCTTGCAATGTTAAAGACAGAAGTTACTACGTGAAATATGTGAATAAATAGCCTACGAAGGGAGAATCAAAGAAACTAAGCATGTGATAACTTTATTACAATCTATTTTTTTTTATTTAATATAATTTATACTTTGGTCTATCATAAAGTCTGTTGTAAAATAGTCTACATATATAAATAAACTATAAATTGTTTCATCAGCTGATTAAACAAAGCGTTCTACTTCATCTCTAATTAATGTTTATTTTAATGAAATTACAGAAAGATTACATTTTCCTTGTTATCATTTTCATTACGAACAGAGTGCCGAATTTTTTATATATTGCATATAAAAGATCAAAACTATCCTCTTTTATACAAAAATTGCAACAAAACAAGTTACAGTAATCAAAATAACTAAAATAGTATAAAAATAAATGAATCTTAATACATATAAAAAATTGACCTAATTATTTTCAAACAAAAGTACTTTAATCTATAGTGACGATATGTTTAAGAGCTTCTGCAGGTGGGGTACTCGTGCTGGCTTCCTCCATATTGTTAGCTATGCTCACAGCATCTCCAGCTAACTTCGTTCTTATTCTTCCGAAAGCTTTCTTTCTTTTTACTTCCCCGATTCTTTTATCAAGTAAACGCCTGTAAACAGTAATGAACGAAGAAGATACATATAATGTAGTTTTAATTATCATCAACATCTGAATTACAATAGATCACAACTATACTAACTCCACCAGGATAAAACGTATTAATTGATCTAAAATATAACATAAAGAAGTAAGACATAGTTTTAAGAAATAGCATAATAACATAGCAAATTATCCCACAAAATTTAATGTAATTATATATACAAAATTTAATGTACATTGATTTAATGACAGATACGGCGTAGTATCGGGCTGAAACTTTACTTATATATTTGATTTTAATTCTTTAAAAACACTAGAATAAGAAAACATTATACTCACTGTTGTCTCCAGTCAATCAGGAAACCCAAAACGAAAACTAGCACTATAGCAATGAGTAAAACTACGGTAACCCCCAGAATTGTAGACACGGTGAGCGTAGGAACTTCGTCTGCTATCATCAACACACTCGGATCCGCTGTAGAGTCAAAATCTAGAATTTTAAGCATAATTAGGAAAAATTCAACATACATAAACAAAAGTAACATTTTATGTTATGTATGTTGTCGAAACATTTTCTTTTTATACTCAATTATTTTTAATGTGTAAATATAGATATAGTTACTCTATTTTTGAAGAACAATATTATAGTACAATAACAGTTTCTTTCTTAATAAATAAATTGGAGTAAAAAAATGCTTACATAACATAAAAAAAATATAATATATACCTCCGTCTCCCCAATTCGAGTCATTTATGTTAGTATCCATCTTGCTACAAACTATCGAGATTCATTCCACGCGTATCTGGAAAATAAATTTGTATATTAAAAACGTAAGTTAAAATATATATATATATATATATATATATATATATATATATATATATATATATATATATATATATATATATATATATATATAAATATATATATATATATATATATTGCGAGGCATGGCAAGACAGACATTTTGTTACTTACGTACATTTATCAATTATCAACAAATAATAGATAAAAATATGTTGTACTGCATCTAAAAATCTATTCATATTTATTAGTGATAAGACATGTAATAAAATATTTTCTTTTTAATATGCTTACATTAGCTACATTAGCAATTTAATTTTGACCCATTTCTTGCTGTAAAAATACTTGAATATTTGTATGAGTGACTGAATTTCCAAAGAGAGTTGATACATAATATACGTAAATGAATGTTTATAAATAATATGTTTAATTAATGTATACAAGCAATATATATCATTAATTTGTTTAAGTAATAATGTCTAACAAGGCTTGTAATTGTAAAATCAAACAAAAGCGAAGCAAAATACCACTAAGTACCTACTTTATCTTTTTAAGTAGATATAGTTTCATTTTCAAGCTTTGTTGAAGCAAGGTTGTGAAAACTGAAAGTATTCAATTTAATTATCGTCTCAAGGTTACTTAGGAAGATAAACAAAACATACTCCTATACTATACAATATAATAATATTTACACAAATTATTATTCTAACGTTCAAATACCTACATATGTCAATAAAGAGGTACATAAATAAAAAGAAATGTCAATTAATATATATTCTACTCAGTAAATACTAACTATAATCTAAATATTATAAAAAAATAACATTTAAGATATAAAAAAAACAATTCCAAGAAATGGAGAAAATATGACGTATGTAATTAAGATTCTTTGATAGTACTTGGAATCGATCGCACTTTGGATTATAATCAATATTAAGACTTCCAGTAAAGTTAATATTACTGGTAGCGATATAATGAAATATCTGATTAATTTTTTGCGATCGATAAAAAATCTTTATGATGACAATATACCGCCTTATATATAAAATATATAATGTATTTCTGTTTATATATCAAATCTTAATTCATTCTCGTAGCGCCATAATTAAGGAACCGAACTGAACTGAACGGAAATTTTAATGTATTATTAATTACATATTATAAACATTATACAAAAAAATTATCAAATTAAATAATAATGAATGGTGTTTTTTTTAAATTTAGTATTTGGCAGTTATACTATACAGCCATAGTCATGGGAAAAACGTAATACATATTATGTTACATACACTATAATATCATGAATTATTAATATTATGTATTTTAATAGATTAATAACTATTATCATTAAAATCTTAGATGTATGCAGTAGATTAATAGACACGTAAGTGCAGTATGATGGCATTTATAAATAGGTGAGAATACCTAAACTTCATACAGGAGCAACGCGCGATTCAATTAACAACTCTGAAGTATTTAATAAAAAATATTTTAAAAATTATAAAATATGTATAGTTTTATTTCCCTGGTTTTAGATCAGTTTGTTTTTATATATCTCTCGTTTGTTCACCAAAGACTTGTGCTTGACTTTTGCCATTATTATACTAGTTTTCTTGTTTGTATAATTAGAGTTGGAGTTTTAGTACAAATCGATTTGCATCTATGTTCCGGCTGACCGACGGTTGTTGGCGACAATATCTTCAGCCATTGTGTTTGTTTTCCAGGTACCTTGTTACAGACTTTTTATAATCTGATGTCCGAGAGTTAGAAAATTTACAAAATTGTATTGTTCCTATATTTGCCTTTGTTTAACTGGAGCCTACGTGACTAACGTATCATAACAATGATGCGCTATTCATGAAGTATTAATATGCAATTAATCTATAAGTAATCTTTTAAAGTTTTCAAATTCTACGACAAAATACTTGACCTCCAAATGTTTATATAAAAATAAATAAAAGCGTGTATGATGAAATTCGTTAATGTTTCAAAATTTAGATAAAACTATTATTCCTCTGGTAAGACAAAGTATGGCGTTGAGTTTTGCCACTCAACGTGCAATATCTCGTTTTTCTTGTGATAAGCGGAGAACGGAATGTCTTGACACTACTTCTCTATGCCTTCTCTGCAACATGTAGAGTAAAACGTGAAGTTGAGATACCATATTTACATGTAAAAGAAAATAATCTAATTGATTTTCTGATCTTTTTTAATATTTTACGATATCGACTTTAGTTAGACTTTTAAACTTTTCGTTAATCTTATTTAGTAAAGTTCTTTTTAGAAAGTAAATTTAGTGAGTTCTTAATAATTTTGAAATTATAATGGAGAATAAATGAGAAATCTTCTTATTATTTTTCTTTGTTTAAACGTAACAAATAAAGATGCATGCATAAAATATTTTAATATTAAATACAAAAGCTGGCTGTTAGTTCATGGTAACTTTCCAAAAATATCTAATATCTCGTTAAGAACTTAGTTCGATCGCTTGCACTTTATTCTAATCTATATATAGCAAAAACCAATAGCGTTAAGTCGCTATTTCTTGTGATGTTATTGCGCATCATGATTACATACTTTGATTAAATGTGTTATTTTCAATATCAATCGATCTATCTTTCGATAATATGATTGAAATTTATCAATTGAGTATCAATAATTCTTATGAAGTGCATTGTTCACACTTTATAAATAAATGACACGTCAAGAATTATTTCATTTCATTGTCTAGTTCAAGATACAAAACTTAGTTAGCTAACCACCAACTAGCTACCAAGCTAATAAAAACATTGCCATATGCGGTTGGCAAATAAGAAAATACACTGATAAGTGAACATTTTGGTGTTTGAATTTTTTTGTACAAACATTGATATAGGATATTTAAGTATATCTACTACTAGCGGCTTCGCCCGCTTGGACTACAGGATTATTCATTTAGTAAATTGCATTGCGTTCATTTATTTGTAGTGACTGGTAAAATGCTAAATTTTCTACCTTAAGCTCCATTACCATAAGTTCCATAATAATTTGTGTATATTTTGAATAAATAAATACGTCCTATGTTGATTATTGATATTTATAATGTAATTTTGAGCATGAAGGCATGTATGAAGAGGTTAATGATAGTGGTATAGGTGCAAGAGGTAGGAATGCAAGTAGGGATCCTAACGTTTGGCGCTACGTTCTCTCTTTTTACCACGTTAGGGATAAAGCCTGAAGCTGTAATTTTGAGCATTAAGATCGATTTTGTTATTTATATGTTATATAAACAAAAAAATTGCTGTTTCTTTATAATTAAATTCAGTTAAGTAACTGTCACCGGCGAAAACTGTTTCGTCCAACAACTAGTTATATCGAAACAAATTACGATTTTTATTTTAAATCGTTGAGATTTTTTATCGGTTAGTGATAATAAAATTTTAAAACAATTTTGAAAGAAGGTCTCTACAATTTAAAGCAACAGAATTCGCTAAAAATGTTCTTATCTGATCTACATCTATCTTTCTTTGCACCATAAAATTTAAAAGAATTTAAAATCAAAATTGTTTTAGGGAGCTTAACTTTTATGATAAAATATTCATATATTCAGTTTGGATGGAAAAATAGCTAGACTAAACTAGTTTAATACTTAGAAAAAAGTAACTGAGGACTTTATTTTAGGAATTTAATTGATGCCAAACATAGTGCTAATGTTCATACAAGATTATATTTAGATAACAAATTATCAAAAACATAAACATTACGATTACTGTTTTCTGCCATTTTTATCAACGGGAAGTTGAAATCACAGCATATCCTTTTTTATATCAGTATAATTTAATGAGTGTCCCTAATGTTTTTGTTACCCAAATTTACCTATACTTATTAGACTATGATAACGTTAAGTAGAATTATAATACAACAAAAATATGTCAAGAACAAAACGCTCGCGCACGCACGCTCGAAATCCTCATTGATTATTATCTACAAGCTACAACAATATTATTAATTTATAGTTACCTTTGTTAGGCGAGAAATATTTAATATTTTAAAGTTATCTACTGTGTAATTTGTAAATGTGGTCTACGATATCAAATCATTATGAATTAAAAAAATCTTAATCCCAAAATTTCGTCGCCTTGAGTAATACTGACTCCAATATACTTGAACTATTAACGTAAGACTTTATATATTGGCAGAGTATTACTCATTATGTTTTACAAATATACCTATGTTCTTATAAGATAACGTACCTTAACGATATAGAATGTATATGTATATATAAAATAAACCATTATATATATATATATATATATATATATATATATATATATATATATATATATATATATATATATATATATAAATGTTAATAAGTTCTGAATGGTTTATTTATTTGCCTAGGTAACAATATATGACATTGTATATTTAACACCTTATAAAAAAATAAAAGAATGTGAATAATCAATTAGTAACATGTAAGTCGTCTCGCATTGAGTATATTTCCACGAACTTACATAAAGGCTACGAAGAGGTTTCTTAGGTCTCCTTTCACTTTGATTATTTGAACAAACTTCTTATATTACCTACTTTTAACTATTCACTTAATATCTTGATGATAATTCTTTTCTATCACAGACTGAAATTATTGAGTTCGTTTGATATTTCAAAAAAAAAACGATCCGGGCGTCAGATGTAGGCGCAAGCGCTGCGCTCCAAGGCGCGTCTGTCACTACTGCGTCGGTAACCAACGAGATCACCTTACTTTGATACTTTAAACCGTGCCATTAGCCAACAATATTTTGTCAACTCATGACACACATAAATACTTATTTGTATAACTTTATATGTTGGGTAGTCAAACATTATGCGGAAACCAAGTAACGGCGATATTGACGCGACTTCGTGTTAGTGTCGTTGGGTACCCGTGACTCATTTAGGAATGTACACCGGTACGTATCCATAAACATTTACGCCCCCCGTTTAAAGAGCATACGCTTTGATAGCTTTGATAAGGTTTATTTTTTTCCATATAAAATGTCTATTCTACTAGATAGTAGCGTTTTACATTGTCCTATACTAATAGTACTTGTTGGTGATAATATTAAATCTATTCACCACAATATGTTCAATGTTGTAATAGTGTAATATTACGCTATGCCTCCCCGGAGTATAAATAATATCCCACTGTACTTTTTTATAACATACAAAACAAACATAAAATATTTTTTTAACGCAAATTCTAATTGTATAATATGCCTAATAAACGTTGTAGTTCTTCGATAGATGGGCATTTCAACATAAAAGTGACTCCTGAACTCCACTAGGAACAATTCTATCATATATAATTTTTACGTAGCTTTAACCATTTACGCAGCGCACGTTCGGATGCTCTCAAGCTCGTTCGTTCGTAAATAATTATTAAAATTTTCATACAGACCTCTAGCGATTTTGTATCTGTAAAATGTTCAACTAGGTCCAGTTATTTCGGATCCTATCGCTGACAAACAAACAAACAAATCTTTCCTCTTTATAATATTAGTATAGACAATATAATTGCAAGCAAAAAATCTAAAGCTAAATCTTTGATGTAAAATCCATACTTACCGAAATTATTTCGTTATTCAAGAACTACTAATAATTTAATGGACTCTTTCTATATATGAGAGATATATGAAGAATACTTTACTGAGAGTAACCAGTTTGGGCCGGATTCTTTTAATATTTGGCAACAAGTTCGTGTGTATTGGGGGCTTGTGGAACAACGGCTCGTAGTAAAAATCACTAGTGCCAACACATTCATGTCATAAATATAGAAGTTTTAAATTTAATTGAAATCCGTCGCATCCCACTTTAATGGTGATAACACGATTATCAATCCTTGGTATAGGATATTGTACATTTATTTACTTATCAGCACATCCCATTATGCTAATAGCAAGAAAACATAGCTTTTAAAACCTCAGCAACAATATTTAGATTCCTTAACAATTTTTGGTGAGCTACAAATTTCCTAAGTGAAAGTAGTTACACTTGTAGAACCTGTCTTTGCGTCACGTAGGTACTTATCTATTAAGTACAAATCGTTCACAGACTAATATTGGACACACTTTTCACGGAAACAATTAACGACACTTATAAAATGCTTTAAAATATATATAGTATGTATGTATATACACTGTATAGCATGAAATTATATAATTTTTTTAAATATTTATAATGACTATAATTAAACTCTTAATTACCAAATTATGAGAATATTAAATTCAACGCTAGTTAAAGCATTCTCAACCTTCGTATAATGTAATTATATTGCTTACAGGTAACAATTCAAATAATTATTTAGATATTATTTGTATTATATTTTTGAGTTAGTTACATAATAACTACTTATTTTCGTAAGATATCGAGAAGCGCTTGGATTCCTTTATACCACTTTCACCTTGTCCACAGCCATTAACCTATTGTGTTTCACGTAACCTTCCATTCTTTCACCCCGCATATCCTAAAGAAATGGCACTGGAGATTTTGGTTGACAATACTAATATTGCTAAAAAAAAATGTTTGATTGAACGCTCTAATCTTAGAAACTATTGTTTTGAATTCATATTGAGAATGCGAGTGAAGCTGTAGGTAAAAAAGCTTGTCTTGTACATTATAGCTTTATTATTACCTATCATCAGGCAGTAGTAACCAATGGTGTTATAGACACAGACAGACATTCGAGTGAATTCGAATCTATCACCGTAAAGTCCAGTCATCACTGTCTAATTTACAGCACGATACTGATTATGCGGTATGGTGTATCCTATATTGGTTTGACGCTTTTATTTTTGGTTCCATACATCCATACATCCATACATTTATATTCATATGTTTCTTTATAAATCGATAGATCAATCATAAAAATCCAAACTTTTATTATTAACTTGATTATTATTCACATATTATTGTACCTACCATTATAAGGTTCTAGATTATCATTGTTCAAACCACTATCTTAATTTAATTTACTCAGTGTTTCCGATTATATACTTATTTATTATTACTTTTTGATACTACGTGGATAAGAGTAAGTTAAATACCTACGTTCAAAAGCAGATAAATGATAATACAAAAACATAATTATGTGGTATTTGATTAAAATAATAAAATAATACTGTAAAAACAAATTCTGCGAACTACTGAAAGTTTTATCGTCATATTCCTATTTTTTATATAATGTTAAAAATAATTTTAAATTTCATTCATCTAATAGTTGCCCTACTTTCCAAGTGTACCTTCACCTGCGGATGTTAAGATTGCATCGAAAGCTGCACTATTGTAACTGGCTAGCATTGGTACACAGTAGGCCGTCTTACTTGAGTGACCTCAGGGAGAAACCAAACCTAAAATGGTATGTATATCTTCTGTTATACGATCAATTGTAATTATTATTCATCATTGTTCACTATACAATGAATTTCCACTAACTTTTACATAATTTTGAAAAAAATGTAATGCATCAAAGTAATATTATTTTAAGTAATATATACTAGGTAGATGTTAGTTTTATTCTCGGCGATAAGATAAGTTGAATATAGGGAAAGAACAGCTAATCTGTAAGACAATATAACAATTACGTTCGTAAACTATAAATAACTAGCATATCACCGTTAAACTTTGTAATTATACATAGATCAGGTGACGATACAATTACAAGGCACCAGGTGGCATCTGATGATGGAGTCCGGATATAGAAGAGAACACTCTGAGATACCTATTAGCAAAATCTATCAAGCTTGGGCTCGTTACAACCGTCTTGACATATGCTATTCAATTCTCTTGGTAACAAGGACTTGACGATGGAGCTGGATGCGTGTTTTTAGTTTCTTCGTTATGAAAATTCATTCCCATCTAATATAATAATTACAATATAAAGAAAATATTAATCTTTCCTTCTTAAATAGATATGGATAATGGTAGATATTATCATAAATATATACAATGCGATCACAGAGAAGCTTCTGTTTATTTATTTTATTTACATATATTAGCTTCACGCTGTATCCCGCATATATCAGGGTTGGCAAAGGGAAGCGCAGGCTCAAAGAATCTGGTGTTAAGACACTCCGTTTCCCACTTTCCGCCTTTCGAGGCATTACGTGTTGAGTGGCGAAACACAATGCCGCGCTTTGCCTTATTGCCAAAGCGAAAAAAATGAAAATAAGTCATTCTCCCCGAGTGGGAATAGAACCCACAAACCGTCGCGTGTACAGGCAGACGCTACGTCTGCGCCACGACGGTCCTCTTCCTTTTATGATCAGTGTAATTTAAAAAGATTTTCTCAAAAATTACCATAGTATGTCAGTAACAAACGCAGCAATAAGTAAGCATAATTCCTATAAGTTAGTATTGAAGTAAGAAGTACCTACAAGTGACTGAGCTGATGTTTACTAGTAGGTATGTACTTACTACTAACATAGTGTACGGCGCGGCGTCAAGTCGTACCTGGTACGAAACGTATGGTTAGCTCTTAGTACCACTTCGCACATATAAGTATTTGTAATAAAGTTGTAAGAGTTAAATAAAAATCAATTCATTGTTTGGTATACTTATTTTATTTTATTTTTAATATTTATTATACAATTTCTTACTAATTTCACCCTTATCTTGATATAAGTAATGGTTATTTTATCGTATATGATTTAAGCAATTAGGTGATAATACAAATTATTAGCAGTATTAGATAATTACAATAACAATCACAGTTCAATATTAAAATATATTTTTATGTTCTGTAACAATAGCAATACTGTAATTAATAACGTTTTACAATTAGTATGTTACACAATATTTTAATTTAATAACTTTATAATTAAAAATAAATTTAAATTCTTACACCATCCGTTTATTATTTTTAATAGATAATTAATATATAGATGAATCAAAAACAAAAGGGATCTTAACATTATTTTCAATTTAAAATAAATATGGTAGCCAAGGCTTAGCCTAGCTACATGTACATCCAATCCACAATCTTATAGTATAGTTCATGTTTAGTACAAGTATATATAAATATTTTATAAATAGCGTTGCTTTCTCTTAGTTATATAACTTTTGTTATAAACAATGAAACCTTATTAATTGATAAATACATTATTTCACCGAATTCCTTTATAGTACTTATATGATATATAAGCATCTACTCCATGTAGTATTCCAAGAACTACTCCAATATACTGAAAAAAACAAATGTTATTGTTGTTATGTTTTTTTAATATTTAAATTTATAGTTTATACTTAGTGTAATTGAACAAGAAAACAACTTTCAGGAACTGATTGATATTTGCGACCGTTGCAGTTGTACGCACACTCTTTTATTTCGACTGCGTCGTGTTATTAAACATATGACATCTTTATATTTTACAATTCTAAGACGTAATTTCAATAGCATGAAAGTATATGAGAAGAAATGAAAAATATACTGAAAATTTCATTGCATTAGCTTTAATATCACGCTGAATAGGCAGAAGGAACCTAGTATTTAGACACTGCGTTCCCTACTTTCGAGGCATTTGCGTGTTGAGTAGCAGAACTTAACGCCGCGGTTAGCTTTGTTGCCAGAGCGAAGAAAATGAAAATAATTCATTTTCCCCGAGCGGGAATCAAATCCATAAACCATCGCGTCTACAGGCATACGTTATGCCTCTGCGCCACGACGACATATATTATAATTGACATTTACATTTTTTATTATTTATTTATAATTAACCTATTTTATTAAGGTAATTGACACTAGGGGCGCAACTTTCACCGGATAAGAGGCCATTGCAACCTTATAGAACTGCATACTTATGTTTAGTTATTGTTTATTTTTTAAAAAGGTATAACTAAGAAGATATACCTATTACAACATGTGAATATCAACTTACTTCAATCATACTACTCTAGTTATGAATTTAGCACACTACCACAGATAGTCGAGGGTCTTAAAAGACTCCTTAAGGTCTTCTGTCTCTACTATTAAGTGTACATTGAGATACGTATACATATGTTGTACGTATACATATATATATATGTTGTAACAAAATAAACACTGTTTTAACTTCACGGTGTAGATATCACACAACACGCATACTCGTCTGAGGAAACTTAGAGCTAAGACACTCCATTCGATACTTTCCGCCTTTCGATACATTGCGTGTAGACTGGCGGAATTTAAAGCCTTTGTCCTGTTACTTTAAATATTTATATAAATAAATATTTTCACGATGTATTCCACATATAAGTAGCGTAGGCAGAGGGAACCAAGTGTCAAAATACTCCGCTCCCCGCTTTAGCAGGCAACACCTTTACAATTATTTTAATTTCTGTGACAAGACACAAAAATAATTCTAAAATGATGAATAGAATGTCTGATCACTACGTTCTACCTGCCTATATGCGATATATGGGTGAACGTAGCAAAACAGGCATCATAGTCGTCAGTGGACATCCTGCCCGAGTGCCTGTAATATTTGTGACTTTAAAACTTACTCTTTGGAATGTGTAGGTCAAAAATAATACTTTTATTTCCACTTACGTATACAGCCGTCATCGCTGGATACGCCGAGTACATATTAACTAGAGCATATCTAGGATACAAGTAAATGTTCACTGCTACGCCCATATATGAAGATGCAGAAAGATACATAAAGCACGCCGCGGCGTTGTACATACATTCCTAAAAAAAAATAATCAAATTTTTTAAAAAGTCTTCGTATAAAGCGAATTATTGTAAGTCAGCAATAATATTCAGTTATTTTAGTATACATTTATTTACTTGAACATTTCAAATATCTTAATCCATAATGAATTTTCCTACTATACACCAACTAGCGCTAAGTCATTAATTTTACACGGTAATTTGATTTCATGTGAAAATACCTTAGATTAAATTGTTTATCATTGTATTGTTTGCTGGCTGGAGAGATAAGATATAACTGAAGAACCACTTAGTGATAGCAAAAGATTACATCCTAAATGACGCTTTTGATGAGTTCAATATGCGATTATTCTGTTGCAATACTATAACATAGCCCAATTATTTTTATTTATAAGTGATCTCTACTCAAAAACATCAGTCAGCGTTTGAAATTGTGCCTATAAATTTCAGTATTTTGCAACAGTAAGTGTTTTGTTGACGCAACTTGCGTATCGTAGCTATCTGATATGAAATGCATTGAAATTTACGATTAATTATCCTGGCTAGAACCCTCAACACAATTACAATCATATGACAAACTATGCTTTGCTATATTGCTATGTAGAAATAAAAATATGGATTTTATAAGAGTGAAATTCACATCGTGTGTATGTTTTAGTTTTAAGAAAAAGAATAATAACACTGGACGGGTACTGTTAATACATAAATAAAGATGCAGATGTTTGCACTCTGCATACAATTCTCAATATTCAAATAGAAAATATTGCTCGGCAGAACGTTTATAATATAAATAGTCTTTTATTTTCTAGTGGATTAACACTGTGTGAGAGAATAAACCTAAATGAGAATAATAATGTCTAGAATAAAACAAATTGTTAGCTGGCAGTATATAGATAAGTAAAGATAAAAAAATAACAATAAATATCTACTTACAAAAATAGATTGTCGTATAAGATGTTGCGAATTTGCTGACAATATATAGCAGGCGATTAACAAAGTTGTTGTAAACAGGCATGCAGACGCTGTGGTGAGAAAACCATGGAATGCAGAACCCATACTGCTAGCTTCTGATAAACCATATTTAACTAACAGACTTTGACATAAAGCTCCTAGCATCTGTTAATACAAATACTTTAAATGAACATTGAGAGACATATTGTTATAAAATATAACTTATAACACTTCGAATACAAATAATTTTTAAATATATCATTTAAATACACGCAATTTTTAATCAATTAAAATGGCCGCACTTTTATTTTACTAAATAAGAAGAAATAAAAATTTGCAATAACTACTTACTGCTTCCGCTAGTTTAATCGCTCCATGTTGTGTTGTTAAATATCCTAAATTAAGACATTCGCAACACCGACAACAGCAGCATTTGATCCCACTACCACCGCCACCCCCAGGTGCTACTCGTACAATAGTTGGACCACGAGCCATTATTTATAATATACAAATGCGGCAATATTAACACACTAGGAAACTTGGATTAATGAAAAGAACACAGAATAGAGTCAGTGTCCAGACACAGCAGCTAAATAATGAACTGACAGGAAATTCGGGCTGGTTAAAATATTTCACCATTCACGCACATTACTCACGAGTAATATTTTTAGATGTTTTACGTAGACATAAACACTAAAAAGTTCACCGACCTAGTTTTAACCCAAATTTTAATAATAGTACAGACTTTATCTACAATAATTTCGTTGAGACTTATATCTGACTCAAAAAAAACTATTTTTTTAAATATTAGCTTTATTCCCAGCAGGAAGGACACGTCAGGACACTTGGAAGATATATTTGTCTGTGGCGTGTGTTCAGGATTCGATAAAAATAGAAATTAACACGAGCGCAACGTGGAGGGTTACTTCTAATTTAAGATTATTACTATCCTACTGTTATAATGTTATATTACAGGGACTAGTGATTACTTACTTATATAAACTATAAAATATGAATAAAAACAAGTCACAAAGCAATATTTATTTTCTTGTTTATTTATAAATATATAAAAATAAAATCATACAATATCAAGATTGAAAGAATACACATTTTATACAATTATTTAAAGAAAAATAAATAATTCTTAGCAAAAAAAAAAACAATGCGTATATTATATTTATAAAATATTTGAAGTATAAAAAAGTTCTTGATTGTAAAAATGTTTATAATATTGCATCTTATTAATATCTAAATTAAACTATAAATTATATTAATATGTGTACTAGGTATAAATCTATACAACAAAAATAAAATAAAATATTACAGTTTCAAAACTCAATAAAATTACACTTTACTAAAAGTGATTGAACACTTAAATGTGGCTTGCTTAAAATGAATTGTTATAGCGAATATGTGCACCTTTCGTCATACCTTATTTCACACTTTTCATGTGGTGTACAGACAAAAATAAATTATAAATATAAGATACATTTTCTGCCCCAAAAAAAAGACTTTCTGCTTCAATCCACAATCTCAACGTTTGATTAAAACAAAAATTGTTAAATAAATATTTTAAATTATGCATGGTACAGCACATATCCACATATACAAAATTAATGTAGAGTCTAGAGCTTAATGGCTTTTAAAAGGTACAAAGCAAGTTACAACTTGATTTGAATATACAAACATACAACACAAAAATGCACTTTAATAAAGCTAATATTATAAAAGTAGCCTGCAACTTAAATTCCGCGATAGGACCGGACTGCTATGAACGTACTAAATAAGTAAAGGACAGCCATCACTAGCCCCATAATCTGTAAACAAAAAAAGTAATATATATATATATATATATATATATATATATATATATATATATATATATATATATATATATATATATATATATATATATATATATATATATATATATATATACGAAAGTAAATAAGTAAGTGTATATATGTAGGTATATACGCTTGGTCCATTTTTATTCATTCGTCATAGCACAAACTGTTGATTATTTTTGTTCATATTAAATGGTACTATGAAAAATGTAATACTATACTGTTAATCATTAATGATGTCACTGTACTGACATGACAAAATGTGGATCTTTACTAACTAATTCTAATGCACTATTTCCATTTAAATATATAGGTATGGCACACAGTGGTGAAGAGTGTAATTTTTTTAAAGGAAGCCGGCGTGGAAAAATGCATAATTCCAATCAGGATATTATAAAAGTTTCGTTTAATGCAAGGAGTTTAACGGAGTTTACTTGCTAATGCTAATAACGGATCTTAGTTGATATTGTTGCAATACTTGTATACTAACAAACTTTGACAGGGCTGCGTACAAAATTCTATACTTTTATATTTATACTAGCAACCCGCTCGCGGGTTCACCCGCTTAAATTAGCTAGATCGTGTTCGTTCTAAAATTTTATACCTACGTCTTACCGTCGTACCTTTTTTGAATCACTCTTGTGTCTCAATTATTAAAAATCACGATCAATGTACCTATATGTTTCTTCCATGTATATATCAAAACATAAACGTATATGCAATTAACATTTAGTCTAAGCAGATTATGTTCTAGCTTTTCTATAATATATCATTATTGTTTATATATTATAGATATATAACATACCCATGTTATTAAACAAAACTTACGGGAATTAATTTTATTTATTATTTACAAATATTAAATTATGTGATTTGTTATGTTTTAGTCAATTAAATAAAATAAGAAAAACACAAACAAAACAGAAATTCGCGACCTTGGCGATTTTGAGCCAAATACGAGTATATATACATATCTATATATATATTAGAGATGGCCCGACTATGACTTTGGCTGACTAGTCGGTTGTAAAGAAGCCGACTAGTCGGCCGACTAATCAGCCAAGCCGATCAATTGTAATGTGTGAATTGAAGTGAAAAAAAACATTGCTAACGTCATCGATAAGTTTTCTTTTCAAATAATACAAACTGATTTTTAAAGGAAAAATTATCTTTTTTGTAATTACAAAGTGTGTATGACTTATTAAAAATATTAATAATCAATAAAAAATTATATCTAAAGAATACAGTATGCAGCTATTCGCCGACTACAATATAGTGGCCGGATAGTCTTTATACATTTAAGTTACATAACCAAATCATGGTTTATGTCCTGTTCGCTTTATCACGTAAATATAATATATTAAATTATTGAAAATGTTCTTAGTTGTTAATAATAAACAAAATTGAAATAAAGAATACACACCGCTGCTGCTAAATATGGTTCGAAGTCTCGCCTGTAACTGCTTTTTTGGTGATTTACTTCAATCATCAAGGTAAGACCTGCTGCTAAGTACATAACAAATGCAACGCCATGGTAGACGACTTCCTGAAAATATTAAGACATTCAATTAATGTAGTATCAGTAGTACGAAGTAAACTGTAGATGTGAAAAACTTTATAAAAATGTATTTATACATACATACATCTATTCGTTATTACCATCATGTAACTCTCACTTTCCTATCCAATTTTTTAAATAATATTTTCATAATCTCTCATGAAAGTAATTAATAGTTGTAGAACAACCAACTCACATATAATGTTTTAGATATCACAGAAGCCGTCGACCAGGACATGAGGCATGATATGAACAAACAGAAGGTTCCGATTAAGAACGTCACTGCAACTAGTAGATAAAATAACTCAGGCTTCTGCCCATTGTACCGAATATAGCCTGGGTCTAAATAATAACCCACAACACCAACACAAGCTGCGCCTAACAGCTGAAAGGAAATTTTTGAACATTTAAATTATAACAATAATAAAAATATATATATTTAACATTATTTATTTATTATGTTTATTATTTGTCTAGCTTTACACATCTCCAATAATAGCAAAGAAAAGGCAGGGTCTCCAAATGTAGTATACAGAGAGAATCTAGTGTTAAGACAATCCATTTTTTAATTACCACCTAATTTCTAGGAATGTCAGTTGGTAATGGACTACAATGCTGTGAAAAAATAAAAATGATGTATATATAAATATTTCTGGAGTGTGGATCGCTGTCAGATCCACCACGCTTACTGTCAGGCACTGAGCACTGTGCCAGGGGCTAAACACTTTACATGTAATACAAAAGCCAATTAATATATTTCACAAATTAATCATAATATTATTTTATTTCTTAATTTTGTAATAACTAATAAGGTTAAATAAAAACCTAAGATATTATTCAATATTTCTTAATTTAAAATAGTACTTGCTAATAGTAATTATCACAGTACATATAAAAAAATGTTAGCCGTTCTGTTTAATTTCAATTTCAAGATTCGGAGGTGGTAGCTGGGATGCTTCAAATCTTATAAGATGGAATATCTACAAAATTTGCATGTAGAGCTGCTTTAGCTTCACCTAAAATAAGTAGCGCATGCGCAATGTTGAGATATAGCATCCCAAAATATCTTTGTAGGAGACGTGGCAAAATAAAGCAACTGGTTGAATTAAAGTTTAAATTGTACTGATGAGATCTTCAATATTTATAAGTAAGAAAAATATAAAACAAGTTAACTACTGTTTTGAAACGGATAAAAGTTGACATTGCAAAGAAATTAATTTACTTACTAGATACAAAATACTCCGTTTTTTCTATTTAATGTACAAGTCTATTGCAAAGATAAATGCACCACGTAATTAATACTGCTTTTTGTTTAATTTTATTATACTTATGTGGTTCATATATATTTGAGACAGTTAAAATTATGAAAAACTCTATACTTTGGAATTTTTCTCAAATATGCTACTATTTATCGTAGACGTCTATTCTCATGGCACTCGCGTGCAAAAACAATGACAGTGACGCAAGCGCTGACATCATCTCCGTGATTCAAGGCAAATCGGAAGGACTTGTATTTTAAGCTTTCATACATCCTCACCTAACTCAAATAAGGGTATATATAATGTACAACACTATTCTGAATGTGTATAAATAAGCTAAAAATAAATATGACTACCTACATTGGATGACGACTCATAATATTCCACTAAACATGTAACAGTAAGCAAATATTACTCAAAATATATTTAATCAACATTAGTATAGTAATTTATAATTTAACCGTTATTAATAAAAATTAAGCATCAGAATACTTCGTTAAATTTAATTTTAAGTTTAAAAAGTACTTAAAATGTATTGTCCTAGTTATCCACACAAAATAAATAGCGCCTTTGAAATTAGTAAGTGTCTGCTAGAATAAATATGTAGTTATTAATTTTCTTACCAGTTGCACAAGTTTAAGAAACCCTGGAGTAGAACTAAGGTACCCGGTATTGGTGAAAAATGTACCGCCAGATGTGGTAGTGGTTGTCCTCGTAATCGTGACCGAGTGCGACATTGTGGTACTTATCTGAAATGGGCATAATGAATCACTTATTGTAGGTCGCCAAGCCCTCATTTTATTATTTTTACTCGACATTCATGGAATCAAGGTTTTGAAATATAAAAAAACCACCTAATGAATAATAAAATATAAATCATATGTAAAAATTTAAACATAATCTCTGTATGGTGATAGGTTGATAAAATGAATAGTAATTTTAACACAGCTTTAATTTTTAAGACAAAAAAATGTTCTCTGCAATGTAAAGTAATATCTTTATATAATAAAAATACACGTATGAAATAATATCTATTTCAATTGATGTTAGGCACAGTTTCTTTATTGGAAATTCTCCAAAACATAAAATTGATAAAAAAAGAGACGGAAACGCGGATTAATATCCCTGTAACCATATAATTGTTTTAATTCAGGATAAAGAGTTCCGACAAACATATTTTGGTACAACAGATTTTGTAAAAGAGATGTTTAAGGTCGTGGGTTTGTATAGGCAAGGTTTATGGGTCAGGGCCACCCACTTCCAAAAATATACGTATCTCTATAAATACTTATATTACTAGGATGAAAATGATGAAGGAAAACCTTTCACAATCCCAACACTGCTGCTAATCAATCTCTTCACAACTTCTCAACAATCCCAATACTACTATTAACCAATCTCTTTTACTTTGAATGTTAAATATATTTTAAATTATTTTATAAAGCTATTCATTTATCACTATTTGAAATTAATATCAATTAAATTTAATATTAATTTATTTTAAACTAATATTAATTAAATTAACTAATGTTAATTATTATGAATTTTGTTAGTTATTAAAAAATTTTACCATTTTTAATATATGCAATATTTTTTAAATGTACATCTTAAGCGTTATAGAATACATGAAATAAATATTTCAATTGATTTAATCAATCATTTATTTATATATGTTTAGTAACGTAAGAAAGCTATAACAACTCTATAATGAAATATTACTAATTGACAATTAAATATTAAAATTTCAGATTCGTTATCAGTTCTAATTGGTACTATATTAAGATATTTACTTACATTTGTGTTTAACAGCTCCTGGCTACCGTATACGATAGCGCGACACGGCGCTTGTAAGCGACTGCAACTCAGGCACTGACTCACTTGTTGTTTCGCAACGTCAGACAGACATGCTATATACTTACATATAATATTTCTACATATCATTTGGTTTAAAGGATAATAATTCTTTAATGTATTAAAAACTAATATTCTTGTATCGATTTCCAGATCTTAAGAACATTTTAGAAGCATTTTTCTTTTCAAGAAGGAATAACCAACGACCTAATAACAACTTTATCATTAGCTCACGTTTTCGTACCATACATAAAAGATATTGAAATTGTATATCTGATTGCTTTATATATTTATTATTATACTTACTCAATTTTTTTTAACTAATTTTATGACCAACTAATTCTGCAAATTATAAATTTTCACATATTGAATTTCTCAATAAATTATGAACATCGACATGGTTACATATATGTTTATTATAAATAGAATATATTAATAATAATAATAATATTTTAATAAAAGTGATTAGACAAGACTAAATAAAATTATAATGTAAAAAACCAGATTGAAAAAGTTACATTTTGTTAGGCTCTCTGCTTTATTCATAACTATATTTCAAGGTATACTTAATGATACGCTTTGCCACAATTAGTGACAACATACTGCATCAAGAAAATCATCAGCAGTTTGATTTTCTATTATCTACGTCCACTCCACGGCTTCCTTCGATACGACAACTTTAATAATCGAAGATCGCCACACTCCCAATTCCTCATTTCCTGAGCAGTGTCTATCTATAAGAAATATATATGTACCAAAAATGTATAGAGATTTACTTAAATAATATAATATAATACATATATATATATATATATATATATATATATATATATATATATATATATATATATATATATATATATATATATATATATATATATATATATATATATATATTTTCGAAACAAGCGTTGATGGATTTTTTTCAAATGAAATTAGTGGATAGATATTCTTAGACAGTTTTTTCGAATTGATTTGATTCAAGACTATAGTCATACAATTTATTTAATTTAAACCTCAGCACGATAATAATTTAATTTTTTCACATGCTTGCTAATAGAACCTAAAAATTTAATTATTAAGTGCTATATTTCTTTTTAACAAGTTTAATGTGGTCGAACTGGAGGGGAATTACCATAATTTGGTATACGAAGCTCAATTTCTGGCAATGTGGCATAAAGTATATATTCTTAACTATATGTATGTATATTGTGGAAATTAAAACAATTTTTGTTAACACGTGTTTATTTTTTACATTTTAGTTACTTTAAGCTACTGTGTTATGTAATTTTCATCGTATTTTAACATATTAAGGTACTTAGGTTTCAAGTCGTCTATGTTCCTTAACTACTGTATGCAAAATGCATTTAAACAATTATAATTGTACAAATTTTAACAATATTAAGGTATGTCTTATAATATTTAATACTTTATCGCACCATTAACATATCGGACAACATTATAGATTTTACTTGCTGAGATTATGGCATTTTTCATATTTAAATATTTCACAACCTTTGACATTAATTGTTCAATCTAATCGTCAATTATAATAATGTTGTTAGGTCAGATGTAACTATATATAAAAAATGTATATTTAAATGAATTCATGGAAATAAACAAATTTATAAAGTTCACAATAAAAGGCGTAATGTCATGTAATATTTAAATCAATTATATAAGTTTTTTAATAAACAGTTTACGACGTATATTAAATTTACAATTTATTAATTTATATCAGTATAAAGTGAAGTTTAGTCCTCATAAAATAGTTTTGTTATCTGCATTACATAAATTCGACTAGTGGATTAACACTGATTTAAATTGGTGATTTAAGTGGATATAATATGTTGACAAAAAGTGCAGCGTGCTTAAAAGTATATATAGAGGTTAGAAATCGTGTGTTTACAATAAAAATAATAATGAATATGATAATAACACTAACAAATCATTATTTTAACCAATATTGGACCACAAACATAACCCACGTAACGCAACCTACAAACATATTTTAAACAGTCACTCTATGTGTATGGACATAATCTATAAATAAATAAGGTATGAGAAATAAACCAACCCACAGTAAACCCCGTACATATATTAATCTTCCTATGACGTTTATATGTTTGCGTGACAGTAACATTTTTTAATAATATATAAAATATATGTGAATAACCTCGATATATAACTATTAATCTTCGTCGAATATAATTTAAAAATAAGATGACTGTACAAGGCACTATAATAAAGTTTTCTGTGAAATAATATTAAAAACAACAAGCATTGTTCTCGTGTTGCGCAAGGGCAGAGTTACGCCGCCGCGGTTGCTGCGCTACTCCTATGCTCTTGATACAAATAGTACGAGCTGGCTCCATACGCCAACGTGTTGAAAATACCAAATACCTGAAATAAAATTATTGTAGTTAGAAGACTTGCAAAACCTTTAAAGGAAACTTTGTGGATATTATTTAACTCATAATTTAAAAGAAAATGAGAATAATGATAATCCCGTCAAAAGAAAAAGACTTAAAATCAGTTATTCCGTTTTCGCGTGAGTATAAAGGCAGATAATTATTTATTTTTCAAGCTAAAAAACCTTGCTAGAATTACATTGGTATTCAAACAACGTTAAAACAAAAATTATGCATCCTGACGTCACCTTGTCATAAGAATAAATATACTTCATTTAAAAAGGCTAAAAGCATGAGAAACGTCAATCTAATTGTTTGTTTGACTTGCATGAGTGTATACAGTATTTTAGATGTTAGCTAATAATATCTCAAAATTTCTGTTCTTTAACAATAACTAACCTTAGGTAAAAATATCGTTCACCTAATACAATTCTTGAAAAAAAAGGTACGTCAGATACGTCAAAGTTATGAATTATTTATATTTTTATCTGATTATAAAGAAAGATATTTTGCTATTATGAAATTTCAATATATATAAAATGTATATGCAAAGGCGGTCTTATTGCTTCAAGCAATCTCTTACAGACAACCTTTGGCAAATGCAGGAGTAGTTGATACAGGAATAAAGCACGGTGCAAATTAAAATAAAAAAAAAATAATAATAATATAAAAAGAACAAAACATAATATATACTAAAATAAAACAAATATATTTTACAATATAAAATTATATACAATAATTCAACAAAATTTTACTTACAGCAGCAGCCACATTACGTCCATAGTTACCATACAAAGACGTAAACATGACTATGAAAGCAATCAAGTAGAAGAGGGTCTCCAAGCTTGTGCTGATAAGTTCCTAAAATAGAAATATTAACTCATTAGTACAAATAATCAAAATATTATAATATTTTATTTTTATATATAACTCTTTAAATTTAAGCAGTTAAAATTGTTTAACCAGTTTAAAACTTTCGGCACACATCAAGAAACTTAAAAATGTTGACTTTCTTTTGTATAAATGTTGGCAGAAGACTTTCATCTCCGTTTAAACGTGTCTAAAATATTGATTATATGACCTTAATAATTTTAAAGTTTATTATTGTTTATTTTAAATTTTAACACCTCAAGTAAAACATTTTCGGTTAGACAGTGAAAACTGCGATTTCATTAATATTAAGATTACCCCAATAAGTGTAGGTCGTTGTAATCGACTTTCTCTTATAACCTGTCAGCTTCGTAGGCACTAATCTATTAGCATTCTAAGGACATAAATACTTACAGATAATACCCAATTGATGGGTATCTTCAATGCTTCTCTGATACTTAGGAAGTAAACGAAGCTCCACATAAGAGTAGTAATAAAAGCTGTTACCGCCACGAACACATACCACGCTGATGCCCAGGGAGTGCCCAGGGACATACATAGAATACCCAAGACCTGGAATAAAATACATTTTTATTATTTTACTGCCCTAAAATAAATATTTTCGAAATTCACATATAATGCTTGTATTAGTCAAGTATGCAAATAAATAAACAAAAAATAAACATACGTTAAATAAAATAAATATATATACTATGATCTTAATTATGTATTATCAAATGACATATGAAACAAAGTGATAATGAACGGTAAAATTTTACCAATTGTTTGTGTCTATATATATATAATTGCACATACTACGTATAAACAGTTAAAAATACAATTTTGAGTGCCTACTATAGTCATAAGGACGTATATAACATATATTTTTATAAGTTTTAAAGGCACGCACACGCAAATAGTCTAGACGGCACAAGTTCTAGACTTGTGACGAAAGTTTTTATCGATTTTACACCTAAACTAGCTACTGTTTTGTATTTAACATTAAATTATTCATTTTGCTTACTTTCCACTTACAGTTAGTGAAATTATTTATGAGAATACATACACAATAACAACGTTATTAAAACTGTTCTTGCTATAAAAACTGTTGTCGTTTTTTTTAAATTTTAAACAAATATACGTAAATATAATTATAATATGTTATTATAAAAGAATTAAAATAAAAAAGGAATATTCTTAATTTTCCATCTTAAGAATGATATATTTTATTTATATAGATCTAAAATAACTTAGTGATTGAGCTATTATAGGAAATGTTCTATAAAATATGTTGTATAGAAATAACTAGCGGTAACGCGTTAGTACCACTAGGGCAACGGTGTCCGTCGAAACCTCTAGCGCGTCGCACACGAACCGGTTTCATATCACCGCAACACACTTCCCCCCAACCCGCTGATACGAAGCAGTTGTCGCAATACTTGCGAACAGGTGTTCTTTTAAGAAATTATTTACTATATTTTCAAAATGAATCCAATAATATAGCAGCCCATACACAATTTTTTCAATATACATAAGTTACCTATAGATACTATAATAAGTTAACAATCGCCTATTATATTTGTGTATATTAAAAAAATGCTATCATGAACTTTCAAGGACATCGAAATTGATTTTCTGAATAAATCAACATCTAAACTTGGTTGACCTTTCTAGAGGTCATATTGTGTTTGGTGTATATTTAATATTACGACAAATATTTACAATACACATAAGTAACGTATTAGTTGCTTAGTCCACAGTCCATACAAATGTCACAACTCATCATGTACCTACCAAAAGCTTGAATATTCGCTTAAATATAATTAATTTACAAAACATCTTCTGCACATTGTATTTTTATAATACTTCATATTCTATACTTCGTATTTTTATAATAATCCATGAATATATTATTGATTTATATGTATATTTTAGATATGTTAAATTAAATGGGAACAAGCATTGATGTCACGTGTGACATGTCGGCAGTTGGTGAAAGTAGCGTACTTACGCGCTGTTGCCGCCATGCATACGTATGGGACACGACCGACATTCAACAACTATCAATGGGACTGCAAACCTTCGACGCTTTTACACGTAAAGCTTCGCTCTAAATAACAAATCGTTACCGGATTTCCGAAGCAAAAACATGTCTTAATAAGCAATGGACATTTATAATTTACATTTTGAAATTAGATGATGCCAACATTGATATAATATGAGTCTTTAAGTGACTTAAATTCGACTTTTAACAATAAATAAATGAAAAATAAAGAAACAATGACTAATAAGTACTTGTATCACCTGATATGATATAGCGGATGATATTCAACCACCCACTAACTGACCGTACTTCACGGTCGACTATTGTCAGTAAAAACCTTTCGAGATCAATAGTAGTAAAGTCCCTAAGAAAAAAAAGTACGAGGGGTCTCTACTGTACTAACTCCGACTATACTAGGATATACGTACTCGTATATGAAAAAAAGTATCCGTATGTCACAGAGAACAGTTCCCAGTTGCAAAATTTGTATTCTAACGTACAACGTACCTCTTTCAATGTAAAGCTCAAAGTAATCTCATTTATTTATACGAATTTTAATATCCATTATGTAATTGACCGACTATTGCTTAAATAACTGGCGTAAATAAGTGTATTCGAAATACATCTTCTAAACCAAGCACACATATTATTCTGTTTACATTTATGTATAATAAGTAGTGATAGAGCAAGTTTTATATAAGGAGTTTTTTCTCAATCATCTTCAGACATTTTCCGTACTTAGTAGGTAGTAAAAAAGTTCAATATTTATTGTACATTTGATGGGTAGAGTATGAAATTAAATATATTTTATTTTATTCATATATTAACGCCAGAGGCTGTCGTGGCGTATCGGCAAAACGTCTGACTGTAAATGTGGCAATTGTGGTTTTAATTCCGACCTGAGATCCTCTGAATAAAAATGTTCATTTCCTCGCTCTTAGAAGAAGACAAAGCGCGCCGTTGAGTTCCGCCAAGGAAAATGGGGAACGTAGGGTCTTAACACTAGTTTCTCTACATTCTAAGTAATTTTTATATATTGAATGACTATTTATAGGTACACTAATATATTTCTTTATAAATGCAAGTATAAATAAAAATTATTGTGCGAGTTACAAAACTTGTAAATAATGCATACACGAGTATTGCTTTATTAAATTAGAAACGATGCGGATGTTACTAAAGTATAAAGTGAAAATATTGTTAAGTAGAATTTGGGTCAATTCATATGTAAACCGACGCACCCCAAAAAACATCGATTGTTCATCGACCGTAATTCCGTGCGTACTGCATCTCATAGTGCAGATAAGAGGCCTAGTGTGACAGAATCACATATATATCGAATAGCCAAAAAAAATATTTTAAATAATATTAAAATGGTAAATCGCCTGAACATATCTATGTACACAAAACATAGATTACTTTGTGTTCGTAATGTCTTATCGGTCATATGATAAGAATTTTGTAGTCAGATCAAATGTTGAAAAATTGTTTTCGTTTTAGGTACTTTGTATTATGTATTTATTTTATGTTTCCGCAACATCGCCCATAAAACCAGTATGTAATGTGAAAACAAGCATTTTAACTGGCTTATAGATTTAGAAACAGCTAGTCGAACGTCGGATAGGGATTTTTCATGTCAACGACCGCCCACGTCATCACTATGCACTTCCCGTTACCACACACACACATACACACACACCTTATTTCTTCTGTACAAGAAGTCCCCATTAAATATGCGACTGAACTAGAAAAGCAGAACTAGTTACAGAGCCAGATAGAATGAGCGTGAAGTAATAAATCAGTCATTTTCAATATAACAGATTTTTAAATTAAAGTTTCAACTTAGGATCATTTAGTTTTAGTGCACGAATGCAAGATGACGCAATATAATCGAAATCGAAATATTCTACGTAGGTATCGTTTTGGTATTTCAAAAGTGACCTCCAGAGCACCTACTATATATCTGTTCCGCCTACATTTATTTCTTAACGCTTTTTTTTTACATAAAATAGGTATATTAACTATAATGGTGACGTATACCTACTAATAAAACTAAAAACGTTTTCTCTAAAAAATGTACAAAATCTACATATTACTATATACTATATAAAGACATCTATTACTATATAAAGTTTTGGCAATGCTTAAAAAAATGTGCATCAAGAAAAACTATAAATTATTCAAAATGACAACATTTTGCTTTCCAGGTGACTGTTTATAGTGAGCGGCTGTTTCGGAAGCTGAAAATATCGGCATCTCTAACTTCTTTAGCTTTACCATGTATCCCACATATAGTCATCGTTCCCTACTATAACTTAATGAAAACTTCATTCTCCACTTTTCGCTCAATTTTTGAGACATTGCGTAAACGCGTTTGAGTAGGGGAACTCAATACGCAGTTTTGACGCTTTGTCTTATTACCAGAGGGAATGAAAATAATTCATGCCCCCGAATTGCCACTCGAGTGAGTGAATTATTTCATCGACCCCACAACCATTGTGTTTACAGTCAGGCGCTTGTGAGGCTGCGCCTCGACGGCCTCAATATTACAAATATACATGAGATATATTATTTTATTATAATAATTTATAATAAATAATAAACATTTTTAGTTAGTTTTATCATTGATTATAAAACATCCACTCTTATTAAATTTTAACAATAAAGAAAATATATTGAAATGTAGGTTATTTTAAAATTTAAGATTTTGTAATGTTTTACGTGTGTATTACCTACTAATATGTTGTTTTTCTTCTTGATCTGTAATTAATAAAACTAAGAATTCCTCTTACATTGCAAAATAGAATGGATACAACAAATAAAGCGTCCTCCAAAAATATCTCACTGTGCCTAGCTGCGAACATATTAAACGAGAAGGCTAATAAAAAGCCATGACATAATGTTAGCATATATATAGGTATACAGTAGTGATTCTTGTCCTCGTATCATTCTTAGATTCGTTTTTTTGCTACCGGTACAATATATTTGTAAAAAGATTTAATATTCGCCGTTTTCAAATACATAAGTATTGGTAACTTAATTTCTAAGGTTAAGAGATTGTCATCGGTGCCGTCATAGGACATGACAGGGCCCTTGGGCACTAGTGAATTAGGGACCCAGATGGAAATCAATACGTAATACATGTTACAGTTTTGCCAAGTTAGCACGTTAGCACTGCCAAGTAAAGCATGGTAAAGAAGAAACTGGATGTTATGCTTCATACAGAGAGCAATAATAGATTCAACTTACAATCAGAACTTTTTAACAATCGCATTATTCTTTCCTACTGTTTCCTACGAAATTGAAATGAATTTCTTAATAATATATTTATTATTTAATACAGTTTTTTACAATAAATTCTAGAACTTGAACCTACTTCAACTATCTCATTGATACCGATCGACACGAGAATACTAATTAACTAACCATTCCCGGTGACGATCGGATACAAAGGCTTTTGAATAATTAATGTAAATTATAGATATACAATAAACCTAGGTATATTAGAAGTATGGTATAGCATACATAGTATAATCCATGTCTATTTTAATAAAATTCAATCTTTTTTACAGATTACCTAAGTTTCGTAGTGATCTGCACTGTAATAAAACATAAAAAAATGGTATCTAAACGTTGATGAATATGAATCCATGATTTAAAAAATTTTGTTTGTCTGTTTGTACACGCACATCTAAAGATCGACTGGATGGATTTGAATGAAATTTTATTGCTGTATATCTGTTAGGTCAGAGCAGGATCTCAATATAATACAATTTGAATACTAACATAGATATAGACTATATAAAAAGAATGTCCCCTAGAGTTTATTACGCCGGTTCTTCTCAGGTCTGAGGCATTAACTTTAGTGAACGTGTGGTAATGTTTTTGACGTTCAAAAAATGAATCATGTATTCTTACTTTGAATAAAATTATTTGAATTTGATACAGAACCTAAGTAAATCGGTTAAATTATAAGAAATAATGATATGCTGCTATAATAAAATTAACTAAAGCACTTTCTAATGCCATATAAAAATCAAGGATCTGGATTATATGATGTAGAACCACAATAGACCATGTAAACTATAAAAAAACAGAAAATGCCTGTTTATTAAAAATTATTGAGCGTGATGAGCATTTTTCGTTGAAATATGATAATGTAGGATCTGGAACATCTCATGAAGAACCATTACGTAGAAACTCATTTAACGTGATGGTTCTATTGAAATTATAAATATATAATACCAAGGAACTGGTACACCTCATGTAGTACCAAATCACCAGATAAGCTAAGCTAAAAAATAAGAAAAAAATATTGAGCGCAGTGAGCAGTTTTCGATGTCGTGTAAAAATCTAACATGTGAAATACAATCTCATGAATCTCAATGAATAAGGATAGGACTCCGTAGAGTAGAAAGGACCATAAAGTCCACGCCAACGAAGTTTAATGCTTAAAGCTTCAATGCTGTTTAATGCTTCAATAGTTCTCTATTCTTAATAATTACCTAATATGTTTATTACTCATCATCACAAAAAACTTGACCAAATTTGGTAAACGACACTGGTGAATAATAAATAATTACAACGAAACCGAATACGTAATAGTTATAATATTATTTTTATTGTGTTTTTTTAGGACAATGTATACTGCAATACTGTATTGAAAAAGATGCAAGGGATTTAAAGTGAGGCAATTAGATGCCTACAATAAAATTGGTTTATGATTGATAATTAAAATTCAATTAACCTAAAATGTGCTAATATGTTAAATCATCCCACAAATTGTTTAATTTGTTTTTTTTTTATATTTATAATAAAAAAATAGTTTGTCGTCACCATACTGTAATACGCATAATATACATATACAATAAGAACTTTACAAACATCTCTTTGTTAAATCACTCGTACGTATGTTCCCTACATAACTGTATGTCGCAAATACGTAACACAATAGGTGTACAGTGGTTTCTTAAGTTTCAACACACTTACGTTTTCGTAATTCGTGAGAACAATACTATCTCGTATCTGCTCAAACTCTCTAATATCTATAGAAGTTTCATATTTTTTCTTTTAACAGTTTAATTATAAATATATGCATGTTTTGGTTCTTATATGCCTATATGGAAAGCGAGTTGTAAATAATAAAAGAACTTGATGGGAAAACAACAGGTTGTGACACCGACCGAGCTAGCTACGACAAGGACAGAGCAACGCCGCCCCACGGCACTCCACAGCGTTAATGCCAGAACTACTTTCATTTCAACACCAGCTTTCACCCAATGGCGCTCTCATATAAAAGCTACTGCAAAATTTTAAATTTCACTTAATAGTATTTAAAAATATTTATTTTCCAGATTTATAATCTTTACTAAAAATTACTAACGATAAAGAACTTTCACCTCACATAAAGTTATTTTTAATATACATGCACACGAATGACTTTCTACATTATGTAACCTATGTTACGCACTGCTGTCAATCAATCTCGGGTTTGAATTTACACGAAGTAAATATTAAGCTAAATATTATAGGAGTAGAGCAAATATAAAACAAAACATAGTAAGTAGGTACTACTCTGTAACTTATCTGAATATTATCGCTATGCTTGATATAAACAATTGAAATC
The DNA here is from genome assembly GCA_037127375.1 of Dione juno. Taxonomy (NCBI): domain Eukaryota; kingdom Metazoa; phylum Arthropoda; class Insecta; order Lepidoptera; family Nymphalidae; genus Dione; species Dione juno. The sequence continues at coordinate 7,177,424 of JAXRJS010000041.1, read as the reverse complement.
TAAGATTACTTTTACAGTTGATTCCTTAAATATGCAAAGCTATTATCTAACTAATCTCTTTCTTGTTTTTTCACTATCTTAACTAACCAAGTAAAATCCCCATATAACAACCTCAATTATTACTATCCATACATACTTCATATAAAAGAATCCTGCGATTACGATAAACTAATTTACGAATTATTTAAATTCAAGAAAAGCTTTATCACCTTTTATTATATTACAATTACTAACAAGTCACAACATCCATCTGTACCGACCTTCTTCGCTTATTTAAATATGAAATCAGAGATGAATTGCGGTTTGTGTGCTAATATAGACCAATGTCATGTATTTCTTATAAAGTAGCTGCATATAATACAAAATATGATTTATAAAAATGTTATTATTTTTTATAAATAAATTAACTAAATGCCATGGTTGTGGGTTCGATTACCACTTAGGGAAATGAATTATTATTATTACTACATCGCTCTGTTAATGAGACAAAAGCACGGTGTTAAATGCCGCCTAGGATCCTTCAATAACGTTGCGTGCTGAGGGAACAGATTGGCTTAACTGTAGGTTCTCCCTGGCTACCCTGACATATGCCGGGTACAGCGTAAAAAAGTACTTAACTTCTTCTTCTTCTTCTTCTGCCTGGCATTAGTCCCGGCTTCGCTTGCCAAGCTTGTCTGCCTTCTGACTAAGCTTACTCTACTTTGCTCGGTCTTTAACATCCTCAGTGGACAATCTATTGGCTCTCATGTCCTGCGTCACGACATCCAGCCGATCAGATAATGCTCGTGTACATCAATCCCTTCAGTTTGGGCGGTTTTCTGCTATCACAGACCACACCAGTGACCTCCCGCCATTTGGCCCAGGCAGCGCTTATACAGGCATGGATGTCGTGGTCGATGCCTCCAGACTCATGCATAACGGATCCAAGGTACCTGAACTTCTCCGACTTAACGGCTGGCTCAGGCCCGATAAGGATGGTGCTCGAGTCCGGGTTCCCGCAAGCCATGTACTCGGTCTTCGATACATTCAGTTTAAGACAACCGTTCTCAAGAGCATCCTTCCAGTCGTTCACTTTAAGCTCCAGCATCAGTCGGCTCACATCAATAAGTACTATGTCATCGGCATACATCATCAACCACGGAGGCTCGCCTTGGATGTGGGCCGAAACAGTATCCAGCACTTCAATGAATAAGAACGGACTAAGAGCTGAGCCCTAGTGAACTCCTACTGTAATCGGAAAGGGCTTGGTGTCACCTACAGCGGTCCTAACCACTGAAGCGCCGTCGTTGTACATATCTCTGATAACCTCAATATAGGTTTCAGGGATCCCCTTGGATCACAATGCCCACCAGGTATACTGACGTGGCACACAGTCAAATGCCTTCTGCAGGTCCAAAAAGGCCACATGCAGAGCTTTCCTTTTTTCCCTGTAAGTCTCCATCAAAGTTCTGAGGGCAAAAATGGCGTCCATAGTGCCTAATCCTGGTTGAAACCCATACTGAGACTCGGAGACAGTACACTCTCGGCGGAGTCTGAGGCCGATCATGCGCTCGAAGAGCTTCATGGTGTGGCTCATAATCTTAATGCCTCTATAACTACCGTAATCTTGAACACTGCCCTTTCCTTTGTAAATGCTGTGCCGCCACTGTTGTGGCATCATTCCAGTATTCAAGATACGGTTAAACAGGTCAGTAAGTATAAAGACACCAAGAGAGCCCAACGATTTCCACTCCTCGATCGAGATGTCGTCAGGTCCTATCGCTTTTCCGTTCTTCATGCGTCGAAGACAATTACGATTTTCGTCAAGGGTTATTGGAGCAACAAGTCCGAGGTTAGGAGTTAATTCAGGAGGAACACTACAAAAGTGATGAGTGTTCAGCAGCTCCTTAAAGTAGCATCTCCATCTCTCCTTCACATAGGCTTGACTACAAAGCAACGTGCCCCGAGAATCTCTGACGCAGACTTAACTATATTTCATTATTATATTTACAGAAACGTTAACAATAGGTATTTAAATTCAAAATGGCAAAGTTTTAAATTATATTTGTAAACTGAATTTAGAGGTACACTTAGAAGAATTAGATTTATCAGAATTTATTAGAATATAAATACACTTTTAAACTTAGTTTACTAAATAAAATTTATATAATATAGTTTCCTTTTAAGAAGATCAAATAAAATTTGATTTATTAAGTGGTAATAAAGTCTCTATTGATCTCATTACAAATTCTCACTTATTTTTAGGTAGTCCTTGAAGCATAGAAAAAATCAAACTTCTTCTTAGCCAAAGCAATCAAAAGATACGAACGTGTATGCTTCGTTTTTGCCAAATTTGTATGAAACTCGCTGCGAATCATAGCCTATAGGGTACTTCCCGTTCATCTACAGTTATTAAATTTGGTGAGAAATTTTAACTTATAGTACAAACAATAAAATTAGTAGAATGAAAGGAAATGCGAAAATTTTGAAATTTATATGTACTGTTACTTATTTGTGTAGTTCATTTCGTACAAAACCATATTATAAACCATATTAAAATGTATCTTACCTATATTAAAAACCTAATGTGTTTGTCAGGTCCACCAAATTAATGAGAAAATATTGTAGAGCATATATTGACTATATATTTTGTTAGTATTACTTTTCTTTATATTATTTATTTACATATCTCTATCTTAACATAAAATACATGTACAATTGTACATATTTTCGAATTTTAAAATTAAGTTTAAGTACTTAGTGTAGTGAAAGTGTCATAGTTAGATAAGGAAAAATTAATCACACGTTCCTTGAAATTTTTAAGTGTGGGCGAACAGATGTGAATAGGGTAATGTCACAGGTCAACGAATCCGGCAATTATGACAAAGCGAGATCTATTTGACCAGTCCTAATTAGTGAACAAGATGTACGAGTATGTCCTAATTCCAGCAGGTTGCATCTTTTAAATGGTACCACTATTATCGTAAATTTTATAGTCATTTTAAGCCCATTTCATTTTTATATTTTTATTTTAAAGATATAATTTACACTTTGACTTTATTTAGTTAATAGATACATAATTTGCTTATAAAGTGGATTTACATAGTTCTATAGATATAGAAATATTTATTTTGAGTCAAACACTTACAAGGAATTTTTACTAATAGTAAAATTATGACGAAATAATGTATTAAGTAAATTGTTGTACTCAAGCTTATTATTTTTAATTGACTTACCTAGTATACCTATTGTGGCAATGTTTTAGTTTTTACGACAATATATTAAAAGAAATAATTTCTAAATATGATTTTAATTATTTTGTAATAATATTTTAATTATTTTGTAATATGACTATTAAAATTATAGGTATTATGTATTACATTTTATCCTCCTTTGTTATACAACTTTGTTGAAATAAGGATAAGTATTTTTATCAGAATATTTTCTTATATATGTAATATATACTTAATCATATTATCTATAAAGGTAAGCTTTTAAGTAAGTAAAATTTTGAACTCAGTATAAATATGAGATATTATTAGTATTAATATTTTTTGTTATTTTAGTAATTAGTAGAGTTGTGCCGACTAGCCTACTAGCCGTCTAGGCGATTGTAAATAAGCTGACTAATCGGCCAAGCGTACCGGATAGTCAGCTTTACCGACTAGTCGGTACACCTCTAGTGATTAGATAAGCACCTATTTTATTTGTACATCTATGATTATGATTGACTCATATTTTAATTTTTAAGATATACTTATGAACCACCTAGACCTGCGTAATAAGTACCCACTATATCCCCATTTTGTTTCAGAAGTAGATTTCAAAAATTCCTTATCCTTAATAACAGTGAGTCAAGGTTAGAATTACATTTTATTGTTTTTGTATGAATCACTTTATCACGTAACTTTTGTATTAAAAAAATGGTTATCTTTTATAAATAGATATGACTCAAAATATACTCTACTTAGACATAATGTGCATATAAGTATATAGCTACAGTTCATAGATGCCTACGTAATAAGAACTGACAAGGATACGGTTAGAGTAAGCAATACATGATATCACCATAATTTGTTTCGTCATGTAGGCGTTAGTTAAACATGTTTATACATTTTGACTAACAGCGCCTTTTTCTTTTATTTGTATTTTTCCTGTTTATTAAAACATTGCTTAGCATTCGTCCTGTCTCGTCATCTCTTTACAAAATTGCGAGTAGTGCACAGGTAAATTTGTTTAATACCTACGGCATTACTCTATTTAAGCTGACAACTTACAATGTATTTGTACCTAGATATGAGAGTACGTGACAATTGTAAAAACAAATAAAGAAACGTACTAAACCAATTCTGCTGTACTATAGCAATATCAATGCTTAGACGATTTCTTATTTATTATATATTACTATTTGGTGGTAGTCAAATGACCGAATAAGGTATGAAAAATGTCTGTGTACTAATATACCTAATATTAGTACTCAAAACGGAGATATTTTTACTTACAAATTATTATTTTTAATTTATTTATTTATTTAATACAACAGTAAATTTTACATTAATAATATAAATAGATACGCATATCATAACAATGATATCTACACAAGCAGTCTTCAGGCATATATATCTATATTCGTGCCGTTCATACCATGCATCCGTGACGAGCCATGACAAAAACAAATGAAATAAATATTTGAAGACAATCGCTGCTATGAGCAAAAATAACCATTACACTGCTCGAAATAAAAATATAATCTGCTAAACGTTAACCAAGGAAGTATCGCGCGTTAACTAACTTGATAAGCTCCTCCGTAATTAGTCGTCGCGGGTGAGTTCATAAAACTAGTTGTATGCTTATAAATAATTTTTACAATTCCAACTTACCAATTGAATAATTTTTAATATGCCGGGAGGTGTTTTGAAATAATTTATATTAATTTTAATCCAATCGAGAGCACCGCCTTGTTGCTGCTGTGGCGGCGCCTGCTGCTGTGCTGGTTTGTTGTGGTCTACAGTCACGACTGTCTCGGGAGCCATCATCCTTGAAGTCAATTCCTTTGGTTATATAAAAATGTGGAAGTTCCAAAACACTAACACTATCACTTGAATGCTTAGCTCACTAAAACTCGTTATTCATTTTTTTCCCACTGTGGCGAGCGTACTATAGGTCGTGCGGTGTGCGACTGTAGAATGACGACTTGACGAGGGCCGCCGAACGAGAATGGGTATTGGGTAGCGCTAGCGACCGTCCTCGGATCGCTCGTCGTTCTTCGCGCTATAATGTGCGGCTTCTACGCCAGCTTACAGCTGCTGTCCATTACCCGATACCAATTCACTGTGCCCGTTGCACAGTACAACGGAATGTTGGAAAGAAATGTATACACTAATCTACTTTTATAAAATAAAATTTGCGTCTATGATATTTTATAATTATTTATGTTTTTTGTTTACTACTGGCTGACACGTGCCTCACGAAATTTATTGCTTATAGTACTGGACATATTTGTTCTAAACTCAGGAATGTAAATCTATTATAATGTATTACATCTCGATACCCAAGGTCGAGGCGTGCCCTATGCTGTTTACCTTCAAGCGTTAGAAATTGTGCAATAAATTGTCCAAACAGCAATTCCGTTTGCATTACATATTTCGTTATTTTCTAAATTCCAAATATTGTTATGTAATTTCGAAATACAAAGTTATTGCAAAATTGTGAAATATATAAGTAATAATGTATTTACATACATTATTACTTTATTACATGTGTACCACTTATAAAAATAAGATTATCATGATTCGTAGTAAAATTTTGTTGTAATTTTATATCCCTCATTGTATTTTAACCTTTTAAATATATTTCGGAATGTCCTGTTAGCTGTAGTATTCGAAATGTCGGGGATTTCAATGTGTTATAGAATACCAAAATATACGAGAATAATCCAATAGTATGGTTCAAAAAGTTGGTATTATTGTGTTTTATGTTGTGTTATTATGACTTACTTTTATACTTATAAAATAAAATGTTATCAAAATGCTAGGACTAATGTTTATGTCACTTCGCAACGATATAATAACTTATAATAAAATAACAATATCTATGGTATAGCATCAACTCAATACTATACAATACACTGGGATAAATTATTTCGATCCGCGTTATCCTTACATATACGTATATTGTATAGTCACCGTTAAGTCAATCATTTATTTTATTTCGTCAGGTTGATTACGGCCATATACAGGTTGTTTGTAATTCCACGCGAACTGATTTGGTCCGACAATACCCAGCAAGTCACAGTAAACAGCCAAGTATTGTATTTAAAAACAATAATTTTTTAAAAGATATTGAACAAAATACAACTCTTTAGATGTCCTTATTCAGAAGGTAATACCAATTATCAAGTATGAGTTAACTGCAAAAGTTTATAATAATCAAGGCTAGTTAAGAGAAAGAATGTATAGCGTCATAAGATAGAAAATATTTTCATTTATTAAAATACCCACCACGCTAATATTTTTTTTATAAATGGCAATTTTCATAAATATTTTTATGTAGCTGATCTTTGTGTTTAACAGGTTTGCGAGATCTATTGTTTAATCTGTTAATTTCCGCGGTTTATCCACCAGAGCGAAGATAACAATTTCAATATAATCTCTTCTCCAGATGGGGCTAGAACCCAAAACCACAACGGAACACTAGGATTAATCTTAAAAATTATTAATTAATACTAATAATTTACCGCTTAATATAAATTTGACCTAAATCACTTTTTGCCAAGCATATTAGATGAAAAGTCAATAGATATCTTGCTTTAATAACTTTTGCTAAGGCACTATTTCTTTATTTCATATATTTTACGTTTTTATTTGGCGTTTATCGTTCTTCATTGAGATACATGAGATTTTATGCCACATCTAAGATTTTCATACAAAAACTAAACAATCGGTATAGTGCGAGTAGCACTCGCGCACCGATGGTTTCGTACCCATTTCTTGATTGTAAGTATTCCGCTGAGGAAAATCCTATTTATAATATAATATATTTTATGTGAATGTTCACAAACTTAAATTTGCAGTCGTATCCACTAATTTTGAATGAAATGATCTACAATAAGTTTGTAATGGTTTATTTTTACGTTAAACCTATAATGTATCAATTTTCCCCTTCATAAACAGTGTAACTTCTCTCTTCTCGTCAAATTTTATAAGACTAGGTTAAATTTTATAAGGTAGGTTAATTTACAACTAACAAGAGTCGACAAAATTAAATTTGCAGTCGCATGCACTCATTTTGTATGAAATGAGCTACGGTATAAGTTTGTAATGTTTTTTTCTGGAATATATCTAAAAATATCCGACAGATAGACAACAAAGTGATCCCATAAGGGTTCCGTTTTTTTTCCCTTTGAGGTACGGAACCCTAAAATATATCATTACGCCTAACAACTCTTACCAAAGATACTTTTCTTATTTCTTTGTTTAGCTTATCTATTTTGGTGCCACATCAGGTAATCCAGAACCTTGATGTTATATATCAGTGTCAATGGAAAATGTCCATCGTGTTAAATGACTATTGTGGTTCTTCATCAGGTGTTCCAGATCCTTGATTTTTATAAGATATTCGAAAGTGCTTATTGCATGTAATCATTTTATTATGTCGTATAATTCTTGTCTACTATGGTTCTGCATCAGGAATGCTAGTCTTCAAAATCTATTATGGCCTAGATCCTACATGGACATAACACATATACAATAAAAAATATTTCATTGAAATATGTAGAAAAAAGTTTCATCCATCCGAAGATGTGCATATTCTTGTTTTTAAATCACCCTGCATCAATTTTTCGTAAAAACATTCAATGTAGACTTAAATTTTTACTGTTTTATATAGATTTTTTACTGTTGTAGTATAGATACTTGTAGTTAGATTTGAATCCTGATTATAAGATTAGTAATACTTTAGTACCTAAATTATTAGGCTTCAACATGTAAAAAAGTGTGAGTAAAAAATATGTGTTAATAAATAAAATAATTTACACTTTGTTCTACCAGCCACTAGCCAGTATAAATCAATTTTTGGTTTTTTGGACGGGTACGGCCAGGCGAACGATTAATGACGATGCTAGCTTGTTTAGATCGAAATATTTTCTACTCTTTTGTTCTACCGAAACCTTATCAAATTAGGGCACTAATTATAACAAACGAATTTGGCTACAATCTAAGTTAGTTATCTAGAACGCTACACTAATCAATATTAATTATTTATAGAAAAATGTACTCCCAACTACTTTATGTAGGTAGTCTTTAAGGTTGGAGTCTACAATAACAGTAAAATAAGTTTTTCATGACTTAAGAAATAATAAATATTGTAGTACCAATGCCAATTGTTCTGCAATACAATCAGAGAATAAATACGGATTTTTTTATTTTATAATTTCGGTCGCGCTCGTCACGCTGAGCAACTTCCGCTAATGAACCACCAACTCTTTACTTTGTATTTTTAATGGTATTTGACTTGCATGTTAAACCTTACAAACTCAAACTTAAAAGTTAGAAAAACCCTTCATATAGCTTTTACACATAATAATGACAAAACTAAGGCTGTTGGGACAAAAATATCTTTGTATACAATTACTTTAGACTTGTTTTTGTTTACAATTTGTGTTAAATATAATGACTTAAATTTTGCACATTTGTTTCAAAGATTCAAAACAAATTAAAATCATTTCACATACACAAGTACATATTTACTATTGTACCTAGAACTAACAAACAAAACATTTTTTTTCAATTTAATTCATAAAAGAGAACTAATATGTTTAACTAAGAATAAGAATAATTAATTAATGCAAATTATTCATTTCTGCTTAAAAAATAAAAGTTTACTCAAACAACAGACTAAAGCTTTTATGTAAACACTTACCATAGTTACCTAACTCAGCAACATTTTAAAAAACTATTTTTATACCTTATATGGAATTAAAAACTGAATTAAACTTTTGTACTCAATATAATAATTATGTAATTAATTAATTAATTAATAATAGGTATGTATTTAATTTTTTTGTATTTGGTTCAGTTTATATAACATGTATGATAAGAGATTATTTTATTTATTGAATTATGAAAAAATTAAATAGTAGTAACTAAGAACTTTTAAAATTAATATTTTTAAATTTACCTTTCATTAAAAATTGACCTCTACCTGATTTGTCTAATAAAAGGAGTTAATATTATAATTTATTTTATTTTTACCTGGCCATACATCCTGCCAAATTATACAAAAACTTAATAAGAAAATCCTAAAGCTATAATTTCTTACCAAACATTTTTTTTTAAATGTTTGTCTTAAAACATGTATAATGTTAACATGGATGGATTACATCCAGTGGTTTCGTTTTAAGGAACATTTTTTTTAAGGAAAAAAAGGAGGAATACTACTACTGCAATCACATTTTTTTTCTTTGAACTCATAATGAAGAGGCATATTTGGTGTTATCAATAAAACAAAAAATACATTTTTAAATGTATTGGATTAGCTTAGAAAAAGAAACCTAATATTTTTCCTCCCAGATGTTTCCTTCTGGCTTCTTCATGGTCCATGATACCCCCACTGGTTGTAAGAACAAGGTATCTGGAATAAAAACAATTTTATTTATTATGACTATATGAATGAAATTTCTTATTTCATAAAACTTAATTTATATATTTTAATATGTTGACAATAGCATTAACAATGTGTACTCTACAGTAACATAAAAATATACATTTGTCATATATTGTAGCACAACATATCAAATGCCGACCAACAAGAACTATTGGCGATCCGCGGTAGGTGTGCATTCCTTATTTTTTGTTTATTTATCAAAGATTCATATTTGTTTACACCTCACTACAGATTAAATATATCAAGAAATGCAAATATCAGAAATTAGACAGTTTTTAATCTATCAACTGTTTTAAGTATATAGAAATGTATAATGTAAACAAGTCCTAGAATCAGGATCTCGCTTCCTATTATAGTGCTAAATTGTGAGCTTCAAACATGTTCTTTAGTTTATTTGCTTCAAACAAAGTATTTCCAAGTTTTTTAAATCAGAGGTCATAAAACTGTAATATATGAACAACAAAGTCTTTAAGCCACATAATGAAATAGTTATAAGTTATCCAATAATCATCTGATGGAAGGCAATATATGCATAGCAAATTAAACCGAACAAATTTTATTTTCATTCTTGGATTTCATTCATTCATTCTCAAATTTTTCAGCCTTGGACTGATATATACAAAAATGTAATTATTTTTAACAAATACTTTATATATTAATTAGAATGTTGCACAAGTATAACCTAACATAATTCATATAATAATACTTACTAACTACAGTAAACATTTTATAGTAACTTACCCAAACTGCCTAGATGGAAGGAGATTTGTCCACCTCTCAATATCATTAATAGGGACGTCAAATCTTGGTGATATTACTCCGCATTTGTTCAATCTGCCGGTAAGATTAACAACGATTTTCCCTGCTCGGTGATCATCGACTATTTCAAACTCACCAATATAACCGTGCTTCATCATCACTGTTAGAAACTTGACAATAACTTTGGAACAAGGCCGAATAAGGACTTGTCGTTTGCCTCTCTTTTCTGCATTATGAATTGATTTTAAAGCATCACTCAATACGTTCATACGCACCATGGCTGAAATAACATAGAACGTTAAACATTAAACTTGTAAATTGAGGTTGGAAAATTGGACAACATGAGTAAATGTCAAAACACAAGAAAACATACTGTAATGACTAAAAAGTTCACTATTATGTATGAAATATTATTTCGTAAGAAGAACACAATGCACAATGTCACTTAAAAATGCATAAATCCGAATAAAAATACAATGAATACTCTGATTACCTAGGATTTAAAACCCGCCTGAACAATCCGTAATGACAGGTTATCCCAAAAAGAAAGATTTTTTTTTCGTAGTTTGGGGTTGTCAGCTTCACCTTTACAGACTATCAAACAGTGTCTGTAAAAATTACATTTTGTTTCGTTTAACAGATAACCTAAAATATTGTTTACAATTGTTTTTTCATATAATTTAAGTTTCAATTAAATATCAATAAAATACTAGCTTTTTATTTCTTACTTTAGGTTTTGTAGAAATACTTTTCTTAACTATATTTATTCTTTATTTAGCTTAAAATGTTTACATTTTAACACCAATTTGTCCAATTGTCACTTTTCAAAGACTTTTTTAAGTCAAAGTTTGACTTCAGTAATCTTGTGACCAATTTGTAAAGGACAAGGACAGGAGGACAAGTTGAAAAAGTAAATTATTGTTAAATAAAATTAGTTTAATTAGTGTAGGAAACAGAAACTATATGAATTTTAAGCAGGATGAAGAGTAATTGATTGAAAAAACATTATGGCTTTCGTGACTCGTGTAGTAAAAATATTTGCAGTATTTCAAAACTTCAACTATTTCTTTTTTATTCAATATTCTATTCTATGTGTTTTTAATATACAGAGCTGGTACTCCTTAGTTTCCTATATTTACACCCATGCGCTTGGGCATAGGGCGAGCCAGGTTGCACGCAAAAATACATGAGACATAGTCATGAGTAGTTTGCTTATTAATTTTGGAAAATGACAAAACTTCTGTATACATTTTAAATTCATTTCTTTATTAAATTAACACTTTTCTTGTTTTCTAGATTAAATATTATCAACACAGCTTATAAACTTTATGTATAGATGAACGAACGTATGAGTGATAAGAACGAATAGGTCTTAAAGACTGAATGGCATATTCTTTGTTTGTTTGAGAACGCAGCCGTCAGCGTTGCACGCTCGCGTTTCTGTCGTGTCCTTCAAAGTGGTGGTGATTGTGAAACAAAGTTTTTTGAAACTTTTATACTTTGCTAAACTACAAAAGTAGATACGATTATGGTTTTATGTACAAAAAATGACTGTAAATAGTTTGCTAAACAACTTTTTAATATCATTTCATTTATATTGACGCGTATTAACATTTTATAGGACACAAAAGTTGAGTGAACTTTCGTAACTTGTACTGTATACATTTGGAATTGTAAATTCAACGAATCCCACAGGTGCTAAAATAATGTTGTGAAAAAACATTCCTAGCAACGGTTTTATGATGAATTTCATATTGCTTAGTCTGTGTTATTTTATGAATACATCTAAAATGGGATTCTCAGCAAACATAATACATACCCTGACGTTCTAAAGTTCTACTTTATGAAGGTTTTTTACGTGTTATGGAAGAACTGGAGCGGTTGATCAAGATGAATTTGAATCAATCATATGTAATTTTTATTATACTTATGTGCTTATTAAAAATTACATCAACAGCTGACCCTGGAAGTAAGTTGTGTAATTAATTATTTACATTAAAATATTTATAAATTTAAATAAAACTTTAAAATTGAATACACAATAGCTCCGCTATATAAGTCTAGAGTAATTTTTTATGAGAAGAAGAATTCAGTGTGTTGCAATATTTTTTTTATATTCTTTATACTTAGCCATTAATGACATTCAATCATATTGTTTATATCAAAATATTTTCAAATCATAGATGTTTCGATTACACATAAGTATATATATTTTTACCGCCGCAGCGCAGAGGCATAGCGTGTGCCTGTAAGCGCTACGATTTGTGTTCGATTCTCACTCGGCGAGAATGAACTATTTTAATTTTCTTCGCTCTGGCAACAAGGCAAAACGCGGCGTTTAGTTTCGCCACTCAACACGCAATACCTCGAAAAGCGGAAAATATAGTTTGAGTACAGATTGTCTTAACTTTGGGTTCCTTCAGCCTACGGTTCCCTCTTGACTACCCTGTTATGTGCGGGATATAGCGTGAAGATATAAAAAAAACACATTCTGTCTCTCTCTCACTCAAATCATAATCATGATCATTTTTATTACTCATTTCGAATTATAAGTCAAACATTATTTCATTATATAATGATACATGTCAAATATATATGGAACAATATTATTTACTATAATTGAAACATTTTACATAATATACAATTTCATACAATGTCAGTTTTCAAAAAATCCTTGTAGTTTTAACTTATTTTTTTATAAATATTTAAACTAGGTGCATTTATAGCCTATTATAAACACGGCTACATCGCTTTAATAGTTTAGGCCACTTTTGATTATTTTGGACTAAATGAACTAAACGACTTCAGAAGTTTTCATTGTGTTGCAAAATAGAGTGCTACGATGATGATACTAATAATTACGGGAGTGTCATAATTCTTAGTTGTGAAAAATACAGTCGGGCGGAGGTGTCTTCTGTTATTCTGGCAATAATTCGTAAAGCTCGTTTTTGAATTCGAAACAGACGCTTCCAGTGTGCAACACGACCTCATAAGTCTATGCCATACTGCAAAGTAGTAAGCTCTAACTGCACGACGGATAGGGTTGACGCTACCCGGCCTAACGCAAAACATTCTGCAGGCAGTTTTGTTCTTAACATAGGTATATGATGTATATGACCACATACACGTTGACCGTAATCCCATTTGACCATAGTACCACTACACACTATCACTACACGTGAAAACCAAGAAATGATGTAACGTTAACTTGCATAGTGGAAATTTGTCTTATTTTAACATTTAGCGGTTTTTCATTTCGTCCTGTAAGGTCAAACTTTATAAAATGAGTTATAACTGACTTTTTTTTCAGTATTAAGGGCTTAGCCGTTAATATTAAACCACTCATGCAAACAGGTAGCTATATATTTAATCTTTACTCCAAGCGTTCGACAGACGACCCAACAATAACTTCTGCTACATCATCTGCATACATAAACTTCTTATCTGTTATCTGTCTTTTTATATAAGTAGATAAGTCATTTAATAGGACAGTAAATGCATGATTTGAAAAGGAGGAACTTTAGTAGAGTCAGTTTGATCGATTTCAGACAGTGTGTTTCATCAACCATTGACTGACGTCTTTGAGACATGAACGCTTCATGTAGTTCAGTTCAGCCATGGCCAATTAATTCCATAATGCCCAAAGTTCGTTTTTAAGCTCTTTCTATCTGCGATATCAAAGAAATAAGTTAAGCACTTGTTTTTTTTTCTCGTGCTTCGATCGACCACTTCAAATACAAATTCAAATAATTTTATTCAAAGTAAGAATACATGATTCATGTATTGAACGTCAAAAACAATACCACCGGTTCACTAAAGTTAATGCCTTAGACCTGAGAAGAACCGGCGCAAGAAACTCAGCGGGACTTTTTTTTATATAGTCATTCACAATTATACAATTATTCATTGTTGACAATGATACGGTTGAGATAGTCTGGAGCGAGCATTTCATCCCCAAGATGTGTTATCATTTACAAAACCACACTAAACCAATGTACTACTTTCGAGAGTGCATTGTTTAAATCGTCAATTATATTTTGTTGTCTTTTCATTTTATGGCTCCTTTCAACTAAATAAGTTATATATATATATATATATATATATATATATATATATATATATATATATATATATATATATATATATATATATATATATATATATATATATATATCCCCATCCCATACTCTCTTCTTCTTGGCATTAGTCCCGGCTTTTGCCAGGGTCTGCCTTCCGACTAAGCCTACTCCACTTTGCACGGTCTTTAACATCCTCAATGGACAATCTATTGGCTCTCATATCTTGTGTCACGACATCCAGCCATCGCTTCCTTGGGCGTCCGGATGGTCTAACTCCAGGGACAGACATGTCAAGGCACTTCCTTCCGACATAGTTCTCAGATCGGCGCATAACATGGCTATACCATCTCAGGCGACGCTCTTGGAGCTTATCCGCTACGTCACGGACCCCAAGACGAATGAATGTGTTGCGTATGCGGTCGGACCGCGTAACGCCACACATCCATCTCAGCATCTTCATCTCCGTGATGTGAAGCTCCTGAGTGTGCCGAGATAATGTTGGCCAACATTCGCTGCCGTATAAAAGAACCGGTCGGATAATGCTCTTGTATATCAGTCCCTTGAGCTTGGGCGGTATTCTGCTATCACAGACTACACCAGTGACCTCCCGCCATTTGGCCCAGGCAGCGTTTATACGGGCATGGATGTCGTGGTCGATGCCTCCAGACTCATGCATAACGGCTCCAAGGTACCTGAACTTCTCCGACTTAACGGCTGGCTCAGGCCCAATATGGATGGTGCTCGAGTCCGGGTTCCCGCAAGCCATGTACTCGGTCTTCGACACATTCAGTTTGAGACCACCGTTCTCAAGCGCACCCTTCCAGGCGTTCACTTTACGCTCCAGCATCAGTCGGTTCTCGTCGATGAGTACTATGTCATCGGCATACATCATCAGCCACGGGGGCTGGCATTGGATGTGAGCCGAGACAGTATCCAGCACTACATTGAATAAGAACGGACTAAGAGCTGAGCCCTGGTGAACCCCTTCTGTAATCGGGAAGGGCTTCGTGTCGCCAACAGCGGTCCTAACCACTGAAGCGGAGTCGTTGTACATATCTCTGATAACCCCAATATAGGCTTCAGGGATCCCCTTGGATCGCAATGCCCACCAGATTCACTGACGTGGCACACAGTCAAAGGCCTTCTGCAAGTCCAAAAAGGCCACATGCAGAGCTCTCCTTTTTTCCCTGTAAGTCTCCATCAAAGTTCTGAGGGCAAAAATGGCGTCCATAGTGCCTGATCCTGGTTGAAACCCATACTGGGACTCAGAGACAGTACATTCTTGGCGGAGCCTGAGGCCGATCATGCGCTCGAAGAGCTTCATGGTGTGGCTCATAATCTTAATGCCCCTATAACTACCGCAATCTTGAACACTGCCCCTTCCTTTGTAAATAGGGATAATAAAGCTCTGCCGCCACTGATGTGGCATCTTTCCAGTATTCAAGATACGGTTAAACAGGTCAGTAAGTATAAGCACACCAAGAGAGCCCAAAGATTTCCACGCCTCGATTGGGATGTCGTCAGGTCCTACCGCTTTTCCGTTCTTCATGCGTCGAAGACAATTACGAGTTTTTTCACGGGTTATTGGAGCAACAAGTCCGAGGTTAGGAGATAATTCAGGAGGAAGACTACAAGACTGCTGAGTGTTCAGCAGCTCCTTAAAGTAGCTTCTCCATCTCTCCTTCACAGAGGCATGACTACAAAGCAACGTGCCCCGAGAATCTCTGACGCAAAGACATTTTGTAATATCCTGCGTCGCTTTATCTCGAGCACGAGCCAGTTTGTATATGAGCTTCTGCCCCTCCACAGTTTCAAGTTTATCGTACAATGGCGACAAACTTTCTCTGCGGGCTCTGGCTACAGCTCTTTTGCTGGCCCGTTTCGCTGCTATGTACTCCAGTCTGTCTTCAGGAGAGTTGGAATGCTGCCATTCTTTAAACGCAGCCTTCTTTTCCTGAATCACCCCCTGCACCTGGTCATTCCACCACCATGTCTCCCTGTCGATGACACGCCCACCCTTAGTAACGCCAAGAACTCGCTTGCCCGCCGCAATGATTGTTGAATGAGCTCGATCCCATGCAGTCTGAGCGGTCTCGGTGTTAGTCAGTAGATTTTGACTCTCCACCTCCGCCAAGAAGTCTGTCTGCATCGGCCCATTCAACAACCACCACTTAATCCTAGGCTTGCGTTTCTCAGCTACTTTCTTTTTCGGGGTAACATTATAGTCCATGACAAGGAGGCGATGTTGGGCCGTCAGGCTTTCGCCGGGAATGACCTTACAGTTAGTCACCCTGCCTATATGACACCGTCTAGTCAGCAAATAATAAATTTGAATTGAGTGGGACCCGTTCTTATACGTTATAAGGTGCTGAGGTTTCTTCTGGAAGAAAGTGTTCACGATGGCCAGATCAGACGGAATGCAGGTTTTTAGAATATTTTCTTCCTCTGCATTGCGAAGACCATATCCAAAACCCCCGTGAACACGTTCATACACCTCAGCGACCCTACCCACGTGACCGTTCAAGTCCCCCCCAACTAAGATTGCTTCGGTAGACGGTATAGCGAGTAGGACCTCTTCACACTGCTCCCAGAAAGTGTACCAGTGTATATAAGGCGGTAACCCTGCCCGATGTTACGAGACTTATTGCCCTTCCAGCGAGTTTACTGGAAAGCACACTGGATCCGACGTCTCATGAGTACATCTGCGAGTTCTCTGCATCGTCCGGTTAGAGAGCCAATATTCCATGTTGCAAAGCGGAGTTTCCGTCTGGGTACTGACGTCGTTAGCCGTGCCCGTACTTGACACGGTAGCCCTTGCCCACTTATCGCAGGTGTAGGGCGATGAGCCTGCGCATCGTTTAACGGCGACGCCCTAGCCATACCCAGCTTTTTGTCAAATCGGTCCATATGAGTGGCGAAGTGGTTTTTAGTGGAGCGATTACCATCTGACCTCCAAACCCATTACTGGAAGAAACCAAGAAAGGAAAGGGAATAAGAGGCAGAAAGACTTGGAATATAGGGGAGGGACACCACTTACATGGATTGGATCGGGTTATGAAAGTGGTGGCTCGAGGTCCCGGGGTCGCTTACCCGTATGCCGGAAACCAAATATCGGACAGATAATTGGCTAGACACCCTCTGATTAATGATTATTATTATATATACCATCCCATACTGATTAATGATTATTATTATATATACTTTATTATTGATATTATTTTTTTTATTGTAAAATGTATTTGTTATATTTTAGTTTATATTATGTTTTGTTTTTTTTTTATATTATTATTATTTCTTTTTTTTTAAATTAAAGTCCTGCATTTGCCAAAGGTTGTCTGTAAGACATTGCTTGAAGCAATAAGTCCACCTTTGCATATACATTTTATATATATTTATTTTATTCTTACGTTTTGTGTTTTTTATGTGTGTGCAATAAAGTATAAAGAAGAAAAAAAGAAAAACAGGTCAGAAGATCGAGTGCACGTCCTCTTATGCCGTAATGGTGTAGCTTCATGACCAATGTAGAATGTTGCACACAATTAAATGCTTGGGACAGGTCACAGAACATGCCAAGAACATGCATCCTGCGATTCCTCCCAAGCCTCGTATATACTCTTTAAGAGAGCTATTCCAGCGTCAGTAGTAGAGCGACATAAATGTCGCTGTAAAGCCATACTGTTTCTCATGCATGAGATTATGTAAATTAAAATGATGTAATGTTTGATTTAAAATTAAGTTTTTCAATTTTACTTAATGCTGACAGTACCGATATAGTTCTAAAATTGTTGGCATCTGATGTACTACCCGATTTAAATATAGGTACGACTTTACTAAATTTCATAAAGTCAGAAAACACACCATACTCTATACAATTGTTAAATATAGTCGCAAGGTGAGGAGCAATAGCTAATTAGTTTAACAGAGATACCCCATAGATCTGTGGTTTTCTTTATATCCAGAGACTTAAATGTTTTAGCAATGTCTCCAGAGCTGACTGATTAAAATTTAAAATCTATATTATACTTTTGTACGCTCTCAAGTAATGATTCAGCGACGGTTGCAAAAGAAATAAGGGTTTTAGTTGTGGAAACTGGAATATCAGCAAAGAACTTTTCAAAAATACGTGCAACTTCTTCATCACAGCTAGTAAGACGATTGTCAATTTTTTATCTAAACTCGTGGTTGCGATTACCAGTCTCACGATTTATTATGTTCCATGTCATTTTAATTTTATCTACCGAGGGTTTATTTTATTTTTGATATGTAAATATTTTGCCATGGCACATACTTTTTTAAATAATTTAGAATAAGCTCTAACATAATTAATAAATGATTTATTGTGGTGATGTGTTTTTTTACTATAGAGATCATATAACCTTTGTCTACTCTTATGAAATCCCACAGTCGCCCAATCATTAAATGATAAGAAATCCCCAGAATTAATTGTTTTAATTATTAATTAATTTAATTAATTAATTTAGAAGTAAATACAGAATTGAACTCATTTTTAATGTTATCGAAAAAATTCCTATATAATAAGTTGGGTTTATTATTATTATATTTTAAGTAATAAAGTTTTGCTATTATTTTTCTTCTAAACCTTTCTATAGGACCAGTGGTCATCGGTATACAAATAATTTTTTGTCTCTTATTGATTTTACTTTTCCCAAAGATAAATGCAGCCAACTGTCCACAATGATCTGATGTTAACATATTAATTATAGACTTATGTCTCTTTACAGAGTTTGTAAAAATGTTATCAATGCATGCGGCTGTACAATTAGTAATTCTAGTTGGCTCTAGAAATAAATTATCTAGGTTATTAGAATTTATTAACGATCTAGTACTAGTGGTGGAATTATCTAGTAAATTTATGTTGAAATCACCACATATAACTGTAAATTTCTTAGATTCAGATAATTTTACAAGCACTTGTTCTAAGATACTTTCAAAACATTCATATAACCCTTCTTCTGGGTCTGTACACACTTACAACAATGAAATGCTCAAGCTCAACACAGGCACATTTCAATAGTCTGCTCAATAGAGACGCTCACAATATCCTTACGTTCTCTAAATTTGTAAAATTTTTCAAAATGATCCGATAAACATATTGGCGATCCGTTAATGTCTTGATTTCTTCTAAAAAGGTTGTAAGCCCGGAATCTAAGCCATGTTCTAGTACATAAGCAATTAAATAAATATAGTACCAGATTATTGCAATTGGTCAGAAGCAACCAAGATCGCTTTTATCGCTTTTTCCTTTGTATAAAGGGCATATTCCTACTTCTTTCATATTTTTTTCTTACTTTCTTGACTATCCGTTCCATCTTTTAATCGTTTATTAAATAAAAGTATCAGGGACTTATATTACAAAACAGTTTAATAGAAATGCCATAAGTATATTTTGTTGGTTTATTAGCAACCTGTTTCAACTATAATACTTTCGTAACAAGAACTAGAAACTTCAGTCAACATTTTACGTGATTTGAAGACATCATTAGTATTAAACCCATATAATCCTGATGTATTATTAAACTGTACGTTTAAGTATTTAATTACATCTGATTTAGTGGAAAAATAATGGCCTTAATATTCTCAATAAATCGTGAGCTAGGCTTGTTAGTTTTGCCAGATTCACATTTTAAGATGCGCCACATACTTTTAGTCCTATTGATGCTTTTATTTTAGTTACTATAGTAAATAGTTCTTTCTGCTGTCAACTTATTAACGTACGTATTAGTAATCCATATTTTCTTATTATCTGTTTTATGTTGCTTATTTTAAGAGGGAAGCATGTGCTTTTTTTATTAATCAATATGTATTTAATTGACTTAGATAAGAGCTTACATGACTTTCTTACTACATATCTCAGGCTAGTCTATGCTTTGGATAGCTATAACAGAATTATCAATACAGGTGCACTTTTCAGTATCATACATTGCACACATACATTACACGGTGCACTTTTCAGTATCATACATTGTACGATACACACACATTAATTAATTTATGTAAAGTTAACATAAACATGATTGAGTGTGATGTGACCCTAGGTGGAAAATGAACTAAATTTTTGAAATTGTAGCTTGATAAAAAGACATTTTATATTCTGAACTGGGTTTTAGACTTGAATTTATGCTATCAAACTTGCACTCTCTTTGTACTCTGTTATTATAAAACTGTTTAAAGGAAAAAAATATAATTCATTTTAAAAAGTATTGTTTGAAAATGTTTTTCATGTTTAATCATTTTATACCATTACATTGTTTCTTATATTTCAGTTGGACTTCTGTAGGTCTACATCAGGGGTCTTTCAAATAAATTATAGGCTAGAATCTGCCCAGACCTAACAATTATATATCCAAAGATGCGCATGTACAAACAGACAATTTTTTATAAAATCATGAATTTATAATCCATTAGTGTGTTGTACTTTCATTACTTTTTGTAAAAATATTCAAATTAAAGTTACAACTTCTGACTTTTTTATTATAGATTTATTATTTATTAGTATAGATTATAAGACAGTTCTTCCTTATGCACACACATATAATTGTAATTAATGTTAAAATATGTCTTGTATAAACGTTTTTATATTAAAGGGTAAAATATACTTAGACAGATTGATCTTTTATATTTGAAGGCTAGTCATAGATGTATGTAGTCAAAACATAGTATAAAAAATATAAAAAAAATATTCTGAATGAGCACCTAAGTTATGCAAGTCTTATGTTAATACTATTCTTATGAGTCTTAATTAGATGACAAATTTTAATTCATTCATAAACCCATACATATATGTGCAAGAATTAATGATTTTCTATCTTTAACCAATAATTGTAGCTTATATTAATTATACATTATCTATTACATAAGTTCTTTCTATTATATATATTTTGTAACGTCAATTTTTTTTTCTTAAATTACAAAAATGTTGATGTTTTCTCTTAATACTTTTTTTAATTAAATCTTATGTTATAGCTTCTTTTGCATTTGAAAGGTATTGAAGTAACTTATTACAAATTTACATAATAATTAATAGATTATTTTAATTAATTAAGAATATTAAAACTAACATTATTCCATCCCTGTTACTTTGCTTAATATTCATTACGCATACGTACATACAGACGATGGTACACGTATGCAATGTAATCAAGTATCTTCACCAACTCAACTAACTTGGATTGGTGTTAAAATATTTAATACATATGAACACCCGTCCATAATTTGCTTATAAGTTATAAATGTATGAGCTGAGTACGATCTTAACTTTGTCAATTTATACAAGACAATTGTAAGATAGGAGTGCAATCATGACCAATAATGTACTGTCTGCTGAAAAGATTATTAGTTAGACAGCTAGTAGGTATATTAAATGACGTTTATTACGTCAGATAATCCGAAATAGATAAGTATCATTGGTATAAAAGCGCTATGTTCAAGTAGTTCTGTCACATTATTGCTTAGTTAAAGTGATAAAATGTTTGTGTTTTTTAAGGTTCGTTAACTCAAAAGAAAAAACAGAACCCTTATAGGTTCATTTTGTTCCACGTATGTCTGTGTGTCTATCAGTACGTCTGTCAAGACCATTTTTCTCGAGGCCGCGTGGAGATATCAAGCTGAAATGATTATGAAATATCCTGGTCTATAGTCCCTTGGAACATAAACAAACTTCTAAGTCAACGCAATCAAGAAAGATACGTTGATGTTTTGTTTTGCCGCATTTTGTATAAAATTCGCGCATTTTAAAACTATATGGTAATACTTCCCGATTATGAAGTTATGTTAGGATTATGAAGTTTGGCAAGGAGTTAGAACTTACGGTACAAATAGAGGCAAAAATACCAAAAATTGGAAAATTTATCTATATCCATACATGCATAGGGATATATTCCTAAATAAATATAATTGTTTAGTAGTAGTTACCGAACACAATTGAATATATTATTCCTAAATCCTGACAATTGTGACGTACTTATATATTAAAAGATCATTTATTATCTTAAAAGTTATGTAAACTTTTAAAACAACACAAATAATTATAAAGAGCCAGTCAATAACTTAAAAAAATTACTTCTAACGTAAACCTTAAAATGAACTTGCAATATCATCGTATATCCAAGACACTATACTTTTTTTTGTAGGTAGACTCCTTTGTGACTGAATAACTCTTTCAGGGGGTTTTGAGGACGTGAACATGGACGTTTTTTCTGAAATGCATTCACAAGCACGCACGCCAAAGTGCATATTGAATGCATTTTTACATATAACCTATACATTTTATAAATATTTTTATAAATGAAAATTAGTAAGAAGTTGCCATTTTGTTATTTTATATCATACTTGTGTTTTTGTTAATTCTTGTTTTTATTGATTTTCAATAACATTTTAGAAAAATGGAGTATACAAAATACAGCCTATTATAATATACCAGTAAGTATACAAATTAAAGCAAACAATTGTTCATTTCTAAAGGAGTCAAAGTTTACGTGACTTAAGATTAAGAAATGTTGATTAATGCCCGTAATTTCAAGTTATATGACGGCACGAAATCGTAGGCAGTGTTTCTAAGGAATATTAAATTTGATATGAAAATAAATAGTCTATATTCTTTTATATTAATACCATCTATATATAGAAGTACTTATTAAGTAATGATTATTTATTCTTATCGGTAGGCATTGATTATTTTAGAGATTTTGATATTGTATTTTTAATTACTTCTAAATGCCTCGAATGGCGGAAAGTGGGGAACTGCTATGCGCGGGATACAGCATGAAGAAAGTGTGAAAAAGGCATTTTATGTAAAACTAGCGACCTACTCGCGTCTTTGCCGCTTAAGTAAACTGTAAAAAAAATATACTCGGATTTAGTCTAATATATTATATAAATATTATATGTAAAAACTTTCCTTTCAAAGTACGCTACTTCTAAATGAAAATCTTTCTTACTTGCATGAAAATCATATTTATATAAATTACAATGATAACTTTATATGCAATATTTCTGTAAGTAGCTCTTTTCTAATTTCTCACATCACAACGTAAATTAAACACCAAATCCACTTCTCACAATTGGAATTTTTCCAACATGATTCATTTTTTTACCTTTTATGTTCACCGCCATTCAAATATTATATGCTCTGAGTGTGGCTTTATATTAACGTTACCAATGTACTTAAAATAAAATACTTATATTACACTAACAAACTATTATTTCAGTATTTTCTTTAATATAATGGTCAAATTAAAAACAACGATAAGTAATTAATTCCATAAAATCTATAATTTTGGTTAAAATTATATAATTTATCTTTACTTGCGAATAATAAACGTGATTTGTATGACTTTTTTTTCTACTATTCTATATGTTGCTCTAGGCTTTAAGATATTACCATGTAAAAAGACTTACTCATATTCAGTAGGTATCAGTGATCAAAGCAATTTGACGATATGGGGATTTTTGAATTTTCTTTACGGTATCTGCATTGCATACAGTGATGAAAATCAGTTATTTTGTTTGTCGGGACTCTGAGCGTACCATACCAAAATTAATCTATATTTATACAGTAGTTTTTGCGCATAATAAACATAATTCTCCTTTGATTGGGTTTTTAGTAGAGATGTACCGACTAGCCAAATAGTCGAATAGTAGGCAGAGAGCGCCGACTATCCGGCTGCAAACTTCGTTCGTACATATTATATCTCAATAAAATGTATTGCTTATATATACACCTTTTTAATGCTAATTAATATTTTTAATAAGTCATACACACTTTGAAATTAAAAACAAACTTTCCTTTAAAGAAAAAGAGAAAAGACGAGTTTCTAAAACTACTTGAAAAGAAGACATATCGATGACGTCAGCAATGATTGCCTTTGGATAAAAAATAGTTTTTCGTCTTTATCGATAGAGATACTCTCCAGACCATTTTCGCTTCTATTATTGTAGTCATCATTCATAGAATTTCTTAAATTATTCCTACATTACAAATGATTAGTCGGCCGACTAGTCGGCTTCTTTACAATTTACGGCATATCCCTAGTTTTTAGCTTCTATTATAGATATGTGAATCGGCCTGATTGATGTTTTTTTTTTTAATTTCTTGATTTTACTATAATTTTATTACATATACAAATTGACCTTAAAATAAAATATTGTACTATAGGAAATGTTATTATGTTATGTTATAGACTAAGTAATTTGAAAGGGAAAGAAAAAAACATCATTGATTCATATTTTATAAAATTACATCCTTTTTGCTTATATGAGGTGTGTTATTCTATAGAACGCAGTGGTTTGAAATATAGTGACAACTATTGTGTATTAATTACTCCTATTATAATTAAAAACTTAAAAGTAATGATTTGAATAATTGATTTAATTCAATCCTTCATAAACAGCCTAAATAATTAAATATTTCGTATGGATAAGGATTCATCAGGTTTTGTATACCGATATAATCACCTTTTTTTAGTATTCATTGTAATATAATAATAATATTATCTCGCGTCCTTTTTTTTAGATTAATTTGCCAATAGGTATTACGTATGCGTATTACAAAGCATGTTTAAGGCAGTTTAAATCTTTTGTATAACTATCAATATTCTGAAGGCTAATAAATTAATTTCTCAAATTTAAAAGTAAGCCTACGTTATGTCTTGATAATGTAGCTTCATATTATAAAAGGCATATTAAAACAGTTGTAAAACATAAAAATAGTTACTGTATGTTATTCTTGGGAGATATGCATGGGAGGTATCGTGGACTTTTACAACTTTTAGAGAGGATCAATTCTGTCGTATATCATTTTTACATAGGTTTAAACATTTAGGCAGCGTACGCACGAACGCTCTAAAGCTAGCACGTTGTTGCAACAAATTATTATAAATTGTCGAAGTTTTCATTCAGATCCCTTGCGTTTTTGTAAATATTCTGTCACCTATGTTCCTAATAAAGGATTTTAATGGTCCTGTAGTTTCGGTGCTTATTTATACCAAAGAAACCAACAAATCTTTTTTCTTTAAAATATTAGTATAGAAAACGTATTTTATTTTTATTTAAGCGTTAATGCGGATTATTAAAAAAGTTATACATTTTGCTGATTGTTCTAATAAGTTTACGGTACACATTTGTTTAAGCAACTAACAGCGATAGGGGTGGTACCGCTCAGGGTAAACTTTTAAAATAACTTGATGACGCACAAACACGTGCAAAATATTCTTATAAATAGTCGTTTAGCAAATATATATTTGTGAAACCGGATATGTTAAAAAACTGATCGTCAATTATTCGTTATGCAATTTAAATTATCTAACTCTATCTCTACATACAGCTCCGATTATGAAGTCGTTACATTAAATTCATGACAGGATATCTTAAGTGTTGTTGAAATGTAAAAATTCAATGCCTATATGTACTTATATTCAAATATTTATTTCGATCTCGTTGCTTATTCATGTCTTATACAATGTTATCTATTTAAATCGTATAACACCAATATTCAAAAAGGTAAGAAGCAAATTTTTAAGTACATACAATATAAGTTTATTTACAACATATTTTTAAATACATTTTTGAAAGATTTTATTAAACATCATAATATATGCTTGATTGAAAGTGCATTTTTAGGACGAAAGCCAACGGCAGCGGTAAACATAGTATGAAAGCTCCAGTCTCACAAGCTTTGAACACTAAGAAACAGCTGCAGGAGTTCACTTGTATGGGGTTATTAATATTAAAACGCTTTACAGACCATGTAAATACGAGCGTGGCTTTACGACGAATACGTGTAATACGTAAAATGTAGAATTATCACAGTCTCTTATTCTAAAATAAATTTTACAATCTTGTCTGGTGCCATTTCTATCTGTATTCTTTTTTTTTCTTCCTGATATTATAAATACAAAATAATTCAGGACATATCTACTGTCTAAATAAATGTTGTCTTTGGATTTCAAATTTTAATATAACATATATATCTATTATTTTTTCATCAACAAGATTGTTTTTCTTGCTAAAATAAGAAATAATTTATAGATTTTTTTTGGTACTTTGTAAATAAATAATTACTTCGCAGAAAGTTAGTAAATGTTATACAAAATATCTACTCTTGCACACATATAGTTAATGGGTTTTATTATATTTTTCATGATAATATTAAAAATATAAAAAATTGTTAACCAAATCCAATTTGAATTTAGACTACAGGATGCGGATGCGGATGACATTTTAAAGGTAATTTGAAGTTCCGTGTAACAGTAAACCAACCCAAACCTTTTCCAATTTATAATTCATCCTCACCTGCAAACTAGTATTCTTTTTCCTCTCGTATAAAGTTAAATATATTATTTTGAGAACTTTCGAAATTTAAATATAGTTAGAAGATTTTTTTTATTTAATACTAGTAGATGCCCATAACTTCGTTAGCCTGGAATTTATGATTCCTGTCATCAGGCTTCCTTATATAGTTTAGCTTGAAATTATGGTTCTTCATGAGATTTACAAGATCTTGGATTTTCATATTTCCATGAAAATTTCTCATCATGCTCAACAACTTTCACTAAAGAGCCAATTTTTTTATTGTTCGACTGGTCTGCCATGGTTTTGCATCAGTTCTCCAAATTCTATTATAGCCTAAGTTTTGCCCTGATCTAACAGATATACAAAAAAAAAGTCATTAAAATCCGTCCAGCAAGTTCATCCGAAGATATAGTGCATGTACAAAATGACACATTGACTGACAACATTTTTTAGACTTTATTGACATTCTGTTAGTGTTTTTACATTGCCCTGCATAATTATTTTTATAAAAATATTCAATGTACAGATTTTATACTGTTTTACTACAATATAGATTATTCAATAGTTTGAATGATACTTAATGATAACAAAGTACTCGTGCGTAACTAATTCCCCTAAGAGTCTTTCTATTAAAATTTTAAATTATATATTAACATGTCTCATACTACGAATTATGGCATTTTTGACATATAATATGTTATAATAGAAATAGAGTAGTGTATGAAATTAAGTTTCATCGACAAAGTCCTGTTAAGTTTATGAACAAGTGACACGAATAAGGGAATCGATTAATTTCTATTTTTACTCTAGCTTATAACGCTCGACTCTGCGGCCACTGGGCTGAAACTCTGAATAAACAAAGGACAACCACTTCTGTACCCTTAGCCTATTTTATTTAATTATGTTAATGATTAAAAATATAATTTCTTTTGGAAATTATCCTAACATAAAACTTTGTGGATATCACAAAAAAATGAAAAAGAGGTTTTAAACGTCTTAGAATTTAAAAAGAATAATCTTATGTAGAAATTTAAGTTGGAAGTAGACATGTAAGAATACCTACTTATTTAACATTGATTATTTTACAAATTGCAACTTTAATGAAGTATAATATATAGCCCTCTTTAATACAAAATTAATTAAAAAATAGTTCGATCACAACCATGTCACATATGTTTAAACTGTCTTGGAGGAGTTGAACTATCTTGATTCTTGATAATACCTTGTTTGGATTCTTTTAAAGGGAGTGCGATGTTGGATAACGGATGAATCTATTAGAACTTGTTTTGCTATTAGTAACGGTGCATCCTTATAGACAATGGTATAATCTATATTATTAATAATTGTAATAATTAATAATATGTTAATTATTATTTTAGTTACAATAAATATTTATAAACTTCTAAAACTAATAATAAATAAAAATATAAAAATTTTAAAAATCCATTTTATTTTCAATCAACCACAAACTGATTAATTCGTACATTTCGAACATTCGTATTCTGCCATGTCGAAATTTTTAATATAATTATAACAACTTTTGTTCTTAATACTTATAAAGCTCCGCCGCGCTGTCCAGATATTACTTATATTATATTAAAAATGTTCACCTGGCATCAGGTAAAGTATGAATGGTATTTTTGATTATATGTTTTTTAAACCTTATAGCGGAGCTTTTATACAGTCCTCTAGAGGTGTAACTTCGATTATTCGATTACAACATTACAATTTTTTATTAGGTAGATTATTATATAATGTCTCTTATTTAGATTTTATACATAATGTTTATAAACGATATTTTGGATTAACTTAAAGGCCATTTAAATTATGTGCATTTATAGCTTCGTAGCTAAATTTGGCCCATGTTATGTAGTTATATGTATGTTATGTAGTTTTATTCTTTGAAACCTGTTGTAGCGCGCAGTCATGCAGCAAAGTGCACAATGCTAGTAGTGTTTTATTTACCAATACATGTCTACTTCATTAATTAAGAGCATACTGTACGCTTTTTGGTCATTCAAAGAGGCGAAAAGTGGGTGCTGACTGCTAAGCTAAACTACTCCAAATACTTTTTCCCGAAGACTGTTATTAGGATATTATTGGTTTATTAAATTCATATTTGAAATGAAATCACAATTCAAATTATAAACTTCGTAAATTATACTTATACACATAATATGTGGTTATTAAAATCCATTATACATATATAGTTGTTGTTAATATAAAATAATAATAGTAATATTTTAGACGCTGACCCGTTTTAATCTGTAACCTCTGTGGAAATTGTTTAATATTGGTTCTACTCACTAAATGCTTACGTTACGGAACTGAATTTACTTTAGAAAATATACCTGCCTGCGATGAAACTGTATAGTTGCTATAATTTAATTATTATTTATTTATATTGTTACAGGCAAGACATAAACTCAGTATAATTATATAGTTTAATATCCAGTTTAACTAACCAATTAACCTTTATTGGAGATTCTTTGAAGCAGCAATCTATCCACAGTATATTTTAAATGAATATTACTGATTTAGACGATTTTTTACTGCGGGTTTACAACGTACAAGCTTGTGAGGCTTCTGTATAAAATTAAAATAAGGCATGTGAGAACGAAAGGTTTCCCCGACCAATATATACACAAAGACTAAGCGGCGGGTGTGGTCTGACTCAAATTACAAAACCAACTGCGTAATAAGTGAACCGTAACGTCTCATACTATTTAAAAGTAGACAATCTCAACATGTCTTGCCTTATTAATATTTTTTTTTATATAGAAGACATTATTCTATATATCATAATTCATATTAGGTATATAAAATATAGGTATAATATCTTTTTCACATAATTGTAAGTCAATACCTTTTTAATTTTTATCTATAATGCATCATGTACTTTTCTATGTTTTGCATGATGGATAGAGAAATGTACGATTTAGATTTGTACGTACGTACGTAGTGCTAGGGCACTATCGTAAGATATAAATATAAATGATTCTTCGATATAGATAGAAGTTACGGAACCCATAGCAGTCAAGTTAACCATAACATAAAAACGGTTTTTTTTTTAAATATATACAGTAATCACATCGACTGTATATACAAAAATATTAGATAGTTAGTATCCATGTATATTATATAGTTAGTATATAGGTATATTCAGTTAGTGTGTATGTATATTATTAAAATATACCATCACGATTCAAATGTTACTAAAGTTTCTCAGAAATAAAAATGGCCTTTCAAACCTCTCGATTAGTATGTTAGTGGTCTAACATCGGTTGAACGTGCCATAGGTGTGAGTCACGTAACGGATGCGCTCTTAACTTCGAAATTCATTTCTGTATAGGATATATTTTACATCTTATGAAAATTTTAAGTAATAAAAGTTTATATGATACGTTCTTTAAGAAAAATCATTTATTATTTCACAAAACTTCTATATATAATTTTGTAAGGCTAAAATTATACCACTAAACGAAGAGTAAATTTAATGAATCTTACGAATTAAAACATTTATTAGGAACATCTGGGCAGGTCTCGGTGGTTAAATTAAACGTGGCTGAAAAACTTTTTCTTTTTGTATAAACTGAAATAAAATATCGTTTAATGTAATACAACGCAAATGACATTTTTTGTTCGGCCTGTAATGGTGTCTACCATTTAAACTAAACTTTTTAAACTTTAAACAACATAAACAGATTGATTCTGCTATCATTTGTTATGTCACTTTTAGTATGTTGTTTAGACATTACATTCATAAACGTATTATATGTATATTATACGTTTTCACTTCAGGAAAGTACGTAGTATTTCATGAGGCCACAAAGCGAAGACGCCGTCTGATTGAAACTTAGACAATGGAAGTGGGACTTAAATACTTTAACAGTTTGTCGAGAGTAGACTTGGACATTGGAATTCTGCCAAGCCTCTTGCGTTCTAGGGGTGAACTGCGTTCAGGTGGTTGAGCTACAAATTTCATCGTTATCTAATTGTTTTATATTTTAAATTTAGCATAACACAGAACATATTTTACATGAAACCTATAATTTACTTACCTCTTTAAAATATTGAAAAGGACAAATATTATTAAAACTTTCCATTTCAAGTAGATAAATCATTTATTAGTGTAAAATGTACTTATAATTATACAATATTTTTTTATTATTTTTGTCATATTATTCCACAATAAGGATAGAAACATATTTTCAGACAACGCCTAGAAATATAAATAATATTGTTGTTATTGTAAAGTTTATAATTACAAAAGTTTAAAATTAATATATATTTTATAAGTTAAAACATAATATTGATTTTTATGTAAGCCAAGTGACACGAACAGGACATCCTGATAGCGTCCTGTCCACCCCTAATACGTACATAATACATATTATATCTTATTATTATCACTTTCAGCTTTTCTCTTTATTTTACTTTGCTTAACTAAGTACACCATAAAGAACTATATATCTATAACTATTTAGCACAGTGGAGCATACGACGGTTACGACAAATGGTATTATGTATATGTTGCTATCAAATAAAAGTATTAAAAAATCACACAGTCTTCTACACAGTATATTATTTTCTTTGACAGTATATCACCCTTTTAGTACGAATAATATCGGTACTACATTTTTTCAGTTTCGGGAGTTTCAGTTGTAACACTGAAGAATACTTTATTGTCACTGATTAAATAAAAGAAAAATTTTAACATGTAGGCCAAATATTATTTTAATGAAACATACTGTGCGATGATACACTTTGATATCTTATCATTTATCAACTTTGATTACCTGAGCACTGTTTCTGTATTTTACACAATTTTGACATATAATAGTTAGTTAAGTAGTACAAAGGATAAAAATATATTTTTTTACTCCTGGAAACTTATTTTAACATAATCTTCATTCTTCATCAATAAAAGATTATTTTGTTTTTTTTTAAGATGGAAATTTAAAGTAATCGTACCTTTACAAACAGCGACATCGAAGCGATATTAACACGCTAACGCAACACATGTGCTTTTTCCATGAGCTCTGTTATACTGCAGTCAATCAATAGCACGGAAAAACAAACAAAATTGCTTTATGTAATCATGCATTTATTTTATACTAGTTAGAGCCTGGCAACTACGTTGCGTGGACTTTATGACTTGCATTTAGTATGTAATCTCTTATAATTCACATCAGATGGTTCATATCTTTGGTTTTTATATTTCATTTTTTTTTTATAGTTTAATTGGCTTAATATGGTTCTACATAATGTGTTTCAAATGTTCAAAATCAATTACACCTCTTTCCCTAATGAGCTATACAAAAAAAACATTGAGTGTTACACATTCAGTTCTTACTGTTTTCTCTGTAACCATAGTTTAGACCTTTATAAGTAGAAGTTTAATCATTCTTAGAAATCCAATATCATGGGACCTCTTATTGTTTTTTATTGCCAGATTACCAAGTTGAGGGTAAAGGATTGCCTGATTTAGGGTAAATCTTGATCTTCCCATGAGATCTAAATAAATTTATATAACTTGAAATTAGACTATTATCTGAAAACTGAATTACGTAAAATAAATTAAAATAAGGTTTGATTTTTTATAAATGTAAAATATTTTTTTCTATCAAAAGTATATAAATATATTCTTAGTACGTTTAAATAGCTCTTTGAAAATAAAACTTTGTTGTTGGAATAAATGAAAACGTAACAATAAATGAAATGCTAGATATGCTATTATTACAACACGCCACAACATAAGTAACATGCTTAGGAATAATTAAATTTTAGTGGAATGCGCTAAGAGAGAAAAATACAATAATGTGCATACATATTATATGTATAACCTACAGGTAATTTGATCCAAGTAGGTATCTATGGTTAGCTCTTCATTATTGTAAGTGCTTATCAATTTTATTAAAAGCTGCAATCTTCGGGATATTATTCATCTATGTAATTTTAATCTTGTTAATATTATGACCGTTATAGAACATCATATTATTTACTAGTGACCCGTCCGCAGCTCCGCCCGCTTGAACTAAATGATTCATCATTTGATAAACTGAATTGCTTATATATTTTTGTAGCGCACTTAAAGCTTGATCTCAGTGCAAGTGACTTCAAACATTAAAATTTTAATTCCTTGAGCTACATAATCGTAATTTAAATTGATTTTCATCTAAACCGTCCAATAGCTTTTGCGTGAAAGGCGAACAACTAAAAGACAAATTCTTATTTTGTATATATACATATATATATATATATATATATATATATATATATATATATATATATATATATATATATATATATATATATATATATATATATACATATATATATATATATATATATATATATATATATATATATATATATATTATTCATTTTTAATTCATAGACAACGTTGCAACGTTGTCTATGAATTAAAAATGAATTAGAGGGTTTTTAATAATATTTAATTGATCACAATGTAACTAACAATATGTATTACGTTAATTAAGTCTTAAACTAAAGGTTACGATTAATCAAACTGTCAAAGTGTAAGCATATCTAAGTATACTTTAGAATACATAGTACAAAGTGAAGAAAATATTACATAGTTATTAGTTACATTTTTACTATTTATATGTTTTATATTTGCAGATCAAATGCAACCACCACGATTTACAATGCAGCCATCTTCGTCAAATAGTGTCGTAAGAGAAGGCACAACTAAAATATTGCAATGTTCCGCTATTGGTAACTTTATTTATATTTTGTATGTTAGCAGATACTGAGCTTCAAACAGTTAAAAATGCTTATAATATTCTACTTTTAGGTATTCCACAACCTATGTATAGATGGCTTAAAAACGGTGTGCCTTTAGGAGATTACTCTTCAGAATTATTTTATAAAATACACAATACACAGCGCCAAGACGCAGGGGCCTACCAATGTATCGCAAGAAATGACGTAGGAGCCATATTTAGTGAAAAAAATAGTATTATCGTAGCTTGTGAGTTATAATTTTCGTTCCTTGTATAATTAAATTTTATGTTATCGTCATTGATTACTTTGAAATAACCTACTTTCAGTTATGGGTGTTTTTGAAAATACTTTAGAACATACAATAGAAGTCGAGTCAGGTAGAGCAGCTATCCTGGAATTTCCGCATATAGAATCTGAACCACCACCTTCTGTCATTTGGCAAGATGAAAGTGGAGTAAATGGAGTTTTACGATATGATCAAAAATATGCTATAACTGATAAACATGAACTTGTAATACTATCTGCATCTCAAGAAGACCAACGAGCCTACAGGTTAGTTAATGTTTTATGAGTAGGTACTACTAGTTTTCGTCCCATTATATATACGTCATTATTAATTGCAATTATGTTTCCAGAGCGCGAGCCATAAACACTCAATTAGGCAAAGTAGAAAATAGTCCATATATCAGCTTAAAAGTTTACGGAGACGATAACAAAGAAATTGCACCAGAAATCATTATAAAGCCACAAGATACTAAAATAATTAAAGGTCAAGAATATACTAATATATATTGTATAGCAAATGCCAGACCTTTGCATGAACTTGAGACTTTATGGTTTAAAGACGGTATAATGATTGACTTAGCTGGCATAACTTATGATTTAAATGATCAATGGAACCGCACATTGATTCTCATATCCGCTAATTCTAATCACACTGGCCAATATACGTGTCAAGCCAGATTAAAATCTGGTGGTTTTGCAACAGTTACGGCAACAGCATCCGTGATAGTTTTTGAAAAACCTGTAATGTTATCGACTTTGAAATCAGAAACATTCGGTGAATTCGGAAGCACCATTGCTTTAGAGTGCAATGTTCAAGGGACACCCATACCAGGAATAACTTGGTACAAAGATGCAAGGAAGATTGGAAGCGTCGGGGCTGATATCGAAGATGCTGACTATGCCGATGTAGATGACGGAGGAGGACGATACAGAGTTGAAGTCGATAGATCGCTCGTTATCAATAGTTTAAAAATGGAAGACATGGGCATATATCAGTGCATTGCCAACAACGACGCTGGAGAATCATCTATTTACACATGGTTAAAAATAAAAAGTACGTATTTCTTAAATTTAATTAAAACGTATTCAAAATGCATTGCTTAATGATTTATTATAATATCAAACAGCAAAGGAATGTATTCGCGTACCACGCAGTCACATGAAGTTAATAAGAGTGAGGACCGCAGATAAAAAGGCTAAAACATTCAAATTTGATACCGGCAGTAAGCAACTTATTGGTGTACTTGCACTGTTCTTGCATGCTCAACAAGAGCATATTTTGTTTTACACCACGGAGTGACTGCTTTAATTCCAACATCACCAATTTATTTACAAATTTTTGTAGGATTATATTTTACGATAAACAATTGCACAATTAAAAATACACCTCTTATATAATTAATTAAATATTGGTATTGATAAAAATAAACTACATTTCTTGTGAAATATTTTCAATAATCATAAGATTACTAAAATCTCACATCTTATTTCTATTGCATCACACATAGACGAAAAACCTTTTAATTCTTTTTTATTTTTACGGTGTCTAGATACTACTACTACTACTATACATTTTTATCTATCTAGCAATTATATATGGGGTAAAAGAATCTCATCAAGTATAAAAAAATAATACTTTACTCCCTTATATAAAATACGACACACACTATTTGAACAATACAACCATATATATGCTATATTTATGTTTCGTTATTGTATGCCGTAATACTGATTATATTTAGTTATCGAACAATTTTTTATTATTATTATTAGAAAGTACTCATTCAGTACATTATTTTCTTCTATAGATAAATAAATTATAATACTCTGGTAGACTACAAATACGTAGACTTTAAATAACATAATCGTATTAAATTACTGCATGTCAACTTAAAAAATATTCACATTACTTTTATTTCCCACGTGTAACAGGATTTGCTTTGCTTCGAAGCATTA
Organism: Dione juno; assembly: GCA_037127375.1. Taxonomy (NCBI): domain Eukaryota; kingdom Metazoa; phylum Arthropoda; class Insecta; order Lepidoptera; family Nymphalidae; genus Dione; species Dione juno. The sequence continues at coordinate 7,141,644 of JAXRJS010000041.1, read as the reverse complement.
CCTACTTTATAACTATATCAATGTCTAGTAGAGTTGTATGCAATATGTGTTATATTTAATTTTATATGTTCGCATGACAAATAACAATTAAGTAACATTTTTAATGTTACATGCTTTTAAAATATGTGAACTGATTTGTATTAAACTAAATTCAAGCATGATATATAATATACCATGCTTGCATGCACCGGCATAAAATAAGTTAATATTTGTATCTATTTATAATTATCTTATGCCATATAAATTATATCCTGGTAATGCATGCGGTCTTTATAGTACTTTTTTAATTAAATTTTCTGCATTTATCTGTTTTTCTTTCTTTAAACTAGATACTAACCTACAAGTAGGAAGTATGCGATGTAATAACTTCATATATAACACAATGGGGGCAGTTAAAAAATATATAAATACCTACATAGTTATACATACATATACATATGTATTTATTAAATCGCATATAACAAACTTCACTCAATAGTGCCTTAGTGTACACAATGTCCTTGTAATGTAGCGCTCGTACTAAGCGCGTGTGTGGCTTGTAGCGTCTCCGCCCATAATGCAGAGTGCGCCCGCCAACCTCACGGTACTCGATGGCAAGGACGCCACCATCACGTGCCGCGCCGTCGGAGCCCCCACGCCAAACGTCACATGGTATTTTAACGGTACGTTACGAAAATTGTAACATGCTCTTATTACTTAATTGTTTTATGGTAGGCTAGTTTAGATGAACGTGTTAGTACAACGCTTAGCAAGTGCATTTTTATTTTTCCGTTTTTTTAATGATTAATTATATGAAATAATAATATTCAGTTATTTCAATTATTTATTGTGCTTTTATTTATATTGGACAGTAACATTTTTCTAATTACTATTAAATTATATATTATTATATGTAAAAATATTATAATATACGCTATTTTATCTGCATTATATACTATCTTTATTATTAAGTTTTAGTAAGACATCCGAAAGAGAAAGTTTATTAAAAATTCAAGCTCCTCGTAAAGTTAAAAGCAAACAACTAACAGTAGTAATTTTGGCATGTTATTAAAATACATTTCGGTCTTAATATTTCAGATTCTCTTATAATAAACTTATCCGGAAGGTTACAAGCTTTAGATGAGGGAGACTTGTTAATTACCAGCACGACTACGGGCGATGGCGGTAAATATACTTGCGTCCGTGCGAATGACGCGGGTAACGTGTCAGGCGAAGCGTATCTTACAGTACTTGGTAAGAATGATTGCATAAAGAATATAATATTATGATAGTATACCTACAGAATACTATATAATAATATCGAGAAGCAAATTCAATACATCGCTTGCATGATATCTAATTAAAAATTATAACTTATTGATATTATAAAAAGAGGAATAATTAAATTTGCCGTCACATTTTTTATGGTTATGAATGTTTTTATTAAAATAATTCATAACATATATATATGGAAAAAAATTTCAGTAAGGACTCAAATAATTGCTCCGCCGGTAGACACTAGAGTACTGCTGGGCCACACAGCGACATTGCAATGCAAAGTATCCAGTGATCCGAATGTCAAGTATAACATCGACTGGTTTCACAATAAGCAGTAAGAACTATATTCTGTCGTCACAAGATTGAATTAAAGCTCTTTACGTTACACGGGTGTAATGCATGACTACCACTACTTTTGCTTTTTAGCTAGTGGCTAATTAAAAAAATCGAAAGTTAATATGCATATTTTTAATAAATGTCGGGTAATTATTTTCTTGTTTTCTTTGTTCTTATCTAGAGTAATCTTTATTTCAATTAAACAAATAATGTAACATAAATATTTGATAGAAAAGTAGAAGTAAATAAGGCATCTTATATAAAGTATAACATAATATAAATGTAAAAAAACTGAAATATCAAATAGAGCAATGACAGCGGGTTCGCGAGTGTGGGTGTCAGGCGACGGCGCGTTGCAAGTGCAAGCCGTGCGCGCCAGCGACGCGGGCGAGTACACGTGCGTGGTGACGTCGGCGGGCGGCAACCACACGCGGCGCGCGCTGCTCTCCGTCATAGAGCTGCCGTTCTCGCCGACCAACGTGCGCGCGGAGCGCCTCGACGCGGCCCCGCAACGCGCTGTCAACGTGTCTTGGACGCCCGGCTTCGACGGCAACTCGCCGGTGCACAAGTATATTGTGCAGCGACGCGTTGTGCCTGAATTTGGTGAGTACACTGAAGTAGAAAGACCGGCTGATTTATTATCTATCTAAGATTACAATATTATTTTGGTTTGCAATGTATCAAAATTATAATATACTTTTTAATTACATTATTTTAGGTCCAACGCCAGACCCCTTACTGAATTGGGTGACGGAATCTATGAATGTATCTGCTAATCAACGTTGGGTTTTACTCACTAGCCTTAAAGCGGCTACTTCTTACCAATTCAGAGTCTCTGCAGTCAACACAGTGGGAGAGGGACCACCTTCTGACCCGACAGAAGTCTTGACTTTACCACAAGAAGGTATAATAAGAGACAGCGTGTATTTTTATAACATATTTATTATGTATTAAAATAAATTTGGAACTATCCACAGTCCTATAGTAATTTATATAATATTTTAAAAGTAATTGTCATAAAATCAGTCTTTAAGAAATGTAAATAATAAAATTTGATCTTTGTCGTTGTTAACAAATATACAGTACTATTTTCTTTCTATTATCAAGCAGCTGGTGATATTATATGCTGCCAAGGTATGCAGAAGTGTAAAACCATATTCTGAACTTGTTAATGCTCGTACAACTAAGTTTTATTGCTTCCCTAATGTAATGTATGTCAGCATCGCCGTTTCGTCTCATCACTATGTTACTGTTTCTAACGTGACCCTTACGTCGTATTTATTGTTTGCATGCTTTTTTGTATTTAATATCGAATGTTACTTTCATTTATTTGTTATAAATTTGTGATATCACGCCTGCATATAGTTAAACTTATTGTAATTAAATATTGCATGTATCCAATTCTAAATTCCAATTTTAGTTTAGGGAAAAAATCTTGCTTACTTATACTATTACAAATGACTATATATGTGGCTGTTTTGCGCGATTTATAGCACCGTCTGGTCCACCGTTGGGCTTTATGGGGTCGGCGCGATCTTCATCAGAAATAATAACGCAATGGCAACCACCACTCGAGGAACATAGAAATGGCCACATTCTTGGCTATGTGATTCGATACCGTCTGAAAGGTTACGACAATAGTCCATGGACGTACCAGAACATAACGAATGAAGCGCAGCGGAATTACCTTATACAAGATCTAATAACTTGGAAAGATTATAATGTCCAAATTGCTGCATATAACGACAAAGGTGTCGGAGTTTTTTCGGATAGCTATACGATAAAAACTAAAGAAGGGGTACCTGAGGCGGCTCCTGATGGCGTGCATTGTGAAGCCTTTAACTCGACAGCTGTTCAGGTGTGGTGGACGCCACCAAATCCACAAAAAATCAATGGAATTAATCAGGTATAATTTATATTTATATTTAACTTAAATATTAATTATAATAAATATGTGTTCACTTCTTTTATTGTTTTTTTTATTAAGTATACCTGTACGATTTGCAACAGGGCTACAAAATTCAAGCATGGCGTTGGGATGAATCAACTAATGATAACCTCGAGCAAAGGCTGGTCAGTGTACCACCGAACTTACTTGATCCTCTCACTACACAAACGTCTATTATCACTGACCTGGATAAGTTTACCGACTACAATATTTCAGTATTATGTTTTACGGAACCAGGCGATGGACCTAGAAGTGAATTCATTTTGGTGCGGACTAAGGAGGACAGTGAGTTTCAATTTGCATAAAATTAGCCATGAATAGTGATGTAATCAATGCTACGAATTCATTTATTAATTGTTGTTTTTCTATTTTAGTACCTGACGAAGTTATTAACCTACAGTTTGATGATGTATCGGACAGAGCCGTAAGAGTGTCCTGGGGACCTCCGAAAAAATCCAATGGTATACTTATAGGTTATAAACTCAAATATCAGATAAAAGATAATCCCGATAGCTTTAAGGAGGAAATATTACCGCCAAATGCCACCAGCATACGAGTTGAACATTTACAGGTAATGATTTCTGTATTGAATATAAAAACATATAATACAATTTAAGTATAATTTTAAAGTTTATCTTATTTTATTGTTCCATTAGTCAACCAGAAGATTGTTTACTAATGATTTTATGTAGAATGAATGTAGTTGTGTTTTGCAATATTGTTTAATTTGGACATGGTTTATAGAGAAAATTCTATTTATGCGTTCTTTTGTTTGCATTACGTACTTACAATAAGTCAACACAATATGGTCAGCATATCTACTTTAATTTGGGAAAATATTACTTATTCGATCGATCCAATAACAAGTAGACATGTCTAGACAAAAAAAGCCATACCATTATTCAACAAGCGGTAAGCAGAGCACTCATCTTGATACTAGTTTCTCTCTGGCACCCACGTTGTGTAAAGAGACCCAAAAAATTAATAAATTTAAATATTCAACAGGCAAGCACTCAGTACCAGTTCTGGGTGAGTGCGCTGACGGGCGTGGGCGAGGGCGGCGCGCGCTCCGCCGGCATACAGTCGGGCGTGGAGCCGGTGCTGCCGCACGCGCCGCGCGGCCTCGCGCTCTCCAACATCGACGCGCACTCCGTCCTGCTGCAGTTCACGCCCGGCTTCGACGGGAATTCCTCTATTTCATTGTGGACTGTACAGGTTATTATGAGACCTCACAAATCTGATAAGAATTTCATGAAATGTAACTCTTAATTAAGGTGTATTTAACTATTTTAGCGTTTCCTTTATTATTATATTGCTAAATAAAAATAACAAATAAAAGTGGTTAAAAATAGCCTTCTGTACGTACCTATACAACTGTGGGGAACAGCTTCTAACTCAAACATCGAGATCGTCTAAACATTTCAAAACAAAATGCTACGAATAATTACTAACGCCCCCTGGTTCGTGACTAACAAGCAACTGCACAAAGACTTAGCAATGCCTACAGTTAAAGACGAAATAGTCAGATTCACCAAATCGAGTCGATATCGATAGTGTCAAAACATCCAAACGCAGTTGCGCAAAAACTTATAGATGACAATTACGAGCGCCGATTTAAGCGAAAGATTACCTATCTTGGGTAGTAGTAGTAGTCGGGTAGCTTCAGTAATAGCAGAATATTCATTTTAAATAGGTTTCATTGCCTATACACGCTAAATAATCATTTTGTAACATGCCTGCCGCTGAATGTTCCTCACTGGTGACACATTGCGGTACCAACAAGAGATTAAAAAAAATACCCTTGAACATTCTTGACATAGGAAACCCAGGGTACTGCGTATTATACAGAAAAATATTACAAATCTTTTTCGTCAAATAACTCTAAAATTATTATTTATGTAATAATAGACACATATTTAGACCCACTAACTACGTCACTTTAGCTTCCAATTTCCAGTTTTTACCTCAACGGCCTCAATAACCTCATACAATAAATAATTGAATTTCATATTAAATGACTATCGTTACATTTTTTTATAACATAGGCTCAAACAGCGCGGAACAGCTCTTGGGCCACTATTTATGAATTGAGTGCACCTGACGCCCAGTCCATACTGGTGTCGGGGCTGGTGCCCTTCACGACGTACCGGCTACGCGTGGTCGCCAGCAACGTGGTGGGCTCGTCGCCGCCCTCCGAGCCCTGCAAGGAGTTCCAGACCATCCAGGCGCCGCCGCAGCACCCGCCCCGCAACGTGACCGTGCGCGCCGTCAGTGCCACCAACCTGCGTGTCAGATGGATAGTGAGCTGCTTTTTTATATCAAATGTTTACGATTTAAACGTATATATATGGTGAACTAGATTTAATAGGCTATTTGACGAGATTTAAAAACCATTTTTAATTATTTCTTAGTGACTGTTAATACTATTCTTAATCTCTCTTATTTTAAATTCAAGTTTAAATTTTGCCTCAATAATTCGAATTAAATATTCATAAATTTTATATTCCGCAAAACGCTACTATATGAAAGATAGTATCGCACTAGTTCTTGTTACGTAACATGTCTATTGTATGTCAAATTCTTAATGCTTTATTTTTTTTATTTTTTACCCTGTCAAATAACTATTGCCATATTTAATATCTTTTTCTATTTTAGCCTCTCCAACAAAGTGAATGGTTTGGTAATCCAAAAGGATACAATATCACTTACAAACAGAGCGGTTCAAATGATACTCTCTACAGTATCATCGACGACCACACTGCCAACTCGCATGTATTGTCGAACTTAGAAGAGTGGTCAATATACGAAATAACTATGACTGCTATAAATGAAGTTGGCACTTCGTCTATAAGTCCTATTGCTATTGAAAGAACAAGAGAATCAGGTAATGTAATATAAACAAAATTTGAAGTGCGACTTATACATTTTAATATATAAAATTACTAAATTCTTGCTTTGATTATTATGTAAAGTGCCATCGAGCGGTCCAATAGAAGTATCGGCAAATGCCACATCATCCACTACAGTGGTAGTACTATGGGGTGAAATACCGCCTCAAGACCAGAATGGACTTATCGAAGGATACAAAGTGTGCTATGCGGCGGTAGTGCCTCCGCCTCGCCCGGATCAGAAGAAAGTTGAATGTCACCCGATACCTTCCAATCAAACGCACACGGTTACTTTAACTGAGCTAAGGAAATATGTCGTCTATCAGGTACAAGTGCTTGGATACACGAGGCTGGGAGACGGGGCGCTCAGTGACCCCCCCGTCACAGTTCGGACATTCGAAGATAGTAAGTCAATTGTTATGTAAAGTTAATTTTATTAAGTGACTCGATGTTTTTAAGTGAATTTAAATAAAGTAATTTTTATTTGAATTATTTTTACTTAAAAAAATGACGATTACCCAATCTGAGTTAGGTTCTATCACCTAAAATATCTTAAAATTTTCGTAATAATACATAATTCTATATAACATTATTATGAGATCTATTATGATCAGAGCCCGCAGTGAAAGTTTATTACCTCTATATGATAAACTTGAAACTGTGGAGGGGCAGAAGCTCATCTACAAATTGGCACGTGCTCGGGATAAAGCGACGCAAGATATCACAAAATGTCTTTGCGTCAGAGATTCCCAGGGCAAGCTGCTTTGTAGTCATGCTTCTGTGAAGGAGAGGTGAAGAAGTTACTTCTTGGAGCTGCTGAATACTCAGCACCCGGGTAGTATTCCGTCTGAACCACCTCCTAACCTGGGACTTATTGCTCCAATAACCCTTGATGAAACTCGGAATTGTCTTCGACGCATGAAGAACGGCAAGGCGGTGGGACCTGACGATATTCCGATCGAAGCGTGGAAATCGTTAGGCTCTCGTGGTGTGCTCATGCTTACTGATCTTTTTAACCGCATTTTGAACACTGGGACGATGCCACATCAATGGCGGCACAGTTTTATTACCCCTATTTACAAAGGAAGGGGCAGTGTTCAAGATTGCGGTAGTTATAGGGGCATTAAGATTATGAGTCACACCATGAAGCTCTTCGAGCGCGTGATTGCCCTCAGGCTCCGCCGAGAGTGTACTGTCTCTGAGTGTCAATATGGATTTCAGCCAGGATCAGGCACTACGGACGCCATTTTTGCCCTCAGAATTTTGATGGAGGCACACTGGGAAAAGAGGAGAGCTCTGCATGTGGCATTCTTAGACCTGCAGAAGGCCTTTGACTGTGTGCCACGTCAGTGTATCTGGTGGGCAGTGCGATCCAAAGGGGTCCCTGAATCCTATGTTGCTATTATCAGAGACATGTACAACGACTCTGTTTCTACAGTTAGGACCGCTGTTGGCGATACCAAACCCTTCCCAATTACAGTAGGGGTTCACCAAGGCTCAGCTCTTAGTCCACTTTTGTTTAATGTAGTGCTAGATACTGTCACGGCTCACATCCAGGACCAGCCTCCATGGCTGATGATGTATGCCGATGACATAGTACTCATTGACGAGAACCGACTGATGCTGGAGCGTAAAGTGAATGCCTGGAAGGGTGCGCTTGAGAACGGTGGTCTTAAACTGAATGTGTCAAAGACCGAGTACATGGCTTGCGGGAACCCAGACTCGAGCACCATCCACATCGGGCCTGAGCCAGCCGTTAAGTCGGAGAAGTTCAGGTACCTTGGATCCATTATGCACGAGTCCGGAGGCATCGACTACGATGTCCACGCCCGGGTTAGCGCTGCTTGGGCCAAATGGCGGGAGGTCACTGGTGTGGTCTGCGATCGCAGAATACCGCCCAAACTCAAGGGGCTGATATACAAGAGCATGATCCGACCAGTTCTTCTATACGGCAGCGAATATTGGCCAGCATTATCTCGGCACACTCAGGAGCTTCACGTAACGGAGATAAAGATGCTGAGGTGGATGTGTGGCGTTACTCGGGCTGACCGCATACGCAACACATTCATTCGAGGTAGTCTTGGGGTCCGTGACGTAGCGGATAAGCTCCAAGAGCGTCGTCTGAGATGGTATGGCCACGTTTTGCGCCGGCCTAAGAACTACGTCAAAAGAAAATGCCTTGATATGTCTGTCCCTGGAGTAAGACCCCCCGGACGCCCAAGGAAGCGATGGCTGGACGTCGTGACGCACGACATGAGAGCCAATGGACTAACCACTGAGGATGCTCAAGACCGTGCAAAGTGGAGTAGACTAAGTAGGAAAGCAGACCCTGGCAATAGGCCGGGATAATGCAAAGTGGAAGAAGAAGATGAGATCTATTATGATATTTCACCAATTTTAATTCGTATAGGATGTATATCGATTTAGAAATTATTTAGGATTAATTTCTCTTTTGGTAATTTATATTTTTTTGTGTAATAAACAGCACCTGGCCCACCATCGAATGTTTCTTTCCCGGATGTTACTTTCACTACGGCCAGAATAATCTGGGACGTTCCTGAGGATCCTAATGGTGAAATTTTGGCGTACAAATTAACTTACCATCTAAACAGCACTACTCAACATATGTTCTCTAAAGAGTTCTTACCATCAGATAGAACATTTAGGTAAGTACTTATTTATTTATATTTTTAAACGTTGTCAAGCTATCATGTTAACTTTATTTGAAAATTAATAATTAATATGTGAAAATTACATATTACTATCAAAAATATGTACAATTATACATAATAAAGGCTATTATCCGATTATATTGGTAATACACAAGGTTAACATGTAATGACTTTATAATGTACATAATTTCCTGATATTCGAATTTTTTTATTATTTTCCATTTTTTTAATAAATTATAGTAAGAAGTATACATTTACCAGGATTATAAATAGCCACGTCTTCACCGTCTGGATATCAAGCTTAACGAGAAGTTAACAAAGGAGGGGTATTATTGAAGTATCAATTACAAGAACACACTTTCTAAAATATGCCTGTACAAATGATAGGGCCACAGAGCTGTCGTCAGAGGAGTACTACCAGTTCGCGGTGACGGCGCAGACGCGCGTGGGCTGGGGCGCCACGCTGCGCGCGCTCGTGCTCACCACCGTGAACCGCGCCGCGCCCGCGCCGCCCGCGCGCCCCAACGTCGCGCGCTCCCTGCTGCAGCCCCACCACATCACCTTTTCGTGGACGCCCGGCGATGACGGATACGCGCCGCTCAGGTAACGTTGTCTTATCTGACTATAAATACGATGGTCGAGTAACGAATCCACAATATACATGCACAATTCAGATATGAATTATATTAATTTCCCAGTTCTAGTAGAACGATTTAGCTCAACACTAATTTGAGCAGAAAGAGGAAAATGCAATAATAAAGCTGACTTGAAATACTGTATTTAAATATATAATTATAAATTTAAATAAGTAACAATAACTTAGGATTAAACCAAAACACGTAAGTTAGTTTAAGTAATAAATATTTTTTGTACACTTGTTCATATTATGTTGTGCAGGTACTACACAATACAACAGAAAGAAGACGGTGGCACTTGGCAAACCCTGCCCGAAAGGGTAGATCCTTTCTCCACTTCCTACACTGTGGACGGGCTAAAGCCGTACACCGCTTATCAGTTTAGAATTCGTGCTACCAACGATATTGGCCCTAGTCGATACAGTAATGCTACAGAAACAGTGCGCACTCTACCAGCAGGTACCGTATTTAATTTAAAATGTAAGAAATACCTTCATGAATATCATGAATATCCATAAATATATTTGAAAATGTTTGATTTGCAACGGGATGTTACTTGCCCACTGCATAACGGAAGTGTGCTTAAATTTTTGTTAATACACATTAAGCAGTCGATTAAAACCGTACTTATAAACCGTAAATTATTGTTACGTAATAAATTAACCTATATATTGTATATATAACTCATTACTAAGTGACAATGGTATACTTACTTAGGAATGTCCTTGAGTAGTGTAGATGAGCGCTAATAGACGATTTTCAAAAATATTACCCTAAAGAATAAAAATATGTATCTTTTCCCTTTATATGTCTCACGTATGTCTTTGGACAGAAATATAACGTATAAAATATATTTTGTTGCTTCACCCTGTATTCGGCATATATTATGGTGGGCAAGAGTAACCTAATATTAAAAATCTCCGTTTCCTACTTTTTACCCAATTTTGGATACATTGCGTATTGAGTAGCGAAACTTATCACCGTTCTTTATCTTCTTAGCAAAGAAATAAAAATAATTCTTTCCGCCCAGTGGAAATTGGGCAAACGCTGAACCACGTCGAGTACAAAATATAACTAAAATTATACATTTATAGCACCCAGCAAGGCGGTAGAGGGCTTGCGTGTGGTCCCAATCACGCCGAGCAGCGTGCGCGTGCAGTGGACGGCGCTAGGCGAGGCGCACTGGAGCGGCGACGCGCGCACCGGCGGTTACGCCGTCACCTACCAGCCCCTCACCGACTTCCCTGCGTCGCTGCAGCACGCCATGAAGCAGGACGTGCCTGGCATTAAGGTGTGTGAAACTCAAACTAACTACACACATTTCAACTTGTATTTATTCTTTGCGAATCTTACTAATGGTTCGACCAGAGAGGTAGTAAACAGATCTTTTTGTTATAATGCTAGAACAAAATTTTCTAACTGATTCGAAACTGCGGTCAGAGTTACCTAGAACACTTAAAATGTGTTATACGTCATAACTTTTATTTATTTTTATTTATCCGCGCAGCGAAGCCGCGAGTAAACGCAAGTGAAGAATATACAGATCTGAAACCATTATATATAACATTATAATGTTATCAATAGTAAATGATTATATTAATATTTGATTCCAGAGTGAGGAGGTGGTACTAAAGGACCTCGCCCTAGACCGCAACTACGAGATCAGCGTGTGCGCGGTGAACTCGCAGGGCGCGGGGCCGGCGGGCGCGCCCGCCGTGGTGTGGGTGGGCGAGGCCGTGCCCACAGCGCCGCCGCAGGGCGTGGCCGCGCGCGCGCTCTCCCCCACCGAAGTAGCGCTGTCCTGGAGCCCGCCGCACCTGGCGCAGCAGAACGGGGACTTGCTTGGATATAAGGTGCACTGTGTATTAGGTCTTAAAATGGTTGTAAAATGCCGATAATAATAACGGTGTTTATGAAGGATGCATTTAGAATTTTTGATTAATACGATATTTCTTCTTAAAATACAAAATATCCACCCAATTCCATTTTAATACCGTGCTTGAAAAATGGTAGGAATTATGAGAAAAATTATTTTCTTATCGCCTTTAACCAGATATTTAACAAATTTATTTATTATGTCCCTACCTGTCAAACAAACGTTATTTAATAAAATAATTCCAGACATTTTTTTTCAGATTTTCTATTTGATGACGGAGTCTCCTGAAGAGTTAGAGCCAGGGCGGCGCAACGAGGAAGAGATCGAAGTAGTTCCAGCCACTGCTACATCACACTCCTTAGTTTTCCTCGATAAATTTACACAGTACCGTATTCAGGTAGGTTTTTAACTAAACATTTTTATAACAAACATCTTGATTGAAACGATGTATCAATGTGCGTGATTAATGATAATAATAAAATTCTTTACAAAAATATTGAATATAGTAATATTTAATTGCAAACATATATTATATACACACAGGTTTTAGCGTTCAACCCTGCGGGTGACGGGCCGCGCTCCAACGCGATCCTCGTGCGTACGCACCAGGGTCTGCCGTCGGCGCCGCGCAATATTACCTTCTCAGACATCACCATGAACAGTCTCGTGGTGTCATGGGAACCGCCGCACCGCCGCAACGGGCTCGTACACTCCTACCTCGTCACATATGAAACTATTGAGCAAGATGAGAGTAAGTGTTTTGCACAAATTTTTTTAGCATCACCTACCTAGGGCCGACACACTTGGCACCGCGTTTTGTCTTCTTAACAGAGCGAGAAAACTAAAATAATTTATTCCCCAGAATGGGAGTCGAATCGAACTCACAGCCTTCGCCACGTTTACAGTAAGACACTACTGACGCGCCATGACTGACTCGTTTAAACTTTGAATTACATTGTCATTTTAGTATTTGATTTGAAATTAAACATATAATATAAAAATACAGGGTTCAGCAAGCAAGTTAAACAAAAAGTAACGGAGCGACGATTACTAGTGGGTGCGCTGGAGGAAGAAGTGGAGTACAAGTTCAGCGTGCGCGCAGTGACGGTGGGGGCGGGCGCGGCGGCGGAGGCGCGCGCGCGCACCGGCCCGCAGCCGGGCTCGCCCGCGCCGCCCGCCGCGCTGCGCCTGCGCGCCGACCCCGCCGCGCTGCACCTGCGCTGGACCAACGCCGCCTCGGGCAAGGGGCCGCTGCTCGGATATTATTTTGAGGCTAGAAAAAAAGGTAAGGTGCTGCGTTCAAGGGAAAACTTGACGGCTGGGTGAGATCCCCAGGAAGGGAGGTGAATATTTTCATATCCTTGTTTGGTAAGAAGAAAACGCACGACGTTGAGTTCTAATAAATACACAATGTCTCGAAACTAGAAAGGTCTTAGATAACACTTTTGTACCTTGCAATGATATTTGTATGGAACATGAAAATTTTCTTTTGTACTTCTCATAGAAATACAATGTAATGTTTTATTTTTATGCAGCCAAGGAAACGTGGCAAAGTTGTAAGTGTAAAAAAATGATCGCAATTTACATAATTTATTTCATTTACTTTATTTTCCTAAGTTATGAAATGTAAGTACATAAAAAGGTTAATTTAAAGTTATTTATCATTTTTATATAAATAATAATACATCTGTAAATCCCAAGAAGTATATATATATAATGTTTTTTTTTATTTATTACATTGATGTTATTTTATCGGACTAAACAAATAATAAAACTTTATATAATAAAATCCTTAAAGATCCATTTCACTTATAGATGACACGCGATGGGAAACTATTACCAGAACAAGTAATGGAATTTTAGAAGAGTTTACAATATCTTATCAAAGCTTGCTGCCATCCACTGCGTACTCCTTTAGAGTCATCGCGTATAACATGTATGGCATCAGCAACCCTGCCTGTAGCGATAAAATTATTGTAACCCCTTCTAAACTCTACTTGGAATACGGCTATCTGCAGTACCGGCCCTTCTACCGAAGAACGTGGTTTATGGTCGCTCTGGCCGCTGCCTCCATTATTATTATTATCATGGTTATAGCAATTTTGTGCGTGAAAAGCAAAAGCTATAAATATAAAAGTGAGTGAAGATATAACATTATTTATACATAATATATATTTTTTCAGATCTCGGTGAAATAGCATAAAATAACCTCCGAATTAGTATCTAGAGGAATTTAGTATATACAGTATAAGCATCTAATATGTCCATATCAGGCATGAATAGATTGATAAGACAAACCAAATTGAATGATTTTTAAGTAACTCTTACTAAACAGCTAAATATGGTTAGAAAAATAATGTATTGCAAATCGACATATACTTAGTTCTTTACACTTTGACAGAAGAAGCTCAGAAGACGTTGGAGGAGTCGCTGGCGGGCGAGACGGACGAGCGAGGGTCGCTGGCACTCGACCTGTACCGCTCCCGGCAGAACTCTGTGGCGAGTGCGGGCGCGCTGGGGGCGGGCGGCGGGGGTGGCGCGGGGGGCGCGGGCACGCTCCGCCGCAAGGGCCCCGCGCTCGCCAAGTCGCCGCCACGGCCCTCACCCGCCTCTGTGGCCTACCACAGCGACGAGGAGAGCCTCCGCGGCTACGACGAGAACCCCGACGACTCCTCCCTCACCGAGAAACCCTCCGAAATGAGCTCCTCCGACTCGCAGGTGATCACCATCAAAATCAGTGTCGTCTGAGTGCGCAGACTCTTGACTAAACTTCTTTTATTTTTTTCCCCCGTACGGTCGATTGGAGCTCTCATGGTAACTATGCCGATTGAAATCTAACTAGCGATTACTTTTACCACGCTTAATTACCGGCTAGCACAATTGATATATTGCGTTGGTTCGTCGCCTATCCCGTTAACTATATTGATAAAATATTAATTATTGATAAAATATTAATTATTAATAAAATATTGAAACGATCATTACTGGTACTTTAAGGTTTATTGGATATAATGATATATTGAGGGTGCCGCGGCGATACCTAAACGCAAACGTGTAGTCATTGTCAAAGTTAGTCAATATAATTAAATATCAAGTAATATATTAACTTCAAATTTATTTGTAAAGTCAATTAAAATGGTTTTTTTAAAAAAAAGAAGATCTTTTCTAACATTGAACATCTACACGTTTTCATTTTTACATTATTTTAGTATAAATGTTACAATTTTTAAGACATGGCTAATAAATATACCTTATACAGGCTATGGTGTAGTATGAAGTCCTCGTAGTGATTTTTATTGGCTTTTTTTCCAACTTTACAAAATATTTTCTTTAAACTTAAATAATTTAAGGAATAGTATTAGATTTATATGAAATACAAAATTAGTATTAGAAATTAAAACTTACATTTTTCATAATATAGAATTCTGAAAGCGAAAACGAAAGTGTGCGTTCAGAGCCACATTCGTTTGTCAATCACTACGCGAACGTAAACGACACGCTGCGGCAGTCTTGGAAGAGGCAGCGGCCGGTGCGCAACTACTCCAGCTACACGGACTCGGAGCCCGAAGGCAGCGCAGTAGTGAGCCTAAACGGAGGCCAGATCGTCATGAACAACATGGCGCGCTCGCGGGCGCCGCTGCCCGGCTTCTCCTCGTTCGTATGACACCCGCCGGCCCTCGCCGCCGCCCCCGCCTCCGTGCGCCTCATTCACATGTAATTGTGCATTTACACAATTTACTTGGCAAGGCTCGACAAACGACATAAACACAATCGCAAAAGCTTGATGCCGTTTCAGACCAGTGTCGGTTTGTTTGTTTGTTTTAATTAAAACAAAGGAAGCTTGCGATTAGCGCTTACGCCGTATTCACTGTGTCGCTTAGAGCTTGTGGAGGCTTGTTGAGCTTTGCCCTGAGCCTTGCCAAGCATGTAAATGCATCATAACACACTGCCTTTCACATGTACATATCACTTGATTGTTAATTGTTATAGGTTAACTAACTTTGATGCATATGTTAGGATTAGAAATATTATTACTTTATTTAGAATCGTGGCTATTATTGTTCTAGTTTTAATATAATTAACGACGGTAAACGACGGAAATATTACAAGAATGCACATATACTATAAAGCAATTATGTAGTTAGATTTATACTACAAATTTTATTACACTCACCTTAAAAATTTGCTTTTATTAAGATTCAAGAAATCTAATTTTGACTCGTGTTATTTATTCTATTAAGACATTTAAATAGAATTGTCTATAAATATTTGATAATTACCATTCCACCTTTTAGCTTAATCATTGTATGTACTAGATAATTATATTGTACTTACTAACTAATAACTATTCACTTTTGTATTTAATATAGTAAATTATAAAATATCTTATGTACTAACTACGATATCAATTTTTTTGTTGGAAATTAAAGAAATAATATATTATATTTAACAAAACTGTATGACTCGTTCAAAATATATTGGTGACATTACATCTCTTTTAAAGTAAGGAAAAGGATGCATTGCAATAACATTTAATGCTCCATACAATGGCAAATAAAATTATTTTGATATTACTAATTACTGTTAATATTTTAGTTATATAATACTTATGCAATTTTGTTTATTTAAAATACTGTTTGTAACTGTAATTAATAATTTACTATTGAAATAATTGTTTAAATTTAAACAACATCTTATTGTCTAAGTGTCTACTACTAAAAACTTACAACTGACTGATAGTTTTAGGATGTACTCCTATTGATTGGTGTAAATAATAGAAATAAGCATAATATTTCATATGATGCGTTCGTGATCTTTGCGTGCGCGTCTGCACAATTCTTGTAAACTGTGATTTATTATTATTTCAAATGGAATACTTTACAAAAATAGCAATAAGTATTTACAATTAGGATAATTTTTATTCTATTCAGGTTTTAGAACTGGTGTGCAGCTATTTCGGTAGGCATCTTATTTGAAACATAAATAAATAAAAAATATATAAAAACGTTCATAGTATTGTTCATAATTGATTAATGCTGAATTTTATCATTAAAATACGTTTATTATACTGGTGCCATTAACTAGCTATTTTAAATAAAATTTAACAACCTTGTGTTATTTAATAAATACACATTATATTTAAATATACAAAGACTAGTACTTGAATAAATTATAAAATAAATTAATGCCTCTTTTATTTATACTAGAAGAACCGGTGACGCGTGAAATACGCGTTCCCATGGCAACGTGTGTTTCTTCATACAAAAGTTAGTTGTTAAACATATGGTAGTGTGTGTAACGTTTTATTTTTTGATTAAATGTACTTCATAAGCATTATTATCCAAAAATATTACCGAATCGAATAATATACCTACACCTCTCCTACACAAACTATATAAGTATGCCAAATTTCATACTCCTCCGTCCGCGCAATTTTCATAAAAAGAGGTCCAAAGTTTTTGCTTCACATATACATACAGATATGTATACTTTACGTTATATATATTCTATATTTATTTTATCCCATGAACTATTTCATTTTGAAATTGAAATTAACTTTTATACAATGTTCATATCTCGCTAAACAAACGAAGTTTTGTGTATAGAAATAATTACATGATATAAAGACTAAAAACATAAAACACACGCATATTAATGGAATTTCGGTAAAATTGAGCTTAAATTTTTAAAAATATGTTTTAAAAACTTACAAGTGAAAATAAATAAATTGTCAATATACTAGCTTTTATCTGCGGTTTTTCCCGCATAGTCAAATTCTAATAAAAACTGAATATGACACTTAAAGATATATAGTATAGAAATTAGAAACACATTTTAAATATTTTTTTTAACAATAACGAAATGCATAATGTTGCTTTTTATTCGCAATAAGAATTATAATAAATTAAATAAAATGTGAATTTCAAAATTTATAATGAAAGGGTACTGGAGCAAAGCAATCAATATTATATATATGAAATGTATTGCTGTGAATAAAAAGAAAATCGACATGTTACTTTCAGCCATGAATCTTTTCAATTAACAATATATAATAGACTGAAAAATAATTAAAGGAAATGGATTAGCTAAAAACATGACATTTTTATATTATAAAAATTTATTTCTTACAATACAATAAGGTTTACTTAAACTAAACACTAAATTTAAACTAAAATAACTAAGGTCATATCAGCTAGTACAATAATTTTTCACAAAACTATATATATATATATATATTCATTTCTCTCTGAAGATTGTTATTTTAACCAAGTGTCAGCTTCAATGTAGATTATGAATGTAAAGCATCAATAAATACAATAAATACTTAACATGAAATAAGCCGACTAACTCAATCAATATCTTCCGTGATATTTATACAAATTATTATTCTTTCAAATTTTCATCACATAGTTTACAATTTACAAGGGTTACAGATAAAAATAACATAACCAAATGTTCAATGTTTTAAACAAACATAACATTTTAAAGTCGTTCACCATATGTTCGACATATTTATTTTCCACACTTGCACACTCTTATCATTGTGTTGATTCAAATAGCTTTTCACGAAAGTATTTAATTTTTTGCGCAAAGAATGCTTCTAAGCCGTCCGCACATCGATAGAACTCAGAGTCTTTAGGGTTGAAATAACGACAATTGTCAAATATTTTAGTCATATCACCAATAAATTCACTCAACATACTGTAAGTTTGTTCGTTAACTTTTCTTTCCACTGTTTGCAAATCTGGAATGAAAATCCCCAAATTAATGATTAATAGATATCGAATAGTGGAGTAAATTCATATAATATATAAATAAACTGATGAAATACATACCCATTGGTTCTTTTATTACTTTATAGTATGTGGGAGCCTCCCGTGGGTCGACAGGCTCCATAAAAGGCCACGCATTTTTATGTAATTGGATTTGTTTAATTAACCTTTTAAGGTTTTCAAAATCTTTGACTGTAAGCTCTTTCATATTTGCATAGTTGACAGAGTTATTTTTCTGACAGTTAGGACAGATGTACTCGTCAATATTGTCTGCCTCCGATTGTAGGATACCAACGCACCGCCCGTGGAACCAATCTTGACATCGGTCGCAACAAATGTAAAATCTACAAAAGTTAAAAATAAAAAAATTATTATACATAGCATATAGATTAAATATTTCATACGTTAAGGTCCAAAAGTGAAAAACCCTACTGAGAATTATCATAAGGCTGTCGACACAAGCAGTAGAGCTCCTGGGTCTCCTCGGCGCGGCGACACTCAGAGCACACGTACTCCTCCATAGTTTTGCTCATTTCTTCAGTAACACCAACACAGTCGCCATGGAACCAGTTGCTGCAGTGTTCGCAGCCCACATAAAACCTTCAATATTTTAGGTTACATTTAACGTCTATTGCACTAATAATAAGTCAAATTTATTATTTATATAGAATTATTATTAATATTATTTATAAAAACTATGTTAGTATATAAAAAAAATAAAATACAAACTTGGTGTTATCGTAGGGTGTGCGACATATACAGAGGAGTTTTTCTTTCTTGGATCCCTTCTTGTTGTTTCTGGGCGTGGCGTCGCGCACAGCGCAGGCTGGCCCCGCTGCCCCCGGCGGCCCCGCCGCCCCCACGCCAGGCACGCCACCGCGCCTCTTGCCGCGCACCTCTTCCTGCTTAGTGCGTTCAGCGCGCGTGCGCATTGCTAGTTCTGCTGATAGCTCTTTCTACAATGAAAAATATGGTGATAGCAAAATTATAAATAATAATTCGTGGATAAGTTTTTTTTTAATAGATTATACGGAATTATTTTGTTTCTACTATAATAAATAAAATAATTTCTCTACTCTGGTAAGAAGAAAAGCGCGGATTGGTATGAACTACTCGGAAAGTGGGGAACGGAGTGTCTCAACACTAGGTCTATCCCTGACTGTCTACCCTGCTATATGCGGGAAAATATAATTTTAATCTTTTTTTAAAGAATTTAATGAAAATATTTGTTTTCTCATTAAATTCAATGTTATAAATTGTAAAGACAAAGTATTTTTAGTAAATTACAGTTTATGAATATAAAACAGAAAAGTGGATTTTTTTTTTAATTTAATTAATTAGTTGTCTATCATATAAATATAAGAGAAAATGTTGCCTGGATACCAACCTGTATTTCCACACCTAGTTCTTTCTCAAGCAGGCCTCTCTTTTTGATGATGTCTTTCTTGAGCATTTCTTTATATTTGAACAATAGGAGTAGCCGGGAGTGTGTCGAAGCAACACGGGCTGGCGGCGCAGGAGCAGGCGCGGGCGGGGGCGCGGGCGCGGGTGTGGCGGCGACGGGAGTGGTGGCGAGGGAGGGCGGAGCGGGCGAGCACGACGCGAGGGCGGCGGGGCCGGCTGGGGCGGCGGCGTGGGCAGCGGCACCGGGCGTGGGCGGCGTAGGCGGTCGGGCGGCGCGTGATCTCTTACGCGGGCTAGCTTCCACCCACTCATCGTCGTCGTCGTTGCGCGAGAGGCCGCGGCGTCGCTGCTGCGGGGAGGGCGACCGCACAGGAAGAACGCGCACCTCGCGCTCCACTTGTACCTCCGGCTTCATCTGCTTCTCCTGGTACCGCTGCAGTTGTAGTAATTTTTCCTCGATCTCGGGATTGAGATTTTCTTGTTTTAAGGCACTTTTGATAGCTGAAAAGAGATATTCAACGTAATGGACAATCAGATTTCCCTAGACTAATTTAAAAGCGTCAATAAATCAACAAGTAAAACGACTCACTTTGTTGTATATAGTCAGGAGTGAGAACAAATTTGTTACTGTGACTTCCCTCATGACCAGAAAAATTTACTAT
Organism: Dione juno; assembly: GCA_037127375.1. Lineage (NCBI taxonomy): Eukaryota > Metazoa > Arthropoda > Insecta > Lepidoptera > Nymphalidae > Dione > Dione juno. Next base: position 7,121,193 of record JAXRJS010000041.1, on the reverse strand, counting down.
ATCCGTTTTAGTTTTATTTCCTGATATATCTTCTGGCTTAGAGGGCATAGCCTCCTTATGGCTCACTGCTTCGGAAACATGGTCTTCACCATTGAGTAAAGGCTGACGTTTAATTTTATCTTCTGTTGCACTATCCTAAAAGGAAAAACAAAATAATATCACATAAAACATGCAGAAAATTAAAGTAAAATAATTTCAAAAAAGTAATAAACAAAATTACTGTTTGTGGGAATATATAAGTACAAATATACATTTTAATAGCATCTACAATTTTGTACATAGTTTATCTAATTCTTTAATGTGTTACACTTTTTGAATATATGTTAAAAATCGATAAAAAAAATGACGCAAGTTAAAGATTGCCCATACACCCCCACAAAACAACTAATATATAAATAAGAAGTAAAATAAATGTACGTAAACGATAAAAGGTCTTGATTAAATGAAAGTCGGAAACTATTTGAAAATTTTATTTGAATATCATATTGCACTACCCAATCTTGTTTAACTTTCAGAGCTGTTACGATTACATACATAAAAAGGTGGTGTATGAGCAATTTCTGTTACCAAATATAGCTAAGTAGTTAGATGCAGAAATATACCAAAAAATAAAATTTATCATCCAGTAAAGCATTCATATGATTATTATAATTACTAGCAAATTATATAACAATTGTACTAGTGTCACTTATAACATCTACCAATTTTACTAAATATCTTACAATACCATATTATCAAGTCAATTCATCAGTCATAAATAAAGTCTCAGCTGTGAGCATGAAACATTCATTAGATTTATATTAAGTAAAAAAATGTCGACCATTTGAAGTTTAATTTACAACCAAGTATTTTACTGTCCTACTCACAGCAGAGAGTGAGTCAAGCCATTGTATAATTATTTGTAATGTTTACATAATTTATTGGATATACATAGTGAATTATAAATAAATGCTAATGACTTAAATTTAATAGTACATGGAAGTGATAAAACAAATAAGTCCAAATTACAATTAATTACAATTTGTCTAACTTAATATAAAAATAACAATGAATTCTTTCATATTTACTAGTACAAAGTATAATCTACGAATATTTTTGGAAATAGCCCTTGACTGAATTCATTACATATAAAATAATTGTGTCCTAATAATATTAATTAAGCATATTGAATTGATGTATGTATAATGTTACAAATCAGGTATAAAAGTAGTATTAAAATATTATATTACTATTACTGTTATATATATATATACATATATATATATATATATATATATATATATATATATATATATATATATATATATATATGTATATATATATATGTATATATATATATATGTATATATATATATATGTATATATGTATATGTATATATATATATGTATATATATATATATGTATATATATATATATATGTATATATGTATATATATATATATATATATATATATATATATATATATATATATTACAGGATAATACTGATATTCCTAATCTAAAAATCCAAAAGTAACTATCGATGTTTATGTAACCAATATACAAGATCTTTGGTAATTACAGTAATAATTTATATAAATATTATTGCTGTAGTAAAATTTCTACTATTTTTAAAAATCCAGTCTTACCATAACACAGTTTACATTCATCTAAATATGTAAGTACAATCTACAATACAGCTAAATTTGAATTCACTAGGGTTAAATTAGTTTATTAATTTATTATTTCATAATCATACTTTTTTCGAGACAAGCAATTAAGTAAAAAATAGATAGTATAGCTATTTATACGTTCAGTAATTATCCTAGTCCGTTCATCAAACTACTCCGATGAACTGATCCTAGGGATCCCTGAATGACAAGCCATCCATTTAGTAATTCAATTTTGTCTGAATGAATGGCCTAAATGTCAACGAGCCAGTTCATTAAACGTCGCATTAGGCAGTAGCGACTGTTGAATATTCTGAATATCTATCTATGTAGGCTATTAAATGAACACCTAATTTAGTAGACTGCGAGTATATTAATTGATTTCATCTTTTCTGAAACATACATTTTAAACTTGACCATGCCATACCACCTAAAATTTAACTATTATTCATTTCAAAAAAATCTTCTCCATTAAGTCACTTCACTTTAACACTTGTGTCAAGCTTGTGTCATTACATTTGGATAACGAGTTTAGGAATCGGAATACATGAGATAAATAGGTTCATAATTAGTTTTTTTGACGAAGCACTCATTGATTATAGCAAGAAATTAAATATTCTTTGTTATTTGTTATTACCGGCGCTAATTGAAAGAAATGCAAGGATCAAAATGATATCAGTTTTTCAAAAGTTCTATTAATTAAAAAAAGTTTTGAAAACTTATAATTAATTTTAATACATAAAATCGAAATATTTTTTAACTTAATGCTGTGGTATCAGTATCATATTTTCTATGTAGAATTGTTTGATTTCATTTCGATTGTTACTTATTTACTTGTCACTTTTTTATATACAAATATTATACAAATATAGTATTAAATTAAATATTTATAACAAATCAATCCTATGAATTTTATTTAAATGCATACTTGAGGTGCTTGAGGCGAATTTATAATACAGAAAAATATTAAATTAATATTATAAATATAAATATTAAAGCATTAAATATTGTATGTACGAGTATGTAAAACACTTCAAATTTAGATATATTCATACTGTTTTTTTTATCCCAAAACAGACAAACTAATATACTTTCTAATTCTGCAAAGTATTCATGAACGATTGCGAAATGTAAAAGAATATTCAACATAAAATATCCAGAAACCCGTGCATTTGCAAGCTCGTCGTCGTCAGGCTGGCCTTCCCTAATAGTAATATATTACCTGGTGCGGGGGCGGCAGCGCGGGCGCGGGCGCGAGGGCGGGCGCCACGGGCGTGAGAGGCGGCGGCGCGCTCGGCGTCGGCTGCACTGCTAGATACATTTTCCGCGGACCTAACATGCCCTGTTTGCCGGTAGACTCTTGTGCTGAAAGTTAATATTTTGCAATGATTTATTAAAAAATATTATTTTCATTTTTAAATATATGAAATCAGCATATGCTAGATATTACTTGATCGTATTCTTAATATTTGACGGAATCAACGGTTTTGGTTTAATTTCACCTTGGTTTCAGCCACAATTTGTCAAATCTTCTGCCGAAGCCGATAATAGTCATTCCGTATTTCATTTGTCAAGCTCAAGCTTCCCTCACGCTTTATTCGTGAATTCGAGACATTACGTGTTCAGTGGGGGACATCAAGGTAGAGTTTTTGTCTTGCCAAACGGGGAAATCAAAATCCTTAATTTCCCCACACACAACACCGTGTCACGGAAAACATGAGTACCAAATTTCACGTCACTATGTTGAACAGTTTCGGAGCGAACTAGACGTAGTAGACAGACGGCCACGGCCAAACACAAGTGTTTCTTTTTATTTTTTCGTACCGAATCATATATATAAATAACTAATGTTCTCATATGGTCCAATGTGTATAGAATGTTAAAATATAAACGGTCAGTCACTATTAATTTTCTTATGCAAAAGCAAATTATTTTCTTATTACCTTTTAGTAGTTGCTGTTTGACTTGATGCTGAACGAGCGCTAACTGCTGTGGCGTCAGAGAATATCCATGAAGGCCTTGCAAAACGATGCTCGGTCCGCTACTAGTTTGCATTACCTAACAGTAAAATAAAATAATAAAATAAGCTACTTCACAATATTCTATACGTTTATACATATCCAAATTTTATACTTTAGTGTACCTGTGCAGTTACAGTCTTTATCACAGTGCCTGGGGGCTGGCCTGCTAGTAGTCGTTTCTCCATAATCTGGTCCTCGGTGAGTGGCTGTGGCGCCACTGCGGGGGCGAGAGGCGGTGCCGCTGTGCGAACGAGTGGCGCGGGCGTCGTCGCCGCCACCGCCGCCACTGCCACCGGCGCGGGGGCGGGGGCGGAGACGGGGGCGGACACCGGACTCTGTCCGATATGAGCAACGATCTGAGCTTGATTATTACCCGTGGGTCGAATCAGAACCTGCTGGCCGTTTACAGTAGCGAGTTGTATTTTGCCCGCCGCAATCTGCTGCACGAGTGCTGGATTGTTAACGACGATCTGTTGGGTAGTGGTCCTAGGGCGAGGCGCGGGCGAGGGCGCGGGCGCAGGCGAGCGCAGCAGCTGGCCCTGCACGAGTACGGTTTGCAAGGGCCGCGCGCCCGCCTGCACCACCACCTGCTGCGCGGGCTGCACTACAATGTGCCGCCCGGACGGCACCAGCGAGGGCGCGGGTGCGGGTGTCACAGACTGACTCGAAATCCGCGGTGATTGAATTGAACCAACACTTTCTGTAAAATTTTTATTTTGGGCAGCTATTTTATCGCTCGCATCGTTCACTTGAGCATCCGAGTCAGCTTTGGGTATAGGAGAAGCTGCAACGAGCTGACCTGTTATGCCTTGCTGTCCGGGCATTACCACATGTAATTTACCATCAGGCATCTGTATCAGTTGCTGTCCTGCGAGTAAACCTCTAACAGTTATTTTACCATCAGGAGCTCTAATTATTTGAACCTTCTGAGGACCTTCTTTTTGAGGGGTTTTGTTGACTTCAGAACATAAGATGGATTTAGTATTGTTGCCGACTGGTTGACTTATGACTCTTGTCGTGCCATCCGCGCCTTTTGTCATAATGATTCTCCTGGTCCCGATAATATTTTTCGTACCAGTAGGAGTAGTCGTTTGTGTCGTAAGTAATGATGTTAAAGTACTCTTTCCGGACATTTGATTAGGTGTAGTTTTCGATTTTTCTGTAACAACAAACAATAATGATTACATAAGTTTTTCAGAAGAATAAATAATATTGATATTGGTAATGTGCCACCTGATAGTTCCAAAGCTCGTTTTTGTTGGTGAGCTGCTCGTTGCTCTCGTAATTGCTGTTCCATTTTATCCTTGAGGTCCGAGGCGTTGGGCGGCGCGGCGGCCGCGTTCCGCTGCGGCAGCTTGCCTGTGGAGGTCCTCGTCACTGGCGTTACCCTCTCCGCGCGCTCCCCATACTGGCGCACTTCCCACAGTTCTAGTTTGTCCTCGTCGACCCACTCTTCTGTCACCTACAACAATTATATAAACAATATATGTATAACATTTTCGGGATTCTCGTTTGTTGAATGAGATTATTAATACTAGCAATACTATAATCCTAATAATAATCCATGGTAAATTACCTGTGGTTCAGTATTCTGCGGTGACTCGGCACGTTTCCTCTTCCGCAACCCGCTTCGGATAGATGTCACCTCGCGGATAGTTTTCGGTAACTCCAAAGGTATAACTACTTTTCTGCGAAGGTATTGAGTGCGCTCCGAAAATTGTCCAATATGACGATGTTTCAACAATTCGAGCGACACGATCTCCGTGTCCGTAGTGAGCTGATGCTTGCCGTCAGCGGTGGCGGGCTTGGCCGCCATGTCGTCCCAGCGCAGGCACGCCCACATGACGCGCAGCTGCAGCGCGGCGCTGGCCAGCCACTGCAGGTTGACGGTGCGGTACAGCCAGCACGTTTTGAACAGCGGCCTCGCACACGGGTACGGCCACACCACCTGGTTGGGCTTCGAGCTATGGCTGAAGCCGGACACCGTACAGTGCCCGGCCTGTCTGCAAAGTTTTTTTAATTCATGATGTGGTAAAACCATTATAGTTTTAGCTTTGCTTTTGGTATGAAATGATGAGCAGAGAGGATATTTAACAGGCGTTCTCTTTTTTTTCTTCTCTACTGCTGCTGTCTGTACTCTCTTCAAATAAACTTTACCACTGGGTATTCCCATTGAATACACTCTAACTACGCCATCTATTTTTTCTTCTTTTACTTTATCTTCCCTCTTAACAGTCCTTGTTAATCCAAAACGCCTGTTTATAACAGCCCTATATTTAGGTTTATTTGATGCTTTTTCAGATTTTAGTGAACACTCATATGAGGAATCCTGTCCTTTTTCATTATTTATGCAAGTATTAGATTTTGAAGATTTGCCACGAGTTATTTTTAATTTAGGTATTGGCGGCCGACCCTTATTATCCCCTGATTCAATCTTTAGTTGATCATGCTCTGTCAACTCCTTGAGAGGTCCAATTTCGACTTCATTGTCTTCATTATTATTGCTTGTTATATCAATATCCATTTCATTTCCGACAGCGGGTACCGCAGACTCTTCAAGTGTACTTTCTGATTTTATTCCGCACATTGAATTATTATTGTCATTTTCATGTTTTTCTACTTTGCAATTTACATCACTATCTCTACTAGATTTTCTCTTTACAAAACAATCCGAATTCTTTACATCACACTCTTGTGCACACGCCACTGCCGAGAGCAAATCAGACAATATATTTTCGTTAGAATTTGAACTTTTCCCCAACAAATATTGTTCCAATATGGACTTTTTGTTGTTTTCCTTGCAATTTGCAAACAAAAAAGAATTACAACTATTAGGACCATCTTTTAGTAACTGTAGTAATTGTTGCAATATTTTACCTTTTTCAATACACAGTGGTGAATAACACTCGATTTTCATGGATGATACCATACATAAGTCAGATTTGTTACAGCTGGCTGAATAACATTTATAATACTTAGTCAAATTTGTTAATATTTGGTACTTTTCTTTTAAGATCTCAATGCTTTTAGGAGCTATATTTACATTCTTTGAGTTGCTGTCACTAATTGCTACTGGAGCTGAAGTTATTTCCGACTCTGGTTCTTCACTTTCAATGTCAATATTTTTATCTTCCTCACTTTTTATGTCTTCTTCTTTTTTTATATTGTTTAAAATATTGCCTAACTTCTTTTCCTCCATAAATTTTAAGTACGTACGTCGAGCTAAAAAATCATCAAGTTTTGATTTTCTAGCAATCTTCGGATAATACCTTCTAGTTGACGAACTTAAAGCTTTTTCAACATCTATTTCTTCGAAATCTTCTGTTTCTTTTTCTAATTTCATATTCCTCATAGAAACTGGCACTATAAAAATTGATTTTGATAACTTTTATAAATGTAAAAGAAAATAATATCTCATTAAAAAAAGCAATAAATTATATTACATACATTTTTCCATTACATTTTGCTCAGTAGATTCATTAGAAGTTAAGTATTCATAAGTTTTAGGTTCAACAGCCAAAACTTTTATAATACTGCCATCTCTAACTCTCACTGCAATTTTTGCCGGGCCATGAAATAAGCTCAGTTTCAAATTACTGTTATGCTTCTTAAATCGTCTGGTTGCAGAATTCCATAGCCAGCCCCACTGTCCGTGGATTCGGTATTCTTCTCCTTTTTGTTTCCACACCTAAAAATCATGTTTTTTAAATGTCTGAAGTAACATCTGGCATCACAATATTAAGATAAAAGTTTACCTGATGACGGAGACCTAATGAATACTTGACAAAATTGCAGGCAGTTCTATTTCTCTCTTCTTCTTCATCCCTCTCCTTTTTTTCCCTTTTATCAAGTTTTTTGCGTTCTTCTCTCTCAGCAGCAGTAGTGCGCATTAGTCGTACATGCCCCAATTGCTCATGCCATGCAGGCACCCACACAACATTTTTAATACAAGCCTGTTGAAAATATTCAATGAAATAACAATGCCATAAATTAATTTAATACCATATATTTATATATAGTAAAAGGTGGTGCTTCCTTAAAAAGTGAATAATTTTCTACTATAGAAAATGATTTTTCATAGCTAACGGTTATTAATGTTACTTAAAAAAAAAAGGTTACTTTTGCAATAATTTTAGTAAATGTACATTATATGTATACACTTATTTACCTATATGAAAGTATAAACTGTAATATATTATGCATACCACAACAAGATCATGAATATGACTTTTTTTGCATTTTGGAGGAGCACAATGTAGGCAGAGCTTAATGGTATAATACTTATTACTACTTCTAACATAAAATATTATTTTTGGTACCTGCAAAACACAAAGAGCTCTGGCAAAATCTCTGGGAGCTTGACAAAGCTGAACTGCTTGAACCCAAGGCTTCCGTAGTAATGTCCAATTTGGGTGCATGAACTGTAGCACTATATTAGATTCTAACTGGAGTAAAGTTTGTCTCAATGTTGCTACAAATAGGGGCTTAGTTGCTGTCGAAAAATGATATGTTGTTAATAAAAAGGTTCCATAATAAATGAAGTTAAAAAAAAATATATATATATATATATATATATATATATATATATATATATATATATATATATATATATTTGATTATTTTACAAAAATTACCATTTAGTAATCCAATCCATTTAAACTCTTGTCCTGAAGAAAGAGAAAATTTGTGGGAAATATAACGTTTCTTGTCCCTTTCTTCATTTCTTTGTGGTTTATTCAATGCCAAAGGGTTATTTGTATATTGGTTTACATAACTTTTAAACACATTTTCATTACCCAACTTAAAAAGGTATGTGCCATTTGAGATTTGATTGGATTTAAGACGTGTAACTCGTTCTGTAACTATAATTTATTACTTACATAAAATAGTCATTATTCATATTTATAATTTTTACATGTACTAAAAACTCACCATCATCACTTTTTTTTTGAATTAGTGATTTTGTTTTGACCAAACAATTATTTTTACTTCTTTTAGTATCTTCACTGTCAACACAATCATTTTCATCTTTAACAATTTCATCACTAGTGATAGTGACTTCATTAAATACATCACTTCCATGGACAGACATTTCAGAAACACCCTTATCATCTAATTTAATGCCTTTGTTTGACTCTATTTGCCTATGTTCCTCTTTTGCTACTTTCTTCTTTATATTATTACTTATTTCAATTTCCAAATAAGACTTGCGATTTCCCTTAGCTTGTTCAGTTAAATCTCCTGTTACATTCATTTGTCTTAAAATTTCTTGTTTCATTTCAATTAATTCTCTCACCAAAGGTGCTTCCATTTCATTTGCATCTAATACATTAAGAAGCTCTTGTAATTGATGAGAGGCCGTGTAATACCATACATCACCATTTTCAGCCTCTCTATAATCAAAGAATAAATATATAATAATTTACTAATAATATGTGAAAGGCAAATAACAAAAACTTATCATTGATACCACACAAATTATAAAAAATAACATACACAAAAATCCGCCTTGCAATAAACCAATACTTCCGTCCATGTCTATCAAAACCCAAATGTTCATGTCGACATAATAAGCCTTGCTTTTCAGCATCAGGCAAACAATCTGTTACACCTATTGTTTTATGTTGCTTGCATAGTGCACATTGCCAATCTTCTGATGGTACATTGACAAGTGGAGGATCAACACATTCTAGATGAAAAACAGCTGGACAAGTTTCACAACATAAGAGATCACCCAAACGATGGCAAACTCGGCAATGATCATCATATTGTATAGGAGCTGAAAAATATTGTTATATCAGATGGTTCAAGCATAACATGGATATTATTTTACTTATAACATACAAATAAATAGTTGTTAGAGAAACTAAAATTGACTTAAATTGTAATATTAATAATTACCTTCACTTATAAGATCATCTCGAACTGGATTTGTTATTAAAAATTGATTACATAAAAATTGAAGTACTGCTAAACGATCTTCAATAGTTGTAAAAGGATATTCACATGAATTTAAGATCCTACCTATGTTCTTGTCAAATGATTTATCACTTTCCACATATATTCTTAAAACCTCAGGCCAAGTCATAATGTCTAATAGAAATAAAGTAATATTAACACTGTCTTTATGATCTAATGGCCCAAAGTGAGTTTGCTGTGCATCCTCTTCCCGTAGCAAAGCTTTAAGCAACATTATATGTACTTCTATGAGTAAATTACTCTGATCTTCACAGCTTACAGCTGCACATAGATCTTCTAATCTAAATGGTGATAACCTTACCAAATGTCTAAAATGCCGTAGTACCTCATATATGCCTACTATTTGTAAAACTAAATTATGAGGTATGATTAGGTCATCTGAAGACGGTGGAAGGATAAGTAGAGGTATCTGGCGTTCTTGCTGTAACCAAAGTGGATCTGGGCTGGGAGGTCTTAAAGGATTATTGCTTGTTTTGCGTAAGGTTCCACCTACAGAGCTATAACTACTAACAGAAAAATCGCTGTCACTCGCTGCGCCGTCACGTATGGTACCTTCCGAGCTCTCACTACCGCGATCTTCTTCGGGTTCAGATCTATCACTGAATTCATCTCCAAAATCTGATCCATAATGATACTCGGACTCATGATAGTCGGCAGCATGCGGATTGTATCCTCTCCGTGAATAAGCATTAGACAAACCTCCTCTTTTACTTTTATGAGACTTGCCACCTCTCTGTTTCCTTGTACTCCGCCTGCTAATATCGCTTCCTTGAGGTGAAGATGCTCTTGATGCTGATGGAGTACTCGCGACGGAACTAGATCCCACATTTTGAGTTTGTAAATATTTTGGTTTTTTTAATAAATGGTATTGGAATTTCCTATTCTTTTCAAAACTTCCCGATTTCGGGGGCCTCCCGCGTTTTTTTGCCCCCCTTCCCGTCATTATTATAAACAACTGTCAATTTTGCACAATTTTGCACGTGTATTGAAAACACATTATTGTTTACAAAAACAAAACGATGTACATAAGCGTATTTAGGATCACCCTAAATCTAAGGCATTCATGGTCCCAGCTTTTGAGACGCTTCAAAGGAAGAGAGTGTAACACTATACACAAACGATTTTTTTCAGGATATCGTTAATATAAGGTCCAGTACATAATTTATCACTTAACAGTTTCAGATTATTATCTAAGAAACAAGGCACCAAAACGTAATGACGCGAAATGTGAATAGGTACATGCAATTCTGAAACGCTCAATGCTCGCTTCTCATTGGTTGATTATTAGTCCGCCATGTCGTTTTTCTAACTTGAGGGTTATTGAATTTTATACCAATCGAGCATCTTTCAAAAATCAAACATCACACAGAGACAAAATACTAATATTGTAAAAGAAACATATTTTAAATATTTGAAGTGCAACATCCATTGTTCTTAATAAGTTATTAGTACATAACAGTTGCGCACAACACTTATCACTTCGCAATAATCAGTCTAGGTAGCTGGCCGCCATATTTTTTTCCATTTTAGTTACGAAGTCAATTTATTTCTTTTTATCTCAACGAATTAATTATTAGTGAAATTATTTGAAAAAATATTTATTGAGATACTGTAATAAAAAATCTTAGAAATGGATAATAAATATATGTTAAATAAATAATTATATACTTCTGTAAAATGGTTAGAAGTAAAAAATCTATAGGCAGCATTAAAATAAAATTTAAAATTCGAACGTAAACGTTTAATAAAAGTTATAGTAACTCGTATGTTTAAGAAATAAATTAATAAATTTATGCTTTCAAATAAAAATATAAAAAAATATATATTATATTTCGTAAAAAATTCTGCCTTCTGCCTTTATATTCTGTGTAACTGCTCACGTCATGCCTTAAATTTTTGTTATTCTGTAGTCATTCGGAGTCCCAACTTAAAAAGGCAAATTGAAGTGACGCCACAGTAGCAACTGGAAGGATTTTAAAAACAGCGTTAAGTACTATTAGAATAGGATAATATATAAAAAGGACATAAGTATAACTGCTTTGTTAATACTACGTGAATAGTTGAGATTTTAAATACTACATATTTTTGACGTAACGATATATGTTGAATTTTTCAAATTCTTATTATTTCCACTTGCTAAGCTGGTGACAATAATTAGCTGTTTAAAGTGTGAGACGTTTGCAATTTGTCCCTAAAACAAGATCCTCTCTCAAGATACCTACCCTCTATAACCCATTACAAGAACTAGTAACCAATGTAATCTAATTTATTTTTGTTCAATGTTGCTTCAATGAATAATTTACAATTTATTATATAATGACGATTTTTAAAAGCATTTAAAGCTATTTAAAGCTATTGCGTCTTATTGTCAAAATAATTCATAGAAAATAAGCTAGTAAAACTATTCTTCTGGCAACCCAAGCTTGATCGAATGAATTGTGATTTGTGGAGGTTATAGATTGATCGAATGAACTAGCGAGCTACCAGAAGCAATCTGCACTTGCAGCATGTGAAAATAAACCATTAAGTTATCGTCGAAGTAAAAAATCAGTTAATCCACTTAACGCCAACAATCCACTTAACATCCACTTAACAAATTAAAACGCCATGTATCACATGAAAAATATCATATCTACTAACGAAGAAATTGTCTTACCTAAGTGCATGTATCGATTGAAGAACTTGGCCGACATATATCAAAACTATATAGAAATCAATATAAGCGATCAGGTTACCAAGTTTCTTAAGGTTTATTTTCAAGTTTATAATTTAAATGTTTAAGTTGTAGCATGGTAATTCACATACTGGTTGTTTTTTAAATATCTTTGCTCATCAGTTGTTCAACCCTTTACATTTTGTCTAATTTAAAGAAAATAGATGTAGTCGATCTCCACAGGAACTGACTGTTTATTATTACAATTAATAGAGTATGAAATTTATTTTTTATTTAAATACATTTTCCTTTCAGAAAATGCCTGCCAACAAGCTTGTTGATTTAGAAAACAGGCAAGACAAACTTCTATTAAAATTAGATATTCTTTATGAAAGAATACAAAAGATAAGCTCATTGTGTGTTTTAAATCCATCTGTGAAACATGAGACAAAAACAAATGCTTTTATTGTAAGTGGCGTCACTTTTAATGTATGACACTATATAAACCATATATTTTCCATATATGAACATGCTAAGAGCAACTGTCACTCAAGAAATACTGTAAACATTTTTTTTGTATAATAATATACTAAATCAATTTGGTATAATAATTACTGAAATTTATTATACCTGAAACAATTATTATAACAAATACTTATTAGAATAATTTTGCAATCCAATAATTATACCAAATATTTCTTATAAGCAATTTGTCATGGTCATACAGTTTACTTAATATGCTTTTTTATGTTACAGGAAGAGCCACAGGAAATAGTTATTATTTTAAATCCTGAAAATCTCCCTTGGTTTTTAAACATATTTTTAAAACATATTAAGACAATAAATGTGTCATGGCACATTCATTCATCTATTTCCAATGGACAAGTTGCAAAAGTAAAAGCATTCTTTAAAAAATACCAACATTTATATCAATTAAAATCTGAATCTAAAGTAAACTTAAGACTGATATATAAATCTGGTAAGTTTTTATAAATGATTATTAATTATAAATGCACACAGAACTGAATATAATATTTACTAGAATCTAGAATAATAATAGAAGGTAACAAACTTGTGAATAATGAGAATACAATATAATAATTTAAATTATTTTTCAGACTCCACAATTCCTGAATTGAAAATTTCTTCCTTAGATGTCCCAATTCTTGGCAATGTGAATATAATAAGATATTTAAGTCTTGTATATAATGATGTCATACCTTATGACCACCAAAATTATCAGCTAGATAGTTTCCTTGACATGTGTCATCAACTTGAAATGACCTCAGAAAAAAGAAAGGAATTCCACCTTAATAATATATTTACAAATAATAGTTCTAAGTGTTGGATCTATAATGATAACTTTTCTGTAGCTGATTTAGCCATTTTTAATGCAGTTAAACAAATGCAAAATATAACAAAAAGTGTACCTACAAAATGGCTTAATGAATGTGAAAAGATTATTTTATAAAAAATATTGTAATTTTAATGTCACTATATTCTCAATAGGATGGCAGTAGTGAAATAAAAAAATGAGTTGCAAGGCAAATTACAACTATTACACAATACTATTTAGTGTTTAAATATATGTGTATATAGTTTGTCATTAAATTTGTAATCATATTTAAATCTTAAAAATTTGATATTATCTTTTGACCTGTTGTCACAACAACAGCCATAATTCTTATATGCATTTAGTATTCTACTTCTGCCTCAATTTTCATAGCCAACATGTTTTATGAATCAATATGTTAATATTAGTCTTGAAATATAAAAGTTTTCATAAGTTGCTTGTCTTATTTCTGTCTCATTATGCGGCCTGTGCACTGGATGTGGTGCGAGGCTGTGGAGCGGAGAAACTGAGAAATATTAATCATTGGACAGGGATTGGCGAGCTAGTTTAAACATTCATACATTTTCGGGAGCGGCGCGTGGTAGCTGTGCGCGGTAGCGAAGCGAGGCACCCTGTACTGAACGAAGCTGGATATGATTTATAAACCAAAATATATTTTCTTATATAATTATTAATATAATACGTTGTAAGTAATTCGATTTCTTCCGAGACTAGCTCTGCTTCAATGTAGCAACAACTATATATGTTATATTTCGCTAATCGACCGCCGCACTCCGCTTAACTTAAACTGATAAGCAGCCTAAGTGTTTTTTGGGAGAACTCAACGCCGCGCTTTAGTCTTAGTACCAAAGCAAGGGAAAATAACTTATTCTCCCCGAGTGGGATCGAACCCACAACCGTCGTGTTTATAGTCATAGGCTGTGCCACTGCGTACTTGGAATGTAGAAGTAAAAGCATGGAGCAGAATAGTGAAGCTTCCATTCAATGAAAAAATTAAACAGAATATAGAATAAATAGCGATGCCATCTGTGCGGTTGGATATAGAAGCTTGTTTAAAATTTTTGATACTTGCCAGTTGCCGATATAACTGCTTATTAATAAGAACAGATAATGTTAAACAACATACAGAATATGCGCATTACTTAAACATAATATTTCTGGAATGTTTTATTCTAGAAAAATAATATTTAGGGAATAGTATTAATAAATTTTTTTTTTATCCGCCCAAAAAAAATAAAAATCATTGCAATGATCTTTCTTCTTCTTCTCTTTAATTATGGCGTTTCAAGCGTTTCAGTTGAACATAATTTACTTCACCGACTTCACGTTGAATGGAATGGTAAAAAAAAATACGGTAAAAAAGAGATAACATTACACAATATAAAAATGCATGGTTAAAAGAGAACCTGTTAAATCCTTCACAAGATAAACAGATATGTATTTACCATTTGTACACACAAGGTTAGTGATAATTAATAACTTTAGATTGTTATATTAAAATATTTACATAAAAATTATATAGAGGACTAAACACAAACATTAACAAACACTGAACATTAAGATGACGGAGGACTTAGCGAGGAAGGGCATCATATTAGGGAAAACTGACAAATTTTCATGAATTACCTCATGGTACTTTGTGTTGGTGCCTGGATCTTTTATTATATATCTCATCCATATTACACTGATTTTAACAGTCAGATTTTAAAAGTTTTGATTATCCAATCTAAAAATAAACGCACCCTTCTACTAAGTTTAATTGTTTTAATGTCTGAAAAGATATAAATATTTAACTGTTGTGAATTACGGTCATTAATTATGGAGGGGACATTCTTGTCGTCTCGTCCCGCCCGCACTGGACTCCTGCAAGGCTTCACTCTCTCTCTCTCCCCTTCTATACGCATTATAACCTAGCGATTCTCCGCGAACACCGAAACTCGAACTCGCGATGTATGCCAACGACGCCGCTCGAAACGCCATATATAAAGACAACAGAGTGACCTGGAATCCATACAAGAGTGACCTCCAAACCCTTTAGATGACATGAGAATAATTCTTCACGAATCCTTAAAACAATTGAAGATCTCAACCTACTATGAAACGGGTTACCCTTAATAGCCATTAAGCAGCTAAGAGAGTCAGTAAATATAATCGCCTGTTTTACGTTGTGGGAGAGCGTGAACAGGATTGCTTCTAACAAAGACAGCCTCACCTGTAAACACTGATGATTCGGGAGGGCACTTAAATTGTAAGATAATTTTGAATTTAGGTATCCAGCAAGCTGCACCAACACAGCTTTCTTTAGAAAGCTTTGATGTATCAGTATAGATATGAAGATGTTTAAACCAATTTTCATTTACAGCTTTTTGGAATTTTGTGATGGTGCCTGGATCTCCCTTGGTAAAGCCAAGGTCTGTTATGATGGAAGGATGATTGACCAATGCTTTGTACGGTGTACAAAACAATGGATTAGAAGGGAGGCGTAACACGGGATGAGGTAAATTGGTGAACTTCAGGAAACTGTGTAGCAGGTATGGTAATGGCTTATCACGGGGGAGTAGGTCAGCTAACTCAGTTAACTTAGACCATAAAAGATGGGAAGAAAATTGTAACATTTTACCCACAAATCGGTCTGCAAAGAATTGTCTGCGGATTGGAAGAGGAGGATCAACACACTCCACTAGGAGTGCATTAGTGAGAGTAGACTTCATTGCCCCTAGAATAATGCGTAGGCATCTGTACTGAATCCGAATAAGCTTTTCTGTGGCTACTTTATTAAAGGGGTCCAGAACATATAAAGCATAATCAATATGACTGCGGATAAGGGCACCGTACAGAAGTTTTTGAGTATAAGGATGTGCACCCCACCACACACCGGACACCGCTCTTAAAGCATTAGTGCCCTTTGCACATTTTTTGCTGAGATATTCAGCGTGAGAAATTCCATTCAGTCGCTTATCAAGTATAATGGCCAAAAATTTAACATTCTCCGCTACTTGAATGGGAATACCATTATGTTCAATATGAAAATTTGGAATACTCCTTTTTTTTTGTAAATACTACTATCTGGCACTTATCAATGGACAATGTAAGGCCATGATCAGTCAACCACTCGATAAGATAGTGCAAAGCAGTATTAAGGCGGTAAGTTATGTCCTCCACAGAATTTGAGCTGTAATAGAGGACGATGTCGTCAGCGTACTGAAGGATGTTACAAAAACTACTAACAGATAATTCGAGGTCATGTGTGTAGATGTTATACAACAGAGGACTAAGAGCTGAACCCTGAGGAAGTCCTTTCCAGACATGTCTGGGGGAAACAATAAGAAGCGGATGTTTAACAGATACCGTTCGATCGATTAGCAAATTACATATGAAACTGGCCAACTTCGGCGGAATACTCAGCTTATGCAGTTTCTGCCTGAGTACCGGAAGAAGAACATTATCATATGCAGATGCAACATTTAGAAAAACACCCACTAAATATTCTCCTTTGGCAAAAGATCGTCGAATGTCTGTAGTTAAAATGCTGAGACTATCTGCAGTGCATAGCCCGTTTCTAAATCCAAACTGAGAGGGAGCTAAGATATTTCTGCTTTCCACTATCCATTCCAAACGGTTTTTTAAAAGTCGCTCAGCATTTTTTGATAGCGTTTATGCAAGGGCAATGGGTCTGTAGGAAGAAGGGTCAGAGGAACATTTCCCTGGTTTAAGGATAGGGATTACAATTTGGGATTTCCATGCATCACGAATATTGCTCACAGCAACAGCATTGATCTGTTGACTGTGAGAAGGGAGAGGAATGCGAGAATAAGGAGAGGAGTGCTGGATAAGAATAGCACTACCTCCATACCCGTCACTCCTGTCCTCCCTCAAACAGGCGAAACCTGACACCCTGAACGGGGAGTCTGGCACCAACCATATTTCCGAGAGGGCAACAATGACAGGATTGTGCAGGGAAACAATATGCAGTAATTCATGCTTTTTGGCACGAACACTACTACTATTCCACTGCAGGAAGGTCAGTGGAGCCATTATTAAGGATTTTAAATATAGTTAATAGGTTTTTGGCAACGTTCGACGGTAAAGGAAGTTCATCACAAGTGGATATAAGAGAAGAGTTTCTGACAAGAGTTCTCACAAGAGTTTCTGTTAGAGCCACTAACAGATCTTTTCTACCAACTGTTGGATTATAAACACCTTGATTGAGAGCGTGACCATTAGAAAGGGAAGAGGAACAATTACCAATTTTTGCTTGGTGAGCCTGTCTTTGTGATCAAAACCTTTAGCAAGAGGAGCGCGGTGACGGGGAGATTGGAATACAGTTTTGCGATAGGATTTGGTAGGAGTTGTTGAGTTATGAATTACTCTGGTTTGTTGGTATCTAGGAAAAGTGGAAATTGGAGGGGAAAACATTTCCTTAGCAATATTTGCATAGGAACGTTGGGCAAAAGAGAAACGAGAGGATGCTTCTATGTATGAGATACACTCTTGAGACGTAACAATTTTGATGGATTGTTGTGTTGCATACTCAGGACAGTCCTTATCTGTGGCAAAGTGCTTACTGTTACAGAACAAACAATTTGAATTCTCCTTGGCTGTGTCACATGCATCACCAGAATGAGACTGGGCACACCTGTAACATCTTGGCTGAGATCTTCATTGTGATTTAATATGTCCAAAACGGCAACAATGAAGACATTGGATAGTAGAGAATTTGTAAGTTTCGACAGGGAGAGAGGAATGATAGGAAAAGACCCTATCAGGCAACTCTTGTCCTCGGAAAGTAACTACAACCGACTGGGTCCGGATCCATATAGTCACCCCCTCACTCACACTCTTTCTGTTAAGTCTTCGCGCTTTCAACACTTGTCCATAACCTGAGGGAAAAACTAAAGACTCCACAAGGTCGTCAAATGAGAAGTCAACTGGCACCTCTCTAATTATACCCATGCGGGTAATAACAAATGTAGGTATTACTGCAACATACTTACATAGACTTAATATAGGGTTGGTCACAAATGAATTCGCTGCAGCAGCATTTGAGAATTGAACGCTGATCTTATTACGACCAACGTTCTTAACACCATCATTGGTGATACCATTTATTTTGTTTATGTGTAAGAATTGACCAAACTTAATCGATTAATCGATTAATTGAGGTACTAGCAACTGGGTCAGGAATTTCCCTGGACACAAACACAATGAAAGGGCTTTTATCAGTATCAAATTAGGATTTAGGACCATCAGAGGGGGACGGGTAGACATATAAATTTTGAATAGAGGGTGTCGCAGTAGATGGGTTTATAATTGTTTTTTTTGCAGCAAAATCATTATTTAATGGTGAATCATCACCTTGTCTCTTTCTAGACATCGCTTGGCCATCAACTTTACCACCGCCGGTATCAGGAGGTTCACCTTCCATTATAAAATACTAAAATACAAAAAAATAACCTTACCTGATTTAAACCACATAATATACCGTTATTAAAAAAACAAACACTTGCTACAACCAACCACCTTGTTAAAAAAAGAAACCTTTTAAAACTTTAAAATATCTCCACTATACAACAATAAAAAGAATTAACACTAAAATAAGAAACTCTCACGTGTGTCAACCAAGACAAACGCTAGCCAAATATTAATATCAGCCTAAAATAAAATAGTAACTGTAAAAGTATTATCATTTGTGTCACGCAAAGTGTCAAGGATCCGCGGATATACCTTTTACCGATCCGGCACATCACTACTTATAACATACATTTTCTGCTTCTTCTTAATAAATAAATTATTGTCACTTTGATATTCTGTCCTTTAAAAAAGATAAATTTATTATTTATTAATAATCATTTTAGAAAATATATAATATTTTTTCATATTCTATTAGTTACAGCAAACAATAATTTTTACTAATATTAAACATATATACATCTTCTATTAAAACAAATGAATGCCGTAAAAAAAATATTTTTATATTTTTCGTGTATCCGATCGCAGGTGACATAAAAAATTTTGGCAACGAGGTTATGTTTACTGGATAATTTTGTCGAGTCAGATCAGTTATTTGTGCGGGATCAGAAATTTCCATTGTATTATATTAGCAGCAAAATGTTGGTGACTTTAAAAACGTTACAACAGCAAACATTTCAAATAGAAATAGATCCTGATGAAACAGTTAAGGCGTTGAAGCTTAAAATTGAGGTTGAAAAAGGTAAAGATTATGCGACAGATAATCAAAAACTTATTTATGCGGGTAAAATTCTTCTCGATGATAACAAATTATGTACGTACAATATAGATGAAAAGAAATTTATCGTTATAATGGTAACGAAACCTAAATCTTCGGAAAATCAACAAGCGTCGTCCACCTCGGCACCCGAGGCCGGAGAAAGTGCATCGACAGAAAGCGGTGACGGTAAAAATAAAGCCTCAGAGGAAAATACTGCACCTGCTCCTGCTGAGGAAGCTGAACGTGTGGTTGAACCCCCCATCACGGCTAATGAACCCGATTTTGAATCAACTGTTCAAAGTATTATGGATATGGGTTACAACAGGCAACAAGTTGAACAAGCACTCCGCGCGTCATTCAATAATCGGGAGAGAGCAGTAGAATATCTTATAACTGGTATTCCTGAAGAATTACTACAGGAGCATGAAGTTGAAGAAAGCTCTGAAGAGGACCCATTAGGCTTTCTAAGAGAACAACCACAATTCCAACAGATGCGTGCTGTGATTCAGCAAAATCCAAATTTATTAAATACTGTACTTCAACAAATTGGTCAGAGTAATCCAGCCCTTTTGCAAGCCATAAGCCAGCATCAACAAGCATTTGTTAGAATGCTTAATGAACCTGTTAATACACCAGCCACTGGTGCTGCACCAGATGACTCTGCTGTGGAGAATCCTATTCCAGCGGCACAGCAACCTCAAAATGTTATTCAGGTATCACCTCAGGATAAAGAAGCTATAGAAAGGTTAAAAGCTTTAGGATTTCCTGAACATATGGTTATACAAGCCTATTTTGCTTGTGAAAAAAATGAAAACCTAGCAGCAAACTTTTTACTATCTCAAAATTTTGATGATTAACATATGAAAATGAATTATATGTTATATTGATCATTACAAAACAATATCAAATGATTAGATATACTGTTTTTAAGTAAAGCCTAAATATAGATTTAAATTTTGCTTAATAATTTCTTCTTTAAGTGTAAGTTTGCACCAAAATCCAGTAGATTCTGTAACACTGACAAAAGAATGTGAATGCCCTTCTATTCTATAGCTTACAAAATTGTATGAATTTTTAACCAGCATTATTTCATCAATATGTTTGTAGTTCTTCTATAAACTATGGTAGCCTTAAATTTTACAAAATGTAAGGAAATATAGTTTTTATTAATTCAAAATTTAATTCAACAAATGTTTTTTTTATTGTGATTTGTCTATTAATGTTACTTGAATTGAACTAAAATAAATGTCATCCACCTTATGTTCTATTAATAGAAATTATTTAATCTAATACTTCTAACAAGAAAAATTCTAGATTATTTGACCAAACAATAATTTTGTTTTATTTAAATATATCACACATTAGTTATTAATATACTATTAATCCAATTGCTATTATAATTAAACTTATCTTTTTAACAAGCTATACTAGGTAGTCATTAGAAAATTTAAAAAAAAACCTTATGTATTAAAATAATTAGGTATCAAGTGCATCAACATTTTTTACATTTTCTGAAAGATAGAGGTAATGACATCTATATTGTTGAATATAGATGTCATATCGGAATAGATCCTTATTGGGTATACAGCCTATATGTAACAATTAGGAGCTATTCCTATGGTTATACAACCAATAATAAAATTATTCTTGAAATAAAATAGGTTAACAGTTGCTAGGGGAAAAAAATATAAAGTCTGCGTTCACACGTGCGTACGTGAAGCATATATATGACAGTATGTTTAATTAAAGATTTTTTAAAGTAAATTTGGGAGAGCGATTTACTTGTCATAGTTTGCCATGCATGCTTCGGCTTCATTTTATTTAAAAAAATACTAAGATTTCGCACAATGACCCTAAGACTAGGCTCGAGAAGCTATGCATCTACTAAAACGACTAAAAGATCGACAATATCAAAATATATTTTAAATAATGAATATTTCGAAAACAAATTACTGTTCGAGCTTGCATTATTTAACAACATGAATGAAAGAAGAAATTATATTGAAAATAGTTATTTTCGTTACCTTTATACCTCGAAAAAAAACGGAACCCTTATATAATCACTTTATTATCCGTCCGTTTACGACGGCCTATAGATCAAGACCATTTTTTCTAAATAGCCTGGTGAAACTGATATCAAATATCCAGATCGGTGGTGTCTTAGAGCACAGAAAGTAAATCACACTTCTGAAGTAAACGCAGCCAAAATATGCGGGTAAATTCTTAATTTTTTGTGAAAATGTCAATTTCATAATCCTAGATCAACGGAAAGTACCCTGTACGTTTTAACGAAGGGCGAAACTAAATTGAAATTTGAATTAAAAAATTATGCATAGAGCATCATTGCGTTGATTTAATTTTTGACATAAATTCTTGTATGATACCTCGACATAATTTGAAGAAAAATGGTCTTGATAGACAGACAGGTATATGGGTTCCGTTGTCTCCTTTTGAGGTACAGAAGGAACTCTAAAATGCAGCATCATCATGAGGTATGCTGTTATGAATTTTTTGCGTTTTTTTAACAATGTTACACATACATTAATAATTAAAAAAACCAAGTACATTACCTCGTGTTCATAAATGTTTAGACTGGTTATAAATAAAATCGTTTAAGTGCTAGTGTACCTCTTTTTCTGAGGGTTCTATAGTAATTTCAAAATTTAAATTTGGTATACACCTGGTATGCACTACTTTTGTTTAAAATGAAGCATGTGTTTGTAATGGTTTTTTCTTTGATAGGTATATCACAGATAGATTGCGGCACCTATAACGCTCGAGTAACAATTCATATAACGTCTATCCTGCTATATAATATATGATTATGTTAGATTAAAGCCTAGAATAAAGGATGTCATAATAATATTTTTGTCTGTACAAACAGGAAATAACGAAGTATCATATACGTTATCATGTTGTCAAGCTAGTTTCTCGTCGTGTTGTGAGCGAAGTCGTAAGTGAGTGTTAATATAAACACGGACGGCTGAGGTAGAAGTAACTCTTTATGATATTGCATATTTAGTTGTAGTTCGTTTCACCAGACTTGAGGAATGAGTTTAAAAAATATATTATATATTTAAGCTGTACTTAAAAAAAAATTAACCTATAGACGAGCGGAATAGATCACTTGTGACTTGTGAATGATGTTGTGTCTGTCCATTTTTATCAAGATCGCTGGGAGCCATCGAGCTGAAATTAATATTAAATATCCAGGTCGTTAGTCGCTTGGAGCACAGAAGAAAATAAATATTATAGTCAACATAATCAAAAGATACCAGATAGTTTATCTATGCTCAATTAAAACCCTGTAGGATGCTTGCCGGTGTCCTAGAGTTATGAATTAGGCAGTAAGTTAGAACTTATTGCAAACAAAGGAAAGATCCATTGGAATTTAAAGTTTATAGGTTTAAGACGAAAAAAGCCATTACCAATTTATATAGTAATAATATAGTAAATATTTCAGAGCCACTACGATCAAAACTTTTGTTCTCTCAATTCCATGTAAGCAGTTTCAGTTGAAAATAATATATCGTTGGTTCAATCACAGTGTTTGATGAACACATATAATTGAAATAACCATTTGTATATTTAAGAATAAAGTCCGACAATATGAGCTCAAGACAGTTCTTTCAGTTCTTTGACGATAGGCAGAGGAATGTCCTTATGCTTATAAAAACCACTAAACCCTCCTAAGCATAACCAATAAGTTGGCTTTATACTATGATTTTTACTCATATTTTATCACTCATCTAACATTCCCAATATTATCATTTTTACTTCCCATTAACCTGTCATTCCATGTACCTTTTCATTGTGAATCAGCAAAGCTTAATCAATACTGCACATATTGTACATATATTATTTAATACTTTCCTTCTACCAAATTAACATTAGCTACCATTAAACATCCGTTTATTAATAATTCAAATAGATTACCAATACTAGTTCAATCTGATGTTATATAAAAATATTTACTTTTATAGCTTTTAATTTAAACTTCTTCAGACTTAAAAGCATTTCAAATATTTGAAAATAATAAATATGTATTAAAACAAGTTGTATATTGTTTAAAATGGTCAATTTCAGAGTGCTAGAACTCATTGCATTGCATATAATATATTAAATATACTAAAACAAAAATGTTAATTTACATTAAAACAGTTAATATTATTAATTTTTATAGCATAAGTTAACATAAAAAGCTATGTCAGTATAAACTTTATTCATTTTAATTTTAAAGGCACTTTCCACAATGTCTTACATTATCTTATACCACTTGCCATGCAGATATGTTACAACGTAAACAATACTAAGTCACATAACATTATTATAATCATCTTGAATTAAGAAAAAATTAAACAATATATAACTATTATAACAGTATACACATATCTAACATGGCAAGTGTCTCTTATAAAAATCTTAATTTTAAGTCATCAATTAACTTTACCCTTCCACAAAAATACATCTTTTGTTTACATTTTTCGTGAACTGAAATGATGCATGATAAACAGTAATATGTATAGATAACAATAATTTTAAAGTTGTTAAGATTTCTTATGGATGATATGCAACATCAGCTTCTGTTCACAAATACATTATTATACCTTGTATATATACAAAATAATTGAAACTTTAAAAATACACTATACATAAAATCTATTCTATCTTTACATAATGTACACTTCAATTTATATTTTTCTTTTTAAAAAAGGACTGTGTGGTACTTTACTAAATCTGTACATTGCAATATATTTATTGCACAAAAAATTAAATATTAACTTTGGCTTATCCATTATGAACACCGTGGTGTGGTGTCAATTGTATATACCCAAGGGACTTACTTTTTTCATTTATATAATTACAATGGGTAAACTATCACGTACTTCTTGTCCCATCACAGAAAAACATGAACATGTTAATTATGTGCAACAATAAACAAAGTTGAAAAACAACAAATTAGTTTAAAATTAGAATGGCACAGATGACCAATTTTATAAAAAGAGGTTTATTTAATATTAATTACTTAATCAGTACAGAAATAGATCTACAGCAACAATAGATTTTAAAATGCAAACCAGTGTCAACTATATAGATAGTTCAAAAATACCTTTGGATTTTAATATATATAATAATTTGGAATGATAAATTAATAACATTTAACATGGGGCATTTTTAAATAAGAAATTTTCAGTTATTTTTTAAATTAATAATAAAAAGTGGTAACATTTAAACTTAAAGAAATAATGTATTATGTCACATCACAAATGAACATTTTAAAATGGTGATCAAAATATTAATGTAAATTATTTCTCTCATAAATATGAGAAGCTTTTGTTATATACAAAAAACATATTTATAATATTATATATAATATTATATATAATATTTTTATCATTCTAGTCTTTGTTAAATAAAAACTTTTAAAACATAATGACATATTTCAGTCCTCTTCATCAACTTGGGACATCCCAAGTGTGTACTGCAAAGGCAGTACTGTTTATATGTGTGCCTCTAGGCTCTTACCGGCAGGGCAGCGGCACACCTGGTTAGCCGGCTGGACCTCATTCTGTTTTTTGTTGGCAATATAGTTCTTTAAGTGATTTCAGTTCTTCTATAAGAGCCTTGTTTTGATTTTCCAACACTGCAACTCGATTTTCCAGACATTTTATGTACTCTTTTTTTTTGCGTCGACATTCTCTTGCAGCCTCTCGATTTTTCAATAATCTAAGTTCTCTTTTACGTGTTTGGTCCTCTAGAATAGGTCCTGTAATAATAGTACGATTTGTTCGTTCCCTCTACAAATATTTTATAAATGCCATAGTTATAAAAACTTCAAACGACATATATACATTACTCACCCGGAACATAAAATTGTGCATCCTGACTTGTTGCATATTGGACTATAGCACCCCCACCTGTAGTACCTGACAAAGCCAATGTGTGCAAGCCACTATCTGTTTGCAAGGTTCCAGCTGGAATCACTACAATTACAAATATATATTAAATATAATTTTGTGTTATTTTTTTAACATCATGTCTATTATCGTAAATCATAATTTAATAAAATAATGAATTAATTTCATTTCAATAACTTTAAAATTCAGTGACCATCAAAGTGATAATATTGTCAACATTAAAATTTCAAACCAAGTTGAATAACTTGCTAAGATATAATATACAAACAAAAAATGTGTCCATTATGCTATTTTTTACTGAAATTCAATTTAATTCAATTTAATACAAATACGTAATAAAATATTGCAATATGTACTTTTAATTAGTTGCTTTTATGACTTATTATATATAGGCAACTAAAATAACTGGTATAGTATTCACTCTTCATTTTCATACTAATAATGACGTCATTGCCTTCTTAGCTTGTTTTCGATTACGTCATTCGGTAGAGCTATAAGTATTCTGTTATTATACACATTATTTTGTATATAATTAAATAAACGTTTTACTTTAAATTCCTTAGTGTAAATAAATTGACCTTTTATCAGGTAGCTATGACTTCAATCAGATAAGAATTGGTAAATGATTTAAAAGTATTATACCACATATACAGTGATGCTTGATGAAATACAAATGATGAAGTATTTTTGAAGCCGATTGTTATGAGCCACATAGTAAATTTGCTAATAATTATGGTGAATGTAACAGGTTAGTGACACATGTTGCACACAAAACGAAGATTGTCAGCTGCAGCACATTTAACTAACCTGGTGCAAAAGACAAAGAGGGTGACAGCGACACCTCATTTTCCAATCCTTTAGTTCCAATGCGATTCTCTGTAACTATTATCAGATACTTATATCTCAGCTGTTAATTGAGTCCATATTTATCATACTTTCTGGTACTGTAGCTTGTGTTTTTTTATACCATGTTTCATTGCAAAATAATAGATAGTAACCTAATTCTGATAATAATCTAACTAACTATTATAAATTATACAACATTCACTAACACATTTTTTATATGTATTATTATTATAATAATGTTGACTAATATGTAGCACTATAATGCTTATAGGTAATTTTTTGATTTGAACATACCAGCAACTTCTGCACCTCCAAGGTCATTGAGAATTTTTCTATATGATGGACGCCTAGTCAACATTTCCCTATAATTCCTTTTTGGACTATCTTCATCAGTGCTTTCATCACTGCCAGATTGTCCTTGTGCATTGACCACACTATTTGGTTCGGGTTTAATCTATAAAATTAAAATTCTATATATAGCTTTCACAAGAATATAAAAAAAATAATATACTATGTTCTTATTAGAAAGTTATTAGGAACCTGTAATGTTTGTAATGTTCCTTGTGTAGTGTGTATAACTGAGCTTGGTTTGCTGACCAAAATAACATTTCCTTTAGGAAGTTGCACTGACTGTATATTAGATGCCGTTTGAATAACAGACTGTTGATTAGGCTGGATGACTGACTGGACCTACAAAAAAACAAAAATGTTTCGAAGTTATGATAAATAAAAAGCGAAATTTGATAGTTGAACAATAATAACAAAGATATTATTATAGAAGTCATAATACCATTAATAAACACTATTTGTCACAAAATTATTAGAATTTATCTTTTACACTACTATGTTATCATAGTTGAATACACTGAAATTATCAAAATAAACAACACCTGTGCTGACGGAGCTTGTGTAGGCAACGTTAGTTGCACAATGCTGGTAACAACGACATGAGGCGTGGTACTGGCCGACGAGCCTGCACCCGCCAAGGGATCTGGGACGCCTGCAGCGCCAGATGTGCCGTTCTCCTCGACCATTCCGTCCATGCCCACTTCCTTCACCTAGAATATTCAAGGTCACCATTCTGTGTACTCCTTGAACTTCAGAAACACTAAACGATTGGTTGATATTATTATCTGCCTCGATTAGAGACACACTTGATATAAGCATTCTAATAGGGAATTATCGCGTCATTGCTAGAAAATTTTCCTATTGCGTCTATACGCAACATATTTTTCATAGTTTTAAAGTCTTGAACATTTTATATGATAGAGCAATATCACGCAAATGATATCCATATTCGACAACCCAAATGTAAGCGACCGTGACAGACCGCAAGATGTCTTCAGTACGAGCACTCACCAGTTACGTATTCCTCGTCACCGTATATGCTGCGTCCGGAGTGGGCGAACGGGACGGTACGTAGTAGCCACGTCAACTGCGAGAAGACTCGTCACTGGCGGAGACCTATGATCTTGTATGCGTCATAACAATATGGCCGAAAGGCGAAAATTGTCAGACGCATGCGCTCTCGCCCTTACCAATTGGTTCACAAATTGACAACAGGAAGTCGTAATGTCAAAAAATATTAAAATAATAAGGTTGTTAGCTAAATACTGCGTAAGAATTTTTTAGCTATCAATCTTCTTCATAAATGCCTCATTTAGCGTTACATTGGCAAAGTGGTTTGTACACAGGCTAACTAAGTAACTAAACTGAAGCTGGAAATGAGATATGGTTTGATGTCAATTTCAGCTCAGGCGCCGAATTTTCAGTTGTGCTTTGATAAAATTCACTTTATTCTGATAGATGTTATGTGTATAGTTGTTATATTATTGTATGCATCGTCTTAGTACATATGTATTTATTTTTCAATATCCAAGTCTATAGTTAGTTTTTTAATTTGTTAATTAATTATAAAAGTCAATTTAGAATATTTTTTTACAAAATAATTCAATTATTTTTTCATAAATTACTTAATACATTTTTTATTTAATACGAATCCGGAAGAGTAAAGATCCAGAATTTGTTATTTGAGGCAACTTCACTTTCGTTATGATGTTCCGAGCGTGCCATTGCCAACTTGTTGTTGTTAACATTTGACAGTTGACAGTGATCTGTTACTTTGACAATATGACAAAGTTTTTATGTTTCGTATTTTTCTTTTACTTGTTCTGCAATATTTAATGAATATAGCTCATGTTAATTATAGAATAGAATAGTGTATATACATTAAAACTTTATGAACTTATAATTTGATAGCAAAATATGAAAAGTTTCTGTTTGTTATAGCAATGTCGTCAAATTTGTATGACAAAATTATTAATAAGGAGGGCTCCAGGCCGTACAAATGTTGCGAATATGCTAGTAAGGTATCTTTAAATTTGAACATCTTTAGGAGAGATGGTAGATTTTGTGACATAGACCTTATATCCGGAAAAACGAAAGTAAGGGTAAGTATGAAAATAATAAGTCACTGATTATAAATAGGAGATAAATAAAAACTTCAGGAGCCTATTATTATATTAAAAAAAATTAATATTCTAGGCACACAGAGTTGTATTAGCTGCAAGCTGTGAATATTTTGATGCTATGTTCAATGTAGGATTAGAAGAGAGTCAAAAAGGTCGAGTTGTATTACCTAGTGTCCCTCCTGGTATTTTACCTATGATAGTTGATTTTATATATACAGGTGAGTCTTTTTTATGTATTTAAATAATATTATCAATTTTTAAATTTACACAATATTTTTTATTATACAGGTGAAATTTTAATAGATAATGGTACAGTACAACACCTAATGATAGCAGCTGATATGTTTCAACTTAGCGAGCTTGTAATGGGTTGTGGGGAATTTTTAAAAAGAGAATTGCATCCTTCAAATGCCCTTGGTATATTTAGGTAATTTTTCCCTTTTTACATAATTTATCTTTTGTTTCATTATCTGTGTTTTTAGGGCTCTGTACATCAAAAGTACAGAAAGTAAAATAAATTAATTATTAACCTCTTGAAGCACAATTCAAGTCGACAAAATAAAAACAATTGAGTATTTATGTTTATTTTTTTTGCATTTTATATGAAAACTAAAATTAAAACCTACAGGGTTCTTCCTGTTGAAAATTTAAATGAAATTTGACAATAAGTTAGAACGTATAGTACAAACAAAGGGAAAACTCCGAAAATTGGAAATTTATAGATATATCCCAGCCATTAGAAACTAAACTGTAAATTCATTTCATACAAAATGAGTACAAAAATGTAGCTGCAAAATTAAGTTTGTTGACTTTGATTATCTATACTTATGTAATTTGAAGATATAACTTACAATATATATAAAGGAAAATATATTAAAATTGATAATTTATAAGTTTAACACAGAAAGAAACCAATACAAATTAAATTAAATTATATTTATAGTTCATTTCATACAAAATTAGTAGTTTCTACCAAAATGTGGATGATTTTTTTTGTATACATTTCCTTTTGTCTGGGCTAATCTCCGGAACGTCTGAATTGATTACTATAAATCTTTACACTGGAAGAAAAAGAAGGTTTACATCAGCACTTTTTCCTGAAATTGCCACAGAATCAAGATTTACGCGGGAAAATCCCCGTACGTCCCGCGCGGTACCTTCCGCTCAGATAAAATATCGCACATGAAATTATTATTTTCATTTATATATTTTTCATTATTTTCTATTAACAAAGTAATTAGAAAGAGAAAAATGACTTATATTTACAATACATATTATATAAGAGCTAATCCGAGAACATCAATCAGGCAGGCGAAGCCACGAATAGGTCGCTAGTTTTAAATATTATATTAAATAAATTTTAAACACTGATATTTTTTGAAAAAATAAAAAAAAATTACGGGTATTTCTATTCGATAAAAGGTTTGCTGAAACTCACAACTGCACAGAATTGGCTGAGGAAGCATTAGCACACGCTCAAGCTAATTGGAATCTGGTTGTAAACGGAGATGAATTATTGGAGCTGCCTTTGCAACAGTTAATAACATTATTATCATCAGAACAACTCAAAGTGGATAACGAAGCCCAAGTATTATCTTTTCTATAATTTGTTTAAAATATTTTTCCTTTTAAAAAATAAATATGCCTACATATTTTACGAAGAATTTATTCTATCAATAAATAAATATTCATACGCAGATTAAATTTTGTAATGTATATTTAAAAAAAAAAAATATATATATATATATATATATATATATATATATATATATATATATATATATATATATATATATATATATATATATAACTTCATATTGTATCCCGCACATAGCAGGGTAGGCTGAAAAACCTAGTGTTAAGAGACACTGTTCCCCCGCTTTCGGTCATTCGAGGCGTTGCGTGTTGAGTGGTGGAACTCAACGCCGCGCTCTTTGCCTTATTGACAGAAACAAGAAAATTAAAATAATTTACTGTCCCCGAGGGGCGAACGAACGAAAAAACCGTCGCGTTTACAATCAGACGCTGTCGCCTATGAGCCACGATGGTCCTCAAAAAAAATCTAAATATTATAAATATTATGTTAATATTATTGTATAGGTTCTGTATCCAGCACTGAAATGGCTTGAGCATGATCCTGCAAACAGAAGAAGGCACTGTTTTGAAGTTTTAAGCCATATACGATTACCACTTATATCACCACAAGTTTTAGATGATGCAATAAAAACTGTCCAAGATCCTTCTATAGCAGTTGCATTAAAAACAGTGAGAGTTGATATGGTAAGTAACAGAAACAATAGTATGTGCTTACATATAGCAGGGTAGGCAGAGAAATCCTAGTAGACTATCAGTCACAAACCCGCTTTCCACCCAATTATAGAGACATTGCGTGCTCAGTGGCGAAACCTTACGCCGCGCTTTGTCTTGTTACTAGAGGTAGCAAATGAAAGTAATTTATGAACCCCACTGAGAATTAATACCACAACCATCGCGCTTACATGCAGACGCTATGCGGCTCATCGCTCCTGTAATTATTAGATTAAATATACGCGCTGCAAATAATACGATAGGCGAGAGAGTCTAGGTATTATGTATTGAGTAGTAGGTCCCACCACCACGGTTTCAGGCATGATTATATTGTACTGTATTGTACAAAATAACGCTAGCTATCTTGAAAGACATTCTATTGCATGACTTTCTGTTATTCGATGAATATGAGTATGAATACACTTATAAAAATCTTTCAATAAAAAGTTCCTTTGTCAACTCTGAATGTAGTGTTTAATATGTTAATGTATACTAATAAATATAAGTAGAATAAGTGACACGTGCAAGAAATTTATACGTGCTACTTATACTATATGAATTAATAATTAAGAATTAAGTAGGCACTAGGCAGCGAAGGATCCAAAAAAATACCTACAAAATATTTTATGTAGAATTAAAAATTTAACTTGTTACTTAAATGACCACTACTTGCCCGACGTGAGAAAACAAGATTGAATAATTGTTTTACAATATAATTAATACATTAATTAAACAATTAATGAAAAATGACTCGATGATTTAAATATCTTATTGTTACGATCCTTGGAGCTGATGCAATGCATTGAATAATTTACACGAAATCTGGCTAAGCGACCCCAGGATAGCGTGAAATGCTACAGTAACAAAAATGGTTCAACGTGATAAGCACTTACCAATGACATGTATAAATCAAGGATCTGGGACACCTGATATAGTACCAAAATAGAACATCTAAAATATAAGGTACCAGAAAATGGCTCCCTAGTAATAGTTATTGAGCGAGATGAGCATTTTTCGTTAAAATTTGAAAATCCAAGATATGGAACGTCTCATGAAGAACCATTATGTCCAGCTAAACTACATGGAATACGGAAATGGCGCCTTAACAAATGTAAAACCAAAATAAGCTGAACTAAAAATTAAGAAAAAGTATCTGTAGTACTCATTATTGAGGGGTAAGAATCATAAAGTCTACGCCAACAAAGTTGAGGGCGTCCACAAGTTAATTATATAATAAAACTTAAGCAATAAAAAGTAAAATGTTAGTGTCGGACCACTTTTTTAGAAACACAAAATTAAGGGTTAAAATGTTATTTACAATATAAACTACAAAAATGTTCTGTCATTATATTGTAAAAAAGTATATAATTCTCCTTTGTGAATCACAGAAGTCTGGGCGTGGCGCGCTAGTGTGCCTGTCGGCCGAGCCGCGGGCGCGCGCGCGCCGCATGCTGGTGGTGGCGGGCGGCTCGTGCCATGACGTCGCGCCGCACCCACCACACGCCGCCGATAATATACTGTCGTCTGTGCTCAAATTTGATTTGCATAAGAGGTGATTAGAATATGAAAGAATTTTAAGTAGCTCGATATGAAAGTAATTGGCTACAGCGCTTTCTTCACTTATTATATACGATACATATTGCGATATATAAATAAAGTGTTTTATATGAATATACTATTGTCACCAATTTTTTCAGGGAATGGGAAGAAATATCTCCTATGGGTATAGCAAGAATTCAGCCTGGCGTGGCTATGCTAGGTGGACGCGTGTACGCAGTCGGAGGAGAACAAGGGAGTCAAATATTGGCGAATGGGGAAGTTTATGACCCACAGGTGATAACATAATAATTATTATTTCATATGTAATATATTGTACGGCCGCGTTTTTTAATACTATCAACTCACTACTGTTACACTACAATATTCAGTTTATAAGCAAAGCCGCTAGCTAGGGGGGATTAAAGATTTTTGACACTTCTGTATCAATTAGTTAAAAATGTACTTTGAATGTTGTATATATCGCTGGAGCGGCTGCATGGCTTCCAGAACCAAGTCCCAACCAAGTGGCTCCCAAGTCACGATTGTGTCGAAGACATTCCACAAACGTTAGGCATAGATGCTGATTATATTGAATAATTTGAATATACCATGATACCAAAGCCTTTTCGAAACCCGGTCTGTGCTTGTTTTTTAATTTATTTCCTTTTTTAAGAAAAAAATATTACTACTCACTGCTCACTGTCCACCTAAGATAATGGATAATTCTATTATCTTAGGTGGAAGGAGCCATCAGATGTTTGCTGATGATAAGTGATGATGATGATAAGTTAAGTGCTAACAACCTACTATTAAATAGTACAAAATCTAAATGTATAATTATCAAGCACTTAACACGAAAATTGTTAAAGCCAATGTTCTCTTAAATGGGGAAACTGCGGATCCTGTATTTCTCAGTCATCGACTCAAAATTACAATGGGGACCTTATATTGATGGATTGGCAAATAGACATAGCTAGGCTTTTAACTAGGCTAACTAGGCTTTTGCAAAGCTGCTAGTTTTAAAAAATTAGATCGTTAACTGATGTAGAAACGGCTCGCCTTGTTTACTTTAACTAATTTCATACTTATTGATTATATTATGTCCTATGGCATATTGCTTTGGGTAAAGCAGTCGCTATTAATTATTTTTTGTCCTGCAGAAGCGATTCGCTCAATCTATAACTTAAGCCCTAAAAAGTCTTTAAGAGACAAATTTAAAGAAATTAATATATAGACAATTGCGTCTCAATATATCCTTGAATATGTAAAAAAGTTTTAATGATTTTACTAAAATTGGCGATGTATATTAATATTAATACTAGAAATAGGTTGAAACCGCGTTGTACCTCACATGTTCCTTCAATTCCTTCATGGGACAGTGTGTGGGCTTTTGCAATAGAATTCCAGAAAACATCCGAGAATGTTACATCACAATTTTTAAAAAATGTGAAAAGACGTTTGTATGTAGAGGTTATTAACCTAATTAATGATATTGTAAAGAATAACAAGCCTTCAAAATAAATGCTCGCTCCAGTCTATTTCAAGGGTATCATTGTCAACAATGGATCATTGTAAAATTGTGTATGACAAAAATATGTCCCGCTGAGGCGCTTGCGCCGGTTTTTTCAGGTCTAAGGTAATGTTTTTGACGTTAAAAAATGAATCATGTATTCTTACTTTAAATAAAATTATTTGAATTTGTTCATAATTCGCAGACTGACAAGTGGTCTAACATAGCGCCGATGAAGGAGGCGCGTTGCGAGTTCGGTCTGACGGCGTGGAACGGGCACCTGTACGCTTTCGGCGGCTGGGTGGGTTCTGACATGGGCGCGTCCGTGGAGGTCTACGACCCCGTCAGCGATGAGTGGACCTTAACCGGCAGAATGCCTGAACCGAGGTTCGGTATGGGCGTTGTACATTTTGAAGGTAAGGAATGATTATTATATTTTTTATTAGAAAGAAACTAATCTTTTTGCATTGCAAATATGATTTTAGAGAACTGAGAGTCGTATGTGACTCTGGTTTTGGGTCCGAAATTGTATTTTAAGTTTATAATTCGAGCACTAAAGTATATAAGACAAGACACAATGCATGTGAAATGTTGAAGTATGATATTTAACTGGCATTGTGAAAAAATATTGATGTAAAATAATAAGAATTCAACTCAATTCGTAACTATAAACTTATAACTGTGTCAACCTCAAAACTGAATTATGAAGTTTAACATGGTATTATGTTATATATACGTGAAAAAAATTAAAATAAAAAATAGTATTTTGTACGATAATTTGGTATACATATATAGCAGTTTTGTATTGACCCAAGGTCTGATCTACGTGGTGGGGGGCTGCACGCACACGTGGCGGCACACGCGCGACCTGCTGTGCTACGCGCCGGCGTCGCGCAAGTGGCGGTCGCTGGCGCCCATGAAGCGCGCGCGCAGCCAGGCCGCCGCCGTCGTGCTCGGGCACCACCTCTACGTGGTGGGCGGTAACGCGCCGCGCCGCACCGTGCTCGACTCCGTCGAACGATATAGCTTCGATCATGTAATATATGTCAGTCACTGGCCGGTCCGATTATCACTCGGAGAAATGATTTATTTTCATATCCTTACTGGCAAAAAAACAAAGCGTTGCGTTGAGTTCCGCCACTATCGAAAATTTGGCAGAAGGTGGAGTGTTTTAACATAAATTTCCCTTTTCCTATCCTGTTGTATGCGAGATACAGCGAAAAGCTAAAAAAAGACAAATTAAAATATAGTGAAGATAGACTAATGATATTATGACGGTGTTTGAAAATTTTACTTCAACTATCGATCGAGCATGTCATGTTAGTCAGAGTCCTTTGAGCAACGTTACGTTAACAGTCGATAGGTACTTTTTGACATGTCCATATCTGTCGTACCTATCGGCTGCATTTTCGCGTATTATAAAAATACAGTATTATAAATATTTGATATCAATTTGAAACTTAGTGTTGCTATACCTATAACACCGTCTCCAATGCAGGACTCGTGGGAGGACGTGGCGGGGCTGCGCGAGGCGCGCGCGGGCTGCGCGGCGGGCGCGGCGGACGGCGTGCTGGTGGTGGCGGGCGGCGACAGCGAGAGCGCGGGCGAGCGCGCCTTCTACCGCGCGCGCACCACGCTCGCCTCCGTGGAGCTGTACGAGCCGGCGCGCGACGCCTGGCTGCCCGCGCCGCCGCTGCCGCACTCGCGGGCCGAGGCCGGCGCCGCGCTGCTCTGACGCCCCATACAGAGGGTTCCCAATCAGTGGTCCGCGGATGCCAAATTTTGGGCCGCAAATTATTTTCAATTAATCGAATGCAAACTCTTGGAAATAGTGCAGAAGTAACAGTACAAATTTTGACTAAAGTTTATTTAAATTAATCAACTGTTTGCACCTACTTCACGCTTCCTGTTAATAACAATGATAAAAAGTGGTCCCTGACCGGGAAGAGGTAGGGAACCCGAGAAGAAGTCATGTCGTTCACTGAACATTATTCAACTTTTATTACATTTTAACATTGTAACACTATTTTTTGTTGATATATATGTATATTGAAAGCATTGCAGGCGTCTGCTAGATATTACTGTTACTAAAGTCCGTAAAAAATTTTTAAACGTTTTCTTCTAAGATGATGGATTAAAGAAGTCCACATAATGCCAGCCAAATAAAATGTGTTACTAAATTTTTTATGTAAAAATGTAATAAGAATACAACTGCCAACGGATAAATGATAATTGTGTATGTAAGATAAAAAAGTGATACCTTGATTTACTTAGTTTAGACCTATAAAGAAGAAGTGTTAGATGGAAGAGGATCAATTACGTTACTGTTGAGGCTAGGCCTGATTGCGTTTTTATTCCACGATTTTAAAATGAAAATATCTGTCAACCTATAAGTTAATATTCACATGTATTTATTTTATAATGGAAATGTTGCAAATGAGTGTGTATGTATCATCCTTTCCAGTAAGAAATTTTGATTTTAATTTCTATGAAATAATTATCTTTGTCGCAATTTACATGAATCTTATGAATGTAGGCTAAGAAGGTTATGTTGTACAAAAATTATACACTTCTATATAGTTATCGTAATATTTTTAATATATATTACATTTACCTATAGAATTACATTACATATGCGTCGGGCAAATATTTGTCTTGCAAAATATAAATTATAATTTTACTACACGATAGTAACTTTATTAAGGTATTGTTTATATTTGAATGAAAATATTTTATGCTCGTTTTAAAATACTTAATTTAAGTTAATTAATAGTTAATTGACATTTATTTATTATAACAATATGTGATCCATATAAAATAGGTTCGTATATAACTAGTAAAAGAAAATTTAGTAATTAAATTATATGTTTTCGATATAAATTTTTCTATAAAGATAAAAGAGCGAAACGTGATCAATGTCTAATAAAAATAATATATTTTAATGCATGTTGCATGACATCCATTTTGTGGTAAAGCGCCCTTCAATTACTTGATGAAGAACAACAACCACTACAAGTGACAGTGGACATTTCATTATTAATAAAAAACGGCTCCAGCTCGACGGCGCGCTGTGCTTTTCACTACGGGGTAAATTTAAAAAATCATAATTCAAAACCGTTAAAACTAAAAAGTATTTAATTGTTATTATATGTTAGCCCTTAAATATACAATCTTTAATTTATAGATTTTTTTGGTTAAATATTCATTATTCTACGTTTTAATTTTCCGTGCATTTCTAAATAACGCGAAATGGATGGTGACGCTTTATGTGCTATCTTTAATGAACAAAGTCATGTTTATATATAACATACCTGAATTATATGTGAATTATAAAAATGAGTATACTTAAATGGTATGCATAAAATTAAATTGTATATTGACTTCATTAATTAAATTTTAATGCTGGTCCTGTATTATCAAAGGGTACCTTATCAAAGTTTTATTAAATGTCGTAATCCACTATATTGCTTTAAATATTATTTCTCAATATATACTATTATTACTTAATATTGTATACATATTTAAGTACGATCTCTTTTAACTTTCTATTAGTTATGTTTCAATTCTTTCTTTTTTTATTATTAAGTCATGTCTTGAGACATGAATTAATTTATATGAATAAACAAAGATATTATTTGTTGATAATTATAAAATATATGCAGATTATTTATAATTACTAAAACATTTTAAGCAATGTAGTTTATCATGTGAATTATGTTGGTGACTTTATTACTATAGTAAGGGATGGAATGTTTCTTAATTTTTAACTTCTATTAATATTACTTTATAAGAAGTACTGAAATATTATTTCTTTGTTTGCAGTATATTTTTTTTACTATCTCACAATATAAAGCTTATACAATCAATATGAGCGTTATTGTAATTTTTGATGATTAATTTTAGATAATTTATACTGGATATAAGAATCATGTTGTTAAGCCTCTTGTTAAGTACATGATTTAATAAAGTATAAATTACTTGAACTTCCTTAAAATGTATTGTGACTGACCAACGTTTTTATAATAATTTTATATATGATACAAAGTCATAAAATATGTACAAAATTATTACATGTGTATTATTTATTATCTTATAATAACCACACTCACTGAATTAAATATATCCGCTTTTATTTTTAATATTTTGTTGGAGATATCCAAAAATAATCTTGACATATAAAAGGTATGACACACCTGTAATAGCTATATAATGATTTATTTGTTCGTCTCATTTCTCTTTAATAAAAGACGTTTGATATTTCACAAAAAAAACATTATTGATTGATTAGGTTGAGAGATTAGCGCGGACAGTGGAGGCGAGAGTAAATAATATATCTGCACTGCTCCTGCTGCAACGCGATAGACCCAGCTCCAGCACGGTCAATCCGTGAAAATGATATATAGTAAAACGTTCAATGTTTACGCAATAACATTAGCGATAATTTGAATATGACATAATTAACCGAGTAAATTAGTAACTTTTATGAAACTTTAAAAATGAAACGTTCCAAAAAATTTTAAAATGGAATTACAAACATACTGCTGGAAATTTAGCATTTAAAGGTTTTAAAATGTCCTCTGCTAGAAACAAGCGGCCAAGTAATCCCTCAAACAAGGAAGCAGGTCGGTCCGGCTGATGCATTTCTGTACCAGGACGCTCCGCCATACACCATTCCATAAAATAGCACGCGCGATATAAATAAACTGAATTCTGAAAGAAAAATATTTTTTTATTCTATAATGTTACATACATTGGCAGTGGATGGTGCACATGCAAATAACATTACCTTGGTAGCTTGATACAGTTCTAAGAATGCGTAGGCATTGCCACTCACACCGTGGCATATACTGTAGCCTTTGCTACATAATCCTCGTTGCCATATCACTTCTCCACATTTTTCAGCAATTTTAAGGTACTTTTCTTTATTAAATACCTTTTAAAGCAGGGGAAAAAATATGTAAAATATGTAAAAAGTAGCTCTATTAAGTTCCTCTATATGTTACGTAAAGATTTCCATACCTGATATGCCAATAGGCATAAAGGAACAAATCCTGGTGCTCCGTGACACCATTGAACAAGTCGGTCACGTGATTTACTTTCAAGTGACGAGGGAAAGTTTCCACCTGGAAACTGTAGATTCATCAGCCAATCCAATGTAGGTTTTATATAATTTTCCATATCGCTAGATTTTATGAAAGCTCTTGCCTGAAAAAATAATTTAATTTTTAACTTAACGAATTTTTTTCTCTAAAGGCTATCAAATTGCTATTTTTAAACTATTTGAAAACTGACATAATAAAAAAGTAATAGTTTACTTGTAATAGAATATACAGAATCCCCGCGACTCCATGTGCAGCTCCTAGGTAAGTCTTTTCATGCCATTGCCATAAAAGAGGGCAATCACATTTCATTTGAAGTGCGAGGTCTCTTCCAGATTTTAAGATAGCAGAAATAACCTAACAAAGAGATAGCAGGACGATTCATTGTAAAACTTAAATATGTTATATAAAGAAACAAAACATATCTATATATTTTTTTTATAAATTACAAGAATTTCAGATAGCAAATAATGCCTCTAATTTTTGTTTTGGGGGATTTATGATTTACACCGACCAACTATTGAGGTCAATTTTATCATTATAATTTACTTGCTTATTCCAGGTAATAATTACTAATTATATATTATTTGTGTAAAATTCGAATTTTTCGTTTTTAGCCTTCAGATTCATAAAGCATAAGGTTGTCTTATTTTACCTATTTATTATAATAAAAGATTGTGCACTGCGAAGATAACATATTTTATTGAACTTACTCTACGTAGCCGAGCAGTAGAGTAGTAGAGGCGCTATTTGGTGTAATCTGGCTATTAAGACTTCAAAAAATTATACCTTTTCAATAATATCTGCAGGTATAACATCGTTTTTGGCTGTGTACTTATTCACAAAAAGTAATGCATAAAGGTAACCAGCTTTCCCATATAGAATTTCATCAGGTCATTCATTGAGTAACGTTTGTAATTTTATTAGCCTATAAAAAAGATTATTTGTTAAGTATTTAAAATCATATTGTGAACAGCGATCAAAGCCGCGATTGTGGGTTCGGTACCCACTTGAGAGAATGAATTATTTTTATTTTCATCGCTCTGGTAATAAGACAAAGCGTGGCTTTCGCCACTCAACACGCAATGTCGCTAAAGACGCAAAGCCAGGAACGTGCCTCTAGGATTTAACACAAGGTTTCTTCAGCCTACCCTGTTATATGCAGGATACAGCGTCAAGCTAAAAATAAAATTAGTTGAAATTTATTACTCGTACACATTTTCGTAACTCTAATCTGAAGGTATAGAGTAAACATGGAAATTCTGAATGTGGATAGGGGGCTTTAGGATGTTTCAAAACGATATGGTGTGTGTTATATCATAATAAAAAGCGCTTGTCTTAGGCATCTGAATTCTTAGTATTAGATATTTCTTTTATAGGTCTACAATAGATAATTTAAAAATTATTCAAGCAAGAAGTAAAAATATTTACAAGCTTTCCCAAACCGAACATTCGGTCAGTTTTACTAACTAGTTTTCAATAACGATCCACCGAAGTAAATAAGTACCTACATTTAGAACATCAAGTTAAAACAGGTAAATTAAAGTGAACTACATGGTTCAATAAAATAGATATAAAATCATGAAATATATCAGTTTAGTGATCGCTATAATTTTAAAGTACCAAGCAACAGGAAATTGCAATAGACATGAGCATCTTGGGTGACACAAAAAGGGACAAAAAAAAGGCAATGGACATTTATGTCCATATCGTATAGATATCTAACATATAAGACACATAACAAAAATTGAGGATGATTATGTCAAGATCAAACAACTTAAATGGAGTTGTATGAGCACACGATGAGGGAAATAAAAAAATGAACAAGAAAAATATATTAAAGTATATCTTTAGTACTTACGCACTCTCCGTGCGTCCGTTCAAGGGTTTGGTTTGGGTAGTGTACAAGTATGTACCCTACTTGTCGCTATGTTTTTACCTGTGTTCTTAGCGACAAACAAACAACTACCACAAGCGATATGGATATTTGATATAAAGCTTAATGATTGCCACATGACTTACTTTTTAATGGATGAATTAGGTACATTAAGATGACATCCATACACAATCCTTTTTTAAATAGCATTATGATACGTTATGTATGTATTAGGTAGTATAGTACAATATTATGTTTTATTTAGATATATGTGTACTTATTATGTTTATGTATTAGGATGTTGTATAATATGTGTGTATTTTTACACTACCCATTCTTTATTGTCATCTCAATTTCCTAACCCAAAAGTTATCTGGAGAAGTTGCTTATTAGATAAAAGACCGCCCTTTAAACATTAATTGATTGCATTTTTTTGTATATTTAAAAAGTTAAATGTGTACAGTAAAGTGTATATAAGTTAAACTCCATTAATAATAATAACTTACAAAAAAAATAGAACAAAGTCCGTGATGAAATATAGAGATTTTTTTAAGTAATAATACTAATAAATAATCTAACCTTCATGTTATTCCCTGCATAAAGCAGAGGGAACCTAGTGTTGTGGCACTCCCTGTTCCACTTTCCGCATTTTGAGGCGGAACTTAAAGCCGCGCTTTGTCTTGTTATCGGAGCAAGGAAAATTAATATAATTATTTTTATCCGAGTGGGAATCGAACCCATAACCTTCTACAATAAGACGTTATGTTAGCGTCTACAATAAGACGTTCCCAATTGAATAATTAATTAAATATCTTAGTCTACCACTACTAATTACTACTACTTTTACTACTACTAATTTTTAAATGTTTAGCATTAAAAAATGTGGACTGTACTTAAATAAAACATAAAAATTTGTACGCCGCGGGATTTGAACCCGCGCTACATGAAGCAACTTCATACGTTTTAAAAAGCATACATGAATTTTGACGCAGCGTGAGGAAGAACGCAATGCTGAGTGGTCAGACCGCTTGGTTCCCATGAGGCGCGGGTTCAGATCCCGCTCCGTTAAAATTTTTATAAGTTTTCTGGAAGTATTTTTTCTATCTTTATTGTGGATTACTACTTTAAAAATCATTAAAATAATGTGGACTATGTTTAAACTCAATATTTATGGCCAATGCAATTTAAAGGAACTTTTATTAAGTAGCAATTTTGTTGCTTTAATTAAATTGTTATAACGTTTTTTATTTATGAACTGATTGAAATGAAACAAATACTTAATATTAAAAAAAATACCTTTTTTTATAAGCATGCACAAACGCATAGACAAACATACAAAAAGATTTAAAATCATTGTTTTGTTTTGGCAGTGATCAGCTACATTTGTATTATTTGTATTTATTAAATTTTAAATTCATAAAATAATGAAATTTTACACTACTTAATGTTTTAATTTTATCAGAATTGTATGACTGTCATATATACTAAAATGGATCATAACTAAAACCAATGAACAACAACCGAAACAATTAAACTCATTACCTTTGAGTCAAGTATTCAAATTCAGGTAAGTTAGGTGATCTTTGATTGCCAAGTCTATAAGATATTACAGCTGCTATAGCAAGAGGCCCAGCATCTCCACACAAAAAACTAATACGGCGACCTTTTAAGTTATTAATATTTACATAACTAAAGGATCTCTGTAAATAAATTTAATTGTTTTATAATATTTTAAAATATTATAAAACAACTTATAATGAGATTCTTAATAATAAGATTATATGTACCTGTAATGTATCAGTACCAATTTGATTTATGTTAAGAGAATTTACCAAGTAGAATAACGCCAACCCAGCAGAACCAGTATACACTGTTCCATCACAGAAAATGTCATTTTTCATATTGTTAACCAGTAATAACATATTTTTATTTTTGTAATTAATTACTTTTTCTTTGAATTGATTTGATAACTAAAACAAAGTTATTAATTTATTGAAATATGCCTGTGTTAAGAGAAGCACATACAGCTTTTACTCATGATTACAACTATTCCTTAAGTAATTAAGGAATATTTGTAATCATAACTATTCCTTTTACACAAAATATACGCTGTTTCATATTTTCATGCTTGAAATTAAAAGTCATCAGTTTTTTTGAAAAATTATGATCTTTTTAAACTTTATTATATATTAATATATCTGAAATATGACGATATCTGAATAAATTTATTACTATGACAAGACAATACCGCATCTTTAGACTTGTTAAGAATATCGCAAGCAACATCAGAAGATTTCAATGTAGGATTTTCGAAGTACCCCGTTGAACTCATGTTTGTAATTTCCACAATATAATTTAAGAACAATATATTCTATGAAGATAAACTTTGCTAGATAAAAATAAAATATATGCTTTTCTTAGCGTATCTAATAGACACGGAAATTTGTCTTTTAAGACAAAATAAAAAAAAAACGAAAAACAAATTATTAATTGCCAAAAAAAACAGTTTAAAAACAAAAAAAAATCAGTTGCTAAGTAATAAAATAGTCATATAGATCGCTATGTCAATACCGACATAGTTGATTAATCATTCCCTCTAACTTCTAATTTATTAGCTA
This sequence comes from Dione juno, assembly GCA_037127375.1. Lineage (NCBI taxonomy): Eukaryota > Metazoa > Arthropoda > Insecta > Lepidoptera > Nymphalidae > Dione > Dione juno. The sequence goes on along the minus strand of JAXRJS010000041.1, from coordinate 7,077,123 downwards.
CACAAACAATATTTAGATTATTACATATACCACCATAGAGAAAAATAGGGCGAGATAGCAGTCACTGTCAAGTGTCAATTTTCAGCCAAAAAATATCAATTGTCATTATTTACTTCCTAAAACTCAAAAAACTCAGATTTGAACTCTACATTACTAAAAGTATTTATAACTCTATTATTTCAAAGTGATACATAATGTTTGCTTCCATAAAATCACTTTTCAAATGGAATTCGTCTAAAAATAATGAAGACCAAAAAAATACGTCATCTTTATTATTTGTGATATTTGTAAATATACTTGAAGATGTTCTATTTTGGAAAAAAATGTGGCTGTCTTTGTTATTTTTTATATTATTTAATATTTTATTTTTGTAAGTATTTAACTAGTTCTTATTTTTCCTACATATATAAACATGCTTTATATTAATTTATATTAAATATTTTAGCTTCTGTGTTTACCAAGAGCTAAATTTGCTACAATTTATTTTTGGATTTTACATAATAATCATTATTGCTGATGCATTTGAAACATGGTTAAAATTTAAGCATCGGACATCATGTCTTAAAAGATTAATTAGTCATGATAACAATAAAATAAAATCTGTTGTTTGTAAAATACAAACATGGGCTGCCAAATTACAAATGGGCTTTATTTATCTACGAGATAGAAACCATACCAAAGTAAGTATCTGTTTTATCATTCTTCAACTATTTTATTTTTCATATTCTTATTTGTGTATAATTTTTACTTTCAGGCATTTTTATTACTTCAAATTATATTAAGTGTCATGCTCTTTATTGGGAAATATATGAATGGATACACTTTAATATATATTTCATGCACAGTATTATTTTTCATTGATAAACTCATACCACCTTTGATTAAAATTTTAAGGAAAGTTCAACAAAATGCAGGTAATAAAACATCAAATGATGAAATTTCTTTACTATATTACTGCTGGTTTTTACAATATACATATTATGTATAAAACAATTATTTTCAGAGTCTGAATATGAACTTGAAGGTCTAGTCCCAGAAGAAACTGAAATTAACTTACAGTTATTATCTATTGAACTAGAGCAAAAACCTGTGATTGATGAAAAACAGAGCCTAGGTAAATTATACTTAAAATAGTATGCTTATATGTACTACTAAAAGGAAGAGAAATATTATTTAATTACATATTAGTTACTTTATAATATTCTTATTTACTAAATTAAATATAAACAATTATACTATTAATTGTCCAAGTGCCATATGAGTACATAGAATCAGTAAATTTTCACAGTATAAATGCAAAATTAGTAGGACATTATAAATAAAGTGTGTCTATTAAAAAAATACATGTTAAAAGTAGAATTGATTTTTAATAAACTAATATATTTTAGTTTTTGTACCTGTTAATATTATGATACATGTTGTATAAATTTTAATTTTAAATCTTCATAATATCAATTTCAAAATATTTAAATATTTCTAGATTATTGGAAACCTGATGAATTACCTCTAGAAGAAGAATCAAGTGATAGTTCAGACAACAGCAGTTCATTAGTAACTAATTTGTCAACAGAAAAATTACAAACTTTATCAAAGGATGTTGAAATTACAGACTCAAGTGAAGAAGAGTACATACCTCAAGGTAAGTAAAAGTCAAGACAAAATTACAAAATCTTTTTTAACAGTTAAATATTTTTAATGAGTTAATAAACATGTTTATATGCAAAATGAAACTGTTTTACTCATCTATTAGTATCTTAAGTTATAACTTAACTATTTAGTATTTTTTTATTATAATTGATATAATAATATACGAAACATATTTGTTTTATTATATTCCAGATCAACAAGCTGAGCCTTATCAAACATCCTTAGAAATACAATCCTCTGAGACCTGGGGTGGCGCAGCGTATAATGTTTTATCTAATATTGGAGGTGCTGTGGCTAATATAGTGTACAAAGCACAAGATGGCAAAGACAAAAGAAAAAGAGTTTCTAGTATGGACTCATCAGATGGTTTTGAAATGATTGACAAAAATGAATTGCAATAAGAGTACTTAACCTAACAAGAACCAATTAACATTGTGATAGTCCTTGCAATATAACATAAATTTGTTTGACATATCACATACACTACCTTAAATAAAATTATCACATACACTACCTTAAATAAAATATTAATTATTGTCCAATTTAGACATTAACTCTTTATGATGTTTTTTTAATGCTTTCAACCGTATACTACTTAAAGTGTTTCTTGCAACAAGGGCTTCTAACATAGGCCGTGATATCTGAAATTTAATAGGTTTAGTGTTGTTAAAGAATCTTAAAGATTTAAATAAAATTATACCTAAGCAAATATATTTTTTTCAAGAATATATATCCTTACTCCCATTTTATCTCCGAAGATTTATTTTATGTATAATTTTTTTATTTTAAATATTGGGTTGAGTAAGTATTTATAAACCAATAATAAAAACATTTTTTATTCTTACTTCATTTTATATTCTTACTTCATATATATTCATGAATAAAAGATTAACTTAATATTGTGGTAGTTAATTGACATGGGTTAGTGAGTTTTAATGTCCAGGGCTAATAATAAATAGCCTCAAAGTAAAGACAAGTAAAGTACAATAAGTATATTGTATGTACTATTCAAGAAGGAGCCTTTCAATTTTCAAATCCAAGAATTACCTTCTCAACAATGTGCCCTATAGCTATTGTTCTTACAGCTGCATTATGTTGCTTATTTATTATATCCTCTGTGTCAATTTCCCCTGCCTCGTTTTTAAAAGCTTCATCTTCCTCACCTTTCAATATTGCTGGCAATTGTGTCAATATCTAATAAAGGTATATACTTAATTGAATAATACTTATTTCATAATACTTTTTCATTTAATTATTTCATCACACATAATGAATATAAATTGTCACTGTTTATTATTCATTCACTATATTTAATCAAAATCAATCATCAAAATAATGTAATGCAAAATACTTACTTCAAAATTATTAATAGTAAGAGAGTCATTATTATTAGTAATTTCTAATTCAATTTCTCTCCGGCTTTGATTTGAACCATCATTTATAGATTGAAAACAAGTAATTTGAACCTAGAACATAAAATTATTGTATAACTAAAAATTATTATATGCTTTGAATATCTAAATAAAATTTAGATACTAGATGTACAATATTTTTCTTACTGAAGGAGCTTTAGCTGTTTGATCTGTCAGAAATACAGCAAAAATTATACCCACAAAGCTAGAATCCATTCTTTGGTACATAGATTGTGTAGCAAGATCTACAAGAAAATACTTGAGTTAGTAGAATTCATCTAAATTTATAACAATAAAATTACAAAGTGATAGAATGATCATATTATGTATTTCACAGAATGATATATGTTTCTCATATTTATTACCAACATGTGACGGCCATACAGTTATATGTGGATGAGAGTGGTACCAGCCAACCACTCTAAGTGGACGTCCTACTTCTGCTGCTAGCTCTTCTGCTCTTAAAGTAGCTTGCACAAGTTGCTCTTCAGAAATTTCCACTCTATCTGGTTTTTTATCTAAGCGCCTTAGTATAACCGAAGAAACTATTGAAACAAGAGTATTATTGTTGTGGACCTGCAATATTATTATGACGAGGTTATTTTTAAATTAACATTTTATGATCATGTTAATATTCAATATAGCATAATAAAATTGTGTTTTTAAGTTATTTGTATATATTACCTCGCCAATCAGTAGGCCCATTATTTCTTCCTTCTCAGTAGATAGCGCATGTTGTATGCTCACTAGAGTAACATCAGTAGATAACAAAACCTTTTTTAACATTTTGATTTACTTTACCTTAAATTATAAAAAATAAACTACTTTATAAAGAAACAGCAAAAATGATACAAATTCACCTGCGTCTCTAATGTGTCATAAAAACTTGTGTTTATGTTTATGTCTTTGTGAATTTGACAATGATGATTAACTATGACATATAATATCAAAATTATGGATATGGAGTGTAGAAGTAAGGAGCTCCAACTCAGCATATTATAAAGTGCCCGCTGAAAGGGTGCAAATCGGGTCACAGTAGCAAATAAAATATAAGAGAAAAATAATTGCGTTCATAATTTAAGTGACTATGGCAATTATAATTAGTACAACCGGTCACTATTTTAAAACGTAGTAAATAAACTTCAAATATATATATTTTTTATTTTAAATAATGGACACCTGCAACTTCGTTGGCGTGGATTCGTGCCACCATACCGGCCTTGCTATCGTTTTTCATTAAGATTCATGAGATTGTATTCAACATGTTAGAATTTTACATGACAACAAGGACTGCACATCACACTCAATAGTTATTACTAAAGATAATGTTATTAGAAAATCAATGGAAAATGAAGTAAATGTTAAATGATGTCATTTAACATTTTCTTCATTTTCCATTGATTTTTGTTAAGGATGGAAATGTTAAATGATGTTTGTTAAGGTTAAGGATAACGATGTTCGTTTAGCTGGACATAATGGTTCTTTATGAGATATTCCAGATGTTGGATTTTCAAATTTCAACGAAAAATGCTCATCACGCTCAACTTATATTAAAGAGCCATTTTATGGTTTCTTATAGTTTACATATTCTATTGTAGCTCTACTTCAGGTGTTCCAGATCTTTGATTTTTGTGTCATTGAAAAGTTATGTAGTAAGCAGTTAAGTATATGTTATGCTTATCAATTTTAATTATTTTTATCTACATCAGGTATGCTAGTCTTCAAAATCAGTCTTCAAAATCTATTATAGCCTAGATCCTGCTTTGATCTAACAGATATACTTTTAAGAGTTTGACATGTCAACACATGCGTTAACAATGATACCCTTGGTCGCACAATGCACTATCCAGCATCCTTTGACCCTTGGCCAATTTCTACTTTAGAAATCTCTTTCTATTGTAACTTTAGAAACTAAAGCGTATTTAACAGGCACGTCAATAATAAAATCAGAGTGACCTGTACGAAATCATTCGCCTTATATCTATTATCTAGTAGGAGTTTGGACCAATATTGGTGTTTTGGAATTAAGTATAATAGCGATAGTTGTGGGTTCTATTCCCACTCGGGGAGAATTAATTATTTTCTCGATCTATTAAAAAGACAAAGCAGGGCGTAGAATTACGCCACTCAACACGCAATTTCTCAGAATTAGGCGGAAAGTGGGGAACGGAGTACCTTAAGACTAGCTTGCCTCTGTCTACCCTGCTGAACATCAATCAGTACGGCTTCATGCCACAGTGAAGTACAGGCTGCACTGAACGATATAATACATATTCTACAAAAAACTGAACAGAAAAAATAGTACTGATGGTTTCACTAGAAATTACTGAGACCAAAGTTGAAGAACTTAAATCTCGAAATCATTACCCTACATAAAACATCACGAGACGAATGTGCTGTCGGATAATATATAGATCTTAACTTTATTTTAACCAGCTAAGACTACTAATATATTTTTTTAAACAATTTGTGTCTTATGGCCAAATCTATTGATGTTAATTAATTAAATATATGATTTATTTATATTATGAAGCCTTTTAAACGTAACTAGCATTTATTACATTAAATTCATTCCTTCAAAGATTATTGTACAAGCCATTAAGTAATATCCGCAATTGACTCCCTCATTCCTTTAGAGTTGAACCACCAAATAATTTATCGATGTTTTGTTTTTTTATATATAAAAAATATTACAACAACAAAAATATATAATTCAGAGAGAACAAAATATATTATATCGTAATTATAACTTTGTAAGTACTCCTGAGGTACATATTACATAGTATAGATCATGTAAGTAATTGAAATAATATATTTAATTTTGATATCTTCGTTCTTATATTTTCATATTTTTCTATAAAATGTGTACATTTTGAATACAAATATGTAATAATTGTATAAATGTGAAATTATTCTTCAACGTTATCATGCTGAAATTTAATTTTACGTGCGTACTGCCCTCATTTAATCAATATTGAATCTCAGACAATGACAGTTCTTTGTGGGTAGCACTAGTGAGTTGAGTATTGATATTTAAAATGTTGTCTCTTTAAGCCGCACGTCTTTAAATATTTTTTATCACAAAAGAATTGTGCTCAATAAATAAATTGAGTTGCTAAGCGCTGATAAATGCAGAATCCTATATAACCGATTGATATTATCTTATCCAGCAGTGTAAAGTGATAAGGATTACAATAGTTTTAAATCATATATCAGTTTTGTTATAAACTGGGAACTGATTAGTTTCTTCGTCGTATAGCTTTTTATTGTCTTAAAGTATCCAAATAATTTGTTTTGACGCTTATAATACGTAGCTTGATAGAAAAAATGTTTCGTTCGAAAGCGCAGTTAATAAGAAAACAAATTAACTCTTTACCATCATTACAATGTAAGAAACAATTTATTTATATAATACATATTGATTTTATACCCATTTCTACCTGTTTATTTTTTATCTTCAATATTATCGATCAGGATATGAAGTAATATTTCAAATTTATTTTTAAAATATTAGTTTAATCCTATTTTAATATTTTGAAATTTTTATTCTGATACTTCTATGTAATTGAATTGAATTTGTTAAAGGCTCTAAAAAATTTTCAAGTGTTCTGATAGAACCAGAAAAACCTAATATAACAACTTCAGTACCTGGGCCAAGATCAAAAGCACTTTTAGATGAATTATCTGCACTTCAAGTAAGTGATTTAATAGTATATATATCTTAGTAAAATATTTTAGTAGTGTATAGGTAATTAAAATTTTTGAAAGTACTTAATAATATCTTAAAAAAAATATTTCATTACTATGTTATTTTATGGCAGCAGAATATTTCAGATGCATATATTTAACATTGACATGACATGACATTAGAACTAGTTAAATGCATGCAAACAGCATGCATTCCCAATGAATAAATGAACACTATCACAGATGTAAAAATTAATATTAATTTCCATGTACTTTTATAATATTTGCCATAAATATATATATTTTTTTAGAATATCCATTGTTTTAATTTGCAGCAAGCGGGTTCTGTGCAATTGTTTGGTGATTATGACAAAAGTATTGGTAATTATTTTGTGGATGCCGATGGAAATACCTTCTTAGATGCCTTCACGCAAATATCTTCTGTACCTGTTGGGTACAACCATCCAGAGCTATTGAAAGCTTTTGACGATCCACATAATCTGGTAGATTTATATTAAGTTAAAATTTTTTTATTTTATTATAGATTATAAGAATGTGTTTGTAAATTTTTAGAAATCTTTAGTGAACCGCCCAGCTCTGGGTGTTTTTCCGGGAGTAGACTGGCCGAAGAAATTAAGGAGTGTTCTCATGGGAGTTGCACCACAAGGATTAAATGGAGTCTCAACAATGATGTGTGGTTCATGTTCAAATGAAAATGCATATAAAACAGTTTTCATGTGGTACCGCAAAAAAGAGCGGGGAGGTAGCATAGAGTTTACTCTTGAAGAAATGTCTTCATGTATGATAAACCAGCCACCGGGTGCACCGAAATTATCAATTATGTCCTTTGAGGTATGAGCTGTGTATAAACAATAACTAAGCTATAACTGTCTGAAGCCATTGCTAATACCTATTACTGTTGCTATGTATATAGTAGTTATATTATAATGATATTAATTTTAATTATCAGGGTGCTTTCCATGGGCGTACGTTCGGGGCGCTTTCAACTACGAGATCTAAACCTATTCATAAACTGGATTGTCCTGCATTTGATTGGCCCACTGCACCGTTTCCAAGATACAAATATCCTCTTGATCAGTTTCAATGTGAGAATCAAAAGGAAGATGAGAAGTAAGTAAAAAGATACTCAATTATGATTTTTTTTAAATAAAGTAAATGTATAATCGTGAGCAACAACTCTTACAAGTACAAATCTTACAAGTATTTTTTTAAATAATATATCCATCAAATCAATCAAAATCAATGAAGGATATTGATCTTTTTACGTATCTCCTCGTATTTGTTAGATATATTATCAATAAAATTGTTATTGATCCAATTACAATAAAATTGTTATTGATCCAATTCTAAAATAACTGTAACAATTAATAGACTTAAATGAAAATATTGTAAAGCTATGTCAGCAATTTTAGTTACGACGTAGAAAACAATCTTTGGTAATTTAGCGAGTCGGAAAAAAATGATTAAAGTCAAAAGTATATTCTCGGGTAATTATTCTCGGTTAACTAATCGTTATGTAGGGTAAGTTTTGAGAACCTACATCATTTTGATCACCTATCGCTCGTATTAAGGGCCCCATAATTTTATTTTGCTACCACACTTTGTATTACCTAAAGGAAGCACATGTATGTCTCAATTGCGTAACGACGGTACTGCTAGGACATTTTAATAGTTAAATATATTTCCTTTCAAAGTTAAGACAAATTTTATTGCGGTTTTCACTAATATCGAAGAATTATAATGTGATTTCGGTAAGCCATCGTGTAGACGACGTCTAAAAAACGAGCGGAACAGAAGTTGAAAATTAAATAAATAAATATAAGGAATAGTCGTCTTATACAATAATCACTCAAGCATATATGAAAAAATATATATTTTGTTAATATTCCGTTACATTATATTAATATTTGTGACAACATTACAGTCTTGTCATAAGTCATCATAAAGATTTGCCGTGAGTGAATAAATGTAAATAGAGGGGCAAGGGCGTTTTATATTGTTGCTTTCGTAATAAAAGTCATGAGTTGTGTAATCACGGCCATTACATTGATTTATGCTTGCTGAAGAACAAAGTTTTATTTACACATCACTTATTCAGCTGTATTATTACTATTACTGGAAATTTCCAGAGGACTGTAGGTGCAATAAAGACATTGCATTATCTTATTTCCATTTTATTTAACTAATTTATTTATTTGGCTTTGCCAATAATTGTTACATAACAGAACAAAACATATACGGGGAGTGTGAATAAGTTCTTGCAGTTATATCTCAAACTTAAAAAAATATTTACAAAAGGAAGGTAAAGTAAAGTACTTAGAGTATTATCCATCACTTTCTTTCTTCATCTTTCTGTATTTTGAAGCAAAACAGTCATCTACCCATTTTTTGGTATCATCATAGGAAATCAAATTTTAAACAAAACAAATGATAAGCGAATGGAGCGATGCCTGGTGAATACAGCGGTTAAGTGTTCCCAGGTAGTGCGTATCAACTAGTGCAGCTCGAGGACCTAGTAGTGAATTATAGTGCTACAATTAATAGATATTTGTTGTACAATTTAATCGTATTGAAATAGAAAAAATTAACTTTAAAATTAATGATTTTTGAATTATTGGTACTGTATCGTAGGGGTTTTTTTCAATTTTTGGTTTTTTTCGTGATTTACTTGAAAAATTTGATTTGTTTGGGGTTTATACGTGTCACACCTTGTTTTGAAGGCCTTTAGAAGCCCTATCGATAGTCACCCAATTTTTTAAAATTGGTTTGATAGATTCCCGAGAGAAATCGGTTTGATGAATATAAAAAAAAATCACAACACCGACTAATGATGCCCGAGTCTACCAGATGCGACATACGACAAACGACGAATGTCCGTGTTTAGTATCTTTACGATGCAAGGCCATCTGTGTAGAAGTCGAAGGAGAGTGTATATATAACACAATTGCATTGGGCTACCTTTTGTAACTCTTCAAAAATAAATAATGAATAAAATAATTAATTAATTAACAAAATTCTCCTAGATTAATTGTAATCCATCATACTATATATTCCAACGCATACTATTTGTTTTTAATTTTTTTCCATAAAATGCACATGTATGCGCTGATTTCTTACCGTGTTAACATAATATTTTGTCGCCTGGAATATGAAACCTGGAAACCTGGTAAACTGGAATTTCTGTATGCCTGGAGCATAATACTTTGTTATCCGAAAGCTTACGGTTATTACGGTTTGTTGGGTAGATTTACAAAATGCGTTTTGGTATGATTTCCCCATGATAGTCGTCGAGTCATCATACTACTCAGATCTAAAATTTGCTTTAAAGTATGATCATTCATAATGTTTAAGTTAGATTCTATTACAGATCTTTTGTGTTCCCCATAATATTTAGTATAGTGAATAATATTCTGATAGATAAACTGTCAACTAGTCACGAGAAAAAATATTTATCGGTTTAAGTTCAACAGTAAGTAGGTACACGAAATCCATCTTATCATTTGCGATCGATCTCGCGATACTGACACGAAGTCCTCACGAAATCATTTTTCGACTTAAGTGCGTACGGTAGCCATTGTTTTGTTTTTGCATCTTTCCTATTACCTTCAATGGTTTGGAAACCGCAAAAATGATTGTCACAAAATTCGACACCTTTGATGGGAAAGAAAACTTGTGGTTCACCTTTTACTAGAACCTACTAGCCTTAATGTTCAACTGAAAAATAAAATCAGATTTAGAATTGTCAGACGTGAGTGGATGATGGTAGTTCTATTGAGTCAAACAGCGAGAATTTATTAACATTCCTTATACGCTTACACTCATATCAAAGTAATCGGAGAGTCGGTTAAATGATAGAGTATGTTAACAGAATGATGCCATGTGGTTTCAACCTACTAATTTTATAATAATAATTGTTTCCTTTCACATTTTTCAAGAAACTGGGTAATCTAGTTATTTATTATTAGATTAACCTCGCAATACTTTCTGTCTAATCAAATTAGAGCTTGTTATATTTTTATGAAAAAACCTTAAAATAATATTGTAGAGCTAGATGGTATCGACTAATAATTATGATTTTAAAACGTGTCATCACTTTTAAATGAACTAAGATAAAGAAGAATTTGACATCTCGATTTGTATATATAACTTTAAAATCAATCGGTGTTAAAATAAGGCTAGTAATAACTATTATTTAAAATAAATATTATTATATGCTAAATGTTTTAAAGATGTTTGGAGCAAGTAGCAGATGTTATAGAAAAATACAAAAAGAAAGGCAACCCAGTAGCTGGGCTTGTCGTGGAGCCCATTCAGTCTGAAGGTGGCGATCACGAAGCTTCTCCAGAGTTCTTCCAAAAATTGCAGAAAATTTGCCAGCAGGTATGTTAAAAATTACAGTGCGTATTATATTTACACGTGCATATTAAAATATTAATTATATAAACACGTAATGTAAACTAATAAAATAAACACGAGATCCGTAATATGCTTGCGCAAAAATTCCCATTTTTCGAAATCTGTTCTAATACATATTTCTGTTTTGTTCTGTTGAAATTCATGTCATTACAGAGAAATAAGAATTGTCTAAAACCTACAATTATCGCGTTGACACGTCTCCCTGCGCCATGTTGGCTTCACATTCTGAATTCTTCTAATAATAAATCTTTTAGAATGGCGTAGGTTTGATCATCGACGAAGTGCAGACGGGATGCGGCCCGACGGGAAAGATGTGGTGCTATGAGCATTTCAATTTGCCTTCTCCACCCGATGTGGTAACTTTCAGCAAGAAAATGTTGACTGGTGGCTTTTATATCAATATTGAACACAAGTAAGTATTGAGCACAATGCTCAATCATGATAATTAGTTACAGTCAAAATGAATACCAGTTTTTACCCACCGCTTTGCATCCCTGTCAAAAAGAAATAACTGAGAATACAAGTGATAACACATTCTAAGTGCCCAATGTGACTCTGACCGCAGTCACAGTGGGCTAGTTCGTAACTGTCAATGTGACGAACAATTTCCTTTTACCATAAATGGGCTATCAACAACTTCATCCTGAGATTACCTCCTGATTACCTTCCTGAGATCACGTTCAACCAACACAGAAATTTCAACATTATAATTTAGTTGTACTAGTACAGATTTGTTTTATGCCTCTTATTGTATTCAGGTTATCTTTTTGAACTCTATAAAAATTAGAGGTGTCTCTTAGAATCTATAGTACAAATCGTGACAACACAAAAAATAATTTGATATTGTGATGAAATGGCTAAACACCTCAGAGCTTAGAGCAGTTTTATTTCTTTTTGGAATCAATTAATTGTATCGTTACTTCAATATCTCTTATAGATATAATGTGTGAGTTTTGCTCAGGGATATTGCCCTTACCTAGTTTCCGTGCTAGGGTGAAGGAACACATCTAATATGTCAAGAATGGGCGTATATTAAGTCTGCTGTGGGTGAACATTCAATGAATAAACCCAACCATTTCATTAGGTTTGATAAACCTCATACTCGCTAGGGAAAACATATATATTCCCTGAATGATCTACGAGGCTATTGAAATACAAAAAATATCCCAATTTCAATAGAAAAGACGGTTGGGAGCTTTCTACCACCTGGTATCCACTTATAAAAACTTTAAAGTCTCAAACCTACCACACCAGAGGACAAGATATAGTCAGCTCATTCTGCAGGAATCTCAGAAGAGGACAGTCAGGCAACTCAGAAAGCGTTGGCGGTAGTTTAATATAATAATTATATCAACTGACAGACGAATGCCACCTCAGTCTACCCGTGATCACGGACTACTGCAAAGTGTTCGAAACTTTGGGTTCCATAAACAATGTCAATATGCGCGATTAATACGGTTAATTAGTTTTATTTAATGTGTAAATATCGCGAAAATCTAAAATCTTATCAATTAATGAAGTTATTCTTTGCTGAGGTATTATTACTTTATACATATATATTATTTACATATACGGTGTACGTGAAATTTTTATTATATATTTTCAGACCATCACATGCCTACAGAGTGTTTAACACATGGATGGGCGATCCGGGCAAGTTACTTTTACTGGAGAAGGTGTTGCAAGTGATTAAAAATGAAAATCTTTTGTGCCTCGTCAATGAAACTGGAACATATCTCAAAAATGGACTACATTGTCTGGAAAAAGAGTTTCCTAATATAATAAACAGCGTGCGAGGTCGCGGTACATTTTTATCCTTCAATTCTGATTGTAGAGATAAAATTAATGCGAATTTAAAGAAAAATGGTAAGATAATTGCTGGCACCAAAATCATCAGTATTCTCATAGTAGTATATGTATATGTAAATAAATAGTAGTATATGTATATGTAAATAAATCAAATAAGTACCGTCTAGTTATATTTTTATATAATATCATTAGCAACTGAGCTAACAAGAGAGAGAATGGTGATGGATGGATGGATGGATGGATGGATGGATGGATGGATGGATGGATGGATGGATGGATGGATGGATGGATGGATGGATGGATGGATGGATGGATGGATGGATGGATGGATGGATGGAATGGAATGGCGGTGGTAATGTTTTTGACATTCAAAAAATTAATCATGTATTCTTACTTAGAATAAAATAATTCAATTGGAATTTGAATTGGAATTTGAATTAGAATTTGAATTAGAGAACCTTGTGATATTTTTAATATTTTCGAATTTCGTCTTGTGGAAATCCGTTTTGAGTAACGTAACTCGACGCCGCTTTTATACCACGATACATTTATAGAATGAAGAATTTGGCCTGAATCATTTACACCTCACTCGGCTAGGACATCATGTCGAAATGTTCATATATTTTATAGTTAATGTGTATTATAAATACAAATGTTTTTATTTTAGGTGTACTCGGAGGCGTCTGTGGTGAAAACACTATACGCCTGAGACCATCTCTAATTTTCCAGACGAAACATGCTGAAATATACTTAGATATTTTGCGTAAAACATTAAAGGAGCTATAAATATTATTGTTTTCACTTCCAAAACTAGTATTGTTAATTAAGTCTGTGATGACTTACAGTATTATTTTGATGTTACTGTTCTAGACTATATTCCATACAATATATGGATACAATCCATACAATATATATATATATATATATATATATATATATATATATATATATATATATATATATATATATATATATATATATATATATATATATATATATATATATATATATATATTGTTAAACTTTAAGTGCCATATATACATAGTAGTATAAGTTGATATTCTTTATCTTTATCTAATGTTTTATATTTTTTTTAAATATTAATTGCATATATACATAACTCTCGATAATAATTACATATATCAAATAATCGTATTAGAGTCGAATGCCTCAAAGATGTCTTCCATATAATAGTTAATAAAACTTTGATGTTATAGTATTAAAACGTTTCAATTACTACAAGTATATTCTTTTTATTTTTCAAACCAGATTTTACTTGAGGCTTCTTCCACAAATGAAAGAAAAATTTACCGATTTCGTCTCCTACTTAACTGATATACTATTGATATACTAGCGACCCGCTCGTGGCTTTGCCCGCTTAAGCTAGCTGGATCGCGTTCGTTTTAAAATTTGATACCTACATCACAATGCAATTCTTCGATTTTCTCGTCCTCCTTTTTTTAATCACTTGTTTTAATTAAAAATCGTGATCAATGTACCTATACGTTTCTTACATGTACATATATATTAAAATTTAAAACGTAAAGTTTCTTTAATGTAATTAACATATAGCTTGTAAGCAGATTATGTTCTAGCTTTCCTAGTTATAGCGTAAAAAACACAATATACACTTCCCACAATTGAAATATAAAATCCAAATCATACCTTTCTTTGCCTTTCTTTGGCGTTCTTTCTTTAGTCTTGACAAATGTACTACTACTGTATTCTATTTTTAACATCGCCAACGGTTAAAATAATATTAATATTATACTAAAAAAATGTTGTTTGAACTTAAGTAATGCCCATAATACAAAGAAAATCAATTTAGTCAACAAAATTTATTATATAATTTAGCTACACTTGCTAGTAATCGACGTTATAAAAATATATTTATTTTTTCTTCGAAACCCGCATTGGTCGCTAGGACGACAACTATTATACATGTAGAATAGTTCATCAATTTCCATTGGGTAGTTTTTTTAGATCATATTTACAATAACTATATCTAACGATAACTTAACGATATATACACCGACTCATTAATACATTTTTAAAATCGTTTCTGAACAATAATTGACTTTTCCATACTTTGTTACTACGACAATTTTATCTATGATCTGTAGATGTATTTGAGATATATCGACATAAATAAAAATAAAAAGAAACTCTTCCAAGCTGATGCAAAAATTTTATTTTCATGAATAACGACACCTGTTAACAGATGTTATAAAATAATAATATGGATCTTTAAACACAATATTAGCTTTCAAAAGATTTTAAGTTACCTACGAATAGATGGCATTCTTTCAAAAACTATTAAAGTACCTTCTGATCGCTAAATGTGACATCTAGCTAGACTGGTAGAAATAATTCTCAAATGTTTATGTACTATAAAATTTATAGTACATACTATTTGAGAATGGAATAAATCTACCTTTACAGCATTCAACGTAATTTAACCGTCTCTGTTTTTATTTTCCGTTCGAGGTTTTCATTGCACGTCAAGATGAAAACTATCCTATATACATTGTTTAAAGCTATGAACTATTAGCATGCCAAATCTAACGCACTTCTATTAAGTAATTTAAATAATTTATTTTGTGACTTTTTCATTTATTTTATGGGAACTGCTGGCATACCGGAATAAAAAGTATAATTTATGCAGGTCGATACTAAGATATTACTCTACAAAAATTAAATCATTTCTGCCCAGAAGGTTTTTCGTGATTAGAGGACAAATAGACAGACAAAAATTCTGCTGAGTGGATTTTTAGCTTCTATTATCGATATATTTACCGACCCAATCAATATTTTTTTAAATCTTTAATGTAAAGAATTGACTTGAATTGAATTAGCTGCTTAGGTGAAGTATACGAGGGTACCGTCCTCGGTAGATTGAAATAAATTTTTTGTTGTCTCGTTCCCATACAAATACAAATGAGCAGAGTGACAGCTAGAAAGTGGTCATAGACAGGCGGGCATCGTCGGTTACGGCAACTACGGCGCTTGTGAGGTGTTATCGAGGAGTGTATCCCCGTCGTAATGACTCTTGGCTACTGTTATGGGATCGTTGGGGTCTAGAAGGACAGGAGTTCGAAGTAGAGGTAGAGTAGTTAGGTGTGGATCAGGAGCGTATTTATCCGCTTTCACGATGAGGAGTATGGAATCTGCGCGCTCGTGGTAGCGCTGGTCTAGGCCTTTGCAGAAATCTTTAAATGATTGCAATTCGAAATCTTTGTGTAGATGATTGTGAATGCTATACTGAAGAATTTATTTTTGACTCTCTGAAGACACTCTTTCCCTATCTTAGTGTGCGCAAACACTACACAAGGATAGGACAATATGTAACGAATGCAAATTTTATATAATGTTAGCTTGTTTCGAAGTGACATTTTACTTCGCATCCAGATAAGGGGATACAGCCTGTTCATGATGAATGTATGTAGGGTAGTAAAGTAAGATTCGAATCCAGTACAACGGCTAAATATTTGACCTGGGGCTTGTGGACGTGGAATAGTAAAAGTGTCAGAGAATAGTAAAAGTGTCTAAGTCCCCTCATAGTCAAAGCGTCTACGTACAGTCCCCATCCATATCGATTACTTCGATGCCCTCGTAGCGTCCTTCTAGACGCCGATGATCTCAATACTGTAGACAACCGTCACAACAACGGTTACATTCTCCAGTCCCAAAGACACGCCGCCGTAAGAGGCGACTCTTATATCACGGCACGTCTGCGCCTTGGCGCGGCGGGGCCCGCCGGTCAATGACCGTCCCATGTACCATTTCCTAAGCTGCTACAATGCTCATTTTATACTCTGGCGATGAGACACACTTGTGAGGTGTATCTGTGAAGACCATTTGAGGTCAACAGCATAAGGTCCTCCAGAAAAAAAAAGTGCTGTTCAACTGGTATTCTCGGATGATGCGTACGTGAGTCTGGCAGTGCCATACGGCGGAACTTATAGATGGTATGTTCAATAACATATACTTATTACACAAATATTGCATATAAAATAATTGTTTTATTGTATATACATAATATATTTTTCAGACAAGAATCATACAAATCCGAGAAAAACTAAGACTTGCAATATGATGTCGTAGGTATTACATTTAAAAACGAACGCGATTCAGTTTATATATGCGTGCGAAGCCGCGAGCGGGTCGCTAGTTTCTTATAATTTTGCTGGTCTGCTATGGTTCTGCATAGGTATGTCTTCAAAATCTTTTATACTCTAAAATCCTGCCCTAAACTAACAGATATACAAAAAAAATTTATTCAAATCCCACACACATCACAATCAAAAACACACACATATTATGTTAATGTTATTAATTGTATTATTTTTTCGTAAAAATATTTAATATACAGGCAATTTTTACTGTTTTATTATATAGATTTGTTGTTTAGGTTTGTGTGTAACATGTTGTGGACCATGGCCATTGTGTAGATTTTATTTTACCGCACCATATAACTCCAGAGGTCCAAAGTAAGTTTTTATTAAGTAGGTACAGTTGTTCTGTCAGCAAGTTTGTTTAATGTTTAGTGACTACGACTTTAATAAAAATCTATATTGTGTAAATTCTCAAGTAACCGAAACCTAAAAGTAAATGAAGAAGACCGAGGCATCTAATTGTATTTAAAAATACATATTATAAATGTGTTTTATTTATTTATTTTTTTATTTTTAAATACAATATGTTGCGGCCGAATGCTTTGGTATGAAATTAACTATAGACATAAGTTTGTAATGGTTTTTCTTTGATATAATAGGTATAAATTTCCAATTTTATGATATTTTCCTTTATTTCTACTAATAAGTTCTAACTCCTTACCAAATTTTTCTAGGTCAACGGTACCAAGTAGGTTTTGATTACGCGGCAAATTTACACAAATTGCGACAATAACGGAGCATAATCGTTCGTACCTTTTGATTGCGTTTGACTTAAAAGATAGTCTTTCCTGTGCTCCAAGGGACTATAGTCCAGAATATTTTATATTAATTTCCGCTTGATACTTTTGCGCGTTTTTGAGAAAATGGTTTTGACAAATGAACATACAGACAGACAGGCGATAAAACTGTGTGTGCATTCCCTTTTGAGGTAAATTAAGTCTAGAAAACAGTTTTACCCTTAATCCCAAAAAGCGGGTTAGGCAGAGAATGTTCTGTGAAGAGACACATCATTTTTCACTTTACCGAGATAATGAATGGTGGAAATCAACGCTCCGTCTTTCCAGAGAGGTGATATTAAAATAATTTTATGTTAAACCCAAAACCATTCACTTCACTACATTCACATTCACTTAAATATAGTGGGTAGGTTATACACATATGACTTATATTACTTTTTTTATATTTTACAAGTGAAACTTTTATAAGCATGCTTTCTTCAAACAACTTTTGCAAACGTCTAGTAATTGTATATAATTATAAAAAAGTAAACAGCTTTCGTGTAGCTCAATACAAGCGGCCTAACCAGGCTGAGATCTAGTTTAAGTTTCATTTTTATTTATTTATGTTATTTAGCATTTCTAACAATTTCTAAACTAGTATTGCTACTGCTATTTTCTTTTGTTGTTGGTTGTACTATATTACACGTTTAATTTTAGTAATGAGTTTGGTCAGTAATGACATCTTTGAATGCGATTGGTATTTGTCCATGCAAGATACATGGAAAATTATATTTACAATATAGATTTATTTTTTTTGAAAACGATGTGATGGGTTTTTACACCGGTAAATGTCATTCTAAAAAACAATTGAGAAGACAAGAAACTGCTTATGAAAGTACCTAGTATGTATAATGTAATAAGATCTTTCATGTTTTCTTTCTTGTTAATTTTTAAGAAAAGCTATGGTTCTCTATTCCGGTTTGTGAGGCTGTTTTAATGACATTCACCATAATTGACTATTATTTAAACTATTTAAAATACCGAATCTTACTTAATTCACACCTGATATTTAAATACTTACCAACACGGTATTGCTTCTCCTCATTAGGTAGGCACCCTAACCTGTAATAATATCTACTTATGCAATATTATATCACTAAGATTCTTATCTTGCTTAGTATCACAAATTGTACAAAACATGAAATAGATTATAGTTAAGCATGTAAAAATAAAAATAAAAAAACACTGTACTTGCGTAATCAATTTGATAAAGATTATTAAATATTTTATTTATAGCCACTTAGCTTTCACAATTTGTAGAAAGTATTATGGATCAGGTTGAACATGCGTCAACCTAAAATTTTAGGGCAATTCATCACTGTTATGTGATTGTCTGATGTTACAAAACATGTTTTCTCTAGCTTTCTCTTTTAATTTCGTAGGTTATTGAACATACGTGTTTAAGCTGTGACGATGACATTAAAATAATTAGCTATAAGAGAATGTAATAACGTTATTACATCATACAGAAGCAATTTACACGTTTTAGTGATCTGATCTTTTAGTTCCACATCAGATATTAAAGATTTGATGATATTTGTAAATAAAAGCTCATCAGACTAAGTAACTTTAACGTTAGGTCTCATAACTTTTATAGAAGATTTTTATATGAATTGTTTCTCAGTGACTCAGCTTTTTATGATTATTTAACAGTATCAAAACAAATAAAAATGGTGAAGTTTCCTTAGACAAATACAAACATAGTATTTTTACTTTGAAAAGCTTTTGAAAACACATAGTTGGAACCAATTTAAAATTTGCTATCGGCTACCATGTTGACAAGAAAAATGATTCTAGAAAAAAAATTACCTAATCCAAATGTTTGGGTCCAGCCGAAATGCCTGGCAAAATACGCTAGGCTTATCCCCCTTCCCGAGAGAGTTGCTGGTCCTCTTACTGTGCGAGTCCCCAGGTGGCGGATAGGGGAAAACCACTCGAACTTGCGAATGAGTGGATCGGGATACTTTGGTATATCCGGCCGGACCAAAACCAGCGAGGCATGGACGTGCCTTCAGTGCTTTAGTACACGACCTATGGGAGCACATTTCAACAAAAAAGACCGATTGTGGAACAGAAAAAAATGATGACAAAGCTAAAACTTTCACTACCGCAGGAGGGTGCCAGTCTCGCAGAGGCTGGAGAATCCATGCGCGCTTCGGCACACAGCCAGGCGAAAGGTGGAATAGATAAGTGTTTACGACGGTGGGGGTTGTGAATGATGTATCTGAGACGAACGGTGTTTAAGGCGTTGTGCCCGAGGTGGGCGATGTTGGTGTTCATGTGCCCAAGAAGGGAAGCACTTGCAGCACTAGGTGCAGTACTGAAGGAGGCACAAGAAGTAATTGAAGGACTGCACTTGGCAGAGTGTGTCGCTATAATAAATGGAAGGTCCAGGTCGCCATCGAGAGTCTCATGTCTCTGCGCCAGGATGCTCGAAAACGTGCAGAGGCAGAACACACTGTTACAATGGTACCTTGCCTCTCCTACATCGACGATAAAGGATGGCAAGAGAGTCAAAAAGACGGTAGCAAATGCGACTGTTCCGGTCATATCTGCCCCTATGATTCTTCTTGCTTCCAGCACCGGCAAACATGTCCACGTGGTGGAATAATGTTACGCGAAAAGTATGCAAGGAGAAGGAGCCGAACGCAACAGAAGAAGCCGAACAAGTCAAAGGAGCCATAGCTACGTCGTCCTCGCTCAGTGGTCGTGGCGCAAAAGCGCAGCAGCTGCCGCCGAGAAACTTACGTACTATGATGTTTTCAGTACCCAGGTTAAGGAGCGATTTAAGTTTGATGACCTGGGTATAAGTGACCTCCGATTCCCCGTCGCTTCAATTGGTGCTAGGCCTAGAATTTGGAATTGGGCAGTGGAACGCCAGAGGCCAAATGTTGATCGATTTCGTGGAGAGGGAGGGCCTCTATATGACAAATGACTTCTTTAGGAAACCAAACAGCGACCTGGATGAGTTCGGATGGTAATGTCAACAACGAGATAATCTTCTCATGTGGACGACGAGGCAAACATTCTTTGTGTTCAATACCATTAAAAAAGGCAGCGATCACGGACTTGTTCAAGGAATATTAGCATTAAGTTTGATAAGTTTCGATGATAAAGAGCTTTCCTCTTGAACCGCTTCTATACCTTCGAGAGCAGCGTTGGTGTAAACAATTTAAACAACAACGAGGTGGATACAATCCAAATTCAGGCCAAGATTTTCAAAACCTACCATAGCAAAATAAAGAAACTCAGACAAGACACTCCGACTCATGGCTAAATAGGCAGATCTCTAAGTAACTTTCGTCTTAATACAAATCGTATTAAAGAGGCTATTTAGCGAAATCAGGGCTTTAAACTGTTCACAAAAGATCTGTGTAATAGATACAGCCAGGAATAGGTCTGAAATCCTCAGGGATCCTCAGGGAATCCTCTAGACTTTCTGTGAAAAATTGTACTCCACGTTGCAAATAACACCAGTTGGCTATAGATCCCAAGATTGAGCCAAGTTTACCCGACACCGAAAATATCCAGGGCGTCAGCCTGTCTGAGATTACCATGGCTCTGTTTGAAGTGGTTCTGTTTATCAAAAAGGGTGATAGAACTATCTTGAAGAACTACATTCCAATCTCGCTTTTGAGCCATGTTTATAAGTTGCTTGCAAGAGTCACCACGAATTATTTATCCAGCAATTATTTAACAACTTCCACTTCCCCAACAAGCTGGTTTCCGAAATGGCTATAGCACCATAGACGACATACATTCGCTGCGGCATATGCGAATTATACAGAAGTCCAAAGAGTATAATTTGCCAATTTGCTTAGCGATTGTTGACTATGAGAAAGCCTTTGATTTGTTCAAGATCTGGTTAGTGCCGCAGTCTCTCCAAAGGTGCCAAATAGACTATAAGTACATCGAATTGTTAAGGATACGGCATAAACATCAATGGGGACTACAATAAACATCTTCGTTTTGCCGATGATGTAGCACTACAGGCTGAGACATGGAAAATATGAATGGAAGAATCAAAAAAAGAATGGACAAAAATTATATTGAACACTCAAGATGTACCTACCTACCTGCTTAATCTGCTGCTATGTATATTTGGGATAACTAGTCCAGCTAGATAAGTCTAACTTTAAAAAAAGAGATCTCTCGACGAATCCAGCTTGGATGGGTAGCATTCCGGAAATTAACTAAGTGGCTCAAGGTCAAAAATATGATATCCGTAGGAGAACAAAAGTCACCAACATTGCTCGAAGATTTCTTCAGTTGAAGTGGCAGTGCGTGGGACATACCAAGGAGAACCTATGGCCGCCTTTTGTTCTTATATCTTATCTTGTATGTTTAGCGAATGTATGTGAATGTGTGAATTACGCAAAATACCATCAATCATTCAAATGAACACTAGAATTGTATCATTCCAGTTTATATATTGAGCTTATAGTGCTTCTAGCGCCTTTATCGGTAAATAATGTAAATAATCGTAAGTTTCATAATTTTAAAGGGTAGGCATATTAATAATTATATGATGAAATGATATGTTATAATTGGCCTGGACAACGAACATCATTATGTAAAAAAAATCGTTCAATTGCAAGAAGTACTCGCACACCGAGGGTTCCGTACCTATTTCAAGATTGTAGATATTCCGCTGAAGAATTGTAGATATTCCCCTCATTTTGTATGAAATGAACTACAATATAAGTTTGTAATGGTTTTTCTAGGTTATATCTATAAATTTTTAATTTTTTCCTTTGATTGTACTATTAGCTCTAACTTATTATCAAATTTCATAACTCTAAAATGACGGGAAGTACTCTGTAGGTTTTGATTACGCGACGAATTTAAAAAAAAATAGAAAAAAATTGCATAAACGTTCGTATTTTTTGATTACGTTGACTTAGAAGTTTGATTTTTACTGTGTCTCAACAGGTTATGGACTTGGATATTTGATATCAATTTCAGCTTGATTCTTCCACGTGATTTGGAGAAAATGGACAGACAGACAGACGGACAACAGAGTGATCCTATAAGGGTTCTGTTTTTCTTTTGAGATACGGAACCCTAAAAATGGGCAATTTAGCATATAATGAAATGCGATCACATTATGTTACCATTTTGAGATCAATGAGATCATGAAATCCACAATTCTGTAATATGGTTACGACTTGTAGATAGATAGAAGATATTGAAGACAAAATATAAGTTCTCAGTCATAAAATCGTGATTAGGACACAATACTTCTATGTAAATCACTGTAATGTAGCGATAATTTTTTTTAAGAACATACATAGTCTATACATAATCTACATTATTGTTTGCTATATTGCAAACCAGAAATCAGACCCTTAATAGTTTATAAATAGTATTGCGGCTATGTTAAATTTAGAATACCTACTACATGTAAAAATTCTTACGGGAAATTGTCAATAGTCCTATTTATAGAACTACTCAAAATAAATCATGATAATTCCTAATAAATAAAAGCTTTTAAAAAGGGTGTACATACTATATAGGTATTATGTAAAGTCACATTTATGGGCTGTAAGTAGTAAGTGGAAGTAGCCAATCTTGTGGTTTAGATATAAACTGGACTGAAACGATACTACTGTTAATTTGATTGATTGGATGTATTTAATGTAATTGACACACTCATACACATTCGTTAAAAATACGAGATAAGATATGAGATCAAACTCAAATTTTAAAGTATGCACTACGATGATTAATTTTGAATATAGGTAATAATATTTTACATCACAATGACCTTCCGCAGCACCTACGCAGCGTGGGCGGCGTGCGGCGCTATCCGTATTTTCAGACTAGTATAAATGAACAACTGAAAAATGTACTATTTTTAATCCACTTTTTAAACTTATCCCTTAAGATGTAATAATGAAATGAGATAGAATTTATTAAATACAAAATATAATACATCTTTATTTAGTTATTATAAAATTATATCGCTCGTGCAATATTTTTATAATTTTTTTGATAAATCTAAAAATTGTTAACTATAACCAAAAAGTAAGCGTTTGAATGCAATTTAAGCAAAAGAGTACTTTAGGCTGAGTGGTTGTTATGCTAAACATGCACACATATTCTAATATCTATTGAGTTCTTTGTGTTCAAGCCGGTTTGTTGACCTAGTTAAGCGATGACTCGTTCGTGGTTAAACATAAAGGTCGTAAAGGTACAATTACAATGACGGTCACTAACTAAAGTATCATTGTCATTAACAATAATGCCTGACGGTTTACTGTATACGGTTTACTCGTACATAGGTATATGCACATAAAGCTAAGAATTATTAGTTACAGTATATACCTACATAAAAAAATGTGAAACGTCGGTAAGGTAAAGCAAAATCTGACCTGATCATTTTTTTTAACCGATTTCTAAAAAGGAGGAGGTTCCATGTTCGATATGTATATATTTATAAGTTAGGTTTAAATTACTAGCTTTATCATTATAACAAATTTCTAATATTTAGAGGATACTAAGCGGATACGGTTCAAGTTTGCTTGATCTTGAGATAGCCGTTTGTAGACGCAGTTTATAGTAATGCTAATCAAATTTATTAATTTATTTGGCAATAGACCTGCAAATTTCGAGATATAAAAAAAGAAATAAAATGGAGTGAAGAAGCAACGCTACCTATCTTGAGGAATAATGGACTGAAATGCAATACTTAAAGTCAAAGTATACTAAGTATTATAATAAACAATAGATGGTAATAGATAAACAGGGACAGGTTGTTTGGGAATTAAACAGGCTTCAAAAGCCATATGCTTGAAAATAAAACATTTATCCAAAAATCTAAAGATAAAATCAACAGAATAATATTCGGAAACAAAAGCATCAATCTTGTTTTCATTGATCATTAGTTTTTCAGTAAACCTATCAGTATTGAATTGTCCATATAATACGATTCCCATCAAGAGTACTGCAAAGGCCTATCCAGGCGCTACTTCGAGCGCGCAGCTACTCACGCGAACTCCCTTATCGTACAAGCGTGTGACTACACCCTGTACGCTAAAACTAAGCTCAGACGCCCGCGTAGCGTTCTATTAGACCCAGGTGATCCCATTACAGTTGCTAATGCTCCATATGTAGGTAGGCAGCACAAAACACATACACGACACTCACACCGCCGTCGACGGAAATGACGACGAAGTCCAGCATATTTGACGGTACGACCGCGCGTTGGCGTGGCTAGGCCCAGCGGTAAGGAACTGCTAGGTCCATGCAGATTAGTCTAAGTTTCTCCAGCTGCGTCTTCAGGTCGCGGCTGGTTTGCTAGGAATAGGGAACATCCCCCAGCCCTCTCGTAGGCCGCATGCCGAGGCTCGAGTCCCGCAGGGGACGCCCTTGCCGCCGACGTTTCCTCTCAAGCAGACACGTTAGTGCTTGCTACTTCTCAGGGACAGAGTACCTTCTTCCCTCCCCAACCGGTGTCGCTGTCAAGGCCAATAGGGCTAACAGCATTAAACTCACAACAAAAAAAAAAAATATTTTTAAATACACTGCGTTCTTCGCGTTTCTTTTATTCTAGTCCTGACAAATTTACTACTACTATCTTCTATTTTAAACATCGCCAATGTTTAAAATAAAATATTATACTAAAAAAACGTTATTTGAACTTAAATAATGCTCATATTACAAAGGAATTAAATAATTTATTCGACAAAATCTAATATATATATAATTTAGCTTCACTTGCTATCGATGTAATTAAAATGTCTATTATTTTTCTACGGAAACCTTATTGAATGCCAGGACGACAACTGTTCTATATGTTGACTTAGGTCAAAATGCTGTCAAGCTGTTAAAATTTGTTCATTCTTTAGTAAATAGTAGTAATCAAAGTAATTCGGCTTTATTCGTAATTAATTTTTTTACAGAAAACTGTTGCTGTGATTAAATGCATCAATTTAAATTTTTTTGGCCAATAGCTTTTACATGATTCGCGAATAAAAAAAAACACACGGAAAAAATCCACTGCGAAGTTTTTTAGCTTAATACTTCTTAACGCTATATAAATCGACCCATTAATACATTTCTAAAATGTTTTATGAACATTGACTATTCTATACTTTAATACTACGTCAATTTCATCTCTCGTCTGTAGATGTATTTAAGATATATCGACATTAATACAAATAAATAAAACCCGCCAGCGTAATGCCGAAATTTTATTTCAATGAATAACGACATCTGATGACAGATATTATAAAATATTACTATAAATTTTTAAACATATAATTTTGGTTTTCGAAAATGATTTTAAATTACCTATCAATAGATGGCATTCTATCAAATACTACAAAATTACCTTCTGATCGTTAAATGTCACTATAATAGCTGTAAATCAAATGATTTGTAACTATTACTGTGACAGCACACGCGTCCTCCACTTCGCAGCGGCCGCCACCAACAGGAAGGAGAAGGCAGTACCGGTCTTCGTGGACGTGTCAAAGGCGTTCGACAGGGTGTGGCACCCGGTATTGCTCCACAGAGTGATCTGGGTGGGCACTCCCCATGACCAGGTGAGGGTTCTGGCCGAATTCCTGCGCGGTAGAATCTTCCAGGTTAGGGTGGACCACGCCCTATCAAAAAGTTACCCCATTGGAGCAGGGGTATCCCAGGGTAGTACCATCTCCCCTACCCTATACTCCATTTACACAAATGACATCGCAGCTCACGAAAATGTCACACTGGCCATTTATGCCGACGACATCGCGTTCCTGGCCAAGTCCCTGAATCACGCGGCTCTTAAACTCTAGCGGGCCCTCGATCTGCAACCGGACTGGTTGGCGGAGTGGAAGCTCACGATTAATGTGGCCAAGACCCAAGCGATTGCGTTTGGGTTCCACTAGTTAACTCCTCCGCTTGTACTCCAGGGTGAACAAGTCAAATGGACCCACCAAGTCTCGCCAAAGCCATACCTGGGCATCTCCATCGGAACTATCGATGTCCGCCCAGGTAGCCAAGGCCAGGAACGCAGTGCGAGCTGCTTTGGCCCTGCTACTTCCCTTATTCCGTTCCCGCCTCCCCCTCCGCACCAGGCTGGGGTTGTACAAAACGTACGTCAGACCCCATCTGACGTACGCGTTCCCAGCTTGGTACTCCCTTACGAGTCCAAGTATTCGGAAGGTCCTTCAGACGATGCGGAATGTGGCTCTCTGGCGAGTCGTCCAGGCTGCTAGATATGTGGGGAAAGCTACCAATCAGTGCGACCTCCCTATCGACAGCCTAGAGAGTCACATTACCCATTATAGCTGCCCGCGCCTACTACGGTGCCGACGCCTCGGATCACCCGCATATCCGAGACATCGCACCATGGCACTCCCGTCCTCAGGACGCCAGAAGACTACCATTTCATTTATCTTCCGGGAACATACATACTGGAATAAAAAGTATAATTTATGCAAGTGGAGACTATAAGCTATTACTATACAACAATTCATTCATTTATGTCCAGTAGTTTTTGCCTGATTGGAGGACAAATAAACAGACACATAGACAGAAAGACAGACAGACTGACAAGAATTCTGCTGAGTGGATTTTTAGCTTCTATTATCGATATATTAACCGACCCAATCAATTTTTTTTTTCAATCTTTAATGTACGGCTATACAGAAGTATACGTTTTGAAATTACGCGGCAAATTTTATACAAAAAGAGGTAAAAACGACTTGAAAGTTAGATTTGTTCTGAGCACCAAGATATTTGATATCAATTTCAGCTGACCTCTCCAAAGAAACATGGTCTTGACGGTCGGATAGACAGACAGACAAACAAAACGGACAGCTAATTTTTCCTATAAGGGTTTCGTTGCGGCGTTCCGGTTTTGAGGTATGAAAAAATAGGTCCCTAAAAATGTCGTAGAGAATGGTATGCCGAAGCCATATGCTCAAAAAGCCCAAATAAACTTCAATAGCTTTATTAGGTAATATTTTATTAAGGCTTCCCTGTTAAATTTTTTTCATAATTATTACTTAATTGGTTATCGACATTCAATATAAAAAAAATATATATAAAAATAAAGTTAAATATAACAAAATAATTCGTAATTTGTAACTAATAGTCTGAAATGTATTAATATATATGTAAGTAAATTTTACCACTGATATTTTTTGCTAAACTTACATACTAGTAGTTTTCATCTAGTTGCATCATAAATATAAATCTTGACTTGTCCTCCTCATCTCTCTCTTTTATTCGATTGCAACAGACGACAAAATTAAGACTATTAGTTATTGTTAGTTATTTTATGGCTTTTGAATGTTTAGAATTTACAGGTTTTTAATTCACATGTCAACTTGTCAAATATTATATCTACTGGCTAAAGGCTTGTGACAATTGGTATTAAGTAAACCCGTAAAATACTATTTCATTGGTGAAGTGATACAACTAGCACGCTCTCATGGAACGCCATTATCAGAAATGAAAGAACAAAACCGATATTTAATATTTAATTTTGAATTTATTGTATTAATTAAAATGATTGTAGCATCTGACTTTATAGATGCATTATACATTTAACATTATTTATTACTTTACTCTTTGATAGAAACTGTCATTGTTCGGATACTTACTAGTTTATAAAAAATACTTTCATTGGAAAATATGTTTTTATTTTACGGTAGGTAAGCACTTAAATATAAATACACTGAAATTATATTATTAGAAATATTTTTAGAAAGTAATGTTTTTTATAATTATGAATCGTATTATCTATTTGTTTTAATTCATTTTTAATAAAATACGAGTATTGTTCAGGGTGTATTTTTATATAGTTTAATATTTTTTATTGGGCAGTCGCATGTTTTTGAAATTATAAATAAAGTACTATTTTAGGCAAAAGAAGTACTATATTTAGGGAAAAAAGACCACAATTTTTTTATATTAATATATAGGTAAACCTAGTGTTGTGATTTCTAATAATGCAATTTAATAAATTATTTAAGACAAAATATGCATATATTTTTTTAGATCTCATTTTTCCATGTTCAAGATAAGAAATGTTAACACGTGCGTAATATTTAAAGTTAGAAAAACCGAATGAAATTCATTCGGTTGAGTCAGTACTCAGTACCCACTTATTGTATCGAACCAGTCGTTGGGTGAAAAAATGTGCACAGCGTAGGTCAGGGCAGTTAAAAACTTACAGTTTCTATTAGTCATATGCAATTGATAGCAGATAGTAGTGTTAAAATATAGGTATTTTGTATATTTCAAATTGAATACTAACTTCCTATTTCTAGTCATGTTTATTGATTTTGTATACGAGAATTTTCCACTAGTTGACAATTTTTGCCAACAAAGGTGTGATTAGATTACAGTGTTATTATTCTCAATAATACGAGCGATCATTAGTGTCATTGAACAAGTCTAATCATCCGTTTAGTCCATGTGCATTTTAAGTGATTGATTTAACAGTTTTGTGATCACTTAAAAAAGGTGACTATATATGTAACTAGTAGTGATAAGTTTTCCATTGTGTCATTACGGGAGGTTGGCGAATATTTTGTCTTCCGTGATTACCTGCTGAGCCTAGCATTAAATGTTATTGCTAAACAAATGTTATAAAGGTTTGTACAAGTTCATGTTTTTAAAAAAAACTCATTTACTTTTCTTTTGCTTATTACGAAATAGCAGGTGTCTTTTACAAGATATTAGATGTTGTGTCATTTTAACATTTAAGTCTACATCATACTGTGTAGGTGTTGAAAATTTATTTTATAATTTCTCTAGATGTACGTAATTATTCATGACGATTTAGCTATTTTTAAACATTATAAATTTAGATTTGAAATATTATAAAAACTATTTAAATGTAATATTACTCATAACATCCTAAAAGGAATCGAAAATAATTTTTAATATTGTACAAATATGTACATTGTATATTTTCTATATCTAATAGCAAATGTGCAAATATTATACACACTATATATTGATTCATCAATAATATTAAAAACTGACTAATGAGCATGGTTATTTTTACTAAAAGTTGTATATATAATTCATATTAAAAAAAATATATTATAGTTCATATTAGATAATAAAATTTTATATTTTTATAAAATAGTAAAGTACTAGTAAACACTTCAATCAACCTAAATATTATACTTACCATAAATGGCAATTATTAGAAAATTAGTTACTTTGTCAATTTATATATTTATATTATTTATTCCTTTACACACTTGTTGCATATTATTTGCTTTAATGATACACATTAGCCTATTAGTTTATTTCAAAACACTATAAGAATGTTGAACATGCTGCAATTTTAGTGAAGTAATCATTTAATTTCAGCAGTTGTAACATATTTCCTTTTCATTTAAAACTAGAGCATAACAATGATAATGTTATAAGTAATTAATATATTGAATATGTTTAAAAATTGTACATTCAAATTGTTACTCAGCTAAAATACTGAATAATATTTTACGGATCAAAAGTAAATGATAAAATATTATTAAAATGTATTTATTGATGCTATATAGATAGTCGATTTTTCAATATAAAATATATTAATATATTTCAGAATAGGTACTGTACATTATGAAATATTTAATTCTGGACATAATATGACTTTTGATAAAAATTTAAAAGTATTTGTCAATCAAACATGTTATGACATTGTCACTAGAGTCCACTGAAGGTGCGTATACTAAAATACAATACTCATTATGACTTTTAAATTGAAATTTTAATAGTGTAAAATCTAAAAATGTGCTCATATTTTAATATGCAGATAATGAAAAACAACAATTATTTTGATCAGAATTTGTAAAATTTTGTTATAAAATATAAGAAACTAATACAAAAGGTAACATGTTCCTTTTTTGTAGCCACAATTCTTAATTAGGTTTTAATATAAGTACAATATATTTTTTACTATTATTATACATATGAGTTAACAGAGACACCTGTGTAACCTATATTTAACATATTTCTGTATACAAAATAATCAGTGGCAATTTTGAGTCTTGTCAATTGAAGCCTAATCAATCCTTTAGAGTATGTCAATACTAAGAGAATTGCTTGAAAGCGCTAGTATACATTAACTATTTAGTATATACATAATCTATATTTTGTCATTGCTTCTTATAATTTTCATTGACCAAGACCTAAATTTTGTATAATGATTTTTAAGTGTTGTGTCATGTTAGATAGTGTGATTCCATATATATTAAAATAAAGTGAAAATATTTAAACTCTTTCTTTAGGGAACATTAAAAAAAAAAGAAAAGTAATGAAATGAATCTTTATACTATATGGCAATTTTAATGAAATAGGTTAGGTAAATAAAATTTCTACTGAAATATAAACAAATAATTTCAGATATTATCATACCCCTTGAGGGACTCTAGAGATGGTGGACTACTACAGAATACTTGGTGTTTCTCGAAGTGCTACAGATGCAGAAATTAAGAAAGCGTAAGTTTTTGATTTGTTTATTTACTTAAAATATGAAGACTATTTACTATAGTATAAGTAAACAAAGTAAGCACTATAGTACCTATTACCTATATAAAGATTAACTGCTGTAAGTACTTCTACTCAAAAAAATTTTAATCTCTTATAATGTTTTGTATACAAATTAAATATTATTTTACATTTCAAAAGTTCTCTGCATTGTTTAAGGTAATGGTAATGGTTATTTCAGTAACGCAATTATGAAAGTATTGCTCTTTAACTATGTTCAGTTTTAAAAAATATAAACCGTAAATAGATAGCTACATATTTACTGTAGTTATGTCCTACATAATAATATGATTATTTTAAAAATAATTGTATTTTAATTAACAGTTACAGAAAATTGGCTTTAAAGTGGCATCCCGATAAGAACCCTGATAATGCAGATGAAGCCAACCGACGGTTTAAAGAAATTTCTGAAGCCTATGAAGTTTTATCAGATGGTAATACTTTTATTCTATATTAAAATATGATAAGAAATTATATTAAGCGAAGCCGCAGGTGAAAGATAGATATAAAATTGTAATAAGAATCAATAACATTGGTTCTTCCTTTTGATACCAGTAAAGTATATAAACATATTAAAATTTTTCCTCCAAGAATATAGGACATATATATATATATATTATGACACAGAATTCTCTACAGTGCTTTTGTTAACACTTTTTCCAATTGTCAATTGTCCTGGCTTTAAGTATTTATAAAAAACAAGAAATAATAACAGTAATGCTATCAACATTTATTATATTTATTAATTACTATTTGTAACTTTATAAATACATTTTAAATGCAATGTAATATTAATGTGATAGCATCTCTCTTTAGAAAGTTAGAATGTTGTACAACATAATTTTATTGTTGGGTAGAAAACAAGCGGAAATTGTATGATGCACGGGGATCCAGTCACCACAGTCACAGATATCAAAACAAGAATGGAGTTAATGGCCATCGGCACTTTAGCTTCAAAGGTTTTTTTGGAGACACACCATTCCACCGTTTTTTTGGTAGATTTCCTCATCATTTAGGGTTTTCTTAATTTGAATATTGTCATTTTAACCATATTTGGTACAAATATATTTTCATACATGAAAGTTGAAGCTTGCAATAAAAAATTTGGTTTAATTTGATGTTTATTTAGCATGCAATATATTTTTAAGATGTACCCAATTCAGGTTATTTTATATATAATAGCATGAAACCAATGGCAGTATTCAAATAATTAATATTTTAGTATCATAACAATGGAGTTATTTGGCAGCTACCTACTTAATTATATTGCTATTAACAATAATTCCCACTTGTGTTTCCTAACACTAATCATATGACATCCTACTTTGAGTGATCTAATGAACTTTTTCGTTACCCGCAAAGAAAAAAATTAACTTTAGTATATTAATAAAAATTGTGGTAAAATACGAATGTGTTTTGGAAAATTAATTCTTGGAATTCTTGGCTGTTAAAATGCTTTTTGCAGACGACATACTTTTAACGCCGTTTTGCTCTCTAGCATACTATTTTAGGCAAAAATATCTTTTATATATTAAGTGTTTAAAAATATCAATGAATATTGTAAAAGTTGTTTAAGATTATTAGCTTAATTGCCTTATCTTGGTTAAGGATCAGAAGAGATCAGATCTTCATATGTTAATACGTCATGCTTATATCGAGAGCATTCATATCAGTTGTCGGATATTTAGTGCTTTACATCTATGCGGCACCGTTTGCTTAAAACTAAATTTGATTTCTGTTTTTATTTTATTAGAGCGAAAGCGGCGCGTTTACGATCAGTATGGTAAAGAAGGGTTGAGTAGTAGCAGAGGCCGACATTCCGCGTCTGACGAGGACTATGATTTCGGCTACCACAGCTTTCCGTTTACATTCCGAGATCCGGAGGAGGTGTTCAGAGAATTTTTTGGTGGCTCTCCGTTTGGCGAATTATTTGCTGGTAAATATATATATATAATTTTGAAATTAAAATTTTATTATGCAATCACAAATACAAATACAAATGGATGATTTTGGTAATTGTATAGTGTGTGTTTTTAAATGTAAATAAATATTATATATAGTATGTATGTACATTTTGCATTGTCTATTTTCATTATAGGATTTCAATAAATTTTCTTGAATATAATAATCAATTAGTCGCCACTTGCTTTGCTGTCGAAATTATATATTTATCAAATTGTGAGATTTAGTATCTTTTACCTCTAGATACGAGTGCAAGGTAGTGTGAAGTGTGAATATGGTACCTAACCACATGAGGTTACAATGTGGTTAGGTATATTGTTTATTTTGTCGATGAACTCAGTGAAAGTATTCAATGCGTAAATATGTAAGTCAAGCATACAGGTGGTAGACAGAAGAAATTTTATGACAGATCGAGTTATTAATGAAAAAAAGTCTCTGTACATTGAATATTTTTACGAAAAAAATTATGCAGGTAAAAACATTTATTATACGAATATATATTTTTTTTCTATTTGTACACGCGCACATCTTTGCTTCTAATGGACGGATTTGGATGAAACTTTTTTGTTGTGTAGATAGGTATAAATCACCTTGGAGTATGAGACAATTCGAAATGGAATTTGATTACAACAGCTAACAGGTCTATTATTTATATAAATTATTTATATATTATTTAAGAACTAGCACCGATTGCATTCTTCTTAATAGCTTAAATATTTCTCTGATCGTTTGGGATTTGGAGTAGATTGATTAAATTTGAAAGAAGTACTATCGGAAATTAATAAAGTGGCAAGATAATTTAAAGTGTTAACTTTTTTTGTGCTATTAATTGATTTGCTATTACAATTGTATTCAAAAAACTGAAATGTCTTACGATCGCTCTGTTACAACAAACATTATGTTTAGTTTTACCAACTCTGAGGAATTTGTCTGGATCATCTCCATCAATTACTTCATTTTTACACTCTTTTCCATTCTTTATTGGTGTCACTTGCGTCAATGTGGATGGACATATTGAGAATTAGCATATTTTTCTCTTCTTGAATTTAGTAGTATGAGTATGCCATGATAGATGTATAATAGTGTCGTAGAATTTAGTTACAAGAAAATCACATTGTCTTACTTGTTCATCAACTTAATATACTCATTTAATCGTCTATTAATTTGACAACAACATCACCAAAATCTGGAAAATACTTCATTTAGCTTTAGGGATATTACTTTGCCTTGCCTATATATACTATATGTATAAACCAGATATGTAAAACAAGAATACAACTGTACAGTAGTTTTTGGTTTTTATTCTTGTACGTATCGTACGTATCGCCTGGTATATAAAATATGTAATGTTTGTGTCATAAAATCTATCTGGATCCTCTGTAACTAACGCTGATCTATCTATTAATCATTAAACCAACTCATGTGACAATATCTTGCAACGCTATCTTAAACCATTTCTTCAAATTCTTGGCCAGGATTCATTGCATGTAGAAAAATAAACCACATATATATGTATATGTATATATTGTTTATATTTATACTTAAGTATTTATTGGTGCTTAACTTTTAGACATAAACGGTCACGGCTGTCACCGCCGCAGCCACCACCCGGGGACATCGCTCACGTCGTCACTCTTCAGCCCATTCGGCTTCGGCATGCAGGGGCTCGACGACATCTTCGCGCAGGCCTCCAATGGGAACAGCTTTACCTCCTTCTCAACGTTCAATAGCTCTATGGCGGGCCCCGGCAGCGCTAATATACGAAGCACGACAACTACCACTCGCATGGTTAATGGAAAGAAGATTACCACTAAAAAGTGTGTATACATTAAACACCTATAAGTTGTTGCAATGTTGGCGTTAGTTTGAAATTCTCTGACTGCATAAAAAAGTTGATCACACACAGTTTAAATAATTTAGAATTATTTACAACCAAATATTTTTTTTTGTTTTCTGATAAAGCAAAAAATCCGTGATTTGATTACTACGTACTTTTTACTTAACCATCAACATTCAAATGTAAAATATAGTAAAGAAATATTAAAGACATAAATTTTATATAAGAAACAACAGTATATGGAAGGCATGGAAACATTATCTTGACCTTTAAATCACCTCTCTCTCTCTTGAACAAGGCTATGGCAGAGCTATATTTATGTTATTTATTTGTTCTTGTGTCCTCAGGGTGATGGAGAATGGCCGCGAGACGGTGATGTCGTACGAGAACGGCGTACTGAAGTCCAAGACTGTGAACGGTGTGCCACAGTCGCTCACTTATAGTTAAATACCACAATGCCCTTGACCAAACATGATCCAAATGACAACTCTACTCAATATTATTACTACTACATTACGCGAGTAACATGTTCCAACTTATCGTTTAGTTTCGCTTAATTTAATTAGTGTAGTCCCGGCACTGTATATTTTAGTTATCTAAACCATACTTAATTTAGTGATAAGTTAGTATTTGCTTTTTATTTTTTTTTCTTTTATAATTCTTCTAATTTCTTGTTAGTGCTTAAAGGGCCAAGTTTAAATTGTCTACTGTGTTCACATGGTTTCTGATCTCTCGAACGAACACGATGATCGCTGATGCTTTATATGTATGTGCATATAGCAGTTATTGTAGGTTAGTAAATAACGGGCGAGCTATACAAAGCGCTACTTTGTATCACTTAATATTTGTAGACTGGCTCTGGTTTATTTGTTAATATTAAATTAATCAAGTTTTAACACGCCTATATCACCATTATTGCCATCTTGGGTCAGATGGTTGTTTTATTGAAGAAGCTTTTTATTTTACGCTTCGTAATTATTACAATGAATTGAATTTTATACTAAAGGCCAAAAAAGTATGCGATTAAATATTTTTAGTTATGTTTTAGTCGGTCTTGACCTTCTTACAGTGAAAGTCAAATGCTCAGGGGACTATAAGGTCCTATTGTTTTATATTTTTTTTCTACGAATACGATTTTATTTTTAATATTCTTGCAGTATATAAGAAGTTAGAACATATTTTTGAAATAACTTGAGAAGTTCGCATTTTCTTTGTCTTTTCTTGATTAGCATACTTAATTTAATTGAATAAAAACTTTGAGTAACTTTTATAAAAATGTAATCAATTAAGGTATTTCACTAGAATTCAAATATAGAAACTTATAAATAAAAAATAGTCCTATTAAAATAAATTTTGTACATCGCACTTACTATCTGACACAAAACGTCACAAGTGATAGTGAGTTCAGTTTTTCATAGTTTATTTCGTCGTAACGTATACAATTACTTAGAATTAAAAACTTGTGACAGATATTATTGCGACTACTTGAAATAAAACAAAACCTTGTTATTTACAAGGCATTCAATGTATTTTGCTATGTTATTCAGTAGGTACTTAATGTTTTCTTATTTATGTTGCAAGATATTTTTTTTATTAACTGTTTTGATATTGTGGCTTTTATCGAGACTACATTCATTTTCTACATATTCATGCTTAGATCAGCACAGCAAAATTCCTTACTGTTCACAAGAGTGCCATTGCTATTTTAATACTTTTCTCTTATTATTGTACTGATTGTAAAAAGTAATTAATTGTAAATAAAGGATAACTCAGTAAATTGTTTTCAATATTTTGTGTCTTACAAAATTATTGTCAGCAGGTAATGAGCACTGTGAGATAATAAACAAAATTTAATTGTGTAAATTTGTTTTATTATTTTTATCATAAAAAAATTAATCCTAGTGTAAGTACAGCGATTATGATTTATATATGAATGAAATTAGGGCCAATTATCTAAATTGTGAATTTGCTTTTAACAATGGGTTATACTAATAATCGATACCGATCGCACGCGATCGCAGGTGACCATGAATCATTTTTATTTCAACATTCAATGTTTTACTGTCGACGTGGGTGCATCATAAGTTTTATTAACATCAGTTCAATGGCTTTCGTGTATAGCTGTTGTTTTTGGTTTTCACTTCGCCTAGGCGGAATATTTATAGGAATGTTGTCGCTCGTATGTTACCTTTGATATTATTATAATTTACACAAAAAAAGAATGAAATATATATATATATATATATATATATATATATATATATATATATATATATATATATATATATATATATATATATATATATATATATATATATATATATATATATATATATATATATATATATATATAATAATAATATCATACGTTTTCTTTAAGGGACATGCTACATTCACTCTTATTATCTTATGTCTTGCTTATAAAGATTCCCAAAGTGTCAAATATGAAATATCAGAATGGTTTAGAAATATGAATTTACTTTACGTTGGTAGTTTAATGCAAAATTTGTTGACAGGTATTTAAATTCATGTAATAATAATAATAGCATTTTATCCAAATTATAATTATCAGTGATCAACAATTTAAATCTCTTTTCAGATCCAGAAACATATTTGTCTTATTTTATAAGCTTATGTTGTATCTACATAATATTTTGTATACTTTATATATATGGAGCGTATACGGTAAGTAAAAATTCCGTAACTGATAGGCAAAGCACGGAACTACCGAGCATAACTAGCTGAAATTTAGCATTTTAACACTAAGAGCCATCTCTTGGAATATCTATGAGGAAGTGGTATAACGAGATTTTACGTTTTATATTCCACGATCAAGGATCTCAATAGTGTTTCCCAAACAAAAATTATGTTGACTACCCATGTTGTGCTCCAGTTAATATCATCAACAACTCACATTGTTTCTCTTGCTAGCACAGATACCGGTATAAAGACATTAACTTTTAAGTAAACTTAAATTATAAATTTACTTATTTTTGTATATAAGACGTCCTTTTTTTAATGGCTTATAAGTAGATATGTGCCGACTATGACTTAGGCTGACTAACGGACTAGCTGACTAATCTGCCAGGCCGATGATTATAAAATATAAATAAATAATCTGAATGTTGACGAGAGCGATAATAGTGAAAATGTTCTCAGAACACTCATCGATAAAGACAGAAAGAAAAATTATAAAATATTCATAATGTCTATTTTCCGGCTAACTCTGTTTATAGTGAGTTAGCTGTTCTTAGAGGCCAAGAATTAGAAAAAGAGCCGATTGACGTCATCAATATCTTTTCTTTTTAGTAATCTTAGAAACTGACTGTTAAAGCAAAAGTTGCTTTGTTTTATGTTACAAGGTGTGTACTGACTTTCAATAAAATTAAAATATTATTAATTTATTAATAAGCAATCAAAGTCTGTCTTTAAATAATACATTTTATTATGAAATACAAACAAATTAAGAACGCTGAATAGGTGGTCGGCGAATAGTCGGCCGTCTATTCGGCGTCGGTACATCTCTACTAATAAATTATTGGTTAATCGATACATAGTGTTGTTGATATTTAATATATAATTTTTTTTTAAATAATTAACTCCTATATTTGTGTCAAAGTATATTATAATTTACATTTTAATATTTTATAGTCAGAAAATCTATTACATTATTCTTAAATATTCTAAATTCTTTTATCAAACATCTTGCGCAACGTGTTGTTTTCAGTGTAATAATATTCTGATGAGTATGTTTATTTTGGCTGAATTGATACGTGTTATCACGCTTTCAATCATCGCAACGACATGGCTGCTGATTCTCAAACAAAACACTATGGATATTGGTTTATTAATAGCAGCTAGTGTAGCAAGCGGGTTTTTACTTTGTAAGTTACCTAAGTTTCCTGTTTTTAAAATAAATTTAAGTTTCTATACGTGGTTATAAATAAGTTTAGTGAAATCCAGTGCTGGATTAAGTCCACACGGGGCCCTAGGCCATTGCAATTTGGAGATCTCCCTTTTATTTTAAATATTTTATAATTGATGGTTACTTTTGCATTTCTAGAATTTGAAACACCAAATAGGTGTATATATCAAGGTTCTAAACACAACAAGCGAACAAAATCATTTCTTTTCTGACATTACATATTTTTGATTCTAAATAATCAATAATACTGTATCTAAACTTCAACTTCAACTTTACACTTTAACAGTCTTAAAGTTGAACAAATCAAATAAATTAAGATCGTTTATTTATAAATACTCTCAGTTCCTATTATAAAATAGTCTTTGGACATCTCTATGGAGGATAAAAATGACGTTTCTTTTCAGAAACATTTTTTTATCTGCATTTCAGATCGTTAAAATTTATTGAAATTGAAACTTAAAATTAAAAAAAGAATCATTAAATTTTCGTGGGGGCCCCAGGACATGGCCTAGTCCGTGACTGGCGAAATCTCTAGATTTCATATATTTATGGAGGTCGTCGTGGCACAGTGACACAGCGGTTGACTGTAAACGCTACGGTTCGTTTCCCACTCCGGACGAATGAATTATTTTATTTCTTCGCTCTGTTATGACAAAGCGCGGCCTTGACTTTCGCCATTTAATGCTTAATGTCTCAAAATTGGACAGATAGTAGGGGACGGAGTGTCTTAGCACTACGTTCCCTCAGTCTGCTATACCTATGCGAGAAGCTATTTATTTTATTTAATCAATGATATCTATTTTAAATATAGTTTGTATGTAATATAAAGTATTCATACCTATTTCTAAGTATTTATAATTTAACGTTCTTTTTTCCCTAGGATGTTATAATGTATTTTTATTAATAAAATCAACATTTAACATTAGGTTAAATGTTATGGTGTGTCTATTTTGATTGGAACTAATAAATTTTCATGAATAATCATAAGACAATTATTAATAATTTTTATATTGTGACATTTTTAGTAAAAAATATAATATTTTTAACCACTACGTTGTAAGCAGATATAATTTTTAAAAATTGTATCGAACCTACTTTACTTTTTATGTAAAGCATTTATCATATATTTTAGTGGGAATGTTCTATTTATGGATATGTGCCGCCAACTTACCTATATTGATAAACGAAATGGAACGAGAAGAGCAAAAGGCCACAATTGTTAAACTTCAACGTCTACTTGAAGCCAAGAATCATCAAGCTAATTACGGGAAATATAGCAATTTTGATAGAGATTTTTATGTAAAGAAACCATTTATTATACCTATGACAAATAGTCGGTACAATTCTATCAAAGAAAATATCATACGTGCATAATCATTTAACATATTGAACTTTGTAAGTTACATGTTGTTTTTTATACTTTAAGCTGTTTTACAAATAACAATGTATTGCTTGCATCTCTTAGCAAAGCTTAGTCCCCGATACAGCATGACTCAGGCTTACTGGCGGTAGAGTACCGTTGACATGATGCAGCAATAGTTCGTATGAATCAACTGTTATTTTTTTTAAATATAATCAGACTAAGACCTAAAATGTTTACTTTTTAGTTTTTGTTATCATCTGTCAAGGCATTATTGATTTGCCGTTCCAGATTGAGTATATATTAAATTTAATATAATAATTTT
Organism: Dione juno; assembly: GCA_037127375.1. Classification (NCBI taxonomy): domain Eukaryota; kingdom Metazoa; phylum Arthropoda; class Insecta; order Lepidoptera; family Nymphalidae; genus Dione; species Dione juno. Next base: position 7,036,265 of record JAXRJS010000041.1, on the reverse strand, counting down.
CCCAAGTAGAATTACAACCCTCAACCACCACGTTGCCAGTCAGACGCACTGCGCCACAACGGCCTATACTTTTTTTTTCAATAATAATACAAAATCATTAAAATAAGAGATTTTAATAAAATTTATTTTAAATTGACTACATTTATTACACATATTATATCCATTTATCACACCGCACCTATTATTAACATATTAGGTTAATTTCATACTCTATCAAGACTTCCCACACCATTAGATTAGGAGACACTTTCAACATATGTGATTATATGAATAAACAACAAAGAAAGTACTCTGATATTACTTATTATGCTTGAAAGTCATTGTTACACTACAAATAAGAAATATTCAAATACATTAATATTACTAAACTATACATAGATTTCAAGTTGATAGTTTAACTTTCCACCGCGTTCGCTTTTCAGGCGAACATTGACAAAGGAGGATCCCACACCGCCAGCAGTTATACTTGCGGTAGCTTCCGTGCGATCCAAATCTCTTGCTATCACACCCTGCAAAATAATACCAAATAGTATAAGTAAATAGTTTTATTTTTTTAGTTATTCATTATAATTTAGACTTAACGTATTAATACTAACGTATTAAACGTATTAATAATAGGACGTAAGTAATAATACATTATATAAATTAGTCTCATTTCGATTCAGATAATACAAGACATTCTAATAAAACTCGTAAGTCCAACAATTTTAAGAATATCAAAAACGTTGTATTTGATTGATACTGAAACAGTTCTAATATATATTAAGTAAATTAACACCTAAATGTTACTTCTAATTAATGATTGTTCAATTAGAATACATATTAAGCAAACAAGATAGATACTTTAGTACTCACCTTAATAATTTGTTGAGCTGGATCAGAATAGAATACTTCTTTGACTCGTTTTTTAAAAGGTATAGCAATATAATCAGCTTTCTGTTGCCAAGTGAGTCGAGCATTATAGCTGGTGCCTACTATCATATCACGAGCCAAACATGGTGATAGGTAGAACAGAACGATAAAACACAAAAATATTTGCAATCTCATTTTTTAATTTTACTTTGGTATGTGTGCACTGTGCTAAGTTTTAAATAAACTAAAGTGGTAAGTGACAAAGAAGCACATATTATACTAGCTGTGATTCATTAAAATCTCATAATAATGATTACATTAAGAGTTTACAATAAGAGGCTGATAAGAATGATGTTGATAACATATTGTTGGAGTATATTATTATGAAAATAAAATCGTGATGGTAAAGTATATATATATATATATATATATATATATATATATATATATATATATATATATATATATATATATATATATATATATATATATATATATATATATATATATATATATATATATATATATATATATATATATATATATATATATATATATATATATATATATATATATATATATATATATATATATATATATATATATATATATATATATATATATCTTCTTCTTCTTCTTGGCACTAGTCCCGGCTTTTGCCAGGGTCTGCCTTCCGACTAAGCCTACTCCACTTTGCACGGTCTTTAACATCCTCAGTGGACAATCTATTGGCTCTCTTGTCTTGTGTCACGACATCCAGCCATCGCTTCCTTGGGCGTCCGGGTGGTCTAACTCCAGGGACAGACATATCAAGGCACTTCCTTCCGATATAGTTCTCAGATCGGCGCATAACATGGCCATACCATCTCAGGCGACGCTCTTGGAGCTTATCCGCTACGTCACGGACCCCAAGACTACCTCGAAAGAATGTGTTGCGTATGCGGTCGGACCGCGTAACGCCACATATCCATCTCAGCATCTTCATCTCCGTGACGTGAAGCTCCTGAGTGTGCCGAGATAATGTTGGCCAACATTCGCTGCCGTATAAAAGAACCGGTCGGATAATGCTCTTGTATATCAGTCCCTTGAGCTTGGGCGGCATTCTGCTATCGCAGACTACACCAGTGACCTCCCGCCATTAGGCCCAGGTAGCGTTTATACGGGCATGGATGTCGTAGTCGATGCCTCCAGACTCATGCATAACGGCTCCAAGGTACCTGAACTTCTCCGACTTAACGGCTGGCTCAGGCCCGATGAGGATGGTGCTCGAGTCCGGGTTCCCGCAAGCCATGTACTCGGTCTTCGATACATTCAGTTTGAGTTCTCAAGCGCACCCGTCCAGGCGTTCACTTTACGCTCCAGCATCAGTCGGGTCTCGTCGATGAGTACCATGTCATCGGCATACATCATCAGCCACGGAGGCTGGCATTGGATGTGAGCCGAGACAGTATCCAGCACTACATTGAATAAGAACGGACTAAGAGCTGAGCCCTGGTGAACCCTTACTGTAATCGGGAAGGGCTTGGTATCGCCAACAGCGGTCCTAACCACTGAAGCGGAGTCGTTGTACATATCTCTGATAACCTCAATATAGGCCTCAGGGATCCCCTTGGATCGCAATGCCCACCATATACACTGACGTGGCACACAGTCAAAGGCCTTCTGCAGGTCCAAAAAGGCCACATGCAGAGCTCTCCTTTTTTCCCTGTAAGCCTCCATCAAAGTTCTGAGGGCAAAAATGGCGTCCATAGTGCCTGATCCTGGTTGAAACCCATACTGAGACTCAGAGACAGTAAATTCTTGGCGGAGCCTGAGGCCGATCATGCGCTCGAAGAGCTTCATGGTGTGTGTATATATATATATATATATATATATATATATATATATATATATATATATATATATATATATATGTATATGTATATGTATTTGTATATGTATATGTATATGTATATGTATATATATATATATATATATATATATATATATATATATATATATATATATATATATATATATATATATATATATATATATATATATATATATATATATATGTATATATATATGTAAATACTGTACAATACAATGCTGCATATGTAAATGCTAATTTACTCAGTCATTTTGATCTTTTTATATAATATCATTTTTAATGATTTTGAGGTGAGGCATGTAGATTGTGGACATTTACGAAACTTTCATTACATTCAATACATTTGCCATCCATTTAAAAATTTCAAAATAGTGTATGTAAGATTGTTTTCCTTGAGAATATCTAGTTGAAACATACTATTACATTCTTAAATTTTAGATTGAAACTGCTTGTAACTTGCAATATTTTATTTTCTTTTAATATGCGACAATGTTACACTAAGAAACTTTTAAATTTTATTCAAATATTCAGGAATTTATCATTAAATTACAATTTTACTAATAATTTCTTTACTTATAAATAATGGAGGTAACAACAAAATAATGTATATTTGTAAATGAAAACAGCACTATAAATCGATTTTTTTAGCAAGTATTAAAATGCCAACTATTGACATAGTACCAAGAACTACAGGTTAATTACAATAAATAATCCACTCTATATGTAGGCAAATAAATATAATCTATATTCTATATATATCATACATATCTAATATTTTGATTATTAAATATTTAAAATTAAGTAATTGGGACTCTTTGCAACCATCTCCTCATAAATAAATATTACAATGCTATATCTTCAATATCACATATGCAAACATTTCTCAAAACCTCTCAACAGAATTTATGATTCTAGCTATTACTTATTAATAATAAAAACAACAAGAACTACTACACACATTTTCCTTTAGCAACTCACTGTTAATACAAATTACTAATAAAATTTTACACAACAACACATTTATTTAAGAACAATATCTATATTCTAGCTTACGGACATTTATACTGAGCTAACTTGCATAGCAGTAAAACGAGAAGTGGTTTCCATATCCAGGGAGTCAGTGGTCACCTGTGATCTAGTGTCAGAATTATCTACACTATTGTGAACTGATGTCATTGAAATCTCATCTTTGAGACTTCCATTTCCATCAAAGCTGTCAACTACATTTTTCTGAGCATCTGTTGTATCTCCACCTCCACTAAGTGAATTCCAAATACCCTTTGAAGTATCTTTGACAGTTACTTTTTTGTCAATTTTTTCTTTGATGTCCTTAGTCTTTTTACCAAGTACTGGGAATGCGGCAAGTTTTGGCTTTGAGTTACGAACACCAGTTCCTCTCTGCATGGGAGCATCTGCTTCACCTTCCTCAGTGATGGATGTAAGCATGTCTGTCGATTCAGTGGGTACAACTTGGCCAACTTGTATTGGAATGTCATCTACAAATAAAAAAGATACTTAATAAACTTTAATTACTGCATTTTTATCTGGTGAATAGTGTAATGAGGCTAGAGTAGTTATATTTCAAATTTCAAAAAGGAAAAAATATAAATAAATTTTAAATGTTATATATTTACATATTTATAGGCTTCATTGTTAAAACTTATGAACAATTGTTAGATTTTTTATCTTAAAAATATGTATTAATCTGTAATTAGAATATATATTAATAAAATTTGTATATATTTATCAAATTATTAGCTTACTTGAAGTAATTGTATTTTACCTGGTAGTTTTTTGGTGCGGAACGATGCATTTGTTATCATTGATTTTGACATAGTGACGGTTGTAGTTGCTGGTGATAGTGCAACACTTATGCCCATAGGACAATCATATGGTTGACCTACATTAAACAAAAAAATACAAGTCAGAAATTGTTAATGTAATGAAATAAATTGCTTTATATATAAATTACACAGATTATCACAATATAATAATATTTAACTATTTATTCCAATAATTTCATATTATTAATTAGGTTATTATTTTTTTATATATTTAAAAACATTAGACTAACCTGAAGGATTATTTTTCAGGGAATTGATCACAGCACTAGTAACTAGCATGACATCTGGGAACAGCTCATATTGTGCTCTCCTGTCTATGTCTTTTACAGCCTGGTGTGCTAGAGTGTAAAATTCATTGAACATTGCAAAATAAGCACCTTCTATCATTTCCAAAAGAAAATTGGGAGAAACAGGTATTCTTTGAATCAATTTACCATTAAAGGCGCCTCTTCTCTTTTGGAAACCTTGTGTCACTATTCTGAAATATAAGTTATATTTTATATATTATATTAGATATTTTATAATATGAATCTATGAAAATACATATATATTATTGAAATATATTTTACAATTTATTCACAAAAAATCTCACATTAAATTTAGTTCATGTCACTAAGATAAAGAATCTATAATTTTAAAATAAAAAATACAATGTAAATTGCTTACTTTGAAGATGCAATGCAAAAGTGTCTCAATGCAAGTTTAGGTAATAAACTTAGTTGTCGGTTGTAAATAAACAATAGAGCTGCCATTACTTTAAGCCGATTTTGCGCATTAATAGCCTCTACTTGTGAATGAGGCCCCCAACTAACTAATTTTGTATTACATTCTTCCCATCTTCGTAGAGCACTTTCAGTTAAAAATTGAGATCCTAGTGACAGTGGCTGAAAATTCAATATTAGCATAAGTAAAGAATTGTTATTTTATCTTGTCAAAAAAATAAATCAACAATACCTCATGATATATTGAAGCTTGTGCTAATGAAGGCAATCTAAAGGACACAACTTTAGGTTTACCATTTTCATCAACTACCTCAAAATTATATAATCCTGAAAAATAAAAATAACTACTAATTAGAAATTGTCATAATAGTTTAAAATACATTAATGATAATTTGATAGCATACCAATAAGGAGAGTCTCTATGCAACGATAATGTTTTGTGTTCCCTTGAGCTACAATACTCAAGTAGCGATAAATGAATGTTGGAACAAATTGCAATGTAAACCTTTGAAGCTCTATTTCTTTAGATCTATAAAAACTAAATAATTGTATGCAAACATTTTCTAACATCTGAAAATAGACAATAATCAAAATATTAAAATTTTTTCATGTAATCACTTTACAATTTTAATATACTATCTTTTTACAGAAATACATACTTGCTGATCTTTTTCTTCATTCTTTTGGTTAATTGCATTATCAGATTCACCATACAACAAATTGAATATTGCTGTTGCAATTTCATGATTATGTTCATGTTCAGCTGCAAAACTTTTTATTTCATTGTCCCTTAGAGCTGCATATTCATTTAGCCATTCAGTTATTAAATGTTTCCACTCTGCCATTGTGTATTAATTTGTAAAAGAAATCCGATTGTATTCTATTAAAACTATAAAACCTCTCTTTTTTTATAAATTTAAGAAAAACTATTTAGGTTTTTTATAATAACACAAATCTGAACCATTAAAAAATACCTGAAAATTTTCAAATATCCTAAACTAAACGATTCATGCTATTTTTGAAACTTCTAAAATTTTGTAATTTATAATTGGATGTGTAAATAAAATGGAATTAAATAAAATTTATTTATAAATTTTGACGCACCAAAAATTACCACAGATTAAAATATTGACATAGATGATAGAATACTTAGAGAAATACTACGAGAAATTAAGAGTTATAATAGACCCAGCCAGGAATTGCCAGCTTGCTTTTAATGTTGCTTGAAAAATTTACATTACATTATATAAGTTTAAATTGGTTCCAAATTTTTAATATTTTAAATATTTATATAATGTAATTTGACATAATTTTCGCTTTTAATGTTTATTTTGATTGTCTAAAACATTTCAAAATATATTAGATTGTGTATAGCACATTATTAATATAAATTACAAACTATGATACATGAAAAGACAATGTTTTTGAATACTGGCGTTTATCAAATAAATAGCATTAATTATTTATAATTATTTTTATTTTTCTTATTTTCTTAAATTTTAGGAATAAGGAAACTAGCCATAGACGCGCCACTTTGCCCGCTTGAATTACGCGAATAATCACACCTTATTGTACCATAATTTCAATATTGATGTTTAATTTTGATTGTTTTGGAAATTAAAAATACGGCTTAAGTTCACACTTGATATTAACAATGTAATTTTTAGAATGACTTTCTAGTGTCCGACCGAAAATTCGGTTTCGGTTTCGGTTGAGTTTCGGTCAAAAAATGAACTTCGGTTTAGATTCGGTTACGGTGGCAAACCTGCCGAAGCTACGTTAGGGAGTTGCCGCGCGGTTCAGCAGTTTTTGTATAATAAATAATTTTATTCAAATCATATCATCTTGTAAAGTGGACAAATTGACGAAGTATCTACCTGTAAAGAGCAAATTATTGTCACTCGTAGCAAATGTAAATCAGTTTCTTTTTGGAAAATAAATAAGCAAGCAGTTTTAAATGGAGTATGCCGGGTTGAAAAATATTATATTTTTCGTGATTTGTGTAGTTAAAATTGTTTAAAATCTCGACGTACTATTACTACGTACAAAGATGAATTAGCTGAGAAGTAGCAAGCACTATCGTGTCTGCTTGAGAGGAAACGTCGGCAGCAAGGGCGTCCCCTGCGGGACTCGAGCCTCGGCTTGCGGCCGACGAGCGGGCTGGGGGATGTTCCCTATTCTAAACAAACCAGCCGCGACCTGAAGACGCGACTGATGATACTTAGACTAATCTAAAGAAACCTAGCAGTCCCTAACCGCTGGACCCGGTCACGCCATTGCGCGGTCGAGCTATCAAGTATGCTAGACTTCGTCGTCGTTTCCGTCGACGGCGGTGTGAGTGTCGTGTATGTGTTTTGTGCTTCCTATTGTGTATTACGACATTAGCAACTGTATTGGGATCATCTGGGTCTAATAGAACGCTACACGGGCGTCTGAGCATAGATTTAGCGTACGGGGTGTAGTCACACGCCTGTACGATAAGGGGGTTCGCGTGACTAGTGCGCATTCGAAGTAGCGCCTGGATAGGCTATTGCAGCATTCTTGGATCGATTCCAATTTGAAGTCTATGTAGGTCGACATTGCGAACGAACCAGGGGAAACCTGACGCGATCCCATTTTTTTAATTTTTTTAACTTGAATTTATTTATTTTGAACTATTTGAAAGGCATCAGCTTAGTGTGTGCGAACACGACGCTAGCTTAAATGAGGATAATATCAGCTAATGTCTAAGTAACAATTTAATCTGCTTGCAAGTGGATAAAGCCTACTGAGAATAAAGAGAGTTTTGTTTCTTTTGACGTGTGGGCTAAAAGAGAATCTGGAAACTAAGATATTTTCCCTGGGGTTTCCAGGGAATAGGTCGGTTTAACATATATACGGTAGAGGCCGTTCCGTGTTTGAAGCGATCGCTTCGGCTTCGCTCGCAGAAATAAGATCGCTTCTCTCTTATCCGGTTTACGACCAATCGCCGAGGGCGTCGGTTGCAGTTTGGAGTCTTTCAGTCAGCAGGCGAGAATAGCGAGAATTAGTGTATAGGGTGTCGTCGGCGTACATCGCCAGGTGGATAATTTTTTAATGATTTAAAATATTATATATTGTATATTTATTATTTATAACAGGGTGTGTGCCCTACTCGAGTACATACTTTTCTTTGAAAATCCCATAAAAATCGGTTCTGCTGTACTGGAAGTTAGCCCGGCAACCGGAAAGATAGACAGTCAAACATTATTTGTATTTTAGTAGTGTGTAAATAACTATATGTATTAGAAATAACACATTTATTTTGAAATCACAAACAGACACTTCAATTTTAATTATAAAGCATGTAGGCTAAAGATGTTTAGATTTTATAACATTAGATTCCTTTTAGCTGATCTAATATAATATGTGTTTGGCCCACAGAGTTTTTTGCAAATAATAATTTGTCATGTTTTGGCTTTCGTCAATGAGTGCTGTTTTTAAACGGTTCGAGCTTAGATCAGCAATACTAAATAGAAAATAAATTACGACTTACTGGCTGGTTACGCCGAAAATACGTTCCGACTAGTTTCGAGGTTGTTGAATCTTATCTGACCCGTCTACCAAACAGCGCCAAGCAATTGTATAGAGAGCATCAGTCTTTTAACCGCACATGCGAGGGGTAACGGATTCTATTGGACACTTATTACGAGGTACAGCATTAAGACAATTAGCAGCATCTCAAATAATTTTGTAATAATTGGAGCCAATTGTTCAAAGTACATTAAACTACACACATCATATTTCATCATTTTCTTTTAATTTTTCTCTGATTTAAATTTTTATAACCGCTCTTGCACCACCATTTATGATTGCTCTGTTCGCCAAATTTTTTTTAAATTAAATATTTCTTTAGTTTGTGTAAAAACATTGTGTCTATACACTGAATATTTTTGCGAAAAAATGATGCAGGGCGATGTAAAAACTAACAAAATATGGACTATGATTTTAAAATCGTTATCTGTCTATTTGTTCACTCACTTGAATCTACTAGACGTATAATAAATTTCGAAAAATATATGCTGAACCATATTAGACCAGCTGAATTATAAGAAATAATTCAGCTGGGTTTCCTTCTGACCCTTGCCCACTTGTCACAGGTGTAGAGCGATGTGCCTTTGTGTCATTTCGCGGCGACGTCCTAGCCATATTTTCCCTATGTTCATTTATGTGGCAGATGATGGCTATTTATTGGAGCGATTATTGATCTCCAATATCCATTTTGTGGGAACTACAACACTGCACAAATAAAAGGTTAGATAAAATAGTGTAAATAAAGAACTTTCAAGATTTAACAAGGAGTATGATAGTGGTGACTCAAGAATCCGGGGTCACGTACCTGTATACCTGGTGCCCAATATCCGGTAGACATTTGACAAGACCCTCTGGAAAAATAATTAAATGTAAAACATAAATCAATCTTAGATATTAATGCTCAAAGTTACATTATACTTAATTATCAAGTTGTTGTCGTATTTGTTAATTTAAAACAATCAAAAGTCCATATGGAACTGATGATGAACGATGATGTAGCTAAGGTATTAGAGTTTTCATACTAGAAGTCATTAGAAGTGCGCCACAAACAAACGGACGCAATTAAGTTTCGTAAATGAATAGTTATGTGGTATATCGCAGGCTTCAAGCCATAGGGACATATGGACGAAACATTAACTCGGAGACACATAAACCTTAATTACTTTTCTTGTAGTAAGTATTTTGTTTTTGGAATTTCGCGTGTGACTTTAAAAAAACGTCCTCAATGAGATGAAATCCTTACTGTTATTATATTTCTAAAGTTTATTGTTAGGTAGTAAAATTTTCTATATAACTATTATTAGTAAATATTTTACTTGTTAGATATCTTCATTATGTAGAAGCCCTTAATAATTGAATGTACTAATTAATACATTCAATTTAGCTTAACAAAGCGACGATATTTATTTTGCTACTACTTTTTTAGGGTTCCTTACCTAAAAGGTAAAAACGGGATCCTATTATTAAGCCTCCATTGTCTGTCAGTCTGTCTGTCTGTCTGCCACCAAGCTGTATCTCATAAACTGTGATAGCTAGAGAGCTGAAATTTTCACAAATTATGTATTTCCGTAGTTACTGTAATAACAAATACTCAAAATAAGAAAAATTAAAATATTTCGTCAGCGGAATACTTTTATTTTACTTTTTACTAATTCTACAATCTTGAAATAGGCACGGAACCCTCGGTGCGCGAGTACTACTCGAACTTGACCGATACTCTTATTTCTATTTTGTATGTCTCTCTGATATAACAAAATTATTGATACTGCTTTAGTTGAACAGAGAAGTATAAAGAGAACACAGAAATATAAAGAAAAACTTTCTTATTTGGTTTCATCCTCCTAGATAGCGGTCACCCAATACCGTGCAATGCATGCATGCATGCAGGTGGGACACCCAATGCCATGCAATTAAGAAGCATCGCTAGATTATTTTTATTATAGATTTATATTACACATATTTATATTACACACATACAATAGATTCAAATTCTTAAATTAAAGGAAACAATTATTAAAATACATTGATAAAAATTATTCATGACTTAAATTTTATTCTAATTAAATTGTAATATCGTTTAACTGAATAATATAGATCATTGCCTCTGCCACGTATAGTTCTGATATTGTCAGTGTCAAAGGGTTTGCTGTCATTGTAAAGGTGTTTAATATTTCAAAATAGCTCATAATTCGCAAAGCTTCCCTAAAAGTTTTATAAATGGGGTCTTCACAAAGCTCTGATGTCCCAGGAGGTGGTTCTGAAGGATATCATATATTAAGGGTTCGTTTTCAATTTGTTAATGACAGTAAATAATTTTTATTTAGCTATAAATTGTTACACGTCAATATTTTGCAGGTTCAAGACGGTTCACCAGGACAAAAAGTTAATCTCGAACCGTTTTTTGATTTTATAGTAGCTATAGAAAATACAAGGTTGGACCAAGACAATGATACACTTAAAACACTCTTGAAAGAAAATATTGACAAAACAATAAAGATGCTTATTTATAGCACTAAGACTCAGTCCGTGAGGGAAGTTATGATAACACCTAGTGCAAATTGGGGTGGACAAGGTCTACTAGGTGTCAGTATAAGGTTTTGTTCTTTTGAAGGTGCAAATGAAAATGTTTGGCATGTACTTGTAAGTTACTTATCATTATTATAGATTTTCTTAATTTTTTGTACATGATTTTATAAGAAATAAAGTAATGTAAATTTCAGTAAGTATATCTGTTTTCAACTACATAGGTAAAAAAATTTAGTATACTTACAATTTTATAGGAAGTACATCCATCATCACCAGCAGAATTGGCTGGTTTGAGGCCCTTTTCTGATTATATAATTGGAGCAGACTCTATTATGCATGAGAGTGAAGATCTTTTTACATTAATAGAAGCACATGAAGGAAGAGCTCTGAAACTCTATGTTTACAATATTAATGATGACACATGCCGAGAAGTTCTTATTACACCAAATCAAAACTGGGGAGGAGAGGGTAGTCTTGGGTGTGGAATTGGCTATGGATATTTACATAGAATACCAATAAGAAGCAATCAGGTAGTGCCAAACCAAAAACAATATGTGGCAACTACACCAATGGTAAAGCTTAGTTGTAAATAAATTGTTTTCTTGTTGATAATGAATACAATTTCAATCTAAGAATTTAGTAAACAAAATACAGTAGTAGTCCATGGGAACGGGTAGACTGAGGTGATATTATTCTGACATTCAACATATTTATTATATCAAATTACTACCATTGATTTCTTTATTGTCTCCCATTCTGGCCTGGATTCTTGCAGGTTACAGTATACAAGGCAATTAATAATTGCAGTTACTTGTATGTGATGGGATGTATTCGTTTCTTAATTGACATTTAAAAACAAAAACATTCTAATTTAAATAGAGAAGACAGTTGGAAACTTTAAACCATGTACATGTTTCTTCATAAAATCTCTGGTGTATACTGAACTGCTGTAACTTATATTATTATTTATATTCCTTATAATATTTTATTTTAGATATCATCACAAAATACTAATTTACAGCAAGACTTATTAACATCAGGTGTGCAACACCTACAAATAGCCAATGAAACAACTATGAATGTTAGTAATTCTATTCCGAGCACAAATCACCAAGAAGTTCAAATAACGCAACCACAATTTCTGTCTGGTGTACCAATGGTAAATCCTGGAGGCTATTCAAGTCCTACAGAAAATGCATCAACTGGTATAACTGAACCAAATGTCACAACAAATATACAAACATCTATGTCTCAAGCACAGTCTATGGTATCAAATATGGCTGCTTACTCCAGCAGTAAGTATAACATTTATATACTAGGATTAAATATTTGCTAAGCATTCTAAAATTCATGATAAATAAAGTACTGTAAATTATTTTATAACTTTCTAGATCTTGCAGACACAACATTGACCAATTTGGGCAGCATACCTTCTGTTTCCAATGTACAACCACCAGCACCATTGCCCAACTTGCCTGGTATACCGATGAATCAGCCGCAACCATATATACCAATGATGCAAAATTATTCACAATCTCAAACTATAATGACACCTACAAATCTGGATCAAATTCAATCTTCAAATTTAATTCAAGCTTCACCAAGTTTAGTGCCAACATTTGACATGAGTAGTTTTGCTCATGCTCCTATTCAACCTCCACCATTGAATAGCGGCCTACCAGTAGTAACTCCTGTGTCATTGCCAGGAATGCCCTCCATTACAGTGAGTGCAACATTGCCAGTATCTACTATGCAAGAAATTCACCAGCAGCAAGTACTACAACAGAAAGACTTATTATCATAATTATGATATACATATATTAAATATTTTATGTCTTTATTATTGACTCTGCACAGATTTTTAGTTCTCAATATAATATATTTTACTGCTGTATATTTTCTTCATTTCAAATCTGGTTATCTTATTCTATTTTATTTGGCTGTTATAAATTTATATGGCATTTATTATTTATAAAAATATGAATGAATTTTGTATAAGAATAAATAAATATAATCAGTAGGTGTTGTTTGAAGATTTACTTTTGCCTACTTGTTAATGTTCTGCCCATATAGGTTAATATATAATAATTTAGTTAAAAATAAAATAATACAATTCAAATCTTTATATTATTTACTACTAAGTCACAAACATTATCATAAATTACGGTCTCTCCATATATCCTTCATGGAACCTATAAAATCTATAGGTACTGTAATCGAAACTTACAAATATTTGTAACATGTATATCTTTATTCTAACATGGAATTAAGAGAGTAATATAATTTAATTATTCATTCATTCATGGACATGTTGAAATATTTTCTTATAATTTTTTTCTATGGAACACCCAAAAGTCAGCAATTTTAATAAAACATGTAGGTATATTTTTATACTTTGTATTAAAGTATAAAATATATACCTAGTTATAAAAGGTTTTCTGTTTGTGTTATTTAAAAAACGTAAAACAAAAAATCATTATTATTTAAAAAAAATTAATGTGCTAAATTTTAAAAGTGTATAATACCTACTAAAAAGGATTAATATGAAAACTTCTTATCAAAAGAAACTGAGACGAATCGATTCGTTTTAAAAGATAAGAATGTTATTGAAGTGACATGATTGGGTATACTTTTTATGTGCTTACATTACTATTTTTTAATATAAAAAAAAGTATATTGCCTTAGTGATATTTGTTAATAATTATAACTCAATAAATTAATATTAGCCACTATTTGTACTTTGACATTTTAAATTAAAAATTATAAACGTATTTCTAAAAGTAAGTGTAAGTAATTCATCAAATTAACAAGGCTACAAAAAGTAAAAATAATAAATAACAATGAAGAAGTAAATAACAACGCCTTACAGCTGTTGATTGGGCTAAAAAGTTATTAATGAATTATATTTAATCTAACAAGTGGATGTTTGTGGTCCGCTGGGATCTAAAGGGGTGTCAAATTTAAAGCTTGTTCGTTTATATTCTTGAGGCGGTGGTTTTTCAGAGTCGAGGCCTAAAGCAAGGTTGTCGTGTCCGCGAGTCAGCGTCGGTGCGTCGCTATAGAAAACTCCACCCGCGAGCTCGGAGAGGCGTCGGCGCCGCCTCGTGTCTTTATCATCAGCCAAACTTGGTGGCCTCACACTGGAACTCCTTCGCCTCTCAGAGCCAAGTCGTGTTGGAATCCTTAATGCTTTCTAAATTGTACAAAGAAAATTTTAGATAGTTATTAAGATTTAAGAGTGCTATCGTGGTGCTTAGTACAGTGTCTGACTGTAAATACGTTGGTTGTACGTAGTACGTTTCCCACTCACCAAACCCAAAACAATATATTTTTTTTGTCTGTCTGCGTGTTTGTGCACGCTAATCTAAATGCTTATAAATATGTAAATACAGTTTCTAAATGCTTATAAATATGTAAATGTAATCATTTATAACTTATAAATGCACTTCCCTTAGATTTTTCTTTTAATTTTAGCCGGTATATAAATTTAAAAATGTAATCATTAAATAACTTTTATTGATTCGGTTCAAAAATGTAATCGGTTTAAAAATGTAAGCATAAAATAACTTTTATTGACTTAGCTGAAATTTACTTTCCCACATAGAAAAAGTTACGGGCGCAGCTAGTTATAATAAAAGACTTTTCATTTTCTTAATAATATGGAAATTACAAAATTTACCTTTAACTTAATTGGCAGAGAATTCAAAAAGCTAACAACAGGTGGTGAAATGAGATCTATTGGGACATCAGCAGGATTCGTGGCACCGGTGGCTACAGACACCACCAAGCCAATAAGTACTGTTGTCAAGCATCCTATGGCAGAGTACCATAAATATGATATTCTAAATAACCAAAACACGTCGCTGTGGCTTCCCCTGTAAAAAATATATGCATAGGCAAATTTAGAAAGCGTAATAGAAATTATAACGTAGGAATTAGATGATATTTGTTTGATTATATAAAAATTGCGTGCTATTTGATTTTACCATTAAACAAAGAATAACTGAACGTGGGTGAAGAGCGGCTTTAACTGTTTACTACGAAAATCTTTTATAATTATCATTTTAATTGACTCTACAATGTTTTTAGTAATTTTAGATAAATAATTATTTTAGATGATTTAAAAAAAAAGAAAAAAAAACGCAAAGCACGCGGACTTTTTGGGAGGAGGTAAAAGAAATGTGATACAAGATATTTTTTGCGTAACTACCTATAACCATTGTATACACCATACCATATAACCATTGGCCGTATAATAAATTCGAATACATATACATCGTGACACATTAGATATAACAGACGTACGGTATATGGTATCATGTGATCCAAATTGAGCTACAGTGACAGAAATATTGCAATATGTTGTGAGTTAATGTTGTTAATATAAAAACGCTTTTATTTAATTAAAACAACGGTTTTTTAGTATTTGATGGCTTATATAACAATTATATTAATACGTGAAGCAAAAGCTTTGGACCCCTTTTTACGAAAATTGCGCGGACGGAGTAGTACCTATGAAATTTGGCACACGGATAGTTTATGTGTAGGAGAAGTGCAGAATGCTCATAAAATACATTAAATCAATAAATAAAACATTACACACTACAATATGTTTAACAATATAACTTTTGTATAAAGGGACAAACACGTTCACGCGTTATCGGGTCCTCTAGTTAGATTAATTATATGAATGATATCGTAAAAACGTAATATTTTTGTGACGGTTAAACGTGAAACAGTCACAAAAATATTACGTTTTTACGATATCATTCATATAATTAATCTCATCAGTCATTATCACGTTGTCCACGCGGGCCCAGCCGCGAGCGAAACATTTGTACTATAAAAGATAAATAGTGAAAATGGGTAAACATCTTACAATGGGTCTATAGTTTGAGTAATGTTTAATAATGCTGGACACTCGTCAATCGATGTAGGCAGACGTGGCAAAGGCATTTGTGCGAACTGAGCACCACCGCCCGCTACTACCACTACCAACAATCCGAATACACCTCCCGCAATTGCACCCTGTTAAATAATAAATAGTTACTTAATAAAGGTTGTATGTTATAAAATTACGTATCTTTTCATTAGTTCAATGTGTAAATTAAAATTATGAGGCATGTAAGTAAGTAAGAGTACGTAAAAACATATTGAACATCAAAAAAAATAGATTGAATTTTAAAAAAACTATAAATAAGCAATTTTTTTGTAATCGTAGCTTATATTTAATACATTTTTATTATTTTAAATATATTTACGATTAGTTTTGTCAAACGTAAATAACGTAACGTAATAAATTTAAATTATATATTTGATTATTCGAGCACGATTAGAGATACGATTATAAGCACCTTGTCATTCGCCCAAGGGAATAGCATTCCAAGACTAAATAGTCCAAGAGAAACCCCTCCAGTCATGCCATTGAAAGATAGAGCCAGTTGCAGGACGGGCCCCAACCTCTCGACTGCAAACACTAGCGCAAAAGATAGAGCTCCGCAACCGAGGCATACCCACCTCGCAATCTGTCATCAAAAAAGAGGTATTAGGTAGGTACTTACAGTTATTTTAACAAATCATTCTCAATATAACTATTTATTATAAATATCGGTCAAGTGCGAATCGCACTTTTATAAATTGCACTCTACGTTGACCTACACTCATGAAATTGGAAAGGATCCCTCGTAGCCGAGTTCATCTCGCACTTGACGGATATATTTACAGCCATTTTTTTAATTAGTAATATCATATTTCATTACCTTTTACTTACCTTTTATTACGTAGAAAAAATATTTTATTTTTTCTCGTTTAATGCGCTATTCTGCATAGGCAGATAGGCAAAGATAATCTAGTGTGAAAGTACCTTGTATCTGTAAAAGAGAACGTTGTGGCGGAACAGAACGCCGCGCTTTCTTATACTAGAGAGGGGAAGTATCGAGAGAGGCTCGTACCATAATCATATTATTTAAATCAGATGCTGTCTCACTGCGCCATGATGGACTTAATTTTTTTTTATTATTGGGATAAATACATACTGCTGCCCCTTTATCTTCAGGTAGAGTTATACCTAGTAGGCCGGTAGCTAAGTCTTGACATGCAACTGCGGCTAAAGAATTCAGTGCAGATGCTACAGTCCTGTAATTTTTTTTTAAATATATTTATTTTCGTATTATATTTCATAAATTGCATTGTGGCTATGTTGATAGTAACAATTGTAATTATCTAAGCGTAATAGTAATGAACATTTACAACATCCTCATTATTCGATACATCTGAAATTGAAACTGGTGTTCCGCTAGTCATTTCTAGTTAAAACTAAATTCAGGAATCGAGCCTGTTCCTGAATTAGTGTCTACGTCGAGTTCATACGCCTCGGTACAATTGAATATGAGTTCTAAATTGTAGTGCGGTTTGAATATGTGTTCAGATCTTATTATAACTTTGAATTTAAACAAGTTTCTAAATTAAATCAAGAATCTATATTTTTAAATAAAAGATAGATAACAGAATTTTGTGGCTGTTATAGATTATGAGTGAGTACTAATAGTCGTAACTTCATATTTGTCTGAACGGTGTCTAAATTCAGAAAAGTTCCTTACCCAAGACTGGCTGCAAATATGCCTGCTACAAAGAAACCGGGGACACCTCGATATTCACCTAGCTCCTCGATCACATATAGCGGAAGAAGACGGTCTGCGCCGCTTATGACACCAGCCTGTCATAAATAGGTTTGTCTTATAATTTTATATAACTACTCAATATAACTAATTATTAACTAATTTTAATTATATACCTACTTAATGTCATCAATTATTATTAACATCATACTCATTTTATATTGAGCGAATATAATACTCAGTAAAATACTTCCTGTTGACGAGACCATAGAGAAGTTAACAATATGATAGTTCAGAATATGTAAGTTCCTAGTACTGTTTTACATATTTTCGTTTAATAATTTAATATTTAGCCAAAACGGTATAAATTGCGAAACCTAGCATGCAAAGTCTCGGAAATGACTGACTTAATACTATTTCTACTGTCTATCCACGTTATACTAGAAGATCGTGAGATTAAAAAACAAATAAATAACGATAATGAGAATGATTTTGCTACCAATTAAATTAATACGTTTCGTGAAATATTAAACACATTTGTTTGTTTTTATTTTTTTGTTGTGCTTAATTCAAACTTAAGATTACCTGTCATACTCCACGTAAATGCTGACTTCTGGTATTGTAGGCCATAGGGCATTGTCATAGAATACTGCATAGTTACGTACATTCGTTTCATTTCCAGTATTAGCTATCAACGTCAATGCAATACAGGCAAATGTAGTTACATAATTTTATAAGTAACGTTTGTGTGAATACAATATAAGAATTTAATGGATGTATAGCGTTGTATGTGTTTAAAATGTTACAACGTACCTTTATCGGATCACATCCTGCATAGTGAGCAGAGAGAAGAGCCCCGGTCGTGAAGTTAACAGAATACACAGAGATCAGACCAATTGCAGACACCCAAAGTGCGATACGAGCTTGCGATATGCGTTCCACTGATAGATATTTTTGTATGGAAGCCTGATTTGCACAAAACATACTTATCCAGTAAATTGTCCCGCCTACAACTACTGACCAAAATGAGTGACGCACAGTAGGATCAGGATTCATGCTAAAAACAATTATCATATATTAATTATAAATATATAAAATATAAATAAATGTAAATAAAATATTAATACATATATAAATATATAAAATCACATAACATAATATATAAAATTAAATGTACATATTTATAACGAGCAGTGAAGCTACTCGTACATGCTTAAATTCGATTGAATTAAAAGATCGCATTTAATTTTATGAACATAAATATTACCTGTTGTAAATTATAATGGAAGGATGTGTTGTTGTACACTTCTACAACCTTGAATTTTGGAAGCCCATAAAACATCCAATATGTTGTGTAAAACAAGAGGATTTTAATATGAATATAATTATTTTTACTAAGGTGATAGTGCAAGCTGTCTGCGGAAGATCTTCCATTCTCTTTGCCGCGCAATGCGTGGCGTAACAGAATGGAATGCAACAATTTATATTTTCCTTTTATAACATTTTACATATTTATTTATAACGTATGTTTTAATCACTTAATAAATTTAAACTTAAGTTTAGTGTTCTACTTTAGATTTCTTAGAATAATTAGGACAGATGTACGTCCCTATATGGTATACGACATCACAAAATTTTTGATATTAACGGTGAGATATTTACATAATATTTTTATTACAGTTCTAAACTCTTGCACATGGGGCAACGTATTTTATATTAATAAACAGTTAAAATACTAAATAAGTTAATATCATAACATCAACTAGAAGCATACGGTTAAAACGAAATATTGATATTAATTTATAATATGTGAGTCCCTTTGCTCTTGAAAAAACATTAAATCTATCTGTTCTTGTCGTAAGTGACATAATAAAAAACAATAATTATAAAAAAAAGTTCAATGAACGAGTAATGTCACTATTCAATAAACATTAATTAATTATGAATTTAATAATAATATACTATAACGTGATAATAATGAGCATTTAATACAATATTATTTTCATTGCCATTGAGAAGCTTGCTAATTCGTATACGTAGGTATCTATAAATGAATGCAGAAAGATACAAGTGATATATAATTAATTATATTTTAAATATATATTATTGTTTTAATAAACAAAGCTTTATAAACTCTCCCTAGAATGACAGATATTAGAAATATCGCAACTGTTCTAGAACGGCGTTTCAGTGTTACTTATTAAAACATACAAGTGTACCAATTTCTTTTACTTAGCTTTAGGCTTTATCATGCATATTGCATGAAGGCAGATAGAACCTAATGTCAAGTCGCTCCGTTTATCCCTTTCCGTCTGAATTCGAACACAATTTTTGAGTGGCGCTGGCGGAACACATTGTCGCGTCATCACCTGCACTTGTTGTTTGTGTACCTATCTTAAACTTATATATACTTGTAAATTTTATATTATATTTACTCAAAAATGTGTAGTCGATCTGTACGTCGAGCATAATCCCATATTGAATCAAATCCGCCGGTAACTTGCGCCGCTCCCAATGCTAGCACTGCGGCTAAGGAACCTAACAGTACAGCTGACTGAAATGTATCAGTCATAATTACAGCTTTCATGCCACCCTAAAATAAAATAGTTTTTATAGAAACAGAATAAGCACTATTTATTAGTAATTTTATTTACTTCTATTTTTATACCTGAGATGCGTAGAAAATACAAACGATGTAAACCACAGATACTGCTAAATACGTATTTAAACCTGTTACTGTAAAAAAAGAAAGTATATTAAATAATAATATTAATATTTATTAAATTTCATCATTGAACTCGTGCCAACTCATTTAAAGTCCTTGTCATAACTGCGTATAAAAATATTGGTAGAGTACGTGTTGGCCCGTGTATAAGGATTTCGTGGTCATGTAACGACTCACGGATTACAAAAGTTTTGCATTTCCACGTCCGACTTTTGCGTTAATTTCAAATACGAGTATGTATGTTTTTGTCGCATTTAAGCTGCCGTGGTACTTAGTTATTTCTTTGCAATATTGCAATGAAATCATTCATAAAACAACAATTATTATTGCATTAGTTAGTAATTATCCAACATACATGGTGGACACTATGTCACTTGCATTTGTTATAAAGTAATAATTTCATTATGACATCACGGGGCTTAATTTTGCAACCAGCAACCGATTTGGAACAATGGATTGTCTTGGATTGATTAGTTTGTTATGTAATATAAATAAAAAAAACGCATTAAGTATGCACCTATAATTATGGTACCTAGACATACTCAAGTGGTAACAAAATGTTGTTTATAAGTTGAGTGAAATCTTTCGATAAATTATGATGCACGTAAGTATAATTAGAAATATAATTAATAAACTTCACATTGTAATGGTGAAAACAATCATAGTTCTTTAACGGGTGTTTTTATACAATAAAATTTCACTACGAACAAAATATTAATATGAAATTAATAAATATTCAAAGTAAAATTTCTAAGAGAAGTTACCTATATGTTAGCAATAACCAATAGCCAAAACGATAAGTAAGAGTCATTATGAAAAATTTACAACGTAAATTACATTCGTATATAGAGATTGTTACGAAACCAGAATTACATTCAGAATACTATCTATGAATTAATTTTACGACATATTGTCATCCTCATCCCATTGTGCAACGGTCACTTTGATGACGCGGACTTTACTGTATATAACACTTAATGTATTTTAAATATGTTCATGTGAATGTTTCTTGTTACATTTGAATTGTTGAAGTTTTTCTGATCACATTTCATCAGTTATATCTTGAGAAATTTGTTACTGCCTTACTACCATTAGTATCAATATAATTTATTATTTTTGTCACAATAAGATTGTTATTTGCATTTGAGTATAGACATCAAATCATAAATTTTGCATAACCTTACAAAAGTTTGAATATTAACTTTGAAAATATTAATTTTGTGTGAATAAATTTACTATATAACTAGCGCACCTTTCGACCCGATGCTTATATTGTACATTTACATATATATTTTTTGTTCTTTGTAAATCACTTTCTCCAAGAAAAATAATAAAAATGTATGGATCAATAAATGAAGATATTTTATAAGTAATATTTTATCTGTCTCTGAGATTTTTCTGGATAAATAGAAAGACAGACAAAAATATTAGACATATTTGTGTTTAAGTAACGTGTAAATTACAAAACGCACCTATTTTGAAATGTTATTATAAATTATATATATTTCATCTATATATTCTATTATATTACAAACTAGCGACGCTGTCGCGGCTTCGGCACTTAAGTACAAATACTGAATTGCGTTCGTTTCCAAATGTAATAATACGTCTACGTAATTGTACATGGTTTACTCGGATTTATTTTAATATATTACACAAAAATCTTTAGTGTATGTGACAATAACACGCAATTATGACCTACAGTAAATGCACAACACGTCTAGTGTATTTTCATTATATCAAAAATTATACTGTTTATTGTTTTAAATAACGATCTTTATTTTTTTGTGAAATATCAAAAAAGTTACTGAAGGTGACAGATATATGTTAACGCGGACCTTATTAATAACTTTTTAAACTTTTTAAATTTCCGTCATACATGGTTTTTGCGTAACTTACACCGTTTCCGCAGCACACGCATATTATTTATAGTATATTGTAATTCAAATAAACATTTAAATCCTTTGACACCTGGACTATTCAATATAATTAGAATTCGAACCAGTAACTTCTGAAGTCTACGCGCTTTATAGTTTGGATAAATGATAATAGGTATTATAGATACGCGCCTCGCAACGCACTGTTCTGTATTCATCCTCCGCGGCAGAACCTTCCGGGTTAGAGTGGACCACGCTCTATCCAGCAGCCATCCCATCGCAGCAGGGGTACCCCAGGGTAGTACCATATCTCCTACCATGTATTCCATATATACCAATGACATCACAGTTCACGACAATGTCACACTGGCCCTCTAGGCCGATGACATTGCGTTCCTGGCTAAGTCCCTAAACCTCGCCCACGCGGCTATCAAACTCCAGCGTGCCCTCGACCTGTTACCGGACTGGTTTGCGGAGTGGAGGCTCACGATTAACGTGGCCAAGACCCAAGCGATTGCGTTTGGGCTCCACAAGCTGCCTCCTCCGCTTGTTCTCCAGGGTGAACAGGTCAAATGGTCCCGCCAAGTCACCTACCTGGGCGTCTCCATAGAAAGGAAACTTTCCATGTCGGCCCAGGTAGCCAAAGCCAGGAACGCAGCGCGAGTTGCACTGGCCCTGCTGCTTCCCTTATTCCGATCCCGCCTTCCCCTCCGCACCAGACTGGGGTTGTACAAAACGTACGTCAGACCCCATCTGACGTGTACGCGTCCCCAGCTTGGTACTCCCTCACGAGACCTAGTCTTCGGAAGGTCCTTGAGACGGTGCAAAATGTGGCTCTCCGACGAGTTGTCCAGGCTCCTAGATACGTGAGGAACGCTACCATTCAGCGCGACCTCCGTATCGAAAGCCTAGAGAGTCACATCACCCAGCTAGCTGCCCGCGTCTACCACGGTGCCCATGCCTCGGATCACCCTCACATCCGAGACATCGCTCCGTGGCACTCCCGTCCGCCGGACGCCCGAAGACTACCTCGAGACATCCTTCCCCCTCCTTTTGATTCCTGAGCTGCTACCAAGGTCGCTGGTCGCCTAGGCTGAGCCTCCCCCGGATCACCGAGGGTCTCACTCAGCCGAGCTGACCGCCCGGGTAGCGCATAGCTCACTCCTTTCGTCCAGTCCTTTTAAATCTTGTCCCTCTTAAGGACACTTTACCTCGGGCCAAACGCCCAACCCAAGGACCCGCCCATATTCATGGGCGGCGGAAGAGCCTAACGGCAAGAGAGCACTGCCCTGAAGCCGTTTTCCTCTCCCCCCTCGGGGGTCGAGAGAGAGAATACATCTGATCTGTTCTGTATTCTAAAACTGTGATATCTTAAAATGTCATTTTTATTGATTTGCAATTTGAAAAGCATAAAACTGGTTTCTGTAGGTTATTCTTAGGACAAACATATCCTCTTGCGGACTTTTATTTAGAACTTTTTAAGAGGAAGAATATTGTCATATATCATTGTTTCATAGCTTTAAATACACTTAACGCAGCGCACGCATGGATGCTCTCGAGCTCGTTATTTTATAAATTATTGATGTTTTCATAAGGATCCCTAACGTTTTTGTAAATATTATATCACCTATGTCCATCACAGATAAAGTAGGATTCTAATTGTTAATCGAATTAAATCGGTCCGGTAGTTAATATGAAGTTATATTATTTTGGCTTGAGTGTAACTAAGTATAATTGTTAGGTATGTAGTATAAATTGATTTACTGTTCACGAGTAACGACAAAGTGATTTGAAAGGAAAAAATTTGAACATAACTTATAATGTTAAATTTGAAAACAACGATCGATCAAGCGGGCGAAGCCAGGAAAAGGTCGCTGGTGTTATATATAAAAATTAGTAAATTACCGAGTTTCAGTACCTAGTTACTACAATTACTTCTGAACCCAGAGTCATAACTGGTAAAAATGATGTCATAACTGGTAAAGATGATTTCACAAATGATGATATATAAATTATCCAAGTGACTTTCCTGGAAATAGTATAGTATGTATTTGTAATATAGGTACTTTTTAAATTCGAACAACATAAGGACTATAAATGCTTAGCAGTAAAGCGTCGCAACTTCAAACCCACTCAACACACCTTCAACAATATCAGTCCTGAATCCTGATTTTAATATATGGCAGAGCTTATTACTTACAATGACTAGCGAAATATATTTTTTGAAGTTTTTTCGGAAATACTCCGTTAGTTTATAGAACAATTAATTCTATGTAAATCATAATACTCTACTCGTTTTCTAGAAAAATCATTAGTCATTTGTTTACAATATGAAAGTGCGACCATGAAATCGTCCCAAGGAATATTAAGCAACCGATTACAAACAATGTGAATACTTTGAGGACCGTGATAAGAATATATTTTAAGTACGTTTTTGGTAGGTCATATGGCAATGTTTTAAACAGGTCACATATGCGTGGTTTTAGGTATGATTAATGGACTCATTAATTAATTAGGTACATTCTTTTAAACCTAACTAATGGAAGTGAATTTTCGTTTATAGACTAACATTATTATATACAGAAAGACTCAAGATAATATGAAAAGATGCATACTTTAAATGGACTGCTCGTCAATGTCGCCGTTTCAAAAGAGTGCAAATGTCAATTTTTAAAATGTCCACGTACATCACACTTGGCAAGAACTCATTGGAACGTCTAGTAATACTAGAGAGAACAGTCGTTCACCTACAAGAATGATAGAGCTGACAAAGGCTTTACTAGCAAAACGCGTGCGTTTTGTCAATTTTATTGATTTAAACCTGCCCGTGGGCAGGTGGAGAAATCTTACAATTTTGCTTTCAAATGTGGAAGACAGTTTATAACCACGACCATTTTGACTCAGTGCTGTGTGACTAATAAGAAGAATTTAATATAATATAAAAATATTAAAATTAGCACCATTTTAATAGGATGTTAAACAAGTGTAGGACACTATCAGTTACGTACCTACTAACACAATTACATTTTTAGAAACCGCTTATATAAGCCGCTAAAAACATACCAATTCAAATATAATTGCTACGCTTATGCGCTAATTACGTGATATGTTATTATATGTTACATCACACATAAAGTTTTACTTGTTTCTCCATAGATAATATGTGAATGTTTTTATCCTACGATAGTAATGTTGCATACAAATAGGTTATTATCTTACTAAGACGTTATGAACTCTTGCAGTATATATGGATACGATTATTAAGTAATATTATATGTGAATACATTTTTAAAGCTATTAACGATCTTTATTTTAATAGACATTAAATTTTTATAATTAACTAAATTGATAGTTATGAATTGCGATATAAATTGAAATTTTGAAAGGTATGAAACTATTAATTAATAATTACTAATATCTACCTACTAAGATAATGAGGGAATATTTATTTGTTTTTTTATTATATTTTTTTTTCTATTTATTAAGTCGAAATTTATACAGCAATGTGAAATAAAAAAAACATTGGATATAGGTTTAGAATGCGCCACAAACTAGCGATCAGCTTGTATGTTTTTATTGCGTACAAATACATGTTGAGTTAAGAAGAGATGAGATGAGAGAGATGATGAGAGTTGAGACTGAATGTTGAGTTAGAAGTTAATTTTTTTCTGTGCTCCAAGTGATGTTTGATATTATATTCAGCTTGATACATCAACGCGATGTTGATAAAACCAGATGTTTATAGACGAACAACAAAATGATACCATAAGATTTCATTTTTTTGTCTTTGAGGTACGGAATCCTAAAAATTATAGGAGTTGTCCTTCAGATTTGATTTCTTTGTTTCATAATTATAGCGAGCGAAATGAGAATTGGCGGGCGAGCAGAGGTAGAAAGTGAAGTAGTTGATTAAAATATTTTTTTGCTATGCGTTTTATCTAAACGTATAATATACAGTTAAAATTCAAATTAAAATTTTAAATATTCTTTATTCATATAGAGTTCTATAAGCTTTTTAAATCGTCGTATGGACATAAAGTTAGCATCGTCTAGAAGTTGGAATTGATATAATTTATTTATTTGTCCTAAAATTCCTCAACTAGAATGAACGATATTAACATAATACAAAATATCGTTATAATATAAGAAGTTTTCGCGCACCGAGGGTTCCGTACTAATTTTATAATTGTAGATGAACGGAAAATTTAAATTAAAAAAATTTACAAAATTAAATTTGCGGTCGTATTCACTCATTATTTATGATATAAGTGTTTAGTGGTTTCTGTCAGTGTTACCTAAACTTATTAATTCTAAATTATTTATTTTTTCTTATCATTTATACTGTAAGTTCTCACTTCTTTTCAAATTTCATAGGTTTAGGTCAATGAATAGTTGACAAATTTTAATTTGCGCCAATAGGCACTTATTTTGTATGAAATAAACTACAGATAGATAAGTAGAGTTAGAGGTTTGATTTTTTGTGCTCTAAGAGGCCACCGATCTGGGTAATTGATATTAATTTCAGCTTGATAGCACCATGTGACTTTAAAACTTAGTCCTTGAAACCTTGGTACAGACAGGCAGACAGATAGATGGACATCATTACAACGGGTTGCGTTTATTCCTTTTAAACAAAATGTAATGTGTATTGAAAATTTGTTATAAATAAAATAATTATTTAAAAAATGTATTTACCATCAGATAATGCTAGTGCCGGTGCGTATACAGCAACAGCTGTATACAGAATCATTTGTAGCATATACAGAGCGCTAGCAAATACACGCATGGATTTACAAAAGCGGATTTCCTGAAACATACATTCGTTTCTATCTAGGGTTCAACTAAAAACAGGCATCTCATTTAATTTGTGTTTTCTTATAACTTACCAGATATTCATAGCACGATGTTAGCCGTAGTCTCATGAAAACAGGAAGGTACAGATGACTTGCGACAGGAATCACTAGTACAAACGCCAAACAAATCATCCAAAACTGACTGCCTGCCATGTACATTTCAGCAGGGTTCCCCAAAAGTTCTATAGCAGTTATAAAGCTAAAATAACAATGTTCATTATTAATTTCTTTTTAAGAGTACCTATATTATGTAAAATAGTTAATGCATTCCGCTAAAAGAGGTGAGGGATATATGTTTAAATTTGAATTTAGTTACTTGACTCAATTTTTTTTAATGAAACATTGGTGATGACACAAACCTAGCTGCCAAACTTAAAGCCATTGGAAATGTTCCCATTGATGAACCGCCTAATAAGAAATCATCACCAGTTGTCTGTTTTTCACCAAAGTATCCATAAAATACTCCAATCCCACAAGAGATTAGTAGCATTGCAGTGAGAACACTATAGTCTTCCCAATGAAATAATTCTGTTTCCGTTTCATTTTGTTGTTCTATAAATATATTAGAGCTATTTGCTGTAGCACTGACGTATGGAATTATCAATAACAATAGAAATATCTGAAAGAAAAAAAATGAAATGGATAATTAATCAATCCAATTAGCTCTACATTTTGCTACTACATTTGACGAAGTTATATTATACGAAGTGATATATTAAATATATGAATTAGTTAAATGAAAATGAGATGTGAAAAAAGTAACGTGAGTCGCATATCTTTTTTCTTTTTCTATCTCCACTTCCCGCCCACTTTACAGTCACTAACTGCAGGGTGACGAGATCTAACACAATCTACTAGGACCTACTAATATCAGGCCAATGGAATTAAAATAGCCTAAATATATTTTCCCTCGAGAGGGAATAAAATTCACAACTACCGCAAGTCAAAGTTAGTCATTATGTATTTATGTATCATACGCCCATTTATTCAGAGTATATATATAATAATTGCATTTAATAGTATAATTGGTGACGAGTAGGTGGGTTGATTGCAAGAAGATAATTAACACTGACTCGCTTCTATCTTTACAATTAGAGTGGATAAATTAAATGTTACGTTTAAATTAAATGAAAAATACTTAATTATTACTGATTTACGTCACAGAATATTTAGGAAATCTACAACTATAAAGATAAATATTTATTTATAAGATAATAATAATAATAATGTAAATAATATTTGTTAACTGTATAATACTATTTATTAGCTACGCTAGATTCCGTTGTAGCAAGTACCGACATCGATAACTTTTAGAACCGCTCTTTGCCATACCGTATCGAGAAATTGAAAATAATTTATTCCTCTCGAGTGGGGATCGAATCCACAATCCCCATCATGCAAACAGTCAAAGTCAGTTCATTCGCATCTCTCTTTAGATTCTGTATATGTATTTTTATAAAATCCCCTTATATAATTTAACTCAACAGATTTAGTCTAGATAAGTATTTAATTTAATATTTTTTAAATATTCAGCATGCCTATCAACGACACTGAAATATTTGCTAAGCATAACAAATACGTATTATGTTTGAGCAAGCAAGTCGATAGTTAAACTAGATAGGGCGGAAAAAACCGGATCTATTCTCTTATAGTTTTCTTAAGGCAGTCAATTCCGGTATTAGCCGCCTTTGATTCCTGTTAAAGCCGACTCATGGGAGCCTGAGCATGGGAGACGCGATTGACTCAAACAACATTCCTGCCAATTAAGAATATCTAATGATATACATAGTTGTACTTATTGCTTCTATATTTCCATTTATGTAATTCTGTAATCATTGTGTTTAGGTATTTTTTAATAGGAATATAAAAATTGACAAAAATTTAAAATAAACTGAATGTATCTTCGCTACTATGAACGTATCATTAATAAGAGTAACGTGAAATTAAATTTTAAAATGTTGGCAAAATATTATTCTCACAAATGTTATATACGAGTATATAAAAAAAAACAATTTAAGAGTTATTCTACCAAAAATAAATTCTTAATCAGGAAACTATCCGTAATCGTCGTCTGTAAGTAAGTATTAAGAGCAGACCCAATATATATTTTTTTCTTTATATTAAGTTACTGTAATAATACATTTTTATGAGTTTTGAGGATAAAATATGTTTGGATTGAGCCCAACGGCGTGCATCGTCTGAAGGTCTTCCCTAAAAAGTCTCAATCAATGCATCTTTTTTCTTTTTCTATCTCCACTTCCCGCCCACTTTACAGTCACTAACTGCAGGGTGACGAATGCAATATGTTCCATAAATAATATAAGTAATTAATGTTTGTACTTATGTAATTGTATTTTTACATAAAAGTAATTAAAATAACAAGCTTATTACACTGAAAGCGAAAGAAATAAGCATTATTGAATTATTTTTATTAATATCACGGTCAAGTGTAATATCACAAACTTCACTTTTACCTAACGTCTAACATGAAAAATATGCATAAATATCGAAAATCTTACTTAATTTTCAATAGAAGCTAAAAAACATTCATGAATCTATTTCTAATGAAATGCCACAAAAAAATGCAAAAGATAAAACATAAGCACACTTGCATTTAATAATGCTGTGGAGTTTATACTTTTTTTATTGCTGCTACTATTGCAACACTAACAAGCTTTGACTATATATTAAAAGAAAAGATATTTAAAGTCACTGCAATGTTGTTAATTATTCTTTTAAACGTAAAAAAATATCTTATTTACAACAATATCTATCAGAAGAGTCTTAAGAATATACCTTCCTTGCCAAATAACCATTGCGAAAATCTTAGTGGTGGCCGCCGAATAAGCAATTACGTATTATGAATACGCTTCTAACAAATTAGTCATTAACTCAGAATTAAACGTATTCTAAAACAAGTTATTTGTCAAAAGTTTTATGATATTTAGTACACAAAAATTGAGCTGTTTCAAACCTAGTATTTCTCTTTATCTGAAGAAAATACGACCTATTTTAAAGTTTATTTTTATTTCAGATAATCACTGGGTTGAGATATTTTTATAAAAAAATATTATAACAATCATGAATAAGCAAAGAGAATTAAGCGAAGTTGATGTTAAAAAAATATGAGACTTTAAATTATGTATATAAAAATGTACTTACTCTAATTGTTCTGTGACTTCTATTATAACTTCTATATGAACCCATTGCCGCTCGAATATAAAAAACAATCTTTAAAATATACAAAAAACTACATGAAATACTAGTTTACACTTTATTTATATATCCCAATATAATCGAAACATCATTGATTGTGATTGTTTCTGGAGAGCTTAACAGTACGTGCTGTAAAGCTGTGATGTTGCAGTAATATGTGCCGAACATGCACACCAATAGATGGTAATTAAGTCTCCAACCATACGGAATAGTTAAATGACCAAAAGAATAAGTACTCGTGCCACAAGTCCTACGCGTTTAACGCTTGGATTACAATCTTGCCTACTGTTCTCAATTACGAATAAAAATGCTGTAATAAAAACCTTTGCAAAACAAGTTCATCGTTCAAACGTAGATAAAAAGTATTTAGCGAATACATTTATAAACACTGATAGGTCGTTCAATAAATGTGCGGTTAATTTTTGATTATGACAGGTCAGTCAAGCCGTAAAGTTTACGAATTCAACTCAATGTTCTTATACTATTCAGGTATAATAAATACATTAACAGTTGTTTCACTATCACAGAAATTACTAGTAGTATACTAAATATGAATAAATTATAAAGTAGGAATAACTTAAATGATTGAAACTAGATACATTTTTGAGAAACTATTTAGCAAATTATATATTGCACTGTAATATATGTCTTCTTCGAAAACATATTTTAAATAAAACCTTCAACTTCGCTATTGCGATTGGCGAAGCGTGGAATTAATCATTAGAAGAAATGCAACAATATTAGACTATCGCTCCACGCCTATTTTACGTCTTATTAGGCAAAAACTTGATAGTAGTAGGCATTATTATATTCAATAAAAATTTTTTAAATGTAGTTTGTAGTGTTTTACTACATGTCCATTTTAATTTAAGATTTTTTAATAGACGATATATGTTAGTAAAAGGTAAAATATTCCAATATCACAATAAAGAACTAATTATTTACAATAATAATTAATGGTAGAAAGACGTTTTGCACATAATTGAAAGAAAACATTAAAATACTCTAGTCTAAGTCTATATTTTAGTTATTAATTATTGGATGCTATAATGCTATGAGGTCTCTTTGACATCACTCTATCATCCATGTGGCCGTATGGCGCGTCCTTCAGGCGTAGGGCGACGTATAAGCACCATCACATTGCGCAAAACCTGAGAACCATCGAAAGTACCCCCTCCCCGGATATTGAGCGCATATCTCATATAAACACAGGTGTACTGATGACTGGACATTACACTGTCTGAGACTGTCTAATCGTGTTGCCAGGATGTGTCACAGAACGGTACGTTCCTGATGTGTGCTAGTGTTATTAGTGTTATTTGTCCTCATTGATATTGTGATGTAGTGATCAATTAGTCATACGTACTTGCGTATAGATGAAATGTTTTGAATAAGTCAATTAATATTAAATATATTTTAATCTTTATATAATATTATATGTAACATATAATATTAATATTATTTCAAATATATAATTTAAAATAATATTGAACTGACGTGAATATGTAGTATATTCAATGAGGTACAATCACATCAGCTATATATATTTGTAAACAATTTGATTCTTTATTTTCAGGTATTGAGGTCACTGATTTTAGCGGTAGTCGTCGCTTGCACTGTAGCGCGTCCTGAACCACCTTCCTCTTATGGACCTCCATCTGCATCATACGGAGTACCCGCACCTCAATATGGGCCCCCACAGCAGCCCATTGTACATAAACACGTTTATGTACATGTCCCACCCCCTGACAACGAAATAGTCGCTCCTAGGAAACCCATTTACGTGCCTCCACCACAAAAACACTATAAAATAGTATTTATCAAGGCACCAACTCCACCTACTCCGACAGCTCCGGTCATTCCGGTGCAACCACAAAATGAGGAGAAGACCCTTGTTTACGTTTTGGTAAAGAAACCTGAGGAGCAACCAGAAATTGTTATCCCGACCCAAGCGCCTACTCAACCATCCAAGCCAGAAGTTTACTTTATCAGATACAAGACACAAGTAAGTAACAATGTGTAAAATATTAGGGAAATTTTATTATTATTAATTACATATATTTGTGCTTATTTTTTAATGAACTACTCTCAATTGACCTATATATTTTAAATTTTTGGCACATACTCAACGCTGATCGGCCTTTACACTTAGGTTAAATGATTCGTCATCAGATTGTAGAATACATACTAACAAAATTTGTTAAAATTTTAAGTAAATTAAATAAAATTTTAAGTAAAATTAAATAAAATTTTAAGTAAAATTAAATAAAATTTTAAGTATTTGACAGGGTAGTAGGGTATTTCCTTATTACACAACAATAATTAACTATTTTTTCTTTTAATTAAGAAACAAGAGGGCTACCCCGCTGCTGCTCCACCTGCACCTGAGTATGGACCACCTGCGTCAGCTCCTTCGTCTGAATATGGCGCTCCCTAAAATTTTGCACAAACCCCATTCACTACCGTTGTCAATAACTTCGAATGTAAATGACCAAAAATAAGTGGAATGGACGATTGATATTAGTTGTGATATAGTATTCAGATGTGTGCTTCGCATATATAAGTTTAGACAGCAATTTTTTACTTGGTAAACGATAGATCAACGGGCAGCTGGTAACGTGGACTGGACTTGGTGGCATCATGCCAGAACAGTGCATCTTTATTTTCGTCTTGCATCAAATTGATGTGGGCTTGTAAATACTATTTTATACTTTATACGTATTATTAAATGTTTTTTTTAAAAAGATTATTTGATGTTTTGTACAATATTTTATTTTTTACAACCTACATTAAATTAAATTAAATTTATTTATATTACACATTACACTTTGCAAAATTATAGCAAGCATAAACCTGCTGTAATTTAAATCTTTTGAAAAATTTACGATCTACCTATACCACATCTACCTATATGTAATAAAGTATATTAATTTATTAATTTGTAACAGTTCTAGAATTTTTGGTCCAAACGATACGTGTTTACTATGACTGCCATATCCAATCCAGAAATCGATCTTGATAGTCAAACCATCTATTATCTAGGATGCAAGCTAACTAGTTTATATTTATCAAATGTGTAACTTACAGACAATTAGTTTTGATTGTGCGAATATTAAAAAGCAAGTTAAAATAAAGGTAGCAAATAAATATATACTTATATATTTAGAATTTTGCTCATCATAGTTTAATTTTTTCTTATTCAGTCTATCGATAGACCAAAAATTTATTATAAGGTAATTTTCAGCTGTAAAGCTATTGCGTTAGGTGTTAACTAGTATGTAGTAGCAATAGTAAGTATGTGTCGTGCTAAAAAGGAAAACTTGTTAATCAGATTAGTACCTGTTCTGAAAAGTCAATCTGTTAAGTAATAGTTGTAATAAATAAGTGTTCTTACTCTATAAATACTACATAAGGATTACAAAATATTTACAGCATGCATAACAATGTTAGAAAAGTGAAAAATGTTATGATCTATCACAATACTAGTATGACGTAATTATATAAACCTAAATTTTTAATAACATAACATGTCCTGAGGACTTTAAGTGAATTTAAAGCAAAAAATGACACGCAAGTACTCCATTACTTTACAATTGTTTAAGCTTCCGTTATTATGTAAGCCGTCCACGTTCATACTACAATATAGAAATAATGAGAAGTGTCTCACTAAGCTATTATGTCCCAGCAATTCAGAATTTTCACTTTCACGAAGACGGGCCAAATGCCGTTATGTCGACTGCATCCGGAAAGATAATATTGTTTAGGTATTATAATTTTCACGATACAAATGCGGTCTCTATGTGCCTTCTAATGAATTGAATACTATTGAATAAGGATTTTATAAAGGAAACCATTTATATAATTATTTAAAAATTTTACCGTTACCTTATTTTCCATACAATTAGAATGAAAAAAAAAATTCATTACAATTACAATCAAAATCGTACTAACACTATTTATTTTTTATTTATTGGAACACCATAATTAAAAAAAATATATTTTAATTAGTTTTAGATCACCCATTTTTTTAAAATCACTGTTGCCGTCTGATCTATGTCTGTCTGTGTGCCTCTCTGTTAAGACTATTTTCTCCAAATCACGTGGAAGAATCAAGCTGAAATTGATATCAAATATCCAAATTGATGACCTCTTAAGGCACAATAAAACGAAACTTTTAAGTCAACGCAATCAAAAGATATGAACGTTTATGCTTAATTTCTTGCATTTTGTATAAAAATCGTCGCGTAATCAATACCTACAGGGTACTTTCCGTTATCTAGACCTAGAGTTATGAAATCTGGCAATAACTTAGAGCTTATAGTACAACCAAAAAAAAAAAAAGATAATATATATATATATATATATATATATATATATATATATATATATATATATATATATATATATATATATATATATATATATATATATATATACATTACAAACTTAATTTTGTAGGTAATTTCATTCAAAGTGAGTAGATACAACTGCAAATTTAAGTTTGTCATTTTGTATAGTAGTATTTTCCTCATCAGAATACGTGCAATCTGGAAATAGGTACGGGACCCTCGGTGCGCGAGTACTAAAGTACTACTCGCACTGGTCGGATATTTTTTTATTTTTAAATACAACCCCCGTTCTTAGTTTAGCTTATATTTATAATAACTATAACGATAGATTAGCGATATATAAATCGACCCAATAATACATTTTAAAATGTTTTATAAACAGTTTCTTTTCTGACTTTCATTTTTAATAGTTTATTACTACGTCAATTTCATCTACGGTCTACAGGTGTATTTAAGATATATCGATATTAATACAAATAAAAAAATCCCGCCATCGTGATGCGGAAATTTTATTTCAATGAATAAGGACATCTGTTTTTAGATATTATAAAATATTACTATAGATTTTTAAACACATTATATTTATTTTATTTATTTATAATTATTTTAAGTTACCTACCAATAGATGATATTCTATCAAAAACTACTAAATAACCTTATGATCGCTAAATGTCACTATTATAATTGTAAATCAAATGATTTGTAACTATTACTGTGACATCCAGTTAGACTGTCGAAATAATTTTCAAATGTTTTTATATTTTAAATAAAAAAAAATTTTACCAATTGCCACTGTTATTAAGTGAAATTGGAATAGAACTACCTTTATGTGCAAGTAATCGACGTAATTTAACCGTCTCTGTTTTTATTTTTCATTCAAGGCTTGCATTGCATATCACGATAAAAGCTATCCCATATATTGTTTAAGGCTATGAACTATTAGCATACCAAATCTAACTCACTTCTTTTCATTTATTTTAATTTAATTACTTACTTATTATTTAATTTAATTATTTTTTCCTTTAATTTCCGGGAATAGCATGGATTATCCGGGATAAAAGCATAAATTTATGCGGTTTGGGACTGTAAGCTATTACTATATAAAATTATATTAATTTTTGTCCGGTAGTTTTTGCATGCTTGGAGGCCAAATAAACAGACAGACAGACAAGAATTCTACTGAGTGGTTTTTTGGCTTCTACTATCGACATATTAACCGACCCAATCAATCTTTTTTTAAATCATTAATGTACAGAATTGACTTTTCTATCCTTTTATTAAATATATTGATTATACGTAAATATACACAACACACATACAGACACTACTTGTATTCTACTCAATAAATTATCTAATTTAGGTGGTCGCCATAATTAAATAGAAGAAGAAGTAATTAAGGTGGAAAGTGGAAAACGGTAAGTAAAAGTGTCTTGGCAGTAAGTTCTCTTTGTCTGCCTTTAAAACTTGTTTTAAAGGAGGTAAAGCAAAGTGGGAAGGCAAGGGTCATAAAGGGGACGCAAAAATGGTATTGGCAGCTACTACTTTCACATAACAATATAATTTTAAAATTTTAAGAATCGACATTTTAATTTTGAAAGTTGCATTTAATAATTAATAGTTTTTTTCTATGTACTTTACAATGTTATGTTTATTTATGTAAAGCCTAATTATAATAAATCTAATGATAACTTCCAGACACATCCAGAAAACATCTTCATATCAGACGTGTTCTTATTTTAGTCTACACTGGCTATTTTGGTCACACGTTTGGACGTTTCTACTTGAAGCAGTGTCCGACAATATTTTCATTATTTGATACGCTTGTAAAATTTATTAGTGGTGTCGGTAGGCTAGATAACATGAGTTTAAGTATTGAAGCAAAAGCAAAAATTGATACTGAACCCTGTATAGTTGCATGGTGCAATAAATTGTTCGTTGGCGCTGAAAACGGTTACATTCTTGTAAGTTAATATGTTAATATCATCATCTGTACAATTGCCTATTTTAAATAGGTGTTAAGGTAAAATCGTAAAATAATGTATTTTTATAGAAATGTTACCTAAGTACATATAAAAAAGCCAACCTATGGAAAATAAATAAATATTTTACCTTTTCTTTAAAGTCCATGTATTGAGTTGAATTTATAATGTGTTTTAAACTATTTATACCTAACAATCGTACCTTATATTTGTTGAAGTAAGCAATGTTAAAAAATGACAAAAATAATTCGTGTTATAATCATCACATAAGCGCTAAGGATGATAAAATTTTCCTACGTTCCTACTATAATATTATTTATTATATTTCTTTAAACAGAGCTTTGATGATAATCTGAATCCTATATCGTCATGGGAAGCCCATAGAGTGCAACCGTTCGCGTTGGCCGCGAGCAATGGAAAAGTATATTCTGCGTCTAATGATGGAGGTGTTAGAATATGGGCATCTGATGGTGAAAAGATAGCAGAATTTCCTGCCTCTGAGGCAGACATAGGATCAATAACAGTATGCGACAAATATGTATACGTTGGTGATGAATTAGGAAATGTAAATATAATTTGAATATATTCGTATTAAAAAAAAAAACCTAATACTACATTGTTTCTAGTAAAATGAAGTTATAAATGGTTTTATATCTGATTACAGATATATGTATATAAAGATAATGCTCTTAAAGCAAAATATAATGTTCTAGAAGAAGTAAAAGATATCGCAATAAATCCACCATTTATGTTTACCGCTCGTGATCTCTATGTAACCGTTACAGAAGTTAAGCCTGGTATGTAGAGCAGAAAAACATTTAAATGTGTTTTTAATGTTTAACGTACATCCGAAATGTTTCATACGTGTAAAAAATTATTTTACAGAGCAGTCTAAAGAACGTTTTATAACACAACATGTTATGGAAGGTCGTGCACCATTGAGGGTATTTGGATCATATCTAGTAATCACCAGTAGAGGAGGGAATAGTATTCAACTTCATGAGGCTTCGTTAGATACAAAATTTAAAAAATTACATGATGTTAAGGTATATAAAGTGTCATTTAATTCACAAACAATGCCTATCATGTTTATGATATATACTTCATAAGTACATGTTTTAATTACATGAATTTTTAATCTAGTATAAATTTCAAATATATTTACATAATAATAAAAAACACAAAAACAGCTACACAAAAATAAAAATATTGCGCCTATAACTTTAAATTGCAATGTTTTCCTAACATGAAATCTCCATCCAAGTTTTCATATTATCACTATAATTATATATCATATATTGTAAATTTATAAAATTGTGATATTATTTAATTCAGGTGAGTGACATGATTATTACTAGCCTGTCAATAAGCGATAATATTGTGTGGACTGGCGGCTGGGACGGTCATATACGGCGATGGAAGATTGCCGAAAATAAATTGCAACCAGCTGGAGAGATGAATTTGGGCTCCTGTATTAATGCTCTAGTTGCACCAACAGGGGCTGCTGTGTTTGCAATATTAACTGGTGGAAACATTTTCAAAGTGAGAGCAATGTAATTATTATAATTAGTTTTTTATTCTGATATATATCACATGGTACAATTGTGTAAATTTTACAATAACATAATTGTTATAATTTTTTCGAATTTTGTTTTAGTATCATATTAATAAAATTTATACTTTTGTTGCACCCTAAAATTTTCGTTAAATAAAATACTTTACATTATTCATGAACATATGTACTATTTTTTTTTTGTAATCCTGTTTTAACTATGTTTACATAAATCATATATCCACTTCACCAAGATGATGATCATTATTAATGTGATTAGATAAGGAGAATTTATTTTATACCTAAGTTATGTGAAATATTAAATGGAACACAAATAGAATCATTTTGTGTGATGTGAAATAATACTACAAAATTAAACTTTTGTAACAACAGATGTTAAACCTGGTATGTAAAGCTCTTTGATAACAGTTAAATAAGTATGCAATCAATTTATAGAATTAAGAAAAAGTTATAATTTGGGCAACTATTTTATTATGTGTTGAATAAATTTATAAAATAATGTAATTTTTATTTTACTATGACATTGAATAAAAACTATCTACAAAAGGTCAAGTTTCAACAAAACTATATTTTATTTACATTAAATAATAATTTCAACATCACAAAGGTCATTTTCAGATGGTAACTTCACTGTTTTGGGATTAATATAATTAGGATCAATTGGTGGTAATCCTGCTTTTTCACGACGATACAACTCTAAGTAAGCTTCTCTTTGAGCCCAGTCTCTCATGTGTACATCAGGTGCATAGGCCCATGCAAAACCTCCAAATACAAGGCATAAAGTTACAGAAAAGAAGTAAGAGGCATGGTGTGCATTTGTATCTTCTTCTTTGCTTTTGTAGTCAAACCCGTAGCTCACCCAATTTTTTTCTTCATCTCTGCATTCGCTAGATGATGATGCCGCTGGAGTTGCTGTATTTTTTCTGGAAGTGGAAATATTGCGGCTAGTTTTTATAAAATGATTCCAAACGGAGCGTTGAATTATAGGCATATGGCGAAATTTCATTAACGAAGCCATGACCACTGTTAATACCCGCTTCACCTCTAACTCTAAATATACCACTTCAACACCAAATATTCTTAATATTTTGATTTCTAACAATTTCCACCAAAGAATGGTTATGAAACCATCCACAGATAATTATGGAAACTACACTTACTCTACCATAGAAAAAACAGATATATGCATAAAATGTTCATACTGTTAATAATTTTTTTTGTATTTTTATAACTTCTTTTTCTTGATATTCTTTGTTATTACTTTGTATGCATTGGTCCTATAGACGACAATTTTTTTTTATTTTGTCAAACTCGAATTTTGCCATTTTTGATTTTGTCATTTTGTCTTTTGTAAACAGTAAATGTATTCTATGGTCGTATGCATTAGTGTAAATTTATTCTGTGGTCATTAGAGTTCAGTCACTGAACTTCAGTGCAGTGCGCATGTATAGATTTCAATTTATAAATTGAACAGCTTGTTACTAAATATTTTAAACCGATTTCATTAGTTTTTTAAAATTTGAATTTCATAGTGCAAAACTAGCAAGATTTTTGAGAAAACTTTTTGTCCTTTTATTATAGATATTACGTGTCTATAATACTATTTGAAAAATAATACAATATTAAAATGGTTGTAAGGCAGTACGAGGAAGAGTTAAAATATTTAGAAAAAATTAATCCACATTGCTGGAGAATTAAAAAGGGGTTTCAACCAAATATGAACGTTGAAGGAGTATTTTACGTAAATAGTACTCTTGAGAAGCTAATGTTTGATGAATTGAGAAATTCTTGCCGGCCCGGTATGATAGGAGGCTTTTTACCGGGAGTCAAACAAATAGCAAACGTAGCCGCATTGCCAGGAATTGTTGGTCGCTCTGTCGGACTACCAGATATTCATTCAGGATATGGATTTGCCATTGGTTTATTTTTTTTTATTTTACATTTGTTTTTCATGTACCTCTTGCTATTTTCAGTATCAATTTTTTCTTTCAATTCCTCTTTGCTTTGGTTTCATGGACCTACCCCTTCCCTCAGTATAATTACAAGTTTCTCTCCCTTCTTCTAATCACTCACTCTTGCATTGTTTCCATTTTATTGTAACTTTGTCTCTACCTTCAATAAGTACAAGTATTATTAACACTACCTCTAATAACCATAAGATATATAATGTTATATAGCTTCAATACTTGTACAATGTAGGTTTTTTTTCCAATCATTATTTGTAATTATTTTATAGGTAATATGGCAGCATTTGATATGTCTAATCCAAAATCAATAGTATCTCCTGGAGGTGTGGGTTTTGACATTAATTGTGGGGTGCGGCTTTTAAGAACTAATTTACATGAAAAAGATGTGCAACCAATAAAGGTATAAATTTCTTTAATACATTTTCTATACAAAAGTAGAAATTTGATAGCAATACATTGTATACTATTTTTAGGAACAACTAGCCCAAAGCCTTTTTGATCACATCCCTGTTGGAGTGGGATCCACTGGAATTATACCTATGAATGCTAGAGATATGGAAGAGGCTTTAGAAATGGGCATGGATTGGAGTTTAAGAGAAGGTTATGGGTGGGCAGAAGATAAGGAACACTGTGAAGAGTATGGTCGCATGCTCAATGCTGATCCTTCTAAAGTGAGTTTAAGGGCAAAGAAGAGAGGTCTACCTCAACTCGGTACTCTCGGTGCAGGAAATCATTATGCTGAAATTCAAGTAATAGATGAGATATATGATAAATTTGCTGCTGGTAAAATGGGTATAGAAAGAATTGGTCAAGTGTGTGTGATGATTCACTCTGGAAGTAGAGGTTTTGGTCATCAAGTTGCAACTGATGCATTGCTTCAGATGGAGAGAGCCATGGCAAAAGACCAGATTGTCGTCAATGATCGCCAGTTGGCGTGTGCTAGAATAAATTCAGTTGAGGGGCAGGATTATTTAAAGGCAATGGCTGCTGCTGCTAATTTTGCTTGGGTGAATCGAACATCAATGACATTCTTAACTCGCCAAGCTTTTGCTAAGCAATTCAAAATGGCCCCAGATGACTTAGACATGCATGTTATTTATGATGTTTCACATAATATAGCCAAAATAGAGGAACATGTTGTCGATGGAAAACCAAAAACCCTACTAGTTCATAGAAAGGTATGATGCATAGAATAAATATTTGTTATTATTGTGTAGTTAGTCTCAATACGGTTTTATTCATCCCTGTTTTGTCTTCATTTAATTGATTTCTCTTTGCAATTATATTGACGATTCGCTTATTTTGTAGGGTTCCACCAGAGCATTTCCTCCACATCATCCCCTAATACCAGTAGACTACCAGCTGACAGGACAGCCAATTTTGATTGGAGGTTCCATGGGTACTTGCAGCTATGTCCTAACTGGTACCCATCAAGCTATGACTGAAACATATGGATCGACTTGCCATGGAGCTGTATGTTAAAATTTTACTTGAGATTGTTTATTCTCTTAAATAATGTGTCACAATTTTATATTTAACATTGGTTTATTTTACAGGGACGCGCTCTTTCTCGTGCCAAATCTAGGCGTAATATAGATTATAAGGAAGTATTGCATACATTAGAAACAATAGGAATTTCTATTAGAGTTGCATCACCGAAGCTGGTTATGGAAGAAGCTCCTGAATCTTACAAAAATGTAACTGATGTAGTTAACACCTGCCATGCTGCTGGTATCAGTAAAAAAACTGTTAAATTAAGACCTATTGCTGTAATTAAAGGCTAATATTACATTAATTTAGCCTCACATAAGAATTAAGTGATATTTGTTTATTTATTTAAGAAAGATTTTTTTTATAATTTTGCATAATTTGTTTAAATTAAAGACAAGTTTTGAATATACATTTTTATTACATAGCTGTAACATAAATAATAACAAGTTAATACTGTATTTTATTAGACTAACACTGGAGGTATTTTAAAACTAATTTTAATTTGTTTAATTCTATATTCTACATAACTTTAAATTTGTCTGCTAATATTACAAGTAGTGCTGTTCCTAGGAAGAATAAGCCAGATGGCAACACTGCTGTTGTATAATCCACTTCAACTGTAACAAGATTATGCATTTGTATGTTTTTATAATTGTCAAAGTGTGTTTAGTACATTGCTAGTAAATAAATGTTTATTTACCTGTTTCTAACTGATTCTTATCACTACCTTCATTGGCCCAACCCAAGCATCTTTCTAAAGCTGCTTCCCATCGGACACGGCGCATATCCCTCTCTGCAATTAAAAATACTATTAAAAGAAGTTTAGTATAAAAAGGAAACAAGGACATCATGGACGGATTCTAATATATTACTAAAAAATCGCTGAACCGATTTGGATGAGTATGATATATTTTAATAGATGGGAAGCTGTTGAAATATAACAATCCAAGACATTGTTTGATAATATAATTGGACCGAATTTCGATGAAATAGATCAGCTAAACTATAACAAGTTGTATCATGGTAATGATGACTCGGGTCAGAATGTCCACCTTGCTTGCGTGTATGTAAAGAAAAAAAAGCGGTAATTATAAATAGACGTAATCGGATTGGATTGTTGAAATTGATTTTTAATTTTCCCTGTTTGTTATGATTGAAATCTAAGTGTGATTAATATGCAATATTCTTTTCTTGAAGCTTGCCGATATGTGCCATAGCAAAATAATGTTAAATATTCTATATACCTTCACTAGAAATGGTGGGTAAGAACGTGTCAGCCGGTGGACTAGGCGTGGTCGGCGGCCACACGCGCAGCGCCCGCCCAGCTACTATGGCTGCACCTAATGCTGTACTCTCCATCATTAGCGGCCTAATCTGGATTAAATTACTTTAGGCTTTTTAACTATCCGAAGGGTGTTTGTGATTTCAAAATTACTGTGTTT
Source organism: Dione juno (assembly GCA_037127375.1). Lineage (NCBI taxonomy): Eukaryota > Metazoa > Arthropoda > Insecta > Lepidoptera > Nymphalidae > Dione > Dione juno. The sequence continues at coordinate 6,992,807 of JAXRJS010000041.1, read as the reverse complement.
TCAACGATATATATTTACTACTAAAACACAAAACAAATATTTTAAATTTTTTTGTCTATCAGTCTGTCTTTCTGTTTGTCCAGGCTAATTTCCGGAACATATAGAGGGAATAGTGGAGCAACATATGTTGCCTATATATAGGCTTCTTTTTATCCTAGAATCAACTTGTATACATATATCATTTTTTAAAGACAAAAGAAAAAGTTTTGAAAGGTAAAAATACTTATAAGTACTATATATGCATTTTATAATAAAGTTATTTCGTGCACATCGATCAAGTGGGCGAAGCCAGGACCAGGATAAAATAAATATTGAAGAAAATTCATACATAGCATTTCTTAATATCAACGTCCCGTTTTACTGCTTATACATAATAAGTAGAAAATAATTACACACCACTGGCACACCAAGAAGATCTGCCTGCATTTGCATCAGATAGCTATTTTGCGCCATACCGCCGTCAGCGAGCAGACGGCGCAGCGGCGCGCAGTCCGCCGCCATGGCCGCGCCCACCGCACGCACCTGCTGCGCCACCGCCGCCAGCGCCGCCCGCGCCACGTGAGCGCGACGCGTCGAGGCACTTATGCCGCACATCACTCTGTAATAGTTACGTGTAGGGTAAGGCTCGGCAAAACCCCACAAGGTCTAAGCGCCGATGTGAAAATACGTTGCGAGCTTCCTTTGATTGGACACACAAAGAAACAAAAACCGACACCGGGTCTCGCAGGCCCTCGCAAGTCAAGCCAAACACTCTGTTTACATACTTGTGGACGTTTGCTGAGGCTTGTCAATTACATATTTGCAATAAAAATTTGGCTCAATTGTATTAAAAAATGCCAATTAACTGAACAGTTAGGTTTCAAATAATAAATATAAAGTCAAAACATTACCCTCTGGCATCTTTCCTCCAATGCGGTGAATATAATCCATTAAATGCTGGTACAAAGCAAATGCTACCTTCTTCGTCCTCAGATACCTGGGACGCCAGAAGCTCTGTGTCAGACACGTCGTCTATAATCTCAAGGTTGTCCTGCAACCATTGCAACGTGTCACCTGTATAATAACTTCGAATGTATATTCAGCGTAACGTGTTATGCTATAATAGTTAATAAATAGTAGTTAAAAGTTAACACAAAATCAACTAAAATTTTTTTGTTATAAGAAAATTTGTTTCATCGATAACAAAGCTAAAAGAAATTAAATAACAATGGCGAAGCATTGTATTGCCTATGCCCCTAAAAGGGGTCTCCGACCAGTTATTTTATATGGCAGTGAATGTTGGCCAGCACCATCTCGGCACACTCAGGAGCTTCACGTCACGGAGATGAAGATGCCGAGATGGTGGGTCCGTGACGTAGCGGATAAGCTCCAAGAGCGTCGTCTGGGATGGTATGGCCACGTTTTGCGCCAGCTTAAGAACTACACCGGAAGAAAATGCCTTGATATGTCTGTCCCTGGAGTAAGACCCCCGGGCGCCGTGATGCAGGACATGTGAGCCAATGGACAAACCACTGAAGATGCTCAAGACCGTGCAAAGTGGAGTCGATTAAGTAGGAAAGCAGACCCTGGCAATAGGCCGGGATAATGCTAAGTAGAAGAAGATATATATATATATATATATATATATATATATATATATATATATATATATATATATATATATATATATATATATATATATATATATATAATATATATATATATATATATATTATATATATATATATATATATATATATATATTATATATATATATATATATATATATATATATATATATATATATATATATATATATACTATATATATATATATATATATATATATATATATATATATATATATATATATATATATATATATATATATATATAGTATATATATAATTTTATGACACTGCGTTCCCAGTGTAATTATATTAAGATTAATTATTACATAACAATTGTAATAATAATATAAAATGTGTAACCTGCTATAGCAACTGATCCTTCCAATGCGTATACTGGAGGAGCCTTCGGTCCAAGTTTGTATGCCACTGTTGTCAACATTCCATTTTGTGAATGCACTATTGACTCTCCTAAAAATAACAAAGTTTAGATAAAATAACTATAGTATTAAATTAAATGATTTTAAATGCAAGGATAAAAATAATAACGTTTTTTCTCGCAAATAGTATGGTAGACAGAGGAAACCTAGTGTTAAGATTGTCTACCTAATTTTCGAGGCATTGCGTGTAGAGCGCCGAAACTCAACATCACGCTTTGTCTTCTTACTAGAGCGAGGAAATAAAATAGTTCTTACCCCGTGTGGGAAACAAGAATACGACTGCCATATTTGTTTTGTTTAGTCACATTGATAAAAAATTCTAATTAATATGCAACATGACCGTAACCGCGATGGTTGTGTCTGATCCACACTCGATAGATTGAATTATTTTAATTTTCCGCTTTGTAAGATTATGCGCGGCGTTGAATCCCGCTATTCAAAAGGAATGCCTCGAATTTGGGCGGAAGGTGGAGAACATAGTGTCTTGATACTAACTCTCTCCGCTTACCTCGATATATGCGGAACATCATGAAGCTGATAGAATTTATAACTCAGAAATAGTGGATAACTTCTCATAGGATTCAAAATTTCACAGAGATAATGTTTTGGAAGGCTAATTTAACTAATCTTTCACATGAACGATATGTTAATGTATAAATGTATAAAATATAAATGGTTCTGCACAAGATTTCTACTCCAACTTAATTGTGAATAAAAGACATGCCATACTTATATTTGTAATTAATATACCTGTATTGTACAACAAGAAGCACCCAGTTCCATAAGTGCATTTAACTTGACCAAAATTCATACAATTTTGTCCCACAAGAGCTGCTTGTTGATCACCCAAGCACTGAAATAGAAGCAATTTGTCTTTAAAAAAACAATCATACATTCAGTATAAAATAGAAACAGACACGAAACAATACAAACAGGAATAACACAGATAGTATAGTAAAAATATAAAAAAAGATATATTATTGTATGTTTAGCAAAAACATAAATTATACAGCATTTAAGAAGAATTATAATTCTTGATTAAATTGCCAAATTTTTCCATATTAATTGTCAGTCATGGCCTAGTTAGGACATATTTGTATGTTCCCTACTCGGGATTATACTTATATTTAAAACAAACATTTTATGGTCTTGTTAAACAAATTGCATCCTTCGCTATCTATCATATAATGAACTACATAGAAATGAAAAAGTAGAAAAAAGAGATCTTACCCCTGCCACCGGTGTGCCGAGAAGAGAACCAGTGGATATGTAACCATAGATTTCAGCAGAACTTTTTATCTTTGGTAAAATTTCTATTGGAATATCAAAAAATCGCAAAAGTCCTTTATCCCACTGTAATGTCTTTAAAGACATAAGTTGTGTACGTGAAGCATTCGTAACATCTGTGGCATGAATCCCACCGCGACTGCCGCCCGTAAGATTCTGTAATAATGAACTATTTAATATTATCTTTTATCTGCAGCTTTGCTCGCATTGTCGTTAAATGAGTAACAATGATTAATAAAATAAACACAATAATGAAATTCTAATTACTTTCAGAAACTGAAACTAGGGTTGATTTATATTAAAAAATTTTATTGTAATATATAAACATTTTCATCAATATTGTGTGTTTTTAAAGTATCCTACCTCGCTATGTGTGTATCACGTAGAGAAATACCAAGCATTGCTTTCTCCATTGCACGCTGAGTGACCTTGAGCCTTCTTATGAGAAACATAGTTAGCGGTCACGTCTCGCTTCCATAGGTCATCACTGGCAACACACACTGGTCAAAGACTTTCGTCTTGACACATTGCGATAATTTGGATACGTAGATTTTTTGTAGCTCTCCGAATGGTGCCATTCCGAACTGGATTCGACGAGAGATCTCTTTCTCGAAGTTAGACTTCGTAAGTCTAACTGGACTGCTTGTCCTAGCTGGACTGCTTGTCCTAGATATATGTAGTGGTCAACAACTTCGACTGTAGTGTTCCCAATATTGACTGGAGCAGGTGCAACGAGCAGGTGTTTAACATAATTTTAGTTTTTTCTATATTTATCTTTAGACCTACTCTTTGGGAAACACTATTGAGATCTTCGAGCATTATGTTCAGGTCTTCCATAGTCTCAGCCAGTAATACTACAAAATCGGCAAAACGAAGGTGTGTAAGGTTCTCGCCGTTGATGTTTATGCCGTATCTTTTCCAATCCAGAAGCTTAAAAATATCCTCCAACGCGGCAATGAACCACACGGCAGGCACACCGCGCTGTAACTCGATAGGATTAGAGCTCGTAACTCTTGAAAACAACTTGTAAACATGGCTCAAAAGTGAGATTGGTCTATAGTTCTATTACCCTTTTTGAAGAACGGAACAACCTCACCTTCACTCCATTTCACGCTTTCGGGATTTTGCCTTCAAAAATGACAGAATTAAAAAGGTCCTGGAGGACTTTAAGTACCGGCCTGCCACCCGCTCTCAAAAGTTCTGAAGTGATTCCGTCTCTACCTAGCGCCTTGTTGTTTTTAAGTTGTTTGAGAGTCATACTAATATCAGACAGGTTGACGTCCGGGATATTTTTGGTGTAGTGTCGGGTAAGCTTAGCTCTGGTATCATTAGTCAAGATGATGATGATGATTATGACGATGTGCTAGCGTGGAGTACAATTTTTCATAGAAACTCCCACAAGATTTCAGACCTACTTGAAACAATGCTACCGTCATCATTTTTTAGCCTCATCAGTTGGCTTAGCCCAATAGACAGATCTTTTGCGAACACTTTAGAGCCCTGATTTCGCTCAATAGCCTCTTTAATACGATTTGTATTACGCCGGCAAAGGTCACGTGTAATGGACTTAGAGATCTGCCTATTTAGCTGCCTATAACGATTGGCATCTTCTGAGTCCTGTAGCTTCATCTCGCGTCTCTGTTCCATGAGTCGGAGTGTCTCGTCTGAGAGTTTCTTTATTTTGGTACGGTGGATTTTTAAAACCTTTGACCTCCACCATCTTGTTCTTTAAATCGTCCACATCTAAACTGTTGTCAAGTGCTTCGAAGCTGTTTTGAAGTTCCGAGTTGAAAGCTCTCGGGGTTTTGAACTTGGGTGGGTACTGTTCGGAGCGTTGACTTTATCATTCGAGACCTTTCGGGCTTAATGTTAATATTCAATGTGCCTCGAACAAGTCGGTTATCCCTGTTTTAACGTTATTGATTACAGATGTCTCTGTGATCATTGAATATTTGCCTCTTCGTCGACATGATAAAATCTATCTCGTTTTTGACATTACCATCCGGACTCATCCATGTCCACTTCCGATTATGAGGTTTCCTGAAGAAGGAATTCATCATATAGAGGCCCTACTTCTCCATGAAATCGATCAACGTTTGGCCTCTGGCGTTCCGTTGCCCAATTCCAAATTGTCCCACTCTTAACTCATCGCCGCAACGTTTCCCTCATCTTGCGTTTATGTCCCCCATCACAACTGTTTAGTGAGTTTTGTAGCTATGCATGGCTTTAGAAATATCCTCCTACATAGCCTCCTCATAGTTTCTGCATGCGCTTACTGATGAGGGGTATTTGCCATAATTGCTACGCTTGGCATGCGGTTTTGCCTAGATTTTAGGAAATGCTGCTGCCTTTCTCCTACTGGCTGTATTAAATACGAGTATACTGAACATGTACAAGGTTATTTAGTATAACATCCAATCGGACGCAATTCAGTCTACTAAAACGGCTAAGCCGTGAGCGGGTTGCTGGTACGATAATTGAAATAGAGAACAAATTATGCCTGTATATTGAATATTTTACGTAAAAATTATGCAAATGCAAAAGACTAAAAGGACGAATTTTTTTTTTCTGTTTTTGTATTTATATCTTTGTATCTACTGGACGGATTATAATAATATTTACTGTTGTATAAATGTTGTCAGGTATAGGCTATAATATAAATATATAATATATAAAGTTGTTGAGTGTGATAAGAATTTTTCATTGAAATATTATCCATGATCCAGCTTAACTAGATGAAATATGGAAATAGTGTAATAACAAAAATTGTTAAGTGTTGCATTGATATTTTGGTATCCATATATTTAGGACCTGGAACACCTGATGCAGTACAACAATAAATAAGCTAAACTATAAATGATAAGAAAATGTATCCTTAGTAAGGATTATTCGGTGTAATTAGCAATTGTCATATGAAAATTTAACATGTCAAATATAAAGTTCATGACAAGGGAGTTGCCTTTCGAAGGAAAGCTGTGTTGGTGCAGCTTGCTGGATCCCAAAATCAAAATTATTTTACAATTTAAATGCCCTCCCGAATCATCAGTGTTTACAGGTGAGGCTGTTGCTTTGCTAGAAGCAATCTGTTTACACTTTCCCACGACTTTAAACAGACGGCTTTTTTTACGGACTCGTTAAGCTGCTTAATGGCGTTAAAGGGAAACCCGTTTCATAGTAGGTTGAGATATTCAATTGTTTTAAGGATTCTTGAAGAATTGTACTCATATCACCTAAGGGGCTTGGAGGTTAATTTAGTATGGATTCCAGGTCACTCTGGAATTAGTGGGCATGAATCTGCAGAACTCTCAGAAGCTCTTGCGCTAAATTAGCCATCCAGTGTGGTACTTCTGATCACTTTTTCAATTCAGCCCAGGATCTGCTGACCCTGGCAGATATTCATCTATATAAGACCTGGAGTAATTTCTAGGATAAGTCAATATCAATGAAAGGTAAATACTATGCCTTAATTCAACCTAATATTCCAAAGCGACCATGTTTTTTTTCTCAAAAACATATTGAACGGAGAATTATATCAACAATCTGCCGCTTACGCCTTGGACATGCATGTATGCCTGTGCATTTGAATAAGATCAGGGTCAGGGACCATTCACTGTGTGAATGTGGCCTGGACGATGGTTCCCCTTCTCACATCCTTTTCTCTTGTTCTAAATTAACTCGTCCCTTGTATGATGTTCTTCCCAATAAGTTCCTTATCCTCTTAATGTTCAGTGTTTGTTGATGCTTGTGTTTAGTCCTTTGTGTAAGTTTTTATGTAAATATATTAAATATCATAATATTAAATTAAAGCTAACACTCATGTAAAATATTATTTATTACTAACCTTATATGTTATCTGTACATATTGTAGATATCTGTTAATTTTGTTATAGGTGAAGGATTTAAACTGGATCTCTTTTAAACACGCATTCTTCTATAGTGTAATATTATCTCTTTTTTACCGTACACTCTCCTTTGTGTGTTCTCCATTCAACGTGACATTGGCGAAGTGAATTGTGCTCCACTGGCACGCTTGAAACGCCATATATAAAGATAAGAAGACAAGGGAGTTGCGGGTAATTTATTAGTTTTTTATATAAATGTTATATTTCAGTTGATATTTTTAAGACCAGTCCTGAACTATTTAAATGATATGAAGTTATGGGCGAGAATGGGGAACTTAGTTTGTTGAATTTTTTTACATGTGTATAATGATTCTATATTGATTTCTTTCATTACTCATTATTATTTATTTTCATTATTATTTATTATATAAAACAGATCAAGCTTAAAAGAATACTTGTTTTCTAATAGAAATTGATTAATGTCATAAACAGAACAGTTGTTACAAGAGAAAATATTAATAAAATAATTTGTAGATATACTACAGGTGTAAAGAACTTAAACAGGTGTCTATTAGACAAAATTAACTAACCCATATTAACCATGAATCCACAGTTCCAGCCATGCATTCCTCTTCAATCACAGCTTGCTGTATGGCAGGCACATTCTGAAGCAGCCATCTTAATTTCACAGAAGAGAAGTATGTAGACAATGGAAGTCCGCTGGTTTGTGTAACTGCATTAATGCATTGTGCACCCTTATTTTTTAGAAGGTCATCAACTATTTTAGAAGTTCTCACATCTAACCATACTGGAATTGTTAAATTCAAGTAAGTTTCTGACACAAACATGACAATTAAAATAATATATTGATTAATCATAATAGAATCTTTCATCAAAGTCCTAATGAATGAAATCTATTTGAGGACAAAATTTATTCTGTATAATATGAAATATACTTCTAATATTAATAATTTTTAATATTAAAAAAACAAAGAATTATTTGTATACAGTAGTTTCTACCTATGGCACTGTAAAGTGGTTCCCCAGTCGCAGAGTTCCACACAATGGTTGTTTCTCTTTGGTTTGTAATTCCAATACCCACCACATCTTCAGGGTTTATGTCAAGTTTTTTTAAATTATCTATTGTGACCTGGAAATATGTAAGTATAGAAAAATAGTCATTACTTACATTAGTATATATAAATTTACATCAATATAAGAAATAATAAGGCAACATGTTTTATTCGCCACTAAGCAAATTTTCATTTATATATATATATATATATATATATATATATATATATATATATATATATATATATATATATATATATATATATATATATATATATATATATATATATATATATATATATATTTTATGGGTTATACCATAAAAAATTATACACACTTCGATACATTCTAGTACGGCGCTTAAAATTTCTAATGCATCTTGTTCAACCCATCCTTCTTGAGGACTAAATCGCCTTAATGCCACTTGATGGTACGTAAGTACTTCCGAGGTATTCGCAGCAAAAACCTATAAATTTAAATGTACAAGTTATGAAGACGAGAAAAAAAAAACATGATTTTTAAAACTAAAACCTACCAAAAACTTAACATTTGATGTGCCTTCATCTATTGCGCCAATTAATGGACCAAATTTACCAAATTCACGCATATTACTTTAAAATTAACTACATATCGATTAATTTTATTAAGATTTAGGTGCTAACAACAATCTGATTATTTTTCTAAAATGACTTAACTTGACTAGATATTAGAAGCTGTCAAAATATATAATCTAAAATCATCTGATCGAATGTTTCTATTATTAAAAAATATTTTGAGGCTTAGTTATTTATCAGAAACTATTGCTCTAATGGTAAATGAATTTCAGATGGAATCATCAGGTAAATGGTTATTAAATAAGTTGCAGAATTAACTCTGCAATCTAGACCTTATAATTAGACTATAATTTTAGCGTCTCTTTGTTGATTTTTAAGTATATTTTATGGTCCGGTAAACATATTGTATAACAATTTGCAATCATATATTAAAAAAAATCTAATCGTTAATAACCTGTGTGTAGGTATGTACCTATTATATAATTTTGGTGGGCCGTTAACTATGAAGTATGAAGTATGAGTTAGGACTTGACACTTGTGCACGGAACACACTTATACATTTACTTGTGTGTAAATGTTTTCTGTGGTTAGGAGTTCACGAAAACTTACTCAAAACTTACATGCTTAAAGAAGCATTAAGAAAGCAAAATATTTTCAACTATATCTCATAAGTATTTTAGGAGAGATCTCTTCCACTATGCTTGTCAATATTCGCAAGTCAGTTGACAGTTGTATTGAATTAAGGCATACTATTTTAAGTTTCAGATTCTTGTAAATATTAATGATATTGCTTATGAAATATAACTTAAGACGCTGTTACCAGTTTATATCAGAATATAGTTTAAAATTGTAGGAATTTATAGCGTTTAATAGGTCTCATCGTGCCTATAATGAATAATATAATGAAATTGACATTATACGAGAATGATAAAATTGTTAACACTATCGAAAATAAAGTATGTTTTGATCAGCTTAACTTAGTAAGTTTATTAGAAGATTTTCGACGTGCAGTCAATGATACATTGACTCAAATAATTGAGGATGATGGGCATTTAGGTAAGATTTCATAATTACAAAAATGTCATCAAATAATTGTGTTAGTATAACAGAATTACTGATATAAATGAAAACAATCTGCATTGTAATATATATGCATTAACAAATATGATTTAAATAATGACAATTATTAATGTGGATTGTATTATCAAATTATATATCAGCCAAATTTTTATGACTATGCATATTTGAACCCCACTTGGTGCTGCTTTTCTTTCTACTTACTCCACTTAGTATGAGAGATGCTCAAGATGGATGCATGGATATTAAAACATTAGAATATATTGACATGAATAAATATATTTGATAAGATTTATATTATATATTTTTATATAGATGACTACATTGATGAAGATGTTAATAGTGAAGAAGATGATGAAGAGCAGTCCAGAAGTCCGAAAAAAAGGAAAACTTGAATAGGTTTATAATGATTAATATATCATAGTTCAATGGTATGTTAAAATCAAATAAAACATTTTTTAGTTGTTTCAATAATTTTTAATTATAATGTATTTACAGTTTTACTTATTTTATTTACATAAAAAAGTCTCAAAATTTTTATTGTGCTAAACCAAAGCAATATTTTAACTTTTTGCAAACCAAAATTTGTTTAAATATGTAATTTACTTTATAAAAATAGGAAGCAATTCTAAAAATAAATAATAATATATTTATTGGTCATACTTGGAATGCTTGCAATTACAATGTTTGTATGCTTATGATGATTTATTAGTCCAGCTATTATTTTCACTATAGTATAACTAATAAAACCACTTCTTGTCTTTTTTATTTGTTTAATTTAAATAACTGTAAATCCAACATATAATCTAAGTATATAAGGAACCATGTAAAGTCCTTAAAATATCACAAAATATTTATTGATTTTATTAAATAAATTCACAACAGCTTTAACATCATAGTGAACCAGCTTAGCTGATTGATGTACTTATTTAATGGAATGTTTTTTAAAAATTATAAATAAACTTAAATAAATGTTTAATTGCATATTCTTTGTCTTCTAAATCATTAAAATAGTATTTTCAATACTGTTACATTTTATATTCTTTTATAAGTTTTATTTTTGAGGTTTAAGATGTTTTTATGTTTAGTGCTATCTACAGATCTGTAACAAATCCACAGACGTGCCTGTTTACTATCCTTCAAATTGAGTGTTGTAACTGTGCCACTGGTACAAAAACACCCATTTATTTAAATAGGTCCTTATTAAAAAAGGCCATGCAATAATATTTTTAAGCGATGAGGACGTGCTTGGTTTTTCAAATCTAAATTCATTGTAATGTACTGGTTAATTATTTGGTATAATCTACTAGAAGACATTTTGTACTTTAGAAAACTATCAATTTAATATATTTAATAAACAAAATGAAATACAACAGCAGCTAGTTTATAGTTGTTTTATCTTCAGCCGCTTCCGAATCTGAGCAGCATATGTCGCAACCAGTAACACCACAATCACAAAGGGACGTTGGTCTTATAGAGTTTCGCAACTTCTGTAAAGTAAAATATTTAACATTATATATTCATAATTCTTTATAATTTTAGTGATATCATCAAAAGTATTGATCTTGTAATTAAATAATGAAAATTTTCAGGCATATTTTAGTTTCGCTTTGAACCACGCACATTGCATACAACATGTTATTGACAACGAGGAATTTAAAATAATCCAATTCCCCGTGTCGGGATCGAATCCACAATCGTCGCGTATATAATCATACGCTACGCCACCGCTGCCTCTTCACCAAATCGACCTCAATATTTGCTACAAATATAGAAGACAAACGGAGTTATAAACTGATCCAAAATTTCATTTAATATTTTATGTACAGTTATATAACTGTAGGTGACATTTTTGTCGTTTAACATATTTCTTAATTATAATTTTATATGATTCATCGAAATGGAATTATCTTAATAATAATAACAGACGATATCTAACAGTTTTTTTAATCTTATTTAAATCTTAGGTATATGCCTATTTAGTTCATGTGATAACCGACGGACGACGTAGTCATCGATTGAGTAATGACCCTGGCATTATCAATGTATAGTATGTGTTATTTTTAGCAAGTAATAAATTTAGTTTAAGAAATTGACTTACTTCTCTTAAATTATTTCCGGGTGATCTGATGATAACTACTATCGCATATACTGGTATGCAAAGTAATGAAAGTGAGGCGATTATCCATCCTAGTACTTGGGCCCACGTTGGATATTGATAGTGTCTGTAGGTTGGTGGCGTGTAATCTACTAAACTAGCCACCCACAACGCAAGTAGTAAAGCGGGCGCAGCTATTAGCCAGCAAAATCGGAAATATAATGAAGGACGTTGACCTGTACAAACAATAAAATTACATTAATTTCATTACTAAAACTACTGAAATCGTTTTACTAACAATTCTTTATGTGAGTATATTTTGTAGTTACTTAATTATATCTTGTTCTATGCTTATTTTTAAAATTGCTTCTCACATTTAGTAGTTTACGTAAAGAGCTCTCAGTGTCATTATACTCTGTTCTCCGCTTTTCACCTAAAGTCGAGAAATTGCGTGTTGAGTGGGAAAATGATTATATTTTACTTACCTGTTTCGGGATCAAACCCGCATCGTTAACAGTATATGCTCTCCAATTGTGTAGTCTCCATTATAACCTGTCTTATGATTTATAAATATAATAAGTTAAATAATAAATATATTTATATATGTTTGTATAATTATATGTACTCAACCAAAATAAGTATGCATCTATCCTATCTATAGCTTTACGAAGTAATAACTTGTACAAAATGTATGTATGAAAAATAGAAATGAAACGGAAATGCTAAACAATAGACTTTTTTAATCAGAATCAGTGAATGCAAATTACGTAATAGATATGTGATCAAAATAAATGTAATTTACGTTCATATGTAGAGTATGTAGAGTAGCAGCAGTAAAGCCGCTATGTAGGTACATATGTATATAGATTTTTAGATGGTTACATTTTTTTTAACTTACATGGTTTTCTTGTAATATATATTAGTAATTGACAAAAAAGATAATTTACCAGTCATTTGTTTGATGTTTCGTGATAATCTGTCTACTCCGTAAAACCACGCTATTGCAACTATTTCAAAGAATGCTAGATATGTAATACTAAGTGACGCTGCATAGAAATCCATAAGTTGAAATATATAAATGCCGCTGTGTATAATATGTGGTAGCCCAAAGACTAGTGAAACAGCACAGACAAGCAATACTAGAAGCTCATGATACACTAGCCGCTTGCGTATCATGTCTGGAAACCCATCTTGGATAGAAGTGACAACTACTTCCACAATTGCAAACTGAAATTAAAATTGATTTTTTTAATTTATGAAAAAGGCTTTTTAGATTATAGCCTCCTTATATTGCTATATATTGAAATTCTTACCTGACTGTTTAATCCAAGGCAAAGGAACATAAAAAAGAATAATACAGCCCAAAGCTGTGATGCTGGCATTTTTGCAATAGCTTGAGGATATACTACAAATAGTAATCCTGGACCTATAAAACACATAATGTAAAACTGTATATAATAGTTTGTCCGAAAGTAGTTTATTAAAGGTAAATTAATTTTATACAAACACTTATATAAGAAAGATATTATTACATAAATAGTTTTTGCAGCATTTGTATTAATTTTACATGATAATTGATATATGATAACTATGTTCAACTTACTGTCAGCAATTACAACGTTTACAGGTGTATTCTGTTCAAAAGCAATGTTCCCGATAGTTGCAAATGTAAATATCCCCACGATGAGACTAGTAACTGCATTCACTAAGGATACAGCCAATGTATCGTGTAAGAAATTGTTGTCGAAACGGTTATATGATGCGAACATTATCATTGAACCAAAAGCTATGCCTATGGAATTAAATATTTGTGACGCAGCATTAACCCATGGCCTTGACTGTTTTAACAATTCCCAATCAGGTTTAAAAAAGAATCTCAAGCCTTTGTCAGCACCTTCTAAAGTTAGTGATCGACCCAGAAATACTATAATTAAAAGAAATGGTAAGGTAGTAGTAATATATCGGACTTTAGCCGATGATTTTATGCTTTTCCACAGGGCAAAGTAAACAAGGACCCAAGCGCACACTAAACAAGCTGCCAACTCCCACCGCATGCCACCAGGATATTCAATACCATCACTCATGTTAAGGACCTTTTTCCTGAAAGTATATTATTTATTTCTATAGTCGTCCAAATACCAAATTTAAAGCATGTTCCACCATTTAAAAATGTACAAAAAAATAATGTAAAAAAATACGTAATATTTTAATTATGTTGAATTTCTTGGTACGCTTTAAGATACAGATAATAACATAATAATGACTTACTCGAAGAATTGTTCAGTCGGCGTTTGTGAATCATTTGCTTTATTTGGTATTGTGTGATTTGGCATCCAACATTGTTGAGTATTCCATCGATTAGAACAACTTGCCCAAGGAACTTCTGATTTAAATGATGTAAAGAAATAATAAATTGCCCATGCAATGATTACTGCATAATATGTTGACATTAAAAAAGATATGACTACGCTTGCTACACCAGCACCTGTAAAAAAAATTATAAATTAATGAAGAAATTATTAAAGTTAAATTTAACATTAAAATTTGTCATTTCGATATATTGAAAAACATTTAATTTTTATTAATAATGTTTTCAAAACTTAATAAGTTTACCATACTTATATATTTATGTAATAACTATTTCACTGATTACTTTCAAATATGACAAACTAGCTTTGTTTCACAATAAGTAGTTTACCTTTAAACAAAGGGCAAATTTGTGACAGTGCTCCAATAGGGCCGTGAGCGGTGTACTGTCCAATTGCTAGTTCCATAAAAAGCATCGGTACACCGCATACAAGGAGTATTATAAAATAAGGTACTAAGAATGCTCCTGTAACAAAGACAAAAGATATAGTCAAAAAAAAAGTCGCTTTATGGCACCCCATTTCCCACTTCCCGCCCTTTTTTTTCGAAACATTGCTTTTTGAGTGACGGCACTCAACGTCGCGCTTTGTCTTCTTACCGAACAGAAAATAATTCTTTCGCATCAAGTGGGAATCGAAGCCTTGACTGTTTATAACCAGAGACTGTGCCGCTGCACCACGACGATAAAAATGTTTCAACATACGAAGTCTTGTTTAGAATGTTATTAATTTTTTTGATGTTATTCTGATCTACCCATCATCTTATCAATTGTTTTGACCTTCATAACAATGAGTTGACATAGAAGAATTGCCTTAATTAGAGCAGTTATTAGCTTTTACGATTAATTCATGTGGTTTTTGTTAATGCGTTTTATGTTTATGTTTAGTATTTTTTTTAATTTATTACACTGTTAGTTAGAACTATTGTAAAGTGCACCTACTTGCCCCCCCTTGCCTTGCTTATGTACTTATATTTAGGTATACTTATTTATCTTATGACTAAGCGATGTATTATCAATCTTATTTAAAAATTGATAAGTGGTAACCATAATTGCTTATCATACGTTCTAAGACTCATGAACTATATCGCTTAAAAGCCTAAACATTGAAATAAATAATCTGTGAATCCTTAATAACTTATCATAAGTTGACCAGACGGATATTTTAGTTGATATTTTCAACTGAATAAAAAAACTGAAAACTGAATACAACATTAATATGTTTTTACTAGAATTGGCACAAGAACACATATTACAGCTAGATTCTTTCTCTAGGGAGTAATGCGCGGGTGGTGTTTGTGAGTCGGTACTAGCGATTTCTCAGATATTCGTATCGATATCCGTATTGGATAATATCAGAAGCAGTCAGCAGAAGCAATTTTTTAGCGGATCTTTTTACTTTAATCTTCATATAACATTATATATATATATATATATATATATATATATATATATATATATATATATATATATATATATACATATATATATATATATATATATATATATATATATATATATATATATATATATATATATATATATATATATATATATATATATATATATATATATATAATATATGGATAAAAATCACTGTAAACAGTAATTTTTTGTTCTGGCCGACCGTATAATTTAAAAAAATCAGTTCTTCAAACAACAGACCGATCAGTTGATGTTAGTATGTATGGAGAATCGTTTTTTCCGTTTTCGATATTCGTTCAGAACAAAATATGTTGCTTATATAGTTATTAACACGAACGTAAATGATTTTCCACACGACGCCCTCCATTCAAAATTAATATGTCCACCCGTCCCTTTCCGAAGGTCCTAAGGCCTACATTGATTCCGACAAAAGCTCTGTCTTTGTGTATGTTTCTAGGGAAATTCTTGAGAGGGAAGTTACTTTTCGCGGACAAGATTTGCCTGATAGGGTCTTTTCCTATCAGTCTTCGCTCCCATTTGAAACTTATAAATTCCCTACAATCGAATTGCTGCCGTTTTGGCAATGTTGCACAGTGCAGGTCTTAGCCAAGGTGTTACAGGTGTGGCGAGTTTCATACTGGTAATGCATGTGGCACAACCAAGGAGAATTCAAATTGTTTCTAAGCTTTTAAGACAATAATCTATTCAAAATTGTTATGTCTCAAGAGTTTATCTCATACACTGAAGCGTCCTCCCGCTTCCCTTATACCTAGCGCTCTAATGCAAATATTGCTAAGGAAATGTTTTCCTTTCCAATTTACACCAACTCTAAATCCCAAGAAGACAGAATTTCTCATTTCCCAGCTACTCCTACGAAATCTTATCGCAAAATCCCGTCCACGCACTCCACTAGCAAACGGATTTGATAGACAGCCTAATTGGTGGTTCCTCTTCCCTCCCTAATGGTAATTCGTTTCACTTGCACTTTGTACCTCCGACACTACATGGCGATCCTGCCAGTGTAAGTGACCGGCGCGCGCGTGTTTTTAGAAATTCTAAGCCAAATATGGCACTAGCGCACATATTTTAAAGGCTCATTTAATCCCAACAAAATACGCGGTATGTGTATTTAAAAGAAAATACAATATGGGTAAATTCAAAAGTGGAAACAATCATCACCCAGACAGCCGGAGATGGGAAGAATAGTGCACGTGCTGAGACCAGCTACGCCACTGTTAACCATTTAATATTTTGCTAACAATCATAGTCGTTGTCTTATTAGCAACAACAGACTACGCAATTTGTCATTATTATAAGAAAATGCACAATAAATGTATAGAGAGCCAGATGAATCGGCATTCTCTGCGGCATAGGGAGGCATCGCCTTACTTCACCAAAGTGACATCACCCAGGGAAGAACAAGTGTAAGGGTAAGGTGAGTAACTAGTGAAAAGTGCCTAAGTAAAATAAAGCGCGTAACACGAGTATATTGTATCTTACTAAAATGCGCATGTGTGTCGTATCTAAATAAAAAGTCTTTAAAAAGGTTTTGTCACTGTCGTCTGTGACTCAAAATAAGTAAACTTTTAAAATAATAATTTCATTACGTTTTCGAGAAGAGACAATTTAAAGACATATGTGCAAGTATTTCACTATTTTTTATCTTTTGATTTAAATGTACGTGGTCGAGTAACTTTTCAATTTGGTAACTAGGTTTAATCTAAAAATCGTATTGAGTACATAAGATCTACTCATTAGGTATGTATATAATAACATAAGAAATACATAAATCGGGCTCAGTGAACATGATAGCTCTCGATGAATATGGTAATGCTTGGAATAGTAGTTCTGTATTTGACACCCGCAAGTAACAATCCGGTCGAAGTTTGACAATGCTATAATTATTATCGCTATTTTATGATTTGTGTTCATTGTAGTTACATATCCTTATGGCTGAAAATTGCTTGCTTTTATTTTCTATGGTCTAAGTTAACCGAGTTATTAGACCTTATCTGTCGAGGCAAACCATTACCATACTTGGTACATATATTCTTAAGATTCACCAGTATTTACAATATTTTACCTGTCCTAAATTAATTCGTCCCTTGTATAATGTCCTTCCTTCCTTCGAAAGTCCCTCGTCCTCTTAATGTTCAGTGTTTGTTAATGTTTGTGTTTAGTCCCTTATGTCAATTTTTATGTAAATATATTAAATGTAACCAAATAAAACTATAAACTAACACCCATGTAAAATAGTATCTGTTACTAAACTTGTAAATATTGATATATTTTCTCGTCCTGAGTGCTGCAACAATATGAGTCGTGAGTCCAGCAATGAATACATCTTCCCTCCATACATAGAGCGTAGGAAAGGGGTAAGCCGGGTGGGAAGCCGTAAAAAGTGAAAAAAATTGTTAAAAAAACATAAAATATATAATTGACATGATAGTTAGAAAACCGCTTTCATTATTTTTTTTAAACTTGCTTAAATAAAATAGTTACAATTGTGTGTTGATGACGCTATAAAGCTAAGAGATTTTGTTTTTATCGACCATACGATTAAAAGTCAGAAACGTTAAGTTGACTAATATTTACAATGTTAGGAAACTAATAATTAAATAAATTTGATTTCTTTTATTGATTGTCTCATACATGTTTTAACGAATTACATGTTTAAGTATTTTTTTTCTCAAATGTAAAAGAAAATTAAAGTTGTTCTTTTGGGACGATTACTCCTACAGGATATTTTCTATAAGAGAATCAGATTCATTACATAAAACTAAAAAAAACTAGGCACATAAGATGCACATAAGAGTATTCCGCCTCGGTGAATACCCTAATTTTACAAAGGTTTTGTATGAACATAAGATTAATGCAAATAGTGTATTCATGTGCTCATTGTACTTGTAGATTTTTCTTCCATAAGTATTAAACTCCTATCACTTAAAGCATAAATTTGTCATATAGACGACAATCATTGTCAACAATTACGATATTTTGTTTTTTCAGCTTCACGCAGAGAGGATAGAGAAAGAACCTTGTAGCAAGACACTTTGTTCTCCACTTTCCGATCGAAAATGGCTGCTATTATGTACCAAGTTGCAATAAAATAACAAATTACTCCAGCATATAATATATTGTACGTATTTAAATAGACAATTTTAATTAGAATAGAAATAACCCAAGAACTAGTCACGTTCCAACCAGAAAAAGATAACCGACTCTACTCAGTAGCATTGTCAGAGTGATGTGTCTGCATTATTATAATTAGTAACAATTAGGTATAATTTAAACCGTTTATATGAAAAATTATGTAGTAATTTCTTGTATTGGTTCACAATAAATATTACTGTCTAATAAGTATAGATATTTCGAGTAGTCGGTCTATTCGACCACTATCGACAATCCAGCTTCATACTTTGTATTTCTCAATAAAACGTATTACATTGAATACAAACTTTTATTGTTTATTATTATTTTTATTATCAGTCTAATATATTTTGTAATGTATATCAAAGTTAAAGCTTTGGTAGCATTGCCAAAAATGTATTGATATCTTTATTTGATATCGCGATGAAAATGCTGAAGACAGTTTGCGCCTCTGTCACTCGTCATCAGTCATGCGATTTTTCTAATTGAATCATCCTTTCAGTCGTTTCTATATTTAAGAAAGTTGAAAATGAAATATAACGCGGTATGTCATATTTTGATAAAAAAATTCTCATCTAGTTTCTGGAGTCAATATATTTAGCAATTGACAGCGACTGGTTTTCAAGTCAATATTCAGTTTTCTTGATTTTATTCACGAGACTATTATATATGAACTATAACATCTGGAAAGCTAAAAATTATCGGCATGGCCGATTAGTCGGACGACAGGTCGTTTTAATTACAACCGACTAATCAGCTAGAGAGCCAAAGTCATAGTCGGCACAACTCTATTAATAAGATCTTTGGTTTTCGTGATTTTCCAAATATTCATGGCTACAGTCGAAAGATTGTAACCACGGACTATTGTTATGTGTTCACTCGCTGGTTTTCTAAAATGTATTTTCGAATATTAACATATATGTGATTAATCCAGATGAAGAGTCTCACGACGTCTGCTTGATATTTTACAAACTCGATACAAATAAACAAACCTAAATATTTATATTTAATCATTAGTATGTATTATTAAAATATTCACCTAAATGCTCTATAATTCTTTATTAGAATTTATATATATTGGCTTCTAGATTAAATTGTCTGTTTCGACTCTGAATCGAATAGGTGAACCGTTAATAGTATATCTAAAAGTGCTGATTTTCATATATATATATAAAGATACTAAACAATAACTTATCGAATAAATCATAACAATATATCATTTGATATCGTAAAGGGTCGTGCGCATGGCAGGCGTGACGTATCAATTTACAGAAGACATCAGTTATTATAATTTACACTTCGTTTCTGATTACATTTCTAATATTGTTTAGGTATTTTAAGACGTCCATGAACGTTCATAATTTCTTATGATCACAACTAGCTAAAATATTAAAAATAAAGGATATTTCAGAGGTTCTTTTTCTTAAAGATATATTCGATTTGGGCCTTGATCTATCGCAAGTGGGGGTTGGTGAAAGCTGCTAAGTCCCCTAGTATAATGTCTAGAATACACTGAAAATACATGTGAAAAATATTTATTTGTATTTGTTGCTTTACCTTTAAACTTAATGTAATTACTTGCGTATACTATTTTGTATCAAACGTCTTTTTTAACATATTGATTCCTATCAATAATGTAATTAAATATTTGCTGCTTATTATGCATTATGCATGCCTACTTCAGATTAAAAGAATGTGACATTAGAAAATATCATAATTATAATAACATAATTATGCATATGAATTTTACTTGTGCTTTTGAAACTATACATTACGTATTTAACTAGACATTAAAATTGCTTACGATTAGCTTAGACCATACGATTGAAAGTCAGAAACGTTAAGTTAACTAATATTTACAATGTTAGTAAACTAATAATTAATCAAATTTGATTTCTTTTGTTAATTGTCTCAAAACTGTTTTAACGAATTACATGTTTGAATATTTTTGTTCTCAAATATAAAAGAAAATTAAAGTTGTTCTTTTGGAACGATTACTCCTACAGGATACTTATATCTTGACATTTAGTAAATATAATATATATTTTTTATAAAAATAAAACATATTTTTGCTTTAGGTGGTTGTCTCTATTAAATAATTTGTGTTTGCTATAAAAAAAATTATTGTATTTGTCGTATATTTTAGTATTCTCAAAAGATACACACATTTCATTTAGATTTCCGTCTTTATAAAATTTAACCTAAGTCAACTTATCGTATCTGTCAAAACGATAATTTAAATAGATTGTCAAATATTTTCATTGGTAAAAAAAAATGTAAATACATACACACATTTTATTTGCTACCCGGAATCTATTTTGTGGGCGTAGCATCATGGCGGTCACGATGTCTTTGTCGCTCATACGAGATAATTTAGTTAGCGATATCGAGGTATGCTTAGTGATTCGTGATATATTTATTTTTCAATATAATATTGAGTATGTAGAAGTATAAATAAATAAGAGTCAATTATAGAAAATAAATTGGTCACGATGCTATGGGATAAACAGGTGGGTGTGTCTCATTAGTTAGCAGCTTGTTTATACTTTAGTTTCATTATGACTTAACATTATTTAATCATATCAATGATTAAAACTTTTGCATATATTGTTCCTAAATCAAAATAAGATTTTCAATATGATGTTTAAGTAAATAAAAAAATAAAATAATAAATATGATAATCCATATAATAATAATATTATAATAATAACTAAATGCTTATTTTATTAATTTTAGTTTTTTTTAAAGATTATATATATTATATATTCAGGTTTGCTAGACTTACAAGTGAAATGAAGGATATATATATTTTAACACGATTTAAATCAGAATATTCAAATTATTTGATTAGAACGTACAATATTCGGCCAGCGAAAGTAGACGTCCAAAAATCTTCTAGACTTTTAGTTGGAAATTAAAAGTCATATCTTAAACCTATATTAGTGCCAGCAGATAAACGAAGACACCTTACACTCTACAGTGTTTTTACTACTTCTCCCAAGTTTTTAAGGGATCGAAGGGATCCAGTTCCATAGATATTGAGATAAAAGTAAAAAAAATATAGACAATACTTTTTAAAAAGACGTTTATATATAAAATAAAATAAAATTTTTATTTCGTTGGTATTAAACCGAACTGATATTAAACGTATTAAAATTATTGAATGCTTTTTAATTACTATTCTAACAAGTAGTAAAAGTCATGATATCGTACAATGATAGGCACAATAGATGTATAAATTATTGTAAAGATGTTTATCATCTTTTATGTTGTTCTGTTAAATGAAGATAAACTTATGGTGCCTTTCTACTGCAATTATCAGTTCTAAGAGTATTGTGACTGCAATACATATAATTCAAAGTTATGGGAAATTTCAGAATTCAACCGCCCTAAATTAAAGCTTACTCATCATATACTATATAACTATAATTTTATTACATACTAGCGACCCGCTCGCGGCTTCGCCCGCTTATGTTAGCTAGATCGCGTTCGTTTTCACGTCGTCTTTTTTTTAATCTCTTTTGTCTGTTATTAAAAATCGTGATTAATGTACTTATACTATGTATAAATTATAAAGTAAACGTATTTGTAATTAAGATATAGTCTGTAAGCAGATTATGTTCTACCTTTTCCACTTCCCACAATTGTTTTTGAAATTCAAAATCGTACTAACACTATTTATTTTTTATTTATTGGGACGCCATAATTAAAATAAATAAATTTAATTATGTTTAGGGCCTGTTTGCCTGTCTATTAAGACCATTTTCTCCAAATCACGTGGAAAAATCAAGCTGAAATTGATAGAAAATAACCAAATCGATGACCTATTGAGCCACAGTAAAAATCAAACTTCTAAGTCAACGCAATCAAAAGATATAAACGTTTATGCTTAATTTTTTTGCATTTTCTATAAAAATCGTCACGTAATCAAAACCTACAGGATACTTGCTGTCATCCTAGAGTTATGAAATCTAGCAATAAGTTAGAGCTTATAGTACAATCAAAGGAAAAAGACAAAAAAATTAAATTTATGTATATAAATTTAAATTTTATTTAATGGTTTTTATATATATATATATATATATATATATATATATATATATATATATATATATATATTATATATATATATATATATATATATATATATATATATATATATATATATATATATATATATATATATATTCTTCACTATTCTTATTTCACTTCTTTTCATTTATTTTAATTATTCATATCCCAGATAAGAATAATTAAAAATTTATACTGTAGTTCATTTGTTACAAAATTATTGTCGACTCTTATAAGTTGTATTTCATTGACCTACAGCATGCAAATCATTTATAAGCATGCAAGGCAAAATGCAGAAATAAGTCATTGCAAACTTATATTTGTAG
The DNA here is from genome assembly GCA_037127375.1 of Dione juno. NCBI lineage: Eukaryota > Metazoa > Arthropoda > Insecta > Lepidoptera > Nymphalidae > Dione > Dione juno. The sequence continues at coordinate 6,969,492 of JAXRJS010000041.1, read as the reverse complement.
TTAATTTCATACAATGTGAGTTGATACGACTGCAAATTTAAGTTTGTCATTTTTTATAGTAGTGTTTTCTTCATCGGAATACGTACAATCTTGAAATAAGTACGGAACCCTCGGTGCGCGAGTATTACAGTACTACTCGGACTTGACCGATATTTTTAATGTTTAAATACACCGCCCTTCCTTGGCGTTCTTTATTCTAGTTCTGACAAATGTACTACTAATATATTCTATTTTTAACGTTGTCAATGTTTAAAAAAATATTAATATTATACTAAAAAAGTTATTTGAACTTAAATAATACTCATGTCATAAAAAAGTAATTTATTTGACAAAATCTATAATATAATTTGGCTTCACTTGCTAGTAATTGACGTAATTAAAATATGTCTATATGTTTCCACGGAAACCTCATTGAACGCCAGGATGACAACAATTTTATATATTGATTTAGGTTTTAGGCTATCAATATTTATTCATCTCTAGTAGATACCAGTTATAAGTTTTAATTTTTTTTGGCCATAATGACAAAAAATCAAATGGTTAATTTAGCTTATATTTATAATACGATAGATTAACGATACATAAATCGATCCATTAACACATTTTGCAATCTTTTATGAAGATAGTTTCTGTTCTGACTTTGACTTTTCTATACTTTAATACTACGTCAATTTCATCTATGGTCAGTAGATGTATTTAAGATACATCGACATTAATACAAATAAATAAATCCCGCCAGCGTAATGCCAAAATTTTATTTCAATGAATAATGATATTTGTTGACAGATATTATAAATTACTACAAAAAAATTTTAAAACGTAATTTTGGTTTTTGAAAATTATTTTAAATTACCTATCAATAGATGGCATTCTATTAAATACTACTAAATTACCTTCTGATCGTTAAATGTCACTATAATAGCGTACATATATGTATATATATATATATATATATATATATATATATATATATATATATATATATATATATATATATATATATATATATATATATATATATATATATATATATATATATATATATATATATATAAATAAAAAATATGCGTTCGTGATATAAGAATACAGCAGTGTGAAATGAAGAATTTCGTGTCCTTCAAAGAGATTTATTACATTTACCATAACAGCGAGCAAAGCAATTGGGGTTTGTCGAACTAAACTAGCCAAGCGCGAAGCTCCTTGGTCTGTACTACAATTAAACGGTAAAAAAGTTTCAGTACTTTAAATAATTTTAAGAAAAAAATAGACCACGACTCGAATCCTTTTCGAATATTTTTATTAGGCCTGGGCAGGATCTCGGTTATTAATATTTAAGATACGGAGTATCTAATGAAACGTCATAACAATTTGGCGTAGGACCATAACAGTCCAATTAAAGTATAAGAAATGAGGAAATGTCGCATAAGCAAAAGATATTCAGATTGATTAGCAGTTTTAATTGACATATAAATATCATTGAAAATTGTTTAAATTGTAAAAATTTGATCTCCATTTACGCTAGACTACACTACTATACGTATTGTCTCGAAATTGGATGGAAAGTGAAGAGCGGAGTGTGCTAACAACAAGCACTTCCATGCAAGCCAAGAAAAAGATTAATTAATATTTAACGATTGTCGCCGAAATTGACTTATCGTATTCGTAACTTATTTATGCATCCTTGAATAAATATTATTTAAATTTTAGGTATTTTATAGGTATAGATTGATCAAATTATAAAAAGATTGTTGAAGTATTTCTACAGTGTCATCTAATAGAACTGTTTCTGTGTTGCGGAATTCAGACTTTATGATAGGATTTTTTTACTGTCCTCAAATTATAACATTACATTCACAAGAAACAAATGGCACTCCACTGATTTCCGAAATTCTTGTCATTAGCTATTTAAAAAATTATTCTTATATTTGAAATATTCATTTTGTAGACATTGAACCTTACTTGAACTGAACTTGAATGTTACCTTTTTTTGGTAATATTACTATAAAATTTATAAAAATGTCTTAAAGTTTATATATAGTGGTTCTTTAATAATGAAATAATTACAATGATTGAGATGTATCTCTTGAGAAATTTTGTAGTAAGTATATTACAAATCAAATGTATGTTGTTCTTGTTGTAAATGCGCTTTCAGTGAGGTTTGGTTTTCCTATAAATTTATAGGTATCTACAGTCGTCATGTATTTCAAGTTATTTTGATAAAATAAATAGAAATATAATTTTTTTTATCTAATCATTATCGGTATTACAGCATTTTTAATTTTGGATCGTGTTTTAATTTACCAAATAAATAAACTATCTTAGTAATAATAAAGATAATATATTTATTTAGTGAAATAATGAGTTATTTGTACAATTTCATGTTTTACCATGGATTATCCACAACAATCTCTTTAGTGATATTAAATGTTTACAGATTCATCGCCAAATATAATAATAATAAAGTCTTTAATAACGTTATAATCTAATATAATCATAATTAGATGCTATTTAGATAATTAAATTAAAATATTTCTTACCTCCACCACTTTTATAGCAAAGATAGGGAAAGCGCCATACGTTTCCAAGGCCTACAGAGTAACCGACACAAGCTAGCACAAACTGAATTTTGTTAGCCCAGAACGGTCTTCTAGGCTTTAAATGCACAGTTTCAGCGTCTTCTTCTTCTTCACCATATTCACTTTCTTGTGAAGCCGTATCCTCGTCTGGTGGCCTGCCAAAAAATACAAGTGAAAATAACATTTCCCGTAGAAATATTAATGCTAGTGCTAAAATAGAAAAGTAATTATTATTTTCTAAAACTATTTAGTTCAGTAGAACGACTTCTAAAATTAACGTTAAACATAAACAGATCTTAATTTAATATAAGAATTTGTTTGGATATCAATAATTTAAATTTGTCATTACAATATCAGATCATATTATCTAGTCACATTATAATGATTTAAAACGCGACGTTAATATTTGTAAATATAATATTTACGTCTATTTAATTTATTACAGATTTTTACATAGATTATTTTGAGTACACTTGTCATGTATATAATTTAAAGTGTTTGTTTTGTAAAATATATTTATAATGCCCATAAATTAACGCTTTGCTATTTATTTAAGAAGGTATGCGAAATTGTATTATTTATTACGAGGAAATTATTAAAGGAATAAATATATGTTGTAACAAATATTGTAATCTATTCTTAAAGCTAGGATAGTCAATGTTGTGTGCGAGTCAAAATAATAATGTAAATATAATTACCACAAGCCTGCGTGAATGCAAATTATTGCTAATTTGTGCTAACTATTAGAGCATCGATCAAGATCTCTCATCTTAGACATGTTTACTTGCATCATTGATAAAGAACTTGTTTGGTTTAACATGAACATCCTATACCGATTAAACCGAGGTCGCAACGCTTAAAAGATTATAGTAACTACGTAAGCGTGTATTTTTTTATAGCTAAAAAGATTCAAGATAAAAAGTAAATCTCTTATTAAAGTAAAAATTAAGTAAATACCGAAAATGTATAGAGATTAATCTATAAAAAATATTAAATTATTGTATTCTATTATATAATATAGATACATATTTATTTAAATGGGTAACTCTAATCTCGTCATGGTTTTGCTTATTTGAAATATACAGATAATAAAAATCTATACTACTTGTGATCAAATAGTAGTTGTGTAATTCTTAAAAACTGTGTGGATATTATAAAGGACAATACAGATAATATAAATTTATTTTTTTTTATATGCGGTAAGGAAATAGCTGTGGTGAGAAATGATTCCTTTTGATGTAAATTAAATTTATTTAATCCAAATAATAAAGCATGTAGCTTTATATTTTGTCTATTTGTAATCCAAAATAACTGTGTTTTCAAGTAGTTACCCTACATATATATTTACACGTTACTAAAACACAAAAAAACAGTATTTTAATTATTGTCTATATGTTTGTTTGACATTCTGTTCGTTTGGGCTACTCTCCGGACAGCCGATTTTTATGGAACTTTCACTTCAAGATAGAGCAGGTTGTGGAGCAACATATGGGCTACTTTTGATCCCGGAATTCCAGCAGCGTCACAGTTTCCGAGAACTAGTACCTTCCACCCAATTAAAATATTGCATATAAAATAATAATTTTCATTTATGTACAAATATTTTCATTACTTTTTATAGACAAAGCGAATCGAAAGAGGAAAAAACCTTATATGTACAATAGTTTTTAATAAAATTCTTTGACTTTGATTTAAATACCAAAATAGTAAATAAGTTAAGGCCATTTACTTATTTTATATACCCATGTATTCATTACCATTCATTTATAAATATACCTACACTACATACATACATTTTAAATATAAAATATCCCCTTTGATCTTAGTTCACCTGAACACGCGACATAAAATTCACAGATAATACTAAGAAGTGAGTGTTTAAATGAAATCATTTATTTAAATAAAGCAATCTCGTTAATGTTGAAATTTACTCACATCTTATAACAGTAAAAGGAGATGCTCTCTACACACCACCATGTTATCTTATTATGAATATATCCTATATTCATTAATTATAACATACCTCTATAAGACGTAAGTATTGTGCATAAAATAACAGCCAATAACAGCCAAAGCTTTGTAGGGCAACTTATCAGCTCAATTTGTCTAATGTGACCAGTGACAGTAAAAAAAAAATCAAATACAAACATTCCTACGAGTGGGAATTCAAGCCGCAAATACCACATGCACTGTCAAGAACTTATCAACTACGTCACGACAGCGTCTATAAAATGATTTTAAAAATATAGCATACGATGTACCTATGTTATAATAAAATCTTAATACAATTGCAATATCTAAACCTGTAATGACAACTTATATATTATCTATATGAGACAAGAAACCAGTTGAGAAACATTAAATTTATAAGCGACTTAAAAATGTTGTGATTTTTACTATCTTGTCACTGGTAAATAAACATTAGAACCCAATTTAAACTAAAGAAAGGTAATCCTCTGCTGTCAACATGTAAGTATGCAAACGTATTTTAAAATCATTATCAAAAAGTCTCTGATAAGACTGAGCGCACGATCAATCGTATGTTTTGTGCGAGATACGCGTGAGCACAAAGTGGCAGTGCACCGTTATCGTTACCAATAACGAAGGTCAAACTACCTAAATTCAAAAAAAAAGTATAAGCTACCTAGATTTTCGGATTATCTTGAAAATACTGTCAGTACCTCTGTCATTTTTATGATCTTGACACTGAAAACATGGCGTGGCTAAGTATTTTGCTATCCAACGTCAATTATCACAAAGATATTACTATGTGTTCTTATCTAAACACACTTATCAAAAAGTATACTGGTTATAAATGAATTACGGTTTTTTAAGATATACAGTGCTAACATTATATTCAGTGCAAATATTCTATGTAAATATAATTGCTATATATATATATATATATATATATATATATATATATATATATATATATATATATATATATATATATATATATATATATATATATATATATATATATATTCTTCGATTCGTGTTAGTTGTGTTTGTTTAAAATAAGATAAGTAAAGATTACACAAAATCAATAGTCATCAATACTATAACTCTAATTAACATAACTTCAAATCATTCATATACAAAAATCTGGAAGTAATACCAAGGCTCTTTGAAACGCAAAAGAAAAATAGCCTACACCACCAAATTTAAACAGCCATCTACTCAACTCCGATTTTTCATTAATATTGCAAAGGAACCTACCGATAAATATGGAACTAATTTAAAGCAAAAATTGATAAGGGCCATTTCACATTCACGTAATGCCTTATCCTCCTACGTTCTTGAAGAGACGGATAATGTCGAAATTTTAAAAACAATCAACGCTCTTAGATCCAGTGCTTCACCCGGGTGGGATGGGATTTCATCGACTATTCTTAAAAAATATTCTTCCATACTGACGCTTGTATTCTGCAAATATTCAATAGCTCAAAAATATAGGTGTCAGTGGCAAATTGCATTTTTTTCAGAATCACTGACAGGTTGAACGCAGGTAGTCAAAATAGGAAAGCAAAAAAATCTTCCCGGCTGGGGTCAGATACTTAAAAAAAAAATTAAAAAAAAATGTGATAGGTTAAGGTCTATACTATCTGTTCTGTCTGCCAGTTGAGCACAATTCACTTCGCCAATGTCATGTTGTATGGAGAATACACGAAGGAGAGTGTACGGTGAAAAGGTCTATACTATGTAAGATCGTAAATAATTAGAGACTGTAAGGTAAATTTGAATATTTTTATAGCTTCTAATTGTACCTTTAGTATACATAGGTCTACGACATTGCTGCCGCTGATTTTTTTTTAATTTTTAAAATTATATACCAAAAAAATGGTATCTTACTTATGTTTTAAAGTATTGTCCATCACTTTCCACTACTTTGCCCCATCATTCAGGCAACATACGAATCCCGCTTCGGAAAAATTCTTCATCTTTTGATAAGATCCAAGAATCGATCCATTCTCTTACTTTTCAAAAGAATCGAAATGCTGTCAAAGTCAAACGGAGCAACATCTGGAAAGTACGGCGGGTGAGCTAGAATTTTCCATTTCAGTGGTTGAGGTACGTCTTGACTACTTTCGCCACGTGAGGTCGAGCATTATCGTGCTGTAAAATTAATTTTTCGCGTGTCTTTTTGTTTTTCTTTTAATGCCCGACTCAGGCACATTAATTGCGTTCGATAAAGTGCACCACTAATTGTTTCAGAAGGTTTTAGCAGCTCATAATAAATCACGCCAAGCTGATCCCACCAAATACACAGCATGCCCGGGATCCGTGAATATTCTGCCGAGGCGTCGCCGTGAGAGCTTGGCTTTCCTTATAATTTTCGTCGTGTAGGGTTGTCATAGTGAACGCATTTTTCATCCCCAGTAACAATACGATGAAGAAATCCTTTTCGTTTTTGTGTTTCAAACAAAGCAAAGTTCGCAAGCAAAAAAACGTCGCTCTACATCTCTTTGTTCTAACTGGTACGGTACCCAGTATCCTTGTTTTTAGATAATTCCTAGCTTTTCTAGGCGTTTTGAAATTGCTTGATGACTTACTCCCAATGATTCTGCGAGCTGTTCTTGAATTTGGCATAAGTCTTCATTAAGCAAAGCTTCCAGTTCATCAGCTTCAAAAGATTTCTCTCTCCCACCGCTATGCCGGCCTTCAATGAAAAAACACCATTTTAAGGCGCTGGAACCACTTGTGACACGTTCTTTTATCAATAGTAACAACACCATAAGTACTTGAAATAACCCGATGAGCCTCAGCCGCCGATTTTTTCATGTTGAAATGAAAAAGTAAAATCTCCCGCAAATGACGTGAATTCGGTTTAAAAGTTGACATATTTGATTATGTGTAACTATATGACACAAAAAAAAAATACTAATATCGATGTAAGGTTATATTTATAGATGTCAACAATGATGTAAAACAACTGCGATTTATTTATTTGAACCACTACTGACTATTAGCGCCATCTTTTTAAAAACGGCGGGAGAAAAGTTAGACCTACTTATTATTATTAGACTAAAAGTTAGTATATATATGTAGAAAATAATAATAATAATAATAATTTATTTTTAAGAATCAGAACCTATTTGAAAACTATTATACGATGAAAACTAATGATTAACAAACATGAATCACAAAACAGATTACTATGTATTTTAAATAACGGTATCGTAATGGGTTCTAGTTGTTACCTCGTACTGACTCAAATTTAGATGTTTAGACGATAGGCGTTTCCCTGTTTTCTACGTTGAATTATAAACGTGGAAGACAAAATATTTGAACTTCTTTCTTTTATATTCTATCTATATTTTACAATTGTTGGAAAATGCAATGAAATTATAAGAAATGTTTTGTAAAAACATGAGCTATAAACATAATAATTTATATATGATTTGCTGTTTTTCTAATATAATCTAAGTATGTACTTATGATAAATGCTATACAGATATTTTTGTCTAATTTATTACAGGCCTCATTTTTTAATGGTGTGATTATAAGGCATAAGTGTTGCACAAAATATATAAATGATACATTATGTACAACTTCAGTGGCTTTTGTTAAAAACTATGAAGGATTTGAAAACTAAACTAACTAATTTTTAAATACTAGATGTTGAGGAAATTATCGTTTACTCGTTTGAAAAGCAATGTAAGCTAATGTGCTCTTAATTGTAATATTATTTCATAACAATCTCCATGTATGCACTTGAACATTACAATAATTAACTGGAGATTGGCGTACTTACTTGGTTTAGAACAATCTGAATAGAATTATTATTTGAAAAATAGGAGTAGCAATTGTTTTACAACATTATTTTCAAGGATTGTTGTTGACTTATAAATACTAGTTACTTAGTTTGCCCTTACGAATTTAGGATTTGTTCAGTTTATGACCCTTTTCATGGTATTTATAGTTATCGCCCGTGATGTGTAAGTATAGTTACTTAAAAAAAATTATGCTGGGTTACACGTAAAGTTTCAGTAACTTCAAAAAGGAATCATTATACTGAACAACATTTCCTTAGTATTGAGGATACAATAAACATCTGGACAATTTCTAATGACAAATTCCCACAAAATATCTTTTTAAGGAAATCTTTATTTAAATATGAATTTTAACAGTGAAACTTAATTGAAAAATTCCATTTTGTTATTAAGAGTAACAGTGAGATATAATAATTATTTTTATCATTACGTCGCCTCTATGCACTCAAGTCATATAAGAGATAGTTTTATAGGTTAATTTTAATAAAATTATTAAATTGCAGCATAACCCTCTCGAAATTCTTTTGAAAACGCAACACACATTTTAATACATAATGAAATCATTTAAAGCAATTGAATAATGGATTCTCAAAGGATGTCACATCCGCAAAGATACTCACGTAGGAGGACGTACTAGATGAAAGAGTTCCGTAGGTGATGTGGGTACTCGTCTGATAACCATTTTTCGACCATCAGTACATCCCATCCCGATGGAAGCAAGGGAGCGTACAGAAGGTGCATAGTGGTTAGTGCCGCTGTCTGAACCTTCTGGGTATGTTGTCACTTGGTCATAGGGGCGTAAACTTCGAGCAGACGCCGCACCTGATGCGGCGTTTACGTCTCTTATTTTGTGTGTATCGGTAAAACTTTTTACTTTGCGAATTTGTCCAGAGGGCGTCACAATCGGCATTGGAGTATTCTGTTCAAGAAGTTTTGAGTGTTCCTGATTAAGGTCTTCGTAATGATCCACGTGGATCGCCATGCTCGGCAAGGCGGCTTCCGCCGAGGTATTGGCTTTAGTCATTATGTTACGTCACAGGGTCATAACGTAGAGATTGATGTCGCGTTTGCCGCTGGCAACGCGCAACTGGCGTGCAAGCAACCGACCAAAACAAGCGAGGTCGGTGGAGTAAGCCGACCGACTGGTTCGCTAATCGCGGCAATTGGTAAACAAAGTACGATTCTGTTATTGCAGAGTGGGGAGGGCAGAGGACAGGCAGAGAAGGAGGGGGGAGCTAGGAGGCCGCGCATGCGCTCAGGTGACCGCGATACGTAATATTGCGCCTGCGACTGACAGTATTAGTGATGTAGTTTGAGGTATTATTTACATAATATGAACAAGGTATATGTTATAAAATAACATATAGAGTACGGTTTAGGTTTATTATAGCATTGTATTGTAATTTGTTCAAGCTTTTCTGACACGCATTACACAATGTATAATTTGACATTTTACATTTTACTTCCTCCACCTCCTTATTTCATCTTATATTTATACATATACATTACTGTCCATAGTAAAAATTATTTCAGTAAGACAATGATAAAATCTTCTTATTATAATGTGGCCGGAAAGCTTTGTTACATTCTTTTGTCAAGAGCAGAAACGTGCATTTCTGACATTGAAGTCTTCTAGTCTCAGATTTTTTATGTTTTTATTTTATTTATGTACCACATAAGAAAAGACACAGTAAATATATAAGAATAGAAAAGAAAAATTGTGTACAAAGGATAACATATGTCAAAAAGAGATCTCTTCCAGAAACTGGAAAATGTTGATTTAAGAGATTCGGCTACAGTATCTGTATTTTGTGAATATTGAATTATTAATGATTACTACATATGAAATAAACATACAAATATAATATACTTAGAAAAATAATATAATGTAAATAAATAAATGAAAATATATGAGGAAAGGTTCTCCTTTCCTAACGGATAAAACGAATATTAATAATATTAATTAAGGTTAATAAAATGTCACTTCAATCTTAATTTAAAGGTGTTTGGAGACGGATTGCCAATTAGAATAGAATTAGGAGTTAGTTCCTTAAACGCACTGCCTGGACCGTATATGATTTTTCATAGAAAGATGCAACACAGGAGCGTATAGGCGTGTTCAGTGTTATATGTTGAAAATGCCATATTGTTGTTGTTGTTGTATATGTACAATTACATATACTATAAACAGGGCAGGCATGATATTTGCCAGTAGTTACTAGATTCATTAATTTTTAATATGTGAATTACTTTGTAATCATGGTAGATATTTTTTTAGTGAAATTAGATTCAATGTTATAAGTAAGTATCCTATAATATTCCCCTTATAAAAATCTCTCTTTATATATTATATATAATTATTAATAAGAATTGGGAATTTGATTGTTAAATAAAGAGTCCTGTCTCTATTTAGTTTTTACTCTAACATTGGAAATCAATCAATTATGGAAATTAAACATATATTTTTTAAACGATAATGATTTTTATCGTTACATATAGAACTATTAACAGTTGTAAAGACGATTAAGTAACAAGTGATAGCTAAAATTATTTCTTTTAACTATTAATAATCATGGGTGCTTTTAGTTCAAATATTTTTGAAACATTGGATTTATAACCCTTGCCGTACCCAATTGAGCCCAATCTGTTTTGTTTTCACTATGTTAAGGATTTTTCAGAATAATGAGATATAAGAAATTTAATAGACATGTGCCAATTATGACTTTGACTGACTAGTAGGTTGTAAAGAAGCCGACTAATCAGCCGACTAATCGGCCATGCTGATAATTTATAAAAATGTGGAATAGTGTTCATTGCTTAATGGTAATTGGTTTTGTTAATGATTTTCAACGATTGCTATAGTTCCAAAGGTGTGATAATTACACTTGACAACCAAGTCGCTACTAATTGCCAAAAATACTGGCTTTAGAAACTTGATAATAAAAGTTGAACCAAAAAATGATCTACTAGGTAGAAAATATTTCACATCTAACTTTCTGGAACCAAGTCTTTTGAAAGTTTGGTATTTCACCTTAGCTGAAAAGAAAAACCATATATGTAATAAGTTCTTGAAATGAGTTACTGTTGAAATGATTTAAAAAGTAGCAAGTCAAGCGTAACAGAGTCTCTGGTTATATCATTGGATCCAAGAAAAATAATAAAATATTCATGATGACAACTGTGTACTCTCTTGCTAGCTCTGTTTATAGTGAGCGGCTCTTTTTAGAGAAGAAATATAATAAAACGGATGGTTAACGTCATGAATATGTTTACAGACTAGTAATTATATGAAGTGATTGTTAAAGGAGAACTTGCTTTGTTTTACATTTTAAAATGTGTACGACTGGTAATAAAATAAAAATATTAATAAGCAATCAAAGTTTGTATTTAAGTAATACATTTTATTGAGAAAGACAAACACTTTACTTACGTACGAACGAACGTACTTTAGTAGCTTCAAAAGCATAAATGACAGCGACAACCGGAAGCTATAATCGTACAACGTATGTAATTTATATTTTATCGTTATTATCTAGATTATACCCAAAGGCGATTAATGCAGAGATGTACCGATTATTCATTCGACATCGACTATTTCGACTACCGACTATTTTGTATTTCTCAACTAAATGTATTATTTAATACAACTTTTGATTGCTTATTAATAAATTAATTATAATTTTATTTTATTGAAAGTCGTACACACTTTTAAATGTAAAACAAAGCAAGATTTCCTTTAACAATATGTTTTTAAGCTTACTTAAAAAGAAAAGATCTTTATGACGTCAACAACTTTCTTTTGGTTATGTTCTTAACCTTTAAGAACCACCACTCACTATAAGAGCTAGCAGGACAGTATACGGGCAGACTTGACTAATGAATATTTTACATAATATTCTTTATTGTACTAAAAAAAACATATGGGTAACAACATTAAAAAAAGGTGTACACAACGGTGGAATTATCCCTACAAGAGATCTCTTCCAGCCAACCTATGGTAGTGGATGAGTTTTTAAGCAGCGGGTAAGAATATAGTACAATTAATTATAAAATAAATCAGAAATACATATATAATCAATTATATGTCACACATAAATAAAACTTGATATATACAAATATGGAACTATAATATATACTAAATACTTACTTGTTACAAATAATATAAAATATATAAATACATGATACATAAATACATAAGTGAGACGAAGATATAGTTATCACATTGATGACTGTCTGAAAATCAAATTACTCGCTTAAACTTGCGAGTAAGTGCTTTTTTAATTGACATTTGAAGGAAATGATGGTTGGACTTTTTTGGATGGATTTAGGGAGTTGGTTCCACAGGGTTGCAGCATACACTGAGAAGGTTTTCTGAAGGAATTTAGTATTACTCTTAGGTACGTCTAGTGTTAGGTATGTGTAGTATATTTTATTAAATTTCTTGATGCAATTTTTTATCAATTTTGCTCAGGTAGTTTTGGAGAGTTACTTTAAAATGTGAATTCGTTTCACTTTTATATATTCAGTTCATATTATAAATATATGTATATATATATATATATATATATATATATATATATATATATATATATATATATATATATATATATATATATATATATATATATATATATATATATATATATATATATATATATATATATATATATATATATATATATATATATATATATATATATATATATATATATATATATATATATATATATATATATATATATATATATATATATATATATATATATATATATATATATATATATATATATATATATATATATATATATATATATATATATATATATATATATATATATATATATATATATATATATATATATATATATATATATATATATATATATATATATATATATATATATATATATATATATATATATATATATATATATATATATATATATATATATATATATATATATATATATATATATATATATATATATATATAATATATATATATATATATATATATATATATATATATATATATATATATATATATATATATATATATATATATATATACATATATATGTATATATCTTTTAAACAATAATATTTTAAAATAAAAGAAAAAGATTTTTATATTATGTTTATTAATATTTGCTTACATGCTAATTTCATTTCATTATTTTACAAAATTATGGTGATTTCGAATATTTATTATTTATCACAAAGTTCAGAGGAGGCGTCGAGTCTATGTTAATAATAATTAGTAAAAAGTAAAAATAGAATTATCATAATCTAATTAGGACGCCACGAGCGCGTGCGAGAGAGCGGCGCTCTTGGCGGCCTCACCCGGCGGTCCTCCGACGGCGCGCATAGTAACCTAGAAGAGAGGAAGAGCCGACACCGCCCGGCGCCGGCGGAGGAGCGGAGCGTGGACTAGCTATGCGGGGCTCAGCGCTGGAATAGCGGGTTAGGGAAGTCGGGCGGATGTGGCAAAGGCGCAGGTGGAGGACGCGCTCGGCGCCACGCAACCAGCCAACACGCCACTGCGGCTGCGACCGCCACGAGTGCCAGCAACGCCGTCAACGCCAGCGCCACCGCTAGCCCAGCCGCTGACACGCACACCTCGCCGCCGCCTTCTGCTGCTGTACTAGAGCCATCTCTTTGTCGCGCTGCACGTGACGGGTCCCGTCGTTCCAGCGTTAAAATTTGGTTTGACTCGACTGTTACCTCTTCGCGTAGTTGGCCCGAGAGAGGACCGTCGTTTTCGATAATTTCTCGTTTACGACGTTTTCCGAACGCATCGAAACCACGACAATTTACCTAAAAGTTAATACAATAGTTATAAAATTAAGAATGCTAAAAAAATATTATTATATTAAAGTACGTTTTTAAATTAGGTGAACTTACCGGTTGGCACTTCCCGAAACATACACGTATATTACATTGGAATCTTATATTATCGCTGCTTGGGAATTTAAAAGCATTGAAAGCCGCTCTCAATGCACTTCCATCTTCACTTCTTTCCCATTCTCCAAAGATTGCTGCGTCTGTGGCACAGCCATCCTCGTCGGTGACAGTGTATTCATTTTCTATGTTCGTGGCTACTTCACTAGTCTTTGCGATACAACTGCGAGCAAACCCACCGTAGATGCCTGCAATTTTTTTTTAATTATTATAGTCAAACTAACTTTGTTTTGACAACACTTTGGATACGAATAGTTTCAGGTTGAAGGTCGGTGTTTATTTTAACATGTTTATGCTAAAAATTTCATATCACATTGATTTATCATTATGATTTTATTTATCACATTAATTAATGAAACATATTTACAATTAAAATATTATTAAATCTTCCTAAACGGTATTTGTCGTTACTCTACCTTCTACCTATCATGGGAAAAACAAATTTTATGTCCGTTCTTTGTCCGTTCTATTTGCTAAATTCTTTTAGATTGATGGTATCTTAGAAATAACGTGGCCTGATTATTTAAGAAGGTAAAGCAGCATATGTATATAAGATATTTATATCTGTTTGATATCTATAAGATATTTATATCTGTTTGATGTCTGTTTGATATAAGATATTTATATCTGAGTGTTTTTAATTAAGAGAGAGAGAGAGAATTTAATGATTTATAAAGTCTACTACGAATGACAATCTGCTTAGGTTTACAAATACATTTTTACTCCGATCTGTTTATTTATTCTTTTTCATTAATTCCCCAATTAAGCTGTCGCTGGTGTAATATAATTTTATTTCACATTTTTACTTTTTATTAATTGTTATATTTTAAGTAGCCGTTGTTTCAGAATGCTTACTCGATGGTTGAACATCCACTTGCAGGACAAGATTTTCACCGATCTCTGCAGAGTTGACCTGGTCACCAGTACGTGAGACGATGCGCATAGAACAGGTGGGCGGTGGACCAGTGTTGGCGATCGTGCCAGCCGTTGTCAACATTGATACATTGAACGCAAGTGTCACATTTTGCTCCCCAGTCTTGTATATACACTTAATATGGAAAGCTTTGGCATTCGATGTCACAAGTTTCGGATGTTTTTGCATCACAAGGACGAAGCTCGCCAAGCCCTGTAACCAAATATACAGTAAATGATTTATTGTGAAATATATATATGTAACATCATTTGCTTATAATGAATATATTTTTAGATTATATTTCAATTATACTTACGTTAACATGAACTAATCCGCAGTCTCCAAATAATACAGTAAAGTCTACTGGACTTTCTTGATTTTCTGAAGTATGAACAACAAGACGGCATCGTTCATCTTTGCTGTATCCTTTTACGTATAGGACTCCGTTGAAGTCTTTAATCTTTAAGCTAACTTTTACTCCGTTTGCAAGACAGTATACCTTAAAAAATATTAATTATGAGACCTTAGCAATACCATAGCCGATATAAATATAAGGTAAAAAATCGAAAAGTTACCTGCATCTCAGGAAGTGGGAAGTCTGTTCGATAAGTCATATTAGACGTGGAGGTCGCGTTGCAGTGTACTCTGGGGTTACCGAAGTACCCAGTGATACAGGTGCAGCGTGAGCGATGTGCGATACCTTCACACGTCGCATGTAGTCCACAGGGCTCAGCTTCGCATGCTGGTACGCACTTGCTGTTAACACAGCGCGATGTATCGTCACATTCATTATCAGCCCGACATCCAGCTGGGACACATATGTCTCCACGTGCTGTGAATCCACGTTCTGAGTTACATATGCAACGTCCTCTTGCATCGACCACTCTACCCTCGTACTCCAAACACGGTATACATTCTTCATTTTCATTAACACCTTGTCCGAGAATACATTTCGTGACTGGTGCTGCAAAAAAAGTATTTGATTTATACATACAAAACCTTAATAATAAAAAAAATTACAAAGAATTTTAATAAATATATTTACGTTTGAAAGATGTACACTTTGCTAACGCACTACCGCTAAATCCAGGAATACATTCACATATCATTGTTTTGACTGGTAATGTGTCAATAACTTTACATTCGGCATTTATGCCGCAGGGGTTTATTTCTAGACATGGGTTAACACACTTATTTAACAAACAAGCAGTTGATGGTGGGCAATCTAAATCTGTATTG
Source organism: Dione juno (assembly GCA_037127375.1). Taxonomy (NCBI): domain Eukaryota; kingdom Metazoa; phylum Arthropoda; class Insecta; order Lepidoptera; family Nymphalidae; genus Dione; species Dione juno. The sequence continues at coordinate 6,953,026 of JAXRJS010000041.1, read as the reverse complement.
CAGATTGTTTCTGTTTTATTGCATCCTTCCCGAGTGCTTTGATATCCTGGGGGACAGACACAATACAATTCGTGGAGGTGCACTCGGCATTCTGCTGGCGCATCACAAGTGTTTGCAGTGCAAGGTTCCACACATTTCGAATTTATACAAGATTTGAGTGGTGGACACTCTAAATTGGCACGACAGCTAATAGGTGTGCAGGCTAGCGTTGGATTACCAAATGTGCCAATTTCACAACGACATGACGCACGGTGCTCCAGTCCGTAACATTCTGCATACTGCCCACAAAGATTGGGTTCTACTTTGCAGGCGGGTACGCAACGTTTGTTAATGCACATTTCATCATCTGCGCATTGGTTGTCCACTTGACATGCTATATCGTAGCAACCAGTACGAGGGTCTCCAATGTAGCCAGGTCGGCAGGCACACACTGGCTTGTGATCTTTTATTTGACAATCGGTATTTGGTCCGCATTCACATGGATTTTTACATACAGAAGTTATGCACGCATGGTTAGAATTACAATCATTATCGATTTCACACGCTACCTCTAATATTGGTGTAGCAGGTTTACACACACCTTTTCCACTACTAATGTAACCAGGTGGACATGAGCAGATCATTGTTCGTACAGGTAATGTCGGGGACACTTCACACTGCGCTGGTTTTGTACAAGGCTGTAAGGCTGTACAGGGATTGACACATTTTGCTGCTAGACACGCTAATCTGTATGGACAATCTGCATCGACATAGCATTCTGCTGTTTTCTGAACGCTACATTCTACATACGGACTGCCAGTGTAGCCGGGTTTGCATTTACATACGCTGAGATGGTTGCGAACTAAGCATTCGGCATTATTGCCACAAATATTTCCGAGCTGACATGGATTAATACAGCGGTGTGAACGACATTGTTTTTCTAGCGGACAGTCACCATTAGATCTACATTCTACGGCTATACAACCTGAATAAGCATCTCCTTCAAATCCAGACCGACAGCGGCAATATACCTGAGATTTTTCTACGAAACATTCGGCGTTGGGTCCACAAGTACTATTCAAAAGACAAGGGCTTATGCAGTTTCCATTAACGCAGGCTTCATGTGACTCACATTCTAAATTTGTACGACATCCTACAATACGACACTGACGATATGGATTGCCATCGTAACCTTCGCGACATGAACAGACTGGTCTGTGGTTGCTAATAAAACAATCAGCGTTTTCACCACAGTTACACGGGTTTCTGCAAATTCTGTTAATACAAAACTCTTGATCACTACAATCTCTGTCTGACGAGCAGCTTGAAGGTGGTAGCTGAGTCAGCTTACATGCTCCATTTTCATCAGTTATGTAACCTTCTGGACATCGACAAATCATCGTTCGGAAAGGAACACTATCTGAGACAGTACAGCGAGCGCTTGTGGTACAAGGCTTTAGCTCTTCGCAAGCGTCGCGACATTCATCTTTTAGACAAGCATAGCCGCTAGGGCAATCGCCGTCCATTCTACATTCTGGTTCACCAAGTACTATAGTCCTCTCACACTGTAACAACGGATCGCCTTGTGGTAATGCAGGTGGACATTTACAGGATGCAGCATGGTTACGGGCAAAACAATTGGCATTGTGAGCACATGGGTTTCCGCCTTCAGAAGAGCAAGCGTTTAGACAAACACCTCTAATACACACGCTGTCATCATTGCAGTCGGAGTTGATTACACACTCTGTTGCTTGACATTTGTCATAAGGATTGCCAATAGTGTATTTTGGACAACGGCATTTGGGTCGGTGATTTTCGCCGTAACATTCGGCGTTGATTGCACATGGAGCTTCCAAAACACACGGACTGACGCAAGCTCCATTGTAGCACATGTCGCTATCTTCACATTCAGAGTCAGACGAACAGTCAACTGTGAAATAAGTTAACATTTAACTTTTACTTTTGAAACTACTTTTACGACTACTTGTATGACTATTTATCTATTTTAAAAGTATATATATTAATAATCATTTGAATTTATTATCCTACCTTTCACACATCCGATATATGGATTTCCTGAATGATTAATTTCACAGACACAAACAGGATGGTGTCTTATTACTGTACATTCGGCATTGGTACCACATAGGCACGGACTAACGCATACATTATTAATACAAGCTTGAGACAGAGGACAGTCAGAGTTCGCCTTGCATCCAACAGGAATAACGGACTTATCTTGAGAAGCTGTAATGAGATTTTTAGCAATTTAACAATATAATACAAGTTGAGTTGGTTGGTAGCAAATGTAATTGTAACAATAAACGCTACTTACGAGGTACACAACGTATTTTAGCATTTCCAGTATATCCTATAGGGCAAGAACAGAGTGGAATATGATCTATGACTCGACATAAAGCACCAATTCCACATGTATCAGTGCAAGGATTGATACATGTTCGGTAATTACATGCTTGTTCTACTCCACAATCACCATCGTTATAACACTCCACAATTGATGGCTGTCTAGCTTCTGTTAAAAAAAGTAGTTTATTTTAGATTTTTATACTAAACTTGACTCACAAGTAGTCATTATTAAAATTAAATTAGCAAAAATAAAATAATACTAAATATTTTGAGATTATACGTAATATCAGCTAAGCATTAAATACTAATTGAAAACAAAAATTAAATACCTGGGTTACATTCTATTCTTGGATTACCAATATATCCCGGCGGACAAATACATCGCGATACGTGGTCCGTAGATTCACAGAGCGCGTTGTGTCCGCAAGACGAGGCTTTGCATGCGTCGACACATTTTCCGCGCCGACATGTCTGACTGTAAGAACAATCCAAGTCGGAGGAGCAGTCGGCTTCTGGAAGCTTTCGGCATCCACTATCTGGGGCGACGCGATCGCCGTCAGGGCATACACATGCGACCGCTCGTAGAGGAAGTATGTCGACAGTTTTACAGAGTAAACCAGCTTCGCAAGGATTATCATCGCACAAATCTACACATCGAGCATTCACACAACCAAAGGGGCGTACGCAATCCGAGTCAGTGACGCATTCGAAGGACACATCCATCGATACACAACCGCGACCATATGCGTCTCCGCTAGATCCAGATGGGCAAGAACAAATCGGCCGGTGGAGACTAGCCGTGCAGATAGCACCTGGTGCGCAGCTGTTTTCGGAACAAGCTGGTTGACAGAATTGATTTAGCCGGTTACATATCTGAGTGACATCACAATCTTCGTTGTATTGGCATTTTCCAGAAATGCAGGCACGATGTTGATCTCCCTGAGTTCCCGGTGGACAGCGGCATGTAGGCGTGTGAGCAATAACTTTGCAGATAGCGTTTCGACCGCAGTTATCTCCAAGAGCACAAGGATCGCGACAGTATCCATTTATGCAGCTCTTATCGAAGGGACAATTATCGTCAGAAGTACACTCCGCTGAAATTTTTTTTAATATACAATACAAATTAAAGGTTATCAAATTAATATTATTCTTATAATAGTATAATGTTATTATATGTATTTACATAAATAAAAAAATAAGTTCAAAAAATAGTCTTACGCGAGTAACAAGAGCGCGATGGGTCGCCGGCAGTGCCTGGTGGACAGCGGCAGCGCGCGCGGTGTTCACGCGCTTCACATAATGCGCCGGTCCCACACGCGCCTGCGCACGCCGACACGCAACGTTGCGCTATACACGCTTCTGCTGCACCACATTCAGAATCCAACAGGCACATCGGTCCTGACACACCTGTTTCAAGATGTAGAGATAGCAGCATTAATAATTTTGTTTATCTCTAGGATTAATGCAGCTATTCGGCAAAATATCTTCAATTGTGTACATATTTATTATGTACAACTTAGTAGGTTACTATTTTTCATATGTTTCAGAATTTTTTGAAGCGTTTGAACTTCGACTGCATAATACATTACTTACTTGGCATACATGCTACGTTGGGGTCGCCCTTTAGTGGTGGCACGCAGATGCAGGAAGCGCGATGTGCTCGGGCATGACACTCGGCACCAACACCGCACGCTTGCTCGCATACTTGCCTACAATGGCCCTGCGAGCATTCTTCTTCATCACCGCATTCCGAGTCCTCTGAACACTGTGCCCCTTTGAATGAATTTGTTTCATTAGTATAATACAAACTTATGTTATGACAATATAGTACACTTTTATATATATTACATTATTTATTAGACTGTATATCGAAAAGTTGCCATATAAGAAGATAGCCAGTCCCGCCAAAATAAATTTATAATTATTTACAGAAAACCAAATGTATCGTGTATCATACAAAATTTACATACTTTGTTTTTATGTTCTATATATAATATTATTAAATTATTTACGTACATATTATAAGTGGTACTTATTACGTATATTTTATGCGTTTGTCCTGAAAACTTGAAATATTATAAGATATATATATATATATATATATATATATATATATATATATATATATATATATATATATATATATATATATATATATATATATATATATATATAATATATATATATATATATATATATATATATATAATTAATATGGTTTATCCTTACTTGGATTGCATTGAATAGATGCGTCACCAGTTAAAGGCGAAGGACACTCGCAAACAAGTGTCCTGAAAGGCAATGTATTTGCTACGCGACAAACGGCTCTTATGCCGCAAGATGTCGAATCGCATGGATTGTTGCAAGTTCCTTGAAGGCATGCGAAGCCTGGGCCACATTCAGCGTCTTCATTGCACTCTACATAGTCTTGGACTAAAAATATAGGTTAAAAATGATAATGTTTTTACATAAATACTATAAACATAATATTAATATGTCTTCACATAAGAACTTTAAAATTTTATACCTGCTTTGCATTCAATTGTTGGATTTCCGCGAGTTCCACGAGGACACTCACACGTAGGGGTGTGGTTAACAACTTTACAAGATGCACCTATTGCGCATGCTCCAGGACAAGGGTCTTGACATATGTTTGCCCTACATGCTGACCAATTCGGACAATCATTATCTATTGTGCATTCGTCTTTGTGACAGAGGCTCCAAGGGTCGCCTCTAGTGCCAGAGTCGCATTCGCAGGAAGCGATGTGTCCTCGCGGAATACAATGAGCTTCAATTCCACAGCGCATATGTAAGCATACTTTAACGCATGAACCACCTTGGCAGCCTTCGTCGTCTGGACAATCATTATTGCTGTGGCATTGAACTATAAAACAAGTTAAAGTAACGTAAAATGTTTTTGTGTAAAAGAAACCAAAATATTAAACAAATGCTTAATTTATAAATATTATAGTATTCTTTTCATAAATTTGTTTTTTTTAGTACCTGAATAGCATCCGATATAGGCGTCTCCTTCATAACCTGGCAAGCAGGCGCAACGGGCTCTGTGCTGTTTAGCAAGGCATCGAGCGTTCACTCCACAAATAGTCGGACTACATACTTGTGCGCATTTGGAATCTACACATGCAGCATTATCTGCACATTGTTCATCTCGATTACATTCTGGCAAAGGAGGTGCTGGTGTAATCGAGGTTATTTGCTCGCAGCGCACGAATGAATAACCAGTATAACCCACAGGGCAGGAGCAAACAGCAGAGTGCCGAATACCAGAGCACACGGCGTTGATACCACATGCATTAATACATGGGTCTGAACACTTTCTGTTGATACAGGCGCGGTCTCCTGAACAATCGTCGTTCACAACACATTCTGGGTAGGTACAAAGACCATCACGGCACGTTCCATGTGGCCCACAAGGGTTAGGATCACACGGATCGTACACTGTGGGACTTGTCGGTGGAGTATCTAAAAAATTACCGTTAATTTAATTTTCAAGTAAAATTAAATAAATTTCATCCAAATAACTTATGAAATAGATTTATGGAATATTGTTCTACCTCTGATTCTGCAGCCAAGGAACGGGTCACCCGTAGTAGTTGGTGGACAGGAACATATGGGTGCGTGGTCGAATACTCGGCAAACCGCACCGTCTCCACAGGCGCCGACACAGGGGTCGATACATTTGTTGCGCACGCAAGCGCGGTCTCGAGGACATTCAGAGGTAACAATACACTCTGGGCGACATCCTGTGGACACGGCATTTCCACTCGTGCCACTCGGGCAGGAACATAAAGCGTTATCTCCGGCAACCGAACATAATGCACCAGGACCACACGGAGACGGGGTACAAGGTGGAGCTAAGAATGGAAGTCAATAAAATATTACATATAATGTAACGTTGCCAAATACTTACATATTAATTAAAATTTTATATGCTACCTGAAAGGGCGAAGTCACATTTTTCAAAGGCGTTTCCTCTTGTTCCTAGCGGACAAGAGCAAAGTGGTATATGGTTAACAGTTTCACATTCAGCCCCGGTTCCACAAGTTCCTTGGCAAGGGTCACGGCAATGAGATCTTATACAGGCAAGGTTTGGTGAACAATCTGAGTCTGCCATACATTCGGGTCTGCAGCCTGTGTACGGGTCACCACGAAGATTTGCCTCACACTCACAGGACGCACTATTACCACGCGATCGACAAATTGCACCAGGACCACACGGAGATGGATTGCACGGATCATTTGGTGACTTTGCTGTTAAATCAAGTATTAGTATATTATTGAAACTATCATGGCTATATAAAGAAGCAAATAAGGCAAGCAAGTTTGCTTAGTTTGACGAACGCTTCACTAAAAAAACAAAACGATCCTCTAAGTTTCGCAAATTAAAACCCATGCCTAAGCTTTAAATGCGAAAACAGAAGATGGTCCTGACGTTTATTCCGTATAATATATTTTTTAACATACAAAATCTTAATTTCAAAATAAAAGCAATCGTCCAGTTTAATCTATCTTACGAATATTCATAATGGGTCCACATTCAATGTAAGGATTTCCTGTACTCGATGGAGGACATTCACAGTGAGGTTCATGAGCAGCAGCATTGCACACAGCGTTTAATCCGCACGCTCCGGGACATGGATCAATACAACGTCTGTTTAAACACATGAGATTTCTGGCACAGTCATTTGATGTAAGACATTCGAAATGACAGAAAGGAGGCACGCCAATATAGCCGCGTTGGCATTGACACGTAGTATTAATACAAACTGCATAGGGTCCACATTCTTGGCATGAGGATTTCATTTCGGGTTTGTTGCCTGTAACTTTAGAGCAAAATTATCTTATAAATTCATAAGAAACATATTAAGGCTTTATTGTGGTGGTTAATGTGTGTTCATGTACCTTTGAAGCATCGAATGAATGGGTCCCCCGTGTATTGATTGTTACAACTACAAATTGGAGAATGTGCAATAGTACGGCAAACAGCATGTAATCCACAAGATCCAGGACAAGGGTCTTTGCATTTATTATTTTGACAAGCGAGATTTTGTGAACAATCAGAATCAAATCGACATTCAGGCCGGCAACTCGGTGGTTCTTCAAACATTGCAGATCGACATGAACAGTGAGCTACTGTTCCTGATGCTCGACATACGCTATTTGGTCCACATGGATTCGGTGAGCATGGGTCTGATATAGCCGGTGCTAAGAGATAAATAAACAAAACAAATTGTAATCATATAACCACTAGTTATTACATTACATTGATTATATTAACTAGTATATATAGATTATACTATATAGATTATATTATATTGAAATAGTTGTAATTGTATATTAACACCAACCTGATATGTGATGACATGCAACAAATGGATTTCCTCTGAGTGACATTGGGCATTCACAAACCGCCAAGTGATTATACACATTACACATAGCGTTAATACCACATGCGTTTTTACATGGATTTACACATTTGAACTTTATACACGCCAATTGTTTATCGCATTCGCTATCACTTGTACATTCTGGTCGACATTCTATGTAAGGATTTCCATAGTGTTCCGGTATACATAAACAAGTATTGTTTTCACATACTGCATTAATACCACACGGAGACGTCGTACATAAGTCGGAGAGGCTAATTACATCTGTTAGATTTTGGTGAAAGTTATTAAATCAAAAAAATTGAATTTATTTAATTATAAAATATAAAATATAATGTAAGTAAAAAATTTAATTATAAAATATAATGTAAGTAAAAAAATATTACCTCTTTCTATTTCATTACAACCTATAAATGGATCTCCATTGTAGCCTGATAAACAAGAACACATAGCAAGATGGTTCATCGCACGACACTCTGTATTGCCGCCGCAAGAGCCAATGCAAGGATCTATACATTTTTCGCGTACGCAAGCTTTATTTTTTGGACAATCTTCATTGATTATACACTCTGGAGAACAATGAGGAGGGACGCCTATATATCCTGTTTTGCAACTACATGATGCTGACCCATCTAAATCACGACATACAGCATATGGTCCACAAGGATTTGGCTCACAGGGCAGCGGTGCAAACGTTAATTTCTCTTTTTTCGTACATCTAACAAATGGGTCTCCTTCAAACCCTATTGAGCATGTACAATAGGGACTGTGATGATGGACACGACATTCAGCATTTTCTGCGCAAGTGCCTAAGCATGGATTTATGCATTTTTGTCTAATACAAGCCTTATCCAGTGGACATTCTGCACTTGAAACGCATTCCGGACGACAATTAGGAGGCCTTCCATGGTATTCAGGTAGACAAGTACAAATAGATTCTTGATTGTTAGCCTTGCATAAACTATAAGGTCCACATGGCGTAGGACGACAAGGCTCTTTTGGTGTTTCTAAAAAATTTGTTTAAAATTTTTTTCAAAATTTTACGTTTTAAAATGTATTAAGTATAACATTATTTATTTATTTACCAACACAAACAATCACAAAAGTATAAATAGATATTTAAAATCGTTATATATCAAACATGAAAATTGACCAAGTAAATCATTTGAATGTCGTAGTTTTGGACCATTCATATGCTTTGGGACAAATAAAGACTCCTGCATTACTATAGTCTAGTCCATTTACCAATTATTCCTTAAATATATTTTAGCTTTTTCGTAGATTAAACATAAAGAAAATATCTGGGTTATCCTCTTTATTTTTTCCAACTTCAATTATTTTGTTTATAGGTGCTTTTTGAATATTTATAGTTATCTCAGTAAGTTTAAGTTAAGGTTTCATGGAATTTCATATTAGTAAAAAATATTTTTTATTTACCTAGACTTTTTAAAATGCAGCGTTCATATGGGTTACCCTCGTAGCCAGGTTTGCAATTACATTTTGGGATATGATTTACTGTTTGACAGATAGAGTTAATTCCGCAAAAACCTAGACATGGGTCTTGACATTTATTGCTGATACATGCAAGATTTTGTTGACAGTCTGAATGAAGCAAGCATTCTGGCCTACATCCTTCGTAAGGATTTCCAATGAATCCACTTACGCATATGCAACTGGCAGCAATATTTCTTTCCTGACATATGGCATTTGAGCCACATGGATTTGGCATGCATGGCCTGACATGTTCAATAGGATTTTGGGCCACTGAAAAATAGAAGTATTTTATTAATCATTATTTAGGTACATACACGTACTTATTTTTTCACCGTTTATGACATATATTTTTTATTGTATTGAATACTATTTACTTATAGACATGGAAAAAAATCTTTAATTTTACCTTTTATGGGTAAGCATTGATCAAACGCATCTCCTTCATATCCATTTTGACAAGAGCAAATCGGTGAATGACTAACAACTCTACAAAGTGCGTTTTGCCCGCATGCGCCTATACAAGGATCTTGACACTTATTGTTAACACAAGATTTGTCGAATGCACATTCACTATTTGTGACACACACTGGCCGACAGTAAGGAGGATTTCCAATAAAACCATTAAAGCAAGTACATGATGCTTTATCGGCGACTTCCTGGCATACAGAGTTCGGGCCACAAGGAGTGGGATTGCACGGTTTTTGTGTTGAAGGTATCTCAACTAAAATAAAAAATCTTATAAATTTCTATTCTAACTATATCAAATAACGAAGTAATATGTGACACTTACCAAATATTGGCAGACATTGAGTAAAAGGGTCACCTGTTAGGCCGTTTCGACAATAACATATTGGTTTGTGATTATGTACACTACACTCAGCGTTTATTCCACATGATCCACGACAAGGGTCTAAGCACTTTTGGTTGGAACAAGCCAATGCACTTCTACAGTCAGAATCGACTAAACACTCCGAACGACATGATGGAGGCATTCCAATATATCCTAAGAGGCACGAACATACGGCTTGATTATGTACTATACGACATTGACTGTTAGGACCACATGGAGAAGGAACACATGGATTATTTCGTTGATTTTCGCCTAAAATAAAGATTATAAATATGAAATAATAGAAGAACATACATACAACATATTATAGGTAAAACTTTTACTCTCTTACTTTCTTTATATGTACATGAGAAGAAAGCGTTTCCTATTGTATTTGGTGGGCAGCTGCAAATAGGAATGTGATTGGAAACAATACATGTAGCATTTTGCCCACAGAGGTTATCACATGGGTTAATACATTTGTTGTTCATACACGCTAGACTCAAAGCACAATCAGAATTGTGAGTGCATTCTGGTCGACAGCTTAGATAGGGATTACCAAAGTAGTTATTTTTACATGAACAAATTCCATTATTACAATCAGTATTTGCACCACATGGGCTTGGATTACAATTGTCATACACAACAGGTATAGGATCTGAAAAAAATTTATTAAATTTATTACAATCCTATATATTCATATAAGATTTATATTAAGTAGTTAAGATATATATTCATACAAGATTTAACATGTCAATAATTTTCAAATTACTAATATTAAAAGAATCTTGTATAAATTTTTGGTGCGTGCAAAGATTTTAGATTATTCACCTTCATTGTAGAAGACATATTTTTGTTTAATAACTTTATTTACTTAGTTTAAACTAAAGAAGATTTTTATAAAAATAAGTAAGAAATACCTACCAATAGATTGTACATCACGGCAATTGTTAAATGGATCGCCTGTATATCCTTCTATACAACTACAAATAGCAGAATGTCGATGAACATGACATACTGTCTGGAGGCCGCACGAGCCAACACAGGGATCCTGACATTTACGGTTTATGCAAGCCTTATTCATTGGACAATCCGAATTTATCGTACATTCAGGTCGACAGTTTGGTGGAAAACCAATGAATTTATCCATGCAAGTGCACATTGGTATATTATTTATGGTTTGGCATATTGAATTTGGACCACACGGGGAAGGCGTACATGGATTGACGTTAGCTAGAGAAGTTTCTGTAAATATATTTTTGAGTTAAGATATTTAATAAGTGTAGGTTTACAGTTATAAGAAAAAAAAGATAACTTCTTACTCTCTCTTGAAATACATTTGGTAAATGGATCTCCTTCATAGTTTTGAGGACAGCTACAAATTGGTGCATGGTTAATAACTTTGCACGTCGCATTAAGTCCACATACGCTAACACATGGATCGACGCACTTGTGATTTATACAACTCTTTGATTTTTGACATTCTGAATTAACTGTACATTCTGGACGGCAATTTGGAGGAAATCCAATATATTCGGGTACGCAGGCGCATGTAGCCACGCCATTATTGTCTTTGCAAATACTATTGCTTCCACATGGATTAGGTATACAGGTGTTTTCTTGAATGGGTTCTGTAACGAAAATTATATTAACATATTATAAGAATATATTTAAGACAATATTCGAGTTTCATTTATTCTTATTGATAACGATTATATTCTTACCTGGCTCATTAATAATAATATGACAATATGAATATGGATTGCCTGTATATCCAGGAGAACATTTGCAAGTTGGTAGATGATTTAGAACTTCACATACAGCTGTAGTGCCGCAAACACCTGGACATGGGTCTTCACATTTATTCATCAGACAAGCTTTGTTATACGGACAATCTGTATTTATTAGGCATTCCGGTCGACAACCTTCATATGGGTTGCCAAAGTAATCTGGTTCACATACACAGGTAGCGATATTATTAATTGTTATCCTACAACGAGCATTGGCTCCACATGGTGTGGGCTCGCATATATCTGTAGGTGAAGTTTCTACGGCTTCGTGACATAAAGTGAAAGGATCGCCAATATATCCGGCTTGACAAGAACACATAACAGTGTGGAATCTCACAGAGCATATTGTGTTACTTCCACATGATTCAGGACAGGGATTCTGGCATTTGTAATTATTACAGGTTTTGTTCGAGGGGCAATCTTCGTTACGACTGCATTCTCGCCTGCAATCTGGAGGAGCTCCTTCGAATGTTGGTTGGCATGAACAAATATAAGAATCTCTAATAGGCTTACAAATACTATTAGGACCACAGGGATTTGATAAGCAAGGCTTGTTAGGTTCTTCTATAGTAGGCTCAACTGAAATGATAAAATATAATTAAAGTAAATAAAAATACTTACATTATGTAGAATGATTTAGAATGTAGTTAATAATAGATGTTGAAAAATATATTAAGTAACAATTATAATATTGTATAAGTCTTGGCGTAGTGGAAATTGAACGCTCGCTTAGTTGGCAGTGGCGGTTTGATAGTGTATTGGAGGTGTTAAATCCTGTTCCAGTTAAAGTAGACACATATCTTATGCCATATAGTTTAACTAGAGCAGGATTAAACACTTTATTAACCTCAAAACATTCATCTAATAATTATTATTCAAATGTATATTAAAAAAAATACCATAACAATAATTGAATGGAGACCCTGTGTATCTGGGTGGACAAGAGCATATTGGATTATGGTTTTTCACGTTACAAACGGCATTTGAACCACATGACCCAGGACATGGGTCTTGGCATTTTCTGCTTATACAAGCAAGAGATGGGGCACAATCAGCATTTTGAATACATTCAGGTCTGCAAGTAGGTGGATTGCCTACGTATCCTTGTATGCATGAACATTCAGCTTGATTATTTATTTGCCTGCAAATACTGTTTGGTCCACATGGAGATGGATCACAAGGATTTGCAACAGTAACTGTAAAAATTCAAGAAATTGTAATCATAAATTTGTGATAACGAAGTTAATAAAATTATATCATTATAAGAAATTAAAATAATTCAAACGTACTTTGAGCGGCGACACACCGATCGAAAGCATCTCCAGTCATTCCACTCGGACAACTGCATATAGCAACATGGTTATATGCATGGCATTCAGCATTTATTCCGCACATAGATATACAAGGATCGACACATTTGTTCCGAACGCATGTCTGGGTCAGAGAGCAATCAGAACTTAAAACACATTCTGGACGACAACTAAAGTATGGATCACCGTAATATTCAGGCAAACAGATACATTCGCCATTATTTTTGCATACAGCATTTGGACCACACGGTGATGGATTACAAGGATTAGCGTGTTCCACAGGTTCTATGAAATAAAAAATGCACAGTTAAAAAATGTCATCTGACTTATAACAAAGGTAAAAAAAAGGAAAAAATTAAGCATAAATTATTGAATAATTTATTAATTACTATTATCGTGCCGCTTTGCAAATGATAATGAAAGGCTTATTGCTATTTTACCTGGTTGCTTAAGATTGCATATCAAAAAAGGATCTCCGTCGTATCCAATAGGGCATGAACAAACGGGCATGTGGTTAACAACAATGCAATTAGCAGAAAGCCCACATGAACCTCGGCATGGATCTAGACATTTCATATTTATGCAAGCTTTGTCATTATTACAGTCAGAGTTAAGGACACATTCTGGCTTACAATTAGGTGGACTGCCAAGAAATCCAATCAAACATGTACATGAAGGTATGCCACCAATATCTCTACATTCAGCGTTAAGTCCGCATGGTGATGGTAGACACGGACTAGTTGGTTCCATTAAAATTGGTTCCCTTTGAATCACTTCATAACAAATTGAAAATGGATCTCCTGTAAAGCCTTCTTTGCATGCACATATAGGACTGTGCTTTATTACTTTGCAATTTGCATTTATGCCACATCCTCTAGGACAAGGATCTATGCATTTTAAGTTATCGCATATCTTATCTAGGGCACATTCAGAATTTACAAAACATTCTGGTCGACAGTTTGGAGGTGCGCCTTGATATCCACTTAGACAAGAGCATATCGCCAAACTATTTTGATTTTTGCAATGACTATTAGGCCCACAAGGCGATGGATCACATGGATCATTTTGTTCAACTAGAAATAAATTCATAATTAATATACAATCCAATTTTAAAGTATACCATAAATAAATAATAATGACAAGTTATCTTACCCTGTGACTTAAATGAACATATCTTATATGGATCACCATAATATTGTTCAGGGCAAATGCAATTAGGTATATGATTCACAACGTTACATTCAGCATTCACGCCGCATGTTCCAGGACAAGGATCATAGCATTTATATAAATGACAAGCTTGGTTTGATGGACAATCAGAATTTACTAAGCATTCGGGTTTGCATATCACATATGGATCTCCCGAGTAACCTGGCATACACGTGCACGATCCTACATTGTTTTGTTCTTTGCATTCCGCATTCGCTCCACAAGGCGATGGAATACAAGGTGTTGGTCTCTCATGCGTAATCTGCACTATTTTAATACTGCAATAATGGAAGGGATCCCCGGTATATCCGTTTTCACATACACACATTGGTGTATGACTGATTACTCTACATTCAGCATTGACGCCACAAGATCCGATACAGGGATCGCGACATTTTTTATTGATGCAAGCTTTACTTGTAGGACATTCTGTATTACTCGTACACTCGGGCCGGCAATTTGGCGGCGAGCCAATAAAATCAAGTAAACACTGACAATCGGCATTGTTTGCATTTTCTGTACAGATTGAGTTAGGGCCACACGGTGAAGGTAGACAAGGATTTATTATTACTGGTGATGATGCCACTAAAATAAGGAATTAATTAAATATTCATTTGTAAATAAATAATTATATATATATAATTATTTATTACCATTTCATTTTAATATATAAGAGTAAAATACTAATAATATCTTACCAATCATAATGCAAGCAGAGAAGGGATCTCCAGAGAACCCAGTTATGCATGTGCATATTGGACTGTGATTAACGACTACACATTTCGCGTTTCGTCCACACGCTCCAGGACAAGGATCAATACATTTAAAGTTGGAACATGACTTGCTTAGTCCACAATCAGAGCTTATTGTACATTCCGGTCGACAATTAGGTGGAGTGCCAATATAGCCTTTGACACATATACATACTGCGTGGCCGTTTATTTCTCTACACTGACTGTAAGGTCCACATGGTGACGGTTCGCATAAATCTTGTATAGTAGGTTCTGAAAAGGATAAATTAAATATTTGAATTGCCTACATTTTTTAATTAACGTGTTTAAATTAACTTTTTTTTATCTCGGAAAAACGAAAAATGGACTTACAACATTTCACGGTCCATATGTTTTAAAATTGTAATAATTATATGAAAATTTTATATTGAAAAGAAAAGTTTTACCTTTTAACTGTGTGCAGTAGTGGAAAGGATCACCTGTAGTTCCTAATGGACACGAGCATATTGGTATGTGGTTGACAACTTCGCAAAGGGCTTCACTTCCACATGTACCTATACAGGGATCTTTGCATTTATTTTTAATACATGCTCTATTGCGTGAACAGTCAGAATTTAAAACACATTCTGGTTTACATCCAAAATAAGGGTCTCCGTAGTAGTCTGGTAAGCAAATACAGACGCCATCGTCACAAATTGCATTAGTTCCACAGGGACTTGCCGAGCATTTTTGAATAATTTCGACATCTGTGAAAAGTTTTTAAAACGTTATTTATAAATAAATTGGTAAAATTTTATTTTGGGCTCAGAATGAACCTTTAAAGCGGATTTTGTTGGGGTATTTTACCTTTTATCACAAGGCTGCAACTATTAAATGGATCGCCTGTATAGCTTGGAAGGCAAGAACAAATTGGAAGATGATTGTTAACTATGCAGTCGGCATTAGTTCCGCACGCACCCGGACAAGGATCAATGCAACGATTGCTTATGCAAGCCTGATTTGCGCTACATTCGGAGTTGACAGTACACTCTGGGCGACAATTGGGTGGCGTACCGATATGCATCGGAAGGCAACTACAGCGAGGAATACTATTATTTTCTTCGCAGCGGGCGTTGGGGCCACATGGCGATGGCATGCATGAATTCACATCATGATCCGGTACTGATAGAGATGTTGGTTCTAGAAGTAAGTGTATGATTGTAGTTAAAAAATTGCATATTCATGGTAATTTTGTCATAAGATCATTTCTGATGATATTTGAAATTTACCTGGCATACAATATGTAAAAGGGTCTCCTGTGTAATGTTCTTGACATGAACACATAGGGTTGTGAGCAATGACTCTACAGTTAGCATTTTTACCACACTGATCTCTACAAGGATTTATACATTTTCTGTTAACACAAGCTTTATCTCTGGCACATTCACTATTTATTGTACATTCTGGGCGACAATTAGGTGGAATGCCCATAAATGTATCTCTACAACTGCAAACTGCTTGTGAATTTATTTCACGACACTGACTATTTGGTCCGCATGGAGACGGTGTGCAAGGAGTTACTTTTACATCATCTGGAAATATGAAAAGCATTGTTTAAATTTGATTTTTTTATATAACTACCTGAATTTAAGCATCTACATAGGGTCACTATTTTTTAATATTAATAATTTAAGGATATTTTATTGTTATTGGTATTGATATGACATTTAATATAAAATGTAATGTAAATATGAGAGAAAATATGAATAAATATGAGAGAGCTTACCTTCAGATTTTTGTGTACAGTAAGTATAAGCATCTCCTGTAAGACCAGGTGGACAGAAGCAAGATGGTAGATGGTTAATGACTTGACATATTCCATTGGGTGCACATATGCCAGGACAAGGGTTCTTACATTGATTTTGTATACATGCAAGTGTAGGACTACAATCAGTATTCAGAACACATTCTGGTCGACATCCTTCATAAGGATCTCCAACAAAATTATCATCACATTTACATGACCCAACGCCATTTTTTTCAGCACATTTTGCATTGAGTCCGCAAGGTGAAGGATTACACGGCGAACTATATTCGATTGCAGAATCTGGAAAATAATGTACCCTTTAGAATTCGGTTACTTCATAAAATAATTGAAGTCTATAAAAGGCACATGTTTAAAACAAATCTAATTTAACTTTGAACATTTGACATTAAATGTAATAATTTAAAGGTTAAATGGCATAACATAAATAAAAGTAGACCTAAGTAATTCATCTCGTAGGTTTCAAAAATGATTTAAATGCTCTGTTAATAAAAATATAGTGGACGAGTAATCAGAAACAAGCAAAAATAATACTACACCACTGGTAATGCTTACACTACTACCCTGGAAATAACACCAGCTAAATATAAAGATTCCCTTCGTGAACCGAATTCCCTCAAATATAGCAATTTATTCAAAAAATTAAATATCTAGAAATAAATGCTGTGAGATCTGGTGAAGTAGGCTGTTTTTATTTTTGAAATAATTTTATATGGACCTTATTTTCAGCTCACTTATGTATGTATGTATTGTTTTTTTTATTTTATATATATATATATATATATATATATATATATATATATATATATATATATATATATATATATATATATATATATATATATATATATATATATATATATATATATATATATATATATGTATATGTATATATATATATATATATATATATATATATATATATATATATATATATATATATATATATATATATATGTATATGTATATATATATATATATATATATATATATATATATATATATATATATATATATATATATATATATATATATATATATATATATATATATATATGTATGTGTATGTGTATGTGTATGTATGTATATTTATATATGTTTGTGAATATTTATGTATTTGTAATAAGTAAGTATATATTATAGTTCCATATTTGTATATATCAAGTTTTATTTATGTGTGACATATAATTAATTACATATGTATTTCTAATTTATTATAGAATTAATTGTACTATATTCTTACCCGCTGCTTAAAAACTCATCCACTACCATAGGTTGGCTGGAAGAGATCTCTTATAGGGATAAGTCCACCTTTGTGTACTACTTTTTCTTTTTTTAGTGTTGTTACTCTTATGTTTTTTTTTTAGTACAATAAAGAATATTTAGGTATATTGAAGGATAGTTATAAGATAAAATTATTACGATGATTTTTTTGTATTTACATTGATAATTTATTATAAAGGTTATTTATTTCTTGGATATAATTGATAATATAAGTATAGATGTTAATTTAAAATTAACGTAAGCGTGCGCAATTTCATAGTTCAGTGTATGCTCCAGTTCGATATGTTGTCTAGAATTACTAGATTATAAAAATATTTTTATACCTATATAATTTCTTTCTTTCAAAAAAATGCTTCAATTGCATGTTTATGAGTGCTTACTCATTCGAGTTCAATTTCTTTGTCTTAAACATTTTAATATTTATTTTCATTATCTACTTAAATTTTCTTAAAGAATTTTTTTGTGTTACGTTGTTTACAATAAAGTAAATAAAAATAAAAACTAATTATTTTATTGTTTTAGTCAACTGTAATAGATCCTTATTTTATTAGTATATCTGCAATATCCATATTTGAATAACATAATATTTTGATATATATTTCTCTCATCTATATCTATCTAAAGATATAATAAAAATAAAAATAAAAGTGGCTATTTAGAAATATTGATGGGAATATTAATTGCGAAACGAATATGTGGCAATTGAATCAAATTCATTTTTTATTTTTACACAGTAGAAGACCTCTGCTGTATTTCAAAAATGAAATATAAATTTCATGAACAATATCAATATTTTTTTCGAAATTAATATTAATGAAGTGTTACACATGTTAAGAAGCCAGGACTTTTTTGTGAAAGTTATCAAACTTACGGCTTAAAAATGCTCTCGTGTAAACGAGTGATTTTGTAGATAACCGTTTACTCTTTGTTGCCGTTGGTGTGTAGTAATATTTTAATATCTGTTTTGAGGGCATTATGATTGATGACAGCTGCCCACCATATTTATACTTAATATTTACTAACCTGTGAATGGGCTACATAATGTTAGAGGGTCGCCTGTTTGACCATTAGGGCAGTAACAAATCAACGCATGGCTGACCACTTTACAATCTGCATTATATCCACAGCTACCTGGACATGGATCTTTGCACTTTTGATTGATGCAAGCCTCATTGAGGGGACATTCAGAATTACTTATACACTGAGGGTGACAGCTTGGTGGTGATCCTATGAAACCAGGTTGACACGAACAAGAAGGTGATTCGCCAATAAATTTACATATCGAATGGGGCCCGCATGGAGATGGGGTACAAGGATCTATTGTTGCTATTGAAGTAGCTACTGAAAATAATAATTAACATAATTTTATAATACTATTGGGATAGAATATATAATCATAAACACATTTACACGTTTAAGAAGTTTAACATAATAAATAAATTCTCTTACCTCTTGGTATGCAATTCGAAAATGGGTCTCCCGTGTATTGAGTGGGGCAAGAACAAATTGGATTATGATTGATGACTTCACATCTGGCACCGTAGCCACAACTGCCTATGCATGGATTTATACATTTATAATTGTTGCAAGCTTCATCTAGAGGGCATTCAGCGCTAATACTGCACTCCGGTCGACATGAAGGTGGACTTCCGATAAACGACGGCAAACATGAACAAACTGCCTGGTTATTAATTGTGCGACATTCACTGTTCGGCCCACATGGGCTTGGATTACATGGTTGTGTTACTGTAACTAAAATTAAAGATACATAAATACAGATGTATAGATCATCTAGTCTTAAAATGAACGCCCCCCACTGTGTTTACATACAAATTATGTGATCAGATAACACACATTGACACGCAAATTTATCTTTGTTTTCACCGCAAAAAGTACGATCAGCAAGAAAATATATAAAATCATAATAATTAATATTAACAGATTCTAAATTATTTAATCAATCTTATTACGGAAAGAATTGAATAATTGATAGAACAATGTGAGTAATTGATACAGCAAAACAATATTTGAAAAATTATGGTATGAAATTTAAACTTAATATCAACGTTGAGGAGTCTGACTGATGAAGTATAATATTCTTTAAATATTTTTCCAAGCAATCATTTTATATAATACAATTTTTATCAGAATCAGGCTCAACATTGATAATGAATTGAATAGCCATATCATTTACATCACATTTTTAGTCAGCCAGTTAAATCCTAAAATTGAATTTTCTAATTCAACTGACTGCCGGCTGAAAACCTCATATTTGATTTTTTTATATACAAATTAATAAAATATATAATATAAAGATATAATGTTTTTTAAAAATATTTTTTTTTATATTACAAATACAAATTTAAGAGGAAACTACAATGATATGATGGAACGCCTTAAATTGCAATCGCTCACAAGCCGTAAATCTCTCATTGAAAGGAAGTTCCTGCACAACTTATTTAATGGGAGAACTGATAATGATGAACTGTTGAGTAGATTTAATATTAATATACCTTAATAATATATATAACAAAATTACACTTACTTTTGATTTTGTTGCATTCCAAGAAAGCATTTCCTGTCATTCCTTCGGAACATGTGCAAATTGGAATGTGACTATACACTTTGCATTCTGCAGTTGAAGCACAAACTCCTGGACAAGGATTAACGCATTTATTCCTAAGGCATACTCTATCTACAGAGCATTCCATATTTGTTACACATTCCGGCTTGCAACCAAAGTATGGATCTCCATAATAGTCAGCTAAACATGTGCAAATTCCATTATTACATTCCGCATTGAATCCGCAGGGAGTTGGATTACATGGATCTGGTATTATTTCATCTAAAAGTCCAATAGTAACATATATGTAGGTTTATGTTATTTAAACTAAATATTATAGTATTATATTTGGCTATGATATTATGGTCATAAATTTTAATTTTACCTTCAACAGGTGATATTAATATACACCTAGTAAACGGATCACCACTGTAGCCTTGAGGACATGTACAAGCTGGAAAATGATTGAACACTGTGCAAATAGCGTTCTGACCACAACTTCCAGGACAAGGGTCGCGACATTTCATATTAATACATGCCATATTTGGTGAACAGTCTTGATTTATAGCACATTCTGGACGACAATTGGGAGGAGCTCCTTGAAAGTTTGGTAAGCATGAACATGACGGAAAACCATTTTTGTCTCTACAAATGGCATTTTCACCACACGGGCTAGGGACACATGGATCATTTACTTCAAATATAGTCTGGATCGCTGGCAAACAAAATATTTATTAGGATTTTTTGTTATTAAAATTAAGTTAGCAATAAAATAATAAAAACGGCAAAGTATCTCTTACGTTGCGGGTAACATCTCGTAAATGGATCTCCAGTATAATCAGGCTTGCAGGAACATATAGGACTGTGAGCGAAGACTTTACATTCTGAATTTGTTCCACAATGACTTGGACATGGATTCACGCATTTGAAGTTAACACAAGCTTTGTTAGTTGGACATTCAGTACTAACTCTACATTCTGGTCTGCACCCTGGAGGAGTGCCTAAATAATTAGGCATACAAGAACATACACTTTGACCATTAACTGATCGACACTCGCTGTTAGGCCCACATGGATTTGGCTGGCATGGTGTGACTACTTCTAAGCTCGTATCTAAAACAATATTTTTTCGTTATGCAAATGTTTATAAGACTACAAAGTTTTATTAAATTGGATTATTTTATCAAAGTGTCATTTTTTCTACTCAATATCTTATTGGTAACAGCAGTGTACATTATTATTAAATATAATACGTAATAAATGTATATGTTCAATGTCTTCTCGGAAGAAAGTTATGCGTAAGTACTATATTTTCGTTTGTCAGGTTAGATAAACAAACTTCACCAAAAAAAGCACTTAAAATAGATATAGTGAAAAACAAAATATCGCTATTTTTTATTATATTTTTATATGATCATTTATAATAAGGGATTTCATGAATAAAAAAGATCATTTTATTTTATAAAAATTGACCCACTAAAAAATCTACCAAAATTTTATTACTTCGATGTGAATCGAGACACTAAGTTTCGTAACGGACAACAATGCTGCGATTTCTTTTGCTAGAGTACGGAAATGAGTATAATTTGAACATAATGAGTGTGTCTAAAATTTTAATAAATTATAAAATTAAAATTTTAGACTTGCAAAGGTACTAGGTTTTTCTAACGAAATTTTGTAAGTTTGGTTTGACATTCAATAAAGTATTGAATAAATGATATCTTACCTCTTAAGATGCTACATTTACTGTATGGGTCTCCAGTAAAGCCAGATGAGCATGTACATACGGGGAAATGCTTAACAGTCACACAAGTTGCCATCGGTGCGCACGAACCCGGACATGGATCACGACACTTGTTTCGAATACAACTTTTATTTGGTGTGCAATCCGTATTAACTGTGCATTCTGGACGACAAACATCATACGGATTTCCAATATAATCTGGTAAGCAGGTACATGATCCAGCAGAGTTATGTTCCTTGCAAATGGCATTTGCACCGCAAGGAGACGGCTCGCAAGGCGATTTGTAATCCGGAATACGTTGAGGCAAAAGATAGCAACTTAAAAACGGATCTCCTTGATATCCAATGTCGCAGAAACACATTGGTGAATGGCTAATAACCTTGCAAATAGCATTTTGTCCACATGCATTAATGCAAGGATCGTTGCATTTTTGATTCATACATGCTTTATTAGTCGGGCATTCACTGTTACTAGAACATTCAGGTCTACAATAAGGCGGAGACCCCAAGAAACCAGGCAAGCAAGTACACGAGGGTGTTCCAGATACCTCATTACAAAGAGCATTAGAACCGCATGGTGACGGTAGGCATGGTGTGGTATCTTCAACTATGGGACCTGTATTTGAAATTTAGTTTAGTTTTATTGTAATATAGACACTAGAGCTATAACTTTAAGAATTTTTTACTTACTAAATAGTAAACATCTAATGAATGGATCTCCCGTATGTTTAGGTGGGCACGTGCAAATAGGATTGTGTTTAATAACAGTGCACTTTGCTTCTACACCACATGTGCCCTTGCAAGGGTCAATACATTTCTGATTGTTACATGCCTTACTTGCCGGACAATCTGAGCTAACAACACATTCAGGTCGACACGTTGGTGGACTCCCGTCATATCCAGATATACATGTACACACTGCCAAGCCATTAATTTCACGACAGTGACTGTTCGGTCCACACGGGGTCGGTGTACATGGGCTACTTATAATTGGAGCTGAAACAAGCAAAGTAAAGTTTTTTTAAATAACAGTCATGTATATATATATATATATATATATATATATATATATATATATATATATATATATATATATATATATATATATATATATAACCTTAATACTTCAGTATATTTAAAAATTATATGTACCTTTTATAAAATGTGATTAATGAACGAGAACGTTTTACGTTGTTACATAAAATCTTTTTCTATGAAATAATGTTGATCTGACTGTGACAACTCATAAAAAAGTTTTCTATAGTTTACATATTAATATTGAAGTGACGTACAAATCATAAAAGCACGTAAGTAAAAATACTACTATATATACATATATAATAATAATACTATACTTAAACTTACCACTTATAGGCTTACAACTATAGAACGCATTTCCTGTCATGCCTTGTGGGCAACTACACATTGGGATGTGATTTATAACATCACAAATGGCAGACATAGAACACGCTCCAGGACAAGGATCTTCACATTTATCTTTTATACACGCTTTATTCTTAGGACAATCACTGTTAATAACGCATTCTGGTCGACATTCGACGTACGGATCTCCTTGGTATTCAGGTATACACGAACAGTGACCGTTATTACAGACAGCATTTCTGCCACATGGTGATGGGTTACATTTTTCGATAACATCTGACACTATAATAGAAAAAAAATATTATTATGTGAGTACAATAGTTTATGTATATTGTATATTTTATATACGCTTATATCATTAAAATTTTAATAAGACTATAGAAGCTTGCAAATGTTACTGTATGATATATATAGTTTTAATTATTATCGTTACTGACCTAATTCTGTTTTTGGAGTACATATGTTAAAAGCGTTACCACTGTATCCCTTAGGACACGTGCACATAGGCGTATGTCTGGTAACCGAACATAAAGCACCTATTCCACAAGAACCAATACATGGATCTCGACATTTCTGTTGAATACAAGCTAAGGATGGTAAACATTCCGAATTGACGACACATTCCGGTCTACAGTTAGGTGGACTTCCAATGTAATTTGGCATACATGTGCAAGACGGTATTTCTCCAACGTTCTGACAAATAGAATTTGCTCCACAGGGTGATGGCGCGCATGGATTCCGATATGGTTCCAAAATGGCATTTGCAACAGGAGCTAAAATATTGATAATGATATATTTGTGTCCACAAATACACAAAAAATATGTAAACAAAAGTTAAGTTGCCTTACGTGGTAAAGGATTACATCTCGAAAACGGATCACCAGTATAAAGATGTTTACAGTTACATATAGGACTATGATTTATTACTCTGCACTCTGTATTAGTTCCACAGGCATCAAGGCATGGATCGACACATTTTTGATTCAAACAAGCTCTGTTACTTGGACATTCTGAGCTGATTACGCATTCAGGTTGACAACCTGGAGGCATACCAATATAATCTGGCATACATGAACACACAGCTTGTGTGTTTATTTCTTGACAACGACTATTGGGTCCACACGGCGACGGCTGGCAAATACTTTGGGGTACATCTTCTATTTCTGTAAAGAAAATTAGGAATATCTTATAAAACGTAAAATTTCAATAATTGTTGGTGTTACAAAATATAAAAATTGCTTACGTTTTTCTATACAATATATAAACGGATCGCCGGTAAAACCTATCTTGCACGAGCACGTTGGTATATGGTTTACTACTTGACATACAGCATTCAAGGCACAAGATCCTGGACATGGATCTTCACACTTATTTGATATGCAAGATTTATGTGACGGGCAATCTGAATTTATTACACATTCAGGTCGGCAACCTTCGTATGGATTCCCTAAATTATCTGGCAAGCAAGCACAAGAACCTGCGTTATTTAGTTCTTTACATATAGCATTTGAACCGCAGGGTGATGGCTGACAAGGTGATAAAATTTCGAGTACAGTTGCGAATCTATGACACTCAACAAATGGATTTCCTGTGTGGTCTGATGGGCACGAACATGAAGGCGAGTGACTTATAACATTGCATTCTGCATTTAAGCCGCATGACGATTGGCATGGATCTCTGCATTTTTCATTTATGCAAGCTCTATGGGTAGGACATTCGGAGTTACTAACACATTCTGGTTTACAGTATGGAGGCACTCCAACATACTCTGATTTGCATGAACAAATTGGTGTGCCGGATACCTCTTTGCAAACTGAATTTGGTCCGCAAGGCGAAGGAATGCAGACATTGACAATTACTGGTTCAAATTCTTGAAGAATACATCGGATAAATGGATCACCAGTATATGATGACGGACATGAACAAATTGGGTTATGATTTATAACTTGGCATTTTGCGCCTATACCACAAGCACCTTGGCAAGGTTTGATACATTTTCTGTTATTACAAGCTTCACTTGGCAAACAATCAGTGCTAACAACGCATTCAGGTCTGCACGATGGAGGGCTCCCAATATAGCCTTCTAGACATGAACAAACAGGTTGTCCATTTATATTACGACATTGACTATTGGGGCCACATGGACTCGGATAGCATGGTTCTGGATTTGCAACTGAAATAAGAAAATAAATAAAATAACTACCACATTTAGTTAATATAAAGCCATAATAAAAATGTATTGTTTTACCTATAAGTTGTAAACACTGAACAAATGCATTTCCAGTCATTCGTTCAGGACATCGGCACATTGGTATATGACCTATAACTTCACATATAGCATTACTTGCACAGATTCCACTATTGCAAGGATTTACACATTTATTTTTAAAGCAAGCCTTTTCTTGTGGACAATCTGAACTAAGGATGCACTCAGGGCGACATTCAAAATAAGGGTCACCCTGGTAATCATGTATACATGAGCACGATCCATTATTACAAATTGCATTTGCACCACATGGCGATGGATCACAAGGATCATTTTCATCGTAATTGGTAACTTCTAAAATGATAGAATCAATTAATTATACAAAAAAATTAATTATAATTATGTATTAATATAAGTTATATTTTGTAATCTTAACTTTACCTTGAATTTTACATTCAATGAATGCATCACCTACAAAGTTTTCATAACATCTACAAATTGGCGTATGGTTTTTAACTATACACTCAGCATTTATACCGCAAGACCCAGGACAAGGATCTTTACATTTTTGACGAATACATGCTAAATTACTGGGGCAGTCGCTGCTTATCACACATTCGGGTCTACAATTTGGTGGAGCGCCTACATAGTTTTCCAAACAAATACAAGATGGGACACCATTAGTGTCTCTACATTTACTAAATGGACCGCATGGAGAAGGTAAGCATGGGTTGATTTGTTTTTCTGGCATGTTCTCTTTTATTGGATAACATCGACTGAAAGCATCACCCGTAAAATGTTCTAAACATGAGCAAATGGGGCTGTGATTAACCACTAAACATTTAGTATTTAGTCCACACTGTCCATTGCAAGGATTGACACATTTTTGAGCAATACACGCCTTGTCAGTAGGACATTCTGCACTGATTACGCATTCTGGCCTGCAATTCGGGGGGCTACCATGATAATCACGGATACAACTGCAAATCGCTTGTTCATTGTGTATTTTGCAAATACTGTTTGGTCCACATTTCGAAGGATTACAAGGATCAGAAGGTGTTTCTATCTCTGTAAATAAATCACATATTTTAATAAGCAATAGGTGAATAAAATGCACGTGCACCTTTAATATAAAACTACTTTAAGAATAAGGACTTTTTCTATTTACCTTGTTTTATATAACATCTTTGAAATGGATTTCCAGTGTAACCTGGAAGACAGATACATAGAGGTGCGTGACTAATTGCTTGACAATCAGCATTGATTCCACAGGTTCCTGGACAGGGATCTTGACATTTGTTTTGTTGGCATATTCTATTTGATGGACAGTCGGTATTTACGGTACATTCTGGCCGGCATCCTTCATAGGGATTGCCATAATAACCGGACAAACAGGTACATGCACCTACATTGGCACGTTCATTACATAAAGCATTACTTCCGCACGGTGATGGAGTGCATGGTGACAGCAATTCAATTGTATGTATGCTTTGAATTTCACACGCTACAAAAGGATCCCCCGTATATCCTTGTAGGCAGAAACAATTAGGCGTATGACTCACTACTCGACATAGAGCATGCAAACCACAAGCTCCGTCACATGGATCTTTACATTTATTATTTATACAAGCCATGTAGTTTGTACATTCACTGTTACTAGTGCACTCTGGCCGACAATTTGGTGGATTCCCTATAAATTCTGCTGCACATGAGCAAGAAGGTGAATTATTTATAGATTTACATACGGAGTTAGGTCCACATGGAGAAGGAACGCATGTATTTATTTGTGGGGGTGTTTGTAAGGCTGTAAAAAAAATTTCAAAGTAAAATTTCGATAAAAAATATTTGAAGTAAAATTTAGATATTTGCGTTGTTATTTATTTTATAAAGCACTCACGTTTAGGTATACATCTCGTAAATGGATCTCCGATATAATTGATTGGACATGAGCATATTGGATTATGATTAACAACTTCACACACAGCTCTTATACCACATGCTCCATTACATGGGTTTATGCATTTGTAGTTGTTGCAGGCTTTATTTAATGGACATTCTGAGCTTGTAGAACATTCTGGTCTACATGTTGGTGGAGATCCTTTATACTCTGGCAAACAAGAGCACACTGCGATATTTTTTGTTTCGTGGCATTGACTATTTGGACCACATGGATTTGGATTGCATGGATTTGAGGGCGGCAAAACTGTAATTGTAATATAAATATTTGTTTTTATTTTTATGAATTAATCAATATTATATATATATATAAATCGGACTGTTTAGAATAGAATCACACCTTCAACTTTATTACACGAAACGAAAGAATTGCCAGTAAATCCAACAGGACAGCTGCACATTGGAACGTGATTAATAACTTCACATGCTGCATTACTGCCACAAATATCTGGACATGGATTTATACATTTCTTGGAGTTACAAATAAGGTTTCTTGCACAATCTGCACTGACTGTACATTCTGGTCGACAACCAACATAAGGATCACCATGATATTCAGGTAGACAAGAACATTCTCCATTATTACAATTTGTATTAGCTCCACAAGGCGACGGATAACATAGATTGGTTTGATTATCTGTGAAACAAAATATTTTTATTGATTTATCTATGGCGTTAGCAATCACAAATAAAGGTATAAAATGAATGCCTTTTTATATTTTATATTATACTATACCTTGAAATGACTCAATATTACAAGCTGAAAAAGGATCGCCTTTATACCCTTCCAGACATGCACAAATTGCAACGTGTTTAATAACAAAACATCTGGCGTTTGTGCCACAAGATCCAAGACAAGGATCTATACATTTCTCATTATTACATGCTAGGGAGCTAATGCAGTCTTCATTTGTAGTACACTCTGGTTTGCAGTTAGGGGGACTACCAAAGTAGCCTAAAGAGCAAGAACAAGCTGCTTGATCACCAACATCTCGGCATATTGAATTTTGACCACATGGACTTGGAACACAAGGATCTCTCACGTCACCCAGTTGTGGCTGCGATACTGGGAAATATAATGATTAATATAAATTAAATGTTGTAAAACAGTTCTTAAAAACACGACACAAGTAAAAACGTTATTGTCAACTACAAAGATACCCATAGATTCATACTATTGATACTGAATAAAAAAATATCGAGTCAGTCATTTTGGATTGTCCATTATCTTAATTAGGACGACGTCACTCAGCTATATAATTATTTATTGCCATAGTAAGCAAACCTATTAAAAAATACAGCCCAATATCTCATAGTAGGAAATGGCATAAAAAATAAATGACATTTTTTTTTAAATATTGTTTAAGTAGATTAAAACAAATATAGTTAAAATACCTTATAAAAATACAAAATTATTTATACCTGGTTTAATAAAGCATCTCGTAAAGGGATCACCGGTGAAACCGGGTAAACAGCTACATATAGGATTATGATGAATCACGCGACAGTCAGAATTTTGTCCACAAGGTCCAGGGCAAGGACTAATACATTTTTGATTTATACATGTCTTTTCTGATATACAATCTGAGCTTAGAACACATTCTGGTCTGCATAATGGTGGTTCACCAAAGTAATTTGGTAA
Source organism: Dione juno (assembly GCA_037127375.1). Classification (NCBI taxonomy): domain Eukaryota; kingdom Metazoa; phylum Arthropoda; class Insecta; order Lepidoptera; family Nymphalidae; genus Dione; species Dione juno. The sequence continues at coordinate 6,923,329 of JAXRJS010000041.1, read as the reverse complement.
ACAGCTGCACACTGCTTGATCATTTATACTTTTACATTGACTATTTGGCCCACAAGGACTAGGATAGCATAAGCTTGTTGGAGTAATGGATTGCACTAAAAAATATTATAAAATAAATTATATCATCCGTGCTATATATATATATATATATATATATATATATATATATATATATATATATATATATATATATATATATATATATATATATATATATATATATATATATATATATATATATATATATATATATATATATATATATATATATATATATATATATATATATATATATGTATATATATATATATATATATATATGTATATATATATATATATATATATGTATATATATATATATATATATATATATATATATATATATATATATATATATATATATATATCTTATTAAAAGAGGTACTATTAAAAGAAGTAACTTACGAGGAATAGAAGTACACCTTCTGGACGCATCTCCTGTATAGCCCGCTATGCATGTACATAATGGAGAATGATTAATAGTAGAACACTCTGCGTTTAGTCCACATGTCCCTGGACAAGGATCTTGGCATTTATTATTTATACAAGCTCGGTTTCCAGGACAGTCAGTATTCGAAATACATTCAGGGCGACAGCCTTCGTGGGGGTTTCCGAAATAGCCTTCGTTACACAAGCATGAACCTACTTTATCCTTTTCTTTGCAAATTGCGTTAGGGCCACACGGTGAAGGTGAACATGGTGTTAAAATTTCAATATTTGTTACAAGGGAACATTGTGTAAATGGATCACCTTCGTATCCTTGTGGACATACACACATAGCAGAGTGGCTGACAACTCGGCATTCTGCATTCCTACCACATGCATTTGCACACGGATCTTTACATTTTTGGTTAATGCAAGCTAAATGTGGTGAACATTCGCTGTTGCTAATACATTCAGGTTTACAATAGGGTGGTTGACCCTTGAAATCAGGCTTGCAACGACATGATGGAGTTTCATTTATTTCTAAGCAAATTGAGTTTGGCCCACATGGTGAAGGTAGACAATGGTTTATTATGGCTGGTACGTCTGTAATAAATAACGCGATTAGACAAGATAAAGAAACAGAAAAATATTAAGAATAAAATTTTACTTACTAAGTACAAATGAGCATTCCGCAAAGGGGTCTCCCAAAAATCCATCTGGACAGGCACATATTGGGTTATGATTAACTACTTCACATGTGGCTCGTAAGCCACAAGATCCAACGCATGGATTAATACATTTTTGATTATTACATGCTTGGTTTAGAGGACACTCAGCACTAATAACACATTCTGGCCGACACGCAGGAGGTGATCCCAAGTATGATGGTAAGCAGGAACACACAGCTTGATTATTAATTTCACGGCATTGACTGTTAGGTCCACAAATAGCTGTATTGCAAGGGTGGTCTGATATTGGAGCTAAAACATACATATTCGTTAATACATATGAAAATAAATAAAGGTGTTTATATTTAATTTAATTCATATTTAGAGGACCGTCGTGGCGCATAGACACAGCATCTGCCTGTAAACGCGACGGTTTGTGGGTTCGATTCCCACTCGGGGAGAATGAATTATTTTCATTTTCTTCGCTCTAACCACAAGGTAAAGCGTGGCGTTGAGTTCCGCCATTCAACACGCAATGCCTCGAATGGCGGAAAGTGAGAAACGGCTCCATCAAGCTACGGTTCCCTTGGCCTACCCTGCTATGTGCGGGATACAGCGTGAAGCTAAATAAATAAGTAAATCTTATATTAGGTTACCTTTAATAGGATTACATAGGACGAACGCATTTCCGGTGAAACCACTGTTGCAACTGCACATGGGTATATGATTTATTACTTGACAAATTGCGTTTATTCCACATGTGCCCACACATGGATCAATACACTTTTGCTGATTACAGGTTTTTGATGTGTCACAGTCAGTACTTAATACACATTCAGGTCGGCAATTGAAATATGGATCACCATAATATTCAGGCAGGCATTGACACTGGCCGTTGATACATTCAGCATTAGAGCCACAACGTACATTACTACAAGCGTCCATCACAACGGCTTCCACTAGAACAACCATTTATTATTATTATTAAATATCGAACTTAGAAAATAATATATAGAAAATATATTTAAAATAATATTCAATTTGTATTTTTTAACTTTTACAATTAGTTTGGACCCTTTATGTACGAGTATACAATATCTTATTAACATTTTAATTATAAGGTATACTTGATAATATACTTAATTTTAATTATATAGTACTATATATAAGAGAATTTTTATTAATATTTTTTGTATTTAAAATTACCTTCCAAAGGTTGCATCCTACAGCTGGTGAATGGATCTCCTATGTAACCTTCATTGCAAGTGCAAATTGGTATATGATTAAGCACACTGCACTTGGCATTAACGCCGCAGGATCCAAGGCAAGGGTCCAAGCACTTTGAATTAATACATGCACGATCGCTTGAACAATCCGCGTGTATACTACATTCAGGGCGGCAATGTGGAGGACTACCGATAAAATCAACTAAACAAGAGCAGGATGGAGTGTTTCCAATATTTCGACATTCTGCGTTTGGTCCACAAGGAGACGGTACACATGGGTTGTCTACACTATGAATAGGCTCAGCTGAAAATACGATAAGAAAATTAATATTAAGATATTATGAAATTAATTTGTTATTGAAAATAAAATACTTACAGTTTACAATAATACATAATGTGAAGGGGTCTCCGGTGTGTGAAGTTCTGCATGAACATATTGGACTGTGGTTTATCACTTTACAGTTAGCATTAACGCCACAGGGTTTTGGACAAGGGTTCACACATTTGTTGTTCACGCATGCTTTATCGCGTGGACATTCCGAACTTACAATACATTCAGGTCGACAGTTTGGTGGAGTTCCCTCATAACCTGACAAGCAGGAGCATATCGCTTGACCGCTGCTTACTTTACACTGACTGTTAGGGCCGCAGGGTGAAGGATAACAGACATCAATTGGTGGTATTGATTGAATTGGTTCTAAAAAAAAAGTTATAACCGAAATTGATATTTTTTTTTTGCTTATATATAATTTCATTAAATAAAACATTTTACTTGTAATTTGTTGACATGCTACATATGCTAAATTTTGAATTACAAACCTTGGAATACGCAGAATTTAAATGGATCACCAGTATAGCCACTAAGACATGTGCACAGGGGCATGTGATTGACGACATTGCAAATGGCATTCTGGCTACAGCTTCCAGGACAAGGATCAATACACTTAGTATTGATACATGCGGTATTAGAAGGACAATCAGTATTGATTACACATTCTGGCCGACAGCCTTCATAAGGATTACCTATGTAACCCTGTATACAAGTGCATGATCCAGCATTTTGTTTTTCTTTACAAACAGCATTTATCCCACATGGTGAAGGAGAGCATGGACTTACAGTAGCTTCTATTTGCAGAATTTGTCTAGTACACCCAAAGAATGGATCACCAGTATAACCTATTTCACACAAACAAATAGGAGAATGACTGATTACTTTACACTCCGAATTTATACCACAAATTCCTGCACACGGATTAATACATTTCATCCGTACACAAGACAAGTGTGACGAGCAATCTTCATTACTTGAACATTCAGGTTTGCAATATGGAGGTTGACCTTGATAACTTTCTTGACATGTACACGATGGTACTCCATTGATTTCTTTACATAGTGAATTTGGTCCACATGGCGAAGGTGTGCATACATTTGTGACTTCAGAAACAGTCTCAGCTATAAAAAAATATTTTATTGAATTATATCACTTACTAATTTCATATTCCTAGTCATAATTCATGTACTTACGTAGATCAAAACATCTGGAGAATGGATCACCAGTGAGCCTTCTAGGGCAAGAGCATATGGGATTATGATTTACTACTTTACATTCTGCACTAATACCACAGGCACCGTTACATGGACTTATGCATTTTTGATTACTGCATGCTTGATCTAATTGACATTCAGCACTTATAATACATTCTGGGTGACAAGCAGGTGGAGAACCGACCATATTGGGAGCACAAGAACAAGCTGCCTGCCCATTAATTTCTTTGCATTGACTATTAGGTCCACATGGAGACGGATAGCACGGGTTGATATTTACAAGTTCTAAAAAAATATAAATAGATAACCAAACATTACTCAATATTATTATTATTTTATTATTTTCCTTAAATTATTTAATAATATCGTTTAATTTATTTTATCTTACCGGTTATTGTTCGACATTCTAAGAAGGCGTTGCCTGTAGTACGGTCAGGGCAACTACACATCGGAATATGGTTAATAACGTTGCAAACTGCACTAGGAGCACAGATGTTAAGGCAAGGATTTATACATTTATTTTTAATGCAGGATTTATCACGTTCACAGTCGGAACTTTGTACACACTCTGGTCGACAACCACTATATGGATCCCCTTGAAATTCTGCGATACAGTTACATTTGCCTTTGTAACATTCAGCGTTTGCCCCACATGGCGATGGGTTACATAAATCGTCGTGACCTAAAATAAAGATTTCTTTATTAAGTTCCTCTTTATAATAATAACTACACATTAATTCCTCCTTAAAGTATTTATTTTGTATTCACCTTTCATGGGAATATTACTGCATTGAATAAATGCATTTCCGGTATAATCTTCGTCGCAAGTACAAATTGCAATATGTCTCATAACTTGACAATTAGCATTTAGTCCACAAGATCCTGGACAAGGGTCTTTACATTTTAGATTAATACAAGCAAGATCACTTGAACAATCTTCGCTAATAATACATTCAGGACGACAATTTGGCGGACTTCCTTCATAGTTTGGTAAGCAGGAACAAGATGGAATACCATTTCTATTTTGACAAAAAGAATTTGGTCCACATGGAGATGGTACACAAGGGTCGATGATTTGTGGAATAAAATCTGAGATAAAAAAAGAACATTATTAAATCTTTTTGCATCAAGTATTAAATATTTGCTTTTTAGTTTAAATGTGCAATAATATAACTTAATGTACCTGTAACTTTGTAGCAATTTGAAAAAGGATCGCCTGTAAATTTGTTCATACAAGAGCAAATAGGACTATGATTGATTACACGACAGTCAGTGTTATGTCCGCATGGTCCGGGACACGGGGATATACATTTTTGATTTTTACATATTTTATCTGAGGGACATTCAGTGCTTACAGCACATTCAGGTCTACAATTCGGAGGTGCCCCACGGTATTCAGGAAGACAAGAGCACACACTTTGTCCGTTTGAAACTTTGCACTGACTGTTCGGTCCGCAAGGTGTAGGTTGGCACGGACTTGTAGTTACGTCTCCGCTTTCTAAAATATACGAATATGATTAATAATTACGACGTATTATTTACAAATTAAATGTTATTTTTTAATTATTTAATTTTATGTTATGAAAAATACCTTCGGATCCGAGCAAGTGAGTAAAAATGTAAGCAAATAGAACTGCAAAAATTGTTTTTTTTCATTGATTTATAGATAACATAGATAGATAAACTAATAAAAGTTAAGTTACACTAAACATACCTTTTAAAGTACAATATACGAAAGGATCTCCAGTATATCCTGGCCAACATGTACATATAGGTGAATGATTTACTACTTGGCAGTCGGAACTAATAGCACATGTCCCTGGGCACGGGTCACTACATTTATTTTTTATACACGCTTTATTGTTTGCACAATCTGAATTTACAACACATTCTGGATGGCAGCCGTCATAAGGATTTCCAAAATAACCCTTTAAACATGAACAAGCACCAGCTCCTGATCTTTCTATACACTCAGCATTAATTCCACACGGTGAGGGTAGACAAGGTGATATAGTTTCGATAGGAATTAATGCGTTTATTGTACATTGTATGGAAGCGTCTCCGTTATAACCTTCCGGACAAATACACGCTGCATTGTGACTTATAACCCGACATTCTGCGTTAATTCCGCACGCCTGATCACATGGATTCTGACATTTTTTATTAATACAGGCTAATTGTGAAGCACATTCACTATTTGAAATGCATTCAGGACGGCAATACGGAGGTGATCCTATAAATTCAGACATACATCGACAAGATGGTGTGTCTAATCCAGTCTCCTGACAAATAGAATTAGGCCCACAAGGTGATGGTTGGCAAGGGTTCATTACAGGTGTTGGGTCTGAAAGAGCTAAAATTAACAAGATAGGAAAATTATTTTATATATTTTAATAATTTGAATTTATTATACTAAGTAAGTACTAAATAGTATTATCTTAAGTAATATTATTATTATCTTATTAAAATATTATTATTAAATACTAAATATTCTTGTCTTAGCAGACTAGAAGCATCAAAATCAATAAATTAATGCTAGGTAGATAATATAAATAACATTAATTTTCCCTGAATGCTATCTAAACACATTCTAAGGTTGACCACAGTTAATGAAAATGTAAAAAACTATTGTCTAGTTGAAAGAAGACAGCGTGAGTAGGCAGATAGTCTTAGCATTCAACTCTACCTGCCTACTCTACTATATTACGGATACAGCGTAAAGCTAAAAAAAATAATAATAAATAATACTAACGTAGAATGATACACCTTGTAAATGGATCGCCAGTCATTTTGTTTGGACAACTGCATATGGGATTGTGATTCATTACTTGACATTTAGCGGCTACTCCACAAGCCCCTTCACACGGGTTTATACACTTTTGATTACTACAAGCTTTGTTCGCAGGACAGTCAGAGCTCGCAACACATTCAGGATGACAAGTAGGTGGAGCGCCTTGATAATTTGGGATACATGAACACACCGCTTGACTGTTATACTCTCTACATTGACTGAAAGGCCCACAAGGACTAGGTAGGCAAGGGTTTTGTGATATTGATTCTGTAATAATATTTACAATTTTATACACATATTTTTTTCTGTAAGAATATATAACTACAGTTATATATGTAAATTGACTGGTTGACTTTTTTAATTTTATTAATCGAGTCGATCGTGGTGAATATGTAATTAATATAAAATAAAAATAATCTTCTCGAATATACCTTTAATCGGATGGCATTGAATAAAAGCGTTGCCCGACATTTTCGGAGGACACGTACATATAGCCATATGTTTTATGACATCACATAATGCATTTATACCACATGTATTGTTACAAGGGTTAATGCAACGTTGTTGAACACATGCTTTATTTATCGGACACTCCGAACTGATCGTGCACTCGGGTCGACAGCCAAAGTATGGGTCACCATTATATCCAGCTACACATGTACATACGCCGTTATCGCAAAGAGCATTTGGCCCACACGGAGCTGGATGACAAGAGTTAATTACCACTGGCTCTAAAAATAAAAAAATAGAAGATATAAATAAAAATAATAATATATATGTTAAATAATATATAACATTTTGGTCTTTACTGTGTCACATTAACAAAACAAACATTTTTTGCTTACCAATTTCTCTTTTAACATTACATATCGTAAATGGATCGCCAGTGTAGCCTTCAAAACAAGTACATATTGACACGTGTCCTTGTACTCTACATTCTGCATTTAGACCACATGATCCCGGGCAAGGATCAGTACATTTTTCATTTATGCATGCTTTATCATTCGAACAATCTGTATTTATTGTACACTCTGGCCGGCAATTTGGGGGGTTGCCATTGTATTGTGGTAAACACAAGCAGGACGGTAGGCCGTTTATATTTTGACATTGAGAATATGGTCCGCAAGGGGAAAGCAAACATGGATTCGTAACAGTCAATTCTACCGCAAGCACTATTGAAAGATAAATAATATTTTAGAATAGTAAAAAAATTAAATGTTAAATAACTGTTATTTTATTTTAAATATTTTTTACCTCTAAAGCATCGATTAAGTGGGTCTCCCGTATATTGAAATCTACAAGTGCAAATTGGGCTATGGTTTATTACTTTACATTCAGTGTTAATTCCACATACACCTTCACATGGATTTTGACATTTTTTATTTATACAAGCTTGTTGTTGTGTACATTCGGAACTAACAAGACATTCAGGTCTGCAACTTGGAGGTGACCCTATATATTCTGGCTGACAAGTACAAACAGCCTGATTATTAGATATTTTACAAAGACTATTGGGACCACATGGTGATGGAGTGCAGGGATTTTTGGTAGCCTCTGAAAAATCTAAAGGAAAAACAGAATTATATAAAAAGAGTTCATATTTGTAGGTAATTATGCTTTTTATAGTATGTTAGTATATTGTTCAGATATCAGCAGCTAGCGTAATATCGCGCAGTGATGTGATTTAATTATTTTCGTTTTCCTGATTTTGTTAGACAAATCATGGCGTAAATTCCATCCAATATTCAACACGTAACGTTAGGCTTATCCTACTGTACTGGACATATGTTACGTTCCCACACTACCCAGGAATCGCTTAGCCAGATTTCGCGTAACTTGTTTACTGCATTCCATCAAATCTAAGAATTGTAACAGCAAGAAATGTAAAACGTAGTGTCATTCATCCATTGTTTTAGTTCATGTTAGTTTTAATATTAAAATAATTATTCACTCTTGTTTTCTCACATCGAGCAAGTAGTCACCATTTTAGTTAATAATTTAAATTGTAATTTTTAATAAAATATTTTTAAAGATTTGGTTTTTTTTGGATCCTACGCTGCCACCGTACTTAATTCATACATGTATACGTAGAGATAAATAAATAATCTAACTAACCTTGTGACTTTTCTCGGCATTCTTGGTAAGGGCTACCAATAAATCCTTGTAAGCATTCACATTTGGGCGTGTGATTTACGACACTACATAGTGCGTTACGCCCACAGACATTTTCACATGGATTCTTACATTTACTCTGCATACATGCTAAATTAAGTGGACAATCAGAATTTACTACACATTCTGGCCTACATCCTTCATAAGGATTTCCGATATAATCAGGAAGACATACGCATGCGCCAGCTCCTCCAAGTTCTCTACATTTTGCATTAGAACCACAAGGTGAAGGAGAACAAGGCGATAAAACTACATCAATCAATTGACATTCAATAAACGCATCTCCTGTAAATCCAAGTGGACACACACATTGCGGATTATGGCTGAGAACTTTACATTCAGATTTCAATCCACAAGATCCTGGGCAAGGATCTCTACATTTCCGATTAATACAAGCCATGTTATTTTGACATTCACTGTTGGCTGTACATTCCGGGCGACAGTGTGGCGGGCTTCCTGTATATTCTTCAAGACAAGCACAAGACGGTGATCCTGCTATTTCCTGACAAATTGAATTGGGCCCACACGGTGATGGCTTGCAAGGATTCACATAAACAGGATTTTCGTCTAAAATAACAATATGATCGATTACAAATCACGTAGAAGTAAATATATAAATATAATAAACATAACACGAGAAAAAAAATTTTTTAACAAAAGACATTATGATTAAGCGAGAGACTCGAGCGTGACTGAGCGTATTCATCTGTCCAGTTTTCGGGTTCTTACCGATTCTATAAAATGTAATTAAGTGATACAAATCAATAAATTTTCTGTTGAATATCATAATTTTACTATTTTGATTTTATATTTGTTATCTAATAAATAAAATGATATTATACAATCCATATATTATACCTTCTTTTATACATCTCGTAAAAGGATCTCCAGTAAAGCCAGCTGGGCAAGAGCAAATCGGGTTATGATTAACAACTTGACAATTTGCTGCAAGTCCACAATTTCCATCGCAAGGATCAACACAACGTTGACCAGAACAAGCTTTAACTAGCGAACATTCAGCGCTGGTCACGCATTCAGGTCTACAAGTAGGTGGTGCATCTTTATAACCTGATAAGCAAGTACAAATTGCTTGTCCTTTAATTTCCCTACATTGACTATTGGGCCCACAGGGAGATGGGTTGCAAGGATTGAAAATTTCAGTAACCGTAATTTTTCTGCACTCAATAAAAGCATTTCCTGTGAAGCCGAGTGGACACGTACACATTGGTATATGATTATAAATACTACAGTTTGCTCCCAAACCGCATGTGTTAATACAAGGATCCACGCACTTATTTTTCATGCATGCTTTATTTTGTGGGCAATCTGTGTTCATTATACATTCTGGTCTACAACCAAAGTATGGGTCTCCCGAATATCCAGGTAAGCATGTACATTCACCGTCATTGCATTCAGTATTAGATCCACACGGTGTAGGATTGCATAAGTCATTCTCGAGTATTTCTGTAACATATTTCTCCATGAGAACATTAAAAAATGGCATCTACATTTAATTAAACAAAATGGAATGAAATTTACTTTCAATTACTACGCTTTGTTGATAAGTGACTAATTTTAATAAAAAGTTCTATAAAGCAAATAGTTCGTTATATTAGAAATAGTAGTAATATTTACCCTCTTTCAATGGTTTTAATATACACTGTGAGAAAGGATCACCACTGTATTCATCTAAACAACTGCATTGAGCAATATGATTAAATACAGTACATCTGGTGTTAAGACCACAAGCACCAGTGCACGGGTCCCGACATTTTTCATTAATGCATGCCTGATCGCTAGAGCATTCAGAATTAATTGTACACTCAGGACGACAATTAGGAGGGTTTCCGATGTAACCAGGCTTGCATGCACATGAAACTGTTCCTCCTGTATTCCTACATTCAGCATATGAGCCACATGGTGACACTAAGCACGGATCCGATGCTGGTACTTTTTCTATTAGATGAGATACTACAAAATATTATTATTATTAGTTACTTTTATGTAATATTTTAATATATAGGTATTAAAAACCAAACTAATTATTTTAGTTACTAATTAATCTTGTGTAGTTTCTAATTGATTTAATAAAACAATTTTTTTTATTTTCAAGTTATGTTTATAACCTGAAGTAGTAACAAATTCTGATTGTTCACACTTTCTCTACTATTGTAAGATGGAACGCGTTAGGATCTGTCATCCAAAATGCAATCTTTCGAATAGGCAGATAATGGAGAACGAAGTTCTTCTAATTGTAGGTTCTATCTATCCATCTATACAAGTAATTTAAAGACTAATAAATTAAAATTGTTAAATATTTAAATGTTAAATATATAAATCAATAACAAACAGTGTGACAGAATGAGTTTGGAGTGCAAATATATAGTAATTAATAATCTTCATTACCTATCAGTGGATAACATCTGGTGAATGGATTTCCAGTTAATCCATTTTTACATGTACAAATGGGACTATGGTTGATCACGTTACAGTTTGCGTTTTCTCCACAACTTCCTGTGCAGGGATCTGTACATTTCTGATTAAAGCAGGCTAGATGTGAAGGGCATTCTGAACTAACAACACATTCTGGACGACAATTTGGCGGAGATCCAATAAATTCAGGAAGACAGGAACACACAGCTTGCGATTTAACTTCCTTACATTGACTATTGGCGCCACAAGGTGATGGATTGCATGGATCAATTTTCACAATATGCGCTAGAAATGATAACAGTTATTGTAATTTGAATATACAAATATTTTAAGTTATATTATTTTCTAGTAGTGGTACAACCATAGTTCTCACCTTCTTGTAAGATATTACAGTGTTTGAAAGGATTTCCTGTATATCCTGTTTGACAAACACAGATTGGCATATGGTCATTGATCTGACAATAAGCATTAATGCCACATGTTCCTGGACAAGGGTCAACACATTTCAATCGAGAACAAGCCTTGTTAAGAGGACAATCTGAATTAACTATGCATTCAGGTCGGCATCCGTCATATGGATTACCAAAATATCCATCTAAACATTGGCATGCCCCGACTCCTGCCATTTCTCTACATAAAGAGTTAGGACCACATGGACTTGGACTACATGGATTAAGAAATTCATTTGGCGTTAAAGCTGCAACATAACATTGTGAAAAAGGGTCACCCGTATAACCTTCTTGACAAATACACATAGGAGAGTGGCTAATAGTTCTACACTCAGAGTTTGTTCCACAACTGCTAATGCAAGGATCAGAACATTTTTGATTAAGGCAAGCTAAGTTGTAATCACATTCACTGTTACTAATACACTCTGGTCTACAATTGGGTGGCGAGCCCTTGTATCCATTTAGGCATGCACAAACTGGATTTTCGCCACTTATTTTACATGTTGAGTAAGGACCACATGGTGATGGATCACAAGGATCTACTTGCACAGTTTCAACTGAAAAATAGAAAAATGTAAGTACTTAATTAAAATTAAAAAAGAAAATAAAAAAAAAATATTACTCACCAATGATTGAACATTTTACAAATGGATCGCCTGTAAAAGATAATGGACAAGAACATATGGGATTGTGATTGATAACATCACACACTGCTGCCACCCCGCATGCGCCAAGGCAAGGATTTACACACTTTTGATTTTGACAAGCTTCTTTTAAAGGACATTCAAGGCTTACTATACATTCTGGTCTACAAGTAGGTGGGCTACTGCGATATCCCGGTAAGCAAGAGCAAACAGCTTGTCCATGCGATTGTTGACACTGACTGTTTGGCCCGCACGGTGTTGGATTACACGGGTTGACATTGATTACTGTAAGTAAAATTTTATTTATATTTATTTTATAATTTTATTATTAAAATAAAATTAAGAAAAAATAAAATACCTGCAAACGGTCGACATTCAAAAAATGCATTGCCGCTCATACTTTTTGGACAAATACACATTGGGATATGATTAATAACGTTGCAAATTGCGTTTATACCACAGGTACCATTGCATGGGTTTACACATTTATTTCTTAGACAGCCTTTATCTTGAGGACAATCTGAACTGTATACACATTCCGGTCGACAGCCTAAGTATGGATCGCCGTGATAGTTGTCTAAGCAAGAGCAAGCGCCCTCTACACACTTTGTGTTTGGCCCACATGGATTTGGATTACACGGATTTACAATTGTTATCTGGAGTGGATCTGTCGATTTTTTGGATTATATTATTTAAAAGAAGATGATAATACGTGTTCAAATTGATTTCTATTAAAACAGTCTCTGATAGATTTCAAAACTAACTTCAATAAATAGCGAAAAGTAAAATAATACCTTCTACAGGTTTCGGAACGCATTCTCGAAACGGATCGCCCGTAAAACCTTCTGAGCATAAACAAACCGGTACGTGATTTTGAACAAAACATTTTGCATATATTCCGCAGGCTCCTTCACAAGGATTTTGACACTTTTCAGCCATACACGCTTGGTTGCTGGCGCAATCAGAATGGATAATACATTCGGGCCTACAGAATGGTGGCATTCCCATATAATTTGGCAAACATGAACATGATGCTAATTCATTAATATTTCGACATTCAGAATATTGACCGCAAGGCGAAGGTACACATGGATTTATTATTGTTGTTGATACTGATGACATATCTATAATTTGAGATATAAATGCATTATGATTAACTTGTTTTACAATTAACCATAAGCAACTTATCTAAGACTACATTGTAGATACTTACGTAACACTTGTGTGCATATGGTAAAAGGATTTCCTGAATAGCCAGGACGACATGAACAAATTGGACTATGGTTTATCACTTTACACTCTGTATTTTTGCCACAAGGTTTTGGACATGGGTTTATACACCGACTGTTAACGCAGGCCCGATTTAATTTACATTCGGAATTCACAATACACTCAGGCTTGCAGTTTGGTGGTGTACCAATGTAATCACTCAAGCAAGAGCATACTGGCTGATTATTCACTTCCTTACACAATGCATTGGCTCCACATGGTGAAGGATTGCACACATTTGTTTCTAAAATATCTTTAGCAAAAGAAAAAAGTAAGAATGGAAATAAGAAAGCAAGATTATGTACTTTATAAAGGAATAAAACTATTTACATACCATGAATTAACGAACACATTGATAGTGGATTTCCAGTATAACCACTTTGACAATTACATGACGGCATATGATTTGTCACATAGCAATCAGCATTGTAGCCGCAAATTCCAGGACAAGGATTAACACATTTATTTTTAATACATGATGATACCAAAGGACAATCGGAATCAACTAAGCATTCGGGTCTACATGCTTGGTATGGATCGCCATAATAATCAGGATGACATGTGCAAGATCCTGCATTTCCTTGTACTTTACATTCAGCGTTTGCACCACAAGGTGACGGTTCACAAGGATTTAAATATTCAGCTTTGGGTGGAACTGAAATATGATTTAAACTGAATGAATACACTTACCTAAGAATTCCATTCACCGGTGAAGCACTTTTTCTTCCTAAGCATTAGTCGAAGCTTGCTCGGCTCGGTGACTTTTAGTGACCTGTCCAATTCGACGACGGCGTTTCTATCTAGCCGCCATCAAAAGCAGCCGCTTCAGCAAACGGCCTAAGCTTACTGTAAGTGCTTTGTTATATCCGCGTGCTCCAAACATAAGCAAGGCATTATTTTAACAAAAATTGTATTATATATATTTAAATTAAAATGTTACATCCCTTCTGAAAGCACTTTACATTTTTTTTAACAAGTCGAACTTTTTTAACCTTTTTTTTCCTAATATTTGCGTTTTATTTCCAAGCATATAGATACTGCATCGATGATTCTGCCAACAAACTGAACAGCGGGCATGGTCGCCGAACAGCTTTTAAGCTAAAAACACCTATGTAGTTCTAATTCAAATTAGTAAACCATGTGAGCCGTGACCGTTGAAAATATATTGAAGCGCACGTTTTATTGCATGATGTTTCACGCTCTGCAAAGCTATTTGTTAAATGCGTTTGAACTTATTTTTTTATGTTTTCGCTTTGTTAATGATTTTAACTACAATTGTATACACTTAGCACATACTTAAATCGTACACCTCAACAATTATATTTTCACATATCTTCTTTATTGTCAGACGTGAACTGTAAAGACGGATAATATTACACTGTTCTTACCCTTTATCCGAGAACAACCCTTAAATGGATCGCCCTCAAAGCCATGTTCACACGTACAACTTGCTCGATGATCTACAACAGTGCACACTGCGTCGGCGCCACATGCATTTTCACAAGGATTTCTGCATTTTTGGGCCACACATGCCTGCGCTGCAGGACATTCAGCACTTATAATGCATTCGGGTCGGCAATTTGGTGGTGATCCTACAAAACTTGATTGACAACTGCAAGCTGGCGTATCTCCAGCTGTTATACATATCGAATTAGGGCCACAAGGAGAAGGATCACAAGCATCTATCGGTGTCGGTGGCAGTGCTAAAAATTTATACATAGTTTTATTTCATCTGAATTTTTAATTATATAGCCAGATAATATACTTCGTTTACACATGTTTTATTTTCAATTACCTGGTCTCGGATAGCAGTATGTAAAAGGATCTCCAGTAAAACCATCGTTACAGTTACATATTGGGGAATGAGCAATAACTTGACAACTGGCACCGCGTCCACAAGCGCCTTCACAAGGGTCACGGCAGCGACGATCCACACATGCTCTCTGGAGTTTACATTCTGAACTTACTAAGCATTCTGGTCGACATGAAGGAGGTGAACCAATATGTCCTGCTTTACACGAACAAGCAGCAGCCCCAATAGAACTAACTGAACACTCGCTGTAAGGCCCACATGGTGAGGGATTACATGGTGACATAGGTCGTTCTGCAGGAAAAAGAATTAAAAACCAATTTAATATTAATTTGATATTTTATCCCCTTGATATTTTTAGCTTTAGATATCCTTACCCTGTTTAATAATTTCCGTACAAAATGAGAAAGGATCTCCAGATGTGCCAGATGGGCAAGTACAAGATGGTATATGATTATTAACAGAGCAAAGGGCACCAGCACCACAAGCGCCGGGACAAGGATCGACACATTTTCCCCCGTGACATGCTCGCGTTGGTGAACATTCACCATTTGTAGTACATTCTAATCGACAGCCTGCATATGGATCACCGAAGTGACCTGGAGTACATGAACAACTACCTTCTTCACATATAGCATTGCTACCACAAGGCGATGGATTACAAAGATCTGGTGCTGGAGTTGGAGTTACTAAAAATAAAATAAAGTTTACCTTAGACTAATCAAATTTTCGATATAATAATATTGGAGGGTTGATAAAAAGAACAGTATGAATTTACAACATCTTGAAAACACACATATATAAATATAAATTATATTATATATTAAGCAATTCTTAATATCAAAGAAAGGTCAATAAACATTACCCATAACTTCAGCACATTGGATGAATGGATCTCCAGAAAAACCTAGCGGACAACTACAAATAGGTATATGATCTTGTACACGACATTCTGCTCTAAATCCACATGAACCTTCGCAAGGATTTGTGCATTTTTCTGCTATGCATGCTTGATGTGATGGGCAATCAGTGTTCACAAGACACTCTGGATGACAATTTGGTGGAGCTCCAATATATCCTAATGTACAAGAGCACGATGGATTGCCATTTACTTCGCGACACTCACTGTAGGGTCCGCATGGACTAGGCTTACATGGTTCGACAGGTCTCTCTGGTTCTGAAACGGAATACTGAATCTCCCTGCATATCGTGAATGGATCACCTGTACTTCCAGCTGGACAACTACATAATGGACTATGATTGACGACCTGGCAATGTGCACCTAATCCACATGTACCTCTACAAGGATCTGCACATTTTAATTTATGGCAAGCTCGATCTGACGGGCACTCACTACTAACTGTACATTCGGGCCGACAATCAGGTGGAGCTCCTTGATACTCCGGTAAGCATTCGCAAGATGCTAATTCACCATTTTCTCTGCATATACTATTAGGCCCACAAGGTGATGGTTGGCATGGCCTATCTTTGCCTGAAAGTAGTTCATTTTTAGTACATTGTGTAAATGGATTGCCTGCATAGTCTTTAATACAAGCACAAGTTGGCACGTGATTTACAACTGTGCATTCTGCAAACGTTCCACATATTCCAAGACAAGGGTCTACACATTTATTTCTTATACAAGCTTTGTCAGCTGAGCAATCTGAACTAAGTACACATTCAGGACGACAACTTTCATATGGATTTCCTTGGTAGCCTTCTAGGCAAGAACAAGCCCCAGCGCCATCTCTCTGACTGCATATAGCATTAGCGCCGCAGGGAGAAGGGTCACATGGTTTTATTGTATTTTCTGAAATTGAACGAAAAGGCATTATAATGTAAGCACGTTATAAAGTACATTATTATAATTATATTAAGTAAAGTAATGATATAAAATAATTACCTTCCAATGGTACACATTGTAAAAACGGATTTCCAGTATATTTTTCTCTACAAATGCAAGATACTGTGTGACTTAATATTATACAATCTGCGTTTACGCCACACGATCCAGGGCATGGATCTATACATTTATTTCTAACACAAGCTTGATTGGAAGGACAGTCAGGGTTAATGACACATTCTGGTCTACAATTGGGTGGTTGACCCACATAATCGTCAACACATCGGCAATTAGCTTTTCCATTCCTTTCTATGCATAAAGCATTGGGACCACATGGTGAAGGATTGCAAACGTCGATGGTATCAGGTACTATTGCTATAATATCATAACAGCTCTTAAAAGGGTCTCCCGTTTGTCCTGTATTACAACTACAGATCGGACTATGATTAATAACTTCACAGCGAGCGAATATTCCACATGCATTAGTGCAGGGATTTATACACTTTTGATTAACACAAGCCTTAGTTGAAGGACATTCTGAACTCACTATACACTCTGGTCTGCATGCAGGAGGAGATCCTTTATATCCTTCAATACAAGCGCAGACCGCAGTATTGTCTGTTGTTCTGCAAACACTATTTGGCCCACATGGTGATGGATGACAAGGATCTTTTGGAGATGATTTTTCCTTTTCCATTGGTTGACAATGTGTAAATGGATTACCAGTATAATCAGCGATACATGAACAACTCGGTATGTGATTGATGACATCACATTTGGCATTTTGGCCACAAACTCCAGGACATGGGTCACGACATTTATTTCTAAAACAAGCTTTATCTCTCGGACATTCCTGACTTCCAGTACATTCAGGCCTACAAGACTCATACGCATTGCCTATGTAATTAGAGAGACAAGTACAGAAGCCATTTTCGCATTTTGCGTTTTGTCCACATGGTGATGGATTGCAAGGATCTAATGGTAGCGGAGTCGTAGGAACTGTAAAAATAAGTGTTTATTTAAGCATTAACTTTCTTGCATCCCAAAATATTATACATAACATAATATTGTTTACATTTTCAGACAACATTGAAATTATATGATTTAGACAGTATATATATTATATTAATATATAATACTTAATATTACCTTCTGGAATTGGTGAACACCTGGAGAAAGGATCACCCGTAAAACCTTCGTTACATACACATACTGCGACATGGTTTAAAACGTGACAATTTGCTTCTACTCCACAGGATCCAGGACAGGGATCCTCACATTTTTGCCTGACACAAGCTAAAGATGCTGGACATTCAGAATTTATAGCACATTCCGGTCGACACGATGGCGGTGAACCTATATATCCTGGTAAGCATGAGCAAGCCGGCCCACTAGCTAATAACTGACAGTTAGAGTATGGCCCACAAGGCGATGGAGTGCAAGTTTGTGGGCGCTCAGTAGTTGTTGGAATTGCTAAAATAAATAAGATTTATATTTATACTAATACATAATACTGTTAAATATTTTTGTGGTGTATCTGCTTTATTTGTAATACGAATTAAAATATTACGAAAGATTCATAAAGTGTCTGTAATATTTAAGAAAATTTTAGTACTCAGCAAAATAAGCTTAAAAAACAAGATAGCAGAAACAAGATAGATAATAAAATAATTCTTACTGTAACATTGCGTAAATGGATCTCCTGTCATTCCAATGGGACACGTGCAAATGGGGTTGTGGTTTTTGACTAAACAATGAGCTCGAAGGCCACATGTGTTGGGACAAGGATCGTCACATTTTTGATTAATGCAAGCTTTAGAACTATCACATTCACTATTTACGACACATTGCGGCCGACAAGATGGTGGCGATCCTACATAATTGGGCAGACATGAGCAAACGGCTTGCATGTTTACTTGACGACATTGGCTATTAGGTCCACAAGGAGTAGGTTCACACGGATTTAACACAGGTGCTGAAATAATATAAAAGATTATCAAATCAATTTTTATGGATTTCATTCGTTATACACTTTTATTAAAGTATAATACAATTTGATATATAAGGTATTAATAATATAACTAAATAATTTAAAAAATATTTTTTAAACATAACCCAAGTATACATATTAACACGTCATAAAATATATTAGATATAATTTATAATTGGTATAAAATATGTATTATTGGTATAATTATTATTTGAATAGACATATACCGTAAAAGTATTTTTAATGAAATTTCCATAATACTTACGTTCGAAAATTATTTCACGACATTGGAAGAATGGATCTCCAGTGAAACCTGGTGGACATGAACACACAGGAACATGTTTTTCGACAGTACATTGAGCTAACTGGCCACAAGTTCTGGGACATGGATCTATACACTTGAAGCGTGTGCAGGCTAAGTTAAGAGCACAATCATCATTACTTTCACATTCCCTACGACATCCATTTGGAGCATATGGATCTCCTTCATATCCTTTGGAGCAAAAACATGCCCCAGCTCCATTGTATTCCCTACATTCTGCATTTGGTCCACAAGGTGATGGTGTACAAGGACTTGACGTTGGAGTCATCTCGGTTGCTGAAATAATTTTTAAGTTTGAAGAATAAAATATTTACAAAATACAACACTTAAATTAAATGAAATAAAGAATGAAACTTACATGATATAATAACTTGAACACAAATTTTAGAAGCGTCTCCTGTGAATCCTTGTTGACATGTGCACATAGGCTTGTGATTTACCGTTAAGCAGAGAGCATTTACTCCGCACGCACCTTGACATGGATCTTTACATCTTTCATCAATACATGCGGCATTGCTAGGGCATTCAGCATCTATCGTACATTCAGGTCTACAATTTGGTACTCTTCCTATGTAATTGGGTAAACAAGAACAAGCTGCTTGATCACCAATAACACGACATTCTGAATTGGGTCCACAAGGTGATGGAACACATGGATTTGTTTGCACAGTTCCTTAAAATATAAAAATATTGTTGAAACGAAAACGAAAACTCTGCTCAAGTTTATATTGTATCAAATAAGGTTAATTAAAAACTTACTTTCTTCCGGGATACATCTGGTAAAAGGATCCCCTGTGAATCCAGAAGTACA
The DNA here is from genome assembly GCA_037127375.1 of Dione juno. Classification (NCBI taxonomy): domain Eukaryota; kingdom Metazoa; phylum Arthropoda; class Insecta; order Lepidoptera; family Nymphalidae; genus Dione; species Dione juno. The sequence continues at coordinate 6,902,891 of JAXRJS010000041.1, read as the reverse complement.
ACTACAAATAGGATTATGTGTTACAACTTGGCAACGAGCATTCAGGCCACATGTATTAGGACACGGATCTTTACATTTTTTATTAATACAGGCTTTATCTTGAGGGCATTCAGAACTGACAATACATTCCGGCCGACAAGACGGTGGAGTGCCAATATACCCAAGTTCACATGTACATACGCTATGACCATTTACTATGCGGCAAAGGCTATTAGCCCCACAAGGAGATGGTTGACATGGATCAGATTGTGGTTCAGCTTCATCTGGAATTACTGTTAAACGAATAATGTGTGTTAACTTATAGATGTGCATGAAAAAATTACAATATTTTATACAAACGTACTTTCAAAATCGCATTTTGTTAATGGATTTCCAGTATATCCAGAAAGACAGGTACAGGTTGGCGAATGATTTACTGTTCTACATTCAGCGTTAATACCACAAGCTCCTGGACATGGATCTTTACATTTGTTATTAGAACAGGCTTTATTGCGATCACAATCTGAATTGGATACACATTCTGGACGACAACCAGTGTACGGATCTCCGAAATACTCCGGTAAACAGGAACAAGATCCAATTCCATTGCGTTCTTTGCATACGGCATTAGCGCCACACGGAGATGGATTGCAAGGGTTTGGTGGAGGTTCAGAAGCATCTATGTTAAGAAATAAAACTTTTATTAAAAGTAATTATTATGAAGTGCAAAGTAACATATTTATAAGCGACTTACATTCGATTAAGGAGCATCCACTGAATGGATCACCAGTGTATCCTATTATACAGTTACATAATGCTACATGATTTGCTACTGAGCATTCTGCATTGAAACCGCAAGAACCAGGGCAAGGATCTACACATTTTTCATTTTGACATGCAAGATTACCAGAGCATTCTGCGTTGATCGAACATTCCGGTCTACAGTTTGGTGCAATACCAATAAAATTCGGTAAGCAAGAACATGCAGGCGCTTCGCCAACTACTTTACACTGAGAATATGGACCACATGGTGACGGTATGCATGGATTTCCTTTAGGTCCCGAAAATATAGGTTCTAAAGAAGAAAGTATATGAATTAAGGATAACAATAGAGTAAAGAAAAGATAAAAGAAATAGAAAATATAAAAGTAATAAATAATAATAAACAACATGCAAATTAAAGGATAAACAATAAAAAAATTAAATACAACGTATTTTGTTCTTAAGTTTTTTTTTATTTTTGTTTAGAATCTTTTTAATTTTCTTACTTTGTTCTAACTGACAAAGAATGAATGGATCGCCAGTGAATCCAGCTTTACACGTGCAAATAGGATTATGATTTATGGTTTGGCATCGTGAGTTAACTCCACATGTTCCTGGACACGGATCTTTGCACCTTTGCTTAATACATGCTTGATGTTGGGGGCAATCAGTGCTTATAACACATTCGGGTCTACAAGAAGGTGGAGATCCAATGTATCTTTCTTCACAAGAGCAAACTCCGTGACCGTTTAATTCCTTACATTGACTGTAAGGTCCGCATGGCGTCGGGATGCATGGATTATAATCTTGCTGAATTGCTACAATTAAAAATTTAAATGAAACTTATTTCACTGCCAGTATATTGGATATATATGTATATATATATATATATATATATATATATATATATATATATATATATATATATATATATATATATATATATATATATATATATATATATATATATATATATATATATATATATATATATATATATATATATATATATATATATATATATATATATATATATATATATATATATATATATATATATATAGATATATATATATTTACTGAGAAAAAAATAACTAACGTTTTCTTTGAGGGTGACACGATATTACAGGATTTCCTTCATAACCATTAATACATAAACATACTGGAGTATGATGAGCTACATTACACACAGCATTTATCCCACATGCCTCTTTACAAGGGCTTACACATTTATTATTAGAACAAGCCTTTTCCAAAGGACAATCATTATTTGTCACACATTCTGGGCGACATCCTAGATATGGATCTCCGAAATAACCCGCTTGACAACTACAAGCTCCTGCATTATTTTTTTCCGTGCAGTGTGTATTTGGTCCACAGGGCGATGGGTTGCATGGATTATTCTCATCTTCACTTGGTATAGTTACTATTTACATAAAAAATATATTAAATTTTTATTCTTGTTATGTTAGTTATAAAAATAATATCTCAATAGAGGTTTTCAATTACGATAATCTACTCACCGATGAAATAACAACCACTGAATGGATCACCGGTATAGTCTTCACGGCAATGGCAAATAGCTTTATGTGAAATTACTAGGCAATTTGTGTTAGAGCCGCAAGAACCATCACAAGGATTTATGCACTTTTCACGAATACAAGCTAAATTACTAGGACATTCTTCATCATAAATGCATTCTGGACGGCAATGTGGAGCTCGACCGATATAACCAGCCTTACACGAACATGCAGGAAATTCGCCAATTACTCTACATAGAGAATTCGGCCCACAAGGTGAAGGAACACAAGGGTTACCAGATGGTCTGATTTCTGGTCCTACATAATTATAATAAAAATAAATATACTTTAAATTTAGGTTAAATGGGTTAAATGTATAATAACATTAACATAACTTACTTCTTTCATAAGCACAATTCACGAACGGGTCACCAACAAAATTATCAGGACAACTACATAACGCATTGTGATTAACTACTGTACATTTCGCATTTGTACCACAAGATCCTATACATGGATCCGAACATTTTTGCTTAACACAAGCCATGTTAGGCATACAATCACTGCTAACCATGCATTCGGGCTGACAGTTAGGTGGTGATCCATAATATTCGTCCTGACATGAACAAATAGCATGTCCATTGCTAATGCGACAGACACTGTAAGGTCCACACGGTGAAGGAAGACATGGATCATTTGATTTCTCAATTGCGCCTAAAAATTATATTTTGTTTAGATTGTTTTCAAAGGTAAACTTCAAAATAATTTTTAAAAATAAAACTTGGTAAATCGTACTTAAGTAACAAGAAGAAAATGGATTTCCTTCATATCCTCGTAAGCAAGTGCACGAAGGCGCGTGATTGTTCACATGACATTCTGCATTCATTCCACAAACACCTGGACACGGATCTTTGCATTTGTTATGTATACAAGCCTTAGCTTTAGCACAATCTGAATTTAAGACACATTCCGGTCTACACTCAATATATGGATCTCCATAATATTCTGGGAGACATGAACATGAACCAACTCCATGTCTTTCTTTACAAACAGCGTTAACACCACAAGGTGAACGAGAGCAAGGACTCACGGTTTGTTGTTCAATAGCTATAAAGACAAACAAAAATTGAGTTACTTCCATAAATTAATATCGTTAATGAGACTTGATAACTTTTGTTTTTAAATTTTATGTGGAACTTACGAGGTATAACCGAACACCCAGAAAATGGATCACCGGTATATCCTTCATCACATACACATATTGGTATATGTTTGACCACATTGCAAGTCGCGTGGAAACCACACGAACCTGGACATGGATCAATACATCTTGCTGAAATACAAGCTAAATTTCCAGGACATTCTACATTAATAACACATTCTGGGCGGCAATTTGGAGGTCTCCCTATATAATTATTAGAACAAGCACATACAGGTATCCCATTCAAATCATTACACACAGAATGGGGGCCACATGGATTAGGTATACAATTATTTATTGGTGTCATTTGTCCTGCAAAATAATATATTTAAATATTATGATACAATTATAATAAAGTATTCTGAAATAAATATTTAGAAATTGCAAAACTTACTGTCTTCTAAAAAGCATCTCACAAATGGATCGCCCGTAAAATCACTCAAACAGCTACAAACGGGATTATGATTTATAACTTGACATTCTGCGTGGATGCCGCAGGTTCCAGGACACGGATCTTGGCACTTATTATTTATACACGCCTTATTTGGCCGACAATCCGAGCTAATAATACACTCGGGTCGACAATTCGGAGGTGAACCAATGCACATATCAAGACATGTACAAACCGCATGACCATTAAACGTACGACATTTACTATAAGGGCCACAAGGTGAAGGGTGGCATGGATCAAACGTTTCCGGAAGAGCTGTATATTAAGAAAAAATATAAAGATCATAGAAAGTATGAAATAAAGTAAATGAAGGATTTAGAAAGAAAATAGGCTTACGTATAGTAGGAGTACATGCATGAAGAGGGTTTCCGTTATATCCAGGCAAACAAAAACATGAAGGTGCATGATTTGTGACTCTACATTCTGTGTTTTGTCCACAAGTACCCGGACATGGATCAACACATTTATTATTAAAACAGATACTATAAGAAGCACAATCTGTATTCATGACGCATTCAGGTCTACATCCCAAATAAGGATCTCCGTAAAAATCATCAATACAAGTACACGCACCAGCACCATTATTCTCTTTACACATAGCATTAGGTCCACAAGGTGATGGATTACAAGGGTACTTCAGAACCTCTTTTGGAGCTGAAATTTTTTACGAATAAACGTTGTAATGAGGAATCATACATTGACATGCAGGGAAATATTAATTATCATGCAATATCAATGTTGAATTTACTTACTTTCTAGTGGATTGCAGCTGGAAAAGGGGTCACCGGAGTAGCCATCATCGCATGAGCATATTGGTTGATGGTTTTGAACAGCACAACGGGCGTTAAATCCACAAGAACCTACACAAGGATTAATACACATTCCAGTCAAACACGCAAGAGCTAGCGGACAATCTTGGTTTATGATACATTGTGGTCTGCACGCAGGAGGTGCGCCTAACGTTCCTGGTTCGCACGCACAAACAGTTCGACCAAATTCGTTTTTGCAGGTAGAGTGTGGTCCACATGGGGAGGGCAAACAAGCGTCTGGAGCTGGCTGCGAAATACCTGTTGGCATAAGATTATTTAAAAAGTCAGTCGATATTTTTAAAACAATTTATGTTGAAAAATGTTTTCTCTCTTACTCTTTTTGTAGCACCTAATAAAAGGATCGCCTTCAGGGATATTTTCAGGACACATACATATTGGATTATGACCGACTACATGACAAACAGCGTCTAAGCCACAGCTATGAACACATGGATCTTTGCATTTTCGATTAATACATGCTTTATTTGTTGGGCAGTCAGAATTTACAGAACACTCGGGACGGCAGGCTGGGGGTGTACCAAGATAGCCAGCACGACAAGAGCAAGCAGCGCGATTGCTTACTACATGACATTCACTGTTAGACCCACACGGTGATGGTTCACATGGATTAATAGGCGTCACTGTAAATATGGACAGTCGTTATCCTCTAGAAATTAACTTAAACTTAATTTAACACACGTAGAGCAGAATTTAAATATAAATAAAATACAAGCTATTATTTTGACAAGACATGTGAATAAACTTAATTACTATGTAAAAAAATCAACTTACTCTCTGCGTATATACGGCGACAAGAAGAGAAGGGATCCCCTTCATAACCCTTAAAACATGTACATACAGGTACATGATTCGTAACAAAACATTCAGCATTAACTCCACATAAATCTTTACATGGGTCTCTACAGTGGTTGGATAAGCATGCCAAATTATTTGGACAATCAGAATTAATGGAACATTCTGGTCGGCAACCGCCAGCATAAGGGTTTCCAATATGTGGTGGTATACACGAACAACGTGCTACTTTATTGACAATAGAACAAATTGTATTTTCACCACATGGGGATGGGTTACAAGGTGTAGCTGACTCATTTTTTTCTATTGCAATACATCCAATAAAAGCGTCACCTTTGTAGCCTTGTAGACAACTGCATAATGGTGTATGGTTAACAACGTTGCAAGCTGCATTAGTACCGCAAGCATTTATACATGGATCCGAACATTTTTCATTTATACATGCTTGAGCTGAAGTACATTCTTGGTTTATAATACACTCGGGTCTACAATAAGGAGGGGAACCAGAATAATTTGGTAGGCATGAACATACCGGATGATCTGCCTTTATCTCGCAAACGGAATTTGGCCCACACGGTGATGGTGTACATGGTTTTGTATCATTTGGTTCACTTTCTACAAACGTTGTACATACTACAAATGGATCACCACTTTCTCCAGGCTTACAGCTGCATATGGGATTATGATTGACAACAACACACTCAGCACCAACTCCACAGCTTCCATGACATGGATCTATACATTTTTGGTTAACACAAGTTTCTTTTAGTGGACAATCAGAGTTGCTAACACATTCTGGTTGACACATAGGAGGAATCCCTTTATATTCTGGTAGGCAAGAGCATAGTGCAAATCCCGTTGTTGAAACCAAACAACGACTATAAGGTCCACAGGGTGACGGATCACATATGGAAAAAGATGGTGGCGTAGGAAGGCTACTTTGACAACGAATGTATGGGTCTCCGGTTTGATCTGGTGCACAAAAACAAACTGCATGGTGATTAATAGCTTCACAATAAGCTCCAACTCCACAAACATCTTTACAAGGATTTTCACATTTATTATTAATGCATGCTAATTTAGATGAACAATCACTATTTACAACACATTCTGGTCTACATGACATATAAGGATTTCCATAAAAGCCTGGCAAACATTTGCACGTTAGAGCATTATTTAAAGTCTGGCATACTGCATTGGCCCCGCATCGAATATTGTCACAAGTTTCATTTGGTACAGCTAAAATAAAGAATAAGACTGAATCTCGTTAATTTAAAATATCACATTCTTGATATTATTGATAAATTTAAAATACTTACGATGTGTTGTATATTTGCAATGTTCATAAGGATTCCCAGCGAATCCATTCTTACACTGACAAATTGGATTATGATGATAAACTATACATTCAGCATTGGCGCCGCATGAACCTGGACATGGGTCTACGCATTTGTTTTTCAAACAAAATTTGTTAAAAGCGCAATCTGAGTCTAAAACACACTCTGGTCGGCATATAGGATTATTAATTGCATTTGGGCCACTACACAGATCGCATACCGCAAATTTATCTCCATATGTATCACAAAACGAATTAGGATCACAAGGATTTGGCACACATGGCTGAGCTGTTGAATTATCAGCAACGACGATTATTGCTGAACAAAAAAATTATATTTGAAATATTTTATACTAGAATTATAGTTATTTGTCTTTAATTAAGAATGGTAAAATACTTACGTCTGTATAAACATTGTATAAGTGGATCACCCATATAACCATCTGGACATAAACACGAAACTGTATGATCTGAACAAAGACAAACAGCATTAATGCCGCAGACATTGCTTTGTTGGCAGGGATCTGCACATTTTTGATTAATACAAGACTCGTTTGGTAAGCAGTCAGAGTTCATAAGACATTCAGGCTTACATTCTTTTATAGGGTCACCATAAAATTCAGGAAGACAAGTGCACAAGGCAGTATTTCCCACATCTTGGCAAATTGCGTTAACGCCACACCGAACTTTATTGCAAGGGTTATTACTTTTTTGTTCCTCGGGCTGTAAGCAGCATATCAATGGATTTCCTACTAATCCACTATCACATATACAAACGGGATGATGATTCTCTACATGACATACTGCATTTAATCCACAAGCTCCAGGACAAGGATTGCGACACATGTACCCCATGCAAGCTTTATCTAATGCACATTCATCGTCTATTTCACACTCCCTAGAACGACAACCTTCTACGCTGAAGGGGTCTCCTGTACTTCCTTCAATACACGTACATAAAGCTTGGCCGTCATAATTAACATTACATAAGGATTGTGGTCCACACGGATTTGGACTACAGGGACTTTTTTGTGGTTGACAACCTATATAAGGATCCCCAACAAAAGTAGATTTGCAAAAGCACATTTCTCTATTGCCACTGACATAACAATCTGCATTTTCTCCACAATTTCCTGGTTGACATAGAACTGCTGGTGGTAAATAACCCTCACGATTACAAGATTTGTAAGGATTGCCTCTAGTGTTTTCAGGGCAATAGCAAGCAGGTATTCGATTTGGATCACATCGCGCTCCCACACCACATGTATTAGGCTCACAAGGGTTACGTGCTTCAACGCAGCCACGAACTGTATTCGGACTCTCAACAAAACCTAGTAAGCAAGTACATTTCGAGAATCCATTTGACAAAACTGTGCATTGTGTGTTAGGTCCACAAGGTGAAGGACTACATGGATTGTTTGGTAATCTACAGGGTTGACGTGGGGGATTTCCTTCATAATTTGGTAAACAGAAACATGCTGGTTTATTCTCAATAATTCTACATCCAGTAAAGGGTCCACAGGGATTTGGCTCACACTCGTTACCCTCAGGAACTGAAAAAAGGCAATTATAATATATTATTTTTTAATTAATTGTTATTTTTTTATTTTAACCAGAATACTTTACAAATATATTTCTTAAATTCATCTGTAAAATTTCACCATGACACTTACTGCAGTTTTTGAATGGATTTCCTGTTAGACCTTTAGGGCAGAAGCATATAGGGTTGCCATTGTCATTTTCACAGAGCGCGTTTATTCCACATGGGTTTGGAGAACAAGGATTTACCGGTGGTTCGCAATTATTCATAGGATTCCCTGTATAGCCAGATAAGCATTTACAGGATGCACGATGATTTAAAACATCGCACACGGCATTCGTTCCACATCTACAAGGTGACTCGCATCTTCCATTAATACAAGCTTCAGCATTAGCACACTCAATATCAGATCTACACCCTTGAACTGAAACGTATTTATTAATTTTATTCAAATGATTACACGAAGACAACATGTAGAATACAAAAGGTTAAATTACTTACCCTGAAAGCATTCTAGGAAAGCGTTTCCAGTATATCCAGCAAAGCATTTACATTGTATACCATGGTTTAAAGGAAAACATTCTGCGTTGTCTCCACATTTGTTAACCGAACAAGGATTTATACACACTCTATTTAATCTGTCACACAACAATTCCGGAGGACAGTCCTCGTTGTATTGACATATAGAATGCGTATTAATAACTAAAAATAAACAAATTATGTGTAAAAAGGAGAAATATTCAAACAATAAGTAAAATGTACTAGATAAACCGTTGAATATTTACCTGGCACACATCCGATGTAACCGTTTCCTTGATATCCTTCCACACAGCTACAATCTGAACCATGGTTTGTATTTATGCAAACAGCGTTTTGGGCACAAGGATTATGTATATTACACGGATTTTGGCATGCACTATTTATACAAGCTTCAATCAAAAGACAATCTTCATTTCGAGTGCAACCAGCTGAGCAAAAGTGAAAAACAGGTGATACAAATATAGTACAGTTATACAAATTAGATTATTCGTGATAAGGTATAAAGTTTTATATTTACAAAGTTACGAAGACATGTTATTTAAAATATTGACATATCATAAGTACAAAACAGGCCATATCTTATATAAAAAACCAAATGCGGTTGACTTATACGGTTGAATTTGTATATTTTTATTATTTTTAAAGTATTAATCCAGACTAATTCTTAGCAATCTTTGAGTACGCGAGATTTTTAAAAGTATCCCACAGAGATACTAGCTCGAACTAACTAAACTGAACTTAAATTAAGCTTAGTGGTCAAATATAAGTTTTCTTAAAAATATGTTTTAAATTTATATAACTTTGTACTGTACAGTGCAAACAAGAGTATAAAGTTGAAGTATAATATTAAGGATTCTACTTGACAAGATTCGATACTACAGATTACAGAACTTCGTAACATCTTCTAAAGTAAATTGTAAATACAACTTACTAATATTTAATCGATAAAAATATTTAAGCAAAAAAAATGTATAAACGATATAACCGAAGTTGTTAATCTTACATAAAGTATGAAACTCACGTAAAATAACATTAATTTATATGAAATATTTATAGTTACCCATAGACCTGTACAAAATTGTTAAAGTAAGTCGTTTCCAATAGCCCTCATACTTACATATTTTAGGTGAACAACTGACTGCAGGATCGCCATCGTATCCAGCTGGACACGAACACATAGGCCTTTGTTTTACGGGATGGCATTTAGCTTGTATACCACAAACATTGTCAAATTCACAAGGATTTTGACACAGTCCCATAAAGCAGGCTTCAGTTTCGATACAATCTCGATCAGAATGGCAAGGTTCTGGAGCCTTGGGTGTTCCAGGTGATTCTAATATGTTATATGTTAAATATGGGATTAGTTGGTTATATTTAAATATTAAAGTAAGTAGTTTGTTATTTTTAAATATTAGTATATATTTACAACGAATTTATTGTGATAGTATAATCTTTTAAATATTTGTACACATTTGTCCGATAAAATAACCGCAAAATATTTTTTTCTTTTGAACAAAATTACCAGATGAAAATGAGAAAATAGCGGATCTTGCGCGGCCATACCTTTAATACAGTTGTCCTCGGCAGCACTGTCGCATATACAAACTGCATCATGATTATTTACTTTACAGGAAACACTCTTTGTACACGGATTGTGCACTTCACACGGATTTTCACAAGCTCCATTAAAGCAAAACTTGTCCGCAGGACAGTTTCTATTAAATTTGCATTCATTGTTTATTTTAAAGTTACTAATTGTCTCAGTCACTGTCATATCGAAATAAGGTGTTGAATCTGTCCAAGCAGGAATGTCTATGTCTTTTCGTCTCGATGAAAGATTGTCTAAAGAAGTGCTAGATAATGCAGACAAAGTTGTTGCGTACTGTTTTGTTTTATCTAATTTGTAAGTAGTTAAGTTTTTTTGAGCATATAAAAGAAATTCTTCATTAATTTCTGTATAAACATCAGTTGTCTGTGAAAGGTTTATGTTGAAATCGGTTGTTATTTCTAACTCGCTAATGCCATTTACCACGGTTGTGTTATTATATTTGTCCTTATTAATATTATCTTGAATTAACGAAAAATTGGTTGTAGTTATTAATGATTCCAACGTACTATTTTTAAAATTTGTATTAAAAAAACCTGAGGTATTATTTTTCCTATCAAGTAACTGAGCTGAGGTGGTCGTTTTCTTATCCATAGATGTAATTGCAATATCAGCATTATTTTGCAAATTATTTAATGCGTCATATTTTTTATTTAATGAAAATATGTCAGTAGTCTCGTAGTCCTTGTTAAATTCAGTCACTTCTTGTATATTTTCATTAGTAACAAAATCATTTAAATGTAATCCTGGCGTCGTAGAGTAACTAAATACATTTTCTTTATCTGTTGAAGTAGTATCTTTAGAATTTAACATATTTTCAGTTGTGTCCAAATTTAATTCTGTTGTATATTTATATGAACTAAAATCTGTATCTGGCGTTGGTAAATCATATCTAGTAAATTTTTCTTGATTAAATTCTACTTCACTTTCTATGTTTTCATTGTCTATTTTACCTAAATATTTTGTGTTCGTATAATCGTTAGATATAGATGATAAAGTGCTTTCAAAATTTACTTCAGTAACAACTACTGGAATTTCAGTAATTGTAGACAACCAACTTTCCGTTCTAGGATTTAAAGTTTCAATTACATCACTATAACTGGTTGATGTTTGATTATCATTACCTACAGTAGTTGATTTCGTTTTGTTTTCTTTATAATCAGTAATCAACTTTACAGATTCTGTGTTCGATAAAAGATAACTGTCTTCTACATAACTAGTCTCTTCGTAAGAAACTGTATTCAGTGTGGTGTTATTATTTTGTTGATCACCTTTTTTTGAATTATTTCGTATTGAATCCATTAATATATATTCATAGATATAATTATTTGATAAAGTACTTAAGTTATTATCAGGGATTAATGTTGAATTGTAATTTTCCTCCTTCATTGAATATTCTTTCGTAGTCACAGTTAAGTCACCACTGTTAAAGATTAAATCTTTTTGAAGTTCTGTAACCTCTGTCACTGCATCTTTTTCTGTGGTTACTTCTGTGGAATTCATTTCTACGCTAATATTAGTTATATCTATATTATGTTCAGAACTGCTCATGTCATTTTGCGATGAATTTAGTACTGATTCTTGATATTTGATTTTGGTGTCATTTATCACAGTTCTTCCAGATGTTAAACTTATACTAACGTTAGGACCACCATTTGTAGAAATGTGGTATGCCGATGTCGTAGATAATGTTTCTTTTTCTAAATCTACAGTGTTTATAATTTGTTTTAAATCTTCCAATTTGTTACTATTCGTGGGAATTGTCGATTCTAAATATGAATGTGTATTACTTACAGTTGATAGCATTAAATGATTAGTATAATTGTTATTATGCAAGTTTCTTTGATTTTCTGGAGTCTTTGTATTTTTATTTTCGTAAAATTGTTTATGATTTCCACCGATTTCTGTACTTTTTATTTGAGGTCTAACAGTGCTCTCAGTAAGCAATGTGCTACTGCTTTGAATCAATTCTTCATAATCAAGTGTGGTTTGAAATTCCGTTTCGCTATCTGTATTTACTGTTGTTTCAAATTTATTTATATTATTAGAGTATTGTGAATTTTTATGTGAGGAATCAGACACAAATTGTAATTCTTTAGATGTAACTCCCTGATCTGGCTTGAAATTATCATTTTGCGATTCATACATTGTATGTATTTGAATGTCATGTAAAGTAGTTGTAGTTGAAGACAGCATACTATTACTTGATAAATGTGCTTGATCATTATTTATATTGTAACTGGGACCAAATGTTGATGTTTCTTTGCTAGGTAGAACATTTTGATTTATTATTGTGTTGGAAGTGACGTCGGACCCAATTATCTGTTGAATATTTTTAACTGTAGTAATGGGAAATTCCAAATCAGTCAAATAAACATTTTCTGTTTTAATACGTGATTCTGTTGTTGTTTCCGCTAAATTTTGTTCAATAGTCATTTTCGAAGAAGTATAATAGTCACTCGTAAATACCGAACGATCAGTCGTTAAATATAATTTATTTATTACTTTATTTTTATTTTTCATTATATCTTTTGACGCGATTGGTACTGAAAAGTGTTCATCATCATTGTAATTCAATGTTTCCAATTTATAACTTTCTTTTGTGTTACTTAAAAAATTACTATCAATATCTTCAGATCCGCCAGATGTGGTAGATGGGACTGAATCTGTTTTATAATTAAAATTTGACTGTGTCGTGTAATCTAATATTCGAAAAGAATTACTTGACTTAGTTTCTGATTCATCTTCTATAGGAATTGCAGCCACAGTTACTGGAATTGTTTCCTTCGTATATATTTCATTTACATTTAAATTAATATCAGGTATGGAATTTGAAGAATCTACATTTGTTATTTTTTCAAATGAATCTCCTGTTGGTGAATTAAAATTATCATTAGTAGTTGACATAAATTTAAGATTTTTTGAAATTGTGCTTGTGGTTAAGAGCGAATCTCTTGTAGTTTCAGTATTATAAGCATTATCTAAACTGTTACTTGGATATAGCGAATATATAGTTGTGTCTTTGTTTTCTTCATTAATACTATTTGAGGTACTAGTTTCATATGTATACGAAGTTGTGTCAGCAAATTGTTCAAGTGTATCTGAATTTATTGTTATAAAATCATAAGTTGAAGTAGCTTCATTTGGATTGAGCGTGGTTGATATTTGATTGTGTTCAACAGTGACCTTACTAATAACATCCATCTGATAATTGTCACCTGCGCTTGTCATTATTTCCTTTGGGGTAACATTAGATTTCATATTAGAATCAATAAGGGGCGAATAACTTGTATTTATATTTAAGACATCTATAGAAGTGTTATGTTTTTTATCAATAAAAGGCCTAGTAATGTTTGGTTCCTTAAAATCGAAACTATTTGTTGGGTAAACAGTATCAGTTATTTGGGCATCTTCCGTGTTAATATAATTTAATATATTAAAAGTCGCAGATCTCTCAGTTTGTACTATTGTACTTAGTTCTGCTCTTTCACTTGATACAATATCTGTCTTAATATTATTTGTTACGTCTTCTAGTTTATATGTGGTTATATCTGCTGATGATTCTTTATGCCAGTCCACAGTGAAGTCAGCTACTTTGTTTTTAGATTTATCAATTGCAATGTTTTCTGTACTGAAATCTTTTGTTGTCATATCTGCTGTAATATCATAATCTAACAGTGTATTCGGTGTTACAAATTTAGATATGTCTTCCGTAAAATCTAAAATATTTGTTGTCGCATATTTAATTTCTTTTTCTGTCACATCTGCTGATCCATAGTTATAATTGTCCATCGTAACTATTTCCGTCCAATCCCTTAGAGTATATGCCGAGTCACCGGTTGTTGTGTCCTGAGATATATCTGTTATTACGTCTGCTGCTATTTCAGTTGCCAAATTTAAACTTTGAATGGTTCCGTCTGTTGTTACATATTTAGATTCGTATGTTGTATTATCTTTAGTAATATTAATTTTATTTTCTATTACACCTAACGGATTTTCTATGGACCCATTTATTGATATATCTTTTGATATATCTTTAGATGTATTTGTTATAATTTTATTTTTTTTATCTGCAACGTCTGCTAATGTATACACAGAATTATATGTCTTGGATGATTCTGTACCATATTTATATGCATCTACAGTTAGTTCCAATCCTACGTCATTGGGTACATCCGTTCTTATCTCTGTAGTTATGTCACTTGATTCACCTGTAGTTACATCTTCTGTCAAAACTTTTGATATCGCGGCTATATGTTGCGATTTATCTGTTATTTCATTTTTCACAATATTTTTAAATTCAGATTCATTTGAATATATAGTTATATCTTGAGGTTTATATGTTGTAACGTCCGCTGAAATAATTTTAAGCTTCTCTGTTGTCATTTCTACATTTTTATTTCTATTACCATCCTCCGTTGTAAACGTTGTTGGTGTTACATCAGTGCCTTCTGTACTTTTTGCCAAATTATTTAAGATAACCTCTTTTGCTTTATATGCATATATATCTAATGTTACGTTTTCTATTACGTTATCGGATCTATCTCCTGTTGCAAAATCTTCTTTTCCTTGAACTAGATCTTTTCCTACATTTTCGGTATATTTAGATCTGTCTGTAGTCAAGTCTGTTGATACATTGCTTATAAATGAATTTATGATATGTTGAGGCCTATGCGTTGATTTGGGTACTGCTATTGTATATTCAGTTATGTTTGTTGCTTTATCTATCAAACTATTTGTTATTTTAGTTATGTAGGTTGTGTCTTGTGTTATATCATTAGGCTTATATGTTGTGACTTCTACACCAAATTCAGGTGTAACGTTGGTCATTTTATTAACAAATGTTTCTAATGATGTATTGTAATACACATGTGTAACATCTGTTATATCATATTCAGATATTTTAGAAGTTTCTATTGTCATGCTTATATCCGTTGTACTTGTGTGTGTTGTAACAGGTATATCATTTATTATATCTGTACCTTTGTCAACATATTCACCTGTTGTTATACCTACGTCTATATCTTCAGACCTGAGTGTTGTCATATTTTCTTCAGTTACTGTTTTAAGTTCAAAAATGTCTGTACTACTACTATTGGGTAAGTCGGTTGTCAAGTTAATAAAACTATCATTAGTTTTATTCATATCAGTTAAACCTCTAGTCAGTGCATAGAAATCTAGATTTTTTGTAGTTATTGCGGACATAGTTCCAGAGTTTCTTTCAGTTAGTGAGTCATTAACAGGTTGATCATCTGTTAATGGGAAACAAATGTCTAATTATTATTGCGCTTCCTATACGCAAATAAAAAAATACAAATATATATTTTGTTAAATGCTAAATCCTTTTAGAAATAAGTATAAATAACAGAAAAAAGCGACAATTTAATATATTTATAAAGCAATTTATATATTTTAAGTAAATGCAAAGAAATTATGTGTATATTGCAAAAACGTAGTAATGATTACTTTGCTACGAAGCACAACTCAACAATGATCTTAATATGTATGTATATATATATATATATATATATATATATATATATATATATATATATATTTTATACATAATTATTACTAAAATTACGTAAGCCCTTATTCTTCTACCTTATACATATACATCTGGTTCTACAGCAGATTATGTTTAAAAGTTCCTTACTAATACTACACTGAAAAATAAAGATAGTAAATAATATAATATAGTTTGTCGGGTCTGCCGAGAGAATACAACCAGTATTTTGTGGCGTTTTATCGGACAAAATGGTACACTGTTCATAGCAATAGCCAGTTTACTTGGAGTTAGTTTTGCTATTCACATTATAAAAAGAATGTACAGACTTGCTAGCTTTAATGTAGTAGTCTGTGGCACACATCACTGAGGTGTATGTAGATAGTAAAAGGTTTAAAAAAGTATCTTTTTTATGAAATACTTAATAAAAGTTAGACAAGTTATTCCAGGCATCATAAGTTAGCAAAAAACTATCCATTAGTAGCTACTAGTTTATAAATACTTACTTTCCAAACATGCGCCAGAAAGTGGATCACAAGGAACTCCAGGCCGGCAGTGAGCACAGTTATTTCTTAATTTACCATCTGTAACAGATTTAACATTTATATTTCTTGTATTTAACTTACATAAGATGTAACCGTAACCGTAATCTTAAAATCATAGGTGAAAATGTTAAATACAAAACGAGCAATGCAAAGCAACGAGCCCTTCGAAAACACATCGGCGACTAAATTGATAGCTACATCAATTTGGTCGCCGATGTGTTTTCGAGGATTTATACATAACTTTAGGTGTTTTGATTTCTCACCTTGCACACAGTTGCATCCATCGCATATTGTATTCGGATATCTTGCGCAGTCCGAAGATGTTTGACATTGACAAACTATAATATAAAAGCAATATTTTATTACAATGGAAAATAAAAATATCGCAAATAAATAAAAATGGAAAGTAAAATTTTGGAACCTTTTTGTTTTATTGTGTAATTTCGCCAGCCAACTAATCAATCTCAGCATCAGTGGCGTATAACAATGATGTTTATATGTAGATTAAACTTTACGATTTAGTTTAGCTCTAAACTCCATGGTACGAGTGAAAATTATTTAAGATGGGAGGTGTGGAAAAGAAACATTTACCTTTAGAGCATACAGGTTGATGATCAACAACAGCGCAATGCTGTCCCACTTTACAGGGCCCACTGCGCTCACACGGATCTGCGCATCGCCCATTTATACACGCCAGTCCAGATGCACACTCGCCATGAGTACCGCATTCTAGCACTGTGAAATCGAACCATGTCACCAACAACCTCTTATATACAAATTATTAAAATCTTGAAAACAATCTTGATCACAATAAAATTTAATGCCAAAAAAAATATATAAATCTTATAACATTGAACAGATAAACAAACAAAAAAGGAAATAACAAATGTATTTCATAATTATTACCATTTTACAATTAGTTCACTTCTCTAGTTATGGCTTTTGAAAATATCAATTTATTATAAGTGCAATATCAGTATTTAAATTATACAATGTGTACAACATGTAAATAAATATATAAAATTGTATCAGTGTCAATTACACATTATAATGTAAAGCTTTAGACAAAATTTTGCACACTGTCTCGTGGCAGCTTTTTGTATTATGGATCGTGCAAAGCATTGAAAGCATTGAGAGTTAAACGCACCGTCACCATAATGTCTGTGTCATAATTACTAGTTACATGGATATATAGTATGTATGTACATAAATACGAAATAACGTGCGCGAATCTACCTGATTTAGAAGAAGTTCAACTGTTGAAAAAGAAAATGATCATGCTAGAAAAAAGGGAAATATAGAAAATAGAGAGAGAGCCGGATGAAATCATAAGTATACTATTGCGTTTTTCCTGTAATGTGAAGAAACAAATTAATAAGATTCTTTATAAAAGATAAACTAATTATACTGTAAATTTTTACTTTTCTCTTACGTAAAATTACCTTTAATGCAGCCATATTTCTCATGGTGTGTGAATCCACTAGGACAAAACTTGCACACTGGGTGATGATCTTCAACAGAACAAGGTGCAACACCACAAGCCTCTTTACATGGATCTTTGCATTGAAAGTTAATACATGCTAAGTTGTGAGGACATCCATTGTCTCTTAGGCATATAGACACTGTTGGGTGACAATCCTCAATACACACACATATTGCCCGGTGTTCCACAACGTCGCATTGTTTTCCTTTTGGACACATTGGCTCTTTAGAAGCCAAACAAGGGTTCACACATTTTGAATCTCGGCACGCAGCATTTGAAGGACATTGCTCGTCTCTAGTACATTCAGCGTGTTCTGGCGCGCATGTCAATTCTCCTTTTTCATTTAGGGCAAAGCCGTTTCGGCATACACAAACAGGCTCATGATGGCGTACTTCACATTTCTGGTTCCTTCGACAGTTTTGGTAGTTAAGACAAGGATTTTTGCATTGATTTGTCGCAAAATCACAAGCCAATTTAGATGGGCATGGTTTTGATTCAGAGCATGTAAACGTTATGTTAACATCCGCAGAAGGTTTACAGTTGGGATCGAGATGACATGACACTCGAGGCTTGCCAACATAGCATTGAGGACAGGAACACTGGGCGCGATGCATGACAGAGACACATAGGGCATCCTCACCGCATATACCACGTATCGTGCAGGGGTCCACACAACGCAAGCTCAAACACGCTTTGTCTACTGGACAATCTTTGTCACTCGTGCATTCGATACCTAGGAAGATGTGAAAGAAGAAAGCAGAGTCGAAAGAGCTGTACCTTCAGCCACGAAGAGGAAACTTTCTCACGAGACAGTGCATGCTTTTTGAAATTGAGGGTTTTATGGTCAGAAGTATATAACGTTATAATACAAGCAATATGTACATGAAGCCGAACAAAATGTTACTGACTGTATTTAAGCACGAACGGTGAGAATGCTTCCACTAATGTCAAAACATGACTTATTGTAATTAAATTGTACATATATGTATGGCATTACAATATTTGTAATGAAATACATATTTGTACAATAATATTCAAACTTAAGACTTTTAGCCAATATATTTGTTTTAATCGTAGGACGACTGTCAAAATAAATAAATATTCTTAAATTTAAAACAAAGAAAACCCCATATTCAATATGAAATAAATTTAAAGAACTTATTTACATAAAAATGTACAAGAATTTATATTAATTTAATTTAGTTGGTTTGATACTTCATTATTTATATTTTTTGGTTTAATTTTAAACTATTCTATTACATCCTTATCGTGCATTTATACATGTGTAAAAATTATGAAAACAAATTAACCTATTTTACTCACTAGTATGGCATTCAATATCGGCTTGTCCTTCCGTACCGGGAATACAACGACATACAAACTCTGCGCCTTCTCTTAGGCATTCACCATTAATTCCACATCCTGTTGTTCGACAGTCCACAATACTACGCTCTTGTGCACCTATAAAATATAAAAATTGTTGTTATTCTCATAGAAATATTGTATTAGTAAATATTTAAATATAACAAATAAACTTACATTCTATATTAGGATCTCCATTGGGATAATTACGAGGGCAATAACACTGTGCTTCCCCCAATTGTCCAATACGACATTGAGCGTTAGTACCACAAGTTTTGTAAGCACAAGGAGCCATAGTACCACAGAAGCATTGTCGTTGTGGATTACCAGCGCAACTTGGAGCGCAAGTACATTCATAGCCTCCATCATCTAGATCACGGCAACGTGCATTTATGCCGCACGGGTTACGTACACAACTGGCAGCAGGTGGCTTAGAACACTCTATTTTTGGATTTCCTTCATGTCCAGATGGACACGAACATTGTGCCATCCTATTTGTTGGTCGACAAATTGCGTTCAAGCCACAAACATTTTGGCATATATTTTTGCACTTTCCATCTGGAGTACATTCTTCCTCTGAACCACAATCGTCATTTTTTGTACAAGCATACAATTTACACTCCTTCTCTGGATCTCCAGTGAAACCACTAGGACAATTACAGAATCTGCGGTGATTATTAGCTAAACAAATTGCATTCTTTCCACAAGAATATTCTCTGCAAACGGCTACACATTGTTTTGATGAACACATCATATCATCTCCACAATCTCTGTTGTTATTACAACCGGGTACACAAATTCCATGTACACATATTTGTCTTTCAGTGCATTTGTTTCTAGCTGAACATAAAGATCGACAACCTCCGTTAAAACACTTCTCTCCGCAATTACAATCGGAATTATCATCACATAGAGAGATGCAATATCCACTTTCGTCACAAGGACAAAAACCATCACATTGCAAAGGTGTTTTTTTACATTCAACTAGTGGATTTCCAGTATAATTACTGGCGCAGCTACACAAAGTACGATGATTTACCACTTTACATTCGGAGCATATACCGCAAGCTGTGTTACTGCTACAAGGATCTAAAATTTATTTAGGAAGTATTATGCGATTATTTGTAATTAACTAAATCTAGTTAAACATATTTAAATGTATTTTATTTTAAGTACCTTTACATTGTCCATTTATGCACACCAAATTATTATTACAAGCATTATCATTTCTACATCCTTGCTTACAAATTCTATTTTCACAAATATGCCCATCACTACAAGCATCATCACTGTTACAGATTAGTCTGCATATACCACGAATGCACTTTTCATTAGATAAACAGATGTTGTCTCTGAAATATTATTCAAATTTATTTAATATCATATACTAAAGGCGAAGTAAATTAAATGTGTAATATCTAATAAAAATAATACCTTCTACAAGATGGATAGCACATATCTCCATAACAACTAAATCCATGAGGACAGTTGTTCTTATCGCATGCAGTTGTTAAGCGTTTACAAACAGTTTTAGGGTCCCCAACCAGATATGGTGGACACGTGCACATAGGTCGATGATTTTTTGTTGTGCACAAAGCATTAGCGCCACAAATTCCTGGTTCTACGCATGGATCAATACATTGACCGGATATACATGCTAAATGGCTTAAACAATGTGAATCTGTTCTACAACCTGTAACGCAAACGCGTCCATCGCAAATTTCATCATCAGAACAATGATCATCAGATGTGCAAGCGTAACGGCATACACCTAAATTGCAACGTTCTCCTTCTATGCATTCCGTGCCCTCTTTTCTACACATTGGTCTACATTTACTATCTTCACATCTCTCTCCAGCTGAACAATCGCTGTGGATTTGGCATGAGAGTGTTGATGTACGCACACATCCAATGTTTGGAGTGGGATTAGGTATTAAGCCTTCAGCGCAAGAGCATAAGACTTTTCTATTAACGACTGAACAATAGGCATTTGGTCCACAAGGATTAACGTCACTAGCACAAGGATTCTTACAGTAATTATTTAGGCATACTTCTTCATGTCGACAGTCATCATCTTGTCGACATCCATATCTACAGCTATTTGATAAGCAAATGTGGCCCAAAAAACAGTCATTGTCTACTTGACAGGTCACTAAAAGCACAAAATAATATAAAAAAGTTTATAAAGGTATATAAAATAATAATAAAATATATATAAAATAATTACATGAACATGTTCCTTTGGAACATTTTTCGTTTAGTGCACATTCCTCGTCCTTGGTACAGCGTGGCAAGCACATTGATTCTTTACATACATAATCATCTTCACATTCTCCAGAATCACCACACAGTCTAGGTACTAAAAAACCAGATAATTTTAGAGTGAGCAGATAGCAGGTATGTATGAATTGTCCTAGTCTAAAATACTTACTTCTTACACATTCTACCGCTTGATTACCAGTGAAACTATTTGGACAACTACACTGTACTATATGGTTGTCAGTACGACATATGGCGTTCATTCCACATGTTTTCTCTAATTCACATGGTTTTAAGCATTTGCCATTATAACATTTTTCAGTAACATCACATTCTTCGTCTAGTACACATAAACCTAAAAATTATGACAGTAACGTAAAGTTAATTTGTCGAGAATATATATAACCAACATGTCAAATTAAATGATTGATTACCTTGACAAATTCCATTATGACAAAAATGTTCAAGAGGACACCCAGTCTTATTTTTACATTTTATTTCTGGAAGTTGACAACCTTTTTCACTAGCGCCATTTCCTACATAGCCGTGTTTGCAATTACACTGTCCAGAATGTTTTACTGCTGTACATTCTGCATTAGCGCCACATTTGATATTTTCACATGCATCTTTAAAGAAAATGGTGAAGGCTTTGAGAAATAAAATTTAGATAACGCTAAGTTTATTTGAAGAATATTGTGATTTGAACTGTATGCATTTTAGATTTATGCTTTAAACGTATAAGTATTATTTCTAATTTGACTTACCTGTACATTTTCTCGTTCCTTCCATAACAGTACAACGAGCTGCCGGAGGGCAGTCCCTATTAAATCTACATTCTGATGATTTACGACACCCTTCCTCATAAGGATCACCAATAGTTCCCGAAGGGCAAGTACATTTGGCACTAGTTCGAGTATTGACACATTCAGCTCCATTACCACATGGCTTCAAATTACACCAATTTATTTCAGTACATCCTTTGAGAGGATCTCCAGTAAAACCAGGTTGACAGTAACATACACGTTTATGATTTTCTGATGCGCATATAGTATTTTCACCACACTCGTTTAATGCTAAACATGCAATTTTACAAATATTATTTTCGCAAAATTTCTCTTCTGAGCAATCTTTATTATCATCACATTCTTTTCTCTCACACCCTTTTACAGGATCGCCAAAGAAATTTTTCGTGCACTTGCAAATTGGTTCGTGAGAGGCGGCTGTACATATAGCATTTCGACCACATGGCATATTTTCACAAACTTTTATGCATTTAGGAATACCGTTTACATCTTCGCTGCATATTTCATCATCACCACAGTTACTATTAGAACTGCAAATAATATTTTTCGTACAAATCTTGTTAACACAAGCGAATGAATCTGGACATGAATTGTTTGCATTACATAAAAGTCTACATGTTCCTTGAATACAAGTCTGATCACTATAGCAATCTCGTGAATTTTGACATATTCCTGGAATAAAGTATACATGGTATTAGTAATTGATAAAAGGACATTATTACGAATATTGTACATGGTTTCTCTAACAACTTACCGGCACATAAATTATCGATGCATTTAGTACCCGATGAACAACGGCTATTATCTGAACAGTATTGAATTGGCACACAACCCAAAACAGGATCACCAGTATATCCTGGTAAACAAGAACATAAGCCGATATGATTTCTCGATAAGCAATCAGCATTTTTCCCACAAGCTCGCGGAAGATTACAAGAATTTTGGCAAATATTATTTATACAAGCTTTCTCTTCGGGACAATCAGAATCCTTCACACATTCAAATTTTGAACATTGCTTAAACGGATCGCCCTGACTGTCTTGGTTACATTCACAACTAGACTTATGATTTGATACTACACACACAGCATTTAGACCACAAGTCAAAGTGTTACAAGGATTTATACAGCGATTGTCGGAGCATTTCGTTTCATAAGAACAATCGTCATCATTAGTGCATTCTCCAGGTATCCTACAAGCAGCAGTACTCTTATCTAGTACAGTTCCATTTATACAAGTGCAAATAAAAGATCCCAATGTGTTTTCACAAACTGCATTTAAAATACAAGGATTAGAGGAGCACTCGTTTATGTCTTCGCACTTGCTATTAATTAAATTGTAGCCTAGAGGGCAAATACAAATTGGTTTATGATTTTCAATTTTGCAGGTACCACCTTGACATATTCTATCTTCACATTTTTCTGTAAATATTAAAAACATATATATATATATATATATATATATATATATATATATATATATATATATATATATATATATATATATATATATATATATATATATATTAGCAAAGCAACGAGGTATATAATATCTTTAAATAAGCATCCAATGAAATATTTACCAGAACATTTATTGCTTTGGCGATTGCAAAACTTGTCTGACGAACAGTCTGAATCTTCAATGCACTCAACTTTGAAGCATCCAATATTTTTGTCGAATGGATTACCAAGGTATCCTTTCTCGCATTTGCAAGTTGTTCTGTGCACATTAACATTGCAAATTGCATTCAAACCACAAATATCAATTTCACAGGGATTGGAACATTTTCCTTCAATACAAGCAAGAGTTGTTTCGCATTGACTATCTTGCCTACATTGATTAGATAACAAGCAACCATTTCGATAGGGATCGCCAATTGCACCAATGGGACAAACGCACTTAAATGAACCTTTGGAATCTATACACTTGGCTGATGGATGACAGGGATTACCTAAACATTCATCTATATTGATACATTCACCATTGTATATTTCAAAGCCTACTGTACATTTACACTCGTTAGATATACATTTCTGATTATCCAGACAATCTGAATTAGCTTTGCATCCAGGAATACAAATTCCAGCACTACAATGCTCACCATGTAAACAATTACTACTGGTATGACAAATTTTATGACATTTATTATCAAAACATTTTTCTCCTATAGCACAATTTGAATTTGATAGACAAGGAACTTGGCAGAGTAAACCTATACACATATGATCTGGTGGGCATTCTAAGGTACGAGCACACGTAGCTGGCTTGCGAACGCAACCTTGTTGTGGAGTTGGTGATCCTATAAACCCGAGAGGACATTCACATTTTGTAAAATGATTTATTCTTGAGCATATTGCGTTTGGCCCACAGGTTCTTGAAACTTGGCATGGATTAACACATTTATTGTTAACACATGATTCTTCATTTAGACATTCATCATTACCTCTACAACCTATAAGACATTTGCCATTTACACAGACCTGTCCTGTGCTACATTGAAAATGTTCTGTACATGGATTCACACAGTAATTCTTAGTGCATACTTCACCTGGATTGCAATGACTGATATTTTTGCAAGTTGTGAAACATTGACCGTCTAAACATATATCACCGTCGCAATCAAATTCCTTTGTACATGCTATGACTTTTTTCTTACATGATACACCGTCTTGTAAAGTCTCATAACCAATTGGACAGGTGCAGATTGCTTTTCTGTCAATAATTGTACAAATAGCATTTATACCACAAACTCCATCACATGGATTAACACATCGACCTTCAACACAAGCTGCTTCGTTTAAGCAATCAATATTTCCTCTTAAGCATTCGTTTTGTTTTCTACATCCTTCTTTGACAGGGTCGCCAACAAAGCCGACGGGACACTTACAAATATATGTTGTTGATATTGATTCACATATTGCGGTAGGGTGACAGGATTTAGAAGTACATAAATTTAATTTTTTGCAATTAATTTCAGGTAAAGGATCTGGCACAAAACCACTAAGACACTGACATTTGAATTTATGATTTTCAGCTATGCACACTGCATTTTCACCGCAACTGTCCTCGGTACAAGCATTGATGCACGTATGAGTTAAGCGATTACACAGTTCATGGGAAAGACAATCGATATTGTAAACACATGGTACCGATAGGCATCCTTCATCAAGGTCATCAGGATTGCCAGTAAAGGCACCCAGAGAACATTGACATTTTGCCTCATGATTATTTGTTGTACAAATAGCATTAGGGCCACATTTTATTTCATTGCAAGCAGGTACACATTTTTTTATGTTTACTATATCTTTACATATTTCATTTTCTTTACATTGAGCATCATTTAGGCATTCATTTTTATCAAGAGGTAAACATCCGTCACGATCATTAGGATTACCTGTAAATCCGGCCAGACATTGACAATGACTTTTATGATTTTTGGTTATACATTTTGAGTTTTCAGGGCATGTGAATATTAAGCAGTTATCGATGCATTTATTTACACCCAGAATATCTTTTTGGCATATTTTATTATCAACACAATCGTTATCACTTTTACAATTTGGAGTCGTTGGTTGCTCACATATAGAATTAATTGGATTCCAAAGGTAGCCTTTTTTACATTCACAGCGCGCGACATCGTTTATAACTTTACAAAATTCATTGGCACTACAGACTATTGTAGAACATAAATCAAGACATTTATGACTTGTATCCACTGACACGCAAATTTGAGAGGCAGCACAATCAGAATTGACATTACATTCAACTTCATTGGCTTCTCTTTGTAGTAAATGACATCCTAATTTAGTGTCACTAGGTTTTCCAACGTAGCCTTCTGCACAAATACAATGAGCTTGATGATTGGTACTAACGCATAAAGAATTCGGTCCACATTGTAATTTACTGCATGAATCTACACATTTACGAATGGTTTTTCCTAATTGAAAACAAATTTCAGATACTTTACAATCTAGGTCGGTAATACAATTATTATCAGGCTTGCACCCTTGATCAAGGTCATTTGGATTTCCTACATGTCCAGGTAGACAAGTACACTTTCCTTCTTCACAAATTGATTTGGGCCCGCATAGTTTAACATGACATACATCTACACATTTAAAATTTTCGCAATGATAGCCGTCAGGACATGTTGTATTTATCGAGCACGCACAGTTTGACCCATCAATACATTTTGAAATCGAAATTTGCGTACACAATTCATATGGATTTCCTACAAAGCTGCTTTTACAAATACAACTAAAGCTTCCAGGAGTATTGATACAAATGGCATTTTCAGCACAAGGTCTCGAGTTACATTCGTCTATATCTATGCATTGCAAATTAGGATTCCCTAAGTAACCTGGAGGGCATAGACATTCCACATGAGATTTAGTTTGTTGACATACTGCATTTGTTCCACAAGAGTTATTCGCGCAAGTTATTTGTCTGCGTGGTAAACATTTATGATATGGGTTTCCTGTGAATCCCTTGTTACATTTACAATTGTTTGTTGTGCTATATACACAATGTGCGTTTTGACCACAAGATGGTTCACATTTTGGGGGTGCGATAGCTAAAATATAATAAAAAATGCTATTAAATCTTGCTAATTAATATCTTTAGTAAGACACACTTGAAATTTTAGTGGAACTCTGGTTTAAAAATTAATTGATTTGCTTACTTATGTTGTTCGCTTCTACATATTATATATTTTTTATAAATTAATTGATATGAAATCATTTTAGTTATTTATTTTATGATAAACTTACGTGGCATGCACAATAAATCCGGATTTCCAACAAAAAATGTATTACACACACATCTACCAGTATTCTCATCACAAGATGCGCCAATTCCACAAACAACTGTTTCACATCTTTGTCTACATCTTCCAGATACACAACTTAACTGACCATCACAAGGAACTCCTGGACCACAGATATCTCTTTTACAAGCTCCACCAGGAAAAGGGTTACCTACCATACCTTCTGGACAAACGCAAGTAGGACCAGTTTTAGATATAATACACTGAGCAGCTGAAGCGCAAGCATAGTTATCACAACCTGAAAATACAACTAAAATTACTTTCTGCTATATGAAATGACAATTCATAATCTTATACTAATAACATCATTAATTTTTCTTTACAGCTCACCGGATAAGCATTTTCCTCCTTCAGGTTTAGTGTATCCAGGGTTGCAACGGCACCATGCAGCATGATTTTCTACTTCACAAAAAGCATTAGGACCACAAGCTACATTTATACAAGGTGACACACAAGTGTGATTCACACATGCAAAATTATTCGGACATTGACTGCTTTTACTACATAATTGCTTTGGTACCATACCTTGTCCCTCAATACCTAAAATTATTAAAGAAAACATTAAAGAACAGTTAACATTAAAAATAATTTATACGATAGTTTAATATTTTTAAAGGAATTGACAAATTTAACTATAGTCTTACATCCAGTTTTATAAGGATCTCCGACCATATTATGTGGACAGCTACACTTATATCCACCTTTTTCGTCATTACATATGGCACCGTAGGCACAAGGGGCGCTATCACATTCATTTCGATTGGTGCATCCCGTATATGGATCACCTTGGAATCCAGGCATACACATACATTTTGGTGGATTACTAGGCGTGCATTTGGCATTTATACCACAAGTGAATCTTTCACAGGGACTTTTACATTTTTGACCATCTGTGACATCTAAGTAAAATGGTGGAGGGCATATACAATTACCGGGTTGAACGCATTTTTCATTAGCAAAACAATCAGAATCACTAATGCATCGTTTTTGATTCAAACTACAGTGACCTGATATTGGATCTGTTTGGTACCCAATCGGACATTTACAAATGTAAGATCCAATATTATTAATACATTCTGCTCCAAAACCGCATACAGGCTGGCCAAACATACATTCATTAATATCTTCACAAGATCCATCGGCACTTTGCGAATATCCAGAGGGACAAGCACAATAGCTTACTCCATCTGCTATAATAATACACTCAGCTCCCTTACCACATTTTTTATCCACAGAACAACCTGATAAGACACAAGTTCCATCCACTACAGTATATGGTGGTTGACATTGACAGCTTATATCATTACAAATTTCGCATAGATTATATGGATTTCCGCTATATTCAGGAGGACATCTACATTCATAGCTACCGGGTAAATTTTTACATATAGAGTTCAATCCACAAGAATTTCTTCCATGTTCTGTACATTCATTTATATCTTCACATATTTGTGTTTCTTTGTTACGATAATACCCTTGGGTACATACACAAACATTTTCGCCCTCATGCATAATACATTGTTCACCGCTTGGACATGGATTTATAGTATTACATTCATTTGGTAATCTCGTAACAATACATCCATGGATGTATGGATCGCCACTAAAGTTGCCTGGACATTCACATTGGAAATGGCCCGGAAAATTTTTACAAACAGCGCCCATAGCACATGGATTAACTTCACATTCGTTAATATCTTGACAACCAATAGGTGAATACGCATCTCCTGTAAATCCACTTCGGCATGTACATTGCGCTTCTCGATCACTTAATAAACATTCTGAGTTGCTTCCGCACTGGACAGACTCACATGGATCTGTAAACAAATTTTTATAATCAAAATAGTACGAAAATCTTTAATGTGACGATAATATAAGACAACATTTTTATTTACTTACGCCGACAATTATTACCAATATTTGGCTCAGGACATATACATTTTCCACCTGAGTCGCAAATCGCATTACCGGGACAATTATTATCGGAAGAACAAGCAAGTATGTCAGAACACTGAATATTTGGTTCAGGATCTGCTATAGTCCCTTCTGGACATTCACATATAAACGAGCCTTGATTATTCAGGCAGTTCGCTCCAATACCACAAGAATTATCGATTAAGCACTCATTAATATCATAACATTCTTTATAAGCATCGCCACTGTAGCCCTCTGGACAACTACAACTAAAGCTTCCGAATACGTTAGAACAATGTGCATTTTGTCCACATCGCCCAGACGATCCAATCAATAAATCACATTCATCAATATCAATGCACCCAGCAGCTATATCATTAGGGTCAAACGTAAAACCCTCGTCGCACACACAATAGGCTTCAGAACCGTCAGGCTTACAATAAGAATGTTCTCCACACTGGACATCTTCACAAGGTGCACGACATTGCGGTGGGGCCCCGATGTAACCGACGCTACATTCACATTTATAACTTCCAAGAGTATTTATACAAATAGAATTTTGTCCACATTTCAAATTATTAGAACATTCATCTACATCGATACAAATTGATCCTTTAGCGTCAAAACCATTTTTGCAAAAACATTGACTGTCTATACATTCAGCGTTATTAGTACAATCAAAATTTGACTTGCATAATGTATTAACGTCAATCTAAAAATAATTATATTATAAACCACAAACATACATTCCCAATTATTTAAAATCAAATATTTAGGTAATACATAAATATATATTTAATAATAACATACCTGTTCACATGCAATTTGTGCGTTGGGTTTAGCCCTGTACCCTTGAGGACAAATACAATTATATCCGGGCTCAGTGTTTTCACAAATAGCATGTGTACCACAAGGATGCTCCAAAACCACACACTCATTGATGTCTTGACAGCCGTTTGAACCTTGAGCATTTCCTGTATAGTCTGGTTTGCAGGTACATACGAAACTGCCGACAGTGTTGGTACATACGGCATTTACGGCGCACACAGTAGCACTACTTTTACATTCATCCACGTCTGGTGTAAAAAATTACTAAAGTCTTATTAAATATATCTATACAAAATACAAAAAAATATACGCACGCAGTAGGTAGGTCGACAGCCACATTCGGTCAACCACGAAGAAGAAAAAGTACGCAGGATGTATGGTGACAGAAATGACAAAATAGAAGATCCGAAAAAAAATGCTAGAAGAACTTAAGTTGTAAAAATTACAAATCCAAAGCTATAAAATATAATTGATGATGCTTCGAGGATTCTCCTTGGCTTAAGCTGGAAATAATTGCCGTAAAGAAGTCATCAGTGTGATAAGATTAGTTAAAGCGTGAAGCTACCGCGCGTCCTTAGCGGTAGTGGCTGGTCATTTGGAGCGATATATTGTAAGTACACCGAAGCATTAGTCCATGAAAATGAAAGGTTACGATCAGACCTACTGGCGCGTGAATGGAAAAGCTTACCGGTACACTGGACGTTAGGATCGCCCTCAAAACCTGGTGGACAGAGACAGCGGTGGGCATCAGGAAGGTTCTCGCAGAGGGCGCCACGGCCGCAGACGGCTCGCTGACAAGGGTCATGGTCACGACATGCCACACGAGGATCACCCTCGTAGCCAGGCGGACAGCTACACTCATAACCACCTTCGATGTTATGACAAATGGCGCCAAGTCCACACGCCCCGTTATTCGAACACTCGTCAACATCTATACACTATAAATCATAACAGTAAAATAAAATAATTTTCTACTTTTACACCCATTTATATAAATTCGCTCTCTATAAGAAAAATGTTATAAATATTTGTAAAATAACTTGTTAGCATTAAGTTACAGTTACAGTTACATAGTACATAGCATAAGAAAAACTTACACCATCGAAAGGATTTCCAGTATACCCAGCCTTACACGCGCAAGTATAGTTCCCCGGATAGTTTTCGCATAAAGCATTATCTCCGCAAGCTCCAGGCCGTTTACACTCATTAATATCTAAAACAACAATATTTTTTGTCTGATAGTTGTAATCAATTGTAATAATTGTAATCTTGTATATACATTTACCTATGTAATTAAAGGCGATCAGGATAAATTGTAATAAAATGTAGCTTTATAACACTAGAACAGATTAAAAAACAAAGTGGTACATTTGGGAAGTATGTTGATAAGCAACGGAAAATACGAACAAGATGTGGTAAGGCGTATTGCTGTCGTTAACAATATTAAAGATACTTTGTCTGCATAACTGCACGTTTGACCATACACAATGCAGTGCTGCTATCGATGCTGTTACGACATCTAAATGTACTCCAGAAAAATAATAAAGGAGTGCTGTAAACATGTGATCTCCTAATAGGATATGCGGAGTCAACTTCGCTGGCCTAATCCTCAATGAAGAGATTCACAGAATGACAAGAACTAGTGATAATGTCACAGAATGAATGAAAAAAAACAAACTCAGGTGTTGATAATAAGATGACTTAGAAAGCATGAGGGCTACACGGAGGGCATGTATACCGAAGATGAAGTGAAAGAGGTGTACAGTCTGATATCATGCTAGGGATAAAGCGTGAATCTATACACATATGTATATGTATGTAACATTTAAATAAAATATCGTTTCGAAATGATTATGGCATCGATGACGTATTTTTCAATTAAAGACTTTTTTAAGCGTACCTCGACATTCTTCCTCTCCATCGCCTTCGAAACCACGGTTACATTTGCATATAAAATGTGCTGGCAAATTGCAACACTCAGCGTGTTCGACGCATCGCGCTGCGATTGCTGGGTCTTCGCACTCGTTAATATCTGAAATAATATTAAAGAAGATATTTAAACGATATTTAATATTATATAATATTATAATTAATATTTAAATAATAAAAAATATTGTTGAGGATGTACTTACACTTACATATTAAGTAGGTTATATTTTCGTAATGCATTTACGATGTTAACATCTCATGTATATATGTATTACTTCTAATAAAGTAAAAACTAATTTGTTTATAACATAAAAACAGATTGGTATAATAAATATAAAGTACCTTTGCACGTAAATCCGTCACCGATATAACCTGGGAAACAGGAACATTGAAAACTTCCAACTGTGTTCGTACAATGAGCGAATACATCACATGGTCGGTCCTTGCATTCATTCACGTCTAGAAAAAAGTTCATCACATAACATTGTTGATTTGTTAAAAGAGATGATACTAAATTATATATTATCGATTAACTTACCGAGTTCCTGGCAATTGCAACCACCAAACCCATCGTTACAATAACAAACACCGTGTAGACAGGCACCATTGACACAACGCGCCCCGTCCTCTTTGGTACAATCGTCTAAAATATAATAAATGTCATATTAAAAAAATATAGAGTATATTATTTTCTGAATTTTAGTTTTGTATTCAATATATTTCAATTTTCCCTATTTAAATATGTTTTACTATACCCAACCAACAGATCCCGCACATTAACACCTAATATATAAATTGTTACTATCTAAGCAGTATATACTTTTAAGTCAAGTAGTTGTTCAAAAATATATTATAAGAAATCACTATAGCAATATTGAAAT